>CM061561.1:72172861-75042861 GCA_030864225.1 Capsicum baccatum var. pendulum | reverse complement strand
GTCCCCCTCGTAATATATAATGATGAAATCCATAGGGAATATGAAGCTATCGACCTTCACCAACACATCATACAAAATACCAACAGGTCATTTATTGACATATCCGCCATCACATGTCGCATGTTGGTGGTTATGGGATTGCCCAAACCATGTTTTCTATATATAGCCAGCGGTATCATATTAATGCTTGCTCGTAGATCACATAATGTCTTAACAAATTCTAAAGACCCAATCATATGAGGAATAGTGAATGCTCCTGGTTCTGGCTTCTTCTGCACCAAGGTCCTCATAGAAATAGCACTATAATGATGGAGATAATTCTCTAGTTCATACCTCACCATTGTTTTCTTATTCACTAGGTTTTTCATGAATTTAGCATTGCCTGGAATTTGCTTGAGTGCCTTCACCAAACACATATTCACTGTTAATTGTTTTAGCATTTCCATGAATTTTTTTAATTTTGCATCCTTAGTTTTTTTCTTCTATCGTTAAGGAAAGGAAGGTGGTGGTCTTGGGATAGTTTTCACCACTACCTCCTTCTCCTTTGCTTTCCTTTTTTCTGGAGCATCATTAGAAGCACCCAGATTCTCAAAGTCCACTGGACCACCTTCTTCTGATTCATCATCAACTACCTCATCGACTATATTTTTACCCATAAAAGGGCCAGGTATTATCTTACCACTTCTAGTGGTAAACACGATACATTAGCCATTATTCTACGGATTCTGGACTATATCACTAGGTTATGTTCCCCTATTCCTCTCATTTAGCACTACGGAGAGTTGGCTTATTTATTTTTCTAGCAGCTTGATCAAACCAGAGTGTGAGTTTACCAACTGACTAATAGATGACAGATCGATCTTCATAGTAGTCACTCTTGAGGTGGTAGCCTCCACTCCCTCTAACAATTTAGCCATCATGTCCTCCATAGATATTCAAAGTTATAACAACTATAGAGGTATTAAGTTATTGAGTCACACTATGAAGGTTTGGAAAAAGGGTGGTAGAGTTGAGGATGAGGAGGATCGTGATGATCTCTGACAATCAGTTCGGTTTTATGCCTTGTTGCTTGATCATTAAGGCCATTCACCTTGTGAGAAGATTAGTGGAGAAGTTTCAATAGAGGAAGAAGGAGTTTCGAATGGTGTTTATTAATCTAAAGACGGCATATAACAGAGTTCTCAGGGAGATTCTATGGAGATTCTTAGAGGCTGGAAGGGTGACCATGGAGTATACTAGGTCAATTCAGGATATGTATAATAGTGCGATGACTCGTGTGATGGGGGTAAGTAGAGATTCGAAGCACTACATAGTGTTAATAGGGTTGCACCAGGGATCGACTCTTAGACGATTTCTATTTTCTTTGGTGATGGATGTTTTGATGCAACATATTCAAGAAGAGTTGCCTTGGTGTATGTTATTGGAAGATGATGTGGTTCTGATCAACGTGACTCAGGGTAAAGTTAATGATAAGTTGTAAATTTGGAGATAGACGCCTAAATCTAAAGGTTTTTGGTTAAGTAGAACCAAGATAGAGTACTTAGAGTGTAAGTTCAGTGATATGTCACAAGAAGATGGAGTGTTTATAAAGCTAGACTCTCAGGTCATCCAAAAGAGGGAGAGTTTCAAGTATCTGGGGTCTATAATTCAGGATAATAGTGAGATTAACGAGGACAGCATGCATTGTATTAGGGAAGCGTGGCTGAAATAGAGTCTTATTTTGGGTGGTCGATGTGATAAGAAGGTGCCCTCGAAGGTTAAAGGTAAGTTCAATAGAGTGCTAGTCTGAACGACTATGTTGTATGGTGAGGAATGTTGGCCAGTTATGAACTCCTACATCCAAAAGGTGAAGGTGGTACAGATGCGAGTGTTGTGATCAATTTATCGACATACCGGGTAAGATAGGGTGAGGAATGAGATTATTCACATCTCATTTGGGTTACCTACTAGGTGGGGTTGACGGAAGAGCTCTCTGTCAAAGAGGGTATACTCAAAATAGGTCTTTACCCATGGTATGGTACTGATATCTTTCCAGCTGGGGTTATATATTGGACCCCACCAGTTCAGTTATGAGGCATGTCGGTTAGATGATTACCTCTTATAGTTACAGTTTCAGTCTCAGCCTCAGTAAAAGAACTTAGATAGTTCGTCCAATTTTAGTACTATCAGATATAGTCAACTAAGATATAGAAAAAAATTTGGATAGTTCTATCTGATTTAGGACTGCCAGATATAGTCATTCATGTTATCAGTTATATCAGTGATCAAAACTTATTTCCTCAGTATTCATCTTTAGGATTGTCAAATACACTCAACTAGGCAAGTTTTTCATAATCAGAACCTTCATACACAGTTTTTCATGTATCAGTAACATAGTATCGATCCCTACGTTATCAATAATTCTATGTTATTAGTAAACTCAGTAGTCAAACTCAGTATTTAGTCCTAGTATGATCTCAGTTAGAGTTACGTATACATGCATGTATTCTCACATTAATGTTAGTCAGTTAGTTATTATTTTTCATGCATATAAAGCTATTGCATTCAGCCTACCTCACTTTTATACCAATACATTCAAAGTATTGGCGTATTTGGGCTATGGTGTCTTATACGATAGGTTTAGAAGCATGAGCTCTAGAGAACTAGTTCCATCCTAGTTCAGCGGTCAGAGTTTGCAGTGATTCGTCATTCTTTGAGGACATGATGATATCATTACCAATTTAGTTTTCATTTTATTTTAGTAGTCAGAGTTAGTTGGGTACATATCTCATCAACTCCTTATTCAGACAGCTTAGTGGCTTTCAGAATATAGCATGTTGGACAGTTACTTTAGATTTGCTTTGGTATTGTTATACCATTTTTAGACATTTATTATCAGATGTTAATTTAGTTTTGAAAATTATGGCCTTTTAGTTCATTGTTCCGTATTTACGATATTATTACTATTATTTAGCACTGAGTGTACAGATATCAGTCATGGCTTAGCTTGTGGTCCTTCGGGGTTATGGGCACCGTGTAGCATTTAGGGTACCCGATTTGGGAAGTTACAAACATAGTATCAGAGCCTAAGGTTTAATAGTTTCCTAGGAATTCTATAAAGCCATATCTAGTAGAGTCTTGAATATGCGTGTGTTGTGTACCACAATTATGTGCAGTAGGCTATGAGATGTTTTAGGAATAGTTTTCCTTCTTTCAGTATTAATGTCATGCCTCTGAGCATGAGCTCCAGTTAAAGTCTCAATCTAATCTTCTTCGTCCCTTAGTCAACAGATCATGCCTCACAAAACGGATAATGAAGAGGGAAATAGAAATCAGTCAATATCTCGGCCAGTCCAGGTCGATCCCCTGGACGAGCATGTCTCCCATGCAGAATTCATGACTACATTCACTACACTAGCCAGTTTAGTCATAGCTCAGAATAAACGACCAGCTACTGTTCCAGCAATCATAGTGGCCAATATTGTTATAGCCTGGATTTCGAAATTCACTCGAATGAATCCTCATTTATTCACTGGTTCTAAGTCAAAAGAGGATCCACAGAAGTTCCTCGATCATGTTCAGATAGTCACAGACATCATGGGAGTGACTTCGAATAAGAGCATAGATTTAGACACCTATCAGCTAAAAGATGTAGCCCATATGTGGTAAAAATAGTTCAAGGTAGATAGGGGTATAGATACAGATCCCATATAGTGGGAAGAATTTGATATAACTTTCTTAGATAGGTTCTTTTCATAGAGCAGAAAGAAGACAAAGTTTTAGAGTTCATCAATCTCAGATAAGGTACAATGAGCACAAAAGAATAATCTCTTAATTTCATTTAGTTAGCTAGGTATACTTCCCATGTAGTAGTAGACAGTAGATTTAGAATGAGTAAGTTTGTGTCGGGGGTATCAGGTAAAGTGGTTAAGGAGTGTAGGACTATGATATTGATTGGTGACAGGGACATATCTAGGATTATGGTCTATGCTCAATATATTGAAGAGCAAAAGCTTAAGAAGAAAGAGTGAGAAAGCAAGAGAGAAAGATCAGTTGTGTAAGAAATGTTCAGCCCCAGTTTACTCTTCATCTAGTGACTCAATATCAAAGTTCAGAAATGACCATAGCAATGGGGCATCAGGTTCTAAGGCTCAAAGTAGTGAGAGAAAGATTCTTACTCATCCGATTTAAGAAGAGTGTGGTAAGAATCATAAGGGTTTGTGTAGAGCCGACACTGGTGTGTGTTTCAGATGTGGTGAGTTACATCACAAGGTAAGAGATTTCCCCCAGTCAGGTTATCAGAGACATCTTTGTTCCTCAGCTCAGTTCAGACGCCCAAATCAGCAGGGTGCCAATTCTAGCACTATCAGTAAGCAACGCTCAAACAGCCTCAATGCACTTCAGTCCTGATAGGATCAAGAAAGTCCTCCTGATGTAGTCACATGTAAGATATAGATACATTATTTACATGTTCATGTTTCTTCAGATTCAAGAGTTTCAGTTTGCTTAGTATTAAGAATCATGTTCCATGAACATAGAAATTTCAGACTCAGTTTATACAGCTCATGACTCAGGCACTTATGTCATGTTTTACCATATTTTCAGTCCACATGACTTATGCTCTACTCCGTGATCAATCAAGTTTAGATTATGTCATGTATATGTCCATTTTAAATGTCTTGATAAATCCAAAAAGGTGGAATACTGTTTCTCAGGCCTTGGTCGATTATTGAGGTTGATATAGTATTTGTTTGAGCATCGGATCCTTTCCTATGAAAACATTTCCCGAAGTAGTTATCAGTATCTAGTCTTAGTACTTCAATATAAGTATAAACCTTAATTATCATATAAGTATAAACCTTAATTATCAGAACCTAGCATTCAATTCTAGTAAGAATCTCAGATACAATTTTAGTTAAAATACCAACTTTAGTTTAGTAATCAGAATCGAAACTCAGTTCAGTCCCAGACTTGCTTGACTAATGCTACAGCTTCCAGTCACTCAGTTAGTAGTAATTTAGTAGTTCAGTCTATAGAATATTTTTGAACCTTGTTATCTGCCTCACCTTGCGTTCTCAGATAATTCAATATTTCATGGATTCACGCTTAGCTATATGATGTTACTCAGTTCTCCCCTTTCTTATGTTCATAAAAACTCGATATTCTTAGAAAAGTTATTCAGGCTACCATTTAATCTTACATTCCTAGTACCTAACCATTCATAAGTATGTAGATCAAATAAGCCAGATAGTAGGGAAATAGTTTAAATAGCTAGTATTTCAGTCTAATAGTCAGTCAGACAAGTTCGTATGATTTTGTTTTCCATATTTCCATCTATTCGCATTATCTGAAATCTCATAGACAAAACCATTATAAGATAAATCAATTATGAAGATACAATCTCAGCTCAATTCATGTATCATACCTCAATTTCAGATCTCAGCTAATCAGTCATATATCAACTTCTAGGTGCCTTGTGCATTGCTTCAGTCTTTAATATATCCGTAAAGCTAGTATTCTTCGAAGGACCTAGTGCCTCAATAGGGAGATACCCCATAATTCCTTAATGCACTCATGCCTTAAACTAAGTTCTCTTTGAATAAAGAGTCCATTTTAGAGTAGAGGGTACTCATAAGTTATTCCTCAACGTCCCAACCTCAGTTGAGGGCCAAGAATTTAGAGGTTCAGTTTGGTTCATGATGTTCAGTTTGCATGTCACGTATCAGACTAGACTCAGTTAGCTTCTCATGTTTCCACTCATACATGTTTAGTAAGACGATGTTGGGTTCCTTAGTATTTCTGGTTAAGATAACATTTCTCCTTAGTCTTACTCAGTTTCATGCTCAGTGTTTATCATAAAGTTTGTACTAAGTACCCTTGCCTATTCAGCCATTCATTCATATATCAGTTTAGGCATGTAATTATACATTAGACGTGGATTCTCACTACAATAAATTTAGTTCATTAAAAATTAGATCATGTATTCATAAGTCAATTATCAGTCACGTATCGGATATGAATGAATTCAGCTTATTAGTCATTCATTAGATATGCATGATCAGTATTTTATATTCAGCCATAAGTTATATCAGTCATGAGATCTTGTTTCAATAATTCATGTTCAGTATGTACGTCAGTTTTTATTCTTTCCCTTTCATTCAGTCTCATTCGCGGACGACTGTTCTCAAGGGAGAGATATTGTAATACCCCGTACTTTTCCTATCTTGAAATGTTTTCTACGAATATTAAAATGTTTCTTTAAAATATGAATCCAATTTTGTACATGTGGTATTTTTAAGATTTTCACTTTTTATCATGTTGGCAATCGAATAATCTTTCCATCGATACCAAATTTTCCCAAATCCGACACTCAGGTGAAGAGCTAGAGCCATTTTAACGAGAAAGTGTATCACCTGCGCCTTTAGCATATCGCGGAGATAGGTCAAATGGCAATTGTCAATTTCCAGTATTTCTTTATGATAGTGGTGTGTTGCGCCAAACTTCCAGGTCGTAGACAAGGTGGCAACACAATAGCTCCACATCGCGCAACCATGAATTTCCTATTTGTCAATTTGAAGTGACTTGGCTCAATAGTGGCAAGTCGCCCCCAGGATGAAAATTGGGAAATTTTCTTAGAGATTAATGATGCGTCCAGGGTTAAAAGCATCAATTTTCAACCTCTATACATACCCAATAACACATGATTTAGTTATTTTTTACCCAAAATATACTAGTTTCTCTCAAGTTTTTCTCAAAAACAAGCTAGGGTTTCTATCAGGGATTCAAATTCAAGAAGGTTTCACCGTTATCCTTAATAAATCACATCCTAGGTATGCGTAGTGTTCATTCATGGACTCTTTTTGTCCATGAAGTCCAAGAATCTATTTTCTAAAGTCAATATTTTAGATTTTCTTTATGAACTTCATGTTGGATTTATTTTGTTTATGTTGAGAATGATCAATTGAATCAAATCCAAGTTGGGTGATTAATGTTATGTGTAATTGATTTGTGTAGATGTATATTCATGTGAACCTATTGTTGAACCCTAGGATGATGAAATTAGATGTTTAATCGTGATGTGTATTTTTTGTGTAATAGTGTCTACATATATGATGCCTATCATGTTTTTGATTAAATGCCGATATGAAGAAAAAGTTCCCAACTATCATGATATTATGAAATCCCCATGTTTGTACAAGTTTATGTATATCACATGTTTGATGATGTGCTTCAATATATGAATTATGAATTGTGTTGTTTGTCATGTGTTCACATAAGTTATGCTATGTCAGTTTCTTTCCATCTAGTCCTGTGGGTACCTATACCCAATAATTTAGCTATGTGCCTGGAGCCATGTAATGTTTTCACAATAATCTCAGTCAAGTTGTGATCCATAGAAATCAGTCAGTCATCTGACTTAGGAAATCTCAAAAATCTTAGTAATATTATTAGTTTAGTATTCTCCGTGATCTCATTATTCCCTGTAAGTCTCAGTAACTTCAGTACTCTCAGTTTGTCCTCAGATCTCATGAGCATTCCATTAGTCAATGAAACTCAGTAAATTCACTTCAGCTCGACTAATTAATACCATCAGTAAATTAGTTCATCTTAGTTAAATCAGTTCAATTCAGTTAATTTGTTCAGTGTCTATTCAGTTGGGAGTAGGATTCAGCACCGAGTGAACCCAAAGATAAGGACTCACTTGTTATTCAGTGGAGGGTGTGATCCTTAGAAGAATGCCTTGTGTTCCAGAACTATGTAAAAAAAATAGGTTAAGATGCACCCTATGCGTCTAGGGATATATATACTTCTCATTTGGGTTACCTACTAGGAGGGGTTGATGGAAGATCTCTCTATCAGAGAGGGTATACTTACAGTAGGTCAATACCTGTGTTATGGTACTGTCATGCTTCTAGCTAGGATTATAGGTTGGACCTTACCAGTTCAGTTTCGGGGCATGTAGATTAAATGATTACCTCCCATAGTTACAATTTTAATCTCATACTCAGTTAAAAAATGTAGATAGTTCTTCAGATCTAAGTACTATCAGTACAGTCAACTCAGATATACAACGAAACTCAGATAGTTCTATCATATTTAGGAATCTCAAAAACGGTCATTCATGTTATGAGTTTATCCATTATCAAAACTAATGTCATCAGTATTCATCTTTAGGACTGCCAGATACAGTCAACCAGACGAGGTCTTCATAATCAAAATTGTCAGGAACAATTATTCATGTATCAGTAACATAGTATCAGTCCCTCAAGTATCAGTAATTCCATGTTATTAGTAAAACTCAGTAGTCAAAACTCAGTATACAGTCCTAGCATGATCTCATTTACAGTTACGTATGCATGGATGTATTCTCGTGTTCATGTTAGTTAGACAGCTAGTATTTTTCATGCATATAAACCTATTTCATGCAGCCTACCTCACTAGAAATCCAGTACATACAAAGTACTGGCACATTTGCGCTATGGTGTCTTATTCCATATGTTTAAAAGCATGAGCTCCAAAGAACCAGTAGCATCCTAGTTCAGCTATAAGAGTTAGCAGTGAGTCCTCATCCTTCAAGGATATGATGATTTCATTACTAACACAATTTTCAGTTTATTTCTGTAGTTTAAGTTAGTTGGGGACATGCCCATCAAATCCTTATTCAGACAATTTAGCAGCTTTTATACTATAGAATGTTAGACAATTATTTTAGATTTGCGTTGGTATTGTTATATAATTTTCACATATTGTTTATAAGATGTTCCTTAAGTTTTGACCCTTATGGACTTTCAGTTCGTGTTTCCATATTTTTTATATTATTACTATTATTTATTTCTTAGTGTACAAATATATGTTATGTGTTAGCTTGTTGTCCTTTAAGGTCATGGGTACCATGTAATGTTCTGGGTACGAAATTCAGGGCATTACAAACTTGGTATCAGAGAGTAAGTTTCAATAGTGTCCTAGGAAGTCTGAAAAGTTGCATCTAGTAGAGTCTTATACATGCATGTGTTGTGCACCACACTTATATGTAGGAGGCTATGAGATGTTTTAGCAATAGTTTCCCTTCTTTCAGTATTCATGTCGTGATAGTGAGCATAAGCTCCAGTTAAACTCTCAATCTAATCTATTTCTTCCCTTGGTCTACAGATCATTCCTCCAAAAGGGGCTAATAAAGGGGGGAATGGAAGTCAGTTAACACCTCAGCCGGTCCAGGCAGATCCCCTGGATGAGCATGTCTCCCATGCAGAATTCCGAATTGCATTCACTACTCTATCCAGTTCAGTCACAGCTCAAATTGAACGACCAGCTACTATTCCAGCAAACCCAGTGGCCAATGTTGCTGCAGCTAGTACTCGGGATGTCATCCGAATGAATCCTCTTTTATTCACCGATTCCAAGTCTGAAGAGGATCCATAGTAGTTCCTCAATCATGTTCAGAAAGTCACGGATATCATAGGAGTGAAATCTAGTGAGAGATTAAAGTTAGCCACCTATCAGCTACAAGCTTTAACCCATACGTAGTATAAATAGTTGAAGGTAGACAGGGTTACAGATATAGAGCCCATAGAGTGGGAAGAGTTTGCTACAACTTTCTTAGATAGGTCCTTTTCCATTGAGCAGAAAGATACCAAAGTGTTAGAGTTCATCAATCTTGGATAAGGTATAATGAGCGTAAAAGAATACTCCCTTAAGGTTATTCAGTTAGCCAGGTACGCTCCCCATGTAGTAGTAGACAGTAGATCTAGAATTAGTAAGTTTGTGTGATGGGTATCAGGTAGAGTGGTTAAGAAGTGTAGGACTGTGATGTTGATTGGTGAGATAGACATATGTAGGCTTATGATCTATGATCAATATATTGAAGTGTAGAAGCTTTAGAAAAAGTAGAGCGAATGCAAGAAAGCCAAAACAGGTAGTTATAGTTTTGCTTGGCATAGGTCACTTGATAGTAACCGTTCTCAGTTGTGTCAGAAATTTTCAGCCCCAGTTCACTGTTCATCTAGTGCCTCAGTATAAAAGTTCAAAAATAACCATAGGGATGGGGCATCAGGCTCCAAGGCCCAAAGTAGATAAAGGAAGATTCTTACTCATCCGCTTTGCGAATTGAGTGTTAAGCATCATAAGGGTGTTAGTAGAGCCGAAAGTAGTGCATGTTTTGGATGTGGTAAGTTAGTTCAGAAGGTCAGAGATTGCCCCCAGTCAGGTTATCAGAGTCATCTCCACTCCTTATCTCAGTTTGGTCGCCGAAGTTAGCAGGGTGACAATTTCAGCGCTATCAGTGGACAACACCAAAATATCCTAAATGCACTTCATTCCCAATAGGATCAGGAAATTCCTCCTGATGCAGTTACAGGTAAGTTACAGATCCCTTATTTTCATATTCTTATTTCTTCAGATTCAGGAGTTTTAGTTTGCTTAGTGTTATGAATCATGCTGCATGAACACAAAAATTTTAGACTCAGGTTATATAACTCATGACTCAGGCACTCATGTCATGTTTTACCATATGTTCAGTCCACATTACTTATGTTCTACACTTAGTGATCATTCAAGTTCAGGTTCTGTCATGTATGCCTCCAGTTTAAATCTCTTGATAAATCCAAAATGATGGTATTCCGTTTCTCAGTCCTTACTTGATTGTTGAGGTTGATATAGTATTTGTTTGAGCATCGAATCCATGGCTATGTGAATCTTTCCCCAAGTAGTTATCAGTATCCTGTCTCAGTACTTCAATATGAGTCTAAACCTTAATTATCATAACCCAACATTCAGTTCCAGTAAGAATCTCAGTTATAGTTCTAGTTATAATACCAACTTCAGTTCAGTAATCAGATCAGAAACTCAGTTCATTCCCTAACTTGCTTGACCAATGATACAATTACCAGTCACTCAGTTTGTAATATTTTAGTACTTCCGTCTATAGAATATTTCCGAACTATGTTACCCTCCTCACCTTGCGTTCTTGAATAAATTAGTATTTCATGCATTCATGCTTAGCTATCTTACGTTACTCAGTTAGTCCCTTTCTTATGTTCATAAAAAGACCATATTCTTCACCCAATTATTCAAACTTCCATTCAATCTTACCTGCCCAGTACCTAACCATTAATAAGTCAGTAGTTCAAATAAGCCAGCCAGTAGGGAATTAGTTAAAATAGCTACAATTTTAGTGTAGCAGTCAGTAAGACAAGTTCGTACGATTTATTCTCCATCTTTCCATCTATCCGTATTCTACAAAATCTCATGAATAAAACCATTATAAGATAAATAAATCATGTATATGCAATCTCGACTGTTCATGTAGCATGCCTCAATTTTAGATCTCAACTAGACAGTCATGACTCAACTTCTAGGTGCCTTGTGCATCGCTTCAGTCTTTAATATCTCCACAGAGCTAGTATTCTTCGAGGGACCTGGTGTCCCAAGGGGGAGATACCCCATAATTCCTCAATGAACTCATTCCTTAAACTAAGTTCTCTTCCCATAAAGAATCCAATTTAGAGTAGAGGGTACTCATAAGTTGACCCTCAAAGTTCCAACCTTAGCTGTGGGCCAGTTATTCATCAGTTCAGTTTTATTCCTGATGTTCTATTCGCTTGTCACATATCAAACTAGACTCAGTTAGGTTATCATGTTTCCACTCTTGCATGTTTAGTAAGACAATACCGGGTTCCTTTGCATTTCTAGTTTATATAACATTTCTCTTTAGTCTTACATAGTTTCATGTTCAATGTTCATCACAAACTTTGTACTAATTACCCCTGCATATTAAGCCATGCATTCATATATTAGTTCGAGAATGTAATTATGAATTAGAAATGCATTCTCACTGCCAAAAATTTAGTTCAGCAGAATATTCAGTCATGTATTCATAAGTCAATTATGTGTCATGCATCAGATATGTATGAATTCGTCTTATTACTCATGCATCAGATATGCATGTTTAGTATGTTATATTCAGCCATCAGTCATGTCAGTCATGAGATCATGTTCTAGTTATTCATGTTCATTATGTACTTCAGTTTGTATTCTTTACCCCATACTCAGTTTTATTCGAGGACGAATGTTCTCAAGGGGGAGATATTGTAATACCCCATACTTTTTCTACCTTGAAAAGTTTCCCAAGAATGTTAGAAGGTTTCTTTGAAAGATTAATCAACTTTTGTACACATGTGATTTTAAATATTTTTAATTTTTATCATGTGGGGAATCGAATAAGATTATCATCAATACTAAATTTGCTCAAATCTAACACTTGGGTGAAGAGTTAAAACCTTTTTTCTGATACAGACTATCACCTGAGCCTTTACCGTATCGCGGTGATTAATCAAATAGAAATTATCAATTTCAAGTATTGCTCTGCGATAGTAGCACATCGCGCCAAAACTCCAGGTCGCAGACAAGGTGGCAACACGATAGATTCGCATCGCGCCACCATGTAATTTACATTTGTCACTTACCAGTGATTTGGCACGACAGTGACGCGTCGTGCCAAGGATGAAAATTGAGAAATTTTCTTAGAAATTAAAGATGCATCCAGCGTTAAATAGGTCAATTTCCCATCCCTATATATACCTAATAACACGTGATTTAGTCATTCTTCACCCAAAATATACTAGTTTCTCCCATGTTTTTCTCAAAAACAAACTAGGGTTTCTATTGGGGATTAAAATTCAAGAAGGTTTCACCGTTAATCCTCAATAAATCTCATCCTAGGTATGCATAGTTTTCATTCATGGACTCTTTTCGTCCATGAATCACAAGAATCTCTTTCCTAAAGTCAAGATTTTAGATTTTCTTTATAAACTTCATCTTGGTTTTTATTTTGTTTATGTTGGGAATGATTAATTGAATTCAAATCCATGTTGGGAGATTAATGTTATGTGGAGTTGATTTGTATAGATGTATATTCATGCGAACCTATGATTAAACCCTAGGATGATTAAATTAGATGTTGAATCAATATGTGTAATTGTTGTATAATACTGTCCACATATATTATGCCTATCATGTGGTTGATTAAATGCCGATATGAATCAAAAGTGCCCAACTAGCATGATATTATGAAATCCCCTTGTTTGTATAAGTTTATGCATATTATATGTTTTATGAAGTTCTTCAATATATGAATTATGAATTGTGTTGTTAGTCATGTGTTCACATAAGTCATTCTATGTTAGTTTTTTTTCATCGAATCCTAAGGATACCTGTACCCGACAATTTAGTTTTGTGCCTAGAGCCATGTCATGTTTTCATGACACTCTCAGTCAAGATATGATCCATAGAACTCAGTCAGTCATTTGACTCAGGAAATCTAAGAAATCTCAATAATCTCAGTAGTTCAGTAATCTTCGTAATCTCAGTGTTCGCTGTAAGCCTCAGTAACTTTAGTACTCTCAGTCAGTCCTCAGATCACAGTAGCATTCTATTAGTTAATGAAACTCAGTAAATTCAGTTCTGCTCCACTAAATGATACCATAAGTAAATCATCCCAGTTCATTTTAATTAGTTTAGTGTCTATTTAGTTGGGAGTAGGTTTCAGCACCGAGTGAAGCCAAGGATAGCGACTAACCTGTTATTCAGTGGAGGGTATGATCCTTAAAAGCAATATTTGTGTTCAATAACTGCATAGCCAGCGTAGGTTGAGATGCACCCTACGCGTTTAGGGATATATACACATCTCCTTTGGGTTACCTACTCGGGGGGCTGATGGAAGAGCTCCCTGTCAGTGGGGGTATATTCACAGCAAGTCTTCACCTGTGGCGTTGTACTAACACCCTTCCAGATAGGGTTACAGGTTGGACCCCACCAATTTAGTTCCGTGGTATGTCAGTTTGATGATTACCTCGAACAGTTATAGTTTCAGTCTCAGCCTGAGTAAAAGAACTCAGATAGTTATTCATATTTCATGACTGTCAGATATAATCAACTCAGATATAGAATAGAACTTAGATAGTTCCATCAGATTTAGGACTGTCAGATACAGTCATTCATGTTATCAGATATATTAGTTATCAAAATGCATGTCATCAATATTCATTATTCATGATATCATTTTTCTTGCACGAATGTAGGAAACAAATTGACCTTTTTAAGCTGAAGTACTACCCTTCTATTCTAGGACAGGTTTATTCGTAAACTAAAACTGGACAACTCTATTTCTGCAGTCGACTGTGGCATAGCAGGAATGAAGCCAATCCATGCTGAGAAAAATTTCAAAATCAGTCATCTCTAATATAGCTAAGTCTAGTGAAGTTAATTTCTGAGATATCATAATTGGGCAATTCCTCTATACCCATCGTGCTATGATGGTTTTATCCACTGCGGTAGAGACTGAAAAGTGCTCTTCTAGAATTTTGAGACTGACTCCAAAATCAACTGTTGTATAGGGAGTAACAAAAGATTAAAAATCTCCTAGATATAGCAAAGCGTAAACATGCTCATAAAAGTTCTGTAACATACCAGTAACCACATTAGGAGAATTTTCCTGATCTTTCCGGGAATGGGGAGCATAAAGTTGATTTTCCATTTTCCTATTAGTAGCGCTGGATGTGACACCTTGCTGGTTAATGCGACCTGACTGAGCGGAGGAATGATTCTACTGACCCTGAGGACCTAGGTAAAGACAGTCACTAACTCTGTGGCTTGGCTTGCCATGTCCAAAACAAATACCACTGCTAGCCCTGCAAATATCTGATAGTGCTAGCACAAGTCCAGGAAAGAGAATAAGTACAGACACTGCTAACACTACCCTGATACTTAGAGCTCAGCGCTCTATCTTGATTACCATCCCTGAACATAGGAGTTTGAGAACTAGCTGAAGAAGGAGCTGGAACGGCTAACTTAGAAAGAAACTGAGAACTGTTTCGTCATTCTAATTTGGGCTTAGCAAAGTTGAAACTACCTGTCCTTGTTCTATTATTCTACTTCTTCCTTATCTTAATCTTTTGTTCTTCTATCTATTGAGCATGGGTCATAATCCTGGCTATGTTCATGTCAATATTAAACATCATGAACCAACACTCCTTGACTATACTATCATTCACTCCAGAAACAAACTTACTCATCTTAGTCCTACTATCTACAACCACATGAGGAGTATATCTGGATAATTGAGTAAAGTTAAGAGAATAATATTTCACCATTATGTTGCCTTGTCTGAGGTTGATAAATTCTAACACTTTAGCTACTCTCAGCTCAAAGGGAAAGAATCTATCTAAGAATGCAGTAGCAAACTCTTCCCACTCAATAGGCCCTGCATCTACGACCCTCTTTGATGTCCACTATTTGAACCAAGTGTAGGTCACATCATGCAACTGATATGCAGCTAGATCCACACTCTAACTATAAGTAACCCCCTCCCCATGATGTCTGTAACCTTCTAAACTTAATCAAAAAATTCCTGAGGTTTCTCATATGACTTATACCTGAGAAAGGATGGAGGATTCATTCAGGTGAAGTCCTGAATCTTGGCTATAGCTGAATTAGCCACTGGGTTGTCTTGAACGGTAGCTGGTCATTCATTCTGAGTGTCAATTGACTGAGCAAGAGTAGTGAAACATCATGCAACTGATATGCTTCTAGCTCCACACTCTTACTAGAAGTAACCCCCCTTCCCATGATGTCTGTAACCTTTTAAACTTGATAAAGAAATTTCTGAGGGTCCTCATCTGACTTAGACCTAAAAAAGAATAGAGGACTCATTCAGGTAAAGTCCCAAATTTTGGCTGAAGTTGAATTAGCCACTAGGTTGGCCGAAACAACAGCAGGTCATTCATTTTGAGCTGCAACTGATTGTGTAAGAGTAGTGAACGCAACTCTAAACTTTTCATGATAGACATGTTCACCCAAAGGATCTTCGGGCTAAGAGGCTGGCTAATTCCTATTTCTTCTTTTTGGAGGCATGTTCTGTAGAAGAAAGGGAGTAAGGGATTAGACCAGCCAGATAGATTGAATTGAGATTATTCTCACTAGCATGACATGAATACTGAAAGAAGGGAAAACTATTCCTAAAACATCTTATAGACTCCTACATATAAATATAGCCCGCAACATACCCATGCTCAAGACTCTACTAGATATGGCTTTCAGATTTCGTAGGAAACTATTAAATCTTAGGCTGTTATACCAAGATTGTAATGTCCTAAATTTGGGACCCACAATGCTAAACGACACGCATGAATCGAAGGAGGACCACAAGCTAACCCATGACTGATATCTGTACCTGAACACTATATAATATACTGAACGATTGCAAAAATAAAGGCTGAAGGGCCATAAGGTTCTAAACTATAGAAGAACTGATAAAAATATAACATCTGGATAGGGTATGAAATACCCAAAACAATTAAAATAATTATCATAACATGATAGTCTAAAAAGCCACTAACTGACTGAGCTACCTGAATAAGGAGTTGATGGACATGTCCCTAACTAACTCTAACTAATAAATTAATTAATGAGATAATAATGTAATAGTCATGTCCTATAAGGATGAGGACTCATTGCTAACTCTGACTATTGAGGATGGAATGCTACTGATGCTCTGGAGCTCGAGCTTCGGAACCTATGGTATAAAACACCATAGAGCAAATGTGTCAGTACATTTGAATGTGCTGGTATGCATCTGAGGTAGGTTGAATGCAAAGGGTTCACATGCATGAACTATACTAACTAACTAGATAACATGAACGTGAGAATACATGCACGAATACATAGTAACTATAACTGAGTACGTGATAACTTAATTACTTAGTTTGAGTTCAGATAACATAATATACTGATATTTGTATAACTAAAATAACTAATACTGAGCGACTATATTTGACAGTCTAGGTTCTGATAGAACTAGCTGAGTTGCGTACAATTCTGAGTTGACTATATCTGACAGTCCAAAATTCTATAAAACTATCTGAATTCTATTACTGAGACTAAATAACTGTATCTGACAGTCCTGATTCTATAACTGAATCTGTAGGAAGTAGTTTTCTAACCGACTTGGCCCTAATATGGAATTAAGGCTGAGTTGGGGTCTAATCAGCAACCCTAATTAGAAGGGTGTCAATACTGCACCAGTAGTAAGGACAATCTGTGAGTAACCCTCATATAACAGGTAACTCTCATGAGAATGGTGGGAACCCTCATATTAATCCACCTCATCTACCCTCATATAACAAGATATGATGTCTCAACCTACGCTGGCTACGTATTTCTGGTATGCAAGGATTACTTCTAAGAATCACACCCTCATATAAATGGTGGGTTCCCATTCTTGTGTTCACTCGGTGCTAATTTCTACTCCCATCTAGATAAATACTAAACATGATTAATTAAACTGACTGGACTGAGTTAACTGAGTTCTGTTAACTAATGGAATACTACTGAAGTTACTAAATTTTTGAGGTTTTTGAGATTATTGAGTTTACTAAGTTTTCTGAGTCACATGACTGACTTAATTTCTATGAACACAGCTCGACTGAGAGTATCTTGAAACAATGACATTGGGTCTAGGCACACAGTTAATTGACAGGTACAAGTACCCCTAGGACTCGATTGCATGAAACTGACAAAGCATTACTTTCGGTAATACACAATAAACATCGACAACCCATAATATAATATGATGGGGATTTCATGAAGTACAAGTGCTAAAGCACCACAATAGCTACACATATATCCATAATTCATTAACTAAGACATTTAATAAAACAATTAAGATTCATGAACTTCTACATGAATGGGGATTTCATATTATCATACTAGAATGACACTTTTCCTTCACATAGGCATTTAATCAAACACATGGGAAGCATGCTTTGGTTAAACAATCATCAACACATTTAATAAGCATGAATACATCAATCAACTTGTAAATCAAAGGGGGTTTGTCATGATTATTTTTCAAATCACCACATTCTAGGGTCAGTCGTTGGAATATGTAATTTAAAAGGTGAATAAAAACTCCACAACATCATGAACATGAAATTTCAATTCAATTTAAACTATGAACATTCATACATATTCAAATCTTTGATTTTTAAAAGAGATTTTTGAGCTTCATGAATGAAAGGGACCCATAAATCAACACATGACTTACCTGGGTTGTGATTTCTTGAAGATTGATGGAGGAAAACTTGAATCCTTAACTTGAAATTAAACATATAGTGTTTCTTGTTCTGGGGGACTGATATTTGAGACGAAACCCTAATTTGATGTTGTCAATGAATAATGAACTTATGATCCTTGGTTTTATAAAATTAGGGGTTAAAACGGGTGGAAAAATACCTAAATATCCTTTAAAAATTACTTAAAATTTGCTGAACTGTACCTGCGATGGCTTGTGCGATGGTCCGTTGCTGGCTCGTATGATGGTCCGTTGCTGGCTCCACGGTCCATCATTTTGACCATCGAACATGAACAAATAAAAAGACTCACTGCCTTATAGCGACGGTCTATCTCAAGTTTGAAAGTCCATCAACCTGTCCATTGCAAATTATCCAAAAGGTTGACTCACTGCCTATGCTGCGACGGTACCTCGCTAGATCGATGGTCATTCAACCTTGCCGTCGCACCTAGGAGATTATTATATCACTGAGTAAATCATCGATAAGTTTTTACTCTAATACCATATTTGGATGAAATTGGTATCGATGGAAAGCTAACTCAATTCCCAACATGAAAAACATAAAAATTCTATGGTTACAAAAATGTATTCATCTTTTAAAGTAAGTTTATAACATATTTGGGACTATTCAAGCTAGGTAGAAGTACGGGATATTACCGAAACAATTATGAGTTGACTCGTGATATGATATCTAAACTTGAAACTTTTGGAAGATGTACGAACAGAGATTAATTCTTAATTTGTATGAATACGAATATTTTATCTTATGGAATGGCATTACTCGAGAAACT
Organism: Capsicum baccatum var. pendulum; assembly: GCA_030864225.1. Classification (NCBI taxonomy): domain Eukaryota; kingdom Viridiplantae; phylum Streptophyta; class Magnoliopsida; order Solanales; family Solanaceae; genus Capsicum; species Capsicum baccatum. Next base: position 75,023,967 of record CM061561.1, on the reverse strand, counting down.
TTGGGTAGTAAGACTAAATGGAAAGTTGGAAATCTATAGGAGCTTATCTGCTTGATTGCTAAATAAGATCCTAGGCTCTTTGAACTGGACCATATGGACTGTCCATACTCAAAAGGACTATTTCTTCAACACTCTTCTAAGAAATTCTAATAATACTATGGGGAAAAGAATTTGGGGCATAGTCTGAAGAAGACATCTTACTAAGTAATCAAAACATTGATACAACCCTATAGCATGGAACACAAATATATAAATCAAAATCTAGGATAGAATTACTAGACCTTAAGAAATGAAACTTCTAACTTTCAAGAATAGTAACACTGCTAAAATACTCCCTCAACTACACTATTTCCCTTAAATACCATACTCATTTGATTCAACTTAAAATTTTCACATTGGCATTGATAAATCCATCTACTAAAGTATAAACTGAACTAAATTCTATCATTATCATCAAGCCTAACTCGAAATTAGAAGATACAACACGCTACACCATAATACTAGTTACAGAGCTCACAGCCTAAGCATAACATGCCTTACCGCTTCAATGAATAACTCTAAACTCTTACTCTGGATTCACTAGCGCATATTGCATTTCTCCACTTAGATCCCAACATGAAATTCAAGCCTATCATTATAACCACATATGAAATTCAAGGAAAACACCCATAAATGCATACCTCTCACATTCTTTAAACCTCTATCAACAATAACTTACTTGCACTATGCTTAACATGACATACCTAGAATTCTTAACTAAATATGACATATACCAAATATTTACCACAGTATTCAAGCATCATTAGGACGTACATGATATAATTTTAATTTCACTGTTATCATAAGTTTTGAGAACTAATCATACTCTGAAACATGAGTTCATACTTATCGTAAGATACTCAACATAAGAGTGAAGTTTCATAGATTTATGAGGGATGAATCGAATCACAGAGTAATGTTATTACTTACTTACTAGGAGATGAGAATGACCTTGAATATGCATGAAGTGTATAGTTATTGGTCTTTGGCATGGATCTATCACACAAGACATGATTTCGGTGTGATAATGAGTAAAATCCAAGGAACACTCAAGAGTAAAAAGGGATAACTTCCATATAACTAGCATCACTAACCAAGAAATCATTATTTCTTCCTTTATGACCATCCATTATTCAAACTTAGTGTCTAATACTAGCCATGATTAACAAAAACTTTCCGCTCTATTATTTTATGTCAAAACATCGGGAAACACTAGTCCACTAGAACCATATAATAATGGTATTTGATCGTAATCTTAGAGACTATCTCATTACACTCCATAAGCACATCCCATATCTATACATCTCTAGTACATATCCATCTATATATTTAAATTATTCCCCTAGCTCTACAAACCTCAGCTAATATCTTTTTCATAACCACACGAGGAACCCTACATTGACAATCCTTAATAGCCTAATACCTTAATTAATGGCCTATACTTTTATAACACCTTAACATACCATTAAGATCTACTTTCCTACTTAAAGAACACCATAATTCATCTTAACTAATAACTCTTTCACTACCTTCCACCAGGAAAATAGTACTATATATATTACCCCTAAGGTGACACACAAGGACGTATTACCTTAACTCAAACTCAATAGCATGCATAAATTCATTTATATACTTTAGATCAATCGAATTCCCATCTTTCTTGTCACTACATGATGATAGGCGATATTACGTGCCTATATCAATATATTTTGCCCATATTTGTGCCATGTTTCGAGAACAAATTATATATTTTATGCACTTTTAGTCCATTTTCCTATAAGTGAGCTAACGAACATGATTAGCAAAGTTTCAGGTGTAAATGATGCAGAATTCAGTATTTTATGGATTACTTGACGCCAAAGAAAGCTTCACGAAAGGAGAAAAGGAAGCTTGGACGCCTAAGGACCAAAAGTGATGCATGACGGGCTAAAACAACATTTCTGAAGACTTTGGGGACTTGCAGTAACTTATTTGGATTAGGATAATAATACATTAACCTAGTACAATTGGGTTAAGTATTTCATTAGTTTATTTGGATTTGGATAATGTTACATTAACCTAGTACAATTTGGTTAAGTATTTTATTAGCTTAGTAGGAATAGGATATGGGTATTATAAATACCCTATTCTGCTAGAGATTTTTATTCATTCTACTTTTAAAATTCATCCATATTCATTCTTCAACTATTAATCTTTTCTACTCTTCCAACAATTCTAATCTTTCCATTAATTCTATTTTTCTTCTATTCATCTATTCTTACTTTCCGCAACAAGAGAATCGTTACTTTGCCTAGGAATTCACGCCTAACGCCTACCACACCATTATTACACGAAATCTTTCTTGTGGTATAATAACAATGTCAATTGTGATTTCCTTCGCACTCATGGGTAACTAAACTTCTCTGTTGGGGTTATGGAAGCCGAATGAGATACTATCTATTACTAGGAGTTTTTGAGTTCGTGACACGTATGCTGCTTATATCATTATTCTCTTCATCTTAACCTAAATTCTTTGTGGTTGCAAACGCAAGAATACGCCAGTATAACATTTAACTTGTTCGAAAGAAAGGTAAACTGTCTGGAAAAGAGATAGTGTCAAGGTAGTAGGGTCCCATACCCTATTAAACAGTTAGTGTCGTAACTGGATTAACCTCTTGGAGAATTCGTACCGTTAGACACGCTTTAAGCTCGAAAGATTTAAAGTGAAATAACCCTTGAATAGGTCGAAAGACGCCTGGATTTACCATCGAATACAATTCTCTATAAGCACATACATGTCTGTATTCTACACACTCATAGCCAATAGAGACGTACAACTCAGAAGGTGGACATAACCCCAACACTTCAATTCTCATTGTTTTACAACCTACTAAACATTCTTTCTTTTTACTTTGCTATTTTCAGTTTTTACTTTGATAATCTGGTTACACTTTACAATCCCCCCTTTTTACGAGACTTGCACTAAAAGTCTAGTAATCGTTGCTTACTTGTTGACCGAGCTATTCCCTGTGGGATCGATGCCCAACCCAGTTGGGTTCTATATTTGCTAACGACCGCTTTACACTCCTACGAGAGCTGTAGATTGAGCGTTATCAAAAATTGGCGCCGTTGCCGGGGAATACGAGTGTCAATTAAGTTTGTGATAATTACTAGACCCTTTGGTCAAAGATTCTTGTAATTTTACTTTTAGTTTTTTTTTGTTTACTGCAGGTTTTTATTTAGTGCATGCCCCATACTCGAAGTTCTGGTCTACCGGTATTACCTATCAATCCTGAACCACAACGTATTGGCAGAATGGAAGCACAAGCTGAAATCTAAAGGATGGCTGCTCAACAGGAACAGGCGAGATTAGCTGCTCTTGCTGCCGCCCAAGTACACCAACAAAACATTGATAACCCTGGGCAAGTAACAAATCCTGACGATGAGGATTTAGGTGATGACGAGTTACTAAAACCAAGGCGTGATGCTGAAATCATAACACCTGCCAACAGAAGAGGTCATCAAGATCGGTTTAGGTATGATCGCCAACCCATTAAACCATCTTTTGATGACGATGATGATGATCTTGATGGAGCCGGAGCTACAGGAGCCATTATTCCTCCACCATTAGTGCACGGAGCCAAGTTCAACATCACAAGCACCATGATTCAGTTATTGCAACTCAAGGGATTATTTGGTGGACTAGCAGGCGACAATCTGAATATGCATCTCATCAACTTTATTTCTACATGCAAGTCGTTTGACAATCTTGGTGTTGGTCAGAATGCAATCCGATTACGTCTATTTCCATTGTCTCTGTCTGGGGAAGCAACTCTATGGTTAAATGGGTTGACTCCTGATTCTATTACAAATTGGAGGCAATTGAGAGACGCTTTCCTAGAAAGATTCTTTCCGCCATCCAAAAGAGCACAATTGCGAGATGAAATCAGCAACTTTCGTCAGCTTCCCACTGAAGCTCTTCATGAAACATGGGAGAGGTTCAAGACAAAGCTAGCGAGATGCCCAAACCATCATATGACTAATGTTCACCTAATGGAGATATTATATAGAGCCTTGAATTCAATGACTAAATCAGTGGTAGATAATGCAGCTGGAGGATCTTTTATGGACCTCACCTTTGGTCAAGCAAGCAATATGCTAGATCGTATGACGAAGCAAAGTAGAGCTTGGTATACTAGGGATTCTGAGGTAGCAAGCCCCACTTTATCTATTGGCTTGACTGCAGACCAAAGAAGAAGAGAAGAAGAACGTGATCAAGATATGGCGCATCTGAAAACACAAATGGATCTTCTTACAAAGCATTTATTATCAGGGAAGACCGAAAAAGTGAAAGCTATTGCATCAAAAGGAAGAGACAAATCTGATTCGAAAGAGGAGGCCAACTACTTGAACAATCAGGCGGTTTCCGTGGGAATACCCAAGGGAACCAAGGTCGTAACTATTATGATAAATCTAGAAACAAGGACCAAGGTAGTTGGTGGAACAAGAATGAAAAGAGTGGTTTGTACGTTCCCCCTGGTAGACGTGACACCACCACATCTAATTCTAGAAGTATGGAAGACATGATGGCTAAATTATTAAAAGGAGTGGAAGCAACAAGCGCGGGAGTAACGGAGGTAATTAATGATTTGTCCTCCATGAAACAATTAGTTGATTCACATTCCACTTCAATCAAGCAAATAGAGCAGCAATTGAGCCAACTTTCAGCAGCACTCAATCAAAGAAAGGTCGGCACTCTACCTAGCGATACTGTGCAAAACCCAAGGAATGATGGGTCATGCATGGCCATCACTACCAGAAGTGGTAAGGTGCTGGAAACTTCAGCAAAAGGAAAGCAAGTGGTTGACGAAGCCGCAGACTTGGATGACAACGCAATAGGAGAGGAGTCCGCGGAAGACATCAAGGACGTCACACCCAGCGACGTACAGCCTGAAAAAGTGGAAAAAAGGAAGCAAGAGGAGAAGAAAGCCGTGGAGAGAACAATTCCATACCCACCACCACCTTTTCCCCAAAGATTGAAGAAGGTGGCGGATGACACGAAGTTCAGCAAATTCATGACTATGTTAAAGCAGCTGGCCATTAATGTTCCATTGGTGGAGGCACTTGAACAAATGCCTGGGTATGCGAAATTTATGAAGGATCTTTTGACAAAGAAGCGGGCAGCAAGCTATGAGTTGAAAGAAGATGTGCATCATTGTAGTGCAATCGCTACCCGATCAATAGTTCAGAAGAAAGCCGACCCTGGAGCTTTCACTATTCCTTGCACCGTTGGATCTTTGAATTTTGCCAAAGCATTATGTGACTTAGGCGCCAGCATTAATTTGATGCCATTATCAATCTACAAGAAGTTGGGGTTGGGTGATCCTACTCCAACCAACATAAGTCTTGTCATGGCAGATAGGTCAGTAAAACGACCTGTTGGTATTCTATGTGATGTATTGGTAAAGGTTTCTTCATTCATCTTTTCGGCAGACGTTGTTATTTTGGATTGTGAGGCAGACTCAGAAGTTCCCATAATCTTGGGGCGCCATTTCCTTGCTACAGAAAGTGTGCTCATTGATTTGAGAGCCAATGAGCTTTCATTCCGAATAAATGATGAAGTAGTTCGATTTGATGTTTGCAAATCAATGAAGCAACCCAAAGATCTGAGTGTATTTTCGGTGGCTGATGTTTTCTTTGATGATAAGAAAGAATTACTTGACGAAGAGCAGCTGATTCATGACCCATTAGCGACTTTGCTTATGAATGGTGAGAGAAAAGATGCTGAAAATTGTGAAGAAGCTATTTGTGCTCTATCTGAATTAGGGACATATAACTATGCTCCCAAGAAGATGGACCTTGATCTCAAGAATCGACCCACACCACCAGCTAAGCCATCTATTGAAGAGCCACCCATATTAGAATTGAAGGAGCTGCCAAGTCATTTAAAGTATGCATTCCTAGGAAGCGGAAACACACTTCCAGTCATTGTTGCAGTAGATTTGGGTGAGCAACAAGTTGCAGCTCTCATTGCTATTCTACGGAAGTATATTAGAGCCATTGGATGGACCATTGCGGATATTATTGGTATTCCACCTGGGATTTGTACACATAAAATTCAGCTTGAAGAGAATTGCTCACCCACCATTGAGCATCAAAGACGTCTAAACCCACCTATGAAAGAAGTGATGAAGAAAGAAATTATCAAGTGGTTAGACGTGGGGGTTGTGTATCCAATCTCTAATAGTACATGGGTAAGCCCGGTACAATGTATTCACAAGAAAGGAGGTATGACAGTGGTCGTGAATGCAAAGAATGAGCTTATTCCACTCAGACCCGTCACTGGATGGAGAGTATGCATGGACTACCGAAAGTTGAATTCTTGGACACTCAAAGATCACTTCCCAATGCCATTTATGGACCAAATGCTAGATCAATTAGCGGGGAAAGGATGGTTTTGATTCTTGGACGGTTATTCAGGCTACAATCAGATTTGTATTGCACCCAAAGACTAAGAGAAGACAACGTTTACATGCCCATATGGTACGTTTGCCTTCAAACGTATGCCATTCGGGCTATGTAACGCACCAGCCACCTTTCAGCGATGTATGATGTCAATTTTTTCTGATATGGTTGAAGACACTTTGGAGGTATTTATGGATGATTTTTCAGTTGTTGGTGAGTCTTTTGAAGCGTGCTTGGCAAACCTATGCATGGCATTGCAAAGATGTGTAGAATTCAACCTAGTGCTGAATTGGGAGAAGTTCCACTTCATGGTAAAAGAAGGTATCATTCTTGGGCACAAGATCTCCAAAAGATGGATTGAGGTTGATTGAGCAAAAATAGAGGTTATTGAGAAGCTACCGCCTCCAATTTCGGTGAAGGGAGTTCGTAGTTTTCTCGGCCATGCAGGTTTGTATCGTCGGTTCATCAAAGACTTCTCCAAAATTACTAGTCCATTGTACAAACTCTTGGAGAAAGATGCGAAGTTTGACTTTAATAAAGATTTCTTAAAGGCATTCGAATTCCTCAAAGGAAAACTCATTGAAGCCCCTATCATGGTAGCACCAGATTGGTCTCTCCCGTTCGAAGTCATGTGTGATGCTAGTGGTGTAGCCGTTGGAGCTATGCTTGGTCAAAGAAATGAGAAATTATTTCATCCTATCTACTATGCAAGTAAGGTCCTGAATGAAGCCCAAAGGAACTACACTGTGACAGAACAAGAGCTCCTAGCAGTCGTGTATGCGTTTGAGAAGTTTCGTGCCTATCTATTGGGTACTAAGGTGATCGTTCATACAGACCATGCAGCTCTTAGGTATCTAATGACAAAGAAAGATGCAAAGCCAAGATTAATTCGATGGGTATTGCTGCTGCAAGAGTTCGATTTCGAGGTCAAAGATAGAAGAGGTTGTGAGAACCAAGTGGCCGACCACCTATATAGACTCGAGAATGAGCATGTGGTGCAACCTGAAATTCAGATTGATGATGCATTCCCTGACGAGGAGATATTAGCAACAACAATGGAAAAATTACCATGGTATGCCGACTTTGCAAATTTTGTGGTGAGTAATGTGATACCTGCCAATTTATCTTACCACCAAAGGAGGAAGTTTATGCATGACGTACAACACTACTATTGGGATGAGCCATATTTGTTTTGATGATGTGCGGATAGTATTATTCGACGATGTATATCCCATGTAGAGGTGCCTAATATTTTGGAAGCATGCCACACATCCCAAGTTGGAGGACATCATGCAGGCAATCGGACGGCAAGGAAAGTATTGCAAAGTTGTTACTATTGGCCTTCGATATTTAGAGATGCCTATGACTATGTTAGAAGATGCGACCAATGCCAAAGACAAGGTGCTATTTTGAAACACCATGAGATGCCCATGACCAAAATTCTTGAGGTAGAACTCTTTGATCTGTGGGGCATTGATTTCATGGGTCCATTCGTGAATTCGTTTGGAATGAAGTACATCTTAGTTGCTGTAGATTATGTCTCGAAATGGGTTGAAGCTGTAGCATTGGCTGACAACGAGGGAAAGCGTGTTGTAGTATTTTTGAAGAAGAATATCTTCTCTCGCTTTGGAGTACCACGTACTATCATAAGTGATAGAGGATCTCACTTTTGCAATAAGCTATTCAAATCCGTGTTGGCCAAGTATGGTGTCAAGCAACATAAGGTAGCCACGCCTTATCACCCACAAACTAGTGGACAAGTAGAGGTTTCCAATTGGGAGATCAAGCAAATCCTTGCGAAGACGGTCAATGCTAATAGGAAGGATTGGTCTCGGAAGCTAGATGATGCACTATGGGTGTATAGGACTGCATTCAAAACACCCATTGGCATGTTTCCTTATCAACTAGTTTATGGGAAGGCTTGTCACTTACCCATCGAGCTCGAGCATAAGGCATTGTGGGCATTGAAGCAATTGAACTTGAATTGGGATGATGCAATGAATCTGAGGTTGGAGAAGCTGAACAAATTAGATGAGTTCCGTCTCTATGCATATGAAAGGTTAGACCTATACAAGGAGCGGATGAAAAAGTATCATGATCAGCGGATTGTTCGACGAAACTTCCAAAAGGATGATATGGTACTTCTTTTCAACTCAAGATTGAAGCTCTTCCCAGGTAAGTTAAAGTCTAAGTGGTCTGGTCCATACAAAGTTATCCAAGTCTACTCGTCTGGAGTAGTTGAATTGGAAGATAATAATGGTGTTGTCTTCAAGGTGAATGGCCAACGTGTTAAACCTTATATCGGTCCTCTTGACTCGATGAATTATCTGGCCATCACTTATCTCGACGAAGTCTAAGTACTCGAGGTAACTATGTCGAGCCATAACAATAAATAAGGCGCTAGATGGGAGGAAACCCATCGTTTATCATTTATCGTTTATCGTCTTTCATTTTTTTTAGTATGTGTTTTGCTTTTAATTAATGAAAATCCAAAAATAAGAGTCGTGCCACGACCAAAACTAAGGCGCTAGATGGGAGGCAACCCATTGTACTAATCATTTTCATTGGTTTTTGAGTAAATGTAGGTGCAAGAAGTATTCAACGAGGAGATTGGTTTCAAATGACGATTTGGACGTAGTGTATGGTAAAGGTGGTAAGTTTAGAATAAAGATGCATAAGGCTATGTATTGAGCATTGCTCATGACAAAATATGAATCAAGCAAGGCTAGGCCTAGGTAAAACTAGGCCACGAACAAGGCAACGCCTATACTATAGCCTAAGGTCTCGGATTCTAGTGTGCAAAGGCATAGGCGCCGCCCATGCTCAAGTATGCTATAGCATAGGCGCCGCATATGCAAAAGCATTTGGTCTCGGAATCTCATATGCCATGCACTAGGCGCCGCCTATGGTCCCTTTATGCATTACACTAGGCGCCGCCTATTCTAGCTTATGCTTTGCATTAGGCGCCGCCTATACCATTCTTAGGCAAAGCTAAAGGCGCCGCCTATGGTCCCTTTTTGTCTCCAAAACCGATTTTAAATGGGTCAAAACCCGACCCATTCTTTTCCTATATAAAGGGGACTTAGTCTTGAAACATAAACACATTGAAACTTGTCCTAAAGGCACCGCACATCCACTCCAAATCATCTCAAAATTTTTCTTTTTGCTCTTTTAATTTCTAAGAAACATCTCCAAAGGCTTCAATCACGTAAGTACTCTATTATTCTTCATCTATTTCTTGTAAGTACTACGTTGCTATGTCTATCATGAATTGCTACATCTTGAAGAAATATTGGTGATGTTAAAGTGTTTGAATTGTTGAAGAAAAACCATGTGAGTGAACATGCACGTTAGGATAATCTTAAATTGTTTCCGACTTGAATTTGGTTTTAATTGCATTGCCATACTCTTTGCGGAATTGATATGGTTATGAACATTGCATAGTCTTGTCACTTATATTCCTACATGTTAGGCTATCCCGTTCATCGGGATAAGACTTATAGTTACCTACCGACATAGGAGGTTGTAATTGTTGATAGAAACTATACCATGATGAAACCCCTATGTAGTAGTCTTGTTTTACCTAACAAGAACGTATTGCAAAGGTTGCAAGAAGTGATACATCACTGATTTTCTTGTCGGAATATAGCTCCTTAAACGTATGTCGACGAAGTCTAAGTAATCGACCACTTTCACTTCACTGATTTGTATCAATGAACCTAAGTGTGGGGTGGTACCCCGATGGCTTGTTTATAGATTGTTTCCATTGAATTGATGCTAACATGAAATATCATTTAAATCTCAGGAACAATGGCACCTAAAGCGAGACAAGATAAGGCTACCACATCCCAAAAGGGCAAGAAGAGAGGTCGCAAGGACCAAGGAGAATCATCCTCAATGCAATTACCCCGCCGAATGTTTGGAATAAAATGGGTTCTTGAGGAGGAAGCCAACGAATGGTATAGGAACAACAAGGAAAGCAAATATGTTCATGTCGACTTGATCAACAAGGACAGCCTAGCGAAGAAGGAACCGCGTATGTTGGCAAAAATCATGGCATTGAATCTGGATTTCATCTTCCGCGACATGGGAGAATGTAATCTTGATTTGACAAGAGAATTTTACGCCAACTGGTCGCCGAAAACCACAGGCAGCGAAGTCAAGATTCGGGGCCAACTTTTACAGCTCAACGCGGATTTGATCAACTCCTTTCTTGGCTTACCTTCGGTCGATCCAGCACCATTCAAAGAGCTGTACAGCAGACCTCCTTATAGAGCAATTCGACACACACTTTGTGGCAGTATATCCATGGCAAGGTGGAGCAGACACCAAGACACTGGACGGCACAACACCTTCCCCTATGCTCCTTTGAATAGGGAAGTAAGAATTTGGTTGCACATCGTCAACTCATGCCTTATTCCTGGGACTCAATACACCAAAATAACAAGAGATAGAGTGTGTTTGGTATATGCATTGATGACGAATGTCCCTATCAACATTGGGGCAATCATTCGCTCTACAATGCGGAAGGCCAGACTACACAAGAGGTCCCACTTCACTTTTGATAATCTGTTGACAGCAATCTTGCGGAAGGAGGATATCGAAGAGGAACCAGCTGATCATAAACTCCCACATAACCCGAAGAAGGTTGACCTCACAAAGGTCAAAGATGCTGAAACAACACATGGTGTCAATCTTACTACTGCGGAGAGAAATGCTCGAGATGAGAGTTTCTTCCATCATTTTTATGGCGTGACACGGTTCACAATGATGAGTGGAGGTCGTGTTCCAACTGCTGCAAAGCTCCAATAGCTGGACCATGACTATCCAATGAATATGCATGCACGGGAGATGTGTGGAGTAGGCATATACTTTGAGGAACCTCTAGACGATGATGTGCCGATCAATGATGATCGACGCTTTCCAGACTCCGACGTGGTGGAGAATTCTGATGACGACGACTCTTATGATGATTCCGACGAAGGGGGTATGACCCCCGACATAGAGGAGGAGTCCGACTGACCAGGTTCTTCGTATTTACTTTCCACTGAGGGCAGTGTCCCGTTTAAGTGTGGGGTGGCGGTATTGCATGCTATACTTCTCTACCGCATCTATGTTTGTTCACTTTGTTTGTTCACTTTGTTTTATTTGTTTCATTTTTTTTGTGTGTGTTTCGTTTTTTTTGTTTAAATTAAGTTTTTTTAGTAGTAATTTTTTTTACTTAGCTTCGCATGAAATTATTCTAATAGGCAGCATGAGATTATAACAAGAGTTTGTGCTAACATCATGACTATTGAGACGTTTAGGCTCTAATTGTGACTCATTATGTGATATTGTGTGGATCAAGTCCTTCACTTGTTGGGTCGAGAGTCTATACTACTTCCAATAAAGTCGACCATGTGCCTTGTGTGTGTGATATTAATAGTATATTTTATGTTTGTAGCTGATGCTAGAACTTGCCTGGTATGTATGCAAAGCGAAAATAAGGAGTGTAAGTTTAGGAGATGATTTAGGCATTTCTTTGGCAACCTATACATGTTTACCTTTATTTTACCTACCCGTGGACATCATCCTAGTTAAACCCTTTTGAGCCTTTAGCCTACTTCTTTGACAAACCTCATATGAAAGCCTAATCCATTTTTTTCAAGACCGTAATTTGATCCAAATTCCTAAGTGCTTTAACGTATAAAGTCATGTGACGAAATAAGAGGAAATTGGGTGAGTATGATGCTTTAAATTGCAGTGGTGCTTGAATGCGTTATGAAAAAGAAAGTGCTATCATAAGAGGTATGTTATGAAAATAAAAAAAGGAAAAGAAAGCTGAAAAGTGAGTTATGCTTAAAATTGAAAAACTAAAGAGGAGAACAAGGGTGGTAGAATAAAAGAAAGAAGAAAGGTTGAAAGAAAAATGTTAATGATACAATGTGATGTATTAAAGTGCTTAGGAACATAGTCACTATTTCTGGCCAAAATAGTCCTACCCGTCCCTTAGCCTACATTACAACCATCAAAACACCTACTTGATCCTAAGCCTAGCATTCTGACATTTAGTGGAGCATTACACTAAGGGCAAGCCTATGGTCATTAGTTGCTGCATATGAATTCTTTGTGAGAGCGAGAGCAAGGATATTTTGATACCCATGTTTGAAAAAATATGCTATACTTGTAAGTGATTATGGGTAATATATTGTGAGACACAAATGGTTGATGAGTTTTGGGTAGTTGTATATGATTCCTTGTGCCTTAACTTTTGAATATGAGTTGACCACCATCACGAGTCTATACTAGAGGTTAAACTGTTTCTACTAATGATCGGAAAACTACTCTTTGTTGATAATTGTTGTGCCTGTCTTGACGAATATTTTGTGTTGTTGCTGTAAAACCCTAAGTTAATGTTTAGATGGACATGATATTTTGTTCGAGGACGAACAAAGCTTCAAGTGTGGGGTGTTGATGATAGGCGATATTACGCGCCTATATCAATATATTTTGCCCATACTTGTGCCATGTTTTGAGAACAAATTATATATTTCATGCACTTTTAGTACTTTTTCCTATAAGTGAGCTAACGAACATGATTAGCAAAGTTTCAGGTGTAAATGATGCAGAATTCAGTATTTTATGGATTACTTGACGCCAAAGAAAGCTTCACGAAAGGAGAAAAGGAAGCTTGGACGCCTAAGGACCAAAAGTGATGCATGGAAAATCTGTCCCGGGCTAAAACAACATTTCTGAAGACTTTGGGGACTTGCTGTAACACCCCGTAAATTTTTTCGTACACTTATCGCGATTATATGGAGTCCTAAAGGTTTGCGTATGGGTTAAATTAAGTGTATGGTGTTCGGAAGTATCCCGTCAATAGTTGTATCTGTAGGTATTGGAATAAGCTTTCCAACGATATAAAGTTTGCCCAAAACAGAGGAGTATTTCATATAAGCGAGCACATTCGAAATTTCAAATTGGTGGTCGGGAAGCCTGTGAACAGTAATTCTGCAGCAAAAATTACTGCAGCTAGGCAATCCAACTTTAGACGATCATAACTCCTTGTACAAAAAGAACTGTGTGAGCTGCTATATATCAACGAAAACCTCCAAGAGTGTTCTTTCCGATGAAATTGGTTTCATACAAATCCAATGTCTGAGTAAGGAGCTATACCCGTTTTACTTCAGCCTACCAAAAAAAAAAAACAGAATTGTGGGACAGATTTTTGGGTCAACTTTAAACGACCATAACTCCTTGTAAAGGAAGAAATGGGTGGTATACTTTATATGAAACTGAAATCACTTTGAATTATCTTTCCAATGAAATTGGTTTCACCCAAATCCGATACCGGAGAAAAGAGTTATGATCGATTTACTTCAGCCTGTCAAAACTGTCCACTGGGGACAGATTCGGGATTTATTTAAATTTTTAGGGCAAAATGGTCATTTTCTATTACCTCTTGGACGAAAATTGGTCTTTATAAATCTGCAATTAGCCTAATTTATATCAGATATTATCCTATTATTAAGAGAGGTGAAACCCTAGCCAATTTCAACTTCAAATATTTTGTGATTCAACCGTAGAAAATTCGAATTGGTTCCGTAGTTGTGTTCACCATCTCGAAAGCTTCGAGAAGCACCCCATGGTTATGTAAGGAGGATTCTAAATACAAGAGTTCATTGTTAAGGTATGAATATTGTTTATTCTTGATTCTTATCCATGAATAAGTATGGATAAAGGATTATGAGTATTGTCTTGATGTTGGAAGATAACTAGAAACATAGTTATGAATTGTTGTGTATAAATTGTTAGTAGTAAATTATGGAAGTTGTTGTATTGGATTATGGAGGATGAATTGTGGTGATATATCATTATATTAGTGGTTATGTAGGCCTAGTGATCATGTTGGTATTGGATGGTGATTAAGAAGGGAAATAAAGGCTAAGAGTGATGTTGAGGGAAATTTCATGAAAATGCATGATATGTGAATGAAATAAGAGTATAAGAGGATGTATGTAGTACTCTTATTGATGAGCTAAAGGATTACTTCCTAGACATTATTTGGTGAAGTTAATACCTAAATGGTAAGGTTTGGTTGCTAATACTAGTTTGCCACAAATGACTTATTGTAGATAAGTGTTCGAAGAGTACGGGAAGTCACTTGTATTGAAGTGGTTATATCAAGGTATGTAAGACATACTCTATCTAATCTTTGGCATGAATAATGACCCATGGCACTATCAAGTAAGCTTCCAACATTGTCCTACGACACATGACACATAATAACATCATATGATCTTCGACACTACCAATTGAACTTGTTTTCACTTTTAAGATGTTCGGCTAGTCAAAAAAATGTCCATATACTATTGTTGACTCTGAAATGGTTTAATGAGGTATCCATGATTCTCTACTTCATTTTCATGATATTGATTACCTATTTACATGTTTTTCCTATTGAGGTATGATGGTTTCAAGTTCCATAAAGTGTGACCACAAAGTAACCAATCTCAAAGATTAATTGAATTAAGAAATGGAATGTCTGTATTTTAAATTGATGATATGATGTATTGTATTAGTACCACTGATCATTTGGCCATTGTATTATAAAGATTATGTATATATGCTATTCCAGGGGTGGTCCCTGATGTATTGTATTAGTACCACTGATCAGCTGGCCATTGTATGACATATGTTATGTATTGATAAGGATTACGGGAAATAATGATATGAAAGTAATGTGCAGGTATCCCATCAGTTCTTTTAAGAGTGGTCTACTCATACTGTTTATTCACTGGTATCTGGGTTCTGTTGATCTTTTGTATCTCATCTTGATACTCACTGCCTTACATACTCAGTACATATTTCCGTACTGACGCCCCTCACGGGGGACCTGTATTCATGCCTGCAGGAACAGGTACTTCAGGTCGTACACCTCCGCAGTAAGAGCCAGGACATTCTGTTGTTAGTGGTGAGCTACAGTTGTTTCGGGGCATCCCAAGTCGTCTCTATATGTACTTTTGGTATTTGTATAAAAGTCTTTTGTGGGCGGGAGTTTGTCCCGACCCCAACTCAGTTGTGTATCTATGTAGAGGCTTTTGTAGACATATTGTACAGCCATAGGAGTGTTTGGTTGATAGACGTGATGGCTCTGACGGCCAATTACTGTTCATATATATATTTATGCGTGTCTGCTGGGCTGATACAGGTACTATTTTCTTCTATTTACAATGAAGTGCTGCCCAAATTTCTAATTTTCATAAGTAATGTAAATGTGAAAGTATAGGTTATGAACGGGTTCTCCCGGGCCTCCTCGGCTACGGGTGCCAGTCCGCTCCAATGGGATTTGGGGTATGACAGAAGTGGTATCAGAGAAGTTCATCCTAGTGAGTCTACAAAGCCGTGTCTACGTAGAATTTCGTTTATCGGTGTGTTGTGCACCACATCTATAAACAGGAGGCTATTGGACATTTAGGGATTGTTTCCACTCTCCATTACTTAGATCGTGCAATAGATCCCATATTAGAGATAAAGTCATAATCAATCGCTTAATCCAATTGTTTCTTTTTTATTTATTATAGTGACGATGCCGGTTATAAGGAGAAAGAATAAGTGGAAGCGAGTAGATGTAGTGGCCGGAGAAGGTACTAGTAAGTCACCACCGGCACAAGCTGAACAAAGTGAGTCTCAAGCTGAGCATATATCAGGCGCTTTTTCTCCTCTGGAAGGGTCGTCTATTAATGTTGTTGATCGAGATTTGAGGGATGCAGTACAACTTCTGACGCGTATAGTTGCCGGTCAAGTTCAAGGGCAAGCTATTCCTAGCACGGGTTCTAGTGGTACGGATAGAGCAGCTATCCTTCGGACACAGGATTTTTTGTAACTGGATCCTCCTACTTTTACTGGATCAGATATTAATGAAGACCCGCAGGACTTTGTCGATCAAACCCAAAGGGCTCTAGATGTTATGCACATATCCGGTAAAGAGATGGTTGAGCTAGCAGCATATAGACTGAAAGGAGAGGCTATATTGTGGTACGAGGATTGGAAACGATCTAGGGGTATTGATGCACCTCCAACTACGTGGGGAGAGTTCAAAAATGCATTTATTGATCATTATCTTCCATTTGAGACTCGTCAGAACCGTGCAAATCAATTCTTAAATCTTCGTCAGGGTAATATGAGTGTAAGGGAGTATAGTCTTCGATTTAACTCCTTGTCTCGATATGCTTCAAATGTGGTAGCTACTATGGATGACAGAGTTCATCACTATGTGGATAGATTGGAACTATACTTGGTTAGAGATTGTACCATTGCTGCTTTGAACAAGGACATGGATATAGCGAGGATACAAGTTTTCGCTCAGAAGATGGAAGATCAGAGTCAAAGAAGAAGAACCCAGGAATCAAAAAAAGGATATTCTAAGTGGGCCAAAGCTATAGGGCAGTTTATGGCATATCAGGGAGGTTTTAGGCCTTCGTTCTCTCATAGATTCCCTAGCTCGTTATCTTCTTATCCTGCAATTAGTGCTCCACCGTAATTTCAATGGTTCAGAGGTAATCAGTTTGGGCAAAGCAGTGAAAATCAGAGTTCGCGAATAGTGGGGTATCAAGGGCAAGGGAGTATGAGTCAATTGAGACATCCACGACACTCGTGCCCCATATGTAGAAAATTTTACTTTGGCAAATGTCGGCTTGGGATGAACAATTGCTTTTGGTGCGGTAAGCCGGGGCATATGGCTAGAGATTGCCCACGCAGGACCACAGGTGGTATAACTCGACCTACCGGATCAGCTGTTGCGTCATCTTCGGTGCCTCCTTTGAGTAGGGGTGCACAACCTATGGGTCACGGTAGAGGTGATAGAGGAATAGCTAGTGCTAGCGGAGCTCAGAATCGTGTGTATGCCCTAGTAGATCGGCAGAATTTAGAGGCTTCTCCAGACGTGGTTACAGGTACGTTGTCCATCTTTGCATTTGATGTGTATGCCTTAATTGATCCTGGTTCTACATTATCGTATGCTACTCCTTTGGTTGCGGGAAGGTTCGGAAGAATACCCAAATTATTAGCCAAGCCATTTGAAGTATCAATACCAGTGGGGGAATCTCTTATAGCTAGGAATGTTTATCGAAATTGTGTTGTGAATATTTGTGGTCGTGATACGATGGCCGATCTTGTTGAGTTAGAAATGGTAGATTTTGATGTTATTATGGGCATGGATTGGTTAGCGTCTTGTTATGCTACAGTAGATTGTCGTTCTAAGAAGGTATATTTCTATTTCCCAAATGAGGCAGTCCTTGAATGGAAGGGTAATGTTGGCGCGCCGAAAGGTAGATTTATTTCTTACTTTAAGGCAAGAAAAATGATTTCCAAGGGGTACATATACCATTTGGTTAGAGTAAGGGATACAGAGGCAGAGCCGCCAACTTTTCAGACCGTTCCGGTTATGAATGAATTTCCTGATGTATTTCCTGAAGAACTACCAGGTTTACCTCCTGAACGAGAAGTGGAGTTTGGTATTGATTTGTTGCTAGACACACAGCCAATCTCAATTCCTCCTTATAGAATGGCACCAGCAGAGTTGCGAGAATTGAAAGAGCAACTGAAAGAATTGCTAGAGAAGGGATTCATTAGGCCTAGTATGTCCCCTTGGGGAGCACCAGTATTGTTTGTGCGTAAGAAAGATGGTTCGCTGAGGATGTGTATTGACTATCGGCAATTGAATAAGGTGACTATCAAGAATAAATACCCTCTTCCCCGAATTGATGATTTATTTGACCAGTTGCAGGGTGCCCAGTGTTTTTCCAAGATTGACTTGAGATCAGGCTATCATCAAGTGAGAGTCAAGGATAAAGATATACCCAAGACAGCTTTCCGAACACGGTATGGTCATTATGAATTACTGGTTATGTCATTCAGGCTGACAAATGCACCCGCAATTTTTATGGATCTGATGAATAGGTTGTTTAAGCCGTTTCTAGATGTGTTCGTGATAGTTTTCATAGATGATATTCTGGTCTACTCTAGATCAGAAGAGGACCATGTTAATCACTTAAGGCAGGCGTTGCAGATTCTTCGTGATCGTAAGTTGTATGCGAAGTTTTCTAAATGTGAGTTTTGGCTAAATTCAGTGGCATTTTTAGGTCATATTGTATCCAGTGAAGGCATAAAAGTTGACACTCAAAAGATTGAGTCTGTGAAGAGTTGGCCAAGACCGACGACGCCTACGGAGAATCATAGTTTCCTAGGGTTGGCAGGTTATTATAGAAGGTTTGTTGAAGGTTTTTCTTCTATTTCTACACCCTTGACTAAGTTGACGCATAAAGCCTCCAAGTTTCAATGGAATGATGCCTGTGATAAGAGTTTCCAGGATCTGAAGAGCAAGTTGACTTCTACACCGGTATTGGTACTTCCTGAAGGCACAGAAGGGTATGCAGTGTACTGTGATGCTTCGAGAATTGGCTTAGGATGCGTACTAATGCAACATGGTAGAGTAATAGCCTATGGCTCTAGACAGTTGCGACCACATGAGAGGAATTATCCCACGCATGATCTTGAGCTAGCTGCAGTTTTATTTGCTTTGAAGATATGGCGCCACTACTTATATGGGGTTCATGTTGGTATATATACCGATCATAAGAGCCTGCAATATATCTTCAGTCAGGAACATCTAAACTTGAGGCAGCGGAGATGGCTTGAATTGTTGAAAGTTTATGATGTTGATATCTTGTATCATCCAGGGAAAGCGAATGTGGTAGCAGATGCACTGAGTCGTAAGTCTAAAATGGCATCTATAGAAAAGCAGGGGATGATTAAGGATCTTCACCAACTAGTTAATTTGGGAGTTCGACTTCTCCAAACTCCAGATGAAGAGGTTATTGTACGTAATGCAGCAAAATCTTCATTGATAGCTGAGGTGAAAGAGAAGCAGTATGCAGATCCAATTTTATTGCAGCTTAAGGAGGATGTGCAGAGTGGCATGACTAAGGCATTTGAGCTTACGCGGGAAGGAGTGCTTCAGTGTCAGAATCGTTTATGTGTACCTGATGTAGTAGAGCTAAGAAAGAGAATTATGACAGAAGCACACTGTTCAAGGTATTCCATCCATCCAGGGTCGACTAAGATGTATCAAGATTTCAAAGCAATATATTGGTGGAATGACATGAATAAGAATATTGCCGAATTTGTAGCCGAATGTCCGAATTGTCAAAGAGTCAAAGTAGAACACCAGAAACCCGGTGGTTACATGCAATGTATAGATTTTCCAGTCTGAAAGTGGGACAAGATCAATATGGATTTCATCACGGGTTTGCCTCGTACATATCGGAAGTTTGATTCCATATGGGTGATCATTGATAGGCTTACCAAATCTGCGCACTTCTTACCAGTTAAGACAACTTATACGGCGGAAGAGTATGCGAAGTTGTATATTAAGGAGATCGTTCGGTTACATGGAGTTCCAATTTCCATTATATCCGATCGAGGAGCCCAATTTACCGCGAATTTTCGGAAGTCTTTTCAAAGGAGTTTGGGGACACAAGTAAATCTAAGTACGGCTTTTCATCCTCAAACGGACGGACAAGCGGAACGTACCATCCAGACACTTGAAGATATGCTACGAGCATGTGTATTAGATTTCAAAGGCAAATGGGATGATCACCTACCTCTTATCGAGTTTGACTACAATAATAGCTATCATTCAAGTATCAAAATGGCACCATATGAAGCATTGTATGGAAGAAAGTGTAGATCGCCAATAGGATGGTTTGAAGCAGGTGATGCGGTCTTGTTTGGACCGGATCTTGTTTATCAAGCAATGGAGAAGGTTAAAGTGATCCAACAACGGCTTGCAACAGCTCAAAGTCGACACAAATCTTACGCGCATGTTACAAGAAGAGGACTTGAGTTTTCTATTAACGATTGGGTATTCTTGAAAGTATCACCAATGAAAGGAGTGATGAGGTTTGGTAAGAAATGAAAGTTAAGTCCACGATACATAGGTTCGTATAAGATCATTCACAGATTTGGACAAGTTGCTTACGAGTTAGAGCTACCTCAAGAGATCTCAGCAGTTCATCCCGTATTTCATGTTTCGATGCTTCGCAAGTACATCGGAGATCCATCGCACATCACTACTACGGAAGATGTGCAAGTTACAGAAGATCTCACTTTTGAAGAAATGCCTATTGCTATTCTTGATCGCCAAATTAAAAAGATAAGGAATAAAGAGATAGAATCGGTAAAAGTACTTTGAAGGAATCAACAAGTTGAGGAGATCACAGGGGAATCCGAGGAAGCGATAAAGATTAAGTACCCTTACCTATTCAACAATGAGGAGCAAGTTCATGAGACGGAAAAAGAACAATAACAAGTGTTTATTTTTATGCAAGTATGTTATGATGATGAATATGTTAATTGTAAGCTTGGACATCTCTTAATTGAGTAACTATGCTAACATTCGAGGACGAATGTTCTTAAAGGGGGGATAATGTAACACCCCGTAAATTTTTTTGTACACTTATCGCGATTATATGGAGTCCTAAAGGCTTGCGTATGGGTTAAATTAAGTGTATGGTGTTCGGAAGTATCCCGTCAATAGTTGTATGTGTAGGTATTGGAATAAGATTTCCAACGATATAAAGTTTGCCCAAAACAAAGGAGTATTTCATATAAGCGAGCACATTCGAAATTTCAAATCGGTGGCCGGGAAGCCTGTGAACAGTAATTCTGCAGGAAAATTACTGCAGCTAGGCAATCCAACTTTAGACGATCATAACTCCTTGTAAAAAAAGAACTGTGTGAGATTCTATATATCAACGAAAACCTCCGAGAGTCTTATTTCCGATGAAATTGGTTTCATCCAAATCCAATGTCTGAGTAAGGATATATACCCGTTTTACTTCAGCCTATCAAAAAAAAAACAGAATTGTGGGACAGATTTTTTGGTCAACTTTAAACGACCATAACTCCTTGTAAAGGAAGAACTGGGTGGTATAATTTATATGAAAATGAAATCCCTTTGAATTATATTTCCAATGAAATTGGTTTCACCCAAATCCGATACCGGAGAAAAGAGTTATGATCGATTTACTTCAGCCTGTCAAAACTGTCCACTGGGGACAGATTCGGGATTTATTTAACTTTTTAGGGCGAAATGGTCATTTTCTATTACCTCTTGGACGAAAATTGGTCTTTATAAATCTGCAATTATCCTAATTTATATCAGATATTATCCTATTATTAAGAGAGGTGAAACCCTAGCCAATTTCAACTTCAAATATTTGTTGATTCAACCGTAGAAAATTCGAATTGGTTCCGTAGTTGTGTTCACCATCTCGAAAGCTTCGAGAAGCACCCCATGGTTATGTAAGGAGGATTCTAAATACAAGAGTTCATTGTTAAGGTATGAATATTATTTATTCTTGATTCTTATCCATGAATAAGTATTGATAAAGGATTATGAGTATTGTCTTGATGTTGGAAGATAACTAGAAACATAGTTATGAATTGTTGTGTATAAATTATTAGTAGTAAATTATGGAAGTTGTTGTATTGGATTATGGAGGATGAATTGTGGTGATATATCATCATATTAGTGCTTATGTATGCCTAGTGATAATGTTGGTATTGGATGGTGATTAAGAAGGGAAATAAAGGCTAAGAGTGATGTTGAGGGATATTTCATGAAAATGCATGATATGTGAATGTAATAAGAGTATAAGAGGATGTATGTAGTACTCTTATTGATGAGCTAAAAGATTACTTCCTAAACATTATTTGGTGAAGTTAATACCTAAATGGTTAGGTTTGGTTGCTAATACTAGTTTGCCACAAATGACTTATTGTAGATAAGTGTTCGAAAAGTACGGGAAGTCACTTGTATTGACGTGGTTATATCAAGGTATGTAAGACATAATCTATCTAATCTTTGGCATGAATAATGACCCATGGCACTCTCAAGTAAGCTTCCAACATTGTCCTACGACACATGACACATAATAACATCATATGATCTTCGACACTACCAATTGAACTTGTTTTCACTTTTAAGATGTCCGGCTAGTCAAAAAAATGTCCATATACTATTGTTGACTCCGGAATGGTTTAATGAGGTATCCATGATTATCTACTTCATTTTCATGATATTGATTACCTATTTACATGTTTTTCCTATTGAGGTATCATGGTTTCAAGTTCCATAAAGTGTGACCACAAAGTAACAAATCTCAAAGATTAATTGAATTAAGAAATGGAATGTCTGTATTTTAAATTGATGATATGATGTATTGTATTAGTACCACTGATCAGTTGGCCATTGTATTATAAAGATTATGTATATATGCTATTCCAGGGGTGGTCCCTAATGTATTGTATTAGTACCACTGATCAGTTGGCCATTGTATGACATATGTTAAGTATTGATAAGGATTACGGGAAGTAATGATATGAAAGTAATGTGCAGGTATCCCATCAGTTCTTTTAAGTGTGGTCTACTCATACTGTTTATTCACTGGTATCTGGGTTCTGTTGATCTTTTGTATCTCATCTTGATACTCACTGCCATACATACTCAGTACATATTTCCGTACTGACACCCCTCACGGGGGACCTGTATTCATGCCTGCAGGAACAGGTACTTCAGGTCGTACACCTCCGTAGTAAGATCCAGGACATTCTGTTGTTAGTGGTGAGCTCCAGTTGTTTCGGGGCATCCCAAGTCGTCTCTATATGTACTTTTGGTATTTGTATAAAAGTCTTTTGTGGGCGGGAGTTTGTCCCGACCCCAACTCAGTTGTGTATCTATGTAGAGGCTTTTGTAGACATATTGTACAGCCATAGGAGTGTTTGGTTGATAGACGTGATGGCTCTGACATCCAATTACTGTTCATATATATATTTATGCGTGTCTGCTGGGCTGATACAGGTACTATTTTCTTCTATTTACAACGAAGTGCTGCCCAAATTTCTAATTTTCATAAGTAATGTAAATGTGAAAGTATAGGTTATGAACGGGTTCTCCCGGGTCTCCTCGGCTATGAGTGCCAGTCCGCTCCAATGGGATTTGGGGTATGACACTTACAGTAACTTATTTGGATTAGGATAATAATACATTAACCTAGTACAATTGGGTTAAGTATTTCATTAGTTTATTTGGATTTGGATAATGTTACATTAACCTAGTACAATTGGGTTAAGTATTTCATTAGCTTAGTAGGAATAGGATATGGGTATTATAAATACCCTATTCTGCTAGAGATTGTTATTCATTCTACTTTTAAAATTCATCCATATTCCTTCTTCAACTATTAATCTTTTCGACTCTTCCAACAATTCTAATCTTTCCATTAATTCTATTTTTCTTCTATTCATCTATTCTTAATTTCCGCAACAAGAGAATCGTTACTTTGCCTAGGAATTCATGCCTAACGCCTACCACACCATTATTACACGAAATCTTTCTTGTGGTATAATAACAATGTCAATTGTGATTTCCTTCGCACTCATGGGTAACTAAACTTCTCTGTTGGGGTTATGGAAGCCGAATGAGATACTATCTATTACTATAAGTTTGTGAGTTCGTGACACGTATGTTGCTTATATCATTATTCTCTTCATCTTAACCTAAATTCTTTGTGGTTGCAAACGCAAGAATATGCCAGTATAACATTTAACTTTTTCGAAAGAAAGGTTATCTGTCTGGAAAAGAGATAGTGTCAAGGTAGTAGGGTCCCATCCCCTATTAAACAGTTAGTGTCGTAACTAGATTAACCTCTTGGAGAATTCGTACCGTTAGACATGCTTTAAGATCGAAAGAGTTAAAGTGAAATAATCCTCAAATAGGTCGAAAGACGCCTGGATTTACCATCGAATACAATTCTCTATAAGCACATACATGTCTGAATTCTACACACTCATAGCCAATAGAGACGTACAACTCAGAAGGTGGACATAACCCCAACGCTTCAATTCTCATTGTTTTACAACATACTAAACATTCTTTCTTTTTACTTTGCTATTTTCAATTTTTACTTTGATAATCTGGTTACACTTTACAATCCCCCCTTTTTTACGAGACTTGCACTAAAAGTCTAGTAATCGTTGCTTAATTGTTGACCGAGCTATTCCCTGTGGGATCGATACCCAACCCAGTTGGGTTCTATATTTGCTAACGACTGCTTTACACTCCTACGAGAGCTGTAGATTGAGCGTTATCACTACACTTCTAAACCCACTCTTCCAACTATAAGAAGATTCTACTACTTATAAATCACAACACTCCAGGTTGCAATATCCCTCGAATGAAAATTCTATTTAATTATCTAGGTTTCCACTATCTTCTCTCATGAGCACTATCGGTTTTGAAGGGTTAACGATGAATTTGATTATATATCTTACACTATTTTAGAAAAATAACTCATAAGGGTGAGGAAATAACTTTCAACTTGAGGAACTTATAATACACTAGTGCGCTAATCTCAAAAACTTCATGTGACTTTTGAAGTTACTAATAGTAAATTTGAGAGCATCATTTTGGGAGGAATTAGAACTTTCTAATCATGTTATCTCAAGAATATGTCATACATGAAGGATTAGGGAGTAACACACGAATCAAAATATGCTTCTGTAAGAACAACTTTACAGCATGACTAGATCAATAAGAAGTTAAACATTTCTTAATTGCCATGTAGCCTCTGGAAGAAAAGTACAAACATCTTTTTACCATTTTGCAAGACACTACTAGACATTGCTTCATAGACACCATAGGACACTTGAAATCTATTCTCTGATACTAAGTTTGTAACGCCTCAAGACTACCCCTTGGACATTACACAGTGCTTAGGACCATAAGTGATAGCAAGCTAGCCCTTATATTGGTATAACTCATGAGCAACTAAGCGAAATACATAAATCTTGAAGAAATGATCAGAACATACGTCATTAGCTGAATATTTTAAAAATAAAAATATTAAAATGATTACAACCGTGGTTATACAAAAAAAAAAATCAAATACATCAAATCTACTAACTGTCTATGGAGCCTTTACTAGTATTCACTAGCCTAAACATGAACCCCAATTATCCCAAATCAATACGACTGAATAAATAAAACAAGATGCTATTCAAGACTTCAAATCAAAAGGACTCATCTCTTACTCACTGGAAGCTGCAAACTGTCTGATTATGATGTGTGCGCTTCAACTTGTACCTACATAATAAGAAAATGTAGCACATAGACATATATGTGGATCAACACCTCTAGAATGTACTGAGTAAGTTGGGGTGAATGAATAAGTAAAACAATAAATTAATATATTTATATACTATCAAATAGTGAATGTTATGCATAAGTGACTCCCCTTGAGCTTGAATGAAACTAAAAGCCGAAAATCATAGAACATAAAAGATTTTGAGAGCCACATACTTAGTTTCTAAAAGATTTACTTTTACTCTGTTTTTTAGGAGGTTTTATAACCGACATAAACAGTGTGAGCTATCATGGTGTTCAAAATCTCATACCCACATTAGTAGAGTAGTTATACCTTTTCCATCAGAATACAACAAAACTAGAGTGATCACTATGGGCATTAAAACCTACGGTGAAACATAGTTATGGGGAATGTGAACTTTTTCTCATACCTAACGCGGTGCTAGATAGTACTCCCATAATACTTATATGCTTACTTTTTAGGAAATCCACCCTAAAATAGCATAAGGGTTTATAATAAAAACATACAAGCTTATCTTTGCTTTATACTGTAATAAAAATGAATAAATGTGGATTCCATCTTGTAGGAGGATGTAAAGATAAATTCTTACTTTAAATATTGAAATAAGGTTATCAAAGAATATTTAAAAGAACAATCTTTTTGAAGTTTCCATACTCAAACTTAGGGCTAAAAACCCATGCTTTAAACTTATGTCAATTCATAATAAAACTAAATGGTCAATAACAATCTTAAAATACCTCAATCAATAAGAAGTCAAGATAGTGTAATCTCATTGATAATATAAATCTTGAAATTAAAAACATAAATATAAGAACTTCTTGATATACTTAATGCTTTAATTCTCATGATAATCTCTTGCTTCAAATTATACAAACTTGGGTATGGACCATAATTCAAAAACAAGTAAACAAAATCTTAAAATCATGAAATTTTGGCACAAGGTTGGGCGAAAGCCCTTGTTCATAGCTCCACATACCTTAGTTTTGTTTAATTGTGTAGAAATCTTGAATCTTGAAACTTGAATGATAAACTTGTGAAAGAAACTCGATTATTGATAGTTCCTAAAGAATTATTGAACCTAGAATTTTTAACACTTATATTTCTCGAAGAAATCTTGAGACCAAAGCTTGAATTCTTTGTGTTCTTGATAGAAAACCTTAATCTTTATTCATGGGGAAAGAGAGGGTGTTTACATGAGGGATTTTAGGGGAAGATATGCAAATTATTCCCTTTTAGATGCTATAAATCATAACTGTGACGTTTAGGGTTTAAATGAAAGGACCAAAGTGCCTCTTGACCCCTAAGGAGCTGAAAACAGTATAGGAATGGACTAGGAGGCGCCCCCTTTAGTCCGTGGGAGTAAATCCCACATCGTCCCCTCCATCCCAGTGCAATAACCCTAGGGGCTTGGGATCATCGTGTACCCTTACTGCCTTTCGTAAAAATGGCTATAACTTTTTGCTCATGTATTAAATAATGGAGAAATTTGTATCATTGGAAATCTTACTCAATTATCTAAAATTTGGTGGGTCTTGAGCTGTAAAACTCTTTGTATATCAAAATTTATTCACGTTAAAGGTATACCCTTGTAGGATCGAATACAAAACATAGATGAATCAAAGGTCCTTAAATTTACTTCACTCTAAGTGATTCCTATGAACATTTTTCACTTCAAGAGAACTTCACACACTAGGATAAATATCATGACAAGTATATTCAAATGAAATTCATTAGATTAGAGTTTAAACTCATAAGAATGATGCATCAAATTCTATCCTAAAAATATATGGTGTTACATTATCTCCCTCGTGGGTTCATTCATTCTCGAATGAGACTGAGTTGGATGAAATACTAAGGAAAGATTGAGATAAGGTTTGAAATACTTATGACCTAAGTCATGACTTGATATCTGAATCTTAAATTGTTGCATGATGTATGAACTAAGCTAAATTCATAATTTGTATGAATGTGAATATTTTACCTCATGGAATGGCCTTACTCGCAAAGTTTTGGGAAGTAAGACTAAATGGAAAGTTGGAAATCTATAGGAGTTTATCTGCTTGATTGCTAATCTGGATCGCAGGCTCTATTAACAAGACCATACGGACTGCCCGCACTCAAATGGACTATTTAACCAACACTCTTCTATGAAATTCTAATAATATTATAGAACAAAGAATTTTGGGCATGATCAGAACAAAACATCTGATTAAGGAATCATAACATTGATACAACTCTATAGCCTGGAACACAGACATATAAATCATAAGCTAGGACAGAATACTAGACCTTAAGAAATGCAACTTCTTACTTTCAAGATTAGGAACACTTCTCAAATACTCCCTCAACTAAACTATTCCATTTAAATACTATACTCATTTGATTCAACTTACAATTTTCACAGGGGCATTGATAAATCTATCAACTAAAGTCTAAACTAAACTAAATTCTCTCACCATGATCAACCCTAAATTGAAATCACAAAATCCAACACGCTACACCATAATATTAGTCTAAACCACAAGATTCAATCTTTTATGTCTATTCAAGAGAATACACCATAAGCATAACATGCCTTACCTCTTCAATGAATAATTCTGAACTCTTACTCAAGATTCTCTAGTGCATATTGTATTCCTCCACTGATATCCCAACATGACATTTAAGCCTATCATTATAACCACATATGAACTTCAATACCAAAACCCATAAAGGAATATTTCTAACATTCTCTAAACCTCTATCAACAACAACTTTCTTGCATTATGCTTTAAATGGCATATAAGGAATTCTAAACTGAACATGACATATACCAAGGCTTTACCTCAATATTCATTCATCATTTAGCCTTAGATTGAAAACCATGAATAATATTTCTTAATGAGGGTCATCGACTCCCTCTCAGCTAAACCATTGCTTATCCATTATCATCACAACTATCTTAACATAGGAATAGGTCACAGAATGATTAACACACAAGGAACTGAAGAATGAAAGAATACTATACATAACTTTGACACTTAACTAAGTCCTAAAGAATAGAATGTCAAAGGTATTAATTCATTAAAGAGATCTGAACTGAGGAAGTACATCATATAATGTTAATTTCAGTAGTATCTTTAATTTTGACAATTGATCATACTCTAAAACATGAGCTCATACTTATCACAAGATACTCAACATAAGAGTAGAGTTTCATAGATTTATGAGGGGTGACTCAAATCATAGAGTAAATTTATGACATACTAGGAGATGAGAATGACCTTGAATATGCATGAAGTGTATTAGGATTGCCCTTTGCCATAGATCTATCACCCACGACATGAATTTGTTTCGATAATGACTGAAATACAAGGAACACTCTAGAGTAACAAGGGATCACTGCCTAATCATAACTCTTGTTGATAGGTATCACAATTTAATTTTCAAAATTTGATTTGGTTCTCAAGGAACACTCCTAAGATCAAAGCTGACATTCTAATATTATGGGTCTACTCCATATCCTCGAGATAGAACAATAATTTTCTTATTCTAATTGCCTACACATGAATGTTTACTTACCCGGATAAACTATATCTAAATAATACCAACTTCATTCTTAGTCACTCTCCTAGTAAATATAACTATTAAATTCCTTTAACATCAATAGTCATCATCATTGGCTTACGCTTTATTAACTCAACAAATATACTAGCCTCACAAAATATATAATCTATCTCACAAAATCAAATCACACCAAAATGTACACCATCCTCTATCACTATTTCCATAACATAGCCATAAGGAATACCATATATTATAGGACTATCCTTTTTCACATTTAGAAATGCATGTTCATTATCTAAGCACACATGAAACTTAATAAGATTATAAAATAATTCAATCCCCAAATCACCTTGGGCACAACTTTATATTATATATACAACATCATATTTAATTATGAATAAATGAAATTAAACTCTTGTATACACTATTCAAGCCTACTATATCACTTCCATATAACCAGCATCACTCACCAAGTGATCATTATTTAAACCTTTATAGTTATCCACTGTTCATACTTTGTGCCTAGTGCTAGCCATGATTAACCACAACTTCACACACCATTCTTACATGTCAAAATATTAGGAAACACTAGTCCACTAGAACCATATAATAATAATATTTGATCATAATTTTACCATCTATCTAATTACAGTCCATAATCACATCCCACTCTACATATCTCTAGTACATATCCATCTATATATTTAAATTATACTCCTTGATCTACAAACCTCAGCCAGTTTCTTTTTTACAACGACGTGGGGAACCCTATATTAACAATTCTTAATAACTTAATACCTTAATTAATGATCTATACTTTTCTTCAATGCCCTGAATCTGGTACCCAAAATGCTACATGGGGCTCATGACCCCAAAGGACCACAAGCTAAACGATGATTGATATTTATACCTGAACACTCATCATATACTATATAATGCAGAAATATAAATTGAAAAGCCATAAGGTTCAACACTGAGGTATAATATCTGATAAAAATATAACATCTGGTTGGGGTATGAAATACCCAAAACAACTAAAATAAACTGTCTGAACATACTTCAGTCTCAAAAGCCTCAAAATCATGACTGAACTATATGAAGAAGGAGTTGATAGGATATGTCCCAACCTAACTCCAACTAATAAATTAGTTAATAAGATAATAAAGTAATGCTTATGTCCTGGAAATATGAGGAATCACTGCTAACTCTGATTTGCTGAGACTAGCATCTACTGATGCTTTAGAGCTCATGTCTCTGAACCTATGGTATAAGACACCATAGCATAAATGTATCAGTACTTTGAATGTACTGGTATGCATGTGAGGTAGGATGAATACATGAGGTTCATATACATGAACAATACTGACTAACTAACTAATATAAATATGATAATACATGTATGAATACATAGTAACTATAATTTAGATCATGATAACATAAATTTATTGATAACTAACATGACTGGTAACTGAGTTCTGATGAGTGATATAACTAATAACATGAGTGAATGTATTTGACAGTCCTGAACTAGTGGAACTAGCTGAGTTCTGTACTATTCTGAGTTGACTGTACCTGACAGTCTTGAATTCTATAGAACTATCTGAGTTCTATTACTGAGACTGAATGACTGTATCTGATAGTCTTAACTTTAATCACTGAAACTATGAGAAGTTTCAGCCGTATTAAAATGCCCTAAATAACATATTATAGCTGAGTTGGGATCCAATCTGTAACCCTAATTAGAAGGGTGTCATTATAGCGCCACTGGTAAGGACAAGCTATAAGTAACCTTCATCTAATAGTGACCCCAAAAGAGAATGGTGGGGCCCTCATATAACAGTGCTTATCCACCTCATCAGCCCTCATCTGACAATGTTGATGTCCCAACCTATGTTGGATACATAGTTCTGGAATACACGGATGACTTCTAAGAATCACACCTTCATCTGACTATTTGTGTTCCCATCCTTGGGTTTACTCGGTGCTAATTTCTACTCCCATCTAAATTGATACTGTACATGAATTACTAAACTGAACTGGACTGAGTTAGATGAATTCTTTAGACTAATGTAACATTGCTGATATTTTTGTATTACTCAACTGTTTAAGATAACTGGGATTTCTGAGTTTTACTGAGTTTTTCCTAAGACACATGACAAACAAAATTCTACTGAACATGGGTTGACTGAGGATATCATGAAAACATGATACTGGATCTAGGCACACAACTAAATTGTCGGGTACAAGTACCCCCAGTACTCGATGGAAAGGAATTGATAAAGCATGACTTTCTTGAATACATGACCATCATCACAATCCATAATTCATTTATTAAGGCATTTCATTAATCATGTGATATGCATAAACTTGTACATACATTGGTATTGCATAATATCATACAAGTTGGGAACTTTTCCTTCACATAGGCATTTAATCAAACACATGGTGAGCATACTATACGTAGACAACACTATACAACAAATCAATATCATGATTCAACTATATTTCATCTTCCAAGGGTTTAATCATAGGTTTACATGGATCTACACCTATACTAATTAATTCCATATAAAATTGAC
This sequence comes from Capsicum baccatum var. pendulum, assembly GCA_030864225.1. NCBI lineage: Eukaryota > Viridiplantae > Streptophyta > Magnoliopsida > Solanales > Solanaceae > Capsicum > Capsicum baccatum. The sequence continues at coordinate 74,992,151 of CM061561.1, read as the reverse complement.
CACCTATCATGGATTAGAATTAAATTATTCATTATCAACATGAATAAAAGAAAACCCATCATAAAATTCATAAAGAAATCCATACTCTTGAACTTCATAAAGAGATTCTTGGGCTTCATGGAAAAAAGCAGTCCATAAATGAATACTATGCATACATGGTAGTGAGTTTACTTGAAGTTCTTGAACTTGAAGAATTTAAATCTCTTAGTTCTTGAAGAACATTTGAATTTTGTTGCTTAAGGATTGCTCTTAGGGAGAAAACCCTAATTGTTAATGTTGTGGAAGAATAATGAACTTATGAGACTTGGTCTATTATAATTAGGGGTTTAAAATGGGTTGAAAAAGACAAAAATACCCTTAAAAATGACCTAAAATTCTTTGAATGGGACCTGCGATGTTCCCTGTCCGTCACTGGTTTGACGGTCTATCGTTTTGATCGTCGTACGTGGAGCAAGAATAGGACTCAGTATGTAAGTAGCAATGGCTCGAGAGGCGGTCAGTCACAAATTTAATGATCCTTCAACCGGTCCATCGAACCTTATACAGAAGGTTGCCTCTCTTTCTTCGCTGCGTTGGTCCATTGGTAGATTGACAATCAGTCAACCTGGCCATCACACCTGGGCGATTCTGAAAACTCTAGGAAAAACATCCTTAACTTTTCACTCTGATACTGGATTTTGACTAATTATTATCATTGGAAAGCTAATTCAGCTTCCCACATGATAAAAAGGGAAAATCTTACAAAATTCCACGTGTACAAAAGTGGATTCATCTTTCAAAGAAAGATTATAACATTCTTGGGATAATTCCAAGCTAGGAAAAAGTACAAGGTATTACAATATCTCCCCCTTGAGAACATTCGTCCTTGAATGAGACTGAGAATAAGAGGCGAAGATAAACCGACGTACATACTGAACATGAATGACTAAAAAAAATTATTTTATGGATGACATGACTGATAACTTAATATATCATACTAAGTATGCATATCTGATGCTAATGTAACTGATTCACGAATGCATGACTAGGACTTTTGATGAATCAAGGTTCTCAAAATGACAATGTATCTCTAATGCATGATTATATAACTAAACTAATAGATGAATGCATGACTGAATATGCAATAGTATTTAATACTAAGTTTTTGATGAAATTCTAAACATGAACTGTAGACAAAGCTTGTAACTGAAGTTTAAACATGAAACTGAAAAGTTTAAGGAGAACTGTTACCTTGATCTTGATCTGTGTTGACAGAGAAGAGATGAGGATACTTGGTTTGCAAATCAGCTTCTGCTTCCCAAGTAGCTCCCTCAACGGACTGATTTTGCTAGAGAACTTTGACAAGAGGGACTTCTTTGTTCCTCAGTATACAAGTCTAATAGTCTAGTATTTTGACTGGATTCTCTTTATAAGAGAGGTTGTTTTGAACATCTATGCCCTGAGTAGGGACTACAACTGCCGGATCACCTATGCACTTCTTGAGCAAAGATACATGGAAGACTGGATGGATTGAGGCTAGATCTGAAGGCAATTCGAGCCCATATGCTACCTTGCCAAAACAACTAAGAATTTTGAAGGGACCAATATATCAGGGACTGAGCTTTTCTTTCTTGCCTAACCTCTTCACTCTCTTCATGGGAGAAATCTTTAGATAGACATAGTCACCAATTTCAAATTTGAGATCCTTTCTATGAACATCTGTATAAACCTTATGTCTGCTCTACGCAGCCCGAAGTCTTTGTCTGATCAACTGGAATTTTTCAAAAGCATTGAATACTAAGTCAGGCCCTACGACTGAGGCCTCACTAACTTCGAACCAACCGATTGAAGATCTATATCACCTAACATAGAGAGCTTTAAATGGAGCCATCCGAATAATGGATTGATAGATATTGTTGTATGCAAACTCAATCAAAGGGAAGTGGTTATCCCAACTATTGCACATGCCTTTAGAATATATTCTAAATTTTAAATGTGTCTTTCTTCTTGGCCATCTATCTGAGGATGAAAAGTTGTACTGAGATGAACTTGGGTACCAAAAACCTTTTGCAATGCTTTCCAAAAATAATAGGTATACTGGCTACCTTAGTCTTAGATAATAGATAATGGAATACCGTGAAATATGATCAACACTCTAATGTAGAGTTTGGCATAATCCTTGGCTTAATAAGAGGCATGGATTGGAAGAAAATGAGCTGGTTTGGTCATCCTATCAACAACGACCCAAACTGAATCATGATTATGATGGGTACGCGGCAAACCCAGCATGAAGTCCATATTCAATTCTTCCCTTTTCCAAGTAGGAAGACTGAACTCCTACATGGACCCACTAGGCTTCTGATGCTCTCTCATAACCTATTGACATGTAGAGAACTTAGCTATAAATTCAACAATATATTTTTTCATCCCACTCCACAAATAGATTTCCCACAATTCGTGGTACATCTTTGCCCTGGATGAATATAGTAGCGTGCACCATGTGCTTCTGCAAGAATTCACTACCTTAAGTTGTCTACACTTGGAACACACAGACGAACCTTATAACCTGACTTGGGACAATCTATGACTCTATGGCCTAGCCTGACACATCCAAAATAGACACCGTTACCAGCTTTCCAAGCACCCTTGTGATTCTTACCACAAGTCTAATAAAGGGGATTAGTTTGGGCATTGTTGACACTGCCTTGAGACTTTGAGCCTGGTTCCCTGTCTCTATTACCATTCCTGAACTTAAAAGCAGGAGCACTAGCTGATGAAGGAGCTGGAACTGATGAATTAGGATGAAACTGAGAATGGTTTCCTCCTTCTAATTTGGGGTAAGAAAAGGTAAAACTAGTTGTTCTTGCCCTCTTATTCTGTTTCTCCCTCATCTTAATATTTTGCTCCTCTATCTACTCAGAATGAGTCGTAACCTTGGCAAGAGTCATCTCACTATTCAATATCGCCGACCTACACTCAATGACCAGACTATCATTCACCCCAGAAACAAAGTTACTCATCTTGGCCCTACTGACTGCAATCACATGAAGGGCATATCTAGATAATTGAGTAAACATAAGAGAATACTCTTTCACCATCATGTTGCCCTACCTAAGGTTGAAGAATTCTAACACCTTAGCTTTTCTCAGATCTAGTGGAAAGAACCTCTCTAAGAATATGGTGACTAACTCCTCCCACTCAATAGTCACTACATCATCTAGCCTTTATCACTTCCACTATTTAAACCAAGTGTGAGAAGCATCCTGCAATAGATATGTATCTTACTTAGCACTCTTAAAAGCTGGCACCCTCATAATGCCAGTAACTTTCTGAACCTGATCGATGAATTCTTGATATTTCTCATTTGACATAGATCTAAGAAAGGATGAAGGATTTATTCAGGTAATGTCCCGAATCCTGGCTACAGTTGAATTGGCCACTGGGTTGGACAGACTGACAACTGGTCATTCTTTCTGAGCAGCAAATGACTAAGCGAGAGTAGTGAATACATCTATGAATTCTACCTGAAAAATATGTTCTGTAGAAGAATGGGAGAAATGGATTAGACAGAGATATTAACTTGAGACAATGCTCACTGGCATGACATAAATACTGAAAAAAGGGAAACTATTCCTAAAATATCTTATAGCCTCCTCTATATAAATGTGGAACGCAACACACCCAGGTATAAGACACTACTAGATTTGGCTTTTAGAATTCATAGGACATTATTGAACCTTAGGCACTAATACCAAGTTTGTAAAACCTCAAATTTTGTACCTAGAATGCTACACGATGCTCATGACTCCAAAGGACCACAAGCTAACCCATGACTGATATCTGTACTTGAACACTACATAATATACTATATAATCCGGATACATGAACTGAAAGGCCATAAGGTTCACTAGTGAGATATAATATCAGATAAAAATATAATATCTGGGTGGGGTATGAAATACCAAAAACAACTAAAATAAACACACTGAATATACTAAAGTCTGAAAAGTCTCTAAATCATGATGGAACTATTTGAATAAGGAGTTGATGGGTCATGTCCCCAACTAACTCCAAATAATAAATTAATTAGTGAGTTTATAAAGTAATAATCACGTCCTCGAAAGATGAGGACTCCCTGCTAACTTTGATTTGCTGAGATTGGAATCTACTGATGCTTTGGAGCTCGTGTCTCTAAACCTATGGTATAAGACACCATTGCGCAAATGCGTTAGTACTTTGAATATACTAGTATGCATGTGAGGTAGGCTGAATGCATAGGATTCATATGCATGAACAATACTGACTAACTGACTAATATGAACATGAGAATGCATGCATCAATACATAGTAACTATAACTGAGATCATGATAACATGAGTTTACGAATAACTAATATGAATGGTAACTGAGCTCTAATGACTGATATAACTAATAACATGAGTAAATATATCTGACAGTCCTGAATCTGATGGAACTAATTGAGTTCCATAATATTCTGAGTTGACTGTATCTGACAGTCCTAAATTTTATAGAATTATCTGATTTCTATTACTGAGACTGAATGATTATATCTGACAACCCTAATTTTTGTAGCTAAAACTATAGGAAGTGTTTATCTAACTGAATTGCCCCAAATAACCCATTATAGCTGAGTTGAGGTCCAATTTGTAGCCCTAATTAGAAGGGTATCAATACTTCACCAGTGGTAAGGAGAAGCTATGAGTGACCCTTATCTGACAGTTTCCCCAAAATAGAATAGTAGGGCCCTTATCTGATAGTGCTAATCCACCTCATCAACCCTTATCTAACATTGTCCCAACCTATGCTTGCTATATTGTTTTGGAATGCAAGGATGACTTCTAAGAATCACACCCTCATATGATAGTGTGTGTTCCCATCATTCGGTTCACTCAATGGTAATTTCTACTCATATCTAAATAGACACTATACATGAATTACTGAACTGAACTAGACTGATTTAGCTGAATTGTATTGACTAACAAAATTTTAATGAGATTTTTGTATTACTGAACTTTATGAGATTACTGGGATTTATGAGTTTTACTGTGTTTTTCCTGAGTCACATGATTTGTGAGCAGATGGTAACATAATTTAGGCTTTTAACTTAGAATAATTACAAAGTCTTAAGCAACTTTTATCATTTTTGATTGTTTTCTCTTTGATATTGAAGTAAAAGTCAAGATGCAAGAGATCCAGCAATAATAGAAGTGAAAGAGTTGGCTTTTGAGCAAGTAGAGAGAGAAGTATAGCGAACAACTTATTTGATAAGTCATCAGTCTTATGATATTCTGTCAGAGTTGACATTAGACTTAGACAGTGAATAAGATTCATCTTGAAGAAGTGACGACAACCTGTGATAGGCCGTCAGAGTTTGTGATAAGCCATCAGGCTTAGGCAGTGCTTGAGAACTTGAAGTAAATAGGTGAAAACAATTCTGATAAGTCGTCATATGTATGATAAGCCATCAGGCTTCATGGTCAACTGAAGACAGAACTTATTTAAATGTGGAGAGGAGCTGACGACATTCTTGACAAGGCATCAAACTCGTAATAAGCCATCACACACATCATCGTCTGTTTGAGAAAATACTGTGATCTGTGATTTTGTTTCCATATTTAGGATGAAGGATTTAAAGAATATGTTAGGGTTATCTAATGAAAGGGGGCTTAATATCTTGAACTTATTCAAAAAAGGTAAAGACACCTCTTTTTAGGGGCTCAAAACTTAGAATTCAATTTTCAAATCATTAATTTACTTGTGGGAATTTTCTCTTGAACTTAGAAGAGAATAAACTTCAAACTTCATCTTTTGTAAGTTTAATTACTTTGATTGATTCTTACAATTATTGCTATCTCTTTCTTTATCATGTAGAACTAAAACCCACAACAAGGGTTGTGGGATCTATGATTATTCCCCCATGGATTTAATAGTTTGTTAGGGTTTGAGTAATTGTGGGGACATCTTGACAATTCCTTTTTGATGATTGTTATTTATTGATTTCAAATAATAAATCCCGCCTTATGTTGATTTGCTCAAACTGAGAAATAAACTAAAGGTAGAAAATTATCAACAAGTATTTGGGAAGTTTAAGCTCCCATCTAATAATTAATGCTACAACAAGATTGATCAACTTGAGATAAAATCATTATAAATTGAAGGATTTCCTAAGTTCTAGCTAATTAGGGAATTCAACATTTAGGCTGGTTGAGAAACACTTTGATGGACTATTGAACTGATAATTATGTATTTCTTACAAGTCATGAGAACACAATACTACAGTTACTATTTAATAGGGATTAATAATCATAGCGAAAACAACTCTAGTTCCTCTTTATCACTAATTTGAACTATTAAAATTTTAGTTCTGAGCTCTGAAGCAAATTAAAACTTTAACATTTGTTTGATCATGAAAAATCCCCATTTTATCTTTTTTTATTATTTGTTTGAATTCAACTTATAGCTACAACTTCAAATTAGTTTAATCGTCACTCACATTGTTTCTCATGGATTCGACCCCAACACTAAAGTTGTGTAAATATATTGACGAAGACCGTCATGCACTAAATTGACGTGTAAGTTGAGCGTTATCAAAAATAGCTCCATTTTGGGGAACTATTTAGTGTATTGAGTTGGTTTGGAATTTTAGCCTACTTGCTTGAATTCAAACTTTTAAATATTTGTTTTTAGTTTTCTTTTATTTCTTGTGTTATGTAGATTTTTATTTTAGTTTACTTATTACTATGGAATTGTGGAATGAACATGAGATTGGTGTTTTGAAATCTTATCTTGATGATCCATGTCCATATTGTGAGAGAGTGCACTTTCAGAAAGATTCTAGATATGCTCCTCGGATAGAGATGTGTGAACCTTGTCTATCCTACTGGGAGTATGATTGTTCTTGGAGTGGTTGCCCAAATTCCCCTCCCCCTATTACACTTGACCAAATTCTAGTTTTTTCTTATTAGTTTGATATGTCTTATGGTCAAGAAAAAAAAAAGAATGAAGCATTGGGAAGAGTGGCATTAAAGCTATGTTTCAACGAATGTTGGATCTCCAAAAAGAAATGTATGATATCATTTGTGTTATGTGTTAAGACATGAAGCCAATCATTCATGAGGAGATGGATATAGAGATCAATCATTCAAAAGATTATTCTATAATATGTTTAGATGATATCTTATCTCTGGAATCATTTAAAATAATGGAAGAGTGTGAAGATAAGGAGCAAGAACCCTATATTGATGTTGAGCAACCCTTAGTGATTTCCAAACCAACTGAACCAACCAAGAGAGTTGATGCCAAGATTGAAGACATAGTGCTAAAGGCAGAAAAAGAAACAAAGAAAATCTCTAATAAAGACTCTAGCCCAATTTGAAGTAAAGATGTTGAGAAGGTGAATAAAGTGAGAGTGTAGTAGATGGTGTAAATTTTGAAGTACGATTGATTGGTCCTTATTCAAAGCGATTTTCTACATTATGTTTAGATGATATCTTGTCTGTGGAATCATTTAAAATAGTAGAAAAGTGTGAAAATGAGGAACAATAATCCTATATTCTTGATTTTACATTAGACAAGCAACATAAAAACACACCTCACTTTAAGGCCGAGTGTTTTACCATGCTCAATCCATTATTCAACTTCTTAATTTTTGTACCACCAACCTATGAACAAAGCAAGAAGATGGACTCTATGTTGAGGGTGAAATTCATATCCTCAAGGTCGAGGAAAAAGTTGAGTTGGGTCATGCCGCGACACTAAATTAGGCGCTTCTTGTGAGGTAACCAAGGTATTTTATTGTTTGGATTCATATAATGTGATTGACATCAGATCTTTACACCTATGGTGCCATAGGTATGTTTCTAACTCTCTTGTTTTTGTTTGATGCATTGGGGACATTGCATGATTTTAAGTTGAGGGCGGGGCTACTTGTGGGTATTGATGTCCTTTTGGGATTTTTGTTGTCGTGCCTCTTATCCCTGGAATCTTGATCCTTGTAGAGCTGGCATGTTTAGGCATATTGTGATTTGTTATAAAATGTCGTAGTTGACTAGGAGAAATACAAGTACCTTAGGCAGTTAACATGTTTTTATTGATTTTTGAAAACCTCTCTAATGGTCTGTTTTATAACTATGTGATAAGCCTTTATGTGTGACCATTGTGCATCTTATTATGGCAATAGTACTAGTGACAAGATAACCATTGCTAACCAATGGGTCGTAGCTTGTGATGTACCTTTATGCCATGTATGTGTGAGATACTAACTAGTTCTAGTTATGTTTTAAATCCAAAACTTGCCCGCTTGGTCTTGCCTTGGTTGTAGGATAGTGGTTAGGAAATGATCATAGGCCGCTATTGATATTAGTCAACTTTTAGACTAAATGATCTTCCATGTGTGAATAATATCCCTTGATCTTGATTTTGAGCCTGAATTCCTAATCTTTTTATTACACCTATCACATTCCCGTTTGTATCACAATGAACCTGTTTTGGCCATGGTCCTCCTTAGACATTATGTACTTTGAATTAGGCAAATAGCCTAAGTTAAGGGTGACTATCATAGGGGTGCATGATGTAAAGTGAGTATGAAGAAGGGTAATAAAAAAAATATGCAAGGCTGGGTGTGGTAGAAAAACAATAAGAAAAAAAGTTGTGAAAAAAAGAAAATGAATAATTAAAAATTGTACCCAACTTGAATATGATTTAATCAAGAAAGGGATAAATAAGGTAACGGTTGATAAGTGAGACCCCAAAAATATCATAGTGCCAAGGAGGCTTAGTTAATTTAAATATCTTTGTGTATCATACTAGATCCAAGCCTACATTACAAGCTGAAGAAAAGTCCTATAGTGATCCTAACTTAACTGTTTGAAAGTTTCGGTAATGAAAATAAGGGCAAGCTTATATTATTTGGTATACATTGGCTAGAACTTCTTTGTAAGAGTAAGTGTCTCTTGACCGCCCACTCATTGACATGCTTGATTTAACATATGAGTGAGGAGGGATCTTTTTGTTGTAAGGGCACACTGGTTACGTTGCTAGTTACTAACCTGTTTGGATAGTGTAATCTTGGAACATGCATGGTTCTTGTTGCTGAATTGATGCCATATCTTGATTCATGTGTGTTGTATTGCTGTCCTTCAATAATATGCACAGTGGTTTTTTTAAAATTAACTAACCTTGGAGATGGTGAAGATGTTTTGAGATAATATGGATGGTTGACTACCGAGTATACTTTGTATCCTCTTAGTTGTGTTTTAGTTACTGGAGGGCAAGAAATTGTTTTGAGTTGAGGGTGTTGATGTGTGAGAAGATGATAACACATTTGAGGCTTTTAACTTAGAATAATTGCAAAGTCTTAAGCAACTTTTCTCATTTTTGATTGTTTTCTCTTTGCTATTGCAGTAAAAGACAAGATGCAAGAGAACCAGCAAAAATAGAAGTAAAAGAGTTGATTTTTGAGCAAGTACAGAGGGAAGTATAGCTGACAACTTCTCTGATAAGTCATCAGCCTTGTGATAAGCTATCAAAGTTGCCATCAGACTTAGACAGAGAAAGAGATTCAGCTAAAAAAAGTGACAACAACCTGCGATAGGCCGTCAGAGTTGTGTAAGTCGTAAGGCTCGTTGTCAGGCTTAGGAAATGCATGAGAACTTGAAGTAAAGAAGCAACGACAATCCTTATAAGTCATCACATGTCTGCTAAGATGTCAGGCTTTATCGCTAGCTGAAGATAGAACTTTTTCAAATATGAAGAGGAGCTAACGGCATTCTTGATAAGGCATTAGATTCTTGATAAACCGTTACACATGACGTCGTCGGTCCGAGAAAATACTGTGATCTATGATTTTGTTTCTATAATTAGGATGAAGTATTTAAAGAATATGTTAGAGTTTTCAAATGAAAGGGGGCGGAACATCCTGAACTTATTCAAAAAAGAAAAAGACACCTCTTTTTGGGGGCTCAAAACTTAGAATTCAATTTTCAACTCTTTGATTTGGTTGTGGGAATTTTCTCTTGAACTTAGAAGAGAATCAACTTCAAACTTCATCTTTTGTGGGGACATCTTGATAATTTCTTTGATATGATTGTTATTTATTGGTTGCAAATGATAAATCCCGCCTTATGTTGATTTTCTGAAACTGAGAAATAAACTAAAGGTAGCGAATTATCAACAAGGATTTAGGAATGTTAAGCTCCCATCTGATGATTAATGTTTTAGCAAGATTGATCAACCTGAGATAAAATCAGTATGAATAGAATGATTTCCTATGTTCGAGAGAATTAGGGAGTTCAACATCTAGGTAAGTTGTGAAAAACTTGGATGGACTGTTGAAACTAACAATTTGGTATTTTCCACAAGTCATGAGAAACCAATACTACAGTTATTATTTAATGGGGATTAATAATCACAGCGATCACAACCCTAGTTCCTCTCTGTGACTGATTTAAACTATTGAAATTTTACTTTTGAGGTCTGAAGCAAGTTTAAACTTTAACATTTGTTTGATCATCAAAAATCCCCCATTTTATCTTTTCGTATAATTTGTTTGAATTCAACTTATAGATAGAGTTTTAAATTAGTTTAATAGCCCCTAATATTATTCCTTGTGGATTCGACCGCGACTCCAAAGTTGGGTAAATATATTGACGATGATCGTGTTGTATTAAATTGACGTGTAAGTTGAGCGTTACAATCATATGAATAACTAAATTCTACTAAACATGGCTTGACTAAGGATATCGTGATAACATGATATGGATCTAGGCACACAACTAAATTGTCGGGTACAAGTACCCCCAGGACTCGATGGAAAGATATTGAATACACGACCAACATCACAAACCATAATTCATTTATTGAGGCATTTCATCAAACATGTGATATGCATAAACTTGTACATACATGGTGATTGCATAATAACATACTAGTTGGGCATTTTTCCTTCACATAGGTATTTAATCAAACACAAGGTAAGCATAGTATATATAGAAAACATTATACAACATATAAACATCATGATTCAACTATAATTTCAACTTCCTAGAGTTTAATCATAGGTTCACATGAATCTACACCAATACTAATAAATTCCACATAAACTTAATCACCCAACATGGATTAGAATTCAATTGGTTATTATCCACATGAACAAAAGCAAACCCAACATGAAGTTCATAAAGAAATACATACACTTGAACTTTGAAAAGAGATTCTTGGGCTTTATGGACGAAAAGAGTCCATGAATGAACACTATGCACACCTGGTAGTGAGTTTTCTTGAAGTTCTTGAACTTGAGGAATTTGAATCTCTGAGTTCTTGAAGAAGATTTGGATTTTGTTTCTTAAGGATTGCTCTTAGGGATAAAACCCTAATTTTTGATGTTATGGAAAAAAAATGAACTTATGAGCCTTGGTCTGATATAATTAGGGGTTTAAAACGAGTGAAAAAAGACAAAAATACCCTTTAAAAATGAATTGAGATTTTCTGAATGGCACGTGCGACAGTTCGTGTGACGGTCCATCGTTGGCTCGACGGTCCATCATTTTGACCGTCATACTTTGACCAGGAAAAGAACTCACTACCTAAGTAGCGACGGCTTAGGCGACGGTTCGTCGCAAGTTCGATGCTCCGTCAACCTGTCCATTGCACCATATCCAAAAGTCTACCTCACTTCCTTGGCTACAACGGTCAAGGCGACTGTCTTTCTCTTGATCGACGGTCTGTTAACCTGGCCATCGCACCTGGGCGATTCTGACAGCTCTTGGTAAAATGTCCATAACTTTTCACTCTGATACTAGATTTAGATGAAATTGGTATCATTGGAAATCTAATTCAATTTCCCATATGACAAAAAGTGAAAATCGTAAAAAATTCCACGTGTACAAAAATAGATTCATCTTTTAAAGAAAACTTCTAACATTCTTGGGAAAATTTCAAACTACAAAATAGTATGGGGTATTACATTTTCTAACACCATAACATACTATAAATATCTTATTTCCTACTTCAAGAAGACAACAATTCACATTAACAAATAACTCTTTCTCTACCGTCCACCATTAAAATTGTACTATAGTCTTTATCCATAAGATGACACATAAGGACATATTACCTTAACACAATCTAGATAGCATGAATAAATTCATCTATATAATTCCGATCAATTGCCATTCCAACTTTTCTTATTGCTACACTTCTTAACCCACACTTCTAACTATAAGAAGGCTCTACTACTTATAAATCACAACACTCTGGTTTTCAATATCCCTCAAAAGCAAACTCTATTACAATATACGTTCACACTATCTTCTCTCATGAGGACTACCTGTATTGAAGTGTTAATGAGGAATCTGATTACATATCTTACTCTATATTAACTGAACAACTTATAAGGATGAGGAAATAACTTTAAACATGACAAACTTACAACACACTAGTGCTCTCCTCTCAAGCCCCTTGTCTGACTTCTAAATTTACTGATAGTAAATCTGAGAGGATCACCTTGGGAGGAATTGGAACTTGCTAAGCATGTTATCTCAAGAATAAGTCATAGATGAAGGATTATGGAGTAACACATTAATTGAAAAAAGTTTCTATGAGAACAACTTTACACCATGACTAGCTCATAAAGAAGGAAAATATTTCTTATATACCATGTAACCTCTCAAATAAAAGTACAGACATCTTTGCACCATTCTACAAGACTCTAGTAGACAAAGATTCACAGACACCCTAGGATACTTGAACTCTGTGTTGTGATACCAAGTTTGTGAGACCCTAACAATACCCGCTGGACATCACACTGTGCTTAGGACCACAAGTGATCCTAAGGTTGAGCTTGAACTAGCATAACTCATGAGCATCACAGTAAAATACATAAATCATAAAGTAATGACCGAAAGAAAAGTATTTAGCTAAAAAACTTCAAAATAAAGCTATTAAAATGATTACAACCTTGGTTATATAAAACAAAACTTAAATCAAATACATCAACTCTATTATCTATCAATGAAGCCTCTACTAGTATTCACTATTGGTAGCCAGGATATGACCCCCAGCTATCATGAATCAATACGACAAAATAAAGAAAACAAGATGCTATTCGAATTATCATTGACTTGAACCCCCGAATTAAAAGGAATCATCACCTACTCACTGGAAGCTAAAAACTTTCTGAATATGATGTGTGCGCTACTACTTGTACCTACATAATGAGACAATGTAACACATTAACATATATATGGATCAACTCTTCTTGTATATATTGAGCATGTGGGTGTGAATGGATAAGTGAAACAATAACTTAATATATTCATATACTTTCAAATAATACATGCTATATATAAGTGACTCACCTTGAGCTTAAATGAAACTGAAAGCTAAAAATCAGAGAAATATGAATAATAGAGCATACAAAATAAACTTTGTGGGCCCCACACTGAGTTTCTAGAAGATTTACTTTTACTCTTTCTTTTGGGAGGTCTTATAACGGACATAAATAATGTGAGCTATCATAAAGTCCAATGTCTCATACCCACATTGGTAGAGTAGTTATACCCTTGCTATCGAAATAGAACTTAACTAGAGTGATCACTATACTAAACCCACTATGGGCATTAAAACCTATGGTGGAACATAGTTCAAGGGCATGTGAACTTTTCCTCATCCCCAACTCGGTGCTAGATACTACTCCCATATTACTTATATGCTTGTTTTTTTAGGAAATCTACCCTAAAATAGCACAAGGGTTTATAATAAAAACATGCATGCTTCTCTTTGCTTTATACTATAATAAAAATGAATAACTGTGGATTCCATCTCTTACATGATGATATAAAGATCAATTCTTTCTTTAAATTTTAAAATAAGATTATCAAAGAATATTTAAAAGCATAATCTTCTTGATGTCTTAAAACTCGAACTTAGGGCTAAAACCCCATTATATAAACTATTGTCAATTCATAATAAAACTAAATGCTTACTAACAATCTTAAAATACTTCAATCAATAACAAGTCAAGATAGTGCGATCTCATTGATAATATAAATCTTGTAATTAAAAACATAAACATAAGCACTTCTTCATATATTAAATTCCTTAAATCTCATGATAATCATATGCTTCAAAATATAGAAACTTGGGTATGAACTCTAATTCAAAAAAAGTAAAATAAATCATAAAATTATGCAATTTGGGCACAAGGGTGAATGAAAGCCCTAGTTCATAACTCCACATACCTTAGTTATCTTGAATTGTGAAGAAAGCTTGACTTTTTGAACTTGAATGATGAACTTGTCAAACAAACTCTATTATTGATATCTCTTGAAGAATTATTGAACATAGAATTTTGAACTCTTAGATTTCATGGAGAAATCTTCAAACTGAAGCTTGAATTCTTCGTGTTGTTGATAGAAAACCTTGAGCTTTATTCATGGGGGAAATTGGAATGGTTTTACATGAGGGTTTTTTTTGGAAGATGAGCAAATAATGCCCTTTAAGATACTGTAAATCGTCCCTTGGACGTTTGAGGTTTAGGTGAAAGGACCAAAGTTCCCCTTAACCCCTAAGGAGTTGAAAACAACATTGGAATAGACCAAGAGGCTCCCCCTTTAGTTTGTGGGAGTAGAGCCTGCAGCACCCCCTCTATCTCGGTACAATAACCCAAGGGACTTTGGCTTATCGCGCACCCTCACCGTCTCTCACGAAAATAACTATAACTTTTTGTTCGGGTATTGAATAATTGCGAAATTTGTATCATTGGAAATCTTACTCAATTATATACACTTTTGGTGGGTCTTGAGCTGAAAAATTCTTCGTATATAAATAATTATTCAAATTCAAAGTAAACCCTTGAAGTATCAAATACCAAACTTGGACGAATCATATGCCCTTAGCTCAACTTCGCTCTAAGTTCTTCCTATGAATATTTTACACTTTGAGAGTGCTTAACACACTAGGATGAACACCATGACTCGTATATTCAAAAGAAATTCATTGGATTACAGTTTATACTAATAAGAATGATGCGTCAAAATCTAGCCAAAAAATGTAGGGTGTTACATTATCTCACCCTTGTGATCTTTCGTTCTCAAATGAGATTGATTTGGATGAAAATTGATTGGGATAAAATACTAAGAAAAGATTGGTATGAGGTTTAAAACACTTATAAGCTGACCCGTGACGATATCTGAACCTGAAACTGTTGTATGATATATGAGCAGAGCTTAATTCATAATTTGTATGAATGCAAATATTTTACCTCTTGGAATGGCATTACTCGAGAAACTTTGGGTAGTAAGACTAAATGAAAAGTTTGAAATCTATAGGAGCTTATCTGCTTGATTGCGAAATGGGATCGTAGGCTCTATGAACTGGACCATACGGACTGCCCATACTCAAATGGAATATTTATCCAACACTCGTCTAAGAAATTCTAATAAGACTATGAAGCAAAGAATTTTTGGCATAATCTGAACAAGACATCTGACTAAGGAATCATAAAATTGATATAACCCTATAGCATGGAACAAAGATATATAAATCTGAAGCTAGGATAGAATTACTAGACCATAAGTAATGCAACTTCTAACTTTCAAGAATAGCAACACTTCTCAAATACTCCCTCAACTATACTATTCTCCTTCAATACTATTCTCATTTGATTAAACTTCAAATTTTCACATGGGCATTGATAAATAAATCTACTAATGTCTAAACTGAACTAAATTCTCTCATCATGATCAAGCCTAACTCAAAATTAGAAGATACAACATGCTACACAATAATACTAGTCTGAACCATATAATTCAATCTTCTATGTCTCTTATAGAGCTCTCACCCTAAGTGTAACATGTCTTACCACTTCAATGAATAACTTTGAACTCTTACTCTGGATTCACTAGCGCATATTGCATTCCTCCACTTACATCCTAACATGACATTCAAGCCTATCATTATAACCACATATGAACTTCCAGGCAACCACCCGTAATGGCATACTTCTCACATTCTCTAAACCTCTATCAAAAATAACTTACTTTCACTATGCTTAACATGCCATACCTATAATTCTCAACTAAATATGACATATACCAAAGATTTACCTCAATATTCAAGCATCATTTATCCCTAGATAGAAATGAATGAATAATCTTTCTTAATGAGGGTCATCGACTCTCTCTTATCTAAACCATTTCTTATCCTTTATCATCATCACAATCTTCACATAGGAAGAGGTCACACAAGGGCTAACACATAAGTACCTAATGCTCGAAAGAATACTATACATAACTTTGACACCTAACTAAGGCCTAAGGAATAAATATCAATGGGTATTGATTCACTAAAGAGGTCTAAATTGAGGACGTCATGATATAATGTTAATTCCACTAGTATAATGAGTTTTGAGAACTGATCATACTCTGAAACATGAATTCATACTTATCATAAGAGTGGATTTTCATATATTTATAAGGGATGACTCGAATCACAAAGTAAAGTTATTACTTACTTACTAGGATATGAGAATGACCTTGAATATGCACGAAATGTATAGGTATTGTCCTTTCACATGGATCTATCACCCAAGACATGATTTTGGTATGATAATGACTAAAATCCAAGAAACACTCAAGGGTAAGAAGGGATCACTACCTCATCACAACTCTTGTTGACAGGTATAACAATGTAATTCTCAAAACTTTATTTGGTTTTTCACTCTACCATCCCTCCTAAGATCAAAGCTGACATTCTAAGCTTATAGGTCCACTCCATATCCTCAAGATAGAACAATAATTTCTTTGTTCTAATAACCTATACATGAATGTTCACTCACCTAAACAAACTACATATAAAAAATACTAACTTCATTCTTGGTCACTCTCTTAGTACATACCACGCTTGACTTCCTTTAGCTTTAATAGTCATCATCATAGACTTACACTGTATTAACTAAACAGACATACTTGCCTCACCAAACACATAATCTATCTCACTAACTAAAATAAAACAAAAATTTTGACCATCCTCTATCACTAGATCCATAACATAGCAATAAAGACTACCATATATTATATGACTAGCCTTATTCACACTTAGAACCCCACAGGCATTATCTAAGCATACATGATACTTAACAATATTAGAAAATAATTCAATCCCCTTATCACCTTGGGCGCATCTCAATAATATATCTACTACATCATACTTAATTACGAATACATAAACTTAAAATCTTGCACACACTGTTCAAGCATACTAGATCATTTCCATATAACTAGCATCAATAACCAAGCAATCATTATTTCCACTTTTATGATCATCCACTATTCAAACTTAGTGTCTAGTGCTATCCATGATTACCTACAACTTCACATACCATTCTTACATGTCAAAACATAAGGAAACACTAGTCCACTAGAACCATATTATAATTATATTTGATCATAATCTTGTTATCTATCTAATTACAGTCCATAAGCACATCTCAATTCTACACATCTCTAGTACATATCCATTAATATATTTAAATAATACCCCTAGCTCTACAAACTACATCCAATTTCTTTTTTACAACTACGTGGGGAACCTACATTAACAATCCTTAATAACCTAATACGTTAATTAAAGATCTATACTTTTTTAACACCATAACATTCAGCCTTGTTCATTAGGGGAAACAGAGGGTCTTTACATGAGGGAATTTTGAGGAAGATAGGAAAATAATGCCCTTTTACATGCTATAAATCGTCCCTTGGATGATAGGGAATGAGCGGAAAGGACCAAAGTTCCCCTTGACCCTTAAGGAATTGAAAATAGCATGGGAATGGACCAGTCGGCACACTCTTTGTCCATGGAAGTCGAGCCCGCGGCGCACCCTTTATCTTGTAGCAATAACTCGAGTGGTGCAGGCTTAACGCACACCCTCCCTACCTCTCATGAAAATGGTTATAAGTTTTTTCTCGGATATCGGATTAAGGCAAAATTTGTATTGTTGGAAAGCTAACTCAATTATATACAATTTGATGTGTCATGATCTATAAAATATTTTGCATATCAAAATTTATACACATTCAAAGTAAACCCTTGTAGAAATGAACACCAAATTTGGATGAATTAGAGGATCTTAGCTCAACTTTTCTCCTAAGTAATTCCTAAGAATATTTTATACTTTGAGAGCACTTCACACTCTAGGATAAAGATCAAGAAACATATATTCAAAAGAAATTAATTGGATTAGAGTTTACATACGAATTAACTATGCTTCAAAGACTAACTCAAAAATGTAGGGTGTTACATTATCTACCCTTTGGGATCATTAATCCTTGAATGAGACTGACTTGGCTGAAATACTAAGCAAAGACTTCGATGAGGTTCGGAACACTTACGATCTGAATCATAACTTAATATTTATATCTAAAACTGATGCATAATGTAGGAACTAAGTTGAATTTGCATTTTACATAGATGCAAACATTTTACCTCATGAATTGGCCTTTCTCGCAAAACTTTGGGTAGTAAGACTAAATGGAAAGTTTAAAATCTAAAGGAGCTTATCTGTTTGATTGGTAGACGAAATCACAGGCTCTATGAACTGGACCATATGGACTTCCCATACTAAAAAGGACTATTTATCCAACACTCTTCTAAGAAATTCTAATAATATTACGGGAAAAAAAATTTGGGCATGATCTAAACAAGACAATTGACTAAGGAATCACAACATTGATACAACTCTATAGCATAGAACACAAAAATATAAATTATAAGATCGAATAATTACAAGGCCTTAGACAATGCAACTTCTTACTTTCAAGCTTAGCAACACTTATCAAATACTCCCTCAACTATACTATTCTACTTAAATACTATAATCATTTGATTAAACTTAAAATTTTCACATAGGAATTGATAAATACATCTATTAAAGTCTACACTGGACTAAATTCTCTCATTGTGATTAAGCCTAACTCGACATCACAAAATACAACACGCTACACCATAATACTAGTCTAAACCACATGATTCAATCTTCTATATCTTTTCCATAGCTCACACCCTAAGCATAACATATCGTACTACTTCAATGACTAACTCTAAAGTCTTACTATGGATTTAGTAGCACATATTGCATTCCTCCACTTACTTACCAACATGACTTTCAAACCTATCATTATAACCATATATGAAATTCAAAACAAAAACCAATAAAGGCATACTTCTCACATTCTCTAAACCTCTATCTACAACAACTTTCTTGCATTATGGTTAAGATGACATACCCAAAATTCTCAACAAACTATGACATATACGAAAGATTTACCTCAATATTCCTTAATCCCTTAGTTGTAGATAAGAAAGTATAAATAATATTTCTTAATGAGGGTCATTGACTCTCGTTCATCTAAAGCATTGCATTTCCATTATCATCACCACTATCTTAACATAGGAAGAGGTCACCAAAGGGCTAACACACAAGGACCTAAAGCATGAAAGAATACTATACATTACTTTGACACTTCATTGAGGCTTGAGGAATAGAATATCAAAGATATGGATTCATTAAATGGATTTAAACTAAGTACGTATATGATATAATCTGAATTTGACTAGTATCAAGAGTTCTAAGAAATGATCATACTCTGAAACATGAGTTCATACATATTATAAGCTATTCAACATAAGACTAGAGTTTCAATGATTTATAAGGAATGACATGAATGATAAGTAAGGCTTTTACTTACTTACTAGAAGCTAAGAATTGACTTGAATATGCATGAAGTGTATAAGTATTGACCTTTGGGATGTATCTATCATACAAGACATGAATTTGGTCTTATAATGACAGAAATTAAAGGGACACTATAGAGTAAGAAGGGATCACTATCTCATCACAACTCTTATTGACATATAGCACAAATTAAGCTTATGGGTCTACTCTATATCCTCGAGACTAAACCATAATTTTTTTCTCTAATGGCCTATACATTAATATTCGCCCACCTAAAAAAACTATATCTAAACAATACTAACTTTATTATTGGTCACTCTCTTAGTACATACAATCTTTAACTTTCTTTAGTTTCAATAGTCAGCATTATAGACTAAAACTCTATTAAATAAAGAAATATAACTTCCTCACTGACTCAAATCACACCAAAAGGCTCAACATCCTTTATCCCAAGCTCCTTAACATAGCCATCAAGAATACCATATACTATATGACTAGCCTTATTCACACATAGAAACTCACAGGCAATATCTAAACACGCATAACACTTAATAATCTTAGAAAATAATTCAATCCGCACACCACCTTGGTCACACCTCTATATCATACCTACAACATCATTCTCCATTATGAATAAATGGACTTAAACTCTTGTATACACTTTTCCAGCCTACTATATCACTTCCATATAACCATCATCACTAACCAAGCAATCATTATTTCCAACTTTATGATCATCCACTATTCAAACTTAGTGTCTAATGCTAGCCATGATTAACCACAACTTTACATAACATTTTTACAAGTCAAAATATCAGGAGACACTAGTCCATAAGAACCTTATAAAAATGATACATAATCATAATCTTACAATCTATCTAATTACATTTCATAAGCACATCGCTCTTTTATACATCTCTAGTACTTATCCATCCATATATTTAAATTATACCCCTAGATTTACAAACCTCAACTAACTTCTTTTTCACAACCACACGGGCAACCCTACATTAACAATCATTAATAACCTAATTCCTTAATCAATGACCTATACTTTTCTAACACAATATCATACCATCAAAATATCCTTTGCTACTTTAAGCAAACCATGATTCACCTTAACTAATAAATTTTTCTCTACCTTTCACCATAAAAATAGTACAATATTTAATACCCCTAAGCTGACATACAAGGATGTATTACCTTAAGTCAAACTAGATAGCATGTATAATTCATTTATATACTTTAGATCAATTGCCATTCCCACCTTTCTTGACACTACACTTCTAAACTAATACTCCCAACTATAATAAGGTTCTAGTACTTGTAAATTGTAAAATTCTATGTTAGAATATCCCTCGAATGCAAACTCTATTTAAAAATATAGGTTCCCACGATCTCTTTTCATGAGAACTATCTATATTGAAGGGTTAACGAGGAATCTGATTACATATCTTTCTTAGAAATAACAAAAAAACTCAAAAGGATGAGGAAATAACTTTTTACTTGAAAAACTTATAACACTCAAGTAAGCTCCTGTCAAGCCCGTTATGTTACTTTTGAAGTTACTGATAGTAAACCTGAAAGAATCTTCTCGGGAGGAATAAGAACTTGCTAATCAAATTATCTCAAGAATAAGTTAGACTAAAGATTATGGAGTAACACATGAATCGATAGAAGTTTGTGAGAGAACAACTTTACAGCACGACCTAGAGCATGAAGAATGGAATAATTTCTTAAATATCCTATAGTCTCTCGAAGAAATGTTCAAACATCTTTGTACCATTCCACAAGACTCTACTAGACACGACTTCACAGGCACCCTATGACACCTGAACTCTATGCTCTAATACTAAGTTTGTAATGCCCTGAGACTATCCCCTGGACATCACATGGTGCTTCCGACCATAAGTGATCCCAAGCTAACCCTTGTACTGGCATAACTCATGAGGAATAGAATAAAATACAAAAAACCTTAAAGAAATAGCCGGAAGAAAACTCCTTATCTCAACATCTTTCAAACAAAACTATTAAAATGATTACATCCGTGGTTATACAAAACAAAATAAAAATCAAATATATTAACTTTACTAACTGTCTATGAAACCTTTACTAATATTGACAATAGGTAGCTGGGACATAACCCTTAACTATACAAAATCAATACAACTGAATAAAGAAAATAAGATGTTACTCGAAATGTTATTGACTCGAGTCCTCGATCAAAAGAACTTATCACCTGCTGATTGGAAGCTACAAACTATCTGATTATAATGTGCGCGCTAAAACTTGTACCTATAAAATGAGACAATGTAGTACTTAGACATATATATAGTTCAATACTTCTGTAATGCACTGAGTATACAAGGGCGAATGAATATGTAAAATGATATCTTAATATATTGATAAACTTTCATAGAAATTGAAAGCTAAAAATCATAGAAACATGAATAATAAAGAATACTGAATAAATATTATGAGCCACACACTTAGTTTCTAAAAGATTTACTTTTACTCTTTCTTGTGGGAGGTTCTTTTAACCGATATAAACAATGTGATCTATCATAGAGTCCAACATTTCTTACCCACGTTGGGAGAGTTATTCTATCCTTGCCATTGAAATAGAACCTAACTAGAGTGATCACTATACTGAACCCATTATGCACATTAAACCCTATGGTGGAACATAGTTCTTGGGCTCGTGATGTTGGCCTCATACCCAACTCAGTGCTAAATGCTACTTCCATATTACTTATATACTCACTCTTTAGGAAATCCACCTTAAAAAAGCATAAGGGTTTATAATGAACATAGGTCATCCTTCTTTTTTCGTCAAAATATAATCAAAATGTATAAATATGGATTCCACCTCTTACCAGAGGATCAAATGATCAATTCTTGATTTAAATGTTTAAAAAGTCTAATCAACAAATACTTAAAATCATAATCTACTTAAAGTCCTAATACTCAAATATAGCGATTAAAACCCTTGATTTAAACTCATATCAATTCATAAAAAATTACATGCTCAATAACAATCTTGAAATACTTTAATCAATAACAAGTCAAGATAGTTCAATCTCATTCATAGTCTAAATCTTGTAATTAAAAAGCATAAACATAAGCACTTCTTTATATAATTAAAGCTTTAAATCTTATGATAATCTCATGATACAAAACATAGAAAGTTGGGTATAAACCCAAATTCAAAATAAGTAAATTAAATCTTAAAATCATGCAATTTTGGCATAAGGGTGAAAGAAAGCCCTAGATCATTACCCCATATAGCGTAATTTTCATGAATTATGAAGAAGGAATAAATATTGGAACATGATGATTAACTAGTGAAAGAAAAACTATTCATGATATTTCGTGAAGAATTATTGAACTTGGAAGTTTGAACTTTTAGGTTTCTCGAAGAAATCTTGAAACTGAAGCTTGAATTCTTTGTGTTCTTAAGAGAAAAACTTGAGCTTTGTTCATAGGGTAAAGGGAGGGTCCTTATGTGACAGATTTTTAAGGAAGTTGGTCAAATAATACCCTTTTAGTTGCTATAAATCCTACCTTGGACTTTTGGGGATGAGGGGAAAGGACCAAAGTGCCCCTTGAACCTTAAGGAGTCTAAAATAGCGTAGGAATGGACAATGCAGTATCCCCTTTCCTCTGTTAGAGTACAGCCTGCGGTGCCTTCTCTAAACTAGTGCAATAATTCAAGCGGCGCGGGCTTATTTCACGCCTTTACTTCCTCTCATGAAAATCACTATAACTTTTTCATCGGATATCAAATTAAGGCGAAATTGGTATCATTAGAAATTTTCAACAATTATCTATGATTTTGTGGGTCTTGAGCTGAAAAGTTTTTCTTATATCAAAAGTTATGTACATTCAGAGTAGTCCTTTGTAGAATTGAATACCAAACTTGGACAAATCAAAGGCTCTTAGCTCAACTTGATCCTAAGTGATTCCAATGAATATTTTTCACTTCAAGAGCACTTCACACACTAAGATAAAGGTTGTGAAATGTATATTTAAAATATATTCATTGTATTAGAGTTTACACTCATAAGAACAGTAAATACCCTATATATTTCTAAGATAGAAAATGAACCATTATTCCTACATATGAAACCTCCTATCCTGTGATTCATATTTAAGTAAATGACTCACAATAAGAATAATAGTGAGAAGAGAGCTTATGAAGTGTTAATAATATTCATACGAGTCACTTAGAGTAAGGCAAACTAACAGCTTTTGAATCAATCAATTTTTAGTATTTGATTTTTCAAGAGCCATATTTGAACGAGCATAACTTGATGTATATCTGGAATATTTATACCCACCAAATTGTACAGGATCGAATTAGATTTCCAACGATTCAAATTTTATCAAAATTCAACAACCGAGCAAGAAGTTATGGCTTGGAAAAGTGGAGTGCGTCACCTAAAAAATCGCCTAAGGCTACTAGAATGGTTAAGCCATAAGTTGTGTGACACACAACCTAACTTATGCCATAATTTGTGCGATTCAAAACCTAACTTAGGCGCTAAGTTGTACGCCTCACAACCTTACTTACGCGATAGGTTGCGCCCCACATATATTATTGCCCAAGTGATATAAACACCCCATTTTTGAGTCATTTTAAGGGTAGAATGGGTATTTCCCACCCCTATATAAGCCTATAACATGGGATTTATCCCTAATTCAACTAAAATATAGTCACTTCTCTTAAAATTCTCTCAAGAATAAGTTAGGGTTCTCAATTGGGGATTCAAATTCAAGAAAATTCTTCCGTAAATCATCGTAGAATCACGTACTAAGGTATGAATAGTGTTTATTCATGGATTCCGTTCATCCATGAAGCTCGAGAATCAAGTTATAAATAATAGATTATGATATTCATATTATGGGTTGATTATGTTCATGTGGTTTTTGTTGTACGATTCCTAAGTTGGAATCTTTATGTGTTTTAGGAAAATATGTTAGCATGTGAGTTGAAAATCATGAATTTTAGTTGGTTATTATATGTTAATTTGATGATTATGTCATACCTTAAGTCATGTAAACTAAGTTTTTGATAAAATTCATAAGAGACTAGAATTTATATAATATAGCTCAATTGTGATGTATTCGATGGATTCATATTTTACTTTTATATTCAAATAACTCATATTCTATTGATGTGCAATGTAGATGTTTGTTGGAATGCTCATGATGTTAGAGTATGAAATTTTGACATTGAGTATATGCATTTCTACCATGTACAAGATTATGATAACCATGTACTTCATGAAATCCCCAACTTATTCTATTATATATTGTTGATATTGGTCATGTATTCAAGAATGTCATGCCTTGTCAGTTTTCTTCTATTGAGTCCTAGGGGTACTTATACCTGACAATTTAGCTGTGTGACTTGAGCCAGTCTTATATTTTCATGATATGCTCAATCAAGCCATGTTCAGTAAAATTCAATCAGTCATGTTCTTAGGAAAACTCAATAAACTCAATAATCCCAGTAATCTCACAAAGCTCAGTAATTCATTAAAATTTATAGTATTTTTTTAGTCAACTAAACTCAATAAACTCAGTCAAGTTTAGTTTAGTTAATCATGTTTAGTGTGGGAGTAGGATTTAGCATCAGTGAACCCAAGGATGAGGAAATACACTAACAGTTGATGATTTGATCTTTAGAAGCAATCTCTGTTTTCCAGAACTATGCAGTCAACATAGGTTAAGATATCAACACTAACAGATAATGGTTGATAAGGTGGATAAATACTATCAGATAAGTGTCCCACCATTCTCTTTTAGGGACACTGCCAGATGAGGGTCACCTACATTGTTTTTACTAGTGGTGCGGTATTGGCAATTGTCAAATTTAGGATACATATTGGACCCCCACTCAGCTATAAAGTGCTAGATGGGTCATGTCAGTTAGATGACTACTTCACTCAGTCTCAGTCTCAGTAAAAAATAACTCAAATAGTTTTTCAGATTTTAGGACTGTCAGATATTGTCAACTAAGCATAGTATGAAACTTAGCTAGTTCTATAAGAACCTAGAAGGTCAGATACAGTCCCTCAATATCAGTTATATCAGTTATCAGTAACTCATGTTATTAGTAATCAGAAATAGTAGTTAGTACCATCACGAATTCAATTACAAGTACTTAATCAAGCATTTATTCTCACGTTCATGTTATACCGTCAGTTTGCATTTTTCATACATTTGAAACCTTTGCATTCAGCCTACCTCACATACTTACTATCAGATTCAATCGTACTGATGCATTTGTTCTATGGTATTTTATTATATACCATAGGTTCAGAAGCATGAATTCCAAAGCATCAGTAACATTCAAATTTAGTAGTAAGAGTTAGCAGTGAGTCCTCATCCTCCGAGGACATGATCATTACATAATTTCTTAATCACATATTTTATTTCAATAGTTGGAGTTAGTTTGGGACATGTCCCATCAACTCATTATTCAGACAATTCAGTTTTAGAGGCTTTTTAGACCACTGTATGTTCAAATAGTTTTGTTTCAGTTTGTTTTGGTGTTGATATATTGTACTTTCAGATGTTATGTCTTATTAGTTTTTAACCTTGTGGCGTTTCAACCTTTATTTCCGTATTTATACAATATATTATGTAGTGTTCAGGTATAGATATCAGTCATGGGTTAGCTTGTGGTCCTTTGGGATCATGAGCATCGTTTAGAATTTTGGGTACCATATTTTAGGTGTTAGAAACATTGTATTAGAGCCTAAGTTTCAATAGTATCCTATGAAGTCTGAAAGCTGCATCTAGTAGAGTCTTGTACATGGGTATGTTGCACGCCACATTTATATGCAGGTGGCTTAAAGATGTTTTTGGAACAGTTTCCCTTCTTTCACTATTTATGTCATGTTAGTGAGCATAATCTTAAGTTAATATCTTAGTATAATCCTTTTTCTTTAATTAACAGAACATGTCCTCCCAAGAAAAAAACTAGAAATAAGTCAGCCCCTCAGCCCGAAGATCCTTTTGGTTAATATGTCTCTCATGCATAGTTTAGAGCTACATTCACTTCTCTTGCCCAGTCAGTTACTTCTCAAAATGTATGACCAGCTGTCATTTCAACCAACCTAGTGGCTAATTCAGCTACAACCAAGATTCGGGACTTCACCCAAATGAATCTTTCATCCCTTTTTGGGTCTAAGGCAGATGAGGACTCTCAGGAATTTCTTAATCAAGTAAAAAAGGTTATGGGCATCATGGGGGTTACTTTTAGTGAGAGTGAAGAGCTAGTTGCATACCAGTTGCAAGATGTTGCTCACACTTGGTTCAAGCAGTGAAAGGCAGAGAGGTCAATTGATGCAAGATGCATAGAGTAAAAGGAGTTTGTCACCGCATTCTTAGATAAATTCTTTCCCCAAGAGCTGAGAGAAGCTAAGGTATCAGAATTTATCAACCTCAAGCACAAAAACATGAATGTGAAAGAGTATTCACTTAAGTTTACTCAATTAGCTAGATATGTTTCCCCTATAGTGATAGACAACAAGGCTAAGATAAGTAAGTTTGTTTTGGGGATGAATGATAATGTGCTCAATGTGTGTAGGTCTGCAATGTTAAAGAGTAACATGAAAAAATCTAGGCTTATGACCCATGCTTAGTAGATAGAAGAGCAAAAGATTAAGATGAGGGTGAAGCAGGATAAAAGAGCAAGGACAGATAGTTAGAACTTGGCTCAGCCTAAATCAGAATGACGAAATTGTTCTTAATTCCATCCTAAGTCATCCGTTCTAGCTCCTTCTTCAGCTAGTGCTCCTGTGCTGAAATTCAAAGATGATATTAGAGATAGGGCGCCAAGCTCTAAGTCACAAGACAATGTTAGCAATGCCTGAACTAATCCCTTTTGTCATAATTGTGGTAAGAACCACAAGGGTGTTTGTAGATCTGGTAGCGATGTTTGTTTCGGATGTGGCAAGGCAGGCCATAGAGTATGGGATTGTCTCCAATCAGATTATCAGGGTTAGAAAAGCCATTCCTCAGCTCATTTCGGTCACTCAAATTAGTAGGGTACTACTTCCAATGCTACTAGTAGGCAACGCCCAAATAGACTTCATCTTCTCTAGTCCCGATAAGATCAATAAAATTATCCTGATGTGGTTACTGGTATATTACAGATCTTTCACTTGCATTCTTATGCTCTGCTAGATCTAGGAGCTTCCTTGTCTTTCGTTACTCCTTACATAGCAGCTGATTTTGGAGTCCCTCCCAAAACTCTAGCCGAGACCTTTTCAGTCTCTACCTAAGTGGGAAAAAATCATAGCCCGATGGGAATACATAAACTATCCGGTTATGATATTTCATAAAGTCACCTCAATAGACTTAGTCTAATTAGAGATATCTGATTTTGATAACATTCTCAGCATTGATTGGCTTAATTCCTTCTATGCCACAGTCGACTATAGAAACATAGTTGTCCAGTTCCAGTTTTCGAATAAAGTTGTCCTAGAATGGAGGGGTAGTACATCAGCTTTTAGAGGTCAGCTTCTTTTCTACCTTTGGACTAGGAAAATAATATCTAAAAGGATGTGTTTATTATCTTGTTAATGTTAAGGACTCTAGCTTTGAGACTCCTAGTCTTGAATCAATCCCAATTATGAATGAATATTCAGATGTCTTTCTTGATTATCTTCTAGGAAATCCTCCTGAAGGGAAATAGACTTCGGCATTGATCTTCTTCTAGATACACAACCTATATCTATTCTGCCATACAGAATGGCACCATCAAACCTTAGAAAATTGAAAGAACACTTGAAGGATCTCTTAGATAAGGGATTCACCAGACCCAGCCTATCCTCATGGGGTGCACCAGTCTTATTCGTGTGCAAGAAAGCAGGTTCTCTCAAAATGTGCATTGATTATCGTCAACTCAACAAAGTCACAGTCAAGAACAAGTATCAACTTCCCTAAATTGACAACTTGATTTACCAACTTCAGGGTCCCAGTTATTTTTCTAAAATAGACCTCAAATCAGCCTATCATTAGCTCAGATTCAGATAATGTGATATTCTAAAACTAGTGTTCCATACTCGGTCTGGTCACTTTGAATTCCTAATCATGTTCTTTGGTCTTACTAATGCCCCAGCGGGTTTCATAAAATTGATGAACCATGTGTTCAAATAGTACTTAGACATGTTCTTTATAGTCTTCATAGATGATATTACGGTCTATTCCCACAGTGAGCGTGATCACGCAGACCATCTCAGAATTGTTCTTCAGACTCTTAGAGATCATCAGTTCTTCACCAAATTCAGTGTGAGTTTTGGCTAAGGTCATTAGCATTCCTTGGTTATATCATTTACGGTGATAATATTAGGGTTGATCCTCAAAGGACCAAAAAAGTAAGAAATTAGACGAGCCCTATATCTACATCAGATATCAGGAGTTTCTTAGGTTTGGATGTCTATTACAGATGGTTTTTTGATGGATATTATTCTATTACATCCCCTATTGCTAGATTGACTTAGAAGAAAGTCAAGTTTCATAAGTCATATCCTTGCGAGAAGAGTTTTCAGGAGCTAAAGACTCGACTCACCTCAGCTCTAGTTTTGGCTCTTCTAGATGGTTCAGATTGATTCATAGTGTATTCTGATGCATCCAGAGTAGGTTTTGATTATGTCCTCATGCATCATGGTAAGGTCATATCCTATGCCTCCAGACAACTTAAACCCCATGAGAATGATTATCCGACTCGTGATCTTGAGTTAGTAGCAGTAGTTTTTACCTTAAAGATTTGGAGGCATTATCTATACGGAGTACATTTAGATGTGTTAACAGATCATAAGAATCTTCAGTATGTTTTTTCCCATAAAGATCTCAATCTTCGTCAAAAGAGATGGTTAGAGATCTTGAAAGATTACGACATAAGTGTTCTTTATTATTCGAGCAAGGCCAACGTAGTGGTCTATGCTCTAAGTAGACTATCTATGGGTAGTGTTGCTCATGTTGAGGATAGTAAGAAAAAGTTAGCATAGGAAGTCCATCAGCTTGCCAGACTAGGTGTTTTCTTAATTAATATAGAAAAAGGTGATATATGAGTTTAGATTAGTTCAAATTCATCTTTAGTTTCCGAGGTGAAAGAAAATTAGGATACAAATACCATCCTTGTCAAGTTTAAAAAGTTAGTCAAGGACTAAAACGTAGAGGTTTTTTCCCAAGGGGGAGATGGTATTTTGCATTTTCAAGGTCATCTTTACGTGCCAGGTATAGATGACTTGAGGAAATGAATTCTTCCAGAAGAGTATGGTGCACGCTACTATATTCATCCAGGGGCCACTAATATGTACTGCAACGTGGGGCAGATCTATTGGTAGAGTGGGATGAAGAGAGGTATCATAGAGTTTATGCCTAAGTGCTTTGCATATCAGCAGGTTAAGATAGAGCATCGAAGACTAGTAAGTCTATGCAAGAGTTAACTATTCCTACTTGGAAGTGGGAAGAAGTGAACATGGAATGTATGATCGGTTTGCCTCGTACTCGTATTCAGCATGATTCAGTTTGGGTCATTATAGATAGGATGACCAAATCAGCTCATTTTCTTCTAGCCCATACCTCTTATTCAGCCTAGGATTATGACAAACTTTACATCATAAATTTGGTCATATTACATGATGTTCCACTATCTATTAACTTTCTTATTTCTAGAAAGCATTCCAAAAGGGTCTTGGTACCTAAATTTATCTCAGTGTAGTCTTTCATCCTCAGACAAATGGTTAAGCAGAAAGAAACATTCAAAAATTAGAAGATATGCTGAGGGCATGTGCAATTGATTTCAAGAGTAGTTTGGATGACCACTTGCCTTTGATTGAGTTTGCATACAATAACAACTATCATTCCAGTAATCGGATAGCTCTATTGAAAGATCTTTATAGTCATAGATGCAGATCTCCAGTCGGTGGGTTGAAGTTAGTGAGTCCTTAGTTATAGGACCTGACTTAGTATTCAATGCATTAGGAAAAAGTCCAGTTGATTAGACAATGACTCTGGACTACTCAGAGCCCCCAGATGTCTTATGTAGATATGTGTAGAAAAGATCTAGAGTTTGAGATTGGTGATTATGTCTATCTAAAGATATCTCCCATGAAGAGAGTAAAATGTTTTGGCACGAAGAGAAAGCTCAATCCCCGATATGTCGTTCCCTTCAAAATTCTCAGTTGTTTTGCCAAGGTAGCTTATGAGCTCGAGTTTCCTTAATATCTAACCTCAGTTCATAAAGTCTTCCATGTCTATTTTCTTAAGAAGTGCATAGGTGACCCAAAAACAGTACTACCTATTTAGAGTATAGATGCTCATAACAGCCT
The DNA here is from genome assembly GCA_030864225.1 of Capsicum baccatum var. pendulum. Taxonomy (NCBI): domain Eukaryota; kingdom Viridiplantae; phylum Streptophyta; class Magnoliopsida; order Solanales; family Solanaceae; genus Capsicum; species Capsicum baccatum. Next base: position 74,961,071 of record CM061561.1, on the reverse strand, counting down.
CTCTCATGAAGAGATTCCAGTCAAAATCTTAGACTATCTAACTCGTAGACAGAGGAACAAAGAAGTCCCTCTAGTCAAAGTTCATTGGCGGAATTAGTACGTTGAGGGAGATACTTGTGACAAAAAATAAGATATGCAAAACTAGTACCCTCAACCCGTGTCCATTAATTCAGACTCAACTCAAGGTAACAGTTCACCTTAAGCTTTTCAATTTTATGTTTAGATTTCAGTTACAAGCTTGGTATTTAGGTCATGTTAAGGTCCCTATTATAAAATTTGTATTAATTTTCATTGAATGTTCAGTCAAGCATTCAGGAGTCAGTTCAGTCAAGTATTCCAGCATTAGACATGCATGTTTTGTAAAGAGGCTCAGCTTATCAATAATTTCAGTCATGCATTCATGAGGAACAACTCAGTTAGATATTCATGCATCAGACATGCATATTAAGTATGAGATTTTAGTATACCAGTAGTTCTAGTCATTCATATATGTTTCAGATGTTTACGCCCCTTAAGTAAGTCTAGTCCATCAGTATTCTCAATCTTGTCTGTCCTATTCTAGTATGAATATTCCCAAGGGGGAGATATTGTAATACCCCATATATTTCTAAGCTAGAAAATGAATCATTGTTCCTACATATGAAATCTCCTATCCTATGATTCATATTTCATTACATGACTTACAATGATTATTCTAGTTATAAGTGAACTTATGATATGTTAAGCGTGTTCATAAGAGTTTCTTAGAGTAAGTCAAGCTAAGAGCTTTTGAATCCATCAAGTTTTAATGTTTGATTTTACAAGAGTAATATTTTAATGATCATAACTTGATGTATATGTTGTAGTTTTGCAGATTTAGACCCGCCAAATTGTAAAGAATCGAATTAGCTTTCCCTTGATACCAATTTTATCAAAATTCGACACCTGAGCAAGAAGTTTCAGCTTTGCAAAGTGGAGTGCATCGCCTAAAAAATCTCCTAAGGCTACTGGAATGGTTATGCCATAAGTTGTGCGACGCATAACCTAACTTATGCCATAAGTTGTGTGATGCACAACCTAACTTAGGCGATAAGTTGTGCGCTGTACAACCTAGATTACGTGATAAGTTGTGTGTCGTATATATTATGTACCAAGGTATGTAAACACCCTATTTTTGAGTTATTTTAGGGGAAGAATAGGTATTTACCACACATATATAAGCCTATAACATGGGATTTATCCATAATTTTACCAAAATATAGTCACTTCTCTCAAAATTCTGTGAAGAACAAGTTAGGGTTCTCAATTGGGGATTCAAATTCAAGAAAATTCTACCATAAATCTTTGTAGAATCATGTACTAAGGTATGAACAGTGTTCATTCATGGATTCCTTTGGTCTATGAAGCCCAAGAATCAATTTTTAAACTATAGATTATGATATTCATGCTAAAGGTTGATTATGTTCATGTGGTTGTTGTTGTCTAATTCCCAAGTTGTAATCTTTATGTGTTTGTATTAAAATATGATAGCATATGAGTAGAAAACCATGAATTTTAGTTGGTTATGATATGTTCATTTAATGATTATGGCATGGCTTAAGTCATGCAACCTAAGTGTTTGATAAAATTCATAAGAGACTAGAAAAGATGTAATATAGCTCAATTGTTTTGTATGTGATGGATTTATATTGTACCCTTATGTTCAAATGACTCCAATTATATTGATGTACAATGTAGATATTTGTTGGAATGATCATGGTGTTATAGTATAAAATTTTGACATACCATGCACAAGATTGTGATGATAACCATGTACTACATTAAATCCCTAACTTATTGTATTGTGGATTATTGATGTTTGTTATGCATTGAAGAATGTCATGCCTTGATAGTTTCCTTCTATTAAGTCTTGGGGGTACATGTATGATAACGCTCAATCTACAACTCTCGTGGGAGTGTAAAGTGGTCGTTAGCAAATATAGAACCCAACCTGGGTTGGGTGTCGATCCCACAGGGAATAGCTTGGCCAACAAGTAAGCAAAATTACTAAACTTTTGGTGCAAGTCTCGTAAGAAGGGGGAATTCTTGTTGTGCAAGTAATGTAAACAAAAGCTGAAAATAATAAAGTAAAGAGAGAGAGATTGTTACGTAAGTTGTAAACAATGAGAATTGAGGAGTTGGGGTTATGTCCACCTTCTGAGGTATACGTCTCTATTGGCTATGAGTGTGTAGAGTCTTGACATGCAATTGCTTATAGAGAATTGTAGTCGATGGTAAATCCAAGCGTCTCTCGACCTGAACAAGGACTATTTCACTTTAACTCTCTCGAGCTTAAAGCGTGTCTAACGGTACGAATTCTCTAAGAGGTTAGTCCAGTTACGACACTAGCTTTTTAATAGGAAAGGGTGTCCTACTACCTTGACATTATCTCTTTTCCAGACAAATAACCTTTCTCTCGAACAAGTTAAATGTTAGACTGGCGTTATTCTATGCGTCTGCAGCCACAAGAATTTGCATTAAGATGAAGAGAATAATGATATAAGCAATATACGTGTCTCGAACTCACAAACTCCCAGCAATAGATAGTATCTCATTCGGCTTCCATAACCCCAACAGAGAAGTTTAGTTACCCATGAGTGCGAAGGAGATCACGATTTGCATTGTTATTGTTGAGTAATGGCGTGTGGATTAGGAGGACTTGCCTCTCCACTAAGGGAGGACTTGCCTCTCCACTAAGGGAGGACTTAATTAAAAATCTCTAGCATGATAGGGTATTTATAATACTCCTATCCTACTCCTACTATGCTAATGAAATAAATAACCAAATCCTACTAAACTAAGGAAATACTTAACCCATTTGTACTAGGTTAATGTAACATTCTCCTAATCCAAATAAACTAATGAGATACATAACCCAATTGTACTTAGTTAATGTATCATTGTCAAAATCCAGCTTTGTATCTATAAGTCCCCAAAGTCTTCAGAAATGCTGTTTTAGCCCGGGACAGATTTTCCATGGAGCAGTTTTGGTCCTTAGGCGTGTAGACTTCCTTCCCTTCCTTTGTGAGCTTTCTTTTGCGTCAAGTAAGCCATAAAATGCTGTATTTTGCATCATTTATACCTGAAACTTTCCTAATCATGTTTGTTAGCTCATTTACAGGAAAAAGGACTAAAAGTGCATGAAATATATAATTTGTTCTCAAAACTAGGCTAAAATATGGGCAAAATATATTGATATAGGTGTGTAAATTCGCCTATCATCAACACCCCACACTTGCAGCTTTGTTCGTCCTCGAACAAAATATCATGTCCTTATAAGCATCAACTTAGGGTTTTTACAGCAACAACACAAAACATTCTTCAAGACAAGCACAAAAATTATCAACAAAGAGTAGCTTCCCGATTATAAGTAGAAACAGTTTAACCTCTAGCGTAGACTAGTGATGGTGATCAACTCGCATGCAAACATTAAGGTACATAGAATCATATACAACTATCCAAAGCTCATCAACCATGTGTGTCTCACAATATAGTACCCATAATTACTCACAAATATAGCATATTTTTCAAACATGGGTATCAAAATGTCCTTGCTCTCACTCTCACAAAGAATTCATATGTAGCAACTGATGACCATAGGCTTTCCCTTAATGTAATACTCTAGTAAATGTCAGAATGCTAAGCTTAGGATCAAGTAGGTCTTTTGATGGTTGTAATGTAGGCTAAGGGACGGGTAGGATCAGCTATTTTGGCCAGGAATAGTGACTAAGCTCCTAAGCGCTTTAATACATCACATTGTATCATTGACACTTTTTTCTTTCAACCTTTCTTCTTTCTTTCATTCTACCACCCTTGTTCTCCTCTTTTGTTTTTCAATTTTAAGCACAACTCACTTTTCAGCTTTCTTTTCCTTTTTCTTTTCACAACATACCTCTTATGATAGCACTTTCTTTTTCATAACACATTCAAGCACCATTACAATTTAAAGCATCATACTCACCCAATTTCCTCTTATGTTGTCACATGACTTTTTCACTTTAAAGCACTTAGGAATTTGGATCAAATTACGGTCTTGAAAAAAATGGATTAGGCTTACATACAAAGTTGTCAAAGAAATAGGCTAAAGGCTCAAAAGGGTTTAACTAGGGATGATGTCCATGGGTAGGTAAAACTGAAGGTAAACAAATATAGGTTGCCAAAGAAATGCCTAAATCATATCCTAACTTACACTCCTTATTTTCGCTTTGCATACATACCAGGCAAGTTCTAGCATCAGCCACAAACATAGAAGATACTATTAATCTCACATATGCAAGGCACATGGTCGACTTGATTGGAAGTAATATAGACTCTCGAACCAACAAGTGAAGGAATTGAACCACAAAATATCACATAATGAGTCACAACTAGAGTCTAAACATCTCAATAGTCACAATTGTAACACATACTCTTGTTATAATCTCATGCTGCCTATCAAAATAATTTCATGCGAAGCTAGAAAAAATTTTACTCCAAAAAAAACTTTAAAAAAAACGTCAAATGAAAAAACAAAAAAAAACGAACTCAAATAAACAAAGTAAACAAACAAACATAGGTGCAAACAGAGAAGTATAGCATGCGATACCACCACCCCACACTTAGTCGGGACACTGTCCTCAGTGGAAAATAAATACGAGAAACCTGGTTGATCGGACTCATTCTCTATGTCTGGGGTCATACCCCTTGCATCGGAATCATCATCAGAGTCATCATCCATAGAAGTTCCTCATAATTATCCCACTTAATTCCAAGCATGAGTCAAGGTTTTTGCATCGAGGAAGGTTCTCCTTGCTCCTTGCGGCCTCTTTTCTTGCCTTTTTGTGAAGTGGTAGCCTTTTCTTTGCCTTGTCTTGCTTTGGGTGCCATTGTACCTGAGACTAGAAATAGTGTTAATGGTGGCACAATCTCAATGGTTACAATCTATACACAAGCAGTAGGGGTACCACCCCACACTTAGTTTTGTTGATACAAATCAGTGAAGTGAAAGTGGTCGATTACTTAGACTTCATCGACATACGTTTTAGGATTATATTCTGACAAGAAACTCAGCAATGCATCACTTACTTGCAGCCATTGGACTACTTTCATGGTAGATATAACAACACTACTACATAGGGGTAACCACATGGTATAGTTTCTATCAATAAACTCAACCTCCTATGTCGGTAGGTAGTTATAAGTCTTATTCCGATGAACGGGATATTCTAACATGTAAGTATTCAAGTGACAAGATTATGCAATGTGATGATAGGCGAATTTACACGCCTATATCAATATATTTTGCCCATATTTTAGCCTAGTTTTGAGAACAAATTATATATTTCATGCACTTTTAGTCCTTTTTCCTATAAATGAGCTAACGAACATGATTAGTAAAGTTTCAGGTATAAATGATGCAAAATACAGCATTTTATGGCTTACTTGACGCAAAAGAAAGCTCACGAACGAAGGAGAAGGAAGTGGGATGCCTAAAGGACCAAAACTGCTGCATGGAAAATCTGTCCCGGGCTAAAACAGCATTTCTGAAGACTTTGGGGACTTACAGACACAAAGCTGGATTTTGACAATGATACATTAACCTAGTACAATTGGGTTATGTATTTCATTAGTTTATTTGGATTAGGAGAATGTTACATTAACCTAGTACAAATGGGTTAAGTATTTCCTTAGTTTAGTAGGATTTGGTTATTTATTTCATTAGCATAGTAGGAGTAGGATAGGAGTATTATAAATACCCTATCATGCTAGAGATTTTAATCAAGTCCTCCCTTAGTGGAGAGGCAACTCCTCCCTTAGCGGAGAGACACATTCTACTTCTCAATTACAACTCTTCTAATCTTTCCATTAATTCTATTCTTCTTCTATCCTTAAATTCCACAACTAGAGAATCGTTACCAAGCCAAGGAATCACGCCACACGCCTATCACCTAATCCACACGCCATTACTCAACAATAACAATGCAAATCGTGATCTCCTTCGCATTCATGGGTAACTAAACTTCTCTGTTGGGGTTATGCAAGCCGAATGAGATACTATCTATTGCTGTGAGTTTTTGAGTTCGAGACACGTATATTGCTTATATCATTATTCTCTTCATCTTAATACAAATTCTTGTGGCTACAGACGCATAGAATAACGCCAGTCTAACATTTAACTTGTTCGAGAGAAAGGTTATTTGTCTGGAAAAGAGATAATGTCAAGGTAGTAGGACACCCTTTCCTATTAAAAAGCTAGTGCCGTAACTGGACTAACCTCTTGGAGAATTCGTACCGTTAGACATGCTTTAAGCTCGAGAGAGTTAAAGTGAAATAGTCCTTGTTTAGGTCGAGAGACGCTTGGATTTACCATCGACTACAATTCTCTATAAGCAATTGCATGTCAGAATTCTACACACTCATAGCCAATACAGACGTATACCTCAGAAGGTGGACATAACCCCAACGCTTCAATTCTCATTGTTTACAACTTACGTGACAATCTTTCTCTTTTTACTTTGCTATTTTCAGCTTTTACTTTATTGTTTTGGTTACACATTACAATCCCCCCTCATTACGAGACTTGCACCAAAAGTTTAGTAATTTTACTTACTTGTTGGCCAAGTTATTCCCTGTGGGATCGACACCCAACCCAGGTTGGGTTCTATATTTACTAACGACCGCTTTACACTCAAACGAGAGCTGTAAATTGAGCGTTATCAAAAATTGGCGCCGTTGCCGGGGAATACGAGTGTCAATCAAGTTCGTGATAATTACTAGACCCTTTGGTCAAAGATTCTCGTACTTTTATTTTTAGTTGTTGTTTTTTTTTTTAGGTTTATTCAGTGCATCAATGGAGGCACAACGTGAAATTGAAAGGATGGCTGCTCAAGTGCATCTACAAAATATTGATAACCGCAGGCGAGCAACAAATCCTGACGATGAGGATCTGGGCGATGAAGAGCTATTAAACCCACAGCATACTGCTGAGATGGCGACACCAGCAAACAGAAGAGATCGTCAAGAAAGATATAGGCCTGAACGTCGAACTGTACCAATGCTGTTCGATGATGATGAAGATGATCTTGACGAAGCTGGGTCCACAGGAGCTATTATTCTTCCTCCCTTAGCACCGGGAGCAAAGTTCAATATCACTAGCGCCATGATTTGGCTTTTGCAACTCAAGGGATTATTTGGTGGACTAGCAGGCGATGATCCGAATATGCATCTGATCAACTTTATTTCTACATGCAAGTCATTCGACAATCCTGGAGTTGGACAGAATGCAATTCGATTACGTCTATTTCCATTGTCTCTGTCTGGGAGGCAACTATGTGGTTGAATGGGCTGACTCCTGATTCTATTACTCATTGGAGGCAATTGAAAGACGCTTTCCTAGAAAGATTCTTTCCGCCATCCAAAAAAGCACAATTGAGAGATGAAATCAGCAACTTTCGTCAGCTTCCCTCTGAAGCTCTCCACGACACATGGGAGAGGTTCAAGACGAAGCTAATGCGATGCCCAAACCATCATATGACCAATGTCCACTTGATCGAGATATTATACAGAGCGTTGAATTCGGTGACTAAGCCAGTGGTTGATAATGCAACAGGTGGATCATTTATGGACCTCACCTTTGTGCAGGCAATCAATATGCTAGATCGGATGACGAAGCAAAGTAGAGCTTGGAATACCAGGGATTCTGAGGTAGCAAGACACACTTTATCTATTGGCATGACTGCAGACCAAAGAAGAAGAGAAGAAGAACGTGAGCAAGACATGGCGCACATGAAAACACAATTGGATCTTCTGACAAAGCACTTATTATCAGGAAAGACCAAAAAGGTGAAAGCTGTAGCGCTAAAAGAAAGAGACGAATCTGATTCTGAAGAGGAGGCCAACTACTTGAACAATTAGGGGGGTTACCGAGGGAATACCCAAGGAAACCAAGGTCGGAACTATTATGATAAATTTGGAAACAAAGACCAAGGTAGTTGGAAGAATGAAAAGAGTGGTTTGTACGTTCCCCCTGGCAGACGTGATACCACCATATCTAATTCTGGAAGTATGGAAGACATGATGGCTAAGTTATTGAAAGGAGTGGAAGCAACGAGCGCAGGAGTTAAGGACGTGATTGATGATTTGTCCTCCATGAAGCAACTAGTTGATTCTCATTCCACTTCTATCAGGCAAATAGAGCAGCAATTGAGCCAACTTTCAGCAGCATTTAATCAAAGAAAGGCTGGCACCTTACCAAGCGATACTGTGCAAAACCCAAAGAATGATGGGTCATGCATGGCCATCACTACCAGAAGTGGTAAGGTGCTGAAAACTTCAGCAAAAGGCAAGCAAGTGGTTGACGAAGTTGCGGACAAGGATAACAATGCGAAACGTGAGGAGTCCGCGGATGACGTTACTAACGTCACTCCCAACGGTGTGCAAACTGAAAAAGTGGAAAAACGGAAGCAAGAGGAGAAGAAAGCCACGGAGAGAACACTTCCATACCCAACACCACCTTTTCTCCAAAGATTGAAGAAGGTGGTGGATGACACTAAGTTCAGCAAATTTATGACTATGTTGAAGCAGCTGACCATCAATGTTCCATTAGTGGAGGCACTTGAACAAATGCCTGGATATGCGAAGTTTATGAAGGACCTATTGACAAAGAAGCGGGCAGCAAGTTATGAGTTGGCGGATAATGTTCATCATTGTAGTGCAATCGTTACAAGGTCGTTAGTTCAAAAGAAGGCAGATCCTGGAGCTTTCACTATTCCTTGCACAATTGGATCGTTGGATTTTGCCAAGGCATTGTGCGATCTTGGTTCTAGCATCAATTTGATGCCACTATCCATCTACAAGAAGTTGGGGCTAGGTGATCCGACACCAACCAATATGAGGCTCGTGATGGCTGATAGGTCGGTAAAACGACCTGTGGGAAACTTGAATGATGTGTTGCTGAAAGTTTCTTCATTCATCTTTCCTGCCGACTTCGTTATTCTGGATTGTAAGGAGGATTCTGAAGTTCCCATAATCTTAGGACATCCTTTCCTTGCAACTGGAAGTGTGCTTATTGACATGAAAGATAATGAGCTTTTGTTTCGAATTAACGACGAAGTGGTACGGTTTGATATATGCAAAACAATGAAGCAGCCCAGCGATATGAATGAGTTATCTGTAGCTGATGTTCATCATGAGGATACGAAAGCATTATCTATAGAGAAACAGCCTACTGTTGATCCATTTTCTGTTGTGCCACTGAATGTTGAGCATAAGGACAATGAAGAACTTATGGGTGATCTAACAAAAACAGAGTCGTATACTCCTAAGCAACCGAAATGTGATCTCAAGAATCAACCAACAGCGAAGACTCCCTTTGACGAGCCACCAATGCTAGAATCGCAAGAGCTTCCCGATTATCTAAGGTATGTGTTCTTAGAAAGTAGAAATACACTTCCTGAGAGAGCAGATGATTTAAGTGAACAGCATATAGAAGCTCTCATCTCTGCTCTGAGGAGATACAAGAGAGCTATGGGTTGGACTATTGATGATATAATTGGTGACTCTCCGGAGAAACGTATGAGCCAGCTCGAAAAAGATCGGATGACCACAGGTAAGCCTCATTGTCGTCTAAATCCTTTCAAAAAACGATCCATCACTTACCTCGACGAATTCTGAGTACTCTAGGTAACTACGTCGAGCCACGACAATAAATAAGGCGCTAGATGGGAGGCAACCCATCGTTTTATCATTTTATCATTTTATCATTTTTCTTTCGTTCTAGTACTTGTTTTGTTCTTGATAAATAAAAATCAAAAAAATAAGAGTCGTGCCACGACCAAAACTAAGGCGCTAGGTGGGAGGCAACCCATCGTACTAATCGTTTTCGTTTGGTTTTGAGCAAAAATAGGAGCAAGAAGTATTCAACGAGGAGATCAATTTCAATTGACGATTTGGACGCATTGTATGGTAAAGTTGGTAAGTAAGGAATGGTGATTCATAAGGCTATGGATTGAGCCTTTTACTCGTCAAAATAGGCTTCGAGGAAGGCTAGGCCTTGGCAAAAATAGGCCACGGATGATGTACAACCTATTCTATAGCCTAAGGACTCGGAATTTAGTGTGCTACACACTATGCGCCGCCTATTCCTAGGTATGCTTTTGACTATGCGCCACCTATGCTATGGCATTTGGTCTCAGTATCTCATGTGCCATAGACTATGCGGCGCATATGTCTATAAATGCCATAGACTATGCGGCGCATATGTCCCAGTATGCCATAGACAATGCGCCGCATATGTCATGACTATGCCAAGCAATATGCGCCGCATATGTAGCATTTTTGTCTCCAAAACCGATTGTAAATGGGTCATAACCCGACCCATTCTCTTCCTATATAAAGGGGACTTAGTCTTGAAACATAACCACACTAAAAATTGACCTAAAGGCACCGCATTCCCTCTCCAAATCATCTCAAAATTTTCTTCTTTTGCTCCTCCAATTCACAAAACCATCTCCACAAGCTTCAAGCAAGTAAGTACTCTCTTATTCTTCATTTATTTCTCGTAAGTACTACGTTGCTATGTCTATTATGAATTGCTAAACCGTATAAGATTGTTGGTGATGTTCATGTGGTTGGATTGTTGGTACAAAATCATATGAGTGAACATGTACGTAGGAAAATCTTGACTTGTTTCCGACTTGAAGTTGGTTTTAATAGCATTGTTATACTATTTGCGGAATCACTATGGATATGAATAGTGCTTAAGATTGTTTTTTGGATACTTACATGTTAGACTATCCCGGCCATCGGGATAAGACTTATAGTGCCTACCGACATAAGAGGTTGTGATTGTTGTAAGAATAACTATTCCATGTAGTAACCCCTATGTAGTAGTGTTGCTATATCTACCATGAAATTAGTCCAATGGCTGCAAGTAATTGATGCATTGCTGATTTTCTTGTCGGAATACAATCCTAAAACGTATGTCGACGAAATCTGAGTAATCGACCACTTTCGCTTCACTGATTTGTGTTAACAAAACTAAGTGTGGGGTGGTACCCCTACTGCTTATGTATAGATTGTATCTATTGAGATTATGCTACCATTAACACTATTTCAAGTCTCAGGTACAATGGCACCCAAAGCAACACAAGGCAAAGAAAAGGCTACCACTTCCCAAAAGAGCCAGAAAAGAGGCCGCAAGGAGCAAGAAGAACCCTCCTCGCTGCAAACACCTTGACTCACGCTTGGAATTAAGTGGGATACTTATGAGAAACTTCTGAGGATGACGACTCTGATGATGATCCCAATGCAAGGGGTATGACCCCAGACATAGAGGATAAGTCCGACCAACCAGGTTCCTCGTATTTATTTTCCACTGAGGACAGTGTCCCGTTTAAGTGTGGGGTGGTGGTATCGCATGCTATACTTCTCTGTTTGCACCTATGTTTGTTTGGTTACTTTGTTTATTTGAGTTTTTTTTTTGTTTGTTTTGTTTGACGTTTTTTTTAAGTTTTTTTAAGGAGTAAAATTTTTCTAGCTTCGCATGAAATTATTTTGATAGGCAGCATGAGATTATAACAAGAGTATGTGCTACAATTGTGACTATTGAGACGTTTAGGCTCTAGTTGTGACTCATTATGTGATATTATGTGATTCAATTCCTTCACTTGTTGGGTCAAGAGTCTATATTACTTCCAATCAAGTCGACCATGTGCCTTGTGTGTGTGAGATTAATAGTATCTTGAATGTATATGGCTGATGCTAGAACTTGCCTGGTATGTATGCAAAGCGAACATAAGGAGTGTAAGTTAGGATATGATTTAGGCATTTCTTTGGCAACCTATATTTGTTTACCTTCAGTTTTACCTACCCATGGACATCATCCTAGTTAAACCCTTTTGAGCCTTTAGCCTATTTCTTTGACAACCTTGTATGTAAGCTTAATCCATTTCTTTCAAGACCGTAATTTGATCCAAATTCCTAAGTGCGTTAAAGTGAAAAAGTCATGTGACAACATAAGAGGAAATTGGGTGAGTATGATGCTTTAAATTGTAATGGTGCATGAATGTGTTATGAAAAAAAAAGTGCTATCATAAGAGGTATGTTGTGAAAAGGAAAAAGAAAAGAAAGCTGAAAAGTGAGTTGTTCTTAGAATTGAAAAACAAAAAGAGGAGAACAAGGGTGGTAGAATAAAAGAAAGAAGAAAGGTTGAAATAAAAAAGTGTCAATGATACAATGTGATGTATTAAAGTGCTTAGGAACTTAGTCACTATTTCTGGCCAAAATAGTCCTACCCGTCCCATAGCCTACATTACAACCATCAAAAGACCTACTTGATCCTAAGCTTAGCATTCTGACATTTAGTAGAATACTACAATAAGGGCAAGCCTATGGTCATCATTTTCTACATATGAATTCTTTGTGAGAGTGAGAGCAAGGAAATGTTGATACCCATGTTTGAAAAATATGCTATATTTGTGAGTAATTATGGGTACTATATTGTGAGACACACATGGTTGATGAGCTTTGGATAGTTGTATATGATTCTATCTACCTTAACGTTTGCATGCGAGTTGATCACCATCACTAGTCTACGCTAGAGGTTAAACTGTTTCTACTAATGATCGGAAAACTACTCTTTGTTGATAATTGTTGTGCTTGTCTTGAAGAATGTTTTGTGTTGTTGCTGTAAAAACCCTAAGTTGATGTTTAGAAGGACATGTTATGTTGTTCGAGGACGAACAAAGCTCTAAGTGTGGGGTGTTGATGATAGGCGAATTTACACGCCTATATCAATATATTTTGCCCATATTTTAGCCTAGTTTTGAGAACAAATTATATATTTCATGCACTTTTAGTCCTTTTTCCTATAAATGAGCTAACGAACATGATTAGTAAAGTTTCAGGTATAAATGATGCAAAATACAGCATTTTATGGCTTACTTGACGCAAAAGAAAGCTCACGAACGAAGGAGAAGGAAGTGGGATGCCTAAAGGACCAAAACTGCTGATGGAAAATCTGTCCCGGGCTAAAACAGCATTTCTGAAGACTTTGGGGACTTACAGACACAAAGCTGGATTTTGACAATGATACATTAACCTAGTACAATTGGGTTATGTATTTCATTAGTTTATTTGGATTAGGAGAATGTTACATTAACCTAGTACAAATGGGTTAAGTATTTCCTTAGTTTAGTAGGATTTGGTTATTTATTTCATTAGCATAGTAGGAGTAGGATAGGAGTATTATAAATACCCTATCATGCTAGAGATTTTAATCAAGTCCTCCCTTAGTGGAGAGGCAACTCCTCCCTTAGCGGAGAGACACATTCTACTTCTCAATTACAACTCTTCTAATCTTTCCATTAATTCTATTCTTCTTCTATCCTTAAATTCCACAACAAGAGAATCGTTACCAAGCCAAGGAATCATGCCACACGCCTATCACCTAATCCACACGCCATTACTCAACAATAACAATGCAAATCGTGATCTCCTTCGCATTCATGGGTAACTAAACTTCTCTGTTGGGGTTATGGAAGCCGAATGAGATACTATCTATTGCTGTGAGTTTGTGAGTTCGAGACACGTATATTGCTTATATCATTATTCTCTTCATCTTAATACAAATTCTTGTGGCTGCAGACGCATAGAATAACGCCAGTCTTACATTTAACTTGTTCGAGAGAAAGGTTATTTGTCTGGAAAAGAGATAATGTCAAGGTAGTAGGACACCCTTTCCTATTAAAAAGCTAGTGTCGTAACTGGACTAACCTCTTGGAGAATTCGTACCGTTAGACACGCTTTAAGCTCGAGAGAGTTAAAGTGAAATAGTCCTTGTTTAGGTCGAGAGACGCTTGGATTTACCATCGACTACAATTCTCTATAAGCAATTGCATGTCAGAATTCTACACACTCATAGCCAATAGAGACGTATACCTCAGAAGGTGGACATAACCCCAACGCTTCAATTCTCATTGTTTACAACTTACGTGACAATCTTTCTCTTTTTACTTTGCTATTTTCATCTTTTACTTTATTGTTTTGGTTACACATTACAATCCCCCCTCATTACGAGACTTGCACCAAAAGTTAAGTAATTTTACTTACTTGTTGGCCAAGCTATTCCCTGTGGGATCGACACCCAACCCAGGTTGAGTTCTATATTTACTAACGACCGCTTTACACTCAAACGAGAGCTGTAGATTAAGCGTTATCACAATGTTCATTACTATAGCAATTCCACAAGTAGTATAACAATGCATCAAAATCAAATTCAAGTCGGAAATAAGTTAAGAGCATCCTAACGTACATGTTCACTCACTTGGCTTTGTATCAACAATTCAAACACGTTCACATCACCAATACTTTTTCAAGATTTAGCAATTCATAATAGGTGTAGTAAAGTAGTACTTACAAAATTTAAATGAAGAACAAAGTAGTACTTACTTGGTTGAAGCCTTTGGATGATGTTCTTGTGAAGAAAAAGAGCAAAAGGAAACTTTTTGATAGGATTTGGAGACTATAGGTGGTGCATGAGCTAGGTTTACAATGTGTTTTTGGTTCAAGATTAAGTCTCATATTTGTAAGAAAAGGTTGGGTTGAGTTTTGACCCATTAAAATCGGATTTGGAGACCAAAAGTGACCATAGGCGGTGCCTAATGCTTTGCCTAATTGAGCAGAATGCCATAGCATATGCCATGCATTTATTTAAGAATGCCATACACTATGCCATGCATTTATTTAAGAATGCCATTCACTATGCGGCGCATTGTCTATGGCATTTAGAGACATATGCGCCGCATAGTCTATGGCATATGAGATCCTGAGACCTAATGCTATAGCGTAGGCGGCGCATAGTCAAAAGCACACTTAGGAATGGGCGGCGCATAGTGTATAGCACACTAGATTCCGAGACCTTAGGCTATAGGATAGGTTTTGCATTGTTCGTGGCCTAGTTTTACCTAGTCCTAGCCTTCCTCGATGCCTATTTAAGCATGAATAATACTCAATCCATACCCTTATGCATCCTTATACCTAACTTACCACCTTTACCATTCAATACATCCAAATCGTCATTTGAAACCAATCTAATCGTTGAATACCTCTTGCACCTATATTTGCTCAAAACAATAAAAACGATTCGTACGATGGGTTGCCTCCCACCAAGCGCCTTATTTTTGGTCGTGGCACGACTCTTATTTTTGGATTTTCATTAATTAAAAACAAGACATGTACTAGAATGAAAGAAAACGATAAACGATAAATGAAAAACGATAAACAATGGGTTGCCTCCCATCTAGCGCCTTATTTATTGTCGTGGCATGACATGGTTACCTCGAGTACTCAGACTTCGTCGAGGTAAATGGTGGATCGTTTTCTAAAAGGATTTAGACGGCAATGAGGCTTACCTGTGGGCATGCGATCTTCTTCGAAATGGCTCCTACGTTTCTCTGGAGAGTCACCAATTATATCATCAATAGTCCAACCCATAGCTCTCTTGTACCTCATCAGAGCAGAGATGAGAGCCTCCACGTGTTGTTCACTTAAATCATCCACCACACTTATCGGAAGTATACTTCCACTTTCCAAGAACACATACCTTAGATAATCGGGAAGCTCTTGCGATTCTAGCATTGGTGGCTCGTCAATGGGAGTCTTCGCTGTTGGTTGATTCTTGAGATCACAATCTGGTTTCTTAGGAGTATAAGGCTCTATTTCTGTTAGAGCACTCATAAGTTCTTCATAACCTTCATTATCTTCATGCTCAACTTTCAGTGGCACAGCAGACAATGGCTCAACAGTAGGCTGTTTCTCTATAGATAATTCTTTCGTATCCTCATGATGAACATATAACTCATTCATATCGCTGGGCTGCTTCATTGTTTTGCATATATCAAACCGTACCACTTCGTCATTAATTCAAAACAAAAGCTCATTATCTTTCATGTCAATAAGCACACTTCCAGTTGCAAGGAAGGGACGTCCCAAGATGATGGAAACTTCAGAATCCTCCTTACAATCCAGAATAACGAAGTCTGCAGGAAAGATGAATGAAGAAACCTTTACCAATATATCATTCAAGATACCCACAGGTCGTTTTACCGACCTATCAGCCATCACGAGCCTCATATTAGTTGGTGTAGGGTCTCCCAACCCCAACTTTCTGTAGATAGATAGTGGCATCAAATTGATGCTGACTCCCAAATCACACAATGCCTTAGCAAAATCCAACGATCCAATTGTGCAAGGAATAGTGAAAGCTCCAGGATCTGCCTTCTTTTGAACTAGCGATCTTGTAGCGATTGCACTACAATGATGAACATTATCCGCCAAGTCATAACTTGCTGCCCGCTTCTTTGTCAAGAGATCCTTCATAAATTTCGCATACCCAGGCATTTGTTCAAGTGCCTCCACCAATGGAACATTAATGGTGAGCTGCTTTAACATATTCATGAATTTGCTGAACTTTGTGTCATCCGCCACCTTCTTCAATCTTTAAGGAAAAGGTGGTGGTGGGTATGGAAGTGTTCTCTCCACGGTTTTTTTCTCCTCTTGCTTCTGTTTTTCCACTTTTTCAGGCTGCACGTCACTAGGTGAAACATCCCTGACGTTGGGAGTAGTTGTTGTGGCTTCTTCTCCTTTTGTAACGTCACTAGGTGTAATGCCCATGTCCGCAACTTCGTCAACCACTTGCTTGCCTTTTGCTGAAGTTTCCAGCACCTTACCACTTCTGGTAGTGATGGCCATGCATGACCCATCATTCTTTGGGTTTTGCACAGTACCGCTTGGTAAGGTGCCAGCCTTTCTTTGATTGAATGCTGCTGAAAGTTGGCTCAATTGCTGCTCTATTTGCCTGATAGAAGTGGAATGAGAATCAACTAGTTGCTTCATGGAGGACAAATCATCAATCACCTCCTTAACTCCTGCGCTCGTTGCTTCCACTCCTTTCAATAACTTAGCCATCATGTCTTCCATAGAATTAGATGTGGTGGTATCACGTTTACCAGGGGGAAAGTACAAACCACTATTTTCATTATTTTTCTTCCAACTACCTTGGTCTTTGCTTCCAGATTTATCATAATAGTTCCAACCTTGGTTTCCTTGGGCATTCCCACGGAAACCCCCCTGATTGTTCAAGTAGTTGGCCTCCTCTTCAGAATCAAATTCGTCTCTTCCTTTTAGCGGTACAGCTTTCACTTTTTCGGTCTTCCCTGATAATAAGTGCTTTTTCAGAAGATCCAATTGTGTTTTCATGTGCGCCATGTCTTGCTCACGTTCTTCTTCTCTTCTTCTTTGGTCTGCAGACATGCCAATAGATAAAGTGGGGCTTGATACCTCAGAATCCCTGGTATGCCAAGCTCTACTTTGTTTTGTCATCCGGTCTAGCATATTGCTTGCCTGAACAAAGGTGAGGTCCATAAATGATCCTCCAGCCGCATTATGAACCACTGGCTTAGTCCCCGAATTCAAAGCTCTGTATAATATCTCCATCAAGTGGACATTGGTCATATGATGGTTTGGGCACTGCATTAGCTTCGTCTTGAACCTCTCCCATGTAACGTGGAGAGCTTCAGTTGGAAGCTGTTGAAAATTGGTGATCTCATCTCTCAACTGTGCTCTTTTGGATGGCAGGAAGAATCTTTCTAGGAAAGCATCTTTCAATTGCCTTCAATTAGTAATCGAATCAGGAGTCAGCCCATTCAACCATAGAGTTGCCTCCCCAGACAGAGATAATGGAAATAAGCGTAGTCGAATTGCATTCTGTCCAACGCCAGGATTGTCGAATGACTTGCATGTAGAAATAAAGTTGATCAGATGCATATTCGGATCATCGCCTGCTAGTCCACCAAATAATCCCTTGAGTTGCAAAAGCTGAATCATGGCGCTAGTGATATTGAACTTTGCTCCAGGTGCCAAGGGTGGCAGAACAATGGCTCCTGTGGCACCAGCTTCATCCAAATCGTCATCATCATCATCAAAAGGAATTTGCATAGTTCGACGATCAGGTCTCAATCGCGCTTGACGATCTCTCCTCTGCATGAGTTCCGCCATCTCAGCAGTATGCCGTGGGTTTAGTAGCTCTTCATCGCCTAGATCCTCATCGTCAGGATTTGTTGCTCGCCTACGGTTATCAATATTCTGTTGATGCACTTGAGCAGCCATCCTATCAATTTCACGTTGTGCATCCATTTAGTGGTGAGTATTCCCGCCTGTCACGCGGGTGACCCGGGTTCGATCCTCGGCAACGGCGCCAATTTTTGATAACGCTCAATCTACAGCTCTCATGGGAGTGTAAAGCGGTCGTTAGCAAATATAGAACCCAACCTGGGTTGGGTGTCGATCCCACAGGGAATAGCTTGGCCAACAAGTAAGCAAAATTACTAAACTTTTGGTGCAAGTCTCGTAAGAAGGGGGAATTCTTGTTGTGCAAGTAATGTAAACAAAAGCTGAAAATAATAAAGTAAAGAGAGAGATATTGTTACGTAAGTTCTAAACAATGAGAATTGAGGCGCTGGGGTTATGTCCACCTTCTGAGGTATACGTCTCTATTGGCTATGAGTGTGTAGAGTCTTGACATGCAATTGCTTATAGAGAATTATAGTCGATGGTAAATCCAAGCGTCTCTCGACCTGAACAAGGACTATTTCACTTTAACTCTCTCGAGCTTAAAGCGTGTCTAACGGTACGAATTCTCCAAGAGGTTAGTCCAGTTACGGCACTAGCTTTTTAATAGGAAAGGGTGTCCTACTACCTTGACATTATCTCTTTTCCAGACAAATAACCTTTCTCTCGAACAAGTTAAATGTTAGACTGGCGTTATTCTATGCGTCTGCAGCCACAAGAATTTGCATTAAGATGAAGAGAATAATGATATAAGCAATATACGTGTCTCGAACTCACAAACTCACAGCAATAGATAGTATCTCATTCGGCTTCCATAACCCCAACAGAGAAGTTTAGTTACCCATGAGTGCGAAGGAGATCACGATTTGCATTGTTATTGTTGAGTAATGGCGTGTGGATTAGGTGATAGGCGTGTGGTGTGATTCCTTAGCAAGTAACGATTCTCTTGTTGTGGAATTTAAGAATAGAATTAATGGAAAGATTAGAAGAGTTGTAATTGAGAAGTAGAATGTGTCTCTCCACTAAGGGAGGACTTGCCTCTCCACTAAGGGAGGACTTAATTAAAAATCTCTAGCATGATAGGGTATTTATAATACTCCTATCCTACTCCTACTATGCTAATGAAATAAATAACCAAATCCTACTAAACTAAGGAAATACTTAACCCATTTGTACTAGGTTAATGTAACATTCTCCTAATCCAAATAAACTAATGAAATACATAACCCAATTGTACTTGGTTAATGTATCATTGTCAAAATCCAGCTTTGTATCTGTAAGTCTCCAAAGTCTTCAGAAATGTTGTTTTAGCCCGGGACAGATTTTCCATGCAGCAGTTTTGGTCCTTAGGCGTGTAGACTTCCTTCCCTTCCTTTGTGAGCTTTCTTTTGCGTCAAGTAAGCCATAAAATGCTGTATTTTGCATCATTTATACCTGAAACTTTCCTAATCATGTTTGTTAGCTCATTTACAGGAAAAACGACTAAAAGTGCATGAAATATATAATTTGTTCTC
The DNA here is from genome assembly GCA_030864225.1 of Capsicum baccatum var. pendulum. Classification (NCBI taxonomy): domain Eukaryota; kingdom Viridiplantae; phylum Streptophyta; class Magnoliopsida; order Solanales; family Solanaceae; genus Capsicum; species Capsicum baccatum. Next base: position 74,941,434 of record CM061561.1, on the reverse strand, counting down.
AAAACTAGGCTAAAATATGGGCAAAATATATTGATATAGGCGTGTAAATTCGCCTATCATCAATGTACCCGACAATTTAGTCGTGTACCTAGAGCCAGTGTCATGTTTTCATGATATATTCAGTCAAGCCATGTTCAGTAGAATTCAGTCTGTAATGTGACTCAGGAAAACCCAATAATCCTAGTAATCTCAAAAAGCTAAGTAATTTAGTAATCTCAGTAGTATTCCGTCAGTCAACGAAACTCAATGAACTTTGTCCAGTTCAGTTTAGTTAATCATGTTAAGTGTCTATTTAGATGGGAGTAGGATTTAGCACCGAGTAAACCGAAGGATGAGGACACACAACGACAGTTGAAGGTATGATCATTAGAAATAATCCTTGCATTCCAGAACAAGTATCCAACATAGGTTGAGACATCAACACTAATAGATTAGGGTTGATGAGATGGATAAACACTATTAGATGAGATTCCCACCATTTTCTTTTGGGGACACTACCAGATGAGGGTCACCAGTATCTTCATTTTACTAGTGGCACGGTATTGACAAACTTCAAATTAGGGTTATAGATTTGACCCCAAATCAGCTATAATGCTATATTTGGTTCATGTCGGTTAGACGACTACTTTCCAAAGTCTTAGTCTCAGTAAAAGAACTCTGATAGTTCTTCAAATTTCAGGACTGTCATATACATTCAACTTAGCACAGTATGAAACTCAGCTAGTTCCATTATAAACTAGACTATTAGTTAAAGTTACTCAGTATCAGTTATATCAGTTATCAGTAACTCATATTATCAATAATCAGACTCAGTAGTCAGTACTGTCTTGAATTCAGTTACAGGCAATTATTTATGCATGTATTCTCACGTTCATGTTATACAGTCAATTAGCATTGTTCATGCATTTGAACCCTTTACAATTAGCCTACCTCATATGCATACCAGTATATTCAATTGTACTAATGAATTTGTGCTATGGTGTTTTATTCTATACCGTCAGTTTAGAAGCACGAGCTTTAGACCATCAGTAGTATTCTAGTTTCAGCAGTCAGAGTTAGTAGTGAGTCCTCATCTTTCAAGGACTTGATCATTAATTTATTTCTTCATTACATAGTTTATTTCAGTGGTTGGAGTTAGATGGGGACATGTCCCATCAACTCCTTAATTAGACAGTTAAGTTTGAGAGGCTTTTAAGATTACAGTATGTTTAGACAGTTTTGTTTCAGTTTGTTTTGGTATTGATATACCATACTTTCAGAAGTTATATTTTATCAGTTTGAACCTTATGGCCTTTCATCCTTTATTTCTGCATTTACACAATATATTATGCTATGTTCAGGTACAAATATCAGTGATGGGTTATCTTGTGGTCCTTCGAGGTCATGAGCACCGTGTAGCATTTCGGGTACCAGATTTGGAGATTTATAGAATATTACTTCAAAGTCTTGCCCAAACATGCAGGGTGTTACACTATATTGTGTCTTGAAAGTTGTCTTTGGAATGTCATATTCTCTAATTTTAACTTGATGATAGCTGAATCTGAGGTCTATGTTAGAGAAGTAACTTGTACCCTAAAGTTGGTTGAACAAGTCATGAAATCCTGGGTAGAGGACTCTTATTCTTGATTGTGAGTTTGTTCAATTGATGGTAGTCGATGCATATTCCAAGAGAACTATATTTCTCGCACACAAAGAGGGATAGAGCACCCCATGGAGAAACACTAGGCATAATGAACCCTTATCTTCAAGAATTTTAAATTATTCTATCAATTCCTTAAGCTTAACTTGATCCAAGGTGGAATTGAGATAGGACAAGTATCTGGAATGAAATCTATTTCAAAGTCAATTTCCCTTTTGGAAGGAACTCTAGGAAGATCTTCAGGGAATACTTTTGAAAACTCATTCATTACTTGAACTGACTCAAGACTTCGAGTTTCAAAAATTTGTCCTTTACTTAGATCAGGTGGTATATACATCTCTTTTATATCATCTTTCTTTCTCTAAGATAGGAGACAAACTAACTCTCTGATAGTGAATACTACCCCTCCATTCAATAATGGGCTCATTAGGAAACTAGAACTAGACAATTCTATTTCAACTATAAACTAAGGCATACTACGAGTTGAGATAATCCATGCTAAGAATGAAGTCAAAATTAGTCATCTCTAAATCCAAAGGATCAACTAAAGTAACTCTATGAAACACAGTGACCACATAATTTCTGTATACCCATCTGGCAGTCATGGAACTACCGAGTAGGGTAGAGACTGAAAAAGGTTCTATTAACATTTAGGGACTGATGCTAAAGTTAATAATACCCCATAAGATGATAGTCTAACTTCAAATCTTAGTTCTATGTTCAAAGGGTATGAGACATGAATTTTATAGTATGTACATGCGACAGTCATTTTCAAGACCCTGAGATTTCAAGGAATTTATTCTTGTCTATCCTAAATCAAAAATGTTGATTTTTGAAATAAAGCATGTTTAGGGATGGTAAAGGGTGTCTCGTAAGTGTTTTGAAATTTTAAAAAAAGGTTTGGAGTGATTTTGATCTTTAGAGGTAGTATGGCTCTGCGATATTGGTGTTTCATGAAGGTTAGACTTCGCGATAACATCCATGACTCAGAGGTAGGACCTCCGTGATAATGTTTGTGACACGGTGGTTAATATCCATGTTAACCTCTATGCCAGGAAGGCAACATTTTCCTATACTTTTTAATTAAATGCTCAAGGGATACTTTAGTCATTCCCCTAACCCCTACACGTCCAAAACTCAAGTTAAAGCCCCAAGAGCTGGATTATTTGACCATTCTACACCAAATAGCATACGCAAACCCTTCCTCTTTCCCAAGAACAAAATTCAAGCTTCCTTTCAAGGAATTCAAGAATTCAAGTTCCAATTTCAAGATTTCTTCAAATATTCATCCCATTGAGGTATTCGGGGTATTCATCACTGGGTTTCTTAAAACCATTGAGTCCCAAAATCTCCTTTTTGTTAAAGTATGAATTTTTAATTTTTTTTAAAATTATCCATGTAAATCTTGAAATTAATCTATGTTTTGTAGTAATTTTAACTCAGGCCATTTAACTATGTTTCCCGCATGTGAATTAGGTTACTTAATGCTTTGAATTTGAATGACTCATGTTATATTCCATTTAAATTATGCACTAAATCATGTGAATATGTTATACTCCCAAGTTTAATTCAGTCTCATGTTCAAATTGATGTAATTCATCAATTTAGTCAAATGTATTATGCTTTGGGTCCCCAAATTATGATTTTCTACCAGTGTTTTAAATTATGTTATTAAATTTAATGCCTCAGTACTAGGGGTCATGAACACCTGATACCTATCAATAAATACATGTATTTATTTTGAAGTTACAAGCCAGTCAGGTGATGATTTTCATTAGCATACTCATATTGAGCAAATATCAGTTATGATTTCAGTTAACAGTAATCAGTACTAGTATTAGTTCATTTGGGAGTATAATTTAGCACCAAGTGAACCAAGGGATAAATTCCCACCCTCCAGAATAGGAATAAGAACTTTATCTGAAATCCCAAAGTTTCAGAACTACGTAGCTAATGTAGATTATGTTAGATGATCCGCCAGTTTTGGACTGACACTTTCCCAAGGGTCACCCTCCAGTTTAGGAATGACTCCCTAGTCCTCTAGGACACTTATTTAGTAGATCCACATACCCACTATAAGTACCGTTGGAAAGGTACTGATACACTTCCAATTGGAGGATAGGTTGGACCTCGATTAGCATATATTGGGACATGTCCATTACAAGAAAGATCCCAAAGTTTCAGTCAGTACTTGGTCTATACTAGTTTAGGTTTCTTAACCAAGTATTCATATTTCCAACCAATTAGTTTTATAGATTATTACAGTACATTATTTACTTGGTCTTGCATTCTCAGTTTTACATGTGCATACATCCATGTTCAGTTTCCAAATGTATTTCAGTTAGTCCTTACATCACGTACCTGTAAATTAAAAGTACGGAAGACATACCTTTTTTTGTGATATATTGATTTCAATACAGGTTCAAACACTCAAATCTCTGTTCACCCTTAGATAGATTAGTACCCCTTAGCAGTAGTTGCGGTGAGTTCTCATTTGGGTGAGTACAAGTATATACAGTTATTTATTTCAGTGAATTAGAGTTAGTTGGGGGCTTGTCCCATTGACTCCTCATGTCTTAGAGGCTTTTATACAAGATGTTTAGTTAGTAAGATGATTGAACATATTTTATGTTTTTCTTTTTATCAATTTTTTAGGCAATGGTTTTATGTCTAGTAGTCAAGGATTTTGACTGGAATCTCTTTATAAGAGAGGTTGTTCTGAATGTCTACGCCCTCAACAGGGACTATAACTTCTTGGTCACCTATACATTTCTTAAGTAAGGAAACATGAAAGACCGGACGAACTAAATCTAGACCTGCACGCGACTCGAGATCATAAGCTACTTTGCCAAAGTGACTGAGTATTTTGAAGGGACCAACATATCGGGGACTGAACTTTCCCTTAATTCTGAACCAATTCACTCCCATTATTCGAGAGATTTTCAAACCCACCAAATTTTCTGACCTTATCTCAAGATCCTTTCTAAACACACATAAACGGGAACATGAGAACATGGCTGAGTCTGTAACATGTGATGTGAATTGGGTATCATGAATTGAACTAAGCCATTGAGTACATGGCTTATGGCAAATATTGGAGCTAGAGGTTCAACCTATGGTTATCCACAACTCCCAATTGGATTCATTAGACAAAGATAAATTGGAAGGTTTAGGGAATGATAGCTCAGGGGTTAAAGAGCTTCTTCCTCTTGGTACATTATAACCGTAGAAGAATACTAACTTGACTAAGATATTGAGGAAAACTGGGATGATGCACAAGGCACCTATGAACTGAATTATGATTAAAAATATAGGATATAAAATTGAGACATGATAGATGAACTGAGCTGATCTTTCAACTTCTAGGACTTTCTATTGTGGAATAGTTACATTCTTGAGATTTTTGATAGTAGGACTAGGTGGAAAGATGGGAAACCACACTATACGAACTTGTTTCCTGATTGCTAAACTGAATTACTAGATGATCTATCTAACTCATACTGAAAACTTATGCTTAACTGAAGTACTTCATCTTCACCTAAGACTGCTAAAAATATTTGCATGAGCACTAAGCATGAATACCTAAACATACTAACGTATCTTATTAATTGAATGAGTGATAGCTGAATACTGGGTCTGCAAGATAGAGTTGTACTTATTCTTAATTAACTGGACTGCAACTACAGAGACTTATTCATAGGAGATAAGAACTGACTGAGTGACATGAGATAACTGAGCATAAATTGAGAGTAATTGTATTATTTGAGAATGCAAAACTAAGAGTAAAACACCATTCTGGAATAGTCTTGAAAACAGAGGTACTGGAAGGCTGACAACTGAGTAACTGGTAATAGTATGCTACGGTCGAGTAAACTCAATACTTAATTGAGTTACCGACCTGGTTATTGGTCTAGGACTGAGATTGTAGCTAAGAAGATAATTGAGACTATAATTGTAACTAATACTGTAGCTGGGAATGAATATTGGTTTCTAATGACAAGGGTTTATACTGGTACCGATGTACTAAATTCTGATGGCTAAGTAATTGATACCTGAAAGCCATTGTTTTGTAGCACTATCTGAGTCCTTTATTGAATATTGATTACTGAACTAACTCTGTCACTGAGACTCGAGGGATAGAACATCATCCCAACAGATTCACCAAGGGATCTAAACTGAGGGTATATGTGACATAGTCTGAGTTTGGGTGATCATTAGGAGTGGAGCATGAATCATGTTGGCTGAACATACTGTAAGATAGGATATGAGTGCATAAGTCATGAGCTACATGACCTGAGTTTGATGTTTCTGTACTCATGGAACATGATTTATAACACTAAGTAAGTAGAAACTCCTCATACTATGAACTTAAAATACATACTATTTAATGGAAAGCATGAGAGTATAAGCTAGGTATATGGAATCATTATTTAAAGCATGCGTAATTATTGTGATATTTCAAGTACGAAACTACACATTAAGATAGGAATGGGACAGGAATCATTTTCCCATACTAATTTCCTACACATAATAGTATTACTACTAGAATCCTGAAGGCTTGACTTTCTGAAACATCATAATCGGACAGTTCCTGTATACCTGTCGGCTGTGTTAGACTGACTCACTGGGGTGGAGACTGGAAAAAGTCCCGTTAATATTTGGTCTGACCTTAAATTTACAAAAGAAAAAGAAGCTCCTGAATTTGAAAAAGCATAAATATACAAGTGAAAGAACTCTAACATACCAGTGACTACATCAGAAGAACTTTCCAGATCTTTTCAAGACTGAAATGAATTAATTTTGTTTGGGTGTTGCCCACTGATAGCGTTAGGATTGGCACCCTGCTTATTTGAGGGACCAAAATAAGTTGAACAAAGACCATACTGACTTCGTGGATCAGGATTAGGACAGTCTTGGACCTTGTGACCTGACTTGCCACATCCAAAACACACATTACTGCCGACTCTACATATACCCTTATGATTCTTACCACACTCTTCGCTAAGCAGATGAGTAAAAACCCTGCTCTCAATACCCTTGATGTCGGATCCTAGTGCCCCATCTCTATGATCATTTCTGAACTTTGGTACTGGTGCATTAGCTGAATATAGAACTGGGGTTGGAAACTTCTGTCTGTGCTGAGAACGGTTACCGCCCTACAACCCTGGCTAGGAAAAACTATAACTACCAATTCTGCCCTTTTATTTTCCCTCACCTTCTTCTTAAGTTTTCGCTCCTCAGTCTATTGAGCAGGGACCGTAAGCCTAGTTATGCCCATATCTTTAATCAATAGAACTGTCCTACATTCCTTAACCACTCTACCATAAACCCCAAATACAAACTTACTCATTATGGATCTACTATCTGCTACTACATGGGGAGAATACTTGGCTAACTTGGTGAACTTGAGGGACCATTCTTTTACAATCATGCTACCTTATCTAAGATTGATGAACTCTAGCACTTTGGTTTCTTTCTCCTCTAGGGGAAAGAATCTATCTAAGAAGGTTGTAGAAAACTCTTCCAATTCTATGGGTTGTCCATCTGTAAGCTATCTACCTTTCATTATTTAAACCACGTATGGGCTGCATCTTATAGCTGATAAGTGGCTAACTCTACACTCTCACTGGAAGTCACTCCCATGATGTCTATGATATTCTAAACCTGGTTGAGGAATTACTGTGGATCCTCTTTAGACTTAAAACCTGAGAATAAGGGAGAATTCATTTGGGTGAAGCCCTGAATACTGGCCGCAACTAAATTAGCCACTGGGTTGGCCGAAATAATAGCTGGTCTTTCATTCAGAGTTGTGACTGAATTGGCTAGAGTAGTAAATATAGTCCTGAATTCTGCATTGAAAGCATGTTAGTTTAGGGGATCTGCCTGAATGGGCTGAGGTGCTAAATGATTATCGATTCACCTTTCGCTAGCCTCTTTGGAGGCATATTCTATAAGTGAGAGGAAGAAGCAAATTAGTCTAAGAAAATAATTGGAGATTATGCTCACTACAACGATATAAACACTGAAAGAAGGGAAATTGTTCCTAAAATATCTCATAGTCTCCTGTACATAAGTGTGGTGCACAACCCACCCATGCACAAAAATCTACTAGATGCGGCGTTTCAGACTTCCTAGGACACTATTGAACCTTAGGCTCTAATACCAGGTTTGTAACATCCAGAATATGGTACCCGGAATGCTTCATAGTGCTCATGAGCCCGAAGGACCACAAGCTAACCCATGACTGATATCTATAACTAAGAACTGAATAATACACTGTAAATATGCAAAATATAAGTTGTAAGGCCATAAGGTTCAAAATTAAACTAATACTGAATATAAAATAATGTCTGTGATAGGGTATAACAATACTCAAAACCAACATAAACTATCTGAAACATGTTGTAGTTTGAAAGCCTTTAAACTGTCTGAAATCTGTGGAGTTGATGGGACATGTCCCCAACTAACTCTAAACTACTAAAATAGTAAAGTAATACATTAATCATGCTATCTATGAATGGTGAGGACTCACTGCTAGTCTAGCTGCTGAACGTCTGATCTACTAAGGATGCTCGGTAGGTCGTCCTTCTAAAACTAAGGTATAAAACGCCATAGAGCAAATGCGTTAGTACGTTGAATGTAGTATACAAGTGAAGTGGATGAATTCAATGGTTCATATGCATGAACAAAACTAACAGACTGAATAACATGAACATGAGAATACATGTATGATTATGTGACTGTGACTGAAATCGTGATAAAATAATCTCATGAATTCTGATAACGTGGATTTTTTTATATCTGAGTACTAATACTAGGATACTGAATGACTATGTCTATTGAGTTCTGAGGAACTAATGTCGTATTTCTTATAAAGGAATGAACATATTTGATAGTTTAGATTATGAAGAACTGGTTTGATTGACTGTATCTAAAAGTCCTAAAATCTGAATATTGCTAACATTAATTTTGTATAATTAATATACTATTCATTGGGTAACTGTTTCTTACAGTCCTGAAATCTGATGGAACTAACTGAGTTACGTACTATACTGAGTGACTATATCTTATTGTCCTAATTTTGTAACTAAAACTTTAGGGAGTAGTCATCTAACTGACATGCCCAAAAAATCAATATAGCTAGGTTGGGTTCCATTGTGTAACCCCAATTGGAAGGGTGTCAATACCGCGCCACTGGTTAAGGCAAGCTGTAGGTGACCCTCATCCGATAGTGTCCCTAAAAGAGAATGGTGGGACCCTCATTTGACAGTGTTTATCCACCTCGTCAACCCTCATTTAAAAGTGTTGATGTCTTAACCTATGCTGGCTACATAGTTTTGGAATGCAAGGATTGCTTCTAAGGATCACACCCTCAGCTGTCAGTATGTTTGTCCTCATCCTTGGGTTCACTTAGTGATAAATACTACTCCCATCTGAATAGAAACTGAACTAAACTGGATCGAGTTCATTAAGTTCTATTGATTGACGAAATACTACTGAGGTTACTAAAGTTCTGAGCTTTCTAGATTACTGGTATTACTGAGTTTACTGAGTTTTCCTGAGTCACATGACTGACTGAATTCTACTAAACATGGCTTGACTGAAGATATCATGAAAACATGACACTGGCTCTAGGCATACAGCTTAATTGTCGAGTACAAATACCCCCAGTACTCGATAGCATGAAACTTACAAGACTTGAAACTTCTTGAAAACATGTCTAATAACAATAATTCATAAAATAATAAGTTGGGAATTTTATAAAGTATATGGTTATCATAATCTTGTACATGGAAGGAATGTGTATAATTAATGTCATATGTCCATATTCTAGCATCATGAGCATTACAACAACATTTACATAGCATATAAATAACATGGGAGTCATTTGAACATAAGGGTAAAACATGAATCCATCACTTATGTCACAATTGAACTATATTACATGATTTCTAGTCTTCTAGGAATTTTATCAAACATTTTACATGCACCACTAAGGGCATAGGTATAATCATCAATTAAAACCTCATAAACTACTCAATTTATGGATTTAAACTCACATACTAAAGTAATTCCATAAAAACACATTGAGATTCAAACTTGGGAACTATACAAAAATAATCTCACAAACATAATCAACCCACAACATAATATTCATAATACATGATTAAAAACATGATGATTGGGCTTAATGGATGAAAGGAATCCATGAATGAACACTATGCATACCTTAGTTAATGAATTTGGAAGGATTGATGGAGAGTTATTGTGATTTGGCCCTTGAATTTGAGAGCTAAAGTTTTTTCCTCTTAAAAGAGAAGGTTTAGTTCTGGAGAGAAAGTGAGAAAAAGTGATGTAGTAGGATTTTTACGTCATAATTTCATGGTTAAAGGCTGATTTGGGTCATCGAAAAAGACCCAATTGCCCTTAGAAGGTTTTTAGTTTCCATCACTAAAAACCCGATATGGAAACCTGGCTCGACATGGCACTATCGCGTCGTGCCACTGGAAATCGCCAACTGAAAACTGGGCTGACGATGCGATGCGGTGAAATCACATTGCAATACTTATGGGACTTGGAATCTTCTGTGACGTGGTGGTATCGCGATGAGATACTGGAAATTAACAACACTAGATTTTATCCTTGGTCTGACGCGTCGTAATTGCGGAGGCTCACTGAATTTTGATGATTGCCATTTTGGCATACTCCGCGACGCAATGATGGCTCAGGTGGCACACTTTCTTATTAAAATCGCTCTAACTCTTCGCCCTGGTGTCGGATTTGGGTAAATTTGGCATTGATGGAAATCTTATTCAATTTTCCAAACAATAAAAATTCAAAATCTTGAAAATTCCATATGTATAAAAGTGGATTCTTCTTTTAAAGCAAGTCTTTAACATTTTTGGGATGAATTTAAGTTAGGTAGAAGTACGGGGCATTACATTATCATATATGGAAGGAAAAGAATACTACCTTATGGCAATATAAAGCGCCAAGACCTCATATATTATGTAAGTTTATCTAGGAGGAATTGAAGTTTAATATTGTACATATTTTATAAAGCATGAACAGCTAGAAATATATATAGGTTTGAGTAGATTATAGCATGGGAGGAATACATGTTTTGTTACTTGGATAAGTAGTCCTTTCTATGTAGTGGTCATCATTTTGATTCATTTGTAGTTGGTAAAACCTAACTTAGACTTAGTAGGTTACAATACTGGATAAAAGTTTGTTCTTAATAGTATAGTCTGTTCCACAAGAAAATATTGCTCGAATGGAAACCTTTGTACTGTATATAGACACCCTTTTTCCATTATAAAGGATCTGTTTTTTCTCATCTTTACACTTCAAGCAATAAAATATTTTTAGCTTTGTTCTAAGCATTCTCTATTTTCCTTTTTCTCTATTCTGCTGTCATTTTCTCACTAGAGTTTGGTCATATTGCTCCTTAGGTTGAGAGGATCTAAGACTAGGACTACATTATAGATTTGTTCCTATCTCTTTATCATGTTAGATTTATTTCTTCTCTACCTTACGTTGTTCATCTTTCACATACGTTTAATACTAATTTGGCACCCATCATAGGGACAGAGGAACTGCGTGGTTTTTCATCTTTTTTCCTACACAATAGTTTTCTTTCTATGTCCTAATCCTAGTTAAGTGATGCCCTAGAGGTTTTGAGGTAACAATAATGCCTCTAGAGAACAAGATGTCTTTTGACGTGAATATTATGAACATAAACACAGTGAAAAGGCAGAAGAGGTCTATTGATCTAGACATTAATGAGGAGGATCCTATCTTACAATGTTTGTAGGATGTCTTAAGGAATTTGGATATAACCTACGAAGATCTATTAGAGTAGATAAAGGTGCAAGATAAGTGGATAGACGAGCTGTAGTTTGGATTTTCTCAAAGGACTCTAATATCTACAAGAAAGAATGATTGAGAGAAACTAGATGACCATAAGTAGGATCACCATATTAAAAGGATAAATATAGTCAACAATAAGGCTAGGCCCAAGGGTGTAGTCCCAACTACAAGTATTCTAGAACTATTGAGAAAGAAGATTAAAGTATGGTGCTGTAAACTCAACTACTAGATGAACTATGTTCTAGGAGCCTCCGCAGTGGTAAAGCAGTATGACTCCAAATGTCATGCCAAAGTGCCTCACATGCCCACCACAGTGCAGACACCAATTACAAAGAGGTGTAACATCTTGTACATTCCAAATTTCAATGGGAACTCAAACGCCCAAGAAAATTTTCTATGTTTTACCATAGTGGTCAATCTCAACGATTTTACTAGGGAGGAAGCCGAGTAGGTCCTAGTGAAGAAGTTTAGAGAAACACTCTCAGGAAGAGACCTATCATGGTACTCTCTTCTCCTTGAAAACTATGTACACTCATTTAACAAATAGGAAGATAGCTTCACAAAGGCCCATTTTTGTATAAGAAGGTGAAACCCTAAAAATAAGATATATTAAGATAGAGCAAGGATATTTGAAGCACTTTACGAGACCAGATTTTTGAAGAAAAGGATGTCAGTACTGATAGTGCCAGATAATTGTGCAACAAAGTCCATTAAAAGTTAGAACCCGTATATCCCAATATCGTCCTTCAAGTTCAAGAGATATTAATTGATTTCAGAGCAAACACTTGGTACGAGATGCCCAATAGTTACAAAGTAAAAGTTCTAGATTAAAGATGATTGTACGCGAGTTACTCGCTAGGTCCCACAGAGAATGACCTAAGATCCTAAAGACATCATAAGGATAGAAAGATAGGTCATACAGGAACCCATGATACTGGAATAAATCAAAAGGGTTGGCTCAAAGATGCTACTCCCTCAATTTAGCAGATTAAAGGGTTAAGAAAAGTAGGGGTAGAAAATATGGTTCATGTCACAACTGACCTAATCATTATTTTTAAAAAGAATTGTAGATCATTATCTACACAAAGAGCTATAGAAAAAGGCATTGGGTCAGTTATAACATGATCGAATAATTGAAAGGGAAACCTCAAGGAAAGACTTCCAGTCTCGTGAGATGATGAAACCCGTAGTGCATGATACCAGTGTCATCCCTATGATCTTGGAGTATTACTTCAACATCAGGCCTATATGGATTGTATAAACAATTTGAGACTTCAAAGGAACAAAATTTCTCAGCCTCTACGTAAGACACTGCTTCTAGGGATAAGTGTTTCTGGTGTATTTTCCATGAGATGTATGGCCATGACGCTATTGACTGCCACAACCTTTAAGAGGAGGTCCCAATCTTCTCTAGGGTGGATACCTAAAAGTGTTCCTGAGAGAAACTAGGTGAAATATGTGAAAGGCATCGAATGTAACAAGACCACCGTAGGAATGGGGTCCCCCCTAAACACTATAAACTTCTTTGTAATATCAACTCAATGGGTAATAAACCTCTTTTTGTGATTTTTTTATCTAACAGTTCATTATTTAAGTTATTTTGTTGGGATATTTGAATGATCGTCGAACATGACCATAGAAGATTCGATGGACAAAGCTACACTATTTTTTCACTAGGCCAGTTTTTATCCCAAAATCGTTTTTGTAGTAATGTTTTTAGCAAGGTACTAGTACAGAATATTTGGGAAAATTAAGAAAGTCTAATGTACCGTGTCTTTGTAATGACAACGATCAATAATTGATGAATGAATGAGAAACTTTAAAGAGATAGTGTTATCATATAGTTTTCCTATTTTTCTTTTGGAATGATATTCCCAGTTGAATCATAAACTTGTGATGAGAATTTTTATAAGCCATAAATAATAGGCCCTAGGACTTTGATATAAGAAAATAAATCTACACAGCCCAATACAAAGTCTCGAGACTGGCTTCCACAAGCAAAGACTCCCAGCACGTGACCTTACTCAGAAGATTAGAATGAATTTCCAAAAGATTGATCATTCTATAGCATCAAAACATGTAACACTGGTGCAATAGGGATGAGAAAGCCCGAATGAGTGGAATTGTTAAAGTTTTATTCATGTAAAATTATATTGAGAGTCAACTTTATGTAAGACGATTACTACTACAAGAAAAGCAAGAACATCACTCATATTATGCACTAAAGTTCCTAGGAGTCATTCGAATCTAATCACAGCAACATTAAAAATAAAAGGGATCCCTCCTCAATGTACTGTGTTATAAAAGGTTAAAATTCCCCCTGATCGTAACTAAAACTCACAAAAAAGACGTAAAATGCATGTGAAATAAAAAATGCTTATCAAATTCTTCACTCGTGAATACAAACTCAACAGTTGCAAAACCAGGATTGAATGCACTTTGTTAGCCACCAGCGTACCTGTGTATTATCTGTTCGCACAATAAACTTGTTATATATAATATATGGCTCAAATGCTAACAAACATTTATATAATGAACATAATTCTTTTCTATTTATTTCCCATTTTATTTCTGTTTCGTTGAACGTACCTGAGTAGTATCTACAATGGTGTTCTATTTTTTCTGCTTCATATCTATATTTAAGTACTCCTCCGTAACTATATTCACTGGCATCTGCTTCTACTATATATGTAAATTTTCTATTTTCATCCGGAAATTGTAATTTTGGTAATTCCATGCAAAGTAATTTTATTTTTTGAACTTGTTTTTTATCTTCTTCATTATAATTTCATTAGGAAAGAAAAAAATAATATGAGTGGTCGTACTTATTGCATTGTTCTTTTACCTTTATTCTCAATCGTAATTTCTACTTTATCCTTGACGATAACCTAGAACAAAATATTTGAGGATGAGCTTTGAACAAAAACAAGGATAAGGTGTATAACATAGGGAAAATCCAAATAAAATTTATATAGCTCTAAGAACTTAATGCTATATGTGGTTTTAATGATGAGCAGCAAAACAACAAGAGACTAGGTCCCTAGACGTGCAAAGTACCGTACAGCTGGCACACAGTATCTACACAATTTTTTCTTCTTGGGTAACAAACTTGCAGGGGCATTTTTGTACTGACTTACACAACTGGTCCAATGATATTTCATCCCTAATCATCACCTAGCTATAAAAAGAAAGAGACGCCTCTTCAATAATTGGTTTTTCCAAATTCTAAAGAGAGAATTAGGCAACAAAAACTCCATTCCAAGATAGCTCATGCATTGCTCGTGTTGTTATCATTGTAGTATGCTAAGTAAGTGAGTGAGTGTCCTTGAGTGAGTATTGACTTGTAACAGAACTGCTCATGTTATAAGAGTAGTGTTTTCATTTATTGTGCTATGTGCTTAGCTAAAGTTGCCTAATCATATAGCTTGTTAGAGTTAACCAGTTGTAGAGAGAAACTTTGAAGATGTGATTAGGTTTTCTTACAATAGAGATATTGCAAGTAGGAAGAACCTAGAGTTAGGTTCACAGTCGAGTCTGTAATCAATAAGTCAGTTATAGTAGACTATTTTGGTGGTTGTGTGGGAAAGCCATGCTATTTTCCTCCATGGGTTTCCATACAAAAATCTTATGTTCTTACATTCTTGCATTGTCTTTATAATTTCTAGAACCTCTTAGTTGCTTTGCTACACTATTACTTGAGATTGACTTTGAGGGACATGGACTTTATCTATGTGGTGCAACCCTCTAGGTTTTTAACAATGGCATTAGAGCGGGTTCATTCTAAAAGGTCCATACCTAGAGTGTTCTATTCATAATGACTCCTATAAATAATCTAGGGGTAAAAAGAGAAGAAGAAAAAAAGTGAGAGATTCCTAACCTTGAACGCGTTAGAGTCTGACCTAGAGAAAGAAGACACTGATGTTGTACTTTTGGCAACAAGAATTTTTAAAGCTCTAAAAACAGGTTATCAGCTAAGAATATGAAGTGGTAAGATTGAGGACCATCACAAAAATGGTATTTTTGAAGCATTCATGGAAAGGTACATAATGGAAAAGAACATTCATGTCCCATAAAGGTCAAAAAGGAAAACTCCATCAGATTATGCAGTAAAACATGTTCTTACAACTTGGGAAGATTTTTTCAGTGAACCTGATGAAGATGAGAGGTCTAGAGATGTTTCTATGCAAGTAATGGAAGACATTCCAGTTATTTATGATTCCTAGTTTGCATTTATGGTAAACTTAGAGGATGAAAAACAAAAAAAATATAACTCTCCTTTATATTAAGGACAATCTAAATAACTACTCTGCTAAAAGGATGAAGAGGCTTGCTAGTGTGTTGATAGACTCTGTATGTGAATTAAATGTTGAGAAAATTATTCTATAGGAGAAACTAGAGAATCAAGATCTTAAGTTGATTGTATTAACCCTCTAAGTGTCTGAAACAGAAGAAATAGTCCTTAAATTAAACTCATAAAGTCTAAAGTGAATGAGACTATTGCAAAAGATGGGTGACTTAGATTGTTAGGGAAAAGGAGAGGGTACAAATCTTAAAATTGATCTTTCAAATAAATTGAAGAATTCTCAAAAGGACCAGGTCCGCCTTGAAGAATAGCTTAATAAATCTCTTAAAAGGACTGCATCATCACAGATACTTTCTAATTTGACCAATGAAGGTGTAAATAATGGTAGAGTATTGAGGTATCAAGGTAAATTCAAGCCTAATATGTCTCAAAAAAAGACTGTCAGTATTTTTAGAAGCATAAAACGCAAACTCCTGTACACTCACTATAGAAGAAATGGACACTTAAAAGAAAGATGTCAGTACTGGATCGAAGTTAAGTTTAAGAATATTTGATACATTCAGAATGATAACACATATCCTTAGGGCTTCAAATTTCAAAAAGGGGTGAAGCAAAACCAATGTCTGCTTAGATGGGCTAAGAAGAAATTGGTTACTTCATTATCCTACTACTAGGAACTCAGACACAAGTGGGCTCCCAAGTATGTCAAGTGATCATAATTATGGGTATAACAAGAGGATTATAGTCAATAATAGCTTATTGATTGAAAAAGTTCAAAGCATACTTATAAAAGGACTACCTGTGTTCTCTCTCTCAAGGCACATTAAGTTAAAAGTGTTTAATTATGAAAGAGATAATTTTAGGGGACCTTGTCCCAAATGAATATATCTTAGGAGATGAAGCTTGCGGCAGTATGACCAAAGTAAAGTATGGGAATTGGTCATCAAATATATTATAATTGAGTAAATTAAGACTAAGATTGATCCAAATACCCTGACCTAATATCTGAGTAATTGTCACTCCTAAAAAACCACTATGTCAAGTTGATAGGTATCCATGATAGACTAAGTGTATACTAATCTAATTCATTATCATACCTTCGGAAGTATACACCCATGGAGATATCTTTAAAGGGAAACAATTGAAGCAACAACAAGATGAAAATTCACTCAAGTAAGAGATGGACCTGTTCGTATCTCTCAGGTGAGTACATAAATAATGTCCCTAAAATTTTTATAAAATTTCTCTTTAAAAGAGGCCACATGTTATATCTTATATAAGAAAAAGTTGTCAATATAGTTTAAATCTAAAGGGTCACACCGTTGTTGTCAGATGCATGTATAAAAAAAGGTGTCTCTTAAATGTCAAACGGTCATCTTTTAATTATAAATTTGAATCCTCTTATTATCTTCTCAATTAACAAAGAACATTATTCTTTTTTTAAAACTAAGCTAGTTCCTTTCTTTCCCTTCTCTAAAGTTCAAAATAGCTGAAAACCTATCCTCTTTAAGCCCCATAAATGATTCATCCATTAATCATCCTAAAAAGTAACAAAACAGTATACCCATCAGTCCTATCCTCTATATACCCAAAACCCTAAGTGAACAATCCTTTGTTTACAATCCTGCATCCATAAAAGTTCTTTTTCAGTTGGCCTTGAAAGAGTTGAATCAAGGTCACAACTCTCCAATACAATGAAAGCTTTCTAAACCATAAAATCTTCTCTTCTCAAAAGAACCAAAGTTCTCTAATCACCCCCAAATACCCGTTCATCTTAAATAATTTTTAGGTTCTAAAGAATTAGAAATTCAGGCAGTACCTAGTTCCTTAAGTTACTTAGAGTTAAAATCCATCTTTGCTCAATTGTGTGATGATTAAATTCTTGTACAAAGATATGGTCCTATTAGTCGCATAAACTTAGAAGCTAATAATCTAATTCTACTTGGCAGTGATCCAAATGAAAAACTCTGTATATGTTGAGGAGCAATCTATAAAGGAAAATAATGAAGAAATAAGGAATAAAGGGGTAATACTACCTCCAAATGAGGAAGATGGAGAGGATGAGGATAATCCAACTTTAAATTGGAAAATGAATAGACTAAAGGACAACAAAAGAAAAGAAAAAATGATTGAAACAGAGGTACAAGGTACTAGATCCTACTCCACTAGGGGATATAACCAATACCTGCTAGCAGTTGCCATGAAGGAAAGCAAGTCTTCTACTACCAGAAGAAGAAGACTCAAAAAAGTTTCCAGGGTAAAGGAGAAAAATAATAAAGTAGTAGAAGTGGGAGAAGAGAAGGACATTGACACTGATATTATCATTATATCTAAAGGAAAAAGTCTAGAAGATCAGGATGAAGATAGGACCAGGTCCCCTGATCCAAACTCTTGGAGTCATGCTGTCAGCAGAAAAAAACACATAGCTGTCAAAAGGAAGAAAGTACCTTAGGTACTTGGACCCATGAAGAGAAAATATGTTTAAAAGAAAGAGCTAGGTTCTAAATCAAAGAGAAGAATAAAATAAAAAGAAAAGTACGGAATGTTTTCTTTGAAACTCAAAAAGTGCTGACTGGGAGAATGTTAGATCTCACAATCTATGGTAAAACTAGTAGAGTATGTGAAGCATCAGGGTTGGATTTACTTACTTGAAGAATCATACCCCATGGTGTTTTAAAATGAAGTTAAACAGTTATACAATACCATGGAATTCTCAGAAGATGGCCTAACTTAACTGCCAAGGTGGGAAAGTCTATATATCAAGATGAAGAAACACTAGGAAAGATTTTAGATATTCTTGTCATAGGAGTAAAATTTGTTGGGAAGGAGTAGCCTACCATTGAATTTATGATTGAAGCCTCAAAATTGGTGGGACGTCAATAGCTTCTATAAAAAAGGAAGTTTTTAATCAGTGAGTTTTAGCTACTATATGAGTTCATTTACAAGATTCTGTTATCAAAATTAGAGAAAAGGACCATTGCTTCTGGTGTTGACCTATTCCTAATAGAGTGTTTTAGTAAATTTGAGTTGACAAGCTTACCTGCTCTTATGATAGAGCACATGAGAAAAGTAATTTAAAGAAAGAAAAGAAGCATGGAGTGCCTTATGGGTACTTCCTAAACAAAGTATTTGAGCATTATGAAATAAGTGGGACAAAGGGGACTCCTAGAACAGTTAAATAGAAGTTTAGTTTAACAACCTCGGTGGAGAATTAAAGCATTGAAGAAAAGGTTTGAACTATGTTTGAAGTATAAAAACTTTTGATTGCTTGAGAAAATTTGAACAAAGAATTGGAAGAATTGAGTATTCAACTAGCTTTAAAGGACACTGACATAGTCCATCTAAAACTGCAGAATCAAAAGATATCATAAGAAGGATCTGGTGCCACTAAAGAAATAGCACCAAAGAATGAAAAGAAAAAAGAAAACAATTGCAGAGTTAACTAGTGAAGTCCAAAGACTGAATACTAAAGTAAAAGCTCTCACCAAATAATTACTGGATGCCCATGCTGCTACAGCTGATAGAAAGGATATATTGCTAATGTCTTTCTCCTCTAAGGCCTTTTCTACCTGAATTCTATTCAATCAGTCTCCTTAGTCAGTTTTAAGTTTTTATTCCTATAGTGTCCTTTGTAAATAGTTTTTTATAAATTTTTTGGTACATTGTACTTCTATTGATCTTATTAGACAATGAGTGAATTTTTTCTTGTTTGCTTCATGTTGTCTCCTTTACTTTAAGCTATTCTACTGGCCATGAGTTAATTAGCTTGAACTTATTTTTACTTATGGTTTACTGTTAATCTTTTTCAATGATGCCAAAATGGGTAAAGTGCAGGAGGTAGTATGCAAATACAAATCCACCAAATGAAATAAATGTGCATAATGATAGGGGGAAGTATGTAAATAAAAAGACACCAAATAAAATGAATGTGCACAATGACCGGGGGAAATTTTTGTTGTAGTATGACAACAATTGACCAGGTCCCTATGTTGTATGATAATGGGGAGGGGGAATTAATCCTCAGATAGTAATCATTCTGATTAAATGTGACAAATATGGACTGGTGCTCAAATTGTATGATTTGGTTGGTCATCATCAAAAAGGGGAAAATTTATATATGTGGTTTTTATGATGAGCAGCTAAACTACAATGGACCAGGTCCTTGGATATGCAAAGTATTGTA
Source organism: Capsicum baccatum var. pendulum (assembly GCA_030864225.1). Taxonomy (NCBI): domain Eukaryota; kingdom Viridiplantae; phylum Streptophyta; class Magnoliopsida; order Solanales; family Solanaceae; genus Capsicum; species Capsicum baccatum. The sequence goes on along the minus strand of CM061561.1, from coordinate 74,921,436 downwards.
CAGTTGTTCCATGGCATCTGTACAATTTTTTCCTCTAGTGTAACAAACTTATAGGTGCTAATTTGTACTGACTTGGATAGCTGGTCAAATAGTAACTCGATCATAATCATTACCTAGCTATAAAATGAAAGAGAGACCTCTTCAAAAATTGTTTTATTCAAATTATTAAGAGAGAAATAAGGCAGTAAATATTCTATTTCAAGACCGCTCAAGCATTGCTCATGTTCTTATCATTTTAGTATTCTTAGTGATTAAGTTAGTATTCTTGAGCGAGTATTGATATGTAACTAAACTACTCATGTTATAAGAGTAGTATTTTCATTTATTGTCAGATGTGCATAGGTAGAGTTGCCTATACTTGTGGTTGGTTATAGTTAATCAATTGTGGAGAGTAACTTGGTAGAGGTGTCAAGGTATGCTTGCAATAAAGGCATTTTATATTGTAGTAACATAGAGCTAGTTTCAAAGTCAACTCTGTAATCAATAGGTTGCTTATAGTTGACTGTTTTGGTTCTTCTAAGGGAAAGGCATGATTTTTTCCTTCCTGGATTTCCAGGTAAAAATCTTGTGTTTTTAGATTCCTACATTACCTTTACAATTTCTAGCACCTCCTAGTTTCTTTGTTATACTATTGCTTGATAATGACTTTGAGGGACCTGGTCCATAGTTGTGTGGTGAAACCCCATAGGGCTCTAACACTTAAAAAACTACAATACCCCTCATAATAGTGATGAAGAGTGTAAAGAAAAATATTATACTAAAGGTAGTATTTTATAACAAAGATTCCATTAATATTGGAAAGGCAAAGAAGCGTGGATGATTCTCACATGTTCAACTTCATCAAATGGAACAAAACCCAAAAGGACAGTACATTAAAGTAAATGCACCTGAGTTTCCCTATCGAGGGGATCTAATGGTTTATAACCTACTTTTAACACAAAGGAAAGCAAACCTGGTTAGCTGATGCAAGTCTCTGCCTTAAAGATATCATGCACGAAGCATTAAAAAGATGTTCAAAATGTTGCAAGTTCAGTTTAACTATGTCAACTTCATCACACTCGTCTGTAGAAAAATAATCCAGAGAGGAGGAAATCCTGTGGAGCCAACCAAAGGTAGGGACTTAAAAAAAGCTTTATTGTTCCCCACTAGGAGAGTTGGTAGGACTCCCTCAAGTAATCGAAATGTATGTGCATTGCTGCTAGGGGATTCAAGAATGAATCATCCCTCTTTAAAATTTATGTATAATTAGTTGGCCTAGTATAATGATTTGGGTACAATCATTAGCCAAACAATGGTATCACCCGGTCAAAAGGTTATTCAAAGGAAATAACAATCAACATTAAAAGAACACCGAGCAAAGTGAATAAGACGTAAATTTTATTATTGATATCATCTCCTCTAAAATGAGAAAATTATATATTATAGGACTTTCTAGTCTAGTATTCAATGAATTAGTGAGAAAAAACCTCCAAACATACTTTTGGCTGGAACTACTCCTTCACTCTGATTGGCTAGAGAACTTCCTTTGGCTTGGTTCTCAACTTGAAAGTGTAGGGATGCCACTATAATCTCCAAGAATCACACGTACCATCCAACAAAGTACAAAGAGAAAATTGTATTCATTACATATGAAATTGATAAAAACCATATATCGAAATCTCGATAAGGAGAAAGAGTTGGGAGAAAGTGGACACCTAGGGCAGGCCCCCCGCAATTGTGTATCCTCATAAACATCAAAGGCATTTCTATATGAGTCTCGTGTTCTCTAATTTAAGGATAGTGAGAGCCTCTCATAGAGTGGATTCCCCCACAGTAGCCAGGTACCATTAATGTAATGCATAAATATCAATATCCAAAGAAGAGAATGTGGCGACTATGGAGAAAGGTGGCCGATTAGAGCATTATATACCCCTATCACCCTAAGAATATCCTATAGTCCTCACCACACTCACGTCAACAACCGAAAAAGTATCCTAAAGAATGAATTGTTGGGATCAAAGACAAGAATATAGAAAGTACTATAGAAAAAGAAAAAGGCAATGTTTAGACTTAAAGTCATTCCATGTATGCATAATTCAATATGGAAAAATGGAGTTGATAATAAAGTTAGAAATAATGGAATTTATAGTCCAAGAGTGCATGGAATAGAAGTAAGGATAAATGATACATGGACGACCATTACATGACTCGAACCAACGTCTTATCATAATGGGCATCTTAAGTCCAACCGAGACCAGAGACGACCCCCGATACCCAATCCAACTAACGAACATATACCTTGTGTAGGATGAATTCCGAACATTTAATAATATAACACATTCAATAATTTGATGACTTTGTGATAGTTTTATAACTGATACCAACCCAACTAAGTTACTCCATCCAATAACGAACTAACCAATCCAAAAACAGTAACCCAATTTATAAAATATCTAAATCAAAAGCGTTTCATACCCAAGTTCATGGTTGTCTATACAAAGCCTCTAAACCAAACCAAAGAGTATCTAGTTGGGACAAGACCCCGACCATAGCCAAGAACCAAGTCTATGAAAAGAAAAAAGTATATAAAGAGATCCATAACATGAAATAGTTGCCTTCCAAACTAGGGAAGCTCACCATTTCAATCCAATACCAACTGTCCCCAAATTCGATCAATGAACAGGAAATGTAGTATGGAAGGTTCCTGCATCGCATTGGATATAGCCACCCAAAGATGGGTTAGCAGGTGAATGTGATCATGCACTTAGGATAAGGATAAAGTAATGTCAACCTTCAAATCCAAGTAAACCAATCATATACATTAAAACCCACATATATATAAATATAATCCATATCGAGAAAGGGAATCAGGTTTAGAAACCCTTTAAAACCATTAACATGGGTATGTCTAGCTTAACCATCATAATTCATCCATGGTATAGATGATTCCAGTTTAACCTCATGAACGGGCCCCGATTCGTGTAGCGACACGAACCGGAGATACCGTAAGAGTAGGGGATTCCTAAGTACCCTTTGCTCTCTATGACACATATGTACATGTATACTTAGGGGATTCCCTTGTACCCTCTAAGTATCATAGATGGTTTTCTTAACCAATCATTATTCGAAAAACATGAATTCCTAGGGTTCATCCTTTGGACTCCCACCTTCACGGTTAGCTATCACATCCCACCATTAATGCTCAATTAAAACTATTTCCACACAACCAAGACACTAATTTTATTATTATTAATCTAGGATATTTTAAGTGGTATCTTCATACCGACTATATCTTGAAAGCAACGTCTTTAGACAAGCTTAGGTGATTCCTATGTACCCCATTGGTTACTTTATAAAACTTACATGGGGGATTCTCATGTGCCCCGTAGGTACATCATCATTAGGCTTACTTGGGGATTCTCATAAAACCCACAAGTATTTCATTATTAATTTTTGCTTGGGGGATTCCCATGTAACCCACAAATCATTCATCATTAAAACTAATTTAATCATTTTATTAACTAGGGGATTCCAATGCACCCTTCATGGTTTTCATACAAAACAATTTCATAGCCAACAAAGCCTTACTATTTTACCATTCCAAACAATTCTTATCGTTCAAATCAATTTAAACTAATTAATACCATTAAAAATCATCCAAACAAAATTAGGGTTCAAATATCAAATCATAACATCTAATAGTTTAAGTAAAACTCCAACAATATAGTAAAAACATTCTCCAAGGTATTTTATCAAACATGTTGAGGGACTACCTTTACTAAGTCCAAAACAAACCATAAACCATCATGTTTAGGGTTACCCATGACCCATTTATTAAACCACAACAAAAAGCACCAATATGTGCAAACCATAACCAAAACATGTGAAAACATAGTTTGAACCAAGAGTAAACAATACTCATCAATATTTATCAAAATCCTCAACATTGGTTTTCAAAAACACAATTTATAATTCAAAATCAAATTTTAAAACACATTAAAACATTCTTTTAGTTAGAACTAATAATTAGAGGGGAGTACATGCCATATACAAAAGATTCACGGAATGAAACTTGACTTTTCAGCCCATAGAGAACACTTGTAAAAACCCCGGTGTCAATCTTCATAAGAGTGTTTAAAGAGAGTATTTGGAGTGTTTTAACCTTCCAATAAGTGTTATGAGAGGCCCCAAGATGATTTATAACGTGGGTACATCAGGTTTTTATGGTGGGAAATGTCCAGCATACCCTTAGCTTAAAAGCTAAGAAACAACTCCCAGGAGGGTATGACCACCCCCTTAGACATACCCTAAGATACGAGTAATACCCTAACTAGTACCATAGATGCCACCTTGGTCCCTCATACTGACCATCATATGACCGCCTAGAGCTAGATTATACCTTAGGGTACGAATGGTACCCTAAAATCATACCTTGGACAAATTTAATTAGGCCACACTTTGGCCATCATTTGACTTGGAATCATACATCTAGTATCCTACCATACGACCAGTATGAGCTTAGTCGTATATTGGATAAAAGACAACCCGAATATAATCTATTAGAGAGTGGACACCAACACAACATAGTATACGAGTAGTATGCCTAAATCATACCTTGTCCAAAATATTCAAACTCAAGAAATTTTTGCAATGGGAAAGGTTTAGGGTTTTTTATTCTCCCCCACTTAGGATAGTTCATCCTCGATTGACTGGTAAGGGAGAGCGAAAGCATAAGATATCATATTAACACCCATTAACTTCCCTCCAACCAAATAGAAGATCGTGACATAAATAATGATAAGAAGATCATCACATACTCCAAGCATAATTTACACCCCAACACCTTATGCACGAGTTTATGGAACAAAGAACCAATACAAATACTCATACTCCATGTCTTACTCCATACTACAAATGGTTTCCTCGAACTTTTGGTTCCACCATAGAAAATTCAACGAAGCCAGACCTTCTCAATCGCAACCGGTGAACTTGCCAACCTAAGATCCTCACAGACATCTCCTTAGGGGAAAAAGTCCAAGATACCAATACCACCCAAATGACAACTAACGGAGGATTACTGACATGTTACCTCAACACAACACATGGAAAAATGGGTGAATGGAAATCATGCTAGAGAGAAAGTCTAATTAACCTCACATCCCACCTAGAAAGCTCACTATAAGAGCCCGAATCTAACCATACACTACTCATATGCTCAAGCCTATCCTAATGTAAAAAGAGTTAAGTTAGGCCACCGAGCTCTACTCCTTACATCCACCCAAAACACGTTTCTTCCAATAATAAATCCACGTATTAAGACTCACCACACTACTTAGGTACCTAACACCACAATTGGTATATCTATCAACTATAACATTCAAGCCTACCTCTTTTATACCCGCAGTATGATCTACCCTTCCCAAGATTTAGTAACTTCTATTATTTTTAGAAATATTTTTTGCACCAACTACTCATATCGTAACCATTTCTCATGGCCACAACCTTACCTCACCCTTCCTTTCTTTTCTATAACCTTAGTTCTAGTAGCCACCCCAGACCCTTTCATATTTAGGGACTTCTACCTCTCTTTTATTCTAAAATATCTCCACACCTCTAATGCCACTACCATACTAACATAAGAAAAGTCATTAAGAAATTAAAGTATAATAATTACTCTGATACCTAAATGATACCCAAAAAAGACACAATACCATAGGCACGAGGTATTTTATAGCAAACACTAAGGTGATAAATAAAAAAACTATCTCAAAAAATGATACCACAATAGGATTCCTTAGGTATGGACAACAAAAGACACACGACTACATATATCATATTCAATACAACATAAGGCTAAGATTCATATTAAGGGAGCAGGGTTAATACAAAATATGAACAATAGGTAAAAGCGCTATTAGAATATGTGCAATACTGAGAGAGTGCTATCTTAGTATAAATAGGAAAGAATCACTAAAATAGTAGTAGATACACCCCGACCATCCCTAGAAGTCAACCGCTAAAAGAAAATTGAAGGGTAACCCTCGACCTTCATCTTATCACGCCAACTCTTTGCTCTAAAAGGTATAACTAAGGAAGTATAATTGGGACACTTGTTTCTCTTATACAAAAATCCTCATCCAACTAAATGCTACCTAGAGCCCAGTATAGTCACCCAAACTCTATGCTCTAACCCAACCAATGACCTATCTACCAATCCACCAGTTCAACCTAAATCCTTGTCCTATATGTCACAACTTTCCTACTATTGGATTCCCTAGTCATCAACCTTTCCCCCTTCCGCACACCTTATCGAACCTATCACTCTACCACTATAATTTTTGCATTGCTTTCTCTGAGCTAACATACTTCCTTCATCAACATCACCACTTAGGTTCAAGCTTAGTATCCATCAACTAACATGCACTTCTAATAAAGCATCTCATATACAATATACATATGTGGTCTACCCCACAAGGAGGACACTATAAATTCCTTATTCACCCACTAATAACCTATGCATCTCCAAGGAAAAACATTACCCTTATGCATAAAAAAAGAAAATACTTCACGCAAAATCACTCGGATGGACGAAGCCATTATCCAAGGGGTTCTTTAATTGCTCCTTAAGCTCTTCTAACTCAACTAAAACTGTTCTATAAGAAAGAATAGAAATTGGGGAAGCTTCTGAAACAAGACCAATCTACAGCTCAATATCCTCATTCGAAGGACACCATAAGGATTATCAGAAAGGACTTCAGAAAACACATTCACTAGCAAAGCTAAATGTAAAGAAGGACCTTCTAATTTAGAGTCTTTAACCCAAGTCAAATAATAATTGAGAAACCTTTTTTTGGAGATTAACCTCCAAGCTCTAAGATATGATATGACATTTCCCTTAATAGTTAGGGAATCACCCTTTAATCCCATTACTGACAAACCAAGGAGCCTAAAGACAATTTTATAAGTCCAACAGACTAATGATGGAAAGCGTATGTATAACTAATCCATCCCTCGGATAACACCATAAGTGACCATATTTGGTTCCAACAAATCCACCAAATCCCTTTACTATCGACTGAGACCACACACCCCCTATAGACTTTTTTGTTAACCATAGAGTTACCCACCAGGGTAGAAACATAAAAGAAGTCTAAAATAACATTAGGACCAAACTAAAATACTTAGCCACAAATGAGGTCACATAAGAGAGTGGGAAACCAGACCAATTAAACCATACAAACAGTGAGAAAAGGAGTTATTAACATACCAAGGTCAACATCAGGAGATACCTCAGACTTTTTAGGAATAGAAAGAGCATTGAGATGGTCTTGACCAGTGAAAAAACTAGAAGTATCACCCCTTGGTGCAGGAGTTAGGGAAGTGGAAACTGGTATCCATTTTACCCAATGGCAATCCTTATAGGACACTCCTACTGTATATGACATAATTGACAACAACAAAATCACTGGTTCCTCCATTCATAGTAATAACCATGGTGCAACCAAATGCAAAGATGGAAGAAAGGATAGCATGGGGCTAACTAAACTTTATGAGCCCAAAAATAATACTCACCATAAGACTGAGGATAAGGGACATTGATAACCAAATGGGAACTCCCCAGAATCTCTTTCTCAAACCACTGCCCACCACCTCTGCTATAATTTTTTGACCTTTCCCCTGATATGAACGTTGAGACTTCTTGCTCTACCTTTTTCCTAACCTTTCTTAATTCTTTCTCACACCACTAAAATTTGACTGGAATGATAGAGATTTCAATATTTGGGTTATCAAATGAATAGAACATCCAAAATTGGCATTGGTAATTTCTCTTTAAGTGTACTAGGCATGAGTGCCACCTTTCAAAGTAGGATCAATTGAGACTAATGGAATTCCACAAGGAAAATTAGGAACTTCAACCCTTGATCGGGTATATTCCCCATGAGTTGGACGATATCCATCTATGTCATCCTCTAGTGGGACAGGTGAGTTTCCTTGAACTTTAGATAATTGAGAGGACATAAACTAAAAGTAAAACCAAAAGAAAATTTAGGGAAAAATTTCAAGACCTTACACTTCATATCAAAAAAATAGAAGAACAACAAAGTTAAAAAAATTGCAAATGTCTCAAAGCCTCCTAATTATAAGTGTGGTGCTAAAAATACCGATAAGCAAGACTCTACTCGACACAGTTTTGTGGATGCCTAATGACAGTGGAACCTAGTCTTTGATACCATCTTTACACAAATCAAACTAGACTCTTATCGTAATGGGCATCTCAAGTCCAATCGGGACTAGAGATACCCTCGATACCCAATCCAACCAACTAATATATACTCTGTGTCGGATGAATTCCAAACAAATAACAAGATAACACATTCAACAATGTGATGACTTTGGGATAAATCTATATCCGAGATAAACCCAACCAAGTCACTCCATCCAATAACAAAAAAAAATGATAACCTAATGTAAAAAATATATAAATCATAATTGTTCCACACAGAAGTCTACAGTTGTCCATACAAAGCCTCTAATCCAAAAAAAAAGATTATTTAGTCGGGATATACCCCTGACTATATACGAAAACCAGGTCTATGAAAAGATGAAATAATATAGAGAGATTCATGATATGAAATAGATGCCTTTCGAACTGAAATACCCTAGTTTCTTGACCTTACAAAACTTCCAAAAGTTTTGATCTCTAGACCCAATACGACTCAAAGATACAAGCCCTATGTTAGGGTATAGATGGTATGGTCCAGTCATATGCTGACCTATGTTGATAGGTGGAATGGATTTTAATTACTGGAATGGATCCGACTTAGGGGTATGAGTCGTATTAGTGGTTATGAATCATTTGGTTCCTTGAATTAATCTTAGAATTGGTTACCTAGGATTTGAGTACGAGCAACTCTACATGAGCTGTAAGCTAGGGTACGAGTAATACCAACGACTAGTATTGTAGAAAGTATTCAATCCTCTAGGTATTTTATTTTGCTAGGGATATGGGCCATAGAGATGGATCATATACTATGGTTATGACATGGTTGGATGAGTTGTATACTGGATAGTGTTTGGTCCTAGGGTGGAGGTTCAGGATATGACTTGTGGATACCGATCATATCGGAGAGTATGCCTCTTGTGGGTCAGTCTATCCCTATTATAGGATTTTAGTAAAACTTAAGTGGGAGTATTCTGAATAGTTCACTTATTCTAATAGAGTCCCATGATTCTAACCTACTTGAGAGGTTATTTACCCTATTATTCCAATTATTAACACTTAGAAAGCTTTCTAAAAAACTCCACAATTCTTTTAAGAGCTTTTAGGTTAGGGAAGCTATGATTTTAACTAAGGGATCAATTTGGGAATTGGTTTGGTGATTTATTTTTGTCATCATCTTAATTTAAGGCATGTTTTCTTTCCTCATTGTTACTTCTAACTATAGGCATTATTTATTAATGTTTTCATGATTTCATTGATTATATGATTTCTTTTTCAAATATGATTTGGGGTTTTGATATTAAATATTTTTTTTATGATTTCCCATTGTTTTAATTATGCTTTTATATGCATTAATGATGGTGTTTGATGATTGGATTGCATGGGAATGGTTTAACAGTAATTAGAATTGGTTTTGGTCATATTATGCTCCTAATGTATTTTACAAACTACTTATAATGATATGTTCATTGTATTGACTACTTTAATGGAACTCTTTCATGTTTTAAACTTGGTAAAGAAATTATACATGGTTTAAATGGCTTAGAATTGTAAAAAGCTAATTTAGAATACTTGTGTGGAACATAGAAGTCTCTTGAGTAGTTTAATATGGTAGATAGAAGGGCACTTGAAAGTCCCCTTAAACCTATATATGGTTGGATATGGATAATACTTGCAAGTAAGGGTTGGTATGACGATACCAATATTAATGGTCTTAGTTAATAAATGGATAAAGGTTTGATAATTTGGAAATTAGTTTTAACTAGGCAATAATAGAATAAGGTGTTGCTAGGTCATGGGTTGAGGTCTTGGGGGGACCAAAACATGAAACTTATATCTTACAATATGAGGTTAGTTTTAGTGACCATTTTCATGATGTTATACTATATTTGGGGAATTTATTATTCATCCGGAGGGATACTTCTTTGGTCGTACGGCTACATCCACTGGGCCCTTTCAGCAAGAGAAGCTGAACACATATAACCCATGGGTTATTTAGAATGACAAAGCTACATAGCCCAGGTAATTTTTTTAAAGTCATACTAAACCCGATCTCTTTTCCCATCATGGTTATATATATGTGTGTGTGTGTTGTGTGTATGTATGGTTGTGTACATATGGATGATTTTACTTAATTTTATAAATGAAATTACTTTATCTATACCCTTAGATCATTTTGGAGGTCACTCACTAAGCCCGTCTACTAGTGGCTCAATACCCATACTATGCAGGAACCAGCCGCTCTACTCCTCCTATATAGTGACTAACTCGGGGATAGTATTAGGACTGAAGTGGTAAGAATCCATTCTTTTGAAAGTCATTATTTCATGTTATGGATATTTGTAGATATTTTGATTTTATTTTGGATATTGGTTTTGGATATGGTTGGGGGCACATCCTAACTAAATTTTTTTACTCTTTTGGTTAGAGGCTTTATGGTACTTCTATGGGCTGGAATGGGCGGGTCAGTATTGGTGTCATCCTTGGCATTGGAGTAAGGTGTTGGGATCACATCATTCGATGATATTTTTGGTTGTTCCATCCTATTTCAATTTGGGATTGATTATAACTTATTTTGGAACATCTTTAGTTATGGCCTAGTTTATTACCTTTGTTTTGGGATTATTTGGTATAGTTGGATTATTGATACGGGATAGTTTGACTTAGTTGGGTCACTCACGGTTGTGGTTTATTCCTAGAGTCTTTTTTTCTGTTGTACACTGTCGTGTTACATGCTTGAAGTTCAGCCAACACAAGGTAAGAGGATGGAGGTTGGGTTCGGTTATAGGGGTGGTCTTTAGTCCTTATCGAATTTGGGATACCTATTATGACAATGCCTCAGGGAAGGTCATATCAATTTGGTATCGGCACCAAGGTTCATGGTCAATTGGGAGTCCAGAAAGTCCTATTGAGTAGAGTCTCTTTTAATGGTGTGTAGTATTGCACATTTATAAGATAAAGTCTACAAGATAGAAATGTTTTACTTTCTTGGTATTCTATTTTCAAGCTTGGAGTCCCAGTCCTGGAATCTTCTCTAATCCTTTTTTGTTTATCTTTCAGATTATGCCTCATAGATCTAGAACACAAGGGAATTCTTCTATCCCATCTAGGGGTAATGTTGAAAGGATGTATCCTACTTTTTGGGTTCATCTTTGATCTCACGGTACTAGCCCTAATAGTTTTGGAGTTCCACCAGTTTCTACTAGTCCTCCTCAACTCAAGGTGACTAATGTGGAATTTTGTCAGTCTATTTATGCTATTGCTAAATTTATTATTGCTTAGGCCTAGTGGGATATGTCTGTTGCTTTGTCTACTTAGGCCACAAAGGTTGGCCAATTTATGAAGTTGGGTCCTCCTACTTTTTTTGGAGTGGAAGTGAAGGAGAATCCATAAAGTTTCTTAGATGAGATGGGAAAGATATTTTTGGTGATGCAGGCTATAAATATGGAGGGGGTAGCATTGATTTTATCATCTCCAAAAGGTTGCATATCAATTGTATGAAGAGTGGGATAGAGATCTAGGGGATGTGGAGGAGTCATCCTTATAAGATGCCTTTTCTGGTGCTTTTATGGGTCATTTCTTTCCCCAATAGTTGAGGGATGCAAAGATTAATGAGTTATTGAACCTTAAGCAAGAGAGAATATATATCAAGGAATGTGCCTTAACGTTTCATCAATTGTCAAGGTAATCTCCTGATTTGGTAGTTGGAATGCAGTCTAGAATGAGGAAGTTCGCTTTTTGGTTGAATCGAGCACTTACTTTGGAGAGCAAGACTGCCTTGCTGATTAAGGATATGGATATCTCTAGGTTGACTTTTCATATGCAATAAATAGAGGATAAAAAGTGGAAGCAGTTATAGAGTGGAAGGGTGCTTCTTTAGCTGCTAAGGGGAGGTTCATTTTTTATCTTAAAGATCGGAGGTTAATCTCCAAAGGTTTTCTTTATCACTTGGTTTGGGTGTAAGATTCTAACTCAGAAGGTCCTTCTTTCTTGTCAGTTCCAGTAGTTAATGAGTTTCCAAAGGTATTTCCAAGTGATCTTTTTGTGTTCCTCCAAATAGGAAAATATAGTTTGGTATTGATCTAATTCCAGACACTCATCAAATTTTTATTCCTCCATATAGAATGGTTCTCAGTTAACAGAACTCAAGGAGAAACTTAAGGATCTTCTTGATAAGGGATTTATTTATGCTAGTGTATCTTTTTGGATTACACTGATGTTGTTTGTGCACAAGAAGGATAGTTCCCTTTGGATGTACAATGACTATAGGTAGTTAAATAAACTGACGGTTATGAACAAGTATCCCCTAAGATGACTTTACATACTCGGTATGGGTACTTTGTGTTTCTGTTGATGTTATTTAGGTTGGCTAAAGCTCTGGTGGCATTTATGAGTCAGAGATAGATTTTCTATCAGTATTTGGATATCTTCATTATTGTGTTCATTGATGACATTTTGGTTTATTTAAGTAGAGAGGTGGATCATGCTAATTAGCTTTATGTGGTGTTATAGACCATAAAGGTATAGCAAATGTATGCAAAGTTCTGAAAGTGTGATTTTTTATTGAACGTTGTAACTTTCTTTCATCATATTATTCCTAGTAAAAGGATCGTGGTGGATCCAGACTAGGTTGTTGTGGTGAAGAGGTTCCTTGGCCCACGACTCCATATGACATTCATAGCTTCTTAGGTTTATCTGGGTATTATAAAAGGTTTGTGGAAAAAATTGTCTATAATTTCTCTTTTGACTAAGTTAACTCTGAAAAATGTTAAGTTTTATTGGTCAGATTCTTGTGAAGGGAGTTTCAAGAAGTTGAAGGATAAGTTAACTTCGGCTACAATTTTGACTTAGTCGGAAGGAAATTATGGTTTTGTTGTTTATTGTGATGTATCTCGGCTAGGTCTTTGTTGTATGTTGATGCAACATGGAAAGGTTATTACGTATACTTCCAGGATGTTTAAGGTACATGAGGGGAATTATCCTACTTATGATTTAGAGCTGTTAGTGGTTGTGTTTGCATCAAAAATATGGCGGCATTATTTGTATGGTGTTAACGTGGATTTTTTATCATAAAAGTCTTTAGTGTATGTTCACTCAGAAAGAGCTTAATATCAAGCAGAGAAGATGGCTTGAGCTTCTCAAGGATTGTGATATGAATATTTACTACAACCCACATAAGGTTAATGTAGTTGTTGATGGTCTTAGCAGGTTATTCATAAGGAGTTAGGCTCGTACGGAGGAAGGGGAGCGGGAATTGGTGAAAGATATTCACCACTAGGCAAATTGTGGAGTTCACCTCTTGTACACTAAAGATGGTGCTAGGATAGTGCAAGAAGTGTTTCGATCATCTCTTGATAAAAATTAACAGTGACGTTGGTAGGAAAAAGGTAATAGTGTTTGAGATCAGTGGTGATGGTATTTTACGGTACCAAGGGAGGTTGTGTGTTCCTGATATCTGCAGTTTGTGGCAAAAGTTTTTGGCTGAGGCACATGAGTTATGCTATGTTGTTCATCCCCACTCGACTAAGATGTATCATGATCTCAAAAAGATCAATTAGTGGAATAGATGTGGCTTATTTCGTGGCCAAGTGCATGGTGTGTAAACAGGTTAAGGATGAGCACATGAGGCCAGAGAGGTTGAATCAAGAAATTGATTTTCCCGAGGGAAAGTGGTAAATGATCAATATGGATTTCGCTACTGGTCTTCCTTAGTCTCAGAGTCAATATGATTCAATTTGGGTCATAATGGATAGTATGATTAAGTTTGCACACTTTTTGCTAGTGTAGACTACCTTTCCTGCAGTGGATTATGCTAATTATATCTTTAGGATATTTTAAAGCTACATGTGGTGCCTGTGTTTATTATTTTTTATCGTGGCATGCAGTTTACATCTAACTTCTAGCGGTCTTTTCCGAGAGGGTTGTGAACCAAGGTAAGCCTGAGTACTGCTTTTCATCCGTAGATGGATGGGCAAGCGAAAAGAACTATTTACACATTGTGTTGCATCCCTATACACTTGCAAGTGTACATGATCGTACAAGGAGTATCAAGACTTAGACAGTTAGATATCGTTCCCACGAGGACCAATAAACTAGGGATTTAATAAAACTTTAGTTTAAGACAATTAGGTATTAAGTGCTTGAGAGTATCAAGAAGATGTTGAATTTATGAATAAAAATGTAAATTATTAAATAGTGAATAACTAGTGGTGACTAGAGAAAAGCAAGAAACAACTGTGATCAATAATGATGAGGATTCCAGGGTTGAGGCCTTTCGAACAATCATGCAATGCACTATTCTTATCACAATCAAATTAGTTATCGGGTTGCTGATTCGCAAGGGTTATGCCACTATCTAGGTGTCCCAATCTCAAATCTTCTACCTATTGAACATTGTAGCTACAACTCCGGCAGAGATACAACAATTCATCTAGATTCATAAAGTTATCTTCTTAACATTGAACCAAGCAAGGCTTCTAGATATATCCATATTCTAGATGCTAATTCAAACCCCTTATTTTATAGAAGGATAAGAACGTTGCTCCTTAATTTCTTCGTTCTATCCTATGATTCTCTTCCCGGATGCACATAGAAATATAGATTTATTCTAATGGTTTCCATTCATCGAAATAATAAGCTCAAGAAATTAAGAATAACCCAGATGATAATCCAAAAAGAAACTATGAATAAAAATATAAAAGAGTAATCATTTTCTTAGCCTCAACCCCAGAATAAGGGTGTTTAGCCACTCATGTTAGAATTCAACATACAAAATAAGTAATTAACCGTGCTCAAAAATAATTCTTGAAGTAAAGAAGTTCAAAAGAAATATTAAGAACCCTAGAAGAAAGAATTTTGCATTTTTTCGCGGCTGCTATGCTTTCCCAAAAAATCATTTGAATTATTCTCATGTGATCCTTTTATACTTAAGAAAATTTCATCAGATCTACAGTCATGACACGACACATCTCTAATCACGTTGAACCAACCAACGTATCGCGTCAACATCGCATTGTGACACTGGAAATCATCTTTGAAAATTAAGCTAAGTAAATTTATTCACCACACGATGCGTTGACATCACGTAGATGCACTGGATCTTGATCGTCAAATTTATTCTAAGGCAAAAAAATCACACATCGACGCGACGCGTTGACATCACATCGTTGCACAAGAAGTTGTTCTTCAAATTTTTGCCAAGGCACAATATATTACCAGTTGACGGACGCGTTGAGATCACATCGTGTCACTGGTATTTTTCTCTAGTTTCATTCTTTATTATGGTCAATCCTCTAGATGTTTTAAACTTCAATCCACATGGTCTTTCTCCCTTTCATGATATGTATCTCATTTTCTTATAAATGCATGAAAACTTAACCCTGTATCCCTAATCACATCGGTTAGCCACAAAACACAATTTAACTCACAATTCAATATATTTAGCACACTTTTTATTCTCAAAACAAGCCAAAATATGGGTTAATAGAGGTTTTTGGACATATAAATACGCCAAAGATCACTACGCCACACTTAAAAGCTTATTCGTCCTCTAACAACTTCAAGCAACACAAACATCAAACTTTTTAATCACAACCTAAGACTCATGCTAGTGTTGGGCAAATACACCTTTATTTCACACTTCATTGTCCCGACAGTGTCATTCAATTTATTGGCAAACTTAATATAAGCACGAAATCAAGAATTCTATAAGTAATACAAACTTTCATCCACATGCACCCGCACAAGAAGAAAGTTTTCCCCATATCACTCATAAGTTAAAAAACTAAAGGGAATATTAAAATTCAATCACTCGCTCTCATCAAAGAATTCATACATAATAGAAGATGAACCATAGGCTTGTCCTTAGTGTATTACTCCACAAATGGTTGGATGTTGAAATGTAGGATCAAATAGCTCTTTTTATGGTTGTAATACAGGTTGAGGGATGGGTAGGAACTATTTTGAAAAAAATGACTAATCTCCCTAAAAACTTTAATACATAACTATCTTTAATTAAAATCACATTTAGTCAACCACACTTTCCAACTCATTATCTTTGCACATCCATTATTTCACCC
Source organism: Capsicum baccatum var. pendulum (assembly GCA_030864225.1). Taxonomy (NCBI): domain Eukaryota; kingdom Viridiplantae; phylum Streptophyta; class Magnoliopsida; order Solanales; family Solanaceae; genus Capsicum; species Capsicum baccatum. Next base: position 74,905,158 of record CM061561.1, on the reverse strand, counting down.
AGATCTTTCAATGCATATTAACGTCACTTTGGCAGGAGTATTTTGTTTTACATTTCAGATATTCTTCACATCCCAATTCTCGTTAAGTACCCCTATAATAGCCACTCTCCACCTAAGCAAATTGCCTTAATTGAGGTGCATATTGTCCTTAACGGACCTGGGCAAAAATAGTTTCATTGTAACACAATAACCGGGTAACAATAACCTAAATTTTCATCACAAATTATTTACTAACTCCTAACCTATGACCTTAATTGCGGCAATAACTTCTCTTAGAGATTCTCTTTCACCCTCTTCTATTCTTTATACTTCAAATTCCCCCTTATTTCATTATTAAAGTGCTTAGGAAATATGGATTAAATTAAAGTCTTATCAAAGTGATTAGGAAATATGGATAAAATTAAAGTCTTATCAATGAAAAGGATTCAGCTACACAAGAGGCTACCAAAGAAATTAGGCTATAGGCTCAACGGGGCTAACTATGAATATATATAAGGGTAGGAAAATATAGTCCTTACAAATTGGTTAACAAAGAATTGCCTAAATCACTTCCTACTCCCAACACCCTTTATTTCTCTTTGTAAACACACCGGGAAAGTTCTAGTCATCCCCATACATACAAAATCTAAACAATTTCTCACACACTCGGTGCATGCTAAGAATCAAATCGGATCCTTAAGGTCTCCAATTTTTGAACTTTATCAAATTCAATATTAACCCAATCAAATCAAATACACCTATTGAGATTTCACATTTAAAAATAAAGAAAATTTCCTGACACTAACATTTCTCAAAGGTTGCAATCGGGATCTTACTACTTTCTCAGCTTCTAAGAACGTATTCCACTTAAGACGGTCGTCATCCATCAATCATAGGGGAAGTAACCTCAATTAACAATTGCATAATGAAAGTTTCTAAAGAGGGCACACATAATTATTGTAATCCAAAATTGTACCACAAAGGGTAAAAATAAAATACCTGTAATCTGAAATTGCACCAAATAATTATTCCCCAAAATAAACCAACTAAAATAATTCTTGCAAAAAAGGGCAATACTTGTCAACTTAAAAACTTCCGAAAACACAAAACAAATAAAAAAAATTTGTTCATCCAACCAAGCCAACACAATATAGTTAAATAGAAGAAATGAATAAGATGAAGACCGACTACCCCACACTTAAGGTGAGCACTGTCCCAGTGCTAGTAAAAATGGCATGGTGGTATAATACTCCTTGTTCAATCAAAAGTCACCATGGCAAGCACATCATCAAATTCAGCATCATTGCCATCACTAGCATCATCACTTGAGTCATCATCATGATCATATTGCTCTTTTTCGTCGGACTCATCATCAGAGTATGCCATACGCCTCTCCTCATCTGTCGGGACATCATCATCCACCATCTCATCAAACTCATCACTTATCCGCAACATGGTCTTGGTATGATGCCCTATTAAATAATCCAACTCTACATCACGGACTTCCCGTTGGGTGAGTGCTCGCCCAGATACCTTCAATAGCAATTTGGTAAACCTATACATTGGGGCCCTAATCTCATAATTCTGAGTTTGATGCTCAGGCATAGTCAAATTTATCCCATGTAGAGCTAGCCCTTTTGTGCGAGAAATCCCAAGTGGCCTATCATCGATAGGCGGTCAATAATCTGCATCTTCTTCTGGCACCCCATGTTGCCTTAATATGTAATTAGCAATCCAAGAAAGCCATAGCTCCTACCTCCCAAAAATTGGGCCTTTCTCATCACTGAGGAGATATTATCATCTTCAGTGGGTTGGGATCATCCTAGGGTGCAGGTACACCTAACAACTCATTAATAGTGTCTGCCAAGAAAGTGATCATCTAACCATGCACCTCAACTTCAAACTCTCTCGGGTTCCATTTTGTATAAAACTCTCTTATCAAGCTCAAATTACACTCTCTGGCTGCTTAAAAAGAAACCCCATACATTGAACCCCATTCTACCTTACCATTAAAGGATACTTCTTCAACAAAGTCCTCCGATTGATGAAATAATCAGCTGAATATTTAGATTCCTTGTGTTGTGAGTACCACTTTTTACTTTCTTCAGCAAAAACTTTTGTTCAAAACCTGCGATGCCCCCTTGGAACTTGAGGAGCTGCTGGTACTCTATCAGTTTGTCTACTCATCTTATTTGTAGACCTAGATGTCGCCGCAGTGCTCTTTCCCTTGCCAACCATGTTACCTGTTCAGCATAATAACCTACAAAAATATAAAACCAAACACCTTTGACACTAGCTACCACTAAATATGAATGTCACCCCATAATTAGTTACTAGCACAAGTTGCTACAAAAATCAAAATGCACTTGGTACTCAGACTTCCCCTTTCTATTTCATAAGTCCATGGTCAGTTATCAAACATTACTCTTTTAACATCGATTAATCTTAAGGAAGTGACAAACAAAATTCTATCAATATAACCACTTTCAGTTTATTTAAATAGAAACTAAGCCCAACCCCAAACTTAATTTCTATCATGTAGTGAATCAACAAATCCCAAGTTTTTGATAGTGAATCAATAAAACACATCAATTAAATCATTATTTACCCATATGAACACATGAACAATGCATCAAACCAATCAACACCCTATCACCATCACCTCCTAACATTCCCACACAATTTTAACAACTACTATTCTGAGTAAATTCAATTTTGTGAAACAAAATCCCTTGGAATTGAAATTTGAAATCAACTACGTATCCAGTCACACAAGTTATAGCAATATTTAAGCATATTTTATTCTCAAAATTTAAAGTAAAAGTATCATGAGAATTTACCTTGTCTTGGTTGAGAAAAAAGGTTGAAGTTGAGACCTTGTGAAAATTTTGACAACTTTTGACTAAGGATCTACTTAGGGTTTAAGGAAAAAGGGGCAGCGCGTAGCTAGCATTTTGTGAGGGGAATAAAAATGCTTAAGTGTGGTATTTCTAGATTTGATGCAGTAATGAGGATCGATGCGACGTGTTTTATATCGCGTTGAATAATTAACGCAACGCGTCAAGTTCGTGTCAATTCTTTGGAAGTAGTTCTGAAAAAAATTTCAAAGTGTGGAATTTATGTCCATCAATGCAACGCACCAAGATCGCGTTGATCTTGTGGAAATTGCATCCGAAAAATATTTCGAGGCCAAATTTCTCCGATTTTTAAGCATGTATTCTTACCCCTTACCATTTTCACAACTCATTAGCTATTTTACTTAATGGCCTATGTTCACCATCTTCTTTATCTTTACCTATTTTCTTATTCCTGTACATCAAACACCTTATTTTTGGTTATGGCACGATTCACCTTTTTTTGTATTTTTATTTTTATTACTCATCCACAAAAAATTTAAACTACCTATTACATTAAATTTGTGGGTTGCCTCTCACGTAGTGGCTTATTGTACTTTGTGGCATGACTTAGCTCAGAATCACTCATCAGCAAAAGTGGTGGATTTCTTATACTTATTTTGATGGTCTACCCAATAATGCTTTACATACTATCCATTCACAAGGAACTTCTCCGTGTTCTCTTTATTCCACAACTCCATATATCCATGAGGTGTCATACGCACCACCTTAAAAGGTCCAGACCATTTCGATTGTAATTTAATTGTAAACAACTTAAGTCGTGAATTGAACAAAAAAACAAGTTGTCCGGTTTTAAATACTCTTTCATGAATTTTATTATCATGCCATCTTTTGGTCTTCCCCTTATATAGTTGGGCATTTTCGTAAGCATGATATCTAAACTCCTCAAGCTCGTTCAGCTGTAATAACCTTTTCTCCCCCATGGTAGTCATCTCAAAGTTCAGCTCTTCACCGCCTAATATTCTTGGTGTTCCAACTCCATAAAAAGATGACACGCTTCACCATACACCAAGCAATATAGAGATGTCCCAATGGGCATCTTGTAAGCTGGTCGATAAACCTAAAGTGCATCATCTAGCTTCTCTGCCCAATTTTTTCTCTACCTATTTACCATTTTCTGAGTATCTGCTTAATCTTCCAATTTCATACCTCAACCTGTCCACTAGTTTGGGGATGATATGCAGTGGCAACCTTAGGCCTGACACCATATTTAGTAAGACAATTTTTGAACCAGGTGTTAATGAATTGCATACCTCCATCACTAATGAATGCTTTTGGTGTACCAAATCTAGAAAATATGTTCCTCTTCACAAATTTAAGAACCATTCTTGCATAATTTGTCGGACTCGCCATAGCTTCCACCTATTTAGGGACATAGTCAACCGCTACTAAATTGTAAAGATTATGTTTTGAAGGTAGAAACATGATGTATAAGTAGATGCTAACACATTTGAGGCTTTTAACTCTAAATAATTGAGAAGTCATAAGCAACTTTTGGTTGTTTTTGTTTGTTTTCTTGTGATGTAGTAGTTGTAGCAAGGATGGGAGGAAAACATAGGAAAGATGAATAAAATAAGTAAAATCTGGTACAAGTGAGCTGATATAAGTCTAACGGCATTTCTTTCAAGCCATCAGAGATGTGGTAAGCTACCAGAAAAAGGGATCAGGAAGAATATTAGAGAAGAGTTACTGGATGAAAGTGATGAAATTCTCAATATGTCATCACAAGTATGGTAAGCTGTTAGAATATGCCATCACAGTGAGATAGAACATGGTGAAATAAGATGAAGGTCTGATGACATTTGCTACACGTCGTCACAAGTGTGGTAAGCCATCATAGGACATGATCAGAGTGAGGTAGAATAGGTCAAGATGGCATGACTTCTGACGACATATATGAGACACCGTCAGAAGCCTGACGACCAACACCAATATGGCGTCACTTAAATCTGAGCCCAGTTGTGATTTTGTTATTTTATTTCCTTAATTAGTCTTTAGTATAAATAGCAGTTTTTAGGGTTTTTAAGAGTAGGAAGTTTTCATTATTCAGAATAAGAATTTTGGAGAGAAGAGAGGCACGTAACTTTGCTCTCTTACATCTATTATTCTTCTTGTTTTTATCAAATATTTTTGGGTTTCTACCTTGTGATTCAATCGAAAAAACTACTTGTCATTTTCCATCTAATTGCAAGTTATCCTTTTCATCATGAATTTAACTTGTGATTTCTTTCATTAAATCATGAGCGGCTAATTCCATTAGTCGGGGTTATGGGATCCAAGGATTAGGGTTTGATATGATGCTAGGTGTTGAACGGATTCAAGGAGTAGTAGAACATCTTAAAATTTTGTGGTTTTAACTAAAATCTAGTGGTTGAAAACATTATGTCATGCCTTAGGTTTTATTTGCTTCTAACGAATAAATAGACTAGAGAACGTGAATTGTCAACAGGGACTCAAAAGCTACCAACCTTCTATTTAATGATTAATGTCGTAACTGGATTAATCTACCTAAGATACTATACTATTGGAAATAGATAAGTTATCTAAGTTCGAGAGAATTAGATAATAAATTATCTGGTGAGGTCGAGAGATAACTTAGGTAGTATAATCGTCAAGGAAATTCTGCTATTCTAACCATTTTGAGAATCTCTGGCATTTCCTAGTATCTGTCAATTCCCAAAACTCTTGGTGAACATACCTCTTGTTTCACATTTATATTGATTACAAACATTAATATTGAAGTGACAACATAACTTGATGCTTTTAAAACCTCCATCTTAATTTTATATTTTCGTACCATTTGTTTGAATTGAACTTGTAGCTATAGCTTCAAATTAGCTTAATTGCCATTCACATTGTTCCCTGTGGATTGGACCCCAACTCCAAATTAGGTAAATATATTAACGACGACTGCCTTACACTAATTTGAGGTGAAAGTTGAGCGTTTTCAAGAATGGCGCCATTGCGAGGGAACAATTTGGCGTATTGCATTAGTTTGAAATTTTAACTTACTTGCTTGAATTCAAACTTGTAAATATTTATTGTGATTTCCTTTTTTCTTGTGTTAGGTAGATTTTCTTTATTTTTGTTTATTTCTTACTATGGCATCATGGAATGAATGTAAGTTTAATGGTTGGAAATCTTATTTGGATGATTCATGTCCATATTGTGATGGACCCTACCTTTGGCATGACTATAGATATGCTCCCTGGAGAGAGATGTGTGCACCATCTCCATCCTACCAGGAGTATAATTATTCTTTATGTGGTGGTCAAGATGGACATTGGAGTGATTGCTCAAATTCCCCTTCCCCTTATTGCGCTAACCCAGGTTTTAGTTCCTCTTGTGAGTATGACAAGTCTTATGGTCAATAAAAAGAAAAAATAACCACAGGAAAGAGTGACATTGAAGCTATGCTCAACTATTGTTGAATCGTATAGACACAACGAATGATACCATATGTGACATACGTCAAGACATTATGGCATTTAATGAGGGAAGAGAAATGATAGAAGAGATGAATATCGATTTTAATCTTCCAAAAATCTTTTCTACATTATGTTTAGATGATATCTTGTCTGTGGAATCATTTAAAAAAATGGAAATGTGTGACGATGAAGAATAAGATTCCTATACTGATGATGAGATTGTTGTTGATCAACCCTTGGAGATTTCCCAGCTAACCGAGACAACCATGAAGGATAATGCCAAGATTGAGGGAATGGTGCTAGAGGCAAAAGAAGAAGCCAAGTCAATCTCTTATGAAGACTCTATCATTAATTCGAAGTAAATATGTTGAGAAGATAAATAAAAGTGAGTGTGTAGAGGATAGTGTAAATTTTGAAGTAGGATTTGTTAGGCCACACTCGAACCATTTTTCCACATTATGTTTAGATGATATCTTGTCTGTGGAATCATCTAAACTAGTGGAAGACTGTGAAAATGAGGAACAAGAATCCTATATTCTTTATTTTACACTTGATAAACAACATAAAGACACACCTCACTTTAAGGTTGAGTTGTTTACCATTCACCATTCATTACTCGGCTTCTTAATCTTTGTACCACATCCCTATGAGCGAGGAAAAAAGATGGACTCTAAGTTAGCGGTGAAATTCATATCCTCAAGGTGGAGGAAAAAGCTGAGTTGGGTCATGCCGCGACATTAAACTAGGCGCTTCTTGGGAGGCAACCCAATGTAATTTTTTCTTTGTATTCATATTTTATGATTGACATCAGATCTTTGCACCCATGGTGCCACAGGTATTTTTCTAAATCTTTTTTTTTATTTGACGTATTGGGAACAATGCATGATATTAAATAGAGGGTGGGGCTACTTATGGGTGTTGATGTCCTCCTGTGGTTTTTTTTATCATGCCTCTTTTCCATGAAGTCTTGTTCCTAGTAGAGCCGGCATGTTTAGGCGTATTGTGTTTGTTTTGTGATGTGTTGTGGTTAACTGGAGAAAAATAAGTATCTAGAGAAGTTGACATATTTTTGTTGACTTTTAAGATTGATAAATACCTCTCTATTGGTCTGTTTTATAACTATGTGATATGCATTTATATGAGGCTACTGTGAATCTTTTTATGGCATTAGTACTAGAGATATGATAATCACTGCTAACAATTGCATGAACCGAATGTGTAGTAGCTTGTGATATACCATTGTAACATGTGTGTGTGAGGTCTTACTCAATTCCTTGTGTGTGTTGAATCTAGAAATCGCCCAGTTAGTCTTACCTTGGTTGAAAGATCGGGGTTAGGAAAGGATCATAGGTCATTTTAATATTTAAGTCACTTTTTGCCTAAATGACCTTCCCTATATGCGTGATATCTCTTGATCCCTATTTTGAGCCTGAATTGACCATTTCTTTCTATGAAACCTATCACTATCTCTTTTAGATCATAATGAACCTATTTTGGCCTTGTTCCTCCTTGGATACTATGCATCTAGACTAGGGTAATCAACTTAAGTTGAGGGTGGCTATCATAGGGGTGCGTGATGTAAACTGAGAATTAAGAAACATTGAATAAAAGAAAAAGAATAAGTGAAAAAGAATAAAAAGCTGGGTTGTGTGGAAAAAGAATAAGAAAAGAAAAAGAATAAAAAAGAAAAGCCACATCCATCCTGAATAATGTGTGATCAAGAAAAGGAGAAAAAGAAGAAAAAGGTTAATAAGTGAACCCCAAAAGTTAAGGTAGTTCCAAGGAGGCTTAGTCACTCTAAATGCCATTGAATATCACACCATCCCTTAGCCTACATTACAAGCCAAAGAAAAGACCTATAGTGATCCTAACTTATCTGTCTGGACACCTTGGTAATGAAAATAAGGGTAAGCATATGGTATTTGACATGCATTGATAGGAATTTCTTTCTGACAGTGAGTGTCTCCTGACCGTCCCTGCATTGACATGCTTGAGTTCATATATGAGTGAGGAGAGACTTCTTTGTTGTAAGGGCACATCGATTGCATTGCTAGCTTTTAACTTGTTTGGATAGTGTAATATTGGTACATGCATGGTTGTTGTTGCTGAATTGATGCCATATCTTGATTCCTTTGGGTAACATTGTTAATCTTCATGGATATGCACAATTGGATTTAACGTGGAGAGTGGCATGAGTTTTGAGATAAACTTGATAATCAACTGTGATAAGTATCTTATATGTCTCATGGTTAAGCATTGTAGTACGGTGTTATGTAGTTTCTTGAGGACAAACAATTATTTTAAGTTGAGGGTGTTGATGTGTGAGCTGATGCTAACATATTTGAGGCTTTTAACTCTAAATAATTGTGAACTCTTAAGCAACTTTTGGTTGTTTTTTATCAATTTCTTGTGATATTGCAGTTGTAACAAGGATGGGAGGAAAACATAGGAAAGATAAACAAAATAAGTACAATCTGGTACAAGTGAGCTGATATGAGTCTGACGACATTTCTTGCAAGCCGTCAAAGATGTGGTAACTTACCAAAAAAAGGCGTCAGGAAGAATAGTGGTGAAGAGTTGCTGGATGAGAGTGATGACATTCTCAATATGTCGTCACAAGTGAGGTAAGCCATCAGAATATGCCGTTAGAGTGAGGCAGAACATGGTGAAATAAACTGAAGGTCTGACGATATTAGCTACACGCCGTTACAAGTGTGGTAAGCCATCATAGGACATCATCAGAGTGGGGCAAAATAGGTAAAGATGGCATGACTTCTGACGACATATCTGAGACACCGTTAGAAGCGTGAGGACCAACACCAATATGGTGTCACCTAAATTTGAGCCTAGCTGTGATTTTGTTATTTTATTTCCTTAATTAGGATTTAGTATAAATAGCAGTTTTTGGGGTTTTTAACAGTAGGAAGTTTTCATTATTCATAACAAAATTTTTTTAGGGAAGAGAGGCACGTAACATTACTCTCTTACATCAATTATTCCTCTTGTTTTTATCAACTATTTTTGGGTTTCTACCTTGTTATTCAATCGAAGAAACTACTTCTTGTTTTCCATCTAATCGTAAGTTATCCTTATCATAATGATTCAACTTGTGATTTCTTTAATCAAATCATGAGTGGCTAATTCCATTAGTCGGGGTTATGGGATCCAAGGACTAGGGTATGATATGATGCTAGATGTTTAACGGATTCAAGGAGTAGTAAAACATCTGGAAATTCTATGGTTTTAACTTAAATCTAGTGGTTGCAAACATTAGGTTATGCCTTAGGTTTTATTTTCTTCTAACGGAGAAATAGACTAGAGGACATGAATTATCAACAAGGACTCGGAAGCTACCAACCTTCTGTTTCATGATTAATGTCGTAACTAGATTTATCTACTTGAGATAGCGTCCTATTGGAAATAGATAAGTTATCTAAGTTCGAGAGAATTAGATAATAAATTGTCTGGTGAGGTCGAGAGATAAGTCAGATAGTATAATCGTCAGGGATATTCTATTGTTCTAATCATTTCGAGAATCTATGGCATTACCTAGTATCTATCGATTCTCGAAACCCTTAGTGAACATAGCACTGGTTTCCCATTTATATTGATTACAAACATTAATATTGAAGTGACAACATTACTTGATACTTTCAAAACCCCCATCTTAATTTAATATAGCTTCAAATTAGCTTAATCGCAACTCACATTGTTCCCTGTTGATTTGACCCCGACTCCAAAGTTGGGTAAATATATTGACGACGACCTCCTTACACTTATTTGAGGTGTAAGTTGAGCGTTATTAGAATGGACCCATAAAATCGATCCCCCAAACATCAACGACTTCAAATTCTAAAATATTGTTGAGGGGCATCTCATGACGCCTAGATATGGTACCCAACCTTTGACATTCATCACAATTCTTTATGAAAGCCACTTCATCTCTAAAGAGAGTAAGCCAGATGAACACTTTTCTCATTGTCCTCTCACCCCCATTATGTCCACCATATGAACATTAGTGGCAATATTATAAAACCTTCAAAAATTCAGCCTCTGGGATACACCTACAAATATCTCCATCTAGACCTTGCTTGAAACGATATGGTTTATCCTAAATGTAGGCACGAGAATCATGGAGTAATTTCTTCCTTTGTTGTATGGTGGCCTCAGGAGAGTACACCTCACAAACTATGAAGTTCACAATATCTGCATACCATGGGAACTCAACTGGATCTAACGAAAACAACTTATCATCAAGAAACTCTTCCTTAATACTCAGGAAGTCATCCATAATATGGTCTCAATTTTCCAGCCGTGACAAATGATCAACAACTTAATTTTTAGCTCCCTTTCTATCTCGCACCTCAAGATTGAATTCTTGTAGTAACTAAATCAAACTAATCAGTCTTGGATTCACATCCTTTTTGTTCATAAGATACTTAATGGCATCATGGTTCGTATGAACAATGAAGTTCATACCAAATAAGTAAGATCTAAACTTGTAAAATGAATACACCACTGCCAACATTTCTTTCTCTGTAACCGTGTAGTTAACTTGAGAATTATTTAACACTTTGCTAGCATAGTAGATAGAGAGAAATACTTTATCTTTTCTCTAACCCAAAACTGCTCCCACGATAATATCACTAGCATCACACATCAGCTCAAAAGGTAACTCCCAATCTGGTGCGATCAGAATAGGTGCTTCAGTCAACTTCTTCTTATGATTTTCAAAAGCTTTATGGAAATTTATCCCAAACTTAAACTTGGATTCTTTCTATAACAAAATGCACATGGCTGCATGTCCCAGAAATCTCTGCACTCCTTTGACTGTCACTGGATGAGGCAACTTTTCAATCATTTTAACTTTGGCCTTGTCCACTTCAATTCCTTTGCATGACACTTTTTGTCCTAGGACAATTCCTTTCTTAACCAGAATATGGCATTTCTCCCAATTCAGCACCAAGTTTGTTTCCTCGTATTGCGCTAGAACTCTGTCAAGATTTTAGATGTGCACTCTTGAGTAAGGGAAACTATAGCATATTCAGTCAACTTGTTCTTATTGGAAACAATATCATTCAAGTATTTTGCATATTTCGGCATACTCTGCAGAATGTCAACAAGAGAAAGGTTTACTTTAACTTGCTTTAAAATATCTAGAAATTCCTTATAACTGGCTTCTTCTTGATGCTTCCTTTCCTTTTATGGAAAGGGTAAGGTAATAGTTTTCTTCTCCATATGAATTTCATCACTTTACTCTTTTTCAATAACCTATAACTCTACCTTATCTATCAAACTATTATTTGTAACTATGGAATTATCCTGCTCTTGAACAGTCTCCTCATTTTGTAGCCCACTCGTTGTTGTAATCGAATTTATCGATTTTAGATTAGCCTCAATATCGCTAGGTAATGATCCTTGTGGCCTTGTATTCTGTGATCCTGCAATTTGACCCAACTGCAACTCTAGATTTCTTGTAAGCAATTCTTGACTCTTCAACTCAGCTGCAAATTGTGCCTGTTGAGTCTTTATGTCTTCCACAAATTGTGCTTGTTGTGCCATAAACTGCTTAATCAACTCCTCCACATTGCTATTCTGAGTAGTCTCCTGATTATTCAGAGTCGGCTATGGATTTGATTGCACTGGTCCTTTATACTAATTTGCATTCTATGTCAAATTTCCACCCCATGAGAAATTAGGGTGGTTCCTCCAGTTTGTATTATACGTGTTGCCAAAATTCTATTGACCTTGATGGTTATCATTCCCTATGTAGTTGACTGAATCTGGATTAACAGAACATGCATCTACTTTATACTCACCACTTCCACAAATTTCACACCATAAATTTACCTATTGAACTGCATTTGTTGTGGCTGCTGGTTGTGTTGCACCAACTTTATATTATTCTACCGAATAGTCATATAATTCTGCATTGCTGCAATCAGTGCCTGTAATGTACTAAATTGATCAACATTCAATACCCTTATAACCTTCTTTCGAGCGCTCCTTGAGTCTGCATGCCAATCAGGATTTCCTTATGCGATTTGATTCAGCAATGTATACAATTCTTTATAAGTTTTCCCCGAAGATTGGCCTCCTGCTGCTGAATCCAAAAGAATCTTCGTATTAGACTCCTGGTCTTCTATAAATGTGTGCACCAAGATATCATTAGATTGATATTAATGAGGATAATTTCTGATCATGCCTTTAAATCTCTCCCAAGCTTGGTAGAGATTTTCTCTATCTTTCTGTCTGAAACTCAAGATCTCACTCCTCAATCGTGCAGTCTTCTGGGATGGGAAGAATCGAATAAGGAATTTTTGAGCATAATCTTCCCATAAAGTGATGGAGTGTAGTGGTTCAGTATGTAACCACCTGTTTGCTTCCCCATTTAGAGAAAAAGAGAAGAGTGTCAATCTGACATAATCAACATTCACATCATCAAAAATATATGTATCACATATTTCCAGGAAGGTATGTATGTGCTGCTGAGGATTCTCGTGTGAAACTTCATGAAAGTGCCCCACGAAATTCAATAATTCCACCATATTTTGTTTTAATTCTCATTGAACACCTAGTTCAGGATTCCAAATTTTCTTAGTTACATGGTTCGTAAGTGTGATTTCCACCTCACGAATAGATCTTGCATCTTGCTGAACAGGAACAACTAAATAACAGGAGCTGGAACATTTCCAATATTTGGATCAGTAATAATTGAATATCATATTTCAGCCATCTATCCCTATTGAATGTAATATTGAGCTCTTCGACTCTGATGAAAAATTACTTCCGATTCTGCAAAGGTGTCTACCAACTCGTTCTCCCTAGCCAGCCCAATATTCAGCTAAACCTGCAAAAATTCAGCCGCTAAGATCAAGTTGTTAGCACTTAAACTTATTATCAAAAATGAAAAATTAAGCAATTTACTAATTATACTAGTCCCAGGCAACGGCGCCAAAAACTTATTGCGTCCCTACGTACAAGCAAGTGTACGTGATCGTACAAGTAGAATCAAGACTTAGACATTCAGATATCATTCCCACGAGGACTAATAAACTGGAAATTTAATCAACCTTTAGTTTAAGACAGTTAGGTATTAAGTGCTTTAGAGTATCAAGATGATGTTGAATTTATGAATAGAAATGTAAATTATTAAACGGTGAATACCTAGTGGTGACTAGACCAAAGAAAGAAATGATTGTAATCAATAATTATGAGGATTCCAGGGTTGAGGCATTTTGAGCAATCATACAATTCTCTATTCTTATCACAGTCTAATTGGTTATCTGGTTGTTGATTCACAAGAGTTATGCCACGATCTGGGTCTCCCGACCTTAAATCTTCTACTTAGTAAACATTGTAGCTAAAACTCCCATAAAGATACATTAATTTCTCTATTTTTTTAAAGTTATCTTCTTGCAATTGAGCCAAGAAAGGCTTCTAGATATATCCCCATCCTAGATGATAATTCAAACCCCTTATTTTATAAAAAGATAAGAAGATTTCTCCTTAATTTCTTCATTCTATCCTATGATTCTCCTCCTAAATGCACATAGAAATATACATTTATTCTATTGGTGGCCCCTCGTCAAAATAGTAAGCTCAAGAATTTAAGAACAAACAGGTGATAGTCCACAAAGAAACTATGAATAAGAATATAAAAAGAGTAATCATGTTCATGGCTTCAACCCCAAAATAAGGGTGTTTAGCCACTCATGTTTGAATTCAACATCTAAAATAAGTAATTAACCATACCCAAAAATAATTCTTGAAGTAAAGAAGTTCAAAAGAAATAAGAACCATAAAAGAAAGAATTTTACATTTTTTTCTCCGCTGCTATGCTTCCCTAAGAAATCCTAGGAATTATGCTCATGTGTTCCTTTTATACTAAAGAAAATTTCACCAGATCTGTTGTCATGATGCGACACGTCGCTAATCACATTGAACCAATGAATGCGTCGCGTCAATACCCCATTGTCACACTGGAATTTATCTTTGAAAATCAAGCTAAGTCAATTTCTTCACCACACAAAGTGATGCGTTAACATCGCATCATGTCACTTGAACTTGCTCCACAGAATTTGGCTAAGTGTTCAAACTTTAAACATCAACGCAACGTGTTAACATAGCATCGATGCACTAGAACTTAATCTTGAAATTTCTTCGAAGGCACAAAAATCACACATCAACACGATGCGTTGACATTGCATCATTGCACAGTATGTTGTTCAATAATTTTTTATTAAGGAACAATATATTACTAGTTAACGCGACGCGTTTAGATCGGATCACGTCACTGGTATTTTTCTATAGTTTCTTTCTTTCTTTTAGTCAATCCTCCTGATGTTTTTGCCTTCAATCCACATGGTCTTTCATCGTTTTATGATATGTATCCCATTTTCTTCTAAATCCATGAAAAATTAACCTTGTATCTCTAATCACATCTATTAGCCACGAAACACAATTTACTTCGCAATTCAATATAATAAGCATACTTTTTACTCTCAAAACAAGTCAAAATATAGGTCAATAGAGGTGTTTGGACATGTAAATATACCCAAGATCACATTGGAGGATATGCTTTCAACCTGTATGATTGATTACGAAGGCAGTTGGGTTGTGACTATATCTTTGGTGGAGTTTGCTTATAATAATTATTATCACTCTAGTATTGGTGTAACCCCTTTTGAGGCATTGTATGATAAGAGGTACAGATCTCCTATTGGTTGATTTAGGGTTGGAGAGGCAGACATGTTTGGTCTCGATTCGGTCTACCAAGATATGGAGAAGGTAAAGGTTACTTGAGAAACATTTAAGGCTGCCCAAGGTATCCAATAGTCCTATGCAGATATTCGGCATAGAGATTTGGAGTTTGAGGTTGGGGATAAGGTTTTTCTCAAGGTATCTCCAAAGAAGGGAGTAGTGCTGTTTGAAAAAAAGGGAAAGCTCAGTCCCCAGTTTGTGGGTCCTTATGAGATTTTATGGAGAGTTTGTAATGTTGCTTTTGAATAGGAGTTGCCTTCTAGCTTGAGCTTGATTCATCCATTCTACCATGTTTCCATGAAGAGAAAGTGTATTATTGATCCTTATTCGGTGGTCCCTTTAAAATGATTGTGTCTCACGAATTCTTTGTCTTATAAGAAGCGTCAATTGAGATCCTGGAAAAGCAGGTTCATCGGTTTTGGATGAAGGATGTCGCTTTGGTTAAGGTTCTTTGGCGGGACCATATGGTAAAAGAATCTACATAGGAAGCGGAAGAGGACATGAAGTCCAAATATCCGTATTTGTTTTCTGCTCTTGATTTTCGTGCGGAAGGTATATGTCTCCGACACATCTTTATGTTTAGAGTTATCAAAGGAAAGATTAATATCTATGCCTCTTTATTTTCGAACCTTGTTAAATATTGGGAATATGTTTGATGACATACTACAAAGGACTCATGCATATGGTTACCCCTACCTTGTCCGTTATTTTGGGGAGAATATTCCTAGTAGGGGAGACTGAAACACCCTAGTCTCTACAACTAAGAAAATTTCTTGAAATTTTGATCTTTGGACCTAATATGGCCTAAGGGTACGAGTCGTATGTTATGGTACAGATGGTATGGTCCATTCGTATACTGACCAGTGTTGGTTGGTGAAATTGACTTTGGTTACTGGGATGGATACAACATAGGGGTACGAGTCATATTGGTGGTTATTTGGGTCCTTAATTTTATAATTGGTCAATTAGGTCTGATCTAAGTATGAGTATCTCATCTTGAGTCGTAACCCAGGGTGCGAGTCTTAGAATGAACTCGTATAGTAGATAGTGTTCAATCCTCCAGGTATTTTATTCTGCCAGAGATACGGGTCGTGGATATAGATCATATGCTATGGTTACAAGTGGTGGATATCAATCGTATCGTAGGGTACGACTCATATGGGCCAATTGTATCTCTATGACAGGATTTTAGTGTAACTTAAGTGGGGATATTCTAGATGTTTCCCCATTTATCCTAATAGGTCCCACAACTTCTAACCAACTTGAGAGGTTATTTATCAAATTATTCAATACATTAACTTTTAGACACTTTTCTAAAACACTCTATAATTCTCTCAAGATCTTATGGACAAGGGAAGCTAGGGTTTCAAATAAGGGATCAATTTGGGCCTTATCTTGGTGATTTCTTTTCGTCATCATCTTTGTTTGAGGAATTTTCTTCTCCCTCATAGTTATTCTAACTAAATGTATGGTTTTATGAATGTTCTCATGATTTCATTGATTGTATGATTTTGGTTTTCAAATATGATTTGGGGTTTTTTGTATTAAATTGTTGGTTATAGTTTTCTATGGTTTAATTATGCTTTTATATGTATTAATGGTGATTTTTGATAATTGGATTGCTAGAGAAGGTTTTACTGGTAATTGGAATTCGTTTTGGTCATATTATGCCCCCAATATGTTTGACAAAATACTTATAAAGATATGTGTATGGCATTGACTACTTTAATGGAACTCTTGTATGTTTTAAACTTAGTAAAGGAATTATGTACTTTGATTTACATGGCTTTGAATAATAAAAGGTTAATTGGCTATGCTTTTGGGGAACATGGAAGTCTCCCAAATGGTTTAATATGGTAAATGAAAGGTCACTTGAAAGTCCCCTTAAACCTATATATGGTTGGCTATGGATGATACTTGCAAATAAGTATTGGTATGACGACACCAATATCAATGGCGATGGTTAATAAATCAATAATGGTTTGGTTATTCAGAAATTTGTTTTAATTGGGTAATAATGATGATAGGTGTAACTAAGCCATTGAAGGTGGAAGTCCCGGGGGGGACCAAAACTGGGAACTCATATTTTCCGATAAGAGGTTCTTCATGGTGCCCGTATGCATGATTTCTCATTATTTTTTGGTGATGTACTAGTCATTCCAAGGGATACTTCTATGGTCGTGTGGCTACACATACTGGGGCCCTATAATTAAGGGGAGCAGAACCTATATAGCATATGGATGGTTTAAGACGGTAATGCTAAACAACCCAGGTAAATGTTTTAAAGGCATTCTAAACCCGATCCCTTTTCCCAGCATGGTTACATATATATATATATATATATATATATATATATATATATGAATACGTGCATATGGATGGTTTTAGTTGGTTTTACAGATGGCATTATTTTATCCTTACCTTGAGATCTTGCTAGCGATCACTCGCTAACCCTGTCTACTGGCGGCTATATACCCACGTTAAGCAGGAACTAACCATTCTACTCCTCCTACATATTGATTGACTGTGGGAGAATATTTGTACTTAAGTGGTGATATTCCATCCATTCAGAAGGCTCTATATCATGTTATGGATATTTCTAGGCACTTTGATTTTATTTTGGATTTGGTTTTGGCTATAGTTAGGGGCATGTCCCAACCAGACTTCATTACTCTTTTGGCTAGAGGTTTTATGGCACTTCTATGTGTTAGAATGGTCGGTATCAGTATTGGTCCCAGCCTTGACATTGGAATAAGTTGTGAGGATAACATCATTCGACAATATTGTTGGTTGTTCTATATTATTTCATTTTAGGATTTATTATAACATGTTTCGAAGCATCTTTAAATATGGCTTTGTTTATGGCCTTTGTTTTAGTATAGTTTTGTATGGTTGGATTATTGGTATGAGATGGTTGGACTCAATTTGGTCAGCCATGGTTGTGATCTATTCCAAGAGTCTTTATGTGAGCTTTACAGTATCTTGTTAGATGCTCAAAATTTAGCCATCTTAGGCCAGGCAACTAAAGGTTGGGTTGGGTAACGAGGGTAGTCTCTGGTCCTGGTTGGACATGGGATGCCTATTATGATAAAACCCTTTGACGGATCATGTCACGAACTATGGAACCTCACTATTTGAGTCCAACACCAACTGTCACTGAATCCTATCAATGAGTAGAAGGAGTAGTATGGCTAGTTCCTACATCACGTGGGGATACAGCCACTTGAAGATGGGTTAGCAGGTGAACGTTAGCATGCACTCAAGATAAGTATAAAGTAATTCAAACCTTTAAACACAAGTAAACCAATCATAAGATATATATATATATATATATATATATATATATATATATATATATATATATATATATATATATATATATATATATATATATATATATATATATATATATAATCCATGCTGGGAAAGGGAATCGGGTTTAGCATGCCTTTAAAACTATTAACCTGGGTATGTATAGCTTAACTGTCATAATCCACCCACGGGCTATATGGGTTCAGTGTAACCCCTTAAATGGGCCTCGATGTGTATAGTTGCACAAACTGAAGATACCATTAGTGTATGATATTCTCGAGTACCTTTCGCTCTCTATGATACTTATATACAAGTGTACGTTGGGAATTCTCATCTACCCTGTAAGTATCATAGATTGTTTCCATGACCAATCCAAATGTCGGCAAACATGAGTTTTCAATGTTCGTACATTGGACTCTTACCTTCAGTACTAGCTATCACACCTCACCATTAATGCCCAATTAAAACTATTTCCGAACAACTAAGCCACCAATTTTATTATCATTAATCGAGTCCATTTTAAGTAGTTTCATCATACCGACTATAGCTTGCAAGCAATGTCTTTAGTAAATCTTAGGGGACTCCCATGTACCCCAAAGGCTTCTTTGTTAAGCATACTTGGGGGATTCACATGTATCCCACAAGTAAATCAATATTTAGCTTAATTAAAAGATTCCCATGTACCCCACAAGTATTTCATTATTATATTTTTCTTTGGGATTCCTATGTGCCTCACAAGTCATTCATCATCCAAACCAATTTCATCATTTCATTCACTTTGGGGATTCCAATGTACCCCTGAAGGTTTTCATACAAAACAATTTCCTAGAAACCAAGGCCTTACAATTTAACCATTCAAAACCATTGTTATTATTCAAAACCATTTAAACCAAATAATATGATTCAAAACCATCTAAACCGATTTAGATTTCCATTACTAAATCATACCATGCAAAAGTTTCAATGGAAGTCCAACAATATAGTAAGAACATTCTCCTAGGCATTTTATCAAACATGTTGAGAATATATCTTTTCCAAGACCAAAATCAAAGCATAAACCATCAATTTTAGGGTTACCCATAACCCATTTATTAAACCACAACCAGCAACCACCCACATGTGCAAACCATAACTAAAAACACGTTAAAACATAGTTTTGACCAAAAGTAAACATTACTCATCAATATGCATACAAACCCTCAACATTGGTTTTCAAAAACAAAATTTATGATTTACATTCAATGTTTAAGAAAACTTAAAACATGTCTTTATTTGGAACTGACAATGAGGGAGGAGTATATGCATTATACAAACATATTCACAAAAGGAAACTTGACTCTTGAGCCCTTAGAAGAAACTTGAAGAAACCCTAGCCTTATTCTTCAAGAGAGTGCTAAGAAATTGTATTTAGAGTGTTTTAATCTTCCAATAAGTGTTATAACAGGCCACAACATGATATATAATATGGGGACATAAGGGTTTTGGGGTTGGAAATATCTAGACTGTCGTTAGCTTAAAAGTTGAAAACCTACACCTAGGAGGGTACGACCACCCCCTTTAACCATACCTTTGGGAAAGACTAGTACCATATCTCGTACCCTAGACACCACCTTGGTCCCCCATACTGACCATCATACGATCACCAAGGCCTAGATCATACCTTAGGATACGAATGGTACCCTAAAATCGTACCTTGGACAGATTTAACAAGACCAAACTTTTTCTATCATACGACTTGGTATTATACACCTTGTATCCTACTATAAAACCAGTATGATGCTTCATCGTATCTTGGATAGAAATAAACCCAAATACACTGACTAACATATGAGAAAGGGGACACAAAGACGCACTATAGCATACGTGTTGTATGCCCAAACTGTACCTTGTCTAGAATGTTCAAACTCAAAAAAATATTGCAAGGGACAAGGTTTAGGGTGTTTCAGTCCATCCTCTAAAAATGAAATAGAGCGTAGATACCAGGAGCCACTCTGTCATTTCTAAAGGTGATGTACCAAATAATGTGGAAACCAGTTTGACTACCATTATAATCAGTGCGAGGGTAAAGTTGAAGTAGAATGATAATTTGATAAAAAGGTGCCTACTCAATTTACAGGACAAAGACAAAGGTCACAATACGAACAATGCCACCTCAAGATCATCAAACCGATAGATTAGGAATTGTCATGGGGAACAACATCCTATTTTCTTAAAAAAGCTCTGCAACATCCCATTTTCTTAAAAAGGCTCAACAACATAATAAAAGTGCCCCCAGATAGAAATCTCCCAATAAATCTTGTTAGATATTATAATTGGTTCTTTCCATCTCCTAACCATATCAATGTTATTCTTGAGAGATGAAGATATTATATATATGGTGTAAAATAGCTTAATAGAACACAACAAATTTGGGTTGGGTATATCATGTGTAGGCCCACATGGATGTTCTCTTGAGAATGATCCCAACACAGTGCAATGGAATCTCAGGCAGAAGACAGAAGTTACCTGAGAGAACCACTTATGGTGACTGCCTATGAAGGAATGAAAAAAAGTATTATATGTAAGATTATTTCGGTCCATAGTTAACTCTCCACTAAACTGAGCCAGACATGTATTAATTGCGTAGCATCCCCTAAAAGCTCAAGGATAAGAGGCCAAGGGTCATTGAACGCGGTACTATAGGCTCAAAGAATAATGATATCTCATTAGCCGAAAGGCAACTTCTTTACCCTATAGTTAAAAACTCTCTCTCCCATTGTAAAAATTTGATTTTTGACTCATCCTAACCTTTTAAGTAATAAAATGTCTTTATCTTGGTTCTTAAGTATTTTTTTTTCATCCAACTATTTACCGCTTTCTCGTTATCTCACTAGAATTCAGTTGCATTTTTCCTTTGGAGGAAAAGATCTAACACTCAGCCTATATTACAGATTTATTCCTAAATCTTCATCTTGTTCAATTATTATAATCTTTACCTCATGTTGTTCATCTTTCACATATGTTTATTACGAGCGCAAAGCAAAGATCATAATACATGATCTTGACTCACGAATAAATTTAACTACACAAAAAAAATGGGAAACATTGACGTCAATGAAAGATTGCAGTATTTAGTTGAATAGACTAAATGCATGCAAATGGACGGAAACATCATACTATTAGATTGAGAGAAAAAAAAGAATAAATTTCATTTTTTTGGCGAAACCACAGGGATTTGTTTAGGTGAGTGGTAAATAATTATGCATGTCAGTTGTGGCACATGAGGTGACCAAATCTCCACGTAATACATAACAGAAAATGATGGTAAGCATGATAAATTGATGAGAACGTGAATGGCACTCATGTAATCACAATATCACATCCAATCCACGGCTACTATTTTTTTCCTTTCCTATTTATACTCTCTTTGAACCTATCCATTTAAATATCAATTAAGAAAGTTAAGAACAAGGACCAAAACAAAAGACGACATATAACACTATCTACGTACTTAAGAAAAATAAATTAAAAAAAAAACATGTCGTGGCAAACCTATGTGGATGACCACTTGATGTGTGAAATCGAAAACACAGGTGGCCATCTCTCTTCCGCAGCTATCCTTGGCTTTGATGGCAGTGTTTGGGGTCAAAGTCACAATTTTCCTAAGGTTAATTATTTATCCCTAACTCTTTTCTAATTAATTCAGGTTAGATAACCTATTTTGGATTGATATATATATGTGTATATATATATTTTTATCGATAATCCAAGATTTTGGGATTTAAATTTTTAGAGAAATATGAGTTATTAATTAAAATTGGGATAGATATATTTCTTGGATTTATTTTTTTTGCCTATAATCAAGATTTCAGATTTGATTTTTGAGACAAACCCCAGTTCTTTTCTCCGTAAACAATTATTCTCGGATTTGTTCGTTTCTAAATGTTCTTTTATTTAATTATTTGTTCTCATGCAATATTGTGTTTTTTCTATGGATCTATTTAATAATTTTTTACATTCCTATATATTTTGTTACGACCAGTATTCCTATATATCATGCTACTATAAATTCATATAAAGATTAAAAAAGAAAATTTTATATGAATAGAGCATTCTGGTCCTAAGACCAAAACATATGTGTAATTGCCAATGTGGATTATTATATATGTATCCATATTATTTCATTTTTTATTTTCGTGGTTCGGGGTTTTGATCTTTCATGTTTATTTAATATGTCATTGATAGTTATGTCTTCAGTACGAAGAAAGATTGGATCTTGATTTGGTAATGAAATTCTATGGACATTTACGGCCTATTTGGAAAATCAATAGAAAATTGAAATTGAGTGTAATTGAATGCAATTAAATAATTTAACATATTTGTTTGATCAAGTACTTTCCAATTTAAATGGGAATTGGGTGTAATTGAAAAGGTATGATGTAACAAATTTTTATATTTTTTTAGCGTAGTGAATACACAGAATTAATACAAGTTAACCAATTGCAGAGAATTTGAGGTTGTTGCATAATTAATTGTTAAGGCTTTTGGAATTTCAAACCCTTAGAATATTAGTTTATGTAATGTGATCTTGATAATTACAAGTGATTTTGTATTTCCAGTTTAAACCAGAGGAGATCACTTATATCATGAAAGATTTTGAAGAACCTGGATATCTAGCTCCAACTGGTCTATTTCTTGCTAGGGAAAAATATATGGTCATCCAAGGAGAACCTGGTGCTGTCATCCGTGGTAAAAAGGTACTCTTAGGAGAATTCAGTATTTAAATTTTATGAATTTTATTGCACTTTTGAAATCAACCCAGTACTCCCTCTGTTACAAAATGTTTGTCACAATTTTTCTTTTTGTAAATTGAATGATATTAACATTGAATAACATTTTAAGATTTACTGTTTCATTATAATAATATGAGTAAAATTGTAACTTCAAATTTCCATATGATTTTTTATTATCTAAATTTTAATTTTAAAATGAAAAAGGATAAAAAAATACCCATGAACTATCTGAAATAAAGAAAAAATACCCTCATTAGCTTTTTTATTAAAAAATACTCCTTGGTTAAACATTAGGCTCAAAAATACCTCTCACATTAACAAAATTTCACATAATATGCCACCGGCATAAAGAGCCTCTTGTCCATGCCAGATCATCGTCCATGTGAAAATTTCCTCTTTAATTTCATCAACCTAATTTATTACCCAATCTGACCCAAAAACAAAAACATCTAGCTACTTACTCAACCGCTTGATTATACACAATATAAAACTTTTGCAGTCTCCCCACCAGCCCACGCCCCCTCCAAAAATAAATGAACAAATAACAACTTTTTAACCTTAATCAATAAATCAAACAACTTCTCCCGCTAACAAATATTTATGTTTAACTAGTATTAATCATTTGACTTTTCTTAGTAATTCTGCCTATATTAGTTTCACATTACTGGTCACAAATATGGATAAAAAATGAGAATTGTAGTAACCTAACAATTACATAAATATTCTAAGAATTTATAAATAGGGGATACAACAACAACAACAAACCCAGTGTATTCCCACCTGGTGGGGTCTGGGGGGGGTAAGATGTACGCAGTCCATACCTCTACCTCTAAAGAAGTAGAAAGGCTGTTTCCGATAGACCCCCGGCTCAAGACACAAGATACCAGGCAAATACATATTAAAGCACCGAACAAAGTTACAAGACTACATAACATAAATAACATAACATAAATAACATAAATACGGCAGCCATAAATAGAAAGAAACAGGGGAAAGCACCCAGCCTCTTACTAAAACAAGGAGCACGGAATCATAACAAGAATACTACCCCCAACAAGTAAAACCCTACACTAGCGACCCAAACTGGCCCTAGTCTTCTGCCCTAATTCGCGTCCTCCAGACCTTCCTATCTAGGGTCATGTCCTCGGTGAGCTGCAACTGCTCCATATCCCGCCTAATCACCTCACCCCAATACTTCTTCGGCCTACCCCTACCCCGCCTAAAACCATCCAACGCTAGTCTCTCACACCTACGAACTGGGGCATCCATGCCCCTCCTCTTCACGTGTCCGAACCAGCGCAATCGGACTTCCCGCATCTTGCACTCCACTGGAGCCACACCAACCTTCTCCCTGATAGTCTCATTCCTAACTCTATCCCCTCGAGTCATCCCACACATCCAGCGCAACATCCGCATTTCCGCCACCTTCATTTTTTGGATGTGGGAGTTCTTAACTGGCCAACACTCCGCTCCATACAACATGGCCGGGCGGACTACCATCCTGTAGAATTTGCCTTTAAGCTTGGGCGGCACCTTCTTATCACACAACACCCCCGACGCGAGCTTCCACTTCAACCATCCCGCCCCGATACGGTGCGAGACATCCTCGTCAATCTCACCGTTACCCTGTATCACGGACCCGAGATACTTGAAACTATCCCTCTTACATACCTCCTGCGAATCCAGCTTCACGACCACCTCGTCCTCCAACCTCACGTCATTAAACTTGCATTCCAAATACTCTGTCTTGCTTCTGCTCAACCTGAACCCTTTAGACTCAAGAGTTTGTCTCCACACCTCTAATTTGTCATTCACACCCTTTCGGGTCTCGTCAATCAGAACTACATCGTCTGCAAAAAGCATACACCAAGGCACCTCTCCTTGAATACGTCGCGTCAATACATCCATCACCAAGGCAAACAAAAAAGGACTAAGAGTAGATCCCTGATGCAATCCTGTCAAGACAGTGAAATGCTCTGAGTCTCCTCCCGCCGTCCTTACCTGAGTTTTCGCTCCATCATACATATCTTTAACTGCTCTGATATAAGCCATCGGGACTCGACTCACCTCCAAGCATCTCCAAAGCACCTCCCTGGGAACTTTGTCGTAAGCCTTCTCTAGGTCGATAAACACCATGTGCAGGTCCTTCTTCCTTTCCCTATACTATTCCACCAGCCTCCGTACCAGGTGAATTGCCTCCGTCGTTGAGCGCCCAGGCATAAATCCAAACTGATTTTCCGAAATAGACACTATCCGTCTCAGCCTTCCTTCGACCACTCTCTCCCAAATCTTCATAGAGTGACTCAATAACTTAATCCCCCTATAGTTATTGCAACACTGGATGTCACCCTTATTCTTATAAAGAGGGATCACGGTACTCCACCTCCATGCCTCGGGCATCTTTGCCGTCTTGAAGATTTCATTAAACAGACCAGTCAACCACCTTACCCCAGCCTCTCCAACGTACTTCCAAAACTCCACCGGAATCTCATCCGGCCCCGTCGCCCTACCCCTCCGCATCCTGCGAACAGCCTCTCTAACCTCTTCTACCCTAAAACGTCTACAATAACTAAACTCCCGACACTCCTCTGAATGCTCCAGTTCCCCTAGCACAATAGCTCTATCCCCTTCGTCATTCAAGAGCCTATGAAAGTACGACTTCCATCTATTCTTAATAAGTCTGTCCTCCATCAACACTCTGCCATCCTCCCCCTTAATGCACCTCACCTGATCGAGGTCACGGCCCTTCCTCTCCCTAGCCTTAGCGAGTCTAAACAACTTTTTCTCCCCTCCTTTCCCCTGTAACCCCGCATACAGGCTCTCAAACGCGGCCGTCTTAGCTGTCGTGACTGCTGACTTAGCCTCCTTCCGTGCTAGCTTGTACTCTTTCCTGTTTACCCGCTTCTCTTCTTCGTCCCTGCTCTCCACCAACTTAGCATACGCCTCTTTCTTGGACCGTACTTTCTTCTCCACCTCTTCATTCCACCACCAATCCCCCTGATGGTGCCCGGCCCGGCCCCTAGAAACACCCAACACCTCACTTGCCTTCTCCCTGATACACCTAGCCGCCCTATCCCACATACTATCCACGTCCCCCCTACACTCCCACACCCCCATTCCTGCCAACTTCTCCCCTATCTCCCACGCAATCCCTGGCGTCAAACCGCCCCACTTAATTCTAGGTCTACACTCCTTACTCCTCCTCTTACTATTCGTCTTTATACCCAAGTCCATGACCAAGAGCCTATGCTGGGTCGAAAGGTTCTCACTCGGGATGACCTTACAGTCCCTACACAACACCCTATCCCCTTTCCTGATCAACATAAAGTCAATCTGGGTCCTGGCCATCGCGCTTCGAAAGGTGATGAGGTGATCGTCCTTCTTCGGGAAGCCCGAGTTCACCACCACCAGCCCAAAGGACCTTGCGGACTCCAAAAGGGTAGCCCCCTCTTCATTTCTCACCCCAAAACCAAAACCACCATGCACATCACCAAAGCCTCCCGGTAACGCACCGATGTGCCCGTTGAAATCTCCTGCTACAACAATCTTCTCCGAGCTAGGCACGCCTCTCAGCACCTCCTCCAAAGCCTCCCAAAACCGCAACTTCTCCTCCCCCTCCGAGCCCACTTGCGGCGCATAGGCGCTACACACATTCAGGGTAAACCCCCGAATGACCAACTTAATAGTCATCAACCTATCGTTGATCCTCTTAACCTCTACTATCTGGCCTCTAAGCTCTTCATCTACTAAGATGCCAACTCCATTCCTCCGCCTCTCGCTCCCAGAGTACCACAGCTTGTAACCATCCACATCCCTAGCCTTAGACCCTACCCACTTGGTCTCTTGAATACACGCGATATTGATCCTCCTCTTCTTAAGAATCTTCACAAGCTCTATAGACTTACCCTGAAGGGTCCCTATATTCCAAGAACCAACCCTCAGCCTACCAACACTATCCCCCCCGCCCTCCCCTACCGCCCCCGCAGCCATACCTTGGCCTCCCTCCCACTCCCGCCCTTACCGCATCCCCCGCCCCCACAACTGCCCCGCACCCCAACCCCCTCAGACATGACCCTATCCAACCATTACCGCTCACAGCCACTATATAGGAAAGTATAAGAAAATATACTCAAAGGCAAGAAACGACCACAACAACAGCAACAACAGACAACAGTCACAGCAACAACAAACAACAGACAATAGCAACAATAAACAACAGATAATATCAACAAATCACAAGCAGATAAAACTAGCAGTAAACGGGGAATAAAATGAAATAGCGAGAAATGAAATATCAAAGGTTAGAGATCACCGGGTCGCGCTTGTAGACCAAGCCGGAAAACCCGAACCCAGCGTTGACCGGGTTCCGGTGAGTTCCGGTGCTGAGATGGAGCTGCGGCTGCTGGGAGGCCGGCTGAACTGGTCGGCGGCGTCTGGTCGGTGTCCGGGTGCTGCAGCTGTTGGCGACCGAGCAGCTGGCCGGTGAAGGCGGAGCTGCGGCGGCGGCGGCGGCGGCTGGCTGGGGCCGAGCTGCGGCTGCTGGGGGGGAGGGGTCGGTCGATCGGCGGCTGCTGGAGGGGGGGGCCGGTCGATCGGCGGCTGCTGCCGGGGGGGGAGGGGGGGGGTCGGTCGGCGGCTGCTGGAGACCGAGGGGGGGTTTGGGGGGTGGATCTCGCCGGATCCGGCGCTGGGGGGGGAGAGGGAGGGGTCGGGGGTCGGGAGGGGTCGGCGGGCTGACGCCGAAGGTCGCTCCGGTGGCCGGCGATCGGAGCCGGAGATCGGGTCGGGTCAACGACGACGGTCGACCGGAGGTCGGCTCCGAAGGTCAGCGACGGTGCCGGGGCCGGGGACCGAGGAGAGAGAAGGTAGGGAGAGGGAGAGGGAGAGAGGGAGAGAGAGAGAGCCGTTGAGAGAGAGCCGTTCCCAAATCAAAAAAAGAATGTTCTCTAAATAGGGGATCATATAGGGAAATCCAACTATCTTGGAAATGCACATAGTTAATCGATTAAACATGAATTCATGTTTTTTCTTTTGGATCGAGTCGGGTGATAAATTTGGCTGATGAAATTTGAGAAAATTTTTTATAGGTGGGTGATGATAGGGCATGGTCAAGTGGTATTTTTTAACCAGATGGCATGCTTGTTGGAAGTCTGTTAGAGGTAGGGATATTTTTTTGGCAAATATTTATAGGAGGGGTATTTTTGAGCAAAAAAATCTAACGAGCGTAACCTTTTCTATATTTCAAATAGTTTAGAGATCGTTTTAGCCCTTTTTAATTTTAAAATATTTAATTGATCCAATTTTCGCTTATCTTTTAAAAACAATCAAATTAACTATAATTATGAAGTGATGATGAGTGATCGAACACATATTTGGCCTTGAGCCCTGGTGGTTTGGCCATTACTAGATCTCTAAGGCGGGTTTTCGCTGAGAACGGAATATTGTTCGTGTTATAGTCAACTATGTAAAAGGCTATGTTTGGGATAAAGACTCTTTATTATGGTGTTTACATTAATAACAGTTCTCTTGGCAATACAAGACACATTACTAATTGATTTTTTTGTTATTTGGTGTTCGGATGCTAAATCGCCAGAGCATTGTTGGATACTTCTGATCAATGGGATATGAAGAAGATTAAAAAAGGTTATGGTGTGATTGAAATTTTTCAATAAAAAGTTTATGATGAGATTTAGAAATGATATGCGTAGAGGAAGAGGACTAACATCAACTTTGTTTCTCCTTTTTGAAACACATTTTGCTGAGTATCACTATCCTTTTGCTTACTACTATCTTTTTAAATTGTAATTGGTCTAGAAAAATGAAATGTGACAACTATTATAGAATGGTGGGATGACTTGTTTGAGGCAATTTCTTAGGGCTTGATTTAATTTCTATATTTTAGTGAATGTAAAATTGTTCTTCTGTAGGGATCTGGTGGCATAACCATCAAAAAGACTGGACAGGCACTGATTTGTGGTATATATGAAGAACCAGTGACTCCAGGACAATGCAACATAGTGGTTGAGAAAATTGGTGACTACCTTGTTGACCAGGGATATTAATTACTCTTTTTAAAATTGATTATTCAATAATTAAAGTTTCTTGTAATTGGCAATTGCATCTATATTTTCTATGGAAAAACAAACTAGCTCTGTAGTTTCTTTTCTTCTTTATGGGGAAATAACAAGTGGCATGAGACATTTTCTCTTTTTGGGTTGCTGTATATTTCTCTTCTTGTTCTAAAATTTACTTTAACAAAATTGTGTATTTGGCATTTTGTAGATATTTTATTGCAAAACGGAAGGCATTCTTTGCAGGCCCAAAATAAAATTAATTGAATTTCTTATCTGATATACAATGGCTCATAGTTTTGTTGAATTATACAAAATTTATGCTCTATGCAATTATAGAAAAACACTCAGATCACCAGAACACAACCTTGGATTAATGTTGATATGTATTCAGCACAGTTGTAGAACAAAGAATTAAACATTTGAACATAAATTTTAAAGAAGTAGAAAAATATTCTGAGGCCACAAGTTTTTTATTGTATTTATTGGGTAATCAATTTGAGTATTACCATAACCAACAAAAACAAGCAACAAATACGCCTCAAGGAGAATCTAATCTCACAACCAACATCTTTGAAGATTACTATGAGAAAAATTAAGCCTCCAGCATGAAACTAGCAATAAAGTAGCCTATTGGTCAAGCTTTTACAACTTCATTCTCTACTACTAATCTTTAATCGATACAGCCTTTAAAAATGCCCTTCATAGCCTTGGTAAAAAGTCTCTCAATATTTACATTGTGGTGCTTGAAAGTAGTACATTTTTTGCCTTCCAAGTACAGTAAACAATTGCTCTCAAAATAGATGCCACAACCTCCTTTTTGAACTACTTCCAGTGCCTCCTTTTAGTTCCCTCCACCACAATTTTCACTTCACCAACTTGAAGTGGAAGACACGGCTAGTTTGATAGGTCCTTAGTTGTTAACTATTTGGTCTAAACACAATATGTAAATAAATGTAGGGATGGTTCTGTCGACTTCATGTCACACAATTAACATTCATTAGTGTCGACTAGTATCTTTATTTTTCTTAGATTTGCATCTTACCAAAGATAAATCTGTGTTTTGGTTGGATTACTATTGTTCATACTAGGTCATATATTCCTAGTCTGATGTAAGAACAAATGAGTATATTACAACTACTAGTTAACTTTGCTACAAAAATACCAATTATAATAATTATTATTATTTTAATAAAAATTAATTAAAAAAACGATATTAACGACTGATGTAATCCATCCCTAAACTACCAAAATTCACTACTAATGACTAGCGAACATAATAGCAATGACATTAATTCTGTTTCTAAAATTCACCTTGCCAAGCCTCGACGATAAATTTTTATGTTGCTACCTTTAGTAACGGATTAGAGAGATAATAATTGCTGCTAACTATAAACATTTTCGTAGCTAATAAATATAAATATGCACTAGTTTGTTAGTTGATTTTGTCTGGAAAGATGTTAGCTACTAAACCTCCGTATATTTTTTGCACAATTTATAAAATATTATTTCTTATTAATATTTATTAAATATTTAACTAGAAATAATCGTCGCTATGTTTTAAATTTGTTGATATAGTTTTTATGTACAATAGAACATATAAAATTTAAGGTATAAATAATGACTAAGAAGCATTAAATGAACCTTATTTCATGTAACTAAAAGTCTCAGCACTAATAAATAGATTCAAAAATACAAAAATTCTAAAGCATCACTAATGTTTATAATTGTTCTTCATCTAATAAAATTGAGTATGAAAGACAAAGCTATCCAATGTGGTGCTTGAGAGTGATGGTCATTAGCATCAAAAGTATCACCCAGAGAATTGATCATATTTTCCTTGAGATCCAAGAGATTAAAATCTTCTCTTTATATTTCATCCCATGGTCTTGTAAGTTGAAACATCCATCTCCTCCCACGGTCTTGTAAGTTGCAACATCCACCTCACCTTAGTACAATTATTGTTGTGATCATTGTTGCTCTAACGATTCTTGAGTTGTATCTTATAATTATTCATGTACATTAAATTTAACCAAGAAATAACTATGAATATTATCTATAAGGTCAATAAAGATCATAAAATATTTTACTTACGTGTACAATCCTAGATGAGTAACATGGAAAGTGTAATACCCCGTACTTTTCTTAGTCCCGTTTAGCTCTTAGTGCATCAAGGGTCAATTTTAAAAATTAATAACTCTTGATATTTGTAGAATTTTCTAGATCTATACCCATATATGTGTAAATAATCGAGTCATCTTTCAAATGATATCAATTTTTCAAAAATCTGATACTCGGGTGATAAGTTATGGTTCTTTTCGTGAAAAGCAGTAGGGCACCATGATAGCAATGCATTATGGTGAAGTGCAGATTCATGATTGTCCATTTTACAGTGAAGCACTGCAATTATGTTGTGTCGCGGTAAAGCCCAAAATCTAAGTCCTCTTTTTCCAGTAACTCTCCGCAATTTGCCAGTATCGTACCAGAATTCTCGATGGAAAAGACATTGCATCATGGTAAAATGATATTTTGCAATCATCCTTTTCCAGTGATGCAACGCGATAGCATCGCATCTCACCATAGTGCAAAATGGCACTCATACCTTTTCCAGTGAGCCACCACGACAACACCGCATCGCGGAGGAGTGAAAAATCAGGATTTCTAGTTCTGTACTAATTTTTTCAAAGGGCAACTTAGTCTTTTTCCAAGCCCCTAATTCGTGTAAAGCTAAATATTAAACCTTTTCTATGCCTAATATGCTCCTTATTCATGAAATTACTCTCAAAGAAAACCTAGAAATCTAAATTTCAAACCTCAAGAAATCCAAATTCCACCTTTGTTTTTCCAAGATAACCCAAAATTATAGATTCCCATTTCAAGATCTTCAAGAATCAATCTTCAAGGTCATAAAAAGGAACTCAAAGATCAATTTTCTTCATTTATACATCAACTAAGGTATGTGAGGTTATGAACAAGGATAATCCTTTCATTCTTGTGCCCAAAATTAGTTTTAAAGTTAAATTTCATAATAAATTATATGAATTTCAGTCTAGGGTTTATACCCACTCATTACTATTTGAAGATTATGAGATTACAAGAGATTTATATGTTGAATTGCATGTCTACTTTCTTATTTTTATGTGTGTTACAATGTTTTCTAGATTTAGAATTGAATTATCAAGATTTTCATTATTAAGCATGAACTTTATGATGATTTGACATGAAATTGATGCATGGGTTACTAAGTCCTAGTTTGAATGTTGATATTTCACAAAGATTATGATTTTGAGCATCCCATGATTAGTTTACATTTAGATTTTGAACAGATACATGATTGGTTTTCATTATAAACCCTTATACTAGTTTTAAAAGTGGAGTTCCTATAGAATGAGCATACAGATTAAAGGGAGTAGTATTTAGCACCGAGTTTGGTATGTTTACATACCCCAGAACTACGAGCCAACGTAGGTTCAGAATATCACATCTTTGCTATTTCTATATGGATAACAGTTATAGTTGTGATCACTTATCTTAGGTTATACACCTTGGAAAGAGTATGACACCTCTCCCCAACATGAGGTTTTGTTCCATAAGGGAACTAGATGTTAGACACTATGATAGCTCACATAATGTATGTCATTTAGAAGAACCTCCCTACAGAAAAGAGAAATCCTAATAGAAAATATTTTATAAACTAAGTGTGAAGAGCTCACAGCTTTATTTAGATATTGCTTTACATAAGACATTAGCTATGAGATTTCAGATTTCATCCTATAGATACAAAAGTGAGTCCTTTCTATAGTTAAACTGCATGAGTTAAGGATATATTTCAAGTAAAGCTTTTAGAACTAAGTGTTATGACTCACTATATTTATACAACATGTTTTGCTACTCATGATTATGATTATTAGTTTTCAGTTAGTCAAGCTAATGTGAGTTATCTACACTTAGCATGCATTCTTTTACAAATTTACAAAATTGTTTAGGTATTGTGTTACTTATGAATTCACCCCATATTCTTAGTATATTTCAAAAGTACTAATCCACATATATGTGTATGTGCTATATTATTTAATAATGCAGGTTCAGGTGCTCAGTTTCAGCAGCATGAGTGATTTCGAGCATCTCTATCTACATCCCGACAGTTAGTGAGTCCTCATACTTTGGGGACCCAATTATTAAGTTTTTTAGTTCATTAAGGTATTTAATTCAGTATTTTTCAGACAGTTCGAGACAGCTGGGGGTTTGTCCTGGTGGCTCTGTAGTTGATAGTAGTAAGGTTTTATTGAACTGCTAGTTATGATTTAGATTTCAAGTAGTGATTGTCCAAACTTTTAAGTCAAGTATTTCCAGATATCATGTTCAGATAATTTCACCTTAGTTGAGAAAGAATTCAATATTCTAGGTTTGATTATATATCAATATTACTTTATTATTTAGGGTTAGCTTAAGGCTACTCGTAGTCTTGAGCACTGTGTGACATCTCTGGGCTCATTTTTGGGGAATTACAAAAATATTTTTCATCATTATTGTGTAAACAAATATACAAACAAGAAACTATGAAATTTCAAATTAGAAAATCATAATAACTTGAAATATATTTCTAGATGTCAGTAGAAAGTAGCTTCACATACATAAGAAGCTCAAACTACAATAGCAAGACATTGTCAAATAAATGAAACCTTTCCTCTCTCTGTTTCTAATTTATCCCCTTCTTTACCCATAGGCCCATTATTATCTATCCTCTTCGCACACCAATTATGCTGATCACCTTACTGAAAAAAAGATTGTATTAACATGTCCTCAAGGTCATGTTCAACCATCAAATGTCCTTTCACTTTCTAAATCATAGGTATGTGCATATAAATAAGCAGGCTAAACTAATAATTACGCAGAAACAATGGTCATTTTCACCTTTTACTACTTTTGATAAAAGAAAAAGAAAATATTTCACGAGGTTGATGCAGTAATTATTTTAACCAACTTGATGGTACTGCAATCTTTAGGTTAATTACATTCATGTGAAGAATCCCAAGGCTATAGCTACATAGTTGGTTATGGAGAAATTATCATTAAAGTAGCTTTAATGAGTCAAAAATGCCAATTATTAAAGTGGCTACCTTAAACTTGGTTAAATTTTCCTTTATCTTGTGTGAATCATACTAACTAATACTGTTCAATACCTTTGTGAAAGTTGGTTCAGCCCAGTCTTCGGCAACAAATGGTAGAAACATTCTTTCCTTCTAGAACCTTATGAGGAATTCTTAGAGAATTTATGCATCACCTTGTGAGGCCTAGAAATAGTTGCCTTTCGAATGTGCACTTTCTGAGACCTAGCATGCCTCTTACAAGCATAACGAAGGAGTAATTGAATGGTTTGGTATATGACTAACTTAAGGCTCAGGTAAACTAATTTCACCAAATTAATCTTCTTGACAAATTTGTTCTCAATTCCATCCAAAGTTAGATTGTTAGAATCTTTGGGGAGGGGGGGTTTCACCCTCTGTGAGGGACCAGTTCCCTCAAAATCATTCCTAGGTAGTAAAACAGTAATTTAACCAAGAATACAACACAATCCAACAATTATAGAACACAAGGTTTAACGTGGAAAGCAACTTGCTCAAGGGTGGAAAAACCATGGCTTGCTCTCACAAGCTCTCAAAATTTCACTACAATCAACCTCTTAATTAAAGACTCAAACATAAGCCTAACTCTAGGCGCCTCCTTTTTGTACTAACTCTACTACAACTTCAACTTGAAAACTCTTCCAAGTCTTTTTCAACACTGGTTAACTCTTACTAGTTACAAGCTTAGACAACTCCAATTGGGTAATCTCAAAGTAAAAATAAAAGAGCATTACTCTTGTATCTCGAGTAATTCATTTAGAATTCAATACTTACTCAAGAAGACTCACTCATTTGTGTATATAAAAAATAAGGACTTGAACAATATTGAAATTGAGTTTTTACCTTTTTTTCACTCTTTAATTTTTAGATTTGCAAAAGCTGCTTGATAGAGAAACATCATTTTCATTTTATAGATGAGTAATCATTACATTTGAAATTCGATTAGACCAGGTGTCCTCAATTATACAAGCAGAACCTGTGCTGTTTGTTACACAAGAGGACAAAACTATGTTGATGCGTGCCAGTTGTACTGTAGCTTTAACATCTAGGGACCTAGTCCCTTGAAGTCACCTTCTTATCATCAAAACAAAATACAAAAATTTAACTTTTTCTTGATGATGGCAAAACAACCATAGATTTTTGAGCATCAATACTCATTCATCTAATTTATTCAGTGTGATTACCACTACTACAGATGAATGTTCACCCTATCATGCAACACCATGCTTCCATCGTCATGAAACATAGGGACCTGGACCCTTTTTTCAATTGCTATCAAGATTTAGTTACTCCCCCTGTCAATATGCACCATTATTCATTTATTATATTTACATACTTCCCCCATCACTATGCTATTACATCTACAAATCTTTTCACACATAATACCTGGTCCATTCCACATGAAATCACTTCCACATGAAATAAATATTCCCCTATTTTGCATCATTGAAAAATAAAAATAGTAATGAAAGAGGAAAGATAAGCACATGTTAGTTAACACGTGGATATTGCGCCAACACTATCATGAAGAACAATTTGCAAAAGGAATAACACACAAAACAAGATTCATTAATTCATAAAAGGCAGTACCAGTACAACAAGATTAAATAATCAACATAAAAACAATTGTATTTGAAAGCCATCATAAGAATCAAGCTATGAGACTGACATAAGGTTCATGAGGGAATGGGGATAACAGGGCTTAGGTAAAAAAAGGCTTATGGGAAAGGGACTTAATCAACATCTCTATTCTTGCAGTTTCAGCAGTACGGGCATCTAAAAAATATATGGTGAGGACATTCACTTTAGTTTTAAGCCCATTAATTTCTCCAATCAGATCTACCATATTATCTTGGAGGTTTGCATTTTTTGTTGTAAGCTCTTCTGTGGCACCTAGTTCCTCAGAAGACAAACTTTAATTCTGTTACTTCAGGTGAACTATTTTAGCATTCTCTGTAGCTAACTTGATCATTAATTATTATATTTCACTGTCCAACTTTTCTTGAACAACCATCAACTCAGTCACCTGAAACACTGTTAGCACTTTGCCTTCAATACATTCATTTTCCACCATAGTTGCCTGACTGAATATTTTCTTGGATATGCCTAGTGTTCTCTTAGTTCCAAACATATCAAAATGTTTAAATATTTTTTTCAACCAATAACCATATGACATCCCATGCTTCCCTTCTATTTCAAGAATCACCTTATGCATATGCTCTATCATTATAGCGGGCAGACTAATCAGTACAAATTTACTCAGGTATTCAGTAAAAAATAGGTCTACAACTGATGCTATGGTTTTTGTTTGTTAGACCTTGATAATAGGACCTAGTTGATGAACTCAAATACTAGCTGAAAATCACTAATTAAATTTTTTTCACTGCAGCTATTGAGGTTCCTCTTGCCTTTGAGACATTGACCATGAACTCATTTATAAGTTGTTGCTTTAACTAGAGTTATCACACCTAAAATGGTTATGTTAATGATCCTACCTAATGTTTCTTCATCCAATTGGATAGGCTTTCGCTGCACTTTGGCATTTAAAATTAGCCCATCTTCAGAGAATTCCATTGTATAAAATTCTTTGACCTCATTTTCAAACATTATGAGAGTTCATTCCTTAAATAAGTGTAGCTAACCTTGGTTTTTGACATACTCAACTAACACTATCATTCCAGGCTTTTCATATATCTTGGGATAAAATGTTCTTCCTGACAGAACCTTCTGTGTCATCAGTATTTTAATCCTTAATTCTCTCGCCATATCCTTCATCTCTTCCTCCTTTCTACTTCTCTTGGTCTCTCTACTTGCCTATTCCATTTCAAGCACAACTTTTCTTTTCTTGAGACCAAGTCCCTCATAGTTTTTCCTTTTCTTGATAGCTATGTGTTTCTTCCTTATTATAGCACGGCTACCAAACTGTAACATAGATGACCTGGTCTTCTCAGTAACATGATCTTCCTTTTTTCTTTCACCAATAATATTAGAAACTCCTTAATCTATGTGCTCCCCTCTTTTGACATCCACAACTTCAATATTTTCTTTATCTCAACATCAATAGTTTTTTTTAGCCTTCTTCTTTTTATGGTTGAAGTCTTGTTAGACTTCATGGCATCTTTCAATATTTTCTTTCAAGATCCTCTTGTATAATAGGATCTAGTCACTTTTAACCTTTGAGTCTACCACTTTCTTATTTCCTATACTTCCCCATAGTTTATTTACCGACCATTTCATAGGTAAATTATCCTCGTTCTTCTTTTTATCCTTATTTTGAGGTAGCAATATTTCTTTTCCTTAATTCACTTTATTCTTATCACCTGCTTTCTATTCTTGTTCTCTAACTAAGCTTTCCTTTATGTCATATGCAAGCAGTATTAAATTCTTAGCTACCTAGTTTATATTACAAGATAAACCTTTTTAATGGAATTTCTTCACCAAATAAAGGAGCAAAAATACAATTTTAATCTAAGGGAGTAGGAGAGCTAGGTACTTGCAAGTTTTCAAAAGGTTTAGCTTTTTCGATTTCTTTAGGAAACCCAGGGATCTGAGATTCTTCAGGTGCTTTTGAACTTTCTATAAGAGTAGAAATTTTGAGTTGAAAGATTTCCTATTCAATTGGTGACCCAAATACTTGATTTTAATCCTATCCTGTGATTGGTTAAACATAAATATCTGGGGTTGAGAAAGTGTAACACCCCGTATGTTTCAAAGCTAGGAGACGAACCATTTTTCCTACGTATGAAACCTCCTATCCTATGAGTAGCATTTTAGTGCATGAATTACAATGAGTATCCTAGCGATAAGATAGCTTACGATACATTAAGCATGTTCATATCACTCACTTAAGGTAAAACACGCTAAGAGTTTTTGAATCCATCAAGTCTTAGTGTTCGATTTTGCAAGGGTCATCTTTGAACGAGTATAACTCGATGTTAATATGGTATTTTGGCTGATTTAGACCCACATAGAGAATTGAATTATCTTTCCAATGATACCAATTTTGTCTTAATCCAATACCTTAGCGAAAAGTTACGCCCTTTTTCTCAAGAGACAGTAAGGATAGGCGATTGGTTAGGCACCGCCCAACCCAGACATAGGCGATTGGTTAGGTGTCGCCTAACCTAGCTTAGGCAATCACTTGGGCACCGCCTAACTCAATTCTAGGTGCCAAAAACACTCCGTTTTAAGTTATTTTGAGGGTAATTAATTCTTTTAAAACTCTTTACACGTCCCTAAACTTAACCCTATGAAATATATAATATCTAAACACACTACAACCCTATTAACATCTCAAAGCTTATCATCCAAGAGCACCATAGGATAAAAACAACTGGGGTTGCAAAATCAAGCTTGAAGATCAAATTTCAAGGAAATTCCTCCATCAATCATCAAGAACCTCCCTTCAAAGGTATGCATAGTGCTCATCCACGGATTTATTTCATCCGCGGAGTTCACGAATCAATCTTTAAATACAAAAGCTTGGTTGATTGTGGTGATATGATCATACCCATGTTGATGCTTGTTTTTATTTGCTATATAATAGTATGTGTGAGTTGATTTATGAATCCCTTTCATCCATAAAGCTCAAAAACCCTCTTTTTCATTATAAAATATGATTTCTATATTGTTGGGTGTTGATGATCATGTTGTTGATATTGGGTGATTCCCAAGATGGAATCTTTATATGTTTTTATGAATTCATGAATCATATGAGTTGGAAACATGTAAATTTGGTTGTTCATGATGTATGAATTTGATGATTTCACCTATGCTCAAGATGTGCATGGGAGGTGTTTGATAAAATGCCTAAGAAACTAGAAATCATGCAATATAGCTAAATTGTGACTAAGTGAAGGATTCATGATATGCCCTTACGTTCCAAAGACTTCTATGTTTATAATGTGCCTTGTAAATGTTGTTGGAATACTCATGAACTATTCTTATGAGATTGTGCTATGTTTACTTGCAAATCCTACTTATGAACAAGATGCATGATAACCATGAAATCCACATGAACTTCCATGCTACTAGTATGTGTTGCCAATATGATTATGCAATGAACATGATATTAAGATTGTGCAAGTACTTCCATGTGATATGAAATCCTTTCGATGAAATACATTGTTGATAACCATGCTTAGTATGAGATCCCTACTTATGATATTATAAATTATGGACTCTGCTCTTATGATCAAGTCAGTCATGTGTGTCAGTTTCCTTCCATCGAGTCCTGGGGGTACTTGTACCTAAAAAATATAGTTCTGTGCAGAGATCCATGTCATGTTTTCACGATACTCTCAGTGAAGCCATGATCTATAGAATTCATTCAGTCATGTGACTCAGTAAAACTCAAAAATCTCAGTAATCTCAGTAGTCCAGTAATCTCAGTAATCTTAGTGCTCAATAACCTCAGCAACCTCAGTATTCACAGTCAATCTCAGTAACTTTAGTACTCTCAACCAATCCTTAGAACTTAGTACATTCTGTCAGTCATCAAAATCTAGTAAACTTAGCTTAGCTCCGCTAAACAATACCATCAGTATCAGTTTAGCTAATCAGTTCAGTTCAGTTATTCAGTTCAGCTTTGTTATTCAGTTTAGTGTCCTTAAGATGGGAGTAGAATTTTGCACCGACTGAACCCAAGGATGGAAACTCACCTGCCAGTTCAGGGTGTGATTCTTAGCAGTCATTCTTTTGTTCCAGAACTACGTAGCCAGCGTAGGTTGAGACATCTTAACCTTTCAGATTAGGGTTGATGAGGTGGCTTAACCCGTTAGTTTAGGGTTCCCACCGTTCTAATGAGTACCTACCAGTATAGGGTTCTCACAGCTGTGCTTACCAGTGGCACGGTATTGATACTCCTCCAGTCAGGACAGAGATTGGATCCCAAATTAGCTATTATAGCGTATTTGGGGCATGTCGGTTAGATAACTACTTCCCACAGTTTCAGTTACAGATTTCAGGACTGTCATCTATAGCTACCCAGTCTCAGTAAAGAACTTAGATAGTTCTTTAGATTTCAGTATATCAGGACTGTCAGATATAGTCAACTCAGAAATAGAATTGAACTTAGATAGTTTCTGTCAGATTTATGGACTGTCAGATACAGTCACTTATGCTATCAATTACAAAAGTCATCATGACTAATGCTATAATTACTCAGCTTCAGGACTGTCAGATACAATCAATCAGACCAGTTCTTCGTAATTTGAACTGTCAGAAATAATTATTCCTTTATCAGTAATGCAATATCAGTCTCTTAGTATTCAGTAATACAGTATCGGATCCATTACTTATTAGTGAATTACATATAAATATCAGTAAACTCAGCCTTCCAGAATGTCATTATCAGTACACTCATGTTATCTGTATTCAGACTACAGACTCAGTAGTCTGTATCTCCATGAGTTCAGTTACAGTTACATATGCATGTATGTACTCTCACGTTCATATCAGTCAGTATTTTTCATGAATATAACCCTTTTCATTTAGCCTACCTCACTCATATAATCAGTACATTCAGACGTACTGACGTATTTGCGCTATAATTCTTTCTCTTATGTTACCCCATATGTTCAGAGGCATGAGCTCAAAATTAGTAGAAAATTCCAGGATCAACTATTAGAGTTAGACGTGAGTCCTCATCCTTCGAGGACATGATGATTTCATTTTTATTTTAGTTTTCACTTTATTTCAGTAGTTGGAATTAGTTGGGGACATGTCCCATCAACTCCTTATTCAGTTCAGTTAGAGGCTTTCAGACTATATGTCATATTAGATGTTCAGACGTCAGTATTTATGTTTCTTTTTGGTATTGCTATACCATATTTTTCAGATATGTATCAGTATTGAACCTTATGGCCTTACAGTTCATGTTTCCACATATTTTATGAGATATTATGCAGTTTACAGGTACAGATATCAGTCATGGGTTAGCTTGTGGTCCCTCAGGGTCATGAGCACCGTGCAGCATTCCAGTTCAGCGATTTAGGGCATTACAAACTTGGTATCAGAGCCTAAGATTCAACAGTGTCCTAAGAAGTCTGAAAGATGCATCAAGTAGAGTCTAGTACAAAGGTGTGTTGTGAACCAAACTTATGTGCAAGAGGCTATGAGATATTTTAGGAATAGTTTCCCTTCTTTCATGTCTTAAGATCGTGCTATAGTAAGTTCTTTTTAGGAAACCATGTAGATTGATATCATGCACCCCTCATGTTCAGTTTAACTTACTTTCAAGGTAATAGAAACAGTGAAGTTCAAAGTCCTAAAGATAGGGCTTTCTTAGACAATCCCTACGGTCAGTTATGAGATTAGCAACAGACTCAAACAGTATCCCATCAGTTCATTATTGTTCCAACGTCGTACAGATTATTCATGATCATGAGAACTCATTCTTGAACCCAAAAGTTTGGCAGTAGTAGAGTTGGGATAGTATTATTCTATTTGATCAGATTATGTATTCATGGGGATTAGATCAGTGGGCTTGAACAGTATGAGCTAAACACTTAAGTTTATTGACTCAAAATTAAGCATGAAGGTGTGAATACGATATTAGCAGTATATGAGGAAACAGAATCAGATGATGTGTTTAGTAAGACAAATAGGTGTTGAACATAATGTAGGTATGTGATGGTAGATCAAGTATCTGCAGTACGAGTCATGTTCCATGAGCATAATCTACTTTCATGCACTTTCCATTGGATTATGTGCGCCTTCAGTTCCCAATATAAGGGGTTCATTTCCAACTCCCTCAGTATTTGAATCATGTCCCACGAGTACCAAAAACTCTAGAATCAGGTCATGTAGCTCATGACTCATGTACGTATATCGTGCTTTCCAGTATACTTAGCTTCCATGACTCATGATATGCCCCTATAGATTAGATATATTTAGACTATGTCATGTATATCCTCAGTTTAGACCTTATTGGTAAATCCAAACTATTGATATTTTATTCCTCAAATTTTAGTCATGTGTCAAGTTTAGTATGTATCTATTCATGTTTTAGGTCCTCCTAATTTACTCCTCTAGTTAGCTCTCCTTATAAAATAGTGTAGTGATGAGAAATCGTTTAGATAAGAGAAGATTTTTGCATTCTTACTTTGCACGAGGGTGTAGTTGTGAAGATAGGCTTGAATGTCATGATAAATGTGCAAGTAAACATCTAGCAAGGGGTCGTATTTAGAAGTTGGGAAAGTGCAAAGTGTAAGTGTACATTTAAATCCTTGACTTATGTCAGTCTCCAACATGTAGCCATCAAAAACTCAGTTGCCAACACAATTATATTTCAGTATCCAGCACTCAGTGATCAGTGTTCAGTCCTTGAATTCAGTACTTCTGTACTAGCTATAGGCTTAGTTATAGTGTCATCTTCAGTTCAGTAACCAGATTTGAAACTCAGTTCAGTTCCAGACATGCTTGACCATAGCATTTAGGTTTTCAGTACTCAGTTATCAGTGTTTCAGTACCCTAGTTTATAGAATACCTCAGATCCATGTCGTATTCTTGGTCTTGCATTCAAAAATAATACAGACTTCATGAATCCATGCTCAGATACCTTATTATACTTAGTTAGTCCTTATCTCCTATGCATAAAACTCAAAAATCTCAGTCCTGCTATTCAGACTAAGTACAGTTTAGCTTTCCAAATCTAGTATTCAGCTATCAGTTATTCAGTTATTCAGTTAATCATATAAGTTAGTGTATTTATGCACTCGTGTTCAGCGCAGTTCATGTATTATGTCTCAGTTTTAGATCCTAGCTATTCAGTCATGACTCAGTTCTTAGGTGTCTTGCGTATCGCCTCAGCTTCCCTCAGTAGCTCATCAAAGTCAGTATCCTTTGAGGGACACAGTGTCCCTAGGGGGATATACATCATACCCCCAAAATTTCATGACATAAACATGCTGCTCTATTTTCTTTTGATGAATCCAATTTGGAGAAGGGGTACTCATAAGTTAACCCTCAAACTCCAAATTTAGTTGTATGCCATGTTTTCAAGATTCAATTCAGATCATGATATTCAGTATATCTACCACGTCCCAGACTTAGTTATGTTCTCATGTTTCCGATCATGCATATGGAGTAATTAATCTCAAACTTATCATATTATCAGGTCAAGGTAACAGTTTTCCTTAAAGTTACTCGTTCTTATGTTCATATTTCAGTGCCAAACTTGGTATTCAATTCCATGCTCAATTTTCAGTTCAAACTTTATACCTTTACCATTGCATGTTCATGAGTAAGTTTAGTCATGAATTCACGCATCAGATATGTGTGATCAGCTCATTAGTACTTTCAGTCATGCATTCACGTATCATGTCATTCATATAATCATACATCAGATATGCATGGA
Organism: Capsicum baccatum var. pendulum; assembly: GCA_030864225.1. Lineage (NCBI taxonomy): Eukaryota > Viridiplantae > Streptophyta > Magnoliopsida > Solanales > Solanaceae > Capsicum > Capsicum baccatum. Next base: position 74,861,434 of record CM061561.1, on the reverse strand, counting down.
TTCAGCCTTTCATTTGTGCATCAGATAAGCATTCTTATTTTAAGAAAACTCACTTTATTTGAATCCTCAGTCTTATATTCATGAATCAGCTTCCCATGCATTACATATGCATGTTCAGTATGTTGTGCTTAGCTTTCTGTCATGCTAGTCATGAACCCATATTTCAGTAGTGTATGTCATGTACGTACTTCATATTATCATCTTTCCCGCTTCAGTTAATTTCCATTCGAGGACGAATGTTCCTAAGGGGGAGATATTGTAATACCCCGTATGTTTCTAAGCTAGGAGATAAACAATTTTTCCTACGTATGAAACATCCTATCCTGTGAGTAGCATTTAAGTACAAGACTTACAATGAGTATCCTAGCGATAAGATAGCTTATGATACATTAAGCATGTTCATATGAGTCACTTAAGGTAAAACAAGATAAGAGTTTTTGAATCCATCAACTCTTAGTGTTTAATTTTGCAAGGGTCATCTTTGAACGAGTATAACTCGATGTTAATGTGCTAATTTGGCTGATTTAGACCCACCAAATTGTAGAGAATCAAATTATCTTTCCAACGATACCAATTTCACCTTAATCCAATACCCGAGTGAAAAGTTATGCCCTTTTTCATGAGAGACAGTAAGGATAGGTGATTGGTTAGGCGCCGCCCAACCTAGACAAAGGCGATTGGTTAGGCGCCGCCTAACCTAGCTTAGTCAAACACATGGGCACCACCTAAGTTAGTTCCAGGTTCCAAAAACACTCCATTTTGAGTTATTTTGAGGGTAATTAAGTCTTTTAACACTCCTTACACATCCCCAAACTTAACCCTATGAAATATATAGCTTCTAAACACATTACATCCCTATTAACATCTCAAAGCTCATCATCCAAGAGAACCATAGGAGAAAAACAACTATGGTTGCCCTATCAAGCTTGAAGACCAAATTTTAAGGAAATTCCTCCGTCAATCATCAAGAACCTCCTTTCCAAGGTATGCGTAATGTTTATCCATGGATTCCTTTCGTCCGTGGAGTTAAAGAATCAAACTTTAAAATACAAAAGCTTGGTTGATTATGGTGATATGATCATACCCATGTTGATGATTATTTGTTTTGCTATATAATAGTATGTTTGAGTTGATTTATGGATCCCTTTCATCCATAAAGCTCAAAAACCCTCTTTTTTATTATAAAGTATGATTTATATATTATTGGGTATTGATGATCATGTTGTTGATATTGGTTGATTCCCAAGATGGAATCTTTATATGTTTTTATGAATTCATGAATCATATGAGTTGGAAACATGTAAATTTGGTTGTTCATGATGTATGAATTTGATGATTTCACCTATGCTCAAGATGTGCATGGGAGGTGTTTGATAAAATGCCTAAGAAACTAGAAATCATGCAATATAGCTAAATTGTGACTAAGTGAAGGATTCATGATATGCCCTTACGTTCCAAAGACTTCTATGTTTATAATGTGCCTTGTAAATGTTGTTGGAATACTCATGAACTATTCTTATGAGATTGTGCTATGTTTACTTGCAAATCCTACTTATGAACAAGATGCATGATAACCATGAAATCCACATGAACTTCCATGCTACTGGTATGTGTTGCCAATATGATTAGGCAATGAACATGATATTAAGATTGTGCAAGTACTTCCATGTGATATGAAATCCTTTCGATGAAATACAATGTTGATAACCATGCTTAGTATGAGATCCCTACTTATGATATTATAAATTATGGACTCTACTCTTATGATCAAGTCAGTCATGCGTGTCAGTTTTCTTCCATCGAGTCCTGGGGGTACTTGTACCCAAAAAATATAGTTGTGTGCCTAGATCCATGTCATGTTTTCATGATACTCACAATCAAGCCATGATCTATAGAAATCAGTGAGTCATGTTACGCAAGAAAACTCAAAAATCTCAGTAATCTCAGTAGTCCAGTAATCTCAGTAATCTCAGTGCTTAGTAACCTCAGCAACCTCAGTATTCACAGTCAATGTCAATAACTTCAGTACTATCAACCAGTCCTCAGAACTCAATACATTCTATCAGTCAACAGAATCCAGAAAACATAGTTTAGATCCGCTATACAATACCATCAGTATCAGTTCAGCTAATTAGTTCAGTTCAGTTATTCAGTTCAATTTAGTTATTCAGTTTAGTGTCCTTCATATGGGAGTAGAAGTTAGCACCGAGTGAACCCAAGGATGGGAACTCACCTGCCAGTTCAGGGAGTGATTCTTAGCAGTCATCCTTATGTTACAGAACTACGTAGCCAGCATAGGTTAAGACATCTTACTCGGTTAGATTAGGGTTGATAAGGTGGCTTAACCCATCAGTTTAGGATTCCCACTGTTCTCATTGAGTACCTTCCAGTATAGGGTTCTCACAGCTGTCCTTACCAGTGGCGCGGTATTGACGTCCCTCTAGTCGGGGCAGAGATTGGACCCCAGTTTAGATTATAGCGTATTCGGGGTATGTCGGTTAGATAACTACTTCCCACAATTTGTTACAGATTTCAGGACTGTCAGCTATAGCTACCTAGTCTCAGTAAAGAACTTAGATAGTTCTTCAGATTGTAGTATATCAAGACTGTTAGATACAGTTAACTTAGAAATAGAATTGAACTCAGATAGTTTTCTTCAGATTTATGGACTATCAGATACAGTCACTTATGCTATTAATTAAAAAAGTTATCAGAACTCATGCTATCAGTACTCGGCTTCAGTACTATCAGATACAGTCAATCAGACCAGTTCTTCATAATTCGAACTGTCAGAAAAAATCATTCCTTTATCAGTAATGCAATATCGGTCTCTTAGTATTCAGTAATACAGTATCAGATCCATAACTTATTAGTGACTTACATATCAATATAAGTAAACTCTGTCTTTCAGAATCTCATTATCAGTACACTCATGTTGTCGGTATTCAGACTCAGTAGTCAGTATCTCTATGAGTTCAGTTACAGTTACGTGTGCATATATGTACTCTCACATTCATATTAGTAAGTATTTTTCATGCATATAACCCATTTTATTTAGCCTACCTTACTCATATACTTAGTACATTCAGACGTACTGACACATTTACGCTATGGTACTTTCTCTTATGTTACACCATAGGTTCAGAGGCATGAGCTCCAAATCAGCAGTAGATTCCAGGATTAGCAGTCAGAGTTAGACGTGATTCCTCATCCTTTGAGGACATGATGATTTCATTTCTATTTTAGTTTTCACTTTATTTTAGTAGTTGGAGTTAGTTAGGGACATGTCCCATCAACTCCTTATTCAGTTCAGTTAGAGGCTTTCAGACTAGAAGTCAGATTAGATGTTCAGACTTTAGTATTTATGTTTCTTTTTGGTATTGTTATACCATATTTTTTTAGATATGTATCATTATTTAACCTTATGGCCTTACAGTTCATGTTTCCGCATATTCTATAAGATATTATCCATTTTACTGGTACAGCTATCAATCATGGGTTAGCTTGTGGTCCTTTGGGGTTATGAGCATCGTGTAGCATTCTGGTTCAGCGAATCGGGGCATTACAAAAAGATTCAATGGGAACTGACTCATTTAAGGGTTTTGAGTTCTCTGTAGATGACTTAATGGTTAAAGTTGGCTTAGGTTCTTGTTGGAGACTTAAGATGATATTTTCTATAGCCTTTGTTCTTGAAGGATAATATTATTGGGAATGTTCAACTTCATTTTTTTGGTGTTTTGTCTATTTCAAGACTTTTATAAGGGTTTGCAACAGTAAATGAAAAAAAACTTATTTGGCTTAGAGAGGCATATCAATTAAGGAAGATGGGTTGAATTTTTTCTAAAGAATAAGAGAAAGTCCAATTTAGTAGTTTATAGAAGTGGCATATGCCATTTAAGAGAGATCCTTTTTGAAATGACATGTCTTAATATAACAACAACGACTATTCATTTTGTAAAGAAATCGATCATTTTTGTAGACAAATAAAGATTCATGTTCCTTTTTAGACAAAATTTTATGATTATTAGAGAATTCTATATAGGTAGTAACCTAAGATAAGACCAGGTCCATCTCCTTTAAGTGAATCTTAAAATTTGTGTTTGTCACATTTCTGCACCTCCTAAGTTGTTCCCATTGGTGTTCAGCTGCAAAGGTATAGTACTGAGTTAGGCTCACATGCACCTATTCTACTAAGTATACCTTCCCCTTTATCATATCCAGATTTAAGGAGAGACATTGATGCACATGATAAGTTAGTTTGATTAATTCATTCTTTAGCTTCTGCACACCCTTTTTTATTTAAGAACTAGTCCTCAAAGTTGGTCTAGGGACCACATCTTTTGAGACCATCTATTTAAAAATGATAAATTTAAGCCTTGATGTGTCTTGAGAGAGAGAGAGAACATAATTAAACTTTCAAGTATTAGCTTGAACATAACCTATTAGTGAGCTATTTCATACTGTAATCCTCTTTCTTATGCCTGGAGCCATGATCCCTTGTTAGAGTTTTGAGCCCATTTGAGTTTGAGTTCCCAGTAGGAGGACGATAGTATGACAAAACCCTTCTTCGCCCATTTAGGTTGTGATAGCTTCCTCTTCACAATTTCCAAAGGTTTGAGCCCATTAGGATGTTATTTCCCTTGCTAAATATCTCTTGAACCATTTATTTTTTCTCTAATCCATATTTGATAATTTTTCTTCATGTGCCCATCTATTCCATAATGGGTACATAGAGGCTTGTAAACTTTGTTTCTAGCATCAGGATCAGCATTTTCATGAGTCCCAGTAGGTTTAGTATTTCCTTGATAACTAAGACCTTTACAATTATTTGCACGTTGACTGGTTAAGTTAGAAAGCATTTTTAGTAATGTAGTCCATCTAAGAGATTTATTAAGTTGTTCTCTTAAAATGACCAGGGCTCTTTCTAACTATTTATTCTTTTGAAGTGCAGACATAAGATGCTTTAGAGAGTCCTTTAATTTCTCTTCAAGTTCAATCTGAATCCTTAAAGCTTTTTCTTCTCTTTATGATCAAAGGATTTAACTTCTCCAACTAACTCATGCAACTCAGATTTTTAGATTTTCCTTTAATAACTATTTCTTCAGTTTTAGATATTTGGAGGATGAGAGCAATCAGTTCAAGTTCTTTATTCACTACTTTCTCCTCTAAAGCATTTTTCTCAATAGTTAATTCACACACAGAGTATATCAGCAAACTTGCAAGACTCTTTAACTTCTTAGCAGAGTAGTTAGCTAGGTTTTCATTAATGTTAGAAATGGTTACCTCTTTTTCTTCTTCATCTTCTGTGTTCTCCATTAATGCAAAAAAAGGAAAAATAGATAATTGGATTGTCGTCTACTTCTAGCATAGACACATCTCCAGACTTCTCATTTTCATTAGATTCACTAGAAGAATCTCCTTATGCTGTCAGAGCGTGATTTACTGCATAATCAGCTCCAACCTTCCTTCTTAAATTTTTAGGGACTTGGTCCCTATTTTTTTCCCCTGTCACCTCCAATCTTGAGATACTTCTGATAATCCAATTTGTGAATTAGACAGTCCATAACAAAATGATCAGGACTTCAACATTTGTGGCACATTTCAATATATTTTCCTCTTTTGTTATTGCTTTCTCCTCTTTGGAACTAACCATTCTTCCTCATTTCTTTGACAATTCTTTTTGCCAAATAGGCACTATCAGTGTCCTCTTCTACTAAATCAAGTTTTAAATCCTTCAATACATGGGATTTTCCCTTTTTCACTTCATTCTTCTCCAACCCTTCCTGCTTCTTAATCCCATGGGTTCTTAGATTTCCAATCAATTCATCCATCGTTAGGGTCTTGAGGTTTCTTTCTTCAGTTATGGAATCCACTTTGCTTTCCTATGACTATGGAAGAACACCAAAAATCTATGTTACTTGGATATAAAATGGAATCACTTCTCCTAAATAGTGAAGCTCATTTTTCACAGAAGTGAATCTTGTATGTACTTCTTGGATGGTTTCTCCTTCTTTCATGGTGAAGAAGTCAAACTGAGTATTAAACATGTCTACTTTTTAATCCATCACATCAATGGTACCTTCATAAGCAGTCCTCAAGCAATATAAGACAACCCTGGCATTTTCACAGGCTGAGATCCTATTATATTTATCCGGTCCAATACCACAAAGTAGCAGTTTCTTTTCTTTGGAGTTCTTTTCACCTTTCTTTCTATCTTCATCATTGAAATCTCTTCTGTGATTTACTACCATTCTTGTTATTTGTCCTTCATTTACTTTTTTAACTGGAACATAAAGACCATCAAGAATTACGCCAATAAGTTCACTGTCTTCAGCTATAATAATGTCAAACATCCTAGTTTTCTACTATCCATAATATTACCCATTAAATCTAATGGGTCTAGTGGTAGTTTCCCTTCTTCCAAGTTTGGTGGAGCAGCCATGCTAACCAAATCTATCCAAGTTTGAAGCTTTTAGTGTGTTCTTGCTCTGATACCAATTGTTAAAATCCTGGGGATGTGGGGGGGGGGGGGGTTGAACCACACTGTGAGGGACCGTGTCACTCAAAATAAGTAATAGGCAATAAAAAAGTAATTTAACCAGGAACACAAAACATTGCATAAAACATAAAGAACACAAGGTTTAACATGTAAACCCCTTTTCTCAAGGGAGGAAAAACCATGGCTTTCTCTCACAAGCTCTCAAAAGTTCACTATAATAAACCTCTTGATTAAAGACTCAAACCTGATGCAAACTCTTGGCACCACCTTCTTGTACTAACTCTACTACAACTTGACAACTCAGCAAAGATTCTTTTAACACTAGTTAACTGTAACGAGTTTCAAGCCTAGGAAACTCTACCTAAGGACTCTCAAAGCAAAAATAAAAGAGCATTACACTTATAGCTTGAGTAATTCAGTGACAATTTAGGACTCACTCAAGAAAACTCACTATTTTCTGCATACAAGAAATAAGAAATTAAGCAATGTTATTGAGTGTTTGCCTTTTTTTCACCTATAAATTTTGGAATTCAAAAACTGCTTGATTGAGAAGTATCATTTTCATTTTATATATGAGTAATGATTTGAGTTAAAATGTTATTGGACCAGGAGTCCTCAATAGTACAAGCAACACCTGCACAATTTGTTACACAAGAGGACAAAATTGTGCATACATTTTGCCACCGGTACTATAGCTTTGAACATCCAGGAACATGGTCCCTTGAAGTCATCTGCCCATCATCAATATAAGATACAACATAGATTGTTTCTCTTAAATTCTCCTGTGGATCAATCATTATGTCGTACTTGGCCACATACAACAACAATATTACTACAAATTTGCATGTTTCACTAAGTTTAAGAAAACTTAAAGAGATATAGGTAAGAGAATTCAAATTAAATTTAAGGGAAGATATAATTCACCCTGACAAATCCTCATAAAGTGGTCCTCTTCTGTAACCGAACTTTATCCTCTGTCATTGATTTCTACAATACTATTTTTTAGCATGAGATATAATATTTGAATAATCTATAGGATATAGGTGGACAGGTCTTCTCAATGAACATTGTAACTCCACATGCATATGTCCTTTACTTCGAAAAATGGTGAGTGGATAAAATTAATACATTTATGTTCAAACAAAAAACTCACTCACTTAGGGTGTGTTAGATAGGAAGAAAAATATTTTACTCGAAAATAAATTTTTGAAATATACCAATCTTTTGATGCTTAAATAAAAAGTAGAAAATGTTGTAGTATAAAGATATAAATAATTTAGGCAATGCACTAGTCGATAACCAGCTTGACACAGACCCGGACATCCAATCCAGATACAGAGAACTAAACGACCCTAATCTCGATTATGAATATGAATCCCAACTTTCATCCTAACCAATGTGTCGGCCCCAACCCTGAGATAAAATCCCAACTCTCGACCTGCCTACCCAACCTTGACCCTAAAACCCAACACAAAGGATTAACAACGAGACCAAAACACAATAAATAATACCAAACCCCAATAAGCATGCGAAGACCCCATCCGATAAGACCCTAACCTGGGACCTAATCCTGACTACGAGAGTCACGTCCAAACCTAACAACAAGTTCTGACCCAAATAAAGGCATGTCCACCCCGAACATGATCTCAAAATGCAACCCTAATACTCAAGTATGATACCCAAAAGATCAAAAATCAAACCATGAAATTCAATGCCAAGAACAAAGACTTCACCCGTTCCACAAGTCGAAACTTCAATACAAGAAATCCTAGCCTTGAGATATAACCCCAGCATTAACACTTGGTAGTAAAACTCAACCCAAACTGACTCAACTTGAATAGACAAATATTTGACCACAAGATCAAACCTTTCACCTAAGACCTACTAAATTTACTATGACCTAAACTTCAACTCCTGAATATCTCTAGCCGTACCAAGTGAACCCTACTCTTTGGACGCCGAACCTTGGACTACCACACCCATAACTCACAAATCTAGACTAGTCCAGGAACTAAAATAGAAAATCATTATTACAACTAGTCGAACACTGTTAAACTTTTGTTGGAGATTCAGTAGTTGTCAAAACTGAAACTAAAATCACTGTTCCAAAACCAAAAGACAAAAAATTGACTTAGTAACAAAAATCATCCATCCTGAGCTCGAAGAACCAATCAAAGCAAACAAACCAAGAAAGAGTTTGAGGGAATCTAGTATTTTCTTGACAATTTGAAAAAGATAAACCAATCTATGATTCAACACTACTTTTTTCTAAGGGTTGCCTTGGCTTTTAGCTTCATGAAAAAGTGGTAAATAAGGATAAAAAATAAAAAATTTGACATGAAAAAACATATTAAGTTTTCCAAACATCATAAGCAAAGGAAAAGAAAATCACAGCTCATTTAACTCTTTTTCAGAAAATTCTATACAACCCATAAATCTCTTTTTCAAAATAGAAAACCGAAAACATCATATTAAGACTTAGAATAGGGGCCTCACTCCTAACTCTAATCCACCTCCTAATCCCTACTTTTAGTCCCATCTCAAGATATGGTTCCTTAATTTTAACCTTGATAGGGAGCTGACTCTTGACACCAACTAAAGACCTAATATTGATTCGAGTCGGGGTAGAGAATTATAGTCGATCCTAGGTCAGGGTTAAGAGTCAAAATCTTGGATGCAGGTGTAATAACCCAAGACTACCCGCTAGTTGTTACACGATGCTCATGACCTTGAAGGATCATAAGCTAACCCTTTCCTGACATCTATACCAAAAAAACTACATAATATCTGAAAATAAATGTGGAAAAACAGGTAGAAACAAGCCATAAGGTTCAACACATCTATAAATACTCAAAATTGAAAACTTAATACTAATATATTCGTACGAAAAGCCTCTAACTGTCTAAACTGTGGAGGTGATAGGACATGTCCCCAATTAACTCCGTCAACTAAAAATAAACAACGTATGGTGCAATAATGATAAAAGGATAATTCTCGAATAAAGAGGACTCAATGCTACATCTACTGCTGCTGACTGGGACTGAACTGCTAATGGTACTCTAGATCACGTGCCTCTGGACCTATGGTGTCAAATAAAACACCATAGTGCAAATGCTTTAGTATAGGAATGTACCGTGTATGCAGAAGAGGTAAGGCTAAATTCAAGGCCCCATGCATGAAACGTTACATAACTAAATAATCATGAAAATACCGAATGAGAACACATACTATAATGCACAAACCATAATCACATTCATTACTACTCTCGACACTAAAACTCGGATACCGCTTTACTGTCATTTGAGCTCACTGCTCACACTGAGATACTAAATCACTAAATTATTTGATACTGATAGCTAATTAATTGGATATATTCACATCAATGAGTGAATTCTGAGCACACTGCTCTCGATTGATGGAATCGGAGATCAACCTCTCTAATGGATGATTCTAGAATCTATTATCAATAATAAGAAAATGATCATGTTCGAATCTGACAACAAGAATACTCAACAGAATCTGAGACTGAGATCAAGCCTATCTTCCGGATGATCTCTAGATATGATAACAAGAATACTCAACTGAATTTCATACTGAGATCAAGACTATCTATAGAGAGATCTCTAGATCTGATAACAAGAATACTCAATTAAATCTTAGACTGAGATCAAGCCTATCTATCAGTAGATCTCTGGATATGATAGCAAGAATACTCAACTGAATTTGAGACTGAGCTCAAGCCTATCTATCGGGAGATCTTTAGATCTGATAACAAGAATACTCAACTGAATTTGGGACTGAGATCAAGCTTATCTATCAGGAGATTTTTTGATATGATAGCAAGAATAGTCAACTAAATCTGAGACTGAGATCAAGCCTATCTATCATGAGATCTCTGGATATGATAATAAGAATACTCAACCGAATCTAGGACTGATATCAATCCTATCTTATGAGAGATCTCTGGATATGATAATAATCAAATGTATATAAGAACAAACCTATCTGACGGATAGTCATGAATCAATGGAACTATCTGAGTTCATCACTTAGATAGATGACTGTACCTCCCCGTCCTGATTTCAGAAGATTGATACTGAAACTGCAACCGTGGGAAGTAGTTACTTAACAAATATGTCCCAACCTTACATGGGTAGGGTCCAAGATATAACCCCAGCTGGAAGGGTATCAATACTATGCCACGGGTAAAGACCCCCATGGTCAAGCCTCTCTAACAGATGACCCTTGCAGGAAATCAGCCCAAGGCATTATAACAGTCAAACCTCTCTAATTGTGATAGCCTCTACTGATGGGGACTCCTGCATCCTGCCTTGGATATGTAGTTCTGGAGTTCAAGGATTGATCCTAATGAATAAGCCTCTCTCTGTCGGGGAGCCGCTATCCCTTCCCTCGCTCGGTGCTAGCTCCTACTACCAACTAAAAGACTCCAAAATAAATTCTCAACTGAATACAAACTAAACTAAATCTAATACAGATCATATTTCTCAAATGATCTGACTAAGTTAAACTAAATTCACATGGCTCTATATCTGACGGAATACCACTGAATCACGGTATCGGACTGACGATACATAGTTTGAATAGATTACTCGGTCACTACCAAGGTCAAAAGTGAACAATTGAATACAACTAGATCTGAGCTGAGTACAACGCTAAGGCTAGATTACTAGCGATACGGTGATTACAAATATTAATAAGATTACTGACATTTCTTAAGTTCTTTATCAGTCCGAGGATATAGAGTTCTATTATTCATTGAGTTTTGAGAATCATGGCCCGACTAGGATTATCATGAAAAATGACACAGGCTCTAGACAACAGCTAAATTGTCGGGTAAAATACCCCCAGGACTCGATAACTCAAAAGTAAGACATAACCATTCTTGACTAGTCATAACCACGGTCATTCATTTATCACTTCATGAATTTAGGAATCACAACCATATATTCACTATCACAGTCACTAAGGCATCACTTCAAGAATTTAGGAATCACAACCATATATTCACTATCACAATCACTAAGGGATCACTTCAATAAGTTAGGACTCATACACATATAATATCGTAGGGGAAACATGCTATTAGATCATGCTCCATTCAACAAGATCTTGCATCAAGTACTTCACACTTATATCAATCTTGGCATGTATTCGATAGCACATAATTGGGGAAACTTCATACTATCATATCACAATTTACTCGTCAAGCACTTGGTATGTATTAAAGGCTTAGCATATATCAAAGAGCATGGAATTGGGGAATTTCCTACTATCATGTCTCAACTTGTTCGCTAAGTCCTTTCAACAAACACTAGGCATGCATTGGTTGCGTCTAATTTGGAATTTTATGCTATCATGCAACAATTCACTCATTAAGGCATTTCATCAAACACTAGGCATGCATGGGTTTACACCTAATTATGGATTTCATGCTATCATATCTCATTTCATTTACTAAGTCTTTTCATCAAACACTAGGCATGCATGGATTTATACATAATTGGGGGTTTCCTAATCAACATGCTCTAATGGCCCTAATTCCTTCACATAAGCATTTTATCAAACATATGGGGATCATGTTTTGCTCATTCAACCAATTCTACACTTAATTGATATGAACACATCATCTAACAAGCAACCTGAAGAGGATTTATCAAAACTATCACATAAATTCCACATACTAGTGTCAAAGCTTGAAAGCCTTGTAAACAAACATGAATCAGAACTCAATGAAAGAAGGAACATCAATTTCTACTCATATGAATCATGAAAACCCATAAACACAATATCTTTGAATTTTAGAAAAGGGTTCTTGAGCTTTGTGGATGAAAAGGATCCAAGAATCAGCATCTACATACCTTGGAAAAACTCTTTTCTTAAACGTTCTTGGAGAGATTCTTGATTCCTCTTGATTTCTCTTGATCTCTATTAATTTTTCTTGAAGAAGAAATAAGAGTTTTGATTTTGTAAAACACTAGTTTGATGTTAAAGATGGGAAATGAGGATGAGAGCCTTTTACATGCTGGCAGGACGCGCCATAATCTCGCCAGTTCACTTGAAATTGGATAATTGGAAAACTGTATGACGACGCGACGTGGTGGCAATCGTGTTGCCACCTTGGTTGCGAACTGAAAAGGCACTGCGACACAGTGGAATCGAGTTAGTGAACTAGAAATTGACAACTTTTGAAATTAAGCCTTGGCGCGATACGCCATAATCGCGAAGGCTCACTGGATTTTGATGATTCCCATTTTGGCTGGATTCATGATGCTCTAAAGTTCCAGGTGGCACACTGTCTCACTAAAATAGCTCTAACTCTTAGCTCGAGTATTGGATTTGGAAAAATTCGTTATCGATGGAAAGCTTATTCAATGCTCTACATGACAAAAGGTTGATATTAGGGACATTCTACATGGTTCAAAGTACTTCACACTTGGGAAGACACCTCTTAAACTTTTGGGACCGAATTTTTGCTTCACAGAACACACTCTACGGCTCAGACTAGGAGAGAATTTTTATGGGGTATTACAACAGGTCGTGGTTAATAGTTTGGTGGTGAGTCTAAAATAAAGTTTCTTTAGATTTAAGGAAATAAAGTATTTTTTTTAACATTTAGGGGACATTTGGTAGTTTCAGATTTATACAGCTATTACTAGTACATAGATTAGTTATGATGGAATCTATGCATTATTACATGCAGGAATTTGTTATGCAGGGTTTACTTGTTCATGTATTAGATATTCCACCTTCTATCCCACATATAATTATACATCTATTACCTCATAACTGATACACATATTAGGAAGATTTCTAAATTGCCGATAAATACTATATTAATTTTATACATGAATAACTGACCTTTAATTAACTACCAAACATCAAATTAATGAAAAAGATGACTTCGTTAATAACAGTACGAAAAGAAAGTAGAATTGTCACCTCACTCCCACCTACAATCTTGTCACACCTACCCAATCCACATGCTATCCCCACCTTTCAAATCATACCCACACAAGTCGCATAACCCTAGCTGGCAAACCCAATCCCTCCTGCCTAAGTGGAAATACAAAGATTTTCTCACAACTATTCATGTATAGCTATGAGAATTTTCAAACTTAATATTAAACATCCTATTTTAAACTTGAATAAGATACCTTCTAACAAGCTACAAGACAATTACTTATGTAGTTGTCACCTTCCATTCCCATGTACACTGCACCAAAATTGTACCCCATGATTCCCCCAAACACCTTGAAAACTTTAACCTTTATTGTGACCACTGCCGCTCTACCTTGAATGCCTAATCACAAACGTTCGCCCCCACAAGCCTGCACTCAAATACTAGATCTAAGATATGAGAATGGACCCATAGAAGCTCGATACCTGATGCTTATAAAAGCCTTAAGACCAGACACAACACCATTACCCACCCCAAGCTTATATAACCAACTTAACCTACCATAGCTAATCTCAATCCTACCCCTCCTATATCTACGTAACTTATCCCGCATATCATTTTCACCACCCCATATCAAGGAATATGACCTAGACCTCACACCCATATAAAGCTAGATACTAAGCTAAGGCTCAGTAATCCCAACCCCTGCCTAGACTTTCCACTACGACCAACATAGGACCATCTACCCTCATCTTGGTCACACTAGACCTAAGACAATAGCTAAACCAAAGATCAAGCCCATCACCTAATGAGCAGTGTTGAGACTACGCCTAAGGTGAGCACACCTCTCTCCTAGGTCTAGGACTATGCATAGGCCAGGTAACCCATGACCGTACCCTCGCTAAGGCGCTTGTCCAGGCCCAGGCTGAGGATCTTTTCTCCTTCTTCCACACCCATACCTTATACCATTCGTAAGCCTAGGACAATTCGTTTGACAAAAATCGATACCATATGAAGGAGCCCCTACTGTTACCTAAACATGGATACAATCCTAGAATATACAAGACCATGCCTCAGGCTAATACAAAGTAAAGGCCTAGGACATCCCCTTCTCCTGCAAAGACTTAGACCATATCCCAACCTAGATCCACCCAAGTCAAGGATCGAGACCAAGCCTATGATTAGGAACTAATTGGACACTAGGGACTTACTACCATAGAAGTGGTTAATAATATGCCTCTATCGCCCTTGACACCTTAAAAGCTCTTAAGGCCTCCTAAAGCTAGGACCTTACTCAGAACCAAAGCCCGGCTATGCCTAAAGCCTAAGAATATCTTTCTTCCCTATTCTCGAGACCATACATAAAACCTCTTTCTTATTAGCCCAAGTGCTAGACAACAACATTCTTAAGAACCCCTCCTAAAAATAGAGACCACTCTTGACCTCAAGACACCCCTTGCCTAAACACTTGAGACATGATCAAGACACCATACCTCATCAAGCTTTTTTCTAGGACCCTAAAGCCCCAATCTCTGCTAAGTTTTGGAAACACACCTGGGCTAAGAAACCCACACCCTCAAGATTAGGACAAAGTCAAGACACAAGAACTGTCTCCTACCTTAAAATCCCCACACAAAACTCCCGCCCTCTCAAGTGCATCCCTAAAAACCCAACATTTTACATTTTAATGCCTCCTCAAAATTCTAATCCCTAATGTCCTTAAATGCTAGGACCTCAGACGTGCCAACCTTATCGCTTAAACCAACTTTATATACGTAACTTAACCCACCCCTATCTAATCCCTAGCCTACCTATCCTATATTACCCAACTTACCCAACATATCCCTCCCTATCACCCTAGGATAGGTACTATGCACAGGACCCTACCCTCATAAAAAAATTACTTTTAAGTTATAGCCTAGTACTTCTTCCCCCATCTAGACCTGGGTTCACATCTGGGCTCATAAACTCCTACTCTAGCTCAAGACTATGTCCAAGAACCCCTACTACCTAGCTTAAGACTTGGCTTAGGAACCCCCACATCTACCTAGATCTAGGACTCGACCAAAACCAAATACCAACCACTTCCTCATGCCAATTCTCAGGCCTATTCTTAAGTCAAGGATATCCCTCCCTCATGTCTATGACCATGCGTACATGTAAGAATGTCCAATTTTACCCACATCCAAGTTTAAGACCCCCTTGTTCCTTCTCATAACTACACCATGGACCACGTCTTTTCCTTGAAAACCATTTACCAAATCTCAGGACCAGGTGCAAGACCCCACATCTATGTACAAACCTGGGATCATGGTCATGCATATGACCCCAAAGCCTATGCTTAGGGACACGACAATATTTATGTATGAGATGCCTTTCCCTCACCCATGTTACATATAAGACCATAACTACGTCCAAGCATAGGACCACCTATCTATTTAAGCTTGAGACCACACCCAAATCTAAGATCAATGCTATTTTTTTGCTCCACCCCATGATAACACCTTAAGTTTTTAGAATTAGAACCATGCCTATGGATAGAACCCTAATACTGCCCCAAGCTTAAAAATTCTCCCCATCTCGACTACGAGACCATGCACAGGACCACCTCACCCTATCCCAAGCCTTAGACCATGCTCAAGCCTAGGTAACCTTTCCCAAAGCCTAGGACAAAGCTCAAGCCCATGACTATCTCACTCTTACACATGAGACATATTGAAAAAAACTAAACCCATATATGTCATTGCCTAATCACCCCTTGACCTAGCCCTCATCCCAGCTCAAGAACACTCCTAGGCTAAGAAACCCCCTCTTTCTAGCCTAGAATAAACTCTCTAGTCCTACCATAAATGGTAAACCACCCCCTCCTCCCTACCCATGTTTGGGACCATTTGTAGGCTGAGGAACCCCATATCTAATCCAAATCTTAGACTATTCCAAATCTAATAATTGTTACCTAGACGAAGCCTAGGGCCAGGATCACTCCTGCATCTTCACCCTATACTTGAGAAAGATGTTACCCCAACCCCTTTATAGATATGATACCACTCATAAGTATATGATCCGTTCATGCCTCAGCCTAAACTTTGGGCCACATCGAAGCCATAGACCCTCTTAGCTTAATATCTGGGTAAGAATTAGAGCCCCCGTTCCCATCAAAACTTTGTTCCACACCCAATCTTAGGATGAAAACTAGGAATAATAAATTAGCCTATCAAAACCTTAATACAGCACCAAAACTCCACAATTACCCTAAACCCACCCTTGTACCAATACTCCACCCCTTTTACCCAACCTACAAATTGTACCAACACCTTACCCCTACCCACCCTAACTTAACCCCCTACCTATGTACCTCATCTACCAAACTTACTAACTTTGTACCCTATCTACCCTAACCTTACCTACCCAAACCACTTACTTTACCCCCTAACCTAAACCTAATCCACCCCTACCTTTACCCCAACCCCTTTTATGTGTTGCATATTTTCAAATGTTTTTAGCAACATATTTTTTATACTATAGCAAAATAAGTAAGAACCACTTGTTTACCTAGAAAAAATTATTTAAAAAGATTTTCCTCTACACCAAAACCCTTAAGCCAACCAAACATGAGAGAAATTGAAATAATATGTCATTTACACCACAACACATCCATTATATCCTTTTCATAAAGTTCCATTCAACCTAATGAATTTCATTAAAAACCAAAATATACACCACATTAGGATTTTTGAAAATTTTATTAAACTAGATACACAATTTATTTTAAGAAATTAAGTACTTCAAAAGCATGACACTCTTTCAAACATCCATTTATCCATTTTTATTAAAATCTCACAATATGAATTCAGTAAAAATTTGAAGTATTCTTTACTAAAATATTATAGACGCTATTAGACTGACATCATGACATCATGAATCTTTAACTTTCATTGGTACATTGTGCACACACAATACATAATCTTCGTGACTGATAATGAAGACTAAGAAAAAAATAAAGACTAAATCTTTAAAAAATAACCAGTAAAATGTAGGGGACAATATTTCTTTATAGGTGATTCAATTAAAAAATCAACAGCTTCATTTAAAGTGTTAAAGTATAACTTTTCTACCATAAACATACATTTCAAGATACCATATAAAGAACCAGTCTTATAAATATTTTGGTCCTATTTGCCATCGAGAGAAGATAATTTCTAAAATAATCCTTTATATTGCTTTTCAAATCGGCAAATCACATGATTTTGCTGTCATACATTTGGAGAAAGAGATGAGTGATTTCTTATAGAGAATATGCTATTCTTTTTCACTTATATGACCAATTTTTTTAGTGCCACATACCTACAAAAATATCTTCTTGAGTTATATTTAATTTACCTCTACATATGTCTACATTTATCACGTATGCCTTGAGTAACTCATTTTGAAATAACTAATTCTCCTTTAATGAGTCTCTTGTTTCAATTTACAAAATCATTCTCGTACCCATCTTGGTACACAACAATTCTTGAGATAAATGTCAACCACAAGTTGGGTACATAGCATATGTCTTTTTCAATTTGTGTGAATCTAATATTTTTCTGGGTAAAAATATCTCAGATCTTGCAATCTTTGAGTAACTTGTGTTACCCTTTTTGAAAAAATCAAATTTACTTGCTATATATTTGTGGAATAGATACTCAACCAATGTAGTACGGTAAGACATTGATGTATCAACTATCCATTCAATTTACGGACCTTCCAAGTGCATGCAATACTCTTCATTATATATGAGGAGAACAATAATATGATTGTTTTGCACCGTGGTTGCTGTGTTTTCATCATTCTTATGGACACTAATTTAACCTTTTTCATTTTTTTAAATTTAGAAAATCTCATAAAATAAGTGTTATTTGTATAAAATGGAAGCCAAACAATAATTTGATTTTACCAAAAAAATTATAAGACTTGACCTTGTTTGTATAAATATACAAATCAGACAACAAATGATAAAATTGTAAATTGTAGGTGGTTGGATAATGATTTAGTGGAATGCACGCAACACCTGACCTTGTTCATAATAGGAATCCAAAACTAATTAAGGAATAAGAGAACTTGTTAGCATTCATTATGAGCATTCTATTTATGTTTGAGACAGAAAACTCTAATGAAAGAATATAAAAATATTTTCATTAAAATTTTCAATAATATCAAAAAATGAAATACAATAGTAATGAAAATTTTATCCAACATCAACATTTGTCTATGAAACATGAAACTACAAAGAACTATATGAACCGGGACAATGTCTTGGCAATATAATGAATAAAAGTACTAGAGACTCTGAATCAAATTTTCCTTCTAAAGAATGAACATCTTAGAGAATTAAAAGTTTTCCTAAAAATCTAATGTTGCACAGAACTATGAGAATGTGCCTCCAAACCTACTTCATAAAATTGTGTAGAGCCTAAGAAAGATAAATACATGGAATATTTTGTTATGTAGAACAAGTAAAGTGATAAGATATGCCTCATATAAAATAACACATAAATAAAAACTAAAACATAAAAAGAAATATGTCATCACTGACTCCTAAGTTATAATATAAGGCTTCTATTCATTATTTCTAAACTAGATAGTATCACTGACTTTCTATAGTTCACCATGGTCTTTATGGATTCATTAAATTCCCAACTATCTAATCCTTGATCTATGTTTGATGTATCGATAGAGATTTAATAATTACGGCCAACAAAATCATTCTTATAGAGGGAAACATATGTTTGTTAAATTAAGGATCAAACCATACCTACATTGAAAAAACATAGGTTTCAGGTCCTGAACCATTTAGACTTACAACTTCTAGGTTAATCATCTATTTCTTTTAATCCTATATTTAGTATTTTTGTATCATCAAATAACATTTAAAGCCATTCTATTTTTGTTAAGCGCAGATATCGTAGTTGCTATCATCAGACAAAGACTTGCAAGTCATCTATTTTATCATTCATTTAAACATAAGGTCTGTCATCCATTTTGTATGTCCATCATTCCAAATCTTATATAAGATGATCCTTGAAATTATCAAAATCACCTTTTGAATTCAGTAACTATTTAGGAGTCACAAAATATTCTAAGTCTTATAAATATATTACCATAAATAAATTCACCCCATATCAATACAAATTTATTTCAATAATTCATCAGCTAGTATGGTGGTGACTAGAACTTCTTAATTAATCATCCTTACATAAAGCAATCCTAACAATTTAAAAATCTATTCTCATGTTGAACTCAAATAACTGTTGTAAGAATTTATCATGGAGAAATAGTCATGAAAAACTTAAATTTTTTAACTGTCAATAAAATATTCCCCAACCGTAATTCAAAATTCATGATTTATACAATAGCGAAGATCTAAAAACTATAATTTTAATAATTCTAGAGAAAATGGTTGTTATACATAACTCCAAATTACTTGAAGAATGATCAAACTTTTTTAAAAGAGAACTTCAATTGTTTTTCTTGAGATCTTTATATGGGTTTTTCTTAAATCTCTAATTTTATAATAAAGAATTAATTAAGAATCTATATTTTGATGTTAGAAAGAGTGGAAAACACATTGAATTACACGTACAAAACTTTCCTTGATGTGGGATAAAGTGGAGATAAGAGAATATTAATATTATAGCATGAAAAGTTGGAGAATTAATTTGAAATTCCAAAAAATGCACCTTTTAAAAGAATTCATCATGCACCATAGTGGTCAACTTTTGGATATTTCATTGGTGAAAATAGATAAGAAAACTTTTGGACAATTGTAGCGACCAACTTTTAATGTCTGCAACACTTGGTACATGTTTAACTTAAACACCCAATTTTTTTCCAAATGTTTTTGGTTATAATATGACAAGGAATATGAGTTGTATATATATAAAAATTGTTGTAATGTAGTGACGATAAATATTTCTTCAATATAATTATTTAGATACCAAATTTAGTAATATTTTTCTCCTCCTATATTTGTCATATCGTATAAGAGAACCTGTTAGAAATATCAGGAAAAGAAAACTCAGTCACCTTGAGTTATATTCCCATAACTATTGTAGTTGAATTGTACTATCTTCTGATTTGTGTGTATTGTACAAATACAACCATTAAAACGTGGCTCAAAAATCTCAAGCAACAAACACTCGACATAAAAAATCATAAAACACATCTTCAAGCACTCTCATATACAAACTAAGATGAGATTTTATAGTGTGATTTGGGCCATGCATCAAGAGCATGAGAACTTTAACGATCTATATTCTGATATTTTCTTCTTTGATTTGAGTCGCCCTGGCCTTTCAAATTTATTCGTGTAGTTGTTTAGATTTTGATCACCAGAGTTTGGATTTTCTTGACTTTCAAATTTTCAATGACTATTTATTTGTTTATTTATACCTTTTTTATTCAAAAATAATTACTATTTTTGGCTGATTTTGAGTTAAATTTAACGAGATGTCTTTTAGGTATGATATTTTTACACCAAAAATATGGCAATTGGATGTTAAATCCATATGATCACTTCTAAACTATTATTTTAAAGTTCAAATTATTTACCGTAGGCTTTTAATGACCATCCAAGTTATTTTTTGCATTTTCATGTATTTTTAATATTTAGATATTTTCTATATCTGTTCCAAGTCATTTTTAACTTGATCGAACTGACAATTCAACTATCGAAAAGTTCATTTGATTTTTAGCTCCAATTCTTTATTTTAAAGTCTTCATTGCTAAGAATTTTCTATCAAAAAAATATTTAATTAAATAACCTTGTATGACAATTTTGATAACTCTAATAGCTCTATAGCCTTAATTTTAGGCTAGGTGGACCTTTCGTTTGGTTTCCAAGATTTCAAACTCATTTAAGGCTATTGGCTAAAAATTAAGAAAACTGACAATAGGTTTGGGAACCACTTTTTATTGGAACAACCTCAGATGAAAATTTTGACTATGCCATTATGTTTGGAATACCAAATTTGATTCGGTTGCATAGTTCTGACACGTATATGGGATGCTGAATAAATTTTGAGGGGTTGGTGTAGACTTGAAAGAATTCCAAGTCTTCAACTGATGCACTCAGCTGGTGCACCCTCTAAAGTGGCTCTTTGGCTGATTCAGTGGAGGCCACTTTGGAAATCAACTGGGTTCTTTAGATGCTTATCATGCCCTAGTGAGCCGCTTTAGCGGCAAGCCGACTGCTCAATAGAAAGACGCTTTTGCATTTTCTAGCTACTTTTCTTTGCATAACATGCAAGGGTGGGTACCATTTTAGCGACACCTCAGCGCTCTAGTGTTTACTGCTAAAGCAAACCAGTGCCTACTTTAGAAGTAGCTGGGAGCCATTACAAGCTCCATTTTCTCGATTTTCCACCAATTTCGCAAAAATTCAAGGGTGAGAAGCCCTATAAGGTATGAGAACTTGGGAGAAATATTAATAGGTGATTTAGGGGTCTTCATAAGCTAGAATTACTCATTTCTTGGGTGTTCATAAGCTGGAATTACTCATTGCTTCTCAAAATTTATGGTATGTTATAATTAATTTCTTGGTTATTTTATCAATTATTTCCTAAAATCCCTAAAATATTGGTGAGTTTATTTTAGCACTATTTGAGCTTTGAAATTTCTCATTCTTAAGGATAAATATTGCTTGAGGATTGAGGGACGTGTTGTTAGTTTCGAAAGTGCAATTCTGTAAGCAGACTTCATATGGTATTTTTGGTTGATTCTAGATTCAAAGATCAAAAGTGCATATAGAATCGCTTTTCTCTTATTTTTTATTAGCTTATCATTTTGCTATATTGGGATCTTGTGGAGGCTCCTTGGAAGGGAAATCACTAATTTAGTAGATTTCACCGGGCTTTCTTCAGCGTCTAAGTAGGCTTGATTTACCTTTCTCATAGATTCAGCTACCTTGTAAAATATTTATGATAATGTGTGAGTTATGTGTTAGGAATTAGGTTTTTGAGGTATAATTAGAGTTATTTAGAATATTTATCCTATTAAGGAACCGTATATTAGGCATAATTGACTTTGTTACTCAGGTTTTAGGTAGTATTGCTATCAGAGGATAAAAAGTGCCTTATTTAATATCTAGTGGTAAAATTAGATTCCTTAGACTAGTTCAGGGTATAGTTTGACTTAGAATCAATAGATTAGTGGTGGGTCCCTCCGGCTTACTTTAGCAAAAGAATATTGTTAGCTCCTAATAGTATTATTTGGCATGTTATAATTAAATATATATCTAAGAGTTCTATATGGATAGGTGATTGATACTTATTATAGGATGGTAATTGCGAGTTGATGCTAGTTTTGGTGTAAGTTCAACAGATTATTATCGATGAATTTTGATTCAAGCCTAACAATTGATTACATCACTTTCAATTCAAGTACAATATTGTGAGGTTGCTTATGGTATTGATGTTATTGAAGAATTCATGTTTATGGCTTCGATATGTGGTTACTTATTATATTTCTGGTTACTTCTTCTCTTGACTTACACCGTCTAAGCTAATAGGGGCCCTTAATGGGTTATTTACTTTTTCAACTTACTGGCTTATGTGGGACAATTTTAAAGTAATAATTTGGATTCCTTCATGCTATTATCATTTTTATTTGTTATTTACTTATTTATAGTATGCAAAATATCATTTTGGGCTTGCCACTTTCACTCAACAAAATTTATTTATCTCACATTATTATTATTATTGTATTATGATTTATCTAAGTCATCTAATGATGAGTACTGAGTATCAATAGATTTGGTATTCATACTACACTTTGGTACTTTTTTGGTCCAGATTCAAGTATGAGAGTCTATCATTGATACTAATATCTTCCTAATTTGAGTTCAGGGATATAGTGAACTCTCAGAGTCGAAGTTTACCTTTTTCCTTCTTCTATTTATGTTTAGTCATTCCATATTTTGAGACTGATGTATATTTGACTTGATCGTACATTGTATTCATTTTTGTTAGAGGCATTGTACCGACACCTCTAGGTTGTGCGATGTTATTGCTATCTTATCTATCTTTTAGATTATTATTATTATTATTTGAATTGTTGTTATAAGTCTTTACATGAAAAATTTATTCTTTTATAAGGTTTTCCTCTAAATTAGACCATTCTTTATAGCTTTGGGCTACAAGGATATGCTCCATAATTTGGGCCTATTTGACACTCCGGGTGTGGATTACACTAATTTTCAATTTGACATTGTAGTTTGACAATCTTCCCCCACTAACATTGACGTATTTTGTTGAGGTCTTCTTAGAGAGGTATATGCCTCGAAGTCTTAGAGATTATTTGAGGGATCAATTCTCGAGGTTGGAGTAGGGCTTCGTGACTTTATTGGTGTATAAGGCTTAATTTCATGAGTTGTATCAGAATGCCACATTTATCTTGATGATCAATTATGAGTGGCTTTCATGTTTTATTTGAGAGTTGAAACTCCCTCTCTGTATGTCTACATAGATTTTTGTTCTTGTAGGTAGATCTTTTGCGGCTTAAGTGGTCAACAATAAGAGGCCATGATATTAGGGTAGTTTTAGTGGGAGCCATAGTGGCTCACATTTTAAAGGCAGTGGTTCTCAAGGTTGGTACCCTCTGCATTAGCCATATCATCATCTGGGTCAGTCAAGGAGCCCCATTCATGCCATACTATTGATTACTGATGGATCCAGTTTAGTTACAGTGATCAAATTGTCTAGAGTGGTGGTAAACCTCTGAGGGTTTCATGTTCTAGTTATTCTAGCCTTGGTAGTTATTTTTTATTAGTTGAGTCTTCTAATTTCAAGATACCACAAGGGGTGTAATACAGTTTTGGGGATTTTGCCCATTTCTCAAAAGACTGCCTAATTGAGGAGCCATGGTTTCATAATCTTAAATTGTTCAACCAATTAGAAAAGTTCTTTTCCCACCTATAGGTGATATGTATGGTCATCGAGGTAGTCTCTAAGGTGCTCACGAAGGTCCTTAAGCAAGTTGTTGTAACACCCCATATTTTCCTAGCTTATTTTAACTCTCAGTATATGAGTATTTTAATATAAAATTTTTCAAAAAACTTATAATTTTTCAGTTTAGAACTTATCATTATATAGAAAATTCAATCAGCTTTCCAACGATATAAAATTCACCCAAATTCGATACCTGATCGAAGAATTTGAGAAATTTTTGTGACATAGTGTGCCACCTGGTTCAGCTCCGTGGTGGAGCCAGTTCAAATGGCATTCATCAGTTTCTAGTAAAGCTCCATAATAATGGTGTGTCACGCCAATGTTTTAGTTCAAAATTATCATTTTCCAGTAAGGGACCGCGATCCTACCGCGTTGTGCCAAGGGCCATTTTTCCAATTGTCAAAATCTAGTTAGACTTTGAGATGGTGTCATGTCACACAAAGGGTAAATTTCATGCTCATCCTTTTTACACAGTTCCCAGTCGAATTCCAGTGGCTCACGGTGATGCCACCGCGTTGAAGTGAAGCCAAAATTTAGGTTTCTCAGTGACAATTTTTAATAATTTTTCAGGGGTAAATTTGTATTTCTCCATGGCCCTAATCAGTCCTAAATGTGAAATTAACCCCTAAAAAGCATTAATTGCTCATTATTTGAGTATTCACTCACTTTCTCTCAAGATTAAGTTATTCTCTAACAAATTAACAAAACCGTAGCATCAAGAATCAAGAACGATCTAAAAAATTTCACCAAGAACCTTCAATAATTAATCTTCTAAGGTATGTTAGGTGCTTATTCAAGTGTTCCTTTCACCCATGGATTCCAATAACTCCTTTTAAAAATATGATCTCATATTTATGATTTCCATGCTTGAATTAGACTAAATTTATGTTCATGATATTATTTGGAATTTAATTCCATCATTAATTATAAGTCTCATGAAAAATAGATAGTTTGTTGGTTGAATTATGCGATCTTCATGTTGAACTCTTAAATTACAAGTTAAATATACTAGACATGATATTATTATATGTTTAGTGTTATATGAAGTAAGAATGCTCCTCTAGTGTTTGATAAAATGCTTAAGTGCATTGGATAGTGAATTTATGATATATTATTCTATGGTCTCATTCTTGTACAAGTTTATGAATACCAAGTGTTTGACAAAATGTCTAAATGAGTGCATTGTTGTGCTTTTATAATCATGCTATGCTTTACTTTTAACGCTATCAGGTCCTGGGGGGGATCCAATACCCAAAAAATCGAGTTGTTTAAGTAGAGCTAGAGTAGTTAGAGAATAATTTCAGTAATGTCACAATTAGTAGTACTCATCCAGTTACAGAACTCAGTTAAACTCAGTATTAATCAATTTTAGTCCAGTATAAGACTCAGTGTCCTCCAGATGGAAGTAGTATTCAGCACCGAGTGAGCCCGAAGGCTGGGGTCTTACCTGCCAATAGAGGGTGTGACCCTAAGTAGCAGTCCTTGTGTTCCAGAACTATGTAACGAACATAGGTCGAGACATCAAACTGCCATTTAAGGGTTGATCGGGTATTTTAACTGCCAGTTGAGGGTACCACCATTCTCATTTAGGGCACCTATAAGATGAGGGTGATGGTTCAGCTTGTCTTTACCCGTGGCATGGTACTTCTACCCTTCTTGATGGGGTTATAGGTTAGACACCAAATCTATTCAGAAAAGGGGTATGTCGATTCGATGATTACCACCCATTGTTTTAGTTTCAGTCTCAGTATAGAATTTAGTTCAATTCTACAGAATTAGAACTGTCAGATACTATCAATAAGTTTTAGAAACTCAGTTACCAGTAAATCTAAGGTATCAGTTATCATAAATTAGTACTCACCTTTAGTAAAAGCTCAGATACAGTATACATGTACATGCACAGTATTGCATAATTAGTATTTACAGTAGTTTCAGTTATCCATGTAGTCTTATTTAGTTTCTATATATTATTCAGTCAATTATTTTTTATGCATATGAACACTTGCATTCAACCTTACCTCTTCTAGCATACCATTATATTTCATATACTGACCCATACTTTCTCTTTGAGCTATGATATCTTATATCATAGGTTTGGATACCCAGGTTCCCGACAGTACTTATACAGATTCAGGTAGCAGCAGTTGATTCACTAGTAAGTCCTTAACTATTAAGGATATCTTTTATTCCAGTATTCTTAGTAGCTTCAATATTTCAGTAGTAAGAGTTAGTTGGAGGCTTGTACCATGAACTCCACATTCAGACAGTTCAATTAGAGGCTTTTTAGACTAGAATAGTTCAGACAATATTTAGTTTTTATATATTATCATCATATATTATTATTACCAGTATTCATATTATGAACCTTATGGAATTTTAGCCTATGTTCTTCATTATACAATATTATTATTCAATGTTCACAACATGTACCAGTCATGGGTTAGCTTGTGATCCTTCAAGGTTCTATGCACCATGTTATGTTCAGGGTAAAGACTCGGGGCATTACAAATATGATATCATAGCCTAAGGTTCAATAGAGTCCTAGAAAGTCTGAAATCCATATCTAGTAGAGTTTAAGGAATGTGTGTGTATCGCGCCACACTTTTGGGCAAGAGGCTATGAGATGTTTTTAGGTAAACTTTCCCTTCTTTTAGTATTTATGTCGTGCGAGTGAGCATGAGCTTAAGTTAAACTCTCAGTCTAATTTTTTTTCTCCCTTCCATTTATAGAAAATGCCTCCTAAAAAGACCAACGAAAGAGAACAGGAAACCCATCAACAACTCATCTCATTCAGGCAGGTCCTCTAGATGAGCATATCTCCCATGTAGAATTCAGAGTTGTGTTTACCACTCTAACCCATTTAGTAGAAGCTTAGAATAAATGGCCAGCTATTGTTCAGGCAAACCTAGTATCCAATATTGTTGTAACCAAGATTTGAGACTTTACCAGAATGAATCCTCCCTTATTTCTAAGTCAGAAAAGGATCCACATGAGTTCTTCTATCAGGTACAAAAATTTGCATATATAATAGGGGTAACTTCTAGTGTGAATAATGAGTTATCTTCCTATTATCTATAAAATATAGCTCATACATGGTTTAAGTAGTGAAAGGTAGATAGGTGAAGAGATGCAAAGGCCATAGAATGGGAAGATTTTGCTACTACTTTCCTAGACAGATTATTTCCCTTAGAGTTGAGAGAAGCCAAAATGTTAGAGTTCATCAAACTTAGGCAAGGCAACACTTGTGTGTGAAAGAGTATTCCCTCGAGTTTACTCAGTTAGCAAGGTATACTCCCTATGTAGTAGAAGACAATAGGTCTAGGATGAGCAAGTTCATATCTGGGGTGTTAGAGAATATTGTTAAGGAATGCAAAACTGTGATGGTAATTAAGGAGATGGACATATCCAAGCTTATGGTACATGCTCAGCATATAGAAGAGGTAAAGAATAAGGAGAGAAAGAGAGAGAGGAAGAATAAGAAAGATAGAATAGGTAGTTTCAATTTTACTCAACCTAAGTTAGAAGGCGGTAACCATTGTCAGTTTTACCTAAAATCTTCAATTATGGCTCTGTCCTCAGCCAATGATCTGGTGTCCAAGTTCAAAAATGTAATAAGGATAGGGTGTCAGGCTCTAAATCTTAGGGTAGTGTTAGTAGTGCCCAAAAAAATTCTCTTTTTTAGAAATATGGTAGAAACTATCAGGGTGTCTGTAGGTATGGTAGTGATGTTTGTTTTAGGTATGGAAATATAGACCATAGAATTATAAATTGTCCTCAGTTATGTTCACGAGGTCAGAACAGTCATCTTTCAGCTCAGTTAGGTAACCCGAATTAGCAGGGTGCCACTTATAGTGCCACCAGTGGGCAATGCCCAAATAGGCTCTATGCACTTCAGTCCAGACAAGATCAGGAAAGTTTCTCTAATGTGGTCATTGGTATGTTACAGATCTTCCATTTATATATTTATGCCTTATTAGATCCAGGATCTTCTTTGACTTTTGTAACTCTTTACATAGTAGTCAATTTTAAAGTCAAATCAGAAATCTTAATAGAATCATTCTTAGTCTCTACCCTAGTGGGTCAGTCCATCATGGCCCAGCATTTATACAGAAACTGTTCGGTTATGATATCTTAGAGAGTCACTTCAGAAGACTCTGTAGAGTTAGAGATGATAGATTTGAACATCAATCTCAGTATGGATTGGATCCATTCATGCTACGACTCAGTTGATTATTGAAAAAGAACTGTTCATTTTCAGTTTCCAAATGAACCAGTCCTTGAATAAAGGGGTAGTACAACATTACTTAAAGGTCAGTTAATTTCATACCTTAGAGCGAGAAAAAAAATATCTAAGGAATGTGTCTATAATCTTGTGCGAGTCAAAGACTCTAGTTCAGAGACTCCTAGTCTTGAGTCAGTTCCAGTAGTTAATGAATTCTTAGATGTGTTTTCCAAAGATCTTTCTAGAGTTCCTCTCGAAAGGAAAATCGACTTCGGAATAGACCTTCTTCCAGATACTCCGCCCATATCTATTTTGTCGTATTAAATGGCTCTAGCTGAACTCAGAGAATAAAAAAAAACATTTAAAGGACCTTTTAGACAAAGGGTTCATCAGACACTACATTTCTCCAGAGGGCGCACTAGTCTTAATAGTGGGTAAGAAAAATGGTTCTCTTAGAATGTGTATAGACTATCGTCAGTTGAAAAAATACACAGTCAAGAATAAATAGCACTTCCCAAAATTAATGACTAGTTTTACCAACTTTAGGGTGCCATTTACTTTTCTAAGATACACCTCTGATCAGCATATCGTCACCTCAGAGTCAGAGAATATGACATTTTGAAAATAGCTTTCCAAACCCAGTATGGTCACTTCAAACTTCTTGTCATGTCCTTTGGTCTCACAAATTCCCCAGCAGCCTTCATGGACTTAATAAACTGAGTGTTCAGTTAGTACTTGGAAATGTTCATTATAGTCTTCATCAATGACATTCTTGTCTATTCCCATAGGGAGAATGATCACATATATCACAACAAAATCAAACTACAGACACTTCTACCCCATCTATTTTTCACTAAATTTAGTAACTGCAAATTTTAGCTAAGGTCATTAGCATTTCTTGTTTATATCATTTCTGGTGATGGAATTAGGGTTAATCCTCAAAAGACTGAAGTGGTGAGAAACTGGCCTAGACCTATTTCTCCATCAAATATTAGGAGTTTCTTAGATTTAGCTGGCTATTACTGTCGGGTTATTAAAGCATTTTCGTCTATTGGAACCCCATGTCCAGATTGATTCAAAAGAAAGACAAGTTTTAGTGGTCGGATTCTTGCGAGAAGAGTTTTTAAGAGTTGAAGACTCAACTCATCTTAGCCTAGTTTTGACTCTACCAGATAGTTCAGATAAATTTGTTGTGTACTATGATGCATACATAGTTGGTTTGGTTTGTGTCCTCATACAGAGAGGTAAGGTCATAGCCTATGCCTCTTTATAGCTTAAGACCCATGAGAAGAATTATCCTACCCATGACCTTGAGTTAGCAGATGTAGTATTTGTCTTAAATATTTTGAGGATTATTTATATGTGGTACATGTTGATGTGTTCACAAGTCACAAAATCTTGCAGTATGTGTTCTCTCAGAAAGATTTGAATTTGCGTTAGAGAAGGTGTTTAGAGTTCTTAAAAGATTATGATATGAGTTTTTTGTATTATTTAGGCAAGGGCAATGTAGTAGCAGATACTCTCAGTAGGTTGTCTATGGATAGTGTTGCTCATGTTGAGAGTGGCAAGAAGAGGTTAGCTCGGGAAGTTCATCTGTTTGCCCGACTAGGTATCCGCTTATTTATTTCAGTAGATGGCAGTGCGTGGGTGCAGAATAATTCACAATCATCTCTAGTTTCTAAAGTAGTAAAGTATGACAGAGATCAAGTCTATTTAAGTTAAAAAAAGTCACTCATAAATCAGAAAGTAGAGGTTTTCTCCCAAGGGGGAGATGGTGCACTGCGTTGCCAGGGTCATCTATATGTGCCAGGTGTAGATGACTTGAGGTGATAGATTATTGCAGAAGTGCATAGTATGCGTTACTTGATACATACAAGGGCCACTAAGATGTACTATAATTTATGGGAGATTTATTTGAGTAGAATGAAGAGAGGCATTACAAAGTTTGTATCTAAGTGCTCAATATGTCAGCTGGTTAAAATCGAGCACTAGAAGCCTAGTGGATCAATACAGGAGTTTAGTATTCCCAAATGGAAGTGGGAAGAAGTAAACATCGATTTTCTGATGGGTTTGCCTGATACTCGTTATCAGAATGATTTGATTTGGGTTATCATAGACAGGATGACCAAATCAGCCCATTTGTTGCTAGTTTATAATTTCTATTCAGCAAGGACTATGCCAAACTCTATATCAGAGAGTTGATCAACTTACACAGAGTTCCACTATCTGTTGTCTCATATAGAGGTACCCAGTTTACCTCTTACTTCTAGAAAGCATTCCAAAAGGGTCATGGTACCTATGTTCACCTCAGTAAACCTTCCACCCTTAGACAAATGGTCAAGTAGAAAGGACTATTCAGACTCTAGAAGTTATATTAGGAGCCTGCATTTTTATTTTAAAGGTAGTTGAGATGACCATTCTCCCTTGATTAAATTTGCATATAATAACAACTATTATTCAAGTATTCCGATGGTTCCATTTGAGGCTCTTTATGGTAGCAGATATAGATCTCCAATTAATTATTTTGAGGTGGGTGAGGCCGTAGTAGTAGGGTTTGATTTAGTGTTTGATGCCTTAGAGAAGGTTCAATTGATCAGAAAAAGGCTTAGGGCAGCCCAGAGCTGATAGAAATCGTATGCAGACATGACAAGAAAAGATCTTGAGTTTGAGATTAGTGATTTTATGTTATTGAAAATCTATCATATGCATGAAGTGAAGAGGTTCAGCAAAAAGGGGAAACTCAGTCCTCGGTATGTCGGTCCTTATAGAATTCTCAGCCATTTTGGAAAGGTATCTTACGAGCTTGAGTTACCTTCATATCTATCTTCAGTACCCCTAGTATTCCACGTCTCCCTGCTAAAGAAAGGCACTGGAAACCCAGCAGTTATAGTTCTCTTAAAGGGCGTAGAAATTCAGAATGATCTCTCTTTCGAAGAGTTTCTAGTCAAAATCCTTGATTATCATATTTGCAGACTGGGGAACAAAGAAGTTCCCTTAGTCAAAGTTCTTTGGCGAAATCAGTCCATTGAGAGAGTTACTTGGGAAGCAGAAGCACATATACGTACCAAGTATCCTCACTTCTTCTCCGCAAACTCGGACTCATCTTGA
Source organism: Capsicum baccatum var. pendulum (assembly GCA_030864225.1). Classification (NCBI taxonomy): domain Eukaryota; kingdom Viridiplantae; phylum Streptophyta; class Magnoliopsida; order Solanales; family Solanaceae; genus Capsicum; species Capsicum baccatum. The sequence continues at coordinate 74,829,704 of CM061561.1, read as the reverse complement.
GGTAACATTTTCCTTAGATTTGCTTAGTTCCCTGTTCAAATTAAGTACAAACTTCAGTTATAGTGCATATCATCTTCATGACAGTCATGCATTCATAAATATGTTCAGTCATGCAATGATGCATCAAACCTTCATGTTCAAAATATATAAACTAAGTCTATTAGCAGTCCTTAGCTTAATTAGTCTTATTTGAGGGTGAATGTTCCCAAGAGGGAGATATTGTAATACCCCGTATTTTCCTAGCTCAGTTTAAATCTCAGTATATGAGTATTTTGATATAATTTTTTTAAAAATACTTAGAATTTTTCAGTTTAGAGCTTAACATTGTGTAGGAAATTCAGTTAGTTTTCCAATGATATAAAATTCGCACAAATCCGATACCCGGGCGAAGAGTTAGAGCAATTTTTGTAAAATAGTGTGCCACTTGGTGCAGCACCGCATCGCTGAGATAGTTCAAATGGCATTCATTAGTTTCCAGTAAATCTTAATGATAATGATGCATCATGCCAATGTTCCAGTTTATAATTGTCATTTTCTAGTGAGGGACCGCGATCCCACCGCGTCACGTAAAGTGCCATTTTTTCAATTGTCAAAATTCAGTGAGACTTCGTGATGGTCCGATATCATGCTAAGATTCAATTTCATGCTCGTCCATTTTACACAGTTCCAGTTGAATTCCAGTGGCTCAACGCAATGCCACCACGTCGCGATGAAGCCCAAAATTGGGTTTCTCAACAACGAATTTTAATAATTTTCCATGGGTAAATTGGTATTTTCCATGGCCTTAATCAATCCTAAACAAAGAAATTAATCCCTAAAAGTGCAGTAATTGCTCATTATTCCCTCACTTTCTCTCAAGATTAAGTTATTCTCTCTTAAAAATAAAAAACCCTAGCTTCAAGAATCAAGAATTTCACCAAGAACCTTCAAGAATTAATCTTCTCAGGTATGTTAGGCGTTCATTCATGGGTTTATTTTACCCATAAAGTCTTACAAGATCTCAGATTTATGATTTCCATGTTTTAATTAGATTGAATTCATGTTCATGTCATTATTTGGTATTCAATTCTATGATTAATTACAAGTTTCATGAAAAATAGATAGTTTTTTGTTTGAATTATGTGATCTTCATGTTGAACTTTTGAATTACAAGTTGAATGTAGTAGCCATGAAATTATTATATGTTTAATGTTATATGAATTAAGCATGCTCCTCAAGTGTTTGATAAAATGCTCAGCCGCATTGGATAGTGAATTTATGAAATATTATAATGTGGTCCCATTCATGTACAAGTTGATTTTCACCAAGTGTTTGAAAAAATATCTAAATGAGTGCATTGTTGTACTTTTATGATCATGCTATGCTTTACTTTTAATGCTATCGAGTCCTGGAAGTATCCAATACCCAAAAAATCTAGCTGCTTACCTAGAGCTATAATAGTTATAGAATAGTCTTAGTAATGGTATAATCTGTAATACTCAGTCAGTTACAGAACTAAGTGAAACTCAATATCCGTCTAGTTTAGTCCATTATAAAACTCTGTATCCTTCGGATGGGAGTAGGATTCAGCAGCGAGTGAACCCAAGGGTGGGGGTTCACCTGCCAATATAGGGTCTAACCCTTAGCAGCATTCCTTGCATTCCAAAACTACTTAGCAGCATAGATTGAGACATCAACCTACTAGTTGAGGGTTTATGAGGTGTTTTACCAGCCAGTTGAGGGTACCACCTTTCTCATATAGGGCACCTTCCAGATTAGGGTGACTCTTCTGCTTGTCATTACCCGTGGAATGGTACTGATAAACTTCCAGTTAGCGTTACAGGTTGGACCCCAAATCTCTTTAGAAAATGGGGCATGTCGATTAGATGATTACCTTCCACAGTTTTAATTTCAGTCTCAATAGAGAACTCAGTTTATTTTTGCAGAATCAGGATTGTCAGATACAATCAATTAGTATTAGAAACTCAACTATCAGTAAATCTAAGATATCAGTTACTCAGTTATCAAAAACAAGTACTCAGCTTCAGTAAAATCTCAGATACAGTATACATATTTATGTGCAGTATTGCGTACTCAGTATTTACAGTAGTTTTAACTTTCCATGTACTATTATTTAGTGTCTACATATTATTTAGTCAGTTGTTGTTTATGCATATAAACCCTTGCATTCAACCTCACATGATCTAGCATACTAGTACATTCTACTTATTAACGCTTACATTCTTTTTGCACTATGATGTCTCATATCATAGGTTTGAATGCTAAGGTTGCCAACAATGCTTAGACAGATTTATAGAGAAACAACAGATTTAGTAGTGAGTCCTTACCAATCAAGGATATACTTTTATTCTAGTATTCTCAGTAGCTTTAGTATTTTAGTAGTCGGAGTTAGTTGGGGTCTTGTCCCATCAACCCCACATTTAGATAGTTCATTTAGAGGATTTTTAGACTAGACTAGTTCAGACAACATTCAATTTTCAAATGTTATCATCAGATGTTATTGTTATCAATATTCAGATTATGAACCTTATAGTATTTCATCCTATGTTCTGGGGTCATAAGCACTGTGTGGCATTTGGGGTCATAATCACTGTGTGGAATTTGGGGTACATACTTGTCATATTACAATAGTATATGAAATCGACTAGACGCCTAGTCAGGTAGTGGGTGCGATCAGTTATATGCCATACCTACCAGACTCAATGTTTATTCTTCAAATGCTATAATTTCATGTATGATTTTGGAGTGCCATCACCTGGATTTTACTTTATTTGATTTGAGATCTACCTATTCTTATAGATCTTATTATGTCATATGGTTAGAGTTATCTTAGAATTCCTTATTTATGCTGCTATGTTTATTTACTCCTGTGGGTGCTTCCTTAGTAGTGGATTAGGTTAATAAATCATATGTTTTGTCTATTCGTGAGTTTGATACTCAAGATGATATTATTGTTTTAGACATGGTGGATTTTGAAGTAATTTTAGTAATAGGCTAGTTTTCCCACTATTATGTGTTCTTGGATTATTTTATCAATTCCATTATCCTAGTCATGCCCGTCATACCCCTTATTGTCTAGGAGGAGTCACTTAGACGTGAGCTGATGGGGATTATATCTTATATTAAGTCTAGGAGTCTTATTTGAGGGATTTCGAGTTTTTTTATATTTATAATTTTATTGTAGAGAGTCCATCTCATTACTATATTCCTATAGTTCATGAGTATCCTAATATTTCTCCTATCAATCTACCAAGTTTTTCTCCTTAATATGATATTGAGTTTATTATTGATCTTAAGCTAGGAACCTATTCTATTTCTATAGCACCTTACCATATGGCTTCTGCCGAGCTTAACAAGATGAACTCTCAATTTTAGGATTTTCTAAGTAAGGATTTGATTAGGCTAAGTGTATTACCTAGGGGTGATCTTGTCTTATTTATAAAGAAGAAGAGTGGTTCCTTGGATATACGGATTAACTATAAGTTGCTTAATAATTTTATGGTTAAGAGTAAGTATCCTCTGCTTGCATTGATAATTTATTTCACTAGCTTCAGGGAGAAATAGTCTTTTCTAAGATTTACTTGAGGTTCAATTACCATTGGCTAAGGATTTGGGCTGAGGATATCCTTCAGATAGCCTTTAGGACCCGTTATGGACATTATGAGTTTTTTGTGTTGTCTTTTATGTTGACCAATACACCAAGAATATTAATAGATTTGATGAACCACCTAATTAGGTCATGTTTTGATTCTTTTGTGATTGTATTAATCGATGACATCCTTATTTATTTGACGATTTGGGAGGAGCATATGAAATATTTGAGTATTATGCTCCTAACATTGAGAGTCATAAGCTTTTAGCCAAATTTGATAATTGTGAGTTCTAGTGAAAATTGGTAATATTCCATAGACATGTGGCGTCTAATGATGGGATTACAGTGGATCCAAAAAATATTGAGGCTATCTGTGATTAAGATAGCCTATATCTCCTTCTGAGATCCATAACTTTGGCTGGTTACTATAGTTGTTTTATCGAGAATTTCGCTACTATTATAGTTCTAATGAATAGATTGACCTAGAAAGATGTTCATTTCAAATGTTCTAAGAAGTCTGAATCGAGCTTTTAAAAGCTCAAGGTTTTTCTTACTTTAGCTCCTATATTGATGTTTCCCATTAAGAGTGAGGGATTCTATGTATATTGTTGCAACGCCCTAATTTTTTGAATCAGAATGATATGCGCTGATCATGACCCCGAGGGACAACAAGCTAACCCATGACTGATATTTGTACTTGTACACTGCATATATAACTTAATAATGTGGAAAACATGAACATGTAGGCCATAAGGTTCAACTGAATAAAGAATTTGTCAAAACATAATATTCATATGGGTGAAAGATACCCAAAATAGCTGAAGAATGAATCAAATCTGAACATGAGTCTGAATACTGAATCTAAAAGCCTCTAAGTACTGGCTGAATAAGGAGTTGAAGGAACATGTCTCTAACTAACTCCGTCTAGCAAAAGTGAGCTGAAATAATAAATGAAATAAAATAATATGGCCCTCGAATAGATGAGGACTCACTGCAACTTTGCGGTTGGATGCTACTGCTAATCTGGAACCCGTGTCTCTAAACCTATGGTGTAATATGAAAGAAAGAACCATAGCACAAATGTGTCAATACAACTGTAGTACTGAGTATACGAGTAAGGTAGGATAATGCAAAAGGGTTTACATGCATGAACAATTCTAACTGAATGACTGATATAAACGTAAGAGTGTCAACATACAAAAATAGTAACTAAGATCGTGAGTACGCAATGGATAAATCTGTACGCTAATACATGGCTATAATCGTAGTTCTGATAACATGGATGACTGTATCCGATAGCCCTGAATCTAGTTAAACTCTCTGAGTTCCATGCTATAACTAAATTTGACTATATCTAACATTCCTGGTGTACTGATATCTGAAGAACTGTCTGAGTTCTTTTACTGAGACTGATACTAAAACTGTGGGAGGTAGCTGTTTAACCGACTTGCCTCATATGTTCCATTATGGCTAAGATGGGGTCTAATCTCTGCCCTGATTGGAATGGTGTCAATACCATGCCACTAGTAAGGACAACATGTGAGAAACCCTCATATAACAAGTAACTCTAGTGAGAACGGTGGGAACCCTCATATAACAGGTAAAGCCATCTCATCTACCCTCATATAACAGTTTGCGATGACTCAACATATGCTGACTACATAGTTCTAGAATGCAAGGATGACTGCTAATAATGACACCCTCATGTATAGGTGAGTTCCCATCCTTGGGTTCACTCGGTGCTAACTCCTACTGCCATCTAAAGAGACTAAACATGATTCAACTGACTGTACGTGGATAGATTAACTGACTTCTATTGACTGACGAAGTAATACTATTATCTAAGAGTTAACTGGGATCATGAGATTTCTGAGGTTTCCTGAGTCACATGACTAACTGAGTTCTATAGATTATAGCTCGACTGAGATTATCATGACAACATGACATGGCTTTAGGCACACAGCTATGTTTTTCGGGTACGAATACCCCCAGGACTCGATAGAAGAAAACTGACACACATGACATGACTTGATAACAATATTGGAGTCCAGAATTTACTATATCATAAGTAGGGGATAGTACACTTTATGTATTTAATCAACACCTCAAACATGGTAGGGAAAGCATGGACATAATTTGCACACAAAATTCATATTTCCATCATCATACATACTTCATGCCATCACCATAAGAATACATAAATAACATGGGCATTCATATTGAAGTATATCGTTAACATGGACTTGTCATTTAGATATCATGAAATCATGTAAATATGAATTTCTAACACACTAGATATTTTATCAAACACCTTACATGCATTATTTAAGGCATAGGTGGATTTCATACTTGCATTAGTTCAACCCAATCAAAGTTCATGATTTTCAACCAACAATCACATATAGTCCATGAAAAACATCCTTAGATATCATCTTGAAATTTGAGCAACAATCATCAACGTGTACATGCTTATATCACCACAAAAGTTTACAAAATAACATTTAAAAGCATGGTTCTTGAAATCTATGAACGAATTGAATCCATAGATGAACACTACGCATACCTTAGAAAATAAACCTTGATGATTTGTTTGAGAGTTCTTGGATTTGGGAAGCTTAATTCTCAATTATCATGGAAAAAGGCGTGAATCTTGCTTTTGAGAGATGAGTTTGATAGAAACCCTAATATTGTGGTTGAGAGCGTAAGAAAGGATTTTTAAGATGCTTAACTAAAGAAAAATAGGAAAATTATGCCTCTTTAGGGTTATAAGTCTTGAGAAGTAAAGAGAAAAGACCGAAATACCCTTATGAATTAAATTCTCAGTTACTGAAAATAATAGCTGACGACATTTATGATAAGGCATAAAAAATATGGTAAGACGTCAAAAATGTCATCACACAAAAGCTGGAATTGATGGTTTCTGCCTAAGTCTGATGACCTTCGTGGTAGGGCATCACAAATGTGGTATGCTACCATGAATTTAATCAAACAGGAGTTGGTTTCTGTCTAAGGATGAAGACCTTCATGGTAGGGCATCACAAATGTGGTAAGCTACCACGAATGTCATCACATAGGAGCTGGATTCTGCCTAAGGCTGACCACTTTTGTGGTAGGGAATCACAAATGTGGTAAGCTACCACGAATTTTGTCACATAGGAGATGGATTCTGCCTAAGGCTGACGACCTTCATGGTAGGGCATCACAAATGTGGTAAGCTACCACGAATGTCGTCACACTGTTTCTAGCCTAACATGCTGCAATAAAATAGGAATAAATTTTTTCTTTGACATCAGATTTAGGCAAAATTGGTATCGTTGGAAATAATTCAATTATCTATCTGTTTATAGGTCATGGGCTCAAAAATTCCAAGTATAATGAGAGATACGATCGTTTGAAGTTGACTATACTAATATCCTTCTCAAGAATTCAATTGGTAAGGAATGTTTTGATTCGTTTGATAGCTGGGAGTTATTTGAAGCCTTAATATAAATATAACCTACTCATAAAACTATCAAATAACCATGATGTACTATGCATGAGCTTGGTACATGGCTCTAATATTGGTTTGGATTTTTTGGGGTATTACAATTGTGATGTTTTTTATGTTGGTTTGGGTTGTATTTTGGTGCAATAGAGTCAAGTTATTACTTATGAGTTGAGGTATCTAAAGGTGCACAAGAGTAACTACCTCACTAATTATTTGGAGTTGACGGGGGTAGTTTTCGCACTTCAGATTTTAAGTCATTATCCTTATGGCATGGATTTTGAGATCTACATGGATTAGCGTAGACTTCAGAATATTGTGACCCAAAGTGAGCTTAATTCTAGAAAGTGGAGAATGATGGAGTTGCTTAAGGATAATGGCATCTCAATTTTGTATCATTCAAGAAAGACGAACGTGTTAGTGAATTCCTTGAGATAAAAGGCACTGAGTATGGGTAGTTTGGCTTCTATCTCAGTTTCCCAGAGGCCATTAGAGTATGAACTAAAATCATTAGCCAGCTTAACGAGGAAAATTGGCATTTTTGATCCTAGGAGGACTCAAGATTGTGTTGAGGCAAAGTCTACCTTACTTGAGAGGATTTGGATTTATCAGTTTAAGTGTCATAACCCAAGACAATGCCCAGGCTGCGATGGTTATCCCAAACCAATAAGGGTCGAGAGCCATTCTCTAACAGGCAATCATATGCACAATTCATATACTATAAGGAAATAGGGAAATTTAATCATACAGAAGCATGGTCAATATTATCATCCAGCTATATAATTTGAAATGAAAACCAAAAACCTCTATCAGGATTTAACATCAGTATGTGAAACCTCGAACACTGCAAAACCAACAACTTGTCTAAAACTGGGACAAAACCCCTAGTTGGACCATAAAAAAAATGAAATGACAAAGTCTAATAACCCGGTCTTTCAAAAAATAGAAGGCTCACCAACTGCAAAATCTCAAACGCACTAGTCTACTTCTTAGCGGGACCCCGGGACTGTGCCTCAGATCCTAGAATATAGGGGTCAATACAAATGTACTGGTAAGTAGAACAATCCAATAAAAATACATTTTATACAACATAGGAGAGAGTATTTCATAAATCACATGTTATCTTAAAATAGTTGAAAACACACGGGCGTAATCTCAATCTTTAAAAATACATTTTGCAATTCATGACTCAAATCTTTATATTACTTTTGAACAATAACGTACAACCTACAAATCAACAATTCCATGACCTATATAGAATACGCCCTTAACTCGGTGGCCAAGCCCCCAACCCAAGTTTGCTACAAGATTTAGAGTATCTTCTTATCTATTATGCCACAATGCCATCTCCATTATACAATTCCCCTTTTTAGGTATCAATACGCGTGTCAGCAAATCACTATTTTAGGAAAGGAGTCGTCTAACTCATGCCTTCTTCGGGAAACCATCTAACTCTCTTAAGCCCGATTTTATATTCTTTAAAACATAACTTCTGTGAAAAGTTGTTCCTTTCTTAATGTCTTTGGGCACATCAGTGTAATGTATCGTAATACCAAGACATACAATTCATGTAACAATATCTCTACTGCCGTTATCTTATATCAAAAGGTACTGATTGACCACCCAAACAATTAAATTATTAAACGAAAGGTCAACGTTCAAAACTTTTGAAAACCAAAATTTTCTATGCAATGACTTTATCTATAGTGGTCATTTTTTCATTCAACATAAAGACATTCTTATTGGAAAACATGATCATTCGAAAGAAAGTAAAACGCTTTTCCATTATATCATGAAATAGTATAGTTTATTCATAACAGGCTCAAACACTTAGCAATTTGTATGACCCAATCTCAACATGTAAAATAGATGAACTTTATAGCAAAATAGGGATTTACATATCCCATGCTCTCATTTATGTTCACAATCTAAACATCACATGATTACATGAAACACACTTCGAGTTTATGACTTCATACCATAATTTTCATAATACATTAACAAGATGAAATATTTTCAATATAAGTTTATCAATGATCTTGAAAAAAAATTCTTATGAATTTATATACACAAAGATACTTATCACTAGTTTAAAATAGCAAATTCATGCCCATGAGGTTTATGATAGTTCCACATACCTTAGTTTCAAAGAAATGATGAAGCAATTTTGAAAAGATTGGACCTTTAAGCATGATTTACCAAACCCTAGTTATTTTTTCCTCTTGTGTTCTGTATCATGCCCTCGAAATAACTTTAAAATGAAGTATCTATGTTGTTGGGCCATAGGCTATGCGTCGCACTCCCTATGGAAAACTTTAAGGTTTGTGTCGTACTCCCCATGGAAAACATTAAGGTTTGTGACGCACTCCCTATGGAAAAACCTTTACAATGAACGTTTTCAATTGTGAGGCGACACATATCCCTTTTAAATCCATAACTTTTCACTCGGGTGTCGGATTAAGGCAAAATTGGTATCGTTGGAAAGATAATTCAATTGTCAATAATTTGGTGGGTACAAATCTAGAAAAATCCATATATACATATAGTTATACTCGTTCAACAATGAATCTTGTGAAATCGAACACCAAAAAATTGGTCGAATCAAAGGCTCTTAACTAACTTTTCTCTAAGTGATTCTTATGAACATATTTCACCTCCAAAGCACTTCATACACTATGATAATGACCATGAAACTTATATTCACATGGAAAATCATATGGATTGATGTTTATATTCATAGGAATGAAAGTTAGAGTTCTAGCATAAAATATGAGGTGTTACATTATCCCCCCCCTTAGGATCATTCGTCCCCAAATTATGACTTGGAACATAGGAAGCACGATTTCAAGTACTAATTGGAAAGGAAAGAGAAAGATAGGATTTATGTATTCTAAATCTCTTCTTTTAATATCGACATAAGACTTCTGGTGACTTTGAGAAGTCTTTAGTCGCACCATAATCACCTTCACTTCCTCCATCACCTAATGATCAAGGTAAGGACCATACAAGAAGGTTTTACCCACTTCATACTACCAAATTGGTGACCTACTTCTCCTCTCATAAAGTGCTTCAAAATGTGCCATCACAATACCGGAATTGTAGCAATTTTTGTAAGCGAATTCTATCAACAGAAAATGATCCACGCAACTACCCTTGAAGTTAATTTTGCAAGACCTTAACCTATTATCAAGGGTCTAAATGGTATGTTTAGCTTACCCATCTGTGTGAGGGTGAAAGGTAGTACTAAGGTTTACATAGGTGCCTAAAGCTCACTAAAAAGATAGCCAAAACTGCAAAGAGAATTACGTGGCTCGATCGGATATAATAGACATAGGAGTTCCATGTAAACAAACTATCTCCGTAATGTACAACATAGCATAGTCATCCCCCGGACAATCTGTGAGTACTAGATGAAAATGGGCAGACTTGGTCATCCTATCTACAATCACCCAAATGTAGTCATATTGATTTCGAGACCTTGAAAGTCCTATAATGAAGTCCATGTTGATCATCTCCCATTTCCATATAGGAAATTCTATCACCTGCAAAGTACCACCTGGCCTCAAATGTTCTACTTTAACCTATTGGCAATTGAAACACTTAGACACAAAGTAAGCAACATCTTTTTTCATATTATTCCACCAATAATTCATTTTATTATAGTGGTACATTTTGGTAGATACTGGGTGAACAACATACCTCGATGTTAAATCCTCATCAATAATTCTTTCCAGCAACCCATCTACATTCGGCACACATAGCCTACCATGATACCTCAAAATCCCATCACCTCCACATTCAAATGCCATAACCTTTTGTTAACCAACGTCCTTTTAATTTGCATCCATATAGGATCTTCAGCCTGCTTCTCCTTAACTTCAGCACACAGGGAGGAGTAAGCTATCTTATGAAAAATGACCTCATCAATTACAAAATCTAGGAGTCAAACTCTTAAATTTGCAAGTCGATGAATATCTTTAACCATCTCCCTTTTTTCTTCCTTCACATTAGAATGACTAACCATCGACAATCTGTTATAGGCATCCGCCACCATATTGTCTTTACACGGATAATAGTGAAGGCTCATGTCATAGTCCTTTAATAGTTCTAACTATCACCTCTGCCGGAGATTTGATTCTCTCTACATAAAACATACTACATACTTTTGTGATCAGTGAAAATATCAATGTGTACCCCATATAGATAATGTCGGCAGATCTTAAGTGCAAATACCATAGCTGCTAACTTCAAGTCATGGGTGGGATAATTCTTTTTGTGCATCTTTAATTGCCTAGATGCATAAGACACCACCTTACCATGCTTCATAAGCATACACCCAAGTCCAACCCAGGATACATCACAGTACACAACAAAACTTCCAATACCCTCGGGAAGGGTCTAAACTGGTGCAGTAGTCAACTTATCTTTTAGTTTCTCAAAGTTATTCTCATACGAGTCAGGCCATATAAATTTTACCTTCTTCTTGGTCAATCTAGTAAATGGAGTAGTGATGGAGGAAAAACTCTCTACGAACCTTCAATAATACCCAACCAAACCCATGAAGCTCCAAATATCCATTGGAGTCGTGGGTCTGGGCCATTTTCTCAATGCCTTAACCTTTTGGGGATCAACCTTAATCCTCTCACTAGACACGATGTGCCCAGGAATGCAATGGCTCTAAGCAGAAATTCACATTTGAAAACTTTACATATACTTTCTAGTCATTAATAGTCTGAAGGCTGATTCTAAGGTAACTGGCATGATCCTTTTTATTGTTAGAGTAAACTAAGATGTCGTCAATGAAAACTATGACAAACAGGTCAAAAAACTGATGGAACACCCTATTCATTAGGTCCATAAATGTTGCAGGGGCTTAGTCAATCCAAAGGACACGACTAAGAATTCATAATGGCCATATCAGGTTTTGAAGGCTTTTTTGGGAATATCAACCTCCCTAACCTTCAATATATGATATCCCAAATGAAGGTCTATCTTTGAGAAATATTTGTCACTTTAGAGTTGGTTGAATAAATCATCAATTCTTTGTAGAGATTACTTAATCTTGACAGTGACCTTATTAAGCTGTTGGTAATCTATACACATACGAAGGGAACCGAAATTCTTGCGCACGAAGAGCACTAGAGCACCCTAGGGAAAAACACTTGGACGAATAAAGCCTTTATCAAAAAGGTCCTTTAATTGCACTTTCATCTCTTTCAATTCTGTCGGAGCTATTCTGTATGGCAGAGTATAAATAGGATGAGTGTTCGACATCAAGTCAATACAAAAATCTATCTCTCTATTAGGTGGTACCCCTGGGAGGTCATCAAGAAAGACTACTGAGAATTCCTTAACTACGGTAATAGATTGGAGCAAAGGACTTTCAGTACTAGAATCTAAGACCTAAACAAGATGGAACAAACACCCCTTTGAAATAAGTTTATTGGCTTTAAGATAAGATATAAACCTCCCCCTAGGTGCTAAAGAATACCCCTCCCACTCTATTACTAGTTCATTCGGAAAAGAGAAAGTGACTTTTTGGGTTCTACAGTCTAGTGTGGCATTATACGAATGGAGCCAATCTATCCCCCAATATAGAATCAAAGTAAATCATATAGAGCCCTACAAGGTCTGTCATAGTATCACGATTACAAATGGACACAACACAGTTTCTATACAACCTCCTAGACACAATAGAGTCACCAACAAAAGTATAAATAGAGAAATATAAGAGAATATTTTTAGGCCCAAAACTAAAACTAATGGTCATATATGGGCTTACGTAAGATAGGGTAGACCCTATATCAAGAAACACATACATATTACGGGATAGGATTTGCAACAAACCCATCATAACATCTGGAGAAGCCTCTACGTCCTAGTTGTTAGATAAATAATATAACTGGTTATGACCATCATCAATAGCTGAATTAGATCCCTTAGGAGGTGGGGCTGTAGAGTTCAACTGATACTTAGCACCTCAAATATTTCCCCTTGATAATGTATAGTCCCTCTTGATATAACCTTGTTGGTCGTAGACATAGAACATAAGGTTACCAAGTTTACACTGTCTTGGATAATCTCTCCCATACTTTTTATAGTATTGGTAAGAACGCTAAGTATGAGCTACACTCTCATGATATTGAGTTTGTTGCATTCTCATCCCACTGTTAGACTAAAAATAAAGAAAATCGTTGATCAACTAGAGGTCTGGGAAATAGGAGCTAGCTGATGATTGAGCATTGCTCCAAAACTTCTTCTTAGACCACATGTTTCCCAAATTACCACTCTAGTGTTGACTATTATTCTAGTCTATAGATCTGGCCATCTTGGGCTTTCAGTCTTTCTTTCCTACCTTGGCCAGCCTCTTCTTCTTCTCTTAAATCAGTTGCATATGAATGGACAACCTTGAGAAATCTATGCCTCTATTCAGCATTGCTCCTTTGCATTCCAATACTAGATCATCTGAGAGACCAGATGCAAACTTTCTCATGTGGGCTCTGATGTTACCTGCTAATTCTGGAGAATAATGGGATATCTAGTTAAACTTCAATATTTACTCCTTGACACTCATTTCTATTGTTTTAAGTTCATAAATTCTTCAGTCGTTGATTCTTCAATTCTTGAGGAAAGAAATGATCTATAAAAGCCTCCACAAACTCACCCCATACTAAAGACTCAACATCTCTGGGTTAGCTTGGGATCACTTGTGGTTCAAAGCACCGTGTTATGACTAGGGGGTAGTCTCGGGTCATGACAAACTTGGTATAAAAGCATAAGGTTCAAGTATCCTAGGGTGTTTACGAAGTCATGCCTATTAGAGTATTGCAAAATAGAATAGAGACGTGTGTACTTTTCTTTGAGAGGCTACAGGGCATTTAAGAAATGTCTCCCTTCTTTCATATCTTAAATCGTGCAGTAGAGATGTTCTCTCAAAAACTTATACAGATTCTTACATTGCTTCATACATGCCAACTTTGTCTTATTTTTGAAGTAATCGAAATAGTCAAGCTTAAATTCCTACTAAAAGTGTTTTCACAGACAGTTATGAGATTGCACGCGAGCTTAATAGGATCCCATCAGTGCCTTTAAGTTCCAAAGTCTGAAAGAGTTTGTTCTTATTTATGAAAATTGTGTGCTTACAAAAAGTCAGAAGTGTCCTCAGATCCCTTCTCAGAATCCTATGGCCGCATTGACTAGAGTTAAAAGAATGAACTTGGAAGTTTAGCAGTAGTAAAGTGGGGGTAGTGTTTATTTAAATGTAGTAAATTATGTATCCATAAAGCCAGAAAGGTGTTGTGTACATTGTTTAATAGCACTTTAAGGGAGATTTACAAATTAAGGGGATTTAGAGTATGTTAATGTTGTAGTCAAGATAGAGATTAGGTAGTGACCACAATATTAGAGAAACTTGTTAAGGTTGAGTATGTTCATAAAATTTTGAGTGGGTTGGTGTTTCATAATTCTTAGTATATTTCATTATTTTATCCAGTAGTAGTAAGTTAGTATAGTTCATTAAAAGTTTGGGATATCCATGTTAAGTGTTAAAATCTAAGTTTGAATTGTGGATGATTAAGCTAATAGAAAGAATATTTTGAAATTCTACAAGGAAAAACGTGTGAACCCTGGGTATTGTGATAATTCAGAAGGTTTGAAGTTATAAGCACTTAAGTTATTATAAAGACTACTAAGGCTATAGAAAGTTAAGAATATTATCTCAGAAGAAAGTACTAGCAGTGGGTTTTACACTTTTAGGTATAATATTTCAGGAGGAGTTTAGTATTTGTGTGTACCGTTATATCCACAAACTTAGAATAGTGGCTTAGATCTAAGGAGGAGATGATAGAATAAGGAACCAATTCAGGTTTTCAGATTCTAGTAGTGATGCTAGTGAGTTCTAGAATAACAGTATGGGAGAAAGATACCCGACCTATTCTTATCTCAGTACAAATTTTTCTACTTTAGTCATTACAACATCTACTCATGCCTTACAAGTTAACTTTATGATCATAACTTATATTTATGCACTTTATATAGAATCATATACACTCCCAATTCCTAGTATAAGGAGTGCTAGTTCACTCAGAAGTACGACTCATATTCCATGAATTTATAAACTCCAAACTCAAGTTAGGTAGCCCATGACTCATGTACTCATATTTTACAATATGCTTAGTTCCTAGAACTCACAGTACACCCTTAATGACCAGTGAAAATTCATATTATGGCATGTATGTCCTCAGTTTAGATCCCTTTAATGAATCCATGACTTTGATACTCTATTTCTCAGGTCTCAGATAAGTGTCAAAGTGTTATATAGTATTCTTTCATGCTTCAGGTCCTCATGTTCTAACCTTTCGGTGACCTCTCCTTATGTAAAGATAGTGGTGATGAAAATGGATAAATAATAGTTTAGATGGGAGAGAGTAAATATTCCTTATTAGGGAAATATTGTTATATGCTTGTTTTATCTAAGGCTATAAGTGTTAAGGAAAATTGATGCAAAGCTGTTGGTATATGTCATAGTTATTTAATAATTCTAGGTGTATTGATAGAGGTATTAGATAATATGGGAAACTCTTAGGTAGGTTGGTTTCTTAGAAGTTCATATGTGGTTATAATGATAGGCATGAATTTTATGTTGGTATATAGTAGATAAATGCATTGAACTCTAGTAAATTCCTAGTAAGAGGTAGAGCTAGTTGTTGAAGTTGTAAGGAGTATTATTCTTGAGATGAGAGCTCTGAAAAAATATAGGATACTGAATCTGTGGTTTAGACTAGTATTATGGTGTTATGTGTAATACCTTGTGACTTTGAGTTAGGCTTGAACATGGTGAGAAAATTTAGTTCAACTCAGACTTTGGTAGAAAGAGTTATCAATACACATGTGAAGATTATAAGTGGCATCAAATGAAGTGTAGAATTTAAGAGGAAAAGTATAGTTGAGGGAGTATTTGAGAATTGTGGCTAAGCTTGAAAGTTAGCAGTTGCATTGCCTAAGACATAGTAATTCTATCCTAGCTTATGTTTTATATGTCTATATTTCATGTTATAGTGTTGTAGTCATGTTGTGATTTCTTATTCAGATATCTCACTCAAATCATACCCAAAATTCTTTGCTCCCTAATGTTATTAGAACCTCAGATAAGGAGTGTTGAAGGTAACAAATATTCCTTTCCCAGAGACTCTAGAAATTTCATGTTATTAGATATTATTTTAAAGTTCTAAATATCCGTTTTTGCCAGGGATACTTTAGTTGAGTTAGAAACTTTCAGTATGAGTCAGTCTGTATAGCCAACAATTCAATTTAGCAACCAGATAGATAAGCTCCTATAGTTTTCCATCTTTTCATCTAGTCTTACTATCCGAAGTTTCATAAATATGCCTATTTCATGAGCTAATTTATTTACATCCATGCTAACTGTGAATTTATTTAAGTCCTTACTCCAATTTTAAATCAGTACCAACCATAAGAGATATCTAGATTCAGAA
This sequence comes from Capsicum baccatum var. pendulum, assembly GCA_030864225.1. NCBI lineage: Eukaryota > Viridiplantae > Streptophyta > Magnoliopsida > Solanales > Solanaceae > Capsicum > Capsicum baccatum. Next base: position 74,813,134 of record CM061561.1, on the reverse strand, counting down.
ATTAGTATCATGTTAGTTATCCAACTTCAAGATTCGGCCAGACAGTACTAGTGAGTTCCCAAATTTTCAATTGGTCAAAGTTTAATTTGGAAATTTTAATCATCATGTCCTTATTAATCTCTTATAATTCTATGTCTGGGATTACAACTCTTTTTCTATTCTTTCACCTAAGTCAGTCTTCATTCGAGGATGAATGATTTCAATGGAGAGATATTTTAAAACCCTAAGAATTGGAGCCAATATTAGATTCATCCTTCAATTCTATAAAAAATCAAACCTCATGTTTTGGTAGTTTAATAAGTTACTTAAACAAATATTAAGGTCACAAATAGCTCCTAGCTTATAGACAATTCAAAACATCTCTTAGCGATTAAATTCTTGTAAAGAATATAACTATAGTCATCTTCAAACGAGTATAAATTTGGTCTACTAAGAAATTTTGATCTCAATATCCACCAATAGATAGTAATTGAATTATATTTTCAACACCATCAATTTCGCATTAATCCGATATCGGGGTGAAAAGTTATGGCCAAATTACTGAAGCATTGTCAAAGCTGCCCAGTAATAACAACCCTGATTACGAATCATTATCAGACATAATGGGTCGTTAGGAGGGAGTCGTTACCAAGGAAGTAGGGGCCGAATTTGGTTCCCTAACCATGACTCGTGGCCAGACCCTACGAGTCATGGCCTAAGTTGGTGGGACTGCTTCCAAGAGTTTTCTAGATAGTTTTAAGGGATGTTTTGGTCTTTTCCCACTCTTTTAATCCCAGAACTTCATCGTTTAAGCTATTTTAAGGCTAACTATAAACCCAAACAACTTCAAATCCCTCATTCTTAACACAACACACTAATTACTCAAGAAACATGTAATTTTTCACTTCTTCAAAGCAAGAAATTAGGGTTCTTTATCTCCAAGTTCAAATCCCTCATAAGCATATTTTAATGATTATTCATGGTTTCTTAGTCTCATATTAAATCGTTTATGTTATTCTCAAATCCATGCATGATTTATATGAGATTTATTAGTTTCAAGGCTATTAAACACTATTTATCATAATTTTTTGGATTTCAATCCATACTAAGTGGCACACCATATTTTCCCAAGAAATTTTGTATTTTCACAGATATAGAATTTTGAACCCTCGGTATGTTAGTAAATCCATGATTTTGGACTTGTGCTATGAAATTTTCCTTTTTTTTGTATTATGATTAGCTTTTAATTTTATAATGTTCAGTTACAATAGTCAGAGCTGGTGGGTTATGAACACCCGATACCTAAGATTTCATACATGTATCAGTTGACATATCTTGAGCACTTCAGAGTATACATGTATTGCTATTTTTAAGAATATTACTATATTGAGCATATATATATATATATATATATATATATATATATATATATATATATATATATATATATATATATATATATATATATATATATATATATATCAGTTTTCAAAGTTGTTTAGTTGGAAATGGTACTTAGCACCAAGTGAAGGGATGGAGACTCCCCCGTCAGTTAGGCAGAGACCGTTAGTAGCAATTCCTAAGTACTAGAACTACGTTACCACCATATGTTATAAGGGGTCACCCGTCAGTTGAGGCATGACACTCTAGTCCTTTGGGACCTTAATTTAGTAGATACACATCAGCCAGTATTGGTACCCTTGGCAAGGTACTAGCACCCTTCGAACTGAGATTACAGGTTAGGCATGGATTTGCTCAGATTGGGATATGTTGGTTATTGTTAGCTCCCACAGTCCTTAGTTTATGTTTCAGTTCCAGATTATGCATGACCTTGTAATTAGTTTATTTAGTACAATATTTATCAGTTACAAGTTTATTTACATGGCCATTGCATCAATTCACATACTATAGTTTCAGAACCAGTTTTTATACATGACCCTCAGTTTAGTTTTACCTTATTTTATACTATTATTTTTCACACTATCACATCTTTTACGTACAACCATGTTTTAAATGCATATTTCAGCAAATAGTTTATGTCTTCAGTTTCAAAACATGTTTTAAGTATTTTCATGATTATTGTATATCTCACATACTCAATACATTCCAAAGTACTGATCGGATACCTCTTTTACCTATATTTTTCATATGATGTAGATTCATGTGCTTACTCTCAGGATCAAGCCAATCACAATATTCAGCCACCAGGTGATGAGTTCTCTTATTTTGAGGACTTAAGTCAATTGCAGTTCTTGTATTTTATTTTCCTATTTGTATGTATTGATTAGGGATAGTTGAGGGTCATGTCTCGACTACCTATAGTCAGTATTAATAGAGGCTTCATATATAGTCAGTTAGAGTTATTGTATGTAATTCAAGTTCCTCCTTTAGATTTTAGTGTTGTAAACTTTTTACAGTACTTATCTCAGAATTATGCTTCCGCTCAGCTAATTTAGCTTTTGTATTTGTTTTAATCAGTTGTTCAAGCATTATGTCAGTACATAGGTTAGCTTAGGATTACTTGTTGTTCTAACCACCGTGTTACGACTAGGGGGTAGTCTCGGATTGTGACACCATAATACCTAGACTTTAAGCCAGGACAATTCTTAAAGTTATGTCGCCCATTGCATATGTAACATCTCTCTTTCTCGACTTGTGCTTTCTTTTCAGCATAGGTCTGACAATCACTTGACTTTTTGCTATCGAACTGGTGACTCATCGACCTTGCAACTCCTACTTAGCCTAATTTTGTAACTCGACCATGAAGTAAAACAACAAGTCATCGTTAGTGGTTAAATCATAAGGGTGGTGAACTCCTTGAGAAGTTGAACTCGAAGGGATTTGGCCAATATTGGTGTTGAACTCTATGATGAAGCCAAGATATTTGCACCCTATCTACTTGAACACCCTTAATTTTTGTCTTTCCCCATACAAGACATTATTTGGGAAGAATTGATGCTTGAACTCAGCCTTAAATTGATCCATGTGTTAATAATGCACGTACCTCTCTTAACATTAACTATTTTCTTTCTCCACCACAGCATGGAAGTCTCGAATAGATACAACATAATAGTGTTGATATTTGCTCGTCATCCCTTACTTTTCCTTGCTTAAAATAGTTCTTCAAGTACTAAAGAAAGTTCTTCACCTCTTGTACATCACGAACTCCTTTGAACATCGGTGGCTTGAGAGCCTCGATCTTAGTCTCCATCGTCACACCAATATTTCTACCTGCTTTAGCTGTGGCATCATTGACCTGTTCCTCATCTTCATGGCATTAATAGTGCTCAATGCCTCTATGAGTCTACACTCTAAGGTAGTGATGGTTTGTCACAACTCTACCTTGGCCTATTTACGCCCCTTTAAGTCATTTTAGATACTCTCTATCTCTTCAAGAATATGTCCTTCAAGAATGCTAAGAGTACCCTCCACTTTCCCTAAATATTTTCCAAAGATGTCGGTAGACTCCATTCCTGCATTAACCTTCATGACCCATTCCTTACCGAGTGAGACGTCCTCAGGCAGGACCTTCACTTTATCCTCGCTCCCCTCTGCGGTAGATAGTTTCTTGGATGTAAGCCCTTCACTTGACACAACCTCGAGTAGCACCTCTTGGCCTTTGTTGGTGGCATTATTCTTCCTGTTATGGACCTTCTTACCAACGACATCCTGGTTTATCTTGGATAGGGTATTAGAAGCATTTATTTCTCCATCGTTTGTCATTCTTTTAGTTATGACCTTGTTCTGATACCTCGTTGTCACAGACTTAAACTTTAACCAAGCATGCGTGCAACAATTGACAATTTGCTCAATTTTTTGCATCACTTGCTCATGTTTTTGCTATGCCTAGTCAGCTTATGACATTAGAAATTGCTAAGAGAATGAAAGAAAGAACATAACAGAATTGTTAGGAAGATTTGTATTAGAGAGAACTTGGAAGATTTGCTTGATGATATTACAAATGAATGTCCCACTATTTCTACTACTCATATAAAGGCTAAAGTCTAAATAATAATTGCTACAAAAATCACTTATATATTTATAATTAGATCCCTTCTCTAGAACTTCTACGTGCCTAGAATATTTCATTGCAATTCTGTAGTCTTTCATAAAAAATCTCCATATTTCTCTGAAATGTTCCACCTTGGGTCTAATTTTCTTTCCATATAAGCCTTTTATATGTACAAGTACAATGTTATGTTGTGTGGCACTTAGGTAGCGTGATGATATGACGGGCCATCACAAATACTTACATGAATAATTTTAAGGGAAACTTACATAAATCCCTGAATGTTTAAGTGTTATTACATTTCATCCCAACTATTTGGGTAATTACATCATATCCCTTTTTTTAAATTGTGATACATCTATTATAACATGATATATATAAAAAGTGATACATTTAAAAATGACTAGATATTTATTTTAGGAAGTAACGAATTTTGTTTTATTATGTAGAGAAAATCACACTCAATCAGTTATAAGATGGATTTCCTATATACCAAAAATCCACAATTCCCCTCAACCAAATTTCAAATTTAAAGTATCACCCATCACCGAAAAGTCAAATTTGAAATTTTAATGGAATTGACGCGAAGGGGTCATTTTTGGTGGGCTATTGGTGACGCCGGTGGGGTGGTTTTTTTGGTAGGCTGTTATGGGGTTTTCCGGTGGTGAGTGGATCATTTTTTAGTGAACTGACGTTGGTTCACTGGAATAATGATCTCCGGTGATGGGGATGACTACTCTATTCTACTCCAGTGTGAACAAAATGTATCACCCATTAATAGCATATGAATCATCCAATAATTGATGACGCCGGTGGGCTATTGGTGACACCAGTGGGGTTGTTTTTTTGGTAGGCTATTATGGGGTTTTCCGGTGGTGAGTGGGTCATTCTTTAGTGGACCAGCGCTAGTTCACCAGAACAGTGATCTCTGGTGATGGGATGACTACTCTGTTCTCCTTAGTGTGAACAAAATGTATCACCTATTAATAGCATATGAATCACCCAATAATTGAAATAATAATTATATCTACCATATGAATCACCATAATACCATATGTATCACCCATTAATATCATATGTATCACCCATTAAAACCATACAAACTGTATCTATCGTATGAATCACCATAATACCCATATAATGATATCATATTTATCATTCATATGAATCACTATTAAAGAATAAACATGTATGAATAACTAAATAAATTTATATATGTATCAATCGATTTAAAAAAAATTGGGAGAGATTTTATGAGAGGAAATTGTGGAAAAAAATAGCCTCATGCGTTAATGGAGGAGAGAAAATCTAGAAGCAAGATGTTTTAATTGATTTATAATTTGAGAGAGATTTTAGGGAAGGTAATATTTGAAAAAAAATACTCCCTCCATTTCATAATAAATGAATTATTAGATTTTGGCACACAGATTAAGAAAAAAACATTAAAGACATAAATTTAACACAACTTTCTATTTTTACCCTAAAAAAATAAAAAAGTTGACCTTGTAATGCCTTTCAAAAGTTAATTGGTTGTCAAATCATCAAGGCAAATTTGCAAAAAAATTCAATGATTCACTTATTTTGAAACACCAATAAATACCTCAACAAATCACTTATTCCGAAATAGAGAGAGTATCTTGCATGAGTTAATGGTGGAGTAAAAATTAAATGTGAATTTTGTTGATTGTATCAAGAGTAAAGTTGAAAATCAAAATTTAATATAAATTTTTAAAAAATAAAAAATATTGAATAATATATTCTCTTAAGTTTAAATTTTGTGTAAGTTATCCTAAGGCCAAAGGCATCGATAGGTACTCAAACTTGTTACCAAAATTCACTTAGACCCCTAAACTATGGTTTATACCTATCAGGCTCCTAAACCCCCCAAAGTTTGTTCCAATTGGGCATTTTTTGCCTACATGACACTGCGCGTGTTGTTTAGTCACGGGTGGCGCGTGACTCGTGAAAAAGTTGTCTATGTGGCAAAAGTTAACGTTATTTAACGTATACTCTTGCCATCCCCTTCAATTTTCCTCTATTTTTAACCTAATTTCCTCTTCTCCTTTCTTCATTCTCTCCTCCATAGCTGATTTCCCTCTCAACTTCTCTCATCTCACTATCAAATTTATCTCATAATTTCTCTTCAATCAATTTTTTCTCTCATTTTTTATGAGAATGTCGGAAAACTCCGTTAACATTGAGGTTTCCGATTTGTGTTATTGTGTCGATTCTTGTCCATTAATAACTTCAAGGACTCCATCAAATCCTGATCGTAGATTTTTTGGATGTAAAGTTCCAAAGGTTTGTAGCATTTTCACAGGTTTTAATTTTATTTTCTTGGTGATTTTTTTATTATTCTACATTTTTTGCATTTTAGGAAAATGGTGGATGTGGGTACTTTAGATGGATTGATCCAAAACCTTTAATTTTTGTGCATCAATATCTTGAGGTAGAATCGAGCTTAATGATAAAGTGCAAAGATGGTAAAAATCTATGTGATCAATTGAAGCAAAAGCTCAAAGACGCTGAACAAGAGAGGGACACTTTGTGTGAGAAATTGAAAGATAGTGAAGAGAAGTTGATTACATTGAGACAAAAACCCAAAAAAGTTAAACTTGAAAGGGAATGTGCTATGCTCAAATTGAATAGACTTGTTCTAGTTCTTCTTATTGTTCTTATTGTAAAGTGGTTCTTTAATATGGTGTAATGGTTAGTTTGTTGTAGTTGTTTGGTTAGTTTAGTTCGTAATGGATTTGTAATAGTTAGTTTGTAGTAGTAGTAGTAGTAGTTTGTTGTAGTTGTTTGGTTAGTTTGTAGTAGTAGTAGTAGTTTGTTGTAGTTGTTTGGTTAGTTTGTAGTACTAGTAGTAGTTTGTTGTAGTTGTTTGGTTAGTTTGTGGTAGGAGTAGTTTGTACTCGTAGTTTGTTGTAGTTTTTTGGTTAGTTTGTAGTAGTAGTTTGTAGTGGTTGTTTGATGAATTGACATGTTTTGTATGACAATCTCATTGCCAACTGGCTACTTTGTGTCTAGTTGTGCAGCTACTTAAGTTAACATATAGCCTATGTGTAACTACTGAAGGTATTAATAAAAATGAACTATATTAGAAGCAGCACATCATATTAAAATTGCTCAAGATTGAACTAAAAGTGCAAGCAGTTGGATATCATATTAATACAGCTCAAAATTGAGCTAAAAACTGCATACAGTAAACAAGGTGTTCAAAAAAAGCTCAACATTGATCATAATAGTGTTCTAATGCAGCATACACCAAAATCATTAACTGCTGCCTAAGAAAAAGTTATTCAAAAACTAGTAACACAATTTGTTCAAAGTCATTAACCTTCATTATAGTACCAATCATTTCTAAATGAACTACTTCTTTGAAGATCCAACTAATGAAGAAAACTTGGCTGCATCCACTTTTTTTCTCTTATTTGCTTTCATTTGTTGTAATTGTATGCTGGTGACTGCATCTTTTCCATTCCACTTTAGGCCACTAGGTTTAAAACCAATATCGATATTGGGTGGTGAATCACTCTTTAAATTTATACCTTCATAAATAACCCTCTCACTTGATGTACCAGGCTGCAAAATTAGACATAATTGTAAGACAATGAACATTGAAAGCTTGAATGAAAACATTATTATAGGTAAATAATGAGGCAGAGAGAAATACATTGTACACTTGTATTCCAGTTGCTGGATCAGAGTAAACACCAAAACAAGTTGCAGGCTTGTTGTATCCAGTAACAGCAGGAAATGAGGTAGCATTGTATAGCCTTTTGTTGGTTGGTAAAGGTGGTACATGACTTGAAGAAACATTTCTTCCACTTTCAAATGGGGTCTCTCTTGCATTGGCTATTTTTCTTGCCAATCCTCTACCAATCCCTCCTTGACCTCTACCAGAACCACCTCCCTTCTCAGCACTATATTGACCCCTACCAAAACCACATTTACCTCTACCAGCAGCACTTCTACCTCTACTAGCAGCACCTTGACCTCTACCAGCAACACTTGACACCTTTCTTTGAGGTGTTCTTGGCACAGCTGCTGTGTCAGCACAAATAGATCCTGATTGACTGTATTGTATAGTTGCATATGTATGAAAAGTGGAGCATGACTGTGAATAAATGCAACATAATATTTTTAATAGTTTTCAATAATAATATTATGCAGAAGAAGAATATTAAGGCAGCAGAACATATATAACATACTCTTGTTATCTGACTTTGAGTGTAGGTATCTCTTTCCATTGCACTGGTGTCACCACAAATAGAACTTGATTGTGGTGGTGGTGGACTCCATGAAGTTGCAGGATGAGTGCTAGGTTGATACTATTACTGCCCCCATACCATTCTAACATACAAACAGCAATATGAAAAGTTAAGAAATATGTTAACTTTACAAAGTATTATGAAATTCATTTAAGGCTTACCATTTTGGCGCACATAGTCTTATTATGGCCAACTTGCTTTCACCATGAACAGGTGATCTTCACACCTTTTTTTGTGAGTTTGCCCCACTTTTTTGGCTCATCCTTGCTCTTTCTTCTGTTCTTGCTAGGTCTGCCTGACATCTTTCTTGGTTTTGGAGGTTCAATTAATGGGTTTGTGGTTTTCGACCACATTCTCATGTTGGTAATTGGTTGCATGAAATGGCTATAAGACTTAAGAAAGGTTTCTTTACTATACTAGTGATCTACATGCTAATCAGGATCTTCATTCAAGTAACAATAAGCACAAATGGCATGAGGACAAGGAATACCTCTTAACATCCATAACCTACAATCACAATACTTTTTTTCCAAGTGAACAACAAATGTATAACCCCCATCCCCAATTTCAAAACCATAACTCTATTCCATAGTACTCTACACCTATTTGAATATTCCTTATTAGCTTTTAAAATAGTTCTTGCCATAGGAGCAATATTTGAAATCCATGTTTCTGCAAATTTGATCATATCTACATGTTTATTCATCATTTTATGCTTGATATCCTCTAACATTGTGATTATGGATTTATGTCTAGCAGCTAAGATCCAAGAATTGAAATTCTCACACATGTTCTTTTCTACAACATCACATTTGGAATATGTTTTGAAATATGCCCTACACCAAGAAGTAGAAAGATTAACTAACATGTCCTCAGTTATTTCTTTCTTACCTAGCTTTGACATTGCTTGCATCTCCTCTCTAAACTTTACTTCAAAGCTTGCTTTTGCACATCTTCAAAACTACTTCCTTCTCTCTTCTCATCTCCAGTGCACATGCCAATTGCTCCAAATATGTCTAGCACACATTCTTCTCTCAGCATTTGGTAACAAATCTATCAAAACAGGAACAAAAACCTTTAATAAGTATTAAGTATTATTAAAATAGGAATATTATTGGAAAATAAAGTCAAGTAATGAGAAAAATAATTAAGTAATGGTACCTTTTGTTGGTCCGACATTACAGTTAAGCCTTCACCAGTTCCCAGATTTTGATCACCAATCAGATGCCTTATGAACCAGTCCCAGCTATGTTTTGTTTCAGTATCCACAACTGCTCATACAATAGGATACATTTGGTTGTTGCCATTTTCCCCACAACAACTGATAATTCACCCTTACAAGCTTCTTTTAGAAAATATTCATTAAAACCAATAATTTTCCTACACCCATCTAACCATCTTTGCTTGAAGGCAGGAAAGCACATATAGAAATAAACAAAGAGGTTCTTCCCTGGTTCAGTTTCTTTGTCAATTTTTATCCAACAAGAACTTCCAGGATTTGTTGTCTTAATTATATCTGCATAGTCACATAATCTAGCAAATTCCAGCTTCCAATCTCCCATATTCTCCCTCATAACAATCTGTTTAGCCCTAAAACAAATAGTTTTACCTACATAAAAACCCAATACCTTTCTTACCAAATCCTGAATTTCCCAAATCCTAATGTATGGTTGAGAAACAATTCTCTCCTTTAACTTTCTAGCCACCAGCTTTAAATCACACATCGTGTTCTTGTTTAGAGGTATACACTTGTGAATAGGGTTATAGTTTTTCACAATAAAATCACCTGAATCCCTATCAGTAGAAGCAAACAACAACCAGTTGCAATTAGTTGCAATGCACTTCACCCTTATTCTATTTTTTTCATTAGGTTTTAACTTCAATTGCCTTCTATGCTCTACAGCATAATCTGCAACAGCTTTTCTAAACTATTTTACACCCTTAAAAATTATTCCAAGCTCAAACACAGAAAACTCACAATTTTCATCATACCTAGTTTTTTTGCTTCTCCTTCTTCTAGGTAGATCTACTTCTCTAACAGCATCTACATCTATATCTTCACTATCTTCACCCCAACAATCAGAACTATCAAGATAATCCTCATCTCCACCCAACTTTCTAGAATATTTGGTAGCCTTATTTTTACCAATATCCCCAAAGCCTCTATCTACACAACCAGCAACTCCCACAGGTACTTCTTCAGTTTCAACAGCCTTTTTTCTTGTTTTTTGATTTCTTTTTTTCTTGTTGGCTTTGTTTTTCCTTCTTGCTTGTCTAAAAGCCCTCAACTCCCCATCAACATCTGAGCCATCTTCTCAAGGAATATCTCTAAGATCTGAATCACTACTCAAGTAATCTGATAACTCACTTGCTAGCCTATTAACATCTTCTACATGAATATCTTCTACATCAGCCTCATCACCTCCTTCTACACCAACATCTTCTAGGTTAACATCTTTTACATGGATATCTTCTATATTAGCCTCATCACCTTCTTGTACACCAACATCTTCCATATAAGCCTCCCTCTCTTTACCTAAGTTAACATTCTCTATCTCAACATCTTCTAGGTTAAAATCTTCTAGATTAGCCTCTCTTTCTTTCTCTACTCCAACAGATTCCCTCTCTATGCTAGCACTATCATCAACACCAACACTTTCTCTTTCTAGATCTGCACACTCAATAATATCAGGTGCAAGTAAAAAACCAGTGGGACTATGAAGGTCAAGAATTGGTTTATCTAAAACATGATAGACATAAAAATCAATAGAGTCCTCATGTTTTAAGTCTTTAACTAGTTCAACGAGATGTCTGTCACTCTTAACCAAGTTGAACTGCTTAGTTATGCATCTTGATAATAAAACCCCCTAACAGTGTCATACCCTAATTCTTTAGTATAAAATAACAATTCCAACATGGAAAAGTGATCCTTGTCAATATATCTTAGCTCTGGCACACAACTTGCAAAATATATAGGGACACCCTTGTTGAAAAAAGATCCCCCATGGTGAAATTTTGTGAATATTATCTCCATTTGTTACGTCACCTGCAACAAAAGGGTAAGAATTCAAAGTTAGTTTACGGAATATACCCAAAGTACACACCAATAAGCTAAAAGCTACAACTTTTAATGCATGTTAAGAAAGAGACGGAATATTCCAAAATCACAGCCCTAAGTGAAATTTCAAAACCTTAAAAACTGAAATATGCTAAAATTCAACAAAATTAACAAATATAAATCATAATAACACTTACACAAGAAAGATTTGCGGAAAACCCCCAAATTTCTTCTTCAATTGACTGAAATTTTGGTTAAATTAGGGTTAATTTAGGGTTATCTTAGAGAGAGAGTTAACGGGGAGAGAGAAAGAACCGTTCAAATGATTTTTTTTCATTTAAAATGTAATAAGTATATGTGAATTTAATTTATCCACGTGGAGAGTTTTATGTGGACAACTTTCCACATCAACGGCGTTTGGAGACACGCGCAAACAAGCTGATGAGAACAGCGAAAAAATGCCCAATTGGAATAAAATTTAAGGGGTTTAGGAGCCTAATAGTATAAGTCATAGTTTAGTTTAAGAATGTAAATGAATTTTGACAACAAATTTGAGCGCGCATCGATGCTTTGGCCTTATCATAATTTTAAACCCGTACCAACGAGCCCGAAGTATAATTGGAATATGTGAATCATTTCAAAGGGGCATAGGGAGGTCTGTGTGAGAGAAATTCCTGGTGCAGTCTCTGCAGTCAGCAAAGTGTCACATACAACACACTGTAGTAGACTAGAGTATATAGAATAAGGGGAGCCTCAAAAGAGGAAAGGAAAAGGTAACGAACTACTGATTTACACCACCCTTTTGACAGCTCAAATCCACTTTCCTAATCCAAACAAAATACCATCACATTATCTCTCGTTTTTCCCAACTTTCAGTTACCTTTTTCAGCCCATTGTATTCATCATTCAAGATCTGCCTTCTTCAATAATTGTGAATTTTTTTTTTGATAGGTTGAGCAAAGATGCTGAAACCTGGAAACAAGTGAAAAAGTTGGAAAGTTGGTTTCTTGGGTTTTGCTTATTATGCTTTCCAAACCTTAAAGTTTGGAATTTTTTTCTTTTTTCTTTTTGGTAGATACATGTCTAATGTGGTTTCAACAATCCAAAGGTTGGTGGCACTTTACTGTTTGGCAAGTGGATGGCAGTAGACATGAATCTTACAAGTCTTTATGAAATAATGGTGCATTTAGTTGATGAGTATTCCTAATGGTTAGAACTTTTTTTATGTTTAGTTTGATGTTGGTAATGGTTAAAATGAATATTTAGTTTTTGGGGAGCTCTGAAATCGAAAAAGAAATATGTTTTCTAGTGCTTGAGGCTGAGGGATAAACGCCGTTTCGTTTTGGTAATTGGTTGTTTCCATATCAAGATTCTTGATTTAGGACCTCTTCCCCTTTTGATATTATCAAGAAAATGTTGTGTTCTTATTTTTGATAGAAAGGACAATTAGCTGAAAGTGATTAGGGTTTGAATTGTTGGGGGGAAAGGTTGTTTTGTGATTAGTGGTAAAAGGGCGTGTTTGGATTGTGAGACCTTTTCATAATATCAATGTCCTGCAAGGATGGTAGATCAGTTGAAGATAACGGCAAGTATGTCCGTTATACACCTGAGCAGGTTGAAGCTCTTGAAAGGCTATATCATGAATGTCCAAAACCCAGTTCAATGCGTCGTCAGCAGCTTATTCGTGAATGTCCTATTCTCTCCCACATTGAGCCTAGGCAAATCAAAGTTTGGTTTCAAAATAGAAGGTATTATTCCCTAACTACTCAAAGATTATGTTTTAATTACTCCATTTTGTTAGTCCGGGTAAAGCCATATTTCCTATTTCGTAATTACTTTGATTTGCTGCACTTGAGCTGAGGTCTTGCATAAACATCCTCTCTACCTCCACGAGGTAGGGGTAAGGTCTCCATACACTTGTGGCATTACACTGGGTATGTTGTTGTTAGTCTGTGTAAAACCACATTTCCTTTTTTCATGACTACTTTGATTTGCTGCACTTGAGCTGAAGGTCTTCTGTAAATGACCTCTCTGCCTCCACAGGGCAGGGGTAAGGTCTGCGTACACTCTACTCTTCCTAGACCCCACTTGTGGGATTACGCTGGGTACATTGTTGTTGTTATTAGTCGGGGTAAAGGATTCATATAATGACCCCAAATACCAACCTTTGGATTGTTTATTATTTTTTGCTTTGTTGAGGTACGCAGATGCCGGGAAAAACAGAGGAAAGAGTCATCAAGGCTTCAGGGTGTGAATAGAAAGCTGTCAGCAATGAACAAGCTATTAGTGGAAGAGAATGATAGATTGCAGAAGCAAGTTTCTCAACTGGTATATGAAAATGGATACTTCCGCAAGCAAACTCAAACTGTAAGCTATTGGTTTTAGGCATTATTACCTCCTAAAATTTTAGGTAACCGAGGGTTAAAGTATGATTCTTGTTTTGCAGACAAAGCTTGCTTCAAAAGACTCCAGTTGTGAATCAGTGGTAACGAGTGGTCAACACCACTTGACACCTCAGCATCCCCCAAGAGATGCTAGTCCTGCAGGGTTAGTGGGATTATGGTTGTTGGGTCCTTTTCTTATCTTGTTTTTTTTTATGGTGTTTGTGGGTGTCTTGTGGCAATTGCTCTGCTTTTTTGTGTTTTTTTCCAGGCTTTTGTCCATTGCAGAAGAGACTTTGACAGAGTTTCTTTCAAAGGCTACTGGAACTGCTGTTGAGTGGGTCCAAATGCCTGGAATGAAGGTCTATCTTAATAAAATAATGGACAGATAAATTTAGTTATTCTCTACAGCAAAGTGTGGTGTTTTTTTCTGGTGAAGGAAGTGCTTCATATTTTTTATGCTCTTTTTCGTTAAGACTCTTCAGGTGTACTATCACGTGGTTAAAACATTCACGTAGCTAATCTGTTCCAATCAATATTATGTTGAAACCTACTAACTGCAATGTCCTAGCATCGTATGCAAGAAACAGGATGCTTCTTCTTTTTCTTTATAAGTATCTTCAATGAATTATGGAGCTGTAGCCAATTCCTTTGGCTAATGTTATCAAGGACACAGTTTCCCAAACCATAATCTTAAAACACATAATCCTTCCGTTCTACTGCACACTTTAAGAGAGAAATGAGAACTTTTGAAATTTGTGATCCATAATATTTGTGGGGTATCAAAGTTGTCATTAAGGTTAATATTGAAGTTTAAGTTAAATTGTTTCCAAATATATAATATTACCGATCTATTCCCAATGAAGCAAAAAAGAAATATAGTCACATAAATTGAAACAAAGGGAGTACAAGTTTATACGATGTTATATTCTTATGGTTTTGAAATGTATTATTCAAACTGAATCTTTCATGCAATTGGTATTCACCCTTGTCGATCTCATTGCATGTGAGGACCATATTACTGTCATGCTACCTTTTTCCCTCACTTTAGTTATAGCTATATCACTATTTAAGTTTGTTTATGCCTAAGTAACTCTTCCTGATCATTGTTCATGCTATATGACTAGCCTGGTCCGGATTCCATTGGAATCATTGCTATTTCTCATGGTTGCACTGGCATGGCAGCTAGAGCTTGTGGCCTGGTTGGTTTAGATCCAACAAGGGTAAGTTTGTTATCTATTCTTGGGTCGTCTTTGGGATTATAATTTGAAACTAATTGGCTAAACTCCCTTTAGGTTGCTGAAATCCTTAAGGATCGCCCTTCCTGGTATCGTGACTGCCGGGCTGTTGAAGTTCTAAATATGCTGCCTACTGCCAATGGTGGAACCATTGAACTTCTTTACATGCAGGTAGGTCACTATGATCCATGATTTTCACTACTTGTGAAGTTGCGCCTTCAGTCCTCTTATGCATGCTTGAAGATCTTATGAAAGTGTCGTACTGTTTAGCTTTATGCTCCAACAACTTTGGCACCTCCTCGTGACTTCTGGCTGTTACGCTATACTACTGTTACGGATGATGGCAGCTTTGTGGTATGCGATTTATTTTTTCCAGTTGGTTTTTAAATCAAGAAATTTATTTTCACCAAGTCTCCAAAAGATGTGCGGTATCACTTTCATGATGTTTACCAGTATCACACACAATATGCCAGCAGACTTTTTGTTTTTCTCCTTAAAATGCTTGAGTATGTCTCAAACATAATCCAAACAGAATTCTGCTTGGTGGACATATACTGTCACGACCCGAACCGAGGCCCTGGCCGTGACGAGCATCCCGAACCATGAAGGCCCGGACGCCCTTCTAACTTGTAATCATATACACCATTCATACAAAATTAAGGAAATGAGGAAGAAAATATATAGCGAAACGGAATCATGGTCATAAGTCTGATACAAGTTCAAAAATGGTAAATGAAATCCAAAACCATCTTACAACATCTGAAAACCATCTGCAAAATCTCTACTACATGACTAATGATAAATGTCAGGAAATAAATAGGCCTTCTGAATTATAGAAGGCTCACCGACTGAACTCTGCACTTCCGTCTTAGGAACTCTATTGCTTATCAGGACCCCTAGATTATGTCTCAGAACTTGGAAGGTAGGGGGTTCAATACAGTTGTACTGGTACGCGAAGAAATCCAAAATAATGAATTTATACATATAAAATAGATCAGAGCAAATTACAAAACATCATGTATGATATGGTTCAAAACACTTGGGTATTTCTTGAATAATCATAAAACTTTCTGTCAATGCAGTTTTCTGATCTTTGAATTACTTCCGAGTTAGGTGGTTCTCCCCTACAAGTCTGATATTCCACGGGCTATATGGAATCCGCCATTGACTCGGCGGGGAAGCCCCCAACCCAAGTGTGCCGCAAGGGTTGGAGTGGTCTGAGTCTGATACGCCACAGGGCACTAGGCCAGCGTAATATAATATACCCGGATCGGCAAATCACGATTTTGGGCAATGAGTTGTCTAAACTCGTGCCTTCTTCGGGGAACCACCTAACATCTCTTTAAGCCCACTTTTATCCTTTTCTGAACATGTATAATTCTGAAGTCTAAATCATGAAAGTTTGATAA
Organism: Capsicum baccatum var. pendulum; assembly: GCA_030864225.1. Classification (NCBI taxonomy): domain Eukaryota; kingdom Viridiplantae; phylum Streptophyta; class Magnoliopsida; order Solanales; family Solanaceae; genus Capsicum; species Capsicum baccatum. The sequence continues at coordinate 74,796,786 of CM061561.1, read as the reverse complement.
AGTCTGATTTCTATATTAGTCTGTGTCTGTTATGGCATTGTCTGAATTGGTATCGTCATACCAGGACTTGCAAGTCATGTTTTTGGAGTCATAATGCAATAAGCATGATCTTTCATTAAAATATAGTTCAGACCACCCAAACATGCAATTTGCATAAGAGATTTCATGTTCCGAAAACATAAGTCAAAACTATACAAAAATTCTCATTCTTTCAACAAACAAATGGTGTTCATGCAATCTTTAACAACCCATGCAACTCTTTTCATTATATGATTATGTTCAACATTCATCAACATAAACAACCCTCTCTTTTGAAATCAAAATCATAATCCAAATATAACATTACTCAAGACATTTCATATCATGCTTTTTAAGATGCATTCAAAACAATTCTTAGCATATCATAAGTAAAGGAAAATCATAACAAGAGAGGGATTTTTCATGGGTCATGCTCTCAATTCAATCATCAACCTTAAAATACATGCTTACATATATATATAATTTCAAATCAATTTGGGTGAGGCCTAAAGGCCAAAACAATATCATCAATGCTTCTAAAACATGAATGTATTCATAAACCCGAAACCTCTTTCTAAAAATCATGATTTCTATGCCCATGAGATTTTAGGAAAACCCCGCGTACCACAAAATAGGAAATTAGTGACTGATTCTTGAAGCCTACGGTTTGGGAATTCCAAATCTTCAATCAATTTCGAAAACCCACGGTTGAATCTTTATTTGAGTTTTTAGTTTGAAACCCTTGGGAGTGCTCTCGAGTAATTTGATGAAAGATAGGCTTATTTTGCTCAAAAACGCCCTAAATCTCTTGTTTTCATGACTTGGTATGTGGGCAAAAAACTAGACTGCCCCTTTGGATTTTTTAAATTCGCAACAGGTACGCCGTGTAAGGCTTCACCGCGTCGCGGCAATGGGTTCATTGCTATACCCATCGCGACGCGGTCTAATCGCGACGAGCTACTGGTTTTGACAAATGTGAATCTAGGGTTCACTGCGATGCGGTGACCCTCTGGAAATTGACAATTGCGGATTAAGGGCTTGGTGCGACGCGATGGCTTGTCCATCGAGAATACTGAGTACTAAAATCGCTCTAACTTCTTCACCGAGTGTCCGTTTTGGACGAATCTTATATCGACGGAAAGCTCATTCAATTTCCCACATGATAAAAAGTCAAAATTAGGGAAATTATATATATATATATATATATATTTTAAAATTTACTCACTTTGGAAGTAAAAAATGAGACTAAGTCTCTTTGACACAAAAAAAAAAAAAAAAAAAAACTTTCTAGTCTTTAACTCTAAGAGCATATTACCAAGAGCTAACGCATGGACGATTTTTGCGGGGTGTTACATATACATTTTTCTTTATGTGCCTATGCCTGCAACTAGATTTATGTATTCCTCGTTCATCATGAATAAATTTTGCATTTAATAAATACTCAGGTTTGTGAAAGGTCATTGAGAAATACTCAAAATGGTCCAAGTATGCCGCCTGTTCAGAATTTTGTGAGAGCAGAAATTCTGCCAAGTGGATATCTGATTCGGCCTTGTGAGGGCAGTGGTTCTATTGTCCATATTGTGGATCATATGAATTTAGAGGTAAAGGTGTCATCTATTACGTCTTAATTCATGTAGTGCCTTTGTTTTAGTTTGTTTGTCTGGTTTTGATTTGGCACGAAGTTTAGCAAAGTAAAGAAGACTTTTGGAATTTTATGGTCTTGAACTAAAGATATGTGGAATGTATTAAATTGCCCTTTAATCTTATGTTCTTAAATCTGCCATGCAGAAAGTTCAAAGGAAAGAGTCATTCTTTCTGAAACAGGCTAAAAAGGAAAGACAAACAAATTGAAACATAGGCCATATAATTTCAGTAGCTACTTATGCCATGTTACAGTTTATGTATCATTATTATTATTGCCAGGCATGGAGTGTGCCAGAAGTGCTGCGTCCACTGTATGAGTCATCTGCAGTGCTTGCTCAGAAGACAACAATGGCAGTAAGAACTTCTATCTAATTTGGTGCAACACGCCATGTCAGAACGAGAACACTATTTGTACTTCAGACTCTCAATATCATTGTGCTTCTTTCCATGTAGGCACTACGCCAACTGAGGCAGTTAACGTTGGAATTTTTACAGCCTAATGTCACTAATTGGGGCAGGAGACCAGCAGCTCTACGGGCATTAAGCAAGAGGTTGAGCAGGTCTGAACAAACTAGCTTTTGATGAGTGCTCTTTCTGTTTTGCTTGAGTTACTTGCTATTTACTATTCATTACAATATTTTGGCAGAGGGTTCAATGAGGCTCTCAATGGTTTCTCCAGTGAAGGCTGGTCTATGCAGGATAATGATGGAATAGATGATGTCGCCATCCTTGTTAACTCCTCTCCTGACAAAAGGATGGGCTTAAACCTTTCTTTTTCTGATGGATTTACATCAATAAGCAATGCAGTTTTGTGCGCAAAAGCATCTATGCTTCTACAGGTCAGCTGAATCAGTATGTTCATGCTGAAATTATACAACTGAATTGCAGGCTTTCTTGTTTGTAGAAATGGTCAAATAATTAAATTAGCCATGTTTCTCTAGCTCACTTTATTCTCTCTCTGATGGTTGATTGACTATTTGAATTCTGATACTGTTGACTTTAATTCCAAGATGATTAACAATTCTGATGAGCATCATTAAGTAAATTGGATTACTTGGTCGTTCTCCTCTTCTGATTCTCTGTACTTGGGGTGCAGAAAGACTTGTTTGCGTCCAGGGATACAAACAACCAAACTAGAAGAAAAACCCCATTTTAATACATTGAAAGTGTAGCTAGATTGGCTTGGCTATGTTAAATTTCCTTTAAGCTGTTCCGCCATGCAAGGTGGATAAATCATAAATACACTAGCTGCTTTTGATTCCTTAAAAATTAAAGCTTAGTTTTCTGATGTCATATCCTGACTTGAACGTCTTGTATAGTGGATGGATTGTATGCTGCCCAAATGCTGGATATTTTATTGCTTGGAAATTGTAAAATGGTAAAATGGAAGTCCTGTTGTCAAAGTTTGTACACTGTTATTATCCGAGATCACTTGCTTTTCCTAATCAACTTCTTTCCACGAATCATCTTCCTTCATTTTGGGCAATTCATGTACTTTATCCTGACTTGACCATATTCTTTTCTTGCTTTTTTGACATCTTCTTTTTTGTTGTTCAGAGTGTGACTCCTGCGGCGCTTCTCAGGTTTTTGCGTGAGCATCGATCAGAATGGGTAGACAACAATATTGATGCCTACTCAGCTGCAGCTGTTAAAGTTGGTCCTTGCAGCCTACCTGGGGCTCGAGTTGCTAATTTTGGGGGTCAAGTGATACTTCCACTGGCACACACCGTTGAACATGAAGAGGCAAGTGTTTAGATCTTATTTATCAGCTACATGGCATGCCTATCTTTCTATATTCTTTGGACTCTGTTGGAATGGGTTAGAGACCCACATTGATTGGTGAATAGACTAGTGGTCCGATTATATGGACTTGGAGAATCCTCTCTCATGGGCTAGCTTTTGAGATTGAGTTAGGACCAAGTGTCCTACATCCTTACATAGTATCAGATGTCATCCCAATTCTTGTTTCACCCGATGTTTGGCCTCCATCTTATATTGTCCATACTCCAGAGGACTGGGCGGGCGTGCTGGGGATGTTGCGTGCCACATCGGTGGTATGGGAGGCAAAATTGTTTACATGATCTTTGTAGATCCTAACCTCATGAGCTAGTTTTTGGGGTTGAGTTAGTTCCAAGGTCCATTTCTTTGACAAATACTATTATTGATCCCTCGTCATTAATGTTGATCACAAATTTCTTTTTGCTCAGTAGTTGCTGGAGGTCATTAAGTTGGAAGGAGTTTGCCATTCCCCGGAAGATGTTATAATGCCAAGAGATATGTTTCTATTGCAAGTAAGCTCTATTCCTGAACATGTGAATATTGTTCCTATGTAGAGAAATTTAGCTGGATCTAACAAAACTCATTGCTTTATGTAAGACCGTCTTATACTAGATGATGGGCTACTTAATTGTTTGAGAAGTTTCAGTTAACTCTGGTTTTGGACTACTATTTATATCCACAATAATTTTTTTTCATAGATAACACATCCTATATTGTTCTCCTGATCTATATGTACATCTTAGTATCACCAAATAGTGAGCATCCAGATCCTTTATACCTCTGTTAAGATGCCACAAGATTTGTCAGAGTCAAAATATTGGTCAAACCTGTATCGAGAGCTGAGTATGCAGGGTTAAAATGGCTTTTGTGACACTAAACGCGGTTTACTACGCTTTGTCTCTGTGCTGTTGGCAGTTGTGCGGTGGAATGGATGAAAATGCTGTTGGTACCTGTGCTGAACTCGTTTTTGCTCCTATTGATGCCTCATTTGCTGATGATGCACCACTCCTTCCTTCTGGGTTTCGCATTATACCTTTAGATTCTGCTAAGGTTAGCATGTTCATCACTTGATGACTTCTTATTCTGCTGTTTCCTTGCTTGCTTGTTATCCACCAAGTTCTTTGAGAATGTTCAATTTCGTGCAGGAAGCCTCCAGTCCAAATCGCACCCTTGATCTTACTTCTGCTCTTGAAACTGGGCCAGTAGGAAGTGAGGTGGCTAATGACCTTAAGGCGACTGGTGGCACATCAAAATCTATTATGACAATGGCTTTTCAATTTGCATTTGAAAGCCACATGCAAGAGAATGTTGCATCAATGGCTAGAAAGTATGTCCGAAGCTTCATTTCATCTGTTCAAAGGGTTGCATTAGCACTTTCTCCATCTCACTTCGGTTTCCTGGGAGGTCTTCGTCTGCCGCTGGGGACTCCTGAAGCTCATACGCTGGCTCGGTGGATCTGCCAAAGTTACAGGTGTGCCATATATTTGCATGTTGCTTGAATATAAGCATGTGATCTTCTTACTCCAATTCTACACGAAACACATGGTTTGTAGGTCATATCATGATGTATCATGTCTTCCGAGTTCAATAACTGTGCAATCTGTTTCCACTCAATGTATCATGGTTTGTTGGCAACGTATATTGGTTATGTTGTATAATGCTCATGCCGCATGTTTCATCTTTTTGCAGTCAATTAACCATGCTCATGCTATTGCCGAGATGTGTTTCTTTCCTCTAAAACAAGAAAGATTTGGTTCCTCTTTGTTTTAAGTTTGATTTCTTTTTGTCTTATTTCCTCAAGTGCTTGTGTGCAAATGATGTTTACTTGTTTCTGTTTAAAAGTTTACTTGAATAGGGGGTTAGTATGAGGAAGCTATTGCATCTGTATCTGCCACTAATTAATTGTTTGACTCTAGGCGTTTTTTGGCTGTGGAGCTTCCAAAATTGAGTAGTGAAGGAAGTGAATCTATCCTTGATAACCTATGGCATCACTCAGATGCTATTATCTGCTGCTCTGCAAAGGTTTGCTTTCTTAGACTGTCTTGCTCTGCAGTCTCTCATGCTTGTGTTAACAGATTCTTCAGCAAAATCTCAAGAGTTCTAGTACTCCCTATGTCCAATTTATGTGATGTGAATTGGGACCCAATTTGATTGGACATGGAGTTCAAGAAAAACTTTAAAAACTTGTGGTATTAAGTCATAAATATTTGTGTAACTATAAATTATACAACAACATACCAGTGTTATTCCACAAAGTAAGGTCTGGGGAGGGTAAAATGTATGCAGTCCATACCTCTACCTTAGAAGTAGAGAGGTTGTGTCTGGTAGACCCCCGACTCGAAATAAAAACAATATAAAAAGACGTAATAAAAATAAAAAACAAGATGGAATTGCAAAACCAATAGAGAATAACGTAACAAAGACAACCACAGTCCACAGTAGTACTATAAACTAATCACAAATACCATCATGATACCATGAACAAGAAACTACAAGGCAGCCGCAAAGTACTATAACTACTATCACGGCCACAAATAAAGCAACCCCTCCTAACTGAACTCATTCTCACCTACTAACCCTCCACCCTAATTTGTGTCCTCCACACCTTCCTATCTAGGGTCATGTCCTCAGTAAGCTGTAGTTGCTCCATGTCATGTCTAATCTCCTCCCTCCAATACATCTTCGGCCTACCTCTTTCCCTTCGGAAACCATCCATAGCCAACCTCTCACATCTCCACACTGGGGCATTCGTGTCCCTCCTCATCACATGCCCAAACCATCTTAACCTCACTTCTCGCATCTTGTCTTCCACTGAAGCCACTCCCACTTTCTCTCGAATAATCATATTTCTAACCATACCTCTTCTAGTAAGACCACACATCCAAGCAATATCCTCATCTCCACCACGTTCAACTTTTTGGATATAGAAGTTCTTGACTGACCAACACTCTGCTCCATACAACATTGTCGTTCTTGACCGACCAACACTTTGCTCCATATAAAATTTTCGGTCAGACTGCCACTTTGTAAAACTTTCCTTTAAGTTTCAGAGGCACATTCCTATCACACAAAACTCTAGAAGCGAGCCTCATTTCAGCCACCCTGCACCGATACGGTATGTGACATCCTCGTCAATCTCCCTATTTCCCCGTATCATAGACCCAAAATACTTGAAACTATCTCTCTTCCGAATGCCTGAGAGTCTAGCTTCACCACCACGTCAGCCTTATGCATCATCTCACTAAACTTGCACTTCAAGTACTCCGTCTTGGTCCTGCTCAACCTAAATCCTTTAGACTCTAGGGTTTGTCTCCAAATCTCTAATTTATCATTAACACCTTCGCGGGTCTCGTCAATCAAAACTGCATCATCAATAAATAACATACACCAAGGCACCTCCCCTTGAATATGCCACATCAAAACATCCATCGCCAAGGCAAATAAAAACTGACTAAGACACCTCCTATTGAATATGGTGCGTCAAAACATCCATCACCAAGGCAAATAAAAATTGGCTAAAAGTCGAACCCTGGTGCAACCCTGTCAACACAGGAAAGTGCTCTGAATCTTTTTCTCCCATCCTCACACGAGTCTTGTGAGTCTTTGCTTCGTTGTACATGTCCTTAATCGACCTAGTGTATGCCACTGGAACACCTATAGCCTCCAAGCACCTCCAAAGAACCTTTCTGGGGACTTTGTCGTAACCCTTCACCAGATCGATGAACACACACCATATGTAAGTTCCTCCTCCTCTCCCTATATGATTCCACTAGTCTCCTCACGAGATGGATGGCCTCAGCAGTCGAGCTACCTGGCATGAATCCGAATTGGTTTTTAGAAATAGTCGTGATCTGCCTCGACCTCAACTCTACCAGCATCTCCCAAACCTTCATAGTGTGACTCAACAACTTGATACCCCTATAGTTGCAACTCTGAATGTCACCCTTGGGCCTTGTTCTTGTATAGTGGAATCATCGTACTCCATCTCCAAGATTCAACCATCTTCGTCGTCCGGAAAATGACATTAAAAACCTCAGCCAGCCACTCCGTACCTTCCCCGCCAGTGCCCTTTCAAAATTTACTGGAATCTCGCCCGGCCTAGTTGCCCTACCCCTACGCATCCTACGAATAGCACCCTTAACCTCGGTAACTATAAAATATCTTAAGGTTAAATTTAAGTTTAAAGTTCACTTGTTTATAGATATAGGAAGGTATCATTCTTTTTTTCATTTCCGTGTTTCCTTTTTCAAACCGCTTTGAAATGCTTTTCTTGAAGCCATGGGTCTATTGGAAACAACTTTTCTACCTCCATGAGGTAGGGGTAAGTTATGTCCCCCCCCCCCTCCGCGCACACACACCCATGCCCCCCACCCCACCCCAACACACACACACACACACATCTCCCATCTCTTGATCTTGGAGAACATAGTCAGGAAAGAGAAGCCCATTCCTAATCCCCCATAGGGATAACACTGGGTATGTTATTGTTGGTGAAGGTATCATTCTTTTTGGAACAGGCTAAAAGAAAAAGAAAAATGTATCACGTAAGTTGGGGAACATTAGGAGTATTTTTAGTTCTGGAAAAATATTCAGCAGAGCCATGCGTTAGAAGCAAACATCTTCTCATTGTAACTTTGGCTTTTGACATCTTGGTCTTTGTTTGTAGTTGTCTCATCTGCTATCAGTTTTCAAATCTTTGGAATATGGGTGCTGAAGTGCAGTATTTATGCAGGCTATGCCAGTTTTCACATTTGCCAACCAGGCTGGTCTTGACATGCTCGAGACAACCTTGGTTGCACTTCAAGATGTTTCTTTGGAGAAAATATTTGATGAACATGGAAGGAAAAACCTCTGCTCTGAGTTCCCACAGATAATGCAACAGGTTGGTAACTATGCTATCTGCTATTACACTGCTATTATACAGCGTCAAACTTAGCCAGCACAGTTGAAGAAATGAAATAAATTGTTTCTCGACCTTTTCTGGGAGAGCAGGAGTGTTAAATTTGTTGTTACCGTGTTCAAAATCTTAATAGTAAATCAGAAAAAGTAAAACTGTAAAATAGAAGAGTAATGAACTTATTAAAATATCCGAGTCCACAATTTTCTTGTGTGTCCTTAAAGAAGTTATCTCCACATTGTACCTAATGTTATGGATTACTTCCTCCTCGGATAAAGCGGTACCTCAAATACCAATAACTTTCTAAAAACTCAAAATCAACAACTAATCACGCAAGTCTCAAATTTGTTTGTAAGAAAATATGGTGATGAAATTAGAATTTTTTTTTGATTAATCAAAAACTAAGGCTAACTTCTCTCAATTTATAGCCATTGAAGAGGTGTCTGGGAAAGGCACAATTTATTGGAAAAGTCAACCCATTGGAAGAGTTACAATCCATCGAAAAGGTCACAATCATTCAAAGTGAAAAGATGTCTTTTAACATGCACCCTTTCCCGTGTGTCAATTCATTTTACATTCACACCTCTTAAAAATTTAACAATCCCTCACATGAATAGAGAATTGCTATATGATGAAAAACATGCATAAAAATTGTGTGATTTGTAATTAAGGCTTAATCACAACTGGATAAGTAGGTTTCCGTTTGAATTTCTGTAGTGAACATATGTCATGTAGTGAACATATGTTTGATATACTCTGTCAATCAGTAGATTTGATATCCTTGAATGATCGAGCTTTGGTGCATACCTAGACAACCATATGTCACACAATCAATCTTTAGTTCTCATTGTTTGTTCGTTTCAGCCATGAATTCAATCTGGTTTTATAAGTGCGTAGGGAACTGGCCTTATAAAATCCTCCTTGAAGTGGCTTACACTTCACACTTACATAGATGATTCCTAAATGTGTAATTTCGTAGATACACTATTTGATCATGGAGTAATGCTTTATCCTGGTACTGAGAATGGACCAACATTTTGTTTTGAAAAAGTTGAATCGTCAATCACAACTTTGTTTTTCCTTGAACCTAGATCTTGGGATCTCCAGTTTTCTAGGTAGAGTTACCGCCATGTTGACTTGTCTTTGACCATAGTCCCATTTCCTTTGATGATTTCTCAACTCCCTCTCTAGTTGGGCCTTTTGTAAATGGATCCGACACATTATCCTTTGACTTTACATAGTCAATTGCGATAATTCCACTAAAGAGTAGTTGTCTAACGATATTATGTCATCGTCGAATGTGACGAGATTTCCCGTTATATATAATGCTCCCAACTTTTCCTATTGTTGCTTGACTATCATAATGTATGCAAATGGGTGCCAATGGATTAGGCCAAACTGGAATGTCTTCTAGAAAGTTCTGGAGCCATTCAACTTCTTCACCGGCTTTATGTAAAGCTATGAACTCAGATTCCATTGTTGAGCGAGCGATGCATGTCTGTTTGGATGACTTTCAAGATACCACTCCTACTTTAATGTTGATACATATCCACTTGTGGACTTAATTTCTGCTAATTCGATAATTCAATTTGCATCACAATACCCCAATAACCGCTGGGTACAAATTGTAATGCAAAATCCAGTCTCGGGTATATTTCAAATATCACAAAACTCGTTTCATTGCCATTCTATGATTATGATTTTGACTGAGATTATTTATGTATCGACTTAGTTTACTTTGGGCACAACCTATATTTGCTCATGTGCAATTCATGATGTACATCAAACTTTTCAACACTCTAGCATACTCCGTTTGAGACTTGCTTCGCCCTGATTTAAATCAACTGGAATTCTTGATACTTTAAAGTTTAAATATTTGAACTTTTCAAGTACCATGTTAACACAATGACTACACAATTTGGAGTGTTCCTGATGTAAACACATTTTTCACACTTGTTAATCCTAAATCCATTTGACAACATTTTTTGGTCAAATTTTGCATGTCATTGTTTGGGTGTTTGTTTTAGTCCATAAAGTTACTTAACAAGTCGACATACCTTCTTTTCTTTTCGTGGGACTACAAACCTTTCAGGTTGATCCATGTATATTTTTTTCTCCAGTTCTCCATTTAAGAAGGTTGTCTTCACATCCATTTGATGAATTTGAAGATCGTGCACGATAGCTAATGCTATCAACACTCGAATAGATGTAATTCTTGTTACCAGCGAGTACGTGTTGAAATAATCAGGACCTTCTCGTTGTCTGAAGTCTTTGACAATTAGTCTTGCCTTATATTTATCAATAGTGTCATCATCTTTCATTTTCATTTTTGAAAATCCATTTATAATTCAATTTTTTGTTTGATTTGTTTCTTGGAGGAATATCAATCACTTCTCATGTATGATTATCAATATGGATTATGTTTCACCATTGGTTGCCTTTTTTCAATATTGTGCTTTTGAGGAAGACATTGCTTCCCTAAAAGTTTGAGGCTCATTTTTCACTAAAAATGTCAAGAAATCGGGACCAAATGAAGTTGGTGTCTTTTGACGTTTACTACGTCTTGAATTTTCCTTATTAGGTATACTCTCCTTTGATTCTTCCCAAGGTCGTTTAGATCGTTCGCTAGACAACTCAAATTCATTCTTATATGAATAAATATTTTTAAAACATTCAGCATTATCTGATTCAATTACTGTATTCAGATGAATGTCAGGATTTTCTGATTTATGAACCAGAAAACGATATGCTTTGCTATTGGTGTCATATCCAATGAAGCTACAATCAATTATTTTCGATCCCATTTTAACCTTTTTGGGTTTAAGAGCCTGTACTTTAGCCTAGCACCCCACATTTTAAAGTATTTCAAGTTGGGGTTTCATCCTTTTCATTTTTCATGTGGAATAAATTGTGTTTTGCTATGGGAAACTCTATTAAGTATTTTATTTGCCGTGAGAATAGCTTCCCCCACAAGTTCTGGGGTAAACCAAAACTTATCAACATAATATTCATCATCTCCTTTAATATTCTAATTTTTCTTTCCGTAATTTCATTGGGTTGAGGTGAATATAGGACAGTTGTTCGATAAATAATGCCATAATCTAAACATATTTCTTCAAAGAGAGATTCATATTCGCCACCCTTAGCATTTTTAATCATTTTGATTTTCTTATTACGTTGTGTTTCAACTTCATTCGTCTATTGCTAGAATGCTTCAATTGCCTCATCTTAGCTATTAAGCAAATAAACGTAGCAATATCGAGTGTTATCATCAATGAAAGTCTTGAAATCTTTTTTCTCGTGGCGAGATGGTATTTTCTTCATTATCACAAATATTTTTATGAATTAAGCCTAAGGAATTTGAATTTCCTTAATAGACTTCTAAGGATACTTAGCATACTTAAATTCCACACGACACTTCAAGTTATTACTTTCAAATTTAGGCAATATTTTCGAGTTAATTATTTTTTGCAAAGTTTTATAATTAACATGTCCTAAACGTGCATGTCATAAATTATTTGACTGAAGCAAGTAAGAAGAAGAGAAAAGACATTTTCCCCCCTGAACTTGTCCTCCAAAAAACTCACTTTAGCACTTAAACTTAGCTTTCGTTTATTTACCCCCCTTAACATCTTTAGAGTGAATTATTTCCCCCCTAATGCTGATGTGGCATTTTTAAAAAAAGGGGTGCGTTTTAGATTTTTCTTCTTCTTTTCCCACTTACACACACACACACACACACATATATATATATATATATATATATTTAAAAGAAAATACTCCTTTCTTCTTCAATACCCCCACCCCCTTCACCTCTCGTACCTACCCCACACACCTACACCCCACACCCATACCATTTTATTCTCCAATACATCAACAAACAACAACACCCATTTTCTACAACAATTAGTTCTTCCATTAACAACCTCAAACACATCCTCCAACAACACTTTCCTCCATTTTTTTTCATTTTTCTCCATTAATACATTCTCCAACGAAGAAATTGAAGACATTAAGTTGCTTCATTAATTCAGTTCGAAGAATAACAAAATTGAAAGAAATTTTCGTAACTTTTATTTTTAAAGTTCATTGTTCCTTCGCTATTCTTTATTTATGTTTACATCTTCAAGGGTGAATTTGGTGGTTGAAAACTTGAGAAAGTTTGATTGAAGGTTGAGATGGTGTTTAATGGAGAAAAATTTTTAATTTGATATTTTGTGATTGCTCTCTAATGGTATTAATTAAGGAAAATGAAAAAAAAATGGAGGTGGGGATGGGGGTTGGCTGGAAGAAGAAAAAGAAATAGAGGGGGTGGGGGCGGGGATGAGGGTGGGTGGTTTGAAGAAGAAGAAGAAAAATGAGGGGTGGGGGTGGAGGAAAATTGAAATTGAAGGTGGGGTGGGTTTGATGGAGGAGGAGAGCTGGTGGGGGAAGGGGCGGGGGGACGTAAAGAGGGGCGGGGTGGGCAGGATGAGGTGGGGGTGGGAAGAAGAAAGAAAATGGGGGTGGGGGGTGCACTTTTTATTTAATATATATAAATATGTATATATAAAAATAAATTTTATATATATATATATATATATATTTATAGTTATATATATTTATATAAATAAAATAGTATATATATTTGTTATTTTTTTTTCAAAAAAATATATAAAAATAATGTGGAAGGGATTATTTTTTTTTAAAATAGTAATTTCTTATGTGGCAATGATGTGGCTCCAACGTGGCATTGATGTGTAAGCGAGTGTAACACACTCTCCGTTGTGAGAGTGGTATTCAGTTTTGAGGGGTGAAAATAATTCACTTTAAAGATGTTAAGGGGGTAAATAAGCGAAAGTTAAGTTTAAGTGCTAAAGTGAGTTTGGAGGACAAGTTCAGGGGGAAAAGATGTCTTTTCTTTAAGAAGAAACAAAACTTTTATTTTTCAAGTGCGATTACATTTAACATGAAAAGACCCTCCGTAAGGTAACCTCTTCCCACATACATATCATTCTTACTAATTACAACTTGATCAGAAACAAACACACATTTAAATCTATTCTTGACTAGAAATGGTGTCGAGATCAAATTTTTTCGCATTTCGGGAACATGAAGGACATTGTTAAGAATCACGATCTTGCCCGAAGTCATCTTCAAGACTATCTGGCCAGTTCCTTCTATCTTTGTCATGGTAGAATTTGTCATAAAAATGGTCGCACCGGATCCTGATGAAGTATAGGAAGAAAACAGTTCTTATTAGAACAAACATGTCGGTTGCACCCTAATCTACCCACCATGCTTTGGGATTTTTGTTCAAATTACATTCTGATGGCATTGCACATAAGTTGTCTATATCTTCATTCATATTTGCTTGGTCCTTCTTCTTTATCTTTTCTAGGAGCACGATAATTTGAAGACATAATTTCCTTGAACTTTTTCTTTTCTGGTGCATTTCTATCTTCGTCAAACTTCTTTCTTTTCTTATTTGGAGAAGTTTCAACATTATTTTGTTCTGGCAATGCTGATTTTTCAGTAGCTTTCTTTTTTGTAGTTTTATTATCTTCGATCTGCAGACGAACAATTAGATCCTCCAACTTCATTTTCTTTCTTTTGTGCTTTAAGTAGTTCTTAAAGCCCCCCTCCACAAAGGAGGTCACTTTGTCAACTATCTTAAATTCTAGGAATTTGACAGCCACAAATTTCTTTAGTCCAGCATTTTTGTTCTTGTATTTCTTGTCAAAAGCGTCCCATAACTCTTTCTAAATTTTGCCAACACTATAAACATTATGCAGACCATCTTCCAGCCCATTTAGAATATAGTTTCTGCAAAGAAAATTTGAATGATTCCATCCCTCAGTTACTAGAAAACGTTCTTTCTCAAAAGTGTCACTTGACAAGGTGGAAATGTTCCTATGAAATAAACTTATGCAAATTAAGAGTGGTCAGATAGAACGACGTCTTCTGTTGTCATCTTTTGAAATCACTATCGGAAAACTTTTCAGGCTTTTCTGCCGCAGTCATAGTAGGAGTAACACGGATTGACGAAACAACATTCGTTGCCGCAGATGCAGAAGCCATCACGTCATCGGTTGATTCTCCCATTTTTATTTGACTAGCATAAATAAAATTAGTTAACAATAAAAAAGGCTTTTATTCACTCAATAAAGTTTTTATATTCTTCGAATCGAGAGAAACAAAACTCTTATTAACTTAATGATGTTTTTATATTCTTTGAACTGAGTTAAAAATAAAATAGAAAATCGTAAGATTTTAATCTCTAATCAAATCAGAATAAAATAAAAGAGGCAATCTCTATACAAAATAAAACTTCTTAAACTTGTTTTTTTTTTTTTTTTTTTTTTTTTCTATTTAATAAAATCACTTACAACTGCAGAGGTTGGTTTGAAATCTCACCGACTTGACACCACTTTCTAATGAAGTTCAATTACAAAGATTAAAATCTTTTATCAAAGAAAAAGTAACACCAAAATGCAGAATTGTCTACTGCACCGTTTCGTCCTTTTTTTCGTTTTCCAAGTTCCGTTTGATTAGTAACCATTATTATTTTAATAAAGTCACAACGGACACATAAAAACAATTGATGTTAAATTCCTTAAGCTTGTCGTTATCATGTGTTTAAAACTTAATAATAAATCAGAAAAAGTAAAACTGAAAAAAAAGAAAAGTAATATACTTATTAAAATATTCGAATCCACAATTTTTGTGTGTTCTTAAGAAATTTAATCCCCTCACTGTATCTAAGGTTATGGATTACTTCCTCCCAATATAAAACAGATACACTTATTAGTGTAGTGGTGCTTCAAATGTCAATAACTTCGTCGAACTCAAAATCAGCAACTAATCACACACAAACTCAATATTAATTTGTAAGTAAATATGCAGATGAAATTCAATTTTTTTTTTATATATTAAAAGCTGAGGCAAATCCTCTCAATTTATCTACTCTTGGCACTTGAGTTTTTTAATGAGCTTATATAAGGAGGGTAGAGATGTTGAAGACACTTTGAGGTGACTGTCGCTAGTTGGCATAGGCGTCCACTGGACATGTCGATGTGCAGAGTGGGTACAGACAAGGGGAATCCGACTGTTTAATTAAAACAAAGCATTGCGATGGTCCCAACGTTCATAGCGACGTTGCTTTTTGATGGTTCGATGTCGGCTCTTTCACCCACCAATAGGGAACGTGAGCTAACTTTATCCTAATGTTTTCAACGCATGAAATAACCTCAAATCGATAATTGGATGCATATTTGTTGTAGTAACACATCGATATAAAATATATAAATTTAAAGATACTAAAATAAAAAAAAATGTAATAGCCAATGATGAGGTGTTTGGAAATGCCACAGCCTATCAAAATAGTCACAACTTATTGAAAGAGTCACAATCTATTAGAAAGGTAACAACTATTCAAAGTGAAAAGGTGTCTTTTAACATGCATCTTTTTCGGTCGTATCTATTTATTTTTCATTCACACCTCTTAAAAAGTCAACAAAATGTGCTCCACTAATTTGACGAGAAGCTAACCATGTTGTCTAAATATGCTGATGACAGGGTTTTGCGTTTCTCCAAGGTGGAATCTGTTTATCGACCATGGGTAGGCCTGTTTCTTATGAGAAAGCTGTGGCTTGGAAGGTTCTGAATGAAGAAGATACTGCTCATTGTATCAGCTTTATGTTTGTGAATTGGTCGTTTGTCTAAATATGTTATGTAGATTGACGTTACACTTAAGCTACATCTCTATCTTCCGTTGGAACGGAACAAACCATTTTGAACCTGTTCGGATTAACTTGCTTTTTGTGCTTTTGTTGCTACTCAAAATTTAGGCTCCCGTTTTTGTTTTTACCCGATGTGACATGAAATTTTTCGGAATGTGTTGTTACAAGATGGTGAATGGGAGAAATTAGACAAGAATGCCTGTGACATAATGACAAATCATGCTAGCCGGAAAGTTTACCTTAACGCTCTTTTTGGCTATACTGGATTTGTTTTCTTTTTGAGATCAGTAACAGGCCTAGTAATTTGTTTGAAACAGTTTCTACAACTCTGATTAAACAGAGAATTTTTTTCAAAATTATAAGCTTAATAGTTGGTGAAATGACCGGGAAACCTTGTACGTTGCTGTGGCTCCGTTTGTCAGTTGGATCTTTTTATTCACGATTTTGCTAATCAATCCCACAACACTTCAAACCCCTTTGACTTTGCATGTACTTCAACTGCACAATGATAATGAGACATCATCTTCCGAATCACTTATTTTTAATTTTATTTTTTTTTGTTTTCCATTTCATTCCTCCCTTTTCCTTCATTGATGCCACCAACACCACTACTAGAATATTTCAAAATTCATATATCTGCATACAATTTTACTAAGCACACTCTTTACCAACTATTTAGATTCCACAGTCGGGGGCAAAAAAGAAGTGATTAGAAGCAAAACAGCTCGTTGTTGCAGGAAAATGGACCAAACGAGGAGTTCTCCAATAAAAGAGATCGACGGAGCAAGTTCCGTAGCTGAGGATTTTAGTTGGAATTTCTACTAAAATGAACTTGTTAATTCGCAATTGAAAACAAGATTAAATATACATTCATTTCATGCTTGGCACTATTCTTTTTTCTTTCTAATAACAGATGAAAACAAATGAAAATACTTGGTTGAAATATTGAGCCAAATCTGAAATACCCAATGTCAGTGTGTGTTAGGATTTTTGCTGATTTTTTTACTATATTTAATTTTTATTTTTTCTTAAAAGAAAAATAAAAGTTATCATAATTACTTTTATTTTTCCTAAAAGAAAAAATATAATTTTTTTTTCATATTTGGCTAACCTTTTTCTTGGAAGAAAGATTTTGACATCTATAAATAAAAGACTCCCTTCTCATACTATAACATAGTAGCATCCACAATGTAGTCGTTTAAGAGTCTTTGTTTAGGGGAGATTTCTCCTAATAAGTTTTAGGATTTTCAATTTTATTTTTAATATGTAGGTCGTTTGGCCAAATCATATCCAATAGTATATTTTTAATTTAATTTTTCATGTGTCGTCTAATTTATCGTCTTATAGTTTGCAACTAATAGCTTCCGCATGACGTCCTCTTGATTTCGAACCTAACAAGTGATAGCAAAGCTTACGGTTCAATGGTCCTATGGTGTGGTGAGACGAGATTAAACAGGTTCAAAGCGGTTTCAAAATCAAGCTTCAACAATTTGGATGATAATAAAGATTTTTGTCAAACTACATGTGGAGAACAAATTTCAACCATATTTTCAACACGCCTGCTGCTGCATCTTTAAAAATGAAAATAAAATTTACTTTTAAACCAATTTTTTAACCATAATATTTTAACCATGACAAGCAACAGTTATGAAGATTATATCAAGAACGAAGTTCATGCATGTGATACGAAGAAGACGGCTCAAGAATATTTTAAAGGAAATCAAACCAAAAAAGGGAGATTTGTTAAGATTTTTGCCTGATTTTTTTACTATATTTAAGTTTTACTTTTTTTTTAGAAGGAAAATAAAAGTACCATAATTACTTTTACTTTTACTGAAAGAAAAAATATAATTTTTTTTCATATTTGGCTAATCTCTTTCTTGGAGGAAAGGTTTTGACATCTATAAATAGACTCCCTTCTCATACCATTAGCATCCACAATATAGTTGTTTAAGAGTCGATTTCTCCTAACAAGATTTAGAATTTTTATTTTTATTTTTAATATGTAGGCCGTTTGGTCAAACTATATCTAATAGTATATTTTTAGTTTAATTTTTTATGTGTCGTCTAATTTATTTTCTTATAATTTACAACTAATAGATTTCGCATGACGCCCTCTCGATTTTCAACCCAACACTGTGTAAACTTTCGAAAACTCCTCGAAGAAGCAAAATAATACGCTAAGAAGAATTTTCTATTCACATTTCGTCGAGAAAAAGAGAGTATGAGGAAAGGGGAGAGAGACGGGGGCTAGAAGAAGAGGGTGTGTGAAGAACAAGAAAAGAGGGTGGGAGCTGAAGCAGCAGCGTTTTCTTTTTTTAAAAAAATAAATTGTTTTCTGTTTCTAATTTTAACTAGTATATTTAGCCGCTCAATGTGCAGATAATCTAGGTATTAGTTATAAAACTTTCATACGGCAATGTCTTGTTTAAGTATATTAAATAATAGTATATTTTACATTAAAAGAATGAATTTTTTTATATGTTTTATTAGATCAGGGAGAGCCTATATATGATACACAGACGATTTAGTTAGATATTGATAAAATATAGAATCAGGACATTAAAATCACCATTAAAAATAATAACAATAACAACAATAAACTCACTATATTCCCACATAGTAAGGTCTGGGGAGGGTATAGTGTACGCAATCCATATCATTACCTTAAAAGAGGTAGAGAGACTGTTTCCGATAAACCCCCGACTCAAGATAAAAGGCAGTATACACAGAGGCGAACCATGGATTTGAAGTCTGTGGGTGCACCAGTGTTGTCAAAGGCACGCATAAATCTCGAAGTAAGACTCAAATTGTGTTGAACGCTCGTCTCGCTTAACATGCAGTTTAAGTTCTAATTTCTAATACATACTTTTCCTTGACGAAGGTTAAACAATTGATATTTCACTTTATTAAAAAAAATAAAAAATTTGTTCATATATTTCTCATTCATACTTATATTATTAGTCTTGGACTAGACATATATTTATATTTTTTTTCTCCTTTTATGCCTTTTTTGTTAAATCTCACACTTTATTTGTACTTTGTGATTAAACACAATAGACCTTGAAGCTTTTTTACGCTTATTGCTTTTGATAATATTGTGGTGCACCAATATTATCTTAAGACGTTAGAAAAACTTTGAGTGTCGATTAAGGAATATTATCATATTCAATTGGTCGCCAAAGACATGAACAATAATGCAAAAATAATTATATCAAACGAATATGAGTTCTAAGATAATAACTTTACTTTCTTATAATATAAAGTATACTTTTATAACCATCAATTGTGGTAGGTTAGTGGTGAAGGGGTGTTCACCTTAGGGATTGGTTGTGAGTTCGAATTCCCATTTCATCGATTTTTGTTACAACTTTGATAATAAGCCTTTGAATCCGAAGAATTAAAATATGAAGTTTACTTTTATCAATTTTTAACAATCAGTTGTGGTAGGTCAATGGTGAAGGAGAGTTCACCTTAGGTACTGATCGCTGGTTCGAATCCCCATTTCATCAAGTTTTGTTAATAAGTCTTTAAATCTAAATAATTGAAAATAAAAGAGAAAATGTTGTGTGGTTCTCGAGAATTGACCCTTGGTCACGTGGGTGGAAGTGCGGGCGTCAACCAGCATACCAAGGTGCACTATATGTCAACTATGGGTGCACTATAGTATATATTCCAATTTATCAAGGTCTATACACATATATACACATAATTTTTTTTGACGTAACGGGTGCATGTGCACCCCACCGCTACACGTGGGTCCGCCTCTGAGTATACAAAAGCATCCAAAGCATAGAACATAATAAAATAACATAGGTACGACATCCACAAAAAAAATTTACATTGTCAAACAAAGGACATCGAAGTTCACCTAATTACTGACTACTACTCATCCACACCCTTAGCCCTCTATCCTAATATTTTTTCTTTATATCTTCCTATTCAGGATCATGTCCTCAGTCAGCTGTAACTGCTCCATGTCACGTTTAATTAGTTCTCTCCAGTATTTCTTCGGTCTACCCCTATCCCGCTTGAAACCATCTAAGGCAAACCTCTCACACCTACGAACTGGGGCATTTGTGCCCCTCCTCATCACATGACCAAACTATCTCAACCTCACTTCCCGCATTTTATCCTCCATTGACACCACTCCCACCTTCTCCCGAATAATTTCATTCCTAACCCTGTAGCCCTTGTGAATCCACATATCCAATGCAACATTCTCATTTCCGCCACTTTCAATTTTTGGATATGAGAATTTTTAACTGGCCAACACGCCGCTCCATACAACATAGCAGGCCGGACTGCAACTCTATAGAATTTGTCTTTCAACTTGGGGGCACCTTCTTATCGAATAAAATTCCCGAAGCAAGCCTCCATTTCATCCAACCTACCCCAATACAGTGAGAGACATCCTCATCTATCTCCCCATTTTCCTGAATCGTAGACCCGAGATACTTAAAACTCTTTCTCTTGCAAACCGCCTGAGAATCCAACTTCACTACCACCTCCCCCTCTTGTCTCGAGTCACTAAACTTGCATTCCAAGTACTCCATCTTGGTCCTACTCAACCTGAAACCTTTAGCCTCCAGGGTTTGTCTCCAAACCTCCAGCTTATCATTAACTCCTTGTCGCGATTCATCAAGCAAAACTATATTATCCGCGAAAAGCATACCCCAAGGCACCTCGCCTTGTATATTCCGCGTCAGCACATCCATCACTAAAGTGAATAAAAATTGACTAAGAGTTGATCCTAATGCAACCCTATCAAGACCAGAAAATGCTCCGAATCTCCTCTCACTGTCCTTACCCGAGTCTTCGCTCCCTCATACATGTCTTTAATCGCTCTGATGTACGCTACCGGGACCCCCTCACCTCCAAGCATCTCTAAAGAACCTCCCTAGGGACTTTATCACCATTAAAAAGAGTAGTGTAAATGAATAATTTCTATAATGGTATAGACATTAACGAGTCAAATCTTTTAATATTGTGAAATAAAAGCGCAAAATATATAACACAAAATATTCATTTTTAAAAGTTGATGACATATTTAAGTCTAAATTTTCCTTACTATTAATTTAAATTAATAATATATTCCTATTGAATTAAATAGATAAAGTTTTTTTTTTTTTTGATAATTTACATTGAACAAAATTATAATACCATAAATAGCATAAAATTTAAAAGATGGTGTGTGTAGTAGATTGCAAATAAACGAATCTGGTAATATATTGTGATCATAAAAATATTATTGTTTATCGTTATTCTAACACAAGTATACATATTCATATACTTATTGGTATATATTTTTCTTAATGTCTATATAATTTATACGAAACTATTCAATTTACTGGCAACCTTTTCAAGTTTTTAGTTATGAAATTAAAGTTCATCATCTTGAATTTTGGTTAAAACTGAGATTTAGTTTCTTTTATGTAAGTTAACACTATACTATTTATAAATATTATATTATTGATTAAATGATAACCAAAACGTTAAAGATTAAAAATTGATAAATTAAAAATAGAAAAAATAATTTATTAATATGATTATTGATTTACCATATTAAAAATCGAAAGATTAAACTTAATAAAAATTCATAAAATCGAAATAAATCAACTGATGCATAGCTATAGGTGCATGCAGGTCCAAGCAATATGCTACCATTAATATCAATTAATATAATTAAATACAAATATAATTTTTATTTACTTAAATGATTGAATTTATTAAATAAAATTGTGGTCCAAACTAATTAAAAAGATCCAACCCCATAAATAGCAGTTCTAGGTAAAAAAAATTGAAGATCCAGATCATTAAATAACATCTCATATTAAAAGAAAATAAAATAAATAAAAATCCATGGATGCATTTATATTAGTGACCTATTACACATCTTAACTATATAAAAGTGATATTATTATCTCCCCGCGACCCCCATTCTAAGGCGCGTGTGTTACACTTATTTTAGGCGCGTCCAGCCTATTAAATAACAAAAGTAAATGGCTAAAAACATTAAGGGAAAAAACATCGTTTCCACCCCAAACTATAGTCGAAAAGTTGAATCCACACCTAAACTATATAAGTGACCTATTACACACTTTAACTATAAAAAAAGTGATATTTTTTACTGACGTGGTGCTGACGTGACAACGCGTGTAAAACACTACACCACATGCAAGTGGTGGTAGCCTGATAGGGTGTAATAGTTTCACTTTTTTTATAGTTTAGGTGTGTAATAGGTCACTAGTATAGTTTAGGTGTGGCTTCGACTTTTCGGATATAGTTTGGGGTGGAAACAATGCCTTTTCCCATAAAAATAACAGATCCTCTTTAGTCATCTTAATTTCTATACCATTTTAAAGTAAATTCTTCTCTTTCTTCAAAAACAAAGAATCACACCTCCTCTTTTAATTTTTCTCATTTCGTGCTTTAACTTTATTTTTATGAATTTTATTTGTAACATCCTTAATCAGCTAGATATTAATTGTATCAAAACTCCATCATTGTCTTTAATTTCAACTTGGTAATACTTTTATCTTGAAATGAAAAACTAAGCTCAAATATGTTTTGTTTCATTATACAATCGAAATGAATCTATGTATTTTGTTATTTTTGCTCTATTTACAATGATCATTTTCAGTAAAAGTTGTTATTCACTAACTCCAAATGGTGAGTTTAACTATTTGTTGACATTATCTACGTTTTTCAGCATTTGCATGTTGTTTAACTCATTTGAAATTGTTATTGTTGAATATCAAGATAATAATATGGAGATTTTCAATCTATGTATTATGTTCCTGATTTTGTGATCTTAGAAATGTCCGATAAATCCTTTTTTTTATTAGAGCATGCAAATGAGATCTGAGCTTAATGTAGCTGAAAATGATCAATATATGCTGAAATGACATGCTTAAGTTATTCAAAATTGGTGTATACAATGCTTCTTCAGATGTATCTTGTACCTTTGTATTATTGTATTGATGATTTTATGGTAGATATTATGTAATTTATGTCTAAAATGACGTAATGTGTGGTTATTTAGGGTTGATTTCGGTTATTATTGCGAATGATGGTGTATTGATTAGCTTGTTAATTCTCCATGTTGATGTATTTTTGCATGTGGTTTTAATTTTATTCAAAAGCCTTGATTTTATCACAAATATTTAATGAGTTAAATTAAAATTAAAAATATTTGTTCAGCTACTGTCAGAAGTTTGTCTTGATTGAGTAAATGCATTTTTTGAGAAAACATTGAAAAATATAGCATTGAGCTCGTGTATATTTTGATGATTGACAAAGCAGTGGAACATGTACATGAAACAGGTTGGTCAATAGGTTCCTGCATCCAGAGTCTAGTTGTATATGGACTTTTTGAAATAAAGAAAGTCTCAAGAAGAAAATACCACAAAGTTTGTACAAAGTATATTCAATACAAAAGTCCAAAAATGTATAAACTCAAACATCTAAGCAAGATGGGAGTCCTTGTCATGCAAGAGTTCTTATAGCCTTGGACAAACCGTATCCACATAAGGAGTTCACAAATATGCAGGCTCAAGAGTCCAAGAAGATGAGAGTCCTTGTCAACTTTCATAGATCAAGATGTCTCTATTAAAATAAAATGCACAAGAGCATGAGTTTTCATTCAACTATTCCATGCTTTAGTGTTTATAGGTCAAGATGTTGATGTCAAAATGGAATGCATAAGGGCCTGAGTTTGTCATTATCAAAAGGGGAGAATTTGTTAAGACTTGTGAAATTTTGATGATTGACAAAAGTTCATGGAACAAGTAAGCGTAGATGGTTCATGAAAAACTGCTTCAAAAGAGTTTAACTTGCAAGAGGACTTTCTATGGATAAATTCATATGAGCAAAAATAAAAGAAAAAAAGTGTGTTACTTTAGATAAACCTTAGAAGATCACCATGTTCTGAAAAGAAGAGTTAGTGTTTGACTACAACACTCAAGAAGAGAGTCCAAGAAGCATGAGAGTCTTTGTGGAGTTGAAAGTCTACTTGATTGTGAAGATCAATAGAAGTTATAAATATTCAAGAACTTTTGAAATAAAATTGATGCACAAATACTGAGAGAAAAGGGGAGAATATGAGAAAATAAGTAAGAACGATATTTGAGAGAGTTCTGCCTATGGAAGTGCAGCCAAATACAATGAACTAGATTGAAGAATTAGATTGAAGAAACTGTTTCATCTATGCGTTAAGCACTCTTTTATTCTAGTTATTATGTATTACGAAGTTTATTGAGTTGTAATTTTCATGCTTTCTTAGTACTAGTATGTTAAAAACTGGTTTAAGAGTTTAGTCTTTGAGTTGGGATAACTAAGGACTTGGGAACATAAAACTTGGGAGGTTTGTGTTATTAGGAATTGGAGTTAGTTCCTAGGGTTGCTGGAGTTTTATAATTTGATTTCAAGTGGGGAAACTTGAAGTAGGTTTCAACAGTCTGAGGATATTGTTGAATATTAGAAATTAGAGTTTATAATTCCTTAGGTTACAGAGTTTGTAGTCTTTTGTTGAGAGACTCATTATGTTTAGTGAAGTTGGGGTTAAATCCTGTAGAGGTACAGGTTGTAATTTTTTACACCTCTTGTGAGCCAGGTGTTTTTCACGTAAAACTAGCGTGTTCATTATTTACTGTCTTTACTGCTTCTGTTGGAACATGTTAGGCGATCCAGTCCATTCGTAGGAAAAAATCGAGCATAACTCACGTGAGTTATTAGGAAGTGTAGAATTATCAATTGGTATCAGAGAAGGTTGTCTTGTGAAGGCTTACACCTTGAGATAAGACCAAAGATTAATTCTACGCCACCTATTGGATACTGTGAAGGATAAGACATCAATAGGCCTCCGTTGTTCAATGGATAGTACTACTCAGGATGAAAGATTTTCTTTAGGCTGTGGACTACAAACTCTGGAATAGAATTATCGATGGAACATAATACCCCATGAAGAAGGATGTTGAAAACAAAGACGTATTAAAAGAAAAGAATGAGTATGATGAGGCTGACTTTAAGATACTTGAAAAGAATGCAAAGTCCAAGTATATTCTTAATTGTGGACTTGGAATAGTAAATACAACAGGATCTTAGGTTTTATCACCGCCAAACAAATTTAGGACACTCTTGTGGATATGTATGAGAATAATATAGAGACCTTAAAAAAGGATGAGGAAACTAAGAATAAATCACTAGCATTAAAGACATCTGTAGAAGAATCAGATTTGGATGATGAAAAGCTTGTCAAGAACTTTAAAAGATTTTTTAAGAAAGGCAAGCGTCAGAACAAGAAAAGAACAAGTAGCAAGTGTTGCTCCAATGATAAGTCTTAAGTTGGTTGATTTAAGTGTGATAATATAGATCATATGATCAAGGACTATCCATTGTGGAAAATGGGGAAGGAAAAGGAAATAGTTGAAAAAGAGTTGAAGCTAAAAGAGAAATCTAACTCTAAAAGTAAGGAATTTTTTTCTACGATGGCTGTATGGGGTCAAGCTTAGAATAATCTGATGATGATGGAGTTGATAAAAGTGAACTTATGGATATAGGTGACTCAGACATGTAAGAAAAAGAAGTAAAATCTAAGGTAAGTCTACTTGATCATAAAGATAAATTGTATTTTTTTTCAGGAAAAATACATCATTTCCACCTCATACTACACAAGAAAAGTCTAAGCCACACCTAAATTATATAAGTGACCTATTACACACCTTAACTATATAAAAGTGATATTATTACCTCCCCGCGACCCCCATTCTAAGGCGTGTGTGTTACACTTATTTTAGGCGCGTCCAACCTATTAAATAACAAAAGTAAATGGCTAAAAACATTAAGGGAAAAGCCATCGTTTCCACCCCAAACTATAGTCGAAAAGTCGAATCCACACCTAAACTATATAAGTGACCTATTACACACCTTAACGATAAAAAAGTGATACTTTTTACTGACGTAGTGCTGACGTGACAATGCGTGTAAAACACTACACCACATGCAAGTGGTTGTAGCCTGATAGGGTGTAAATAGTTTCACTTTTTTATAGTTTAGGTGTGTAATAAGTCACTAGTATAGTTTAGGTGTGGCTTCGACTTTTAGGATATTGTTTGGGGTGGAAACAATGCCTTTTCTCTTTTTTTAAGAAAAGACTAATTTCTTTGATGAATCCATTGATTGATAATTTTCATGAGCTCACATTTGATAGGGATCAATTATTAAGTGCTTTTGCAAGTCTAAAGTTTGATTCCATTGATCTTGAGACCTGCAAAAAATATCACTGATACAAAAAACTACTCCTTAAAGGAACATGTCAGCCAACTTGGTTTATCTAACTTAGATCTAAAATCAAAAAATTTAAAGTTGTCAATTACTGAAAAAATAAAAAGGAGCCATGAGTGAAAATTGATGATAGGCGAATTTACTCGCCTATATCAATATATTTTGCCCATATTTTAGCCTAATTTTGAGAACAAATTATATATTTCATGCACTTTTAGTCCTTTTTCCTGTAAATGAGCTAACGAACATGATTAGGAAAGTTTCAGGTATAAATGATGCAAAATACAGCATTTTATGGCTTACTTGACGCAAAAGAAAGCTCACAAAGGAAGGGAAGGAAGTCTACACGCCTAAGGACCAAAACTGCTGCATGGAAAATCTGTCCCGGGCTAAAACAGCATTTCTGAAGACTTTGGGGACTTACAGATACAAAGCTGAATTTTGACAATGATACATTAACCTAGTACAATTGGGTTATGTATTTCATTAGTTTATTTGGATTAGGAGAATGTTACATTAACCTAGTACAAATGGGTTAAGTATTTCCTTAGTTTAGTAGGATTTGGTTATTTATTTCATTAGCATAGTAGGAGTAGGATAGGAGTATTATAAATACCCTATCATGCTAGAGATTTTTAATTAAGTCCTCCCTTAGTGGAGAGGAAAGTCCTCCCTTAGTGGAGAGACACATTCTACTTCTCAATTACAACTCTTCTAATCTTTCCATTAATTCTATTCTTAAATTCCACAACAAGAGAATCGTTACTTGCTAAGGAATCACGCCACACGCCTATCACCTAATCCACACGCCATTACTCAACAATAACAATGCAAATCGTGATCTCCTTCGCACTCATGGGTAACTAAACTTCTCTGTTGGGGTTATGGAAGCCGAATGAGATACTATCTATTGCTGTGAGTTTGTGAGATCGAGACACGTATATTGCTTATATCATTATTCTCTTCATCTTAATGCAAATTCTTGTGGCTGCAGACGCATAGAATAACGCCAGTCTAACATTTAACTTGTTCGAGAGAAAGGTTATTTGTCTGGAAAAGAGATAATGTCAAGGTAGTAGGACACCCTTTCCTATTAAAAAGCTAGTGCCGTAACTGGACTAACCTCTTGGAGAATTCGTACCGTTAGACACGCTTTAAGCTCGAGAGAGTTAAAGTGAAATAGTCCTTGTTCAGGTCGAGAGACGCTTGGATTTACCATCGACTACAATTCTCTATAAGCAATTGCATGTCAAGACTCTACACACTCATAGCCGATAGAGACGTATACCTCAGAAGGTGGACATAACCTCAACGCTTCAATTCTCATTGTTTACAACTTACGTAACAATCTTTCTCTCTTTACTTTGCTATTTTCAGCTTTTACTTTATTGTTTTCGTTACACATTACAATTCCCCCTTTTACGAGACTTGCACCAAAAGTTTAGTAATTTTGCTTACTTGTTGGCCAAGCTATTCCCTGTGGGATCGACACCCAACCCAGGTTGGGTTCTATATTTGCTAACGACCGCTTTACACTCCTACGAGAGCTGTAGATTGAGCGTTATCAAAAATCATCAAAGAATTGAGTCTGAACTAAGAAAAGATGAATTGTTTTATCAAAGAGAAAAGATTACAAAGCTAACTCAAGAGAACTCTAGGATAAAACTTGATCTTGAAAGAGCTAACCGATGGACCAACTCATCTAGAATTGTTGATCATCTGAGTAGTAGGACTCAAACTGAGAGGGATGGTATAGTTTTTCACAAAGAAACTATTTTCTCTAAAGACATATGTTATATTTGTGAAAAACTAGGATACCCCACTACTGAATGTCCAAAAGCTACTAAAATTAGGAATAAAAATATGAAATTGGTTAAAAAGAAAATTTCTAGAACTAATACGAGAATCTGGTACACCAACCTTCTGCCAAAATGGGTGAAAAGAAATTTGATTCTTTCATTTGATCATAAGAAAGGACCCAAGCTTGTGTAGGTACCTAAAACTAACATTTGATTAAGTTGTAGGCAAAAGTGAGAGGAAGCAAGCAAAATTGGTACATAGTTAGCACTTGCTCAAGACATATTCTGGAGATAAATAAAAGTTTCTCTCACTTACCAAAAAAATCAGTGAAAAAGGTAGCATGTGAAGGAGATTGTAGGATGAAGATGTTGACTCTAAGATGAGTACACTGAAACAGGTTGTGTCACCCATTTCATAAGATAAACAAGAGAAAAAAATCATTGATAAGAGGAACATCAAATCTATATGTAGGGTCACCAAACACATCATCACATATTTACAAGAGTAACCCAGTACTTCACAAGAAAGGGTATTAAGAAGACTTAAAATGTTATGATAAGGAGAACTATAAATGGAAAATATGGATGAACCTGGTCCATTGCAAAAATTTAATTAGGGATGAGTAAGATTACATGAGTATCCCCCAATGGTTGGTTAAAGAACACTGTACAAAATACATATTAAGTTTAATTTTAGGCTCAGTCTTGTAAATTTAGTTGTACGTCTCTATACCATTTTCAAGTTCAAATAACTCATGCAATATAATATTACATTTGCCTATGCTATAGGAAAATGGCTTGAAAATGGAAACGAGATCAACTATTGGAATACTGATCGAGGTATGTGTACCAAAAGTTTTTTAAAATATTAAAAATAATTATAAAACACTTGTACCCATTTCTTTCAAAATGCCCAAAACAAATTGACTTCTAAAAGAACTCCATAGTCATTACTTTTTGTAGAAAAAATAAAAAGTCCAAAATAATGATAACCTTTTTTTTTAAATTGTTAGTCTCATCTCATCAAACCTCTTCTCAAAGCCAAACTTGATTTATGATTGAGAAGTTGTTCATGTGAATAGTAATTTTGAGAGAATAGCTATTATTAGAATTATTGTTGACAAAGGTGCTCTTATTGTGTATGATTAACAGAAAATTGATGTATCAGGTAAGGGGAAATCATTTGGACCGTGAATCAGGAAGAATGTGTCTATGGGAATTTTAATATTATTGAGGGAGTTAAGAAGGATATATCTTGTGAGAGGAAATATATGGGTGACTTCATAGTTGAATTAGATTCATTCGTTGAGATCAATTTTATTGATGCATCTATTTAGGAGGAAATGTTTAAAGACCTCTTGGTAGAACCTAATTCTCTGATTGAGCTCGCTATAGAAAAAGATTTAGGATTGGTGAACAAGGATAGATAATTGAGGGTTGGGTATGAAATATCTGCACATATGAAACAGGTTGAGACACCTTGTTCTTTTGTACCAATGAATAAAATTGGTGGCAAGGACACTATTATTTGCACATTAATGTTAAAATATGTGTGATCTTATCTCACAGAGAGGAATGTTAATGCCTTAAAGATGAATTGAAAAAAAAAGAAAAGGGTACAAACTCTGCAATAAACAAGGCTTTGACTAAATCAAGAAAGATTCCCCTTCATATCTCATGCTCCAACTTTACCAAAAGCCCAAACCTCCTATACTTAGACTCTTCCAAACCTTTTCTACTCTCATTACAAGTACTTTAATATTATTTTTAATTTTGTTAAAAATCTTTGGCACATCTTATGAATGATCAATGAAAATGTTTGATTTTAGTCTCTTGCTTCTGGCTATTTCCTTGTCTTTACAAATATTTTGCTATATCCAACTGAGTTTTTGGATTTTAATTGTTTATATAGATGATAGCCCTAATAGTCATCAGCTTAAAATTTCTAACTTGAGAGACTTGGTTTGCATAATTGATGCAGGTTTTTTATGATGTAAAAAGGGAGAAGTGTGTATACTGTGTAATATTTATAACCCATGATTCTAACCTGGTTTATTTAACGTATGTCTTTTGATACATTGCTTAGACTCTGAACTGACTAAAACAGATTGAGCACAGTACACAAGGTGTATTCGTTTGTCATCACTAAAAAGGGAAAAATTATTGAGCTTGTGTATATTTTGATGATTGACAAAGCAGTGGAACACATACATAAAATAGGTTGATCAATATATTCTTGTATCCAAATTCTAGTTGTATATGGACTTTTAGAAATAAAAAAAGTCCCAAGAAGAAAATACCACAAAGTCTGTACAAAACATATTCAATACAAGAGTCCAAAAATGTACAGACTCAAGCATCTAAGAAAGATGGGAGTCCTTGTCATGCAAGAGTTCTTATAGCCTTGGACAAAATATGCAGGCTCAAGAGTCCAAGAAGATGAGAGTCCTTGTCAACTTTCATAGATCAAGATGTCTCTATTAAAATAAAATGCACAAGAGCATGAGTTTTCATTCAACTATTCCATGCTTTAGTGTTTATAGGTCAAGATGTTGATGTCAAAATGGAATGCATAAGGGCCTGAGTTTGTCATTATCAAAAGGGGAGAATTTGTTAAGACTTGTGAAATTTTGATGATTGACAAAAGTTCATGGAACAAGTAAGCGTAGATGGTTTATGAAAAACTGCTTCAAAAGAGTTTAACTTGCAAGAGGACTTTCTATGGATAAATTCATATGAGCAAAAATAAAAGAAAGAAAGTGTGTTACTTCAGATAAACCTTAGAAGATCATCATGTTCTGAAAAGAAGAGTTAGTGTTTGACTACAACACTCAAGAAGAGAGTCCAAGAAGCATGAGAGTCTTTGTGGAGTTGAAAGTCTACTTGATTGTGAAGATCAATAGAAGTTATAAATATTCAAGAACTTTTGAAATAAAATTGATGCACAAATACTGAGAGAAAAGGGGAGAATATGAGAAAATAAGTAAGAAAGATATTTGAGAGAGTTCTTCCTATAGAAGTTCATCCTAATACAGTGAACCAGATTGAAGAATCAGATTAAAGAACCTGTGTTATCTATTTGTTAAAAGTCTTCTATTCTAGTTATTATATATTAGGAAGCTAATTGAGTTGTAATTTTCATGCTTTCTTAGTGCCAGTGTGTTATAAATTGATTTAAGAGTTTAGTCTTTGAGTTGGAATAACTCAAAGTCTTCGGAACATAAACCTTGGGGGGTTTGTGTGTTATTAGAAATTAGAGTTAGTTCCTAGGGTTGATGGATTTTTGTAATTTGATTTTCAAGTGAAGAAACTTGAAGTGGGTTTCAATAGTATGAGGAGATTATTGAACATTAGGAATTAGAGTTTATAATTCCTTAGGTTACATAGTTTGTAATCATTTTTTGAGAGGCTCATTGTGTTTAGTTAAGTTGGTGTTATATCCTGTAGAGGTACAGGTCGTGATTTTTTAAACCTTTTGTGATCCGGGTGTTTTCCAGGTAAAACTATCATGATCATTATTTACTATCCTTACTTCTTCTGTTGGAACACGTTAGGAGACCCAGTCTATTTGTAGGTAAAAATCGAGCATAACTCATGTGAGTTATTAGGACGTGTAGAATTATCATAAATGTATTCAAGACATTCTTGATAGATGTCTATATATTGAATTACTTGACTTTTAACGTCGTAATAATATTGATCGTAAAGGGGATTTAGTAATAAGACGTAGGCAATAAATTGTAGATGTAAATCAACGTAATAGTCACACTAATGATTGTGAAATTGATCATGCATTTTGGTCTTTTTTCTTTTCGTCTACTCATGATTCCGATGATCATGTCTAATTTTTCATTGATGACTTCGGTGATGAAGATTTATAAAGTATATCATGATTTTATCTGATCAAATCGAAGATAACTTAATTAACACCTCAATTTATCAAAATTAAAATATATAACGAAATAGTAATTTAACATATAACTTTATAAAAAAACTATAGCACAATAGTGTCACATTAAGTTAACAATCTGAAAATTAATCAAATTATGCATAAAAATAATATGTTCTAACTAAATGGTCAAAGTAAATGATTGAGAAGGTTACTATATTAATAATAATCTCACATTACCTCATAATTATTCTCCACTTAAATTATGATAAACTTTTCTGAAAACTACATTTGTTGCTTCATTTGAAATTTCTCCATCCTTATCATATACCAAAATCTTTAATCTCTTTCTTGTTGTCACCCGTGATATGGTAACATAAAACTGATCTTGTGTGAATGGTGATCTCTTCTAATATAATTCAACATGAGATAAAGATTGTCCTTGACTTTTATTTATAGTCATGAAAAATTATAAAACTATTAGAAAATGTATTCTCTGAAACTTAAAGAGTATTCTTAAATCAGATGGAGTCAGTGACATTCTTATGAAAATCTTTTGTCTAATCATATTTTTTTATAAAACTTTTGTTTTGATAATTTAATTTTCAATTTTAGTGATGATTAATCTTGTTTCATTACAAATCCCTGAAGATTGATCTATATTTCTCAATAACATCACGGGTACACCAACTTTCAATGTGATGGCATGATTTGGTATCCCAGAGCATTTTATAGTATTTAAGAATTCAGGAGTATGTACTCGTTCCAAACTTATAAATGTGTCCTCTAAAATGCATATTGTATTGAAACTAAAGAAGGTTGTTCCTTTACTTTGATAGAGCGATACCATGTACTCATTGATTGATTCTACCATGTCAAGAGTGGAAGTAAGAATTTATCTTTTCGTAGTTATATTACATCATTGCAATGAAAAAAATCTGAATATATGCTGTCCATAATGGCAAAAATTGAATCATCACAATCACTAATAAAAAATCATTATGGATAAAAACTTTTTCGATTCCATCAACTGAATTATCGATCATACCATCTCCAACCGCTAAAATTTAATCTGCAAATTCTCTTTGATCTTTCAAATCCGATTCTGCATAATTACCTTCTAACCTTATATTTTTTGTTAGCTTTAATAATTGATAGTTAGCCCACAAATATGAAGAATTAAGGGTAGCATTTATAATATTCCATCTGTTTTTTTTTGTAATGACAGATAGAATTTGTCTAAAGTCACCACCAAGAATAATTATTTTACCTCTAAATGGCTGATCTAAATTATATATATCTTCAAATATAAGAATATCTCTTAATGTTTTGTCAATAGCTATAAAACAATATCTATGTCATTATTGGTGCCTCATCTCAGATAATTAACTTTATTTTCACAATCAAACTTGCAAGAGGCCTGCCCTATTTTATATTACATGTAAAATTTTCAGTTACATTGAGTGGGATAGCAAATCTTAAATGGGTTGTTCCACCTCCAAATAATAAAAGTGATGCAATTTCGCTCACAACTATTAAAACAATTTCTCCTTATTGTCGAAAACAAAGTCTGTCAAATAAAATTCTTCCCAGTTTTTTCATCACCATATAAAAAGGAAAAGCCTCTTTTGTTGTGCTTCACTGCTGCTATGATTCTGTCATAAACTGACCTTTGCTCCCCTGTTAATCTATTCAGAAGATCTTAATGTTCTTCAGACAGAGAGCTTTTGTTGTAACGTAATTTCTCAAGGATTAGTATATTGGTACATCAAATTATTCTGCATTATAAGTTGATTTTGGCATTGTAGAAAAATTTAGAAAACTTCTTCCATAATTTTTAATAAGTTTTTCACTTTTTCCAGACAATAATTTTTTAGTTCATTATTTATTAGCTCAACCCCTGTGAAAAAAAATTATTCATTGATAATGTTTTATATAATGCAGAGAAATCTATCCATACTAAAGGTACTTCTATTACAAACACTTTAATAACTTTTAGAGAATTGACTGATTATGTTTTTCTCTCTAGATTTACTTAAATATTTGTTCCCTGTGAAAGAATGGTCAGTTCAAAAATTTATTTTTTCATAGAATGATTTCACTGTTTTTTTTCTTTACTTAAAAATTTCAAATATAAAGAATTTTTGAAGACTTTAAATTTTTTGGATATAATTTAAAGAATTATACATGCAGAATATGTATAATAAATTTTTAACAAGTTTTTTTAAAAATTATCTGAAATGATCAATTTGTGTACCTGAATTGTCCATCACTCGTCGTACTTCATGTAGAATCTTCAGACAGTAAAATTCATGTTGACTTTCAAATAAATATTGGTCTAGACATTGAATTGGATAACAAAATCATAACAAATAACTGGCTTAGATAAGACAACATTCCCTAGTTACTTTCCTCCTTTGTGGCATCCACATATTCTTTGTCATTATCTAATAAACTTAATGCGTAAAATGCATCTCTAAATGTTAGATGAACTTTATTATTCGTTGTGCGTAAATCTTTATAACACCTAGAGCCTTTGATAAAATTCAACAACATTCTGATATAATATAACTCTCCACTATATGGTGGTACAAAAAATATTCTATCAATAAAAAATGCAGAATTATCTCTTTCTTTTCATTCTTTTAATTTTTTAATCCTCACAAACTTAAGAGAAAATTCTACATAAGTTAATTGTCTTGCTTCTTTATTTGACTTGTTCGCCTCAAACCAATTTAAAAATTATGATTTTCTTATACTTGATACTGACAACAACATCAATTGAATCACTATCAGAGAAAATAACTGATTACTCATTAGGTAGATGAAAAAAAAGCCTTTTTACTGCAGATTCTTTATGGTGAATTGAAAATTTAAAACTTTTCTAGGTAGCTTCACACGGAGAAATATATCGACAATTATAATACATGTTGATTTCATCAATATTTATTGAATCTTTCTCATGCACACTTTATGTAAAAGTTGTGGTTACACGATCATTTTCCTTGTTTATGTACTTAATCAATTTCTCTTGATTGCACCATTCAACATTAATATATGTACTGTACTTCAATAACAAATACCTATTGTGTGGTACCACATGCCTATTATCCAAATGAATACCTTCTTTTTTGATAGTTCTACCATCCCTCATTCTTTTGTAAATTGGATATCCTTCTTCATCGATTGCGGTATTTTCTACACACTTCTTTGAAAATGTTACATCGACCATTCTAAATACATGGAGATGATTTCCTAATAAGACCCCATGGGTCATGTATCATGAATTTTTTTACGACCTTGTAAAAATAAGGATCAATTATTTTGTCTGGTATTTCTGTTGAAATTATTTGATCTATGTCTCTTATAGTTGGACATTTATTATGAAGAAACAACATGTGCGCATGTGTAAGACCCCGTAAAATCCTAAGTTTAGTTCTGTCCTTTAAATCTTATTAAGGAGTCTCAGACTTAGAAAATTTTATCTAAGTATTCAGACTTAGTGTTATTTTAGTCTTCGTAGGTTGGCGACTCTATTTCATGACCCTTATGATCTTAAAGTGATGATTTTTAGGTTGAATCATGATCAAGAATGTCACTAGGTTTTCTCGAACAAGTTTTGGATTTTTTAGACTTTGTTTGAGACACATTTGAAAGCGCAAACTAGTGGATCGACGCAATCTCGACGCGCTGCATCGCCCATCATGTCGATGAGTATTTTTCCCAGCTCCCAGTGCAAATTTCAGTGAATCAACATGGACTCAATGCGGTGCGTTGGCTATCGTATTGATGTCAGTAATACAGCACGTTGGTCTGTGCATTGCTAAATCAGTTTTTAGTCATTAAAAAGTCACATCCTCGGGGGTAATTGGATTTCTTCGCACCTCATGTCAGCCCCCAAAAAATGATATCAAACCCCTTTAGAGGCAAAATCCATTCATCTTTCTCAAAATTTCTCAAGAAGCAAACCTTAGGATCTCCAATTCAAGATTCAGCCTTCAAGAACACTCTATCATTCTTCGTAAATTTGAATACCAAGGTATGTCAAGTGTTCATCCAAGGGTCCCTTCCACCCTTAGAGTTCAAGATACTCTTTTAAACTTTTAGTAAATTGATTTCATGATTCCATGATTTGGATTCAAGTGTATTCATGATTATGATATTGATTAGGTTTCTATACCATGATTAAGTGCAAGATTTACGTAAAAATAATTATTATGTAGGTAGTATCATGTTAATTTAAGTTAAAGCCTTGAAATTGTGATGCTCATGAGTTAATTAGTACTATGTGCATATACAATACCTTCTAAGTGTTTGATAATTTATTCATGTGAATTAAATAGTGGGATTATATCATGTCAGCATGTATATTAGCTCATGCCATTCAAGTGTTTGATAAAATGCCTCTATAGATGCATTATGAACAAGTGTATATTTTTATCCTATGCAAGGTCATGTGATGCTTTACTTTTATGTTATCGAGTCTTGGGGGTATTTAATACCTGATAATTTAACTGATTACCTAGAGCCAGCATCAGGTATAGAATAATCTAAGTCATGTCACGATCAGTAGTACTCTCAGTCAGTTACCGAACTCAAGAAAAATTAAGTAGACTCAGTATCAGTCCAGTCTAGTTCAGTATTCAGTTCAGACCTCAGTAAATTCAGTCAGTTAACAGAATTCAGTAGTATTCTATCAGTCAACGAAACTCAGTGAACTCAGTTCAATTTAGTTAGATAGTATAATCAGTAATAGTTCAGTCAAGCCTAGTATGAACTAGGAATTAGTTCAGTGTCTATTCAGTTGGGAGAATGATTCAGCACCGAGTGAACCCAAGGATGGGGACTCACCTGCCAGTAGAGGGTGTGATCCTTAGAAGCAGTCCTTGTGTTCCAGAACTACATATCCACCAACCTGCCAGTTGAGTGTTAATGAGGTGTCCTAGCTGCCAGTTGAGGATACCACTGTTCTTATTTAGAGCACCTGCCAGATGAGGGTGACTCAACTTATCTTTACCCGTGGAATGATACTGACACCCTTTCAACTGAGGTTAGAGGTTGGACCCTAATACATTCAGAGAGGGTTATATTGGTTAGATGATTACCTCCCACAGTTTTAGTTTCAATCTTTAGAATGGAACTCAGTTCAGTTCTACAGAAATTAGAACTGTCACACATAGTCACTCAGTTTAGTATGGAACTTAGAATAGTTCCACAAAATTAGGACTATCAGATACAGTCACTAAGTTAACAGTAATACAGTATCATGAACAAATTTATCAGTAAACCAGTAATTTAGAACTCAGTATCCAGTATTATCATGACCTTATTTATAGTTTACGTATTCATGTATATACTCTCATTCAGTTATGTTCATGTTATTTAGTCAACTATTGTTTATGCATATGAACCCATGCATGCCAACCTACCTCACTTAACATACCAGTACATTCAAAGTACTGATACATACCTTTATTTTATGCTATGATGTCCTATATCATAGGTTCAGATGCCTGGGCTCCCAATCATACTTAGCAGCCTGATCCATCAGCAGCAGACCAGTGGTAATCCTCATTATTTAAGTATAAATTTATTATTACAGTATTTTAGCACTCAGTTTATTTTTGTAGTCACAGTTAGATGGGGACCTGTCCTGTCAATTCCTTGTTTGGACAATAGAGTCTTTTCAGACTAGAGTATTTTCAAACAAATGTTCAATTTCAGTATTTATTTTAGATTTGAATCTTATGCCAAGTTTGCATCTAAGTTTTGCATAATTACAGTATTACTATTCAGTTATTACAGTAGGTACCAATCATGAGTTAGCTTATGGTCCTTTGGGATTATGAGCATCGTGTGGCATCCGGGGTACAGACTCGGGGTGTTAAAAGCTTGTTATCAGAGCCTAAGGTTCAACAGATTCCTAGGAAGTCTGACAGCTGCATCTAGCAGAGTCTTGTGCATGGTTGTGTAGCGCTCCACACTTAGGGACAGGAGGCTATTAGATATTTTAGGAAAAGTTTCTATTCTTTTAGTAATCATGTTGTGTGAGTGAGGATGAGCTTATGTTAAACTCTCAGTCTAATCCTTTCTCTTCTTTTCATTTACAGAACATGCCTCCCAAAAAGGTTAATGAAAGAAGAACCAAAAATTAGTCAGTACCTCAGCCCGTTCAGGAAGATCCCCTGGATGAATATGTCTCTCACACTAAATTCAGAGTAGCTTTCACTACCCTAGCTCATTCTGTGGTAGCCTAGAATGATTGCTAAGGTGTCGTTATGGCCAACCCTATGGCCAATACTACTGCATCTAGGATTTGGGACTTTACCCAAATGAACTTTCCATCTTTTACTGGGTCTAAGTCAAATAATGACCCTTAAGAATTTCTTGATCAGGTGTAGAAAGTTATAGATATTATGGGGGTGACTGCTTTTGAGAGTGTTGATTTGGCCACATACAGGATGTGGCTCACTTAGGGTTTAAACAGTAGAAAGTAGAAAGGGCCGCAGATGCAGTGCCCATAGAGTGAGAAGAGTTTGTCACTACTTTTTTGGATAGGTTCTTCCCGTTGGAGTTGAGAGAAGCAAAGGTTCTAGAATTCATTAACCTGAAGCGGAGAAATATGATAGTGAAAGAGTATTCTCTCAAGTTTACTCAATTAGCTAGATATGCTCCTCATGTGGTGGCAGGTAGTAGGTCCAGGATGAGTAAGTTTGTGTCTGGGGTTTCTAGCAGTGTGGTCAAAGAGTATAAGACAGCAATGCTAATTAAAGATATGGATATATCCAGGCTCATGGTCCACGCTCAGGAGATAGAGGAGGCTAAGAATAGAGAGAAGGAGAGGAAGAGCAAGAGAGAGATAACAAGTAGTTTTAACTTTGCTCAGCCTAAGTCAGAGGGTAGGAATCATTCTTAGTTCTGCCCAAAATCCTCAGTTCTTGATCCATCCCAAGCCAGTACTTTAGTGCCAAAATTCAGAGACGGCAACAGAGATAGGGCACTATTCCCTAAGCCTCAGGGTAGTGTCAGCAGTACCCGAACTAATTTTCTTTGTCATAAATATGACAAAAACCACCAGGGTATCTGCAGGGCTGGAAGTGATGTGTGTTTCGGGTGTGGCAAGCTAGGTCACAGAGTTACAGATTGTCCTCAGTCAGGTTTCCAGGGTCAACATAACTGTCTCTCAGCTCAGTCTGGTTGCCCGAATCAGCAGGGTGCCGCTTCTACTGCTACTAGTGGGAAACACCAAAACAGACTCTACGCTCTTTAGTCTCGACAAGATTAGGAAAGTTATTCTGATGTGGTCCCTGGTATGTTACAAGTTTATTATTTACATATTTATGCTTTACAAGATCCAGGAGCTTCTTTATTCTTTGTAATTCCATATGTAGCTGTCGACTTTGGAGTCAGTCCCAAAATCTTAGCAGAGACTTTCTCAGTCTCTACCCCAGTGTGTAAATCTATCATATCTCGATGGGTATACAGGAACTGTCTGATTATTGTATCTCAGAAAGTCACTTCAGCAGAGTTAGTAGAATTAGAGATGACCAATTTTGATGTCATTCTAGGTATGGATTGGCTTCATTCCTGTTATGCCTCAATCGACTGTTATCATCTTAGATAGGATGACCAAATCAGCTCATTTCCTACCAGTCCATACCTCTTTTTTAGCCAAGGACTATGCCAAGCTCTATGTCAGAGAGTTGGTCAGATTACACGGAGTTCCATTGTCCATTATCTTAGATAAAGGTACACAGTTCACCTCTCAATTTCGAAAAGATTTCCAAAAGGGTCTAGGTACTCAAGTCCACCTCAGTACAACCTTTCACCCTCAGACAGATGGTCAAGCAGAAAGGACCATTTATACTTTAGAGGATATGTTGTAAGCGTATGTGATAGACTTTAAGGGTAGTTCGTATGACCACTTGCCTTTGATTAAGTTTGCATATAACAACAACTATCATTCTAACATTTAACTGGCTCCGTTTGAGGCACTTTATAAAAGGAGATGTAGGTCTCCCATTGGTTAGTTTGAGGTAGGTGAGGCTATAGTGGTATGGCCTGACTTGGTATTCGATACCTTGGAAAAGATTCAGAGCCGACAAAAATCGTACGTAGATATACAGAGAAAGGATCTCGAGTTTGAGGTTGGTGATTATGTGTATTTGAAAATCTCTTCTATGAAAGGAGTAAAGAGGTTTGGCAAAAAAGGGAAGCTCAGTCCCTGATATATCGATCCTTACCAAATTCTCAGCTATTTTGGAAAGGTAGCTTATGAGCTTGAGTTACCTTCAGACTTAGCTTCAGTCCATCCAGTGTTCCATATCTTCTTGCTAAAGAAATGCATAGGTGACCCAGCAGTTGTAGTCCCTGTATGGAGTATAGACGTTCAGAACAACCTCTTTTATGAGGAGATTCAATCAAAATCCTTGATTATCAGATTCGCAGAAAGAGGAACAAAAAGGTCTCTCTAGTCAAAGTTCTTTGGAAAAATCAATCCGTTGAGAGAGCTACTTGGGAAGCAGAACTAGATATGCGGACCAAGTATCCTCTCCTCTTCTCCGCCAACTCAGGCTCAGCCCAAGATAATAGTTTTTCCTTAAACTTACTCAGTTCCATGCTCAGAGTTTCCTTTATAGACTTGGTACTAGTTAGCATTGCCCATTTAGTTGTGACTTCATGCATCAAATATACAGGTTCAGCATGAGAAACTTAGCTTACTAGCAATCCCAATCATGTATTCATGAATCATGTTTAGCTATGTAATCATGCATCAGATATGCATGTTTAGTATGAAATTTTAGCATATCAGTAATGTCAGTTATGAGATCATGTTACCGTTGTGCATATCCAGTATCTAAATTCAATCTATCAGTATTTCCCAGCTTAGCCAGTCTCATTGGAGGATGAATGTTCCCAAGGGGGAGATATTGTATGACCCCACAAAATCCTAAGCTTAGCTCAATCCTTTAAAGCTTATTAAGGGGTCCCAGACTTAGAAAATTTTAGCTAATTATTTAGACTTAGTGTTATTTTAGCCTTCGTAGGTTGGAGACTCTATTTCACGACCCTCATGCCTTAAAGTGATGACTTTTAGGTTGAATCATGATCAAGAATGTCAGTAGCTGTTCTCGGATAATTTTTGGATTTTTCAAACTTCATTTAAGATACATTTGAAAGCTCAAATCAGTGGATCAACGCGATCTTGAAGCGCCACATCGTCCATCGCATTGATGAGTATTTTCCCCACCTCCCAATGCAAATTCCAGTGAACCGACGCGGCACGTTGGCTATCACATTGATGCCAACGATGCGATGTGTCAGTTTATGCATCGCTAAATCAGTTTTAGTCATTAAAAAGCCGCATCATTGGGGGTAATTGGATCTTTTTCCACCTCATGTAAGCCCTCAAAACACAAGATTAAGCCCCCTTTTGAGGCAAAATCCATTCATCTTTCTCAAAATTTCTCAAGAAGTAAACCCTAGGATCTCCAATTCAAGATTCAGCCTTTAAGAACACTCTACATTCTTCTCAAATTTTAATACCAAGGTATGTCAAATGTTCATCCAAGGGTCTTTTCCACCCTTGGAGTCCAAGAAACTCTTAAACTATAAGTAAATTGATTTCATGACTTCCATGATTTAGATTCAAGTGTATTCATGATTATAATGTTGATTGGGTTTCTATACCATGATTAAGTGAACATTTATATAAAAACAATTATCATGTGAATTTATGTTAAATCCTTGAAATTGTGATGCTCATGTGTTTATTAGTACTATATACATATACAATGCCTTCCAAGTGTTTGATGAGTTGTTCATGTGAATTAAATAGTAGGATTATATCATCTTATCATGTATATTAGCTCATGCCATTCAAGTATTTGATAAAATGCCTCTATAGATGCATTATGAACAAGTGTACATTTCTATGCTATACAAGGTTATGTGATGCTTTACTTTTATGCTATCGAGTCCTGAGGATATTTAATACCCGATAACTTTGCTGATTACCTAGAGCCAGCGTCAGTTATAGAATAATCTAAGTCATGTCATGATCAATTGTACTCTCAGTCAGTTACAGAACTCAGGAAAAATTAAGTAGACTCAGTATCAGTCCAGTCCAGTTCAGTATTCAGTTCAGGCCTCAGTAAATTCAATCAGTTAATAGAATTCAGTAGTATTCCATCAGCCAACGGAACTCAGTGAACTCAGTTCAATTTAGTTAGACAGTATAATCAGTAACAGTTTAGTCAAGCCTAGTATGAACTAAGAATCAATTCAGTGTCTATTCAGTTGAGAGTAGGATTCAGAACTGAGTGAACCCAAGGATAGGGACTCACCTGCTAGTAAAAGGTGTGATCCTTAGAAGTAGTCCTTACATTCCAGAATTATATAGCCAGCATAGGTTGAGACATTAACATGCCAGTTTAGGGTTGATGAGGTTTCCTACCTGCCGGTTGAGGGTACCACCGTTCTCATTCAGAGCACCTGCCAGATGAGGGTGACTCAGCTTGTCGTTACCCATGGCATGGTACTGACACCCTTCCAACTAGGGTTATAGGTTGGACCCCAATCCATTCAGAGAGAGGCATGCTGGTTAGATGATTACCTCCCACAGTCTCAGTTTTAGTTTTTAGAATGGAACTCAATTCAGTTCTACAGAAATCAGGACTGTCAGACACAGTAACTTAATTCAGTACAAAACTCAGAATAGTTCCACAGAATTAGAACTGTCAAATATTATCACTCAGTTAACAGTAATACAGTATCAGTGAACTAAAATATCAGTAAACCAGTGACTCAGAACTCAGTATCCTGTGTTATCATGACCTCATTTACAGTTTACGTATTCATGCATGTACTCTCATTTAGTTATGTTCATGTTATTCAGTCAGCTATTGTTCATGTATATGAACCCACGCATGCCAGCCTACCTCACTTAGCATACTAGTATATTCAAAGTACTGACGCATACCTTTCTTTTACGCTATGTTGTCTTATATCATAGGTTTAGACGCAAAGGCTCCCGATCATACTTAGCAGCCTGATCCATCAGCAGCAGACTAGTGGTAAGTCCTTATTGTTCGAGTATAGATTTATTATTGCAGTATTTTTATACTCAATTTATTTTAGTAGTCGGAGTTAGTTGGGGACTTATCCCATCAACTCCTTGTTTACACAGTAGAGGCTTTTTAGACTAGAGTATTTTCAGACAGATGTTCAGTTTCAGTAGTTATTTCAAATTTGAACCTTATGGACAGTTTTTGCCTAATTTTTGCATAATTACAATCTTACTATTCAGTTATTATAGAAGGTACCAGTCATGAGTTAGCTTGTGGTCCTTCGAGATTGTGAGCATCGTGTAGCGTTCGGGGTACAGACTTGGGGCGTTACAACATGTGGTAATCCTCGCTTCTGGAATTCAAAAGTATATATCACCGCATCAAATGTAATTCATTTTATGTAATATTTTAATACAAATTTTAAAACCTAATAGCAAACTAATCTGCAAATTAGGATACAAGACTTATCATCAAAAATTTAAAAAGAAAAATAATTAATTTTTAATTATAATAATAATGTATTATAAAAATTGAATTTAGTACCTGATTTAACTGCTTCAAATATTTGTATCTTTTTCAAATTCTTTATTAGGCGATCTAATTTGATTTTTAAAAGTCTGATAATTTTAGGTCACTTTGAATTGCAAGTAAATGTGATAAAAAAATCTGTATATGTAACACCCCGAGTCTGTACCCCAGATGCTACATGGTGCTTATGATCTCGAAGGACCATAAGCTAACCCATGACTAGTACCTGCTGTAAGCACTGGATAATAATACTAAAAGTAATGCAGAAAGTAGGCTGAAATTCTATAAGGTTTAAAATTTGAGATACTGATAAATAATAATATCTGATAAAACATCTGAAATCTAAATGTTATCTAAACTAGTCTAGTCTGAAAAGTTTCTAACTAAACCATCTGAATGTGGAGTTGATGGGACAAGCCCCCAACTAACTTCGACTACTGAAATACTGATAAACTA
Organism: Capsicum baccatum var. pendulum; assembly: GCA_030864225.1. Taxonomy (NCBI): domain Eukaryota; kingdom Viridiplantae; phylum Streptophyta; class Magnoliopsida; order Solanales; family Solanaceae; genus Capsicum; species Capsicum baccatum. Next base: position 74,752,702 of record CM061561.1, on the reverse strand, counting down.
AAATACTGAAATAAAAGCATATCCTCGATAGATGAGGACTCACTACTGAATCAGCTGCTGCTAACTAAATTTGTCTAAGTACAGTCGGGAACCTGAGTGTCCGAACCTATGATATGAGACATCATAGCACAAAAAGAAAGTATATATCAGTATGTGGAATGAACTGGTATGCTAGATGAGGTAAGGTTGAATGCAAGGGTTCATATGCATGAACCGTAACTGATTTAATGATATAGATTAACTAAATATGAGAATATGTGGATAACTAAAACTGTTGTAAATACTAAGTATGCAATACTATGCATATATGTGTATACTATATCTAAGCTTTTACTTAAGCTGAGTACTGATTTCTGATACTGAGTAACTAATATCTGAGATTCTGATAACTGATTTACTGATAATTAAGTGACTGTTTCTGATAGTCATGATTCTATAGAACTGAACTGAGTTCTATATTAAGACTGAAACTAAAACTATGGGAGGTAATCATCGTTTGGCCTTGAAAGATGCTTTGGAGCACTAATATCCATTGACAACGCGAAGATAGCATAATCTGGCATCGAGGATATCTCAGCATTTTATATTCATTAACCACGTAAAGGCTATATAGTCTGGTGTCTAGGATATCTTATTATTTTATGAATCAGCATCTGAATGTATCAAAAGTACGTGATTCGAAGGGACATCTTTAAGTCACTATCCGAAGGTAGACGACATATAAAATTATGGAGACATAGCTGAATGGCATGATGGCCCTCTTGGTGATGACATGAAATAGCCCTCTATGTAATGGCATGAAATAACCCTCTCGGCAATGAGATGGTATGAAATATCCCTCTCGGTAATAAAATAAAATAAAATGGCCCTCTCAACATGGAATGAAATAAAATTTCCCTTTCTGCTCGGAATGAAATGGCTCTCTCGGCATGGTATGAAATGGTTCTCTCGGTATAGCCCTCATGGCAATGGAATGAGATGAAATAGACCTCTCAGCGATGGAATAAAATGGCCCTCTCGGCAATGAGATGATATAAAATGGTCCTCTCGCTAATGGAATAAAATGAAATGGCCTTCTTGGCAATGGAATAAAATAAAATGGCCCTCTCGACATGGCATAAAATGAACCTCTTGGCAATGACATAAAGTGGGACTCTTCACGATAAAATGATATGAAATGGCTCTTTCAACAATTTGAAAATGGTTTTACCTGAGTCTATTTGTCTGTATTTTTGCTTTCTACATGTACCTGATCTCAAGGCAAACAGTTAGTAGACAATATATAATTCTTACTAGTAACCACAATCAAATTTTATGTAAGTTTAAGTGACAAGTACTCAGTATCATAGTCTATCTATTAATCTTTTTTTAAAAGAAATAATTAAATAGCAGATCCACTCGATGTATGTAAATAGGGTAAAACTCTTTTATGAGGATTACTCAAATACCGTTTTCCTCACTTTAAGGAAAATTCTAAGGATGACGTTCTATTTTTCCTCTGATTGAGTGACCCTTTTGATCTTTGTATTTACTGTACCGACTCATTTGAATACACTTGGATCAAAGCAAGTATTTAGTAGACACAGAGTTTATAAGGAGGATAAGTCAACTTTTTTTGTCATTCACGATCTCTTGAAATGCGATAGACAATTCAAAAGGTCCTTGGCGAATGGGTTTTGAACCCGTTTTTGGGGCTACCCAAAACTACCACTCTTGAGAAATATATGCTTGGTGTGGTTCCCAATTCGCTTGGGATTTTTGAAAAAGATACCCATTTTTTGTGTATTGATCTCTGCATCTACAAAAAATTGGTTAGTTTTGAGTGAAACTACTCCGTGTTGACCTTCTTCGATCATTGATTTGCTCCTCACCATCTTTCGGGTGCCTGTCATGTTGGTACTTCCACCCTGACTACCCGTTCCAATAGATGCTTAGGCAATCACTTAGTAAAAAGATTTGTATAGATTTTTGAAAGTAGTCTTAATTTTAAAAATTAGTTTAAAATACTTCTGTAAAAGCTTTTAGAAAATCTCTGCCAGTCATGTCATGTACTAGCTCAACGAATATCTTTCTCTCGGTTCTGACTATATTTGATATTCGATGGAGACTTTTCAAAAACTCATCATTGTCGTTGGAGAGTTCTACCAAAATGTTTTGTCATAGCTGGAGATCTAGTCTATCTAAACTTTGCCACAGTTAGTGATTTCTAAAGCTGGACTTTGACCTCTTGGTGCTAGGGAATTTGAAATATATTTCAATATATTGGTGTCTGCCCTAGTTTAATACTATTTGAGATGATCTCAGCTTAAAAAGATATAAAGTCTTTGCTGTTCTTCATTCTCTTTGGATAATGATCTTCTTCTTTTGAATTTTTGAGATTTCTTCTAAAATATTCTACCCCAGTTTCTATTTCCTAGGGTGGTATGACTGAGTCGTTGGGGTGCCTACGTACCCATTGAAGCAAGAATCAGGTTAAATATAGTTTAAGACTATGCTAAGGATATATAGAAAAATCTAAAGGATTGACCAAAGCCGGCATAGGTCACCTACGTATCCCTTTCCTGGGAATTCAAGTTAAATATAGTTCGTAGTACGATAGGGACAGATAGAAAAATCCAAAGGATTGAGCGAAGACAACATAGGATGCCTACATATCCCTTTCTTGGGAATTTAGGTCAAACGTAGTTCGTACATAAAAGGAATGAGTAAATTCTCCTAAGGGATTGACCAAAACCGACATAGGCTGCCTACATATCCCTTTCTTGGGAATTTAGGTCAAACATAATTTGTACATAAAAGGAAAGAGTAAATTCTCCTAAGGGGTTGACCGAAGCCGACATACGTATCCCTTTCTTGGGAATTCAGGTCAAACATAGTTCATACGTAAAATGAAAGAGTAAAATCTCCTAAGGGGTTGACTGAAGCTGATATAGGCCGCCTACGTATCCTTTTCTTATGAATTCAGGTCAAACGTAGTTTGTACTAAGCCACATCTTCAGGGTTAACTGGCCCTAGATACTCTTATCCACCCTACTAGGATAAAATTAAGGCTTATATGGATAGCATTTTATGGATTACGTGACGCTTTTCATTGGGTTTATCTTGATGGAGAAAGGGTCAACTGTCCACTTTCCTCTGAGAGAATTGATAAGACTCCTTCTTCCTTGCCTTTGCTAGATAAACATCTACTCTGATTCTCTTAACTTTGTCATTGTCCCCCTGGTTAACTGCCTCAAATTCTTCAGGGTTAGGCTTTCTTGATTCTCAAACTCTTTGGCTTTTCTGATGACTTTTCTAGGGTAGTTGTCTTCCATTCATCATTATTTTTCTTGATTTGTCCATTTTTCTATTGACATAACATGACATTGACAGGCTTTAGATGTTTATTACTTTTATCAAAAACCAAACAAGTTTGATAATATCAAGTAGACAACAAAATAAACAATGAAGATTTTCACAATAAGTGAGGCTTATGCTGAGTTTTGAAAAAATATTTACAAAATCTAGCCATGACACGCACAAGTGTAAGTCTATGCCTTTTGAAAAACATAAAAAAAATAAAAGATAAGTAGATAAACTTAAAGGATGGGTATCGGGCCTCATCCGTACTTCCACCAACTTTGTGGAGAATTAATTTTATTTTCCATTATCCTATTGATCGGGGAGTAATAAGTGGAGCGGAAGTCTAGTTCAACAACGTTTTCCTCCAATTCATCTTCCTTGATTTTGGTTGTCTTGGAAAATTCTTCTATCACATTTTTTCTATTTTATCCTCGAGACCATCACTTATAAGTTTTGAAAAATGACTAATAGAATCCAGTTTTACTACTAGTCATTTGTCTTTCTTGTAACAAAGCTATAGTCAATAGGCGAATATCTTATTCACTTTGATCTAGTGAAGTATGGCCATTTTATACCAACACAAAGTAGTTTTTATTACCTTCAAATTAAAAACAACTCAAAGGCTGATGTGTTAGATTCCATTAATAATAAGTAACGTAAGATGATAAGGCAGGAAGTAAACCCATTAAGTTATTTCTCATCTCATGCGAATTGATCTATGGAGTAATGATGACTAGAGAATTTCAATGAACAGGATTTTACTTATTGACATGGATAAGTGGAATTTATTAGGAAGGCTCAACTCTTCTTATTTCCAACCTTATTGCTTCTTTCAAGAAAGTGAAGGACAATAGAGTTTTCAAAGATAGAATTCGGGCTGAAAGGCTGCCTACGTATCTGACAGAGAAGAAATCAGGCCCTACATAGTTCAAAATGTCATAGAAAGGATCATTTTCATTTTATTTCATTCACTCAAACTCATTATATTAGGAAAGTAAATACAATAAAACAAAACTTGCTGCATTTAAAGCTTGATTCTGAATAGTGGGAAGTTCTTCAATTTTTCCTAGCCTTCTTCTACTTCATGGATGGTTCGGCATGAACTCCAATCAAATCTTTTCAATTCTGATAAAGTGCTCTAAATCAAAATGGAAAACATGAAATTTCTTAATTGTATGACCTTTGGATCCATTATGATAATGAAAGATATCATCACCCTTCCTCCATTTGGCAGATCCTTTCCTTTCCTTTCTCTCGACTGGATGGAGGATCTATGCTTGGACCAACTTGGAGTAAATGTCTTTGTAGCTATCCTTAAAGGTTGTGAAGTAAAAATAATAAATTTTGGGATCACTAGTAATAGACACTCCCGGTTCAACCTTATCACACTCCAACGTAGTGTAAGGTCCATACAAGTGTGAAATATTACCGTTATTGATCAAATAACATATTTTAAAATTTCAACGTATGACACTCATCTGTGATATGTCCTTTCTAGAGCAAATGGTAGGCATATCTCTTGTGCTCATCTTTAGGGTCACATTGAGGCCCTTGAGTCTTAATTGGGCATAAAGTTCCCGTAGCCTACAACATTTGGTAAATCTCTAAGACTTTTATAATTTCTTGCTCTCTCATATAATTCTTTACACTTTCTCTGGGTGTGATCTGTTTGTCTCCTTGTCTGAACCTTGAAGGCAAGAATGACTTGGCTGCGTCTTTTGACCATTCTTTCATTTCAATCATGAGTTCTTCGAGTGTCATTGTATTTCCTTTTACTTGAGGCTAGCATCTTTTGATTTTTTTCACTTTGTTTTCTCCTATCATCTTTCCAATCATCTCAGGGGATATTTCAAATTCCATGGCTAGTTGTTTATTCTCCCTAGCAAGGTCTCTTTTTTGTATTTTCTTTCTTTTTCTCAATATTTGGTCGAACATAGCGATCTTGGTTTTGGTTAGGAAAGTTTGTTCCTCCAATTCCCTATTATTTTCCATGGCAACATCCTCTTTTTGTTCAATCATTAGGTTGACGTTGGTAGTTTTTTGTTTGGCCACATCAATCTTCTTAGCCAATTTCTCATTTTCCGCCTTTAGCATATCATTATTTGGCCTACCTCCACCAATTTCCTCTTGACTTGAGCAATTTCCCTATTGCTTTTTTCGTTCCTTCCTACAATGACTTCTTCTAAGTCCACAGTCAACCTTCCTGAAATGGTAGGAATAACTTTTAGGAAATTTTAAGAATAACTGCAGACTTTTCTGAGAGATTGGGAAGACTTGGAGTATATTTGGTCGGACTTTTGTATAGTGGGTGTATATTTTTTCTTTGAGGTTATCTAAGAAATGGTATTAGATCAATTCTCCTTTGATTCGAATCAACATAACACGTATAAGAACATAAAACAATTATATCACACTAGAATATTGCAATAAATGTGCATCCTAATTGGGGACCCTTTTGAGCCAAGGGTTGGCCTATCGCATTTAAAGGAAGTATATGCTTTCTAACACCAATCCATTATCCTTGAAGGTAATAGATTCCTATAAAGTAACAAGTGGGGGGGGGGGGGGGTACAACAGCTGGGACAAGGAAAATAAAATGCTAAAATAGTCCCACATGGGGGATAAAAATAAAAAACACTCATAAATGCCTACAAAGTAGTGAATGAGGGATACAATTTTTTGGGGAAGGAAAGATAACATGAGAGAAAAATATTCTTGTGCAAGCGATAAAACAGAAGACACTAGCATCTAGATGATCCTTTGTTGGTCTTTGTCTTCATGTTGTGATCAAGTGTTTTTCTGCTTAATCGTGACATTCATATTGATTAGGGAAGGCGAATATATTATATACTTCATGAGGATTTTCTTGACTTCTGCACTTCATGTATTTCCGCCAAATCTTGGGAGTTTCTTCTGGCTTGAACATTATCTTGAATTTTCTGAGGGGATTAATCGATTTATACCTACACAAAACAAACAAGGTAATCCTCCCCCGCCCTGAATAGTAAAGGATTTATGTATATTGGCATAGACTTCCTTCAACACATAAATATGATTCGTCTATAATTGACTCGTGGTTAATAGACATAGGGTACATTTTCTACTGGGCCTAATACCCCCTAGGTATTGGGTCGTCCTAGGCTCATGCCTAAAAGAGATTTTGATTTTCGCTTTATCCTAGATGTCTAGAGTAGGTTTGAACCAGGTTCCCAAGCGGTTTGAGTTTGAAAATATGAACAACCATCAGATGCCTCAGGTGGAAATAAATCATTGTATTTCCAATACTTTATTTGAAATTGAACAATAGGGGCCGTGACATCCACGAAATCCCAAACAATTTACATATTTCAAATAGAAAGCATGCCATGAAATGCAATAGTTTAATTTCACAGAATTTAAACACATAAGCACATAAATAATTTAAACATTACAATAGTTAGTCAACAAAGCTAATTCAAATATTTGGTTAGAACCTAGTTAATATTCCTAGCTGAGTCGCCATTTCTATTTTGCGGAGAAAAGATGACTATTAGAGTCACCACTTAATTTATTTAGGAAAAATTAAGAAAAACTTTAATAAATCACTTAAATGATCCAAAACAAAAAAATTATTTCTGTTTGAAAATTCTGGGTAAGTGGTTCCTATTAACACTCTTGGAAGGTTGTTAAGGCACCAACAACATTCGCTAACTTGTGGTTATCCGGACTATTTGAAAATAGTTTTTTTGACTAAATTTAAAAAAGAGAAATTATTTTTTGAAAATAAATTGATTAAGGAAAAATTTGTTTTCAATAATTGTGCAAAATAGATTTTGATGACTTAGCGGGGATTTTAATAAAAATCGAGACTTTTCAAGTCTCTTAGCGATCTCATCAATGGGTTTTGACCCATTTTTCTTCTGCTTCCATCTTCTTGCACCTGGCACACTATATAATCGACTTTGGACTTAAATTTTAGACTTGAGTTGAAAAGGTGGCCTCATTAGCCCATTAGGAAATGCAAGAGAAAAGGAGTCCATTTGAACTCCAAAGCAAATTCATGCAAAGAAAAAGAAAAAAGAATTAATATGAGTTTGACAATTTTACACTTAATAGATAAATGATGAGATGGAAAAAATAGCATTCTCAAGCATAAAGAAATAGTAAAATTTGATATCAAAGCAAACCAAATATAACCCATCTCATAAATAATCTTACAAAAAATTGAATCTAGCACAATATAATCAACAAGTCCTTGAAAAGAAGACATGGATCCACAAGCATAGTTGCTTAAAATTTGGACAAATAGATTAAAACATATTTTCTCCAAATACTATGATATGATAAAGTCTAAGGCATGTTTTCCTTAAACAAAGAAAAGGGGAACGAGCAAGAGATGAGGAAATCTTTCATAGCACCTCAAATATGAAATACAAGACATAGTAATGCAATAATACTTTTTCAATACAAATTGGAGTCAATCAACATATCTATAACTTAGAAGAAAATTTCACTATAGCATGTGAATAACAATGGGACGTCTAAATGAATTAAAACACTTTAAAAAGTAAACCAATAAGCGAAGTGAAACAAACTGCATACATTAAATATGTTTACAAAATTATATTCAAATACAAGATAAGGAAAATGGTAAAAGATTAATTCTAAGAAAAAGTGTCCAATTATGCCAACTCCTATTTTAGTTTTTCACCAATTCAATAAAATCTATAAATCTAACAACTTTTCAATCTATACAAGAGAAAATAAAAGATAGTTCTGACCATGAAAACAAGTAAATCATGACCGCAAATATATATTTAAAGAACTTAGCATTTCATCGTGGCATATAATCATGGAAAAAAATAACTCTTTAACAAAAGAATTAAGGAACGGCAAAGGGGTTGGATCTTAAAAGTAGCACTTTAATTAAAAAATTTATATGTCAACGAGTCAACTATCACGTGTATGTCAAAGTGGTCAACTTCAACCTTAAGCATTGTCTAAGCAAATCGTTAAACCACAAACATAGCACACTATGATATGACTTTCAAAAATAACACCATATCCCGAGGTACAAGTAACTCACTACTTCGAATTGAGAAATAATTTTACAGACCTTTAACAATAGTAACTATTCTTTTTCGACATAAAGAAAACAACTTTACATGCTAAAAGTGACCATATTCACCAATAATGAATTTGAATTAGGAATGAGTATATATTTTATCAAGCAAAGATCGAAACTTTATCCATCTAATTTATTAAGGCAAAACATACAATAGTGACAATTCTTTTTTTAAAAAATAACTTTATATGCTAAAAACGAACATATCCATCAATAAAGAGTTTAAACAAGGCATAAATACGTATTTTAATCAAGCAAAGATCAAAATTTTATCCATCTAATTTATTAAGGCAAAATAAACAACAATGAATCTTCTTTTTCGTCATAAAGGAAACAACTTTATATGCTAAAAGTGAATATATCCATCAATAACAAATTTAAACAAGGCATGAGTACGTATTTTAATCAAGCAAAGATTGAAACTTTATCCATCTAATCATAATAACCAAAGAAGAAAGTCAAAAAAACAGGTTCAACTATTGTTAGCATTTTACACCATGAATATAAAAAATAGCCATAAAATTGATATCACAACATCCTTTGGCCTTCAAGGCCATCCACAACAAACAATCCCAACAAATAAAATTACAACTACAAAACTACGAAACTATGAAGAAGGAGATAAAGAAGAAAAAGATAACAAAACTAAAAGAGAAAGGTGTGTTTACCTTTTTCAAAGCAGCAAAATGCGACTTCAAGCTTTCTTCTAGGTCTTCATTACTACCGAAAAGCAATCTTTCGAGAACCCCGATTAGCATTGACAAGTTTTTACTAAAAAATTATTTAACTCTTTGCTCAAAATTTTTTTCCACACTTTGATACTTGTCCTTTTACCCAAATAGTAATAGTATTTATAGGAAAGGATGGGAATTCAATTCTTTGAATCCATCAATGTGGGAGAAAACAAATAGGGGTGTTTGGGAATTTGAAATTGAGGGTAAGGTTTGTTGGAGGATAAGGTAAGGTGGAAGAGTACAATCTAGTACAAATTTTGAGTTTCAAAAATAGAAAAGGATAAGGTTGAGGTGGAATTGTACAATCTAGTACAAATTTTAAATTTCAAATTGGAAAAAGGACAAGGTTATAATGGAATTATACAATCTAATACAAATTTTGAATTTTAGGTTTGGAATTGATTTTGGTGAATATTGTGGTTGGGTTTTCGGGTTGGGTTGAGGTCGGGTCAAAGCTATGGCTGAGCTACTCAATGTATTGCTGCTTATTGAGGTGGTTCGCGTTGCTAATGTTGTTGTTGTTGTTTGATGTTGTAATTTGTCATTTGTTGCTTTGTTTTTTTGAAGGAGATAAAACAATTAGGTAGGGTCTTGCTTTATGTGGGTTGGGGCGGTGATTAAGAATGGGTTGGCTGGTGGAGTGGGCTGGCTGAAATTATACTTAATTTGGGTAGATTATGTATTTTTTGGGATTATTTAAAAAATACCTCAATTAGTTTAGGAGTGAGACAATTTTATTTAATTTTCAATCAAATTAAAAATCAATTGGTCAATTGCATTGCAATTGTGGCCGATTTGATTTCAATTATGGCCAAATTTAAGAAATTGACTAAATTCAATTAAAATTCGATATGAATTAATACCTCGTTTAGTCCTGAGCTTCTTGTTTTAATAAAAATTAAATAAATATTTTTTCAAATAAATTATTTTCAAGAACAAATTATATTTAAATCAAGATTTTAGCTATTTAATTTTATTTTTATGATAAGCCTTGATTAAAATACGATATTCCATAAAATAAATACTTAAGTAACAAAATTATATAATTTCATATAATTGTATATAATCGCTACTTAAAATGATGAAATTATCCAAATAAATACTTATAAAAGCTTTTTATTCGGATAAAATCAATGTTGTAGTTTTGTTTAAAGATCAAAGAAACTCGGAATTAAACTTAGTTATGGGGGAGGGGGAGGGGCAAAAATTAGGTGGAAACATACGTCAACATCTCATTTATGAAAAAGAGTCAAAACTACCCTTGAACTATCTGAAATAGAGCAAAAGTTCCATTTATTTATTTTTTGGCTTAAAAATACCCCACAATTTATTTTTTGGCTTTCGGATACTTCTCACTTTAATGGGGTGCCACCATGCACACCGCACCAAAAAAAGTTGTCACATTGTCAATCCATGTCAACATCCTATTTAATACCCATCGAACCCCTTAACCATCCAAATTAACAACCCATTTAATACTCATACTCGACCCATCTTTAAGACATTCAACTTGTCTTCATAAGTAAAGAGTAAAGATAGATCCATCCTTTATTTTAATTGAACTTACCCGAAAAATAGATGCAGAGTAGGAATTTTGAGAAAAAAGAAACCCCTTAATAAATGGGTTGAAATTTGACCCATCTTTATCATGTCAAAGAATGTGAGAAAGTTCAACCCATGTACTAAGGGTTTTTTCCCTCAAAATTCCTAGTTTGCATTAGTTTTTTGGGAGAGTTTAAGTGAAGACGTATTGGATTTTTTGAAGATAGATCGGGTACAAATATTAATAGGGATGTTAAGTTAGATGGTTAAGTAGGTCGGCTGGGCATTAAATAGGATATAGATGTGATCTGACAACGTGATAATTTTTTTTCACATTGTGTGCTAGGTGGCACTTCATTAAAATAGGGGTATTTGTGAGCTGAAAAATAAATAGATGGGTATTTTTGATCCAATAAACAAACAAAGAGGTATTTTCTCTCCTTTACGAATAGTTTAGGGTACTTTTGCGCCTTTTTGATAAATGAAATGCTGATGTAGATTGGACATGTGGTAATTTTTTTTTCACGTGGTGTGTTTGTTGGAGATTAGTAGTTAAATTTTATTCAGAATGTATTTGGGCTGTTTATTTACGGGTGTATGTACTGGGCTTTGCCCGACTTATTGTCTATTTCTGATTGGCCAATGTATTTCTGTATATATAAATTTTTGTACTCAGATATTTGAGTTTTGGGTGGTCATTTTATTCTCTAGATAATAAGAAAAGCTCTAACTTCTCTCTTCTTTCCCTCTCTAGGACCTTCCATGGTTCTTCACTACTCCTTCATGTTTTCATTTTTATTTTTTCACCAATTCTTCATATTTTTAGCTTGTTCTTTGAATATTAACATAGTATCTAAGAGAAGATCCTGATTCTCTATCGTGTTCTCTCTTTGAGGAAGTTAGTCATTAAATTTTTGGCTAAAGTTTTTTTTCGAGCATTATGATCAGTTTTTTATTATTATTTGCAATTCTGATGATTTAGTTTTTTTTAGTTGTTGCTCTCAGCTTTCAGCAATATTTCCCCATTTTTTCAATCAGGTTTTGGGCAGTTGTTCAGTCTTTCTTCGGCGGTTTACTTTAAAGTCTTCCGATGGGTTTTGCTTTGTGTTAAGTGGTGGATCCTCAAGATTTCTCACTCACTCGATGGTTTCTCGCATAATCGGTGTTTTTTTAGACGGTCAACCATAGTCTCTTTGATCATCTCTGTTTAGAGAATTTACGAAGACTGTTTCTCTTTCCGATAGTGAAAGTGTCTGGTATTCTCTTTTTACTCTAGTGTGTTATTGGAGATCTGGTGCTGGTTACTAGTTATTTTCACTCTTGTGTTTTATTGGAGATTTAGTGCTAGTTACTAGTTATAATGAGTAGGAGGTTATCTTTGAAACTTACTCTGTTTGCTGCTATTATCTTGGTGCCTGAGTATTTGTTGGTGTTATTGTGGTGTCTGCTTTCATCCTGTTTTACCAATTTAGTGGAAAAAAATGGATGGAGTTCCAAGTTCCTTCTCTCCTAGTGGCTCTGCCACACTATCGAGAACTGAATTTCACAAGGATGATTTTACTCATCCTTGTCATCCCCGTTACATTCATCCTTTGGATGTTTTAAGGGGTTATCTTATGGCTGTTCCTTTTGAAGGAGCTGGCTATACCAGGTGGAGATGCACCATATTGGTAACCCTCTCTGTGCGTAACAAGCTAGACTTTATGAATGGTAGTTCTGCGCATCCTTCCTCTGAGTCTCTATTAGCTCGGCAGTGGCAAAGGTGTAATGATCTCGTGCTGTATTGTCTCCCTAATTCCCTGAGTAGAGAAATCAGTAGAATTGTATAATATTATGAACTTGCTAGTAAAGTATGGAGTAAACTTGAGGAGAGGTATGGTAAGGTTGATGGTGCAAGAGGTTTCGAACTTAGGAAGGAACTTGCATATATTTCTCAAGGGTCTATGTATATCCCTTCTTATTTCAATCGAATTAAACAACTTTGGGATGAAATAGCTTCTATATCCCCAGATGGGTTAGGTCTTGTACTTGTGGAGCCAAGATTCTATACCAAGAGGATGATGAGGAGTAAAAACTTTATCAATTTTTGCTAGGGCTAAATGAAACTTACACCTAAGTTAGGAGTCACATCCTCCTGATGAAACCTTTACCTTCTGTTGGTACTGCATATGGGCTCTTATTAAATGATGAAAAAGAAAGACAAGTTTCAAATAATTCATCGTTGTCTTTTCCTTCTGGACCTACTTCTTTCAGTACTAAAATTGTCAAGAACTCCACTTTTCCATCAAAGAACTTTGACAATTTTAATCCCAAAATTAGCCTGATCTGCAAGTACTGTAAAAAGCCAGGTCATAGCATTGATAAATGCTATAAACTGCATGGGTTTTCACCTGGTTTCAAGTTCACAAAGTCCATGGGGAATAAGAGAACTATTGCATATGTTGAAGTTGCAGTCTCTACCCCTACTGAACCTATTCCTAGTTCATCTACTGTTGGATTTCCTGGACTGTCTGCTGAGCAGCATTCATAATTGCTTTTTTGTTGCAACAAACTCATATTTCTCTATTTACATCTGCTCTATCTCCATCTACTCTGATGGCATCCAGTGCATTTGCCGGTAAACTTATAAATAACAATGCTTCATTCGTCTCATGTATGCTTTCCCAAGTAGATAATTTCTGATGGATTATAGATTCTGGGGGCTTCTGACCATATGACATCCTATAAAAAATTATTCTTTGACATTCAGACTTTACCTTATCCTGTCCTTGTCTCTCTTCCTAAAGGATACAAAATGAAAGTTACTAATAAAGGTTCCCTTAACTTGTTTCCTCATCTTATTCTGCATAATGTGATTTATATCCCTACTTTCTAGTACAACTTAATTTTTTTTTTCACAAGTTACTAGAACAATTAAAGGGAGTTGTTTACTTTACCATAACTTTGTGTGCTTTACAGGCCCCTTCTCAGTGTCTCTGGTTCTTGGTAAAGTAGATAATGGGCTCTACAAGGTACTGCTGCCCTTCAGTTTCACTGAACAGTTTTCCCCTACTTCTTTTAATTTTGCAATTACTGGTTCTTCTGATTCTTGTAAAACTATTAATTCTACTTATTCTACTACAGTCTCTACTAATGTAGCTGACCCTGTACATATTATACAAAACACCATTAATAAAGTCATGTTGTATGGCATTACAGACTTGGTCACATTTCTTTTTCTAAAATGAAGCATATTCCTGGTGTACACTTTTTGTTATCATATAAACAATCTTTTTCTTACCCCGTTTGTCCATGATCCGGACAAACAAGACTTTCTTTCCTTGACAGCTCTATTAAAAGAACGGCACCTTTTCAATTGTTTCGTATAGACACCTGGGGACCCTTTCATTCCCCTACCTATGATGGGTCTAAATATTTTTTTTACCATTGTTGATTTTCCTAGGGCCACTTGGACCCATTTAATGGGAGCCAAAAGCAATGCTTTTGACCTCCTAAAGGCCTTTATTATCATGGTTGAAATGCAATTTAGTTCCAAAATACTTTGCATTAGGAGTGACAATTCTCTTGAGTTAGGATGCAATACTTTTGGTTCTGCCTTCTTCTCATCCAAAGAAATCATTCACCAAACTTTATGTCTTCACACTTCACAAAAAAATGGAGTTGTAGATAGAAAACATAGACATTTTCTTGAAACTGCTAGAGCTCTCTTATTTCAATCTTTAGTTCCCATTAAACTTTAGGGAGACTGTCTCCTCACTACCACATATCTTATAAATAGATTTCCTTCTACCTTATTGCATAATAAAAGCCCTTATGAAGTTCTTTACTCTAAGATTCCCACTTATTCCTATCTTAGAGCTTTTAAGTATTTGTGTTATTCAACTATGACTACATCCCACAAGGAAAAGTTTGCACCTAGGGTTGTTCCTTGTGTCTTTATAGGATATCCTTTTGGTAAGAAATGCTATAAACTTTATAATCTATCTTCTAATTCCATATTTATGTCTAGAGATTCTATCTTTCATGAGCCTATCTTCCCTTTTACTATTTCTTAACCTGCTTCTTTTTTTTCTCGTTTCTCTTTCTTTACTTTCTTTGATGATCCTCTCTCTCACCCTTATTCTTCCTCCTTCTCTGTGCCTTCTTCTGAATCTCTAGTTTCTAATGTACCTCCTACTTATCCTATTAATGTTCCTTCTTCAAATCCATGTTCTAGGGAATCCCCTAGAACTTCTTCGTCTTTACCTATTCCTGCTCTTTCTTTGCCTCCTTTAAGACATTCTTCCAGATCCCATACCATTCCCAAGTACTTTAAAGATAACTACCTTCTTCTCTATCTTACCGATATGGCTTTGGCCACTAATGGAACTTGGGATATTGTGCTTCTTCCTCCTGGTAAAAGGCCTGTTGGTTGTAAGTGGGTATATAAGATAAAATACAAAGTTGATGCTAGTGTGGAAAGATACAAATCTATGTTGGTTGTTAGAGGTGATACACAAGTTGAAGGCATTGACTTCAATGAGATATTTTCCCCTGTTATAAAGATGTTCTCTATGAAAACTTTAGTGGCTATTGTTATGAAAAAATAGTAGCCTATGCTTCAACTAGATGTTAACAATGCCTTCTTACATGGTGACCTTGATGAGGAGGCCTATATGAAATTACCTCCTAGCTTAATTATTGATTCCAGTACTGTTACTGCTCCTCTTGTATGCAAACTTCAGAAATCCCTTTATGTTTTACGCCAATCTTTGAGGCAATGGTATGCCAAGTTATCTACTGCTTTATATTCAAGGGGGTATACACACCTCCTCAATGATTATTCTTTATTTAAGAAAGGTTCTGGTGATTCTCTTGTTTTTATTGCCATCTATGTTAATGATATCATCCTTGCTAGTTGTGACTTATCGAAGATTGTAGCCCTTAAGTCCTTTTTACACTCCACTTTTCGAATCAAAGACCTAGGTATCCTTAACTATTTTTTGGTTATCGAGGTCCTTTACAGTGATTCAGGTATCTTACTTCACCAACGAAAGTTTATTCCTGACTTGTTATCTTCTCATAACAGACTGGACTGTTCTCCTATTGTTTGTCCTCTTGAACTCACCAATAAACTGAATTCTGGGGTGGTAATATTTTGCCTAATCCTGAGGAGTACATGTGCTTAATTGGAAAGATTAATTTTCTCACACATACCCTGCCTGACATTTGTTTTGCATTCCAACATCTTAGTCAATTCATGCAATGTCTCTGCGTACCTCATATGACTGCCGCCTTGCATCTTCTCCGATATCTTAAGGGCACTGCTGATTTTGGTGTATTTTTCTCCTGTACTCCTGATATGTCTCTTGCTGTTTATTGTGACATTGATTGGGGTTCTTATGTTGATAGTCATAGGTTTGTGACGGGTTATTGTTTATTGTTGGGTGATAGCCTGATTGGCTGGAAATCTAAAAAGCAGGCCATTGTCTCTCTTTCTTCCATTGAGGCTGAGTATAGGGCCATGAGCAAAGCTGTTGCTGAGATCACCTTGGTAACTTGCCTATTATCTAATTTTGGTCTTCATGATCTTGCTTCTATTCCTTTGTTTTGTGACAACCAGGTTGGTATACACATAGCCAAGAATTCTGTCTTCCAAGAGAGGACTAAGCGTATCGAATTGGATTGTCACTTTGTCTGCACCAAGCTATCTGAAGGCCTGATCACCTTATCTCACACATCCAGCTCTTCCTGGTTTGCTGATATGTTTACTAAGGGCTTGACTGGTATTCAACATCATACTTATCTTCACAAGTAGGGTATCATCTCCCCCTCCAACTTGCGGTAGGGGGGTGTTGGAGATTAATAGTTAGATTTTATTCAGAATGTATTTGGGCCATTTATTTATGGGTGTATGTACTGCGCTTTGCCCGACTTATTGTCTATTTCTGATTGGCCAATATATTTCTTATATATAACTTTTTGTACACAGATATTTGAGTTTTGGTTGGTCATTTTATTCTCTAGATAATAAGAAAAGCTCTGACTTCTCTCTTCTTTCTCTCTCTAGAACCTTCCATGGTTCTTCACTGCTCCTTCATGCTTTCATCTTGTTTTCACTGATTCTTCATATTTTTAGCTTGTTCTTCAAATATTGACAGTGGTTGGTGGCATTCTGTTAAAGTGAGGGGTGTTTTTTAGCCAAAAAAACTAACAGGTGTATGTTTGAGCCGAAAAACAAACAGAGAGATATTTTTGAGCCGAAAAACAAATGTTTGATATTTTTGCTCCATTTCGAATGGTTCAGGGGAGTTTTCCCTTTTCCGAATATAAAATAACATCTCTTTAAATGTGTATTGTATGTTTAAAAGTGTTTTAATTTATAAGGTGTCAATAAGAAGTATGTATACTTATTTATCAAAAATCAAACTTTGTATCAATTAATATGTGCTTTTCTCGTTTGAAGTTTACTTTGCAAATTAATCAGCACAAAATATTTGTAATAATATTTTTGTTAGTAAAAATTTTAATTTCAGCTCATTATTTATCAAAAATCAAACTTTGTATCAATTAATCTGTGCTTTTTTCGTTTGAAGTTAACTTTGCAAATTAATCAGCACAAAATATTTGTAATGGTTGTGTAGTTTTTAAATATCTAAATCTTGAAAATGAAATATTGAGTTGATCTAATTCAATTTGGTTTAGAAAATGAGTCAAAATAACTTTAGAAAAAGGGAAGCATGACAATCAATCCCTCCATTTCAATTTATTTGTTTAGTTTTGATTCGAAACATAATTTAAGAAAATAAAGAAAATTTTTGAATCTTGTGATCCTAATTAAAGATATGCAAAAATTATCATAATCACTTAATCTTGTGGTATTAAATATACCATATGAAAAGTTGAAATAACTAGTTGCTAAAAAAATTAAGAGAATTTTTTTTGGTAAAGAACGATAAAGTAGTGACTAATTAGCACCACAAATCAATAATAATATTTCAAGTGAAATTCCATAAGTGGGGTTTGTGGAGGGTATAGTGTATGCAAATTATACCACTACCTCGTAGAGGTAGAGAAGTTGGTTCGACTCTTGACTCAAGTGCAGCAAATCTAAGTACAAATTAACGAAGAATGAAACAGTGAAGAAAATATAGAAACTAACAATAAAATCAATGCAAAGCCTACAAAAAGGGACAAGAACAACACCAAAATAGAGCGATAATAAAAAACAATAAACAACTTATGATGATAGATATCAAAAGCAGCAACTACTCTAATACGACTAGTACTACACGATAAATACCAACAAGCCTAAACCCTAAAAAAACAAGACATGTACTACTTAGTAACCATCTGCACTAATATGTATCGTCCCACATCTTTCTATCTTAAGGTCATATCCTCGGTAACCTGAAGTTGTATCATATCTTGTCTAATCATTTTCTACCAATACTTCTTCGGCCTATCTCAACCTTTATAAGGTTAAGTTTTGATAAATAACTTTGCGACTGATTTGCAGAAAGTTAGGAAGTGGTGAATCAGACAAAATCATCATTAACACTCAAAAAGAAAGAAAAAATATTTCAAATTATCAAGAGGTATTCCACGAAAGGAGGAAGATTTGTCGCATTAAATAAATTGAAAAAAAACACCTCAGAAGACTTTGTGATTAATTATCAAGAGGCAATCCAGAAAAGAAACAAGATCTTGTTGCATTAAATGGATTGCTTAAATCATGTGTGTCTCTCTCCTATGTAATTAGTTATATAGATTTTCCTTTTAGTCTATACTTATTCTTGGAAATTAAATATCCCTTATTCATTTTTCTAAGAAGAAAAATCTTTTTGGGTTTTCTTCTAGACTCCAACAGCTAGTAGTAGTTCAATCACTACTATATAAGCATTGGAAGTCAAAGAAAGAGATATACACTTATCTCAACCTTTTTTAGTTTTTTTTCCTACTTTATTCAAGTATTGTATTCTCTTAAGGTTTACTGTGTACTTAAAAAGAGATTAGAGAAACACATAGTTGGTAAGCATTACATCAAAGTGAGAAAGAAAGAAAGAAAGTGTGAGTCATAGCCAAAAAGTTTGATTCAATTTTGTACTTTGATTTGATCCACAAAGAACTAGTGGAATCCCTTGCAACGTAAGACGACTAGAGTAAGTCTGTCATAACCCGAACCACAGCTTGGCCATGACAGATATCTCAATTACACCGTGGACCTGAGACCACCCTTAGACCTAACCAAATCACCATGCAATACCCAACAATAGTTGAATTTCGAGCATATAACAAGATAGCATGAGATAAGCTCGGAGAAATTTAAGATATGTCTATAACTGATAATCGATAATCGACCAAACACAATCAACCAACATCATCACCCAAGTTCACAGTAATCCAACAAAGGCACTACGGAAAAAAAAATTAAAAACCATTCTTGATCGGGACATGTCCCCAACTCTGACAATGATAATGTTGATAATAATGTAAACTCTCTATAGATGTGCAAGAATTAAACCGACCGATAAATTGAATCAATAAAAATGCGATTGGGTTATTAGTATTGAGTTATTGAGTTATTGGTTTGTTATTAGTTTTATAAAATAAATTATTGGGTAATCAGTTTGGTTTCTGATTTTAGCCTGTTAGGTTATCGGTGAAATCGATAACCCAATAAGAATACACTAAAATTACTATTTTATCCCTATTTATATTATTATTATTATTATATATAAATATTTATATTATTTATCATATATTAATATGATATACGATACTTATTTCCAATTTAGTGAGAAAAGATTCATAAAGTATTAACATTTAACATGTATTATTATCCAGGCAGTTAGAACTCAACCAGTCACAAAGTTAAAGTAAACCGACAACTGGAGAGGCAAAACGACGAGGGTATCAAGCAACCGGTAGAGGCAATGGCGAGGATCAATGGACGACGAGGATTTTATCAACGGTTAGTGACTTGTGAGTAATTATTCAAACTCTTCTATCCTTTTCTCCGTACCCGACACGAATCAAACATACTAATTGGCAATTGGTGTTAAATTTTAATTTCAATATTGTTCAAGATTCCCTTTAAGAATCTTTTAATTTTTGTTTACTTTGAAAGTATTTCATGATTTGTTTTCTAATTATTGTCTAAATTCTATTTTACAGTGACATACACATGGTTGAAAATACTACAATTGATGAGACAGTGATCTTAGTCGATGAAAGCATTAATTCAAATATTGCGCGTCAAACACATTCTGTCCAGTTGAAGGTACAGAAAGAAATAAAAAAAAAGGTCTCCTACGTGGAATCATTTTGGATCATTTGTTGACGAAGAAGGAAATAAGAAATCAAAGTCTAAGCATTATTGTCAAGATTATTTTTCTGATTCAAGTAAAAATGGTATGACGACAATGCTTACTCATTTTTTAACATGTTCAAAGATGCCTCAAAATCAAACTGATGACAAAAATCAAACCCAACTAGGCTTTCAATCTGTTGGGGGGGTGTTGCGGGTTATGTGGTTGTTGTTTCTTGGAAATTTGAGCAAGAAAAATGTAGGAGAGTTTTATGTTACATGGTGATTGTGGATGAACTCCCCTTCATGTTTGTTGAGAAGGAAGGTTTTAGAAACTTTACGAAAGTAGCGCAACCTTATTTTAAGATTCCTTATCGTACCATTGTGACACATGACTGTTTAAAACTTTTTGATAAAGAGAAACAAAAGTTTAAGAGGTCTTTTAGAGATGCCCAACAAAGAGACTGTCTTACCAGTGATACTTGGACCTCTTTGCAGCAAATTAATTATATGTGTATCACTGTACATTGAATCGACAGTAAATAGATTATGCATAAGAGGATAATTAACTTTTTTCCAATTACTAGCCACAGAGGTGAATAGATGGCTAATGAGATTAGTAAGTGTTTACGTGATTGGGGCATAGATAATTTTTTACCATCACTGTCGATAATGCTAGTTCGAACGATGTGACTGTGAAAGAGTTAGCTAAGATATTCACTAAATGGGAAACCAATTTCATAAATGGAGAACACCTTCATGTAAGGTGTGTGGCTCACATTATTAATCTTGTTGTCCAATATAGTTTGAAAGTGATTGTTGTGTCCATTGAAAGAGTTAGAAAAGCAGTGAAATACATAAGACAGTCCCCTGCAAGGTGTAAGAGGTTCCAAAAATATTGTGAAGATATTGATATCAATAGTAAAAAATCGTCATGTTTAGATGTTTCTATGAGATGGAACTCTACATACTTGATGTTGAATAGGGCGATTGAGTGTGAAAATGGGTTTTTGAGGTATTTTGATCTTGATATTGCCTTATCACATTACCTTCAGTTTGTTGAGAATTAAGAGGGAATTATTGCCGGTGCACTTTGGAATGATGACTGGGACCATGTAAAGAAAATTATCAATTTTCTTCAATTTTTTTTATGATCTAACCAAAGAAGTATCTGGATCACTCTATGTCATATCAAATTTACACTTTCTTAAAATTTGTGAGGTTTTTTGTTATTTGAAATAGTTGATATTGAGTGACGATAATGGTGATGATCTTTTGGGTAAAATTTGCATCGAATATGAAAGAAAAGTTTGATAAGTATTGGGGTAGTCCAAAGAAAATGAATAAGATGATTTTTATTTCTTGCGTTCTGGATCCTCGACACAAGTTTGTTTTGGTTGGTTTTGCTCTTCAGATGATGTTTGGGAAAGAAGAAGTACTAATTTTAGAGAGGGGTGAAAGACTACATAAATTTGATGTATGATGAGTATGTAAAGTCTTTCTCAAAAGATAAAGACAGTCAACATTCTTCATCTTCATCTAGCTCTTTATTTGAAAATTACTGCCTTCGAGTTCAAGTAGTACTGTTCAATCGATAGGGTCTTTAGGGTCATTAATGGATGATCTAATGAAACATAAAGCTGGAAATACAAAAACAGTTAAAACAGAATTGCAAAAGTATCTTGATGAAGCAATTGAAGGTGAAACCAAAAACTTCAACGTCTTGTCTTGGTGGAAAATACATTCACCCATATTTCCTATTCTTGCTGAGATGGCTCGGAATGTGTTAGTTATTCTCATTTCAAGTGTGGCATTCGAGTGTGTGTTTAGTACCGGTGGACATATCTTAGATTCATTTAGAAGTTCATTAACTCCTAAATTGGTGCAAACTCTATTGTACCTTCAAGATTGTATTCGGAGTGAATCACAACCTATTAGTATTGAGGAAGATATAGATGTCCTCGAAAAGCTTGAACAAGGTAAAAATATTCTAATTGTATTAGTTTTGTATTAGTATTATAAGCAGTCGTTAACATTTTTGTGACTGATTAATATAGATTCTCTGTAGAATTGGATAATACTAGCATTCTTGATAATTGACGTGGAGTTGAGATTCTTTTTTTTGCACTTGAATCTGGGCATCTGGTAAGCCACCTATCCTATCTATGATTTGTTATAAGTCATGTATTTTCTTTGTTGCCAATTTATGGGCTATGTGGGATTGAAGGCAATGTGATTGACTAATACATGCAATACACACAATACGCAATACCTTTCTTTTCTCCTGAGGCTAAGTGAGCTGCGACAAAGCAAAAACTAGTTCCTCCTATGGACATGCTCGCAGAAACTGATCTTTTGTTTCCCAAATAGCCCGTAATGCCACAAGCTACAGAAGAGACCTTCACACTTATAATTATCATTGGTAATTGGATTGACCATGGGTGTTAACCAGCACCACCATACTTGCTATTTAGAGTTTTACCAATGACCATATTCTAGTTAGTAGCTTATGTAGGGTCTTCTGCTCCAATTAGAGTCTTAGTCTTCAGAGGGACTATTTCCCGAAAGCTGCTATTGCTGCTATTGGAAAAGTTTCTTCTTAAATGACCAAGTCCTCAATGCCTTCAGAGGGACATTTGGGTGTTGCTTATTTTGCATTAAAGATCCTATTTTTATTGTGTGTGCTGTTTTTAAGGTTTCTACTAATGATTTAGTTGGAAATTCCTAGTGAAATTCTCTTTATTTGACTGAATTATAAGGTGTTATGTACTATGTTGTAGGTGTCTGAGTTTTGGCAAGACTGGTGTGTGCTTCATGTAAGTATGTTTTGCTTTTTTTTTGTTGGTTTTTTTAAGGTTTCTAGTTACTATACTGTTTAACTTAGCATAAAGTTGAGGAAATGAAGACTTTTGAATATTGTAGTTTAAAACACTCTGTTGACTGATATACTAACTGATTCTCACCTCAATTCATTGTTTAGAATGCATGGTCCCCTGTCCATTGACCTAACAAAGAGACCATTCATGCACTCCTCATTTTGATCATCGTTATATATGTACAGAAAACACTTAAGAATAGAACAAGAAAAAATATTACAGTCTTGAGCTTTTGTTATAATTTGACAAAGAACAAGAATTGAGTAGCATCATTACAAGCTTAAATGAGAATCCAGGAAGCAACTCATCTTTATTTGATATTTGTAATAGCAACCATTTCATTAGAACTAGCCTGAAAGTCCACTTATGGTTGTGCTGGTGTAAGGCTGGAATTCTTTTCCAGTTTGCATAGGAATACAGGTCACAAGATTTCAGTCTGTAGACTGTATGATCAACATAAGAGCTTCTATCACCACTAAAATATCTGTAGTTTTGCCACTCGTAGTTCGTCTAAAATAGAGTATGTGGCTGTGCTTTGTTATTAGCAAGTGCTACACTTGCAGCTGCAAATATTTCAATGGATGGATGGTTAGTATGTGCTAGAATAAATGACTTCTTGTGTATATAATTTGTGTACAGATCCTTGTGTTCAATTCTATCATTTCTTTTTGTACGAAAGAGCTAAAGAAGAAACTGCAAGGGTGTGGGAAGATAGGAAAATGTTTTGTCAATTGAATAATGGCTAATAAATGACAGTAGAGATGAAAACTTACTAATATACTCACCAGAAACTGATTCTAAATGATCAAGATAATACAAGGGAGTGTCCTCTATGCAGGAGGGTATTACTTGAATACATTATATAACTTACAACTGGAAAGGTGAAACTTAGCAGAAGAATTCATTTTCTAGCCCCCCTCTTTCGCAACAAATGTTACATAATGGAACCCCTGATTCCATCATTTTTTCCACTCTCAAAAACACCAAGTACTACTCTTGGACACAGCTAGTAAACAAGTGATGTTTTTCTCCTTTCGCAGTGGGAAGAATATAAAGAAGGAATGTTTTCACTGACTTGAAAAGAGCTAAGGAATGAGAAACATTATTGTAATGGTGAAGGAAAGTTTGGAGGGTGGTTACAAGGCCTTGTAGGTTGAGAAGTTGGTATCAAAGGTATATTTTTCAGAGAAGAAAGCAATGTATTAGATTTAAAAAAAAATTGATGGAGTTTGAAGGAATGAGTATGGTTGGAGTTTATACATCTTTAACCAACTTATTATACCGAACTTTGAGTTAGGCTGCAGCTTCAATACTGAGCCACCCTGTACACCTTATTTGACAGATTTAGTCAAGCCATATGTCTTCTTTTCTATTCTTTTTTCTTTGAATTCAAGTTAAATATACATCGATAGTGTAAAAATATTTTGTACACTTGTAATAACACGCTAGTTATCAATAGAAATTTCTGTAATTAAATGTTTTATGGAAAAAATGTTTTATGAAGGCTAAACAATTCTGTTCATTCTGCACTGTTAATGCGTATGTTAACCTTTACCAACTGTTTTGTTCACAACTTTAAGCAAGTAGATTTTTCAAACTACTCGTGAAGCAGTTAATGCATATGTTTTACTTCAAACTTTTGTTTAACCGAATGAAATTTTCCCGTCATTTTTTAATCTTGATTTTAATGGATATATTTCTCTGTTGTGTTTTATTCTTTGTTTTATTATTGCTGTGTTTTAATCTTTTTGATTCCTCATTAAGATACTTTACTTTAAATTGCAGGTTTAAATAGAAACAAAACAACAAAGGCACAAAGCACGGATATTGAAAAGTTTGAAGCGTTCAGTAGCTTCCAAAAATTAGGATTCATATTTTTTCAACTAACATTCAATTCAAGTTTGAAGATTCTTGTAAACTAAAACTCATTATGCAGGATGTAGCGGCAACTAAGATTCTGCTTTTTTATGTTAGTTGTTACTATTTTTATTTTATAAGTATTTTTCTTATTGGTTAAACCGAAAATCAAACGGTTAAGAATCAAAAATCGATAAACCAAAAATCGATAAAAATATCTTATTGGTTTGTTATTGATTTTTCATAGTTAAAACCAAAAATAGATAAACCGAACCAATAACATACAAAACCGAACCAAACCGATCGATGCACACCGCTAAAACTCTCAATTCTAATCTAAGAATGAAACCTGATGAAATGTCTAAGTATTTCGGAGAATGGAAGATCACCACTTCACCACACAAACCGACGAATCGAGTCAATCCACCTAACTCTGTGCATGAAAAGTAGAAGTATCTCTGGTACCTATATCGCGTGGAGATACAACATCCGGAGACGGTTAGTGGGTTGAACACTAGCATGAAACTCAGGGATAGGAGACAAAATAATGTCAAGTCTAACCATTTCAAATACCATATGAACCGCATCATAATACATATATAAATAAATGTCGGGAAAGGAAACAAGGGTTAACATGTACTTTAAAAATTTAGCCTGGATTGTGTAGCTCAACCATCATACCATAAGAAGGTACCTATGGGCTATATGAGTCCAGCTCTCCTCCGGCTGAAAGGTTCCTAGTGTGTGTAGCCACATGTTCCAGAGAATGTACATATGCTCCATGGGGGACTCGAACCTCCCAAAATACAAAGGTGACTTACGTACCCAATCATGTGATATAATGTAGGAGATTCGAACCTCTCATTCATATAATAATAATAATAATAATAATAATAATAATAATAATAATAATAATAATAAGGGGGACTCAAACCACCCGGTTATTTAGACCCCTGCGTCGGCAATCGCGGTTTTCAGCATTAGTTCCTCGGGACCTCCACTTTCACGACTCAGCTACACAAACCTCATTAAAGCCCAATTAAATTATTTATCACACATTCTCATTTATTGAACCATGAAACATATTTAGGCATACACTGTTGGTATCATCATGCCAACTTCACTTGCAAGGTAACATCAACATTGTAACACCCCGTAAATTTTTTCGTACACTTATCGCGATTATA
Organism: Capsicum baccatum var. pendulum; assembly: GCA_030864225.1. Taxonomy (NCBI): domain Eukaryota; kingdom Viridiplantae; phylum Streptophyta; class Magnoliopsida; order Solanales; family Solanaceae; genus Capsicum; species Capsicum baccatum. Next base: position 74,726,771 of record CM061561.1, on the reverse strand, counting down.
TGGAGTCCTAAAGACTTGCGTATGGGTTAAATTAAGTTTATGGTGTTCGAAAGTATCCCATCAATAGTTGTATGTGTAGGTATTGGAATAAGTTTTCCAACGATATAAAGTTTGCCCAAAACAGATTTTTGTGAACAATAAATTAGCAGGAAAATACTGAGGCCTGCCAGTTTTTGGGTCAACTTTGAATGATCATAACTTCCTCAATATAATGAACTGGGCGAGATACCATATAGAAAAAGAAAGATCTTTGAGTCTTCTTTCTAATGCAATTGGTTTCATCCAAATCCAACATTTGCGTAAGGAGTTATACGCGTTTTACTTCAGCCTCTCAAAATAGATTTTTAGGGTCAACTTCAAACGATCATAACTCCTTGTACAGGACGAACTGGGTGGCCTAATTTATATGAAATGAAAGACCTTTTAATTATCTTTACAATGATACCAATTTCACCCAAATACAATATCGGAGCAAAGAGTTACGATCGATTTACTTCAGCTTGTCAAAACTGTCCACTGGGGACAGATTCGGGATTTATTTCAATTTTTAGGGCACAATGGTCATTTTCTATTACCTTTGGACGAAAATTGGTCTTAAAAACCTGCACTTAGCCTCATTTGTATCAGATGTTATCCAATTTTAAGAGAAGGTGAAAACCCTAGCCAATTTCAACATCAAATATTTTGTGATTCAACCGTAGAAAATCCAAATTGGTTCCGTAGTTGTGTTCACCATCTCGAAAGCTTCGAGAAGCACCCCATGGTTATGTAAGGAGGATCCTAAATACAAGAGTTCATTGTTAAGGTATGAATATTGTTTATTCTTGATTCTTATCCATGAATAAGTATTGATAAAGGATTATGAGTATTGTCTTGATGTTGGAAGATAACTAGAAACATAGTTATGAATTGTTGTGTATAAATTGTTAGTAGTAAATTATGGAAGTTGTTGTATTGGATTATGGAGGATGAATTCTGGTGATATATCATTATATTAGTGGTTATGTATGCCTAGTGATCATGTTGGTATTGGATGGTGATTAAGAAGGGAAATAAAGGCTAAGAGTGATGTTGAGGGATATTTCATGAAAATGCATGATATGTGAATGAAATAAGAGTATAAGAGGATGTATGTAGTAATCTTATTGATGAGCTAAAGGATTACTTCCTAGACATTACTTGGTGAAGTTAGTACCTAAATGGTAAGGTTTGGTTGCTAATACTAGTTTTCCACAAATGACTTATTGTAGATAAGTGTTCGAAGAGTACGGGAAGTCACTTGTATTGAAGTGGTTATATCAAGGTATGTAAGACATACTCTATCTATTCTTTGGCATGAATAATGACCCATGGCACTCTCAAGTAAGCTTCCAACATTGTCCTACGACACATGACACATAATAACATCATATGATCTTCGACACTACCAATTGAACTTGTTTTCACTTTTAAGATGTCCGGCTAGTCAAAAAAATATCCATATACTATTGTTGACTCCGAAATGGTTTAATGAGGTATCCATGATTCTCTACTTCATCTTCATGATATTGATTACCTATTTACATGTTTTTCCTATTGAGGTGTCATGGTTTCAAGTTCCATAAAGTGTGACCACAAAGTAACCAATCTCAAAGATTAATTGAATTAAGAAATGGAATGTCTGTATTTTAAATTGATGATATGATGTATTGTATTAGTACCACTGATCAGTTGGCCATTGTATTATAAAGATTATGTATATATGCTATTCCAGGGGTGGTCCCTGATGTATTGTATTAGTTCCACTGATCAGTTGGCCATTGTATAACATATGTTATGTATTGATAAGGATTACGGGAAGTAATGATATGAAAGTAATGTGCAGGTATCCCATCAGTTCTTTTAAGTGTGGTCTACTCATACTGTTTATTCACTAGTATCTGGGTTCTGTTGATCTTTTGTATCTCATCTTGATACTCCCTGCCTTACATACTCAGTACATATTTCCGTACTGACGTCCCTCACGGGGGGCCTGTATTCATGCCTGCAGGAACAGGTACTTCAGGTCGTACACCTCCGCAGTAAGAGCCAGGACATTCTATTGTTAGTGGTGAGCTCCAGTTATTTCGGGGCATCCCAAGTCGTCTCTATATGTACCTTTGGTATTTGTATAAAAGTCTTTTGTGGGCGGGAGTTTGTCCCGACCCCAACTCAGTTGTGTATCTATGTAGAGGCTTTTGTAGACATATTGTACAGCCATAGGAGTGTTTGATTGATAGACGTGATGGCTCTGATGGCCAATTACTATTCATATATATATTTATGCGTGTCTGCTGGGCTGATACAGGTACTGTTTTCTTCTATTTACAACGAAGTGCTGCCCAAATTTCTAATTTTCATAAGTAATGTGAATGTGAAAGTATAGGTTATGAACGGGTTCTCCCGGGCCTCCTCGGCTACGGGTGCCAGTCCGCTCCAATGGGATTTGGGGTATGACAAACATGCCAAATAATTATCATCATTTAGGAAAATTCACAACCCTCTTGGTTCAAATATATATATTAGCTTAGGGAATTACACCACCCCATAAGGTTCAATTCAAAATCATTATGCTTTATTAACTTTTCACATTATGCAATAGTTCAAGAGTAGCTCAATGTGTATACTTTTCATATACAAATCCAATGAGGTCATTACCACTTCAATTATCATTATTCACAAATTGGAGGAAATCACAATCCCCTAGTTTATTCACCATACTCATGCACCCAACAAGTTCAAAACCATAATTAAAGCATGAACAATCATATGTAAACCATGTGAAAATATTGTTCAAACACAAACATTCAAAACCCCTCAACCCATGTTCCAAAATTAATATCAAAACCAAATGAATTGTAATTTAAAACCTATGCTTTAACAAAATAATAATGGGAGAAGAGTAACTTGCCTGAAATACACAAGATTATGGAGAGAATTCAACCCTTGAAGCTCTCCTTGACCCTCTTCTTGAAAATCCTAAGTATGGATGCTTAAGACACTTGAGAGAGAAGAAAGAATGTTTAGAGTGTGTTATCAATGAAAATAGAGCCACAAGTATGTTTATAGGTTGTTGGTTATTATTGGGATAAGAGGAAATATCTAAAATACCCTCATTAAAAGCTGGGAATTAAATCATCAGTCATTAGGGGTCTCATAATGACTCGTCATGACTCATTATGACTCATCTCCATGAGTAATTGTCAAGATAGTGTCTACAGGAACACACACTATTGATCTTAAAACATGTATACCATGGCTCATAATGAGACCCTATGACTCGTAAGGTCCGGTCGTAGTCAATACAGAAATTATTTAGGTATACACTGGATATCCTACGATTTGCACACAATGACCCGTAATGAGTCATCATGACTCGTAGTGAGGCACTCATACTTAGAGAAGAAGACTTAGCCACACATACTGGTCTGGCTATGATTTGGGTCAAATAACTTTTTAAGACTCCCTACGACCTGGGTGTTTCAAAGTCCTATTAGAGGTCCCAAATAGTATAAAATATTCAGTGTTATTTACCTTCAATATTTTATTTTTTGATGTTTTTATTAATGCAATGAATAGTCGACTGTCTGTCGAAGGAAGTCAACTGTCTGATCAAAAAATGAGTAATTCACCCCACCCCCCTCTTACTATTTTTAATTAGTATCAGAGCCTCGTCTCACATCCTTATTTTTGCTTAATAGCAAGTGAGTAAAGATTTATGGCAGGTCATCAAATTACTGAAGCCATATTTCAAGAGGGACTTTCAATAAGTAGACCACCCTTATTTAACGATCTATACTATAATCAAAGGAAGGCAACAATGAAGAATTATGTTCAATCAACAGATTATAAAACTTGGATAGTTATTCAAAATGAGCCAAGGCCTATTCCAAAAAATAATGGAAGGACATTTGAAAGAACGACTATCGATTTGACTACACAAAAAAGCAGTTCGATATTATGCAAACAAATACTAAAGAATCTATTTGTTTTATTGTTCTCTTAGTGAATAATAATATGGGAAAATATCCACTTGTAAAACTACTAAAAAATATGGAACAAATTGGATGCTATCTGTGTGGGAACCCTAAAAACCAAAGAAAACTAAAAGGCCCCTAGCTGGTGGAATGATGAAGAACAATCAGACCATGATAACAACAACATTGGAGACTGTTGTTTCATGGCAATTGAGGAATCTAGCCAGGTCACAACCAACTCCTATAATGAATATTCTAAACTGCAAAATTTGTTAGATCTTGTCACAGCTGATCTAAATAAATCTCACGATGAGAAAAGGATTTTATTAAGAGAAAGAAGAGACTGAGAACTTAAAATTGAGTTTTGTGAAATTGAAAAAGATTATTTGCAAGAAGAAATTGATGATTTAAAAATTAAAATTAATAGCTTTGAATAATCTACCAATCATAGTATTATTAGGTCAAATCAATTAACCAACTACACTGACAAATCTAATAGCGGCTCCTTTGATAATATTTTTATAGATATGAAGGATCTCAAAGGTCAATTAACTCTAGTAAGCCGATAAAAAAGAGCAATCACAATCATAATAGAAAATATTATGGTTGTAAAAACTCTCAACGGTCAACTAACTCCAGTCAGCCGACTAAAGAAATCAGACACAGTTGTAATACCTATTATACAACCACTGAGCAATACTATACTTCTTGTTATCACTATGGTAAGCCTGGTCACAAATATTATAACTACAAATTTAAATTCAAAAATCCTGACAAATGAATTTGGAGGCCCAAAACTGATTCAACAAATTCAAGAACTAACCATGAGGGACTCAAGAATGCTTGGGTACTTAGGAATAAGTAATACATTTATTTTACAGGAATAAGTACCTAGACAATGGATGTTTAAATCATAGAGAAAAAGTTTTTTTGAAAAAGTAACTGATTTTGATGGAGGCTTTAGAGATAACTCCAAAAGCAAAGCAATAGGCGCCTCATCAGACTAGTATTTTTAGAAATTTCTAACGAACTTTGAAACATCAAAAAACTCAATATTGGACAGTTTCATGCATTTGGATCTAATTGCCTTTTTTATAACAATAGGAAGGACAACACTGATAAGCTCGATCCAAGAAGTAATAAAGGTATTTTTATAGGATACTCCAACTCTTGTAGATCTTATAAAATTTTTAATAAACACACTCTTTGCATCAAAGAATCTATGCATATTGTCTTTAATGATACTTAACATACTACAAAGAATGTTAGTACTATAGACAATGAGATTAAACATGAAAAAGAAAATAACTCATTATCCACTGAAGCTGATTCTACTGCTAAGTCAACTATCATTGAGACTGATCAGCCAACTGCTGCCTCTAATGGTCAATTTGAACTAAAAGCAATTCCAAATTAATGGAGAAGTAAACATAATCACCCAAAAAAGTTCATCATTGGTGATAAAAATGAAGGCATGAAAATAAGAGCTTATAGTAAAAGAAATGCAAATATCTTCTTCATACCTCAACTTGAACCAACTGAATGAGGCCTTACAAGATGATAGTTGGGTCAAAGCAATAAAAAAGGGGCTCAGGCAATTTGACAAAAATAATGTGTGGATCCCTATACAAAAATTTGAGAATGTCTCTATCATTGGAACCAAATGGGTTTATGGGAATAAAATGAATGAATTAGGTATAGCTCACTTAAGGCAACTCACAACAAGAGAGAGTCGACTATGATGAAACTTTCATACTAGCTGTAAGGTTGGAATCTTTCAAATTTTACTTGTCTATACAACTTACAAAGGTTTTAAATTATTTCAAATGAATATGAAAGTACTGTTTTGAAAGGTTTCATTAATAAATAAGTTTTTTTGTAAAACAATCTCCAGGTTTTGAAAATTTTAATCTTTCATAGCATGTTCTTAAAATATCAAAAACTCTCTACGGTTTAATACATGATCCTCGAGCTTGGTATGAAAGACTGAGGGATTTTCTAATCAAATATGACTTTTCAAGAAGAAAAATTAACACAATAGAACTCTTTCTAAAAATTTAATTATCCAAATTTATGTTATTTTTGAAAGATATAATGCTACTTTGTGCAAGAAATTTTCTAAACTAATGCAAAATGAATTTGAAATTAGCGAGTTAACATTCTTTTTGGGATCATAAATCCATCGGTCTACTGAAGGCTAGTTCATCTCCAAGGGTAAGTACTCCTATGAGTTTTATATGAATGCTTGAATCAAGCAATAATGACAGGAATATTGACGAAACCAACTATCAAGATATCATTGGTTCTCTCTTATATCTTACAACTAGTTGACCTGATATCCTTTTAGTGTCTATAAATATGTCAGATTTCAGTCTGCTACTAAAAAAACTCACCTGACAGCTATAAAATGTATTATTAAATATCTTATTGGCATTAGCTCCTATGACTTATGATAACTTATGTCTGATTATTTTAAAAGATTTCTCAGATGTTGATTATGCAGGTGACTAAGTTGATAGAAAAAACACCAGCGGTACTTGTCAATTCATAAGAAAATATCTTGTCTCATACAGAATTGTGTCTCTCTATCTACTATTGAATCTGAATGTACTATTATTAAGTTATGTTGTGCTCAAATTCTTTGGATGTATCGTCAAATAAGTGATTATGGTTTATCTTTTTAACTTTGAAATTTTTTATGATATACAATACTATTTGTTTGTCTAAAAATCATGTGCATCATTAGCAAACACATATCAATGTTAAGCATCATCTTATTAGAGATCTATGTTAAAAGGTGATATTAAATTATATTTTCTTAGAACTAACATTCAATCAATATATTTTTAAAAAAAAAACTGGAATAAAGATTTTTTGCTCTTAGAAAATATCTTGGCACTATTGAAAATCCTTTTTAAAAAAGACACTTTCATATCGATACATATTATTTGCGCATGAAAGTGGCTTTTCATTGATGTTAATTTGATTGATGTACTAGTCCATTGATTTTCTTTCCTTTCTCGTGCCTATTCCACGACTTGTGTAAGGTAATTATGGCGCCTCTCCATTTTTCAAGGCAACTTTTCAGTCACTCCTTGCATCGATTCACTTCTCTACCTCTCTCTATATTTGATTCCCCTCTTTTTCTCCATCCTCATCTTATCAAAAGGTCTATGTCCAAAAATTCCAGGATATCTACTACAGGTAATAGGAAAAGGTCTCGTATCAAAGGAAAAGTAAAAGTCTCTTCCCCAGTCCATCTCGATTTTAATTTTTTTGATCAAAACCTTCCTTAAGGTTCTTCTGACTCGTCTCTCTCTGGTAAGCATCCACTTGTCCATGAATACTCTGAGAATTCTAAAAAGAAAGTGAAGTTCGATTTTGATAGTTCTCTAAATGTCAAAACTAATTTTTGAAAACCCATAAATGAAACTCTCTTTCATTCTATGAAAGAATTATATCTTGTTCATGGTATAATTATTGATTTAGACCTTCTTGAATCTCTACATTTCCCCTTAAAATCTCTATTTGAATTCCAAGGCTGGGGAAATATTTTTGCCTCCACTGCTAAGTATGCTATTGAGCTTCTTATTTGGTTATTTTATACAAATTTGTGCTCTATCAGATTTGGTGAGTTTGAAACCCTTGTCACGGGAAAATATATATTTTTTTGTTGTGCTATATTTGATATTAACTGTTCTAGGTTCTCTACTACCTCTAAAAACCCTTGATCGTCTAACTTTGATATGTCATTTAAAGATGCTATGCATGTTATTGCTTTAGACAACTATGATTCTCTTTCCTCTATTCTTGGTCCTAAATATCTATCCTTTGAAATTCGGGTGACTTCTCACATTGTGGTGACCACTCTGCTTCATCGGGCAGAATATCTCTCCACCCTCTCTCAGCGTGATACTCTATTTAATTTTTACACTATGACTCAGCTTAAAATTAACCTCACATTCTTCATTCTCAATTACATAATTAAGGTTTATCTTGATCCTTTAAGTTTTTCTTATGGATTGGTCATTTTCTGTATTTTAGAAGTTTGTCATGTGCCCCTCAGTGTTGTCCCTTCAATCTCTGTTAAACAATGTTGTAATGCTATAGCCTTTGCTAGTATGGGGTATATTCTAGTTGATAATATATGGGCTCAAAAGTCTTAAAGTTGCTCTATTGGGACTCCTTTCTCTCCCAAGCTACACTCCCCTCATCTTTCTTATTCCTTTGGTACTGTATCAGTGGATATGGAGTTACGCCTACTGGAGATCGATACTAAGCTCACTATAAAAAATGGTTCTAATTACGGAGGTTATTTTAACCTTTGTAAAATTATATAAAATATTAGGGTTAAACAGGTGTCGCTAAATTTTATAGATTTGAAGGGTTTTTAACCCCCACTTTCCATTGAAAAAAATAGTGTGAATTGTTGCCTCCTTTTTACATCAAAAAAAATATTTCCTCTCATTTTTTTTAATTTCCCCCCCCCCCTCCCAAAAACCTATCTCTCTCTTATTTTTCCATCGGCCAGTTTTAGCACCTCTGGTTTAGCACCTTCATTGGCCATTTCTACTTTGGCGTGTCATCTTTAACACTTTTGGTCGGCCATTGCTTCTCCAAACAGGTAATTTCTGCTCTCATTTTTTTAATTTCTCCCCAAACAATCCATCTCTCTCACATTTTTCCATCAGCTAGCTTTAGCACCTCTGATTTAGCACCTCCGTCAGCTATTGCTACTCCAGCCTCTCAACTTTAGCACCTTCGGTCAACCATTGCTACTCTGGCTAGGTAATTGATGTTCTTCTTAACCTCAATTTAGTGTTTTAGCTTTAGCGATTAACACAGATAAGGTAATTGCTCGGTGTTTTGAACTCTTCTTTTTTCATCAAAAACTTTTCATCTGCCAATTTCTCTCTCTCATATCAAAATTATCTTTATATGGTACTTTATTTCTTTGACTAGTCTAAGAATGGGGGATTTTCTATATCATGCCTTGGATAGGGATCATTTATCTTGAAACATATATTTTAGTCTTTCTAAATATTATAGGGTTTCTACAAATAGATAAAGATGATTTCTTTTATGACCTTTTGGGTGCTTGTCGGCTTGATTCTGTAAATCTTGTTGAAACTATCTTTAATTTTATTTATGTTTTTTCTTATGATGCAACACTAGGTTTACTTTTAAATTATGTGATGTTAATAATTCACACCATGGGATTGAGTTACTAGTAAGGTTTGCATTCACATTACCCTCCCCGAAACTGGAATTACACTGGCCATGTTGTTCTTGTTCGATTGAGTTTATGAATTCCCCTCCTCCTACAAGCTTTATAGTATTTCTTGATAAGCAGGATATATCTAGCTTAATATTTTAGCCAAAATACCACCTCTGCTATTACAACTTTTTTGGTCGTAGCTTTAGATTAGACTAACCAATGTGATAGCAAAAGAGCTCTTTTATTTAATGCAAGGTGTATTCAAATTCCAATAATATTTTTGTTCTGTTGGGTAATCTTTAAGTCTTTTAAAAAGACCCACAATGTTATGCAATATGAGAGGGAAGACATTGTACATTACGTGCTTATCTTTCTATCAAGGATTTTGTTGAATGATATCTTTCACGTCTATAGTGGTGGATCTCAATAATTGTTTCTATTTTGATATTCCAACATGTGAGTTTACACCTAATCAAGAATAGTAGTCCCTAGCCACATAAAATGGATTTATTAAGAATTCTGCATAACCATTGAACTGCAGAAAAGAAATGAAATAATTAAATTAAATGTCAAAGTCATCAATTTGAATTACTTTTTTGGTTGATAGAGTGTTTGTTTTTCTGGCCGATAGAGCTTTCATTTTTAAGTTCTGTACCAGCTATGCTCAAGTTTCATATTGTTTTATTACATCGAGACTCATCAGTGTATATATCATGTTGTTGAATAAAATGTAGAAGTAGGATATAGTGGACCTCAACTAGTTTGGGGTTTAAGTCTAGTTTACTAATTGTTGATTGATTATGGTCGTTGAACTTGTTTTTTTATGTCTGTAAAGTTAGTCGAGCTGTGAGAAAGTTGATCCGAACATCACAATTATCCGTTAGAGTAATTTTTCATATGATATTTCGTTATGTATGTTCTATGTTAGAGTTCATTAATTTATTTATTTTCTATTACGCTCACTTTCTTCTTCATGAAATTTTATAGGTGATACTTAGCATATTCAGCAATGGATAGATCTTGGATTGGAATGCCAAGAAACACATCAGATTATTTACTTTGTTTGAATCAGTTTCTAGATTTTTCATTCAATAATGGAGCTATAGGAGATAAAATAAAGTGTCTATTTCATGTAAGTGGTTTTAAAAAGTGACAAACTAGAAATGTCGTGTTTTACCATTTGATGAACAAACAATTCCTTAAACATTACATCACTTGGATTATGCATGGGGAAATAAATGATTTTCTCAATTCCAGAAACATAAAGAACACTCAAGATGCACGACCTTCTGAAAATCCTGTTGAATTATTAATGAAGCATTCGGGGGTTTAAAGCATAAGGGTGTCGATTCACCCGCATCACAAGTAGAGGGAGAAGAAGAAACATTACATGATTTATCTGGTTCAAATAACAAAGATTCTTTCAAATTGCTTAAAGATGGAAGTGAAGATTTGTATAAAGAATCCAAGTACTCAAAGTTGAAATTTTTGTTATAACTTTATCACATAAAATGTTTGTCTAGGTTAAGTAATAAGGGAGTGACTATGCTGCTAGATCTACTCAGGGATGCATTTAAATTTTCATAGATCCCTATATCTTTTTATGAGGCTAAGAAAACCATCAACAAGTTGTGTCTTGATTATATCAAGATAGATGTTTGCCCAAATGATTGCATGTTTTACTAGGAAGATAATGTTAATGCAGAATCTTACAAATATTGTCACACTTCTAAATAAAAGCCCAGAAGGATAACAATATTGATCATTCTCCTAGTATAAGTAAGAAACAAAAGAAGAAGCGAAAAAAATCTATAAAAATTTTGTGCTACTTTCTATTAAAACTAAGATTACAAAGATTATTTATGTGCTTTAAAATTGCAGATCATATGAGATGGCATGTAGAGGATGGTAACAAAGATGAAATCTTAAGGCACCCTCGAGATGGTGAAGCATGGAAAAGGCTTGATACAAATTTTCCTGAGTTTGCTTCTGATCCTTGAAATGTTCGATTAGGACTATATAGTAATGGTTTCAATCCTTTTGGAGCAATGAGTACTAACTACAATATTTGGCTAGTGGTTTTGTTTCCATACAATCTTCCTCCTTGGTTGTGTATAGACCAATCAAATTTTATCCTCTCAATAATCATTCGAAGTCCACGTACAATAAGGAATAAATGTATATCTACAACCACTTATTAAGGAGTTGAATGAGTTGTGGAGTGAAGGTGTGGATACTTTTAATTCATCAAAGAATATGATGTTCAAAATACAAGCAGCTCTTATGTGGACGGTTAGTGATTTTTTGAAACTTGATATCTTATCTGGTTGGAACACGCAGACTGGTCTTGCATGCCATTCTTGTAATTTTGATGCAGAACCTTGTCGACTTCGCCATAGTAGAAAATGATGTTTTATTAGCCACCGTCGATTCTTGTAAAAAAATTATAAATTTAGACTGATGAGACATCGTTTTGATAGAAATATAAATGAGAGGACCCCTCCAAAGAAGTTATATGGGTCAGAAATTTTGCAACAAATGAAAAATATCAATTTCACATTTGGAAGACAATCAGAGTTGTAAAAAAGGAAAAGCAAAATGAATGTTGGGGAAGATGCAACTCAATAATAGAAGAAGAAAAGCATATTATTTAATCTTTCATAATGTGGGTTTAACCCATTGCCGCATAATTTAGATATGATGCATATTGAAAAAAATGTGTTTGACAATATTATATATACTTTGTTAAATGATAAAGAAAAGTCAAAGGATCATGTTAAGGCCCGAAGAGATCTACAATATATGGGCGTGAGGCGTGATCTTTGGGTCGATGAGAATGATGAGTGTAAACTTTCTACATTTGCAATTCCAAAGAACAAGAAAGTATCCTTCCTCGAGACTTTAAAGAATATCTCAGTACCAGATGTTTATTCAAGTAATATATCTCATCGTATTGATTTGGCTGAAAAAAATTGAATTAAAAAGCCATGATTGTCACATTCTTATGCAACAGTTATTACCCATAGCAATTTGCAATGTGCTTCCAAGATAGGTTGTTGCAACTTTGGTTGAGTTTTGTTCCTTTTTAGGCAGCTTCGTTTGAAAAGTTTAAGTCTTGCAGACTTAGACAAGCTACAAATTCGAATTATGGAAACTCTTTGCCATTTAGAGATTTTGTTTCCTCCATCATTTCTTACTATAATGATTCAATTAACTTTTCATCTAGTTGATGAGGTTAAAAAAGGTGGCCCGGTACATTATCGCTAGATGTATTTTGCTGCAAGGTAAAATATTCCTTATTCAAAATCATTTTAGTTGGTTTAACAGTAGTAGTTTAACGTAAATGCTTTGTCTTACACATTAATATTTTGGGTATAAATTGTTGGGCCATTTCAAGTCCCTTGTAGGGAACAAATCACAAGCAGAAGGTTCAATAACTAAAGGTTACATAGTTGAAAAAGTTCTTACTCTTTATTCATGTTATTTTGAGAAAATTGAGTCAAGGTTAAATCAATCTAAATGTGTAAATGATGAACCAAGCCAAAATGAGACTTCTACAAAGTCAAGTATTTTCCCTCAACAAGGTAAGCATGTTGGAGGCTTCATAACAAAACCATTGACTCATTTGGAGAAAACACAAGCTCATCAATATGTGTTACTTAATCATGCGGTCGTGAAGCCATTTATTGAGTAAAAAATTTGCATTGATTTGATTTATAAGATATGTTTTGATTAATTGGATTAAAATTGCTAATTATAGTGTCTTTATAGTAAATTTAGAGATTACATCAAAAGAAGTACAAGAGGTCAAAGACTTTCAACAACAGAGGTAGAGAGAAGAGTTAGTAAAGAGTCCCCTGATTGATTTCCTAAGCAAGTGAGTGAATGTTATTAAAATGTTTGTTTTCGTATAACTTTCTTATATCAATTGAGAATTTTTGATATAAATATTTTATATAGTCAGATTATGAATCCAGATATAGTAGATATTATCTTTGATGAGATGAAGTTCATAGCACAAGGTCCAGCCCAAGATGCAAGAAGATTCAGCGCTTATAACATTAATGAATTCAAATTTCAAACTTTTTCTAGAGAACAAGGATTAAGAACTCAAAATAGTGGAGTTTTTCTTGTCTCTAACACTTTTTGTGTTGCATCTAGTGCAAATAGACATACAAAACAAGAAGACCTGTAGGTTGTTCTTTTCAAATGCTAGTAGGCTAACACTACTCGAAATAGAGAGTTTAAAATACATGTTTGGAAGTAAATTATGTCAACTTTTCCAAATTGATTCATATAGGTGATCGCGTGGATGATGATTCATATATTGAAACATCACAAGCAAATATGGGCTAGTACATTGATAATGAAAATGATAATGAATGGAGTGTGGATGTACATCTAAAACCAAGAGATTTGTTTGACATGGGAGAAGTTGATGAAGAGGAAATATACGAGAATGAGCCATACCAACATCAAGAATTTACACAATTTTTTGATGTTTATTACGAGAATGTCCAAAGTGCAATACAGGAGCATATGATTAAATAGATATATCATTATTTTTTTAGTTTTCTCGATCACTTTTTTTTTCTCGCTTGATTAGAGACATTTCTAAAACTTACTATCTTTTGTCTAAGAAAGCTATTTTTATTTTTTATATAATTCTTGATCATTCTCATTTACAGATGATGTTTTGACAGACAAAAGAGCTTAATCTGGAACTAGATCTGACTGTATTTTTTTGGTTTTCTTATGGTATAAATAGATCTAGTAGTTGGTTAAAATTGGACCTTTTTATATAGTTTATATATGTACAATCCTATACAGTTATGAGTATTTCTGAATGTATAGCAGCCAGTAGGTTTAAAGTGAACTGAGTGTTAAAGTACCTGTGCAAATAGTATACCAAATTAGTAAAGGTGCTTGAAGGAAATATCACTTATAAGGTGGATATAGTTACCCAATAACTATAGAAGTATAATAGAAGTACTTTTATTGCATGTCTATATAGTGCGATTTGTGTTGGTTGTTTTGAGGAAATTATGGGATGCATTAACTGGGGATGTTTTGAACTTATTTGACCACAAGCACATAGTATAAGCTTGTGCCTTTTTAGAGGTACCTTATATAAACGGTCTTTCAATTTTTTTATGGTAATTGGAGTCAAAACCAAAAATATGATAATTGGAGTCAGGACAAAAAATTAACTTAGTTACTTTTAATTTTTTTCATGAATATGAAAAGAGTGGATTAGCTGCCTATTGAATAACATATCAGCCTAAATCCTTCTATGAGATGGATAAATGAGAAATATTTAGTCAGCTTCTTTCACACAAAAATCTGGCAGGACAGTCAATAAATTGAGTGAAAATCATGTGAGACTAGGGTTCAAATTTTAACGGAGAAAAATATTTCTTGGTGATTTCCTTCCATCGGTCTGAACCTTGGTAACAGAGTTAATTGATACTTGTAACTAGTGGAGATAGTAAGTATGTGGTGGAATAGTCAAGGTATGCGCTAGAAGGTCCAAATATACCACTGTTATGAAAAACATAGTCTACTCCCTTTAGTGACATAGTATAACAGCTCTGTGTGGGAGTTACACTGTTGTGACATCTGTCGGCTGCGTAGATTTATTAGTGTCATATTCTGCTTATTATTGGCCTTTAAAGATCATTGTCTTAGATTGAGATTTGTGCAGCATTTTGTGTTCTTACCATTGGAGAATTGTATAGGGTCAAACGAGTAGTCTTGAAAGATTGTATCAATTTGGACCTATAGATGTTCACATATGTGGGATAAGGTTTCCAAGGAAAAGAAATGAGGCTTTATCAGGAATGCACTTAATCTATGATAAAGCACATATTCCCTACCTCTCTCACCTCATTCAAAGATAAATACTATAATTACATGAAATTCCTCCTGTTGGGCAGAAAATAAGAGGCTTCAGAAGATGAAAAAAATAATATATGAAAGTTTGACGTGTTTATACAATTTAATAAGGTAGCTTATCTTGCTTCACTATAGTCATATGTCCAAATTTTCTTGGATAAGTTATGGTACTTTCGATTAGAGTAATTCAGCTATAGCCTTCTAAGAAATATCGAATGCCACTAGGAATTGTATACACCAAAATTAGAAATTCATCAGTATATAGAGGTATAGTGTTTCTAGTTCACTTTTAGGAAGCCTGTTAGTTGGTATGATCTTTAGCCTGTTGGTATAATCTTTTTATTATTTTTTAGGTGACTTCACTGCAATTCGACATTGCTTGATTTTGAATCCACTAAGACTTCTATAAGCAAAAATAGGAACTCTTTAGCATATGTAGTTGTTGTTGTTATTGTTATTGATTGAAATTCACATTGCTTGTACGTTGTAAATAAATGCACAATTCTATTTTCAGTCTGAGTAGAAACTATCTGCATTGAAAAATGTGTGCTACTTTTGGATGGTAAAAGTCCACTGAGACTGTTTGTTCTAGCCAGTGATTGTCTATCCGTGTTGAGCATGAAAAAATATGCAAAAGCCTGATGAAATGTCTTGCTTTCTGCTGCACGATTTGAGTTATTAAATTACAAATATTCCAAGGTTCAAGTGCTTACAGGAAAAGCAAAAAATGGATCAATTGGTATCTTTATGATAAAGTACTAAATCAACCTTTTTTCTTCAATCAGCATCACCATGCCTACCAAAAAATCTGACCATATCATTATTGGCCAAAATAAATCTGGCTCTGCCAATTTAGCCCATATCACAACCATCTCAACCAATTTACTCAGCATCTCGTCTATCTCCTATGGATTATGTAACGACCCGAGACTATCCCCTAGTCGTCACATGATGCTTAGGACCAAAAATAATCTCAAGCTAACCCTTGTACTGCCATACTATTTAGCAACTAATTTAAATATGTACAAAATGACTAAGTTTACTGTGCGAAAATATAATCATGAGGAAATCTGAGAAAAATACAATACTGATACAATTTTACATTCTGATAAAACTGAAGAGAGAAACTGAAATTACATGACTGACACTGACTAACATCTGTCAAGCCTCTACTATGCTGACTATAGATAGCTGGGACGTGAATCCAACTACCACTAATCAATACACATGAGTAAGAAAGTAAATTACATAAATAACATCTAACTGAAGCCCCCAAAGTAGGAAGACTCATCATTTGCTGGCTGGAATCTGCAACTGTCTAATCGTGATATATGGACTACAACTGAACTGGTACCTACATTATTGAACAATATAGCACATCGATGTATATATGGATCAGTACTTTTAGAATGTACTGAGCATGTGGGGGTGAATTCATAAGTAAAACAATATCTCAATGTTCATATAAACTTATAAAAAGATGCATTCTAAGTATAAATGACTCACATTGGCTAGAGTAACTTAAAGCTGAAAATCATGAATCGTGATGACAAAATATACTGTATAAATCTTGTGAGTCATAACACTTAGTTCTAGAAGTTGTACTTTTATTTTTTTTGCTAGTGGAATAAGTAGAACTGAAGTTAAGTCTGTTTTCAAATCATGCAGGCTAAGTGTAAAAGGACTCACCTTTGAATCTGTAAACTAAAAGCTGAAATCTCATGGCTAATGACTTATGTAAAATAATATCTGAATAAAATCGTGATCCTTTATACTTAGTTTCTAAAATTTGTTCTGTTATTCTATTTTAGGACTTACGAAATTCTTTTAAAAGCTTCTCTGTAATGGCTTAAGTTTTAGGCTTTAGGGAGGCTTTTCTAACCGGCATAAATCATGTGTGCTATCATAGAGTCCAACGTCTAGTTTCCCTAAGGGGAAAACCTCATGTTGGGGAGAAGTGTCATACTCTTGCCAAGGAGTATAACCTGAGATAAGTGACCACATCTGTAACTGTCATCCGTATAGAAATGGGAATTATCTGAATCTGTACCTACGTTGGCTCATAGTTCTAGGGAAGTAGGATACGCTAAACCAACACTTCCGACTCGGTGCTAATACTACTCCCTTTAATCTGTATGCTCATTCTGTAGGGAATCCACTTTAAAAACTAGCATAAGGGGTTATAATGAAAATCAATTATGCATTTGTCTATTTTAAACTGTAATTAAAACTAATCTATTTTCTGTAAATTTTAATAAAACTGTAAAGTGGATTCCATATCTTAACTGAGGATCAAAAAATCATATCTTTTTTGAAAAATCTGAATATAAGCTAGTCATAGGGTACTTAAAAGCAACATCTTCTTGAAATATCATTATTCATACTAGGGCTTAATACCCATGCTTTAACTCACATCAATCATCACCCTTTTCATGTTTGATAAATAAAATCTTGAAATTTCTTTAACAATTCTAGTCAAGACAATGCAATTTAAATTCTTAATTTATGTAAAACAAACACAACATATGGACATAAATAATATAGATGCAATTCATGGTTCAAGACACCAGTAGTATCATAATATGCAAATAGTGATCATTGGATATGAACCCTAAATTGAAAATTCATGTAAATTCATGTAAAAAAAATCATTAAAAGCTAGTTTTGGGCACATGGGTGAAAGAATTACCCTTGTTCATAACCCACATACCTTAATTGACTAAATTGATAAAGATACTTGACTTTGAATCCCTATTTATGCTCTTGAAGATTTTTCTTGAAGATCTTGAATTGGGAACCTTGAATTTTGAATTATCATGAAAAAGAAATGGTGAATTTTGGAGTTTCTTGAAGTTGAATGTTTAAGCCTAGGGTTTTCTTGGAGAGTAATTTGATGAAAAATTCATATAATATTCTTAGAATAGGTTAAATCATTTGTTTTCACTAATTAGAGTGAGATTGTCTTAAATACCCTTTTGAAAATTTAAAATCGCGACTGGAGCCCGATTTTTTTACCTCGGCGCGATGCGGCACTATCGTGTCCGTCACTTGAAATGGACGAGCCCAATTTTACATCCTGGTGTGATGTAGTGTTATCGCATTGCATCACTGGAAATGGGCGAGGGAGAATTGCACTCCTCCGCAACACGGTGCTTGTCCCACCTCGATTTCTGACTCGGTAAACCACTGTCTCACACAAAAAATGCCATAACTTCTCACCTAGATATCGGATTAGGGAAAAATTGGTATCGTTAGAAAGATGAATTAATTATCTACAATTAAGTGGGTCTTGAGATGAAAAGTTCTACATATACAAAGAGTTATACTCATTCAAAGATGACCCTTGTGAAATCAAACACCAAAAATTGGTCGAATCAAAGGCTCTTAGCTCACTTGGATCTAAGTGACACTTATGAACATCTTTCCCACCTCATAAAATTTCTTCACACTAGGTTAATGATCATGAAAAAAGGATTAAAGTATGAATCACGGGACTAGAGTTTACACTCATAGGAATGAAGGTCCAATTTCTAGCTTAGAAGCATACGGGGTATTACAGGTCAGGACACTTCACATTTGGGCTTGAAAGTTTGCCCTGAATCACAACCATCTTTGTCAATTTTCTTGAAATCACATCTATCTCCGATTGGTCGGGACTCATCATAGCCATCTTCTATTGGTAGGGACTCATCACATCCATCTTCGATTGGTCGAGACTCATCACAGCTATCTCGATCAGTTCACTCTACATCACATCTGGGTTTGACAAATTAGGACTCATCATAACCATCTCAATTGGTTCATTCTAAATCATATTCGGCTCTAATAATCAGGACTCATCACAACCATGGAGTTCCCCACTGCTAAAAGAGAGATACATAGTATAACATGCAATGGATTAGCATATTAAATCGATATATTTTATCTAATTATGTTATTAAATACAAGTAGTAGCATTACCTGCTTCTGAAAGTGACATTGAATGGCCTGTTATTGTTGTTGAATACTTTTTCATGAGGTGGTCGGATAGTGAAATTTGAACAATAGTGACAAGTGGGGTATAACCTAGTAGTTAACATGGCCGTTTATTGTTGTTGTATGCTTTTTCATGAGGTGATCGGATAATGAAACTTGAAGAATAGTGACAATAGAGGTATAGCCTAGTAGTTAACACTCTCTATCTCAAACATTTATCATGATGTTTTTAGTTGTATGCAGATATAAGTATTTTATAATAAAGGTAGAAAGTTTAGTTGATTGATTTTTATACTTTGAAGTTTTATGTAGCCAAGTGATGCAGCTAGTGAACCCATTTCGCCCATGGAATGAAAGAATATCACGTGATGATAGTAATCCTAGTGACAGTCATTGATTTCATTGCAAATTGTCTTGGATATTCAATTATGATGATGTAACTGTGTGATTGGCGTGAATCTTAGAATATTGAAGGTTTTGTGTTTAATTTTATTTTTTTTTTGAGTTTGAAGATGCTAGTTAATGTTGAAAATTTGGAGTTTGAAGATGCTAGTTAGTGTTGAAACGTTAATTTTTAAGTTTAATGTTCAATGTATTTTTTATATACTTATAAATTACAGTTTAATTAGTCATGTATTGTTAATGGTATATGAGTTGAATAAATAATGGATTGTAGGTTATGTTTGACGAAATAATTAATATAAGCTAAAATTAAAATCTATAATTTGTTAGTGAGAGTTGAACGGTCCCACTAAATAAAGCTCATAAAAAATAAATTGTGGAGGTTTAAAACTGCCGCAATGTTTAAATATAAATTTGATCTTATAAAGAATTAATTTTTTTATAAAATTAAATTTAATAAATTGCGGAGGTTTAAAACCGCCGCAATGTTTAGGTTAGCGGAGGTCAACCACTGCAAAATAACAGCCGCACATTAATTATGGCGGTCAGCAAAAAACTGTCGTAAATTGATTCTGATGGCTTTTATTGTGGGTGTTTTGAGAACCGCTAGAATCAAAATTTGTGAGGGTTTCAAACCTGAAAATTAACCCCCGCAATTTGACCCATTTTTTGTAGTGTCTTGACAGTATGAAAGATCTTCTGCTTGCTACTCACTTTCAACTGGACAAGATTAAGGATACATGCAAAGAGACTGAAACGGATGTTGCTCGACTTCGTGTCAAATTTGATCAAGTTATTAAGGAGGCAACAGAACTTGCAGCCAATATTCAAGCTACAACTGATTCTCTCACTACCATTATTACAGCTCAGTTCACTAACTTGAAAGAGGCCACCTCTCAGACACTGGCTTATTTTTTCTCTCGCCATCCTTATGATGATAATTGATCTTTATGGACTCTGTTTACCTTATTTTAGTTTTGGGATTGTAAATGGGCATAATGCATACTTTTTTTATGCTATATGGTCAATGGTTTTATCTATTTGTACTTCTTCTTTTTTGATTTATGTCAAAGGAGGAGAATAGTATGCAATCCTCTTTCCTCTTTACAAGAGATATACAACATATATATTCACTCATTCAGGGGATCAAATGACAATGACTAAGGGGGAGTCTATCAGAGAAGTTATCTGCTTACTTAATTGTTGTCATCCATAAAAAAATGGGAGATCGATAAGGTTAAGTTTTGATAAATAACTTTATGAATGATTTGCAGAAAATTAGGAAGTGCTGAATCAGAAAAAATCATCATTAACACTCAAAAAGGATGAAAAAAGATATTTCAAATTATCAAGAGGTATTTCATGAAAGGAGGAAAATTTGCTGCATTAAATGGATTGAAGAAAAACACCTTAGAAGACTTTGTGATTGATTATCAAGTGGCAATTTAGGAAAGAAAGAAGATTTGTTGCATTAAATGGATCGTTTAAATTATGGGATTCCTGTGTTTCTCTTCTATGTATAGATTGTAATTAGTTAGATAGATTTTCCTTCTAGTCTGTACTTGTTGTTAGAAATTGAATATCCTTACTTCATTTTCCTAAGAAGAAAAGTCTTTTGGGTTGCATTCTAACTTCCAAAGACTAGTAGTAGTCGGAGCAATACTATACTTGAAAGTCAAACGAAGAAATATGCACTTGTCTCAACTTTCTCTAGTTTTTTGCTCTACTTTATTCGAGCATTGTATTCTCTTAAGGTTTACTGTGTACTTAAAAGAGGGGAGAGAAACACATAGTTGGTGAGGCATTGTATCAAAGTGAGAAAGAAAGAATGAAAGTGTGAGTCATAGCAAAAAAACTTGACTCAATCTTATACTTTGATTTGATTCACAAAGAACTAGTAGAATCCCTTGCAACCTAAGGGGACTGGAGTTAGACTTATTAGAGGTCCCAATCAGTATAAAATATCTCGTGTTATTTACCTTCAACACTTTACTTTCTGAAGATTTTTATTACTACAATCAATAGTCGATTGTTTGGCGAAAGAAGTCGATTGTCTGTCGAAAAAGGAGTAATTCACCCCCACCCCCCTCTTACTACTTTTGTACTATTGGGTTCGAAATCGAGAGGGCATCATGCGAAAGCTTTTAGTTTGCAAATCATAAGACGATAAATCAGACGACACATGAAAAATTAAACTAAAAATATGTTATTTGATATGGTTTGGCCAAACGAACTATATATTAAAAATAAAATTGAAAATCCTAAAACTTATTGGGAGAAATCTCCCCCTAAACAAAGATTCTTTAAACACTATATTGTGGATGCTATTGTGTTATGGTATGAGAAGGGGGTCTTCTATTTATAAATGTCCAAAACCTTTTCTCCAAGAAAGAGGTTAGCCAAATATGGAAAAGAATTATATTTTTTCTTTCGAGAAAAGTAAAAATAATTATGATAACTTTTATTTTTCTTCTAAAAAAAAATAAAACTTAAATATAGTAAAAAAATCAGGGCAAAAACCCTAACAAATCTCCCCTTTTTGGCTTGATTTTCTTCAATTGATTCACCTTCTTCACATATTTGATCTTTGTTCTTCATATAGTCTTCATCACTGCTGCTTGGCATGTTTAAAAATGGAGCTTTTGGGGTTAAAAATATATGAGTCCTTTTCAGGTTAAAAATATTGGTGCCCTTTGTAGGGTTAAAAGTAAGCTTTACTTTCAAATATGTAATAGCAGAATTATTGAAAATATAATTGACAATCGTCTCCACATGTAGTTTTTGGACATATATCTTCATTATCATCAAATTTGTTGCAATTTTCATCTTAAACTATCCTCAATTGAACCATCTAATCTTTGAATCATTGACTCTGATACCACTTGTTGGGTTCAAAATCGAGAGGGCGTTATGCGGAAGCTTTTAGTTTGCAAACCATAAGACGATATATCAGACGACACATGAAAAATTAAACTAAAAATATGTTATTGGATATGGTTTGGCCAAATATCCTACATATTAAAAATAAAATTGAAAATCCTAAAACTTATTAGGAGAAATCTCCCCCTAAACAAAGACTCTTTAAAGACTACATTGTGGATGTTATTGTGTTATGGTATGAGAACGGGGTCTTCTATTTAGGGATAATTACATAACTTAACCAATATTAACTTCTAATTACCTTTTTTAGCTTAGTTTCAATTAATTACAATTTGTAGTCTCCCCTTGCCTATTGATTTTCCATAATTACAATTCTTAGCCTCTCTCATGTATTTTTTTTCTGTATTTTCTATTACTTTCCTTTTTTTTCCTTCATTTTTTTTGTTTTCTCTTTCTTTTCGTTTTTCAATTTTTTTTTCGTAACTATGATTCAATATTTTCTTTTTCGATTTCTTTTTTCCTTTTGTATTTTTTTCTATTTTTTTTCCTTTTTATTTTTTCTCCTTTTTTGTCTATTTTCTATTACTCTTTTTTTTCTTTTTTTCTTCCTTTTTTCTTTTCCTTTTTGTGTTTCTCTTTCTTTCTTTTTTTTTTCAATTTTTTCTTTTTCATGTCTTTTTTTCATTTTGTCTTTTTTTTTCTTTTTCTTCTTTTCCTTTTTATTTTTTCCTTTTTTTTTATTTTTTTCTCTATTTTCTGTTACTCTCCTTCTTTTTTGTATTTTTTTCCTTTTTCTCAAATTTTTCTCCTTTTTTTAACTTTTATTTTTCTCCTTATTTTCATTTGTGCGAACTAGCAAACACAAATACAAGTGTGAACTATATTTCAAATTTTTTTTCTTTTATATTTTTTTTTCTTTTTTCTCTATTTTTTTGTCTATTTTCTATTACTCTTTTTTTTTCTTTTTTCTTTTTTCTTCATTTTTTCTTTACCTTTTTTTTCTCTCTTTCTTCTTTCTTTTTTCAATTTTTTCTTTTTTGTTGTCTTTTTTTTATTTTGTCTTTTTTTTTCCTTTTCTTCTTTTCCTTTTTATTTTTCCCCTTTTTTTTATTTTTTTCTCTATTTTCTATTATTCTCCTTCTTTTTTTGTATTTTTTCTCCTTTTTTATTTTTTTTATTTTTCTCCTTCTTTTCATTTGTGCGAACTAGCAAACACAAATACACGTGTGAACGATGTTTCAATTTTTTCTTTTTCATTTTCTTTTTTTTTCTTTTGTATTTTTTTCTTTTTTTTTTCTTTTTTCTCCTTTTTTTGTCTATTTTCTATTACTCTTTTTAAAAAGAAAAAAAAATTTCATCATCTTTTCTATTCCTTTTTTGTTTTCTCTTTCTTCTTTCTTTTTTTAATTTTTTTTTTCGTTGTCTTTTTTTATTTTGTCTTTTTTTCTTTTTCTTCTTTTCCTTTTTATTTTTTCCTTCTTTTTTTGTTTTTTTTTTATCTATTTTCTATTACTCTCCTTCTTTTTTGTATTTTTTTCTCATTTTTCCCACATTTTTCTCCATTTTTTATTTTTTGCTTTTTATTTTTCTCCTTCTTTTCATTTGTGCGAACTAGAAAATACAAATATAAGTGTGAACTATAAAATATAAATATAAAGTCAAATTATAACATACAAATACAAGTGGGAGCTATAAAAGTGTGATCTATCATTTGCATTTTTTAATTATTGAAAATGAACAATTGACTTTCTTTTTACGAGTACTTGTTTGTATTTATTTATACGAGTTGTATTTATTGATACAAATAAATACAATTCAATTTTTTTATAAAAATACAATATATATAAATACAATATGTATTTGTATTTTTAAAATCATTGATTTCATTTATTTGTAATTGTATTTGTATCAACTGATATTTATTTATTAACAAATACGAATAATAATTTTGACATACAAATACAAACTGGTACATTTGTATCAAATGATACATTGCATATTTATATATTTTAGAATCAAGAAAATATAATTAATGGATTTACTTTTTCGTATACAAATACAAATGATAAATTGTATATAATCACAGCTAAATACAATATGCAATAACTTACAAATACAAATATAAAATAATTCTTTAAAAATAAAAAGACATCAACGAAAATAGAATACAAATACAAATATAATCTAAATATACAAACACAATAAAATCATAATACGAATATAATCCAATATAATATACAGTCAATTATAAAATACAAATACAAAACAGTTCTTTAAAATACAAGTGCGAATTATATAAAATATACATGATGGTACGAACTAACAAATACAAATACAAATATAAACGCGAACTACAAAATACAAATACAACCGTAAACTTTAAAATACAAATACAGTTGTATCAATGAATACAAAAATATAAATGACGGCGTGACTACAAATAGATAAACAATTATGGTATTTACATTATTATCAATGACTTGTGCTCGAGTAGTTATATTTTTTAAAAATACAAAAAATATAAAATAGAACAAAAAATAATAAAGAAAGTAAGTACAAAAAAGAAAAAAAAAAGAGAGAGATAGGAGAGAGAAAAAATATATAAAAAATGAAAAAAATAAAATAGGAAAAAGAAGAAAAAAGAAGAAGGAAAAAAAGGAAAATACGAAAAAGAAAAAATATAAAAAAGAAAAAAGAAAAAAATGGTAGTGTTTTTGACAAGACTAAATATGTAGTGTATTTATGTTTTTATGAATACAAACCAATGAGTAAAAGTGAATACAACGGCTGTGAATCGAATACAACAGCTAAATAGTACTGTATTTATATTTTATATGAATACATACTATTGATAAAATCAAATACAGTGAGCGTAAATTGAATACAACGGCTATAAATGATAATTATGTAAAATATGACTATGAAAGGTGAGTTTTTCAGCAAAATGTGGCTATTTTTGAAAGATTTCCTTCTATTTATAGATGTCCAAAACCTTTCTTCCAACAAAGAGGTTAGCCAAATATGAAAAAGAATTATATTTTTTCTTTCAAGAAAAGTAAAAGTAATTATGATAACTTTTATTTTCTTCTAAGAAAAAATAAAACTTAAATATAGTAAGAAAACCAGAGCAAAACCATAACATGTACCTCACCTTGTAACTACAATACCCAACCCTCCCACCTCCTTACTGAGGCATCTGCATCTCTTTTTCATATGTCCAAACTTTCTCAATCTTGATTCCCTTAGCTTGTCCAACTCAAAAACTACTTCCACTTATCACGATATCTTCATTTCTAATTCTATCGTACTTAGAAACAACTAGCACCTCAAATAATTTTCTCAAAATTATTAAAATCGTTATGATTTTGTATGAGTGCGCGAATTATTAAAGAAGGCTTCCAAGTAGACCACCAACCCAAAAAAGCAATGGAATTGCTTTACGAAACACTATAAATAACTTTATTAAAAGGTAAAAAGAGGAAGAGAACGATTAAATAAAAATCGAAGAGGAGACTGTTTTGCTTTTGAAATTAGTGGAATCATATCGGTCAATTTTGCTCCATTAGTGCGTTATATTTTAGACAGTTCCAAATAAAAAATAGTACTACATTTTTCTTTGTTACAACTGGGGTTTATAACCATGAACAAACATGGGCTATGGACATGTGATTGTGAAAAATAAGTACTTTTTAAAAAAAAAAAAATTCAAGGGTTTACGAGGTGTCATTAGCAGCAAATGCGATGCACAGTAAAATTTACTCCACCATATCTTATATTAGGCCAATGAAGGTAAGACATCTTTATATGTAAATTTTTAAAAATTTAACCATGGTGAATTCAAAGGGAGTACGTAGTTATACCTTAATTTCAACTTTGATAATTTAAGTTTCTTCTTACTAGTAACTTTTATCACTCTTCCTATTCTAGTTTTCGTGTTTCCTTTTCAGTCTGCTCAAAGGAAAATAATCCCTTTCTAAATTTGAAATTAATTTAAATACCGTCTTCCCATTTTGCTCTTAATCCCTTACATAGTCAAGTGGAATGTTAAAGAGCACAAATTTCAAAACGTTTATAGCTGCTATCGCTGTTCATCTTTACTTTTTATGTTTGACTTATCATAAATCATATCACTTTGAAAACAATAAATAAAAATATATAAGTTTACTGTATTACCTTTTGAATATAACAAATCCATTATTTTGAAATATGCATTGGGTTATGATTATAACTAATAACAAGGATAAAATACATAATATAATAAATTATCTCTTAATTTTTCAAACTGAACAAATAAAATTAAAAATTATTTTTAATATAATGTACAAGTAAAGATTGAGGGAGAATCATATAATTATTATACGCATGCAAATTATGAGTTTCAAAATCTTTTGTTTTCCTCTTAACAAGTCAAATAAGGTTACATAAAATAATACCCCTCTATTCAAAATTATTTGTCACTTATTTTTTAATTAAATTTTTATTTTTATTTGTTATTTTTGATATATCAAGAAAAGATATATTTTTCCTCCTTATTTTACATTTAATATTGATTATTATTTTATAAATTAATTTCAGAATATAATAGTAAATATCAACATATTAATAATTATTTTTCTAAATATGATATGTCAACTCAAAATGTTACCAGTAAAACTAAAAGCTAAATGAAGTACAAAGGGCGTAATTAGTAAGAATGGTCTTTGACAACCCTCTTCTTCTGCTATTTCCAAGAAAAAATAAAGAAGGTAGTACTCAAGAAAAAAATAAAGAGAAAAGAATGAAATAGGAAATTTACTACTTCAAAATTTTTGGAGTAATTGAATACGGAGATTAAATTATTCTAGAATCGTATTTTAAAATTATTTAATTCTACGAGTGATGGGAACAAATGATATAAATAAATTTATATAACGTTTGATTAACTGGTATAAACAAATTTTTGCCATCAGTCTGCTCGCAAGCTTAATCATATAAACTTATCCCGTCCAGCCAACAACCCCTTATGTGACCTTAAATTAGAAAACATTACAGCATCAGGAGAAAATAAAAAGAGCGAGGAGAGGAGAAGATTACATTTAATTTAAATACTAATCATTTTATTTTCTTGCATGTAGATTTCCAAAATACCAGAAATTAAACAAAATAGCAATGTCTTGAAGAGAGAACGGAAATCATATATATGTACACGCAAACAAGCTGCACATACACTATTCACAGCTCCCAATCTTCATACTTACATAGTACTTATTAAGCTTTCTATATTTTCCCATGCATCAAAATTACTTCAAAACCCTTAAATATATATACTATTTCCCCGACCACGCACATGGGCGAAAACCTTAGTGCATAGACCCTTTTTTCAAAAAAAAAATAAAATTAAGCACACGGCGAGGCTTGCCACCTCAAATTTCTGTAGAACTTGGAAATAAATACTTCAGCTGCCTCATCAACACGGCTATCTTCTTCCACATTTAGCGGAAACGGCGAGTCAGTGACTCGAAGTTGCCTCACCATAGGCGTTGTACCAAACCCGGGCAAGTAATTTGTTGCGGGGGACGCCGTTTCACTCTCATGAATCATCTCCAGTGCTTTCATCACAGCCGCATTTACCATTATCACGTCATCCTCATGAGTCACGGTTGAAGGCACATTATATGCCTGCGACTGCCAGAAAAGATAGTTATTTTTGTTTTTCTTGTTGATGTTGAAAGGGAGGTGGAAATTCGGGCTGTTACTGCAGCTGAATTCGTACTCGTTGGGCGGAGGAGAGAAAGGTAAATTTTTATCACGACCACGATGAGTCTTGGCGAATGACCATTGGTGTGTCATGTGGTGGAACATGAGATTTTGTATGGCGGTTTTGCTAGCGATTTTGCCGCGCTTCATAATTAAGTTGAAATCTAGCATTAGTTTCCCCTTTGATATGCTTTTCCTCAACATGAAAAAGGCCACTCGTACAATATTCCAGAATTTCTTTGCTATTAGTGGCAAATTTTGTTCAGCCATCTCTTTCTTTATATATATAGAATATACTGTGTAATTTTTTTTTTTCGTTTCTGGATATAAGCCTAAATTCTGTAATAGATTTGGTGTTTGGAAGAAGAGAGAGATTATATTAGAGAGAAGTGTGTGAAGTGATTTGTCGGAATGATGAATGTAAGCAAGTTGTTGGCATTTATATAGCGGGCCTTTGGTACGTAGGGCAGCATTGATGTTAATTAAGTTAAAGTGAACATAGTTGAGGTAGGGTCCAAGGATATTTTGGGTGAATCTCAAAAATAAATTCAAATTAGGGTGATTTCAAATTTTAGATCTAAAAAAAAAAAAAAAAAACTTTTTTTTAAAATAGTCTTTATCTATTAACTAATATTTTTCTGAGCAAAATTGATCCTAATCAATGGATTAAATTAGATAAATGATCCTCATAATGGATAACAACTCCTTATTTATATCTTTCAACTTTTATTTTTTTCTCTTTTTAATTTTATTTTGATTTTAATTTTTTATTTTTTTTTAATTTTCTCAACCCTTACTTTTTTCCTCTCAACTTTTTTTTTTCTTTTATATTATTTTTATTTTTTATTTTTTCTTTCCTTATTTTTATTCTTTTTAGATTTTCTCAACCATTACTTTTTTTCTTTTCATCTTTCAACGTCTACTTTTATTTAAAAAAAAACTTTTTTTTTATTTTTCTTTTTTCCTTTTTAAATTTTTCTCGACCTTTATTTTTATTTAATCTTTATTTTTTTATCAATCTTTATTTTTTTTCCTATTCTCTCTCAACTTCTACATTTTCTTTGATTTTTATTTTTTAAATATTTTTCTTTATTTTCTTCTTTTATCGCAATTTTATTATTTTTGTTCTTTTCTTCAGTTTCTTCCATTCAAGTTACATCTCCTGAGTAAAAGTTGACACTATCACATTATAAAGGTAAGATTTATGACTTTTGAACAATAAGTTACGTTTCATGCGTAAGAGTTGACACTACTACAATGTAGAGGCAAGACTTATGACTTTCAAACAACAAGTTATGTATCATGGGAAAGAGTTGACGCTTTTTTTGGTTTATGAGATGTTCTACAACTATTGCCTTGGAGGCAAGACTTAGCTTAAAGACTTTCAAGCAACAAATTATGCCCCACGGGCAAGAGTTGACTCTACCACGTTATGTTTTCATTTATGAGATTTCTACAACTATTGCCTTAGAGGCAAGACTTAGCTCAAGGACTTTCAAACTACAAATTAAGCCCCGCAGGAGTTGACTTTACAACATTATGTTTTCATTTATGAGATATTCTACAACTATTGTCTTAGAGGTAAGACTTGGCTCAAGGACTTTCAAACAACAAATTATGCCCCACGGACAAGAGTTAACTCTACTACGTTATGTTTTCATTTATGAGATGTTGTACAACTATTGCCTTAGAGGCAAGACTTAGCTCAAGGACTTTCAAACTACAAATTATGCACCATGGACAAGAGTTGAGTCTACCACGTTATGTTTTCATTTATGAGATGTTCTACAACTATTGCCTTAGAGACAAGACTTAGCTTAAGGACTTTCAAACAACAAATTATTCCCCACGAACAAGAGTTGACTCTACCACGTTATATTTTCATTTATGAGATATTCTACAACTATTGCCTTAGAGACAAGACTTAGCTCAAGGACTTTCAAACAGCAAATTATGCCCCACGAGCAAGAATTGACTCTATCACATTATATTTTCATTTACGAAATGTTCTACAACTATTGCCTTAGAGGCAAGACTTGACTCAAGGACTTTCAAACTACAAATTATGCATCACGGGCAAGAATTAACTCTACCACGTTATATTTTCATTTATCAGATGTTCTACAACTACTTCCTTAGAGGCAAGACTTGGCTCAAAGACTTTCAAACTACAAATTATGCCCCGCGGGCAAGAGTTAACTCTACCACGTTATATTTTCATTTATGAGATGTTCTACAACTATTGCCTTAGAGGCAAGACTTAGCTCAAGGACTTTCAAACTACAAATTATACCCCATGGGCAAGAGCTGATTCTACCACGTTATGTTTTTATTTATGAGATGTTCTACAACTATTGCCTTAGAGGCAAGGCTTAACTAGCTCAAGGACTTTCAAACTACAAATTATGCCCCACGGGCAAGAGTTGACTCTACCACGTTATGTTTTCATTTATGAGATGTTCTACAACTATTGTCTTAGAGGCAAGACTTAGCTCAAGGACTTTCAAACTACAAATTATGCCCCACGGACAAGAGTTGACTCTACTACGTTATGTTTTCATTTATGAGATGTTCTACAACTATTGCCTTAGAGGCAAGACTTAATTAGCTCAAGGACTTTGAAACTATAAATTATGCCCCACGAGCAAGAGTTGACTCTACCACGTTATATTTTCATTTATGAGATGTTCTACAACTATTGCCTTAGAGGCAAAACTTAGCTCAAGGACTTTCAAACTACAAATTATGTCCCACGGGCAAGAGTTGACACTACCACGTTATGTCTTTATTTATGGGATGTTCTACAACTCTTGGCTTAAAGTTAAGACTTAGTTCAAGGAATTTCAAATAATAAATTATGTCCCACGGGCAAGAGTTGACACTACCAGTTATGTTTTCATTTATGGGATGCTCTATAACTCTTGCCTTAGAGGAAAGACTTTGCTCAAGGACTTTCAAATAATAAATTATGCCCCACGAACAAGAGTTGACACTACCACATCATGTCTTTATTTATGAGATATTCTACAACTCTCGCCTTAGAGACACGACTTATCTCTAAAATTTTCAAAGAACTTCGTAACAACAATTCATTTTCTTAAATTTGATTTGACGTCAAAAAAAGAAAATTTCTTTGTAGATTATCCAATTTTTCATTTATTAGCAAAATATAATAGATGTTGAGAAAACAGAAAAAAGTGATCAAATAAAATAGAGAAATAAAAAAAAGATTGAGAAAAAAAGTAAAAGAAAAAACATAAAGATCAAGAAAAAAGTGAACAATTAAAAAAATTAAGAAAAATAAAAATAAAGTTTGAAAAAATGAGGGGAAAAAAGAGAATTGGAAAAAGAAAAAAACGATCAAACAAAATAGAGAAATAAAAAAAGAGTGAGAAAAAAAAGGCAAGAAAAAAATAAAGATTAAGAAAAAAGCAAAGAATTAACAAAATTGAGAAAATAAAAAAATGAGAGGAAAAAATAAAAATAAAGTTTGAGAAAAATGAGGAAAATAAAAGAGAACTAATAAAAATCAAAAATAAAAGAAAAATAAAGGTTAAAAACAAATGAATTAAAAAAAGGGAAAATAAAAGAAATAGATAATGCCTGAGGAAAAAAAAAGAGAAAAATAAAGTTTGAGACAAATGAATTAAATCATGAAAATAAAATTAAAGGAAAAAAATAAAAATTGAAAATAATAAAATTAAAAAAAAAAAAGTGAAAATAATAAAAAATAAAATTTGAGATACAAATAAGTATGGAAAATTTTAAAAATATATTTGAGGTGTAGAGGGGTAAAATGAGATTATTCTTTAAAGACATTTCTTATTGGGGTCAAATATTTAAAGTCACCCATATTTGGCCTATGACACACAATTTTCTGGGATATTTTTAATTTTAAATTATGGTTGTCAAGTGGGCCGGGCCGGGTCAATCCGGAACTGACTCATTAATTTT
The DNA here is from genome assembly GCA_030864225.1 of Capsicum baccatum var. pendulum. NCBI lineage: Eukaryota > Viridiplantae > Streptophyta > Magnoliopsida > Solanales > Solanaceae > Capsicum > Capsicum baccatum. The sequence continues at coordinate 74,694,716 of CM061561.1, read as the reverse complement.
AATCGATTTATGGGCTGGGTCAGTTCCGGACCTGGTTAAGTGGGCTGGGCCGATTTTGGGTCCAATAGTAATTTTTTTAAAAACAACCTTGAATCGTCTCACTTATCCCAATCCGATCTAACCCACCTAAACCCGGTTAAAAATCTGGTCAAAATACAAAAAAAAATAGTCTTTTTCTAATATACACTATGTATACCCATCTATATACATTTTAAATACATTAAACAATATATATACATTATATATATAGTATATACTACGTTAGAATTTAAAAATGCATACACATATACACAATTACACATATAGACACAACATTCAATATATACGACTATACGTACTACTTTAAATAAAACATATACTATAATATATATATATATATATATATATACTACAATATATATATATATATATATATATATATATATAGTTATATACTAATTTATAAAACATATACACATGTGACATGTATACGTTAAATATATACGTCTATTGAAGATATATACACATATGTATATACCATTCAATATATGTACTACTTTAAGTAAAACATATACTACAATATATGTACACGACAATATTTATGTATATAGTTATATACTAATTTATAAAACATATACACATGTATAAATTAAAGATATGTGTCTATAGAATATATATACACACATATATATACCATTCAATATATGTACTACTTTAAATAAAACATATACTACAATATATATACACTACAATATTTATATATATAGTTATATACTAATTTATAAAACATATACACATGTATACATTAAATATATATGTCTATTGAAGATATATAGATATATATACGCACCATTCAATATATATGTACTACTTTAAATAAAAAACTACAATATATATACATACTACAACATATATATATATATAGATAGATAGATATAGATATAGATATATATAGTTATATACTAATTTATAAAACATATACACATATATACGTTAAATATATACGTGTATAGAAGATATATACACATATATATGTATCATTCAATATATATACATACTTCTTTAAATAAAATATATCGATAAAAAACTCGATAAAAAACTTGAGCTACCTCATGCTCATGTTTGTAGAAATAAGATTTACATTCCGCATTTCTTTCTCTTAGTAACAAATCAGTTATATCCTCCTATTATTTTAGGAACACCTTTTATAAATTTTATTTATCCTTACACGCATATTGATGCAAGGCTACTTATAAAAGCCAAGAAATTTCCTATTCTTTTGTTACCAATCCAGAAACAAGGGACCTAAATGCTTTAATTGACATGAACCATCAACCGATAAATTTCTTACAGCTTGAAATGATGAGTATGAATATATATGATACAATGAATTCTGTGAAAATCTAGAAAAAATAAAAATGCTATCTAATCAATTAATTGTTGATATTTGTGTTGATCACCAGTAAGACCCCGCAAAATTCTCTCGTAGTCTGAGCCTTAGAGTATGTCAAGTGAAGTGTAAATTCGGTCCAAAAAGGGTAAGAAGTGTCTTCCCAAGGGAAGAATATTTTGAACCGTGTATAATTTCCCTAATATCGACTTTGTGTCATGTAGATCATTGAATAAGCTTTCCATCAATATCAATTTCATCAAAATCCAAAATCGGACGAGGAAGTGATGGCAGTTTTACTAAGAGCTATCGGAACCGCCCAGGTGCGACAGATGGGTTGACGGACTGTCTATCTTGCGACGGACCATCGCCCATACCGTCACAACCAAGGCAGTAACTCTCTTTTTTGGCCCAAGTGTGAAGGTTAGGACGACGGATCGTTAAGGCTGCTATGGATCGTCGCTGCTGAGGCAGTGTGGCCTCATCCTAGCCAACGTGCGACGGACCATCGCAACCAAGGCAGTGTGTTCTTTTTCTAACCGACGTACAACGGACAATCTGACGGACCATCAGACTAGCGACGGACCATCGCAATCCCAGTTTTGCATTTTTAACTCAATTTTAAAAGGGTTTTTTGGTCTTTTTCCCACTCTTTTCAGCCCCTATTTATATTCGATCAAGGCTCACAGTTTCATTCTTCATCTTTAACATCAAAAACTAGGGTTTCTACAAAATCAAAACCCTTCTTTCTTCTTGAAGAAAAATCAAGAGAAATCAAGAAATCAAGAATCTATCCAAGAGCCTTCAAGAAAGAGTTTCCTAAGGTATGCAGATGTTGATTCTTGGGTCCCTTTCATCCAAGAAGCTCAATAATCCTTTTCTAAATTTCAAAGATCTTATTTTTATGAGTTTTCATGATTTATGTGAGTTAAAATTGATGTCCATGCTACTATTGAGTTTTGATTCATGTTTGTTTACAAGGTTTTCAAGCTTTGACCCTAGTATGTGATATTCATGATAAATCCTCTTCAAGTTGCTTGCTAAGTGATGTGTTCATGTTAATTAAGTGTAGAAATTTTTGAATAGGAAAAACATGCTCCCCATATGTTTGATAAAATACTTATGTGAAGGAATTAGAGCCATTATAGCATGTTGACTCGAAATCCCCAATTGTGTACGAGCCCATGCATGCCAAGTGTTTGTTGAAAAGCCTTAGTGAGTGAATTGTGGCATGATAGCTTGAAATTCCCCAATTATGTGTTCTTTTACATGCTAAGTATTTGATGCAAGACCTTGTTGAATGGAGTATGAGCTAATAGCATGTCTCCCTATATTATCACATGTTTATGATTCCTAAGTGTTTCAAGAAATGCTTTAATAATTATGATGGTGAATGAATGTCCATGGTCATGAATGGTTATGTTTTACTTTTATGTTATAGAGTCCTGGGGGTATTTATACCCGACAATTTAGCTGTTGTCTAGAGCCCGTGTCAGTTTTCACGATAATCTCAATCAATCCACAATTCTTAAAACTCAGTGAGCTAAAGAACTCAGAAATCTCAGACAGTTGCAGAACCTAGGAAATCCCAAAACTCTCAGTAATCTCAGTGTCGCTAGTATTCTAGCCTCAATTCAGTACTCAGCTCAAATTTAGTAGTAATCAGATGTTCAGTTTAGTCCTCGGTAGTATTCGAGCAATCTATCCTGAGCTCAGTATTCCGTCAGATATGGAACGAAGTGTATTCAGCATAACTCAATCAGATTAGTCAAGAAATATGATCAGTATCATATTTGTCTTAGTTTAAGTTCAGTTGAGAATCAGTTCAAAGTCTTTCAGTTGGGAGTAGGAGTTAGCACTGAGCGAGTGCAGGGGTGGAGGCACCCCGTTAGAGAGACAGAGTCATTAGGAGCAATCCCTAAACTCCAGAACTGCGTAGCCAGCGCAGGATGTAGGAGTCACCCGTTAGAAAAAGGCTTGTCACTTGTTAGAAAAAGTCTTGACTATTATATTGCCTTAGGCTTGACTTCCTGTGAGGGTCACCCATTAGAAAGGCTTGACCAGAGTAGAGGTCTTTATCTATAGCACGGTATTGACACCCTTCCAGCTGGAGTTACAGGTTGGACCCCACCAGTTCAGATTTGGGATATGTCGGTTAAGTGAGAACTCCCACAATTACAGTTTCAGTATCAGTCTTCAGAGTAGAACTCAAAAATCAGGACTGTAAGATACAGTCACCTATATCAGTAAGGAACAACCACCCGCTGATAGGTATGGTCTCACATAAAGTTATTCAGTATCAGTATTATCAGATCCAGAGATCACCCGTTAGATAGGCTTGATCTCAGTCTCAGATTTGGTTGAGTAATCTCATTATCAGATCTAGAGATCACCCGTTAGATAGGCCTGATCTCATTCTCAGATGCAGATGATTATTCTCATTATCAGATTCAGAGATCTTCTATTAGTTAGGTTTGATCCTAGATATAATCTCTTCTTATCATTGATAGTTGATTCAAGGATCATCCGTTAGAGAGGTTTGATCTCCGATTCAATCAGTTGAGAGTAGCAAACTCAGTGTGCGGTCATTGATACGAGTAGATTCATTTAATCAGTTTCAGTATCATCAGTTTTCAAGATCACTCGCTAGATTAGAATGATCTTAACTTTAGTACTCAGTTATCAATATCAGAAGATTCAGGTATTCAGTATCTCAGTATTAGTAGTGAGTTCAGATGTTAGTAAAGCAGTACCCGAGTTGAAGTATTTCGAGTCACGATGATTTCAGTTATAATTTGTGCATTCATGCATTTGTTCTCATTCAGTACTCTCATGGTTATTTAGTTAAATAATTGTTCATGCATAAGCCCTTCTATTTAGCCTTACCTCATTTTCACACTCGGTACATTCCCTTACTGACGCATTTGCACTATGGTGTTTTATTTGACACCATAGGTTCAAAGGCACGAGATCCAGAGTACCCCTAGCAGCTTAGTCCCTGTTAGCAGCAGTAGACGTAGCAGTGAGTCCTCTTTATTCGAGGATGATCCTTATTTTTTTTATTATCGCATCAGACTTAGTTTATTTTTAGAAGAAGGAGTTAGTTGGGGGAATGTCCAATCAACTCCACAGTTCATACAATTTAGAGGCTTTTCAGACAGATGTATTAGTATTTAGTTTTTAGTTTTGAGTATTTTTAGATGTTTTGAACCTTATGGCCAATTTTTGCATTTATTATCTATATTTTGCAGTGATCAAGTATAGATATCAGTAGAGGGTTAGCTTGTCATTCTTTGGGATCATGAGCACCGTGTGACGTTCCGGTTCCTGAATATTGGGTCGGTACATCACCCTAATGCTTTTTGGAATCGTGAAGAGCATATTGTCACTCTTCCTTATGAAGATGATTTCAGCGAAGATAAAATCCCTACCAAATATCGACCCTACCAAATGATCACAGATTTAGTTAAATTTTGTAAAAAATAGATTGATAATCTCTTACAAAAGGGTCTTATAAAACCTTCAAAATCCCCTGGGTCGTGCACTACTTTCTATGTTAATAATGTTGCTGAAAAAGAACGTGGTATGCCAAGACTTATAATTAGTTATAAACCTCTTAATAAAGTTTTGAAATGGATTAGGTATCCCATACCTAATAAAAAGGATTTGTTATCTAGATTATCTAATGCTAATATATTTTCAAAATTTGATTTAAAATCTGGTTATTGGCAAATTTAGATTTCTCAAGAGCACACATATAGAACTACTTTTAATGTTCCTTTTGAGCAATATAAGTGGAATGTGATGCCATTTGGTCTAAAAAATGCTCCTTCTGAATTTCAAAAAATCATGAATGATATATTTAATCTGGATATGGATTTTACAATTGTGTATATTGATAACATTCTTGTATTTTCAAAAAACACTAGAGTTGCATTTTAAACATCTGAATATATTCAAGTAAATTATGTTACAAAATGGTTTGGTAATCTCTAAACCAAAAATGTGCTTATTTCAAACTGATATTCTATTTTTAGGACACAAAATTTGCCAAGGAAAAAGCGAACCCATACAAAGGGCTTTGGACTTTGCTAAAAAATCCCTGATGTCGTAACCGATAAAACTCAATTGCAAAGGTTCTTAGGCATCCTTAATTACATTTCTCCCTTTTTATCAAAATCTGTCTTGTGATTTAGTCCTTTGATATGATAGGCTAAAAAAGGATTACAAAGGTCCTTGGACTAATTCTCACACTAATCTGGTAAAAATGATTAAAAAACATGTCGAGTCTTTACCTTGTTTAACCTTAGCTAATCCTACTTGGTTAAAAATAGTTGAGACTGATGCTTCAAATGTCAGTTATGGTGGAATACTTAAACAAATAAATCCCCATAATCATATTGAAAGCCTCATTATATTTTATTCTGGAAAATGGTTTGAAAGTCAGAAAAACTATGCCACTATGGCTCATGAAATGTTGACTATTGTTAAATGTGTTTTAAAATTCCAAGATGATTTATATAATCAAAAGTTTATAGTTAGGACTGATGCTCAATCAGTTAAATATATGTTTAATAAAGATTTTAAACATGATGCTTCCAAGTTAATCTTTGCAAGGTGCCAAGCTCAATTAGCCCTTTTTGATTTTGAAATACAATACAAGAAAGAGAGTAAAAAATTTTTACCTGATTTTTTGTCTAGAGAATATTTAAATAATTAAATGAATTTTTATACATATTTTCTTTATGAAAAAAAACAATAATTACGATTATTAAATGCATTTCTCCATATGAAGATATTTATTTTATTATATTAGAAAACATCATCCATGATATCATAGAAGAAGATTTATTTCTTCTAATTTTACAGATATCCACGATGAAATTGATTGGTATGATATTGATTTATATGATTAATTTTCTACGCAGTATGGCTACAGATCCGCCCTGCAAATAACCAGAGGTCGAGGTAGAGGAAGAAGATACGAAGAAAGATACTCCTCCTCAGGGGGAAGATACTCTTTATCGTCATCATCATATACTTCTTCATCTAATTTCACAGTAGTGCAAAGGGGAAATATGAGCCTGATAAATTCAAGGATTCTGCATATTACAGAATCTTCTTCAAAGGACAAAAAAATTCAGCATATAAGCACCCCGATCCATTTAGAAGATATTCCATAGGATCATCCTTTATATGAGCAACTGCAATCTTATATATCTGCAAATCAAGCTGATTCATTTGCTTCAGTTACTAAAGAAAACTTTGCAGAAAGGAAACAATATGAAAAGCTTGAAAATCGAGAGCTAATAGTTCTCATAGAAAATTCTCAAATATACAAACAAAATGATCCCTGAAAACACCTCCAAAAACATTTACTAGCTAGCCTTTATTTTACAGATGAATCCTATAGGACAAGAGCATTCTATGAATCAATATTATTGTCCACTGGAAGTATTGAATTGGAACATCACCAAATAGGAAAGTCAACCCCAGATGTTCATAGATACTCCAAGATTATTATTAAAAAACTCATTTCAATAGAAGATTGGGGAACTACTTCCATGTCATAAAAGGCCATGATGATGAAAGGATAAAATATTTCCTTTACGAATTGGGACTATATTAAGGCCTTTACTCAGACTTTATACTACAACAATATTAAACATAAGCATACTTGGTTTTTAAAAGTCTGTTCTAAAGTATTTGAAGATCCAATTCCAAATTGGTTTATTTAGTGGTGGTCATATCATGGCCCTACAATTAAAATTCTGCCATAAGAATACCTGCATCTCTACAAAAAATAGACAAAGGTATCCCCATTCTTAATGGATTTATACCATCCAGACCATGTCTGCAATCTGGAAAAAATTGACCAGATGTATTTCTTTATAGAATTCTCCATTACATGGATAATAAATGGGGTATTGTAACGACCCAAAATCACCTTCCGGGATGTCATACGGTGCTTAGGGCTACAAGTAGCCCCAAGCTAACCCTTTGAGCCTATTACCTCTCATAATAACTCATTCAAGAAGGAATATGCAAAACACTAGCACTATCATATCAAATAAAAGGAAATACGAAGATAATACTCGGTTTAAATGACCAAAATATTGGAAATCTCAACACGACCACAGTCTTATAGCTAGTCTGACAAAGCCTCTACTACTCCATGAGCTCGAGAGCCGTTGGGACAGGTCCCCAACAGACTCAAACTGATCTAAAAGTAATGACATAAACACTCAAGTATTGAAATATCTTAAGATAATCCCTCGAACCATGAGGACTCACCACTGGATAAATGTAGAAAAAGGTACTTGAGAATCACTGACGCGGTTGGGACCGAGCAATTATACCTACATTATAAGACAATGTAGCACATAGAAGTATATGTGGATCAACACTTGGAAATGTACTGAGTATGTGGAGGTGTATCCATTAATATAAAAACAGTATCAATACTCTTTAATCAAATCATGCATGCAAATAGAAATGACTCACATGGCTTGAATAAGTCTAAAATGTAAAGCTCATAAATCATGTAGAATGAAGCATGTAACACAAATCTCGTGAGTCATTATAATTTGGCTTTAAAATCTGTACTCTTCTCTTATTCTCATTACCCATAGTATGAAGGAAGCTTTAAACAATACTTTCAAATTGTGCATATATCTCATAGAGAGTAAAACTTCTTTATTTCTCAAGAACTTATAACTCTTTTGAACTCAAACACTTGGAAATCGGAATCATATGACTTTGGTTTAAAAACTGATGATCAACTCTTATTAGTAGAGAAAACTACTTCCTTCTTTGGAAAATACTCAAAAGTAGTTCATTTATTTTAGAAAATATCTCATCTCAAACTTTAGGGAAAACATTCTATATCAATGGTAAATACCTTTATTTTAGGGGGGTTCTCTTAACCAACATAAACCATGTGAGCTACATAGAGTCCAATGTCTTGTCCTCCTAAGAAAGAAACCACACGTTGGGGAGAGGTTATCTCGGGCCCAAAATCTTAAACCTATGGTGGCACGTAGTTCTGAGGTAAGAAACCGGGTTAACTAACCCAGCTTAGTGCTAAATACTACACCCTTTAGTTTATTTCGCTCATCTCATGGAAATCTACTTTTAAAATAATCTCATGGTTCATAAGAACCCAATAATCAAATCTGTAATCTCATTTTGTAGAGTGGATTTCAAAACTCTAGGACCATTAGGTCAAAACATTTCTCAATAATCTCAATAATCTCAAAATACTCAAGTCATGGGTGCTTATAGCATAATAGTTCATAAAATTGCAAGTCTCAAGTAGGGCTTAGTGACCCATAATTCAATCTCAAGTTAAAACTCATCATAATGCATAATAGATAGCATATAGATTTATAATTCATGTTGAAATCTGGGAGTAACAACAATTTGTCTCAAGATATCAACATACTCATATAGTTCAATTTCTAGAACATTGAAACTCTTAAATTCTCAAGGAGTAACAACATAGGGTATAAACCCAACTTTAATTTCTTAAGAAAAACATGCAAAATCATGCTATTTGACTTTCAATTCATGGAAAACATCGAGATATTGCAATCAATAACAATGGGTAAAAAACCCTAATTCAATATCATGTAAAATCTCATAGATTGCAGAAAATTATAGATTAAATACGCCTTTGGCCATAAGGGTGAAAGGAGTACTCTTGTTCAAAACCACACATACCTTAGATTATGAAATTGGATAAACAAGCTTGATTCAAACTCTTCTTCTTACTCTTGAGAGAGGGTTCTTACAATCGTTGAACTTAGAAAACTTAAATTTTAACTCCATTTGTAGAATCTAAGGTGAGTTCTTGGATTTCTTGGAGAAAGGTTTTAGCTTTGATCTTGAGGGAGAAACCCTAGATCTCTTGTATTTTGTATGATGAATGAATCCATTTGCTTCGTTTGGAATATATCAGGGTATAAATGAGTGGAAAGATCGAAAAACCCTTTCAAAAACAAGTTACAAATACTGAACGGAGGCTGCGACGGTCGGAGCGATGGTCCGTCGGATCATCCGTCGAACATCGGTTAGAAAAAAACATACTGCCTCAATGTGATGGTCAAAGCAACGGTCCATCGCAGTCTTGACAGTCCGTCGGATCCTCCGTCACACGTTGTCCAAGATGAGATCACACTACCTCAGTGGCAACAATCTCAGTGATGGTCCATCGCAGTATTAACGGTCTGTCATCCTGGCCATCGCACTCGCAGACTCGACGGTCCGTCGCACCTTGGCGATTTCAAAAACTCTTAGTAAAACGACCATAACTTCTCACCCCGATGCCAAATTTTGACGAAATTGGTATCGTTGGAAAGCTAATTCAATTCTCTACATGAAAAAAAGTTAAATTTAAGAAAATTCTATATGGTTTAAATTCCAATCACTTGGGAAGTCTCTTCTCAATCTTTTAGGGTTGGAATTACACTTCACTTGACGCGCTCTAAGGTTCGAACTATGAGGGAACTTTGCGGGGTCTTACAATATACCCCCCTTGGAAATATTCATACTCGAATATCACTAGTTAGACTAAGAACACAGGAAAAACAAAGTACACATAACTGAAACAATTTGCTAAACGGGCTCAAAATATTTCTAAACGCTTGAATACCTCAGAAATTGCAAGAACTCATGCAAGAATAGATATATAGCTGAACTTTAGATTAGAAAGGTTGAATTAAGAAAAAATAATACCTTTGGATAGATCTGAACCCGCGAAAAAGAGGTGCGGGTACTTGGCTCGCATGTCTCCTTCTGCCTCCCAAGTAGCACCCTCAATTGACTGGTTTCGCCACAACACTTTGACCAAAGGAACCTCTGTGTTCCTCAGTCTATGGATCTGAAAATCTAGGATCTCAATGGGAATCTCAGCGAACAAAAGACTGTTCTGAATATCAGCACTCTGAAGGATCTACCACAATGGAACCACCAATATGCTTCTTAAGCATGGAGACATGAAAAATAGGATGAACGGCTGACAACTCCGAAGGCAACTCAACCTCATAAGCTCTTTCCCAACACGGCTCAAAATTCTATACGGGCCAACAAAACGAGGACTAAACCTTCTCTTTTACCAAATCTCTTCACCCCTTTCATGGGTGAAATCTTCAAGTACACTAAATCACCCACTTCAAACTCAAGATCTTTTTTCCTCACATTGGCATATGACTTTTGATGACTCTAAGCTATCTTTAACCTCTCTCTAATCAACTTAACTTTCTCCATAGCTTTAAATACTGCATCAGGCCCAATCATGACATCTTCACCCACTTTAAACCAACCTATGGGTGATCTACATCTTCTACCATACAAAGACTCAAATGGTGCCATCCCGATGCTAGCATGGTAACTTTTGTTATAGGCGAACTCTATCAATGGCAAATGCTCAGCCTAACTACCTTTGAAATCAAGAGCACACGCCCTCAACATATGTTCTAGGGTCCGAATGGTCCTCTCAGCCTGACCATCTATCTGCTGATGAAAAGTAGAACTCAAAAGAACTTGGATACCAAGACCCTATTTAAATGCCTTCCACAACTGAGAAGTAAATTGAGTACCCCTATCGGAAATGATAGACAAGGAAACTCTGTGCAGCCTGACTAACTCCCGAACATACAATCTCGCATAATCCTCAGTTGTATAAGATGTATGCAAGGCAAGAAGTGCGTGAACTTAGTCAGCCTACCTACGACAACCCAAATAGAATCATAATAACGACGCAAAAGGGGTAACCCGGTCATGAAGTCCATATTCACCACCTCCCACTTCCAAGTGGGTATACCAAACTCTTACATCACACTACCAGGTCTTTGGTACTCTACCTTAACCTGTTAGGACGTTGCACACTTTGCTACAAACTTAGCTATACCCTTCTTCATACCATTCCACTAATAGATTTCCCATAAGTCGCGCTACATCTTGGTTGTGTCGAGATGAATAGAATACCGTACACCATGTACTTCAGCCATAATCCTTTGCCTTAGATCATCAACACATGGGACACACAACCTACCCTGCAATCTCAATACACCATCTCCCCCTTGAGAGAAAACCTCAACCTTTTGGTTCTTAAATGACTCCTTCAGTCTGACCAAACTTAGATCTCGGTCTTGCTTCTCCTTTACTACCGCAACTAAGGAGGATTCGGAACTACTTTGCACCAAAGTACTTCCTTTAGCTGAATCAAGCAAAATAACACCCAATCTAGCCAAACAATGCACATCACGAGCTAACTCTTTCTTACCTTCCTCTGCATGAGCAACACTATTCATAGACAATCTGCTAAGGGCATCCGCCACTACATTGGCCTTGCCTGGGTGATAAAATACACTTATATCATAGTCTTTCAACAACTCTAACCTCTTTCTCTGCCTAATATTCAATTCCATCTGAGTAAACACATACTGCAGGCTCTTATGATCAGTAAACACATCAATATGAACACCATAAAGATAGTGTCTCCGGATTCTCAAAGAAAAGACCACAACAGCTAACTCAAGATTATGGGTTGGGTAATTCTTCTCATACGGCTTTAACTGTCTTGAGGCATATGCTATAACCTTACCTATTTGCATCAACACACAACCCAAAACAATTCTAAAGGCATCACAATACACCACAAAACCATCTGTACCATCAGGAAATGTCATCACAAGGGCTGAAATAAGTCGAGTCTTCAACTCCAAAAAACTCTTCTCGCAGGAATCTGACCACTGGAACTTAACTTATTTGGGGTCAACCAAGTCATGGGAGATGCAACAGAGGATAAAACTTTAACAAAATAGTGGTAATAGCCCACTAGACCTAAGAAATTTCTAATGTTAGATGGAGAGATGGGTCTAGCCTAATTTCTTACAGCTTCTGTCTTTTGGGGATCAACTCTAATACCTTCAGCTGAAACAATATGACCCATAAAGGCTACTGACCTTAGCCAAAATTCACACTTACTGAATTTGGAAAACAACTAGTGACCTCTAAGAGTTTGCAAGACAATTCTAACTGATCTGCATGATCATCCTCACTGCGGGAGTAGACAAGAATGTCATTTATAAACACTATGACAAACATATCAAGATATTTCTTGAACACTCGATTCATAAGGTCCATAAAATCTATTGGGGCATTGGTTAGCCCGAAAGACATGACTAGAAACTTAAAGTGACCGCAGCGGGTTCAGAAAATTGTCTTTGGAATATCACATTCCCTCACTTTAAGTTGATGATAGCCAGATCTAAGGTCTATATTGGAGAAATAACTTGCACCTTACAACTGATCAAATATGTTATCAATTCTCAGAAGAGGATACTTATTTTTTACTGTGACCTTGTTAAGCTGATGATAGTCAATGTACATATGCAAAGAACTATCTTTCTTCAGCACGAATAGAACAGGTGCACCCCAAGGAGAAATACTAGTCCTTATGAATCATCTGTCTAAAAGTTATTTGAGTAGATCTTTCAAATCTTTAAGCTCATCAAGTGGCATAAGGTATGGAAGAATAGAAATAGGATGAATGTCGGGAAGAAGGTCAATCTTGAACTCTATCTCTCTATCGGGAGGTACCCCCGAGAGATCTTCCAAAAAAATATCTGGAAACTCATTAATTATATCGACTGACTGAATAATTGGAGCCTTGGACTTTGTGTCTTTGACTCTAACTAGGTGATAGATACAACCCTTGTATATTAGATTTTTGGCTTTGAGATAGGAGAACAAATGACTCTTGGGAGATACCGAACTCCCGAACCACTCAAAAACTGGCTTATCAGGGAACTGAAACACGACCACATGGGTATGGCAATCTATAGATGCATAACAAGAATGAATCCAATCCATACCCAGAATAAGGTCAAAATCCACCATGTCTAACTCTATCAAATCAGCAAGTATGCCTCTATGAAGAACAGTAACAGGACAATCTCTATACACTTGTTTAGCAATAACTAACTCCCCTACTAGTGTGGAGACTAGGAAAGGCTCAGTAATTTTTTTGGGACTCATTTTGATATTCATAGCCACAAGTGGGGTCAAATAGGAGAGACTTGACCCGGGGTCCAACAACACATAGACATCAAAACAAAAGACGCAGAGCAAACCAGTAACAACATTGGGAGAGTCCTTCTACTCTTGATGGGATGGTAAGACGTAGAATCTGTTCTGGCGCTGACCGCCAACAATTCTTGATAATGCTCAAACTATACCTCTCTAATAAGAATGTAAGCAATCGTTGTCAATATAAAACCTAACTAGGTTGGGGTCAAATCCCACGGGGAATATGGTGTGAACTTAAGTCGTTTGCAATTTAATCAACTGATGGATGGATGTTTCCTGAAATGGGGTTTTTTAGTTTAGCAAGTAATAGTTGGTCACTATAGTTACAGTGTACGTAATCAAGAGTTTATGGAAAAACCATAATTATGTTCACTAGGGGTTTTGGTACTTGACATATGCTAATGGTGGTTTAAGATTCTCATAGTAGGTTGGACAACAAGTTATCTTTATCGAAGTTATGCCAAAATATCTCTCGACCTACATAAGCATTTAACTACCTAATCCTCTTGGACTTAGGGAATTTATATTCATGACCAGATTTTACCTCTGGTTAATCAACCTTGTTACAACCTCTATTATTAAATGGAAGTTTTTAGTGCTTCCAAGTCCCTGTTAATAATTAACTTCTCACTATATTTGATTTCTTTCTCATGAAAATTAAAATAGGTATTATCTATCATTTGCAACCAATAGAAGATAATTAAAACCTCAGAATTATCAAAGAGTCCTACCACCTTTTGAATCTTGAACACTCCGCACCTTATTAATATTTAATCCTAGATCCCATAATTCAGGTTAAAGGAATTTAGCCGCTCATGATGTAATAATCGAAACAACTAGTTATATTCATGATTTGAAAGATAAACTTACCACAAAATGAATAGAAACTAGAGATTTTTAGATTAGATCACAATAGTAATCCAAAAATAATAATGATAATCTCTTAAAAGTAATTGCTTGTCCAGGTCAAGAAACTATAGAGAGAAAATATCAAAATACGTGTCTCTAAACTTAGCATTCAAAACTCTTAAGAAAACCCTCAACAATGCTTTAAAAAGTTCACCCTAATTATGGAAACAAAATAATAAAGTTTAAAAATTTCTTGGATTAGGTGACGCCATTCGTGATAACCCATCAGGAGGCTGACGACTTATAACAAATGCTGTCAGCTCCTCTTTTCTTTTGATACTCACTGCCTAAAGCTAACGACAATCGGTGACGTCCTATCAACTCCTTGATGACTTATCACAAATGTCGTCAAGTCTCTACCTCAGCCCTCATGTTATTCTTTAGGCTGACGACAACTTTGACGACCTATTTGCTCCATGGCGGCTTATCACAAAATGTCATCACAACTCTCAACTCAGGTGCATTCTTTATCTAAGGAGGATGATGAATCTAATAACTTATCACAGGGCAGAGACTTAACCGAAATGTTGTCAGTCACACTTCTCTTCGAATTACTTCAGATTTTAACTGCTTTGCTTCCATCCTTGTTGGTTCTTTTGCATCATTTCTTCTACTGCAAAATCAAACATAAAACAATAAAAAAAGACAAAAGTTGCTTAAGACTTTGCAATTATTCTTAGTTAAAAGCCTCAAATGTATTAGCATTAGCTCATAGATCAACACCCTCAACTTAAAACAATTGCTTTTCCTCAAGAAACTCAACACAATTAAGAGAATACAAAGTATATTTGGCAGTCAATCATCCATATTATCTCAAAACACTTTCACTCTCTCCAAGGTCAGTCAATTTAAGAACAATGAAGAACACCAATGTAACACACATAAATCAATATACAACATTAATTCAGCTACATTAACCATGCATATACCATTATTACACTCTCCAAATAAGTTAGCAACTAGCAACATATCTGGTGTGCCCTCACAGCAAACAAATCCCCCTCATCTCATATCAGTAATCCTATACATAACTATGGGGACAATCAAAACACTCACTTTCAGAATAAAGTTCAAACCAATGTATGCCAAGTTCCATAAGCTTGCCCTTATTTTCATTACCTAGATCTTTAGATAGGTCGACTAGGATCACTATAGATTTGCTCTTAGGCTTGTGATATAGGTTAGGGGATGGTATGATACTCGATGGTATTTAAAATGACTAAGACTACACCAGTTTTTTTGGGTTTCTCTCACTAGCCTTCTCCACTTTTCTCTTTTATTGATCACACGATTTAGGCTGGGTGCAGTCTTTTCCACAATCACTTATTCTTTTTCACAATTTTTTTTTCTTGCTTTTTTCCTCCACATCCAATTTTTTTTATTCTTTTCTTTATGATACCTTTCTTCATACTTATTCTATATCACGCACCCCAATGATAGCCACCCTCAACTTAGGTCATTTGCCTAAGTCAAGTTCCACCATATCTAAGGAGGACCAGGGCCAAAACAGGCTCATTGTGATCTAAATGGGTAGATGACATATGTCATAAAAAGAAATAGGCTAATCAGACTCAAAACAGGGATAAAGGGATATTATGAAAATAGGGAAGGTCATTTAGGCTAAAGTAAGCTCATATCAAAATGGCCTATGATCTTTTCCTAACCCCTATCTTTCAACTTAGGTAAGACTAACCGGGCAAGTTCTTGTTTCAGCATACAGAGGGAACAAAGTAATATCTCACACACACTTGGCACACAGGTATATCAGAATCTACTACTCATTTAGTTTATGTAGCTGGTTAGCAATGATTATTGTGTTACTATAACTAATGTCATACAAAAATGAACAGTGGTCACACTTAAATGCAAATCACACAGTTAAAAAAGTAGACCACTTGAAGAGGTGTACAAAAACACAAAATAATTCAACTGCCTCAAGTACAAGTATTTCTCCTAGTCGGCTACAAAATTATACAACAACAATTTACCCTACACCCTCAACTTAAAATCAAAGAAAATCTATACATTGGATTAGAGTATAGTTGGAATAAATCAATCTAGGGGTCAAGGGTTGCCTCCCATGCAACGCCTGGTTTAACGTTGCAGAACGACTCAGGTATCTCGATTACTTCAGACTTCACGAGACAGATAGTAGTGACACTTTTTATTGATTCTTTTGGACCAATATAAAGTTTGACTCATTGCCCATTTACTTTGAAGGTACAACTGTCTTCATTTTCAAGTTCTACTACTCCAGATGAGTAGACTTGACTAACTCTAAAATGACTTGAACACTTAGATTTAAGCTTACCGAGGAATAGTTTGAGTCTGAAATTGAACAGAAACACCAAGTCACCCTTTTGGAATTCTCGTTTCTATATTATCCAATCAAGGTATATTTTTATGTTTTCTTTATATAGGTCCGCTCGTTCATATGCCCTGAGATGGAATTTATCTATCTCATTCAGTTGTCCTAGTCTCAGCTCTGCTGCTTCCTTCTAACTCAAATTCAGCCTTTTGAGTACCCATAAGGCCTTGCGCTCTAGCTTTATTGGTAAGTGGCAAGCTTTTCCATAGACCAGATGAAATGGTGACATTCCAATGGTTGTCATGAAAGTAGTATGATATTCACACAAGGCATCATCAAGCTTTCGAGACTAATCTTTCAGACTAGCATTCACTATTTTGGCTAGGATGGCTTTAATCTCTCGATTTGATACCTCCACTTGCCTACTAGTTTGTGGGTGATATGGAGTGGCTACTCTATGCTATTTCACCACATATTTTGCTAAAGTTTCTCGAAACACTTTGTTGCAAAAATGAGATCCCCCATCACTTATAATAGTGCGTGGTACTCCAAAGCGAGAGAAAATGTTCTTTTTTAGAAAAGCAATAACTCTCTTTCCTTGGACTGACAGAATAATTGGAGCCTTAGACTTAGTGTCTTTGACTCTAACTAGGTGATAGATGCAACCCTTGTATATTAGCCTTTTGGATTTGAGATAGGATATAAAATAACTCTTGGGAGATACCGAAGTCCCGGACCACTCAAAAACTGGCTTATCAGGGAACTGACACTTGACCACATGGGTACGACAGTCTATAGATGCATAACAAGAATGAATCCAATCCATACCCAGATTAAGGTCAAAATCCACCATGTCTAACTCTAACAAATCAGCAAGTATGACTCTATGAAGAACAGTAATAGGACAATCTCTATACACTTGTTTAGCAACAATTGACTCCCCTACTAGTGTTGAGACTAGGAAAGGCTCAGTACTTTTTTGGGACTTATTTTGATATTCATAGCCACAAGTGGGGTCACATAGGAGAGACTTGACCCCGGGACCAACAACATATAAACTTAAAAAAAATGCGGATCAAACCAGTAACAACATTGGGAGAGTCCTTCTGCTCCGATAGGATGGTAAGGCGTAGAATCTATTCTGGCGCTGACCGCCAGCAATTCTTGATAACGCTCAAACTACACCTCTCTAATGAGAATGTAAGCGATCATTGTCAATATAAAACCCAACTAGGTTGGTGTCGAATCCCATAGGGAATATGGTGTGAACTTAAGTCATTTGAAATTTAATCAACTAATAGCTGGACGTTTCCGGAAATGGGGGTTTTTAGTTTAGCAAGTAATTGTTGGTCACTTTAGTTACAATGTTTGTAATAAAGAGTTTATGGAAAAACCAGAATTATGTTCACTAGGGGTTTTGGTACTTGACAAATGCTAATGGTGGTTCAATATTCTCACAGTAGGTAGGACAACAAGTTATCTTTATTAAAGTTATGCCTAAATGTCTCTCGACCTACTTAAGCATTTAACTACCTAATCCTCTTGGACTTAGGGAATGTATATTCATGACCAGATTTTACCTCTGGTTAATCAACCTTGTTACAATGTCTATTATTAAATGAAAGTTTCTAGTACTTCCAAGTCCCTGTTAACAATTCACTTCCCACTATATTTGATTTTTTTCTCAAGAAAATCAAAGTAGGTATTATCTGTCGTTTGCAACCAATAGACGATAATTAAAACCTCAGAATTATCAAGGAGTCCTACCACCTTTTAAATCTTGAACACTCAGCACATTATCAAGACTTAACCCTAGATCCCATATTTCAGGTTAAAGGAATTTAGCCGCTCATGATGTAATAATCGAAACAACTAGTTATATTCATGATTTGAAAGAACAATTTACCACAAGATGAATAAAAACTAGATATTTTCAGATTAAATTAGAATAGTAATCCCAAAATAATGATGATAATCTCTTCAAAGTAATTGTTTATCTAAGTCAAGAAACTAGAGAGAGAAAATATCAAAATACGTGTATCTAAACTCAATGTTCGAAACTCTCAAGAAAAACCTCAACAACGCTTTAAATAGTTCACCCTAATTATGGAAACAAAATAATAAAGTTTAGAACTTCCTCGGATTAGGTGACGCCATTCGTGATAACCTATTAGGAGGCTGACGACTTATCATAAATGTCGTCAGCTCCTCGTTGCTTTTGATACTCGCTACCTAAAGCTGATGACAACCAGTAAAGTCCTATCAACTCTTTGATGACTTATCACAAATGTCGTCATGTCTCTACTTCAGCCCTCATGTTTTGCCTTAGGCAGATGACAACTTTGATGATCTATCAACTTCGTGGTGGCTTATCACAAAATGTCATCACAACTCTCAACTCAGGTGCATTTTCTGTATGAGGCTGACGATGAAGCTAATAACTTATCACAAGGCTGACGACTTATCAGAAATGTCGTCAGCCATACATTTCTTTGAGTTACTTTAGATTTCAACTCCTTCGATTTCATCCTTGTTGGTTCTCTTGCATCATAGCTTCTACTGCAAAATCAAACATAAAACAATAAAAAAATAACAAAAGTTGCTTAGGATTTGAAGTTATTCTTAGTTAAAAGCCTCAAATGTGTTGGCATTAGTTCACACATCAATGCTAGATGAAGAGCCCTGAACAAGGGCGGGATGAGGGATAGTAGCTGGTGTACTAGTAGTCTATGCCTGAGGTTGGGCATCTCTGGTCCCTTGCCTAGCATATGGATAATCTCTAAGTTTGTGGCCCTACTTGCCATAACCAAAACAACCCCTCAAATCTGTGAAACACTTACCAGGATGATCCCTACAACATTTAGCACAAGGAGGATAACGAGGCCTATTACCAACACTATTTTGCAACCTAGACATAAAAGACCTGCTCCCTTGCTCCTTCCTGCCTCTAGGCACGGGATCACTAGATGATGAAGGCATTGGAATAGATGGACGTCTCTGAAATTAAGGGCGGTTTCCTCCATAGAACCTAGGGTGACTATACTCATGCTGCTCTGATCTAGCCCTCTTCTTACCTCCCACTCAATCTTTCTTCCTTATCTTATCTGCCTCTATTTGTTGTGCATGCATCATCAACCTAGACAGATCCATATCCCTATGCAGCATCATAGTTTTACACTCTTTCAACACCAAACAAGAAACACCTATCACGAACTTGCTCATACTAGCTCAGGTGTCAGAAATCAAATCAGGAGCATACTTGGCCAGCTGGTTGAACTTCAAGTAGTACTCCTTAACAGTCATGGAGCCCTGTCTCAAGTTTATAAACTCTTCAATATTTTCTTCCCTCATCTCAAGCAGAAAGAACTTGTCCAAGAATGCATCTTGGAATACTTGTTAAGTCATAGGAGCAACATCCTCACTTCTACCCTTCCTCCATGATACAACCAAGTCATAAGCTATGTCCTTTAACCTGTAAAGCGCCAACTCAACATTTTTTTCCTCAGAAACATGCATTACCTGTGTTGTATTTCTCACCTTCTCAAGGTACAACTGTGGGTCCTCACCTTTTTGGACCCATAAAACTCTGGCGGATTCATCCGCATGAAATCACAGATCCTAAAAGTAGCTACATCACTTCACTGCTTATTTGCAACTGCGACCTGGTTATTGGCTCGAACATTACCGGTGACTGCTTGGGCTAACGCCTAAAAGGCTGCTAGAAACTCAGCATGAGACACTTTCACATTCAAGGGAACAACGGGCTAGGGTTTCTCATTATCATTTTTGCGGGCATTCGCTCTTTGGAGAGGCATTTTCTGAAATAGGAGAGCATGAATTAATAGAAAAGAGGGACAAATATAGGTATGATAGAATCTGAATAAAAGAAATAATTTTTTCCTACAATGTCTTGTAGCCTCTTGCTCATAAATGTGGTGCGCTACACACCGATGATCAAGACTCTACTCAACGCGGCTTGTTAGAATCCCTAGGACTCCTTTAAAACATTAGGATCTGATACCAAGATTGTAACGACCCAAATTACCTCTTGGGACGTCACACGGTGCTTAGAGCTACAAGTAGCCCCAAGCTAACCCTTTGAGCCTATTACTTCTCATAATAACTCATTCAAGAAGGAATAAAAAAACCACTAGCACTATCATATCAAATAAAAGGAAATACGAAGATAATACTCAATTTAAATGGCCAAAATATTGGAAATCTCAACACAACCGCAGTCTGATAGCTAGTCTAACAAAGCCTCTACTACTCCATGAGCTCGAGAGCCGTTGGGACAGGTCCCCAACTGACTCAAACTGAACTGAAAGTAATGACATAAAAACTCAAGTATTGAAATATCTTAAGATAATCCCTCGAACCATGAGGACTCACCACTGGATAAATGTAGACAAAGGTACTCGAGAATCACTGGTGAGGCTGGGACCGAGCAACTAAACCTATATTAAGACAATGTAGCACATAGACGTATATATGGATCAACACTTGGGAATGTATTGAGTATGTGGGGGTGTATGCATTTATATAAAAACAATATCAATACTTTTTAATCAAATCATGTATGCAAATAGAAATGACTCACATAGCTTGAATAAGTCTAAAATGTAAAGCTCATAAATCATGTAGAATGAAGCATGTAACACAAATCTTTCGAGTCATTATAATTTGGCTTTAAAATCTGTACTCTCCTCATATTCTCATTTCCCATAGTATGAAGGAAGCTTTAAACAATACTTTTAACTTATGCATATATCTCATGGAGAGTAAACCTTCTTTATTTCTCAAGAACTTATAACTCTTTTGAACTCAAACACTTGGAAATCAGAATCATATGACTTTGGTTTAAAAACTGATGATCAACTCTTATTAGTAGAGAAAACTACTTCCTTCTTTGGAAAATACTCAAAAGCAATTCATTTATTTTAGAAAATATCTCATCTCAAACTTTAGGGAAAACATTTTATATCAATGGTAAATACCTTTATTTTAGGGAGGTTCTCTTAACCAACATAAACCATGCGAGCTACATGGAGTCCAATATCTTGTCCTCCTAAGGAAGAAACCTCACGTTAGGTAGAGGCTTCATACTCTTGCCAAGGAGTATAACCTCAACTCAGTGATCACTTATCTCAATCTCGAGCCCAATCATCTCGGCCTTGGGCCCAAAATCTCAAACCTATGGTGGCACGTAGTTCTAGGGTAAGAAACCGTGGTAACTTACCCAGCTCGATGCTAAATACTACTCCCATTAGTTTATCTCGCTCATCTCATGGAAACCCACTTTTAAAATAATGTCATGGTTCATAAGAACCCAATAATCAAATCTATAATATCATTTAGTTGAGCGGATTTCAAAACTCTATGACTATTAGGTCAAAACATTTCTCAATAATCTCAAAATACTCAAATCATGGGTGCTTATAGCACAATAGTTCATAAAATTACAAGTCTCAAGTAGGGCTTAATGACCCATAATTCAAGTTAAAACTCATCATAATCCATAATAGATAGTATATAGATTTATAATTCGTGTAGAAATCTGGAAGTAACAACAATTTGTCTCAAAATATCAACATACTCATATACTTCAATTTCTAGAACATTGAAACTCTTAAATTCTCAAGGAGTAACAACATAGGGTATAAACCCAACTTCAATTTCTTAAGAAAAACATGCAAAATCATGCTATTTGACTTTCAATTCATGGAAAACCTCAAGATATTGCAATCAATAACAATGGGTAAAAAACCCTAATTCAATATCATGTAAAATCTCATAGATTGCAGAAAATTATAGATTAAATACGCCTTTGGCCATAAGGGTGAAAGGAGTACTCTTGTTCAAAACCCCACATACCTTAGATTATGAAATTGGATAAACAAGCTTGATTCAAACTCTTCTTCTTACTCTTGAGAGAGGGTTCTTACAATCGTTGAACTTAGGAAACTTAAATTTCAACTCCATTTGTATAATCTAAGGTGAGTTCTTGGATTTCTTGGAGAAAGGTTTTAGCTTTGATCTTGAGGGAGAAACCCTAGCTCTCTTGTACTTTGTATCATGAATGAAGCCATTTGCTTCGTTTGGAATATATCAGGGTATAAATGAGTGGAAATATCAAAAAACCCTTTTAAAAACAAGCTAAAAATACTGAACGGAGGCTGCGACGATCGGAGTGATGGTTCGTCGGATCGTCCGTCGCACATCGGTTAGAAAAAAAACATACTACCTCAATGTGATGGTCAAAGAAACGGTCCATCGAAGTCTTGACAGTCCTTCGGATCCTCCGTCACACGTTGTCCAAGATGAGATTACATTGCCTCAGTGGCGACGATCTTAGTGATGGTCTGTCGCAGTCTTAACGGTCCATCGTCCTGGCCATCGCACTTGGGCCAGAAAAAGGAGTTACTTCCTTGGTTGTGATGGGCCGAGCGATGGTCTATCACAGACTCGACGGTCCGTCGCACCTTGGCGATTTCGAAAACTCTTAGTAAAACGGCCATAACTTCTCACCCCGATGCCAAATTTTGACGAAATTGGTATCGTGGGAAAGCTAATTCAATTCTCTACATGAAAAAATGTCAAATTTAAGAAAATTCAATATGGTTTAAATTTCAATAACTTGGGAAGTCTCTTTTCAATCTTTTAGGGCTGGAATTACACTTCACTTGACACGCTCTAAGGTTCGAACTATAAGGGAACTTTGCGGGGTCGTACAATATCTCCCCCTTGGAAACATTCATACTCGAATATCACTAGTTAGACTAAGAACAAAGGAAAAACAAAGTACGCATAACTGAAGCAATTTGCTAAACGGGCTCAAAATCTTTCTAAACTCTTGAATACCTCAGAAATTGCAAGAACTCATGCAAGAATAGATATATAGCTGAACTTTAGATTAGAAAGGCTGAATTAAGAAAGAGTCATACCTTTGGATAGATCTGAACTTGAGAAAAAGAGGTGCGGGAACTTGGCTCGCATGTCTCCTTCTGCCTCCCAAGTAGCACCTTCAATTAAATGGTTTCGCCACAACACTTTATCCAAGGGAACCTCTGTGTTCCTCAGTCTATGGATCTGAAAATCTAGGATCTCAATGGGAATCTCATCGAACGAAAGACTGTTCTGAATATCAGCACTCTGAAGGATCTACCACAACGGAACCACCAATATGCTTCTTAATCATGGAGACATGAAAAATAGGAAGAACGGCTGACAACTCCGCAGGCAACTCAACCTCATAAGCTCTTTCCCAACACGGCTCAAAACTCTATACGGGCCAACATAACGGGGACTAAGCTTTCCCTTTTACCAAATCTCTTCACCCCTTTCATGGGTAAAATCTTCAAGTACACTAAATCACCTACTTCAAACTCATGATCTTTTTTCCTCACATTGGCATATGACTTTTGACGACTCTAAGTTGTCTTTAACCTCTCTCTAATAAACTTAACTTTCTCCATAGCTTCAAATACTGCATCAGGCCCAATAACGGTAGCTTCACCCACTTAAAACCAACCTATGGGTGATCTATATCTTCTACCATACAAGGCCTCAAATGGTGCCATTCCGATGCTAGCATGGTAACTTTTATTATAGGCGAACTCTATCAATGGCAAATGCTCAGCCTAACTACCTTTGAAATCAAGAGCACACACCCTCAACATGTCTTCTAGGGTCTGAATGGTCCTCTCAGCCTGACCATCTATCTTCGGATAAAAAGCAGAACTCAAAAGAACTTGGGTACCAAGACCCTATTTAAATGCCTTCCACAACTGAGAATTAAATTGAGTACCCCTATCGGAAATGATAGACAACGGAACTCTGTGTAGCCTGACTAACTCCCGAACATACAATCTAGCATAATCCTTACCTGTATAAGATGTATGCAAGGCAAGAAGTGCGTGAACTTAGCCAGCCTATCTACGACAACCCAAATAGAATCATGATGACATTGCAAAAAGGGTAACCCGGTCATGAAGTCCATATTCACCACCTCCCACTTCCAAGTGGGTATACCAAACTCTTGCATCACACTACCAGGTCTTTGGTGCTCTACCTTAACCTATTTGAACATTGCACAATTTGCTACAAACTTAGCTATACCCTTCTTCATACCATTCCACTAATAGATTTCCCATAAGTCGCGGTACATCTTGGTAGTGTCGGGATGAATAGAATACTGCACGCCGTCCGCTTCAACCATAATCCTTTGCCTCAGAGCATCAACACACGGGGTACACAACCTACCCTGTAATCTCAATACACCATCTCCCCCTTGAGAGAAAACCTCAACCTTTTGGTCCTTAAATGACTCCTTCAGTCTGACCAAACTTAGATCTTGGTCTTGCTTCTTCTTCACTTCCGCAACTAAGGAGAATTCGGAACTACTTTGCACCAAAGTACTTCTCTCAGCTGAATCAAGCAACATAACACCCAATCTAGCCAAACAATGCACATCACGAGCTAACTCTTTCTTACCTTCCTCTACATGAGCAACACTATTCATAGACAATCTACTAAGGGCATCCGTCACTATATTGGCCTTGCCTGGGTGATACAACACACTCATATCATAGTCTTTTAACAACTCTAACCACTTCCTCTGCTAAGATTCAACTCCCTCTGAGTAAACACATACTGCAGGCTCTTATGATCAGTAAACACATCAACATGAACGCCATAAAGATAGTGTCTCCAGATTCTCAAAGAAAAGACCACAACAGCTAACTCAAGATTATGGGCTGGGTAATTCTTCTCATGCGGCTTTAACTGTCTTGAGGCATATGCTATAACCTTACCTTTTTGCATCAACACGCAACCCAAACCAATTCTAAAGGCATCATAATACACCACAAAACCATCTGTACCATCAGGAAAAGTCATCACAGGGGATCAAATAAGTCGAGTCTTCAACTCCTAAAAACTCTTCTCGCAGGAATCTGACCACTAGAACTTAACTTTTTTTGGGGTCAACCGAGTCATGGGAGATACAATAGAGGAGAAAACTTTAACAAAACAGCGGTAATAGCCCGCTAGACTCAAGAAATTTCTAATGTTAGACAGAGAGATGGGTCTAGCCTAATTTCTTACAGCTTCTGTCTTTTGGGGATCAATTCTAATTCCATCAGCTAAAACAATATAACCCATAAAGGCTACAGACCTTAGCCAAAATTCACACTTACTGAATTTGGCAAACAACTGGTGACCTCTAAGAGTTTGCAAGACAATTCTAAGTGATCTGCATAATCTTCCTCACTACGGGAGTAGACAAGACTGTCATCTATAAACACTATGACAAACATATCAAGATATTTCTTGGACACTCAATTCATAAGGTCCATAAAAGATGATGGGGCATTGGTTAGCCCGAAAGACATGACTAGAAACTCAAAGTGACCATAGCGGGTTCGGAAAACTGTCTTTGGAATATCACATTCCCTCACTTTAAGTTGATAATAGCCAGATCTAAGGTCTATCTTGGAGAAATAACTTGCACCTTACAACTGATCAAACATGTTATCAATTCTCAGAAGAGGATACTTATTTTTTACTGTAACCTTGTTAAGCTGATGATAGCCATTACACATACGCAAAGAACTATCTTTCTTCCGTATGAATAGAACAGGTACGCCCCAAGGAGAAATACTAGGCCTTATGAAATGTTTGTCTAAACGATATTTGAGTTGATCTTTCAAATCTTTTAGCTCAGCAAGTGGCATGAGGTATGGCGAAATAGAAATAGGACGAGTGTCGGGAAGAAGGTCAATCCCGAACTTTATCTCTCTATCGGGAGGTACCCCTGGGAGATCTTCCAAAAATATCTGGAAACTCATTAATAATGTCGACTGACTGAATAATGGGAGCCTTGGACTTAGTGTCTTTGACTCTAACTAGGTGATAGATGCAACCCTTGTATATTAGCTTTTTGGCTTTGAGATAGGAGATAAAATGACTCTTGGGAGATATCGAACTCCCAGACCACTCAAAAACTGGCTTATCAGGGAACTGAAACTTGACCACATGGGTACGACAATCTATAGATGCATAACAAGAATGAATTCAATCCATACCCAGATTAAGGTCAAAATCCACCTTGTCTAACTCTATAAAATCAGCAAGTATGACTCTATGAAGTACAGTAACAGGACAATCTCTATACACTTATATAGCAATAACTGACTCCCCTACTAGTGTGGAGACTAGGAAAGGCTCAGTAATCTTTTTGGAACTCATTTTGATATTCATAGCCACAAGTGGGGTCACATAGGAGAGACTTGACCCAGGGTCCAACAACACATAAACATCAAAACAAAAGATGCAGAGCAAACCAGTAACAACATTGGGAGAGTCCTTCTGCTCCTAATGGGATGGTAAGGCATAGAATCTATTCTGGCGCTGACAGCCAACAATTATTAATAATGCTCAAACTACACCTCTCTAATGAGAATGTAAGCGATCGTTATCAATATAAAACCCAACTAGGTTGGGGTCGAATCCCATAGGGAATATGGTGTGAACTTAAGTCATTTGCAATTTAATCAACTGATAGCTGGATGTTTTCTGAAATGGGGGTTTTTAGTTTAGCAAGTAATTGTTGGTCACTTTAGTTACAATGTTCGCAATCAAGAGTTTATGAAAAAAATTAGAATTATGTTCACTAGGGGTTTTGGTACTTGACAGATGCTAATGGTGGTTCAAGATTCTCACAGTAGGTAGGACAACAAGTTATCTTTATCAAAGTTATACTTAAATGTCTCTCGACCTACTTAAGCATTTAACTACCTAATCCTCTTGGACTTAGGGAATTTATATTCATGACCATATTTTACCTCTGGTTAATCAACCTTGTTACAACGTCTATTATTAAATGGAAGTTTTTAGTGCTTCCAAGTCCCTGTTAATAATTCACGTCCCACTATATTTGATTTCTTTCTCAAGAAAATCAATGTAGGTATTATCTATCGTTTGCAACTAATAGACGATAATTAAAACTTCAGAATTATCAAGGAGTCCTACCACCTTTTGAATCTTGAACACTCAGCACCTTATCAAGACTTAACCCTAGATCCCAAATTCAGGTTAAAGGAATTTAGCCACTCATGATATAATAATCGAAACAACTAGTTATATTCATGATTTGAAAGATAAAATTACTACAAGATGAATAAAGACTAGAGATTTTCAGATTAAATCACAATAGTAATCCCAAAATAATGATGATAATCTCTTCAAATTAATTTCTTGTCCAAGTCAAGAAACTAGAGAGAGAAAATATTAAAATACGTGTCTCTAAACTCAATGTTCGAAACTCTCAAGAAAACCCTCAACAATGCTTTAAATAGTTCACCCTAATTATAGAAACAAAATAATAAAGTTTAGAACTTCCTCAGATTAGGTGACATCATTCGTGATAACCTATCAGGAGGCTGACGACTTATATCACAAATGTCGTCAGCTCCTCTTTGCTTTTGATACTCGCTGCCAAAAGATGATGACAACCAGTGAAGTCCTATCAACTCCTTGATGACTTATAACAAATATCTTCAAGTCTCTACCTTAGCCCACATGTTTTGCCTTAGGCAGACGACAACTTTGACGACCTATTAGCTACGTGATGGCTTATCACAAAATATCGTCACAACTCTCAACTCAGGTGCATTCTCTGTATGAGGCTGACGATGAAGCTGATAACTTATTACAGGGATGACAACTTATCAGAAATATTGTCAGCCATACTTCTCTTTGAATTACTTCAGATTTCACCTCTCGGTATGTCACATGGTGCTTAGGGCTACAAGTAGCCCCAAGCTAACTCTTTGAGACTATCACTTCTCATAATAACTCATTCAAGAAGGAATATGCAAAACACTAGCACTATCATATCAAATAAAAGGAAATACAAAGATAATACTCGGTCTAAATGACCACAATACTTGAAATCTCAACACAACCACAGTCTGATAACTAGTCTGACAAAGCCTCTACTACTCCATGAACTCGAGAGCCGTTGGCACAGGTCCCCAACTGACTCAAACTGAACTGAAAGTAATGACACAAACACTCAAGTATTGAAATATTTGAATATAGGCCCTCAAACCATGAGGACTCACCACTGGAGAAATATAGACAAAAGTACTGGGGAATCACTGATAAGGCTGGGACTGAGCACCTGAACCTATATTAAGACAATATAGCACATAGACGTATATATGGATCAACGTTTGGGAATATATTGAGTATTTGGGGGTGTATGTATTTATATAAAAACAATATCAATACTCTTTAATCAAATCATGCATGCAAATAGAAATAACTCACATGGCTTGAATAAGTCTAAAATGTAAAGCTCATAAATCATGTAGAATGAAGCATGTAACACAAATCTCGTGAGTCATTATACTTTGTCTTTAAAATTTGTACTCTTATTTTATTCTCATTACTTATAGGATGAAGGAAGCTTTAAACAATACTTTCAACTCATGCATATATCTCATGGAGAGTAAACCTTCTTTATTTCTCAGGAACTTATAACTCTTTTGAACTCAAACACTTGGAACTCGAAATCATATGACTTTGGTTTAAAAACTGATAATCAACTCTTATTAGTAGAGAAAACTACTTCCTTCTTTGGAAAATACTCAAAAGTAGTTCATTCATTTTAGAAAATATCTCATCTCAAACTTTAGAAAAAACATTCTATCTCAATGGAAAATACCTTTGTTTTAGGGAGGTTCTCTTAACTGACATAAACTATGCGAGCTATATGGAGTTCAACATCTTATCATCCTAAGGAAGAAACCTCATATTGGGGAGAGGCGTCATACTCTTGCCAAGGAGTATAACCTCAACTCAATGATTACTTATCTCTGCCTCAGGCCCAATCATCTTGGCGTCAGGCCCAAAATCTCAAACCTATGGTGGCACGTAGTTCTAGGGTAAGAAACCATGGTAACTTACCCAACTCGGTGCTAAATACTAATCCCTTTAGTTTATATTGCTCATCTCATAGAAATCCACTCTTAAAATAATCTCATAGTTCATAACAACCCAACAATCAAATCTGTTATCTCGTGTGGTAAAGTGGATTTCAAAACTCTATGACTATTAGGTCAAAACATTTCTCAATAATCTCAAAATACTCAAATCATGGGTGCTTATAGCACAATAGTTCATAAAATTGCAAGTCTCAAGTAGGGCTTAATGACCTATAATTCAATCTCAAGTTAAAACTCATCATAATGGATAATAGATAGCATATAGATTCATAATTCATGAAGAAATCTGTATGTCGCATCAATTTGTCTCAAAATATGAACATACTCATATACTTCAATTTCTAGAACATTGAAACTCTTAAATTCTCAAGGAATAACAACATAGGGTATAAACCCAGCTTCAATTTCTTATGAAAAATATGCAAAATTATGCTATTTGACTTTGAATTCATGGGAAATATCAAGATATTGCAATCAATAACAATGGATGAACAACCCTAATTCAATATTATGTAAAATCTCATAGATTTTAGAAAATTATAGTTTAAATAAGCCTTTGGACACAAGGGTGAAAGGAGTACCCTTATTTAAAACCCCACATACCTTAGATTATGAAATTGGATGAACAAGCTTGCTTCAAACTCTTCTTTTATAGAAGTTCATTGAACCATGATACACATTTAGGAATACATTATTGGTATCATCATACCAACTACACTTGCAAGATAACATCAACATGCCATACCAATTATCTTCACTTGGGAAAATTCACAACTCCCTTGGTTTAATTTTATAGTATCTTGGGGAATTACATAATCCCATAAGGTTTAATTCAAAATCATAATGCAATAGTTCAAGAATTGTTCAATTCCTACATTTCTCATAATTAAAACTAATTTCACAATATCAATTTGGGGTGATAATCACTTTAAAAGTCACAAGTTTTGGGAAAATCACAATTCCTTAGTTCATTCAACATACTCAGTCACCCACAAGGTCAAAACTACAATTAAAGCATGAATAATTATATGCAAATCATGGGAAAACATTATTCAATCAATAAGCACTCAAAAACCTCAACCCTTGTACTTACCTATTTTTTATATTTGAGTAAAGACCTGGTTTGTTTTTCTTTGACACAAGCATCACAAATTCTGGTGTATAAAAACTGAAACTTTGGAACACTATAGACTAAGTCCTTTCAGATCAGTTTGTTAGGGAGAGAAGAGTTTACATGACCTGATCTTCTATGCTAATGATCTGCATTCTTACTTTGAGCACTCAAATAGGTCAATTCACATCTAGGAACTAAGTCTAGATCAGCGACATACATATTTTTGCATCTTTTAGCTCTAAAAATTATATTTCCAATCTTCAAACTGCTTATAATACACCAGTCATACACTCAACATTTTGTATTTCAATCCCCCCACATAATACATATCTTCAATGGAATTACTTTATGATTTCCTAATTTTATCAACACCAAGAATGTACCTTTTTTTACGATTACCAAAAGAGACACCTTCGTCTTAAAGTACCTTGAGTGAGAGAAAAAAGTCAGTTCTTCGAGTCAGGTACGTAGAGCATCTACTATCCATAAACTAAATTTGACTATTTTCCCTTACTCCCACTTGAATTTAGTGATCATTTGTCAAATTTGAAAATCCATTTGAGTTTGAGTTCCCAATAGGGGTATAGGGGAGTAGTTACAACTTTCTTAGTCTAGACAGACAGTCTATCTTTTCTAAATTTTTTTGAGGGACAAAGTCCCTTTTTAAGTGACTGCATTTGTTGAACATACTTAGCAAACTTTATTTTTCTGTAAGCCTTGCTTGACACTCATCCTTTTTATGACCATTTCTTCCACAATGATTATAATTAAAATTATTGGCAACAGAACCATACTTATTATGAGGCTTCAAAAGAGGACTATTATGTTGAATGCAAAAACCTCTACCATTATTCACTCCTTGAATAGTCAGATTAGCAAGGATCTTTAAGGAGGTGGTCTATTTCAGAGATTTGTTAAGTTATTCTCTTATACGGACCAGGTTCTTTTATAATTCATCATTTTTATCAATAGCAGATATAAGAAGTTTTTGAGACTTATTCAGCTTCTCATCAAGCTCAAATCGTAGACTTCTAGCCTTTTTTTCTTTTACAATCAAATTCAGCTACTTTCCTTGGTTTTTACAACGTCTCTTTATTTTTAGAATTTAATTTTGAAGAGTGTCCTCCTAACTCAGATATCTGAATGGCCAGGGCTATTTTCTCATATTCTAGATTTTCTACCTTCTCTTCAAGAAGATCTTTCTCAATAATAAGCTCACATAGAGAATCAATCAAAACATTTACAAGTTTTCATAGATTCTTAGGAGTGTAGTCATTTGGATTCTAGTTAATTTTAAAAGGAGTTACCTCATCTTTTTCTTTATCATTTGATCTAGCCATAAGATGAAAAAGAGAATTGTAGGTAGTTTTACCATCTTCTACAGCCAGCATAGAGGCATTTTTAGATTTTTCTGACTCATATAAATCACTTGATGAGTCTCCCCAAGAAGCTAAGGCTTGATTTACTACATAGTCTGCTCCATCTCTTTTTTCTTGACTTATTAAGGACCCGGTCCTTCTTCTTATCTTTGTTTTCTCCTGACTTCAGATATTCTTGATAATCCTTCTTGTGTAAGGGATAATCCTTAATGAAATATCCTTGTTTGGCACATTTGTGACATAGCTCATTTGCACCTGGTGACCTGCTACTGCTTCTTTTCTTTTGAAATTTTTCACTTCTTCTCATAGCTCTAATGAATTTTTGAGCTAAGTGGGAAACATCCCTATCATCCTCACTAGAATCAGATTTTGAAGCTTTTATAGCCAAGGATTTCTCCTTTTTAGGCTCTTTCTTCTCTTGATCTTGTTGCTTCTTTAGTTCATAGGTCTTCAAATTCTCAATCAAATCATCCATGGTAAGATTCTTAAGATCTCTTTCCTTAGAGATAGCATTCACCTTACTTTTCCATTACTTAGGAAGTACTCTCAATATCCTTCTCACCTATGCACTAGGTGGAATAATTTCACCAAGGCATTGTAATTCATTTGTGATTGAGGTGAACCTGGTGTGCGTTTCTTGTATAGTTTCACTTTTCTTCAAAGTGAAATCCTAATATTGGGTATTAATCATATCCACCTTAGATTCCTTGACTTAACTGATCCCATCATGAGCAATCCTTAGACAGTCTCATATTTATTTTTCACTCTTACAAGTAGAAATACGATTGTACTCATCACGTCCTATTCCACACTCCAAAAGATTTTTAACCTTGAAATTTTTTTCAATTTTTTCACGATCCTCCTCATTGTATTCCCTTTGAGTTTTGGAAACCAACCTAATAATTTCTTCTTCCTTAACTTCTCTCATGGGAATATGAGGTCTACCACAAATTATATCCTACATCTCACTATCTTCAGCCATAATAAAATCGTGCATCCTTATCTTCCACCAACTATAATATTGTCCATTAAAACTGGGTAGTGTGGTGGTTGATCTTCTTTCCTCCAAGTTTGATGGTGCTGTCATAGCCAAGGATCCACTCTAGGTGTTAATGGTTTAGTGTGCACCGCTCTAATATCAATTGTTGAACAATAAGGGTTCACCACCACTAAGAGACCATGTCCCTGAATACTTACTTGTTAATAATAAAATAGGAACACAAAATAAATCAATACACAAGATTTTTACGTGAAAACCTCCTAACTCAAGGGAGAAAAACCATGAGTTGTCCTCACGGAATTTCCCAAGCCCTACTACAATCAATCAACTTTGACTATAGAATCCAACAGGATTTAACTCTAAATCCTAAATCTTGCAATACTTCTATCCCAAACCACCCAAGACAACCTGGTCTTACTCTTCAGTCAATTAACTAACTCTAGCCAATCAATCTTAGGCAATTCTACCTAAGCAAGACAAATGAAACAAAGAGTAAACTTTACTCACAAACATTAGAGTAAATTAGTTTCTAGAACATTACTCAAGATAAGCAAATTAAAGACTAAGAGAATTTCTGAATCTTGCGCAAGAGATTTTTCTACCTTTTTGATAAGAATGAGATTGCAAAAACTAAAACCCAAAGTTGATTTTCTTTGCTTATATAAATGTGTGAGAATCTTGATTGAAATTTGATTGAAACAGGTGTCTCATATTGTACATTATGCACCTATAGAGTAATTATGCTACAGGATAAAACTGTTAGAGAGCGACAGAGTACAATTGTCCTTTAGCAATCTTCAGTACATGCATTACCGAATCTAGTCTCTGGGCATATTACTTATTCATCATCAATCATCAAAATATTGAACAACACCCTTGGAAAGAACTTGGTTCTTCAAAATATAGATGGAAACAAATTTACAAAGAAAAGCATGTAACATGCCATAGTGATAAGTCAATCACTAGGTAGTTTCTCCAACGATTTTTTTTCAAAAGTATTCTTATTTTCTATAGCTATGCTCAATTTTTTCCTAATTTTCTTTGGATAGATTATGAAATGGAGAAACATTACGTACTAATAATTTCTGCAAAGTAAATTGTCGACCAAAATTACAGGGTTAAAGATTGAAGATGACAAGGTAGTGCATGCAATTAAATTAAATCGCAAATATTTGGCGATTGAATAGCTACAGCCTACAGTATTTCGAGTTGTTTGGTACATAAGATTGGATAAGTAGGAATATTCTATGAGTTGGGTTATTTCATGGAATTATGTATTCCACATTCCATATAAGACTGTAATACCTCTATTTTAGTATAAATAGTGGGGTAAAATAGCCTTGGAATTAGCTAATATACACCAATATGGAATTAATTAAATTAATCTCAAATTTATCTCAAATTATTATAATTATTCTACTTACCAAATGGCCCCTTAATGAATAATTTCGTCATCCTAATTGATGTAAGAAGAAATTTTTATAGATTTTCAAATTCTTATCAAAAGGAGAAATAGACTGTTTCTTTGAAATTTTTTGGGTGAATATCTTTCACTATGGCATCTCCGATATAAAGTGGTCTTACTTTCTTTAAAAGCCATTTATTTTTGAGATTGTCTATATATCTTTCACATATTACCACATATGACGACCATGAAAGCCACATATAGGAAAGGGAAATTCCATTCAAGTTGCTTTGCTTATTGGAGGTCAACTTTTAGGATTGGCTTAACTTTCTCAATTTTGTGGAGGTAAATCTCTTATGATTAATCTCATGAACATTAGTAAAAGGAAAAAAGGCATCTGGAGAAATTCAAGAAAAATTAGTGAAGGAATATAAGAAGGAACTGACAGATCATCTAAGTGCCACTTATCACACTTACAAAGGATGAATTTTTATGCGACTTCACAATGAGTAAAGTAAAGCAAAGCTAAGAGAAGAGAAAAAGGTCAAAATAAAAAGAAAGAAAGAAGATACATTTTGTTTCTAAGATAGTAAATTAGTAATTAAGTAAATAAAAATGCACTTCTTTCTAATATCTTAAATTTTTAAATGAGTTGATGATATGATTCGACATGATAAAAATCAAGCTCACATGCAAAAGATTGTACTAAAAACATAATAAAGTATATAACAATTTGATATGAATTTTCCAACGACTCAAACTTTTAAATAAGTTAATCACATAAATATAAACTTGTATAATCTCATTTAACAAAATTACAAGTTAATTACACTGCAAGCCCGTAAATGCTTTACATGATTTAGTTAAGATTTTCATGCTTACCCAAATTGGTCCAAAAGAGGAGCTTAAGGGGCCTAGAGGGCTGCCATGGGGCCACAACCCCCTGTCGATCTTCAAAAAAACAAAACTTAAAGCCAAATGATAGAGCTTAATGTGATAAATCTAATGCAACAATCTAAGAATAGTTTCAAAATTCTATCCACAACTTCAAAAAATTGCAAATAATAGATGTGATCACCGTAAAATAAATTGTCAGCAATTTTCAAAATATTTTCCAATCAAAGACTTTGTGATTTTTGATGCCCCACGTATTGGGATGATATGCCATCACTAAATCTACCACTCCATAAATTTTCAAAAGATTTCATCTTTTCGTTTGAGAGAAATCAGTTGATGAAATTTTGATTTATTATAGTGTATAAAATTGTGTATGGGTGTATAAATGCCTCTTATTATTTTGTATAATATTGTATATTGGGTTAGTAAAATTATATATCAAAATTTAAACATTTTTGTTAAAAAAAAAAATTAAACCTTTGTATATTGTTGCGTATTAGATGTATATTGTTGTATACCAAAATTTGTTTTGGGATAAAGAATCATAATGTAAGTTTTGGGCTATATTTTGAATGTAAGTTATTTAATTGTATATTTTTGAAAAGTTAAAGTTTCATAAATAACGTAGGTTTAGACTTAATGGGGGGTGGTCTAAAGTTAAAGTTTGCTAATTACAATTCATAGCTACAAGTTAAAAGAGAGAGACTGGCAAACGAGACTAAAAGAGATAAGAGAGAAGCGAGCAAGATTGGGAGAGAGAGAGAGGATATTTGTATATGACACTTTTTTTGTATATGACATACTTCAGTTGTATTTGTATATGATACATTTTTTTTTGTATATGGGATATTGTAATACCCCGTACTTTTTCCGAGCTAATTTCATCTCAAGAATGTCTAGTATTAGCTTCTAAATTGAATGATGGTTATTCCATGAGGAATTTTCAAGATTTTCACTTTTTGTCATGTGGGAAATCCAATAAACTTTCCATCGGTATAAGATTCGCCCAAATCCAATAACCGGGTCAGAAGTTACAACTATTGCAAGTTCCCATCGTAAAACAACTCCATATTAGTCAGTGGCGTGCCGCGCCACAAGAGGAAATGGCATTTGGAAAATTCTAGTAGGGGTCCGCGATTATGGCGCATCTCACCAGGGCCAAAATTCATAATTGTCCTTTTCTAGTGTTTTAGCGTGATTTCCTCCGCGTCGCGCCAAAGTTTTAGGTCGCAAAAGAAGAGGCAACACGATGGCTCCGCATCGCGCCATCCCTCAATTTTCAAATTGTCAAATTCCAGTGATACAACGTTATAGCACCGCATCGCTCCAAGGGTCCAATTCGGGAGATTTTACTGAAATTAAATAACGTATCCAGGGTTAAAAGGGTCAACTTCCCACCCTTATTTAAGCCCTTTAACATGTTATTCAGCCACTTTTCTCCCAAAATACACTCTCTTATCTTAGAACCCTCTCAAGAACAACCTAGGGCTTTTCATAGAAGATTTAGAATCAAGAATTTCCTATAATCTTCACAAAATCATGAACTAAGGTATGCGTAGTGTTCATTCATGGACTCCTTTCATCCATAAAGTCCAAGAATCTCTTTTACAAGTTTAAGTTTATGGATTTCTTTATGAATTTCATGTTGGGTTTATTTTGTTTATGTTGAGAATGATCAATTGAATTCAAATCCATGTTGAGTGATCAATTTTATATAGAATTGATTTATATAGATGTATATTCATGTGAACCTATGAATAAACCCTAGATGATGAAATTAAAGATGAATCATGATGATTAATTATTGTATAATGTTGTCTACATGTGCTATGCCTACTATGTGTTTGATTAAATGCCTAGAAGGAACAATTCCCAACTAGTATGATATCATGAAATCCCCATGTATGTACAAGTTATGCCTATCACATGTTTTGATGGAATGCTTCTATAAATGTATTATGGATTATGATGTTAGTTATATGTTCAAGTAAGTTATGCTTGGTCAGTTTTCCTTCCATATAGTCCTGGGAGTACTTGTACTCAAAATATTATCTATGTGCCTAGAGCCATGTCATGTTCCCACGATACTCTCAGTCAAGCTTTGAATCCTTAGACTTCAGATAGTCTTATGGCTTAGGAAATCTCCATGATCTCATGAGCTCAATTAGTTGTCAGATATCAGTAATATTTCGTCAGTCAACGGAATTCAGTAACTCAGTCCATGTTCAGTTCAGTAAATTATGTTCAGTGTCTATTCAGATGGAAGTAGAAATTAGCACCGAGTGAACCCAAGGATGGGAACTCACCTGTTATTTGAGGGTGTGATTCTTAAAAACAATCCTTGCATTCCAGAACTATGTAGACAACATAGATTGAGACATCATAGCCTTCTATATGAGGGTAGATGAGGTGGCTTAGCCTGCTATATGAGGGTCCCACCGTTCTCACTAGAGTTACCTATTATATTAGGGTCACTCACATGTTGTCCTTACCAGTGGCGCGATATTGACACTCTTTTAATCAGGGCATAGATTGGACCCCAATTCAGCTATAATGCATTATTTGGGGCATGTAGGTTAGATGACTACCTCCCACAGTCTCAGTATCAATATCAGTAAAAGAACTCAGATAGTTCTTCAGAATTCAGGACTATCAGATATAGTCTACTCAGACACAGTACGGAAATCAGATAGTTCCATTAGATCTAGGACTGTCAGATACAGTCACTCATGTTATCAATTATATTCAGATTCAGTGATCATGTTATCACGGTATTATTGTTAGTTGTTATGTCCCATGCATGTATTCTCATGCTCATAATAGTTAGTCAGTTATTATTATTATTCATGCATATGAACCCCATGCATTTAGCCCACCTCACATGCATACCAGTACATTCAAAGTAATGATGCATTTGCGCTATGGTGTCTTATACCATAGGTTCAGAGACACGAGCTCCAGATTAGCAGTAGATTCTAATTTCAGCAATCAGAGTTAGAAGTGAGTCCTCATCATTTGAGGACATGATTATTCCCTATTATCTATTAATTAGTTTATTAGTTAGAGTTAGTTGGGGACATGTCCCATAAGCTCCTTACTAAGACAGTTCAGTTAGTTAGAGGCCTTTTAGACTATCATGTTTCAGACTTCAGTATTTTCAGATTTGTTTTGGGTATTCTATTACCCCACACAGATATTATATCATTCAGATTATGTTCAGTATTGAACATTGGCCTTTTAGTGTATGTTTCTGCATTATTATGTCATATTATACAGTGTACAGGTACAAATATCGGTTATGGGTTAGCTTGTGGCCCTTCGGGGTCATAAGCACCGTGTAGTATTCTGGGTACCAGATCCAGGGCGTTACAGTTATACTTGAATTGTATTTGAATATGTCAGACTCATGCATATATCAAAGAAAAGTATAATTTTCATTTGTATGTGTATATTACATTTGAAACCAAAAAACAAATACCTAATACATATTGGCACGTAGTATAGCCAACTACATATACTTATAGCTAATATATATACAATTGAGACATATACCTAATACATATACAAATTGAACAATCATATATATATATATATATATATATATATATATATTGGGACATATATATATACTTATAAATTGGGCCCATGCTGGCATATATTGTGATTTGTATACATATAAATTGTGATTGGAACAAACATAAATTGAACAATTATATATATATACATATAAATTGAGACAAAAAAATACAGCATGGGCCCAATATATATTTTTTTGTCTCAATTTATGTGACACAAATAAAATTTAGAAGTTATTAAATGTCGCAAGTTATAATACTTATTATGTAATTTTCAAATAATACATGTTACTCTCCTTATTTAAACTTTCGTGGCATTGATAGTCAATTATATTTAAAAAATAATTTAGGTTTTTAATTATTGAGATTTATAATACCTTTTTTCTTATTTCAATTTAAGTGACACTGGTATGATTTTGAAAGTCAACCAAATATTTTATATCTTTAAAAATTTTTAGATTGTTAATTATTATGATTTATAGTATTTTTGTGATTTTTTTAATATATAACAGATTAAACTTTTTTTTAGATATTTTAAATTTTTAACTATTGTAATTTATAATACTTTTTATATAATTTTCAAATAATACACATTATTCTTCTTATCCAAACTTTTGTGTCATTGATAGTCAATTATATTTTTAACTATTCCAATTTAAGCAGAACTGATAATTTCAAGAGTCAACGAAGTATTTTATATTTTTAAATTTCTTTAAGTTGTGAATTATTTTGATCTATAGTATTATTTACGTATTTTTTTTGGAATATATAACAAATTATTTTTTTTAGATATCTTAAGCTTTTAAATATTGTATTTCAATTTAAGCACTAATATAATTTCGACAGTCAGACATTTTTTATTTGTATTTTTTAAGAATATATAACAAATTAAAAAATAAGACAAACAAATTAAAATGGATGAAAAAAATCAAGGCTAGGGAAAAGACCAATGAAGTTGTGTCAAAGTAAGCATATTGACCTTTTAATTTTTAAAGTAGTTAATCATTGTGATTTATATTATTTTTTACATAATTTTTAAAAAATATTTAACAAACTAAACTATTTTTTAGATATTTTAAGTTGTTAACTATTGTAATTTATAATACTTTTTATGTAATTTTCAAATAATACTATATGTTACTCTTATTGTTCAAAATTTTGTGGCATTAATAGTCAATTTTATTTTAAAAATAATTTAATTTTTAAATTATTATGGTTTATAGTACTTTTTCTTCTATTCCAATTTAAGTGACAAAATTTTTAGATGATATAATAATTAATTAGAGGTGATATGATAAAATTATGATTGAAGCAGTGAAACAGATATGTCTTAAATGATTCATAATAACTAATTAGAAGTGATATAGCAAAAATATTATAAAAAATATTTGTGGAAAAAAATTAAGTGGGCCTCATATAATACTTCAACTTAATTTAACAATAAATATTAATAATTTTTTAAAAACTTAGATGACTTGATAATAATATTTTAATATTAATTTTTTAATACTTAGGTGACTTATAATAATTAATTAGGGAAGATATAATAAACTTACGGTTGAAGCAGCTGAAGCAGACATATAATAAATGTCTGTTTTATTTTTTTATTACATATTATTAACTTTTTAACATTTAAATAACAACATATATTAATTATTTAAGGATAATATAATAAGATTACAAAGTAAGCAGCTGAACGGTCGGCAAGCAGCATGACCCCAAGCTGCTCTCCCATTCACTTTTCTATTATAGAGTAATATACACATACACACACACTGAAGAATCATTACAATTTTACCATCCATTTGTACATTACATGACACATAAACAACTCTTCCATTATACCTATACCCATATACCTGTACAAAATACGTATACAATTCATACATATACGTTGGATACATATACCCTACATCAAACAACCTATGCCTAATACGTTTACAATAGATACATATACATAGCTTGTAATTATTACCAGATAATTTTTCCTTTTGAAAATCACCTCCACCCCACATCCTACACCCCACACACTTGCTGTATACTCCATTACCTATTTGGACAATGACAGTACAAGAAGACGAGGAATGAAGGCCATACGTGTAAACTCCAGTGAGTTCAAACAAAAGGTTTCGAGTGATGTTGAGTGGCTACAAAATAAAGTATAAACAATGTATGTGTTACATAAATGAAGTGTCCCAAACTATGAAAATATTTCGACTTAAAAGTGCAACTTTAAACACAGTCAAAGTTAAGCCACCAAAATGTTCAGAAGCTTCTCAAATTAATTCATTATCATTTCAAAATCTTGCAAATATACTACAACATTGAATCGAAGTGTTTATAAGCTCATTTGAACTCAACGTAGGAAATCTTAATGCATCTATTAAGCATTAAAATTCATGCATAGGAGAAAAGCTAAAAGAAGAAGATGGGATCTCTTCTTTGTCATCCCCTGTAATTATCATATCATCAACATAGATAATTAAGGTTGTGACCATAACTCTTCAGTGATTCAAGAATAAGGTGTGATCAGCATTACTTTGCTTATAACCTTACCTCTTTATGTCTAAGCTAAAGCATCCAAACCACCCTCTTTGTGACTGCTTTAATCAATATAATGCTTTGTTTAACTTGCATACAGTTCCTTCTTGTAAAGTAACAAGGACTTTTGGGATTTCCATATATACTTTCTCTTCAAGATCACCATGTAAGAAGGCATTTTTCACATTGTATTGATGTAATGGCTAGTTCAAATTAATAGCAAGTGATAGTAGTACTCTCAAGGTGTTTAATTTTTCTACAGGATAAAAAGTCTTTGTATAATCTATACCATAAGATTGAGTGTATCCTTTTTCCATAAGTCTCTCTTTGTAGAGGTCAATCGATCCATTAGCACTGCATTTGATAGTGAACACCCACCTGCATCCGACCACTTTCTTTTTTTAGGTAGTGGTACTTGTCTCCATATATTCATATTCTCCAGCGCTTCTATTTCTTATTTTATTGCTTGAGTCCACTTTGGATCACTCAGGGCCTCCTGTATAGTGCCTGGAATATTTGCAGCGGATAGATTATAAGTGAACACTTTTAGTGATTTGGAAAAATTATTTGTGCTAACATAGTCGGCTATGGTGTATTTTGCTTTCTTTTCTTCAAGATATGGAGAGTATCAATTTGGTGGTTGCCCTCGATTGTGCTTGAAAGGGAGTTTAAATGTAGAACAACAATCTAGTTCATTATTAGCATTAGAATTCAGAGATTGTACCTCAGGAATGCCCTCAGGAGATTGGTCTTCGTGTGGTTCTAAGCTTTGAGTGACAATTTGTTCTGTTAGCTGCTCATGTGTATATTTTGGCACATCTTGCACATCCTCTTTTATACTATAACGACCCGATTTGTTGAATCGGAATACTACACGGTTCTCAGGACCCCAAAGGATCACAAGCTAATCTATCACTAATATTTGTACCTATATACTGCATAAGATAACATAATAATGCGGAAACATGCACTAAAAGACCATAAGGTTCGATCATGAACATAACTGAATAACGTAACATCTTTGTGGGGTAATAGAATACCCAAAATAAAACTAAAAATATTAAAGTCTGAACATGATAGTCTTTATCTAGTCTGCATCTAGTCTGAAAGCCTCTATGTCTGAAGAATCTGAATAAAGAGTTGATGGGACATGTCCCCAACTAACTCTAACAAATAAGCTAATCAATGAGATAATAGAAAATCATTATATCCTCAAAGGATGAGGATTGAATTCTACTCTGATTGTTGAAACTGAAATCTACTACTGGAACTCGTGTCTCTGAACCTATGGTGTAACCAAAAAAGAAAGCACCATAGCACGAATACGTCAGTACATATGTACCGAGTATACATGTGAGGTAGGCTATATGCAATGGTTCACATGCATGAATAATGCTAACTGACTATCTAACATGAACGTGAGAATACATGCATAAATACGTAACTGTAACTGACAACGTGATTTCATTATTTCTGAATCTGTATACTGATAACATGATATGCTAGTAACTGATATGACTGATAACAATAAGGACTATATCTAAATAATACTAATATCATGGGTGACTATATCTGAGTATAACTGATAACGTGGGTGACTGTGGCTGTCAGTCCTGAATCTGATAGAACTATCTGAGTTCCGTACTGTATTTGAGTTGACTGTGCTGACACTCATGAAATCTGAAGAACTATTTGAGTTTTGTTACTGAGACTGGTTAACTGTATCTGATAGTTTTAATTCTGTAACATGAAACTGTGGGAAGTAGTATCTAACCAACATGCCCTAAATATGCTATAATAGCTGAGATGGGGTACAATCTATGCCCTGATTGGAACGGTGTCAATACCGCGCCACTGGTAAGGACAACATTTGAGCAACCCTCATATAATAGGTAACTCTAGCTATAATGGTGGGAACCCTTACATAACAGGTTAAGCCACCTCATCTACCCTCATATAGTAGGCTACGATATCTAAACCTATGCTGGCTACATAGTTCTAGAATACAAGGATTGCTTCTAAGAATCACACCCTCGTATAATAGGTGAGTCCCCATCCTTGGGTATACTCGGTGCTAATTCCTACTCCCATATGAATGGACACTAAACATGATTTACTGAACTGAACTGAGCATGGAGTGAGTTACTAAATTTCCGTGGCTAATGGAATACTAATGATATTTGACAACTGACTGAGTCATGAGATC
Organism: Capsicum baccatum var. pendulum; assembly: GCA_030864225.1. Taxonomy (NCBI): domain Eukaryota; kingdom Viridiplantae; phylum Streptophyta; class Magnoliopsida; order Solanales; family Solanaceae; genus Capsicum; species Capsicum baccatum. Next base: position 74,650,910 of record CM061561.1, on the reverse strand, counting down.
ATACAGATTTTTCCCGAGTCATAAGACTATCTAAAGTCTAAGAGTTCATAGCTTGACTGAGAGTATCGTGAAAACACACCATGGATCTAGGCACACAGCTAATATTTCGGGTACAAGTACCCCCAAGACTTGATAGAAGGAAACTGACATAGCATGATTTACTTGAAGACTTGACTAGCATCATAATACATACTACATTCATAGGAGCCTTTCATCTAACATATAATAGGTATAAACTTGTACAATAATGGGGATTTCATGATATCATGCTAGTTAGACAATTTTTCTTCATCTAGACATTTAATCAAACATAATGTAGGCATAGTACATGTAAAGCACATTATAAAATAATTAAACATCATGCTTCAATTCTAATTCCATCATATAGGGTTTTAGTCATGAGATTTCATAAATCTTTATCTATACTAATCAACCCATATGGAATTTATCATCAAATCATGGAATAAAAATCAATTCCTCATTTATCAACATGAAAGAGAACATACAAAGCATGAAAAAACGAAGAAAATCCATAACTTGTAGTTAAAAAGGATTCTTGGATTTCATGGACGAAAGGAGTCCATGAATGAACACTATGTATAACTTAGATCTTGATTTCGTAAAGATTGATGGTGAAACATTCCTGAATTTGAATCCCCAATAGAAACCCTAGTTTGTTCTTGAGATAAACTTGAGAGAAACTAATATGTTTTGGGTGAAAAGTGGTGGAATCATGTGTTAAAGGGATTATATAGGGGGAGGAAGTTGACCCTTTTAACCCTGGATACATCATTAAATTTTTAGTAAAATTTTTTGAGTTGGGCCCTTGGCGCGACGCGGCGTTATCGCACCGTGTCACTGGAAATTGACTATTAGGAAACTGCACGGTGATGCGACGCGGAGCCATCGCATTATCACCTTATCTATGACCTAAAAGTTTGGTGCGACGTGCCAGTATCACGAAGCAAAACTGGAAATTTGACAATTTCCATTTGAGCTATCTCCGTGATGCGCTGAAGGCTCAGGTCAAACACTGTCTCACTAAAAAGGCTCTAACTCTTCACCCCAATGTCGGATTTGGGTGAATTATATATCGATGGAAATATTATTCAATTTCCCACGTGATAGGAAGTGAAATTATGGGAATACCATATGTATAAGAATGAATTATTTTTTCCAAGAAATTTATAACATCCTTGAGATGATTTTCAAGCTAAGAAAAAGCACAAGTATTACAATATCTCCCCCTTGAGAACATTCATCCTCGAATGAGATTGACTAAGAGGGGAAATAATAAACTGAGCATGAACTGAACGTGAATAACTAAAACATGATCTCATGAAAGTCATGACTGACAAACTAAACATAACATACTGAACATACATATCTGATGCATGCGTAACTGATTTATAAATGCATAAATGAAAGTTCTAACGAACTAAGTTTTCTCACAATGAGAATGTATGTCTAGTTCATAACTATATAAGTAAATTGATACATAAGTGCATGACTGAATATGCAGTGGTACTTGAAACCAATCTTATCATGGAAACATGAGCATAAGACTTAATACTAAGTTAGTGATGCACACTAATCATGAAACTGAGTAAGCTTAAGGAGAACTATTATCTTGAGCTGGATCTGAGTTGGCAGGGAAAAGGTGAGGATACTTGGTACGCATATTTGCTTCTGCTTCCTAAGTACCTCCCTCGATGGAATGATTTTGCCAAAGAACTTTAACTAGAGGGATTTATTTGTTCCTCAATCTACGGGTCTAATAGTCTAGGATTTTAACTGGAATCTCTTCATAAGAGAGGATGTTCTAAACATCGATGCTCTGAATAGGGACTACGACTGATGGTTCACCTATGCTCTTCTTGACCAAAGAGACATGAAATACTGGATAAACTGAGGTTAGATCTGAAAGCAATTCGAGCTCATAAGCTACCTTGCCGAATCGACTGAGAATTTTGAAGGGACCGATATATTGGAGACTGAGCTTTCCCTTCTTGCCAAATATCTTCACTCCCTTCATAGGAGAGATATTGAGGTAGACATAGTCACCAATCTTAAACTCGAGATCCTTTCTACGAACATCTACATAAGACTTCTGTCGGCTCTGAGCAACTCGGAGTCTTTCTCTAATTAACTGGACTTTCTCTAAGGCATCGAATACTAGATCAGTACCTATGACTGAAGCCTCACCAACTTCAAACTAACCAATCAGAGACCTACATCTCCTACCATAGAGAGCTTTGAATGGAGCCATCTGAATACTGGAATGATAGCTATTGTTGTATGCAAACTCAATCAAAGGCAAGTGGTCATCCCAACTACCTTTGAAATCAATTACACACGCCCTTAGCATATCTTTTAGAGTCTGAATGATCCTTTCTGCTTGACCATCTGTCTGAGGATTAAAGGTTGTAATGAGATGAATTTAGGTACCAAGACCCTTTTGGAATGCTTTCCAAAAATGAGAGGTAAACTAAGTACCTCTTTCTAAGATAATAGACAATGGAAAACCGTGCTACTTGACCATCTAGTTGAGGATAAAAGGATGTACTAAGATGAATTTGGTTACCAAGACCCTTTTGGAGTGCTTTTAAAAAATAAGAGGTTAACTGGGTACCCCTGTCTGAGATAATAGACAACGGAACACCGTGCAATCTGGCCAGCTCCTTGATGTAGAGCTTGGCATAATCCTCGGCTGAATAAGAGGTACGAACTAGAAGAAAAGGAGCTAATTTGGTTATTCTATCTATAATGACCCAGACTGAATCATGTTGACGATGAGTTTGAGGCAAACCCATCACGAAGTCTATGTTTACAACTTCCCACTTCCAAGTAGGAATACTGAACTCCTGCTTAGGACCACTAGGCTTCTAATGCTCTATCTTAACTTGCTGACATGTAGAGAACTTAGCCACAAACTCTCCAATATCTCTTTTTATCCTGCTCCACCAATAGATTTCCTACAAATCACGGTACATCTTAGTAGCCCTTGGATGAATAGAGTAATGCGTACTATGTGCTTCTGCAAGAATTTGCTACCTTATGTCATCTATGTCTGGAACACAAAGACAACTCTGACAATGAAGAATACCATCTCCCTCTTGGGAGAAAACCTCTATTTTTTGATTCTGAACTGACTCTTTTAGCTTGACAAGGCTAGGATCCTTATCTTGCTTTTCTTTTACCTCAGAAACTAAAGATGATTCTGAACTACTCTGAACATATACACCACCCTCTGAAGAGTCGACTAAGAGAACGCCTAGTCTGGCAAGCTAATGGACTTTCTGGACTAACTTCTTCTATCATAAACATTAAAAATACTACCCATAGATAGTCTACTGAAAGCGCCTGCCACTACGTTGGCCTTGCCTAGATAATAAAGGAAACTCATGTCATAAGCTTTCAAGAGCTATAACCACCTTCTCTGATAAAGATTGAGATTTTTTTGAGAAAAGACATGCTGAAGGATTTTATGATCTATGAAGACATCCACATGAACTCCGTATAGATAATGCATCCAAATCTTCAAAGAAAATACTATGGCTACTAATTCAAGATCATGAGTAGGATAATTCCTCTCATGGGGTTTAAGTTGTCTGGAGGCGTAGGCTAGGACCTTACCATGCTGCATGAGGACACAACCTAAACCCACTCTAGATGCATCACAATAAACTACAAAACCGTCTGAACCATTTGGAAGAGCTAGAACTAGAGTTGAGGTGAGTCTAGTCTTTATTTCCTGAAAACTATTCTCGTATGAATCTGACCACTGAAACTTGTCCAAATTTTAATTAACAATGCTTGTGGATCCATGCCTTTTTTTCAAGGGATAGTTGATTATATTGTGCTAGATTCAATTCTTTGGAAGATTGTTTAAGAGATGTCTTAATTTTTTTGTTGTATAATTTAGTTTGCTTTGATGTCAGAGTTTAATATTTATTTATGCTTGAGAATGCTATTTTTTTCATCTCATCATTTATCTATTAAGTGTGGAATTTTTGAACAGATATTAATTTTTTTTTATCCTTTTCTTTGCATGAATATTCTTTGGAGTTCAAATGAAATCCTTTCCTCTTGCTTTTCGTAATAGGCCAATAAGGGCCCACCTTTTTGACTCCTGTCTAAACTTTAAGTACAAAGTCAATTATATAGCGTGCTAGTGCAAGAAGATGAAAGAAGAGGAAAAATGGGTCAAAATCCATTGATAAGTTTCATGTCTCAATTTTTATTATTGCCTCACTTTTAATTATTCATTTAATCATTTATTTATTCATTTATTTAGGGACTCGAAGCCAAAGTTGTAATCTAATACAAGTGAAGCAGATTTTGGGCCCTAAAGGTCCAAAAAGATAGTTTAGGATAAGTTATGGACCAAAAATCCGAATGATTAGATTAAGATAGGTTATGGGTCAAAAGCCCAATTATTTAGATTAAGATATGTGAAGATGGGTCAAAATCCCAAATTAGTTTAGGACAAGGTTTATGAATTTGAGCCTAGTGGCATAAGTCTTTTAGTCTCCCTTTTCCCCCTTCATATGCTAATTATTTTTAGTTTTTTTAGGCTTAGTTAAAAATCTCTGCTAAGTCGTCAAAATCTGTTTTGCACAAATACTGAAAACGAATTATTCCTTAATCGATTTCTTTTCAAAAACTAATTTTCCTTTTTAAAAGTTAGTCAAAAAAGTTGTTTTCAAATAGTCCGGATAACTGCAAGTTAACGGATAGTCTAGGTGCCTTAACAACCTTCCAAGGGTATTAATCGGAACCACTTATTCGGAATTTCTAAACTTAAAAGACTTTCTATTTTGAATCTATTAAGTAATATTTCTAGTTTTTCTTGATATTTTCTCAAAAACTTAAGTGACGACTATGTAATTTCTTAAATTATTTTGAACTTTTCTTTATGGTTTTGAAATAGTTTAAAAAGTCAAAATAAATAATGTTTTCCAATCTTCAAACCTAAAAGGGACAAAACAAACTCAATGACACTAAATAATTAAAAAAATAAGAAAACTAAAGCTAATAACCAAATTCTAAGGATTCCATCATTCCAAGGACTGTTGTAATCAATCTAACTTTAATTTTTCATTCATTTTTCAGTGTTCCGATAGATTCTCATTCATTTCTCCTTATTTGAAATATCGAAATATCAACTTTTGATAAGACGGATAAAACAGGGAATGAGATGAATTATTAAAATATATTAATGTGGAAGATGAAGAAGATGAAGTTGAGGAAGCTGACATAATTGAATTGGAAGGAAAAATGAAAAATCAAATTCTTATGTTAAAGTTGAAACACCTATAGTGGAAGAAATTGAGAATGATGAATTTATAAATAATGAAGATTTGGAATTCCTCAACTTTGTTTATGTCTTAAATAGTTTACTCAAAGACACAATTTAGTAAAAATTTACTTTTGCCAATGCTCGTTTAAAGGGTGATAGAAGAGGAGGCAAATGTAAGTTTATTGCTCTTGTCGAGAAGCAAATATGGATTCTTGTTGAGAATATTTCTAGTGTTTGTTTTGATATGAACTTGAATCTTGTTCATCTGCCATGTGGTTCTATTGATGTTGGTATTTCCTTGATAAAAGAAAATATTTTTATGTTTGATTGCTGATAAGTGGTGAATTTACCACTCATTTGCACTAAAAAATATTGCATGCTACTATGAATTCAATGTATAAATGAGACATATTGTGATTAAATGCACTAATTTTCAAATTCTTGCATGCACACAGGTGATAAAATAGAAAAATATGGATTTAAGCTAAATGAGATCAAAAGGAGAGGAAAAGTGCAAGAGCTAAAGACCCTGCACGAATTAGGCTTAGTTACCGCGATCATGGTCTAAGGGTCACGATTGCGTCTAGTAATGATTGGTCGGCCACCACAATTGTGTAGATCTTATCGCAGGTGCGGTAGCCGTGATCGCAGCAAAACTGATGCAATCTCGGCTTAGCAGGATTTTGGCCCAGGGCAGTTTTGTAATTTTACTCAGCCAAACCCAATTCCTTTTAGAGGCTAAAACTCCTTCCCTTTTGGGTATTCTAGACTGTTGAAACATTTTTGAACTTGAAGTGTAAAACCCTAAATTAGGCAAGAATTATAATTTGATTTGGAGATTTTGAATTTAGTATTTGTGAATAATGGATGCTTTGAATAATCCATATGGTATTTTTTCCTCTCATTTCTTCATGAGTAGCTAAACTTTCATTTTCTTGGGATTATGTTGAACTAAAGTGCAATTATGTGTGGGTTGTGATGTATTTGTATATAGTCTAGTTTGTTGATGATAGGTTTTGCTATTACTTGGTTAAATTAGTTGGGATTTATTGGTGAAAGCCTCAAACACCCAAAATAGGTTTGTGGGTGAAAACTCCAAACTCTTGAAAGCTCAAACCCTTCTTTTAAGAGGGTTTTAAGTGAACTTTTGGAACCCATATCATCTTTGAAAGAGGGATATTGGTGACAAGGAAATAGTACACAATTAATGAATGTAGTTTGCTAAATTTTACTATCTTAGATATAAGTGTGATTAAGACTTGACTATATCTAGGGCATCTCCGTAGAAATAAGAATTGCCAATTGAGGTAATGGGTGGTTGAAAGTTGACACACTTGTTTGGAATCCGAAAGGGTCAATGAGTAAAATTCTTGAGGTTTTTTGGTTAAACTAGCCTCAAGGATTTTAGACCTAGCCTACCATGTTATTGATAACTAACATGTACACTAAATCTTCATGCACGTATCCATAACTTGCCCTTAGGTAGACATAATCCCAAGATTTTTCTCATATAAATTTAAATCACAATTATTGTTCCCTTTGTTGACTTGAGTTGCTATTGACAAAACACGTGCCAAACCAAATGCCCGCCCCACCCTCTATTTTTATCTATGCATTTTGTTTCATTCACATTGCGGGTAGCTTATTAGTAGTATTTAACACTCATAAGACTAGAATTCTAATTTTCTCCTCATGGATTCGACCTCAACATAAGTTGAGCTATTGACAATGACTATCCTCTATCAATTTTAATGGTATAGGTGAGCATTATCAAAATAAGGTCATTGCTGGAGAGTGAAATTTAGTTTTCTATTATCTGGTGTTTAGTGTTACTTTGGGTACACTCGTAGTGGTTTGTATTTATTTTGGTTGTTGTTTTCGTTTTCCTTTTAGGTGATTCTTGTAGTGTTCACTGAACCGTGAGTGATAATACAAGCATTTCCGGGTCTTTTGATGGCCTTCTTGATAATGAGGAGCAACTCAATGATGTTGGTCGATCAAGCTCCATTTATATCCCACCTACTCAAGTGAATATTATATTTCATTTCACGAGCGGCATGTTTCATATGCTCCAAAGGAAGTTACTTTTGGGGGACAAGCCTATGAGGACCCCAACTTGCACTTGAAGAACTTCATCAAAGTGTGTGCACCGTTTGATATTGCACACATAACCCAAGAGTCCATCTGTTTTCACATTTTCCTATTTTATCTAACGGGAGAGGTGGTATTGTGGCTTTGCTCTCTTCCGGCCAGATCCATAACCTCATGGGATGAACTCATCGTGTTCTTTATTGACCAGTATTTCACATTATCTAAAATGCTCAAATTGTAAGATAAGATCATGAACTTTAAGTAATTGAATAGGGAACCCTCGTACGAGGTGTAGGATAGATTCAACAAAAAACCTTTGCATTATCCTAACCACGAGGTCCTAGAGAAGATGCTTCTCCAAATCTTCTAATGGGATCTTGATCCGCATAGTAAAACTATGGTAAATAATGCGGCGGAGGGCTCTCATGTGAAGTTGACTTATCATGTGGCTTCAATTTTTCTTGATGAAGTGACCAAGCAAAATTGGGGGTGGCATATCTAGGAGAGAGAGAAGAATTTGGCAAAAATGATATGACTCAATTAGAGCTTTTAATGAAACATGTGATGGGTATACCCACAAAAGCGGTAAATGTCGTGGCTTCAAGCTTGAAGAGGAGATTCGGTATTTGGCCAATTATTTTTGGGGTTCCCACCCTGCTTATCAAATGAAAGGTGGAAACCAAGGTTAGAATAAAAGAGATATGGACCGTGATCATGATGTGAGGGACTGGGATCATGAGTATGATCATTATGTGCCCCTTCATGATCGTGCAAAAGGTAAGAATTCCAACTCCATTGACCCCAAAAAGTATAAAAGGGAAGATATGCTAGCAAGAATTTTGATTAAAATGGAGGGAATGGACAAAGTGGTTCATGAATTAAAAGGAAATTTTTCACAACTCAACCAAACAGTTGTATCCCACTCTGCTTCGATCAAGCAATTGGAGACTTTAATTAAACCAATCTCCACCCAACTTAATGTTTGGCCAAAGGGAGGACTCCCTAGTGACACCATTGTGAACTTAAAAAATAAGGCCCAAGTATTGGCTATTGTTACTAGAAGTGGTAAAACCCTTGGTGATCTTATGGTAGATATTGAAAAGGATCCCAATGTGGAGAAAAATCTTGTGAATGACTTAAAAAAAGAGACTCTTAAGTTTCATGAAGGAAAAGAAATAGAGCGGGAGTTGAATAAAGAAGTTGATGGCGAAGAGGGTGATCCAAAGGTAGTTGAACATGATAAAGTGAAAAGTAACCCAATGCCTACCATGATGATTCCCACTCCATTTCCTCAAAGGCTCAAAAAGAAGGAGGATAATGCTAAATTTAAAACATTCATGGCTAAGCTTGCCAACCTCTCCATTAATATCCCTTGCTTGAGGCTATACAAAATATCTAGGGGTATGCTAAGATTATGAAAAATTTGATGTCAAATAAGAATCTTATTAAAGGTTACACCATTGAAGTAAACCATGGGTGTAGTGCCATCATGAGTAGTGAAAATGAGGAAAAGAAAGAAGACCCGGGACTTTACCATTCCATGCTCCATTGGAACACATAAGTTTGAAAAAGCTTTATGTGACCTTGGTGCAAGTATTAATCTCATGCCTTTTGCAATATATAATAGTCTTGTATTGGGTATTCCTACTCCAATGTCAATGAGGCTTTTGATATCAAGTTGGTCTATCAAGAAATCGATCAGTGTTGTGTTCGACCTATTGGTGAAAGTGGATAAATTCATGCTTCCGGTGGGTTTTGTGGTGCTATATTGTGAATGTACCAAGAGGTTCCTATAATTTTTAGTCTACCTTTTATTGACACCAAGAGAGAAATTATTAACTTGGATCTTGGGGAAATTAGGTTTAGAGTTCATGATGGTGAAGTGTCTTTCCGGGTGTGCAAAATAAAGAAACAACATGTGGAGCTTTAAGTAGTATTGGTGATTGATGTTGAAGTTGATAAAGTGAATGAGGTGGCCATTGAGGACCAAACTTATGAAATAAGGGAGAAGTCATTCCAAGATGATGACTAAGGCTCTATAAGGGAGGTAACCCATAAATGCCACAAAAGTGGCTAGTATCTGACGTTGGGTGTATTTATGAATTCTAGTGTCACTATTCTAGTCTTTTTAGCATTGTTTTCAGATGATTCATGTACTTAACATGTTTATAATGATATAAATGTGCATTTAAGTTTCCACGTATGTGTTTACAATGTTTAATGATGTTTTCACATGAGTTGTGATTCAAATTGATCATTTAGAATTCAACCGAGAAAACTAGTGTGACTAACTTGAGCTAGATGTTTGTCTAGTCTATCATGTTGGATTCTAATGTGTTTAATGAGTTACTAAGGTTTTTATTGTGTATTTATATTTTAAACAACTTGATTATAAAGTTCAAGGGTCAATTGGATCAAAACAAGAGTCAAAACATTGAGCCAAAGATCAAAGTGAATGAAGCCTAGTCTTAGCTCGTGTTTCTAGTTCATTGTGTTGGATGTTGTGTTATTTTGATCTCTAAATTTTTGTTTTTATTGATATAGGATGCTTTTTGAATGGATTATTATGATATATTAAGGATATACAACCTTCAAATCAAGTGAAAACAACTCAAAAAGTATTGGAATGGATCAATAGAAGCACAATACACAACTTGGACTCAATTTAGACACCTGGAATGTCCAGGGAGAGTGAGGGCACTTGGGAAGGCATTTTGGAATGTTAATCACTCCAAACAGTTCATAAGTCACCAAAACATTGAACCAAGTCTATAAGCGTGCGAGGCCCTAGCCATAGCGGGGATCTAACAAAGGCGATGCCTTACCTAGTCCGGGGCTCAACCCAGGGCTGCGCCCCCTCTACTCCACTGCCCAATTCTTCATTGGTTCAAACTTCTACATGGCTTGTTCCACTACTTGTGATATATATACATCTTTAAAAACATTGGTACATACTTTTGGACGTCCTTGGAAGATATTGGAGCTACCACAGCTTCTTTTTAGGTTTTATCATTCCTTAATTTAGTTTTCTTTATGGTTTGTATCATCAATCAAAGGGATTGGATGATGAATATTTCCATTAAAGGCTAAGCTCTCTTTCTTGGGTTAAGTCCAAGATCATGACTACTTTCATTTTGAATTAATTTCATTTAATTGCTTATCATTATGGATGTTTGTTTATTCTTGCTTTAATTATTTTAAGGATTGATCACCCTTAGAATACAGGTATTCTCAACCTTGTGATCTTGGGAGAGGGAATAGGGAGATAGAACGTAGGAATAGGCATGTATGGTTCTTATTTCTTTATAAAATAAGGAATTCAAATTAGCATCTAGGACAGGGATGTACTTAGAAACCTTACTTGATTCACACGTAAGATGATAGCTTAAAGAACTTAATTGGTTTGTTACATCCGGGCTCAAAAATGTAGTTGTAATGTCCAAGTTAGGTAAATGGTTAGAGGTCGGGATACCATAATCATGCAATTAACTCTACGAATCAATAACCAAGATAGTCAATTTAACGAATAAAGTTCAATAATGTCGTATGATTGTTTGTAAGCCTTAACCCTGGGCTTCTATCTATTGATTGTCCTAAGTCATTACTTTTCTGCATTAGTATTGTTTACTTTTACTTTACAATTCTAAAACTTTAGTGGTTACTTTTATCAATCGTTAAACTAGAATTGGATAGTCTGAGAAACTAAGTCCTTGTGGGATCGATACTCGGTTTTCATGAAGGCCACTTTACTACTTGGTAGACTACGTACACTTGCGTGTGCGCTTGGATGCTGTCAATATCCTTTTTTTTTTTTTTTAATTTTGTAGTATAGATTTTAATTTTTCCATTTGATTAATTCATGCACTTGAAGCACTAAGGAGTGTGCTGAATGTGTTTAAGAAAGGAAAAGTGTGAAATTTGTGCATGATGAGATAAACAGGGGAAAATGTGTCAAATTGAGAAATAAGCTGAACAGGGGAAATCAAATACTCTCTCCATGATCATGGTTACCCGCGTGAACGCGATCGCAGTCAGGACAGTTTAAAAGACCATCCGACTCTTCATTTACCGCACATTCCTTTCTCAAACTTTCTCTCAATTTGCACCCTCTCCTAAGCACCTTTGTGGCATCCAAAAGCATTAAAGCATCCTTCTTGCATCATTCCCCCCTGTAAGTGTTTTAAATCAATGCTTTGAATGTGAAATATAGGCTATATAATGCATGTTATAAGGAAGGACTAAATCTATGATATTCCTTGCTAAATTGTGTTGTAATGAACTTGTGTTGTTGTTATTTGCTAGAATATGGTGTGCACACATGTGGGAAAGTCTTGAGTACCAAAAATTGTGTGTGAAATTGATTAAAATGAAGTGTGCACACCACTTGCTCGATCAAATGTCCAAATGAGTCATAGCTAGTTGTTTTTACATCTTAAGGGCAACATTGAGTACCTAGTAACCATATTCAATGCTTTCAGTGTAAAATCTTGTGGTAGAACTTGTTTTGGCCCAAAATTTGAATTCTTGGACACTGGAATTTTTTTTGAAACTGGTCTCAGGTACTGCGATCACAGTCATTGAGACTGCGATCACGGCACGATGTCCCACGATCGTGCTAACTGAGGCTGATTTTCTACCTGAGCCAATAATTTGCACTTTAAATTTTTTTCCAAACACCACCAAGTAACCTTCCTATGAGCTTTAATGAACAACATGGCATAGTTTGTGTATGTATATATCAATGATTGATGTGGCTGTATTGTTCTCTTGCTTTTCAAGAATATATCATGGAGGAAAAGGACCAAGTCTGATTTATGGTACCCGAGTGCCATACTATTTACTATAGGAATCTTCTGAGGATAAAACTACTCCCAGAGAGAGGAATAAGCTTGGAAAAAGTGCCATAAAAGCTTCGTACATTTCATGACAAGCTTGCGGCCACTGGGTGGCAGTGCTTCGCCCCATATCCTTGCAAGGCGAATGAGTAGTAGGTCTAGGAATTCTGCGCTAACCTTAGTGTAGTATCTTTCTCAAACCCATCCATCATGACTATCAAGATACGAGAAAGTGATGGACGAAGGTGGTGGACTTTGATGCGAAGCAAATCAATGATCTATATGGGTTCTCAAATGTAAACATGGACGACTATAAAGCAAAAGGGTGTGAGTCGGGCAATTGGTTGGTGGAGATATTGCTCCCAAACAAGGAGGTTTGTTTGTTGGAGATAAAAAGAAGCATATCCATGAATGCCTTTACCGCCGAGGCCCAAATTTAGCTGAATATCATTTGTAGCTGGGTATCCCCTTGCGCCCATATGACAATAGTTCTTGATATGTAGGCTAAGATGGTGTCTTGCATTTTAGACGACATTCCTTTGACTGTCAGCCGAATTGTGATATCTGAGATAAAATTATACAAGATCCAAGGCAGTACAGACCTTTCTTTCCCTTCTTTGATTATAGAGTTATGCTGACGAGTAGGAGTAGCCAAAGAAACTTGGGTGCGTCTCAATATCTCTATCTACCCTTTAAAAATTAGAGGTAAGGGTGCACCATGTAAGAGCAAAAAGAGGAAGATCGATTTGGGTAAATCTACATCTCAGGAGTCAGAGTCTTATAGGCCATCCACAGTGAACCTATTTTGATGATATTTCTGATAAAATAGGAGCCATTAGGGAGCTTGTGTTGGCATTACCCTAAGGGCTGGGAGAGCCCTCTACCACCCGCCACTCATATGTGTCCTACAATGACTATGTTAAGTACGAAGAGAATCAGAAGAAGAAGGGATCTACCATTTGTAGGCTTGAAAGACCCTAATCATCTTTTGTGGAGTCATACCGAGAGCTCCGAGCTTCCCATGAGAAGATGGTCAAAAGGGAGAAAAAGAGAAAAAAATTCTTGAGCAAGATATGGAAGGGAGTGAAGGGCCTTTGGAAGGTCCTAAAACCCCAAGATAGACTACCTTTCTCCTGAATTGAGAGAGACGATGAGGCCCTATCTGACTGGTCAAATCCTGAGGATGCAGGTGGTGATGCGGAGTTTAAGAGCAATAGCTGTGTAATACCCTGCATTTCCTTAGCATAATCTAAGTCCTAATACATTAGTATTCATATATAAAATTTTTGAAACACTTATTATTTTTCATTTTAGAGACTGCCATTGCGTTGGAAATTGAATTAGCTTTCCAACGATATAAAATTCATCGAAATCCGATAACCAAGTAAGAAGTTGTGCCGATTTTAAGTTTCAGTCATTAAACATCATCATTTTAACCCTTTGCGCATCGCAGAGCTAGTCTAAATGGCGATTGGCAATTTCCATTGAAGGTGCGCGATCTTGGCGCGTCGCACCTAAGGCCAAATTGGCATTTGACAGTCTCTAGTGTCTCTTCATGATTCCACCGCTTTGCGGTGTGCTTCCAGGTCACAAACAAGGTGGAAACAAGATTACGCAGCTTTGATCCACCATTGATTTTCCCAATTGTCCCTTTTCCAGTGGCTTGGCGCTATTGTGGCGCTTCGCGCCAAGAGTGAAAATTAGGAATTTTTCCAGTTTTACGATTTTAAATTACAGGGGCCGTTTGGTCTTTTCCCATGGCCCCTAATTCGCCTAAACACGGGATTTAAACCTAAGGTAGCATTATATGCTCACGTTTGCATTATTCACTCAAATTAAAATCAACTTTCTTCAAGAACAAGAACCCTAGCACTCAAATTCAAAGCCAAATCTCAAGAACTCACCCTCAGTCCTCCTAAATTCATTATCCCAGGTATGTTAGATGTTTATCCATGGATTCCTTTCATTAATGAAGTCCAAGTATTGTATTTAAATTATAAAGTTTTGATCTTTACATATCAAAGTTTTGAAACCATGCATATCATCTTACCTCATTTAGCATACCAGTACATTTAAAGTACTGATTACATACCTTTTTTTTACACTATGATTTATCATAGCATAGGTTCTGATGCTCATTTCTCGATTTATGATTAGACTTATTAGATCCACAGCAGTAGCAGTGGTGAGTCCTTATACTTCAAGGGAAGTCTTACTTTATTTGATGTTTCAGTTTAGCAGTTAGTTGGAGTTAGCTGGGGATTGTCCCAGCATCTCACAGTCATTCAGTTTTAGAGGCATATCAAACATTAGAGTCAGTTATTCAGTATTTAAACATTACAGTTAGTTAGTAAATTTATCAGTATTTTATCAGATTCAATCAGGTATTTCTACAGACTCATATTTCAGTTTTGAATTCAGTTATTAAAACCATATGGCATATCAGTATTCTTCTGTATTTATGATCATGTTATAAAGTGCTCAAATAGGTACCAGCTCATGGGTTAGTGTAAAACCCCGTATTCAAGTACGTGTATTGGCGTATTCAAGTACCTGTATTGGTCTTATTTATATGGAATTAATTTTTTTTATTTTATTTATACCAGAATTTGCCAGTCGATGGTTCCATGCTAATTTATTGAATAAGATTTCCAATGACATAAGGATTTCCAAAAATGGATAGGTTTTGGATATAATCGAGCACATTCTAAACTATAAAATGGTGGCCGGGATATTTGGGAATAGTAAATGTGTAGGAAAATTTCCTGCACACAAACTACTGAGGCCAGCTGAATTTTTGGGTCAACTTCAAACAATCATAACTCTCTTAATATAATGAACTGGGATATCTGCGACCTATGAAAAGAAATATCTTTGAGTCTTCTTTCCAATGCAATTGGTTTCATCCAAATCCAACGTCTAAGTAAGGAGTTATACGCGTTTTATTTCAGCCTATCAAAACAGATTTTTAGGGTCAACTTCAAACGACCATAACTCCTTGTACAGGTTGAACTAGGTGGGCTAATTTATATGAAATGAAATAACTTTAAATTATCCTTCCAACGATACCAATTTCACCCAAATCCGATATTGGAGCAAAGAGTTATGGTCGATCTACTTTAGCTTATCAAAACAGTCCACCAAAGGACAGATTTGACATTATTTAAATTTTAAAGGCATTTTGGTCATTTCCTATTATATTATGGACGGGAATATGTGTATGTATACATGTATATGATTTCAAAAACTCATTTTCATCATCAATCATTGAGGAAGAACAAACCCTAGCCAAATTTGACCTTTAAATTACTTTTGATTCAACCATAGAAATTCCAAAGTAATCCGATAACTGAGTTTGTTATCTCGAGAGCTTTGAACGATACCTATTATTTATGCAAATAGGATTTCATAATAAAGAGGTGAATTCTAAGGTATGAATATTGTTTTCCTTTGTTCTTTTCCATATGTATATGTGTGATAGAGGATTATATGTATTGGTTGTTATTGAAAGGTGATGGAAATAAGGTTATGAACTCTTTTGCATGGTTTGGTTGTATTGAATTGTGGAAGGTGGATATAGTAATTGAGTTATGGAAGGTGGATATGGTGATATACTATTGAATTGATGATTATTTATGTCTATGGCTCAATTTGATTTAATGGATTGGTTGGAAGGATAAATGAATCCAAACTTGATATTGGAGGATGTTGTATGAATATGCATGGCATGTGAATGTAATTGGAGTATAAGAGGGTTAAAGTGACACCCTTTATGGTGTAATTAAGGCTTACTACTTAACCACTAGTTTGGTTAATTCAAATAATTGAATTGCGACGTTTGGTTGCTAATACTAGATTGCTATATATGTTCATTATAGATAACTAATCTATAAAGACGGGAAGTCCATTTGGGACTAGTATTGAAGGTTAATAGTCAGGTATGTAAAGCATACTCTATACCATATCTTTGGGATGAAAGTGAACAATTGTTCTATTAAGAAAGTTTCCAAAGTTATTCAGTAACATATGATCCATAATGGTTTTGTATGATGTCCTACGTTACCAATGAACTTGTTTCCATCCTACAAGATGTGAAGACATTCCAATACTTACTTGTTTTCCAAATCTTACATGTTTATTGCACTAATGAATGTCAGATGGTATCCGGTTACGTAAACAAGATCCATGTGCTATTAATGACTCCAAAATATTTCATTGATATAGCAATAAGTTCCTACTTCATTGTTATGGCATTGATGACTCCAAAACACTTCATTGATGTGCCAATGAGTTCTTAATTCATTGTTATTACATTGGTGGTCTATTTATAAATCTCTTATTGATGTATCATTGTTTCAAAGTATCAAAAATGCGGTGGTGAGTTCTCTCTTATCGGGTGGTATCCCAGGGGCATAAGCCTATTATGGGTCGATCCCTATTTATGTGATTATGGGTGGTATCCCATGGGCATAAGCCTATCACGGGTCGATCCCAGTTAATATGTACTGGAGGAATCGTAATGGTCACAGTACAGTACATTAATGATTACAAATATGATAAGAACGAAGGTAAAATGATTAAATAAATACAATGTACAGGTTGTCATAAGTTCTAGTAAGTGTGGTTCACTCCTATTATGATTTATTCACTTGTTTTTGATTGCTATTGAGCTCCTATATCATATGTGATTATCTACAGCTTTACATACTCAGTACATATTTTGTACTGACGTCCCCATGGGGGACCTGCATTTCATGTTGCAGGAACAAGTACCTCAGCTCATACACCGCACAAGTAGGAGCCAGGATATCCAGTTGCTTTTGGTGGGCTCCAGTTTGCTTCGAGGCTTTCCGTGTCATATCCTGTCACTTTTGGTGTTGTATAAAAGTTAGTTATATGGCGGGGTATGTCCCGACCTAGTTAAACTCTGTGTATTGTCTAGAGGCTTTGTAGACCTAATGTACAGTCAAGATGGTGTTTTGTTAATAGAGGTGATGGCTCCAACGGCCAAGTATTGTGTATACATATATATGTGTGATCGAGCTTATACAGGTGATTATTTCATTTTATATGCCACATGATGCTGTCCGAAATTTAGGTTGTCATAGAGGTATGCATGGGAAGTATAAGGTTATGTGCTGGTTCTCTCGGGCCTCTTCGGTTACGGATGCTAGTCCTCCCCAATAGGATTTGAGGTGTGACAATAGTGGTATTAGAGAAGTTCGTCCTAGTGAGTCTACAAAGCCGTGTCTACGTAGAGTCTTGTTTATCGGTATGTCGTGCACCGCATCTATAAACAGTAGGCTATGGACATTTAAGAATTGTTTCTTTTTCTTCATGTCTTAGATCGTGCGATAGAGCCTATATTGTATATGAAGTCATAGTTGACCACTGAATCCGTTTGTTTCTCTTATTATAGTAATGCTGTCGGTTACCAGAAGTAAGAATACCGATAAACAAGTAGATGTGGCTGCCGATGAGGGGACTAGTAAGTCACCTACTATACTAGCTAATTAAAGTGAGGCTCCAGCTGAGCATGCATCAGAAACTTCTTCCACTCTGGAATAAATAAGGGGGAGGAGAACTATATCCCCATAGCCACCTATTAATGTTACTGATCAAGATCTTAAAAATGCAGTGCAACTTTGACTCGTATAGTTGCTGGGAAAGAACAAGGGCAAGCCATTCCTAGCACGGGTCCTAGTGGTACAGATAGGGCAGCTAGCCTTCGAACACAGGATTTTCTTAAGATGGATCCTCCTGCTTTTACTGGATCAGATCTTAATGAGGACCCACAGGACTTTATTGATCAAATTCAAAGGGACTTAGATGTTATGCATGTAACGGGTAAAGAGACAGTGGAGTTAGCGGCGTATAGACTAAAAGGGGAGGCTATATATTGGTATGAGGACTGAAAACAATATAGGGGTATTGATTTACCCCCAGCCACTTGGAAAAAGTTCCAAAAGGCATTTCTTGATCATTATCTTCTATTCGAGATTCATCAGGACCTTGCAGATCAGTTTTTAAATCTTCGTTAAGGGATTATGAGCGTGAGAGAGTACAGTCTCCAATTTAATTCCTTGTCGAGATATGCTCCTAATATTGTAGCTACTATGGATGATAGAGTTCATCAATATATGGATAGGCTGGATCCATATCTGGTTAGAGATTATACTATTACCGCGTTGAAAAAAGATATGGACATAACAAAGATCTAAGATTTTGAATAGAAAATGGAAGATTAGAGGAAGAGGAGAAGAACACAAGAATTAGAAAGAGAATATTCCAAGAGGGCTAGATCTAAAGTACAGTTCATGGCATCCCAAGGAGGGTTCAGACCATAGTTTTCTGGTAGAACACCTAGGCCATTATCTTGTTATTCTGCAGCTACTGCCCCACTATAGTTCCAAGGGTCCAGAGGAAATCAATTTAGGCACAGAAGTGAGAGTCAGAGTTCGTGGATAGTGAGGTACCAAGGTCAAGGGAATATGAGCCAATTGAGACCTCCTCGAGAGCCATGCAGTAAATATAGAAGGTATCATTTGAGCGCATATTGGCTGGGGACCAATGTTTGCTTTTGGTGTGGTATGCCGGGGCATATGATGAGAGAATGCCCACGAAGGGGCATAGGGGGTATGGCACAACCTACGGGGTCATTTGTTGAACCATCATCATCGATGCCTTATTTAGGAAGGGGTGCACAACCAATGGGTTATGTTAGAGGTGATAGAGGAGCCACGAGTTCTAGCGGGGCTCAAAATCATACGTATACTCTAGCGGATCGACAGAATTTAGAGGATTTCCTGGATGTGGTTACGGGTACGTTGTCTATCTTTTTATTCAATGTATATGCCTTAATTGATCCCGGTTCTACATTATCTTATGTTACTCCATTGGTTTCTGGAAAGTTTGAAAGAATACCCGAACTGTTAGTTAAGCCATTTGAAGTGTCCACACCGGCTGGGGAATCTATTATAGCTAGAAGGGTTTACCGAAACTGCATAGTAACTATTTGTGGTCGTGATACGATGGCTGATCTCTTAGAGTTAGAAATGATAGATTTTGATGTTATAATGTATGGATTGGTTGGCATCTTGTTATGCCACAATTGATTGCTGCACAAAAAAGGTATATTTCCATTTTCCAAATCAATCAGTCCTTGAATGGAAAGGTGAAATTGGTGCGCCAAGAGGTAGATTTATTTTTTGTTTTAAGGCAAGAAGAATTATTTGCAAGGGATAAATATATCATTTAGTTAGAGTAAGGGATACAGAAGTTGAGCCACCAACTCTTCACGCTCTTCCAGTGGTAAATGAATTTTCTGATGTATTTCCTGAAGATCTTCCAGGTTTGCCTCTTGAACGAGAAGTAAAGTTTGGTATTGATGTAATACCAGACACCCAACCAATCTCCATTCCTCTGTATAGAATGGCCCCAGTAGAATTACGAGAATTAAAATAGCAATTGAAAGATTTGTTAGAGAAGGGATTCATAAGGCCTAGTATGTCCCCCTGGGGAGCACCAGTGTTATTTGTGCGTAAAAAGGATGACTCGCTGAGGATGTGTATTGATTATCGGCAATTGAATAAGGTGACTATTAAGAATAAATATCCTCTCCCAAGAATTGATGATTTATTTGATCAGTTACAGGGTGCCAAGTGCTTTTCTAAGATTTATTTGAGGTTAGGTTACCACCAAGTGAGAGTCAAAGAGAATGATATACCCAAGACAGCTTTCTGAACATGATATGGTCATTATTAGTTTCTATTTATGTCATTTGGGCTAACAAATGCACCCGCAACTTTTATGGATTTGATAAATATGGCGTTTAAGCCATTCTTGGATGTATTTGTGATAGTTTTTATAGGTGATATTCTAGTTTATTCTAGATCAGAAGAGGACCATGACAATCACTTATGACAGGCATTGTAGACTCTTCGTAATTGTAAGCTTTATGCAAAGTTCTCTAAATGTGAGTTTTGGTTAAAGTCGGTGGCATTTTTGGTTCATATTGTATCTAGTAAAGGGATAAAGGTTGATGCTCAAAAGATAGAAGCTGTGAAGAATTGGCCAAGGCCCACAATGCCTACGGAGATTCGTAGTTTTCTCAGGTTGGCCGGTTATTATAGAAGGTTTGTTGAAGGTTTTTCTTCCATTTCATCACCCTTAACCAAGCTAACCCATAAAGCATCCAAATTCCAATGGAGTGATGCCTGTGACAAGAGTTTTCAAGATTTAAAGAACAAGTTGATTTCTACACCCGTGTTGGTACTTCCAGAAGGCACCGAATGGTATACAGTGTATTGTGATTCTTCCAGAAATGGTTTAGGATGTGTATTGATGCAGCAGAGTAAGGTAATAGCATATGCTTCTAGACAATTGCGGCCATATGAGAAAAATTATCCTACACATGATCTTGAGCTAGTAGCAGTTATTTTTTCTTTAAAGATATGGTGCCACTACCTATATGGGGTTCATGTTTATATATATACTGACCATAAGAGCTTGCAATATATTTTTAATCAGAAGGATCTAAATTTAAGGCAGCGGAGATGGCTTGAACTATTAAAGGACTACGATATTGATATCTTGTATCATCCAAGGAAATAAAATGTGGTAGCTGATGCGTTAAGTCGTAAGGCTATGATGGCGCCTATAGAAAGGCAAGGGATGATTAAAGATCTTTACGAGTTAGCTAGTTTGGGAGTTTGCCTTCTTGAAACTCCGTATAAAGAGCTTATCGTACGTAATGCTGCGGAATCTTCATTAGTAGCTGAAGTGAAAGAGAAGAAATATGCAGATCCTATTTTATTACAGCTTAAGGAGAACGTTCAGAGTGGTGCGACCAAGGCATTTGAGCTTACGCGAGAAGGAGTACTTCAGTGCCAAAACCGATTATGTGCCGGATGTAGACAGGCTAAGAAAGAAGATTATGATACAGGCACATTGTTCAAGGTATTCCATTCATCCAGGATCAACCAAAATGTATCAAGATTTAAAAGATATGTATTGGTGAAATGACATGAAGAAGAGCATTGCATAATTTGTAGCTGAATGTCCAAATTGTCAAAGAGTTAAAGTTGAGCACCGAAAACCCGGAGGTTATATGCAATGCATTGATCTTCCAAGCTGGAAGTGGGACATGATCAACATGGATTTCGTTATTGGTTTGACTCGTACATCCCAGAAGTTTGATTCTATATGGGTGATTGTTGATAGGCTTACCAAATCCGCACATTTCCTACCAGTTAGGACTACTTACACAGTTGAAAAGTATGCAAAGCTATACATTAAAAAGATAGTCCGATTACATGGAGTGCCAATTTCTATTATATCATATCGGGGAACCCAATTTACCGTAAAATTTTGGAAGTCTTTTCAGAGGTGTTTGGGAACACAAGTGAAGTTGAGTACAACTCTTCACCCTCAAACAGATTGACAAGCAGAACATACCATCCAAACACTTGAAGATATGCTACGAGCTTGTGTAATAGATTTTAAGGGCAACTGGGATGATCATTTACCTCGTATTGAGTTTTCCTACAATAATAGCTATCATTAAAGTATCAAAATGGCACCATATGAAACTTTATATGGAAGGCAGTATAGATCACCAATAGGATGGTTCGAAGTGGGTGAAACTCTTTTGTTTGGACCAGATCTTGTTTATCAAGCTATAGAGAATGTTTAAGTAATTTAGCAACGACTGAAAACCGCCCAAAGTTGACACAATTCATATGCAGATAGTAGAAGGAATAGGGCTAGAGTTTTCTATAGGTGATTGGATATTTTAGAAGGTATCACCAATGAAAGGGGTAATAATATTTGGCATGAAAGGGAATTTGAGTCCATGTTATATAGGCCCATATAAGATCACTCGTAGGTTTAGACAAGTTGCATATGAATTAGAGCTATCCCAAGAGCTCTCATCAGTACATCCGGTATTTCATGTGTCAATGCTTAGAAAGTGTATCGGATATCCATCACATATCACTTCTACTGAGGATGTGCAAGTTGCAGAAGATCTTACCTATGAGGAAGTGCCTATTGCTATTCTAGATCGCCTAGTTAAGAAGATGAGAAATAAAGAGATAGCATCTGTGAAAGTACGTTGGAGAAATCTTCAAAGGGAAGAGATTACATGGGAAGCTGAGGAAGCAATGAAATCTAAGTAACCCCATTTGTTCAAAGATGAAGAGGAAGTTCAAAAAATAGAGTTAGAACATTAACAAGAACGTTTTTTTGTATATGCATAGTATTTATGTTATGATGTGAATATTAATGATGGAATTGAACTTGTTTCAGTTAATTAACTACGCTAACATTCGAGGACGAATGTCCTAAAGGCGTGAAGGATGTAACAACCCATATTCAAGTAAATGTATTGGCATATTCAAGTACATGTATTGGTCTTAGTTATATGGAATTAATTTTTTTTTATATTGAAATTTCCCGTTGATGGTTCCATGTGAAGGTTATTGAATAAAATTTCCAATGATATAAAGATTTTCAAAAATGGATAGGTTTCGGATATAATCGAGCACGTTCAAAACTATAAAATGGTGGCCGGGATATTTGGGAATAGTAATGAACTGGGAGAGCTGAGACCTATGAAAATAAAGATCTTTGAGTATTCTTTCCAATGAAATTGGTTTCATCCAAATCCAATGTCTGAGTAAGGAGTTATACTCGTTTTACTTCAGCCTATCAAAACAGATTTTTAGGGTCAACTTCAAACGACCATAACTCCTTGTACAGGACAAAATGGGTGGCCTACTTTATATGAAATGAAAGCCCTTTGAATTATCCTTCCAACGCTACCAACTTCACCCAAATCCAATATCGGAGCAAAGAGTTATGGTCGATCTACTTTAGCTTACCAAAATATTTCACCAAAGGACAGATTTGACATTATTTAAATTTTAAAGGCATTTTGGTCATTTTCTCTTATATTATGGACGATAATATGTGTATATATACATGTATATGAGTTCAAAAACTCATTTTCATCATCAATCATTGAGGAAGAACAAACCCTAGCCAAATTTGACCTTTAAATTACTTTTGATTCAACCATAGAAATTCTAAAATAATCCGAGAACTGCGTTTGTCATCTCGAGAGCTTCAAACGAAACCTATTATTTATGCAAACAGGATTGCATAATCAAGAGGTGAATTCTAAGGTATGAATATTGTTTGCCTTTATTCTTTTCCATATGTATATGTGTGATAGAAGATTATATGTATTGGTTGCTATTGAAAGGTGATGGAAATAGGGTTATGGACTATTTTGCATGGTTTGGTTGTATTGAATTGTGGAAGGTGGATATGGTAATTGAGTTATGGAAGGTGGATATGGTGATATACTATTGAATTGATGATTGTTTATGTCTATGGCTCAATTTGGTTTAATGGATTGGTTGGAAGGATAAATGAATCCAAACTTGATTTTGGAGGATGTTCTATGAATATGCATGGCACGTGAATATAATTGGAGTATAAGAGGGTTAAAGTGACACCCTTTATGGTGTAATTAAGGTTTACTACTTAACCACTAGTTTGGTGAATTCAAATAATTGAATTGTGACATTTGGTTGCTAATACTAAATTACTATATATGTTCATTGTAGATAAGTAATCCGAAAAGATGAAAAGTCCATTTGGGACTAGTATTGAAGGTTGAAAGTCATGTATGTAAAGTATACTCTATACCATATCTTTGGCATGAAAGAGAACAATTGTTCTATTAAGAAAGTTTCCAAAGTTATTCAGTAACATGTGATCCATAATGGTTTTATATGATGTCCTACGTTACCAATGAACTTGTTTCCACCCTACAAGATGTCAAGACATTCCAATACTTACTTGTTTTCCAAATCTTACATGTTTATTGCACTAATGAATGTCAGAAGATATCCGGTTACTCAAACAAGTTCCATGTGCTATTAATGACTCCAAAATGTTTCATTGATATAGCAATAAGTTCCCACTTCATTGTTATGGCATTATGACTCCAAAACACTTCATTGATGTGCCAATGAGTTCTTACTTCATTATTATTGCATTGATGGTTTATTTATATGTCTCTTATTTAATGTATCATTGTTTCAAAGTAACAATCTCAAAGATTAATTGAACTAAGTGATGGAAGTTCTTTCTTATCGGGTGGTATCCCAGGGGCATAAGCCTATCATGGGTCGATCCCATTTGATATGTACTGAAGGCAGCCTAATGGTTACAGTACAGTACAATAATGATTACAAAGATAATAAGAACGAAGGTAAAATGATTGAATAAATACAATGTACAGGTTGTCACAAGTTCTAGTAAGTGTGGTCCACTCCTATTACAATTTATTCATTTGTTTTTGATTTCTATTGAGCTTCTACATCATATGTGATTATCTACAGCTTTACATACTCAGTACATATTTCATACTGACATCCCCCATAGGGGACCTGCATTTCATGTTGTAGGCACAGGTACCTCAGCTCATACACCGTACAAGTAGGAGCCAGGATATCCAGCTGCTTTTGGTCAGCTCCAGTTTACTTCAGGGCTTTCCATGCCATAGCCAGTCACTTTTGGTTTTGTATAGAAGTTAGTTATATGGCGGGGTGTGCCCCAACTTTAGTTAAACTCTGTTTATTATCTAGAGGCTTTGTAGACCTAATGTACAGTCAAGGTGGTGTTTTGTTAATAGACGTGATGGCTCCAATAGCCAAGTATTGTATATACATATATATATGTGTGCTCAAGCTTATACAGGTGATTATTTCCTTTTATATGCAACATGATGCTGTCCAAATATTGGGTTGTTATAGAGGTATTCATGGGAAGTATATGGTTATGAGATGGATCTCTCGGGCCTCTTCGGTTATGGGTGCTAGTCTACCCTAGTAGGATTTGAGGTGTGACAGTTAGCTTTTGGTCCCTCGGGACTATAAGCACCATGTGATGCCTAGGGTGTGATCTTAGGGCGTTACAAACTTGGTATCTGAGCCTAAGGTTTTAAAGTATCCTAGGAAGTCTAAAAGCTACATCATGTAGAGTCTTGTGCATGGGTGAGTAGTGTGCCACACTTATGGATGAGAGACTACAACGCGTTTAGGAAAAAGTTTCCTTTCTTTTAGTATTCATGTCATGTGGGTGAGCATGAACTCAAGTTAAACTCCTTGTCTAATCCATTTCTTCTTTTTGTTTACAAAATATGCCTCCCAAGAAGAACGGAAGAAGAACAGAAAACCATCTAGCACCTCAGCCCGTCTAGGCAGATCCTCTAGATGAGTATGTCTCTCACATAGAATTCTAAGATGTGTTCACCACTCTAGTAAATTCCGTAGCAGCACAAAATAAATGGTAAGCTGCTATTCTAGCCAACCTAGTGGCCAATACTACTACAACCAGAATTCAGTACTTCACCCGGATGAATCCTTTTTTTTCATGGGATCCAAGTCTGAAGATGATCCACAAAAATTGTTCGATATGGTTCAAAAGGTAATGGATGCCATGGGGGTGACATCCAATGAGTATATCAGTTACAGGATGTAACCCATACATGGTTTATGTAGTGAAAGGTAGATAGGGGTGTTGATGAAGGGCCTATAGATTGGTAAGAGTTTTCCACAACTTTCTTAGATAGATTCTTCCCATTGGAGTTGACGGAGGCCAAGGTGTTATAGTTTATTAACTTGAGGCAGGGCAACATGAGTGTGGAGGAGTATTCCCTTAAGTTTACTCAGTTAGCTAGATATGCTCTTCATGTAGTAGATGATAATAGGTCCAAGATGAGTAAGTTTGTGTCTAGTGTATCTAACATCGTGGTTAAGGAGTGTAGGACCACAATGATAATTAGGAATATGGACATGTCTAGGTTAATGGTCTATGCTCAATAAATTGAGGAGCAGAAGATTAAGAAGAGCGAGAGAGAAAATAAGAGGGCTAGGATAGGTAGTTTTAACTTCAGTCAGTCAAAGTTAGAGGGTTGTAACCGTCCTTAGTTTTATAAGAGGTCTTCATCCCCAGCATCCTCTTCAGATAGTGCTCCCGTATCCAAATTTAGAAACAACAATAGGGATAGAGCACAAGCTCTAAGTCCCAAGTCAGTGTTAGCAATGGTCGTACAAATCCTCTATGTCAGAAATGTGGAAGACACCATCAGGGTAAGTATAGAGTAGGTAGTGATGTGTGCTTTGGGTGTGGTAGTCTGGGCCATTGGATTCGAGAGTGTTGGGTAGTTGCTCAGAAAGGTAGGGATGTGTGTCAATAGGGATAATCCCATCAGTCGTCAGTTACATCTAGTCTCCCAACTCAGCAGGGTGTCACTTCCAGTGCTACCAGTGGTCAGCGTCCGAATAGATTATATGCTCTTCAGTCCTGCCAAGATTAGGAAAATTCTCCTGACTTAGTTACTGGTACGTTGAAGGTCTTTCACTTGTTTATGCTTTACTAGACCCTAGAGCTTCTCTTTATTTTGTAACCCTGTATATAGCCATCAATTTTGGAGTCTGTCCCGAAACTCTAGAAGAGACCTTTTTAGTGTCTACCCCTGTAGGTGTTTCCATTATAGCTAGACAGGTATACAGGAACTGTCCGATCACTGTAACTCAGAAAGTTACTTCAGTTGATCTCATGGAGTTAAAGATAACGGATTTTTTATGTCATTCTCGGCATGGACTGGCTTTACTCATGCTATGCCTCAATTGATTATAGAAATAGAATAGTTCATTTTTAGTTCCCAAATGAACCAGTCCTTGAATGGAAGGGTAGAACTACAACCCTTGAGGGTTAGTTAATTTCTTACCTTAGAGTGAGAAAGATGATATCGAAGGGGGGTATTTACCATCTTGTGTGAGTCAAAGACTCTAACTCATAAAATTCAACTCTTGAATCAGTTGTAGTAGTAAATAAATTCTCAGATTTATTTCCTAAAGATCTTCTCGGATTTCCTCCCTAAAGGGATCAACTTCAGAATAGACCTTCTTCCAGATATTCAACCCATATCTATTTTGCCATACATAATAGCTCTAGTAGAACTCAAAGAGTTAAAAGAATAGTTAAAGGATCACCTAGATAAGGTATTCATCAAACCAGTGTCTCCCCATGGGGCGCACCTATTCTATTTGTCCATAAGAAAGATGATTCTCTCAGAATATGCATAGACTACCGTCAGTTGAACAAAGTCATAGTCAAGAACAGATATCCACTTCCTATAATTGATGACTTGTTTGATCAACTTCAGGGTTCCAACCATTTTTCAAAGATAGACCTCAGATCAGGCTATCATCAGCTTAGAGTCAGGGAATGTGACCTTCTAAAAATAGATTTCTGAACTCGGTATGGTCACTTCGAGTTTCTAGTTATGTACTTTGGTCTCACAAATGCTCCAGCAGACTTCATTGAATTGATGAATTGAGTATTCAAGCAGTACTTGGACATGTTTGTCATAGTCTTCATTATTGACATTTTTATTTATTCTCGTAGAAAAAATGATCATGCTGACCATCTCAGAATAGTGTTATAAACTTTTAGAGCTTACCAGTTATTCAGTAAGTGTGAATTCTGGGTAAGATCAGTTGCTTTCCTTGGCCATATTATTTCCAGTGATGGCATTAGAGTGGATCCTCAAAAGACTAAGGTGGTGAGAAACTGGCCTAGACCCATATCTCCATCAGATATTAGGAGTTTCTTAGGTTTAGTGGGCTATTACCTTTGGTTTTTTAAAGGATTTTCTTCTATTGCATCCCTCATATGTTAAATTTTAGTTGTCAGATTCCTTCGAGAAGAGTTTTCAAGAGTTGAAGACTCGACTCACCTCAGACCCAGCTCTTACCTGTCTAGATAGTTCAGATGGGTTTGTTGTGTAGTGTGATGGATCTAGAGTAGTTTTGGGTTATGTCCTCATATAGAGAGGTAAGGTTATAGCCTATGCCTGTAGACAACTTAAACTTTATAACAAGAATTATCTGACACATGAACTTGAGTTAGCATCATAGTATTCACCTTAAAAATTTGGAGGCATTACTTATATAGGGTGCATGTAGATATGTTCACTGACCATAAGAGCCTACAGTATGTGTTCTCTCAGAAAGATTTAAATCTGTGTTAGAGAAGGTGGTTAGAGTTATTGAAAGATTATGACATAAGTGCTCTGTAGAAAGTCTATGGGTAAGAAAAACTTAGCTTAGGAAGTTTATCAGCTTGTCCGACTAGGTGTCCGCTTAGTCAACTCAGTAGAGGGTAGTGTGTGGGTGTAGAGTAGTGCTGAATCATCTCTAGTTTCCAAGGTGAAGGAAAAGCAGGATAGAGATCCCAGTCTAGTTAAGTTGAAAGAATTAGTCAGAGACCAGAAAGTGGAGGTTTTCCCCTAAGGGGGGATGGTGTGTTGCATTATCAGGGTAGATTATGTGTGACTGGTATTGAAGATTTGAGGCAATGAATTCTTACAGAAGAACATGGTGCATGTTACTCTACTCATCCAGGGGCCACAAAGATGTACCACAATTTATGGGAGATCTATTAGTGGAGTGGGATGAAGAGAGATATTGCAAAGTTTGTAGCTAAATACTCAACGTGCCAGCAATTTAAGATTAAGCACCAAAAGACTAGTGGATCCATGTAGGAGTTCAGTATTCCCACTTAGAAATGGGAGTAAGTTAACATGGACTTTATGATAGGTTTGCCTCGTACTCACCATCAACATAATTCTATTTGGGTTATCATAGATAGGATGACCAAATCAGCTCATTTCTTGCCATTCCATACCTCTTATTCACCCGAGGACTATGCCAAACTATATCTCAGAGATTTGGTCAAGTTGCACGGTATTCCCTTATCTATCATCTCAGATAGAGGTACCCAGTTTACCTCTCAGTTATAGAAAGCATTCCAAAAGGGTCTTGGTGTCCAAGTCCATCTCAGTACAACTTTTCACCATCAGGTAGATGGTCAAGAATAGTAGACCATTCAGACTCTAGAAGATATGCTGAGAGTATGTGTAGTTAATTTTAAAGGTAGTTGGGTTGACTGCTTGCCTTTGATTGAATTTGCATATAATAACATCTATCATTCCAGTATCCATATGGCTCCATTTGAGGCTCTCTATGGTTGGAGATATAGATCTCCAATTGGTTGGTTTCAAGTAGGTGAGACCATAGTAGTAGGGCCTGACTTGGTATTTGATGTATTAAAGAAGGTTCATTTGATCAGAGAAAGTCTTAAGGATGATAGAGCCAACAAAAATCGTATGCTGATGTGATGAAAAAGGATCTCAAGTCTGAGGTCGGTGATTTGGTGTACTTGAAAATCTCTTCCATGAAGGGAGTGAAGAGATTTGACAAGAAAGGGAAACTCAGTCCTCGATATATCGATCCTTTCAGAATTCTCAGTCGTTTCAGAAAGGTCGCTTACGAGCTTGAGTTGCCTTCAGATTTAGCCTCAGTACACCCAATATTCCATGTCTCATTGTTGAAAAGGTGTATTGGTGATCCAGCTGTAGTTGTTCCCTTATAAAATATAGATATTCAGAACAGTCTTTCCTTTAAGGAAGTACCAGTCAAAATTCTTTATCATCAAGTTCGTAGAGTAAGGAACAAAGAAGTTCCATTGGTTAAAGTTCTTTGGCGAAATCAGTCCATTGAGGGAGCCACTTAGGAAGTAGAAACAGATATATGGACTAAGTACCATCATCTTTTCTCCGTGAATCTAGATTCAGTATAAGGTACTAATCTTCTTAAGATTTCTCCCTATCATGCTCAGTTTCAGTTGGACATCATGTTTATGTTAGTCATGCCTTTACAAATCAGTTCAGTTATGTATTCCATGTATTAGATATGGATGTTAAATGTGTAATCTCATTCCATCAGTTTTCCCTCTGCGTAACTAGTCTCATTCAAGAACGAATGACCCAAAGGGGGGGAGATTATAATGCCCCATATTTCCTTAGCATAATCTAAGTCCCAATACATGAGTATTGATATATAAAATTTTTGAAACACTCATTATTTGTTAGTTTAGAGCCTGCCAATGCGTAGAAAATTGAATTAGCCTTTCAATGATTTAAAATTTGCCCAAATTTGATAACCGAATAAGAATTTATGGAGATTTTATGTTTCAATCATTAAAACACCATATTTTTAACCCTTAGTACATCGCGGAGCCAGTCTAAAGACGATTGGCAATTTCTAGAGAAGGTGCGCGATCTTGCGCATCTTGCTAGAGGACAAATTGGCATTTTACAATTTCTAGTATCTCTTCGCGATTCCACCGCATCACGGTGAGCTTCCAGGTCACAAACAAGGTGGAAACTTGATTAACCCACGTTGAGGCATCCTGCATTTCCCAATTTTCCCTTTTCCAGTGTCTTGGCGCAATAGTGGCACTTCACGCCAAGGGTGAAAATCGAGAATTTTTCCAGTTTTGCGATTTTAAATTACAGGGGCCGTTTGGTCTTTTCCCATGACCCCAAATCCACCTAAATACGGGATTTAATCCTAAGAGAGCATTATTTGTTCACTTTTGCATTATTCTCTCAAATTAAAATCAACTCTCTTCAAGAACAAGAACCTTAACTCTCAAATTCAAAGCCAAATCTCAAGAACTCTCCATAAATCCTCCTAAATTCAATATCCCAGGTATGTTAGATGTTCATCCATGGAGTCCAATTATCCTTTTTAAATTATAAAATTTTGATCTTTGAAAGTTAATTGATTTTAAATTGTAATTTCACCCATGAATCTCCATGTACTATTGATTTTATACCATGATCCAATGAAATTACTGTTGTTATTCTATCATTCATGTTTTAATATTATTATTTATTGAATTAAACCATGATTTAATACTGTTATATTGAATTCATTCTGTTTCTATAAGTTTCATGACATTCCTATGCTTGTTTTAAACCATGAACTATAAGTGTTTGATAAAATTTCTACAAGAGTGATTGATTTAATTAAAGCCTTCATGCTTTGTCCCCAAGCTTTAGTGTCACTTTACCATTGTCGTTTTTTGAGTCTTGGGGGTATTAAATACCCAAAAACCATAGCTGTTTATGCAATCTAGTCGTAGTACATTATAGAATAGTCTTCAGAACATACTATGATCATATTCAGAATAGCTAAATATCTGTCAGTTAAACTTAAAACAGTCTAGTATTTCAGTGTCATTTAGTTGGGAGTAGGATTTAGCACCGAGTGAGTGTAGGGATGGCGGCATCCCCGTCAGATAGGCAAAGTCATTAGTAGTATTCCCTATACTCATGAACTATATAGACAGTGTAGGGTATGAGTAGTCTCCCATTAGATTAGGCTTGACTATCTCGTAGAGGTCACCCGTCAGTTCAAGATTGACACCCTTAGTTCTTTGAACATTATATCTATTTACTAGATCGACACAACCAGTGTTAGTATTCGTGGTACGGTATTAACACCCTTCCAACTGGGGTTATAGGTTAAATCCTGATTAGCTCAAATTAGGGAATGTCGGTTAGATAATACCTCCCACAGTCTCAGATACATCCTTAGTTACAGTCCAAGTTCATTTATTCAATCTTACTATTGTTTGACCAAAGCATATAGATTTTAGTTATTTTAGTATTTTAGTTTATAGATTTTACTCAATTTATGTTATATGCTTGGTCATGCATCCTCAGTATCTACAGATTTTCATATATTTTCAGTATTTATGAAATTTCATGCAGACTCAGTATTTATAGATTTCCACATATTCCCAGTACCTACAGATTTCATGCCCTCTATTCAGTACTCTATGCTTTACATGCATATTCAGTTAATTATTAGTTCTATTATTGAAACCATGCATATCGTCCTACCTCATTTAGCATACCAGTACATTTAAAGTACTGATCGCATACCTTTTCTTTTATGCTATGATGTATTATATCATAGGTTCTGACGCTCAGTTCCTGATTTCTGATTAGAATTATTAGATCCACAGCAGTAGCAGTAGTGAGTCCTCATACTTTGAGGGCCGGCTTACTTTAGTTCATGTCTTAGTTTAAAAGTTAGTTGGAGTTAGTTGGGGCCTGTCCTAGCAACTCACAGTCATTCAGTTTTAGTGGCTTATCAGACGTTAGAGTTAGTTATTCAGTATTCAGACATTGCATTCAGTTATCAAGTTTATTAGTATTATATCAGATCTAGTCAGATATTTCTATAGACTCATATTTTAGTTTTGAATTCAGTTATTAAAACCATATGGCATGTCAGTATTCTTCTACATTTATGATCATGTTATTAAGTTCTCACAGCAGGTACCACCTCATGGGTTAGCTTGTGGTCCCTCAAGACTGTAAGCACCGTGTAACGCCCAGGGTGTCCTCTCAGGACGTTACAAGTAGCTGTTGATGCAGTTTCAGGGAGCTCCCTTATTCTTTCTTATGCTTTATTGTTCATGCAGTGAGGACACTGCAAAATTTGGGTTGGGGGCACTTGTCTCTGTGCATTTATTTATTTAGGCCGACACTATTAAAATTTCTAGATATTTTGATGTTCTTTTTGAGGATTTCTATTTTTATTTAGGTTGTAATATTTGGGCACTCTAATGGTGCCCACATTTGCATAGATTAGTCATTCTATTTTGTTTTATATTGTTGTTGTGTCTTGATTTTACTTGTGATGATATCCAACAAGTATTTCTCTTTGATGGATTGAGTGACGACATTCTTTAGGGGAAAGCATCGTGATTGGGTTTGGAGCCATGGATGAAGGGGAAGTCTGACTACCCGTAACTTTGGAGCTATAAATACAAGGGAAGTCTGAGTACTTATGGCATTTTGGATTTGGGATCGCACTTATACCTTTGGAAATATTTGAGTAGCTATATGGTTTGCCCGTAATAAAGCTAAAATGTGAGACGAAGGCTTGAGTTGGTTCCATAATTAGCATATTGTGCATGGTGAAAACACAAAGAAAACACTCCACAAATTTTGGCTTGTAAAAATTGGTAGATACTTTATTTTGTCTCTAGTGGGAGGGAAAATTGAGTCTCCTTTGCGAATTTGCATGCCATGTGTGGTGAGCTTATTTGTACAAATCTCATGTAAACTTATACCATCTAGAACTTGCCCCTTTTGTCTCTCAAGGCTAAGCTTATTAGGCCATCTTTGTGAACTAGGAACCCACTCTAAGCCTAAATAGCCTACCCATACATAGAATAGGACCCTTAGATCCCCAAGTTCGAGCCTTCAAACCTTTATTTGGAAACCACGTTACAAGTTATGTACCATTCACAAATTTTTCCTTCTCTTGAGCCCAACCCTTCTTGAACATAAGAAATAAAAATTAAGGCTAAATGCCTAAGTTGGGGGTGGTAAGTTTAAAAGAGTTGACTTTGGTCCATTGTAGTATAAATGGACACCTTTGAGCCTAGCATTGAAAAAGTGAAAAAAAATAAATGATGAAAAGAAAAATGAGGCATATATTGCAAAAGAAATAAGCAAAAAAATGATGCCCTCAAAAAGTTGGGGAAATCAAGGCTCTTAAAGTAGGCATGTGTAAGGTGTGAAAACAATAGGAGTGGTCCATGGTCACAAGTTAGTTGAAATGGTGTGATTTGGATGTTAAAGGAGGGTTAATCCACTTTGTTCCAAAATGTTATCCTACCCTTCCCCAAACCTACGTTACAAGCTCAAAAGGCCCTTTGAGATCTCCAACAAAGTGTATTCATTATAGTGGTGATTGAAAATAGGGGAAAGCCTATGTCATGGTACTTGTTAGAATTGAGAGTATTTGTGTGAGAGAGAGTCTTTCACTTAAATCCCCTTTGTTGAATACTAGATAACTTGGTATTTTTAGGATTTTTCTTTTCGTGAGGAGGAATGTAAATGAGTTGAGGTGGGTGATTTTGTCATGTCCCAAAAATTTAATGCCAAAAGAGTATATCGAAGTTAAGGTCAAATGTGGGTCACTTCTAAAGTACTAGTGATTGTTTCATGGTTGCTCTTTAAAATCTTTCGCACCCTTGAAAATTGTATTTCATGTTGAGGGGTATTGTGTGAATAGTGTTGCCCATGTTTGACGATCTATTTATGGTAGTAACTAAGCTTGAAGTCATTGTGATCACTGGATCGTATAACTTGGGCATAAATGTGCATAGTCTCATGGAAAGAAGTAGTGTTGCTTGAGTACAAACAAAGCCTTAATTTGGGGCTGTTGATGAGTGGTGAATTTAGAACTCATTTACACTAAACAATCGTTCACACTACTATGAATTGAATGTATAAATGAGACATGTTTGTATTTAAATGAGCTAATTTCTATATTTTTGCATGCACATAGGTGATGAGATAGAAAGATACCGATTTTAGCTAAATAAAGATCAAAAGGACAGAAAAAGGACACAACTGAGACCCTACATGGATTAGACTTAGTTATTGTGATCGCAGTCTAAGGTTTGCGATCGCGGCTAGTAAATATTGTTTAGCAACCACGATCATGGTAGCCGTGATCGCGATAAAACTAATGCGATCACGCCTTAGAGGGATTTTGGCCCAGGGAAGTTTTGTAATTTCACTCAACCGAACAGAATTCTTTTTAGAGGTTAAAACCCCTTCCCTTTTGGGTGTTCTAGATTATTGAAACATTTTTGAATTTGAAGTTTAAAACCCTAAATTGGGAAAGAAGTGTAATTTGATTTGGCGACTTTGAATTTAGAATTTGTGAAGAATGGATGCTTTGCATAATCCCTATGATATATTTTTCTGTCTTTATTCATGATTAGATAAACTTTTATTATCTTGGGATTATGTTGAACTAAGGCGCAATTATTTATGGGTTGTGATGGATTTATGTATATGCTAGTTTGTTGATGATGAGTTTTGCTATTGCTGGTTTAAATTAGTTGAGATTTGTGGGTAAAAGCCTCAAATACCCAAAATGGGTTTGTGGGTGAATACTCCAAACTCTTGAAAGCTCAAACCATCCTTGAAAGAGGGGGTTGAGTGAATATTTGAAATCCATATCATCTTTAAAAGAGGGATATGGGTGACAAGGCGATAGTAGACAATTAATGAATGTAGTTTTCTAATTTTCACTATATTAAATATAAGGGTGATTAAGAGTTGACTATATCATCTTAAGCATCTTCCTAGAAATAGGGATGCCCAATTGAAGTAATAGGTGGTTGAAAGTTGACACACATTTTAGGTACCCGAAATGGTCAATGAGTGAAATTCTTGAGGTTTTGTTGATAAAATAGCCTCAAGGATCTTAGACCTAGCCTACCATATTGTTGATAACTAGCATGTAAACTAAATCTTCATGCACCCATGCATAACTTGCCCTTAGGTAGACATAATCCCAAGATTCTTCTCATATCAAATTTAAATCACAATTGTTGTTCACTTTGTTGACTTGAGTTGCTATTGAAATAAAACGTGCCAAATGACCCCCCTACCTCCATTTTGGTTTCTGTAGATTCATATTTCGGGTAGCTTATTAGTAATATTTAACACCCATAGGACTAGAATTCTAATTTCACTCCTTGTAGATTCGACCTCAACATAAGTTGAGCTATTGACAACGACAGTCCTCTTCCAATTTTGAAGGTATAGGTGATGGTTATCAATTGGTCAAAATAGTCTCTAGAAAAGTAAGCAGAATAAGAAAAATGTTATTTCCAATAAAAATAGAAAAAACAAGTGACATTAAGATACTAAAGGTCGAATAGAGTAAAGTAAATAATTATGATGATAAATTTATAAAGTAAAAAAAACAAGATGATAAATTTATAAAGTAAATAATATGATGATAAATTTATGAAGTAACACGATTAACTATGGTTAAGTATTAATATTTATATTTAAATAATGTGATAAATGTCATTTATTTATTAGTAGAGTGTATACATCCGGTGTGTGTAAATATTTACCCCTTCTTCGATCATAATTGCTCAAGGACAATAAATAATAGAAATACTATGATTAATATATTTAGATCCCTATCTATATATAGTGAATTTTCTCTGATATCAAGTATATTGGCCATGTCACAATATTACCTTTTTATTATGAATAAAAAACAGTGTACCTATTCTATATCTATATCTTTATCTTTATTATATTAAAAGTGTGAAGTGTCTTAAAAATATTATTTGAACTTTTGTCCTTCATTAAAAGCTATTTTTTTCATATAAAATCATCTTTTTATATTTTTTATGATATTAAATACTGACTATAATAAACATATTCAAAATTTTATAGAGAAGGTTTTCTTATTATGGTTAAATTCTAAGTAGGACAAAAAACCTTTTCCAACTAACATAGGCTTGACCAAAAAAAAAAAACTCAAGGCAAAAAAAAAGAGAGAAAAACTTGACCCCAAAAAATAGGCAAAATTCCAACATCCAAAAAAAAAGTAGCAAACGATTTTCCCAAAAAATAGGCAAAAACCATGGCAAAAGACAAAAAGAAGGAAAAAAAAATTCTAACTAAAATAGGCTTGGTTGAAAAATAAAGATAAAACACCATAATTTTAAATATTAATATATCATTTTTTCATTAAAAAGAGTTCTAAAATAAATGGTTAAAATAAAATATTAAAAGAAATATGCTAATAGATTTTATTTAACTTCGTTATCATGAAGCTCAACATTCTCAAAGGACGCAACTCATAATAATGGTGTACAACTATGTAAGGAATTTGAGCAAACTTTCATGGTTAAATTTCCAACAAGCACATATATTGCAATTTTCATATTCATTCTAGCACCACTATTTTAGAAGATCGAGAAATGGTATTGTAATGACTTAGACTTTGATGATTTATATGAAATATATATTTCTGTATGATTTAATCCTTTTCCCCCTCTCCATGGTTGTGTTGTGGTGTTTTTGGGGTGTGAAAATGATTGACATGATTTTTGATAAATTTTGGTGCAATTTATATGATATTTTGATTTTTGGTGTCTTCGAGAGTTTAGTGTTGACTTTAGAAAGTCAACATCTTTTGATCTGTTCATTGGATTGCAAAAAGTACTATACCAGCAGATCCGAAACATCAATTTTAGAATGGTAACATGGTTGGTATGATCTTATGGGTTTGAAATCTCATTTCGATGCTCAGTTTGAGAAGTAATTTTGGATTTCGAAGATCAACTATATGAATGAGATGTTTTCTCAAAAATCTGATATCGCCATTGAGTTCAGATTGTTAAATTTAATAGGGTAGCATAGTTTGTTTGCATTTAAGGAATCCCAGGTAAATTCTGAGGGGCCTGCAGAGACTAGGAATTTCAGCAAGTCCCCAGCTAGTGCACCTCTTAGCTGGTGCACCCTAAATTGCGATACCTAATCCTCGATCGTGATAGCCACATCAGCCAAGTACCGAGATCGTGATATTTGATCCGCGATCACGATGCGTGGGCATTTAAATACCCATGTTTCATCATTTTTAAAAAAAATTAGACTTGGAGCTTAAGGTTTCATGATTTTGAGCAACTGTCTCTACTTTTAAGCTTGGGTAAGATCCATAACACCTATTTTAATTATTTCCTTCAATTTTTATTATTTACTTCTTATTTTAAACCCAAATTAAAATATGGAATTAGGGAATTTTGGCCCATAAGACCTAAAAATTGTATTTCTCCAATTTAAACCTCAATTTCAAACCTTTTCTTAACCTGGGTGGAGGTTTTAACCTTATAATTATCAATTTTTCCTTAATTTCATAGTTAGAACAACTTCAATTCTTGATTTTTTAATGGATTTCGGGGATTTTTATTTGGTAACGCTTGAAAATATTTTTTTTTTGTTTAGACTTCATATTTAACTCATTTTCTCTGGGGTTTTCAATTGTAGACTCCTAAAATATAGGGAATACATTTTAAAATAAAGTTATGATTTTGCCCTTCTTTTCCAAAAATCCATTTCGGGGGTCTATTTTGACCTGACTTGAAACTAAGCAATATGGGTATCTTTAGCTTTATTTTGATATGTACATTCTATATTTCCATGTTTTATTTGATTATTTGATCGTTCATGAGGAGTGAGGATTTGGATTGAATCCTTTTGTTCTAATTTTTGGCATTTGAAGTAGGTTATGAATTAACTTCTTTCCGACTGGGTTGGGAAGTTAATTTTGATACAAAAGCATGTTAAGGGTGTGATCTTGA
Source organism: Capsicum baccatum var. pendulum (assembly GCA_030864225.1). Classification (NCBI taxonomy): domain Eukaryota; kingdom Viridiplantae; phylum Streptophyta; class Magnoliopsida; order Solanales; family Solanaceae; genus Capsicum; species Capsicum baccatum. The sequence continues at coordinate 74,612,549 of CM061561.1, read as the reverse complement.
AAAATGTCTATTGTATAGTGTTGTGACCATATGGAGGCCTATATGTGATGTGATTGGTAGTTTTGGGATATTATGTGCTATGTGTGACCATGTGGGAACCTATGTGATGTTGATAGCCTATATGTATGAAAATAATCGTATCTTGTTTTATGAAAATCCTATAGTGGTACCAGTTGTGTATTGTGATGTGTTCATACTCTATTGTCATATGAATCATGTTGCTTTTCATTGATGGTTGTAAATATTGAATGGATATTTAGCTCACTTGGTTGGTATATTGATTGGATATGAAAATACTCATTATGGTTGGTTAAGAGCATTATATCTTCATATCATGTACATTCATAAAATATTGATTCCACCTTGGAAATACTGAAAAATTAAGAAACATTGGCTTTATCAAATAGAAAATGTGATATCTTATAAAAACCTTCCCCGATGGATGTGCCTAGGTTTAGATATGGATATGGATTGTATACGGGTTGACGAATGCCCCATGGGTCCCACATCTTTTATCTTTAGCTTTATAGGTGTATATAGATGTTCTGCGAGAGTCTCGAGGCTTTGTGATTACCCCATGCATTACATCATCATTCTTATCATTTTCACTATATTCACTTTATTATGATTGTGATATGATTGTATTTCTTCCTTGACTTGTTACCTATCCATTTGTTATATCTTTTTTTACTTGTATTTGATGTTCTTGTATATGTTGTCCTTATGTGATTTACTTGTATGAGGTATAATGTAAACTTGTGGTCCTTGTTCTTTCTGGTGTTTGTTGCAATATATGTGAGTATTATAGAACTGTTACTGCAAGCGGTGTGGGCTACCACTGTGGGATATTTTATGATTGCAGGTGATATACCCTTAGTGTGTATTTTGTATGCTTTATTATATACTTTTCTCAGTCTTCCTATGATACCTATTTAGTAGAAGTGAACTATACTCACTCTTACTCTGCCCTTTTAGTGCATATCTTGGTTTAGGTATGCCCCATGTTGGTTGATTCGGGGCATATTTGGATCTTTACAAGGTAGTGATGGATTTCATGAGTTTAGAGTCTACTACTACCTCTTCTTATTAGACTATGTCTTTATTATTCTTCGAAGACAGAGTTATTCCTATGTATTATATTTCCTTGAGTTACATTAGTAATTCTTACACTGTGACACTAGGTTTTGGGAGTTATGACTTTATTGTTTATGTTTTTTTCTTCTTTCATATATTGATTGTGATTCGGCTTTGTTTTAGAATCCTTGTCATGGGTTTTGAATGTTAATTTTTTATTTGTATCAGATTGTGTTATGGGCTTACTTGTCAAGGTTTGCCGCGACAAGTGCTATCACGACCCTTGGATTTTTAGGTCGTGAAAAATTGACATAAGAGAAGCCAGATTCATTGGTCTCAATGTTGTAAGAATTAGATGTCTGATAAAGTCTAGCGTATCGGTATGTAGACTTTTGTATCTATCTTTTAGAGGCTATAGGATATCTTTACAAATTTTTCTTATTTTTTCCTAATCATGCAGCTTTTATTCAGGACTTGTGTTCTAAGTCATATTTTACTTTTTTAACGTAGATGGTGATGACTAGGTTTTATGAGGTTAGGGATGTAGAGACTTCATTCAAAGAGAGAGCCCAGTCTAAAGGGTGAGTTGTAAGTCGTGGGCGGACTCAAGCTAGTGGACAGGCATGTGGATTTTCCCCATCTAGGAGTTGTATGAGGGGAATTTCCCCTGAGCCTAGTGTTGAGCATGTTTGAGGTATGAGTCTTACTTCAATTCCACCGAGCTCTTTTACCTTATCTTGGAGGTGTTTTTGGTTTGCTTGTTGGCCCGTTTGGAAGGTTCTCCTTTGAGTTTTCCTGGTGTCCCCCCAGCTCCAAGTATTATACCTCCATTTATGCTAGAGTCTTCTTATGGTGTTTCTTCAGTCTCAAGTGCGGATGCTCCGATCATACCTACTTCTACCCTTGGTAATTATTAGAACCTGAGTGTTACTCCTCCTTAAGTGATGATATATGAGTATGGTATTTTGAGATCAGGAGTTTAACCATTATTTATGTTACCTCCTCATATGATATTTGATCCTGCCAGATACACTATGCCTCTTCTTATTACGATTACAGTGATGCCTTCTAAGGATCAGAAGTGGTTTGAGAGATTTCACTCATTTGGGTCCTCCTAGATTCATTTATGTTGTGGGAGAGGATGCCTATGAGATCCTGATTAATTGTTAAGAGATGTTGTATAATTTGGGTTTGCTTGATTCTTATGGGTTGGTTTATACTACTTATTAGTTGAGAGATACTGCTAGAGATTAGTGGACATTACTAGTTAGCTGCAAACCTATCAATTCTTCATAGATGACATAAGATTAGTTTGCCAAGAACTTTTTTGGAGAGATTTATGCCTTATAATCTGAGGGATCAGATGAGAGATAAATTTGATCATCTGGAACAGGGCTCTATGACTGTTGCAGAGTATGAGGCATACTTCCATGCCTTATCCAGATATACATATGCTAGGATTGCGATCGATTCTGAGAAGAATCAATAGTTTGTGAGTGGGTTTGATGTTTCTCTTCAGTTGGATACGTCTCAGATGGTTGTACTTGGAGCATCTTCTCAGAGTATAGTGTGTGATGCTAAGATAACTTAAGATATTCTTCGAGCATCTCAGTTAGGTGCTAAGAAGGTGCACTATTTTAGAGAGTTTAGAGGTCATACTTATCTATTCAAAGATTTTAAAGGTTTTTGTGGGTATCATGGTAGGCCAGTGCAGGTAGCCTTCCAAGGTTCAGGTGGTAAATCCTCTAGTTCAGCAATTCAAGGTGGTCACTAGGGCCCAATGGTACCTTCTACTGTAGAGTTAGGCCGTAGAGGTTGTTTTGTGTTTGATAAAATTAGGCATTTGTCCAAGGACTTCCCCTACTGTATGATCAAAGATACTCTTATTTCAGTTTTGAGAGGTAGGGGTTCTGCTAGAGATGCGAGAGACAGAGGTAGTTGAGCTCATAATGGCATTTGCGGGGCTACTCAGCCAGTTGTTGGTCATGGATAATGCTATGCTATACCCTCCAGACTAGAGGCGTAGGCTTCTAATGTTGTGATCACAGTTATCCTCCCTGTTTATTTCAAATCTGCATAAGTGTTATTTGATTTGGGATCGACTTTGTCCTATGTATCTGCACATTTTTGCTTTTGGTTTTGATTATATTAATGATCCTATTCCCATGCCTATTTGTGTCTCTACCCCAATAGGAAATTCTTTAGTGGTAGATCGGGTATATCGATCCTGTATTGTGACTTTTTCTGGGCGTGAGACTTGGGTAGATTTGCTTGTCTTAGATATGGTTAATTTTGATGTCATTTTTGGTATGGATTTGTTAGATCCTTATCATGTTGTCCTAGATTGTTATGCTAAGACCGTGACTCTATATTCACCAGGTGTGCCGAGGATAGCTTGGAAGAGTGCGCTTCATTCAATTCCTAAGAGGGTTATATATTATGTTTAGGATTGTCAATTGGTTAAGAGGGGATGTTTGTCATACTTGGCTTATATTTAAGATATTAGTGTGGTTTTACCTCCTTATTTGGATTCTATTCGTGTTGTCCATGAGTTTATCGATGTGTTCTCTATGAATTTTCCTGGTATTTCTCCAGATTATGATCTTGATTTTTCCATTGATGATGAGCTGAGCACCAAGCCTATTTCTATTTCTTATTATAATATGGCCCCAAATGAGTTGAATGAATTGAAGAATTAGTTGCAGAAGTTGTTAGATATGGAATTTATCTGACCTAGTGTGTCTCCATGGGGCGTGCCTATCTTGTTTATGAAGAATAAGGATGGAACTATGCAGATGTGTATCAATTATCGATAGTTGAACAATGTGATAGTTAAGAATAAGTATCCTCTTCCTTGTATTTATGATTTATTTGATCAACTTCAGGGTGTTTCAGTGTTTTCGACGATTTATTTGAGGTTCGGGTATCACCAATAAAGGATTAGAGCATAAGATATTCCAAAGACATTTTTTTGGACTCGATAAGGTCATTATGATTTCTTGGTCATGTCCTTTGGGTTGACCAATGCCCTAGTCACATTCATGGAATTGATGAACTAGGTGTTTGGACCATATCTCGACTTCTTTGATTTGTATTATAGATGATATCTTAGTTTATTCAAAGAGTGAGGCCTATTATGGGAGCATTTACAGATTTTACTTAAGAGATTGAGGGATGAGAAGTATTATACCAAGTTCTTCAAGTGTGAGTTTGGGTTGGAGTCTATTTCTTTCTTGGGTCATGTGCTGACTAAGAAGGGTATTATAGTTGATCCAGCCAAGATTGCAGCGGTTCGTGATTGGTCTAGGCCTACTTTGCATACCAAGATTTGGAGTTTTGTTGTGTTGGTAGGTTATTATCAATATTTTGTTTAGGTTATTCATCCATTGTAGCTTAGTTGACTCAGAAGAAGATTTCCTTTTAGAGATCTAAGGCTTGTGAGGCGAGCTTCCAAAAGTTTAAGGATTTGTTGACTTCAGCTCCTATCTTAACTTTGCCTAAGGAGGGTGTGGCTTTCACCATATTTTATGATGTTGTAGGTGTTGGGTTAGGTATTGTGTTGATGCAGGAGTGTAAGTTAATTATGTATGCTTCTTGTAGTTGAATCCCCGTGAGAGGAATTACCCTACCCATGATTTGGAGTTGTGTACGGGTTTTTTTGCTTTGAAGTTGTGGACGCACTACTTGTATGGAGTCCATTGTGAGATTTTCTCAGATCATCATATCCTTCAGTACTTCTTTACCAAATCGAGATATTAATATGAGGCAACGTCATTGGATTGATTTGCTTAAGGATTATGACTTTACTATTCTCTATTATACGGGAAAGGCTAATATGGTTGTAGATTCCTTTAGCTAGAAGTTGATTAACCTGGGTATCTTGATGTATTTTTTGACCCAGGAGAGGCATTTTGCCTTAGAGGTTAAGTCTTTATCTAACCAGATGGTTAGGATTAATAGTTCAACACCTAGGCATGTTTTAACATTTGTGGAGGCTCGGTCTTCTGTGATGGAGTAGATTCAAGCTCATCAATTTGATAATGTTGGATTCAAGTTGATTCATGATAAGGTATTGAGTGGTGAGGCTAGGAAGACTCACTTGATTCAGATGATGTTTTGAGGATTAGAAGCCAAGTTTGTGTGCTGAGAGTGAGTGACTAGATTAGATTCCATCAATCTGGAGTGACTAAGATGTATCATAACTTGAGACAACATTACTGGTTGGGTGATATAAGGAAGGATGTAGTAATTTCCAGTAGGTAAAGGTCGAGTATTTAAGACTTGATGGATTGATTTAGAGGTTACCCATTCTTGAGTACAATTGGGAACGAATCACTATGGACTTTGTGATCGGATTACCTTGCACTTCGCATGGTTCTGATAGTGTTTGGGTTATCGTGAATTAGTTAACCAAGTCTGCTTATTTGATTTCAGTCCTGATCTTTTTTAATACTGAAAGAATGGCCCATACTATATTCGTGAGATTTTGCTCCTTCATGGGTGGAAGTGTCCATAATTTAGATTGAGGTTTTGTGTTCACATCTCATTTTGGGAAGACTTTTCAGGATGAGTTTGGACTCGGGTTGATCTTAGCACCGTATTTCACCCCCTGACTGATGGTCAGTCAGAGCGAACTATCCATGTTTTGGAGAATATGCTCTACTCTTGTGTGATGGATTTTTTGGTCAGTGGGAGCAGCATTTAGCCTTGGCAGAGTTTGCGTATAATAATAACTACTATTCAAGTATCGATATGACTCCTTTTGAGGCATTCAATGGTAGGAATTGTCTCTCTCCAGTAGGTTGGTTTGAGGTTTATGAGGTTAGACCCTGAGATGCAGACTTGCTTCATGAGTCTTTGTATAAAGTTCAGATAATTCAGGATAGACTTCCAGTGGCTCAGAGTTCTGTAGATTGTTGACTTCTTGCCTGAGATTTGGTGTTGGGGATCGTGTTTTTCTTCATATTTCACCCATGAATGGTGTGATGAGGTTTGTAAAGATGGGCAAGCTTAGCTCCAGGTATTTTGGCTCATTTGAGATTCTTCGGACTGTTGGTGATGTGGCTTATGAGTTAGCTTCCCCCCCCCACTTATCAGTTGTTCATCCAGTTTTTAATGTTTCCATTCTTTGTTGTTACATTTCAGATGAGTCTCATATCATTCATTGGGAGTCAGTTCAGTTAGATGAGATGTTGTCTTTCATTGAGGAGCCGGTCTACATATTGGCTAGGGATGTTAGATAGTTGTGCTCTTTAGTTATTCATGTGGTTAAGGTCCAGTAGAGGCATCGACCTGTAGATGAGGATACTTAGGAGGTCAAGTCTGATATGCATAGTTCTTATCCCCAGTTTTTTGTTGATTCAGGTATTTCTCTTTTAACTCGCTTTTAACTCATTTTTGCTTGAGTATTCAGTTGTAGACTCCTAACAATATGGGGACCATGTTTCTAGAATAAAGTAATGATTTTCCCACTCCTTTTCAAAAACCCGTTTCGTTAGTCCATTTTGACCCCAACTTGAAACTAGGTATTAAGGGTATCGTTGGCTTTCTTTTGATGTATAAATTCTATATTTTCATATTTTAATTGATTCTGGGACCCTTTTTAAGGAGTAATAATGTCACGACCCAAACCAGGGCTTGGTCGTGCTGGGTATCTCAAGTTCCACGTGGACCGAAGATCACCCCCTGCACCTAACCCAACCAAACATAACATTCCCCAATGTCAGATGAATTCCGAACATATAATAAGATAATTTAAAGAATAAATGATACTTCTATGATCCATAACCAACAACCAGCCAAAACAACCGACTAACATCACCTAAGTTCACAGTAATCCAACAAAGCCTCTACAAAATCTGAATATCAATAAAGTGTAAGTACATACCCCCGACTATAGCCAAAAATAAGTCTTAGCAGGTTAAAACATAAGAGAACAAACCATGAAATATAGACTTCCGATGTATGAAAGATCCCCACTTCAATGTCAGCTCACATGCCGATCCCGAGTCCTAATCACTAAGCAGGAGAAGTAGAAGTATGACCAGTTCCTGCATTGCGTTGGGATAAAACCAAGATCAATAATTCAAATCATTCAAATCCAATGCACAAAATCAAATGCATATACATATATGTATCACATTCCCGGATAGGGAACAAGGCTTAACATGAACTTTAAAATATTATCCTGGATTGTATAGCTCAACCGTGATAACACACAATGGCACCCACGAGCTATATTAGCCTAGTTTCCCCTAGCTGGTAGGGTCCTATTGCGTGTGGCCACATGAACCAGAGGATATACATATGCACTATAGGTGACTCGAACCTCCCGACATATCAAGGTGATACGAGCACCAAATCATGTAATAAGATGTGCGGGACTTGAACCACCTAATTAGATGATAGTAATAAGAGGGACTCAAACTACTCGGTCATAAACATCCCCGAGTTGGCAACTGTATTTTCCATTATTGGTCTCTCGGATCTCCACTTTCACAATTCAGCAACACAACCCTCATTAGAACCTAACTAAAAATATCAAGCATTCCCATTCATTGAACCATATTTCGCCTTAAGACATACATTGTTGGTATCGCCATACCAACTATGCTTGAAAGGTAACAACAATATGCCAAAACAATTACATCACTTGGGGAATACACAACCCCCATGGATCAAATATGACATAGCTTGTGAAAACACAAAACCTAAAAGGTTGAATTCAAAATAATTATGCAATAGTTCAAGGATAATTCAATTCCCACATTTCACATAACTAAAACCAATTTCACAATATGGGCTTGGGGTCATAACCACTTCAAAAGTCACAAGTGTGGGGAAAATCACAATTCCCGAGTTCATTCACCATACACAAGCACCCACAAGTTCAAAACCACATTTAAAGCATGAATAATCATATGTCGACCATAGGACAACATTGTTTAACAACAAGCATTCACAACCCTAAACCCTTGTTTCAAAACCAACATCAATATCTCATGAACAATATTTTAAAATTTATGTTTTAAATAAATTAGAAATGAAGGAAGAGTAACATACCTAAAATACAAAGTTTCACATAAGGAATTAAACCCTTGATCCCTTGGATGACCAAATTCTTGGAAACCCTACGTATGGCTGCTTGAGAGAATTTGAGAGAGCTTTGGAAGTGTTTGGGTACATTAAGAGTGAAATATAACCCCCTTAAGTTCTTTATGGACGTTGGCTTTTAATTGGGCAAAGAGAAAATTATCCAAAGTGGCCTCAAATTAAAAGCTGAATTTTAGTCGTCAATGACTACGGGTGACTATATGACTCATATAGTCTCATTACAAATCTTTACCATTAGTCGTATCTAAGGCAATCTCTAAGGCACTCACAATCTATTAACCTTACGACTTAACCAATAGGACTCATAATGGGACCCTACGACTCGTAAGGTCGAGTCATAGTTAACACAAAACCCAACTGGGTAAACATTGGACATCCTACAATTTTCGCCCAATGAATCATGACAAGTCCTTATGAATCTTAGTGAGCTACTCGTACTCAGAGCATAGATTTACCACATACTTACTGATATAGTTATGATTTGAGCACAATGACTCATCATGGATCTTTAAGACTCGTGTACCAAAGTCGTACCTAGGACAACAACTCAAGCATCATTCACTGGCCACCTTACGACTAGGGTCAACCCGTCAAGACACCCTACAACTTGTAGGGGTAAGTCATAGTCAAGACAGTGAAGATAAAATTTCAAAAAAATTTCAAGGACCAAAAACTCGGGGCATTACATACTCACCCCCTTAGGATCATTCGTCCTCAAATAATAGGGCAAGGCATTTATTGGAATGATCTGACTCCAAATACAACCACACTTACCTTTAACAATGACATAAATCAAATATGTCTAGGAATTTACAATTTTCTTTAACAAAGTCAGAAAACAAGAATGTTAAGGAATATTCATACCTCATGCACGATTATCTTTTACGGGGAACAAGAACGGATATTTGGACTTCATGTCCTCCTCGGCTTTACAAGTAGCTTCCTCAACCCTTTGATTCCTCCAAAGAACCTTTATCGAAGCCATATCCTTAGTTCGTAACTGAGGGACTTGCCGATCCAAAATATTATCTAGGACTTCCTCATAGGACAATGAATCCAAAATACCCACCTCCTTCGAAGGAACATCCATTGAAGGATCATCCATGCACTTTCTCCAAGAAGGGCCTTCAGGTCTAGAATTCTTAACATGCACTAAGTGATAGAGGCACCCTTTAGAAACTAATTTTTAGGCTTTAAGATACAAGATGAACCTTCCCTAGGGAACTAAATTCCCACTCAATCACTGGATCTTTTGGGAAATAAAAATGACTCTTTAGGTCCAATAATCAAGATGCATAACACGAATGCAACCAATCCATCCCCAAAATCACATCAAAGTTAACATGTCCAACTCTATCAGATCTACCAGTTTCTCTATCATAGACACCACACAAACCCTATAGACTCTTCTAGCCATAATAGAGTCACCCATGGGGGTGGACACAAAGAAGGGTTCCAAAATATATTCAGGATCAAAGCAAAAATAGATAGCCACATAAGGGATCACATAACAGAGAGTAGATTCAGGATGATGTAGACAATATACATCACAAGAGAAGAGTTTAAGTGTACCAGTAACAACATTGGGGGACGCCTTAGAATCCTAGCTAGTGGCAAGAAAGTATAGACGATTTTGACCAGTGCCAGATTCAGAAGCAGAAGTAGCACCTTTTGGTGCGGGAGATGATGAAGTAGAAATAGTAATCTTATTTTCCCCAGAAGTAAACTTTAAAGGACAATCCTTCTGCATATAACCAATCTTACCACATTTAAAGCACTTATTCCTCCCCTCATCACAAACACCATGGTGTACGTGACCATAAAATCTACAAGGAGGATACGATAGGACTGATTGAGCCCCACTAACCTTAGGGTGGGATCTTAATGCTCTAAACCCAATATTATACTAGGAATAATAATCACCCAATAGCTTTGGATAAGGATCACTAGCCATAGAGTAGGAACTATAATTGCCCCACTTCTTCTTAGGCCAATTTCCCTCTTTTCTACCACTCTGTTGCTGACCTCTATCCTAATCCGAATAGCAAAACTTCTACTGTCTTTTTACTCATCTCTTCTTGCTGCATCATTTTTGTTTATACTTTTTCCATATACACCATAAGTCTAGATATTTTCATATCCTTGTTCACCAAGGAAGCCTTTCTCTCCAAGATCAACTCATGGGACAACCTAGAGGTAAACTTCCTCATTCTATCCCTAATGCTAGACACTAATCCAAGAGCATAATGCAACAATTGATGGAACTTCAAGGCGTATTAGTTCAATGACATCCTACCTTTCTTCAGATTTACAAACTTCTCATCTTTCACCTTTCTCAACTTTTGAGGAAAGAAGTAATCAAGAAAAGTACTAGTGAAATTATCCCAAAGAGCGAACTCAACATCCTTATCCCTAGATTGTTTTCACTATTCATACCATTGGTATGCAATATCCTTCGAATGATAAACTTCAAACCTACACCCTTTATATCAGTAATATCCATCATATGGAAAAAAATTTCTATCTCATCAATGAAATTTTAAGGATCTTCCTCAACTTTAGAACTAGTGAAATTAGGAGGACTCAAACTCATAAAATGACAAACTCTAGTGGCCTTGGAGGATGGAGAAATATAAGCAACCCACTTAGTTTGGGAGGCCACCAACTAGGTAAGCAAATGAATCGAATTGTGAAACTCAACATTAGACATATCAACTCGAGGTGCTTGAGAAGGGATAGGGAGAACCGGTAGAGGTCCATCAAGGCAATCAAAGCAGTGACCCTAGACCAAGTCTAAACTTTTGGAGTTAGACGAGCTCCATCCACATTATCCTCAAATGAGATAAAAAGATTTCCATGAGCATTAGATCTTTTGGGAGACATGATCTATAAAGCGAACATACAGGAATTAGAGGAGATTAAAGACTTTAGACTCTATAGCTTGAAATAGAACAACTAGAAAGGGAAACATTCCTAAATGCCTCGTAAACTCCCCGTTATAAGTGTGGCGCATTACACACCTATAAATGAGACTTTACTTGACATGACTTTGTTATACACCCAATGACACCAAACCTAGGCTCTCATACCATCTTTGTCATAACCCGAACCAGGGCCTAGCCGTGATGGGTATCTCAAGTTCCACGTAGACCGGAGATCACCCCCTATACTTGACTAAATCAAACGCAACATTCCCTAATGTCAGATGAATTGCAAACATATAACAATATAATTTAAAGAATAAAAGATACTTCTATGATCCATAACCAACAATCAGTCAAAACATCAAACCAACATCACCCAAGTTCATAGTAATCCAATAAAGCCTCTACTAAAACTGAATATCAATAAAGCGTCTGGACATTCCCTCGGCTATAACCAAAAACAAGTCTAAACAGTGTAAAACATAAGAGATAAAAATATGAAATATAGACTTCTGATGTTTGGAAGCTCACTGCTTTAATGTCAACTCACGAGCTGGTCGCAAATCCTAATCACTGAGTAGAAAAAGTATAAGTATGGCCAGTTCCTGCATCGCATGGGGATACAGTGTTCGAAGACCATTAGCTAGGTGAACACTAGCATGTAACTTAGGAATAAGAGATAAAATAATACCATGATAAGTGATTCTAATCATTCAATTCTAATGTACATAATCAAATGTATATACATATACATATCACATATTGGGATAGGGAACAAGGATTAACATGCACTTTAAAACTTTAATTGCGTAGCTCAACTATCATAACATACAAAGGCACCTACGAGCTATATGGTCCCAGCTCTCCCCCAGCTAATATGGCCCAGTGTATGTGGCCACACGTACCAGAGGGTATACATATGAACTTTGGGGGACTTGAACCTCCCAGCATATCAAGGTGACACGAGCACCAAATCATGTAATAAGATGTAGGGGACTTGAACCACCCGATCATAAAGACCCCCACGTTGGAAACCGTGATTTCTAGTATTGGTCTCTCCAACCTCCACATTTAGACACATCTACACAACCCTCATTCAAGCCCAATTAAAAACTTTTATCACACATTCCCATTCCTTGAACCATATTTCACATTAAGTCTCACAATATTGGTATCGTCATACCAACTACACTTGTAAGGTAACAACAACATACCCAAACAATTACATCACTTGAGGAATTCACAACCTCCTTGGTTCAAATAGGCAATAGCTTGTGAAAAAACAAAACCCACAAGGTTTAATTGAAGAACATTATGAAATAGTTCCAGGATAATTCAATTCTAACATTTCTAAAAATTAAAACCAATTTCACAATATGGGCTTGGGGTCATAACCACTTCAAAAGTCACAAGTTTGAGAAAAATCATAATTTGCTAGATTACTCACCATACCCTTGTACCTACAAGTTCAAAACTACATTTAAAGCATGAATAATCATATGTAGACCATGGGAAAATATTGTTCAATAATAAGTATTCAAAAACCTCAACCCTTGTTTCAAAACCAACATCAATATCTCATGAACAATTCTTTAAATCATGTACGTTTAATAAATTTACAACAAGGGAAGAGTAACATGCTTGAAATACCAAGTTTCTTGGAAGAAATTCAACCCTTGAACCTTTGGATGACCTACTTCTTGGAAACCTTAAGTATGTTTGCTTGAGAAAATTTGAGAGATCTTTAGAAATGTTTGACTATGTCAAGGATTAAATATAACCCCCTTTAGTGATTTATGGATGTGAGGTTTTAATTGGGAAAGGAGGAAATTGTCCAAATTTCCCTCAAATTAAAAGCTGAATTTTAATCATCAATAACTACGGGTCACTATATGACTCGTATAGTCTCATTATATCTTTTCACCATGAGTCATATCCAATGCAGTCTCCAAGGCACTCACAATCTATTGACCCTACGAATCAACCAATAGGACTCGTAATGGGACCCTACGACTCATAGGGTCCAGTCATAATCAACACAAAACCTAATTGGGTAAATGCTGAACATCTTACTATTTGCACCCAGCGAATCATAATAAGTCCTTATGACTCTTAGTGATCAACTCGTTCTCAGAGCATAACTTTGCCATATACTTACTGATTTGGTTACGATTTGAGCCTAATGAATCATCATGGATCTTTATGACTCGTGTCCCTAAGTCGTACCTAGGACAGCAACTCAAACATCATTTATTGGTCACCTTACAACTAAGGTTACATAACCCATCAAAACACTCTATGACTCATAAGGGTAAGTCTTAGTAAAGACTGTGAGGATAAAATTTTAAAAAAATTTCCAGGACCAAATACCCAGAGCATTATAGAGACTTTGGGATTGAAGGCATTTTTTTTCAATTTTCGGCATTCGAGATAGGTTATGGCTTAAATTATTTTAGACAGGGTTGGGTAGTTAATTTTGATACCAAATCATGTTAACAGTATAGGAACTAAACATGAAAACTAGATATCTTATTGTGTTTTGTCCATGTGGGGGCTTATATGTGATGTAATTGGTAGTTTTGGGATAATATATGTTATGTGTGATTGTGTGGGCTCCTATGTGATGTTGGTAGCCTATATGGAAGAAAATAATTGTTTGATGAAAATCCTATTATGGTACCAATTGTTTATTGTGATATGTTGATACTCTATTGCCATATGAATCGTGTTGGTTTTCACGGATGGTTGGAAATATTAAATGGATATTTGGCTTACTTGGTTAGTATGGCTCACTTGGTTAGTATATTGGTTGAATATGGAAATACTCATCGTGGTAGCTTGTGAGCATTACATCTTCATATCATGCACATTCATGAAACGTTGTTACCACCATGGAAATACTGGAACCACTAAGAAACACTGGCTTTTTCTGACAGAAAATATGACATCTTATAAAAACCCTCTCCGAGAGATATGTTAGGGAGGTGATATGGGTATGGATTGTATACGGATTGATGAAATGATAAGAGGAAACACTATAATAACCAAAACTAACCTAAATAAGATGAGATGAAGAAGAGATGACACAAGAATTCAAACACCACACAGGGATTCACAACACAAACACAACATATATTGAACAAAAAAGAAAAGGATAGTAGTAAGACATAAACCTTTACCAATAATAAGAACCAAGGTGTAAATAAAACACCAAGACCCATTATAACCAATAAAGGTAACACCACACTCTTAGTTTGACACAAAAGGGATTCAACTCCTCAAGAACCAACCTTTCTTAGCCAAATTGTCAATAAGAGTAATTCCATACTCAAATCAACCCTAGTTATGATTTTATACTCATAGTGAGAAGAAAGAAAGTATATAATATGAGTTCACTCAATAATTCATAAAAATATAATGAAAAATAAATACTAAAGGTCTATTTATATCTATTACATGTAATGACCAAATTTTATTAATAAAGGGAGCTCATATGGAGTGTTAAAGAGAGGCATTAAAAGACACAATTTTCAAGGCTCCTCTTCACACTTTAGCATATACACTCCATTAGGTGAACTCATGGCACAATCACAAGCTTCAATCGTCATGAACATTTCTTGTAGACCATGCAACTCTTTGTCTTGACTCCTTGAGAATGGCCTTGAGCTTCTTACTCCCATATCACAAGTATGACTTCTTTTAATTGTACCCCTTTTGTATTTATATCATTCTCTCTATCTTGAAATAAATTTGTCCACAAATTCACACTTTGAAAAAATGAAGAAGGGACAAACAAATGCAACATCCTCAAGGGTTAGGATTAGTGCAACAATTTATATGAGCATGAAAAGGGGGTATACTCTTGAAATACAACTAGAAATCCTTTGTTTTGATTATGAAACACTGAGTGTAAGCATCACAAAGGAAATGATAAGGTAAACATCAAGGAAAAATGAATTCAAGCCAAGACAATCTCTTCCCCACCCCACTAGTGTACCGGGATCAGATAGATGAAGTACACAAGGATACAAGATGAGGCTACTCTCTTCTTTAACTAGAATTCCATCCCCACAATCACATAATACATTTTTCCATTAAAAGAAGACTAACATTCAAGATTAAGGAGTTATGGCCTAATAGTATTCCTTTAACAAGATATATTCCATTATTCATAACATTTCCATTCACATGACCTCTATGAACAAAACTAGTAACAAAGCTTTCACCATACCATATGTTCAAAGAGTCATGTTCCTTATCAATATTAACTCTATAGATTTCATCACTAACTTTAGACTCTACAAGCATACTATACACATGATCAAGTAGTGAATGACATTTATAAGTGAATTGATCATAATACACATCAAGAGTACTTCCAAGGAAAGATTTATATACTTCTACACTAAGCAAACCCAAAACTACATCAATTTGGCCAATACTATCCACATCATAATAATGCAAGTTTCTAGGAGTGTAGAAGATAGAATTGTTACTTTGTAGATCATAAGAAGTGTATTTTTCACTTTGTTTTACACCATGGAAGCCTTCATGCTCCACATCACAATGGAATATGTCAAGATTTCCCCTTGGATCCATTTCTTTAACACTTGTCCCAAGATTGGAACTTTCAGCCAAGGACTCCACTAGATTATCAATCATGTGTTTGGGAGGGACTTTCTTTTTATTATACTTTGAAAATTTAAGACCTTGAACCTGCACATAATAAGAATCAATGCTAGGCAAAATGCTAGCATTTGGGTTAGTGAGTAACAGGGTCCTTTGTGGGCATGACCTACAATCAAGTGTTTTTTTCCTTTTCCAGCTTCACTACCCATGACTTGTTCTCCCCTTTATCTCTTTCCTTTCTTTTTCAACTCCTTAGCTTTTTCATTTATTTCATTCACATGGGATGATGAAAGAGGCTGAAGAGAGAATTTTTGGCCATTGAACTCAAAAGTATACCAATTAGACCTCCCATCATGCTTAGTGGATCTATCAAATTTCCATGGCCTACCCAAAAATAAGTGACATACTTGCATAGGGATTACATCACATATCACTTTTTCTTGATAATTCCCTACTTTGAACGTAATCACACATTATTGAGTGACCTTCAACTCACCATATGCATTCAACCATTAAAGCTTGTAAGGGTTCGGATGAGGAGTAGTGGGTAGTTTTAAGTAGTAAACCATGGTGACACTAGTAATGTTAAAATAACTCGTACTATCTATTATCATTGAGCACACATCACCTTTAATAAGACACTTAGTATGAAGGAGATTCTCTCTTTGACTTGGATCATCCAAGGTCTTACTAAACATGATTCTTCTAACCACATAGCTAGGTATTTCACATTCACCCTTATATGGAAAAACATCTTATTCATTTTCTTTATTTTTCACCTCATCATCATCCACCTTCTCTCCATATTGAGGCTCGACCTTATTCTTATACATTTTAATTCCCACCTCTTCTCCAAGATAATACAATTTTCCCTTCCCTAGAATCATATTTCTCTGGTTTGGGCACTCACTAGCCTTATTCCCCCACTCTTGACACTTAAAACATTAAAAACCCTTAGAATTGGGAGTATAAAACTTCTTACCTTCATGCTTTCAAAAATGATGTTGGACAACTATAATGCCCTAAGTCTGTACCGTGGATGCTACATGGTGCTCATAATCCCGAGGGATCACAAGCTAACCTATGACTAGTACCGGTTGCAATAACTGAATAATAATACTATATTATACAAAAATTAGGAATAAACTTGCCATAAGGCTCAAAACTATAAATAAAATACTGAGTACTGAAAACTAAATACTGATATATTGGTCTGAAATACTCGTCTGAAAAACCTCTACTATCTGAACAAGGAGTTGATGGGATAAGTCCCGAACTAACTCCAACTACTGAAATAAATTGAGTACTAAAATATTGGAATAATAAATCTATCCTCGAACAATAAGGACTCAACACTAGTCTGCTACTGATGGATCATGCTGCTAATTATGATCGAGAGCTCCTATATCTGAACATGTGATATAAAACATTATAGCCCAAAAGAAAGGTATGGGTCAGTACTTTGAATATACTGATATGCTAAGTGACGTAGGATGAGATGCATGGGTTCATAAGCATGAACAATACTGAGTGAATAACATGAGTATAACTAAATGAGAGTACATGCATGAATATGTAAATTGTACCTGAGGTCGTGATAACACTAGAACTGAGTTCTAAATTACTAATTTACTGATATCTGAGTTTACTGATATTGTATTTCTGTTAAATGAGCAACTGTATCAGACAGTCTTAATTTTGTGGAACTATTCTAATTTTCGTACTGAACTGAGTGACTATGTTTGATAGTCCTGATTTCTATAGAACTAAACTGAGTTCTATTCTAAAGACTGAAACTGAGACTATGGGAGGTAATCATTTAACCGACATGCACCTTTTTGAATAGATTAGTGTCCAACTTGTAACCCTAATTAGAAGGGTATTAGTACCGGACCATGGGTAAAGACAACTATGATTTAACCCTCTCTGACAGGAAGATCATTTGTCAACCCTCGCTGGCAGGAAAACTCATATGAGATGTATCAACCCTAGTATGGCTGGAAATATCTCAACCTATGCTAGTTACATAGTTCTGTAATACAGGTATTGCTTCTAAGGATCAAACCCTCTCTTACAGGGATGCCCCTATCCCTGGGTTCGCTCGGTACTAAATCATACTCCCAACTGAATAGACACTAAACTGATTCCTAATCCATACTAGGTTTAACTAAACTATTACTGATTATATTATCTAACTGAACTGAACTGAGTTTATTGAGTTCCATTGACTGACAGAATACTATTGAATTCTATTAACTAACTGAATTTACTGAGGTTTGAACTGGATACTGAACTGGACTCGACTGATACTGAGTCTACTAAGTTTTTCCTAAGTTTTGTAACTGACTAAGAGTACTACTAATTGTGACATGATTGAGATTATTTTGTAACTGACACTGGATCTAGGTAAGCAACTAAATTGTCGGGTATTAAATACCCCAAGACTCGATAGCATGAAAAGTAAATCACTGCATGACTTTAGTAGAATCTTGGTACTAGCTTGCTAATAATACATTCACTTAGACATCTTTGGTCAAACACTTGTTATATATGAGCTTGTGTTACAATTGATATGACACAATAACATGTTATGCTTGGACTAGTCTAATCACATAAGAATTTTGACAAACATTTGGGGAGCATGGGTATTTCACATATCAATAAACATGTAGTAATATCATGGATTTTACATTCAACTTTAAATTTTAGAGTTTGACATGTAGTTCAAAAATTCAATTCATAATTAAACTAGTTTGCATGAAACTTGGGACAAATCTTGGAATTAGATCACCATTAACATCATAATCATTAATACATTCAAGATCCAATATGAAATCCATGAAATCAATTAACTTGTATTTAGAAAGAGTTTCTTGAACTCCAAGGGTGGAAGGAAACCCTTGGATGAACACTTCACATACCTTGATACTCAAATTTGTGAAGAATGATGGAGTGTTATTGAAGACTGAATCTTGAATTAGAGATCCTAGGGTTTGCTTCTTGTAAATTTTTTAGAAAGATAAATCGATTTTGCCTCTAAAGGGGGTTAATTTCTTGTTTTGGGGGATGACATAAGATGGAAAAAGACCAAATTACCCCTAAGGACGTGACTTTTTTAACGATTAAAAATTGATTTAACGACGCGCAGATTGATACACCACGTCGTTGGTATCTACGCAATAGCCAACGCATCGCGTCGAGTCCGCATCGGTTCACTGGAATTAGCACTGTGAGCTAGGAAGAAATACTCATCGACACTATGGGAGACGCGACACATCGAGATCGCATCGATCCATTGGTTTGAGCTTTTAAATGAGTTTCAAAAGAAGTCCAAAAAATTTGAAATTTATCCAAGAACACCTACTGACATTCCTGATTATGAATTAACCTAAAAATAGATATTTAAAAGTCATAAGGGTCATTAAAAAGTATTTCCAACTTACAAAGGCTAAAATAACTCTAAGTATGAACACTTAGCTGAATTCTTTTCTAATTCTGGGACCCCTTACTAGCTTTTACAGGACTAAATCAAGCTTAGGATTTTGCGGGGTCTTACAATATCTCCCCCTTGGGAACATTTGTCTTCTAATAAGACTGACTAAGCTAAGAATACTAACAGACTAAACTTGTTTACTGGACATGCATAACTACAATATGATTTCATAACTGACACTACTGATATGCTAAAATTTCATACGGAACATGCATATCTGATGCATGAGTACGTAGCTGAACATGATTCATGAATGCATGACTGGGATTTCTAATAAGCTGAGTTTCTCATGATGAATATGCATATCTGATGCATGAAGTCACAACTGAATATACAATGGTAACTTGTACCAAGTCTATAAAGAAAATCTGAGCATGGAACTAAGTTCAAGGGAAAACTGTTACATTAGGCTGAGTCTGCGTTTGCAGAGAAGAGGTGGGGATACTTGGTTTGCATATCTACTTCTTCTTTACAAGTAGCTCCCTCAACGGACTGGTTCTACCAAAGAACTTTGACTAAAGGGACCTCTTTGTCCTCAGTCTGTGAATCCGATAATCAAGGATTTTGACTGGAATCTCCTCATAAGAGAGGTTGTTCTAAATATAGATACTCCCTACAGGGACTATAACTTCTAGGTCATCTATGCATTTATTTATCAAGGAGACATAGAACACTGGATGGACTAAAGCAAAATCTAAAGGCAACTCAAGCTCATAAGCTACCTTTTTGAAATGGCTGAGAATTTGGTAAGGACCGACATATCAGGGACTGATATTCCCTATCTTGCCAAACCTATTTACTCCTTCTATAGGAGAGATTTTCAAATACACATAATTACTAATCTCAAACTCAAGATCCTTTCTGCGCACATCATCATACAATTTTTATTGGCTTTGAGCTATCTTAAGCCTTTCCCTGATCAATAGAACTTTTTCTAAGGTATTAAATACCAAGTCAGGCCCTACCACTATGACCTCACCCACTTTAAACCAACTAATGGAAGATCTACATCTCCTTATTTAGAGCACCTCAAATGGAGCCATCTGAATGCTGGAATGATAGTTGTTGTTATATACGAACTCAATCAAGGGAAAGTGGTCATCCCAACTACCTTTAAAGTCTATCGCATATGCTCGTAACATATTATCTAAAGTCTGAATGGTCCCTTATGCTTGACTATCTATCTGAGGGTGAAAAGCTATGCTAAGGTGGACTTGGGTAATGTGACCAACTCTCTGACAAAGAGCTTGGCATAGTCCTCAGCTAAATAAGAGGTATGGCCTGGAAGGAAATGAGCTGAATTGGTCATCCTATCTAAATTGGACCAAGCTGAATCATGCTAACAATTAGTACGAGAGAAACCCATCACGAAGTCTATGTTCACCTCTTCCCATTTCCAGGTGGGAATACTGAACTCCTGTCAATCTTAACCTGCTGACATGTTTACAACTTAGCCACAAACTCTACAATGTCTCTCTTTATCACACTCTACCAATAGATCTCTCGCAAATCACGGTACATCATAGTGGCCCCTAGATGAATAGAGTAACATGCACCATGCATTTTTGCAAGAATGTGCTATCTTAGGTCATCTACACCAGCACACATAGCCGACCCTAACAACGTAATTCACCATCTCCCCCTTGGGAGAAAACCTCTATCTTCTAATCTCTGACTGATTCTTTTAACTTAACTAGGCTGGGATCTATATCCTGATTATTCTTCATTTTAAAAACCATGGATGATTCTAAACTACTCTGCACTTATACACTACCTTCTTCTGAATCGACTAAGCAAATACCTAGTCGGACAAACTCATGAACTTCCTGAGCTAACTTCTTCCTACCATCATCCACATGAGCAATACTACCCATAGACATCCTACACGAGCATCCAAAATTACATTTGCTTTGCCTAAATGATACAGAACACTTATGTCGTAGTCTTTAAACAATTCCAACCACCTTCTCTGATAGTGGTTTAGGTCTTTCTGATAAAACACATACTGTAGGTTTTTATGGTTAATGAGCATATTGATCTGTATACCATACAAGTAGTGCCTCCAAATATTTAAGGCAAATACTACTGCTGCTAACTTAAGGTCATAAGTTGGATAGTTCTTTTCGTGGGGTTTGAGCTATCTAGAGGCATAGGCTATGACCTTACCTCTGTATCAAAACACACCCAAACCAACCCAGGAAGCATCACAATACATAACAAAGCCGTCAGAACCATCTAGCAGGGTCAAAACTGGAGCTGTAGTGAGTCGAGTCTTTCAACTCCTGAAAACTTTTGTCACAAGAATTTGACCACTGAAATTTAACGTTCTTCTAATTCAATCTAGACATAGGGGATGCAATAGAAAAAAATCCCTAACAAATCATCGGTAATTACCAGTCAAGCCTAAGAAACTCCTAATATCTGATAGAGAGATAGGTCTGGGATAGTTTCTCACTGCTTTAGTCTTTTGGGGATCAACTCTAATGCCATCACTGGAAATGATATGGATGAGGAAAGCTACTGAACTTAGCCAAAATTTGCACTTAGTTAATTTGGTGAATAGCTGATGGTTTCTGAGAGTCTGCAATACTATTCAGAGATGGTCTGCATGATCATGCTTGCTGCAGAAGTATACAAGTATATCATCTTTGAATACTATGATGAATAGGTCCAAGTACTTCTTGAACACATGATTCATCAAGTCTATGAAAGCTGCTGGGGGATTAGTACGACCAAATAACAAGACTAAGAATTTGAAGTGAACATACTGAGTTCTGAAAGCTGCCTTCAGAATGTCAATTTCTCTGACTCTGAGCTGATGATAGCCTAATCTGAGGACTATCTTAGAAAATTCATTTGGCACCCTGAAGTTGGTCAAACAAGTCATCGATTCTGTGAAGTGGATACTTGTTCTTGATAATGACTTTATTTAGATGATGGTAGTCTATACACATTCTGAGAGAACCGTCTTTCTTACGCACGAATAAAACTAGTATGCCCCACAGGGATACACTGGGTCTGATAAATCCATTATCTAGGAGATTCTTTAATTGTTTCTTTAATTCTTTAAGTTCTTCTGGAGCCATTTTGTATGAAGGAATAGATATGGGCTAAGTATCTGGAAGAAGGTCTATTCCAAAGTTGATTTCCCTTTTGGGAGGAACTCTAAGAAGATCTTTGGGAAACACATCTGGGAATTCACATGCTATTAATACCGACTCAAGAGTAAGGGTTTCTGATATAGAGTCTTGGACTCGGATGAGATGGTAGACACATCCCTTAGATATTATTTTCCTTTCCCTAAGGTAGGAAATAAGCTGACCCTTAAGTGTTAAAGTACTACCTCTCCACTCTAGGATGGGCTTATTCGGAAACTGAAATTGGACCATTTTATTTCTGAAGTCGACTGAGGTATAGAAGGAATAAAGCCCATCTATTCCGAGAATGACATCAAAATTGTTCATCTCTAATTCGACTAAGTATGCTGAAGTGACTTTCTGAAATACCATAAATGAATAGTTCTTGTTTACCCATCGGGCTATGATAAATTTACCCACTGTGGTAGATACTGAGGACTCTGCTAGAATTTTAGGACTGACTCCAAAGTAAACAACTATATAAGAAGTTACACAAGATAAAGAAGCTTCTGCATCTACCAAAGCATAAACATACAAATGATAAACTTGTAACGTACCAGTGACCATATCAGGAGAACTTTTCTGATCCTATCGGGACTAAAGTACATAGAGTCTATTTGGGCGTTGCCAACTGGTGGAACTGGAAGCAGCACCCTACTGATTTGAGCGATCGAACTGAGCTGAGGAACAATTATGCTGACACTATAAACCCACTTGAGGACACTATCTGAATCTATAGCCTAACTTGCCACATCCAAAACATACCTCACTGCTAGCTCTGCAGATACCCAATTATTTATGCCATACTTTTGTCAGAGAGAATTTGTTTGGGCACTGCTAACACTACCCTAAGGTTAAGGACCTGACGTCCTATCTCTATTTCCATCTATAAATTTTAGAATGGGAGCACTGGTTGAGGACGGACCTGGAACTAAGGATTTTGGACAAAACTAAAAGCAAAGTTAAAACTACCTATTTTCGCTCTTTTATTCTCCCTCTCCTTTTCCCTATTCTTAGCCTCCTCTATCTGCTAAGCTTGGATCATGAGCCTGGATATGTTCATTTTCTTATTCAACATTGTGGTCCTACACTCCTTGACCACACTATTAGACATGCCAGAAACAAACTTACTCATCTTAGATCTGCTATCTACTACCATATGAGGAGCATATCTGGCTAATTGAGTAAGCTTGAGAGAATACTCTAGAACCATTATGTTGCCCTGCTTTAAATTTATAAATTTAAAAACCTTCGCTTCCATAAACTCTAGCGGGAAGAACCTATCCAAAAACGAAATAGCAAACTCTTCCCATTTTATGGGCCCTGAATCTGTGGCCCTCTGTACTTTCCACTATTTGAACCATGAGTGAGCCATATCCTTCAAATGGTATGCAGCTAACTCATCACTCTCACTAGATTTCCCTCCATAATATCTGTAACCTTTTGCACCTGATCAAGGAATTCCTATGGGTCCTCATCTGACTTTGACCTGGTAAAAGATGGAGGGTTCATTTGGGTGAAGTCCCAAATCCTGGTTGCAGGAGTATTGGCCACTGGGTTGGCCAAAATAGCAGCTGTGCGTTCATTCTAAGCTACCATAAAATAAGGTAGGATGGTGAAAGCTACTCTGAATTCAACGTGAGAGACTTGTTCGTCCAGGGGATCTAGCTAAATGGGCTGAGGTGTTGACTGATTTTTGGTTCTCCTTTTGTAAGTGTTTTTTGAAAGTCATTTTTTGTAAACAAAAAAAAGAGAACGGATAAGACTGAGAGTTTAACTTAAGCTCAAGATCACTCGCACGACATGAATACTGAAACAACTACACACCCATGCACAAGACTCTACTAGATGCGGCTTTCAAAATTCCTAGGGCTCTGTTGAACCTTAGGCCCTGATAAAAAGTTTTTAATGCCCTGAATATGTATCTCGAACACTGCACGGTGTGCATAATCCTGAGGGACCACAAGCTAACACATGTCTGGTACCTGTTACAATAACTAAATAATAATACTGTATTATGCGGAAATTAGGTAAAAACTTGCCATAAGGTTTAAAACTATAAATAAAATACTGAGTACTAAAATCTAAATATTGATACATCTGTCTAAAATACTCTAGTCTGAAAATCCTCTACTGTCTGAATAAGGAGTTGATGGGACAAGTCCCCAGCTAACTCCGACTACTGAAATAAATTGAGTACTAAAATAATGGAATAATAAATCTATCCTCAAATAATGAGGAATCACTACTAGTCTGCTGCTAATAGATCGGGCTATCAAGTATGATCAGGAGCCTGTGCGTCTGAACATATGATTCAAAACATCATTGCACAAAAGAAAGGTATGTGTCTGTACTTTAAATGTACTGATATGCTAAGTTAGGTAGGCTAAGATGCATGGGTTCATATGCATGAACAATAACATGGGTATAATTGAATGAGAGTACATGCATAAATACATAAATTGTAACTGAGGTTGTGATAACACTAGATACTGATTTCTGAATTACAAATTTACTGATATTTGAGTTTACTGATACTATATTATTATTAACTGACCAATTGTATCTAATAGTCCTGATTATGTGAAACTATTCTGAATTCCATACTGAATTAATGACTGTGTCTAACTATCCTGATTTCTGTAGAACTGAACTGAGTTCTATTCTGAAGACTGAAACTAAGACTGTAGAAGGTAATCATCTAACTGAAATGCCTCTTTTTGAATAGATTAGGGTCCAACCTATAACTACATTTGGAAGGGTGTCAATATCGTGCCACAGGTAAAGACCACTGTAAGTTAACCCTCTTTGATAGAAAGCTCTTTCATCAACCCTCACTAGTAAAAAAAATTGTATGAGATGTATCAACCCTATTCTGGCAAGAAAATATCTCAACCTACACTGTCTACATAGTTCTGTAACATAGGGATTGCTACTAAGGTTCAAAACCTCTCTGACAGAAATGCCCCCATCCTTGGGTTTGCTCGGTGTTGAATCCTACTCCCAACTGCATAGACACTGAACTGATTCCTAGTCCATATTAGGATTGACTAAACTATTACTGATTATACTATCTACTAAACTGAATTGAGTTCATTGAGTTTCATTGAATGATGGAATACTACTAAATTCTGTTAACTAACTGAATTACTGAGGTCCGAATTGGATACTGAACTGGACTGGACTGATACTGAGGCTACTGAGTTTTTCTTGAGTTCTATAACTCATTGAGAGTACTACTGATCGTGACATGACTGAAATTATTCTGTAACTAACACTGGCTCTAGGTAAGTAGCTAAATTGTCGGGTATTAAATACCCCTAAGACTCGATAGCATGAAAAGTAAATCACTGCATGACTTTAGTAGTATCATGGTACTAGCTTGCTAATATATTACACTCACTTAGACATCTTTAGTTAAGAACTTGTTATACATGAGCTTATGTATGATTTATATCACACAATAACATGTTATGCTTGGACTAGTCTAATCACATAAGTATTTTGACAAACACTTGGGAAGCATAGGTGTTTCACATATCAATAAACATGTAGTAGTATCATAGATTCTACATTCAACTTACAATTAAAGAGTTTGACATGTAGTTCATAAAATTCTATTCAAAATTAAACTAGTTTGCATGAAACTTAAGACAAATCATGGAATTAGATCACCATTAACATTATAATCATTAATAAATTCAAGATCCAACATGAAATCCATGAAATTGATTAACTTGTATTTAGAAAGAGTTTCTTGAACTCCAAGGGTGGAAGGAAACCTTTGGATGAACACTTCACATACCTTGTTATTCAAATTTGCAAAGAATAATGTAGTGTTTTTGAAGGCTGAATCTTTAATTAGAGATCCTACGGTTTGTTTCTTGAGAATTTATGAGAAGGATAAATTGATTTTGCCTCTAAAGGGGCTTAATTTCGTGTTTTGGGGGCTTACATAAGGTAGGAAAAGAACAAATTATCCTTGAGGATGTAGCCTTTTTAATGAATGAAAAATGATTTACCGAAGCGCTGACCGACGTATCACGTCGTTGGTATCGATGTGATAGCCAACGCGCTGCATCGAGTCTACATCGTTTCACTGAAATTAGCATTGGGGGTCAGGGAAAAATACTCATCAACGTGATGGGCGACGAGGCACGTTAAGATCACTTCGATCCACTAGTTTGGGCTTTTAAATGTGTTTCAAACGAAGTTTGAAAAATCTGAAACTTGTCCAAGAACACCTACTGACATTCCTGATCATGAATTAACCTAGAAATCAATATTTAAAGGTCATAAGGGTCATGAAAAAGGATCACCAACTTACGAAGGCTAAAATAACTCTAACTATGAATACTTAGCTAAAACTTTTTTAAGTCTGGGACCCCTTGCTAGCTTTTACAGGACTAAATCAAGCTTAGAATTTTGTAGGATCTTACAGTAGCCTTGGTCTGGGTTTGTGGAGCATGAGATGGAGGACTTTTGTTCTTGTTCCATCCCGAAGATGATGAAATTACTTTTTTTTCCCTAGACCAACCCGCGGATTCTTGTTTTTTGACCTTTTAGGTCGCCTTTTCTTTGAGTTCCCACTCAACCCCTAGTCCCCCTTGGAAGATACCATCAATACTTTCAAACTTATGAAGAGTCACCTGAGAAGAAATATCTTTGTTCAACCCAACTTTGAAGCGTATAATGTTATGATGCACTTGTTCACCCCGATGATTAAGCTTTAAAATTTGTTATTGAAACTCATCATAATATGCCATGACACTTTTGCTTCTTTGCCTCAATTTGTAAAGCTTGGAAAAGGAGCTCATGTATATAATGGTTCGGTACATATCTTTCTCTTATTAGTCTCTTCAACATATCCTAAGGAGGTGGTTGTCCACTAACCATCACATTACTAAACCTCTATGTGTAATCCTACCAAGTTCTTGCATAGCATTCAAAGTGAGCTATAGCATAGCAATTTTTATTCTCTTTGGAAAGATCATTCACTTGAAAAAAAATTTCGTAAGAAGACTCCCAAGATAGGTACACTTCGGGATCACTTTCACCTTTGAAAATTGTAATGCCAACCTTGTTTGAATTAATGCCTATGTCACGGGTTCCTTGAAGATTCCCTTGACCATGTATTCCTTCATGCACTCGTAACCTAACACCATAATAGTCTTGTTCCCCTCTACCATTGTCTTTAATTTACATTGGGTGGTTTCGATTTAATGGAGCTTGGAAGAAAGGTATTGGATTTGGTTGATTGTATGGTCTTTGGTTTTGAGGTGCTTGGACTTGTGAAGAGTAAGGTCTTTGGTTACGCGAATTTGGAATTTAATAGTTCGTATTTGGTGGTGGGGTACGGTTTCAAGTCTTTCTTGGTGGAATTTGTTTATTTAAGGGTGTAAAGGTCTATATAGGTCTCGGGCAAGGGGATTTGGACATGGTTTTGTGGATTTTGGACTTTTTTTGGGGGATTTCTTGGAGGGTAGAGCATTTGGTGGAGGGTCTCGTGTGTGATGGTGGTGGATGTGTTTGGATCTTGGGCACTAGAAGACGCATGGTAGGGATGAGAAGTAGAGGGTCATGAGTTCCTTTGATTATCGACTTGTTCCAACCTTCCACTCATGGTGGACATCTCTTCCTTCATCGATCCCAAATCACTTTTCATAAATTCCACTTTAGTTCACACCATCTTTATCTCATTTCTCAAGTCAAGGTTAAGAGACTCAAGCCTAGCCAAGATAGCTCCTCCAATATCATTTCCCAATGATTGGGAAGTTGGACCCTCGAGTTCCCTATCCAATGTACCTAGAACAAGAAAACAAACCTACAAAATGAACAAACAAGTTAGTCCAAATATCCTCACCAACTCTCACTCTTGGATTCTTACCTCATACTTAGTTTCATAAGTATTGACCATTTGGCTAGTACTTCATGAGTGATTGAGGGATGAGTCTACTTTTTCCCGGAATAGATTTTTATTTGAGGTGACTCAATGAAAAATTGCCTATGGACTTGAACCAATAAGATAATACGAATCACAAAATGAAAAAAAAGCACACAAAGGACGATAACACAAAATAAAACGACTCTAGACTATTATCAACCTAGTAGGTAGTTACTGGTTTGCTAATTAGTGATAGAATTCAACAAAAATGAAACTAGAAACAACAAGTTGAAACTAGGAAATCCAACTTTGAGCTTAATTAGGTTGTTCACAAAATTGATGATATGGCACCTCGCGATTGGACGTCAATCTTACAAAATTTTTTGAGCTTTACTTTTGGTGTCTTGGCCAAGTTTAACTAAAGAAGGAGTAGGAATGAAAATTTGGGGGGGGGGGATTCAAGGTTTAGAGCCTTTTCAATCTTCAAAATGAGTTTGAATTGAATTGGTCCCCCCCCTTTTTACTTTCAATTGTAGTTTGATATTCCCTTTGTCCCCTCTTCTTTTGGAAGACCTAGAATACGATATGAAATATTCTTTGTACAAACAACTTTTACCTTCTATTTCTTCCATTTTGTGGATCAAAAAAGTACTTTGAATATTCTTCTTCAACAATATATGAAGACGATGAAAGAACAATATGAATATTCAAGAGTTGACCAAGTTTGACCACAAGGCAAATGAACCCCAACTTCAAATTTTCTTTTAGATCTAGGTTACCTTAGTAAATCCAAGAACAACCACTGACAAATCAACAATAAAACGTCACAAAAACCACCAGCCACATGAAATCCAACCACAAAAGCTTCAAACTCGATTTCAACAATGGTGGAATGCTAAGAAACAACCAGATCTTGCTCAAAAATTAGATCTAGACTCTTTTAGTGCTAGTGAGCAAGGATCTAGCACTAGAAACTATCAAAACAAACTAAAACTTTGTAGATCTATCTTTTAACTTTTGGATCTACCCCTACAAAATGAGATTCAACTTTTTTTGTGATTTTTTGTAACTCTAGACTTTTTTCGTAAGGATTTTCTTATGATCCAAGACTTAGAGTTATGGGAACAACTCTAATACATGGATTTTGATACCAAATGATAAGAGGGAACACTATAAAAATAGAAACTAACCTAAAAATGAGATGAAGAAGAGATTACACAAGAATTCAAACACCACACACGAATTCACAACACAAACACAAGATAGATTGAACAAAAAGAAAAAAGATAATAGTAAGACATAAACCTTTACCAATAATAACAAACAAGGTGTATATCAAAAACCAAGACCCATTACAACCAATAAAGATAATACCACACTCTTAGGTTGACACAAAAGGGATTCAACTCCTCAAACACCAAGCTTTCTTAGCCAAATTGTCAATAAGAGTGATTCCACACTCAAATCAACCCTAGTTATGGTTTTATACTCCTAGTGAGAAGAAAGAAAGTCTAAAATATGAGTTTAATCAATAAATTAATCAAAATATAATGAAAAATAAAGCCTAAGGTCTATTTATATCTATTACATGTAATGATCAAATTACACATAATGAAGAGAGCTCCTATGAAGTGTAAAAGAGAGGCATCAAAAGATAATAATGCCCTTAATGAGCCCAAGTAGATGTGGAATTGTAGTGTATTTCAAGGCTCCTATTCACACCTTAGCATATACACTCTATTAGGTGAACTGATGACACAATCACAAACTTCCATCTTCATGAACATTGCTTGTAGACCATGAAACACTTTGACTTGACTCCTTGTGAATATCCTTGACCTTATTACTCTCATTTACAAGTATGGCTTCTTGTACTTGTACCCCTTTTGTATCCGTATCTTGAACCCCCATGAGTTTGACGTCTTGTAGTTTTAGCTCCATAGGTGTATACGAATGTTGGCGATAGTCTCGGAGGTTGTCCAACGATCTCATTCATTATATCATCATCATAATTCTCATCATTTTTATTGCCTTTACTTTATTTTTCTTGTGATATGATTGTATTTCTTCCTTGACTTGTTACCTATCATTTTGTTATATCTTTCTTTACCTGTACTTGATGTTATTGTATATGTCGTCCTTCTGTGCTTTACTTGTATGTGGTATAATGTATACTTTTGGTTCTTTCTAGTGTTTTTTGCAATATATGTAAGTATTAAAAAACTATTAGTGCAAGTAGTGTGGGCTATCATTGTGGCATATTTTCTAATTGCAGGTAACATACCCTTAGTGTGTATTTTGTATGTTTTACTATCTACTTTGCTCAGTTGGTATATGATTCCTAATGAGTACAAGTTGATCATACTCACTCCTACAGTGCTCTTTCGGTACAGATCCTGGTTCAAGAATTCCCCATGTTGGTTGATTCAGTCGATATTTTGAGCTTTATGAGGTAGCGATGGATTTCGTGCATTGGGAGTCTACTACTACCTCTTATTATTAGACTATGTCTTTGTTACTATTTGGAGACAAAGTTATTCCTATGTATTATATTTCCTTGAGTTGTATTAGTAGTTATTACACTGTGTCACCAGATTTTAGGAGTTATGACATTATTGTTTATGCTTCTTTCCACTTTCATTATATTGATTATGGTTCGTCTTTGTTCTAGGAGTCTTTCCTTGGGATTTAAATGTTAATTTCTCTTATATTTCAGTTTGTGTGATGGGTGCACTTATCAAGGTCAGCTGCGGCAAGTTCCATCACGACCTTTGGATTTTTTGGTCATGACAGGTATGTTGTCTTTTTTTTTTGTTAATATATTATATTTGAAATTATTTTTTGACTTTATTTTCTTAATTTTAAACTTTTCTTCTTCTTTTTATGAAAACATAATGTTAATTTCAAGATTTGAAAAACTTAATCAAAAACGGAAGGGGGTATATATACTTCTTCATTTAGAATTAAAATACCACCTCAAAATAATTTTTTTCCAAGGGGACTATGAAAATAGAAAAATACTTTAATTATTATTAGCAATTGCCATCATAGTTCGTTGTAACTTGAGCCCACTTGAACAAAATTTAAAATTTCTTTGACCCTTTAATTTTGGTTGTACTTTTTGAATAATATTTTCTTTCAAAATGCAACAACGATTTTCATTATAACGTTAGACGAAAGCTATAACTGCAGATGCAATACATCGAGCAATCTATTATAGGGCTTCACTAAGTAGGAAGAGTTTGAAATTTTTAAATAACTTCAGATTTTTGTTAAAATAGTATGAACATGTCTATAGGAAATTTCTTAGTATTACGTACCTCTCTATATTTGAATATAAAAGGATTCCTTGGTCTAAATGATTATGTACTCTGTAAGTACTTGTTCTTAAGTTATTCAAACATTGTATTTGCAATACAATATAGTATATTATATAATAATGGATAATTTTATCAGATAAATAATTTTCTTACACGTGTAAATTTATATATGTTGACTATGCATTAATCTTTAAAATAAAGCACTTTATATGTCTCTAAAATAGCTTCAAATTTGCAAGATTTCTTAATTACCTCAATGTACAAGGGTCGTTTAAATTTATCATTTGTAATACAAAACTTTTGTTATGCATTATCGGATAAACGTGCAACGCATGTTTTTAATTTGAACTGTTTCGTCATTCATTAAAAGACTCTGCTTTAGATAAAATTATATTTTTACTATTTTTCTCAAAGTATAATTATAAATAAATATTGATAATATATATTTTTAAAAAACTATATTTTAAAAAAAAATTAAAAATTACCATTATTTTGGCGAACTAAATTGTTAAAGAAATCCTAACAACACTTTGACAAAATAAAAATGGATGAATTTGCATATTTGTTTGAAATTATAATTTCAAAATATATAGTTTCTTCTGCTTCTACTAGAAATTGTGTTATTTTGGTTTTAAAAAAAACAACATACTGTCTTACAACTGACGTAGGAGTCCAACATTTATGCGGCTTTCTTCTACTTTCAATGCTTTCTATATTTCAAGAATACACTGCCTACTAAATAATTTTGGTGAGTAGCGTTCCATTTATGGTTCTATATTTATCGATCTACTAAAATTCAAATTAAATTTGGTGCACCTATACTCTTGAAATTTATGATACATTTTTGGAGTAAAATATTTTTATAAAGAACTCATTATTTCGCATTATTCATTGTTAATTTTTTATGGAATATTAAATTTTCAATGTTTTATGGAATATATGTGTGTGTATATATATATATATATATATATATGTATATATATATATATATATATATATATATATATATATATATAGGAGAGCCTTGGAAGCAAGTGAAGGTCGTCATGGCTGCTTTTAAGGATAAATAATTCTTTTCACTGAAAGTGTGCTGTCATTTTGTCCGACTTTCATGTTCTGTTGGTTCACATAAAATCATAGAGAAGACACATACTTCTTCTACAATTCTACACCTTGCGCAATGCAGCCACAATCAAGAAATGTAAATCAATTGAAGTGAAAAGCTCTTCAAAATCCCGTAAGTTGTTTATTTCTTGAAGCAAATCCCATATGGGGTTCTTGAATTTTGGTTTAGAATGATGATGTATTCTATTATTTGAGATTAAGGCTTGAGGGGTGTTTGAGTTGAATTTGAAGTAATTCAGTGTCAAGTTTATTGCTTTGTGTGGGTTTTTTTCTCTCAATTTTTTTTATTTTCTTTGTATGGTATAGGAAAAACTTGGTCTCAGAGTAGTTTTCTATGTGATTTGAAAATTTATTATTTGGGTCAACTTTTTTGCTCTAGTTGTTTGTGAAAATTCTCCAATGAAGCAACCTCTTTCAATAATAATTTTCTTATGTAGCAGCCCTGACAACACTGGTAAAAATGGCTCCTTTTACAACCTCCTTACAATTAAAGTGTGTGCACACCCCAATAATTTTTTTATTTTGGACAGAGAGAGTATATATCTCTTACTTTTTTAACGTGAATAGGTTAAAGTGTACATCTATTTTTACTATGTACTATAAAAATAAAAGAGTTCATATTGATTTAATTGTCACTTGGAGATTACTCGAAATCGTTGATTCTAAAAGTCTTTCATCTTTGTGTCTTGCATATTTTTGATCGATTTTAGTTTTCTCATCTAGCTTTATATTGTTGTTGTTATGTTAGATTTTTTTTCCTTTGCTTAGTCACTATGAATATTATTTTCCCGACATAGTAATTGATACCAATATTTACACTACTGAGGTAGTATATGCTGCTATAGTAGGCTGAATTATTGTGCAGAAATTTTTTGGGCTTGTTTACTTGTTCAAAAATTTCTTTCTTTTAATAAGTACAGTTGTAATTTTGTATTATGGTGCTAACATAATTAGGGATGTTATACTACATCTTTACTCAAGTTAAAGTCAGTTAACTACTAAAACCAACAACTTTCGTCATCGTGCATGCTTCTTTACATGGGTATTTTCATTTTTTCCTACTATTTTTCTGTATAACATCAGTTATATCTTTTAACTGTCCTTTCGAAACTCAATGTGTCAAGTGCTAGATCAGAGTACTTCTATGTGTTCTCATATCTAGGTGTCAATACTTCATGATTTCTTGTTGTTCGAGCATTTATGTTAGGTCGATCTGAAGATACCTTTTTAACCTTTGGTTTTTCATCTGTGTATTTTCTTCAGTGATAGTTACTTTGATTTTGAAATGGAGTTTCTATTTAGAATCACATAGAGATTGATATTTTGCTCTATATTTTTTATCCTCTTGCACCTTGGTGTAACTAGTTATTTTTTTATCAGTTGAAGCATAAATAATTTTGAAAGATGTGAACAAATATGCAGTAGAACAAAGTTCCCTATTAAGAAGGACAGGCAATTGTTATCAAATAACGTCATCAATATACATGTATTTACCATTACCTCCACTGCATTATGTATTTGATCTATCTTTTCTTTTGCTCAAGAGGATTGGCAAATACATGTTGTCCAGTTAAGAAATGACTATAAGCTGGTATATCATTCAAAAGTGAACAAACTTAATCCCCAAAATTTGCTTCATCATGTACTACAATCTTTTTCTTTATCAGTTTTATTTATTTTCTTTGGGAAGTACATTATTTCTTCATTTACACATTAGTGTAATTATAATTAATTCGAGAGTAAAGTAAAATTAGAAATACAAATAAAATCTTCCTTTAGATTAATATAAATACCAAGACATATCCAAGGAAATACAATATATTAGTATGAATATTATGTTGTCAAATAAAGGTTCTTTTATTAAATAATTACTGTAAAATGAAGACTTGATAAGGGAGTGCAATGAGATAGAAAAAGATTCTTTCTTTCAATGAAGGTGGTGTCTAGACCAGATTGACTATTTCAATGGGTACCTACTATTCCCCAGTACAAGTATTGTAATTTACAACCAAGGCTTGACATGTAGTTTTCTTTTTGTTAAGATGGGTATAAATTATCAAGTTTTTTTGTCTTTCCTGGCATTACAAAACTTCTCTCCTAAGCTTGTATCCACTTCATTGACTACTAAACTACATCCTTGAGTATAGGATGAAAAAATACTTAATAAGGTGAGAGACATATTTTATAAGAAGGTTGTGCAACCAACAATATTATATGGAGTGAATATAAGACTTCAGATGACCTAGATTATATGGATTATACAAGAATTGAAAAGATTATAATTGATAAAATCTGATAGACAATGCAAATACACTAAGAGGATATAGTAAGAGAAGGTAGCCTCTTATGTAGACCTCCCGATGAACTAATTTTTAGGTATGAAATCACACTCTTTGTTATTAATAAATGCATGCACTAGAACAAAATGACATGAACAAAATTGTCTAAAATGATCCAAATTTCCCATAAGCAATGCAAACCTAATTTAAAAAAGAACATATTAAAAGCAAGGGATCATTATAAGTGATACTAGTTTTAGTGAACAAATGCCAGCATTTGTATATATAGAATAGAGGATAAACTTAGCTAACCCTATTTTATAAGTGTCGATTTACACAAACTAACTTACCTTATAGAGAAATATTTAGAATTGAAATAAGCAGACATGAATAAAATGTAATAGCTAAAATGAAATAGACCTGAATAAAGCATAAAACGTTTAAAAGATTCATATAGATGTCTTAAATAGGATTGGGATTGAGGCACAAACAGTTAATGTTGATTAATGTCATTGAAAAATAGGAGAATGGTTCGGTTCAGGCAATTTGATAATTTCCTCTTGGATAAATCAGTACAACTACTACAGAATAAATAGTCCATAAGAATCAATTCTACAAACGAAAGTAAGTCCATTAGTAACATTCAGTATTCCTATTTTCAGCATTGATGAAAAAAATTTAGGTTAAGCTTGAGTTTTTCCTACTAGATGTAGAGAATGTCTTTATTGAGCCATTCAACTTTTCCCTACCCACGATAAATGCTAATAATACTACATTAGTAATTGCAAGACTTGCATCGTTGCTTGTTGCTTTATATGAGAAAAATTTATCGCAAATATGAACACATTCAAGTGTTCTATTTATGTAGTTGGCTCTGACAATGAGGAGAATATTACCTTTTCCATGATTAATATGAATAAACAATATAATTATAAGCTTCTACACTACCTGGTGTGCAAAATATTATACTTTATGTACCATTAAGATTGTGATTATTAATATCATATTAATTATGTGGTCTTTCATTCACAGATATCAACAGATAAAAAGAAGGCTATCATTTTCTGCTCACAATAATGGAAGCGCCAATTCTTAGTGGAAACTACTTCTTGAATCAACCTTAGAAGACGTGGGTTATATAAAAACTTTCACCTAATAAAAAAAGACGCTTTTATTATGCCGACAATCCAAAAAGCTTGAATCAAGAAGCCAGTTCACAGGGGCATCATTCTCTCAAGCTAGAGTTGATTTTCACAGACAGACAACACTAACAATATATGAGCCATCTTTTGTTGCTATGACAGGTTAGAAGCGAAAAAAATATTATGTACTTTTTGTATTATCGATATAAAAACATTTGTCTTTCCCTTAGAATATAGTTACACATAATTTTCTAATGCTCAATACTCTGTAATTCTTACACCAGCTGATATATCTTTCTCTCATGTCACAAAACCTGTCTTTGGAAAAGAAATAACTATTGATGAGTATTTCAATATGTTTGAATTTGGTGACCATCCAAAATAACCTATTATAATATCAATTTTTTTTAAATATATTAACAAAAGGGCTTTGTATATTAGGTTTAACATCTATTGTAACTCATTAAAAACACAATTCACGAGCATTGGCTATTATAGATAAAGGTTTGTTGTGCTTCAATTTTTGGTTACCTTTCACTGCTAATCACTACCGACCGCTAATACTATATGTTACTGTAACTAATATGTATAGGGGCTTTCCTTAAATTATTTGCATATCATTTTCTAATTATAAAAATGTTCTTATTCCTACAGTAACAAATATGTTCCAATGATGACACAATGTTTAACTTTGTCAAGAAAAAGGTTGTTATCTACCATTACTCCGTATTTGAACTTGGTAAATGCCAAAAATACGATAGTATTTCTCTCTCTCTCTCTCTTTCCCCCTCTTCCTCTCTCTTTCAATATACATTAATAAAGTTATTTGTATATTAGGTTCAATATCTGCCTCACCTTATGAACAATCAAACATGGAGATATTGACTACCACAAACAAAGGTTCGTCTTCTCTCATATTTTCTACCAATATTTACCATTGATTGCTTCTTCCACTAATGTTATAAGTTACTACAACTAATATTTATAGGTTCAAAATAAAAAACAATCAAATGAAACTTTAAGTAATTGCCCAATAATTCAACTATTTTAAAAAAAAGTTCCAAACTATAAATACTATGGTGCAAAAAAATTTTAGTATGAATCACTTGTATTTTGTTGTAGCGATGGTACAGTTAAGTTGACATCACATAGAATACCTACTGATTTGTTGAATCTCTATTTAAAAAATACTGAAGAATCTAAGCACTTTTGTACTTACCTTAAAATGTACAATAACATATTCACATTTACTTCACTAGGAGTGAAATATGATAAAGTGCTAGCGAAAAAGGGACCATGGTATTTACACATTGAGAGTACAAGTAAAAATGTATCACTTTATTAATGATTTGATTCCATTAGCTCAACAACCAAAAATATTATAGCTATATTTCTATGATGCTAATATAAAAATTTTGAATCGAATGGTTTCATCAGATGAAATCAAAGAATCTATTGCTGAGAAGTTAGTACATATCATAAAGATAAATCCTAATTGTATTTTATTAAAATCTTTAATACATCTTTCACAACTATCAAACTTTTATATTGCATTATATTGTGACTCAAAGTTAGATCAACAAGTATACAACCTACCAAGTGTATAATAAGTAGCAAGATTATGACTAGATAAAATAAATAAATAATAATAATTTTACACCATATATTTAAATTTATACTCATAGTAATAAGAGCCAATTAGTAAATTACTACTATGGTTGCTACAATACTTTGCAATATCCACTTTTGTTTTCTTATGGACAAAATGGATGACATTGTGGTATTTAAAAGATTGTACAACCAACACATAAATCAAAAATGAGAAAAAGAGCTAGCTACAAAAATGACCAACTTCCAAGTTTGTCTAACATATGTTCAATTGATGGACAACATGATATGGAATCTAAAATACAACAAAAGGAAAAACAAAAAAGGGATATTATTTCATGTTGAGAATACTATTATTATAAACTTTAAATGAGAGATGATGAGAAAAATATTATTTTATCTTCTAGGAGATTATTTCAACAATATTCTATTGATGAATTCATAAATATAGAAACTCAGATTTTAGACTTTACTTCCTTAAATCAATATTTATGTCACAACATGAGGCTACCCCCTAGTTGCGACATAGTGCTTAAGGCCCCAAGTGGCCCCAAACTAACCCATGATCTAGTACCTGTTGTGAGCAATGAATAAAGTAATACAAAAATAACATGTGTAAAAGATAAATTGAGGAGATACAATTTCAAAATGGAGTACTAATCTGAATATAGCTAATATTTCTTAAAAACAAAACAACAACTGATAGTATCTGAAAGATAACTAACTGTCTAAACATCCAGTTGAGGAATTGATGGGACAGGCCCCCAACTAACTTCGACTGACTAACATAAAAGTAACTACTATAAATAACTGAAATAAAATCCTCCATGGATGACGAATTGCCAATGCTACTGCTGGGAGGATGCTAATCCGTCTAAGGATGCTCAGTGAATTGTGCATCTGAACCTATGTT
Source organism: Capsicum baccatum var. pendulum (assembly GCA_030864225.1). Taxonomy (NCBI): domain Eukaryota; kingdom Viridiplantae; phylum Streptophyta; class Magnoliopsida; order Solanales; family Solanaceae; genus Capsicum; species Capsicum baccatum. The sequence continues at coordinate 74,573,908 of CM061561.1, read as the reverse complement.
GTAATACCCCGTATTATTTTTAGCTCAGTTCAGCTCCTAGGTGCATGTATAAGAGTCTTAAAACTTGAAAAATTCACCAAGTATTGGGGACTTAGTCATTTTTAAGGCCTCTTAACTTTGAGGATTTTTAAATTGGTCTTTCTAATTTCAAGATGTTGGTTTTTGAGTTAATTCATGTTCAGGGGTATAAGTAGCATGTATCGGAGAAGTTTCAAAATTTTTGGGCGAGGATTGAGTCATGTTTGGATCACGATTCTAGCAGCTCATCGCGATAGCAACACATCATAGTGCTAATAGAGATGTCAAACCTACCGCATTGCGTTGACCATATAATCGGCAATCCAATTACAAATTTAATTGCCTGAGGGGCAATTATGTCTTTTTTCCCTCAACCCAATTCATTAAATCATCAATTATAACACCAGTTAGGGCATTATTTGCCCATCTTCTCCAATTTTGTCACAAAAATAAATCATCTCCTCCCTCAAGATCATTAAATTCCCTTACTTTCTCTCCAAGGAAACCAAGAATTCAAGTTCCCCAATTCAAGAATATTCAAGAAAATATCATGATTGGTATTTCTTTTTCAAGCTTAAGGTTTTAAGGTATGTGTGATGTTCATCCTTGGGCTCTTTTCCCCCATGAGTCCAAGAATCTATCTTTATTTTTAAATTATTTGTGTTTACATGACTTTGTTGAACTATCTCCATAAATCCCTTGTTATTTCAATTTCAAGTTAAGATTTCAATTGTTTTCATGTGGATAGGATTACAGAATGTCTTAAATATTGTAGTTTCTATATCATGTTTATACGAATCAGAATAAATCCTCAACTTATGATTTTGTAATGCAATCATGCTACCTTATCATATTTGAAAGCATCCCTGTGTTAAAGTCTTAATCTCCATGTGTTTGATGAAATGCCACAGAGATGGATTTTGAATAATGATTCCCTATTATGGTTTTCAAATCTTGTAAATGTCCTTACCATTATTTCCTTTTTGTGTTGGTAGGTTATGAACACCTGATACCTAGTTGGTTACATAATTTTAGAATCTTCAGAATGACTTTAGATAAACTATGAGTATTGTCATTCTTTTGGTTATTATGATCAGTTATTTGCTCTGTTAATCTTAGTTTAGTCTAGCAAAAATTATCATTCAGTTGGGAGTAGGATTCAGCACTGAGCGAACCTAGGGATGGGGGCATTCCTATCAGTTTAGGGTTTGATCCTTAGTAGCAATCCCTGAGTTAGAGAACTACGTAGCCAGTGTAGGTTTGATATGTCTTTCTGTTAGTTTAGGGTTGACGCATATCTCATAAGTACTCCTTCTAGTACAGGGTGACTCTTTAGTCCTTTGGGATACTAGTTTAGTCGATCCACACAACCATTGTTAGTACCCGTGGCATAGTACTGATATCCTTCCAACTGAGGTTATAGTTGGACCCCAATTAACTCAAATTGGGTCATGTCGGTTAGATGATACCTCCCATAGTCTCAGTACAGTATTCAGTATAGTTTCTATTCAGGTTCTCTTGACCAAGTGTATAGATTTTCAGTTCATTAGTTATACAGTTTTCAGTGTTTTCGATTACAGACTTATTTTAGATTTTAGATTTATGCTTGGTCTGGCATTCTCAAATATTTTAGTTTTCATATATTCATATTCAGTTATCTCATGCTTTATAGTTAGTCCTTATGTTATATGCATAATACCCCATGTATATTAGCCTGACCTCATCGCATATAGCTGTACATTTAACGTACTGACCCATACTCTTCTTTGCACTATGATGTCTTATATCATAGGTTTGGATTAGGGGTGGCAAAATAGGTTTAAAAATAGATACCCATGTAATCCAACCTATTTAAAAGGGGCTGGATATCCAATTCATTCAAAATAGATTTAAAATTGGTTGACCCATATTATCTACCAAAAATATGGAAATTGATCAGATAAAAAGGGTAAATAAACCCTAAAAACCAATTTGCAAAAAAAGAGCGCTTCAGAGACCAAAATGGCTACACGAGCACCTCTTTCTCCTGCCAGCACCACCCAAGCTCCGATCAATACCACTTAGGCTCCGTCCAATAATAGCTAAGATCTGACTAACACCTCCCAAGATCTATCAACTTCTCTGGTAAGTCACTTTCTTTGTTTCTATCTCTCACTCATTTTTTGTGATGTGTGAAGTGGTCATTTCTATGTTCAAGAAGTTTAAGAAATAGTGGATGTCATATAGTATCATTTTATCTATAACAGTGGTCCTTGACCCCCGATATTAGTTGAATTTTGTTAAGATTTGCTTATCAAAATTCAATTCTAATACTGCTGAAGAAAAAGAAAAGGTTATCAAAGATAATATGAAAATGTTGTTCAAAGAGTACTTGGTACCTTTTACAACCTTGTTATCTAAGAAATGTATTTGTGGTGGTGATATAAATAGTACAAGGGATCCATTTAATGTATTTGAGGAGTTCGATGTGGTTCAAAGTCAGTTGGAGTCAAGTACTAGGGAAACATAACTAGATTTATATTTGGAGAAAGATAATGTTGATCGTAGAATAAATTTGAAACTTGGTTTAATTGGGTATTGGAAGGATAATATGCTAAGGTATATGAAACTTTTATTAATGGCATGGGATGTCTTAAGTGTTCCAATCACAATAGTAGCCTTGAAATCTACTTTTAGCGTTGGAGGTTGGGTTATTGGAAAGTTTTGAAGTTTAATTCTTCCCACAAATATTGAGGCTATACTGTGTAATAGGGATTGGATTTTTGTCAAGGGTAATTTAATCTTATCATATTGATTTGTTTCATATTCTTAATACCTTATCAACTGTAGTTTGTAAGTTGTAATAGCTTATTTTTTTCTTTTTAGATCTTGATGGATTTAAATCTGATTCTGATGAAGATGAGATTGTCGTTGACCTTCAACCTTACCTTGAGAAACATAAAGATAATAGTAACCTTGATCACTTGAATTTATCTGTTCTTGTATGCCTGCTTTCAACATTTTGTTGAATTTGAAATATTGGTTTTTTGATCTGATGTAACATTAGAATCTGGGAATAGTTGTTACAGCTATTGTTGCTTTTAAGATATATGACATTCAATTTGAATGCTATGTCAGCAGATCTACAGATAAAAAAAAGTTACCTTTTCGTTATTTTAGTTGATCTGTTTTTAGTTTTGAGTTTTGGGGTGAAGTTAATTTGAGTTGTACTTGAGCCGGTGGATGGAGAAAGTATACTAATTTCTTAATTAGTGCTACTCTAGTTCAAAATCTATTGTGTGAATGCAATGGGTTATTAAGTGTTTGATCAGTAAATATGTTCGATAGAAAACTATATGAATAATTTCATATTATGTTCATGCTTTGTCAATATACTTACTTTAGATTCTTATTAATCATTATATTTTAGGTTGTATCCATCCTAAATTGGGTTTAACCTATCACACTTCCAAAATACAATCTTGATTCTTGAATCCTCAGCTTCCTCTCCGCTTCTCCCCTGTAGCATGTTGGAATCCTTTACGTCAAAGGTTTAAAGTTTTTCCAAAGCTAATCAATGGAGCTTGCAGCTAGAAACTTTTTGCATGTAATGGAAAATAAAACCTTTTTAACCTTAATTGTTCAAACAGACTAACCCACGACCACTATTTAATTCTTTATATTCAGTTATATAGTTATGTAATGTTTGTAATAGAGAGTTAGAAAGTTAAATACGACATAGTTGTTGGCATCTTGTTAGGACATTAGAGAAATCTATGTTTTCTTATAGTTGTTGAAGTACATATGGATAGAATAGCAACCACGTAACAAGATCTATAAACTGGTGTTCCATGTGAAGCAATTTTGTTTATAAGTCTAAAGCTTTACAATATGCTCAGTTCCCAGAACTCATGGTATGTTATACTAATCAGTGAAATTCAGATTATGTTATGTATGTCCTCAGTTTAGATCAATTTTGATTTCATGCTTTTGATACTGTATTACTCAGGCCTCAGTTAAGTTCAAAGTTATGCAAAGTATTCTTTCATGTCTTAGGTCCTCATTCTCTCCCCTGTCAGTGACCTCTCTGTAATGTCAAGATAGTGATGATGAATAATTATTTAGATGGGAGAGAGTAAGCATTTCTTGCTGATGGAAGATTATTGTATGCTTGTTTTAGCTAAGGCTGTAAGTGTGAAGTAAGATTAAGGCCAAGTTCTTGATATATGTCTTGGTTAGTTGAAATTTTGTGTGTGTTTTCTTGGGGTAGTGCATGGAAGTTATTAATGATAGAGGTTTGGAGGATATGAGAAAGATTCTTTTATGGGTGTTTGTTTAGAAGTGCATATGTGGTTATGATGATAGGCTTGAATGTCATGTTTATATATATATATGGATGAATGTATTACTCGTCAATACAGGTCTAGTATGGGTTGAATGTAGTTGTTGAAGTAGTAATAGAAATTATTCATGATATGAAAAGTTTTGAAAGTATAGGGTGTATTGAATTCATGATTCAGGCTAGTGTTATGATGTGATGTGTAGTACTCAATAGATTCGAGTAGGCTTGAACATAGTGAGAGAATTCGATTTAGCTCAGACTTCAGTAGATAGAGTTATCAGTGCTCATGTGAATATTTTAAGTAGCCTCAAGTGAAGTGCATTTTGAAGTGGAATGTATAGTTGAGTAAAAGCTTTCAGTGTGATTCAGTCCGTATAGCCAGCAATTCAGTTTAACAATCAGACAGACAAGTTCCTATGATTCTCCATCTTTTCATCTAGTCTTATTATCCGAAGTTTCATGAATATGCCTATCCCATGAGGTAAATTATCCTCAATTATGAAATTTGCAAATTCAGTTGAGTCTTTACTTCTAGTCTAAATCTGTCTTAACCATAAAGGATATCTAGATTCAAAAATTGTATCGTATTGGTTATCCAACTTCAAAATTTGGCCAAAAACTACTAATGGATTCCCAGATTTTAAAAATGTCACGGCAGGCATTTATGAGTTCAGTTCAGTTCATGTATCATGTTCCAAATTTAGATATTCAGTCATGATTCAGTTCTTAAGTGTCCTGTGCATCATCTCAATCTTTCCTAAGTATTTCAGAAAGTCCGTATCATTTGGGGAGTGGCGAATAATCCCAAGGGGGATATTTTTTAATACCCCAAGTTTTCATGTATTAAATATCTCAAATTTTCTTCACGAAACTAGATCCATCCTAAGGTAATGGTTACTCATAAGTTGACTCTCTCATTTCTAACCCAGCCTTATAACTATTCTCATGCCATTCCATGCATTCACGAAATTAGTTCAATTAATGTATCATGTTTAAGACTTATTCATGTAATCATGTTTTCATTTATGAATGTTCATTATGTGATCTCAGTTGCTTTAGTTCAGAATTCTCAGCCTAATCACTCTCATTCGAGGACAAATATTCCTAAGGGGGAGATACTGTAATACCCCGTATTATTCTTAGCTTAATTCAGTTCCTAGTAGCATGTATAAGAGGCTTAAAACCTGAAAAATTCACCAAGTGTTAGGGTCTTAGTCATTTTTAAGGCCTCTTAACTTTGAGAATTATTAAATTGTTCTTCTCGATCTTGAGATATTGGTTTTTGAGTTAATTCATGATCAGGGAGTAAGGAACAGAGAATTTTTGGATTTTTCGGATGAGGATTATGTCATGTTTGGATCATGATTCTAGAAGCTCATCACGATAGCATTGCATCGCGGTGCTAATAGCAATGGCACACCTATCGCATCTCGCTGACCATGTAATCCTCAATCTAGTTACGAATTTAATTGCCTGAGGGGCAATTATGTCTTTCCCCTTAACCCAATTCGTCAAATCACAAATTATAACACCAGTTAGGAAATTATTTACCAATCTTCTCCAATTTCCTTTCAAAAACAAACCCTCTCATCCCCCAAGATCATAAAATTCCCTTACTTTCTCTCCAAGGAAATCAAGAATTCAAGTTCCCCAATCCAAGAACATTCAAGAAAATATCAAGATTAGTATTTCTCTTTCAAGCTTAAGGGTTTAAGGTATGTGTGATATTCATCCATGGGCCCTTTTCACCCATAGAGTACAAGAATCTATTTTTATTTTTAAATTATGAGTTTTTAAATGACTTTGTCGAACTATCTCCATGAATCCCTTGTTATTTCAATTCAAGTAAAGATTTCAATTGTTTTCATGTGGATTGTTGTAATACCGCGCATGTTTCTAAGCTACGAAGTGAATAAGTATTCCTACGTATGAAATCTCCTATCCTGTGATTCATGCTTAAGTACATGACTTACAATGAATATCGTAGTTATAGGATAGCTTATGATGCATTAAGCATGTTCATATGAGTCACTTAAGGTAATACAAGCTAAGAGTTTTTGAATCCATCAAGTTTTAGTGTTTGATTTTCAAGGTTCATCTTTGAATGAGTATAACTAGATGTTAATTTGGTATTTTGGCTGATTTAGACCAACCAAATTGTAGAGAATCGAATTAGCTTTCCAACGATACCAATTTCGCCTTCATCCAATACCCGAGCAAAAAGTTATGCCTATTTTCGTGAGAGATAGTAAGGATAGGCGATTGGTTAGGCACCGCCCAACCCAAACATAGGTGATTGGTTAGGCGCCGCCCAACCTAGCTTAGGCAATCACTTGGGCGCCGCCTAAGTTAGTTTCAGGTGCCAAAAACGCTCCGTTTTGAGTTATTTTAAGGGTAATTAAGTCTTTTAACACTCCTTACACATCCCTAAACTTAAGCCTATGAAATATATAGCTTCTAAACATATTACAACCCTATTATCATGTCAAAGCTCATCATCCAAGAGAACTAAAAGAGAAAAACAACTAGGATTGTGTAACTAAGCTTAAAGATTTGATTTCAAGGAAATTCCTCAGTCAATCATCAAGAATCTTCCTTCTAAGGTATGCGTGAGTTGATTTATGGATCCCTTTCATCCATAAAGCTTTAAAACCTTCTATTTCATTATAAAGCACGATTTCTATATTATTGGGTGTTGATGATCATGTTGTTGATATTGGGTGATTCCCAAGATGGAATCTTTATATTTTTTTTTGAATTTCATGATATCACATGAGTTGGAAACAAGTAAATTTGGTTGTTCATGATGTATAATTTGATGATTTCACCTATGCTTAAGATGTGCATGTAAGGTGTTTGATAAAATGCCTAAGAAAGTAGAAATCATGGAATATAGCTAAATTGTGAGTAAGTGAAGCATTCATGATATGCCCTTACATTCCAATGACTTCTATGTTGATAATGTGCCTTGTAAATGTTGTGGGAATACTCATGAACTATTCTTATGAGATTATGCTATGTTTACTTGCAAATCATACTTATGAACATGGTGTATGATAACCATGCAATCTACATGAACTTCCATGCTATTGGTATGTGTTGCCAATATGATTATGCAATGAATATAATGTTAAGATTGTGCAAGTACTTCCATGTGATATGAAATCCTTTCCATGCAATACATTGTTGATAACCATGCTTAGTATGAGATCCCTACTTATGATATTATAAATTATGGACTCTACTCTTATGATCAAGTCAGTCATGTGTATTAGTTTCCTTCCATCGAGTCCTAGGGGTACTTATACCTGAAAACTATAGCTGTGGGCCTAGATCCATGTCATGTTTCACGATATCCGAACTCAAGCTATGATTCCATAGATTTCAGTCAGTCATGTGACTCAGGAAAACCTTATGATCTTAGTTAGTTGTCAGATATCAGTAACATTCCGCCAGTCAACGGAATTCAGTAAGATTAAGTCATGCACAGTCAATTATTCATGTCCAGTCCCTCCAGATGGGAGTAGAGGTTAGCACTTAGTGAATCAAGGATGGGAACTCACCCGCTATTTCAGGATGTGATTCTTAGTAGTCATTCTTGTATTCCAGAACTACGTTGCCAGTGTTGAGACATCTTAACTCGCCATATTAGGGTTGATGAGGTGGCTTAACCAGTCAGTTTAGGGTTCCCACCATTCTCATTGAGTACCCGCCAGATAAGGGTCACTCATAGACTGTCCTTACCTGTGGCACGATATTGACACCCCTCCAGTCGGGGTAGAGATTGGAACCCATCTTAGCCATAACGGCATACATGCGGTATGTCGGTTAAACACTCCTTCCCACAGTTTCAGTATCAGTCTCAGTAAAAGAACTCAGGGCGTTCTTCAGATTTTAGTATATACAGGACTGTTAGATACAGTCGTCCATGTTATTAGTTTCAGTATCAGTCATGACAGTTATCATTAAACCATGTATTAGCTTCTAGGTCATGCTATCATGTATTCACGGTCCCAGTTTCTATATATGTGTGTTTACACTCCCATGTTCATATTAGTCAGTTAGTGTTGTTCATGCATGAAACCCTTTATGTTCAGCCTACCTTCCTTGTATACTCAGTACTCCATTTGTACTTACGCATTTACGCTATGGTGCTTTCTTTTTATGTTACACCATAGGTTCCAAGACACGAGCTCCAGCCCAGCAGTAGCGGTAGCATTCCAGTCGCAGAGACACAGTGAGTCCTCATTGATTCGAGGATGATATAATTTAATTCATTTATTTATTTCTTTAGTTCAGTTTTATGGAGTTAGTTGGAGACATGTTCCTTCAACTCTTTATTCAGATAGTTTAGAGGTTTTCAGATTTATGTTTAGATTTACGTTCAGATTGAGTTGTTTTGGGTATTTTCACCCACATGATTGTATTCAGTTGAACCTTATGGCCTTAATGTTCTATGTATTCTGCATTATTATATCATGATTTGCAGTATACAGGTACATCTATCAGTCATGGGTACAAACAGGATGTTACTTCTATTGAGAGTGCTGAGTTAGCTGCCTAGCAGTTACAGGATGTTGCTCATGATTGGTACAAAAGGTAGAAGTTTGAGAGGTTAGATGATACAGGCCCTATCGAGTGGGAGGAATTTGTCACAACCTTCTTAGATAGATTCTTTCCCCAAGAGCTGAGGAAAGCCAAAGTTCTTGAGTTCATCATCCTCAAGCAGGGGAATATGACGGTTAGGGAGTATTCTCTCAGATTTACTCAGCTAGCTAGGTATGCTCCTTATATGGTTGTAGACAATAGAGCTAAGATAAGCAAGTTCGTGTCAGGGGTCAACAATAGTATGGTAAATGAGTGTAGGTTTGTGATGCTGATCGGTGATATGACCTTAGACAGACTCATGACCCGTGCCCAGCAAGTAGAAGAGCAGAATTTTAAGAGTAAGGAGAGGCAGAACAAGAGAGCAAGGTCAGGTAATTTTAACTTTGCTTACCCCAAGTCAGATGGAGGAAACCGTTCATAGTTTCACTCTAAGTCAGTTGTTCCACTCCTTTCTCTGCCATCGCTCCAGTGCCGAAGTTCAGAGACAACAATAGAGACAAAGCGCCAGGCTCTAAATCTCAGGGCAGTGTTAGCAGTGCCCAAATGAATCTCATTTGTTAGGATTATGGTAAAAATCACAAGGTCATTTGCAGAGTCGGTAGTGATGTCTATTTTGGTTGTGGCAAGTCAGGCCACAGGATTAGGGAGTGTCTACAGTAAAGTCTTCAGGGTCAGCAAAATCATTCTACAGCTCAGTCCAGTCGCCCAAACCAACAGGGTACAATTTTTAGTGCTACCAGTGGGCGACGCCCAAATAGAATCTATGCTCTTCAGTCCCAGCAGGAGCAGGAAAATTCTCCTGATGTCATTACTGGTACGTTACAGATTTTCCATGTTCATGTTTATGCTTTGCTAGACCCAGGTGCATCTTTGTCTTTTGTTACACCATACATAGCAGGTGATTTCAGAATTAGACCCGAGTCTTAGCAGATCCCTTCTCAGTCTCTACCCCAGTGGGTAAAACCATCATAGCCCGATGGGTATACAGGAACTGCCCAATTATGATATCTTAGAAATCCACGTCAGCAAATTTAGTGGAGTTAAAGATGACTGATTTTGATGTCATTATCAGCATGGTTTGGATTCATTCCTGCTATGCCATAGTCGACTACAGAAACAGGATAGTTCAGTTTTAGTTCCCGAATGAGCCCGTCCTAGAGTGGAAGGGTAGCATTTCAGCGTTTAGGGGTCAACTTATTTCCTACCTTCGGGCAAGGAAAATGATTTCTAAGGGGTGTGTGTATCATCTCGTGTCTGTTAAAGATTCTAGTTCTGAATATCCATGCCTCCAAACAGTCCTTGTTGTTAATGAATACTCAGATGTCTTTCCCGAAGATCTTCCAGACATTCCTCCTGAAAGGGAAATAGACTTTGGCATTGACCTACTTCGGGATACTCAACCTATTTCTATTCCGCCATACAGAATAGAACCAGTAGAATTCAAAGAACGGAAAGATCAATTGAAGGATCTCTTAGATAAGGGATTCATCAGACCCAGCATTTCCCCATGGGGTGCGCCTGTATTATTCGTGCGCAAGAAAGATGGTTCTCTTAGGATGTGTATAGATTACCGTCAACTCAACAAGGTCACGGTCAAGAACAAATATCCTCTTCCTAGGATTGATGATCTATTCAACCAACTTCAGGGAGCCAGTTACTGCTCCAAGATAGACCTCAGATCAGGTTATCATCAGCTCAGAGTTAGAGAATGTGACATTTCAAAGACAGTTTTCCATACTCGGTATGGTCACTTCGAATTTTTAGTCATGTCATTTGGTCTTACCAATGCCCCTGCAACTTTTATAGATTTGATGAACCGTGTGTTCAAGCAGTACTTGGACATGTTAGATGATATTCTGGTCTATTGTCACACAGAGCGTGATCATGAAGACCATCTCAGGATTATTCTTCAGACTCTCAGGGATCACCAATTATTCCTTAAGTTCAGCAAGTGTGAATTTTGGCTAAGATCAGTAGCATTCCTTGGAAATATTATTTCCGATGATGGAATTAGAGTAGATCCTCAGAAAACCGAGGTAGTAAGAAACTGGCCCAGACCCGTATCTCCATCAGATATTAGGAGTTTCTTCGGTTTGGCCGGCTATTACAGATGATTTGTTGAGGGTTTTTCTTCTATTGCATCTCCCATTTCTAGATTGACTCAGAAGAAGATTAAGTTCAGTGGTCAGATTCATGCGAGAAGAGCTTTCAAGAGTAGAAGACGCGACTCACCTCAGCTTCAGTTCTAGCTATTCCAGATGGTTTAGATGGTTTTTTAGTCTATTGTGATGTATCCAAAGTGGGTTTAGGTTGTGTCCTCATGCAGCATGGTAAGATCATAGCCTACGCCTCCAGACAGTTAAAGCCACATGAGAAGAATTATCCTACTCATAATCTTGAGTTAGCAGTGGTAGTTTTTGCCTTGAAGATTTGGAGGCATTATCTCCATTGAGATCATGTTGATGTCTTCACAGACCATAAAAGCCTCCAGTGTGTCTTTTCCCAGAAAGATCTCAATCGTTACCAGAGAAGGTGGTTAGAGAGCTCTTGAAGGATTATGACATGAGCGTTCTTTATCATCCAGGCAAGGCCAATGTTGTGGTCGATGCTCTCAGTCAACTCTCCAAGGGTAGTATTTCTCACGTTGAGGATAGTAAGAAAAAGATGGCTCAGGAGATCCATCAGCTTGGCATACTAGGCGTTCGCTTAGTCGATTCTTTAGATGGTGGTGTATGTGTTCATAGTAGTTCAGATTCATCTCTAGTTTCTGAGGTGAAAGAGAAACAAGAAAGTGATCCTAGCCTTGTCAAGCTCAAAGAGTCAATTTAGAATCAGAAAGTCGAGGTTTTCTCCCAAGGGGAAGATGGTGTTCTTCATTGTTAAGTTTGTCTATGTGTTCCAGGTGTATATGAATTGAGGCATTGAATACTTGCAGAAGTGCGTAGTGTGCGATACTCTATTCATCTAGGGGCCACTAAGATGTACTGTGATATGTGGGAGATCTATTGGTGGAGTGGGAGGAAGAGTGATATTGCAGAGTTTGTGGCTAAGTGCTCTACATGTCAGCAGGTTAAGATGGAGCATCAGAAACCTAGTGGTTCCATACAAGAGTTCACCATTCCTACTTGGAAGTGGGAAGAAGTTAACATGGACTTCATGATGGGTTTGCCTAGAACTCATTATCAGCATGATTCAGTCTGGGTAATTATAGATAGAATGACCAAGTCAACTAATTTCCTTCCTATTCGTACTTCTTATTCCATCGAGGATTATGCCAAACTCTATATCAGGGAGTTAGTCAGGTTACACGGTGTTCCACTATCTATAATATTAGACAGAGGTACCCAGTTCACTTCTCACTTTTGGAAAGCAATCCAAAAGGGTGTCGGTACCCAAGTCCATCACAGCACACCATTTCATCCTCAGACAGATGGTCAAGAAAAAAGTACCATTCAGACTGTTGAAGATATGCTAAAGACGTATGCAATTGACTTCAAGGGAAGTTGGGACGACCACTTGACTTTGATGAGTTTACATACAAAAATAGCTATCATTCTAGTACTCAGATGGCTCCATTCGAAGCTCTCTATGGTAGGAGATGTAGATCTCCGATTGGTTGGTTCAAAGTTAGTGAGGCCTCAATAATAGGTCCTGACTTAGTATTCGATGGCTTAGAGAAAGTTTAGTTGATTAGAGAGAGACTCCGGGCTACTCAGAGCTGACAGAAGTCCTATGCATATGTTCGTAGAAAGGATCTCAAGTTCGAGGTCAATGACTGAGTCTATCTTAAGATCTCTCCCATGAAGGGAGTGAAAAGGTTTGGCAAGAAAGGGAAACTCAGTCCCCGGTATGTCGGTCCCTTCAGAATTCTTTGTCGCTTCGGCAAGGTAGCTTATGAGATTGAGTTGCCTTCAGATCTAGCCTCAGTCTATACAGTCTTCCATGTATCGTTGCTAAAGAAGTGCATAGGTGACCCAACAGTTGTTGTCCCTATTCAGAGCATCGACATTCAGAACAGCCTCTCTTATGAAGAGATTCCAGTTGAAATCTTAGATTATCAGACTCGTAGATTTAGGAACAAAGAATTCCCTCTAGTGAAGGTTCTTTTGCGAAATCAGTCTCATGAGGGAGCTACTTGGGAAGTAGAAGCAGATATGCGTACCAAGTATCCTCACCTCTTCCCCGCTAATTCAGATCAAGCTCAAGATGACAGTTCTCCTTAATCTTATTTAGTTTCACGTTCATGTTTCCAGTATAAACTCTGTACCTATTAACCATTTCATACTCAGTTATGCATTCTTGTGTCAGTTGTCCATGCATTAGATATGCACAAGTTCAGTATGTTTAGCATGTCAGTCATGAGATCAAGTTTCAGTTCTTTATGTTCAGTTTAGGTTCTATTGTCTTGTATCTCTTCTCAATAAATTCTCATTCGAGGACGAATGTTCCCAAGGGGGAGATATTGTAATACCCCACATGTTTCTAAGCTAGGAAGTGAACAAGTATTCCTATGTATGGAATCTCCTATCCTGTGATTCATGCTTGAGTACATGACTTACAATGAATATCCTAGTTATAAGATAGCTTATGATGCATTAAGCATGTTTATGTGAGTCACTTAAGGTAATACAAGCTAAGAGTTTTTGAATCCATCAAGTTTTAGTGTTCAATTTTGCAAGGATCATATTTGAACGAGCCTAACTCGATGTTAATATGGTATTTTTCTGATTTAGATCCACCAAATTGTAGAGAATTGAATTAGAATTCCAACGATACCAATTTCGCCTTAATCCAATACCCGAGGAAAAAGTTATGCCCATTTTAGTGAGAGACAGTAAGGATAGGCGATTGGTGAGGCACCGCCCAACCCAAACATAGGCGATTGGTTAGGCACCGCCCAACCTAGCTTAGGCAATCACTTGAGCGCCGCCTAAGTCAGTTCTAGGTGCCAAAAACACTCTGTTTTGAGTTATTTTAAGGGCAATTAAGTCTTTTAACACTCCTTACACGTCCCTAAACTTAACCCTACGAAATATATAGCTTCTAAACATATTACAACCCTATTATCATCTCAAAGCTCATCATCCAAGAGCACTAAAAGAGATAAACAACTAGGGTTGTGTAACTAAACTTGAAGATCCAATTTCAATGAAATTCCTCCGTCAATCATCAAGAATATTACTTCTAAGGTATGCTGAGTTGATTTATGGATCCCTTGAGACATCTTAAACTGTCTGATTAGGGTTCATGAGGTGGCTTAACCCGTCAGTTTAGTGTTCCCACCATTCTCATTGAGTACCCGCCAGATAAGGGTCACTCACAGGGTCTGCTTACCCGTTGTAGGGTATTGACACCCCTCCATTCAAGGCAGAGATTGGAGCCAAGATTAACCGTAACGGCATACATGGGGCATGTCGGTTAAACACTATTTCCCACAGTTTCAGTATCAATGTCAGTAAAAGAACTCAGGGCGTTCTTCAGATTTCAGTATATACAGGACTGTCAGATACAGTCGTCCATGTTATTAGTTTTAGTATCTGTCATGACAGTTATCATTAAACCACGTATTAGCTTACAGCTCATGCTATCACGTATTTACGGTCCCAGTTTCTATATATGTGTATTTGCACTCCTATGTTCATATTAGTCAGTTAGTGTTGTTCATGCATGAAACCCTTTATGTTCAGCCTACCCTCCTCGTATACTCAGTACTCCAGTTGTACTGACGCATTTCCGCTATGGTGCTTTCTTTTCATGTTACACCATAGGTTCTAAGACACGAGCTCTAGTCTAGCAGTAGCAGTAGCATTCCAGTCACAGAGACACAGTAAGTCCTCATTGATTTGAGGACAATATGATTTGATTCATTTATTTATTTCTTCAGTTCATTTTTACGGAGTTAGTTGGAGACATGTTCCTTCAACTCCTTATTCAGATATTTTAGAGGCTTTTAGATTTATGTTCAGATTGAGTTGTTTTGGGTATTTTCACCCACATAATTGTATTCAGTTGAACCTTATGACCTTATAGTTCTATGTATACAAGTACAAATATTAGTCATGGATTAGCCTGTGGTCCCTCAGGGTCATGACCACCATGTAGCATTTCGATTCAGCGAATTGGGGCATTACAAACTTGGTATCAGAGCCTAAGGTTTAATAGAGTCCTAGGAAGTCTGAAAGACGCATCTATTAGAGTCTTGTACATGGGTGTGTTGCGTGCCACATTTATGTGCGGGAGGCTATAAGATGTTTTAAGAACAGTCCCCTTTCTTCATTATTCATGTCATGCTAGTGAGAATAATCACAAGTTAAACTCTCAGTCTAATTTATTCTTCTCTTATTCCAGACCATGGCCCCAAAGAGAAGAAACCAACCAACTCCTCAGCCCGATGATCCTTTGGGAAAACATATTTTCCATGCGTAGTTTAGACCTGCATTTACCACACATGCTCAGTCCATGGCTGCATAGAATGAACGACCACCAAACATTCCGGCCAATCCAGTGGACAATCCCAAAGCAGCTAAGGTTCAAAACTTCACCCGGATGAACCCTCTATCTTTCCATAGGTCTAAGTCTGATGAGGACCCTTAGGAGTTCATTAACCAAGTCTAGAAGGTCATTGACATCATGGGTATTACTTCTATTGAGAGTTTTGAGTTAGACACCTACTAGTTACACGATATTGCTCATGATTGGTACAAACAGTGGAAGTCTGAGAGGTTAGAAAATATAGGCCCTATCGAGCGGGAGGAATTTGTCACAGCCTTCTTAGACAGATTCTTTCCCCAAGAGCTGAGGAAAGCCAAAGTTCTTGAGTTCGTCAACCTCAGGTAGGGGAATATGATGGTTAGGGAGTATTCTCTCAGATTTACTCAGCTAGCCAGGTATGCTCCTCATATGGTTGCAGACAATAGAGCTAAGATGAGCAAATTCATGTCAGGGGTCAACTATAGTATGGTAAATGAGTGTAGGTGTGCGATGCTGATCGGTGATATGACCTTAGCCAGACTCATGACCCATGCCCAGCAAGTAGAAGAGAAAAAGTTTAAGACTAGGGAGAGGTAGAACAAGAGGGCAAGGTCAGGTAATTTCAACTTTGCTCACCCCAAGTCAGATGGAGGAAACCGTTCATAGTTTTGCTCCAAGTCAGTCGTTCCATCTCCTTCCTCTGCCAGCGCTCCAATGTCAAAGTTCAGAGACAGAAATAGAGAAAAAGCGCCAGGCTTTAAATCTCAGGGCAGTGTTTGCAGTGCCCAAATGAATCCTCTTTGTCAGACTTATGGTAAGAACCACAAGGGCATTTGCAGAGCCGGTAGTGATGTCTATTTTGGTTGTGGCAAGACAGGCCACAAAATTAGAGAGTATCTGCAGTCAAGTCTTCAGGGTCAACAAAATCATTCTATAGCTCAGTCCAGTCGTCCGAACCAGTAGGGTGCCATTTCCAGTGCTACCAGTGGGCAATGCCCAAACAGACTCTATGCTCTTCAGTCCCTGCAGGATCAGGAAAATTCTCCTAATATCGTTGTTGGTACGTTACAGATTTTCCATGTTCATGTTTATGCTTTGCTAGACCCAGGTGCATATTTGTCTTTTGTTACACCATACATAGCAGGCAATTTCAGAATTAGTTCCGAAGTCTTAGAAGAGCCCTTCTCAGTCTCTACCTTAATGGGTAAAACCATCATTGCTCGGTGGGCATACAGGAATTGCCCGGCGATGATATCTCTGGAATCCATGTCAGCAGATTTAGTGAAGTTAGAGATGACTGATTTTGATGTCATTCTCAGCATGGATTGGCTTCATTCCGGCTATGCCACAGTCAACTGCAGAAATAGGATAGTTCAGTTTCAATTCTCGAATATGCCCATCCTAGAGTGGAAGGGTAGCATTTCAGTTTCAGGGGTCAACTTATTTCCTACCTTCGGGAGAGGAAAATGATTTCTAAGGGGTGTGTTTATCATCTCGTGCATGTTAAAGATTCCAATTTTGAATATCCTAGCCTTGAAATACTCCCTGTTTTTAATGAATACTCAGATGTATTTACCGAAGATCTTCCAGGCATTCCTCCTGAAAGGGAAATAGACTTCGACATAGACCTTCTTCCGGATACTCAACCTGTTTCTATTCTGCCATACACAATGGCACCAATAGAACTCAAGGAACTGAAAGATCAGTTGAAGGATCTCTTAGATAAGGGATTCATCCGACCCAGCGTTTCCCCATGGAGTACGCTAGTATTATTCGTGCGCAAGAACGATGGTTTTCTCAGGATGTGTATTGATTACCATCAACTCAACAAGGACAACGTCAAGAGCAGATATCCTCTTCCCAGGATTGATGATCTATTCGACCAACTTCAGGGTGCCAGTTACTTCTCCAAGAAATACCTCAGATAAGGCTATCATCAGCTCAGAGTTAGAGAATGTGACATTTCAAAGACATCTTTTCGTACTCTGTATGGTCACTTCAAATTTTTAGTTATTTCATTTGGTCTTACCAATGACCCTACAAATTTTAAGGATTTGATGAACTGTGTGTTCAAGCAGTACTTGGACATGTTTTTCATAGTCTTTATAGATAATATTTTGGTCTATTCTCGCACAGAGCGTGATCATATAGACCATCTCAGGATTGTTCTTTAGACTCTCAGGGATCACCAGTTATTTGCTAAGTTCAGCAAGTGCGAATTTTGGCTAAGATCAGTAGCATTCCTTAGCCATATTGTTTTCGGTGATGGAATTAGAGTAGATCCTCAGAAAACCAAGGCAGTAAGAAACTGGCCTAGACCCGTATCTCCATCAGATATTAGGAGTTTCTTGGGTTTGGCTGTCTATTACAGATGGTTTTTTGAGGGATTTTCTTCTATTGCATCTCCTATGTCCAGATTGACTACGAAGAAGATTAAGTTTCAGTGGTCAGATTTATGCGAGAAGAGCTTTAAAGAGCTGAAGTTTCGAGTCACCTCCGCTCTAATTCTAGATATTCCAGATGGTTCAAACGGTTTTGTCATCTATTGTGATGCATCTAGAGTGGGTTTAGGTTGTGTCCTCATGCAGCATGGTAAGATCATAGCCTACGCCTCCAGACATTTAAAGCCACATCAGAAGAATTATCCTACTCATGATCTTGAGTTAACAGCGGTAGTTTTTTCCTTGAAGATTTGGCGGCATTATCTCTATGGAGTTAATGTAGATGTCTTCATATACCATAAAAGCCTCTAGTATGTCTTTTCCCAGAAAGATCTCAATCTTCGCCAGAGAAGGTGGTTAGAGCTCTTGAAGGATTACGAATGAGTGTTCTCTATCATCCGGTCAAGGCTAATATTATGGCCGACGCTCTCAGTCGACTCTCTATGGATAGTATTTCTCACGTTGAGGATAGTAAGAAAAATATGGCTCAGGAGATCCATCAGCTTGCCAGACTAGGCATTCGCTTAGTCGATTCTTTAGAGGGTGGTGTATGTGTTCATAGTAGTTCAGAGTCATCTTTAGTTTTTGAGGTGAAAGAGAAACAAGACAGGGATCTTAGCGTTGTCAAGCTGAAAGAGTCAGTTTCAAAATCAGAAAGTTTAGGTTTTCTCCCAAGGGGGAGATGGTGTTCTTCGTTGTCAGGGTCGTCTATGTGTTCTAGGTGTAGATAAATTGAGGAAGCGAATACTTACAGAAGTGCATGGTGCGTGATACTCTATTCATCCAGGGGCCAGTAAGATGTACCACAACATGCAGGAGGTCTATTGGTGGAGTGGGATGAAGAGAGATGTTTTAGAGTTTGTGGCTAAGTGCTCTACATGTCAGTAGGTTAAGGTAGGGCATCAGAAACCTAGTGGTTCATGCAAGAGTTCACCATTCCTACTTGGAAGTGGGAATAAGTTAACATGGACTTCGTAACGGGTTTGCCTAGAACTCATCATCATCATGATTCAGACTGGCTAATTATAGATAGAATGACTAAGTCAACTCATTTCCTTCCTATTCGTACTTCTTATTCCGTCGAGGATTATGCCAAACTCTATATCGGGGAGTTAGTCAGGTTACACGGTGTTCCATTGTCTATAATATCAGACAGAGGTACCCAGTTCACTTATCACTTTTAGAAAGTAATCCAAAAGGGTGTCGGTACCCAAGTCCATAATAGCACACCATTTCATCCTCAGACAGATGGTCAAGAAAAAAGTACCATTCAGATTCTTGAAGATATTCTAAAGATGTAAGCAATTGACTTCAAGGGAAGTTGGCACGACCACTTCCCTTTGATGAGTTTACATACAACAATAGCTATCATTCTAGTACTCAGATGGCTCCATTCGAAGCTCTCTATGGTAGGAGATGTAGATCTCCGATTTGTTGGTTCAAAGTTAGTGAGGCCTCAATCATAGGTCCTGACTTAGTATTCGACGGCTTAGAGAAAGTTTAGTTGATTAGAGAGAGACTTCGGGCTACTCAGAGCTGACAGAAGTCCTATGCAGATATTCGTAGAAAGGATCTTGAGTTCGAGGTCAATGACTATGTCTATCTTAAGATCTCTCCCATGAAGGGAGTTAAAAGGTTCGGCAAGAAAGGGAAACTCAGTCCCCGGTATGTCGGTCCCTTCAAAATTCTTTGTCGCTTCGGGAAGGTAGCTTATGATATTGAGTTGCCTTCAGATCTAGCCTCAGTCTATCCAGTCTTCCATGTATCGTTGCTAAAGAATTGCATAGGTGACCCAACAGTTGTTGTCCCTATTCAGAGCATCGACATTCAGAACAGCCTCTCTTATGAAGAGATTCCAGTTGAAATCTTAGATTATCAGACTCGTAGATTTAGGAACAAAGAAGTCCCTCTAGTGAAGGTTCTTTTGCGAAATCAGTATCATGAGGGAGCTACTTGGGAAGTAGAAGCAGATATGCGTACCAAGTATCCTCACCTCTTCCCCGCCAATTTAGATCAAGCTCAAGATGACAGTTCTCCTTAATCTTATTCCGCCGAGGATTATGCCAAACTCTATATCAGGGAGTTAGTCTGGTTACATGGTGTTTCACTATCTATCATCTGAGACAGAGGTACCCAGTTGACTTCTCACTTTTGGAATGCATTCCAAAAGGGTCTCGGTACCCAAGTCCATCTCAGGACAGCATTTCATCATAAGATAGATGGTCAAGCAGAGAGGACCATTCAAACTGTTGAAGCTATGCTAAGGGCATGCGCAATTGACTTCAAGGGAAGTTGGGAGGACCACTTGCCTTTGATTGAGTTTACATACAACAATAACTATCATTATAGTATTCAGATGGCTCCATTCGAAGCTCTCTATGGTAGGAGATGTAGATCCCCGATTGGTTGGTTCGAAGTTAGTGAGGCCTCAATCATAGATCTTGACTTAGTATTCAACGCCTTAGATAAAGTTCAGTTGATCAGAGAGAGACTTCGGGCTGCTCAGAGCCGACAGAAGTCCTATGTAGATATTTGTAGAAGGGATCTCAAGTTCGAGGTCAATGACTATGTTTATCGTAAGATCTCTCCTATGAAGGGAGTGAAGAGGTTCAGCAAGAAAGGGAAACTCAGTCCCCAGTATGTCGGTCCCTTCAGAATTCTTAGTTGCTTCGGCAAGGTAGCTTATGAGCTTATTTTCCTTCAGATCTAGCCTCATTCCATCCAGTCTTCCATGTCTCATTGCTAAAGAAGTGCATAGGTGACCCAACAGTTGTTGTCCCTATTCAGAGCATCGACATTTAAAATAGCCTCTCATTATCAGACTCGTAGATTGAGGAACAAAGAAGTCTCTCTAGTCAAGGTTCTTTGGTGAAATTAGTCTCATGAGGGATCTACTTGGGAAGAAGAAGCAGATATGCGTACCAAGTATACTCACCTCTTCCCCGCCAATTCAGATCAAGCTTAAGGTAACAGTTCTCCTTAATCTTATTCAGTTTCATGTTCATGTTTACAGTATAAAATTGGTAACTATTAACCATTTCATACTCAGTCATGCATTCATGTTTCAGTTGTCCATGCATCAGATATGCACGAGTTCAGTATGTTTAGCATGTCAATCATGAGATCAAGTTTCAGTTATTCATGTTCAGTTCAAGTTCTATTGTCCTGTATCCCTTCTCAGTAAATTCTCATTCGAGGATGAATGTTCCCAAGGGGAAGATATTGTAATACCCCGCATGTTTCTAAGCTAGGAAGTGAATAAGTATTCCTACGTATGAAATCTCCTATCCTGTGATACATATTTGAGTACATGACTTACAATGAATATCCTAGTGATAGGACAACTTATGATGCATTAAGCATGTTCATATGAGTCACTTAAGGTAATACAAGCTAAGAGTTTTTGAATCCATCAAGTTTTAGTGTTTGATTTTTCAAGGATCATATTTGAATGAGTATAACTCGATGTTAATGTGGTATTTTAGCTGATTTAGACCCACCAAATTGAAGATAATTGAATTAGCTTTCCAACGATACCAATTTCTCCTTAATCTAATATCCGAACAAAAAGTTATGATCATTTTCGTGAGAGACAGTAAGGATAGATGATTGGTTAGGCACCGCCCAACCAAAACATAGGCGATTGGTTAGGCGCTGCCCAACCTAGCTTAGGCAATCACTTGGGCGCCGCCTAAGTCAGTTCCAGGTACCAAAAACACTCTGTTTTGAGTTATTTTTAAGGGTAATTAAGTCTTTTAACACTCCTTACACATCCCTAAACTAAACCCTACGTAATATATAGCTTCTAAACTTATTAGAACCCTATTATCATCTCAAAGCTCATCATACAAGAGCACTAAAAGAGAAAAACAACTAGGGTTGTGTAACTAAGCTTGAAGATCCGATTTCAAGGAAATTCCTCCGTCAGTCATCAAGAATCTTCCTTCTAAGGTATGCGTGAGTTGATTTATGGATCCCTTACATCCATAAAGCTCAAAAATCCTCTTTTTCATTATAAAGTATGATTTCTATATTGTTGGGTGTTGATGATCATGTTGTTGATATTGGGTGATTCCCAAGATGAAATCTTTTTGTTTTTTTTGAATTTCATGATATCATATGAGTTGGAAACATGTAAATTTGGTTGTTCATGATGTATAATTTGATGATTTCACCTATGCGTAAGATGTGCATGTAAGGTGTTTGATAAAATGCCTAAGAAACTAGAAATCATGGAATATAGTTAAATTGTGACTAAGTGAAGCATTCATGATATGCCTTTACTTTCCAATGACTTCTATGTTGATAATGTGCCTTGTAAATGTTGTTGGAATGCTCATGAACTATTCTTATGAGATTATGCTATGTTTACTTGCAAATCTTATTTATGAATAAGATGTATGATAACCATGAAATCCATATGAACTTCCATGCTATTGGTATGTGTTGCCAATATGATTATGCAATGAACATGATATTAAGATTGTGCAAGTACTTCCATGTGATATGAAATCCTTTCCATGCATTACATTGTTGATAACCATGCTTAGTATGAGATCCCTACTTATGTTATTATAAATTATGGACTCTACTCTTATGATCAAGTCAGTCATGTGTGTCAGTTTCCTTCCATCGAGTCCTAGGGGTACTTGTACCCGAAAACTATAGTTGTGGGCCTAGATCCATGTCATTTTTCATGATATCCAAACTCAATGTATGATTCCATAGACTTCAGTCAGTCATGTGACTCAGGAAAACCTCATGAACTTAGTCAGTTGTCAGATATCAGTAACATTCCACTAGTCAACGGAATTCAGTAAGATTAAGTCATGCATAGTCAGTTATTCACGTCCACTCCCTCAGATGGGAGTAGAGGTTAGCACCGAGTTAACCCAAGGATGGGAATTCACCCGCCAGTTCAGGGTGTGATTCTTAGTAGTCATCCTTGTGTTCAAAAACTACGTAGCTAGTGTAGGTTAAGACATCTTAACCCGTCAGATTAGGGTTGATGAGATGGCTTAACCCATCAGTTTTGGGTTCCCACCGTTCTCATTGAGTATCCGCCATATAAGGGTTACTCACAGGCTGTCCTTACTCGTGGCACGGTATTGACACCCCTTCAGTTGGGGTAGATATTGGTCCCCAGCTTAGCCATAACGGCATACATGGGGTATGTTGGTTAGACACTACTTCCCACAGTTTCAGTATCAGTGTCAGTAAAAGAACTCAGGGCGTTCTTCAGATTTCAGTATATACAGGACTGTCAGATACAGTCGTCCATGTTATCAGTTTTAGTATCAGTCATAACAGTTATTAGTAAACCATGTATTAGCTTACAGGTCATGCTATCACGTATTCATGGTCCCAGTTTCTATATATGTGTGTTTGCACTCCCATATTCATATTAGTCAGCTAGTGTTGTTCATGCATGAAACCTTTTATGTTCAGCCTACCTTCCTCGTATATTCAGTACTCCAGTTGTACTGACGCATTTGTGCTATGATACTTTTTTTTATGTTACACTATAGGTTCTGAGACACGAGCTCCAGCCCAACAGTAGCGGTAGCATTCTAGTCGCAGAGACACAGTGAGTCCTCATTGATTCAAGGACAATATGATTTGATTTATTTATTTATTTCTATAGTTCAATTTTAAGGAGTTAGTGGGAGACATGTTCTTTCAACTCCTGATTCAGATTGTTTAGAGGCTTTCAGATTTACGTTCAGATTGAGTTGTTTTTGATATTTTCACCCACAGTGATTGTATTCAGTTGAACCTTATGGCCTTATAGTTCTATGTATTCCGCATTATTATATCATGATTTGCAGTATATAGGTACAAATATCAGTCATGGGTTAGCTTGTGGTCCCTCAGGGCCATAAGCACCATGTAGCATTCCGGTTTAGCGAATTGGGGTGTTACAAACTTTGTATCAGAGCCTAAGGTTTAATATAGTCCTAGGAATTCTGAAAGTCTTATCTAGTAGAGTCTTGTACATGGGTGTGTTGCGCGCCACATTTATGTGCGGGAGGCTATAAGATGTTTAAGGAACAGTCCCCTTTCTTCATTATTCATGTCATGCTAGTCAGCATAATCACAAGTTAAACTCTCAGTCTAATCCATACTTCTCTTATTCCAGACCATGGCCCCAAAGTGAAGAAACTAGCCAGCTCCTCATCCCGAAGATCGTTTGGGCGAACATGTTTCCCATGCGGAGTTTAGAGCCGTACTACACTTTCTCAGTCCATGGATGCAAAGACTGAATGGCCACCGGTCCTTCCGACCAATCCATTGGACAATCCCAAAGTAGCTAGGGTTTGGGACTTCACCCGGATGAACCCTCCATCTTTCCATGGGTCTAAGTCTGAAAAGGACCCTCAGGAGTTCATTGAACAAGTCTAGAAGGTCATTGACATCATGGGTATTAATTCTATTGAGAGTGCTGAGTTATTCGCCTACCAGTTACAGGATGTTGCTCATGATTGGTACAAACAGTGGAAGTCTGAGAGGTTAGATAATATAGGCCCTATCGAGTGGGAGGAATTTGTCACAGCCTTCTTAGATAGATTCTTTCCCAAAGAGCTGAGGGAAGCCAAAGTTCTTGAGTTCATCAACCTCAAGCAGGGGAATATGACGGTTAGGGAGTATTCTCTTAGATTTACTCAGCTATCCAGGTATGCTCCTCATATGGTTGCAGACAATTGAGCTAAGATGAGCAAGTTCATGTGAGGGGTCAACGATAGCGTGGTAAATGAGTGTAGGTTTGCGATGTTGATCGGTGATATGACCTTAGCCAGACTCATGACCCATGCCCAGCAAGTAGTAGTGCAGAAGTTTAAGACTAGGGAGAGGCAGAACAAGAGAGCAAGGTTAGCTAATTTCAATTTTGCTCACCCTAAGTAAGATGGAGAAAATCGTTCACATTTTCGCTCCTAGTCATCCATTCTAGCTCCTTTCTCTGCCAGCGCTCCAATGCCGAAGTTTAGAGACGACAATAGAGACAAAGTGCTCCAAGTCAGACGTTCCAGCTCTTTTATCTAACTAATTTTGATGTCATTCTCGGCATGGATTGGCGTCATTCCTGCTATGCCACAGTCGACTGCAGAAACAAGATAGTTCTGTTTCAGTTCTCGATTAAGACCATCCTAAAGTTGAAGGGTAGCATTTCAGCACTCAGGGGTCAACTTGTTTCCTACCTTCGGGCAAGGAAAATGATTTCTAAGGGGTGTGTGTACCATCTCGTGCATGTTAAAGATTCCAGTTCTGAATATCCCAGCCTCGAAATAGTCCCTGTTGTTAATGAATACTCAAATATCTTTCCCAAAGATCTTCCAGGCATTCCTCTTCAAAGGGAAATAGACTTCGGCATAGACCTTCTACTAGATACTCAACCTATTTCTATTCTGCCATACAGAATGGCACCATCAGAATTCAAGGAACTGAAATATCAGTTGAAGGATCACTTACATAAGGGATTCATCAGACCCACCATTTCCCCATGGGGTGCGCCAGTATTATTCATGCACAAGAAAGAGGGTTCTCTTAGGATGTGTATTGATTACCGTCAACTCAACAAGGTCACGATCAAGAATAGATATCCTCTTCCCAGGATTGATGATCTATTCGACCAACTTCAGGGTGCCAGTTACTTCTGCAACATAGGCCTCAGATCAGGCTATCATCAACACAGATTTAGAGAATGTGACATTTCAAAGATAGCTTTTCGTACTCGGTATGGTCACTTTGAATTTTTAGTCATGTCATTTGGTCTTACCAATGCCCCTGCAGCCTTTTTTGATTTGATGAACCGTGTGTTCAAGTAGTACTTGAACATGTTTGTCATAGTCTTCATAGATGATATTTTGGTCTATTCTCACACAGAGCGTGATCATGCAGACCATCTCAGGATTGTTTTTCAGACTCTCAGGGATCACCAATTATTCGCTAAGTTCAGCATGTGCAAATTTTTGTTAAGATCAGCAGCATTCCTTGGCCATATTGTTTTCGGTGATAGAATTAGAGTAGATCCTCAGAAAACTGAGGTAGTATGAAACTGGCCCAGACCCGTATCACCATCAGATATTAGGAGTTTCTTGGGTTTGACCGGCTATTACAGACGGTTTGTTGAAGGATTTTCTTCTATTGCATCTCCCATGTCCAGATTGATTCAGAAAAATATTAAGTTTCAGTGGCCAGATTCATGTGAGAAGATCTTTCAAGAGTTGAAGACTCGACTCACCTCAACTCTAGTTCTAGCTATTCTAGATAGTTCAAACGATTTTGTAGTCTATTGTGATGCATCCAGAGTGGGTTTAGGTTGTGTCCTCATGCAGCATAGTAAGGTCATAGTCTACACCTCCAGATAGTTAAAGCCATATGAGAAGAATTATCCTACTCATGATCTTGAGTTAGCAGCGGTAGTTTTTGCCTTGAAGATTTGTAGGCATTATGTCTATGAAGTTCATGTAGATGTCTTCAAAGACCATAAAAGCCTCCAGTAAATCTTTTCCCAGAAAGATCTCAATCTTCGCCAGAGAAGGTGGTTGGAGCTCTTGAAGTTTTCTTTATCATCCGGGCAAGGCCAATATTATGGTCGACGCTCTCAGTCGACTCTCCATGGGTATTATGTTTCACGTTGAGGATAGCAACAAAAATATGGCTCAGGAGATCCATCAGCTTACCAGACTAAGCATTCTCTTAGTCGATTCTTCAGAGGGTGGTGTATTTATTCATTGTAGTTCATAGTCATCTCTAGTTTCCGAGGTGAAAAAAAAACAAGATAGGGATCCTAGCCTTGTCAAGCTCAAAGAGTCAGTTCAGAATCAGAAATTTGAGGTTTTCTCCCAAGGGGGAGATGGTGTTCTTTGTTATCAGGGTCATCTATGTGTTCCAGGTGTAAATGAATTGAGGTAGTGAATACTTGAAGAAACGCATAGTGCACGTTACTCTATTCATCCAGGGTTACTATGATGTACCGCGACATGCAGGAGATCTATTGGTAGAGTGGGATGAAGAGAGATGTTGCAGAGTTTGTGGCTAAGTGCTCTACATGTCAGAAGGTTAAGATTAACCATCAAAAACCTAGTGGTTCCATGCAAGAGTTCACCATTCCTACTTGGAAATGGGAAGAAGTTGACATGGACTTCGTGACGGGTTTGCCTAGAACTTGTCATCAGCATGATTCAGTCTGGGTCATTATAGATAGAATGACCAAGTTAGATTATTTCCTTTCTGTTCGTACTTCTTATTCCACCGAGGATTATTCCAAACTATATATCAGGGATTTAGTCAGGTTACATGGCGTTCCACTATCTATCATCTCAGACAAAGGTACCCAGTTTACTTCTCACTTTTGGAAAGCATTCCAAAAGGGTCTCGGTACCCAAGTCCATCTCAGCACAACATTTCATCCTAAGATAGATGGTCAAGATGAGAGGACCATTTAGACTCTTGAATATATTCTAAGAGCGTGTGCAATTGACCTTAAGGGAACTTCGGATGGCCACTTACCTTTGGTTGAGTTTGCATACAACAATAGCTATCATTCTAGTATTCAGATGGCTCCATTCGAAGCTCTCTATGGTAGACGATGTAGATCTCCGATTGGTTGGTTCGAAGTTAGTGAGGCCTCAATCATAGGTCCTGACTTAGTATTCGACGCCTTAGATAAAGTTCAGTTGATCAAAGAGAGACTCTAGGCTGCTTAGAGCTGATAGAAGTCCTATGCAGATATTTAAAGAAAGGTTCTTGAGTTTGAGGTCAATTACTATGTCTATCTTAAGATCTCTCCCATAAAGGGAGTGAAGAGGTTCGGCAAGAAAGGGAAACTCAGTCCCTGGTATTTCGGTCCCTTCAGAATTCTTTGTCGCTTCGGCAAGTAGCTTATGAGCTTGAGTTGCCTTCAGATCTAGACTCAGTCCATCCAGTCTTCTATTTCTCGTTACTAAAGAAGTGCATAGGTGACCCAACAGTTGTTGACCCTATTCAGAGCATCGACATTCAGAACAACCTCTCTTATGAAGAGATTCCAATCGAAATCTTAGATTATCAGACTCGTAGATTGAGGAACAAAGAAGTCCCTCTAGTCAAGGTTCTTTGGTGAAATCAGTCTCATGAGGGAGCTACTTGGGAAGCAGAAGTAGATATGCGTACCAAGTATCCTCACCTCTTCCCCGCCAATTCATATCAAGCTCAAGGTAACAGTTCTCCTTAATCTTATTCAGTTTCACGTTCATGTTTCCAGTATAAACTTGGTACCTATTAAACATTTTATACTTAGTCATACATTTATGTTTTAGTTGTCCGTGCATCAGATATGCACAAGTTTAGTATGTTTAGCATATCAGTCATGAGATCAAGTTTCAGTTCTTCATGTTCAGTTCAGGTTCTATTGTCTTGTATCCCTTCTTAGGAAATTCTCATTCGAGGATGAATGTTCCCAAGGGGGAGATATTGTAATACCCCGCATGTTTCTAAGCTAGGAAGTGAATAAGTATTCCTACATATGAAATATCCTATCCTGTGATTCATGCTTGAGTACATGACTTACAATGAATATCTTAGAGATAGGATAGCTTATGATGCATTAAACATATTTATATGAGTCGCTTAAGGTAATACAAGCTAAGAGTTTTGAATCCATCAAGTTTTAGTGTTCGATTTTGCAAGGAATATCTTTGAATGAGTATAACTCGATGTTAATGTGGTGTTTTGGCAGATTTAGACCCACCAAATTGTAGAGAACTGAATTATCTTTCCAACAATACCAATTTCGCCTTAATCCAATACCCAAGCGAAAAGTTATGTCCATTTTCGTGAGAGATAGTAAGGATAGGCGATTGGTTAGGCACCGCCCAACCCAAACATAGGCGATTGGTTACGCGCCGCCCAACCTAGCTTAGGTAATCACTTGGGCACCACCTAAGTCAGTTCCAGGTGCCAAAAACACTCCGTTTTGAGTTATTTTAAGGGCAATTAAGTCTTTTAACACTCCTTACACGTCCCTAAACTTAACCCTATGAAATATATAGCTTCTAAACATATTACAACCCTATTATCATCTCAAAGCTCATCATCCAAGAGCACTAAAAGATATAAACAACTAGGGTTGCGTAACTAAGCTTGAAGATCCAATTTCAAGGAAATTTCTCCGTCAATCATCTAGAATCTTTCTTCTAAGTTATGTGTGAGTTGATTTATGGATCCCTTTCATCCAAAAAACTCAAAAACCCTCTTTTTCATTATAAAGTATTATTTTTATATTGTTGGGTGTTGATGATCATGTTGTTGATATTGGGTGATTCCTAAGATGGAATCTTTATATTTTTTTTTGAATTTCATGATATCATATGAGTTGGAAACATGTAAATTTGGTTGTTCATGATGTATAATTTGATGAATTCACCTATGCTTAAGATATTCCTGTAAGGTGTTTGATAAAATGCCTAAGAAACTAGAAATCATACAATATAGCTAAATTGTGACTAAGTGAAGGATTCATGATATGCCCTTATGTTCCAATGACTTCTATGTTGATAATGTGCCTTCTAAATGTTATTGGAATACTCATGAACTATTCTTATGAGATTATGCTATGTTTACTTGCAAATCCTACTTATGAACAAGATGTATGATAACCATGCAATCCACATGAACTTCCATGCTATTGGTATGTGTTGCCAATATGATTATGCAATGAACATGATATTAAGATTGTACAAGTACTTCCATGTGATATGAAATCCTTTCCATGCAATACATTGTTGATAACCATGCTTAGTATGAGATCCCTATTTATGATATTATAAATTATGGACTCTACTCTTACGATCAAGTCAGTCATGTGTGTCAGTTTCCTTCCATCGAGTCCTGGGGGTACTTGTACCCAAAAACTATAGCTGTGGGCCTAGATCCATGTCATGTTTCACGATATCCGAACTCAAGCTATGATTCCATAGACTTCAGTCAGTCATGTGACTCAGGAAAATCTCATGATCTTAGTCATTTATCAGATATCAGTAACATTCTGCCAGTTAACGGAATTCAGTAAGATTAAGTCATGCACAACCAGTTATTCACATCCAGTCCCTCCAGATGGGAGTAGAGGTTAGCATCGAGTTAACCCTAGGATGGGAACTCAACTGCCAGTTCAGGGTGTGATTCTTAGTAGTCATTCTTGTGTTCCAAAACTAAGTAGCCAGCATAGGTTGAGACATCTTAACCCATCGGATTAGGGTTGATGAGGTGGCTTAACCCGTCAGTTTAGGGTTCCTACCGTTATCATTGAGTACCCGCCAGATAAGGGTCACTCACAGGCTGTCCTTACCCGTGGCACGATATTGACATTCCCTATTTGGGGCAGAGATTGGACCCCAGCTTAGCCATAACGGCATACATGGTGCATGTCGGTTAAACACTACTTCCCATAGTTTCAGTATCAGTCTCAGTAAAAGAACTCAGGACGTTCTTCAGATTTCAGTATATACAGGACTATCAGATACAGTCGTCCATGTTATTTGTTTTAGTATCAGTTATGATAGTTATCAGTAAACCATGTATTAGCTTACAGGTCATGCTATCACATATTCACGGTCCCAATTTCTATATATGTGTGTTTGCACTCCCGCGCTCATATTAGTCAGTCAGTATTGTTCATGCATGAAACCCTTTATGTTCAGCCTACATTCCTCTTATACTCAGCACTCCAGTTGTACTGGCGCATTTGTGCTGTGGTGCTTTCTTTTTATGTTACACCATAGGTTCTAAGACACGAACTCCCACCCAGCAGTAGCGTAGCATTACAGTCGCAGAGACACAGTGAGTCCTCATTGATTCGAGGATAATATGATTTGATTCATTTATTTATTTCTTTTGTTCAATTTTACGGAGTTAGTTGGAGACATATTCCTTCAACTCCTTATTCAGATAGTTTAGAGGCTTTCAGATTTATGTTCAGATTTACGTTCAGATTGAGTTGTTTTAGGTATTTTCACCCACATAATTTTATTAAGTTAAACCTTATGGCCTTACAGTTCTATGTATTCCGTATTATTATATCATGATTTGCAGTATACAGGTACAAATATCAATCATAGGTTAGCTTGTGGTCCTTCGGTGTCATGAGCATCGTGTAGCATTTCGGTTCAGCGAATTGGGGTGTTACAATTGTATTATAGAATGTTTTAAATATTATTGTTTCCATATAATGTTTATGCGAATCAGAATAAATCCTCAACTTATGATTTTTCCATATGATCATGCTACCACATCATTTTTAAAAGTATCCCCATGTTAAAGTATTAATCTCCATGTGTTTGATAAAATGCCAAAGTGATGGATTTTGAATAATAATTCCCTATTATGATTTTCAAAGATTGTATATGTCCTTATCGTTATTTTCTTTCAGTACTAATGGGTTATGAACACTTGATACCTAGTTGGTTTCATAATTTTGGTATCTTCAGAATAATTTCAAATAAACCATGAGTATTGTCATTCTCTTAGTTATTATGATCAGTTGTTTGCTCAGTTAAGCTTAGTTCAGTCCAGTAAGCAGTTTCATTTAGTTGGGAGTAGGATTCAGCATCGAACAAACCCAAGGATGGGGGCATTCCTGCCAGTTTACAGTTTGATCCTTAATAAAAATCCCTGAGTTACAAAACTATGTAGCCAGTGTAGGTTTGAGATGTCTTCCTCCCAGTTTAGAATTGACACATATCTCATAGGTACTCCTGCCCGTATAGGATGACTCTTTATCCTTTAGGACTCCAGTTTAGTGGATCCACACATCCATTGTTATTACCCATGATAGGCTACTGACACCCTTCCCACTAGGGTTATAGGTTTGACCCCAATTAGTTCAAATTGGGGTATGTTGGTTGGATGACACCTCCCACAGTCTCAATACAGTATTCAGTATAGTTTCAGTTTAGGTTTGCTTGACCAAGTGTATAGATTTTTAGTTTATTAGTTGTACAATTTTCAGTCTTTTAGATTACTGACTTATTTAAGATTTCAGATTTATGCTTGGTCTTGCATTCTCAGATATTTCAGTTTTCATGCATTCATGTTCAGTTATCTAATGCTTTACAGTTAGTCCTTATATGATATGCACAGTACCCCATGTATATCAGCCTGACCTCATCACATATACCAGTACGTTTAAAGTACTGACTGTATACTCTTCCTTGCGCTATGATGTCCTATATCATAGGTTTGGATGCTCAGCTCCCCGACCGTAGTTAGGCATCCTAGCGCTACTCAGTAGCAGCAGTGGTGAGTCCTTATCCTTCGAGTACAATTTATCTCTCATTCAGTTGTTTCAGTATTTCTTTTATTCAGTTGGTTGAAATTAGTTGGGTGTTTGTTCCATCAATTCCTCGATCAGTTTAAAGGCTTTCAGACATTCAGACAGTCAGTTAGACAGTTAATTTGTTTTTTCCAATAGTTTTTATCTATTGTTCAGAGCTTATCATTATATCAGTTGTTTCTGTACATGTCCATTATTATTATTTTATTCAGTGCTCACAGCAGGTACCAACTTATGGGTTAGCTTGTGGTTACTTGTGACCAGAAGCACCATTATCGCGACTAGGTTTGAGGCTCAGGTCGCGACATATGTTATAAGACAACATATTGCAAAGAAAAATATATGGTCAGTACTTTGAATGTACTGGTACGTGAGGCAAGGATTACTGAAGTACATGAAAAATATGAACATGGATGCAAGAATATGTAAAATCTGAACATGGATGCAAGAATATGTAAAACTGAGAATGCAAGACCAAGAATCATATACACTAACATAATCTGAATAACTAAAATCATCTGTATAACTGACTAAATAAATATTAAAATTTGACTACTTGGTCAAGCAAATATGAACTGAGATAGACTGAGTACCGATTGAAACTGTGGGAGCTATCATGTAACCGACATAAACCAGGGGAGCTACCATGTAGTCAAACGCCTGACCCACATTGAGGAAGGCTGCTCTATCCTTGCCATCAGAGTAGAACCTGAACTGTAGTGATCACTAAACTGAACCCATGTTGGGCAAGGGGAAACTCTCTCTGGCACGACCCATAATACTATGGTGGCACATAGTTTCTGGGATGCAAGAGGCACTGAACCCGCACTTTCTTCTCGGTACTAAATCCTACTCCCAAATGATTGACACTGGTGTTATTCCTAGTTTAACATGACATGGTACTATACTGACAATAGCTCAACCTAAACTTGGTAAAATGAATATAGTAATAAAATCATGGACTGAATGACTTGGAACTTGAAAAGTTTGATTCAATATATAAACACATAGGTAGCAGGTGTTCATAACCCGCTATCACTGAATGAATACAAAATTTGATAACAATTCCACATCAAAATAATGAAATTCAAACTAAAATATCAACCTTGTAGTTCAAAACAGGAATAGGTACAACTCATATACTCTTTAGCCTTTTAAATAACAAGATAATTTCATGCTTCAATATATGAGAACTTGGGGATGACCCCTAATGTAAAACATGTAAATTCATTTAAAGGTCATGGTTTTCAAGCACAAGTATAAGAGATTAACCTTGTTCAAAACTCCACATACCTAGAATTACTTGACTTGTGAAGAGGACTTGAACTTTGACACTTGAGAGATGACTTGGTAAGAGAACCCTAATGTTGTTTTTCTTGAAGATGGGAAAAGAAAGAATATTGTTGTGTTAATCAACTGAAAGATAGAGGAAAATAACTCCTCTCTTAGGTTATAATTCATGGGTTGGGAGTTATCAGAGGGGAAAGGACCAAAAGGTCCCTTAACTGAACTTATAGAAATTTGAGCATAAGTCGTGATGAGTGAACTTATGACTCATATGTTAATGTTACATACTGTACTAGTAACTCGTAAGCTATGCAGTGGTAAACATTGCATGTTCTGGTCAACATACGAGTCTATATGACTAGTACCATCCTTTCGTAACTTGGACAGAGACTTGGGGGTCCTATACTATTGTCCTGATGACTTCACTCATAAAACTAATAACATCTAGTGACGATTCCTAAGGTCAAGTCATAACATGAATAGAACTTTAATCACTTCACATTGCCATGCTTACGACTTATGCCTTATGAATCGTACAATGTCTATATGGCCTAAGGAGATAAGAAGTAAGTTGCACAGTGACTTTAAAACATGAGGTATTACACTTTATTCTGAGTTGATGTACTATAAGGAATTCTTAATATCTTAAAACTTTGAGAAAGAGAGGCTTCTACTATAGGTAAAAAATGTTTTCTTCCACTAAGATTCATATGTGGTTCAAGTGATATGCATCGGAGTTATATGGGTGTTATTGCATTAGTGCAACATTTTGGAAAACCTAATATATTTCTAATTATGACGTGTAATCCCTCTTAGCTTGAAATAAAAGAACATATGCTCTCAACTAATGAAGCTCAAAATTGACCTGATTTAATTAGTCTTCTATTCAGAGTTAAAGTTGAAGAAATGAAGACAACACGCATTAAGTCCCTCTAATGAGAACATCAATCCAAAGACTTTAACCATAACATCCCAATCCGTGCACCATCATTCCAAAAGTTACAATCGCTAAAGACTTGGCAAATAAATCAGTAATATTGGATTTTGATGTCATGATCCAAAATTGGAACTATGATGGCATCTATCACTCCCACTAAGAAAGGTATGCCTAATACCAACCCAAGACATGAAACCTAAAGGTTAAGACCCAGAATAAAGTAAAGCTATAATAAAACCCAAAAAGTTTCAAGTGTGGATGGATAAAATATATATAGACAAAACAATAATAACCCAGGATTGGTGGCCACAAGTACATCCCCCTTATATAAAGTGCAAAAGGAGAGTCTCAAATGTTTCAAAATACAAAAAAGGCAAAAAAATAAGATATAAGAGATTTTAGTAGTCTCGGAGATCATCAGCAACTACCTCAAAGGTTTGCAAATAGCCATCACAAAAAGTCCTAATTAATGTCGGGGGCCACTGGCTCGATACCTGCATATAAAGTGCAAAAAAATATTAAGCACTTATAGTCACCAACATTATCGACTGACCCTAATCTAGAGTGGTTGCAAGAAAACACTATCACCAACCATCCAAAATAATTATCAACCTACTCTTAGAAAATCCACCCTAGTACAATAGAATAAACAAACAATAACAGTCATACAGATATCATGTCACAGCATGGAGAGCCTTAAACCAGTTAATCTGACAAGCAATACTTAAAATCTTAGTTCATAATAGAAGCTCCATAAAAACAACTTATTCCACTTAAATACGATAATGAATGTATGAATTTGATTCATATGTTTTGTATAGAACTGTCAAGCATATATCATCTATGTCGAGATCTATGAGGAGCTCGCATGGTTCATATATTATGTGATGTGCATTCCAATCTAATGATATATATTATTTGCGTGTGTGCACTCCGACCCTAATATATGTATATAATACTTACAAGTGTTCATTCAATCCTGATAATAAATATATAAAATATGTGTAGTCATGCACTCCGATCTCAATGAGATGAAATGTATGATATGAAAGCATGCCACTCCAATATCATATCAATAGTACATTTAAACAAAGCATATTTGATGTGTTGGCATTTGACAATATATTTGATGCCTTTTACCTTGGATAATAGCAAGTTCTTAAGTAGCGTTTGTTGGATTTGATCACTTTTATGTTTCATGTGCAAAAAATGTGTCAACGCAAGAAACAATGTTTATTGTACTTAAAAAAAGGGACTTGACTATTTACTTGTTGAGACATCAACTCAATGATATATCATTTGTTAAACTGCGGAGCTAACATTGTAACACCCTGCATTTTTTAGCTAGAAAATGAACCATTGTTCCTATATGTGCAAACTCTAATCCCATGATTAATATTTTAATTCATGTGTCATGATATTTATCCTAGTGTGGGAAGTGCTTTAAAAGTGAAAAATGTTCATCGAAACCACCTAGAATAAAGTTGAGATAACAATCTTTGATTCATCAAAAGTTTGGTATTCGATTCTACAAGGGTCTACTTTGAACCTGTATAACTTTTGATATATATGGATTTTTAAGCTCAAGACCCACCAAATTATAGATAATTAAATAATATTTCCAACGATACCAATTTCTCTAAATTCAATACCCGAGTGAATAGTTATAGCATTTTTTGTGTGAGGCACTAAGCCATCGTGATTACACCGCTCAGTGGTGCCTATAATGATGGACCCAATACCACTCAATGGTAAGCCTCAAAATTGGAATTGTCCAAAATATTAGATCATCGCAATTACACCTCTCAGTGGTGCCTATTATGGTGGGACCAATAGTGCTCAGCAGTGAGCCTCAAAATGGAGATTTATGTTGAACCTCAAATTCTGAGGGGTAGTCTTATCTTTTCCCTACAAACCCAAGTCATGTAATCAGTTAATTAAAATGTCTTTTGGGTATAATATGCCCAAATTCACTCAAATTTATCAAGAACCAAACCCTAAGCTCCCTCCCAAAGATTAAAAATCCATCTTTAAGTTCAAAATTTCAGAGAAAACGAGTCAAGATTCGTGTCCTATTCTCTAAACTAAGTAATCTAAGGTATGTGAGGTTTTTCCTAAACTAAATGGGCATGGTGAAATAATTTTAATAATGTCTGAATGATGAGGAGTAATATATTTATGAAAGGTTTGAATTTACAATAACACATGCATGGTGAACCCTTTTGATGATAATGCTTTGGTCTTGAGGCCTTCCCCAAAAATTTGATTTTTGTTTATGTATATATATATATTTATATATATATATATATATATATATATATATATATATGCATTCTATGTTTTGAAAAGTATAAATTGAGAGCATGAATAATGAATTTCCCTCTCATAGTGTTACTTCTTGATTGATAAGTCATGGATTACTCAATTGCATATCTTAAAGCATGAACCAAGGGTTTTACTATAAATTATGAATTTCATGTAGATTGTGAATTGAAGAGAGGGATATTTCTTGGTTGTAAAGGCTCAATATGATAATCAAAAGAATTGAATGATTATTTTGAGAAATTGACCACCAGTTGTTGAAATGTTGAAAAGAGAGGATTTTTGCATAATTTGACATATGTCTTGTAAATATGAGTTCTCTTGTATTGTTTGAATTATTTGGTTGTCCGAGCATTATGTTTGTTTGAAAGGATTGCAACATCATATTTTATAGCTAAGAGATATGACTTGCAAGTCTTGGTATGACGATACCAAATAGATGTATGCCATAACAGAGTAAGATATTCATATTTTGATTTCAAAGAATGCATGTCTTAAAGATTTAAAAATGAGCTTAAAGAGAGTTAGATGGTTACCCGAAGAAGGCACGAGTTCAGAAAACTCATTGTCACAATTGTGCTTTACTGATACAGGATTGTTATGTCCCTAAGATGGATTATAGCTTGGACTAGTGCTCTTTGGCGTATTAGAGATAGAAATTTCAGCCCTTGCGGTAAACTTGGGTTGGGGTCTTGGCCACTGAGTTAAGGGCGGATTCTATATAGCCCATGGGATTGTAGAGTTGTAGGGTGTACCACCTAGCTCTGAAGTAAGATAAAGAATTGAGTTATGATTTACGGAAATATTTTGAAAGCCTATTGAATATGAGCATGTCTTTTCCATTTGTTTTGGACTGACATATTTTTATGGATTGCTCTTACTTATGTTGTATAAAATTATGTTATTTTCGATTGCTCTGCCTATTTGTGCAGTTGTATTGACCCTCTATATTTCAGGATCTTAGGCACAGTCCTGGGGTCCCGCTAAGCAGTAGATTAAATCCT
The DNA here is from genome assembly GCA_030864225.1 of Capsicum baccatum var. pendulum. Lineage (NCBI taxonomy): Eukaryota > Viridiplantae > Streptophyta > Magnoliopsida > Solanales > Solanaceae > Capsicum > Capsicum baccatum. The sequence goes on along the minus strand of CM061561.1, from coordinate 74,536,191 downwards.
ATTAGAGATTGCAGTTGGTTAGCCTCCCTTATTTTGAAAGGCTTATTCTAGAACGTTGTCAGTTTATTTGATTCATAGTCCAATTGGGGGGCCTTGTTCAAGTTTTTTTATAGATGTTGGTTTTCATATTATTAGAGATTTCACAGACTGATGTCGTATGTTTTTTAACTCAGACTTCATATTGTCCAGTTGAATTAAGTGATTGACTATGTTTTAATCTTTATTATCCATTCCGCATTCCTTTGGAACATATCTATGGTGTGTATGATTACCATATAGAGAAAGGTGCCCTGTCCTTTATGGTTCGAGATGCTTGTCGCGGCCAGGGCCTCAACTCTGGTCGTGACAAACTTTGTATTAGAGTCAGGTTTATGGTCCAGGGTATCTGTAAAATTAAGTTGGGTAGAGTACTGTTTATGGGTGTGTAGCACACCAAACTTATAAGGAGAAAGCTAGGCATTTAGGAATGTTTCACTTTTCTTTATTTTCTAGATCATGCCATTTGTTGCCTATTTGGAAGTTATCCAAATTCCTTCTTTACTCTAGTTTTATAAACTTTGTCTCATTGTTGAGTTGATTCAAGTGCTGAATCTTAGAGTCTAAATGAGTTGGTCCCTCCTGATTGATTCATAAAAGAGTATAAAATTGCACAAGGACTTGAGAGGAGTCCATAAGTTCCTTAAAGTAGATTGATTTAAGCCTATACCCTTATCTACATCAATCGTCCATTTGAGCCTGAGTTATGAAGTGTATTCAATCCCTTTCAAAATTCTTGTAACAGATGACATGCTAAAGGGTAGTGATTGTATGTCAAAATATTGGAATAATATTTCCACCTGAGTAGTAGTATATGTTAAGGATTCATACCCTATTGGTAGTAAAATGATCCCGAAGTTATTGATATGAATTCACAAGGTTAGAAGTCAGGGTGAAGGTGACTTTTGCATAAATAAGTAGTTTCAGTTATATAACCCTTGATTGAGGGGTGGGTTGCTCTTGTATGGTGATTGGCTCATGTGTGTGAAGAAAGTGGATAGCTATGATTATTATTTATACCAAATAGGGAAGGATCTCAGAATAGATAGATATGGTGGTTATAGAAATCATTTATAGACTTTGAATGAAAAGGGGTAGATTAGTCAGGAAGTTATTGGTAGAGACTCATTAGTGTAAATGAAATTTGAAGGTAGTCTAAATGTATGCTTGGGTAAGTAGATTTAATGTGTGTAAGTAGAGCATGTTGATAAGGTTGTAATGGGTCATATTATATGATTAAGATTGATTATCCCTATTTTGTTACTTAACCCCCCTTGATTGTCTTTTCTCTAGTCGTTGTAAACTAGTACTACATGTGAAAAGGTATGTAGCAGATTTTGAGGAGAAGTAGTAATGTCGTGGAAAGGATGAACTTATGAGTTGTAGGTAAGTAAAGTAAGAGACTTAGGTTGATATTTCTATTTGATGGACTAGTATAGTATGCGGCATGCTTCATCGGTGTTACATGATTGATATTTGATAATAGACTTGAACTTTAGATGTGGATGGTAGCGATGAGGATATTAGCTTAAGGTTAATGATGCACGTTTTGTGAGAGTAAGTAGTAGGCTTGATTTGATGTGTGCAATAGCCTAAGTTGATAACTTGTGGGAAAAGGAGTGGCTAATTATGATATATATATGCATGAGACTAGTGTTAGAATGATAAATTATGGTTGGGTCACTAAGTGAATAAGGGCGTAAGTATATAATAATAAGTTTCACCTCAGGTAGTATGTTGTTAGGTAAAGTTTTATGTTTATAAGTGTTCTGCATACCTAGTGTTGTGCTTGATGAAAATGCAAATGGGTTTTAATGTTGTGCTTGATAAAAATGCAAACCAATGCACTATATGGTTAGTACTCCTCGATATGAGGCAGAAGGTTATTTGATTATAGTGATAAGATGGAGAAGTGTTCTTAATAGGATGTAGAATATGGGTTAGGATTCAACATGGATGTACGATGCATCTGGACTCAAACTCTTTTAGTTATGTATTTATTGGGGTAATTATAATATTGGGATGTTGAAATGTGGTATTCATAGTTGAAATCATAGTGGAAAACCGTCTCAAAAATTTAAAGTCTATTAGACATGTCATTTGAGATAGAAAAGGTTTCTAATTTATTCTTATGTCCCACGAAAATCTCATCTCATGGTGTGTACCAATCTTAATCAGGACGAGGATTCTTAGAAAAGTTCATGCCTTACAATGATTTGTTCATGTGCCATGAAACACATGCCAAGATCATGTCGACGTCAAGTTTCGTTATCTCATGATTTGTGCTTACACAATTTCCTTGGTGATGCCATAAAGATCTTCTTAAATGTCTATGTATTTTCCATTAAGGGAAATAAAATTTCTAATATGAGATTACGTCCATTATTCCATACTTCTGTAGCTTCAATAAAATCCTACCCATCATTCGAGGACGAATGATTCCTAAGGGGAGATAATGTAACACTCTTCATTTTCGAGCTAGAAATCGAACCGTCATTCCTACGTTTACAAACTCTAATCCCATGATTCATATTTTAATTCATGTGTCATGATCTTTATCCTAGTGTGTGAAGTACTTTTGAAGTGAAAAATTTTCATAGAAACCACCTAGAGAAAAGTTGAGCTAAGAATCTTTGATTCATCCAAAGTTTGGTATTTGATTCTACAAGGGTCTAATATGAACTTGTATAACTTTTTATATACATGGAATTTCTCATCTCAAGACCCAAAAAATTATAGATAATTGAATCATCTTTCCAACTATACCAATTTCTCTCAAATCCGATACCCAAATGAAAAGTTATAGCATTTTTTATGTGAGGCAATAAGCTACCACGATTACACCGCTTGGCGGTACCTATAGATGTGGAACCAATACCACTCAGTGGTAAACCTTAGAATCGGTATTGTCCAAAACATTGGTTCACTACAATTACACTACTCAGCAGTGCCTATAGTAGTGGACCAATAAACGCTCAGCGGTGAGCCTCAAAATTGGGATTTCTTCTGAACTTTTAATTCCTAGGGGCAGTCTTGTTATTTCCCTTCAAACCCAAGTCATGTAATCAGTGAATTAAAATGTATTTGGACATAATATTCCCAAATTCACTCAAATTTATCAAGAACAAAACCCTAACCCCCCTCCCAAAATCAAGAATCCATCCTTAAGTTCACGATTTCCAAGAAAATGAGTCAAGATTCGAGTTCTATTCTTGAAACTAAGTAATCTAAGGTATGTGGGTTTTCCTAAAGTACATGGGTATGGTGAAATTATTTTAATATTTTTTGAATGATGAGTAATAATATATTTACGAAGGGTTTAAATTTACGATAACATATGTATGGTGAACCGTTTTGATAATAATGCTTTGGTCTTGAGGCCTTCACCAAAAATTTAATTTTTGTTTATGTTTATATATATATATATATATGTATGCATTCGATGTTTTGAAAAACTATAAATTGAGAGCATGAATAATGAATTTCCCTCTCATGGTGTTACTTCTTGATTGACAAGTCATGGATTACTCAATTGCATATCTTATAGCATGAACTAATAGTTTTATTATCAATTATGAATTTCATATCGATTGTGAATTGAAGAGAGGGATATTTCTTAGTTGTAAAGGCGAATGTGATAATTGAAAAAATTGAATGGTTATTTTGAGAAATTGACCACCAGTTGTTGAAATATTGAAAATAGAGGATTTTTGCATAATTTGACATATGCCTTGGAAATATGAGCTCTCTCATACTGTTTAAATAATTTGGTGCTCCAAACATTATGTTTTGAATAAAAGGATTGTAACATGATAATTTATGGCTTAGAGATATGACTTTAAAGTCTTGGTATGATGATACCAAATAGATAAATTTCATAACAGAGTAAGATTCTCAGATTTTTATTTCATAGAATAGATGTCTTAAAGAGTTAAAATGAGCTTAAAATGAGTTAGGTAGTTACCCGAAGAAGGAATGAGTTCAGAAAACTCATTACCCAAAATTGTATTTTGCTGATACGAGATTGTTATATCCCCAAGAGGGATTATACGCTGACCTAGTTCCCTTTGGCATATTAGAGATAGAGACTCCAGCCCTTGCGGCAAACTTGGGTTGGGAGCTTGGCTTCCGAGTTAAGGGCGAATTCCATTTAGCCCATGGGATTGTAGAGTTGTAGGGTGTACCAACTAGCTCAAAAGTAAGATAAAGAATTGAGTTGTGATTTACGGAAATATTTTGAAAGCCTATTGAATATGCGCATGTATTTTCAACTTGTTTTAGACTGACACATTTTTATGAATTGCTCTCATTTATGCTGTATAAAATTACATTATTTTGGATTGGTCTGCGTACTAATACAATTGTACTGACCCCTTATATTTTAAGATCTTACGCGCAGTCCCAGGGTCCTGCTAAGCAGTAGGTTGAATCCTGTCAGAGATTGCAGTTGATGAGCCTCCCTTATTTTGGAAGGCCTATTCTAGAACATTGTTAGTTTATTAGATTCATGGTCCAATTGGGGGACCTTGTTCCAGTTTTTAGACAGATGTTGGTTTTCATTTTGTTAGAGATTTCGTACACTAGTGTTGTATGTTTTTGATGTTATGAACTCAGACTTTGTACTGTTCAGTTGAATTAAGTGATTGGCCATGTTTTCGTATTTCTTATCTTTTCCGCATTTCTTTATAACATATTAATGGTGTGCATGATTACCAGATAGACAAGGGCACCCGAGACTTTATGGTTCGGGATGCTCATTGTGGCCAGGCCTTGGATCGGGTCATGAAAAACATAGTGTGTCATGCTTAGTGTTGTCAAGTCGATGTTCAAGAACCATCAACCAAAACATAGCACCTAACTATTATGTAATAGTGAAAGACGTCAAGTGGCAAAGCATCTGATGGACTGTCACTACCTTGAAAAAACATCAACAAAACTCTAAGACTTAAGCAAATTCTAGACAATCTTCATTAGATAGAGCGGACGAATACATGTTCAACAACTATCAAACTTTTAAATTGTATTAAATGGTGACTCAAAGTTAGATCAACGAGTATACAACCTTCCAAGTATATCAGAAGTGGTAGAATTATGGGTAGAATAAGAAAGATGTAATAATAATTTTTCACCATATATTCGAATTTATAATCATAGTAATAAGAGCCAATTAGTAAATTACTACTATGGTTTCTATGATCCTTTGTAATATCCACTTTTGTTTCCTTATAAACAAAATGGATGATATCATGGTATCCAAAATATTGTACAACCAACACATAAATCAAAAAGAGAAAAATATCTAACTACAAAAATGACCAATTTCCAAGATTTTCTAACATCTGTTCAATTGATGGACTACTTGACATGGAAGCTAAAATTCTACAAAGGGAAAAATGAAAAGGGGATATGATTTCGTGTTGAGAGTACTATTGCTATAAACTTCAAATGAGAGGTGATGAGTGTAACACCCTGAGACTACCCCTTGGATATCACATGGTTATTTGAACAAAAAGTGATCCTAAGCTAACCCGTGATACTGGCATAATTCATGAGCAACTGAATAAATACATAAAAATTTGAAATAATAAGCAAAAGAGATGTCTTTTGCTAAACAAGTTCAATACAAAACTGTCTAAAACATTTGCAACACTAGTCATACAAAGGAAACTAAAATTGAATACATAAACTCTAACTGATTGTCAGTGAAGTCTTTACTAATACTAACTATAGGTAGCTGGTACATGACCCCAGCTATCCCTAATTAATAGAACTAAATATAATAAGAATTTATAAATGTTCAAACTGACTGGAGTCCTCGAATAAGGAGAACTCATCACGTGTTGGCTAGAAATTGCAAACTGCCTGGCCATGATAGTATGAGCTACAACTGGTAGCTATATTATGAAACAATGTAGCCACATAGTCGTATATGTGGTCAGTACATCTGAAATATACTGAATACGTGGGGGCGATTGCAATAAGTAAAACTGAATCACTGCATAATCTTATAACATGCATGCTAAGTGCATGTAGACTCACTAAGAGACTAAAATAAACTAAAAGTTGAAATATCATAAAACATGAATAGATAATATAATTTGATAAGTTTGGTGAGTTACTTCACATAGTTTCTAAAAATTATCTTTGCTGTAGGAGATTCTCATAATCAACATAAATTATGTGAGCTAGCATGGAGTCCAACGTGTGGCCCACATTGAGGAGGGTTGTTCTATCCTTTCCATCAGAATAGAACCTAAACTGAACTGGAGTGATCACTAAACTGATCCAATATTGAGCAAAGGGGTGCTCTCTGGCGAGGCCTCTATACCTATGGTGGAAACTAGTTTTTAGAGAATGGGATACGCTGAATTAAATATATATATATATATATATATATATATATATATATATATATATATTGTATGATCATACTGATAAAATTCACCTTAAAATAAGCATTTGGGTTTATAAATCTGAAAATCAATCATGCTTCGGTTAATAAATCATACTCATGAATATCTGTGTGAATTTTATTTCACGTATGGGATTATAAGATCAGAATTAAAATGAATCGTACTGTAGTAATCCGAACTTCTTGAAAACTGAGAGAATCGTGATAAATTCATATGCTCTTATTTGTAAACTGACTGAATCATGCATATTTATCAACTCATGGGAATTCATGTCAAAATACTAGAATTCATCTCATATGAACAATCATGTAAGTAAAAACATGAGTAAAGCTAAATTCTTGTCCAAACTAAACTTTAAATCACATGATAGTGTCCTAATTTCAAAAATATGGAAATTAGGTATTAACCCAAATTGAAATTTCATAAATTTAATTGTAAAACCAAAGATTTTGGGCACAAGGATGAAAGTTCATCCTTGTTCAAACCCCACATTCTAAAATTTATTGAATCTCTTGAAGGAAACTTAAATTGGAGCCTTGGGATTTAAACCTTTTGATGAAACCCTAACTTCTTTTCTCTTGATAGTGTAGAGGAGAATGAGCATTGCAAACTAACTAAGAATTGGAAAATAATGTTTATTGGCTAATTTAAGTCGTCAAAGAGGAGTTTGATACTATAAAAATACCAAATTACCCCTAAGGAAACTTTAAAAAAGTTGCAGGAATTTTCAGTTGACAACAAGTTTTGATGACACGTTAGTTTTGTGACAATTCGTCACCCTATGCATCAACATCAAGCTGGATTTCGCCATTTACTAGTTAAGGCTGACGACTTGAGTTGACGTCTCATCAACTTAGTCATCATCTAGTTGACAGCTCATCAACTTAGTCATCACCTTTTGGAAAACAAATACTCCCAAGTAAAATGAGCATAACTTTTTACTTGGATATCGGATTAAGGTTAAATTGGATGCATTGAAAAGAATACTAGAAGATCTGTCATTTGATATATAGTAGGCCACATCACTCATTATATTCTAGGAGTTACACTCATTTAAATTTGACACTTGTAGAATCCATTATTAAAACTCTATCAGTAGAAATGTTCTCAACTCCACTTTGCTCAAACTGATTTCTTTTACCATAATATCATTAAAAATACTTCACACTCAAGGGAAATGGTCATGACATATATTTATGGTTTGACAGAAATGATTTGGGGACTTTAAAATATATGATTCATAATTGGAAACTTATCTAGGATCTTATGGGTTATTACAATGAGGAAAATATTATTTTACATTCAGGTTATTATTTTAGCAATATTTTTTTGATGAATAAATAAAGGTAGAAACTTAGAGGTTAGATTTTTCTCTCTTAAATCAAGATTTATTCCGAGTTGATGTACTACAAGGAATTCTTGATACCTAAAACTTGGCGATAGAGAGGCTTCTAGGATAGGAAAAAAAGTTTCCTTCCACTAAGTTTCATAGGTGGTCCAAGAGATATACGTCGGCGTTATATGGATGTTATTGCATTAATGTAATATTTTGGAAGATCTGATATGTTTTTTACTATAGTGTATAGTATCTCTTGGCCTAAAATAAAAAATATATTCTCTCAACTGATGAAGCTCAAAATCGACTTAATTTTGTCAGTCGTGTATTCCAAGCTAAAGTTGAAGAAATAAAGATAGACATACTAAACTGGAACATATTTGGAAAGGTTTCAGCTTTTATGCACACTATAGAATTTCAAAAAAACGGATTACCTCATGCACATTTTCTTGTTATACTCAATGATGACCATTAATTATTGACACCCAAGGCTTATGAAAAATTTGTTTCGCTGAGATACCTTGTAACGCCTCGGGTTTTTGGTCCTCAATTTTTTTTTGAAATTATATCCTCACTGTCTTGACTACAACTTACTGTTAGAGTTGTAGGGTGTCTTGATGGATCATGTGACCCTAGTCATAAGGTGACCAGTGAATGGTGCTTGAGTTGTTGTCCTTACGACTTGGGGACACAAGTCGTAAAGATACATGATGATTCGTTGGACTGGAATTATAATCAAATTAGTAAGTATATGTCAAAGTTCTACTCTGAGTATGAGTGTCTCACTAAGAGATGTAATGACTTGTTACAAGTCTTTAGGTGTGAATCGTAGGATGTCCAATATTTACCCAAATGGGTTCTATGTTTATTACGATTGAACACTACAATTCCTAGGGTCCCATTACAAGTCCTATTGGTCAATTCGTAGGGTCAACAGATTGTTCGTGCCTTGGAGACTTTTTTGTCTATGACTCATGGTGAAGAGACGTAATGAGTCTATACCAGTCGTATAGTGACCCGTAGTCATTGACGACTAAAATTTAGTTTTTAATTTGAGGGCACTTTGGACAATTCCCTCCTTGACCAATTAAAACCCCACATGTATAAATCACTTAAAGGGGTTATATTTCATCCTTAATGTACTAAAAATCTTCCGAAGCTCTCTTAAATTCTCTTAAGCAACCATACTTAGGGTTTCCAAGAAGTAGACCATCCAAGGTCTCAAGGGTTCAATTCCTTTCGTCAAACTTAGTATTTCAGGCATATTACTCTTCCCTCATTATCAATGACATAACCCAAAATCGGGCCATGTAGAATAGGCACCTCAAGCCCACAAGAATCAAAGGTCGCCCCAATGACCCAACCTAATCATCAATATGAATAACAAGGGTCAAATGAATCCCTACCAAAAGATAAGATAGAAGCAACATTCTATAAGTCATAACTTATACATGTCTAAAACTTCATTATATTCATCAAACTAGCCATTACACCCAAGTCCACAGTCATCCACAATACATCTATACAAATGATGTTTATAAATGTATATGTCGGGAAAAGCCCCCGACAATATCCAAACAAAGTCAAAATAAGACTAAGTCTGAAGATAGGAGACCAATAATGAATATCTTCCAAAGTAGGAAACTCACCACTCTAAAGTCAATGCGTATACCACTTTGGTCACCTAATCACTGCATAGTAAAATAAGGTATGCTCTGGCCCCTATGTCGCATAGGGACATAGCATCCAGAGTTGGTTAGCGGTTGCAGCTCTAGTATATAACACAAGTATAAGGATAAAATAACATTAACATTTAAAACTAAGTAATTACATTATTTTCAATCACAATATTAAGTGCATAATCATACATATAAACATACACAACATGTTCATATTATCCCACAAAGGAAATAAGACTTAACAAATATTCTCTTTCACTTATTCCCATGTCAAGAGGTAAATAAATCTGACCTTTCACACGTATAGATTCAATATTTCTCCTTAAGTAGAGGACTTAAACCATAAGTAAATTCATTAGGCAAGGGACTCAAACATTCATTGGACTAGGGACTCGAACCACTAATATCATTGGGTGATGGACTCGAACCACAAGCCATTCATTGAATAGTGACTCGAGCCACTGGTCATTTCATTGAGCGAGGGACTCGAACTATAAGCCATTAATTAGACTAAGGACTCAAACAAGTAGTCATTTTATTGGGTGAATGACTCAAACCATAAGCAATTCATCGGACTAAGGACTCGAACCACTAGTTATTTCATTGCCAATATTAGATGACATTTGAACTCTTAACCTCTTTTGGTTCATGTATTAACATCCATTTAATCCATTTCATATTTAAGGACTTGAACCATTTACCGACATCAACACCATATGGTACCATAAGGTCTTCATGGAAGTATTTATTGATTAACCACTTTATTAGACCAATTCCTTCATTCAAATCATCATTCAATTCAAATCATAGTCATCAAGACCCTTACAAGATATTCAAGCTTTATTAGCCTTTCTTTACCACACTTTAGTTCCACACATAATTTAAGTTCATACTTAGGGACTTGGACCAGTCTCTTAGACATCAAACCAACATAGTTATAATTTAACACATTAACAATATCTTTAAAATAGCATTTATCAACCATTTATACTCATTGGTCCTTTTCCCTAGTTCACAACATTACTAATATATAACTAGACATTTTCATAAATACCTTATGTGCATACCTTTATCAAGACCAAATTCATGGTAGAAATTATCAAGACTAGGGTTATTCAAGACCCATATGTTATAGCACATACAAAAGGCACCCAAATGTGCAAATCATCATCAATAACATGTATAAACACAAGTCTAAGCAAAAGTCAACATTATTCATCATTAGGAAACAAAACCCTTTTCATTTAATTTCAAAATCACCATGTACACTTACTAATCCAAGTGTAAAATACATGGTCTTAGAGTTATTTATCAAGGGTAAGAGTTACACGCATTAGACAACTTGATTCACCAAGACTCTTAACTTCAGTTTGCCTCTTGAAGTTCACCCTTGAAACCTTAGCCTCCAATTCTTCACAAATGACTTTGAGAGAGTATTTAGGGTTTTTGATCCACCAAAATGGATGTTTACGAGGGTACAAACACTTATATAGTGAGGGTACTTAGGGTTTTGGGTGTAGTAAATGACCATAATGCCCTCAACTTAAATCTAGAAAATGAGCCTATGTAAGTGTACAACTTACTTAAGGAACCATACCCTAGGATATGAGTGGTACCCTAACTCATACACTAGGCTCCTCCTAGGTCACCTACACTGGTTAGGGTACGACTACAAACTATTAAGTCATATACAAAGGGTATGACTCATGCCCTAAACTATATCCATCAACCTTACCAACAATAGTCCACTCCAAGCTAAGACTTCACTCTATATGATTGGTCTTGGTATGACTCGTACCTTAAAGTACAATTGGTTGGAGGCTCACTCATACCTATAATAGTTAGTGACCCTTACCATACTGCCTAGTGTATGAGAAAAGAGGGATAAAATGCTATGAATTATATCCAAGGGGTACGACTCATAGCCCTAGTCATACCTTGCTCAGTGACAACCAAATGAAGAAATTCTCCTCATGGTTCAAAGCCTAGGTTTTTCAGTTAAATTGTTAACAGCATATGTTTTAAAGTATTTTTCATGAGCTATTTATGTTGGTTTTGAAACAAGGATTAAGGTTTTGGAATGCTTGGTGTTGAACAATGTTTTCCTATGGTTAAAATTTGATTATTCATGTTTTAAACATGTTCTTGAACTTGCGGGTTCATGGGTATGATGAATGAACTAGGGAATTGTAATTTTTCCCAAACTTAAGACTTTTAAAGTAGTTATGAACCCAACTCTATATTTTGAAATTGGTTTTAATTATGAGAAATATGGTAATTAATTTATCCTTGTACTATTGCATAATGATTTTGAATTGAACCTTGTGGGCTTTCTATTTTCACAAGCTATGGCATATTTGAACGAAGGAGGTTGTCAATTCCTCAAGCTATGTAATTGTTTTGACATGTTATTGTTAACTTGCAGGTGTAGTTGGTATAACAATACCAACAATGTATGACTTAATGTGAAATATGGTTCAATGAATGGGAATGTGTGATAAATATTTTAATTGAGCTTTAATGAGGGTTGTGTAGCTGAGTCGTAAAAGTGAAGGTTCGAGAGACCAATACTAGAAACTGCAGTTGCCGATACAGGGCTCTCTATGACCGGGTAGTTTGAGTCCCCCACATATATTACATGATTTGTTGCTCGTGTCACCTTAATATGCTGGGAGGTTCGAGTCCCCCATAGCTCATGTGTATACCCTTTGATTCTTATGTTATGATGGTTGAGCTACACAATTTAGGCTAAAGTTTTAAAGTGTATGTTAAGTCGTGTTCCCTATCCCAACATGTGATATACATATATATATATATATATATATATATATATATATATGTATAGGCATTTGATTATGTGCATTTGATTTGAATGATTTTGAATTGTTGATCTTGGCAGTATTTTATCCCTTATCCCTGACTTACATGCTAGCGCTCACCCCCTGACCGTCTTCGAATGTTGTATTCCCATGCGATGCAAGAATTGGTCATACTTTTACTTCTCTTGCTCAGTGATTAGGATTTAGGATCAGCTCGTGAGTTGACGTTGAAGTGGCAATCTTTCATACATCGAAAGTCTACATTTCATGTTTTTGTCTCTTACATCTCAGCCTCTTTAGACTTGTGTTTGGCTATAGTCAAGGGCATGTCCCAATACTTTATTGATATTTATTTTTTGTAGTGAATTTGTTGGATTACTGTGAACTTAGGTGGTATTGGTCGATTGTTTTGGTTGGTTGTTGGTTATGTATCAAAGAAGTAACTTTTATTCTTTAAATTTATCTTGTTATATGTTTGGAATTCATCTGATAGCAGGTATATCATGTTTCTAGGTTAGGTGCAATAGGGGTGGTCTCCGATCCATGTGGGACTTGAGATGCCCCTCATGGGCAGGCCCTAGTTCAGATCGTGACATACCTGGTCCTAAAATAAATTCTTACCTATATAAGCTTATTATTAAACATATGATGCATGAACCTTGTGGTCACTTGTGTTCTCCAAATTCATGTATGAATAAAAAATTAGTGTGTTAATTTAAGTTTCCGAAGAGCTTTGCTGACAATACAGTGAAAGGTAAAAATGCTTATCCAATTTACAAAAGAAGAAACACTGGTAAGTTTGTGAAAGTTAGAGAACATTTGCTAGATAACTCATAGGTTGTGTCTTGCAATCCTTATCAATTGTGCAAATATAATTGTCATATAAATTTTGTAGATTATTCTGATATTAAATTTGTAAAATATCCATGTAAATATATCAGTAAAGGACATGATAAAATTTCATTTCACTTACATAAAGACAATAAAAATATAGAAATAGATGAGATAAAAGAATATTAATCAGTTAGATGGGTATCCTAACCATAATCTATGTGGCGTTTATTAGTATTTTCTATCACTGAAAGGACTCCAATGTTTATCACCTTCAGCTACATCTTGAAAGACAATAATTTATCTCTTTTAAAATAATTGATAGCATGGATAGCATCTTAAAAGTCCTATGCTTAAAATGACTATATTAACCAAGATTTTCTTAATAAACCAAAGGGAAAAGACATCGTTTCCACCTCAAACTATACCCAAAAAGTCTAAGTCACACCTAAACTATACTAGTGACCAATTACACACCTAAACTATAAAAAAGTGATACCTTTTACACCCTGTAAAGCATTATTCCACTTGCACGTGGTGCGGTATTTCACACGCGCTACCACGTCAGCATAATACGAAAAAAATAATAAATTTATTATTTTCATAAATTTTTCATTTTTCTTTTTAATTTAATTTTTTTTCTTCAATGTCTAAAACCTCTATTGTTATGAGATCTATGTCCAAAACCTCCATTGTTATGAGATCAAAAACACCATATTCACCACCATAAACTTTATCTCACCAACAAAATTACCATAACAATCAATTTCTTCTAATCATGTTCTTCATCCTTAAACTATCATCTTTATCCGGTTGAAAATTTTTTCCGTTCTTTCCAAATCCGCTACCGCAACATTCACTCCTGTAGCATTTAGCAACATCAATTACAATAATCAAATATGGAGAAAAAAATCAAATTCACTACCAAATGCAGTATGCGAACTCTCCAACTATTATTTTGTTACAAAGGCAACTTCATCATCTTCAAATTCAAAAAGTGACAATGGAAAGTAATCGAAAACAAAAGAAAAAATGCAAGAGAAGTTGTGTCAATAATGAGTACCTATTTTTCTATAAAATGCAAGATCATAAAAAACAATCAATGTGTTATGCATCGATTTACATAGTTTTCCTATAAATTAATACATTGGAGAACCAAAAAAATTAATGGAAAGTACCTGGATCAATAGTGATGTTTCATCTTGGAAGAAAAAGAGAGAGCTGAGATATGTTTTGTACAAAATAATTGATTCAAATATAAGTGGAATAGTATAGTATAGTAGAGAGAGAAATGGGGGAAGGGGGAGAGTTATAAAAAGAATGGATGATGTAAATCCAGTAGAATTAGGAATACATTCTCGTCAAGCATTTGATAAAGTATGATGAAAGTTTTTAAAATTTGCTCGTTTAAATATCAAATTCAATTTGATTTTTTTCATTGTGAAATTGACATTGTTGCGATGAAGATGGAGGATAGGGTATGTAGAAATTGTATTATTTGGGGGTAAGGGTGATAAAGAAAATGTGTTGGTTGGGGGGTGGAGTTTGGGGTGGGGTGGTAAAGAAGAAGATGGTTTAGGGGTGGATGGATTTTGGGGGTGGGGGTGATGAAGAAGAAGGTGGTTTGGGGTGGGGGGATTTTTTTTTTGCATTAATTTTCTACCAGACGTGCTAATTTAATTTAAATAATTATGTTTTTTCCACGTCAGATCTAGGGGTAAAAAGTATCACTTTTTTTATAGTTTAGGTGTGTAATAGGTCACTAGCATAGTTTTGATGTGACCTAGACTTTTCGGGTATAATTTGGGGTGGAAACGATGTCTTTTCCCTAAACCAAACAGCAAACATGCTAAAGAGCTTAACTTATTGTATAAAGATTCCCTCCACCACTTTGTGTGGTCACCTAGCTATAAAATATGGACTCAATGAATACGTGGTAATGTTATTGTCCGAGTAGTTACTTGTCATCCAACAAAAAGTGAAAGATGTTATCTTCGATTATTACGAATGAATGTAAAAGCACCAAAATCATATAACGATCTTCTTTAAGTAAATAGAATATGTGGCAAAACTTTTAGAGAATCTGCTGAAAATGAGGACTATTACATTATGATAACATTTTAGTTGAATCTATGCTAGATGCTACATGTTATCAAATGTCTTATAGTTTAAGACATTTATTTGCTACTATACTAGTATATTGAATCCTGATAATTCAAAAGAATTATGGAAACAATTTAAAGATTCAGTGTATGAAGACTTTTAGAAAGTGGTAAATGTTATAACAAAATATATCTACCTAGTAGTTTTGAACCATATCAGTGATATATTACATTCTATGGGACGCGATATCAATGAGTTCAACCTTGTTCTAGAAATTATCACCTCTTCAAAAATTGTAACCAAAGAAAAAGACGTATGTTTTGAACGAAATATTATTGTGAGTGGTGAAGAATTATTATTAAACAAGAATCTCGGGCAAACCCTAATATCGGCGCATACAAACAGCTCAATATGTTCACTGAATCTCGGCAACTATGGATACAAATTCTGGTGTAGCTGATCCACCAGATGAATCTATGAATCAAAAACAAGTAGACGGAGAGAAGCAACAAAGAGTGGCACTATAGTATGTAGATTTACTGAAGAATAAACCTTATGTGCATGATAATAATAAGGTCCTTACCAAACCAGTTATAATAATGCATGGGGAGCCATCAGTGACATGGAAATCATCAGAGGTAAAAGCATTAATATTACAAGAGAATTTATAGTATGCAGTCATAGGTAAGTTCTCTTATGGAAAATCGGAGGTTAATGCTTTAAGAAAAAATATCCCTCTTCAGTGTGCTATAAAAGGAGAATGTATAATAGGGGTGATGGATTCATAACATATTTTGATAAGATTGAGTCAGCTAGAGGACTATGTGCATTTGTTATCAACAGTAACTCATCATAATATGATTAATGATGTATATTGGCAAATGAGAACCTTCAAATGGGACACTTGGTTTGAACCGTATATTGAAACAACAAAAGGCATTGCTTGGATCTCCATACCAGATTTACCACCAAATTTCTTTGCTAAATAAGCAATATTTTCAATTGCTTCAGCAATTGGAAAACCTTTAATGGTGGACATGGTGACAAAAAATGATACAAGGCCATGTTGTGCTAGAGTGAAGATTGAAGTGGACTTTTTTGCTAAGTTGCCTCAACATTCAAGATCAATAAGGAAAATGATACAAGTGGAGATATCAAGTCAAAATGGATTTATATTCAAAATGACCAAAAGCCAAAATACTGTAAGGAATGCTACTTACAGGGTCATGATAAAGCTTCTTGTTGGAACATTCATCCGGAGATGTATGAGAAGATCCAGGAATAAAGAGAGGCAAAGAATATGGAAAGGATAAAGGAAAATAGAAGGTGCAAGGAAAGATAGCAACAACATAAGAGAACAATAAGAACCAATGGTTACAAAGAATAAACAAATACAAAAAAGACAGATATGGTCATATAATTGGAGAGATAGCAGACAAAGCAGAGAAAATTCAGACATCAAATGCATTTGATGCTTTAACTCAAGAACAACAGGAGAATCAAAAAGAAGCCACCACTATGCAGCACAAGCAAAGCACTAAAGATTCGGTGACAAAGAGCTTTGGAAAAGGAGAAACAAGAGCAGTAGAAAAGTTACCAAGTACTGGTGATAATCAAGAGCAATCCAGGGGTAGAACCAAAGAAAGTAATGGGCAATAAGAAGTAATAGTAGAAGTAAAGAACAAAGATAATGAAGCTTAGCAAGCTCCGACACAAAATAAGAATAAGGAGAAAATTCAGAACTACGCAGAATTAGCTTTGGTATAATATAAAAAGATTAATAAACGGGAAATGATACCGGAAGAGATAGTACTATAGCAATAGAGGCAGGCAATTAGGTAGAGATGGTGAATAGTAAGAATAGAGATTTGGATGAATAAAACCTGGTGGATAAATGTAATGCCCCGAGCCTACACCTCGGACGCTACACGGTGCTTACGACCCCGAAGGAGCAATAGCTAACCTGTAACTGGTACCTGTTGTGAGCACTGAATAATAATACTTAAATAATATGGAAGTTAGGACGAAATGACATAAGTTTCATAATTTGAATACTGCTAAATATAGCAACTGATAATAACATCTGTAACATTGAATACTGTCTGAACTAGTCTAGTCTGAAAAGCCTCTAACTGAACTATCTGAATAGGGAGTTGATGGGACAAGCCCCCAATGTCACGCCCCAAATCCTATTAAGGCGGACTGGCACCCGTTGCCGGTAAGGCTCGGGAGAACCAACCTGTAGCAATACATTACCTATGAACATTATAAGTTACTTTTATACTAAACATGCCCTCAAAAGATAAATGGAACTAGCAAGCCAAAAGATGTTGTATGACTAGGCCGTTGGAGCCACAATGTCTACGATACGATACATGACCATACTATACTTTACATAGTCTACAAAGCCTCTAGACAAGAAACATTATCTTATAAGGGTCGGGACAGGCCCCGCCTCATGATAAGATACTATACAATGCAAAAAGATATGATAAGACTCAAAGCCCCGAAGCAACCTGGAGCTCAGTGACTGCAGTTGATATCCTGTACTCTTACTGGGGAGGTTTATTAGCTTCTGCACCTGCAGCATGGAATGCAGGTCCCCCAACAGGGACGTCAGTACGAAATAATGTACTGAATATGTAAGGCAACATGTACCATATATGAGATGAATGCTCAAATGAAACCATACACTGCTGTAAGGTAAAAGACCACCTTTATGAATATTGTGGAGTCATGCATCTTATAACAATTATGTTACTTTACTCTTATCACTTGTATAATCTGTGCACATCATGTAATACAAATGACCAGCTGATCAGTGGTAAATCTATATCAGGATCGACCCATGCTAGGCTTTCCTTTCACCCCTGGGATACCCCCTGTAATACTGGGATTGACCCATGCTAGGTGATTCTTTCACCCCTGGGATACCACCCAACAGAAGCAACTGTATACATATATCTTCTTATTACTTTTGATATGAATCTTTGGTGGTCGTAAAATTTGAGCTATAAGGCTATAAGCATGACAAGTGACAAGTATGTGACCATGTAACATCATATCACAATGAAAAGAGTGGGTTATACAATTAGTGAAACGTGTAGGACATAAACAACGTATGAACTTTATTTAGCTAAAAAGAAGACTCATATGTCATGGTGTCCAATGTATGTATGCAGCAGTGACAAGGCTCGAATCTGGACACACAAATACATGTGAAAGAGTGGAGTGGTTATATCGAAGTTTGTAAAGATCTCTATGTGCCAATAAAGACTTTGGATTCCATGCCAAATAATAAGAGATCGAATAGCCTTACATACCTCGACATATCAACTTGTTTTTACCTCGAAATGACTTCTTTTCTTCCAACTATTTATCTACAATATCATGTTTTAAAGCTAGTATTAGCAGCTAATCAATGCATCTGGACAGCCCAATCTCACAAAACACAACACTTTGGCAACAAACGTATAACCATCGACTCAATGGTGTTATTCCGACTTTCTCAATTCTAACTGTCTTCAACCAGTACACATTATCATATACATGATTTACACAGCCTATATCAGCTCTACAACATGCTGGCAACAGTCCATAACTACAACACAGAACCATTTTACAAAATGCTCAACTAAGAAGCACAACATCTCGTCGTCTCCCTACATTTCGTCGTTAACAATTCATACTTGTCCCAACTTTGAACCAGATGCTCCCAACATATATATACATCAAATAAACCTTAACACAGTCACAAAATAGCTCAAAACACAGGGGGGGAAACGTGAAACATCAGCCCCCTCATCAAAACAGTCCAATACCATTTTGGAAGCACATAAGATCATATAAGGATACTTGTTTCCAAAGAACTAGCAAAACAGTCCAGCAACCTTGGCAACCATATACACACTATATCATATTAATAACCTCAACTTTATATCATATCAAAGTCAAAAATCAGGGTAAGAATCGTTCCAAAGCCAAGAAAATCAAACAACAACTTTCAGGACACAAGCTGTCCAGAAATTCCTGCACAGTACACCAGCCAACTTATCTTGTTTTCCATGGAAAATTCATATCAAGTTTATGGTTATTTTTACATACCTTAACTCCCAAGGTGTAAGTATAATTCAAGAACTCAAAAAGTAGCCTTTGGTTGCCTTCCAAGGTGAAGAAATGCCAAGAGAAACTTAGAGAGAAAAGCTGAAATTGTTTTGGTCTCCTACTAGTTAACCTAAGGAGCTCGGTTTTGGTCCCTTTTTAAAGGGGCCTTAGACCGACTTTCTCCTAATATTTGCAACTGATTAACTTAAGTTGGTCAATGACCAATTTTCCCCTTTCACTTGGGCCTTTTGGATCTCTAAATCAATGGGCTTTAGTGGCCCATTTTCCTTAATCTTGCTTGCACTTTGTTTGGGCCCAATTTTCTTAGTAGTGAATGAATGTAGTTGGGCCTATTATATAAAAATCTTGGGCTGAACATCTTGGCCCAATATAATGCTAAACCATTGGCTTTAATAGCCTCCCTAACTTGGGCTTCGTTTGTCGCAAGACTTGGAAAGTTTCGGCGTTAAGCCTTGTCTTCGTTCCCCTTTCTTTTTACTAACGTCTAGATTTCAAGTGAGTTCACTTATGAATGAATTATTCTCCCTCATGTATATATACATTTTTTTTTAAGCCAACCACACAGGTGACTCACCTGCTAGCTTCCTAAGTTCTATAAGCACGTCAATGATTTTCTCCGTTTAAGGCCACAGTCTCTAAATAGACTTCCATATAGTGCCCCAATCTAACACTTGAACACTTGAAAAAAAGTTTTGGTAGTAATTAAATCAAGTCGTATGTCATTTTATGTGAACATTACTAGTACATGCAAAATGTGGGGTGTTACATCCTCCCCCCCTTAGGAACATTCGTCCCGAATGTTAACATAACTGTATAGTCTAGGCAGGTTTGAATTTCTGGTCACACAACTGTTAATAACATAACTAGTATTCAAACACATACCTATTAATGTTCCTCCTCTGTATCTTTTAGTCCCTCCTTGTCTTCAAATAGATGAGGGTATTTGGATATCATTACTTCCTCCGGTTCCCACGTTATTTCTTCTACTTGGTTGTTTCTCCAGAGTACCTTTACTGATGCAATTTCTTTGTTCCTTAACTTTTTAATTTGGCGATCTAGAATAGCAACCGGTACCTCTTCATAAGTAAGATCCTCTGTGACCTGTACATCTTCTATAGGAGTGATACGAGAGGGGTCACCTATGCATTTTCGAAGCATTGACACATGAAACACTGGATGAACCATTGAAAGTTCCTGGGGTAGCTCTAATTCATATGCAACTTGTCCGACCCTCTTAGTAATCTTATATGGCCCTATGTAACGTGGGCTTAGTTTCCCTTTCTTACCAAATCTCATAACCCCTTTCATCGGTGATACCTTTAAAAATACCCAATCTCCAATAGAGAATTCCAGCCCTCTTCTCCGCATATCTGCATAGGATTTATGACGACTTTGGGCTGTTTTTAGCCGTTGTTGTATCACTTTAACTTTTTCCATGGCTTGTTGGACTAAATCTGGCCCGAGCAAGGTGGTTTCACCCACTTCGAACCAACCAATTGGTGACCTACATTTCCTCCCATACAAAGCTTCGTAAGGCGCCATCTTGATGCTCGAATGGTAGCTGTTATTATAGGCAAATTCAATAAGGGGCAAGTGTTCTACCCAGCTACCTTTAAAATCTAATGCACAGGTTCGTAACATATCCTCAAGTGTTTGAATAGTACGCTCTGCCTGGCCGTCTGTTTGGGGATGGAAGGCTGTACTCAAATTCACTTGCGTCCCTAAACTCCTTTGAAAGGACTTCCAAAATTTTGCCGTGAATTGAGCTCCTCGATCAGATATAATAGAGAGTGGGACCCCATGTAGCCTAACTATCTCTTTGAGGTATAATTTGGCATATTCTTCAGCTGTATAATCACTTCTAACTGGCAGGAAGTGCGCTGACTTCGTGAGTCTATCAACTATCACCCATATGGAGTCAAACTTATTAACTGAACGAGGCAAACCAGTTACAAAATCCATATTAGTCATATCCCACTTCCAAGTTGGAATCTCTATACATTGCATGTAACCACCTGGCTTTTGGTGCTCTACTTTGACTTGTTGACAAGTAGGACATTGAGCCACAAACTCTGCAAGGTCCTTTTTCATGCCTCCCCACCAAAACACTCCCTTTAGGTCATGATACATCTTAGTAGATCCTGGGTGGATTGAATATCTTGAATGATGGGCTTCTTCCATTATTCTCTTTCTGAGTCTGTTAACATCAGGAACACACAATCTATTTTGGCAATAAAGTACTCCATCTTGTGTAAGCCTAAACTCCTTCATTATACCTTGACTTACTTTCTCCTTAAGGCATTGTAGAATAGGATCATAATACTGTTTTTCTTTCACTTCCCTTATCAATGAAGAATCGGCAGCATTATGTACAATAATGTCCTTTCTTGGAGTTTCGAGTAGACGAACACCCAGATTGGCTAGTTGACGCAGATCCTTAGCCATGCCTTGCTTTACCCCTTTCTGATCACTGGTACCCATGAGTGTCTTACGACTTAGAGCATCAGCCACCACATTTGCTTTCCCTGGATGGTATAATATATCAATATCATAATCCTTTATTAACTCTAGCCACCTCCGCTGCCTCAAATTTAGATCTTTCTGCTTGAAAATATACTGTAAACTCTTATGATCTGTATATATGTCCACGTGCACCCCATACAAATAGTGGCGCCATATCTTTAAAGCAAATACAACCGCTGCTAGCTCAAGATCATGTGTTGGGTAGTTTTTCTCGTGTGGTCTCAATTGTCTCGAGGCATAAGCAATCACCTTGCCATGTTGTGTTAGTACACACCCCAAACCAACTCCGGAAGCATCACAATACACTGCATATCCCTCTGAGCCTTCTGGAAGCACTAGCACAGGTGCTGAGGTTAGCCTGCTTTTCAACTCTTGAAAGCTCCTTTCACATGCATCATTCCATTGGAATTTGGTTTCCTTGTGAGTTAGCTTAGTAAGAGGTGCAGACATAGAAGAAAAACCTTCAACAAACCTTCTGTAATAACCTGCCAATCCAAGGAAGCTTCGAACTTCTGTAGGTGTCGTTGGCCTTGGCCAATCTTTCACAGCCTCTATCTTTTGTGAATCCACCCTTATTCCTTCATCCGATACAATATGGCCCAAAAATGCCACTGATTTTAACCAAAATTCACATTTGGAAAACTTAGCATACAACCGGCGATCACGGAGAACTTGTAGTACTAGTCGTAAATGATTTGCGTGGTCCTTTTCTGACCTTGAATACACCAGAATATCATCTATAAATACTATCACGAACACATCCAGGAAAGGCTTGAATACCCTATTCATCAAATCCATAAACACTGCTGGTGCATTCGTTAGCCCAAACGACATAACAAGAAATTCAAAGTGACCATATCTGGTTCGGAAAGCTGTCTTAGGTATATCTTTTTCCTGCACTCTCACCTGATGATAACCTGATCTCAAATCGATCTTTGAAAAGTATTTAGCACCCTGTAACTGATCAAACAAGTCATCAATTCTGGGGAGGGGATATTTATTCTTAATTGTCACCCTATTCAGTTGTCGGTAGTCAATACACATCCTCAATGTGCCATCCT
Organism: Capsicum baccatum var. pendulum; assembly: GCA_030864225.1. Taxonomy (NCBI): domain Eukaryota; kingdom Viridiplantae; phylum Streptophyta; class Magnoliopsida; order Solanales; family Solanaceae; genus Capsicum; species Capsicum baccatum. The sequence goes on along the minus strand of CM061561.1, from coordinate 74,513,265 downwards.
TTTTACGCACAAATAAAACTGGTGCACCCCAAGGGGACACACTAGGTCTTATAAAACCCTTTTCTAACAAGTCTTTCAGTTGCTCCTTTAATTCACGTAATTCTGCCGGGGCCATTCTATATGGAGGAATAGAGATAGGCTCGGTGCCTGGTAATAAGTCAATACCAAAATCTATTTCTCGTTCTGGAGGCAAACCAGGGAGTTCCTCAGGAAAGACATCAATAAATTCATTCACTATTGGAACAGACTGGATAGTTGGTGATTCTGCCTCCATGTCTCTCACTCTAACGAGATGACATATATATCCCTTTGATATCATTTTTCTGGCTTTAAAATAAGAGATAAACCTCCCTTTTGGTGCCCCAATATTGCCTTCCCATTCAAGGACTGCTTCATTTGGAAAGTGAAAGTACATCCTCTTGGTTCGGCAGTCAACGGTGGCATAGCAAGAAGCCAACCAATCCATACCCATTATAACATCAAATTCTACCATTTCTAACTCGATAAGATCAGCTAATGTATCTCGGTCGCAGACAGTCACTATGCAATCACAATAGACTCTTCTAACTATAATTGACTCCCCAGTTGGTGTAGACACCGCAAGTGGTTTATTCAATAATTTAGGTGTTCTACCAAGCTTCCCAGCAACTAATGGAGTAATATATGACAATGTAGAACCAGGGTCAATTAATGCATACACTTTATGTGAGAAGATGGACAATGTACCTATAACCACATCGGGTGAAGCTTCCAGGTTCTGTCGAGTCCCTAGAGCATATGTGCGATTTTGGGCCACGCTGGAACTAGCTGCCCCTCTAATACCTCTGCCGCGACCTATGGGAAATTGCTCACCTCTACCTGATGGAGGCACTGATGATGATGATACAACAGCTGATCTAGTAGGTTGTGCCATATCACCCCTGCGTCTTCTTGGGCAATCTTTTATTACATGCCCTGGCATACCACACCAATAACAAACATCCGTTCCCCTGCGACACGCACCTATATGATATCTCCCACATTGTCTGCAAGGCTGCCTAGGAGGCATTTGCTGGCTTCCCAAATATCCTGTTGTCCGTGTACCTTGGCCCTCACTTCTCTGCCCAAATTGATCATTTCTAGACCCTTGAAGTGGTGGTGGAGCACTAGCTGTAGAATAAGAGGATGATGGCCTGGGTGGCCTATGAGAAAATCGTGGCCTAAACTCACCCTGGGGTGGTGTAAACTGTCCTGTAGATCTGGCCCTCTTGAATTGCCCCCTTTCTATTTCTTGTGCCCTCCTTCTTTGTCTCTGATCCTCCAGTTTCTGTGCAAAAGCTTGCATCCTCGCTATATCCATGTCTTTATTTAAAGAGGCAATGGTACAATCTCTAACCAAATATGAATCCAACCTATCGACATACCGATGGACTCTATCTGCCATAGTAGGAACAACATTAGGAGCGTACCTGGCCAGAGAATTAAATTTAAGACTATATTCCCTCACGCTCATATTCCCCTGATGGAGGTTCAGGAACTGATCTGCACGGGCCTCTCGGATCTCTAATGGCAAGTAATGATCAAGAAAGGCCATTTTGAACTCCTCCCAAGTAGTTGGAGATGTATCTATGCCCTTGGAATGCTTCCAGGCTTCGTACCACAGTATAGCCACACCCTTCAATCTATATATCGCCAACTCAGCAGCTTCCGAACCACTTACATGCATAACATCTAAGGTGCGTTGGATCTGATCAATAAAATCTTGTGGATCTTCATTTGGATCTGTCCCAGTGAATGATGGGGGGTCTAAGTTGAGGAAATCACGTATTCTCGTACTGGCTGCCCTACCTGCACCAACTGCACCTGCAACTGGGCCTTCTTGTCTTTGACCTTGGCCAGCAACTATACAAGTCAACAGTTGAACTGCATTTCTCAAATCCTGCACAGAAGCATCAACAGGTGGTTCTCGGGGGTTTTCACTACTTCCTGGTGCATCAACAGATGGAGGGGTTGGAGATGTCTGTGATAGAGACTCATCTAGAGCCTCACTCTGTCGTCTCGCCCGATTGGGTATACCAACTACCACTTCTACTTCCTTTCCTTTACCTTTACTCTTCCTTGTCTCTGGCATACTTACTGTACAAAATAATTCAGGGATTAGACATGGTACACTTATAATATTTGGCTCTATGGCACGATCTAAAGAATGAAAAGAAGTGATAACTCCTAAATGCCACGTAGCCTCTTGTTTATAAATGTGGTGCACAACACATCGATAAACATGATTCTACATAGACACGGCTTTGTAGACTCCCTAGGACAAACCGCTCTGATACCACTTCTGTCACGCCCCAAATCCTATTAAGGCGGACTGGCACCCGTTGCCGGTAAGGCTCGGGAGAACCAACCTGTAGCAATACATTACCTATGAACATTATAAGTTACTTTTATACTAAACATGCCCTCAAAAGATAAATGGAACTAGCAAGCCAAAAGATGTTGTATGACTAGGCCGTTGGAGCCACAATGTCTACGATACGATACATGACCATACTATACTTTACATAGTCTACAAAGCCTCTAGACAAGAAACATTATCTTATAAGGGTCGGGACAGGCCCCGCCTCATGATAAGATACTATACAATGCAAAAAGATATGATAAGACTCAAAGCCCCGAAGCAACCTGGAGCTCAGTGACTGCAGTTGATATCCTGTACTCTTACTGGGGAGGTTTATTAGCTTCTGCACCTGCAGCATGGAATGCAGGTCCCCCAACAGGGACGTCAGTACGAAATAATGTACTGAATATGTAAGGCAACATGTACCATATATGAGATGAATGCTCAAATGAAACCATACACTGCTGTAAGGTAAAAGACCACCTTTATGAATATTGTGGAGTCATGCATCTTATAACAATTATGTTACTTTACTCTTATCACTTGTATAATCTGTGCACATCATGTAATACAAATGACCAGCTGATCAGTGGTAAATCTATATCAGGATCGACCCATGCTAGGCTTTCCTTTCACCCCTGGGATACCCCCTGTAATACTGGGATTGACCCATGCTAGGTGATTCTTTCACCCCTGGGATACCACCCAACAGAAGCAACTGTATACATATATCTTCTTATTACTTTTGATATGAATCTTTGGTGGTCGTAAAATTTGAGCTATAAGGCTATAAGCATGACAAGTGACAAGTATGTGACCATGTAACATCATATCACAATGAAAAGAGTGGGTTATACAATTAGTGAAACGTGTAGGACATAAACAACGTATGAACTTTATTTAGCTAAAAAGAAGACTCATATGTCATGGTGTCCAATGTATGTATGCAGCAGTGACAAGGCTCGAATCTGGACACACAAATACATGTGAAAGAGTGGAGTGGTTATACCGAAGTTTGTAAAGATCTCTATGTGCCAATAAAGACTTTGGATTCCATGCCAAATAATAAGAGATCGAATAGCCTTACATACCTCGACATATCAACTTGTTTTTACCTCGAAATGACTTCTTTTCTTCCAACTATTTATCTACAATATCATGTTTTAAAGCTAGTATTAGCAGCTAATCAATGCATCTGGACAGCCCAATCTCACAAAACACAACACTTTGGCAACAAACGTATAACCATCGACTCAATGGTGTTATTCCGACTTTCTCAATTCTAACTGTCTTCAACCAGTACACATTATCATATACATGATGTACACAGCCTATATCAGCTCTACAACATGCTGGCAACAGTCCATAACTACAACACAGAACCATTTTACAAAATGCTCAACTAAGAAGCACAACATCTCGTCGTTAACAATTCATACTTGTCCCAACTTTGAACCAGATGCTCCCAACATATATATACATCAAATAAACCTTAACACAGTCACAAAATAGCTCAAAACACAGGGGGGGAAACGTGAAACATCAGCCCCCTCATCAAAACAGTCCAATACCATTTTGGAAGCACATAAGATCATATAAGGATACTTGTTTCCAAAGAACTAGCAAAACAGTCCAGCAACCTTGGCAACCATATACACACTATATCATATTAATAACCTCAACTTTATATCATATCAAAGTCAAAAATCAGGGTAAGAATCGTTCCAAAGCCAAGAAAATCAAACAACAACTTTCAGGACACAAGCTGTCCAGAAATTCCTGCACAGTACACCAGCCAACTTATCTTGTTTTCCATGGAAAATTCATATCAAGTTTATGGTTATTTTTACATACCTTAACTCCCAAGGTGTAAGTATAATTCAAGAACTCAAAAAGTAGCCTTTGGTTGCCTTCCAAGGTGAAGAAATGCCAAGAGAAACTTAGAGAGAAAAGCTGAAATTGTTTTGGTCTCCTACTAGTTAACCTAAGGAGCTCGGTTTTGGTCCCTTTTTAAAGGGGCCTTAGACCGACTTTCTCCTAATATTTGCAACTGATTAACTTAAGTTGGTCAATGACCAATTTTCCCCTTTCACTTGGGCCTTTTGGATCTCTAAATCAATGGGCTTTAGTGGCCCATTTTCCTTAATCTTGCTTGCACTTTGTTTGGGCCCAATTTTCTTAGTAGTGAATGAATGTAGTTGGGCCTATTATATAAAAATCTTGGGCTGAACATCTTGGCCCAATATAATGCTAAACCATTGGCTTTAATAGCCTCCCTAACTTGGGCTTCGTTTGTCGCAAGACTTGGAAAGTTTCGGCGTTAAGCCTTGTCTTCGTTCCCCTTTCTTTTTACTAACGTCTAGATTTCAAGTGAGTTCACTTATGAATGAATTATTCTCCCTCATGTATATATACATTTTTTTTTAAGCCAACCACACAGGTGACTCACCTGCTAGCTTCCTAAGTTCTATAAGCACGTCAATGATTTTCTCCGTTTAAGGCCACAGTCTCTAAATAGACTTCCATATAGTGCCCCAATCTAACACTTGAACACTTGAAAAAAAGTTTTGGTAGTAATTAAATCAAGTCGTATGTCATTTTATGTGAACATTACTAGTACATGCAAAATGTGGGGTGTTACACCCAACTAACTCTAACTGATAAAATACTGAATCTACAGTAATACTAAAATAAAAAAAGTATCCTTGATAGATAAGGACTCACTACTGGATCTGCTGCTACTGACTGAATCTAGCTATGTGCGGTTGGGAACCTAGGCGTCCGAACCTATGATATGAGACATTATAGTGATATGATTAGTACGTGGAATGTACTGGCATGCTAGATTAGATAAGTTTTAAATGCATGGGTTCATATACATGAACAGTAACTGATTGCGTGATATAAATATAACTGAATGAGAGTACATGGACAACTAAAGCTACCGTAACACTAAGTATGCAATATGTGCATATGCACATACATTGTACCTAAGATTTATACTAAAACTGAGTACTGAGTTCTGATAACTGAGCAACTGATACCTAAGATTACTGATAACTAATCGACTATTAATTATAGTCCTGATTTTGTAGAACTGAACAGAGTTCTATACTGAAGACTAAAATTGAAACTATGGGAGGTAATCATCTAATCAAAATACACCTTTTTGAACTGATTGGGGTCTAACCTATAACCCTAATTAGAAGGGTATCAGCACCCTGCCACAGGTACAGACACTAGCTGTGTGGATCCACTGAAAATTCCTCCTGAAGGGCTGAGGGTCACCTTCTACTGGAAGGTTCCTTGACAATAATGGTATTACCCTCAACTGGCAGGTAAATACCTTATCAATCCCCAATTGGTAAGTTGATATCTCAACCTACGCTGGCTATGTAGTTCTGAAATGCAAGAACTGCTGCTAAGGATCACACCCACCACTAAAAGGTGAGTCCCTATCCTTGGGTTGGCCCGACGCTGAATCCTACTCCCAACTAAATGACACTGATTATTATGCTAAACTGAACTGGACTGAGCTTCACTAATTTTTGTGACTGACTGAGTACTATTGTTCGTGACATTACTAAGACTATTTTGTAGCTACTATGATCTAGGTAACATCTAGATTTTTTTGGTATTGAATACCCCAAGGACTCGATAGCATCAATAGTAAAACAAGGCATAATCTTCAAAACATACTAGCTAGTCACTAAGTCATGATTCATTCATCTAGACATTTTGTCAAACACTTGCAAGTCATGAACTTAAACATGAATGAGAACACATGCTAACATGTCATGATTTCACTATTCAATTCATAGATGCATTTTAACAAACACTTGGGGCAATTATTATTCATAATAATAATAAACATATATAAGTATCAAGGCTACTACATTTATCTTGTAAATACAAGGATTGAACACAAAAATCACACAATTCATCCCACATGATATCTTTATTTCATGAAACTTATAATTAATCATGCATTAAAGACCATATAACAATAAACACATGAACACAATTAAACGCAAATATGCAATTTATGGAATCTCAATCTAGTATTTTGAAAAAGGATTCTTGGGCTCCATGGGTGGAAAAGACCCATGGATGAACATCTAACATACCTGGGAGGATGAGTTCTTGAAGTTTCTTAGTGAGATTCTTAAGGATTTGCTCTTGATTCTTGAAGGCTAGGGTATTGCTAATTGAGAGAATGATCTTCAATTTGGGGGAAAATTGAGTGAATAATAACTTATCTAGGTTATTAGGGGTTAATTAACGTGTTTAGACTAATTAAGGTCATAGAAAAAGACTAAATTAACCTTGGAAGGATTTAAATTTTTGTCACTGAAAGTCCCGATTTTGGCCTTCACCATGATGCGATAGCATCACGGTGAGCCACTGGAAAGTGGTTGAAACTGTTCAAAAATAGACAACTGCAAAATTGACCTTTGGCATGACGTGCCATTATCACGGAGCCTCACTAAAAAGTGACAATTCTGAAAATAGGCATTGACACGACGTGGGCCAATCATTGTACCCCACTGAAAAATGCAAATTGGGAACTGGAACATCACTACGATGCACTGGAATCGTGGTGCCTTACTTGAAACTAACGAATGCCATTTTGACTCTCACTACGATTCAATGCGATACTTCTTACTTTGGCATCCTGTTTCACAAAAAGGGCCAAAACTTCTCACCCAAATGTTAGATTTGAGCAAATTTTATATCATTGGAAACCTAACTAAATTTCCTACACTTTAGAAAGTCCTAAACTAGAAAAATTCTAAATATATTGAAATTTTTATACAGAAATTCACATGTACCAAGGGCTAAACTAAGATAGGAAAATATAGGGCATTACAATATCTCCCCCTTGGAAACATTCGTCCTTGAATGAGACTGATTAAGCTGAGAAATACTAATAGACATGAGTGTACTTACTGAACATGCAAAACTAAAGCATGAAATACATGACTGAAAATGATTCAAGAATAGATTAAATGTTATAAGGATTGTTTGCAACAGTACTTGATACCAAGTTTGTAACTGTAATTAAACATGGAACTAAGTAAATCTAAGGAAGACTGTTACCTTAAGTTGAGTCTGAGTTTTCGGAGAAGAGGTAAGGATACTTGATCTGTATATCTTCTTCTTCTTCCCAAGTAGCTCCCTCAATAGACTACTTCCGCCAAAGAACTTTGACCAAGCGAACTTCTTTGTTCCTTAGTCTATGAATCTGACGATCAAGGATTTTTACTAGAACTTCTTCAAAAGAGAGATCATGCTGAATTTCTAAACCCTCTAAGGGTACTACAACTGCTGGGTCACCAATGCATTTCTTAAGAAAATAGACGTGGAATACAGGGTACACTGAATCTACGTTTGAAGGCAACTCCATTCGTAAGATACCTTTCCAAAATGGCTTAGAATTCTGTAAGGACCGACATATCGGGGAATGAGTTTCCCTTTCTTGCTGAATCTTTCACACCCTTCATGGGAGAGATTTTCAAATACACAAAATCACTAATTTGGAACTCGAGATCCTTTCTCCTTACATCAACATAAGATTTCTATCGGCTCTGGGCTGACCTAAGCCTTTCTCTAATCAACTAAACTTTCTCTAATGCATCAAACACCAAGTCAGGCCCTACTACTGCGGTCTTACCTACCTCAAACCAACCAATTAAAGATCTACATCTCCTACCATAAAGAGCTTCAAATGGAGCCGTCTAAATACTAGAATGATAACTGTTATTATATACAAATTCGATCAAAGGCAAGTGTTCATCTCAACTACCTTTAAAATCAACAACGAAATCCCTTAACATATCTTCTAAAGTTTGAATAGTTCTTTCTCCTTGACCATCGTTCTGAGGGTGAAAAGTTATACTGAGATAAACTTAGGTACCAAGACCCTTTTGGAAGGCTTTCCAAAAATGAGAAGTAAACTAGGTATCTCTATCTAAAATGATGGATATTGGGACTCCGTGTAACCTGACCAACTCTCTGAAATAGAGTTTGGCATCGTCCTCGACTGAATAGGAAGTATGGACTAGCAAGAAATGAGTGGATTTGGTCATCATATCTACGATAACCCATATCAATCATGTTAATGGTGAGTACGAGGCAAACCCATCTCAAAAGACCATGTTCACTTCTTCCCATTTCTATATGGGAATACTGAACTCCTATATTGACCCACTAGGATTCTGGTGCTCAATCTCAACCTGCTGTCATGTAGAGAAATTAGCTACAAACTCTTTGATATCCCTCTTCATCCTACTTCACCAACAGATCTCCCATAAATCGTGATACATCTTAGTAGCCCCTGGATGAATAGAAGAGCTTACATCATGAGCTTCTGCCATAATTAATTACCTCAAGTCATCTACACTATACACACATAGTCGGTCCTTGAAACATAACACACCATCTCCCCCTTAGGAGAAAACCTCTACTTTCTGATCTCTGGATGACTCTTTCAAGTAACTAAACTGAGATCTCTAACTTTCTTGTCCTTTACTTCGGAAGCTACGGATAATTTTAAACCATTCTACACCCACACACTACCCTTTACTAAATCGACTAAGCAAACACCTAGTTGGGCAAGCTGATGAATTTTTTGAACTAACTTCTTCTTACCATTCTTAACATGAGCAACGCTACCCATGGACAAACTACAGAGTGCATCAGCCACTATATTGGCCTTTCTCGGATGATAAAAACACTTATATCATAGTCTTTCAACAACTCTAACTACCTTGTCTGATGTAAATTCAAATATTTCTGAGAGAATAGATACTTTAAGCTTTCGTGATCTGTGAACACATCTACATTCACCTTATACAAATAGTACCGCCAAATCTTAAGGCAAACACTACTACCGCTAACTCAAGGTCATGGGTATGGTAATTCTTCTCATGGAGCTTAAGTTGTCTAGAGGTATAGGATATAACCTTACCTCTATACATTAGGACACAACCCAAACCTACTCTGGATACATCACAGTATACAACGAACCCATCTAAATGATCTGGTAAGGTCAAAACTAGGGCTGAAGTAAGTCTAGTCTTCAACTCCTGAAAAATCTTCTCACAAGAATCTGACCACTGAAACTTAACATTTTTGAGTTAATTTGGACATGGGGGATGTAATAGTTAAAAACCCTTCATTAAAGCAATGGTAGTAGCTAGCTAAACCCAAGATACTCCTGATATCTGATGGATAAATAGGTCAAGGCCAGTTTCTCACTGCCTCAGTCTTTTAAGGATCAACTCTAATGCCATCACCAAAAATAATATGACCAAGGAATGCTACTGACCTTAGCCAAAATTCACACTGTCTAAATTTGGCAAACAACTGAGGTGATCTGTATGATCATTCTTACTACGGGAATAGATAAGAATGTCATCAATGAAGACTATAATGAACATGTCTAAGTACTAGTTGAACACGCGATTCATTAAGTCCATGAAGGCTTCTGGGGCATTTGTGAGACCAAAGGACATGACTAGAAACTCAAAGTGACCATACCGGGTTCAAAAACCTATTTTTGGAATGTCATATTCTCTGACTCTGAGATTACGATAGCCTGATCTGAGGTATATCTTAGAAAAGTAATTGGCACCCTAAATTTGGTCTAATAAGTCATTGATTCTAGGAAGTGGGTACTTATTCTTGACTGTGACTTTGTTCAATTGACAGTAGCCTATACACATTCTAAGTGAATCATCTTTCTTATGCACGAATAAGAATGGTGGACCCATGAGAAAACACTAGGTCTGATGAATCCCTTATCTAAAAGGTCCTTTAACTATTCTTTTAACTCTCTGTGTTCAGCTGGAACCATTTTGTATAGAGAAATAGAGATAGGTTGGGTATCTGGAAGAAGGTCTATTCTTAAGTTTATTTTCCATTTGAGAGAAACTGTGGGAAGATCTATGAAAAACACATTTGAGAATTCATTTACTATTGGGACTGAGAGTCTCTGAACTAGAGTCTTTGAATTGCACAAGATGATAGACACATCCCTTGGATTTCATTTTTTTTGCTCTAAGGTATGAAATCAATTGACCCTTAAGCGTTGTAGTACTAACCTTCCATTCAAGAACTAGTTCATTTGGAAACTGAAAATGAACAACTCTATTTCTACAGTCAACAGAGTCATAGCATGAATAGAGACAATCCATGTCGGGAATGATGTCGAAATCCATCATCTCTAACTCTACTAAGTCTGCTGAGGTGACTTTCTAAGATATCATAATCGGACAGTTCCTGTATACCCGTCGAGTTATGATAGACTAACCCACTGAGGTAGAGACTGAGGAAGGTTTTGTTAAGATTTCTGGTCTGACTTTGAACTTGACTGCTATATAAGGAGTTACAAAAGACAAATAAGCTCCTGGATCTAATAAGGCATAAATATGTAAATAAAAGATTTGTAACAGCAGAAGAATTTTCTTGATCTTTTCTAAACTAAAGTGCATAGAGCCTATTTAGGAATTTCCCACTGGCGGCATTGGAAGTTGCACCCTGCTTATTCGGGTGATCGGACTGTGGTAGGGGACGATTGTACCAACTTTGTGAACCTGACTGAGGGCAATCTCTTATTCTATGGCCTAATTTTCCACACCTAAAACATACATCACTGCCAGCTCTACAAACACCTAGATAGTTTATTCTATATTTTTAGCAAAGAGGATAGGTTCGAGCACTGCTGACACTACCCTGAGACTTAGACCCTGGCTGAGGATAGAGCTGGAACTAAAGATTTTGGGCAAAACTAGGAATGGTTACCACCCTCTAACTTAGGCTGAGGGAAATTAAAGCTACCTATTCTGGATCTCTTGTTTTACCTCTCTCTCTCCTTATTCTTAGCTTATTCTATCTGTTGATCATGGACCATGCGCCTGGATATGTCCATCTCCTTATTAATATCACAGTTTTGCATTCCTTCACTACACTCTCTAACATTCCTGACATGAACTTGCTCATCCAGGACCTATTGTCTACCACTACATGAGGATCATACTTGGCTAACTGAGTAAACTTAAGGTAATACTCTTTCACACTCATGTTGCCTTGCCTGAGACTGATGAACTCTAACACATTGGCTTCCCTTAACTCTAAGGGAAAGAATCTATCTAGAAAAATAGTAGCAAACTCTTCCCATTCTATAGACTCTACATCTTTGCCCCTGTCTACTTCCGACTTCTTAAACCATGTATGAGCTACATCTTATACCTAATAGGCAGCTAACTCAGCACTCTCACTGGAATTCACTCCTATAATATTTGTTACTTTCTGTATTGGATCGAGAAACTCCTGTAGATCCTCTTAAGACTTAGATCCCAAAAACAATAAAGGGTTCATTTGGGTGAAGTCCTAAATCCTGGCCACAACAATATTGTCCACTGGGTTGGCCTGAATAGTAGCTGGCCATTCATTCTAAGCTAGTACAGAATGGGATAAAGTGGTTAATACAACTTTGAATTTTACATGGAAGACATGCTCGTCTAGGGGATCTGGCTGAACGGGCTGAGGTGCTGGATGATATTCATTGCTTCTTCTGTTAGCTTTTCTGGGAGAAATGTTTTGTAAATAAAAGGATGAAATGAATTAGACTAAGATTTTAACTTAAGCTCATGCTCGCTCATACGACATGAATACTAAAAGATGGGAAACTTTTTCTAAAAATGTCTCGTAGCCTCTTTCCCATAAGTGTGGCGCGCTTCACACCCATGCACAAGGCTCTACTTGAGACGAATTTTAGACTCCCTATGACTCTGTTGACCTTAGGCTCTGATAAATAATTTATAACGCCCTAAGCCTGCACCTTGGATGCTACACGGTGCTTACGACCCCAAAGGACCATAAGCTAACCCATGACTGGTACCTGCGATTAGCACTGAATAATAATATTAAAATAAAGTAGAAGTTAGGCTGAAATGCCATAAGGTTCATAATCTAAATATTTCTAAATATAGAAAATGATAATAACAACTGCAAAATTGAATACTGTCTAAACTAGTCCAGTCTGAAAAGCCTCTAACTAAACTGTCTGAATGGGGAGTTGATGGGTCAAGCCCACAACTAACTCTAACTAATAAAATATTGAATCTACTATAATACTAAAATAAAAGAATATCCTCGATAGATGGCGACTCACTACTGGATTTGTTGTCACTAACTAAATCTGGCTATACGCGATCGGCAACCTGAGCATCCGATTCTATGATATAAGATATCATAGCGCATAAAACAAGTATACGATCAGTACGTGGAATGTACTGGTATGGTAGATGAGGTAAGGCTAAAATGTATGGGTTCATATGCATAAACTATAACTGACTGAGTGATATAAATATAACTGAATAAGAGTACATGGATATCTGAAGCTACAGTAAACACTGAGTGTGCAATATTGTGTATATTTATCTCTACTGTATCTGAGATTTATACTAGAATTTAGTACTGAGTTTTAATAACTGAGCAACTAATATCTGAGACTACTGACAACTGATTGATTGTTACTTTCAGTCCTGATTTTGTAGAACTGATTGAGTTCTGTACTAAAGACTAAAATTGAAACTGTGGGAGGTAATTATCTAATCGAAATGCCCCTCTCTAAACTGGTTGGGGTTCAACCTTTTACCTGAGTTAGAAGGGTATCAGTATTGTGCCACGAGTACAAACACTAGCTACATGGATCCACTAAAAAGTTATCCCGAGGGACTAAGGGTCACGCTCTAATTGCAGGTTCTTTAATGAGAATGGTATTACCATCAACTAGTAGGTAAACAACTTATCAAACGTCAATTGGCAGGTTGATATCTCAACCTACGCTGGCTATGTAGTTCAGGAGTTCAAGGACTGCTACTAAGGATCACACCCTCTAGTGACAGGCGAGCCCCCATACTTGGGTTCACTCGGTGCTAAATCCAACTCCCAAATGAATAACAATGATTATTAAACTAAACTGAACTAGACTGAGTTTCACTAAGTTCTGTAACTGAGTGAGTATTAATATTCGTGACATTACTAAGACTATACTCTAGCTACTGTGATCTACGTAAATAGCTAGATTTTTTGGGTATTGAATGCCCTCAGGACTCGATAGCATCAATAGTAAAACATGGCACAATCTTGAAAACATACTAGTTAGTAGCGTAATCATGATTCCTTCATTGATACATTTTGTCAAACACTTGCAAGGCATGAACTTATACATAAATAAGAACATATGCTATTATGTCATGATTGCACTATTCAATTCATAGATGCAATTTAACAAACAGTTGGGAAACATAATTATTTCATATAATAATAATAATATTAATAATAACAATAAACATATATAAGTATCAAGGCTACTACTTTCATCTTGTAAATGAAAGGATTGAACATGAAAATCACATAATTCATCACATATGATATCTTAATTTCATGAAACTTGTAATTAATCATGGATTAAAGACCATATAACAATACACTCATGAACATAATTCAAATCAGACATGCAATTCTTGGAATCTCAATCTTGTATTTTGAAAAAGGATTCTTGGGCTCCATGGGTGGTAAGGACCCATGGATGAACATCTAACATACCTGGGAGGATGAGTTCTTAAAGTTTCTTGGTGATATTCTTGAGGATTTGCTCTTGATTCTTGAAGGCTAGGATTTTGCTAATTGAGAGAATGATCTTCAATTTGGGAAACAATTGAGTGAATAATGACTTAACTAGGTTATTAGGAGTTAATTAACGTGTTTATATTGATTAGGACCGTGGAAAAGGACTAAATTACCCCTAGAAGGATTTAAATTTTCGTTACTGAAAGTCCCAATTTTGGACTTCACCGCGATGTGGTATCATCATTGTGAGCCACTAGAAGCCGGCTGAAATTGTAAAAAAAATGGACAACTGCGAAATTGACTTTTAGCACAAAGTACCATTATCGCGGAGCCTCACTGGAAAGTGACAATTCCAAAAATGGGCTTTGGCGCGATGCGGGCCAATCGTGGTACCCCACTGGAAAATGCCAATTGGGAAGTGGCATTTCATAGCAATGCACTAGAATCATGATGCCTCACTTGAAACTAACGAATACTATTATGACTCTCATCATGATGTGATGCATCTCACTTTGGCATCCTATTTCATAAAAAGGACCATAACTTCTCACCTGGAAATCGAATTTGGGCAAATTTTATATCGTTGGAAAGCTATCTAAATTTCCTACACTTTGGTAAGTCCTAAAATGGAAAAAGTCTAAACATATCAAAAGTTTTATATAGAAATTCTCATGTACCGAGAGCTAAACTAAGCTAGGAAAATATAGGGCATTATAATAATATTAAAACGGCTATAATTGAAGGAGATTTATCTCCAGATCAAGCTCAATCTTTGACTACAAAGCATAGGAAAAATCAAAAAAAGAGTAAGAAGATTAGTGCAAGCACAATACAGACAAGGAGTCGCATACTTAAATCATTATCAAAATGAATGCTTTAATATGGAACATTAGATCTGTCAATACTCAAAAAGCATTCAGAAGATTGTTTACAATGCATAGAAGGTTTTATTTTGGTTTCATTGGTCTAATGGAACCTTTTCAAGAGAGTCATAATATAGAGGAGTATAAAGGTCGGATGGGGATGCAGCATGCAGTGGTGAATTGTTCAGGTATAATATAGTATTTCATGGATAGTGTTATTGAATATACTATTATCAGGGACAAGGAACAGCTAATTACTGTCAAGTTGGTGAATCAAAATGAGGGAATAGAGGTATTTGTCACACTAGTGTGTGCAAAATGTAGTCAGAGTAAGAGACTAATGTTATAGGACTCATTAGGCGAGATGGATAACACTATGCAACACCCATAGTTAGTGGGTGGTTATTTCAACGTAATCAAAAATGAGGAGAAAAAGCTTGGTGGATTAAAATAGTTGATGAGACTGATGATTTCAACCATTCCATTAGCATGTGTAATTTGAAGGAATGTGCTTTCAAATGAAGTAAATTCACATAGTGGAATAGCAGAATAGATAAAAATTGTATTTTTAAGAGGCTGGATAGGGTATTGATTAGTGACAAAATATAGGACTTGTTTTTAGTTATGGAATTTGAAAATCTAGTAAGAAGTAGGTCTGACCATGCTCCTATGCTACTGCAGTTTAGTAAATCTAGTGAGCAGCTGATCAGACCTTTCAGATTTCTCAATTTTTGGCTAAATGAAGATTCGTGCATCGATGTTATTGAGGAGAATTTGTCTACGAAATGCGAAGGGAACCCCTTTATCAACCTTAAACAAAATCTTAAGAAAACAAAGGCTGCATTGACTAAATATAGTAAGCAAACTTTTTGAAATATATTCCAAGATATTTCCACTCTAGAAGAGGTAATTAAGGTAAGAGAACAACAGTTTGAGCAAGAACTATTAGGTACTAACAAAACCAAGTTGTCATAAGCATGGGCAGAATTAGCACTTCAGCTGAAAAAGAAGAAGATTATTAGAGGTAGAAAGATGATTTTGAATGGTTTAAAGATGGATAAAAGAACACTAAATTTTTCAATACTGGATTCAAAGAAAGAAGAGCTAGGCTAAGAATACAAAGAATGTGAAACTCAACAAGGAACTGGTTGGACAAGTAGGAGGATATAGCTAAGGCTGCAGAAGTTTCCTTTCAAAAGTAATTTGAGAAACAAGAGGATCCAGAAGATTTTTCATTGTTAGATGAGCTACCAAAGTTGGTAATAGATTCCCAAAAAGAAAAATTGAAGAAAATACCAACAGTAGAGGAAGTACATACTGTAGTCATGGGTTTGAATAGAAATAGTGCAGGAGGTTCATATGGCATTGCAAGGGCATTTTTCTAGGATGTATGATAACGCCCAAACTACAGCTCTCGTAAGAGTATAAGCGGTCGCTGTCAAATATAGAACCCAACTGGGTTAGGTGTCGAATCCCACAGGGAATACTTGGTCACTAAGTATTTCAATTATTAGTAGACTGTTGGTCGAAAATTCTACGGAAAGGGGGGATTGAATTATGGCGTGAATTAATGTGCACAAAGTAACAAATAAAACGATTTGTGTAGTAAGCTTTAATAACAAAGAATGATAAGTTAGGGTTATGTCCACCTTATGAGTTCTACGTATCTATTAACTATGAGTAATGCGGAATTTAGACATGCATGCACTTATAGAGGTTCGTATTCTAATGGTAAATCCTAGTGTCTCTCGACCATCCAAGATTATTTCACTTTAACTCTCTCGAGCTTAAAGTGTATAACTAACGGTACGAACTCTCCAAGAGGTTAATCCGGTTAAGGCATTAACGTGTAAACAGGGGTTGGTAGCCCTATTTCCTTGTCACACTCTCTTTTCCAAATATGTAACTTTTCTCTCGAACAAGTTAATGCTATAATGGCGTATTCTATATGTTTGAAACCACAAGAATTTAATTAAAACGAAGAGAGTAATGATATAAGTAGCATGCGCATCAAGAATTCACAAACTCATAGTAATAGATAGTATATCAAAAGGCTTCCATAACCCTAACAGAGAAGTTTAGCTACTCATGAATGTAAAGGAAAGCAACGAATACATCATCATCATACAAAAACGATAACAATCTCACGATGGGTATGTATTGGCGTCACTATAAGTATGACATGATTTCCTCTCTAGCCGTTCTGGTAGCGTTTTTCTCTGTCTAAAGTTACAGAAATTTTAACGTGAATAATACTAAAGTCGAATGAAAAGAAAATAGAATCAATGATAATGCTTGCTGAAAAATTCAGCAAATAAGGTTTTTATAACATCCTTGTCCTAGTCCTACTTGGTTACTGTTGCACACCTAAGTATTAAGAAATACTGATTTTGCTCGAGACAGATTTTCCATGTATCACATTCAGTCCGCAAGCTTCCAAAAGCTGCCTTCCTTTTAACGTGAAGTTTTCCTTTGCTTCCCAAAGGTCCGCAAAGTTCTGAAATGTTCATCATTAATACCTGAAAATATGCTAATCACGTTGGTTAGCTCACTTACAGGAAAATAGACTAAAAGTGCAGGAATTATATATTTTATCCTCCAAACTTGGCCTAAAATATGGGTAAATTATGGTGTTTAGGCGTGTAAATACGCCCAACATCATCACCCCACACTTAAAGCTTTGTTCGTCCTCGAACAAAATATTACGCCCATGCAAACATCTACTTAGGATCTCACAGTAACAGCACAAAAATGCTCAACAAGACATGCAAGGCAATTATTAACAAAGAGTAGTTTTCTTGATCACTACTAGAAACTATTCAACCTCCAACATAGACTCGTGATGACGGTTAATTCGTATCCACAAGTTAAGGAACAAAGAATCATATAACACTACCCAAGACTCATCAACCATGTGTGTCTCACACAAGATATCACCCATAATCACTCACAAGTTTTGCATTTTTTGAAACATGGGTACAAGATTCTCCTTGCTCTCTCTCTCACAAAGACTTCATATGTTACAACTGATTACCATAGGCTTGCCCTTAGTATAATGCTCTACTAATATCAGAATGCTAAGCTTAGGATCAAATAGGTCTTTACAGGTTGTAATGTAGGCTAAGGGACAGGTAGGACTATTTTGGCCCGAAATAGTGACTAAGTTCCCTAAGTGCTTTAATACACTACGTTACGTCATTAAACACTCTCTTTTAAACAACCCCTCTACTTTCTTTTCATCTACCACCCCTTTTCACCTATTTTGTTATTCAATTATAAACACAACTACATTTTTTTTTTCAATTTATTTACTTATTTATATTTTTATTTTTTTTATAAAACACCTCTATGATAACCATTCTTTTTCACAACTATTTCAAGTACCAATACACTTTGAAGTATCACTCACACCCAATTTTCTCTTATTTTATCACATGACTCTACAATTTAAAGCACTTAGCAATTTGGATCAAATTATGGTCTTGAACAAAAATGGATTAGGATACATATGAGGTTGTCAAAGAAAATAGCTAAAGGCTCAAAAGGGGTTAACTAGGATAATGTACACAGGTAGGTAAAAAGAAGGTAAACAATCACAGGCTGCCAAAGAAATGCCTAAATCATCTCCTAAACTCACACTCTTTATTTCGCTTTACACACACACCAGGCAAGTTCTAGCATCAGTCACAACACAGAATATACTATAACCTCACACACAAAAGGCATATGGTTAACTTTATTGGGAGCAGTATAGACTCTTGACCCAACAAATGAATGAATCAAACCACACAACTATCACACACTGAGTGACACTTAGAGCCTAAATGTCTCAATAGTCATGATTTTAGCACAAAACTCTTATCATAACACCATGCCATCTATCATAACAATTTCATGCACTTCGTGCAAAATCTAAAAAAAATCAAAAATTAGTAAATTTAACTACTAACTACTAACTGCGACTAAGTCAAACAAACAAACATGAATAAATGTAGGCAAACAAGTACAGCATACAATACTGCATACAAATACCAGCACCCCACACTTAGACTGGACACACTACCCTCAGTGGAAAATAAATAAGGAAAACCTGATTAGTCGGACTCCTCCTCTATGTCTGGGGTCATACCCCCTGCATCGGAATCATCATCAGAGTCGTCGTCATCAGAGTTCTCCTCCACATCGGAGTCTAGCATTCTGCGATCATCATCAGTCAACACGTCATCATTAAGAGGTTCCTCAAAATGTACCCCTACTCCGCACATAGCCCGCGCATACTCATTCATCGGGTAGTCATAATCCAACTGCTGGAGCTCTGCATCAGTTGGAACACGACCCCCACTCATCATGGTAAACCTTGTCATGCTATATAAATGGCGGAAGAAGCTTTCATCGCGAGCATATCTTTTTGCAGTGGTCAGGTTGACGCCATGCATAGTTTCAGAATCTTTAACCTTTGTTAGATCAACCTTCTTCGGGTTGTGCGGAAGCTTATGATCTGCAGGTTCCTCTTTAATGTCTTCCTTCCTTAATATCACAGTCAACAAATTGCCAAAGCTGAAGTGGGACCTTTTGTGTAGCCTAGCTTTACGCATTGACGATTGTATAACCGCACCAATGTTGATGGGAATATTAGTCATCAGAGCATACACCAAGCATACTCTATCACATGTGATCTTTGTGTACTGTGTCCCAGGAATGAGGCAAGAGTTGACTATCCTCAACCATATACGAGCTTCTCTGTTTAGGGAAGCATACAGGAAGGTATTGTGTCGACCGGTATCCTTGTGACGATTCCAACGTGACATTGATCTAGTTTCGCACAGTGTGTGTCTGATTGCCCTGTACGGAGGTCTTTGTTAAAGCTCCTTGAGCGGTGATGGATCGACAGATGGAAGACCCAGAAAAGTGTTGAAGAACTCCGCATTCAGTTGCAAGATTTGGCCCCTAATCTTCACTTTACTTCCAGTAGTCTTTGTGGACCAATTTGCATAAAACTTTTGCGTTAGATCAAGATTGCATTCTCCCATGTCTCGAAAAATGAAATCAAGATTTAGCGCCATGATTTTAGCCAAAATACGAGGTTCTCTCTTCGCTAGACTCTCCTTCTGTATCAACTCCACGTTAACATACTTTTTCACTTTGTTGTTCTTGTACCACTCCTTTCCTTCCTCCTTTAGGACCCACTTTATGCCTAACATGCGTCGCGGTATTTGCAGTGAGGAGGATTCAGCTTGCTCTTTTCTTCCCCTTTTCTTACCTTTCTGTGAGGTGGACGCATTTTCTTTTCCTTGTCGTCCTTTTGGTTCCATTCTACCTGAGATTAAAATAAATTCATATTAGCTCATCTCGGAAGACTTAACCGACAAACCAACAATAGTGGCACCACCCCACACTTAATTTGTTGGTACAAACTAATTAAGTGAATGGTGTTGATTACTCAGACTTCATCGACATACATATAGGCAATACGTTCCAACAACACGTTTAGCACAGTCATACTTTCATGTCATCTTACCTATCTTGTCCAACTCTATTTCATGTAATCTTGACTATACTTTCATGTTTTGGATTGATACACTTTTTGAACAAGACTACTACATAGAGATCGAATCAAGTTATGGCGTAGAAATAATCACAACATCTCATGATTTTATTCAATCACGATCTTTATCTCGATGAACGAGTCATTCAAACATTCTAGCATTCAATTTTGAAGTTTATGCAATTAACTTCACCATGTCAATTCCGCAAAAGTATGACAGTGTATCAAAATCAAATACAAGTCGGACCAAGTCAAGAACACCCACACGTATTCTTTCACTCAACTAGATGTATCATAACAAACCAAGCACATTCAAATCACCAACACCACTTCAAGATCTAGCAAATCATTATAAGCGTAGTATTGTAACACTTACGGAATATAAAAGAAGAACTTACTTGGTGATGCACTTGGAAGATGATCTTGCAAGGTTAGATGAGCAAAAAGAAAAGTTTTGAGAGATTTGGGAAGGTTAGGCGGCGCTTAGGTTGAACAAACAAGTGTGTTTTGTTCTAATGTTTAAGATCTATTGATAGAATAAGCTATGGATCGGGTTTGACCCATGTAAGATCGGGTTAGGAGACCAAAATGTAAGGCTAGGCGGCGCCTAATGCTTTGCCTATGCTTAGCATAGGCGGCGCCTTTAGCAAAGCCTAGTTGGACATAGGCGGCGCCTATGCTATGGCCTAGTTTGACATAGGCGGCGCCTATGCTATGGCATTATAGATTCAGAGAGCTTAGGAAATGGCATAGGCGGCGCCTTTAGCTTTGCCTAGTTGAGCATAGGCGGCACCTATGCTATGGCATTGTAGATTCAGAGAGCTTAGGCCATAGCATAGGCCTTGCCTTGTTCGCTGCATAGATTTGCATAGGCAATGCCTAACTCATAGCCTTTGCTTCTTCATTCCTAACTTACCACCTTCAACATGACACACTTCCAAATCAAAATTTTGGGTTAGATCTCCTCCTTTATACGTCTTGCACTTACACTTACTCAAAAACAACAAAAACGATTAGAACGATGGGTTGCCTCCCACCAAGCGCCTTAGTTTTGGTCGTGGCTCGACTTTTCTTTTTAGATTTTTATTTAACAAAACAAACTCCTAGTAAAACAAAATGAGTAAAAATGATGGGTTGCCTCCCATCAAGCACTTGATTTATTGTCGCGGCATGACATAGCTATCTTGATTACTTAGAATTCGTCGAGATAGATGGTGGCCATGCATTTTATCGAGTCAAGAGGACCGATATATGGCTCCACTCGTTGGCCATTAACCTTAAAGACACCACCATTATTGTCTTCTAACTCTACTACAACAGACGAGTAGACTTGGCTAATTTTGAACGGACCAGACCATTTAGACTTCAACTTACCTGGAAATAGCTTCAGTCTGGAGTTGAAAAGAAGTACCATATCACCCTTCTGAAAGTTTCGTTAGATAATCCGCCGATCATGATACTTTTTCATCCTTTCCTTGTAGAGGTCTGATCTATCATACGCATGTAGACGAAATTCATCCATCTCATTCAGCTGCTCCAATCTCAGATTAATAGCATCATCCCAATTCAAATTAAGCCGCTTCAACGCCCACAATGCTTTATGTTTGAGCTCAATTGGCAAGTGACAGGCCTTCCCATAAACTAGTTGGTACGGGGACATACCAATTGGTGTCTTGAATGCAGTCCTATAAGCCCATAAGGCATCGCTTAGCTTCCGAGACCAATCTTTCCTACTAGCATTTACAGTCTTAGCAAGGATCAGCTTGATCTCCCGATTAGAAACCTCTACCTGCCCACTAGTTTGTGGGTGATAAGGTATGGCTATCTTATGCTGATTGACCCCATATTTCACCAACACGGCTCTGAACAGCTTGTTGCAAAAGTGTGATCCTCCATCACTTATGATGGTACGTGGTACCCCAAAACGAGACAAGATATTTCTCTTCAAGAATGCTACAACACGCTTACCTTCATTATCATCCAGTGCTACTGCTTCGACCCATTTGGATACATAATCCACAACAACTAGGATATATTTCATCCCAAATGAACTCACAAATGGGCCTATGAAATCAATACCCCATACATCAAATAGCTCTACTTCAAGAACCTTAGACATGGGCATCTCATGGTACTTTGAAATTGCACCTTGCCTCTGACACTGATCACATCTTCTCACAAAAGCATAGGCATCTTTGAATAATGAAGGCCAATAATATCCGTTTTGCAATACCTTCCTGGTTGTCCGATCACCGGCATGGTGACCCCCAACTTGGAAAGCATGACTTGCTTCCAATATGCTAGGCACCTCCACATGAGATATGCATCGCCTAATAACACCATCTGCACATCGTCGAAAAAGATATGGTTCATCCCAAAAGTAGTGTTTCACATCATGCATGAACTTTCTCTTTTGATGAAAAGAGAGATTCTCAGGCATCATATTACTTACCACGTAGTTCGCAAAGTCTGCGTACCACGATAAATCTTCCACCATCGTGGCTAGGATCTCTTCATCGAGAAATGCATCATCAATCTCAAAATCGGGCTGCGCTATATGCTCATTCTCAAGTCTAGATAGATGATCAGCTACTTGATTTTCACAACCTTTTCTATCTTTTACCTCGAAATCAAATTCTTGCAGCAATAACACCCATCGAATTAGCCTTGGCTTCACATCCTTCTTTGCCATTAAATATCTCAGGGAAGCATGATCTGTATGAACCACCACTTTGGTTCCCAACAAGTAAGCACGGAACTTTTCAAAAGCATAAACAACCGCTGGAAGCTCTTGTTCCGTAATAGTATAGTTCTTCTGGGCTCCATTCAAGGCCTTGCTCGCATAGTAGATTGGATGAAATAACCCTACTCTTCTTTGAACAAGTACAGCGCCCAAAGCTACTCTACTTGCATCACACATAACTTCAAACGGTAGAGACCAATCAGGCGCTACAATGATAGGAGCTTCAACTAGCTTCCCTTTGAGGCATTTGAATGCCTTCAAGCAATCTTCACCGAAGTCGAACTTTGCATCCTTCTCCAAAAGTTTGCATAACGGACTAGCAATCTTGGAGAAGCCTTTAATAAACCTTCGATAAAAACCTGCATAACCGAGGAAACTACGAACTCCCTTTATAGAAATTGGAGGTGGTAGTTTCTCGATAACTTCGATCTTGGCCCGATCAACCTCAATTCCTCTTTTGAAGACTTTATGCCCAAGAACAATGCCTTCTTTAACCATAAAATGGCACTTCTCCCAGTTTAGCACCAAGTTGAATTCAACACATCTCTGCAACGTCATACAATGCTGAAAAGTGGCGTGTGCGTTACATAGCCCAAATGGCATACGTTTAAAGGTAAACGTACCATACGGGCATGTAAAAGTCATCTTCTCTTGATCTTCGGGAGCAATACAAATCTAATTATAGCCGGAATAACCATCTAAGAAACAAAACCATCCTTTCCCTGCCAATCGATCAAGCATTTGGTCCATGAAGGGCATTGGGAAGTGATCCTTAAGCGTCCACGAATTCATCTTCCGATAGTCCATGCATACTCTCCACCCTATGACAGGTCTGAGTGGAATTAGCTCATTCTTTTCGTTTGCAACTACCGTCATGCCCCCTTTCTTGGGCACACACTGTACCGGACTCACCCATTTACTGTCGGAAATTGGATACACTACCCCTGCATCTAACCACTTAATAATTTCTTTATTTACCACCTCTTGCATAGGTGGATTAAAACGCCTTTGATGCTCAATAGTGGGTATGCAATTTTCTTCAAGCTGAATCTTGTGCATACATATCCCAGGCGGGATACCAATAATATCAGTGATAGTCCAACCGATGGCTCTCTTGTATCTCCTCAGAATAGAGATGAGAGCTGCAACTTGCTGCTCACCCAAATCAGCCGCAACAATAACGGGAAGCGTGTTTCCACTTCCCAAGAATGCATACTTAAGATGACTGGGAAGCTCCTTCAATTCTAACATTGGTGGCTCTTCAATGGATGGTTTAGCTGATAGTGTAGGTCGATTTTGGAGATCAAGGTCCAGCTTTTTGGGAGCATGAGAATACGACCCTATTCCTGTTAGAGCACAAATAGTTTCTTCATAATCTTTAACATCCTCACGCTCAAAATTCATTAGCACAGCAGCCAATGGCTCAACAATAAGCTGCTTCTCTACAGATAATTCTTTCTCATCTTCATAGTACACATCAGCTACAGAGAACACATTCATACCTTTGGGCTGCTTTATTGATTTGCATACATCAAAATGGACCACTTCATTATTCATCCGGAATAAAAGCTCATTAGCTCTTAAGTCAATAAGCACACTTCCTGTTGCAAGGAAAGGACGCCTCAAGATTATGGGAACTTCAGAGTCTACCTGACAATCCAAAATAACAAAGTCTGCAGGAAAAATGAAGGAAGAAACCTTCACCAATACATCATATAAGATACCAACAGGTCGTTTTACCGACCTATCTGCTATCACGAGCCGCATATTGGTTGGTGTAGGATCGCCCAACCCCAACTTCCTGTAGACGGATAGCGGTATCAAATTGATGCTAGCCCCCAAATTGCATAATTCCTTGGCAAAATTCAAGGATCCAATAGTGCAAGGAATAGTGAAAGCACCAGGATCTGCCTTTTTCTGAACTAACGATCTTGTAGCGATTGCACTGCAATGATGAACATTATCTGCCAACTCATAACTTGCTGCCCGCTTCTTTGTTAAAAGGTCCTTCATGAATTTTGCGTACCCAGGCATCTGTTCCAGCACCTCTACCAAAGGGACATTAATAGTCAGCTGCTTCAACATAGTCATAAATTTATTGAACCTGGTATCATCAGCTTTCTTCTTTAGTCCCTGAGGAAAAGGTGGTGGTGGAAGTGGAATAGTTTTCTCCACCGCTTCCTTGTTATCTTGCTTCCGATTATCAATCTTTTCAGGCTGCAGACATCTAGGGATGACATCATGAATACTCACTTCGGCTTCTTCGGCATTTTCACATTATGCATCAACAACATCATCTGTTATATCATCAACCACCTGCTTGCCTTTGGACGGATTCTCCAACACCTTACCACTCCTGGTAATAATAGCCATACATGATCCATCATTCCTTGGATTTTGTATAGTGTCACTAGGTAAAGTGCCAGCCTTTCTTTGATTAAATACCGCTGAAAGTTGACTCAATTGTTGTTCCCGCTATTTTATTGAAGTGGAATGCGAGTCAACCAATTAATTTATTGCTGACAAATCATTATTTACCTCATTTACTCCTGTATTGGTTGCCTCCACTCCTTTCAACAGCTTAGCCATCATATCTTCCATGGACATCTTCCCAGAGCCAGACGCCATGGCCTCACGGTTTCCAGGCGGAACATACAAACCACTCCTGTCAGTCTTGTTCTTCCAACTAACTTGATCTCGGTCCTTGTTTCCAGATTTATCATAATAGTTCCGACCTTGGTTTCCTTGGACATTGCCTTGGAAAATCCCCTGATTATTCAAGTAGTTAGCTTCTTACTCAGAATCGGATTTATCTCTTCCTTTTGACACATCTTTCCTGATAATAAATGCTTGGTAAGAAGATCCATCTGCGTTTTTATGTGCGTCATATCTTGATCACGTTCCTCTTTTCTTCGCCTTTGCTCTGCAGTCATGCCAATAGATATAGTAGAGCTTGCTACCTCAGAATCCCTGGTATGCCAGGCTCTACTCTGCTTTGTCATACGATCTAGCATATCACTTGGTTGAATAAAAGTAAGGTCCATGAATGACCCTCCTGCAGCATTATCAACCACTGGCTTAGTCACCGAATTCAAAGACCTGTATAATATCTTCATCAAGTGGACATTGGTCATATGATGATTTGGGCACCGCATAAGCTTCTTCTTGAACCTCTCCCATGTTTCGTGGAGAGCTTCAGTTGGAAGCTGTCGAAAATTACTGATCTCATCTCTCAACTGTGCTCTCTCGGATGAAGGAAAGAATCTTTCTAGGAAAGCGTCTTTCAATTGCCTCCAATTAGTAATAGAATCAGGAGTTAGCCCATTTAACCATAGAGTAGCCTCCCCAGATAGAGACAATGGAAATAAGCGCAGCCGAATTGCATTTTGTCCAACGCTTGGATTGTCGAATGACTTGCATATAGAGATAAAATTAATCAGATGCATATTTGGATCATCGCCTGCAAGTCCACCAAATAACCCCTTCAGTTGCAACAGCTGAATCATTGTGCTAGTGATATTGAACTTGGCTCCAGGTGCCAAGGGTGGAGGAATAATAGCCCCTGTGGCACCAGCCCCATCCAAATCGTCATCATCATCGTCAAAAGGAATCTGCATAGCTCGGCGTTCCGGTCTCAATCTAGCTTGACGATCTCTTCTGTTCACAGGTGATGCCACCTCATCAGCATGCCTTGGGTTTAGTAACTCATAATCACCCAGGTCCTCATCATCAGGATTTGTTGCTCGCCCTGGGTTATCAATATTCTGTTGATGCACTTGAGCAGTAGCCAATGCAGCTAATCTAGCCTGCTCCTGAGCAGCCCTCCTTTCAATGTCTCGTTGCACCTCCATCCTTCCAATAAGTTGCGGTTCAGGGTTTATGGGTAATAATGGCTGACCCGAACTTTGACCATTTGGCATATACTGAACAAAACCTGAATAAAACAAAAACAACAGACGAAAAGTAAAATTCGAGAATCTTTGACCAAAGGGTCTAGTAACTATCACAAACTTAGTTGACAACCGTATTGCCTGGCAATGGCGCCAAAATTTGATAACGCCCAAACTACAGCTCTCGTAAGAGTGTAAGCGGTCGCTGTCAAATATAGAACCCAACTGGGTTGGTTGTCGAATCCCATAGGGAATACTTGGTCACTAAGTATTGCAACTATTAGTAGACTATTGGTCAAAAATTCTACGGAAAGGGGGGAATGAATTATAGCGTGAATTAATGTGCACAAAGTAACGAATAAAACGATTTGTCTAGTAAGCTTTACTAACAGAGAATGATAAGTTAGGGTTATATCCACCTTATGAGTTCTACGTATCTATTAACTATGAGTAATGCGGAATTTAGACATGCATGCACTTATAGATGTTCGTATTCTAATGGTAAATCCTAGTGTCTCTCGACCATCCAGGATTATTTCACTTTAACTCTCTCGAGCTTAAAGTGTATAACTAACGGTACAAACTCTCCAAGAGGTTAATCCGGTTAAGGCATTAACGTGTAAACAGGGGTTGGTATCCCTATTTCCTTGTCACACTCTCTTTTCCAAACATGTCACTTTTCTCTCGAACAAGTTAATGCTATAATGGCGTATTCTATATGTTTGCAACCACAAGAATTTAATGAAAATGAAGAGAGTAATGATATAAGTAGCATGCGCATCAAGAATTCACAAACTCATAGTAATAGATAGTATATCAAAAGGCTTGCATAACGCTAACAGAGAAGTTAAGCTACTCATGAATGTAAAGGAAAGCAACGAAGACATCATCATCATACCAAAACGATAACAATCTCACGATGGGTATGTATTGGCGTCACTATGAGAATGATGTGATTTCCTCTCTAGCCATTCTGGTAGCGTTTTTCTCTGTCTAAAGTTACAGAAATTATAAGGTGAATAATACTAAAGTCAAATGAAAAGAAAATAGAATCAATAATAATGCTTGCTGAAAAATTCAGAAAATAAGGTTTTTATAACATCCTTGTCCTAGTCCTACTTGGTTACTGCTGCACCCCTAAGTATTAAGAAATACTGATTTTGCCCGGGACAGATTTTCGATGTATCACATTCAGTCCGCAAGCTTCCAAAAGTTGTCTTCCTTCTTACGTGAAGTTTTCCTTTGCTGCCCAAAGGTCCGCAAAGTGCTGAAATCTTTATCATTAATACCAGAAAACATGCTAATCACGTTGGTTAGCTCACTTACAGGAAAATAGACTAAAAGTGCAGGAATTATATATTTTATCCTCCAAACTTGGCCTAAAATATGGGTAAATTATGGTTTTTAGGCGTGTAAATACACCCAACATCAATGTATGGAGTATTATTTCAAAGGACATACACCAGATGGTAATTGCTTTTTTTATGGTTATGATCTTCCAAGATTTATCACTCATAAAAACTTGGTCTTATTACCAAAGAAGTTAGTGGTAATCACATTTTCAGATCTTAGACCAATATCCCTTAGTAACTTTGTCAATAAAATTTTCTCTAGAATTATTCATGAAAGGATTAAGGGTATTCTACCTCTTATTGTATCTGAAGAACAAGCTAGTTTTGTTCAAAGAAGAAGTATTACTGAAAATATTTTGGTGGTTCAAAAGATAATTTCTGAAATTAGAAAGAGGGGTAAACCTCCAAATATGGTAATGAAGCTTGATATGATGAAGGCATATGACAGGGTAGAGTGGTTGTTTCTGTAACACCCCACATTTTGCATGTACTAGTAATGTTCACATAAAATGACATACGACTTGATTTAATTACTACCAAAACTTTTTTTTTTCAAGTGTTCAAGTGTTAGATTGGGGCACTATATGGAAGTCTATTTAGAGACTGTGGCCTTAAACGGAGAAAATCATTGACGTGCTTATGGAACTTAGGAAGCTAGCAGGTGAGTCACCTGTGTGGTTGGCTTAAAACAAAATGTATATATACATGAGGGAGAATAATTCATTCATAAGTGAACTCACTTGAAATCTAGACGTTAGTAAAAAGAAAGGGGAACGAAGACAAGGCTTAACGCCGAAACTTTCCAAGTCTTGCGACAAACGAAGCCCAAGTTAGGGAGGCTATCAAAGCCAATGGTTTAGCATTATATTGGGCCAAGATGTTCAGCCCAAGATTTTTATATAATAGGCCCAACTACATTCATTCACTACTAAGAAAATTGGGCCCAAACAAAGTGCAAGCAAGATTAAGGAAAATGGGCCACTAAAGCCCATTGATTTAGAGATCCAAAAGGCCCAAGTGAAAGGGGAAAATTGGTCATTGACCAACTTGAGTTAATCAGTTGCAAATATTAGGAGAAAGTCGGTCTAAGGCCCCTTTAAAAAGGGACCAAAACCGAGCTCCTTAGGTTAACTAGTAGGAGACCAAAACAATTTCAGCTTTTCTCTCTAAGTTTCTCTTGGCATTTCTTCACCTTGGAAGGCAACCAAAGGCTACTTTTTGAGTTCTTGAATTATACTTACACCTTGGGAGTTAAGGTATGTAAAAATAACCATATACTTGATATGAATTTTCCATGGAAAACAAGATAAGTTGGCTGGTGTACTGTGCAGGAATTTCTGGACAGCTTGTGTCCTGAAAGTTGTTGTTTGATTTTCTTGGCTTTGGAACGATTCTTACCCTGATTTTTGACTTTGATATGATATAAAGTTGAGGTTATTAATATGTTATAGTGTGTATATGGTTGCCAAGGTTGCTGGACTGTTTTGCTAGTTCTTTGGAAACAAGTATCCTTATATGATCTTATGTGCTTCCAAAATGGTATTGGACTGTTTTGATGAGGGGGCTGATGTTTCACGTTTCCCCCCCTGTGTTTTGAGCTATTTTGTGACTGTGTTAAGGTTTATTTGATGTATATATATGTTGGGAGCATCTGGTTCAAAGTTGGGACAAGTATGAATTGTTAACGACGAAATGTAGGGAGACGACGAGATGTTGTGCTTCTTAGTTGAGCATTTTGTAAAATGGTTCTGTGTTGTAGTTATGGACTGTTGCCAGCATGTTGTAGAGCTGATATAGGCTGTGTACATCATGTATATGATAATGTGTACTGGTTGAAGACAGTTAGAATTGAGAAAGTCGGAATAACACCATTGAGTCGATGGTTATACGTTTGTTGCCAAAGTGTTGTGTTTTGTGAGATTGGGCTGTCCAGATGCATTGATTAGCTGCTAATACTAGCTTTAAAACATGATATTGTAGATAAATAGTTGGAAGAAAAGAAGTCATTTCGAGGTAAAAACAAGTTGATATGTCGAGGTATGTAAGGCTATTCGATCTCTTATTATTTGGCATGGAATCCAAAGTCTTTATTGGCACATAGAGATCTTTACAAACTTCGATATAACCACTCCACTCTTTCACATGTATTTGTGTGTCCAGATTCGAGCCTTGTCACTGCTGCATACATACATTGGACACCATGACATATGAGTCTTCTTTTTAGCAAAATAAAGTCCATACGTTGTTTATGTCCTACATGTTTCACTAATTGTATAACCCACTCTTTTCATTGTGATATGATGTTACATGGTCACATACTTATCACTTGTCATGCTTATAGTCTTATAGCTCAAATTTTACGACCACCAAAGATTCATATCAAAAGTAATAAGAAGATATATGTATACAGTTGCTTCTGTTGGGTGGTATCCCAGGGGTGAAAGAATCACCTAGCATGGGTCAATCCCAGTATTACAGGGGGTATCCCAGGGGTGAAAGGAAAGCCTAGCATGGGTCGATCCTGATATAGATTTACCACTGATCAGCTGGTCATTTGTATTACATGATGTGCACAGATTATACAAGTGATAAGAGTAAAGTAACATAATTGTTATAAGATGCATGACTCCACAATATTCATAAAGGTGGTCTTTTACCTTACAGCAGTGTATGGTTTCATTTGAGCTTTTATCTCATATATAGTACATTATGCCTTACATATTCAGTACATTATTTCGTACTGACGTCCCTGTTGGGGGACCTGCATTCCATGCTGCAGGTGCAGAAGCTAATAAACCTCCCCAGTAAGAGTACAGGATATCAACTGCAGTCACTGAGCTCCAGGTTGCTTCGGGGCTTTGAGTCTTATCATATCTTTTTGCATTGTATAGTATCTTATCATGAGGCGGGGCCTGTCCCGACCCTTATAAGATAATGTTTCTTGTCTAGAGGCTTTGTAGACTATGTAAAGTATAGTATGGTCATGTATCGTATCGTAGACATTGTGGCTCCAACGGCCTAGTCATACAACATCTTTTGGCTTGCTAGTTCCATTTATCTTTTGAGGGCATGTTTAGTATAAAAGTAACTTATAATGTTCATAGGTAATGTATTGCTACAGGTTGGTTCTCCCGAGCCTTACCGGCAACGGGTGCCAGTCCGCCTTAATAGGATTTGGGGCGTGACAGAAGTGGTATCAGAGCGGTTTGTCCTAGGGAGTCTACAAAGCCGTGTCTATGTAGAATCATGTTTATCGATGTGTTGTGCACCACATTTATAAACAAGAGGCTACGTGGCATTTAGGAGTTATCACTTCTTTTCATTCTTTAGATCGTGCCATAGAGCCAAATATTATAAGTGTACCATGTCTAATCCCTGAATTATTTTGTACAGTAAGTATGCCAGAGACAAGGAAGAGTAAAGGTAAAGGAAAGGAAGTAGAAGTGGTAGTTGGTATACCCAATCGGGCGAGACGACAGAGTGAGGCTCTAGATGAGTCTCTATCACAGACATCTCCAACCCCTCCATCTGTTGATGCACCAGGAAGTAGTGAAAACCCCCGAGAACCACCTGTTGATGCTTCTGTGCAGGATTTGAGAAATGCAGTTCAACTGTTGACTTGTATAGTTGCTGGCCAAGGTCAAAGACAAGAAGGCCCAGTTGCAGGTGCAGTTGGTGCAGGTAGGGCAGCCAGTACGAGAATACGTGATTTCCTCAACTTAGACCCCCCATCATTCACTGGGACAGATCCAAATGAAGATCCACAAGATTTTATTGATCAGATCCAACGCACCTTAGATGTTATGCATGTAAGTGGTTCGGAAGCTGCTGAGTTGGCAATATATAGATTGAAGGGTGTGGCTATACTGTGGTACGAAGCCTGGAAGCTTTCCAAAGGCATAGATACATCTCCAACTACTTGGGAGGAGTTCAAAATGGCCTTTCTTGATCATTACTTGCCATTAGAGATCCGAGAGGCCCGTGCAGATCAGTTCCTGAACCTCCATCAGGGGAATATGAGCGTGAGGGAATATAGTCTTAAATTTAATTCTCTGGCCAGGTACGCTCCTAATGTTGTTCCTACTATGGCAGATAGAGTCCATCGGTATGTCGATAGGTTGGATTCATATTTGGTTAGAGATTGTACCATTGCCTCTTTAAATAAAGACATGGATATAGCGAGGATGCAAGCTTTTGCACAGAAACTGGAGGATCAGAGACAAAGAAGGAGGGCACAAGAAATAGAAAGGGGGCAATTCAAGAGGGCCAGATCTACAGGACAGTTTACACCACCCCAGGGTGAGTTTAGGCCACGATTTTCTCATAGGCCACCCAGGCCATCATCCTCTTACTCTACAGCTAGTGCTCCACCACCACTTCAAGGGTCTAGAAATGATCAATTTGGGCAGAGAAGTGAGGGCCAAGGTACACGGACAACAGGATATTCGGGAAGCCAGCAAATGCCTCCTAGGCAGCCTTGCAGACAATGTAGGAGATATCATATAGGTGCGTGTCGCAGGGGAACAGATGTTTGTTATTGGTGTGGTATGCCAGGGCATGTAATAAAAGATTGCCCAAGAAGACGCAGGGGTGATATGGCACAACCTACTAGATCAGCTGTTGTATCATCATCATCAGTGCCTCCATCAGGTAGAGGTGAGCAATTTCCCATAGGTCGCGGCAGAGGTATTAGAGGGGCAGCTAGTTCCAGCGTGGCCCAAAATCGCACATATGCTCTAGGGACTCGACAGAACCTGGAAGCTTCACCCGATGTGGTTATAGGTACATTGTCCATCTTCTCACATAAAGTGTATGCATTAATTGACCCTGGTTCTACATTGTCATATATTACTCCATTAGTTGCTGGGAAGCTTGGTAGAACACCTAAATTATTGAATAAACCACTTGCGGTGTCTACACCAACTGGGGAGTCAATTATAGTTAGAAGAGTCTATTGTGATTGCATAGTGACTGTCTGCGACCGAGATACATTAGCTGATCTTATCGAGTTAGAAATGGTAGAATTTGATGTTATAATGGGTATGGATTGGTTGGCTTCTTGCTATGCCACCGTTGACTGCCGAACCAAGAGGATGTACTTTCACTTTCCAAATGAAGCAGTCCTTGAATGGGAAGGCAATATTGGGGCACCAAAAGGGAGGTTTATCTCTTATTTTAAAGCCAGAAAAATGATATCAAAGGGATATATATGTCATCTCGTTAGAGTGAGAGACATGGAGGCAGAATCACCAACTATCCAGTCTGTTCCAATAGTGAATGAATTTATTGATGTCTTTCCTGAGGAACTCCCTGGTTTGCCTCCAGAACGAGAAATAGATTTTGGTATTGACTTATTACCAGGCACCGAGCCTATCTCTATTCCTCCATATAGAATGGCCCCGGCAGAATTACGTGAATTAAAGGAGCAACTGAAAGACTTGTTAGAAAAGGGTTTTATAAGACCTAGTGTGTCCCCTTGGGGTGCACCAGTTTTATTTGTGCGTAAAAAGGATGGCACATTGAGGATGTGTATTGACTACCGACAACTGAATAGGGTGACAATTAAGAATAAATATCCCCTCCCCAGAATTGATGACTTGTTTGATCAGTTACAGGGTGCTAAATACTTTTCAAAGATCGATTTGAGATCAGGTTATCATCAGGTGAGAGTGCAGGAAAAAGATATACCTAAGACAGCTTTCCGAACCAGATATGGTCACTTTGAATTTCTTGTTATGTCGTTTGGGCTAACGAATGCACCAGCAGTGTTTATGGATTTGATGAATAGGGTATTCAAGCCTTTCCTGGATGTGTTCGTGATAGTATTTATAGATGATATTCTGGTGTATTCAAGGTCAGAAAAGGACCACGCAAATCATTTACGACTAGTACTACAAGTTCTCCGTGATCGCCGGTTGTATGCTAAGTTTTCCAAATGTGAATTTTGGTTAAAATCAGTGGCATTTTTGGGCCATATTGTATCGGATGAAGGAATAAGGGTGGATTCACAAAAGATAGAGGCTGTGAAAGATTGGCCAAGGCCAACGACACCTACAGAAGTTCGAAGCTTCCTTGGATTGGCAGGTTATTACAGAAGGTTTGTTGAAGGTTTTTCTTCTATGTCTGCACCTCTTACTAAGCTAACTCACAAGGAAACCAAATTCCAATGGAATGATGCATGTGAAAGGAGCTTTCAAGAGTTGAAAAGCAGGCTAACCTCAGCACCTGTGCTAGTGCTTCCAGAAGGCTCAGAGGGATATGCAGTGTATTGTGATGCTTCCGGAGTTGGTTTGGGGTGTGTACTAACACAACATGGTAAGGTGATTGCTTATGCCTCGAGACAATTGAGACCACACGAGAAAAACTACCCAACACATGATCTTGAGATAGCAGCGGTTGTATTTGCTTTAAAGATATGGCGCCACTATTTGTATGGGGTGCACGTGGACATATATACAGATCATAAGAGTTTACAGTATATTTTCAAGCAGAAAGATCTAAATTTGAGGCAGCGGAGGTGGCTAGAGTTAATAAAGGATTATGATATTGATATATTATACCATCCAGGGAAAGCAAATGTGGTGGCTGATGCTCTAAGTCGTAAGACACTCATGGGTACCAGTGATCAGAAAGGGGTAAAGCAAGGCATGGCTAAGGATCTGCGTCAACTAGCCAATCTGGGTGTTCGTCTACTCGAAACTCCAAGAAAGGACATTATTGTACATAATGCTGCCGATTCTTCATTGATAAGGGAAGTGAAAGAAAAACAGTATTATGATCCTATTCTACAATGCCTTAAGGAGAAAGTAAGTCAAGGTATAATGAAGGAGTTTAGGCTTACACAAGATGGAGTACTTTATTGCCAAAATAGATTGTGTGTTCCTGATGTTAACAGACTCAGAAAGAGAATAATGGAAGAAGCCCATCATTCAAGATATTCCATCCACCCAGGATCTACTAAGATGTATCATGACCTAAAGGGAGTGTTTTGGTGGGGAGGCATGAAAAAGGACCTTGCAGAGTTTGTGGCTCAATGTCCTACTTGTCAACAAGTCAAAGTAGAGCACCAAAAGCCAGGTGGTTACATGCAATGTATAGAGATTCCAACTTGGAAGTGGGATATGACTAATATGGATTTTGTAACTGGTTTGCCTCGTTCAGTTAATAAGTTTGACTCCATATGGGTGATAGTTGATAGACTCACGAAGTCAGCGCACTTCCTGCCAGTTAGAAGTGATTATACAGCTGAAGAATATGCCAAATTATACCTTAAAGAGATAGTTAGGCTACATGGGGTCCCACTCTCTATTATATCTGATCGAGGAGCTCAATTCACGGCAAAATTTTGGAAGTCCTTTCAAAGGAGTTTAGGGACGCAAGTGAATTTGAGTACAGCCTTCCATCCCCAAACAGACGGCCAGGCAGAGCGTACTATTCAAACACTTGAGGATATGTTGCGAACCTGTGCATTAGATTTTAAAGGTAGCTGGGTAGAACACTTGCCCCTTATTGAATTTGCCTATAATAACAGCTACCATTCGAGCATCAAGATGGCGCCTTACGAAGCTTTGTATGGGAGGAAATGTAGGTCACCAATTGGTTGGTTCGAAGTGGGTGAAACCACCTTGCTCGGGCCAGATTTAGTCCAACAAGCCATGGAAAAAGTTAAAGTGATACAACAACGGCTAAAAACAGCCCAAAGTCGTCATAAATCATATGCAGATATGCGGAGAAGAGGGCTGGAATTCTCTATTGGAGATTGGGTATTTTTAAAGGTATCACCGATGAAAGGGGTTATGAGATTTGGTAAGAAAGGGAAACTAAGCCCACGTTACATAGGGCCATATAAGATTACTAAGAGGGTCGGACAAGTTGCATATGAATTAGAGCTACCCCAGGAACTTTCAATGGTTCATCCAGTGTTTCATGTGTCAATGCTTCGAAAATGCATAGGTGACCCCTCTCGTATCACTCCTATAGAAGATGTACAGGTCACAGAGGATCTTACTTATGAAGAGGTACCGGTTGCTATTCTAGATCGCCAAATTAAAAAGTTAAGGAACAAAGAAATTGCATCAGTAAAGGTACTCTGGAGAAACAACCAAGTAGAAGAAATAACGTGGGAACCGGAGGAAGTAATGATATCCAAATACCCTCATCTATTTGAAGACAAGGAGGGACTAAAAGATACAGAGGAGGAACATTAATAGGTATGTGTTTGAATACTAGTTATGTTATTAACAGTTGTGTAACCAGAAATTCAAACCTGCCTAGACTATACAGTTATGTTAACATTCGGGACGAATGTTCCTAAGGGGGGGAGGATGTAACACCCCACATTTTGCATGTACTAGTAATGTTCACATAAAATGACATACGACTTGATTTAATTACTACCAAAACTTTTTTTTTTCAAGTGTTCAAGTGTTAGATTGGGGCACTATATGGAAGTCTATTTAGAGACTGTGGCCTTAAACGGAGAAAATCATTGACGTGCTTATGGAACTTAGGATGCTAGCAGGTGAGTCACCTGTGTGGTTGGCTTAAAACAAAATGTATATATACATGAGGGAGAATAATTCATTCATAAGTGAACTCACTTGAAATCTAGACGTTAGTAAAAAGAAAGGGGAACGAAGACAAGGCTTAACGCCGAAACTTTCCAAGTCTTGCGACAAACGAAGCCCAAGTTAGGGAGGCTATCAAAGCCAATGGTTTAGCATTATATTGGGCCAAGATGTTCAGCCCAAGATTTTTATATAATAGGCCCAACTACATTCATTCACTACTAAGAAAATTGGGCCCAAACAAAGTGCAAGCAAGATTAAGGAAAATGGGCCACTAAAGCCCATTGATTTAGAGATCCAAAAGGCCCAAGTGAAAGGGGAAAATTGGTCATTGACCAACTTGAGTTAATCAGTTGCAAATATTAGGAGAAAGTCGGTCTAAGGCCCCTTTAAAAAGGGACCAAAACCGAGCTCCTTAGGTTAACTAGTAGGAGACCAAAACAATTTCAGCTTTTCTCTCTAAGTTTCTCTTGGCATTTCTTCACCTTGGAAGGCAACCAAAGGCTACTTTTTGAGTTCTTGAATTATACTTACACCTTGGGAGTTAAGGTATGTAAAAATAACCATATACTTGATATGAATTTTCCATGGAAAACAAGATAAGTTGGCTGGTGTACTGTGCAGGAATTTCTGGACAGCTTGTGTCCTGAAAGTTGTTGTTTGATTTTCTTGGCTTTGGAACGATTCTTACCCTGATTTTTGACTTTGATATGATATAAAGTTGAGGTTATTAATATGTTATAGTGTGTATATGGTTGCCAAGGTTGCTGGACTGTTTTGCTAGTTCTTTGGAAACAAGTATCCTTATATGATCTTATGTGCTTCCAAAATGGTATTGGACTGTTTTGATGAGGGGGCTGATGTTTCACGTTTCCCCCCCTGTGTTTTGAGCTATTTTGTGACTGTGTTAAGGTTTATTTGATGTATATATATGTTGGGAGCATCTGGTTCAAAGTTGGGACAAGTATGAATTGTTAACGACGAAATGTAGGGAGACGACGAGATGTTGTGCTTCTTAGTTGAGTATTTTGTAAAATGGTTCTGTGTTGTAGTTATGGACTGTTGCCAGCATGTTGTAGAGCTGATATAGGCTGTGTACATCATGTATATGATAATGTGTACTGGTTGAAGACAGTTAGAATTGAGAAAGTCGGAATAACACCATTGAGTCGATGGTTATACGTTTGTTGCCAAAGTGTTGTGTTTTGTGAGATTGGGCTGTCCAGATGCATTGATTAGCTGCTAATACTAGCTTTAAAACATGATATTGTAGATAAATAGTTGGAAGAAAAGAAGTCATTTCGAGGTAAAAACAAGTTGATATGTCGAGGTATGTAAGGCTATTCGATCTCTTATTATTTGGCATGGAATCCAAAGTCTTTATTGGCACATAGAGATCTTTACAAACTTCGATATAACCACTCCACTCTTTCACATGTATTTGTGTGTCCAGATTCGAGCCTTGTCACTGCTGCATACATACATTGGACACCATGACATATGAGTCTTCTTTTTAGCAAAATAAAGTTCATACGTTGTTTATGTCCTACATGTTTCACTAATTGTATAACCCACTCTTTTCATTGTGATATGATGTTACATGGTCACATACTTATCACTTGTCATGCTTATAGTCTTATAGCTCAAATTTTACGACCACCAAAGATTCATATCAAAAGTAATAAGAAGATATATGTATACAGTTGCTTCTGTTGGGTGGTATCCCAGGGATGAAAGAATCACCTAGCATGGGTCAATCCCAGTATTACAGGGGGTATCCCAGGGGTGAAAGGAAAGCCTAGCATGGGTCGATCCTGATATAGATTTACCACTGATCAGCTGGTCATTTGTATTACATGATGTGCACAGATTATACAAGTGATAAGAGTAAAGTAACATAATTGTTATAAGATGCATGACTCCACAATATTCATAAAGGTGGTCTTTTACCTTACAGCAGTGTATGGTTTCATTTGAGCTTTTATCTCATATATAGTACATTATGCATTACATATTCAGTACATTATTTCGTACTGACGTCCCTGTTGGGGGACCTGCATTCCATGTTGCAGGTGCAGAAGCTAATAAACCTCCCCAGTAAGAGTACAGGATATCAACTGCAGTCACTGAGCTCCAGGTTGCTTCGGGGCTTTGAGTCTTATCATATCTTTTTGCATTGTATAGTATCTTATCATGAGGCGG
Source organism: Capsicum baccatum var. pendulum (assembly GCA_030864225.1). Taxonomy (NCBI): domain Eukaryota; kingdom Viridiplantae; phylum Streptophyta; class Magnoliopsida; order Solanales; family Solanaceae; genus Capsicum; species Capsicum baccatum. The sequence continues at coordinate 74,474,083 of CM061561.1, read as the reverse complement.
GGCCTGTCCCGACCCTTATAAGATAATGTTTCTTGTCTAGAGGCTTTGTAGACTATGTAAAGTATAGTATGGTCATGTATCGTATCGTAGACATTGTGGCTCCAACGGCCTAGTCATACAACATCTTTTGGCTTGCTAGTTCCATTTATCTTTTGAGGGCATGTTTAGTATAAAAGTAACTTATAATGTTCATAGGTAATGTATTGCTACAGGTTGGTTCTCCCGAGCCTTACCGGCAACGGGTGCCAGTCCGCCTTAATAGGATTTGGGGCGTGACAGTTTCTGACCAAAGTACTGAGAAGAATAGGTTTTAGTGAATAGTTGATCAATATGGTATTTAGGATTTTCGCAAATAATTGGTACTCCATTTTGCTAAATGGACAACCAAAAGGTTTCTTCGAATCCATTAGATGTATAAAACAAGGTGACCCTCTTTCACCTACACTTTTTATAGTTGCAGAAGAGGTTTTATCAAGAAGCTTGAAGAAACTCATGATTAAAAAGGAAATCAAAATCTTTAGGATGCCTAGAGAAAGTCTTAAGATCAACCACCTGGCATTTGCAGATGACATGATCATTCTATGTAAGGAAGAGCTATGAACTTTGCAGCTGGTGACAGATACTTTAGAGAGATATGAATGTGTTTCTGGACAGAAAACCAACAAAGAAAAAAGTTCCATATATCTACATGACAGTGTGTCTAATAGTGTAGTAGTGATAGCAGAAGTTGCAACAGGAATATTGAGGAAACAGTTCCCTTTTAACTACTTGGGGTATCCTATTTTCTACTTGATAAATAAGAAAGTGTACTAACAGTATATCATGAATAGAATCAGTTCCAAGTTGCATGTTTGGAAAGGGAAGTTGTTGTCCTATGGTGTTAGAGTAGTGCTTATTAAACATGTCCTACAAATCATACCAATACACTCTCTATTAGTGATGAATCCCCATAAGAATGTTCTAAATACTATCCAGAAGACAATTGCAAAAAATTTTTAGAGTGTACTATTGGAGGTAAAGGAAGACATTAGGTTGTTTGGTCAACTATTTATTTACCAAAAGCAGAAGAGGGACTTGGATTTAGAAGGTTACAGGATGTTTCAACAGTTCTCTTTTGTAAACTGTGGTGGAATTTTAGAACCAAGAAGATATTTTGGAATACATGTTTAAAAAGTACTGCAAAAAGTTCCATCCTAAGGAAGTCATGTGGAAAGTAGACATCATAGGTATGGAAAAAGATGCTCCAAGTCAGGGATTTGATAGATCATCTCATTATATGGAATAATAGACGAGGAGATGCTCATATATGGTATGATAACTGGAGTGGATTAGGAGATATGTACTCTCTTATAGAGAAAAGTAAGGAATGGGATGACAATTATCAATGTGTCACTGACTTAATGACTAATGGGAGCTGTAATGAGGAAGTTCTGAAGGGTATATTTACAAATGATATAGTGGATCATGTAAAGCTTAAATTAAATCCAGTGGAGCTAACAAATCAATAGTATAAGCGAATTTGGAGCTTGGAACCAAAAGGAAACTTCACAGTAAAGTTTGCATGGTAGTATGTTAGGCGGAGGGCGGAGCCTAATGACTTTTATAAGAAACTATGGATAAAAGGGTTACCTTTTAAGATTGTATTTTTTATGTGGAGAACATGGAGATGAAGGATTTTAGTATATGATATAGTTAGAGCATGGGGGATACATGGTCCTTCCAAGTGCTGGTGTTGTCAAAACCCAGCACAAAAGACCATATCACATGTGCTACTGAGATCATTTTCATTTAACAAGGCATGGTGCTATTTCTCTTTATTTGCAGTAACAAGCATACAAGGAAAGAGTCTAAGAGAAATAATTCATACTTGGTGGACTGCTCAAGTAAAACAAAGGGAGAAATCTTATTATAGAGCTATACCAGAAATCATAATATAGGGGGTATGGAAGTGGAGGAATGGTAAAAAGCATGAAAAAAAGATATTAGTATACATAGAGTGATATTCAATGTCACAAGACACCTAAGGATGCTGCTGAAGGTGAGGAAACCAACACTAGAATTTGCAATGGACTGTCCAACAATATTGAATCAGCTCAACCAACTAAAACCTAGAGTCACATCTAAGGTTCTGCTATGGGAATTGCTAGAGAAGGGTCGGTGTGGAAAGATACTTAATAGTGACAAGGAAAAATGCCCATATCTGAGGCTAAATTTAGCAAGACGATAAGGGGGCTAGGAAGGCTACAATAAGGTTTTTCACATACAACATATTTACAATCAAGGCTACTGAACAAAAAAATGAAAATGCTCGTTTGATTATCTACGCCAGCCATAAAAAAAGGAAACTCAGTAGACCAAAGGTCACCAAGTCAAATAAGCTTTAAGTGACTGAACTACTTCTTTCTTTTCAACTATCAACAGGTTTGAGTATCCCATTATCTCCATCCCATCTATAGCTACTCATGGAGAATAAGAAGATGGTCAAAAGCAACACATAAGTCAAGAAAAAAACTTAGCAATATAGAGGACTTACCTGAAGAAGGAAGAAAGATTGAGAAGACCAAACCCGTCGTGTTAGTACCAAAGAGAACTGGAAACATACTGAAGATTTCACATGAAATAGTGATGAAGAAGGATTAAAATTAGGGACTCAGTGAAAACTTAAGCACCAATATAACCAAGAAAGTAAAAAACTCACTCATGAAATATAGAATCATCATCTTGGAGTAACAATGGTATGGTGTTTACCACCCACAGCTGAAGAAAATAAAATAGAAGGTTGGTGAAGTTGAGCATGAAGAAGGAGGCAGAGAAAGGGAAACTCAGTTATGATGCTGAATTTGGAAACCCTACTCATTTTATATGAGTTTTTCAAACTGGGTCAATTAATTGGGCTGGTCCAGTTGTTATTTATTTGGGTCAAAAATTATTTGGGTCAATTGTTTTGTTGGATTTGTAAGATAGATTGGACCATTATGTATAAGACTGATGATTTGTAAATAAAATCACAAATTAAACCAAGAAAAATTATTACACAAAGCTAAATACAAAACTAAAAAGCATATGATACAATCCTTCAGAACATATTTAGAAATAAACCAACTGCATTCTTTATAGATTTCCTTGGTGGAAGCGGTAAAACATTCTTATGTTGTGCTTTATTAAAATATATTAGATCTAAAGGATTCATAGAATGAGCAATACCAACTTTTGGTATTGTTTTTTCTCTCTTTCCAAAAGGACGAACAGTTATTCATGTTTTAAAACTCCAATTAATATTGATGAGAAGTTTACGTGTAATATCAGCAAGCAGAGTTCATTGGCATCTTTGATTGATGATGCTAAATTAATTGTGTGGAATGAAATGTCAAAGGCAAAAAAACATGATTGAAGAATTTGAATCTCTTTTGAAAGATATAATGGATTCAAATATGCTGTTTGGTGAAATAGTGATTGTGTTTGGAGGAGATTTTAGACAAACCAAACCTGTGGTTCAGAGTGGGAAAAAAGAATATCTCATTCGAGAAATCATATTAAACTCAGAAATTTGAAACCATCTTAAAAACAACATCTATTAGAAAATATGCATGCAAAAATTGATCCCTCTTTCTTTGAGTATCTAATGCAAATCAAAACTGAAAAAGAACAAACAAATATGGATGAAAAAATAAATATCTCAAGATGTTTTATTGTTCCTTAGACTACTAAAAAAGAATCACTAGATCTTTTATTCAAAATAGTATACCCTAATTTTCACATATCTTTTCATGATTCTTCTTTTTTAACTTCTCGTGTTATTTTAACAACGAAAATGACTTTATTGATAAACTAAATGATAGACTTAAAAATTAATTTTCTAAAGATGCCAAGACATTTGTTTTGCTTGATGCAACTATTGAACCAAGTGATCATAGTTAGTTTGAAGATTTCTTGCATTCATTAAATCCTCTTGGTCTGCCTCCCTATAAACTAACGTTAAAAGAAAATTTTCCTATTGTTTTTCTCAGAATTTTAATTTCTTATGAAGGTTTGTGCAATGGTACATGACTAATATGTTGTGATTTTAAGAGTCAGATTATAAGTGCTAAAATTGTCAATGGAGATTTTAAAAATACACATATATTTAGTTCCAAGATATCATCATTATCTTCAAATGATGAAAAGTTACCAATTCCATTTAAAAGAACACAATTTCCAATATGCATATGTTTTTCTATGACAATAAATAAAACTCAAGGATAAAAATTAGATTATGCTAAAATTTATTTGTGTGAGACTATATCCTCTCATGGTCAATTATATGTAGCTTTATCAAGAGCAAAGAATTCAAACTGTATAAAATTATTAATACGACCACCTACTACTGATAGCAATGATGACAAGTCTACATACAATATAGTGTACGATGAACTTATTCAAAAATCCTTTCTGTAACATCATGTCATTTTCTATATTCAAGTATGTCAATAAAACCGAGCTATGGTAAGTTAACTTGTCCCCAATTATTACTATGATCTCTGTTCAATTCTATTCACTATATGATGGTTGCTTTTGTGATTTTTGAATTTTTGTACTCTAATAGTTTCTTCAATTCTTACTGCAACTTACAGAATATGTTAATGAAATTTCGAACAAAAATAAATGCAAAACTTAAGACAATTGAAAAATACTTCTTCTTGTTGTGGTATTTTGTTAAGATTAATAAAGGGTAAGAACTTGATTTTTCATGTTCTGGTTACCTCTATTTTACTTGGACATTTTTAATACACAAAATATTACAGTAGGAAAGGAGACATTTGAATTTTTATTAATCACATGGATGAAGTGTTATGAAAATTCTTTCGTTGAAAATTAATGTTGATTTCAGCAGCTAAGATTCAAAATCGAGAGAAAAAAATGTCTCACTTCAAATAAGGTGAAACTTTGCTTTACTGTAACGACCTAATTTGCTGAACCAAAATGCTACATGGTGCTCATGACCCCGAAGGACCACAAGCTAACCCATGACTGATATTCATACCTGTATACTGTATAAGATAACATAATAATGCGGAAACATGCACTGAAAGGCCATAAAGTTTAATCATGAACATAACTGAATAACGTAACATCTGTGTGGGTTAATAGAATACCCAAAATAAAACTGAAGTCTAAAATATGATATTCTGCATCTAGTCTGAATCTTGTCTACATCCAATCTGTATTTAGTCTGAAAGCCTCTACTCTCTGAAGAATTTAAATAAAGAGTTGATGGGACATATTCTCAACTAACTCCAACTAATAAGCTAATAAATGAAATACTATAAACTCATTATGTCCTCGAAGGATGAGGACTCACTCCTACTTTGACTATTAAATCTGGAATCTACTAGTGATCTGGAACTTGTGTCTCTGAACCTATGGTGTAACATAACAAAAGAAAACACCATAGCACGAAATCATCAGTACATATGTACTGCGCCACTGGTAAGGACAACATGTGTCTAAACCTCATTTAATAGGAAACTCTAGTGAGAACGGTGGGAACTCTCACATAAAAGTTTAAGCCACCTCATCTACCCTCATATAGCAGGCTATGATGTCTCAACCTATGCTGGATACATAGTTCTGAAATATAAGGATTGCTTCTAAGAATCACACCATCATATAACAGTTGAGTCTCCATACTTGGGTTCAGTCGGTGCTAATTCCTACTCCCATCTGAATAAACCCTAAACATGATTTACTAAACTGAACTGAGCATGGACTGAGTTACGGAATTTCCGTGGCTGACGCAATACTACTGATATGTGACAACTGAATGATTCATGAGATTATGGATATTTTTCCTGAGTCATAAGACCATCTGAAGTCTAAAGGTTCATAGCTTGACTAAGAGTATCATGAAAACATGACATGGATCTAGGCACACAGCTAATATTTCGGGTACAAGTACCCCCAGGACTCGGTGGAAGGAAGTGACATAACTTGATATTCTTGAATACATGATAATCACCATAATATGTTTATTGAAGCATTTCATCAAATGTATAATAGGCATAATCTTGTACATTTATGGGGATTTTCATGATATCATGCTAGTTAGGCAAATTTCCTTCATCTAGGCATTTTATCAAACATATGGCAGGCATAGTATATGTAAATATCATGGTATAGCAATTAAACATCATGGTTCAATTCCAATTTCATCATACAAGGTTTTAGTCATGAGATTTCATAAATCTTTATCTATACTAATCAACCCACATAGAATTTATCATCAAATCATGCAATAGAAATCAATTCCTCATTTATCAGTATGAAAGAGAACATACAAAGCATGAACACATGAATAAAATCCGTAACTTGTTGTTGAAAAGGGATTCTTAGACTTCATGGATGAAAGGATCCCATTAATGAACACTATGCATACCTTAGTTCGTGATTTCATGAAGATTGATGGTGAAACCTTCTTGAAATTGGACCTTCTATGAAAACCCTAGCTTGAGTTCTTGAGAGTTTTGAGAAAAACATCAATATTTTGGATGAATAAGAGCTAAATCCCATGTTTAGAAGCTTATATAATGGGATCAATTGACCCTTTTAACTCTAGACACATAATTTAATTTTTAGTAAAATTTCCCAAATTAGGCCCTTGGCGCGATGCGGTGTTATCGCGTTGTGTCACTTGAAATTGATAATTGGGAAATTGCATGGTGGCGTGACGTGGAGGTATCGAGTTTTATCCTTGTATATGACCTGGAAGATTGGCGTGACATACCAGTATCATGAAGCAACACTGGAATTTAACAATTGCCATTTGAGCTATCTCCGTGACGCGCTAAAGGCTCAGGTCAAACACTGTCTTACTAAAAAGGCTCTAACTCTTCGCCCAGGTGTTGGATTTGGGCAAATTATATATCAATGGAAATCTTATTCAATTTCCCAAGTGATAGGAAATGAAAATTATGGAAATACATTGTGTATAAGAATGAACTCTTATTTCAAATGAAGTTCTAACATCCTTGAGATGATTTTCAAGCTAAGAAAAAGCACGGATATAATAATATCTCCCCCTTGAGAATATTCGTTCTCAAATGAGACTGACTAGGAGGGGAAATAATGAGATGATCATGAATAACTGGAACATGATCTCATGATGGACGTGACTGACAAGCTGAACATAACATACTGAAAATACATATCTGATGCATGCATAACTGATTCATAAATGTATAACTGAAAGTTCTACAGAACTAAGTTTTCTCATAATGAGAATACATGCCTGATGCATAACTATATAAATGATCTGATACATGAATGCATGACTGAATATGAGGTGGTAATTGATACCAAGTTTATAGTGGGAATATGAACATGAAACTGAATACCAAGTTCGTGATGAACACTGATCATAAAACTGAGTGAGCTTAAGGAGAAATGTTACCTTGAGCTTGATCTGAGTTGATGGGGAAAAGGTGAGGGTAATTGGTACGGATATCTACTTTTCCTTCCCAAGTAACTCCCTCTACAAACTTATTTCACCAAAGAACTTTAACTAAATGGACTTCTTTGTTCCTCAATCTACGGGTCTGGTAGTCAAGGATTTCAACTGGAATCTCTTTATAAGTGAGGCTATTCTGAACATCTATGCTCTGAATAGGGACTACGACTGATGTGTCACTTATACACTTCTTGAGAAAAGAGACATGAAAGACTAGATGAACTGAGACTAGATCTAAAGGCAATTGGAGCTCATAAGCTACCTTGCCGAATCGGTTGAGAATCTTGAAGGGACCGACATATCGGGGACTGAGTTTTCCCTTCTTGCTGAATCTCTTCACTCCCTTCATGGGAGAGATCTTGAGGTAGATATAGTCACCAATCTTGAACTCGAGATCCTTTCTATGAACATCTGCATAAGACTTTTGTCTACTCTGAGAAGCCCAGAGTCTTTCTCTAATTAACTGAACTTTCTCTAAGGCGTCGAATACTAAGTTAGGACCTATGACTGAGGCCTCACTAACTTCGAACCAACCGATTGGAGACCTACATCTCCTACCATAGAGATCTTTGAATGGAGACATCTGAATACTGGAATGATAGCTATTGATGTATGCAAATTCAATTAAAGGCAAATGGTCATCCCAACTACCCTTGAAATAAATTACATACGCCCTTAGCATATCTTCTAAAGTTTGAATGGTCTTTTCTGCTTGACCATCTTTCTGAGGATGAAAGGCTATACTGAGATGAACTTGGGTACCAAGACCCTTTTGGAATGCTTTCCAAAAATAAGAGGTGAACTGGATACCTCTGTCTAAGATAATTAATAACGAAACACCGTGCAATCTGACCACCTCCTTGGTGTAGAGCTTGGCATAATCCTCGGCTGAATAAGAGGTATGAACTAAAAGGAAAAGAGCTGATTTGGTCATTCTAGCTACAACGACCCAGACTAAATCATGCTGACGATGTTTCTTAGGCAAACCCATTGCGAAGTCCATGTTCACAACTTCCACTTCCAAGTAGGAATACTGAACTCCTACATAGGACCACTAGGTTTCTGATTCTCTATCTTAACTTTCTGACATGTAGAGCACTTAGCCACAAACTCTACAATTTCTCTTTTCATTCCACTCCACCAATAAATTTCCTGCAATTCGTGGCACATCTTAGTGGCCCCTGGATAATAGAGTAACGCGCACCATGCACTTCTTTAAGAATTCACTGCCTTAAGTCATCTATGTCTGGAATACAGAGACGACCCTAACAATGAAGAACACCATCTCCTCCTTAAGAGAAAACCTCTATTTTCTGATTCTGAACTGACTCTTTCATCTTGACAAAGCCAGGATCCTTATCTTGCTTTTATTTCACCTGGGAAACTAGAGATGATTCTGAACTACTCTGAACATGTACACCACCCTCTGAAGAATTGACTAAGCGAATGCCTAGTCTGGAAAGATGGTGGACTTCTTGAGATAACTTCTTCTTACTATCCTCAACATGAGAAACACAACCCATGGATAGTCTATGAAGAGCATCAGCCACTACATTAGCCTTGTCCGGATGATAGTGGAAACTCATGTCATAATTTTTCAAGAGCTCTAACCACCTTCTCTGACAAAGATTGAGATCTTTCTGAGAAAAGACACACTGAAGGCTCTTATGATTTGTGAAGACGTCTATATAAACTCCGTAGATATAATGCCTCCAAATCTTTAAGATAAATAATATGGTTGCTAACTCAAGATCATGAGTAGGATAATTCTTATCATGGGGTTTAAGCTGTCTGGAGGCATAGGCGAGGACCTTACCACGCTGCATAAGGACATAACCCAAACCTACTCTGGATGTATCACAATACACTATGAACCCATCTGAACTATCTAGAAGAGCTAAGACTGGAGCTGAGCTGAGTCGAGTCTTCAATTCTTAAAAACACTTCTCGCATGGATCTGACCACTGGAACTTGACTTTCTTCTGAGTCAATCTGGACATAGGAGATGAAATGCATAAAATTCCTTCAATAAACAGTTTGTAATATCTAGGCAAACCTAAGAAACTCCTAATATCTGATGGAGAAACAGGGTAAGGCAAGTTTCTTACCGCTTCGGTGTTTTGAGGATCTACCCTAATGCCATCACCGAAAATAATATGACCAAGAAATGCTACTGACCTTAGCCAAAATTCGCACTTACTGAATTTGGCGAATAACTGATGATCTCTGAGAATCCAAAGTGCTATTCTGAGATGGTCTGCATGATCACGCTGAGTGTGGGAATAGACCAGATTATCATCTATGAAGACTTTGATGAATATGTCTAAGTACTTATTGAACATGCGGTTCATCAATTCCATGAAAGTGGTTGGGGCATTGGTAAGACCAAATGACATAACTAAAAATTTGAAGTGACCATACCGAGTACGAAAAGCTATTTTTAGGATGTCATATTCTCTAACTCTGAGTTGATGATTGCTGGATCTAAGGTCTATCTTAGAGAAATAAGTGACACCCTGAAGTTGGTCAAACAAGTCATCGATTCTAGGAATAGGATTATTGTTCTTGATCGTGACTTTATTGAGTTGACGGTAATTTATAAACATTCTTATTGAACCATCTTTCTTGTGCCTAAATAAGATTGGTGTGCCCCATGGGGAAATGTTGGGTCTGATGAATCCCTTATCTAAGAGATCCTTCAACTGTTCTTAAAATTCTCTGAGTTCTGTTGGTGCCATTCTGTATGGAGGAATAGATATAGGCTGAGTGTCTAAAAAAAGATCAATACCAAAGTCTATTTCCCTTTCGGGAAAAATTCCTGGAAGATCTTCGGAAAAGACATCTAAATATTCATTCACTACTAGGACTGATTCGAGACTGGAATACTCGGAACTAGAATCTCTAACATAAACTGCATGATAAACACATCCCTTAGATATCAATTTCCTTGCCTGAAGGTAGGAAATAAGTTGACCACTAAAAGTGGATACACTACCCTTCCAATCTAGGACCAGTTTTTCGGGAACTAAAACGAAACTATTCTCTTTCTGCAGTTGACTGTGGCATAGCAGGAATAAAGCCAATCCATGCCGAGAATGACATCAAAATTAGTCATTTCTATTTTGACTAAGTCTGCTAAAGTGACTTTTTGAAATATCATAACCGGGCAATTTATGTATACCCACCGAGCTATGATGGTTTTAGCCACTGGGTAGATACTGAAAAGGGTTTTGCTAGAATTTCAGGACTAACTCCAAAATCAACTGCTATATAAGGAGTAACAAAAGACAAAGAAGCTCCTGGATCTAGCAAAGCGTAAACATGCACATGAAAGATCTATAACATACCATTAAATGCATCAGGAGAATTTTCCTAATCCTGTCAGGTCTAAAGAGCATAGAGACGATTTGGGCATTGCCCGCTAGTAGCTCGGGAAGTGGTACCCTTTTTATTTGGGCGACCGGACTGAGCTGAAGAGCGATTCTATTGACCCTGAGGACTTGGCTGCCGACAGTCTCTAACTCAATGGCCTGACTTGCCACAACCAAAACAAATGTCACTACCTGCTCTACACACACCCTGATGGTGCTTACCATAAGTATAGCAAGGAGGATAGGTGCAGGCACTGCTAACACTGCCCTTGGACTTAGACCCTGGTGCTCTATCTTTGTTAACCTCTCTGAACTTAGGAACTGGAGCACTGGCTGTAGAGGGGCCTGGAACTGATGACTTAGAAGAAAACTGAGAATGGTTTCCTCCTTCTAATTTAGGCTGACTAAAATTGAAGCTACCCGTCCTAACTTTCTTATTCTGCTTTTCCCTCTGCTTAATCTTTTGTTCCTCTATCTTCTGAGAATGGGTCATAAGTCTAGCTAAGGTTATGTCACTGTTCAGCATGGCGGATCTACACTCATTAACCACGTTGTCGTTCACCCCCAAAGCTAACTTACTCATCTTGGATCTACTGCCTGCAATCAAATGAGGGACAAACCTAGCTAATTGAGTAAACTTAAAAAATACTATTTCACTGTCATATTGCCCTGCCTGAGGTTGATGAACTCTAGCACCTTAGCTTCTCTAAGCTCTTGGGGAAAGAATCTGTCTAATAAAGCAGTGACAAACTTCTTTCACTCTATTAGACCTGCATCATCTGATCTTTTAGACTTCTACTATTTGAACCAAGCATGAGCCACATCCTGCAACTGGTATGCAACTAGCTTAGCACTCTCAACAGTAGTCACCCCCATGGAGTCTGTCACTTTCTGAACTTGATCTGAGAATTTCTGAGGGTCTTCATCTTTCTTAGACCCGAGGAAGGTTGGAGGATTCATTCGGGTGAAGTCCCAAATCCTCGCTGCAGCTAATTTAGCCACTGGGTTGGCCGGAATAACTGTTGGCCGTTCATTATGAGCAGTGAATGATGGAGCTAGAGTGGTAAATACGGTCCTGAACTATGCATGAGAAACATGATCGCCCAAAGGTTCTTCGGGATAAGGGGCTGACTGATTTCTTCTCTTAGGAGGCATGTTCTGAAATAAAGAGAAAAAGCGGATTAGACTAAGCTAGTGACTTGTGATTATGCTTACTGACATGACATAAATACTGAAAGAGGGGAAACTGTTCTTAAATATCTCATAGCCTCTTGCACATAAATATGGCGTAGAACACACCCATGTACAAGACTCTACTATATGCGGCTTTTAGACTTCCTAGGACTCTATTGAACCTTAGGCTCTGATACCAAGATTATAATGACCCAATTTGCTGAATCAGAATGCTACAGGTGCTCATGACCTCGAAGGGCCACAAGTTAAACCATGACTAATATTTGTACCTGTATACTACATAAGATAACATATTAATACAGAAACATGCACTGAAAGGCCATAAGGTTTGATCGTGAACAAAACTGAATAACGTAACATCTGTGTGGGGTAATAGAATATCCAAAACAAAACTAAAGTCTAAAACATAATAGTGTGTATCTAGTCTGCATCTATTCTGGAAATCTCTACAGCCTGCAGAATTTGACTAAGGAGTTGATGGGACATGTCCCCAACTAACTCCAACTAATAAGATAATCAATGAGATACTAGAAAATCATTATATCCTTGAAGGATGAGGACTCACTCCTACTCTTACTGTTGAATCTGGAATCTACTGCTGATCTGGAACTCGTGTCTCTGAACCTATGGTGTAATATAAAAAAAGAAAACACTATAGCACGAATGTATCAATTTATATATACCGAGTATACATGTGAGGTAGGCTATATGCAATCGTTCACATGTATGAATAATGCTAACTGACTGTCTAACATGAATGTAAGAATACATGCATAAATACATAACTATAACTGACGATATGATTTTGTGATTTCTGAGTCTGTATACTGATAACGTGTATAATTGTAACTGGTATGACTAATAGCATGAAGGACTATATCAGAATAATACTAATAACATCGGTGACTTTATCTGATAGTCCTGAATCTGATGGAACTATCTGCGTTCCATATTATATCTGAGATAGCTATATCTAACAGTACTGAAATCTGAAAAAACCATCTGAGTTCTGTTACTGAGACTAATTGACTGTATCTGATAGCCCTGATTCTATAACATAAAACTATGGGAAGTAGTATCTAGCCGACATTCCAATCTATACCCTAATTGGAAAGGTGTCAATACCGCACCACTGGTAAGGACAACATGTGAGTAACCCTCATATAATAAGTAAATCTAGCAAGAACAGTGGGAACCCTCAAATAACAGGTTAAGCCAGCTTATCTACCCTTATATAGCAGGCGACGATATCTCCACCTATGCTGGATACATAGTTCTGGAATGCAAGGATTGCATCAAAGAATCAGACCCACATATAACAGGTGAGTCCCCATCCTTGGATCCACTCAGTGCTAATTTCTACTCCCATCTGAATAGACACTAAACATGATTTATTGAACTGAACTGATCATGGATTAAGTTACTGAATTTTTGTGGATGACGGAATATTACTGATATCTAACAACTGGATGATTCATGAGATCATGGAGATTTTTCCTGAGTCATAAGACTATCTGAAGTCTAAGAGTTAATAGCTTGACTGAGAGTATCGTGAAGACATTATATGGATCTAGGCACACAGCTAATATTTCGGGTACAAGTACCCCCAGGACTCGATGGAAGGAAACTGACATGACTTGATATTCTTGAGTACATGATAATCACCATAATATGTTTATTGAAGCATTTCATCAAATGTCTAATAGGCATAAGCTTGTACATTTATGGGGATTTTCATGATATCATGCTAGTTAGGCAAATTTCCTTCATCTAGGCATTTTATCAAACATATGGTAGGCATAGTACATGTAAACATCATGGTATAGCAATTAAACCATGGTTCAATTCCAATTTCATCATACAAAGTTTTAGTCATGAGATTTCATAAATCTGTATCTATACTAATCAACCCACATGGAATTTATTATCAAATCATGGAATAGAAATCAATTCCTTATTTATTAACATGAAAGGGAACATACAAAGCATGAACAGATGAAAAAAATCCGTAACTTGTTGTTGAAAAGGGATTCTTGGACTTCATGGATTAAAGGAGCCCATGAATGAATACTATGCATACCTTAGTTCGTAATTTCATGAAGATTGATGGTTTAGTTCGTAATTTCATGAAGATTGATGGTAAAACTTTCTTGAAATTGGACCTTCTATGAAAACCCTAGCTTGAGTTCTTGAGAGTATTTGAGAAAAATATCAATATTTTGGATGAATAATGGCTAAATCTCATGTTTGGAAGCTTATATAGGGGGGAATTGACCCTTTTAACCCTGGATACATAATTTAATTTTCAGTAAAATTTTCTGAATTGGACCCTTGGCGTGACGCGGCATTATCGCACCGTCTCACTTGAAATTGACAATTGAGAAATTGCATAGTGCCGAGACGCAGAGCTATCATGTTTCCACCTTATCTAAGACCTAAAAGTTTGACGTGATGCACCAGTATCATAGAGAAACATTGGAATTTGACAATTACAATTTGAGCTATCTCCGCGATACGCTGAAGGCTCGGGTCAAACACTGTCTCACTAAAAAGGCTCTAACTCTTTGCCCGGGTGTCGGATTTGGGCAAATTATATATTGATGGAAATCTTATTCAATTTCCCACATGATAGGAAGTGAAAATTATGTAAATACCACATTAATAGGAATGAATTCTTATTTCAAAGCAAGTTCTAACATCCTTGAGATGATTTTCAATCTAAGAAAAAGCACGAGTATTATATTTACTGGAAGATTATTATAAAACAAAATAGTAACTCTATAATATAAGATGTTTGCATATTGTGTGATTAACCAACAAATAAAAGCACTTTTCACATTCGATAAATGTTGGTTTTGACAAAAATAAAAGAATAGATTATTGGAAATCTTTTGATATTGCTTCTTTGTCTGAATAAAGTCTCAAGTATATTTATTTCTTTAAAAAATAGCTAAAGTATATTTATTCAGGAAGTATAATTTAACATGATTTTCCAGAACTAATGTTGTCCCAATTTAATATTGATTTGTAAATTCATATCAGAACTTCACACTCTCATATCTATCAAAAAGGCTACATTTGTATGGAGTGAGTATCATTAAACACAGTTTGGCAGAATGAATTTGGATAACTAAATCATGTGCTATCTTAATTTATTTTCTTCTTTTCTATGTATTTTCGTTTTACAGAACAAGCATGGGAAGACATGTTCTTACATATATATGTTGTATAATGATGAAACAAACCAAATTTGTCATATCATCAGAACCACTGACGTCACTTCTGGATTCTTAAAAAAAGGTTAAATATATTTCTACAGTGCTATTATTGTTGTACAATTATTGGTTTTCTTTGGGGGCCAAGTCGTCTAGGTTTCATGTTTTAAATAAAATCATTTCTAATTGACTTTTTTGATAAGTTACATATTTGCTTATGCACTATACTCTTTTTTGATTGATGTCTTTTTATAAGTTGGTTACTTTTGTTTTCTCAACATATGATGAATGTTATTATGTTACATAACAAAGAGACAATTTTCTTGATGGTAAGTTGTAAAGGAGTAAAGTTTTAGAGTTATGCTAAGTTATGAAAAAGTTTGTCAAGGACAAAGATAATAACTAATCTTTCATCGGGAGGTCGAATAATCATTCCATGCCAATAAAGTATAAATGCATCTATACAAAAAGTACTAGTTAGTTATGTACAGAGGTAGCTTATGATCTTGGAAATAGTAATAATCGTGATGATGAAAGAATCATGTTGTTCTTTATCTCCGTCGGTTCTGTTTGTTTTTATATTTTTTGTCTCAGTGTGACCATTTTGGTGTTGAAGATGGATATCGAGAACCCATCTCCAAACTCTATCATAGATCATCTTCCAAAGTAGAATCACTGTTGAATGGTTTTGTAGGGGACAGCTCAAGTCCTGGCCCAATGTGAAATTTTATTACATGGAGAACTATAAGTATCTTTCTTTCTGAGCTTATTATCATTTTGTTTGTCACTTGAATTTATGTCTAGGATTTATGAAGAACTGTAAGTATCTTTCTTTGTGACCATATTGTCATTTTGTTTCGCACTTAAATTTCTGTCTAGGATTGAAAATTTTATTTTTATAGATTCATGTATTTTTGTTTGTTATCAGTTATTAGAGTATTACATGAAAAGATTTAACTCCATTTTGGTTTACATTGAATTTAAAAATGGATCACATTAGTCAAATGAATCGTTATGAGGATGAAAATTTATACAGATAAGGGAAAAAAGTAACGATGAGTGGAGAGTTGAAAGGAAATATTTAAAAATCTTCAAGCAGTTCAAAAACATTAGAAGACATGACCATTTAATATACCAATAACTATTCTATTTGTGCTCGAATAATAAAACACTGGATCTTCAAAAGCATGTTATGTTTTTCAGTTAGTGTCCTATGAAATGAGAAATAATCTGACCTTTATATGATCATACCAGTGTTAGCTTAAATGGTACATTCTACGTTCCACTGATACATCCTTTATAAAAAAAGTTCTTATAACCTTTTAAATGGTGATGTTCATTGCTTCAAAAAAATGTCTAATACAGCTTCTTTTGTGGTGGCATATCTGAATGGATATATGCTTGCATATACAAAGATATTCAGTTCTTTGATTATTCATCATGTTTCTACCTGCAGCATTGTTGCATCTTAGGTTATTTAGACTTAAAATCAATCTTATCTAAGTGATTCTTGTTTTTCCGCAACTGGAGGAGATCCCAATCAAAACATTTCAACTATTAAGGAGATATCATTACTAGAAAGTGTTGAAAACAAAAAAAGTAGTCAATAAACATCAATATCACTTTCCCTGTATTGTTATAAGTGTTCCTTAACTATCAATTTCCCTATATTTTTATCCAAACTATTTACTGCTTGGGATATGTAGGGACATAATACTAAAGAGTAGTGAAATTGCAGTCCTTGGAGCCCTCTTCAACTTCAGGCATTTCTCTTTTTTATCATCTAATATCTTTGGTTCTGATTTTTGAATCTTTAGCAATAATTTTTTTCCCAAGATTTAACAAAAATCCTTTCAGTCCACTACTGGTTAAAATTTGGAATTCATTTTTTGCCTTGTACTTCTCGTTTTAATTTATTTACTGATTTTGACTTGATATGGAGTTAAAAAAAAATAAAAAGACTTGAATCTTGTTATCTTAAATTAAAGAAATGTAAAATGTATCGAGATATCTTTTAGTTTTGTAGTCTTAAACATGTCACATAGAAAGTTACAATTCAAGAGTCATTTTACATGAACTAAAAAGGAAAATATTATTTGCATAGAGAAAGTGCCTTTGACTTTTGTAAATTGCTTATTTCACCTACATTTTGTAACATAAGTTTAATACTCATTGTTGCAGTCATCTTAAAAATTTCCCTCCCTCCTTTATCCAAATGAGGGATCAGTAGAGAACACCCTTAAGTAGCTAAGTTGGGAAAATATTAGGTTGGACAATCACACTTATCCTTCCATACTTGTATAAGTTTTCAATGAAATTTACTTTCTAAAGACTACAAGAATATTGACAATAATCAACACTTACTAGAGTTTAATCACCAAACAAGTTCATAAATTACCAGAAAATCAAAGGAGAATAGAATTTAGTTAATAATATATATATTATTGTTCTCATAACTTAATACGACCATTACATTTCAATATGAATTTTGTTGGGCTCAACTATATAAATAACCCATCCCTCTTTACTTGATCGCATTTCTTTCCAGTATTCATTAGTTGGATATTCATATGTGGGTAACTAAAGTCTATACCTTATAACATATTTTGAGGTTTAGTTGATTTCTTATTAGGCTTTAAGTTTTTTTAAAATCCTTTCATGAAATACTGATACTAATGCTTGTCAATGGGTCTATTCATTTCTGTGGATCTACTATAAATATAGTGTTAAATCCCATCATTACGCTTTATAGATAATATATGACACTTTTTGGTTTCATGTACCAAAGAGTTAAATCTCTAAGTGAGCTATGCAGTCCGCACTTATGGCAAATTGCATTAAATATGTTGTTGTTGTTTAACTGAACTCATGAAGTTAAACTATTTTAAAATTGATAAGAAAGTTAATAGTGGATTCTATGTACCTATAAAGAGAACTATAAATTTTACAACTTTTTGTTGTTTTTGTCGGATTTAGTAAAATCAGTATTTTTGACAAAAACTTCAAACACATGTTCAAATAATCATATGAGCAATCAAATGAATTTTGAACTCTGTATTTACAACTTTGAACTTTTAAAAATAAGTTCAACCCAACTTATGAACATTAATAAAATGAAGTTCAAACTATTTTCTGGAGAATAGCAAAACCAAATGTTAAGAACTTCAACAAAGTTCAACCAACTTATGCACTATCAAAATGAAGTTTCAAGAACTTCAAACAAAAATTCAAATAGTTTAAGAACTATCAATATGAAGTCCAAACTATTTTAAAAAAAATTGAAAAACCAACTTTAAGAAAAAAAAGATGAAACAAAAAGATTTAAGTCCACCGAATTCACGGTGTGTTCTTAAGGAAATTATTCCCCTCAAGTATCAGAGGTTATGAAATATATCCTCTCAGAATAAAATGAATCACTTTGACAGAATAACGGCACCTCAAATTCTATCAAACTACGAACTCACTCAATGGTAGCAAATCACACCAGAGTTTTTTCCAATAAAGAGGGGTGTTTTTCTTCAAAATTTAATTTTTTAAACCTGAGGAAAAATTTAGGTATTTATAGCTATCAAGGTGTTGCTTCATGAAGAGAAAAAATGGTTCAGAAAGGTGCACCCCTTCATAAAGGTGCAACTCTTTGAAAAAATGCAAATATTCGAAAAAGTCACAACCCTTTGGAAAGGTCATAACCATCCAATCCAAAAAGGTGTCCATTCAAATTGCATCCTTTCTCTTGGTGTCTTTCCAAAAAAACACCTATCTATTTACTATTCATACCTCTTAAAAACCCAATAATATGTGGGGAATGGCTAATCGATAAAAAAATTATGGACAAGTGTGTGATTTACAAGCAAATACTAGTTGTATCTGGCTAAGTGGTTTCCCGTTGAACTTTTCATAGCAAAACTGCATCGGATGCACTTAGTCAATTGGTAGATTTAATATCTTTGAACCATTGACTATAATGTACACTGAAACAACATAAGTCACACAACCAACCTTTTAGCATTTATGGTTCTCACAGTTTTTAGCCATGAACACATCTTGGTTTCACCCTTACATAAGTGATTCCTAAATGTTTAATCCTATGGATCAAATAATTTGGTCTAACCTACCTATAATACCCCGTGCTAATCTTAGCTCAGTTCAGCTTTAGTTGCATGTATTAGGGGCTTAAGGCGTGAAAATTTTACCAAGTCTCTAGGACTTAGTCATTTTCAAGACTTCTAAACATTACAGATTTTTAAATCGACTTTCCCGACACCAAAATATTGGTTTTTCAATTAATTGATGATTGGGAAGTTCAAAAGTACATGTTAATGAGTTTTGAACTTTCGGATGAGCATAGGATCACGTTTATAAAACGAAAATAGTGGCACCACCAGGATAGGCCCGCGACACCCAATTTAGTTAATTGGGATAGAGCTCACATCGCAGGGCTTACCCCACTGGTCTAAAGTCGTGTCTCCCGTTGCCTTCATGTTCATCCTTTGATTTTAAATACCTAAGGGGCTTTCGGGTCATTTCCCCTCATCCTATTTTATCCATAACATGAATTGAGGCTTCCAAAAGGGCATTATTTGCCTCTTTTACTCAAATTGCTCCCAAGGAAATTATTTTTCTTCCCCAAGAACAAATCCAAATTCTTCTTCAAGAAAACTAGGGATTCAAAATTTATTCACCAATCAAGAAGCTTAAGGTATGTGGTACCATCCTAAACTCCATGGGCATAGGTTTATTGTTTTAGTAAGTGTTGAAGGTATATAATTATGTTTATGAAAAGGGGTTTGAAAGATCATTTTGAATAGCTAAACGACGAACCCATTTCAATGATATAGAGTTTTGGTCTTGAGGTCTATTTCATGGAATTGAATTATGTTCATGAATATATATGAGTTTTCATTTTTGAAATTTGAATTCAGATCATGAATAATGAAACTCTCTCTCATTATGATACCTCTTAATTTAACATGTTATAGGTTATTCAATTCCATATCTTAATGCTTGAGCCAAATTTTTTACTATCATATATGTGGACTTGATATTGGCTATAAATTGAAGAGAGGGTGTTTTCTTATTTATCAATATTTAATGTGATAATTGAATTTGAAAGAATTGTATGTGTTGTTATGAAGGAATCACCATGTATTAAAGTATTGAAAAGAGAGAGTCTGTGCATAATTTTTTACATATTTTGAAATAAGAACGCTCTTCCATTATTTAGATGTTTTGGTGGTCCAAAAAAATTTTTAGAGTGAAAATACTATAACATGATATTATATGTCTTATACGACTTGGATTTCTTGATATGACAATACCAAATAAGACAAATGTCATTACAGACTCAGACAAGAACAATTTATAGGTTTTTTAGACTTCTAATCATGTTTTTAGAAAGATACATGTTTTAAAAGACTAAAAATAGGCTTAAAGATAGTTAGATGGTTACCTAAAGAAGGAATTTGAGTGTAAGGTCTCAATACCAGGAACAAAGTTTTGCTGATTCGGGAGACATGATTGGCTATGGTCAATGTACAATTGCTCCTGAGGTACTGGTATACTAGACTAGTATGTAGGAAGCCTATCATTGCAGAAAACTTGGATGTAGAGGCTTGGACGATGAGTTAATACCAGACCCATATAGCCCGTGGGTACTAGACTTGTAGGGTGTACCATCTAGATCAAAAGTAAGATAAAGAGTGGGTCATGATTTCAAGGAACTATTTCAAAGCTCATTAAAGTATGCCCATGTGTTTTCAGTTATCTTATGCTAAATTATTTTATGAAATTCTCTCACATACGTTGTATAAAAATATGTTATTTTGGATTGTTTCACATACCAGTACCTTGTGTATTGACCCCCTATATTTTAGATTCTGAGGCTCAGTCCCATGGTCCCGCTAATTAGTAGATCATTATCAGACATTTGGAGTTGGTGAGCATCCCTTATTTTTGAAGGCTATTTTCCCATATGTTGATTTCATTTGATTTTAGTTCAAGGTTCGACCAAGGGACTTGTCCTAGATTCAGATAGCTTATTATTTTTTATTTTGTAGAGACCTTGTAGACTTGTTATAGATGGCTATGGGTTTTCTTATGGACTCATGTCCCACATTGTTAAGTTGAAATAAATGAACTACCATGTTTCTAGTTTACTTCAACATTACTATAATAGATGGGTTATGATGACAAGCTAAGAAGTCTCTTGGTTCTTCATAGTTTGGGATGCTCGTTGCAGTCAGGGCCTCAGCTTGGGTCATGACAAACTTGGTATTAGAGCATGGTTCATAGTCCTAGGGTATCTATAAAGTCGCATTAGGTAGAGTCCTTTTTATGGGTATGTAGCACTCCACACTTATAAGGAGGAGCCTACTAGGCATTTAGGAATGTTTCTCTTCTTTATATTTTAGATTGTGACATAGAGTCTGAATGTCCCCTGACTTTTGATTTCCTGTATTTTAGAGATTGATCATGCCTCTCCATAGATCAAACAAGCAGAACATCCATGTTGATGATGTTCTCCCTACTCATGGGATATGACCCATAATAGAGCTCATACTCTAGAATTTGTTGCTACTCCAGGAGTTCCTCCATTCCAAAAAAGTCCACCTTGGGCTCCTCGATCTAGTGTTAACCATACTCATTCTTCTCAGAGTGAAGTCTCAAATTTTGAGTTCCATCAGTCCATCCACCTGATTGCTCTGCTTATTATTTCTCAATCTTGTAGGTCAGGAGATGTGAATTCTGTGTTGAGTTTGTCAGAAACTACTCAGGTTGGCCTATTCATGTGGCTTAAACCACCTACCTTTACTGGCACAAATGTTGAGGAGGACCTCCAAGGGTTTAAAGACTAATAGAGAAAATTTTTAGAGTCATGCATACTAGTGAAGTTGAAGGGGTTGAGTTGGCGGCCTATTAATTGAAAGACATAGCTAACCATAGGTACAATAAGTGGAAAGATTTGAGGGTTGAAGATCATGAACATTTTATGTGGGGTGACTTTTTAGAGGCCTTCCTGGATCATTTCTTTCCCCCAAAGAATGAGAGAAGCAAAATCCAAAGAATTCATGAATCTGAAACAAGGAAAAATGAGTGTCAAAGAATATGCATTCAAGTTCACCTAGCTATCCCGCATAACTTCAGAGTTGGTGGGCAACATAAGGGATAGTATGAGGAAGTTCATATCTGGTCTCTCGAATTATTTGGTGTTGGAATGTAAAGGGGCAATGCTGAACAAGGATATGGATTTCTCTAGGTTATCAATGCATATGCAGCAGGTAGAAGAGGAAAAAAAGAGGAATGTAGAGGTAAGAAAAAATGAAAGGTAATTTAAGAGATCTAAGTCTGCAGATCAGAATATCAATCAGGACCAGGATGGCAATTAAGGAAATAAGTGGTCTAAGATAAAGTTTTGGAGCAATGCTTAGTCTTCAACTAGCGCCTCGATACCCAAAACTCCAGTTAATCAGTTATTTTATAACTCCAAGGCTAATAGTGGGTCAAAGATGCAGGGTACTCAGTCCCAAGGAAGTCTGACTCAGCCATTCAGACAATACCCTCCTTGTAATACTTGTGGAAAGAATCACCCGAGCAAATGTCAGTATGGTACTCTAGGTGACATGGTTATGCCAAGGTCGGTCACTTTAAGAAGGATTGTCCCTCCGCCAAAGGGGCTTATGGGGTCAGTAGAGCCCAATCTACTACCCCAGTCCCTCCAGCTAAGGGTGTTGCATCTAGCACTAGTGGTGGTCGTAACAATTTGTATGCCTTGTCTACTCGTCATGATTCAGAGGCTTCGCCAGATGTGGTCACAGGTATGTTATATATTTTCTCCCGTGAGGTGTATGTGTTACTTGATCTCGGGTTTACCTTGTCTTATGTGACCCCTTACATGGCAGTTAGTTTTGGTTTTGAGCCCAAAAATATTTTGTAACCCTTTTCAGTTTCCACTCTTATTGGTGATTCTATTATGGCTAGGAGAGTTTATAGAAACTATGTAGTGTTTATTTTTCATTGTGATATTGTGGCTGATCTTGTAGAACTAGACATAATTTTTTTATGCTATACTAGGAATGGACTGGATCTATTCATGTTATGCTACATTAGACAGTAGAACCAGAAAGGTCACCTTCTCTTTTCTGAATGAGCCAGTGATAGAGTGAGAAGGATATTCTCTAGAACCTAAAGGGAAATTTATATCTTATCTTAGGGCCCATAAGCTCATATCAAAGGGTTATCTGTATCATCTTGTGCGGGTCAAAGATTGTAGCACTGAAAATCCTTCCATCCAGTTAGTTTTGGTAGTTAATGAATTCCCAGAAGTCTTCCCCGATTATCTTCCTAGGATACCACTAGATAGGCAGATAGATTTTGGCATTGACCTGTTGCTATACACCCGGCCTATTTCTATTCCACCATATAGAATGGCTCCTGCAGAATTGAAAGAGTTGAAAGAACAGTTAAAAGACTTTCTTGACAAAGGCTTTATTTATCCTAGCGTCTCTCTCTAGGGTGCTCTGGTACTCTTCGTGAGTAAAAAAGATGGCTCCCTCCATATGTGTATAGATTATCGTCAGCTGAACAAAGTCATAGTTAAGAATAAATACGCTCTTCGCAGAATTGATGATCTTTTTGATCAACTTCACGGTGCTAGATTTTTATCTAAGATAAACCTTCGTTCGGGGTATCATCAGTTGAAGGTTAGGGAGACTGATTCCACAAACCATTTTTTGAATTTAGTATGGTCACTATGAATTTCTAGTCATGTCTTTTAGACTGACTAATACCCTCCGTAGCATCTATGGACCTAATCAATACGGTGTTTCATCAATATCTAGATTTTTTTTGTCATAGTCTTTATCGAAGACATCTCGATTTACTCTAAAAGTGAGGAGGAACATACTAATCACCTCCAAATCATCCTTCAAACTCTTAAGGATCATAAGTTGTATGCAAAGTTTTCCAAGTGTGAGTTCTGGCTTAGGATTATTTCTTTTTAGGGCCATATTGTTTCTAGTGAGGGGATAAAGTTTGACCCCTAAAAGGTTGAGTTAGTGAGAAAATAGCCCAGACCCATGACTTCAATCGACATCTAGGACTTATTGGTTTTGGCAGGATATTACAGAAGATTTGTAGAGAGTTTTTCATTCATAGTTTCTCCACTGATAACGCTCAAACTACACCTCTTTAATGAGAATGTAAGCGATCGTTGTCAATATAAAACCCAACTAGGTTGGGGTTGAATCCCACAGGGAATATGGTGTGAACTTAAGTCATTTGCAATTTAATCAACTGATAGCTGGATGTTTCCTGAAATGGGGGTTTTTAGTTTAGAAAGTTATTTTTGGTCACTTTGGTTACAGTGTTCGTAATCAAGAGTTTATGGAAAAACCAGAATTATATTCACTAGGGGTTTTGGTACTTGACAGATGCTAATGGTGGTTCAAGATTGTCACAGTAGGTAGGATAACAAGTTATCTATATTGAAGTTACGCCTAAATGTCTCTCGACCTACTTAAGCAATTAATTACCTAATCTTCTCGAACTTAGGGAATTTATATTCATGACCAGATTTTACCTCAGGTTAATCAACCTTGTTACAGCGTCAATTATTAAATGGAAGTTTTTAGTGCTTCCAAGTCCCTATTAATAATTCACTTCCCACTATATTTCATTTCTTTCTCAAGAAAATTAAAGCAAGTGTTGTCTATCGTTTGCAACCAATAGACGATAATTAAAACCTCAGAATTATCAAGGATTCCTACCACATTTTGAATCTTGAACACTCAGCACCTTATCAAGACTTAGCACTAGATCCCATAATTCAGGTTAAAGGAATTTAGCCGCTCATGATGTAATAATCGAAACAACTAGTTATATTCATGATTTGAAAGATAAACTTACCGCAAGATGAATAGAAACTAGAGTTCTCAGATTAGATCACAATAGTAATCCCAAATAATGATGATAATCTCTTCAAAATAATTGCTTGTTCAAGTCAAGAAACTAAAGAGAGAAAATATCAAAATACATGTCTTAATACTCAAGTTTTTTTCCTAAGAAAACCCTTAAAAATGCTTTAAATAGTTCACCCTAATTATGGAAATAAAATAATAAAGTTTAGAAATTCCTCGGATTAGGTGACACCATTAGTGATAACCTATCAGGAGGCTGATGACTTACCATAAATGTCGTCAGCTCCTTTTTGCTTTTGATACTCGCTGCCTAAAGATGACGACAATCGGTGACTTCCTATCAACTCCTTGATGACTTATTGCAAATGTGGTCAAGTATCTAGCTCAGGCCTCATGTTCTACCTTAGGCTGACGACAACTTTGATGACCTATCATATCCTTGATGCTTATCACAAAATATCATCACAACTCTCAACTCAGGTGTATTCTCTATCTGAGGCTGACGATGAAGCTGATAACTTATCAGAGGGATGACGACTTATCAAAAATGTCGCCAGCCACACTTCTCTTCAAATTAATTCAGAGTTTAACTCCTTTGCTTCCATCCTTGTTGGTTCCCATGCATCATAGTTTCTACTGTAAAATCAAATATAAAACAATCAAAAATAACAAAAGTTGCTTAAGACTTTGCAATTATTCTTAGTTAAAAGCCTCAACTATGTTATCAAAAGCCTCAACTTAAAACAATTGCTTGTCCTCAAGCAACTCAACACAACTAAGAGAATACAAAGTACATTTGGCAGTCAATCATCCATATCATCTCAAAACACTTTCACCCTCTCCAAGGTCAGTCAATTCAAGAACAAGGAAAAACTCCAATGCAACATACAGAAATCAATATACGGAATTAATTCAGCTATATTAACCATGCATATACCAGTATTACACTCTCCAAACAAGTTAGCAACTAACAACATATCTGTTGTGCCCTCACAGCAAAAAAATCCCCCTCATCTCATATCAGTAATCCTATACGTAACCATAGGGACAATCAAAACACTCACTCTCAGAATGAAGTTCCAACCAATGTATGCCAAATACATAAGCTTGTCCTTATTTTAATTATTGAAGCTTTCAGACAGTTGAGTTAGGATCACTATAGGACTTTTCTTCATCTTGTAATGTAGGCTTGGGGCTGGTATAATACACAAAGATATTTAAAGTAACTAAGCCTCCTTGGAACTACACTATTTTTGGGGTCTCACTTATCAACCTTTACCTTATTTCTCCCTTCTTGATTAAAGCATATTTAAGCTGGGTGCAGTTTTTATTCATTCATCATTTTATTTTACAACTTTTCTTTTCTAATTTTTTTCCTACCACACCCTGCCTTGCATTTTTTTTTAATATTACCCTTATTCATACTCAATTTATATCACGCACCCTTATGATAGCCACCCTCAACTTAGGCTATTTTCCTAAGTCAAAGTGCACAATGTCCAAGGAGGACCAGGGCCAAAATAGGCCCATTGCGATACAAATGGGAAGGTGCTAGGTATAATAAAAAGAATAGGCATTCAGGCTCAAAATCAGGATCAAGGGATATTATTCACACATGGAAGGTCATTTAGGCTAAAAGTGGACAAATATCAACAATGGCCTATGATCCTTTCCTAATTGCTATCCTACAACCAAGGCAAAACCAACTGGGCAAGTTCTGGATTTAACACACAACGAAAACTAGGTATAATTTCACACACACATGGCACAAAGGTACATCAGAATATACTACCTATTCAGTTCATGCAATTATTAGCAGTGATTATCATGTCCCTAGTACTAATGCCATAAAAAGATTCACAATAGTTACATATAGATTCTCATCACATAGTTACTAGATAGACAATTGGAGAGGTATTTATCATTCCAAGAAAAATCCACAAAAATATGTCAACTTTCCTAGATACTTAACTTTTCCCCAGTTAACCACAACACATCATAAAACAAACACAATATGCCTAAACATGCCAGCTCTACTAGGAACAAGACTCCGGGGAAAAGAGGCACGGCAACAAAAACCCCAAGAGGACATCAACACCCACAAGTATCTCCACCCTCAACTTAAAATCATGCAATGTCGTCAATGTGTTAAACCAAAATGAGAGAGTTAGAAACATACCTGTGGCACCATGGGTGCAAAGATCTGATGTCAATCACATAATACGAATACAAACAACAAAATACCTTGGGTTTCCTCCTAAGAAGCGCCTAATTTAGTGTCGCAGAATGACAATATTTAGTCATCCTTTATCCCTCCACTTTGACGATTTGAATTGTCGGCCCATCTTTCAATCTTTACATCTTTTAGGTCCGTTGGGCAATTGTGAGGGCATGATATGAAATGTTCTATCCTGCCACTTTAAAGACTTGGACCGTTTGCATAATTTTACATCAAACTTTCGTGTGGGCTCATTGGACAATAGTAAGGATCTTAAAAATCCACTAAATGGACATCGATCTTTAAGCTTCTTTCCCTTCAAGATTGGGGTTGTAGTATATCCTTTTGGAATGATAAACTCCAAAATGTAAAAATTTTCTTCCTCATTTTTAAAATTCATCATTTTCGTGGGTGATTCAAGTTTTATCACATCCACCAAGCATAATGTTGAAAAGTGGCTCAAATAAGGACTAACTCTTAATTTCGAAGTAGCATCCATGAATGGTTCGGTTGGTTGGGAAATCACCAAGGGTTGCTCAACATCAAGCTCAACATCACTATAGGATTATTGCTCCTCATCTTCACACTCTTCAATTAATCTAAATAATTCCACAGATAAGATATCATCTAAACATAATGCAGAAGAGTGCTTTGGATGATTCACATCAATATCCATCTCCCCTATCCTTTCTCTTCCCTTGTTAAATGCCCTAATGTTTTGACGTATATCACATATGATATCATTCGTTGTGTCCATATGATCCAATATTAGTTGAAGAATAGCTTCAATGCCACTCTTTCCGGTGTTTCGTTCTTTCTTTTACTAACAAAAAAAACTATCAAAATCATAAAAAGAACAAGAATTCGGGTTAGCACAATGGAGGGAGGGGGCATTTGGGAAATAACTCCAATGTCTATCCTGACCACCACAAAAAGAACTATCATACTCTCGATAGGATGGAGATGGTGCACACATCTCTCTCCGGGGAGCATATCTACAATCTTGCCAAAAGTAAGGTCGATCACAATATGGACATGGATCATCAATATAAGATTTCCAACCACCAAGCTCATGTTCATTCCAAGATGCCATCATAATAAGTAAACTAAAATAAAAATCTACCTAACACAAGAAATAAAAGAAAACTAAAAACAAATATTTACAAGTTTAAATTCAAGCAAATAGACTAAAATTCCAAACCAACTCAATACGCCAAATTATTCCCCGACAATGGCGCCATTTTTGATAACACTGAAACTATACCTCTCTAATGAGAATGTAAGCAATCATTGTCAATATAAAACCCAACTAGGTTAGGTTTGAATCCCATAGAGAATATGGTGTGAACTTAAGTCGTTTGCAATTTAATCAACTGATAGATGGATGTTTCCTGAAATGGCGATTTTTAGTTTAGTAAGTAATTGTTGGTCACTTTAGTTACATTGTTCGTAATCAAGAGTTTATGGAAAAACCAAAATTATGTTCACTAGGGGTTTTGGTACTTGACGGATGCTAATGGAGGTTCAAGATTCTCACAGTAGGTAGGACAACAAGTTATCTTTATCGAAGTTACGCCTAAATGTCTCTCGACCTACTTAAGCATTTAATTACCTAATCCTCTCAAAATTAGGAAATTTATATTCATGACTAGATTATACCTCAGGTTAATCAACCTTGTTACAGCATCAATTATTAAATGGAATTTTTTAGTGCTTCCAAGTCCCTGTTAATAATTTACTTCCCACCATATTTGATTTGATTTATTTCTCAAGAAAATCAATGCAGGTGTTATCTATTGTTTGTAACCAATAGATGATAATTAAAACCTCAGAATTATCAAGGAGTCCTACCACCTTTTGAATCTTGAACACTCAGCACCTTATCAAGACTTAACCCTAGATCCCATAATTTAGGTTAAAGGAATTTAGCAACTCATGATCTAATAATTGAAAAAAACTAGTTATATTCATGATTTAAAAGATAAACTTACCACAAGATAAATAGAAACTAGAGTTCTCAAATTAGATCACAATCATAATCCCAAAATAATAATGATAATCTCTTCAAAATAATTGCTTGTTCAAGTCAAGAAACTAGAGAGAGAAAATATCAAAATACATGTCTTAATACTCAAGTTTTTTTCCTAGAAAACCCTCAACAATGCTTTAAATAGTTCACCCTAATTATGGAAATAAAATAATAAAGTTCAAAAATTCCTTGGATTAGGTGACGCCATTCGTGATAACTTATCAGAAGGCTGAAGACTCATCACAAATGTCAACAACTCCTCTTTGCTTTTGATACTCGCTGCCTAAAGCTAATAATAACCGGTGACATCCTATCAACTCCTTGACAACAAATCACAAATGTCATCAAGTACCTCATGTTTTGCCATAGGTTAACGATAACTTTGACGACCTATCAGCTCCTTGATGGCTTATCATAAAATATCATCGCAACTCTCAACTAAGGTGCATTCTCTGTATGAGGCTGACGATGAAGCTGATAACTTATCACAGGGCTGATGACTTATCATAAATGTCGTCAGCCATACTTCTCTTCGAATTACTTCAGATTTCAACTCTTTTGATTCCATCCTTGTTAGTTCTCTTACATCATAGCTTCTGCTGTAAAATCAAATATAAAAAAATCAAAAACAATAAAATTTACTTAAGACTTTGCAATTGTTCTTAGTTAAAAGCCTCAAATGTGTTAGCATTAGCTCACACATCATCCACTTACTATATTGACTCAAAAAAAGATGAAATTCTTGTGGTCTGACTCTTGTGAGGATAGTTTTGAAAAACTAAAAGACAATTTGACTACTACATCGATTTTAACCCTTCCCAAGGGTACAGAAGGTTTTGTTGTGTACTGTGATGCATCCTAGGTAGGACTTGGGTGTGTAATTATACTGTATGGTAAGGTGGTGGGTTACGCATCTAGGAATTTAAAGATGCATGAGAAGAACTATCCCACTCATGATCTAGAGTTAGCAGCAGTGGTATTTGCTCTAAAGATTTGGTGCCATTATCTTTATGGGGTGTATATTGATATATTTATTAATCAGAAAAGTTTGTAGTATGTTTTCACAAAGAAAGAACTAAATCTTAGATAGAGGCGGTGATTGGAGTTATTGAAGGATTATGACATGAGACTACATTATCACCCGAGTAAGGCCAATGTAGTAGCTGAAGCCATTAGCAGGTTGTCCATGGGTAGTCTTTCTCATGTGGAGGAAAGGAGGAGAAATTTGGTGAAGGATATTTATTGAATTGCTAATTTAGGAGTTCGACTCCTATATTTCAAATATGGAGGAGTGTTTGTACAACAGATAGCTAAATTATCCTTATGTGCTGAGGTTAAGGAAAAATAAATCAGGGACCCAATTTTAATGCTAATCAAGGAAGATGTTGGTCAACAAAAAGTATTAGAATTTAAAATTGGAGGTGATGGGGTTTTGAGGTATCAAGGTAGACTATGTATGCCAGATGTGGATGGTTTATGAGGGAGACTTCTTGACGAAGCTCACACTTCTAGGTATACTATTCACCCTAGCTCTACTAAAATGTATCATGATCTTAAGGAAATTTTTTGATTGAATAAAATAAAGAGAGATATTTCTAAATTTATGGCTAAGTGTTTGAATTATCAACAAGTTAAAGTAGAACATTTGAGGCCAGATGGCACTTTCCAAGAGATAGCCTTGCCTCTTTATAAATAGAAGATGATCAACATGGACTTTACTACAGGACTTCTGAGATCTTTCAACCAATATGACTTCATTTGGGTGATTATAGATAGGATGACCGAGTCTTCCCATTTTTTTCTAGTACGGACAAATTATTCGAGGGATTATTATGCTAAGTTGTACATTCAAGAAATAGTTTATTTGCATGGGGATGTAGTATCTATTATTTTTTATCGAGGTAAGCAATTCTCTTCTCAGTTTTGGAAGTTTTTTCAAAAGGGTTTAGGTACCCAAGTAAACCTTAGTACCATCTTCCACCTCAAATAGATGGGCAAGCGGAGTGCACCATTCAGACCTTAGAAGATATGTTAAGGGCTTGCGGCATAGACTTTAAGGGTATTTGGGTGGATCATTTATCGTTGGTAGAATTTTCCTACAAAAAGAGCTACCACTCTAGCATCCAGATGGCTACTTTTGAAGCCCTTTATGGGAAAAGGTGTAGGTCACCAATTGGTTGGTATGAATTTGTTTGGGCCTGACCTCGTTCATCAGGAGATGGAAAAAGTGAAATTCATTAGGGTGTAACTTAAGAGAGCTCAAAGTAGCCAAAAGTCTTATGCCGATGTTAGAAGAAGAAAGTTAGAGTTTGAGGTTGATGATTGGGTATTTCTAAAAATCTCCCCTATGAAGGGAGTCATGCGATTAGGAAAGAAAGGAAAACTTAGTCCACGTTACATAGGTTCTTATCAGATTATGAGAAAGATCGGTGGGGTTTCTTATGAGTTAGATTTTGCCACAAGTTTAGCTTTTATTCATCCTGTGTTTTATGTATCAATGCTGAAGAAATGTATTGGAGATCATTCACCTGTATTGTGTGTTAAAGAGATTGATGTGAAGGATTCCTTATTGTGTGAAGAAGAACCCATTGCTATACTAGATTGGCAGGTTAGGAAGTTAAGAAGTAAAAATATAGCTTCGGTTAAAGTGTTATGGAAGAATAATAGATTTGAGAAAGTTACTTGGGAGTCAGAGCATGATATACATGCAAGATACCCATCACTCTTTGGATTCATAGATGATGATATGGAATGTATTAATCATATCTTACTCATTTTTAGTTCATGTAATTCTTTAAATTGTATTGAATTCATCTCGAACTATTATTTAGGGATAAATGATCCCAAGGGGGAGAAATGTAATACCCCATGCTAATCTTAGCTCAGTTTAGCTTTTAGGTGCATGCATAAGTGGGTTAAGGCCTGAAAACCTTACTAAGTGTCTAGGACTTAGTCATTTTCAAGACATCTAGACTTTACGGATTTTAAATCAACCTTACCAACCCCAAAATATTGGTTTTTCAATTGATTCATAATTAGGGAGGTCAAAAGTATAGGTCGGGCGAGTTTTAGAACATTCATACGGGCGTAGGGTCATGTTCAGAAAATAAAAACATTGGCACAACTGGGATAAGCCCATGGATCCTGATTTAGTCCACCGGGATAGAGCCCACGGCGCGAGGAATACCCAGCTAATCTAAAGCCTGCATCACCCGGTGCCTTCATATGCAACCTTTAATTTTAAATGCCCAAGAGGCTTTTGGGGCATTTCCCCTTATCCTATTTTTTCCATAACATGAATTAAGGCTTCCCGCAAGTTGCGGTACATCTTTGTAGCCCCTAGATGAATAGAGTAGCGCGCACCATGCGCTTCTGCAGGAATTTGACATTACCCATCACCACTTATATGCCATAAGAATATATGCCTCCAGGTACTTCTGCAGGGTTGGGTTCTGTATAATCTCATTCACCTATGTAATTTCGAAATCTGCTTTCAAGCAGCTCCGGGAGAGTGGACTAAAAAAAGGAGAAGCGTCATGCGTCATGCTTTTGTAGACCAGCTAGTATACATTAAAGAAAGTGGCTTCCTCAATTAAACTAGCTTCCTCATCTTCTCCTCCCCCCAACAACTTCACTCCGGAGGAATCGCATAGTGGAGTAGATTTTGCTGAATACTAGTTGACGCGGGAGAATTTTGCAAAATCAGTGAAGCTACAAAAAAGGTTTTAGAGATAGTTAGATAAATAGGCATCAAAATTTAAGCCTTTGTTTGATGAAATTGTAGCTTAAGGGCATTATTTGCCTCTTTTACTCAAATTTCTCCCAAGGAAACCCTTCTTCTTCTTCTCTTCAAGAAAACTTGGGAGTCAAGCTTTCTTCACCAATGAAGAAGCTTAAGTTATATGGGGCTATCCTAAACTCCATGGACATAGGTTTATAGTTTTAATAAGATTTGAAGGTATATAATTATGTTTATAAAAAGGGGTTTGAAAGATCATTTTAAATAGCCGAACCATGAACTTATTTCAATCATATAGTGTTTTGGTCTTGAGATCTATTTCATGGAATTGAATTATATTCACGAATATATATGTATTTTCAGTTTCAAAATTTGAATTGAGGGCATGAATAACGGAACTCTCTCTCTCATTATGATACCTCTTTATTTAGTATGTTATGGGTTATTCAATTGCATTTATTAAAGCATGATCCAAATATTTTACTATCACATATATGGACTTGATTTTGATTATAAATTAAAGAGAGGGTGTTTTATTTTTTATCAATGTGATAATTGAATTTGAAAAAATTTCATGGGTTGTTATGAAGGAATTGTCCACCATGTGTTAAAATATTGAAAAGAAAGAGTTTTCGCATAAGTTTTCACATATTTTAAAATAAGAAATCTCTTGCATTGTTTAAATATTTTAGTGGTCCAATAATATATTTTGAATGAAAAGACTACAACATTATATTAGATGTCTTATCAACTTGCATGTCTTGGTATGACGATACCAAATCAGAGAAATGCCATTACAGACTCAGACAAGAACAATTTACCAACTTTTCTGACTTTAGACCATGTTTTGAGAAAGATGTTTATTTTAAAGGACTAAAAAAGAGAGTTATGTGGTTACCCAAAGAAGTCATTTGAGTGTAAGGGCTCATTACCGGGAATCAAGTTTTGCCGATTTGGGAGTCATGATTGTCTATGGCCAATGTATACTTGACCCTGAGTCACTGGTATACTAGAATAGTATATAGGACCCTTATCCTTGCAGAAAACTTGGATGTGGGGGCTTGGAAGATGAGTTAATGACAGACCCATATAGCTCGTGGGTACTATACTTGTAGGGTTTACCATCTAGATCAGAAGTAAGATAAAGAGTGGGTCGTGATTTCAAGGAAATATTTTGAAGTTCATTAAAGTACGCCCGTGTGTTTTCAATTACCTTATGCTAAATTATTTAATGAAATGCTCTCACATATGTTGTATAAAAATATGTTATTTTGGATTGTTTCACATAACAGTACCTTGTGTATTAACCCCCTATATTTCAAGTTCTGAGGCTCAGTCCCATGGTCCCTCTAATTAGTAGATCGTTATCAAACATTTGGAGTTGGAGAGCCTCCCTTATTTTGTAAGTCCTTTTTCTCAAGTGTTGATTCATTTTATTTTAGTTAATGGTCTGACCTGGGTCTTTGTCCTGAATTCAGACAGCTTATTATTTTCATTTTTGTAGAGACTTCGTAGACTTGTTATAGATGTTTATGGGTTTTCTTATGGACTTATGTCCCGCATTTTTGAGTTGAAATAAATAAACTATCATGTTTCCAGTTTACTTATGTATTATTATAATAGATGGGTTATGCTTATGATGACAAGTTTGGGGGTCTCTCGGTCCCTCATGGTTTGGGATGCCCATTGCGGCCTGGGCATCAGCACGGGTCGTAACGCTACCAAACATAGAAACCATTTAAAAGCTTCAAACCATAAGCCTTGTCCTTGTTCTCTGAACATTGTCTTTATTATGAGAATGGGTTGAGTGTATTGACAATGTTGAACCGTCAATTACAACTTTGTTTGATATCCTTTAACCTAGCTTCTGGGATCTCCAATCTACTAGGGATAGTTACCACTATGCTAACTTGTCCTAGGCCATAAAATCATTCTTTTTTATGATCTCTCAACTCCCTCTCTAGATAGGCCTTTTTGTAACTTGATCGTACACATTATCCTTTGACTTTACATAGTCAACAATGATAATTCTACTAGAGAGTAGTTCTCTAATGGTATTATGTTTCCATGTTATATAACGAGATTTAGCATTGTACATTATGATCTTTGCCCTACCCATCACCTATGGACTATCATAGTGTATAGATACTAATGCCAAGGTTTGAGCCAATAAGGAATATCTTCCAAGAAATTTTGGAGCCATTCAACTTCTTCAATGAATTTATCTAACGTGAAAAAATTAGATTCCATAGTACAGTGGGTAATAAATGTCTATTTGGACGATTTCCAAGGGACTGCTCCTCCACATAAAGCAAAAATATATCCACTCGTAGATTTTACTTCATTTGATTTGGTGATCTAATTTTCATCATTATATCCTTCAATTACTGTTGGATATTTATTATAATGAAAAGCATAGTCTTGAGTATGTTTTAGATACCTCAAAACTCTTTTTACTACCATCAAGTGAGTTTGAGTAAGTTTACTCGTGTACCAACTCAATTTGCTAATACAAAATGCTATATCCGATCGCGAACAATTCATGATATACATCAAACTTTCTAAAACCCTTGTGTAGTCGAACTATGAGTCACTTTCACCTTCATTCTTTTGAAGTGAAAAGCTCACATCTAATAGTCTTAGCAATACAAAATCTAAATACTTGAACTTGTCAAGTACCTTTTCAATGTAACGAGACTGTGACAACGCCAACCTTTGTGGAGTTTTATTAATTCTTATCCCTAAGATCACATTTGGAACTCCAAAGTCTTTCATATCAAACTTGCTCTCAAGCAGTCATTTTGAAGCATTTATGTCAAAAATGCCTCTACTGTTGATCAACATATCATCCACATACAAATAAACATTGACCTTATGATTTGGAGTGTCTTTAATGTAAACACATTTATCACATTTGTTTATCTTGAAGTCGTTTGCCAACATGGTTTGGTCAAACTTTGCATGCCATAGTTTGGGTGGTTGCTTTAGTCCATAAAGTGACTTAACAAGTTTGCACACTTTCTTTTCTTTACCAGGAACCACAAAACCCTCATATTGTTCCATGTAAATTTGTTTCTCTAATTCTTCATTTAGAAATGTTGTTTTCACATCCATTTGATGGATTTCAAGACCATATACCACTTCTACGGAATCCAATATTCGAATGGATGTTATTCTTGTTACAGGCGAGTATGTATCAAAATAATCAAGTCTTGCCTTTTATTTTTCAATAGTACCATCGAATTTTATTTTCCTTTTGAATATCCATTTAGAACCTAAAGGTTTATTTCCTGGAGGAATATCAACCAGCTTTCAAGTATAGTTGCTCAAGATTGAATCAATCTCACTATTAACAGCCTCTTTCCAAAATCAAATGTCCAAAGACGACATCGTTTTTTAAATCTTTGAGGCTTATTTTCTTGTAGAAATATTACAAAATCTAATCCAAAGGATGTTAACATTCTTTGATAGATACTACCTCTTGGATTCTCATCATTAAGTACATTCTTTTTTGGTTTATCTCAAGGTCGTTTAGACCCTCCAGTAGACTGCTCATGTCTAATTTTATATGAATAAATGTGTACAACAAATTCAATATTATATAATTCAATCACCGCATTTTCATTGATATCCGGATGTTCAAATTTACGATATCCCCTTTTAGCATATCCAACGAACATGCTTTACTACTTTTAGTATATCCAATGAACATGCAGTCCACAGTCTTAGGTTTTATTTTTACCCTTTTAGGCATAGGAACTTGAACTTTCACTAGACACCCCACACTTTAAAATATTTCAAGTTAGGTTTCATTCCTTTTTATTTTTTATATGGAATTGAATGTGTCTCACTATAAGACACTTTAGTGAGTATTCAGTTTGTTATAAGGATAGCTTCTCCCCACAAGTTTTGCAGTAAACCCAAACTTATGAGTAAGGCATTCATCATTTCCTTTAATGTTTAATTTTTTATTTTCACAATTTCATTTGATTAAGGTGAATACAGGGCAATAGTTTGATGGACAATTTCATTTTCTACACATATTTCTGCAAAAGGAGATTCATATTCTCCACCCCTATCACTTCTTATCATTTTGAGATTTTTATCAAAATGATTTTAAATTTCATTTTACATTACCTAAACATATCTATTGCTTCATACTTACCATTTTGCAAATAAACATAACAATATCTAGTACAGTCATCAATAAAAGTTATAACATACTTTTCCCATCACGAGATGGTGTTGACTTCGTATCACGAATGTCTATATGGATTAAGTCTAAGGGATTGGAATTCCTTGCAATAGACTTATATGGATGCTTCACATACTTAAATTCCACACACATTTGACATTTTGATTTATTGAACTCAAAGTTAGGCAAATCTTCTAAGTTAATCATTTTTCATAAAGTTTTGTAATTGACATGTCCTAAACGTTTATGCCACAATTCATTTAACTCAAGCAAATAAGAAGAAGCCTCAGCTTATTTTTTCAACAGCCATTACATTAAGTTTAAAAAGGTCATCATTGATGTATCTCTTTCCTACATATGTTTCATTCTTGCTTATTACAAATTTCTCTAAAACAAACACACTTAGACTCAATTTTAATGAGAAGTGTTGTCGACACTAAGTTCTTCCTAATAGTAGGAACATAGAGAAGATTGTTGAGAGTCAACATCTTACCAGAAGTCATTTTTAGGAATATCTTTCTACTTTCTTCAACCTTAGTTGTTGTATTATTTCATATTAAGACCACTTCTTTAGGACCATCAGTATCATAAGTAGTAAAACTTCTTTGTCTACACAAACATATTTAAGATCATGAATCAAACCACTATTCATTTGGATATCCAACTAGATTGCTGTCAGAGATCATATCACATAGATTCTCAATCTTTCCCATTATTTCTAACATATTTATATGATCTCTTTTATTTTTCTTATTCAGAACTTGACTATTTAGAGTTTTGAGGCCAACAACAATAGCACCCAGTATTTTTGGGCTAAAATTTAAACCCATCCTTCGTGTGCATATAGAGCCCAAACCCAATAATTTCTATCTAAATATGAGGGGTTATCATTTATCTAGTGTGGGAACATCCTTGGATATTGATTGAAGTCTCAAAAATCTCCTAGCTTAAAGTTGAGTTGAGAACTTTCCAACCTATTGAATTTAGTTTATGATTTTCCTTGGTTCAACTTTCAATAACTATTACTCTTAAAATATAATGAGTTATGCATCCCACTAGATATCAACTTAAATCCCTTCGATTCCTCTTTCCAACACCACCGACCGTTCGTCAATTCGAGTTTGAAGTCAAAAGTTATATTTATTTTAGTGAGATACTATCCAGGGTATGCAATTGGGATCATGAGGAAATATTGGTGTATCGCATTTGGGATCACAAGGCAAATCTAGTGCTGCGCGTTTATGGTCGCAGTGCGACCCTCACTTCCCAGACGTTAAAATATGTTTTTCCCACATTAAATCAAGGGCAAAATGGTCCTTTTCCAAACCATAACTTCACCAATCCATTTTAAAACCCTAAGGTCATCCAAAACTAGTAGAAGGCTCTCAAAACTACTCATCCTATTTCTCTCAAGAACATCAAGAAGGATTTCTTAATTCCAAGGCTTGTAGGTTCAAATCCTCCTATCTTCTTCAAGGCTTCTCTTCAATTAAGTCATGTATCTCTTCCCTAAAACTTATTTTGATAAAAGCATATGTTTAAACTTGTTATCCAAGTGATTAATTGTTGGTTTAAAATTTGGGTTGAGGACATTTGGATGTTAATGGTTGAATTGCTTTTTCCATGGCTTCTATAGATCACTTATACTTTGACTAGATAGTTTTAAAACTAATTGGGTGCATGGATGTGTGGATTGGAAAGGGGGTATAGATTCCCCCTAAATTGATTTGATAAACTTACGGGGGTTTTGGTTTTCTTACTTTTATGGATTTTGGTAATTTAATTGGTAATGACCTTAACCCAACCTTATGAAATTTGCTTTAAAACATAGATATATGCATATTGAAATCAAATTTGAACTATTGCATTGCATAAAATGCTAATGAAGTACAAATAGCTTTGAAAGGCCTTAATGGACATGATTTGATTCTAATTGTAGCATGGAGGTCATGGATTCCCCCAAGTAGATGGTCAATGAAAATAGCATTATGATGTTAGTTTGCAAGCAAAATTGGTATGATGGTACCAACGGTATGTACCTTAATTAATGGTCCTTATTTTAATGAATGGGAATGTGTAAATGTTTTAATTTGGGCTTAAATGGGGTTGTGTAGATCATCATTGAAGGTGGAGGTCCCAGGGGTACAATTGTGCTTAAGGTATGTGTTTTCCTTATCATCTTTATTTTCTGACTTTGTGAAAGAAAATAATGGTTGTGCTTCGATCTTAGAATTGAGCTAAGGGATGACTTGACTTATCATTCAGGATTGAATGATCCTAGGGGGTAATGTAACACCACATATTTTTATTCTCTTAAAATTTCTTTGGTTTGGAGCTCTCAGCTCAAACTACAACTCACCTAATGAGTCGTAAGGTCTTCTTACAGGTCGTAGTGCTTAAGTCATAGGGTGACCAGTGAGGTTCTCATATTTTGTTGTTGTGACTATGACTTGGATTTCATGAGTTGAATGACTCTTTACGAGTCGTAGGGCACTTCCCATAGTCAAACCAGTGTAAGTGCCTACTTTCACTATTGTGGTTACGACTAGGACCCAACGAGTCATAAGGTCCATGTATGAGTCATATAGTACGAATTGTAGAGTCAGCAAGAGGGATGCCTTGGGACACTAACCAGACTACGATTCTAGGGTATGACTCGTAGTCAGTTGTTACGAGTTGTAATGTGACCAGTAACGACTGGGCAACAAATATTTAGTGTTTTATTAAGGGTACTTTGGATATTTTCTCTTTTCCCTAATTATCACCCACGATGTAAAACCCTTTTGGGACCCCATTGTCATCTAAAAATATAATCAAACGCACTCTTAAACCCTCTCAAATCCCTAAGTCAAGATTAAGCTTGGGTTTATCAAGGTTGATCATTTAGAGCTTCCAAGTGGTGATTTCTTTCCATAATTGTGATACTTTCAGGCATGTACCTCTCTTCTTAAACTTGTTTTACTTAAATTATGTATTTAAATGGTTAATCATGTGGATTTTAATATGGATTTTGATTTGGGTTTGGGGTTTTAGAAGGATTGTTACTTGATTTGAATTCTCATGGTTTTAATGCAAGTG
The DNA here is from genome assembly GCA_030864225.1 of Capsicum baccatum var. pendulum. NCBI lineage: Eukaryota > Viridiplantae > Streptophyta > Magnoliopsida > Solanales > Solanaceae > Capsicum > Capsicum baccatum. The sequence goes on along the minus strand of CM061561.1, from coordinate 74,433,647 downwards.
TTCATATTTAATTTTTATGAATTTTGGAACCTGTTGGGGTGCATGGGTATGGTGAATGAAATGGGGATCGCAGTATTCCACTAAATTGATGATTTTCATTTGGAATTTTGTTTTGGAAATTGCTTTTTCTCAACCCACTTGCATAATTGGATTTGAAATATGGTTAATCACATGATTTAGCTTATTTGCCTAAATTATTGCATTGCATAAATGGTTAAATGGATAAAAAGGATTTTAAAGGCCTTGATGGCCATGTTTTTTATTTTAAACTGGATTAATGAACAAAGGGAGTCATGGAATTCCCCAACCTTGATTTAAAGAACAAAGGGGGTCGTGGTATTTCCCTAGGTTGATGAAATTAGTATGGCATAATTATAAGCTTGCAAGTGTAATGGTATTACGATACATGTGGTTTTTGACTTAATAGATAATTCATTGGTTAAATAGATGGGTTATGTGAAACTTATTTTAATTGGGCTTAAAAGAGGTTTTGTATCTAATCGTGGAATGTGAAGCTCCTGAGGGGACCGATACTGGAAATCACGTTTGCCGGTGTGAAGGTCTTTATGACCATGTGTATGGTTTACACTTATGTTATTTTATATTGGTTGAGGTTGAGGTATTCCCTGGCTCATCCTTAGATTTTCCTATTTCGTGCAGCTAACACGCACTGGGACCTTTTTAGCAGGGAAAGCTGAACCCATATAACCCTTGGGTGCCCTTAGGATAGTTAGAGCTACACAGTCTCGGTTAATGGTTATATATATATATATATATATATATATATATATATATATATATATATATATATATATATATATATATATATATATATATATATATATATATATATATATATATATATATATATATATATATTTGTGTATATATGTATGCATGTATGTGAATATGTACATTGAGTTTGGACTGGATTTAGAGTTGGCATTATTTTTTCCTAACCTTGAGTTATATGCTAGCACTTACCCCACTAATAGTCTTTGTAGGCTGTATCCCCATGCGATGCAGGGAAGATAGACACTTTTGCTTTTCCTTATGCAGTGATAGGTGATTTTTGGATAGATCGTGAGTCAGCTTGAAGTGGCAAGCTTCCATACTTCAGAAGACCCTTATTTCATATTTTGGTTTCATTTTTTTTCAAACTGTCCCCTTTCATACTCATTTTGGCTATGTCCTAGGGTATGTTCCAACATAGGTTGACTTTTTGTTATTAGAGGCTTTGTGGGTTACTTTGGATTGGATTGGATGTCAAAGTTATTAGATTTCTTTATGAGTTAGTTGAGTTGCCTATATTCTTTTATGTTTGAAACTCAGTTCCATCTTGTTATATGTTTTAAATTCACCAATTTCTAGGTGTATTATGTTCTGTTTGACAAGGCAAAAGGGGTGGTCTCCGGTCATTGATAGGCTTAAGATACCTGATGTTGGGTGTATTTATGCATTCTAGTGTTACTATTCTAGCCTATTTTGCCTTTTTTTCAGGATAATTCATGTGCTTAATCGGGTTATAATGATATAAATATGAATCTAAGTGTCCATGTAAGTGTTTGCAATGTTTAAAGGAGTTTTCACATGAGTTTTGATTCAAATTGATCATTTAGAAGTCAACCGAGAAAACTAGTGTGACTAGCTTGAGCTAGGAGTTTGTCTAGTCTATCTTGTTGGGTTCTAATGTGTTTAATGAGTTCCTGATATTATTATTATGTATTTATATGTGGAAAAACTTAGTCATAATGTTCAAGGGTCAATTGGATCAAGACAAGAGTCAAACAACAAGTTAAAAATCATAGTGAAATTAGCCTATGCTTAGCTTATGTTTCTATTTCGTCGTGTTGGATGTTGTGTTGTTTTGAGCTCTAAATTGTTGTGTTTAATACTATAGGATGCTTGGTGAATGGATTATGATGATATATGAAGGATATACAAGATTCAAATCAACTCGAAACAACTCAAAAACACTCGGAATGGATCAACAAAAGTACAATACACAACTTGGGCGCAATTTAGACACCTTAAATGTATTAGGCACGTGAGAGCAGTATAATTGTCCATTTGGTGCATTCTATGATTCAAAAGCTTCATAAGGGACCCAAAATAGTGAACCCTCACAATTAGGGCCTGTCGCAATGTCCACACCCATTTTTAAGCCTCGCAACGCAACTTATACTCTCATTTCCAGCCTGCACATCGTGAATTTCACTCCCGTTTGCACAACTCGCAATGCGAGGTCCACTTTAAACACAGCCAAGAATGCTAATTGAGTCCTACATGGCTTGGGACTTCTTGGATACTATAAATACATCTTTGTAAACATTATTATTCATCTGGGGACATCATAGAACATCAAGGAAGCTTCTACAACTTCATAACCTAGGTTTTTATTGTTTTAATTTAGTTCATTCATGTCCTTAGTTGCTGATTACAACATTGTGATTATGATTATGACTCTGCGTGGCTAAACGCCCCCTTTCTAGGGTTGAAGCCAAGAATATGAGAATTATTTTTTGAATTAAGTTCGTTTGATTTGCTTATCACTATTGGTTGTTTGTTTATTCTTACTATAACTATTTTAAGGATTCGCGGCCCTTAGAATACGTCCATTGTCAATTTTGTGAACCCGAGAGAGGTAATAGGGAGATAGAACATGGGAATAAACAAAGTATGGTTTGTGTTTCTTTATGAAATAAGGAATTCAAATTAGTATCTAGGACAGGGATATACTTAGATGCCTTACTTGATTCATGTGTAGGATGATATTAGTTAAGAACTTAAGTAAACTATTACATCCCCGCTCAATGATGTAGTTGTAAGGTTCAACTTAGGTAAAAGATTAGAGGTTAGAAAACCATAATCTTGCAATTAACCCTGCGAATCAACAACCAAGACAAGCAAGTTAAGGAATGAAATTCAATAACATAGTATGATTGTTCAAAGTGTTTTAACCCTAGTCTTTTTTCCATTGATTGTCTCAAGTATTTTAAATTATGCATTATTTACGTTATTTTTAATTTACAAAATTCAAAACACTCTTTTTGGTTATTCTTTCATCAATTAAATCTGAACTGCGAACTAGAATTAAATCGTTGTTAAATCAAGTCTCTGTGGGATCGATACTTGGCTTCTTGAAGGCCACTTTACTACTTAATAAGATCACGTACACTTGTGTTTGCGCTTCGGTGCTGTCAAGTTTTTGGCGCCTTTACAGGGGATTTATAATTTGGTATTTGTTTATTTTAGTTCTACATTTAGATTTATTTGGTGTTTTTATGCTTGATCTTGTTTTTTTTTTTTGCAGGAAACAATTTTACAAAGTAATAAGCTGGCAAGGGATCAGGACTTGGTTGAAGCTTACCCAGAATCCAAGCAACTTTACCATCAACAAATATGAGAAGCAATCCTTATCCCCTAAATTTCTCAAATCCAATAAGTCCAAGAGAATCCTGCTACTATGGTTGAACAACAAGCACGTAGGACGGTTAGGGAAGTGACAGTCCCACTTCCAACGAACTTGACTTTCTCAATTCAAAGGCTGGCAGTTGGGGGGAATTTCGAGCTAAAACACAATATGGTGCAATTTCTTATTAGTAGTGGACAATTTGCAGGGCTTTCACACGAGGATCCGTAAGTCAACTAGCAAAATTTTGTTGATCTTACAGACATATTCATTCCAACATGTTTGTCTAGAGATTATGTGAGGCTAATACTATTTCTCCATTCACTATTGGGAGAAGCAAAGAGGTGCTTGAATGCAGATCCAGAGAATTCAATCATAACATGGGACGACTTTGCCCGAAAATTCCTCATCAGGTTTTTCCCTTCTAGCAAGACTGGGAGACTTCGCAGGGAGATAGTGAGTTTCAAGCAAAAGCCAAACAAAAATATTTATCATGCATGGTAACGCTTTAAGGATCTTCTTCGGGATTTTCCACATCACCAACAGTCGAATGAGGTACTCGCTCACACTTTTGTAGAAATGCTTGATCACAATACAAAATTTTGCTAGATTTAACCACAGATGGTCAAGCATTACAGCTAACTTATGATGAGTTGTACATATTGCTGAACCGAATTGCACAAGGAAATTCCGAGTGGCATTCATATTCTAGAAGTGCCACAAAATGAATTGCGGGTGTATTAGAGGTGGACCAATTCACAGCCTTATCAACATAGGTTTCTACATTACAGAATTTGATTAATACATTATTTAGAAGCATAAAATTGGGAGCAGCACAACCTGTACCCACAGTCAATGTCGTCCAACAAGTTGCAAGTTAGTGTGAGGTATGCGAAAATAGTGGTCATACAGAGACCATTGTGCTTTAAATTTGAAGTCTGTGATATATGTAGGTAATTCTCAAAGGTCGAATTATGGTAATGCCTATAACATGAAGTGGAAAATTTAACAACTAAATCAATCATGGAACGACCCACAGTCACAGACCCAATCAAATCAGTCAACAAGCAACATGGAAGAGATGTTGAAACAACTCTTAGCTGGTCAAGCACAATTGTTTATGGATATGAAAAGTCAGAATGCAGAATTATAGAATCAGCAAGCATCTACAAGAAGTTTAGAGTTTCAAGTAGGGCAATTATCACAGGCAATGAATACTAGACCATAAGGTGGGTTGCCAACAGATAGAAAAAATCTAAAGCAGGCTATGGGAATCACCTTGAGAAGCGGTAAAGGGATTCAAAGAGAACCTCCCAAGGAAACAAAGGAGGTAGATGCTGATGTGGTAACCCAACAGGTAAATGACATAGTTGCTAAAAAATCAAGGAAGTCTGAGTACTTGAAAGAAAAAGTTGTCGCAAAAGAAATAAAGAAGATGTTGCCCCTACCCTTCCCTCAGAAGCCTATAAAAGCGAAAGAGGATGCCATGTTTATAAAGTTCTTTGTCACGTTCAGAGAGCTTTACATTAATTTACATTTATTAGATATTTTGCAGGGTATGCCCAAGTATGTAAAGTACTTGAGAGATGTGGTGGCGAATAAGGTAAAATTATAGGAAGTGGGAGCAATAACACTCACTAAAGACTGTAGAGCTGTGATGACGTAGAAAATTCCCAAGAAATTGAGAGATCGGGGGAGGTTTACTATACCTATTCAAATTGGGAGCAAAATGGTCCACGCATTGGGTAACTTAAGGTTGAGCATAAATGTGATGCCCCTATTATTGTTTAAAATATTGGGCTTGGGAGAGCCTAGATCGACACCTATGGTTATATAGCTCACAGACGGATCCTAATATATCCAGAAGGAATAATTGAAGATGTCCTCATAAATATTGGTAAATTCATTATACCTGTTAACTTTTTTGTTCTTGAATTTGAGGCAGATGAATAGGTACCAATTATTCTTGGGCATCCATTCTTATCAACTGGAGGGGCCTTGATTGATGAAGGTAGATGATGAAAAGGTGGTATTTGATGTTTACAAAACACCCATCATAAACTCTCAAATTAACGATTAGTGTGTGATCAATGTTATTGAAGGGGAATAGCGTGGGGTGATTAATCTACCAAAGACCTCTTCAGATTACCTGATTGAGCAGCCTAAGTTGAATCCACCATTTCCCAACATAATAAAGGTTGAAGTGAAGAGATATGTTGACCTTGAAAGTGCAAACTCAAGAGGTCAAAAATGAATGAAAAAAATGACTCCCAAAAAGGAGTAAAAGGGTGAAGGGATATGATTAAGTTGATATGGGTCGTGCCGCGACACTAAATTAGGCACTTCTTGGGAGGTAACCCAAGGTAAGTAGGTTTTATTTTCAATCGTTAGTCTTTATTTCACGTAGTTTTTATTTTTGGTTGAGTCACGGGTTAATGAAAAGTTTGAGTACCATAAACTTGAGCTAAGGAGCATGGGAAAGATGGAGTGTGGTGTCTCATGGATCTCCTTTATGTGAAGATGCTACTATCTAAACCTAGAGGCCTCAGAGAGTATTTCTATGTCGTACTTTTAAATTCACTTTGGGGACAAAGTAGATTTTTAAGTGTGGGGTGGAGAAATTCCCAAATTTTGGCTCAATTAAAAAAAATTAAATTAGGAATAAGTGAGATATTCTTGTTAGTGTTATTTTTTATTACATGATTCAAATGGGTTTGTTTGGTAAAAGCAAGTTGATTGAGTAAATTGCTACTTTTGAGACTCTTAGGCTCATGTTTTTGACTCTTGTATTTGTTGGATTAAATTTGAATTTGTGTTATTGTTGGGTTGGGAGTCTATGTTGATCCTATTGAAATGAGCACGTGTCGTGTGCGTGTGAGAATTTTGTATATTTCTTGTTGCATGTGATGTCTAGAACTTTTTCGGTGTGTGTATGAAGCGAAATAAAGAATGTGGGTTTAGGAGATGATTTAGGCATTTCTTTGATCGCCTTGCTTTATACCTTCTATTTGTCCTACCATTGTGTATTATCCTAGTTAACCCCCATTGAGCCTTTAGCTTTTTCTTTGGCAACCGCATAAGTAGCCTAACCCCTTCTTTAATAAACCAAATTAGATTCAAAAAGCTACTAAGTACTTTAATAAAAAATTGAATTAGTAAGGAGCTTGATAGATTGGAGAAGAAAAAAGTGAAATTGATGCCCCAAGGTAATAGTTATTAGTGTATAATTGATGTGTGGTGGATGGTTGTGATATAATTTATGCTAAAATTACTGCCATGATTGTGAAAAAAGAGAAAAATTAATTCTTGTGGTAGTAAACTATGCGTCCACCAAGTGTTTGTAAAAATGCTTAAAAGAGATGGGGTAAAAACAAAAGGTATGGGTGGACAAAAATGGTGTAATTTAGTTGTTGGAGATTGGTTCTCAATATATAATGTAGTGTATTAAAGCGCTTAGAGAGGTTAGACACTCTTCCCAAATAGTTCCTACCCGTCCCTTAGCCTACATTACAACCCAAAAAAGTCCTAATTGATCCTAAACTTTAATTCCAATATTAGTAGAGCATTACACTAAGGGCAAGCATATGGTTCATTGTGTGTAACTTGTGAATTCCTTGTGAGAGTGAGCGTAACTTGATTCTTGAACCCATTGTGATAGGTTGCATTTTTTTGAGTGATTATGGGTAACTCTTTTGTCGTGAGGGGCAAATGTTTGATGAATGTGGGTGACTTGTATGACATCCTTGACTTAATAATAAGCATGATTTTCCAACTAAGTGAGCCAATTCTTGAGGCTAGGATGTTTTAGAGTAGTGTTCATGAGCTTTCAATTGTGTAAATAACAAGCTTAGTGTAGAAAATTGCATTCTATGTAGTCATTATAGTACTAGCTTAATGTAATACCCCGGAAAATTTTCTTCTTAAAGATTTCGAGAGAAACGTATCTAGTTCTACGCTTTAGAGCGATCCATAAATTTTTTGTGTAGTATTTCTAAGACTTTAACCTACCATTGTGTAGAGTATCGAATAAGCTTTCCAACGATATGTAGACCATGGAAAACGGATACTCGAGCGATGAGTTACGACCATTCTGATCGAACTACGACCATTCCGATCGAACTTTGAACAATAAAACATGCAGGAAAAAAAAAGTACTAAGGCTTGGCATATTTTTGCTCCAACTTTAAACGATCATAACTCCTTGTACATAATAATATGGGTGATCTACTATATATCAACGGAAAGCTCTAACAGTCCTCTTTCCAATGAAATTGGTTTCATCTAATTTGTCTATCGGAGTAAAACGTTGTGGTCGATCTACTTCAGCCTATCAAAAGTGAATTTTTGGATCAACTTCAAATAATCATAACTCCTCGTACACAATAATATGGGTGAGATACTATATATCAACAGAAAGATATGAGAGTCCTCTTTCTAATGAAATTGGTTTCATCCAATTTTGGATATCAAAATAAAACATTATGTTGATCTACTTCAGACTATCAAAACAGTCCACCAAAGGACAGATTCGAGAATTATTTAATTTTTAAGGGCATTTTGGTCATTCCCCCTCACCCAAAATCCATCCAAACCCTATATTAAAGCCTATTGGAAGTATTATATGTTATATTTCATCAAATTACCTCAAAAAGAAAACCTGAAGCTCCTACATCCAACTTCAAGAACCTCCAAAGTTCACCATTAATTCTGCAAATTTATTCAAGATTCCAAGTTCCTAGTTAAAGAACTTCAAGAACCTTCAAAGTTCACCATTAATTCTGCAAATTTATTTAAGATTCCAAGTTCTTAGTTCAAGAACTCCAAGAACCATCATTCAAAGGAATGATTAACATCTCAAAAATGAGTATCGATCTAAAGTTCATCATTCAAGGTATGTGGAGCTTTTCAACAAGAACTCTCTTTCGTTCTTGTTCCCAAAAGTAATTTTCTTTACAAAGGCATGATTTTTATTTGATTTTTATGAATTTGAAGCATGACCCCATATCTTATGATGATTATTATGAAATACTGATGTTTATGATTTTGAAAGATGAATTTACATGTGTGGTGATACAAAGCATGAATCGTGAATGATATTTATCATAATTTTAATATTTGGGTCATGAATTTCCATTGGAAATTGTGTTTTTTGAAAAAGTGTGTGTTATAAGCACGTTGATGTGGAATATTTAAGATATTTTGAATGATTTGACCTTTTGGTTGTGAATGAGTTATTTTGAACTCGACTGTGAAAGAAATCCACGTTTTTATTGATTATGATAAAGGGGTATCAAATTGGCTCCCGATGAAAATTATTGAAGTGTTTATTGTGGATTTTCTTTAATGTGAGCCTGAGGCTGATTTATATTTCTGAGGTAAGTCTGGGAGTAATATTTAGCATCGAGTGGGAGGTACAAAGTGACCTTACTTTCCTAGAACTACGTACCCCCATAGGATGTGAGCCTGAGGCTGATTTATATAGTGATCACTAGTGTTTATGAATTGATACTAGAAGTCCTACTCTGATGGCAAGGATAGGACAGCTCTCCCCAATGTGGCTTGTACGTTGGACTCCATGTAGCTCACATGGTTTATGTCGATTATAGGATCTCCCAGTGTGTGTGTGTTTCTTTATGTCTATGGTGAATGGTGAAGTGATTTGAAAGTGGAATTGTGAAAGTTATTCGTTCAAAAGATTTAAATGATATTTACATTATGAGAATTGATATTCTTAATGAACTGAAAGTGATTGACAAATTATGTGATGACTCACATGTGTTATTGTACTTATTTCATCCTCTCATGATTTTGATGATTTAATTAGAGCTAAGTGAGTCATCTATATCAGCATGCATAATTTTATAAACTATGATGATATTAAGATATTATTTTATATATGCATTTCACCCCTATATGCTCGGTACTTTTCCATGGTACTGACCCGCATATTCGTATATGGGATACATTTTCTCAGAATGTAGGTACAAGGTATAGTTGTACCTTCAGATCCAGTCAGTTCGTGGTAACCAGTCAGCAGGTGATAAGTCTTTTTGATTTAAGGTCTTGGGTTAGTTATGCAGAGTTTATAGTGTTGTATTTTCTTTATTCAGTCATATTGATTTGGGGTAGTCGGGAGTCATGACCCGGCTTCCTACAGTCAGTACTAGTAGAGGCTTCATAGACAGTCAGTAGAAGTTGATGTATTTTGTTTCAATTTTGGTTATAAAGGCAGAATTATAATCCTGTAAAATTCCATTTTTGTATCGATCAGATTCAGAAAAGAGTTAATTTCTGCTGATTTGTATGGATTTGTATTTTTATTCAGTTGCTTATGAGTTATGCCAGTAGAAGGGTTAGCTCGGGGTCACTTGTGACCTTAAGCACCGTATGACATCTTGAGACCCGATTTTGGGGCGTTACAAACTTGGTATCAGAGCATAGAGTTCAAGTGTCCTAGGGTGTCTATGAAGTCGAGTCTAGTAGATTCTTATGGAATGGTACGGAGACGTCTGTACTTTTCTTCGAGAGTCTACTGGGAATTTAGGAAATATTTCCCTTCTTTCAAGTCTAAGATCGTGCTATAAAAAGGTTCTCCAAGAAGCTTATATAGATTCTCATCTTACTCTATTTTGGCCAACTCTGCTTCATTTTTAAGGTATCAGAAATAGTTAAGCTTAATTCTCCATAGATAGTTATGGGATTGTAAGAGAGCTAGAAAGTATCTTGTTAGTGCTTTTTGAGTTCCAAAGATTGAAGTACTTTATTCATGTTCATAAAAGTCGTGAACTAAGCCTAGGTTAGATGTGCTTTCAGATTCCTCCTCAGAATCTACAATGTTAATCTATACTTCTCCCTCTATGTATTATTTTTGAGATAACATGATTCGCAAGCTCCAGCTCTTCCCCAGGTAATGCTTCTATATTTTGTAGAAGAAATTTCAAAAGTTACACAAAGGGCTTAAGAGGAGCTCTCAAGTGTGTTAAGTTCCTTAAGTTGAAAGTTATGCCCTCATTATTATGAGTTACTTAATTAAGACAGAGTAAGGTGTATTCATAGATTGTTGAATGTTATGTGTCAAGTTTCTATCTCTTGTATTATGTAATCTTGTTCTCATTATGTTTGTGAAAAATCAAAGTCTAGTGAAGCCGTGTGGGGCCTATTTAGATTCACTAGCATAGTTACTTTGTTATTCATATAACTTTCTTGATCAAAATACAAAACCAAAGTCTAGTGAAGCCGCGTGAGGCCTATTTCGATCCACTAGCAACTTGTAGTTTATCTTGTTCCTTGTGCTGGCAAAAAATATGGGATGTGGAGGTGTAGTAGTAAGAAGGATGGTAAGTGTGATTTGTTGAGCATAAGTATAGCGAAATCCCTTTTTGCATATAATTGGGTTAATAGGAAGTGATATAGTTTGTTCGAGGTATGAAACTGGTGTTGACGGTATTTGTATGACAGGGAGTATAGGTTAGTGATGGAAGTACTCGGTGGGTAAGTGTTATTAATCTAGGCGCTCTCCAGATTGCAAGAGAAACTTAAGTTAAGACGTAGAGAGCTATAAACTAAGTTAAGTTGTGTATGAAGGATAGATAGTAGTAACGGGTGAAAGAAAGATGTGTTAATGGATTGTGAATAAGATAAGCTATATAATTATGACCAATTATTATTATTATGAAGTTTAAATGGGCTAGCAATTGTTGAGGATTGTTTTATAGTTTCTAAGTGGAAATTTTGTGCAAAAAGTTTTAAGTTATATTATGTGCTAAAAGTTAAGTTTGAATGATTGGTGATCGTGAAGGTGACTGTGACAATTTCTTGATTAATGGTATTAGTTTTTAGGAAGTGATCTAGTAGGCTTGAATAGTGGATATAAGAGCCTAAGTTTGGTTGATTCGTGATTAAGTTTGATGTTGTGTTTATGATGAGAAAGTTCACCCAAGATATTATGGGACTACTTTAATTTCGAGGATTAGTGTATGACTGTAATGGTTGAGCTTCTTAGATGTGATTTTGATTCTTATGGTTTAGAAATATAAGTTTACAAGCATGATTTTAATAAGCGATGACAGAGGTAGTGTGGTCCGTTAAGAATGAGAAAAATTTGAGTTGAGCATTAGACTCTAAGATTGAAATTCCAAAGTTGAGCTGAAAGCGTTGAAGCTCTAGATGGTGTATGCTTATTTTGAGCTAAGTGGTAATGTGAAGTAAGATTGAGATTTAAGCTTTCATGTATATTTTGGTTAGTTGAATTTTTAAGTGGTTATCTTGAGGGATTGTGGTGTACATGTTTCAGATTCTGGAAGCTAGTTATGCTTCAATTCGTAAACTTCTACTAAACGATCTTAATTTTCCAAGTATTCCAGCTCAGTCAATTAGAATCGTATAGTGTACCATCTCATTTATCATTCATAATGTTATCCAAGGATCTTAGGAATTAAATTATTTCCATACAGAGCATCTCAGTAGTTATGAGTATACCTCTGTTCGTGCGTCATGCATATGAGCTAATTCATAGGTGCCCCGTGCACAGTCTTAGTGACCCTGTGAAATAAGTGTTGTAGAGGAATATAGAGTCCCAAGGGGGAGATACCCCGTGACTTCTTAAAGCTTCCGTGTTTTAAACACATCTAGTTCATGCTCAAGTTCTTATTATGAGCCTTGAATTGGCTATTGTTGCATACGCATTCATACATTCCACAGTCAGTTTAGCTAGATATTTATGCGTCAGATATACATGTTCAGTATGAGGACTAGGAAACTGTAATTCCAATCGTGCCGATATGTCTCAGATGTTCGTGTCCCTTAAGAAGGTCAGTTGATCAGTGCTTTTATCCTATTAAGCGACATTCGAGGACGAATGTTTCCAATTGGGAGATAATGTAATACCCCGAAAAATTTTCTTCGTACAGATTTTGTGAGAAACGAATCAAGTTCTACGCTTTAGTGCGATCCATAAATTTCCTATGTAGTATTTCTAAGACTTTGAACTACCATTATGTAGAGTATTGAATAAGCTTTCCAACGATATGTAGATCATCAAAAACAGACACTCGAGCGATGAGTTACGACCATTCTGATCGAACTACGACCATTCCGATCGAACTATGAACAGTAAAACGTGCAGGGAAAAAAAGTACTGAGGCCTGGCGTATTTTTGCTCCAATTTTAAATGATCATAACTCCTTGTACATAATGATCTGGGTGATCTACTATATATCAATGGAAAGCTCTGCAAGTCCTCTTTCCAATGAAATTGGTTTCATCCAATTTGTCTATCGGAGTAAAAAGTTTTGGTCGATCTACTTCAGCCTATCAAAAGTGAATTTTTGGGTCAATTTCAAATAATCATAACTCCTCGTACACAATGATTTAGGTGAGATACTATAGATCAACGGAAGGATATAAGAGTCCTCTTTCTAATGAAATTGGTTTCATCCAATTTGGATATCGGAGTAAAACGTTATGGTTGATCTACTTCAGACTATCAAAACAGTCCACCAAATGATAGATTCGAGAATTATTTAATTTTTAAGGGCGTTTTGGTCATTTTTCCTCACTCAAAATCCATCCAAACCCTATATTAAAGCCTATTGGAAGCATTATATGTTATATTTCATCAAATTCCCTAAAAAAGAAAACCCTAAGCTCCTGCATCCAACTTCAAGAACCCCCAAAGTTCACCATTAATTCTGCAAATTTATTCAAGATTCCAATTCCTAGTTCAAGAACTTCAAGAACAACAAAGTTCACCATTAATTCTGTAAATTTATTCAAGATTCCAAGTTCTTAGTTCAAGAAATCCAAGAACCATCATTCAAAGGCACGATTAACATCTCAAAAATGAGTATCGATCTAAAGTTCATCATTCAAGGTATGTGGGGTTTCGCAACAAGAACTCTCTTTCATTCTTGTGCCCAAAAGTAATTTTCTTTACAAAAGCATGATTTTTATTTGATTTTTATGAATTTCAAGCATGAACCCATATCTTATGATGATTATTATGAAATCTTGATGTTTATGATTTTGAAAGATGAATTTACATGTGTGATGATATAAAGCATGAATCTTGAACGATATTTATCATGATTTGGATATTTAGGTCGTTAATCCCCATTGGAAATTGTGTTTTTTTGAGAAAGTGTGTGTTATAAGCACGTTGATGTGGAATATTTGAGATATTTTGAATGATTTGACTTTTTGGTCGTGAATGAGTTATTTTGAACTCGACTGTGAAAGAAATCCATGTTTTTATTGATTATAATAAAGGGGTAGCAAATTGGCTCCCGATGAAAATTGTTGAAGTGTTTATTGTGAATTTTCTTTAATGTGAGCCTGAGGCTGATTTAAATTTCTGATCTAAGTCCGGGAGTAATATTTAGCACCGAGTGGGAGGTATAAAGTGACCTTACTTCCCTAGAACTACGTGCCCCCATAGGATGTGAGCCTGAGGATGATTTATATAGTGATCACTAGTGTTTTTGAATTGATACTGGAAGTCCTTCGATGGCAAGGATAGGAAGGCTCTCCCCAACGTGGGTTGTACGTTGGACTCCATGTAGCTCACATGGTTTATGTCGGTTATAGGATCTCCCAGTGTGTGTGTGTTTCCTTGTGTCTATGGTGAATGGTGAAGTGATTTGAAAGTGGAATTGTGAAAGTTATTCTTTCAAAAGATTTAAATGATATTTACATTATGAGAATTGATATTCTTGATGAACTGAAAGTGATTGACAAATTATATGATGACTCACATGTGTTATTGTACTTATTTCATCCTCTCATGATTTTGATGATTTAATTCGAGATAAGTGAGTCATCTATATCAGCATGCATAATTTTATAAACTGTGATGATATTAAGATATAATTTTATATATGTATTGCATCCCAATATGCTCGGTATTTTTCCATGGAACTGACCCACATATTCGTATGTGGGCTACATTTTCTCAGAATGTAGGTACAAGGTATAGTTGTACCTTCAGATCCAGTTAGTTTGTGGTATCCAGTCAGCAAGTGATGAGTCCTTTTGATTCAAGGGTTTGGGTTAGTTATGCAGAGTTTATAGTGTTGTATTTTCTGTATTCAGTCGTATTGAGTTGGGGTAGTCGGGAGTCATGACCTGGCTACCTACAGTCAGTACTAGTAGAGGCTTCATAGACAGTTAGTAGAAGTTGATGTATTTTGTTTCAATTTTGGTTGTAAAGGCAAAATTGTAATCCTGTAAAATTCCATTTTTGTATCGATCAGATTTAGAAAATAGTTAATTTCTGCTGATTTGTATCAATTTGTATTTTTATTCAGTTTCTTATGAGTTATGCCAGTAGAAGGGTTAGCTTGGGGTCACTTGTGACCTTAAGCACTGTGTGACGTCTCGGGACCCGATTTCAGGGCGTTACACTTGAGTTTCTTGCATTTAGTAGAAGTGTAGAGTCTTCTCAGCTTATGATGCTTAGATTTAGGATTTGTTTGAGGATGAAGAAGGCTTTAGTGTGGGGTGGTGATGTTAGGTGTATTTATGCATTCTAGTGTTACTATTCTAGCCTATCTAGCCTTTTTTTGAGGATAATTCATGTTCTTAATGTGTTGATAATGAGATAAATGTGCATCTAAGTGTCCATGTATATTTTTACAATGTTTAAAGGTGTTTTCACATGAGTTTTGATTTAAATTGATCATTTAGAAGTCAACTGAGAAAACTAGTGTGACTAGCTTGAGCTAGGTGTTTGTCTAGTCTATCGTGTTGAGTTATAACTTGTTTAATGAGTTCCTAAGGTTTTTATTATGTTTTTATATGTGAAACAACTTAGTCATAATGTTCAAGGGTGAATTGGATCATGAAAAGAATCAAAACAACAATTTAAAAATAAAAGTGAAATTAGCCTATGCTTAGCTCATGTTTCTATTTCATCGTGTTGGATATTGTTTTTTTTTTATCTCTAAATTGTTGTGTTTAATGCTATAATATGATTTATGAATGGATTATGATGATATATCAAGGATATACAAGTTTTAAATCAAGTGGAAACAACTCAAAAAGGCTTGGAATGGATCAACAAAAGTACAATACACAACTTGGGTGCAATTTAGATACCTGAAATGTCATGGGAAAGTGATAGCAGTAAGATTTTCCATTTGGCGTGTTCTATGATTCAAAAGATTCATAAGGGACCCAAAATAGTTACCCCTTGCAATGAGGGCGCGTCGAGATATCCACACCCATTTTTAATCCTTCCGACGCGACCTACATTCTGATTTTCAGCCTGTGCGTCGTGACTTTCACTCCCATTTGCACAACTCGCAATGCAAGGTCCACTTTATACATGGACAAGAATTATAATTGTGTCCTACATGGATTGGGACGACTTGGATGCTATAAATACATCTACGTAAACATTTTTATTCATCTGCGGACGTCATAGAACATCAAAGAGGTTGCTACAACTTCATAACTTAGGTTCGTATTATTTTACTTTAGTTCATTCATGTCCTTATTCGTTGATTACAATATTGTGATTACGATTATGACTATGTATGTCTAAACGCCCTCTGTCTGGGGTTGAAGCAAAGAACATGAGTATTATTATTTTGACTTAAGTTCATTTGATTTTCTTATCACTATTGGTTGTTTGTTTATTCTTATGATAACTATTTTAAGGATTCGCAACCCTTAGAATACATCCATTGTCAATTTTATGAAATCGAGAGAGGGAATAGGGAGATAGAACATGGGAGTAAACAACGTATGGTTTGTGTTTCTTTATGAAATAAGGAATTCAAATTAATATCTAGGATAGGGATATACTTAGATGCCTTGATTCATGTGTAGGATGATATTTGTAAAGAACTTAAGTAAACTATTACATCCTTGCTCAATGATGTAGTTTTAAGGTTCGACTTAGGTAGAGGATTAGAGGTGGGGAAACCATAATCCTGCAATTAACCCTATGAATCAACAACCAAGATTAGCAAGTTAAGGAATGAAATTCAATAACATAGTATGATTGTTCGAAGTGCTTTAACCTGGGTTTTTCTCCATTGATTGTCTCAAGTATTTTAAATTAATTATTGTTTACTTTATTTTTAATTTACAAAATTCAAAACTCTCTTTTTGGTTACTCTTTCACCAATTAAATCTGAACTGTGAACTAGAATTAAATCGTTGTTAAATCAAGTCTCTGTGGGATCGATACTTGGCTTCTTGAAGGCCACTTTACTACTTGATAAGAACACATACACTTCCGTATGTGCTTGGGCGGTGTCAATACCCGTCATGGCCATGCCCTAGTTTGGGTTGTGACACTCATGCTAAACCTTGTTCCTCATCCCAGCATCTTATATATATATATATATATATATATATATACATACATACATATATGTTTATGATTATGTGCATATGGTTTGGGTGATTTTTGGATCGATTGACCATGACATTGTTTTATCCCTTTCCTGAGTAACATGCTAGCACTCACCCTGCTAACCGTCTTCAGATGTTGTGTGCCCACGTGATTCAGGGTTCAGAGACACTTCTACTTCTTTGCGCAGTCATAGGTGATCCTTCATTCTCCTCAAGGCCTATCATTTTTAAGTATCATTGTATTTTTATCTTTGATTATTCTTATGGATTCCTATTTGTCTGCAGTCGATGGCATGTCCCAACCAAGGTTATTCTTGGATATAAGAGGCTTTATGGATAACTATGGATTGGGATGTTTGTTCGGATCTTTAGAACCTTGTCTTGGTTTACTTATCTTCCTTATATCTATTTTGTATTGCTTCCACAGTCATACTATTTATTTTTTATGATTGGCTAGGCTAAATGTCATGACCCAAATCAGGGCCTGGTTATGGTGGGTATCTCCAGTCCAACAAGGACCAGAAACTACCTCCAAATACCCAAACCACTGACTACCTTACACCCCTTTTCGGATGAATTTTGAACATATTACAAGATAAGACAATATTAATTTAAATACATTATGGTAAGTCTATAACCAAACCGACTATCAATAACCAAACAACCAACCAATACCGTCTATGTCCACAGTAGTCCAAAAAAGCTTTTAATCAAAACCAAATAATATCCTCCACCATATCTAAAACCAAGACTAAATGAAATAGTAAAGACGTAAAGAGATCAATATCATGAAATGGGGTCTTCCAAAGTATAGAATCTCACCACTTTAGTCTTACTCAAAAATTGTCCCTGAATCACCTAGTGAGTAGGAGGAGTGAAAGTATGGTCGGTTCCTACATCGCGTGAGGATACAATTTCTAAAGATGTTTAGCAAGGTAACGCTAGTATGTAACTCAGGGATAAAGATAAAGTAATGCCATCAATCCAAAACCAATTCAAACCAATGCACATAACCATATGCAAATACATACATATATAGGTATATATTGTGCCAGTATAGGGAACAAGTTTAGCATACACTTTAAAACCTTAACCTGGGTTTCATTGCATTATAATCCACCCACAGGCTATATGGATCTAGTGTTACCCTTTGGATGGGCCCTAGCGCATATTAGTTGCATGAACTAGAGATATTATAGGCGGTAGGGGATTTCCTTATACCCTTCGCCCTCTATGATACATATGTAGGTGAATATACTTGGGGGATTCCCTTGTACCCCCTAAGCACATGGTAATCAAGATCAATCCTCATGTCGGTAAACATGAGTTTCCAGTGTTAACCATTCGAACTCAAACCTTCACTGCTAGCTATCACAAACCCTTCTATTGCCCAATTAAAACATTTAAAACATAACCAAACCACCAATTCCAAGATTCAATTATTAAGGAATTGTTAAGTGGTATCTTCATATCAACTATAGCTTACAAGCAATATCATTAAGCCAACATTCTAGGGATTCAGATGTACTCCATAGACTCCATTATAAAAATCACTTGAGG
The DNA here is from genome assembly GCA_030864225.1 of Capsicum baccatum var. pendulum. Lineage (NCBI taxonomy): Eukaryota > Viridiplantae > Streptophyta > Magnoliopsida > Solanales > Solanaceae > Capsicum > Capsicum baccatum. The sequence continues at coordinate 74,415,316 of CM061561.1, read as the reverse complement.
GATTCCCGTGTACCCCACAAGGTTTTCTAGACCATTATTGTCAAATTAACCCATTAATACATGCATTAACGTCAAGGATTAAATCAAATCAAGTGATAATACTTATTCTAAAACCAATTATGCAAGTGGGTTGAGGTTTTTACCAATTTCCATACCAAACCAATTAATTTGGGGATTTCTTTTTACCCCTATTTCCATGATTTATGAATTTAGGGATTCCATTATACCCATTTCTATACACCATTACCATTCACCCCAAATCATTTATCAACCATCAATTTAAGCAAAACAATTCCATAATATCATAGAAGAAGCATTTTTAAACAATTCATATTCAAAACCCTTAATCCATAGTTCAAATCTCGATCATAAAAACCATATAAAACTTATCAAAATCATGAAATTAAGATAATACAATTATAGGGTAAGAGTAACAAGCCTGAATTACAAAGATTTATGGAGAGAAATCAACCGCTTAAGCCCCTAGGTGACCACTTCTTAGAAACCCTAATTTCTTCTTTGAGAGGATTTGAGAGATCTTTGAGAGGTTATTTGATTTGTTTTTGAGTGCTAATGATACCCTAAAGGTGTTATAAGACGTGGGTTTCAAGTTGGGAAAGAGGGAAAATGTCTGTAATACCCTCAACTTAAAAGCTAAAATAAGTGTCGCCTTTGACTATGAGTCAACCATTGACTCCTAGCCACATCTTACAACATGTCACCATGATTTATAACTAAGATAGTGACCAGAACCCCTATACACTATCAACCTTACAACTCAATAAGCTTATTCATATCGAGATCTTACGATTGGATATCCTATGATTTGAACCTACAACTCATAATAAGTCCTTACAATAAGTCCTTACAGCTCTTGGTGATCCACTTGTACTCAGAGCAGAACTTTGCCACTAAGTTTCTAATTTGATTATGACCAGGGTCCCTACGACCTATAACCATATCTCACGACTCGTCACCATGAGTCATGACCAAGGCAGTGAGCCCAAAGCTCAAGAATTTTCAAGGGCCAAAATCTTAAGACGTCACACTAAGGGGGTGGTATCCAGTCCTTGGTGGATTTGAGATACCCATCACAACTAGGCCCTAGTTTGGGTCATGACATGTTTAGTATCAGAACACGATTCAGGGTCGTTAGGTGTCCATAAAGTTATGTCGAATAGAGTCCTTTTTATGGGTGTATAGGACGCCATAGTTATAAGAGAAAGGCCATGGGGCATTTACGAAATGTTTCTCATTCTTTCATACTCTCAATAGTACCATAGTGTTGTTCATATCAAAGTTATCTGACTTTTATCCTTGCTCTAATATTGTTGGTGATGTCTCATTATCTAAGCAATACAAGTGCAAGGGTGTAGGTTCCTAATGATGTGATATTTTCTGATTGAGTCATCAAAAAGATTATGAAATAGCACAAGAACTTAAAAGGAGACCATGAGTGCATTAAGGTATGTTGATTAAAGCGTATACCTCTATTTTCATAAATTGTTCTTTCAAACCCGAGGTAAGATGTGCATTTACACCCTTTCAAAGAATTTATTGCAAACGCTTCACTTAAGGGGAAAGCTATGTATCCAAATTTTGGGATATTAATTTCATTTTATAGGTACCTTAAATAGGGGTGTTATGACCTATGCGTAGTAGGATGATCCTAAATTTAGTGGCATAAATTCATAAGTTTAAAAGTTGAAGTGTAACTCTTCAGTGAAATGGGGAAGTTGTGTTTGCGTAACCATGAGTGAGTGAAGGGGTGGTATGCTATTATTATGATTGATTATGGTTGAAGAAAAAACTATAGATTTTATGGTAGTTAGTTGAGGAAGTGATTAGTTATGATGATTTAGGATCTATTTGAAATAGGGAAGGATCGTATGATGAATAGTTATCATAATAGTAAGATTATTCATAGTTTGTGAATAGTAGGATAAATTGGCTAATACCTTATAAATTTAGCTATTACTTGGGGAAATTCTTAGAAAGAGGAACTTAGTGACATTTATAGCATTTTTGAATATAGATGGGTGTATGCATGGGTAAGTGGATGTAATTTGAGAGAGGTGAATCTTCTATAGACCATAATCAGTTACATTATAAGATTAAGATCGTCTATCCTTACTATGTGGTTTTACTACAATGATGGTCCCTTGGTTTTTATTTTGTTATTGTAAGCGAGTTTAGTGGGTGATAAGGTATGTAGTAAATTTGTAAGGTGTAGTAGTCATGTTGTGTAGAATATATGGTTGTAGGTCGTAGAGAAGCGAGTGAGAAATATAGGTTGATTTTCCTTAGTGTGTGGGATGTATCATCAGTGGTACATGATTGATTCTAGATGCTAAGCTTAAACTTTACGTGTTGATTGTGGTGAAAAGGATATTAGCTTGAGGATAGTGATGCAGGATTAAGAGTGAATTAGTAGGCTTGATATAATGTGTGTAATATCTTAGATTGATGAATTATGTAATATTGGAGTAGGTAATTGTGATGTATGTGTGTATATATATGAAGACTAGTGTTGGATTAATAATTTGTAATAGCCAGGGTGTTTGTGAAGTCTAAATTATACTTAAAAGATCCTACAAACCCCCTATCTTAAGCGTAAAACACTTTAGAAAGAGTTTGGGTGTATTGGAGGAAGGTTTGGAACCCAAAATAGGTCGTGCGTCGGTAAGGGGTGGGTTTGATTTGGTTTCATGCCATGAGGTAGCCCGCAAAGGGTCACTACCTCATCTTTGTGCTAGGATTTATCCCACAAAGCTGAGGCTTTATGTTGAGCATCGTGCCGTAGACCTAGGGGTTCACCTTGAGATAAACTTATGTGATGTGAAATATTTTAGAAGGGGATATGTGGTGATAAATCTTGTGAAAATGAACGAAGTTATTGCATTTTGGGTGGGGAGAACCATAAAGTTGGTGTAGTAAAGATAGGCTTGAATGTTGTTATTGATAGATACACAAACCATAGCGTTATGTGGCTAGTACTCCTTAATTAAAACATGTAGTTGTTTGATAATGAGATGGAGTAGTATTCTAGGAGGAGTGTAGCGTATAGGGTTTCATAGCTTAAGTTAACACCTTTTAACAATGGGTTAGGATTCATCATGGGAGTTATATGTAGCTAGACTCAAGATCTTATTGCCTTGTGTTGTGGGGGGGATTATAAGACTGAAACGGTGAAGTGTGGTATCCGAAGTTGAATTAATAGTTGAGAAGTATTATTATATTTAAGTGTTATTATGCATATCATTGGAGGTGGAGAATCCTTCTATTCTTATATCCCACAAGAATCTTGCATCATGACTTATATCAATCTTAATTAGGCTAATGATTTTTGAAAAATCTATACCTTAATTTTGAATGGTTATGTTCCATAAACTCATGTCCTATATCATGGCTATGCTAAATTGGTTATCTCATGATTCATGCTTGCACGATTTACTTAGTATTATCACAAAGCTCTTGTGAAACTTATGTATATTTGGTTAGGGTGAACTCCTAAGGCAAATTTAGATCCTTTATTATGTACTTCTAAGATTCAAAAGGTTCCTATCTATTATTTGAGGATGAATGATTCTAAGGGAGAGATAATGTAACACCCCACATTTTTAGGCATATGCATATAGATTCGAACCCAATGATTTCTATATACATATGGAAGTATGATCAGTTATATAGTGTGCAAACATCCTTGGATATTTATTGAAATCTCAAAAATCTCCTAGCTCAAAGTTGAGTTGAGAACTTTCCAACCTATTGAGTTTTAGTTTATGATTTTACTTGGTTCAACTTCCAATTACTATTACTCTTAGAATATAATGAGTTATATGTCACATTATATATCAAATTAAAGCCCTTTGATTCCTCTTTCTAACTCCATCTATCGTCGCTAATCCAAGTTCGAAGTCAAAAGTTATAGGCATTTTAGTGAGACATTATCCAGGGTGTACGATTGGATCGCGAGGCAATGTTGGTACATTGTATTTTGGATTACGGGGCAAAGCTAGTGCTGTGAGTTCGGGATCTTGGCGTGAGCCTCACTTCCTAGATGTTAAAATATATTTTTCCCATGTTAAATCAAGGGCAAAATGGTCCTTTCCCACCCTATAACTTCCCCTATCAATTTTAAAACCCTAAGGTCATCCTAAACTACTCGAAGGCTCTAAAAACTCCTCATCCTCTTCCTCCCAAGAACTTCAAGAAGGATTTCTTAATTTCAAGGCTTTTAGGTTTAAATCCTCTTATCTTTTTCAAGGTTTCTCTCTAATTAAGGCATGTATCTCTTCTCTAAAACTTGTTTTTCTAAATTATATATTTAAACTTGTTATCTATGTGATTAATTGTTGGTTTTGAGTTTAGGTTGAGGACTTTTGGATGTTAATGGTTAAATTGCTTTTTCCAGGGTTTCTATGGATCATTCATGCTTTGAATTGATAGTTTTTAAACTAATTGGGTGCATGGGTGTAAAGATTGGAATGTACGTCATGGATTCCCCCAAATTGATTTGATAAAATTACGTCGGTTGTGTATTCCCCCACCTGTATGGATTCATGTAATTGCATTAGTAATGACCTCAACCCAACCCTATGAAATTGGCTTTAAAACATGGATTATGCATATTGAAACCAAACTTGAACTATTCAATTGCATAAAAGGCTAATGGAGTACAAATGGCTTTAAAAGGACTTTATCGCCACGATTCTATTTTAATTGGACCATGGGCTCATGAATTCCCCCAATTTGATGGTCAATTGAAATGGCATTATTATATTAGCTTGCAAGTGAAATTGACATGATTTACCAATGGTATATGCCTTAATGGATGGCCTTTGTTTTAATGAACGGGAATGTGTAAATATTTTAATTTGGGCTTAAAGGGGGTTGTGTAGATCGTCGTGGATGGTGGAGGTCCAGGAGGGACCGATATTGGAAACCATGTTTGCCATCGTGGGTCTTTATGAACGTGTGCATAGTTCATAGATTATATTTATATATATATATATATTGGAATGGCTGGAGCCTTAGTGGCTTTAACTCTTTCTCGAATTTCTCTAGTTCGTGCGGCTAACACACACTGGGACCCAACCAGCAGGGAGGGACCAGAACCCAACTAACTAAGGGAGATAGACCCATATAGCTCGTGGTTGTTTGGATGATGAAAAGCTACATAGTCTAGGTTAAAGATTTTGAATCTCATGCTAAACCTTGTTCCCTATCCCAGCATGTTTATATATATAAATATATATATATATATATATATATATATATATATATATATATATATATATATATATATATATATATATATATATATATATATATATATATTTATGTATAAATATGATTGTATGCATATGGTTTGAATAATTTTGGAATTGATTGATCATGGCATTGTTTTATCCCTTCCCTGAGTTACACGATAGTGCTCACCCTGCTAATTATCCTCGGACGTTGTGTCCCTACGCGATGCACGGTTCAGAGATACTTCTACTTCCTTGTGAAGTGATAGGTGATTTCTGGATTGTCAGTGGTCATCTTTGAAGTGGTGAGCCTCCATAGGCCTATCAATTTAAAGTATTATTGTATTTATGTCTTAGATTATTCTTTTGGATTCCTTTTTGGCTACAGTTGGGATAATTTCCCGTCCTAGGTTGTTCTTGGATATTAGAGGTTTTGTGGATAACTATGGATTGGGATGTTTGTTCGGATCTTTAGAACCTTGTCTTGGTTTACTTATCTTTCTTATATATTTTTTGGATTGCTTCTGCTATCAAACTATTTATTGTGTTCTGATTGGCTACGCTATGGGTGTGGTCTTTGTTCTTCGACTTACTTGAGATACCCATCACAACTAGGCACTAGTTTGGGTCGTGACGACATCACTACAATTGTAGAACTTGCCTTTGAATGTTTTCTTATTCTGCTCTTTCACTGGTCCAGATGACTTCTCTATTTTTTATTATTTGGAGGATCATCCTTAACAAGATTTGCCACCATCATTGATGATCTCTCATTCAACTCATCATCCTCTACTATCTTGGGATGACTCATAAGATCTTTCAAACTAGATAAATGATTTTCAATCATTATTTTTCTGGAATATGAGGATCAATACTTGAGCACATTTGCATTTCAAGTTAGGTCAGCCAAAATGACATTATTTGCTGCCATTCTTTGATGTTCACACAAAAATATTTTTTTTCGATTTGTCTGTCATTTTCATTACTAGAGCAATGTCTGAACGACTTAATGACACAGCATTGGTTGTTGTTGGGACAACATCATTCACAACTGAATCAATTTGTTATTCAGATGCATTCATCATTTTCCTGTCTATCTTTGATATACACTTTAGTATTTCAAAATACTAACAATAAGGACTTTAATCTTTAACAAATTTGTTTCTATTCAATGATGAAGTTTTTATATCCTCAAATCATCAATCGAATGAACTTTAAAACCAGACGAAGTTTTTATAACTTTAAATCAGAATCAAATTCAAACAGAGTGAAAACCGATAAGTTTTAAACTCCAGAAACCTATAAAGAGAGTTTATCGAATTGGTGAACATTTTATATTCTTCTAACATAATTCATACTATTTCTCGGTGAAGTTTTTTTATTCTTCTAACCGAGGGAGTAGAAATCAAAAGATTTTAGTCTCCATAAAATCAGACCCAATACAGATAACCAAATACTTGATTTATAAATGGTGGGAAAAAAATCTTTCATTCACCAAACAAACACAAAAAAATAAATATGTTTCTAATTTCTTAAGATTGTTGTTTTTCTCGGGTTTAGTAAAATCTGTATTTTTTAACAAAAACTTCAAACACATGATCAAATAATCATATGAACAATCAAATGAAGTTTAAACACTATATTTACAACTTTGAATTTTTAACAATAATTTCAACCCAACTTATGAACATCAATAAAATGAAGTTCAAATTATTTTCTGAAAAATAGCAAAACCAATTGTTAAAAACTTCAACACAAGTTCAACAAACTTATGAACTATCAAAATTAAGTTCTAAGAACTTCAAATACAAGTTCAAACTATTTTCTAGAAAAATAGTAAAACCAACTTTAAGAAAAAAAAATGAAACAGAAAGATGTAAATCCACCGAATTCACAGTGTGTCTTTAAGGAAATTATTCCCCTCAAGTACCTGAGGTTATGGAATATATCCTTCCATGATAAAATGAATCACTTTGATAGAGTAGTGGTACCTCAAATTCTATTGAGCTACGAATGCACTCAATGGTAGCAAATCACACTAGAGTTTTTTTCGAGAAAGAGGAGTATTTTTTTTCAAAATTTCATTTCTATATCTGCGAAAAAATTTAGGTATTTATATCCATCGAGGTGTTGCTTCATGAAGAGAAGCAATGGTTCAGAAAGGTGCACCCCTTCTAAAGGTGCAACTCTTTGAAAATTTTGCAACCCTTTGGAATGGTCATAACTATCCAATTCAAAAAGGTGTCTATTCAAATTGCATCCCTTATATTGGTTCCTTTTTGGAAAAAAAACCTATTCATTTTTCATTTACACCTCTTAAAAATTTAATACTTTTGTCATATAGTTATCTTCTGATAGTCAAAACAATTTCAATATCTAAACTACCTGTGTGCTACAGGAGCAAATAATTTGATTCTGATGGAAATTTTGCTTTCTTGTTTTGCCTATTCTTGTTCTTGATTTTGTTGCGGAGGGTTATATGTATGTGGGGTTTCTGATAAAGCTTCTATCTTGATTCTTGAAATTGTTCTGTTGGGTGTTATTTTCTTGTTATGTAAAGGGGGAGTCACAAGTTTAGGTTGTGGTTTCTAAGATTTTTGAAGGATTTTAATGGACTCTAAATGTTAAATATTATTTGTGATGGACATTGGAAGGATGATTTTTGGCTACATTTGTGCTATTGAATGGAAAAATTAAGTCCTTTTGCTAAATATTCTTCGTCTTGGTCGTTATCTAATGATTTTTGTATTGTCAATTAGATAATTATGTTTGTTTTATGCACAGGCCCAATGCACAATGCTCCATTATAAAATTACAAATATATAATAATATTTTAAAGTACACTACACCATGTCATAATGCTTCTATACTCTTTACAAAGGTGTGTTAAAAGTGACTGGGGTGATGCCTCTCCAACGACCAATTCAGAGCCTCTGTTATTTTGTCTTTTCACCATACTATTTGTCAAGAAAGCATGTACTATTATATGCATTGTGTTATTAAGTAGTTTGGTCTTACAATTATGTTGCATAACTTGTTCGAGTCAATACTATCTTGAACTCTTTCATTCCTAAGCCCGAAGACTTGGTGGTTGCACTACAACAAATGGTTTAACCATTTTAAGTGACAGTCCTTTAACACAATAGTGATTTAATATCCACACTAGAAAAATTTAAAAGGATCTATATACATTGGTCACTGACTTGTATATAAATTTCTCTTTAAGATATAGGGAAGATAGAAGAAAAGGCAAGAGTTGACCATTCCCCTTTGAGAGTTCCTCCATATTCAATCAATATTGAATAAAAGATAGTGTAATATCCCTACAAAAATAGAATTCACATTAATTTTTTTATTAAAAAGTAACCATGCTTAAGTATCCTGGATACTTGAGCATTGATGATTCTCTACATAATATCATTTGAACTAAGGAATCATAAATAAGAAAATAGCTCACTTACACGGTATGAACAATAGATCATCTTTCATTGTATTCAGTGAAAATGATTTTTCAATATGTAGCAAAAGTATTACATAAAGAATATCAAAGACAAAAAAATATTCAAAACTCACTATACATTAAACATACCATTCTTTTAGAATTCATTCTAAAGCCCAAAATTTTGTAAAGAGCAACTTCACTAATATTACATAGTAAATTTATATTTATAGGTATGTTTAATTTCTCAGGTTATAACGACCTAAAAATTTGATGAAATATGTAAAATTTGTGATTTTATATGACTTGACTATTTTACCTCTTTCCGTAGTTGCATTATAATTTTTTGAGGTATGAAAGTGATTGGAATGGTTTTTGATGCATTTTGATACTATTTATGTGATATTGTGGTTTTTGATCGCCTCGAGAGCCTTATTTTAGACTTATAGAGATATCTTTTGATCCGTATGATAGATCGTCAAACAAACTATACTAGTAGCTCTGAAATATCAATTTTAGGATAGGTAGGCCTTTGGTTTGAGTCCCGGTGCACCCGAGCTCATTTTGACCTATTGATCGAAAAGTTAAAAAATTAAAAATATAGGTGTGGGACCCACATTTGATCGAAAAAACCTCGGATGAAAAATTCAACTTCGCCAGCAGATCCGAAATGTCTATTTTAGGGTGTTAGCATATTTGATATGATTTTACGGCTTTTAAATCTCATTTCGATCCTTGTTTTGAAAAATTGTGGTTTTGGATTTTGGGGGTCAACTTTGTGAAAATGATATTTTTTTGAAAATCTGATACCGTCATCATGTCTGAATGTCTAATTTAATGTGTTTTCATAGTTCATTTGCATATATCAAACTCTGAACGAATTCTGAGTACCCTATCAAAGTTCGAGTACCCCGTCATTGGGAAGCTGTAATACCCTCGATCTTTTCCTTAAGTTTAATTTTGTCTCTAGAAGGCTAAGGAATGACTTCCTAAGTGTGTAACATTTAAACCATATAGAATTTTCCTAATTTTGACTTTTTATCGTGTGTGAAATTTAATTATCTTTTCAACGATATAAGATCCTCCCAAATCCGATAACCCGGCAAGAAGTTATGGCAAATTTAAGTTCTAGTCGTAAAACAGCGTCATTTTAGTGCTTGGCGCATCGCAGAGAGGGTCTATTTGGCAATTGTCAAATTTCAGTAGCCTAGCACGATTGTGGCATGTCGCACTGAAGTTCTAGGTCTCAATCAGTGGGACAACGCGATGGTTCCGCGTCGCAGTGACCCCAATATTCTCATTTGTCAATTTCTAGTGAGCCACTGCGATAATGGCGCATCGCGGTGGCCCATAAAATCAAGTTTTTTAGTTCAATTTTTTCAGCTTCGTACAGAAGTTAAAAAGGGCACTTTGGACTTTTTTCAAGCCTCTTAAACCGTACAAATACCAAATTGAAGTCATTTACAAGCATTCTATTAGGTTTTTCTCAAGTTTTCTCTCAACAAAAACCCTAAGTACCCAGAACCTCTTCCAAGAATCTCAAGAATCCACCGTAGCTTTCACAAATTTAGTTGGGATTCAAGGTTTCCAAGTCAAGGGCTTCAATAACCCTCATTCAAAAGTACAAGAAAGAGTCTCAAGCAAGCTTATTTATCAAAGTTCATAATTCGAGGTATGTGGGGTTTGAACAAGAACACTTCTTCCGTTCTTGTGCCCAAAGTTTTGTTTTTTCTTAAAAGATTTTAATGTTTCAAGATGAATTATCCCTAAATAGCTATATTTCAAGTAAATGAGATTATGGATTTGTTCAAGTACGGAATTATATGATAATACACCTATTTTATGATTTGAATTGAGTTTAATGTTATGAATTGCATATTCCTTCCATGATTGATGTTTGGAATACTCTTAAGGTTGAAGTCATGATTTACCCTCTATTTTGAATTGAGATTTCTTGAATATGTATACATGTTTTAAGGTCCAAAAATGAATTTTGAATATATTCTATAGTATTTCAAGAATGGTATTGATATCTCCATATCATTGAAGTTTCAAAGCTTGTTAAAGATAGTCTACCAAAGTTTAAACAAGAACATTGATTTTGATCCTAAGTTAAGAAAGAAATCCACATCTTGTGATTTAAGTTAAAGTGAAGCATATTGGATCCCATTTCATAATGTTGAATTGTATAAGGTGGATTTTCCTAAAAGTTCTGAGCCTAGTATGGGATTAGTACTTAGCACCGAGTTGGGCTTGATTCCGAGGTCTCATGCCCCAGAACTACGAGTCACCATAGGATTTGATTTACCCTAAGTGGGTTAATCTAGTGATACTAAAAGTTAAGGTTTTACTCCGATGGCAAGGATAGAACAGCTCTCCCCAACGTGGACAAGACATTGGACTCCATGTAGCTCACATGGTTTGTGTCGGTTAGATGAAACTCCCAAGTTTCCTAGAGTCTCAAGTCTTAAAGTTCTTAAAGTTTTAAGTCTTTGAGTTTCAAAGAAGCTCCTTGTTTTCAAAAGACTAAAGTGTAAGTTCTAAAAGTTGTTGTTTTACGAGTTCAACTAGTTTACAAGCTTGAGATCAAAGAAAGAATACAGATTTAGAACAAAGTGTTATGGCTCATGTGATTTATACTACATGTTTCATTATTCATGATTCATAAGAGTTTTATTCAAGCTGTGTGAGTCATCTACAATGCCATGTATGTTTTCTATATAGATTTATTGTATTGATATTTAGCTCCATACACCCCCATATACTCAGTACATTCCTAAGTGTTGATCCGCATATACGTCTATGTGCTACATTATCTCATAATGTAGGTTCAGGTGCTCAGTCCCAGCAGAGTAGTGATCCCGAGTACCTTTATCTACATTTCCACTGTGGTGAGTCCTCATGGTTCAAGGGCCTATCTCCAGACACTTCAGTATTTTTAGTAGTTGTTCTACTGTTTTCAATTCAGTTTGAGTCAAGTGGGGCTCTGTCCCAATGGCTCTCTAGTTTTTTGAGTAGTAGAGGCTTTGTCAGACTAGATGGTCAGTATGTTTAGATTTGCAGTATTTTCTTACCTTTACAGTACTCATTCAGATTTTCGTTAGACGTGATATGACATGATTCCTTATTTTGCTCTCATTATCTTTAAGTAAGATTTATACTAAGTGGCAGGCTCAATGGGTTATCTTGGATCTACTTGTAGCCTTAAGCACCGTGTGACGCTCCGAAATAGGATTTCGAAGCATTACAGAAGCTAGATTAACACTTATGTCTTGATTTTATTATATATTTAAGGTAAGAATTCACCCTTTTCTTAATAATTTCTCAAAACCCCAAAATCTTAGAGCTTGATTTTAAATCCCAATTTCACTTCTTTTCACTTGAATAATATTTTTATCTTATAAATACTAGTTTTTCATCAATTTAATATTTAAAATAACTCTGATTCTTAATTTTAACCCGATTTTAAAGATTTTATCCGGTAAAGCTCAAAAATGATTTTTCTTCAATTTTAACCTCATTTTTTACTCAATTTGACTTGAGTTTTTAGATGTAGGTTTTTAAAAATATGAAAAATATGTTTTTGAAGTAAATTTCTAAATTTTCTCTTCTTTTTTGAAAACCCATTTCGGGGATTCGTTTTAACCCCGAACCAAAAGTAGTCAATATGGGTGTCGTTCATTTTATTTTGACGTGTAGATTTTATATTTGATGTTTTTAGTAGATTTTGGGATCATTCATGAAAATTAAGATCGTGAGTTCAAAGTGTAGTGGATTGATTTCGTCTTTTAAGGTAGGTTATGGCTTAACTCTTTCAGACTATACTGTCTAGTAAATGATTATACAAAATGCATGTTAAGGGTGGAAACTAATCATGAAAAAAGGCTATTTATGTGTTGTGCCCGTGTGGGGGCCTATATGTGATGTAATTGTCGAAATTGAGTTAGTATGTGATATGTGTGATAGTGTGGGGTCCTGTGTAATATTAAAAGCCTTAAATACATGTGAATAATTGTATTGTGTTGTTAAGATGCTTACTATGGATCATTAGTGTATTTTTATTATATTCATGCTTTATTGGCATATGAGACATGTGGAAATTTATGGATAAAGCTGAAATAATGAGTGGATATTGACTCACGTGGTTGTAGAAATAAATCATTGTGGTTGGTTGTGAAAATATATCATGTGGTTGGTTGTGGAAATATATCATATCGTTGGTTGTGAAAATACTCATTGTTATTGGTTGTGAGCATTATATCCTCATATCATACTCACTCATGAAACATTAGTACCACTGTGGCAACATCTGAGAAACACTGGCAACACCTTTGTAAAACCCTCCCCAAGGGATGTGCTAGGGAGGAGATATTGTAACACCTTATAAAACTTTTTCTAAGGGGTGTTCCAGAAAGGAGATATGAGATATGTGGATTGTATACGGGTTGACGAACCCCTCATGGATCTTGCGTTGGGAGGCTTGCCTCCGTAGGTTTATATGGGGATTGTGCGACGATCCCGAAGGTTGTGCGATTACCTCGTGCATCATCATCATCATCATCTTCATATACGTAGGACTTACGTTATTGTGTTTATATTGTGTTGTATTTCCATATTGACTTTCCCTTTATGTAATTGCCTCATCTTCTTTTACTTGTATTTGATGATCTTGTAGATGCATGTTCCCCTTGTTCTACTTATATGTGATATAATGCATACTTGTGTTCTATCTAGTTGTGGTGTTGCAATATATGTGATATATTAGAACTGTTAGTGCAAGTGGTGTGGGCTATTGTTGTGGGATATTTTCTGATTGCAGATGGCGTACCCTTAGTGTATATTTTGTATGCTTTGTTTATTACTTTGCTCGACCGGTCTATGATACCTACTGAGTACAAGTGGACCATAATCATGTCTACTGTGCCCTTTTGGAGCATTTCCTAACTCGAGTGCGCCTCAGTTTGCTTGACTCGAGTGATTGTTGGAGATTCTAAGGTAGCAGTAGGGCATCTATGAGTCCGAAGTTCACCTCTATCTTTCTATAGTATTTATGTATTTATTAGCATCCAGACAAATATTATTCCTTTGAGGTTATTTTTCTGATGTATTTGACTCTTGAATAGTATTAGTAGTTCTTACACTATTGACACCTGATTTTATGCATGATCGGTATTTTGGATAAGTCCTTTCCGCATTGTTATGATTACTTATATGGTTCGGCTTCATTCTAAAAGTCTTACCTTGGGATATTTTTGTCTTTTTCTCTTTTTGTATAAGTTTAGGTGGTAGGCTTACTTGTCAAGGTACGCTGCGACAAGTGCCATCATGACCCTCATTTTTGGATCGTTACACAGGCTGTTTCAAAATTGATCAATTACAGATACTTTGATAGGAAATGTTGTTAATGTCAACAACAAGAAAACATAATATTTTATCAAAACAGAGCAGATTATAGGTACAGTCAATAGAAAATAAGAGCTTGAAGGAGATGCTTATCGTAACTTTAAGAATCACAAACAATAATGTCATCAACTAAAATCTTTGAGCAAAGTATATAACTCCTCGCAAAGAGAATGTATAGTTCTCATCGATTGTAAAGTTGTGGTTAGAAAGAAGAAGACAAAGAAGCTTAATAACATCTATTAGTTATAATATCTGGTAGAGAAAATTAACATCAGAATCTCACAGATTCAAGTTCGATCTGAGTAATTTCCTTTTTCATGTTTTTTGTCCTTCTATTTATCCTTGGGTGTCAATAAATTCCAGCCATGATTTACCTTAGCAAATTATTTTGCAATGAAAATAATCAACACAGGTGCATATATAATATTGCACCACTCAATAGAAATGCAGCTTACTTCAACATTAATATGTATATAATATTGCTATCTTTCTTGACAACAAAAATAAAGATACAAAAATACAACATAAAATACAATGAAAAGTATAAATTAAGAAGTTAAAAGCTAAGTTGCTCGAACACATCAATTTTGGTGTTGTATCGGTATCAGCGCGGCATGGGTGTGAAAATTTGTACCTAATTTGATCAATTGATTTGAATACTTCAAACAAAATTAATATAGAAACTCATGACAGGTACCTACTATTTCTGTAATCAAAAACAAAAGTTGGGGCGAAATTGAAGAAAATGAAATACCTTGTACTATGTCAAGTTTTTTCCTTCAATTTTTGAGATTTTCTTCTTAATTAATATTTTTCTCCTCAAAGTACCTTGTAAATTTTTTTACAGAATGTCTCATAAATTAGATATATATCTTTATTTTTAGACATCTAAATTATTTTTAGTTGAATCCTTCACTCATATTTATACTTGAATTTATACCTCAAAATCATAAAATTTAGATCATAAAATATTCACCCTCTAGATCCATACCTATATTAGACATCCGCAATCAAATTCGAACAACTTAGGTTAAATCAAAAAAATTATGCCCTAATGTATTTTGCAAAATACAGGAGGAACTTTATCTCTCGTTTGAGATTAAAAAGTACCTAAAAATAAAACACAAATGAAAATAAAAAACATGCACTTAGACTAATAAAGAGAGAATGAGTAGTAGGACGATCTTAACTAAGTAGAGTAGTAGGACGATTTTAACTAAGAAATGTGTTTTACCTAAACTTTCTTAATATCATCCTTCCTTCTTCAAATTCCTGAAAATCACATAAAAGGGGACTCACCAGGTTTCACCAACTACTTTATTTCAACAAAATGTCAATCAAAAAATATAATTCTAGCTGTCGGCTCTTAACAATATGCATGTCTCATAGAGTGAAAATCTATATTTCTAATAATAATCAAAATATCAACAAATGACAAAGTATAAAAAAATAAAGAATACGCACTTTGCCCTGTGAAATTAATGCCAGCTTCAGATGATTTTGTAAGAGAAGTAAAATAATAGCAGGAAGGACACACTTCAAGCTACTTTTCAATAACATAAATATTAGGCAATACAACATAACTAAGTTAAATGAAAAATTGTCATCCTCAATGAAAAACAAATGAAAAGCTTTCGAAACATGAACTTTTTATTGATTATGATCTTGAGAATCCACGAAGTATTGAGTACATTTTTTGAAGGTCAAAGAATCATTAATGTTGTTATACTGCTATTTTATTTTTATATATTACTAAGCACAATATACGTGGCACCTCCTTATGAACTACGTCAGGATGGTACTTGTAACTTCATGAACATCATTATTTTATGTAAAAAAAACAATCAAATAATGAAATATATTCTGCTTTAAAGATTTTACAACCTTTATTTCAGATCCTTACATATAAAATAAATATGAAGTTATACTCAAATAAAAAATAATTTTAACTTTATCCCAAAAATATAAAAGAAATAAGTTTAGAAGTCTCGTTGGATTCACTAATCTGAATGAGTTAAAAACATCTATCTTAATAATGTTAGTTTACCTCTAAGCTCACATATATTGTCGCAGTTTCTGACTATCTGCCAAATCATCATGACGGAGACCGCGTAAAGCCATCTTTCATGTAATTTTAGTGCACTAGTGTTCCTATATTGTTGTAGTTTCTGTTTTTTCAATTTATCAAATCTCATACTTCCAAGTCACTCTCCAAACATATGTCAAAAGAAAAGAAATGAAAGTTGTTAGTTATAGCTAAACAGAAAACACTCAACTGTTCTGTTACATTTTAATCTTA
This sequence comes from Capsicum baccatum var. pendulum, assembly GCA_030864225.1. Classification (NCBI taxonomy): domain Eukaryota; kingdom Viridiplantae; phylum Streptophyta; class Magnoliopsida; order Solanales; family Solanaceae; genus Capsicum; species Capsicum baccatum. The sequence goes on along the minus strand of CM061561.1, from coordinate 74,398,923 downwards.
TCTATATTTGAGAAAATCATTCATCCACTGATACTAATAATAATGTTAAATATCATATACTATTAATTACTCAGGAGATAGAATAGTTTTGGTTGATCTGCATCAGTGCCGAATACGGGTGAGAAGTGTGTGTACCTTAATCTATGTGCTAACAATTGAATCTTACATAAATTATTTGGTGAGAAACCACTAACCAAAACACTGTATAAATATTGTTGGAAGCAATACATTAAAACTGTAATGATCAAATAAATTTGAGGAGAGATTTGTAAGGATAGTTTTTCAACTATAACATTAACATGTATATTCAAACAAGTCTTCATTTCTACCTTGTATAATATTGTCCACCTTCAAGTCCCGTTAATGATCTTTCTTGCATATGGAGGATATACTTCTACAGTGTATGCAATGAAACATGAAAATTCAAGCTCATACTCTAATTAAATGTATAAATTAGGTTTTTTAAGTTTCAGTTATTACTTGCCATAATAGGACGATCAAGATATTTTTTGAGGATATGTTGATGACGTTTACAATATCATTGTTGAGCTAAATATTAAGGGACACTAAAAGGTGTGTGAGTTACTTAAAAACGAAAAAGGAAATGTTGGACCTTTATTCAGAAAATAACTTACCGAATAAAATCTTTAATGATAAGCAATATCTAAGAAGAATACAAACCTATAAAATAATCAAGTCTGAACTGGGTGAGCTGTTGCAGACTCAACTTCAACTCTGTTTACATATCTACAAGAGTCAAAGCACATAGAATTTAATATTCATAGAGTAATGCAATGAAATGAAAGATTAAAATAATTAACAAATACCCACAAAATATTAAGAAGAGGTTTTATCCCATCAAATTAATTTCTAGATAATAGATGAAAAAGATAAGTCAAATACAATCAAAGAAATCATAAAATAAAAGCACAATAATTAAAGAACACCCTAGAATGATATAGAGAAGATTGAATTGGAGGATTAGGTAATGGGAAGACACCTCTATGGATTAAACAAACATTCAGCTTAAGTCATACAATAACTGACAAGAGTTTATCAAGAAAAAATGAACAACAAGTTTGAAATCAAAAAGTGAGAAAAAAATTGTGAGAAAAAGAGAAGTAAAGTTGAGGACAAATGATAAATCATATCAATTTATTTTCAATGCTTGAAAAATCTTATAAAATGATCAAAAACAACGTAGTGTTGAGAGATGATATTCATGTGAGAGGAAAGACACCATAGAATAAGGTTAGAATCAAAGGAGATGAGATAGCACAAGAAAAAAATATATGAAAGAGAAATCGGAGAGAATGCTCTCTTGCGCTGGTCTAGATTGTTCTCAACAATGCTCATAAGGTAAATATCTAAAATTCCTAAATGTTAGATGTTAAATTATAAAATTATCCTGGGTCATTCTAATGCTCATCTTTATATATAGTAGTAGTTTAGTTCATTTAAAACTGCTTAAGTTTATCATGGAGAATCGTGATAACACATGCTTTTACATTATTGAATAATCAACTATTTTCAAATTGTTTCAGGTTATGTTGGCGAAATCTCAATCTTAATTTTAGTTTGCAAATAGAAGTTATAGAGAGTTTAATATAGACATAAATCCAACTTACGAGGTGACTGCTACAATCATAAAGTTTCATATGACTTGACATGCTCAATTGTGAATGCAACAGCATGTGTGCTTCAATTTGAGTTTACAAAGTCTAAACAGTGATCATGGCAACAAAAGATCAACAACAAATTTATCAAACCCACTTTCAACTTTTATGTTAAAATTAGATTTAAACAAAAAAAAAAACTCTAATGTAATTCTAATTGCGATAAACAAAATTGATTGTTATGAATTATAGCTAGGTCACTATTATTGAGCCCGCGCTAGCTAGCGCGAGCTTCTCCATCTAATACATTACTATTTTCGTTGTTTTCAATTATTACAAAGTATTGTATTCCTTACTTTTTGACTTCAATAAATAAATTTGTTTATATGAATTTGTATTTTAGTTACGTTAATCATACTTTATTTGCACTACAACACAATATATTTATTGTTACAAAATTTAAGCTATAAATTAAAAAATTATAGCTATTACTTAGTAATAGCCACAGAAGACCATTTAAGTATTTTTGAATGTTAGTTGCACTTTTTAAAATATGTATAATTATTCTTTTTCATTGAAAATTGTAAAGATATTTTTTATGTTTGATACTTTATTACTTTAAATTTAGCGCTATTTTTTATATGTAAGCACTTACTTCCTCCAAAAGTATTCATACAAAATTTTATTAATTATTGAGGTAGTATATATACTAGTATTTGTATTTGCGGAATATATAAACATTATTAAAAGATGTGAAAATTAAATCCTTTATAACTTATTTAACATTTTAAATTATATTTATTTATTTTATTTTATTCAATAAAAGTTAATTCAAATTATAATCTTTACATTATCTATCCCTCTTTCTATAATTTCTGCACATAAGATTTAAATAAAAAAAATATACTTTGATGAAAATAATTAATACGTGTACACTAATAAAGATAGAGATTTGACAATTTTAATATTTTTTCTTAATTTTCTATTATTGACAGTTTTATTTTTTTGAATTTTTTATTTTAAACTTGATATATTAAGTCATATATTTTATATAATTTTTATATTTTTAATTCAAGCTAGATAAAATAAAAAATTTAAATTCATATCTCTATTTAAATTCAAACTGAAATAATCAAACATTGTAGAAGTATGATTTCTCTATGATATGACACTTTAATTTGAATTCAAATTTTACGTTGTTGATATAATAAAATCTGAATTGATTCTTTTTTTTTGTTGTTGTTGTAATTCTAATTGTAAAACAATTTTCAAATATAAAATTCCATGGTGATGATAATGTCATCACAATATTGCTTTGTTTCTCATACTCTATATAAATAGGTTAATAGCCTAATTTTATTTTTAAAATTTTTTATTTTAAACTTGATATTTAATTCATATAACTCATTTAAAATTTATATAATTTTAATATTTTTTCACTTGAAAAATGTAAGTTAAAATTCATATCCATTTTAGATTTAAATCGAAGTAATTGAATATTGCGAAAGTATAATTTCACCAATAAAAATTAGAACACTTTAGTATGAATTTAAATTCACATTTTAGATATTAAGAAAATTAAGTCTTAATATAATGTTCAAACTTAAATTGTATAATAATTGACACTTGTCATTATAATATTATTTTGTTTCTCCTACTATATATAGATAGATTATATAAATTTTCTAATGGTAATAATTTTTATTTGAAATTTCAATATATGTAAGTCATTTTAAATTTTGATAGGTTTTTAAATTTTCAATTCAACTTAAAAAATAATAATTCAAACTTAATAATAATCATAGGTTTAATTATATGCTATAAATTAAGTTTTTTTTAAAATATAAAGTATATAAAAATAATAATAAAAATATTATAAAGGATTAAAAAAGTTTAAAAGGACTATATTTTTTAAAATAATATTTATTTCATATAAATACTTGACTTTTCTCATTATCTTAAAGTAAAGTATACATAATTTGACTATGCATTTTATTACTATTTTCATTGGATAATCTTATTCTATATATTTGTTAATTAAATAGTACTAATAGCATTTGTACATAGGAAAAAATAATATAATAATAATAAAAAAAAAAAAAAAAAACACAAAGACCAATTGAACAATTAAAAACTTTTTCAAATTAAAACTAAACCTCCCACCACCGCCACACCTTTTCCCCAATTTCCCCCCAAAATTAAAAATTAATAAAAATTAAAAGATTTTCTTCCAAAATTTAAAAACTAAATAAATTAACCTTTATCTCCCTTCTTATTTAACAATCCTAACCACTCTTTCTGCTTTCCCATTCCTTCCCTGTTCCCACACCCCTCCCGCTCCTCAACTCTTTCATATTCTCATCTAGTTAATTCAATTTGATTTTTATGTGTGTGATGTTTGCCTAAATATTTTAATTTACTTTTGTAGGTTTTAAACATAAAATTTTTCAAGTGAATGAGATAAGTTTTTACTATGAGGATATTGCATTGGATCGTACAATTTTTTCAAAAAAATAATGTAAAAGTAGTTTTCTACTTGTGTGGGTATTTGAATTGATTCAAAATTTGAGATTTATATTTTGAGATTTTAAGAAGCTTACAGACTTTTTTACTTATTTGATTGCTTTGTATTTTTTTGTTGTTTTTTATTTGTTAATTTTAGTAAAAAATTATCTAAGATATATTTTTCTCCTTGAATTTCATGTATACGCACACTTGCATGTAATGCTCCTTATTTTTTTGGTGCTAAAATACTGTATTATTATCAATAGGTGTAGTAGTGGAATAAGAGCAAATAAATGACAAATTAAGTCAGATGTTGATCAAACTAAGATTTAATTAAAGACCGTGGAAAGAGAGATTATGAAGCAAGAATTCAAGCAAGATGGTGTTTTAAAAGAGTTGTAAAATGCAATTATATGTAACTTTTGTTACTAACAAAGCTTTTGGAAGATTCTTTAAATTATAGTAATATAGATGTTGAAATTTATTTTGGAATTTCTTTTTAGTCTTCTTTATATTATAGAAATTCTTGTGGTTAATAATGTTTATGACAATATTCCTCAATTTATACTAATGAATATTTGTAGTTATGGCTAAACCTAAATATAATTATTAAAAATTGACTAATTTTCACTTTCTATTGCTAATTCAAATGAGTTAGGAGGTATGCCTTTTGTAGAAAAAAGAATAAATTCTTAGCTACGTCACAAAAATGTTTGTGGCAAATACTAAGTGTATAGCTATGTACTGAAATACAAAATAGCCACTCATTTTAATTATCATAGCAAATAAATCAAGTCTTTTGCCACAACAGAAGACATTGTGGCTATAATATAAAAATTACTATAGCTTTTATTTGTCAAGACAAAAAAATAAAATTATTTGCCACAAGTATATATTTCGTAGCAAGAATTTTTTTAACATCATTGTTACAACATAATTTTTTTGTAGCTATAAGTATTAGCAGTTCGCCGTAGATCATGTAAGTTTGTAGCTAACTTTTAGTTACGCTACTTCTTGCTATGAATGCTACAAAAAAAAAATTAAAGGCTAAAATGTTTAGCCATGAAACTTTTCACATTTAGTTATGATGTATTCTGAAGCTATATATGCATTTTTGTTGTATTATTGTTTTGGTTTTGAATATGTTTAAACACCCTTCTTTCGTTAAATTTTCAAACTTCTGCATCTTCTTTTGATGTTCGTGAGCCCCAGAATGACTTCGCACTAATTGGCTTCTCTATGAGAAGGTGATTTACGTCGTTCTTCTGACTGCAACATGATGAAGGTGACCTACCATATCTTATTATCTCTCCATAAGAGAACAACTTTGTATGGAGCCTCGATTATAATGATGAGTACGATAATGCTCAGACTGCACTTTTAAAAAATTAGTAATTATTGTTCGTTGTTATTTATAATAGCGATTAATAATATATATTATATATAACCTCAATTGTGTCTTAGAAAGTTTAAACTCTTAATACATAATATTCTCTCCGTCTCAAATTATCTGTCCCAAATTTTTTAATTTGATTTCTCATTTTACTTGTCTTTTTTCATTAATCAAGAAGAGACAAATTTATTATTTTTCTTGTTTACCCTTTGCATTAATTACTTTTTTTTCAAATTAAAATGTAAACATCATTTAATAGGGATACTACGATAAACTTGCCATATTATTAATTATTTTTTTAATCAATGTGTGATCTCAATTTGAGCCGGAAGGTGTAATAAATAACAATATTAATCTTCCTAATTATTACTCCCAAAAAGTATGTCAATGCTTCAACTAAGCCTGTCAAACGGGCAGGGCTGACCCGGCCCAACCCGGCCCACTTACAATAAATCGGCCCTGTTTGATCCGGCCCGGTAAGCCCTAGGGCTTTAGGGTACCAGGGCCGGGCCGGGTTTTTTATTAATTTGGGTCCTGTTAACCCAGTCCGAACTAAGCCCGGTTAAGTTTTTTTTAGAAAAAAAAAATTAGATTTAATTATAACTTAGTTTTAATATATTATTAATTTACTATCAAGTATTATTAATTTATATATGTGTATATATATCTTCTAGACGTATATATTTAACATATACATGTGTATATGTTATATAAATTAATATATAACTATATATATAATTATATATTGTAGTATATATATATTGTAGTATATTTTATTTAAAATAGTACATATATATTGAATGATACGTATATATGTGTATATATCTTCTATAGACGTATATATTTAACATATACATGTGTATATGTTTTATAAATTAGTACATAACTCTCTCTCTCTCTATCTATCTATCTATATATATATTGTAGACTTGTAGAATATGTTTTATTTAAAGTAGTACATATATATTGAATGGTACGTATATATGTGTATATATCTTCTATACACGTATATATTTAACGTATACATGTGTATATGTTTTATAAATTAGTATATAACTATATATATATATATATATATATATATATATATTGTAGTATATGTTTTATTTAAAGTAGTACATATATATTGAATGGTGCATATATATTTGTATATATCTTCTATAGACGTATATATTTAATGTATACATGTGTATATGTTTTATGAATTAGTATATAACTATATATATATATATATATATATATATATATATATATATATATATATTGTATTATATATTTTATTTAAAGTAGTACATATATAATATATTGAATGGTGCCTATATATGTGTATATATCTTCTATAAACGTATATATTTAACGTATAAATATTTATATGTTTTATAAATTACTATATAACTATATAACTATATATATATATATAACTCTCTCTCTCTCTCTCTCTCTCTCTCTATATATATATATATATATATTGTAGTGTATATATATATATTGTACTATTGTAGTATATATTTTATTTAAAGTTGTACGTATAGTCGTATATATTGAATGATACGTATATATGTGTAATTGTGTATATATTTATTAAAAAATATATAGTGTGTATTGGAGTGTTTATAGTGTATAAAGTGTATATAATTGTAGTATATATAGTGTATATTGAAATTTTTATTTTTTTTTAAACGGGTTTGACTGATTTTAATCGGGTTTGATCGATTTTTTAATCGGATTTGATCGGGTTGAATTAAGTGGGTCAGGTCAGGATTGTTTTTTAATTTTTTATTGTTGAACCCGGACCCATCCCAGCCCACTTAACCCCAAACCGAACCAGTCGGCTTACCAACTCAGTTAACTATCACGGACCGATTTCGGGTTGACCCGACCCGGCCCACTTAACACCCTTAGCTTAAACACATTAATGACAATTTGCTTTGATGAGCTGTTGTAAAGTGTGTCGTGTAGCATGTATGGTGCTATACAATAAACACATTAATGACAATTTCTTTAAGTTATACAAATGTTTCAAGCTATGTAAAATATTATTACTCCCAAAAAGTATGTCAATGCTTAAACACATTAATGACAAATTTGCCTTGGTGAGTTGTTGTAAAGTGTGTCGTGTAGCATGTATGGTGCTATACATTAAACACATTAATGACAATTTTTAAAGTGATAATACATCAAAATTTCCCGCATCTTGTTCCGATAACTTATTTTAACACTTAAATTTTATGGATAATTATTTATCCCTCTAAATCTTTTTGAAGTGATTATATACCACCTTAAAAATATAATATCACTGTCACTACGGAGAGTGTATTACACTTGCGCCACATCAACACCACGTCAAAATTTATTTTAAAAAAAGTGACCCCACTAATTTATTTATTACACAATATTGAAAAAGAAAAAAGAAAAAACCCTCCCCCTCCCCCCCTTCCGCCCACCCCACCCCTATTCCTTTCTTCTTCAAGCTCCATCACCTCCATTTCTTCTTCCACTCCGCTCATCATTCCAGTACCACCTAAATTGTATATTTCAAAGAAAATCAATCCCATCAAAGATTAAAATTCGATGAAAATAGCTCTTTTCTAGAGATCACGTTATGATTTGACAGATATGGATCACCAAGAGGAATTCCATCTCAGAGCAAAGAAACTGGATCTGAGCTATATCTTTTCTCACAGCATCAAATGATTGTTTTGATGAATCGGCCATAACAACACTCGGAGATGAAGATGAAGATTGCAATGAGGAAGAAGAAGTGTACTCAAATCGCTTGAGCTTCTCCAAACCATCTCAAGATTTTAGTAAGAGCCTCTTGGAATTTGGGTAAAGTTCCAATAAGGTTCCACCGCCGCTACCGAAATTTCCTTCTCCCATTTCGATCCCAACCGCTATTGCCTACATGATTTACGGGTCTTTTGAGAGCGTTAGCTTTGGATTGAACGGAGTTTTGATAAATCCAAAATATTCTTTTACTAGAAGATTTCTCCAATTTTAATTTTTCATACCCACCATTAAATTCCATCAACCTTAAATGGTGGTATCGGAACTTATCATCTCAAATTCACCCACCATAAAATTTGATCCACCCCACCTATCGTTTTCTTCTTTTATCTTTTTCACTTTAAACGATGGGGGTGCGGTGGAGGTGGCGGGTATGGTAGTTGAAATATGAGAAATTGGGGTGGGGGTGACGGGTTTGGTGGGTGGGGTGAGGGTGGGGGTTTGAAGGAGGGGAAGGGGAAAAGGGAGTTTAAAATATGTGTATATGTAATATAAGTGGGTCATTTTTGTAAAAGAAGCAAATTCACGCGTCTATATTTTTTTTCTTTTTTTTAATGCCACATCAGCCTTAAGGGTTAAAATGAATTCACGATAAAGTTGTTAAGGGGGATAAATAAATGAAAGTTTAGTTTAAGTGTTAAAGTAAGTTGTCGGGACAAGTTCAGGGGTTGTTTTTGATGTATTATCTCATTTTTTTAAGTTATACAAATGATTCAAACTATGTAAAATACATATTAAAGGTTCAAATTATGTAAAAAAAAAAATAGCAATTTCAAACTATGTGAAATACACATATGTAGAATACTTTTGTTTTTTAAAATATATAGCCATCAAAACGGTCGGATTAAATGTTAATCATGTTTTTCTTCAATTTTAGGAATTCTAAGATTAATTAAAAATAAAAAAAGTTCATAAAAAATATAGGATATTATTGGGTAAAAACTTACACGCACCCGGTGTATACACCAAACTATTAAATTAAGTAAAATACATATTGATTAATCATGGTTAAGTAACATGAATTTTAAATTCAAACACATGACATGCATGTATTGGCTTGGTATATATATCGGGTGCGTATAAATTTTACCCATGTATTGATAAGTTTTGATTTTTCTTCTGTGTGTTAAAAAGAAGTCCTAAAAGATATGATAAGCGGAAGAAAAGAAAAATCAGAAGCAATTATATAGGTGTTCTTTTTCTTTTCAAAACTAATATTAGTAAGTTATGATTTTTTATGTACGTAAAAGAGAAGTCCTAAAAAACATGGTAAGTGAAAAAGAGGAAAAATATTGATGATTTTGTTTTTCATTGGTAGATAATTTTTTCCTTGTGTACTAAAATAAGGAGTCCTAAAATACATAATCTAATTTTTTTCTTTTCAAAACTGATGTTGGTAAGTTTGTTTTCTTTTTTCAGAATTAATGTTCTTTCCTAAAATACATAATCTAATTTCTTTTTTCAAAACTAATGTTGGTACGTTTGTTTTCTTTTTTCAGAATTAATGTTCTTTTTCTTATTTGCTAATTTTGGTTTTGGGAGTCCATCTCTTGAGTGCCTCTTAAGCTATTTAAGATCATAATTGATAGAAGTCTTACACACGCGATTTTGCAATCAACACTTACATATTGTGAAGTTATAAACCAAGAGAATATAATTAAGAACGAAAATTATGTTTATTAGATATATTAAATTTTTATCGAAGTGCGTTCAGATGAACCTCTCATTGTATGCTAGCTCCGTCCCTGTTTGCTTGATTGTTGATGCTTTTTATACTCATAATTAACATAAGTTATTTGTTTGAATATTATTTTTAAGAAAAGTTCCAGTTTGAAATAAAACTGCCTAACCCTTTGTAGCTGTAACTATTGTAATTTTTTTATATTAAAATAATTAAAATTTAGTCGTGTATATATTTTGGCATAATGTTTGAGTTACAAAAACAAATTTAAAGAAAATGAAAGACATTTATTACTTTATAAAGTTAAACATGTTGTAAATTTTGATGAATTTGAGATGCATTATTTTTTCACACTATCTTAAATTGTTAGAGTACTTATTTTAATATTAAAATTATTTTTTAATATTTTTATTCATTTTTTATATAATTTTCTTGATTTATGTGAGAACACGTGCATCGCATATACAATAAACTAGTTATATTAAAAGTATGAGGGACCTTAGAAATATTGTTTGAACCTTTTGTCTTTTATTAAAAGTCTCTGCTTTAGATTAAATCATCTTTTCATTATTTTTTTAATATTTAAGAGTTAAAATTAATTAAATATTTACATTAAAACTTTTTCGTATTAGAAGTCATCAAAATTAATGATAACTAATATCTTTTTTGTTAGTTTAAGAATTTTAAATCAACTAAAGTTAATTTTAGGAAGATCTAAAGTATCTAGAAATAAATATGAAAGTATTAGAATAAGAAAAATCTAAGAAGAACAAAATTTTTAAAAGTTTTAACTAAGTAATCAAAGTTTTTCTAAAGGTTTAACTTTAAAAATAAGGAAAGATTTTAAATATAGAAAAGTAAAATAACATAATTGTACTATAAGTATGGTTCAAATTAATCTATCTCTCTTAACCTATAGCAACATGAAAAAGATGTATTGTATGATAAACGCAAAAGTGACGATCCATTAACCACTTGAAGCTTCTAGTGGTAAAATATATGTGTGCTTACAATAAAATATATGTTATATTTACATTATTATACTAAAGTGTGAAAGATCTTTCAAAAGTGATTTGAACTTTTTGTACTTCATTAAAAAATTTCGCAATAGATAAAATCATTTTATTTTAAATAATCACAGATTACTCGTGTAAGACACGTGCAGTTAAATAGTAAGAAGAACTGAAGTCACAGTAATCATCTTTACGCAAGTGTGTCTATATAATGTTTCTGCTGTCTATAAATTTTCAAAATTGCTAACTGCTACTAGATATCTTATCTCAAAACTTATATCCTAAACCTCAACTAATATAACCGTGTATATGAATATTACAATATGTATATATACTATATAATTATGTTCGTGATATGCACAGGCTCAATGCCCAATGCTCTATATTAAAATTTTAATACATAATAATAGTTGAAATTAGATTATACCATGCCATAATGCTTCTATACTCTTTATAAAGGTGTGTTAAAAATGATAGGGATAGTGCCTCTCCAACGATCAATTCAGAGCCTCTGTTATTTTATTTTTTCAGCATGCTATTTGTCACTAAAGCATGTACCATTATATGCATTGTGTTATTAAGTAGTTTGGTCTTACAATTATGTTGCATAACTTGTTTGACTCAATACTGTCTTGACCTCTTTCATTCCTAAGCTCGGACACTTGATGGTTGCACTACAACACATGGTTTAACCATTTTAAGTGACAGTTCTTTAACACAATAATGATTTGATATTTGCACCAGAAAAATGTAGAAGGATCTATATACATTGTCCACTAATCTGCATATAAATTCCTCTTAAAGATATAGGGTGAATAGAAGAAACAACATGAGCTAACCATTCCTCTTTAAGAGTTCCTCCATATGCAATCAGTGTTGAATAAGAGATAGTTATAATATCTCTACAAAAATAGAATTCACATTGATTTGTTTATTAAAAGGTAACCATGCTTACATATCCTGGATACTTAACCATTGATGATTCTCTTCGCAATATGATTTGAACTAAGAAATCATAAATAAGCAAATAGCTCACTTACAGGGTAAGAACATCGGATCATCTTTCATTGTATTCAGTAAAATAATTTTTCAATATGCTACAAAAGTATTGCATAAAGAATTCAATCAAAGACAAAAATACTTCAAAACTCACTATACATTAAACATACCATTCTTTTAAAATTCATTCTTTCTAAAATCTAAAATTTTGTAAAGAGCAACTTCACAATATTACGTTGTAAATTAATGTTTATGGGTATGCTTAAGTTCTCAGATTATTTTAAAATTGATCAATTACATATACTTGAACAGAAAATATTGTTAACGTCAAGAAGAAGAAGATATAGTATTTTATCAAAAATCAGCAGATTATAGGTACAATCAATAGAAAATAAGTGCTCGAAGAAAATGCTTATCGTAACTTTAAGAATTACAAACAATAATGTTATCAACTAAAATCTTTGAGAAAAATATATAACTCCTCGCAAAGAGAATGTATATTTCTCATCGATTATGAAGCAATGGTTAGAAAGAAGAAGAGAAAGAAGCTTAATACCATCTATGATTTATAATATCTGGTAGAGAAATTAATATCAGCATATCACAAATTCAAGTTCGATCTGAGTAATTTTCTTTTTCATGTTTTACGTTCTTCTATTTATTCTTGGGTTTCAATAAATTCCAACCATGATTTACCTTATCAAATTATTTTGCAATGAGAATAAGCAACAAAAGTGCATGAAAATAGAGAAAAGAAGTAAGCAATATAACATACTGCACCACGCAATAAAAATGCAATTTATGTCAATATTAATCTACGTATAATATTGCTATCTTCCTTGACAATAAAAATAAAGATACAAAAATTTGACATAAAGAGTTAAAAACTAAGTTACTCGAACACATCAATTTTGATGCTGCATCGGTATCAACACAACATGGGTGTGAAAATTTGTACATGATTTGGTCAACTGATTTGAATACTTCGAACAAAATTATTACAGAAATTCATGATAGATACCTATCATTTCGATAATCAAAAATAAAAGTTGGGGTGTAATTGAAGAAAATGAAATAGCTTGTACTATCAAAATTTTTAATGTCAATTTTTTTCCTTCAATTTCCTTTTGAGATTTTTCTCTTAATCAATATTTTTCTTCTTGAAGTACCTTGAAAGTTTTTTCACATAATATCTCATAACTTAAACACATATTTTTATTTTTTGACATCTGAATTACTTTTAGTTGAATCATTCACTCATATTTGTACTTGAATTCGTACCTCAAAATCATAAAATTTAGCTCATGAAGTATCCACCCTCTAGATCCACACCTATATTAGATATTTTCAATCAAATTCGAACAACTTAGATTGAAAGCACAAAAGTTATGCCCTAATGTGTTTTGCAAAATACATGAGAAATTTTATATCTTGTTTGAGCTTAAAAAGTATCAAAAAAATAAAACACAAACAAAAATATAAAACATGCACTTAGACTAATAAAGAGAGAATGAGTAGTAGGACGATCGTAACTAAGTATAGGAGTAAGACGATTTTAACTAAGTGATGTTTTTGACCTAAAATTTCTTAATATGACCCTTTCTTCTTCAAATTCCTAAAATCATAGCAAAGGGTACTCACTAGGCTTCACCAACTACCTTATCTCAACAAAATGTCAATCAAAAAACATAATGCTAGCTTAACAATATGCATATCTCATGAAATGAAAATCTATGTTTCTAATAATAATCAAAATATCAACAAATGTCAAAGTACAAAAAAATGAAGATTACGCACCTTGCCATGTAAAATTAATGCCACCTTCAGCTAATTTTGTAAGAGAAGTAAAATAATAACAGGGAGGACATATTTCAAGATGCTTTTCAATAACATAAATTTTAGGCAATACAACATAACTAATTTTAAATAAAAAATTATCAGCCTCAGTGGAAAATAGAATGAAAAGCTTTCGAAACATGAAATTTATGTTGATTCTAATCTTGTGAATCCACAAAGTCATCAGTATATTTTTTTTAAGGTTAGAGAATCGTTAATGTTATTTGCCATTGCATTTTTCAATATCACTAAGCACCATATCCTTGGAACCATCTTATGAGCTATGTCAGGATGGTACTTGTAACTTCATAAACACCATTATTTTCTGTAAAAAGCATTCAAATAATGAAATAGATTTACTTTAAAGGTTTTACAACCTTTATTTCAGGTCCTTATGTACAAAATAAATAAGCAGTTATACTAAAATAAAAATAATTTTAATTTTATCCCAAAAATTAAAAAGAAATAAGTTCAGACGTCTCATTGGATTCACCAATGTTGTTAGTCACATGGTTTGTAAGTGGGATTTCCACCTCACGAATAGGTCTTGCAGCTGGTTGAGCAGGAATAACTGGAATAGCCGAAGCTGGAACATTTCCGGCATTTGGATCAATAGGAGCATTAGGATTAAGAACATTAGGATCTCATATTTTAGCCATTTTAGGATTAAAAATCAATTTCGATTCTGCAAAAAGGCTCTACCAACTCTTTATCTCTAGCCAGTCCAGTATTCAGCTAAACCTGCAAAAATTCAGCCGGTAAGATCAAGTTGTTAACACTTAAACTTATTATCAAAAACCCCAAACTAAGCAATTTACTAATTATACTAGTCCCCGAAAATGGCGCCAAAAACTTGTTGCGTCTCTACGCACACGCAACTGCACGTGATCGTACAAGTAGTATAAAGATTTAGACAGTCAGATATCATTCCCACGAGGACTAAGCAACTATAATTTTAATCAACTTTTAGTTTTAGACAACTAGGTATTATGTTTTATAGAGTATCAAGATGATTCTAAATTTGTGAATAAAAAGGTAAATTATTAAACAAGAAATAACAGGTGGTGACTAGAGCAAAGCAAGCAACAGTTGTAATCAATAATGATGAGGATTCCAGGGTTGAGGCATCTTGAACAATCATACAATTCTCTATTCTTATCACAGTCTGATTGGTTATCGGGTTGTTGATTCGCAAAGTTTTTACCACGATCTTGGTATCCCAACCTCAAATCTTTTATCTATGGAATATTGTAGCTATAACCCCCGCAGTGTTACAACAATTCTTCTAGATTTATAAAGTTATCTTCTTGCAATTAAACCAAGTAAGGCTTCTAGGTATATCCCTACCCTAGATGCTAATTTAAACCCCTTATTTTATAAAAGGATAAGAACCTTGCTCCTTAATTTCTTCTTTCTATCCTAAGATTCTCCTCCCGGATGTACATAGAAATATAGATTTACTCTAATGATGGACACTCATCAAAATAGTAAGATCAAGAAATTAAGAAAAACTCAGATGGTAATCCAAAAAGAAACTATGAATAAGAATATCAAAGAATAATCATGTTCTTGACCTCAACCCCAAAACAAGGGTGTTTAGCAACTCATGTTTGAATTAAACATAAAAAATAAGTAATTAATCATACCCAAAATAATTGCTGAAGTAAAAAAGTTCAAAAGAAATATTTAGAACCATAAAAGAGAGAATTCTATGCATTTCCGTCATTGCTATACATGGCAAAAAGTCCTTATAATTGTGCTCATGTGTTCCTTTTATACTTGAAAGAATTTCACCAGATCTTAACCCTTGACACGACCGTCACTAATCGCAATGATCTAACCAACGCGTCGCATCAACATCACATTGTTACACTGGAATTTGCTCCTCAAAAGTTGGCTAAGTGTCAAAACTTTAAGCATCGATGCAACTCATTGACATCGCATCGATGCAATAGAATTTGTTCTTCAATTTCTGGCTAAGGCACAAGATATCACCAGTCGATGCGACGCGTTGAGATCGCATTGTGTCACTGGTATTTTTTTCTAGTTTCTTTCTTTCTTCTTGTCAATTCTCCAGATGTTTTTGCCTTCAATCCACATGGTCTTTCGTCTCTTCATGATATGTATCCCATTTTCTTCCAAATCCATGAAAAATTAACCCTATATCTCTAATCACAACGGTTAGTCATGAAACACAATTTAACTCATAATTCAATATATTTAGCACACTTTTTATTCCCAAAACAAGTCCAAATATGGGTAAATAGAGGTGTTTGGACATATAAATACGCCCAAGATCACCACCACACACTTAAAACCTTGTTCGTCCTCGAATAACTTCAAGCAACAAAATCACCACACCTTTAATTGCAACCTAAGAATCATGATAGTGTTGGGCACTTGAACCTTTATTTCACACTTCATTATCCCAACAGTGACATTTAATTTATTGGCAAATTTAATATAAGCACGAAATCAGAAAACTCAATCAATAATCCGGACTTTCATCTGTATGCACCCTCACAACAAGAAAGTTATCACTCTTAATCAGGATAGAAATGTGAAAATTCAAACACTCGCTCTCAACAAAAAATTCATACATATTAAGAGATGAACCATAGGCTTTCCCTTAGTGTATTACTCCATTAATAGTCGAATGTTGCTATGTAGGATGAAATAGGTCTTTTTATGGTTGTAATGCAGGCTAAGGAATGGGTAGGAACTATTTTGGACATAGTAACTAATCTCCCTAAGCATTTTAATATATAACTCCCTTTAATCAAAATTAGATTCTGTCAACCAAACTTTTTTTTAGCTCATTATCTTTACACATCCATTGGTTCACCCAAATATTTCTAAGCACATTATCACACTTTGGTAGGAGTATTTTCTTTCATGTTTCATCTTTTCTTCATATCCCAATTCTCGTTACGCACCCCTATAATAGTCACCCTCAACCTAAGCAATTTGCCTTAATTGAGGTGCACATTTTCCTTAGCGGACCAGGGCCAAAAATGGTTCATTGTAACGCAATAACCAGGTAACAATAACTGAAATTTTCATCACAAATTATTTTCTAACTCCTAACCTTTAAATTTAAGTGCGCAAATTACTTCTGTTAGAGCTTCACTTTCACCCTTTTCCATTCTTCGTACTTCAAATTTCCCCTTATTTCATTATTAAAGTGCTTAAGAAATATGGATCAAATTAAGGTCGTGTTAAAGAAAAAGATTCGGCTACATATGAGGCTATAAAAGAAATCAGGCTATAGGCTCAACGGGGCTGACTATGAATATGCATAAGGGTAGGTAAATATAGTCCTTAAAATTTGGTTAACAAAGAAATGCCTAAATCACTTCCTACTCCCAACACCCTTTATGTTACTTTGTAAACAAACCGAACAAGTTCTAGTCATTCCCATACATACAGAATATAAAGAATTTCTTACACACTCAGTGCATGCTAAGAATCAAGTCGAATCCTTAAGGTCTCCAATTTTTGCACTTTATCAAATTCAATGATTAAGCTAATCAAATTAACTACACCTGTTGAGATTTCACATTTAAAAATAAAAAATTTTCCCAACACTAATATTTATCAAAGGTTGCAAGCGAGATCTTACAACTTTGTCAGCTTTTAACGATGCACTCCCCTTAAGACGGTCGTTATCCATCAATTATAGGGGAAGGCACTAACTAAGATGATTGCATAAAGAAATTTGCCAAAAAGGGAACACATAATTACTGTAATCTCAAATTGTACCACAAAGGGTATAAAATAAAATACTCTAAGTATCATAAACAAAAATAAAATCTTGCCAAAAAGAGCAATACTTTTCAACTTACAAATTCACCAAAAACATAAAAGGAATAAAAATTATTCATCCAACACAACCACAAACCAACATTGTTCAAAAATGGGAAATTAAAAGAGATGAGATGAATATGTAGATGAATAAAGACCAACTACCTCACACTTAAGCCGAACACTATCCCAGTGCTAGCTGATGTTAGGCGTATTTACACGCCTAAAGCGCCTTAATGTACCCATATTTTAGCTAAGTTTTGAGGACAAAATATATAATTCATGCACTTTTAGTCCTTTTTCCTGTAAGTGAGCTAACAAACGTGATTAGCAAGTTTTTAGGTATAAATGATGAAGATTTAAGAATTTTATGGATAACTTGACGCCAAAGGAAGCTTCACGAAAGAAGAAGAGCAGAGCTTGGACGCCTAGGACTAAAAGTGACGCATGGGAATTCTGTTCCGGGTAAAAACAACATTTCCAAAGACTTGGGGACCAGCAGTAACTTAGTAGGATTAGGAAAAGAATTCAGTAATTTATTAGGATTAGGATAAGTACGCAGTAGCCTAGTAAGAATAGGATATGGGTATTATAAATACCCTATTTTGCTGAAGCTTTTATTCATTCTCATGATTCTGATACACAACATTATTCTCATCATTCACTACTACCTCTAATTCTTCCATTAATTCTATTTTTTATTCTTCCTCTATTCATCTATTCAATTCTTAATTTCCACAACAAGAGAAACGTTACTCAACAAGGAATTCATGCCATTCTTACCCCTATAATTATCGTGAGATTATTTTGGTATAATGATAATTGCTATTGTGTTTTCCGTTGCACTCATGAGTAGCTAAACTTCTCTGTTGGGGTTATGGAAGCCGTATGAGATACTCTCTATTGCTATGAGTTTGTGAATTCGCGACACGTATGCTGCTTATATCATTATTCTCTTTATCTTAATGCAAATTCTTGTGGTTGCAAACGCATAGAATACGCCAGTATAGCATTAACTTGTTCGAAAGAAAAGTTATATGTCTGGAAAAGAGATAATGTCAAGGTAATAGGGCACCAACCCCTGTTAAAAAGTTAGTGCCGTAACTGGATTAACCTCTTAGAGAATTTGTACCATTAGATACACTTTAAGCTCGAAAGAGTTAAAGTGAAATAGTCCTTGTTAGGTCGAAAGACGCTTGGATTTACCATAGAATACAATTCTCTATAAGCACATGCATGTCTGAATTCCGCATAACTCATAGCCAATAGAGACGTATAACTCATAAGGTGGACATAACCCCAACTCTCAATTCTCATTGGTTAAACATCTTACTAAACACTCTTTCTGTTTACTTTGCTATTTCTGTTTTTACTTTACTAGTTTGCTTACATTATTTGCACATTAAAATTCCCCCTTTTTACGAGACTTGCACCAAAAGTCTAATAATCTTTGCTTACTTATTGACCGGCTATTCCCTGTGGGATCGATACCCAACCCAGTTGGGTTCTATATTTGACAACGACCGCTTACACTTTTACGAGAGCTGTAGTTTGAGCGTTATCAAATTTTGGCGCCGTTGCCGGGGAATACGGTTGTCAACTAAGTTTGTGATAGTTACTAGACCCTTTGGTCAAAGATTCTCGTACTTTACTTTTAGTTGTTGTTTTTGTTTTATTCAGGTTCTATTGACAGAATGGATGCGCAACGTGACATTGTAAGAAGGGCTGCTCAACAGGAGCAGGCTAGACTAGCTGCGTTGGCCGCTGCTCAAGTGCACCAATAGAATATTGATAACCCAGGTCGGGCAATAAATCCTGATGATGAGGACCTGGGTGATGAGGAGCTACTAAACCCACGGCACACTACTGAGATGGAGGCACCCATGCAGAGGATAGATCATCAAGCGCGATTGAGGCCTGATCGCCGAGCTGTACAGATTCCTTTTGATAACGATGATGACGATTTGGATAGAGATGGTGCCACAGGAGCTATTATTCTTCCGCCATTGGATCCCGGAGCCAAGTTCAACATCACAAGCACCATGATTCAGTTATTGCAACTCAAGGGATTATTTGGTGGACATGCAGATGATGATCCGAATATGTATCTGATCAACTTTATCTCAACATGCAAGTCATTCGACAATCCAGGCGTTGGACAGAATGCAATTCGGCTGCGCTTATTTCCATTGTATCTATTTGGGGAGGCAACTCTATGGTTGAATGGGCTAACTCCCGATTCTATTACAAATTGGAGGCAATTGAAAGACGCTTTCCTAGAAAAATTCTTTCCGCCATCCAAAAGAGCATAATTGAGAGATGAAATCAGCAACTTTCGTCAGCTTCAAACTGAAGCTCTCCATGAAACATAGGAGAGGTTCAAGAAGAAGATTATGAGGTACCCAAATAATCACTTGACCAATGCCCACTTGATGGAGATACTATACAGATCCTTGAATTCAGTAACTAAATCAGTGGTGGATAATGCGGCTGGAGGATCATTCATGGACCTCACCTTTGTTCAGGCAAGCGATATGTTAGACCGAATGACAAAGCAAAGTAGAGCCTGGCATACCAGGGATTCTAAGGTAGCAAGCTCTACTATATCTATTGACATGACTGCAGAACAAAGGAGAAGAGAAGAAGAACGTGATTAAGACATGGCGCACATGAAAACACAAATGGATCTTTTTACAATGCATCTATTATTAGGGAAGACCGAAAAAGTTAAAACGGTTGCATCAAAAGGAAGAGACGAATCTGATTCTGAGGAAGAAGCCAACTACTTGAACAATCAGGGGGGTTTCCGAGGCAATGCCCAAGGAAACCAAGGTCGGAACTATTATGATAATTCTGGAAACAAGGACCGTGATCAAGGTAGTTGGAAGAACAAGACTGACAGGAGTGGCGTGTATATTCCTCCTGGACGATGAGAGTCCAGTGCATCTGGTTCGGGAAATATGTCAATGGAAGATATGATGGCTAAGCTGTTGAAAGGAGTGGAAGCAACCAACACGGGAGTAACTGAGGTAATAAATAACTTGTCCTCAATGAAGCAATTGGTTGACTCGCATTCCACTGCAATAAAATAATTAGAGCAGCAATTGAGTCAACTTTCAGCAGTGGTAAGGTGTTGGAAAATCTACCCAAGGAACGATGGAACATACATGGCTATTACTACCAGGAGTGGTAAGGTGTTGGAAAATCTACCCAAAGGCAAGCAAGCAGTCGATGATGTAGCGGACTACGATATTGATGCTGATGGTGAAAAAGTTGTAGAAGATAGCAAGGGTGATCATGACGTTACCACTAGTAGTCTGCAGCCTGAAAAGGTTGAAATTCAGAAACAAGATAAAAAGGAAGTGGTGGAGAAAACAATTCCTCTTCCACCACCACCTTTTCCGCAGAGACTAAAGAAAAAGGTTGATGACACTCCTGAAAAGGTTGATAATCGGAAGAAAGATAAAGAGGAAGTGGTGTAGAAAACTATCCCTCTTCCACCACCACTTTTTCCTCAGAGATTAAAGAAGAAAGTTAATGACATAAGGTTCAGCAAATTCATGACTATGTTGAAGCAGCTGGCCATTAATGTTCCGTTGGTAGAGGCGCTCGAACAGATGCCTGAGTACGTGAAATTTATGAAGGATTTTTTAACAAAGAAGCGGGCAGCAAGTGGTGAGTTGACAGATACTGTTCATCATTGCAGTGCGATCGCTACCAGATCACTAGTACAAAAGAAAGCCGATCCTGGTGCCTTCACTATTCCGTGCACTGTTGGATCTATGAATTTTGCCAAGGCATTGTGCGATTTGGGAGCTAGCATCAATTTGATGCCACTATCCGTCTACAGGATGTTGGGGTTGGGTGATCCTACACCAACTAATATGCGACTTGTGATGGCAGATAGGTCGGTAAAATGACCTGTTGGTATCTTATATGATGTATTGGTGAAGGTTTCCACTTTTATCTTTCCTGTAGACTTTGTTATTTTGGATTGCGAGGTGGATTCTGAAGTTCCCATAATCTTGGGACGCCCTTTCCTTGCAACTAGAAGTGTGCTTATTGATTTACGAGCCAATGAGCTTTTATTTCGGCTAAATGATGAAGTGGTTCATTTTGATGTATGCAAATCAATGAAGCAACCCAAAGATATGGATGTGTTCTCTATAGCTGATGTTTATTATAAGGTTAAGGAAGAATTATCTGTAGAGAAGCAGTGTACTGTTGAGCCATTGTATGCTGCGCTGTTGAAGTTTGAGTGCGAGAATGTTGAAGAAGAAACTATTTTTGCTCTAACAGAAATAGGGTCCTATTCTCATACTCCTAAGAAGTTGGACCTTGATCTCATGAATCAATCTTCACAAACAGCGAAGACTTCCATTGAAAAACCACCAATGCTAGAATCGAAAGAGCTACCAAGTCACCTAAGGTATATGTTCTTGGGATACGAAAATACACTTTCGGTGAGTGTTGCGGATGATGTAAGTAAACAGCACATAGAGGCTCTCATCTCTGCTCTAAAGAGGTACAAGAGAGCTATGGGTTGGTCTATTGATGATATAATTGGTATCCCTCCTGGGATATGTATGCACAAGAGTCATCTCAAAGAAGATTGCATGCCTACAAGTAAGTATCTACATCGTCTGAATCCATTCAGAAAATGATGCATCATCTATCTCGATGAAGTCTGAGTAATCGAGATAGCTATGTCGTACCGCGACAATAAATCAAGCGCTTGATGGGAGGCAACCCATCGTTTTTAACTGTTTTTGTTTTCTTAGGATTTTGTCGAGCCACGACCAAAACTAAGGCGCTTGATGGGAGGCAACCCATCGTTCTAATTGTTTTTATTGTTTTAGAGTAAATGTAGGTGCAAGAGGTGTAAAGGAGGAGATTGGTTTCAAATTTTTATTTGAAAGTATTGCATGTCGAAGGTGGTAAGTTAGGAATGAAGAAGAAAAAGTCTATGGGTTAGGCATTGCCTATGAAAATATAGGCAAAGAACAAGGCAAGGCCTATGTAAATCTAGGCCACGAACAAGGCAAGGCCTATGCTATGGAATAAGCTCTCGGATTCCAGAGTGCCATAGCATAGGCGCCGCCTATGCTCAACAATGCCATAGTATAGGGGCCGCCTATGCTCAACAATGCCATAGCATAGGCTCCGCCTATGCAAAAGCCTTCTGCTCAACTAGGCAAAGCATTAGGCATGGCCTATGGTATGGCCTTCTGCTCAACTAGGCAAAGCTATAGGCTCCGCCTTTGCCTCCCAAAACCCTCAAAACTTTTATTTTTGCTCCTTTTAATTTTGCAAGAACATCTTCCAAGGCCATCAACCAAGTAAGTACTTCTTTGCTCTTCTTTTATATTACGTAAGTATTACAATACTACGCCTATAATAAGTTGTTAAATCGTGAAGTAGTGTTGGTGATTTGAATGTGGTTGATACAACTAAGTGAGTGAAAGAATATGTATGGATGCTCTAGACTTATTTCCAACTTGTATTTGATTTTGATACACTGTCATACTTTTGCGAAATCGACATGGTCAAGATAATTGCATAATCTTGTAACTCGAAAAACTTACATGTTGGAATGACTTGTTCATTAAGATGAAAATCATGGGTGATTACAAACATGCGATGTTATTTCTATGCCATAAATTGATACGATATCTATGTAGTAAAAGATGCATTAGTCCAAAAATGAAAGCATTGTTAAGATTGCATAACGTTAAGAAGACATGAAAGTATGACTGTGCTGAACATATTGTTGGAACATATCACCTAAATATATGTCGATGAAGTCTGAGTAATCGACATCATTCACTTAATTAGTTTGTGTCAACAAATTAAGTGTGGAGTGGTGCCACTATTGTCTGTTTGTCGATGGAATCTTCCGAGATGAAGCTAACATGACTTTATTGAGATCTCAGGTAGAATGGCACAAAAAGGACGACAAGAAAAAAAAAGCGTCCACCTCACAGAAAGGTAAGAAAAGAGGAAGAAAAGAGCAAGCTGAATCCTCCTCGCTGCAAATACCTCGACACACTCTTGGAATCAGGTTTTTCTTATTTATTTTCCACTGAGGACAGTGTGTCGTGGGGTGCTGGTATTTGTATGCTGTATTTCTTTGCCTACCTACATTTATTTATTTGATTTTTAGTAGTAGTTAAATTTTCAAAAAAAAAATTAGATTTTGATGCATAAAATTATTCTGATAGGCGGCATGGTATTATGAAAAGAGTTTGTGCTAAGGTTATTACTTTTGAGACGTTTAGGCTCCAAGTGGGACTCATTATGTGATAAGTGTGTGGTTTAATTCCTTCATACGTTGGGTCAAGAGTCTATACTGCTCCCAATAAAGTCGACTATGTGCCTTGTGTGTGTGAGATGATAGTATATTCTATGTTTGTGGCTTATGCTAGAACTTGCCTGGTATGTATGTAAAGCGAAATAAAGAGTGTGAGTTAGGAGATGATTTAGGCATTTCTTTGGCAACCTGTGATTATTTACCTTCTTTTTACCTACCCGTGGACATCATCCTAGATAACCCCCTTTGAGCCTTTAGCCTATTTTCTTTGACAGCCTCATATGTAAGCCTAATCCAATTTTTTTTCAAGACCATAATTTGATCCAAATTACTAAATGCTTTAAATTGTAAAGTCATGTGACAAAATAAGAGGAAATTGGGTGAGAGTAGTGCCTTAAAGTGAATTGGTACTTGAATTCATTATGAAAAAGGAATGGTTATTATAGAGGTATGTTATTAAAAAAAAGAGAAAAAAAAATGAAAAGAAAAAAAATAAAAAGATAAATTCTGTTCAAAATTGAATAACAAAAGAGGTGAGAAGGGGTGGTAGATTAAAGAAAGTAGAAAGGTTGTTTGAAAGAAAGTGTTAATGGCATAATGTGATGTATTAAAGCGCTTAGGAACATAGTCACTATTTCTGGCCAAAATAGTCCTACCCATCCCTTAGCCTACATTACAACCTGTAAAAGACCTATGTGATCCTAAGCTTAACATTCTAATATTTAGTGGAGCATTACACTAAGGGCAAGCCTATGGTCATCAGTTGCAACATATGAATTCTTTGTGAGAGTGAGAGCAAGGATAATCTTATACCCATGTTCGAAATATATACAATACTTGTGAGTGATTATGGGTGACATATTGTGAGACGCACATAGTTGATGAGTTTTGGGTAAGTCGTATATGATTTTTTGTGCCTTAACTTTTGAATACGAATTAACCATCATCACGAGTCTATATTAGAGGTTGAAATTGTTTCTAGTAGTGATCAAAAAACTACTTTTTGTTAATGATTGTCGTGCCTGTCTTGACGAATATTTTGTGTTGTTACTGTGAAACCCTAAGTAGATGTTTATATGGACATGATATTTTGTTCGAGGACGAACAAAGCTTTAAGTGTGGGGTGTTGATGTTAGGCGTATTTACACGCCTAAAGCGCCTTAATGTACCCATATTTTAGCTAAGTTTTAAGGACAAAATATATAATTCATGCACTTTTAGTCCTCTTTCCTGTAAGTGAGCTAACAAACGTGATTAACAAGTTTTTAGGTATAAATGATGAAGATTTAAGCATTTTATGGATAACTTGACGCCAAAGGAAGCTTCACAAAAGAAGGAGAGCAGAGCTTGGACGCCTAGGACTAAAAGTGATGCATGGGAAACCTGTCCCGGGCAAAAACAACATTTCCAAAGACTTGGGGACCGGCAGTAACTTAGTAGGATTAGGAAAAGAATTCAGTAATTTATTAGGATTAGGATAAGTACGCAGTAGCCTAGTAGGAATAGGATATGGGTATTATAAATACCCTATTTTGCTGAAGCTTTTATTCATTCTCATGATTCTGATACACAACATTATTCTCATCATTCACTACTACCTCTAATTCTTCCATTAATTCTACTTTTTATTCTTCTTCTATTCATCTATTCAATTCTTAATTTCCAGAACAAGAGAAACGTTACTCAGCAAGGAATTCACGCCATTCTTACCCCTATACTTATCGTGAGATTATTTTGGTATGATGATAATTGCTATTGTGTTTTCCATTGCACTCATGAGTAGTTAAACTTCTCTGTTGGGGTTATGGAAGCCGTATGAGATACTATCTATTGCTATGAGTTTGTGAATTCGCGACACGTATGCTGCTTATTGATAACGCTCAATCTACAGCTCTCGTAAGAGTGTAAAGTGGTCGCTGTCAAATATATAACCCAACTGGGTTGGGTATCGATCCCACAGGGAATAGCCGGTAAATAAGTAAGCAAAGATTATTAGACTTTTGGTGAAAGTTTCGTAAAAAGGGGGGATTGTATCGTGCAAGTAATGTAAACAAAATAGTAAAGTAGAAGCAGAAAATAGAAGAGTAAAAACGGTTTGCTTGGTAGGTTTTTGATCAATGAGAATTGAGAGTTGGGGTTATGTCCACCTTATGAGTTATACGTCTCTATTGGCTATGAGTTATGGGGAATTCAGACATGCATGTGCTTATAGAGAATTGTATTCTATGGTAAATCCAAGCGTCTTTGGACCTTAACAAGGACTATTTCACTTTAACTCTTTCGAGCTTAAAGCGTGTCTAACGGTACAAATTCTCCAAGAGGTTAATCCAGTTACGGCACTAACTTTTTAACAGGGGTTGGTGCCCTATTACCTTGACATTATCTCTTTTCCAGACATATAACTTTTCTTTCGAACAAGTTAATGCTATACTGGCGTATTCTATGCATTTGCAACCACAAGAATTTGCATTAAGATGAAGAGAATAATGATATAAGCAGCATACGTTTCACGAATTCACAAACTCATAGCAATAGATAGTATCTCATACGGCTTCCATAACCCCAACAGAGAAGTTTAGCTACTCATGATTGCAACGGAAAACACAATAGCAATTATCATCATACCAAAATAATCTCACGATAAGTCTAGGGGTAAGGATGGCGTGAATTCCTTGCTGAGTAACAGTTCTCGTGTTGTGGTATTTAAGAATTGAATAAATGAATAGAAGAAGAATAAAAAGTAGAATTAATGGAAGAATTAGAAGTAGTAGTGAATGTATTAGAAAGAGAATTTGGAACTAGAATAATAGAGGAATGTCTCAAAATCTCTAGTAGAATAGGGTATTTATAATACCCGTATCCTATTCCTACTAAGCTAATGCATTACTTAACCCAATCCTACTAGGTTAATGTATCATTATTCTAATCCTACTAAGTTACTGCTAGTCCCCAAAGTCTTCAGAATTGCTGTTTTTGGCCGGGACAGATTTTTCATGCGCCACTTTTGGTCCTTGGCGTGTAAGATTCCCCTTCCTTCTTTCGTGAAGCTTTCTTTGGCTTCAAGTTATCCATAAAATGTTGAAATCTGCATCATTTATACCTGAAAACTTGCTAATCACATTTGCTAGCTCACTTACAGGAAAAAGGACTAAAAGTGCATGAATTATATAATTTGTCCTCAAAACTTAGCTAAAATATGGGTAAAATATAGTACTTTAGGCGTGTAAATTCGCCTATCATCAACACCCCACACGTAAAGCTTTGTTCGTCCTCGAACAAACTATCATGTCCATCTAAACATCTACTCGGGATTTCACAGTAACAACACAAAATATTCATCAAGACAAGCACGTCAATCATTAACAAAGAGTAGTTTTCTGATCATTAGTAGAAAAAATTCAACCTCCAACACAGACTCGTGATGGTGATTAATTCGTGTCCACAAGTTGAGGTACAAAAGAATCATACACAACTACCCAAGATTCATCAACCATGTGTGTCTCACCATATATCACCCATAATAACTCACAAGTATAGTATATTTATTAAAACATGGGTATACGAGTATCCTTGCTCTCGCTCTCACAAAGAATTCATATGTTGCAACTGATGACCATAGGCTTGCCCTTAGTGTAATGCTCCACTAAATATCAGAATGCTAAGCTTAGGATCAAATAGGTCTTCTATAGGTTGTAATGTAGGCTAAGGGACGGGTAGGACTATTTTGGCCAGAAATAGTGACTATGTTCCTAAGCGCTTTAATACATCACATTACGCCATTAATACCTTTCTTTCATACAACCTTTCTACTTTCTTTTATTCTACCACCCCTTTTTCCACCTTTGTTTTTCAATTTTAAACATAACTAACTTTTCAGTTTTCCTTTCCTTTTTTTTTCTTTTTCATAACACCTCTTATGATAGCAATTCTTTTTCATAACCACTTCAAGTACCAATACATTCTAAGGCACTATTCTCACCCAATTTCCTCTTATTTTGTCACATGACTTTACAATTTAAAGCACTTAGGAATTTGGATCAAATTATGGTCTTAAAAAAATGGATTAGGCTTACATATGAGGTTGTCAAAGAAAATAGGCTAAAGTCTCAAAGGGGGTTATCTAGGATGATGTCCATGGGTAGGTAAAACGAAGGTAAACAATTACAGGTTGCCAAAGAAATGCCTAAATAATCTCCTAGACTTGCACTCCTTATTTTCGCTTTACATACATACCAGGCAAGTTCTAGCATCAGCCACAAACACAGAATATACTATATCCTCACACACACAAGTCACATGGTCGACTTTATTGGGAGTAGCATAGACTCTTGACCCACAGATGAAGGAATTGAACCACACAATATCACATAGTGAGTCACAATTAGAGCCTAAACGTCTCAATAGTCATGATTTTTGCACAAACTCTTGTCATAATCTCATGCTACCTATTAGAATAATTTCATGCGAAGTTAAGTTAAAAAATAAGAAAAAAAATTAACTACTAAAAAGAAAAACAAAACAAACATAAATGCAAATGCAGATAGAGAAGTAATGTAGATAGAGAAGTATAGCATGCAAATACCAGCACCCCACACTTAGACGGGACACACTACCCTCAGTGGAAAATAAATAAGAAGAACCTGGTTAGTCGAACTCCTCCTCTATGTCTGGGGTCATACCCCCTTCGTCGGAATCATCATTGGAGTCATCGTCATCAGAATTCTCCTCTACATCGGAGTCTGGCATTCGTCGATCATCATCGGTCGGCACATCGTCATCAAGAGGTTCCTCAAAATATGTACCTACTCCACACATTGCCTTCGCGTGCTCATTCATTGGGTAGTCATAGTCCAGCTGTTGGAGCTCTGCAGCAGTTGGAACACGACCACCGCTCATCATTGTAAACTGAGTCATGCCATAAAAATGGCGAAAGAAACTCTCATCTCGAGCATGCCTTTCTGAAGTGGTAAGGTTGATTCCATGCATGGTTTCAACATCTTTAACCTTTGTGAGGTCAACCTTCTTTGGGTTGTGGGGGATTTTATGATCAGCTGGTTCCTCTTTAATGTCCTCCTTCCTCAATATTGTAGTCAACAGGTTGCCAAAACTGAAGTGGGACCTCTTGTGTAGCCTAGCTTTCCGCATTGTAGATCGAATAATTGCCCCAATATTGATAGGGACATTCTTCATCAATGCGTATACCAAGCACACTCTATCTCGTGTTATCTTGGTGTACTGGGTCCCTGGAATTAGGAAAGAGTTGACTATGCACAACCATATCCTTGCTTCCCTATTCAAAGGAGCATATGGGAAGGTGTTGTGCCGACCGGTGTCCGTGTGTCTACTCCATCGTGCCATGGATCGTGGTCCGCATAAGGTGTGTCTAATAGCCCTGTACGGAGGTCTATTGTACAGCTCCTTGAGTGGTAATGGATCAACTGAAGGCAAACCTAGAAAGGAGTTTAAGAAATCCGCATTTAGTTGTAAAACTTGGCCCCGAATCTTGACTTCATTCCCTGTGGTTTTCGGTGACCAGTTGGCATAGAATTCTCGTGTTAAATCGAGATTGCACTCTCCCATATCTCGGAAGATGAAATCAAGATGTAACACCATTATCTTGGCAAACATGCGCGATTCTTTCTTTACTAGGCTTTCTTTGTGTATCAGGTCCACATGAACATATTTTCTCTCTTTATTGTTCCTATACCACTCCTTTGCTTCCTCCTCGAGGACCCATTTAATTCCGAACATGCGGCGTGGTACTTGCATCGAGGATGATTCTCCTTGCTCTTTTCAGCCTATTTTCTTGCCTTTTTGTGAAGTGGTTGCCTTATCTTTGCCTTGTCTTGCTTTGGGTGCCATTGTACCTGAGACTAAAACAATGTTCATGTTAGTGTCATCTTGATGGATACAATCTATAAACAAGCAGTAGGGGCACCACCCCACACTTAGTTTGTTGGTACAGACTAGTGAAGTGAAAGTTGTCAATTACTCAAACTTCATCGGCATACGTTTTAAGTGCTATATTCCAACAATAAAATCAGTGCAGTCATACTTCTTGTATTCTTAGCAATACTTTCATGTTTGATATATCAAGACTACTACATAGGGATTGAATCAAGGTATAGCATCTAGAAATAATCACAACCTCTTATGTTGGTAGTCAACCATAATTCTCATCTTGATGAACAAGTTATTCCAACATGTAAGCTTTCTATTGACAAGATTATGCAATTTTTGTGACCATGTCAATTCCGCAAAAGTATGACAGTGCATCAAAATATAATTCAAGTTGGAAACATATTAAAATCATTCTTATGTATTCTTTCACTCACTTAGTTGTATCACAACACATCAACCACATTCAAGTCACTTCTACTATTTTAAGATTTAACAATTTATAATAGGCGTAGTAGTGTAGTACTTACGGAATATAAATGAAGAATAAAGAAGTACTTACTTGATTGATGCCTTTGGATGATGTTCTTGTGAAGTAAAAGAGCAGAAGGAAAATTTTGGAGAGGATTTGGAGACTATAGGCGGCGCTTATTCTAGGTTTCCAATGTGTTTTTGGTTCAAGACTAAGTCTCTTATTTATAGGGGAAGGTTGGGTCGGGTTTTGACCCATTTAAAATTGGTTTTGGAGACAAGAAGTGACCATATGCGGCACCTTTTGCGTTGCCTATGCTTGGAATAGGTGGCGCCTTATGCATAGCATTGTTGAGCATAGGCGGCGCCTATGCCATGACATTCTTAGGCATAGGCGGCGCCTTTCACTTAGCATATGAGATTCAGAGACAAAAAGCATTGGCATAGGCGGCGCCTATGCTATGGCATACTTGGGCATGGGCGGTGCCTATGCTATGGAACACTAGATTCCGAGAGCTTAGGCCATAGTATAGGCCTTGCCTTGTTCGTTGCCTATATTTTCATAAGCAATGCCCAATCCATAGCCTTTTGCTTCTTCATTGCAATACGTCTAAATCAAAATTTGAAATTGAACTCCTCGTTTTACACCTCTTTGCACCTACATTTACTCAAAAACAACAAAGACGATTAGAACGATGGGTTGCCTCCCATCAAGTGCCTTAGTTTTGGTCGTGGAACGACTCTTCTTTTTGGATTTTTATTTATCAAAAGCAAACAATTAGTATAACAAAATAAAGAAAAAAAAATGAAAAACAATGGGTTGCCTCCCACCAAGGGCTTGATTTATTGTCACGGCACGACATAGCTATCTCAATTACTTAGACTTTATCGAGATAGATGGTGGCTCATTTTCTGAATGGATTCAGACGACAATGAGGCTTACTTGTTGGCATGCAATCTTCTTCGAGATGACCCTTGGGCATGCATATCTCGGGAGGGATACCAATTATATCATCAATAGTCCAACCCATGGCTCTCTTGTATCTCTTCAGAGTAGAGATGAGAGTCTCTACGTGCTGTTCTCTTAAATCATCTGCCATACTTACCGGAAGTATATTTCCACTTTCCAAGAACACATACCTTAGATAATCGGGGAGCTCTTTCGATTCTAGCATTGGTGGCTCTTCAATGGAAGTCTTCGCTGTTGGTGACGGTTGATTCTTAAGATCAAGGTCCGACTGTTTAGGAATACGAGAATAGGACCCTATTTCTGTTAGAGCACATGTAGTTTCTTCATAATCTTCATCATCCTTATGCTCAACATTCAGTCGCGCAGCAGACAATGGCTCAACAGTAAGCTGTTTTGCTACAGATAATGATTTCTTATCCTCATAATGGACATCAGCTACAGAGAACACATTCATATCGCTGGGCTGATTCATTGCTTTGCATATATCAAAATGGACCACTTCGTCATTCAATCAAAATAAAAGCTCATTAGCTCTCATGTCAATTAGCACACTTCCTGTTGCAAGAAAAGGGCGTCCCAAGATTATGGGAACTTTAGAGTCCACCTCACAATCTAGAATTACGAAGTCTGCCAAAAAGATGAATGAAGAAACCTTTACCAATACATCACTCAAGATACCCACAGGTCATTTTACCGACCTATCAGCCATCACGAGCCTCATATTGGTTGGTGTCGGATCGCCTAACCCCAACTTATTGTAGATGGATAGTGGCATCAAATTGATGCTAGCACCCAGATCGCACAATGCCTTAGCAAAATTCATAGATCCAACCGTGCAAGGAATAGTACAAGCACCAGGGTCTGCCTTTTTCTGAACTAGTAATCGGGTAGTGATTGCGCTGCAGTGATGAATAGTATCCTTCAAGTCATAGCTTGCTGCTCGCTTCTTTGTCAAAAGATCCTTCATAAATTTCGCATACCTAGGCATTTGTTCTAGTGCCTCTACCAACGGAACATTAATGGTCAGTTGATTTAACATATTCATGAATTTGCTGAACTTTGTATCATCCGCAATCTTCTTTAATCATTGAGGAAAAGGTGGTGGTGGATAAGGAATTGTTTTCTCCACGGCTTTCTTCTCCTCTTGCTTCCGTTTTTCATCTTTTTCAGGCTGCAACATACTCGGTGTGACGTCATAGACGTTGTGGGTGGTTTCTACGACAGCTTCTCCTTTTGCCTTATCATCAATGTCTACTGCCTCGTCAACCACTTGCTTGCCTTTGGATGAAGTTTCCAGCACCTTAACACTTCGGGTAGTAATAGCCATGCATGATCCGTCATTCCTTGGATTTTGCACAGTGTCGCTAGGTAAGGTGCCAGCCTTTCTTTGATTGAATGCTACTGAAAGTTGGCTCAATTGCTGCTCTATTTGCTTGATTGAAGTGGAATGTGAGTCAACCAATTGCTTCATTGAGGACAAATCAATTATTACCTCTGTTACTCCCGCGCTGGTTGCTTCCACTTCTTTCAACAGTTTAGCCATCATATCTTCCATGCTTCCGGAACAAGATGTGGTGGTGTCACGTCTTCTTGGGGGGACGTATAAACCACTCTTTTCAATATTGTTCTTCCAACTACCTTGGTCCTTGTTTCCAGATTTATCATAGTAGTTCTGACCTTGGTTTCCTTTGGTATTACCTCGAAAACCCCCCTGATTGTTCAAGTAGTTGGCTTCTTCTTCTGAATCAGATTCGTCTCTTCCTTTTAACGCAACAACTTTGACTTTTTCGGTCTTTCCTGATAAATGATGCTTTGTAAGAAGATCCACTTGTGTTTTCATGTGCGCCATATCTTGATCACGTTCTTCTTCTCTTCTCCTTTGTTCAGCAGTCATGCCAATAGGTATAGTAGGGCTTACTACCTCAGAATCCCTGGTATGCCAATCTCTACTTTGCTTCGTCATCCGATCTAGCATATTGCTTGCCTGCCCAAAGGTGAGGTCCATAAATGATCTCCCAGCCGCATTATCCACCGCTGGTTTAGTTATTGAATTCAAGGCTCTGTATAGTATCTCCATTAGGTGGACATTGGTCATGTGATAGTTCGGGCACCTCATAAGCTTTGTCTTGCACCTCTCCCATGTTTCATGAAGAGCTTCGGTTGGAAGCTGCCGAAAGTTGCTGATTTCATCTCTTAATTATGCTCTTTTGGATGGCGGAAAGAATCTTTCAAAGAAAGCGTCTCTCAATTGCCTCCAATTTGTAATAGAATCAGGAGTCAGCCCATTCAACCATAGAGTTGCCTCCCCAGATAGAGACAATGGAAATAGACATAATCGAATTGCATTCTGACCAACGCCAGGATTGTCAAACGATTTGCATGTATAAATAAAGTTGATGAGATGCATATTCGGATCATCGCCTGCTAGTCCACCAAATAATCCCTTGAGTTGCAATAACTGAATCATGGTGCTTGTGATGTTGAACTTGGCTCCGGCTCCATCAAGATCATCATCATCATCGTCGAAAGCTGGTTGTACAGGTCGGCGTTCATGCCTAAACCTTGCTTGACGATCTCTTCTGTTGGTAGGTGTTGCGATCTCAGTAGCATGCCTAGGGTTTAGTAACTCATCATCACCTAGGTCCTTGTCGTCAGGATTTATTGCTCGCCCGGGGTTATCAATATTCTATTGATGCACTTGAGCGGTGGCTAGAGTTGCTAGTCTCGCCTGTTCCTGTTGAGCAGCCATCCTTTTAATTTCGTGTTGTGCCTCCATTCTGCCAATACATTATGGTTCAGGATTGATAGGTAATAACGGTTGACCAGAACTTCGAGTATGGGGCATGCACTGAATAAAAACCTTCAGAGAACAAAAACAAAAACTAAATGTAAGAGTACGAGAATCTTTGACCAAAGGGTCTAGTAATTATCACAAACTTAATTGACACTCGTATTCCCCGGCAACGGCGCCAATTTTTGATAACGCTCAATCTACAACTCTCGTAAGAGTGTAAAGCGATCGCTGTCAAATATATAACCCAACTGGGTTGGGTATCGATCCCACAGGGAATAGCCGGTCAATAAGTAAGCAAAAATTATTAGACTTTTGGTGAAAGTCTTGTAAATAGGGGGGATTGTATCGTGCAAGTAATGTAAACAAAATAGTAAAGTAGAAGCAGAAAATAGAAGAGTAAAAATGGTTTGCTTGGTAGGTTGTTGATCAATGAGAATTGAGAGTTGGGGTTATGTCCACCTTATGAGTTATACGTCTCTATTGGCTATGAGTTATGCGGAATTCAGACATGCATGTGCTTATAGAGAATTGTATTCCATGGTAAATCCAAGCGTCTTTCGACCTTAACAAGGACTATTTCACTTTAACTCTTTCGAGCTTAAAGCATGTCTAACGGTACAAATTCTCCAAGAGGTTAATCCAGTTACGGCACTAACTTTTTAACAGGGGTTGGTGCCCTATTACCTTGACATTATCTCTTTTCCAGACATATAACTTTTTTTTCGAACAAGTTAATGCTATACTGGCGTATTCTATGAGTTTGCAACCACAAGAATTTGCATCAAAGACTTTAATACAAAATTCAAGAATTACAAAATTCACTTGAAAGATCAAAGATCCTATTTGCACCAACACATCTTCAATAATACCATCCACCCGAGCAAGGGATCTATCTGCCAATTACAAGATAATAGTCACGAGTTTGGGACTCCTAAGACCCATCTTATGGTACCATGATATGAGCATAAGATTTATGCTATCTCCCAAGTCACACAATCTATATGTACAAATAGTTTATCCAATGGTATTCTGAAAGGTGAAACTACCTAGATCCTTTAACTTCATGGGCAATTTATTTTGAATCTTGGACGTGCACTCTTGAGTGAGTGCAACTATAGCATATTCGGTCAAGCGGTTCTTATTGGCAACTATATCCTTCAAGTATTTCACATATTTTGACACACTCTATAGAATGTCAACAACAGGAAGGTTTACTTGAACCTGCTTCAAAAGATCTAAGAACTTCTTATAACTTTCTTCCTCCTGATGCTTCGTTGCTCTTTAAGAAAAGGGCAAGGGAAGAGTCTTCTTTTCCATACGAATTTCATCACTTGCCTCTTTTTCCTTGACTTTCTTCTCTATATTGTCTCTCAAATTGTCATTATTGACTGTAGGATTTTCCTATTCCTGAATTGTCTTCTTAGTTTGCAGCCCACTTCTTGTTGTAATCGCATTCACCTACTTAAGATTTGCCTCTATGTCACTAGGTAACGCTCCTTGTGGCCTTGTATTCTGTGATCCTACAATTTGACCCAACTAAAAATCTAGATTTCTTGTAAGCAATTATTGACTCTTCAGCTCAGCTGTAAACTGTGCCTGTTGAGTCTTTATGTCTGCTGCAAACTATGCTTGTTGAGCCATAAACTGCTTAATCAACTCCTCTATATTACTAGTTTGAACGATCACCTGATTCTTCTGAGCCGGCTGTGGATTTGGTTGCACTGGTCCCTTATACTGATTTGCATTCTGTACCTGATTTCCACCCCATGAGAAATTAGGATAGTTTCTCCAATTGGGATTATATGTGTTGCCAAAATTCTATTGACCCTGACGATTTGCATTACCCACGTAGTTGACTGAATCTGGATTAACATAACATGCATCTGTTGTGTGCTCACCACTTCCACAAACTTCACACCAAAAATATACTTGTTGAACTGCATATGCTGCAACTGCTAGTTATGTCATACCCAACTTTAGGTTATTCAGCTGAGTAGTCATATGATTTTGCATTGCTGCAATTTGTGCCTGTAATGCAGTGAACTGATCTACCTCCAATACCCCTGCAACCTTCTTGGGAATGCTCCTTGAGTCTGCAAGCCAATCAGGATTTCCTTGTGAAATTCGATTCAATAGTGTATATAATTCTTCATAAGTTTTCTCCAAAGCTTGGCCTTCTACTATTGAATCCAAGAGAATTTTTGTATTAGATTCAAGGACTTCTATAAATGTGTGAACCAAGACATTATTCGATTGCTGGTGATGAGGACAATTTTTTAGCATGCCTTTAAATCTCTCCCAAGCTTAGTAGATATTTTCTCCATCTTTTTGTCTGAAACTCAAGAACTCACTCCTCAAACGTGTAGTCTTCTGTAATAGGAAGAATTGAATAAGGAACTTCTGAATGTAGTCTTCCCATGAAGTGATGGAGAGTGGTGGTTCAGCATGTAACCACCTATTTTCTTCCCCCATTAGAGAAAAAGAAAAGAGTGTCAATCTGACATAATCAACATTCACCCCTTCTGGAATGTAAGTATCACTTATATCCAGGAAAGTCTGTAAGTGTTGCTGCAGGTCTTCATGTGAAAGACTGTGGTATTGCCCTGCTGAATTCAACAGTTGTACCATATTATGCTTCAATTTAAATCGACCTCCTAGATCAGGCTTTATAATATTGTTAGTCACATGGTTCGTAAGTGGGATTACCACCTCATGAACAGGTCTTGCGGCTGGTTGAGCAGGAACAACTGGAATAGCCGGAGATGGAACAATTTTGGCATTTGAATCAACAGGAGCATTAGGATTAAGAACATTAGGATCTCGTATTTCAGCCATTTAACCCTGTTGAGTAAAATATTGAGCTCTTCGCCATTGTTGAGAAATCAATTCGGTTCTGCAAAAGGCTCTACAAACTCTTTATCTCTAGCCAGTCCAGTATTCAACTAAACCTATAAAAATTCAGCCGCTAAGATCAAGTTGTTAACACTTACACTTATTATCAAAAACCCTAAATTAAGCAATTTACTAATTATACTAGTCCCCGAAAACGGAGCCAAAAAATTATTGTGTCTCTACGCACGCGCAAGTGCACTTGATCGTACAAGTAGTATAAAGACTTAGACAGTCAGATATCGTTCCCACGAGGACTAAGCAACTAGAATTTTAATCAACTTTTAGTTTTAGACAACTAGGTATTAAGTGTTATAGAGTATCAAGATGATTCTAAATTTGTGAATAAAAAGGTAAATTATTAAACAAGAAATAACAAGTGGTGACTAGAGCAAAGACAACAACAATTGTAATCAATAATGATAGGATTCCAGGGTTGAGGCATCTTGAACAATCATACAATCCTCTATTCTTATAATAGTCTAATTGGTTATCGGGTTGTTGATTCTCAAGGTTTATACCACGATCTTGGTCTCCCGACCTCAAATCTCCTATCTATGGAATATTGTAGCTACAACTCCCGCAGTGTTACAACAATTCTTCTAGATTCATAAAGTTGTGTTCTTGAAATTGAACCAAGCTAGGCTTCTAGGTATATCCCTATCCTAGATGCTAATTCAAACCCCTTATTTTATAAAAGGATAAGAACTTTGCTCCTTAATTTCTTGTTTCTATCCTATGATTCTCCTCCCGGATGCACATAGAAATATAGATTTATTCTAATGGTGGCCACTCATCAAAATAGTAAGCTTATGAAATTAAGAACAACCCAGATGATAATCCAAAAAGAAACTATAAATAGGAATATCAAAGAATAATCATGTTCTTGACCTCAAGCCCAAAACAAGGGTGTTTAACCACTAACGTTTGAATTAAACATTAAAATTAAGTAATTAATCATACCCAAAATAATTGGTGAAGTAAAGAAGTTCAAATTAAATATTTAGAACCCTAAAATAAAAAATTCTATGCTTTTCCGCCACTGCTATACTTGCCAAAAAGTCCTTGTAATTGTGGTCACGTGTTTATTTTAAACTTGGAAAAATTTCACCAAATCTGAACCCTTGACGCGACGTGTCACTAATCATGTTGAGCCAACCAACGCGTCGTGTCAACATCGTATTATTCCACTGAAATTTTCTCCTCAACATTTGGCTAAGTGTCACGACCCAAACTAGGGCCTGACCCTGACGGACATCCCAAACCATGAAGGCCCGGATGTCCTACTCTATCTGATCTGGTAATCATGCACAACATTTATACTCAATAAGAAAATGCAAAAAAAATATAACGAAATTGAACCATGGTCATAAGTTTGATACGAATTCATCAATGGAAAAAAATGAAATCCAAACCCTCTAATAACATCTGAAAAGCCGTCTGCAAAATCTCTACTACATGACTAGTAACAACTGTCTGAAAATTCTGGGACAAGGCCCCCAGCAGACCAAAACCATGACTAACGATACACATCTGAAAATAAATAGGCCTTCTGAAATATAGAAGGCTCACCGACTGAACTCTGCGCTTCTATCTGAAGAAATCTACTGCTTATCAGGACCCCTAAATTGTACCTCAGAACCTGGAAGGTAGGGGGTCAATACAAATGTATTGGTACACAGAGCAATCCAAAATAAAGTTTTTGATATAAATAAAATAGTTGAGAGCTATTCATAAAACATCATATATGATATAAATTCCAAAACACATGGGTATCTTTGATAATCATAAAACCTTTCTGTCAATGCAGTCTCTGATCTTTGTATTACTTCTGAGTTAGGTGGCACTCCTATACAAGTCTAATATTCTACGGGCTATATAGAATCCACCATTCACTCAACGGGGAAGCCCCCAACACAAGTGTGCCGCAAGGGTTTGAATGTCTGAATCTGATACGCCACAGGGCACTAGGCCAGCGTAGAATAATATACCTGAATTGACAAATCACGATTTTGGGCAATGAGTTGTCTGAACTCGTGCCTTCTTCGGGAAACCACCTAAGCTCTCTTTATGCTCAATTTTAGTCTATTCTGATATATGCGACATTCTAGTTTCAAAATCTGAAAATCTGATTTCAAACTTGGATTCTATTCTGTTCTAAATTAACATGGGATTATCTGAGTTGGTGTCGTCACACCAAGACTTGCAAGTCCTTTTTCTGAGCCATAATGCATCATGCATGATTCTTTCATCAAAACTCAATTCAGACAACCCAAACATGCAAATAATAAGAGATTTCATGTTCCAAAACATAAGTCAAAACTATGCAAGAATTATTCAAACATATGGTGGTAATGTACTTTTGGGAAAACCATGCATTCTTTCATTATATGTATATTCAACATTTATCAACATGCACAACCCTCTCTTTTGATTCCACAATCATGTTCAAATCATAGTATAAATCAAGACATTTCATGTTATGCTTTTCAAAACAATCCATATCATACGAATAATAGGAAAAATCATATCAAGAGAGGGATTCATTATAATTCATGCTCTCATTTGAATATTCATCCTTAAACATATGCATACATATATATATAATTTCAAATCAATTTAGGGAATGGCCTAAAGACCAAAACAATGCCATTGAGACTTCTAAAACATGATTATAAATCATAAAGCTAAAACTTTTTTCTTAAAATCATGATTTCTATGCCCATGAGATTTTTAGGGAAACCCCACGTACCTCAATTTTGGGAATTTAGTGGTTGATTCTTGAAGCCTACGATTTAGGGATTTCAAATATTCAATCAATCTTGAAAACCCACGGTTAAATCTTGAGTTATTTGAGTTTTTAGTTTGAAACCCTAGAGAGTGTTCTTATGATTTTTTTGAACAAAATATAAATAATATGGTGACTTGGGAGTATAATCCCGTGTTTAAGGTGATAGGGGTGGGGGAGTGTAAAATACCTAATATACCCTTAATGAGACGGAATAAAATATAACTGGGAACCCAATTTTATGGGCCTCCGCGACGTGCCACAATCGTGGTGGCTCACTGGAAATCCTTTGGGTCACCGCGATGCGGAGCCATCGCATTGTCCCACTGGTTGGGACCTGAAACTTCAGCGCGACACGCCATAATCGCGCTAGGCTACTGGAATTTGACAATTGTTAAATAGACCACCTCCATGACGTGCCAAGCACCAAAATGATGATTTTTTGTTCTAGCCCAAAATGCGGGGTGTTACATTATCTCCCCCTTGGGATCATTCGTCCCCGAATAATGGGTAGGAACATTGAAGCTTAAAGGTATGAAATAACGTGGACCTGATGTGTCTTCTAAGAAAGGATATAACTGATTTGAAACATTTAAACTTCTATAATAAAACTGAATTCTGAGCTGACTTGCCCTTACTTATTTCAAGAAGCTGATTCATGCTAAGAGTTTAGGATTTCCCCAGAAGCATTTATGCTCAAATCACACACACTGGATTTGGAAGTGAAACTTAGGTATGTACGAATCATGAGGCAACAAGATTTAGATCGTACAAAGGTATTACACTGTCTGAGCTAAAATAGCTGGAAAAATTTGAGATTATGTGCTGAAATCTTATGAACTGAGTCATGACTAAATAACTGAATCTAAAACATGATGCATGGACTGAACAGAGTTCACAACTTACACGGATAGAATAGATTATCTTTTGAGATGGTTATACATATTGGACTTCAGATAGTAGGACTGGGTCAAAAGGTGAAAAACCACAGTAACTCATCTGCCTGACTGTTAAACTGAATTATACTAGACAGTTATACTTAACTGGAGTATCTCTTCAACACTCTTTCTAAAGAAGTTCTAGTAGCACTAGGGAGCAAAGAATCTCTGACATGAATTGCACAAGACATCCAACTAAGGAATCACAACAATGACACTACTCTATAGCATAGAATAAAGACATATAACTCATAAACTAGGATAGAATTACCAAACATTAGGCATTGCAACTTCTTACTTTCAAGATTAGCCACACTTCTAAAATACTCTCTCAACTATACTTTCTCCTTAAACACCATGCTCATTGATTCCACTTATTTTTCTCACATGGCCGCTGATATTTCCATCTACTAATGTCTAAACTGAACTAAATCCCCTCATCATCTTCAAGCCTAACTCAAAATCATAAGATGCACCACACAATACTGTAGTACTAGTCTGAATCATGAATTTAGCACACCCTGTATTTCACAATTCCTCATCTCCTGTATAATTCTTATTGCCACTCCAACAATCCCTTCAACTTCGTATTAGACATTCACAAACACTCAAGGCATCTATCTATATGCATACAAACATGACATTCAAGCCTATCTTCATACCCACATATGCACTTCTAAACAACCACTCATAAATCATATTTCTCATATTCTCTAATACTTCTATCCATAACAACTTCCCTGCACTATTCAGATGATACACATAAAATATCCTCACTAACAAAGCCATACACGAAACTTTACCTCAAAATTCTTTCAACTTATAAACTCACATAAAATAAGAACAATAATTTTTCCCAAATATAACACATAAAACTTCAACTAACCATGACACATATCAAAGACGCGGCCTCAATCTTACTCCACAGTTACCACCTTAACTCAAATAAGCATACAACCATTTTTCATCAACAATAAATGTTTACTCTTTCCTATCTAAACAACTGTTCATCATCACTATCTCGACCTAAGGGAAAATGTCACTACAAATTAGAATATCGGGATTCGAAACATAAGGGGAGTACTAAGCATAACTTGATACCTTACTGAGGTGTGAGGAATATAGCACTCACTACATAGACTTATTAAAGAGATCTAATCTGAGGATGTACCTAATATAAATCTAAATTTTCACTGATTGTTAAGAGTATCACATGTGCACAAGAGACATGATCAGAATTTTGGAATTCATAACTTACGGGAAACGATTCTGCTAAACAAACTGGGAACTCATCAT
Organism: Capsicum baccatum var. pendulum; assembly: GCA_030864225.1. Taxonomy (NCBI): domain Eukaryota; kingdom Viridiplantae; phylum Streptophyta; class Magnoliopsida; order Solanales; family Solanaceae; genus Capsicum; species Capsicum baccatum. The sequence continues at coordinate 74,356,935 of CM061561.1, read as the reverse complement.
ACTAGGAACTAGGAGAGTACATGATTCCTTATCATATGCATGAACACAGACTATAATCATGAAGCTGAAACATAAAGCATGAGCATGCATTGGAATAACTGAAGTAAACTTCTGAAATAAGAATAGATTGAGCATCGTTCTTTCTCACGGCCAATTCCCCAACTTACTGGCACATCTATTAGCATCTACAAACTTGACTTGGTTACTTGTTCTATCATCTCCCCTATATATTTAATCCATTACTCTAAGTCTATGAACCACTATATACACTTTGGTATAAACGAAAATCACTTTACTTTAGAGTCGGGGATATAACAATACACATAAAACTAAACTTACCCTCTAAGATGGTATCTTCATGTATAGCGATCAATGCTAATACCTTCTTCTAAGATTCAACGCTTAGATTTCTATAGCCTCAAAAGTCATCATATAATAGCTTAAACATTCACCAACTTAGATTCTCCTAACACTAAATATGAATATCTCTAAACCTTTGACGGACCATACCACTTCTGTTATAGTCTACTAGCTTCATGCATGCAAACTTATATTTCTAAACCATGAGAATCAAGATTATATTAAAAGGCTCAACATCATTAATCATAACTTTTTAACTTGTCCATTTATAACACCATGTACCATCTAACTAGTCTTTCTCCATCTAGCAACTTAACGGTACTTCTAGCCACACACAACATGCAATAGCCTTAGAAAATACCACAACCTCATATCACCCTGGCATACTTCTAATTCATACATACCATACCATACTTCATTACAAATCAAGTAACTTAAGCTCTTGCATGTACTGTTCAAGCCTATTAGATCGCTTCCATAAAATAGTATCATTAACCAAGAAATAATCACCTCCACCTTCATGGCCATCAACTGTTCAAACTTAATGTCTAGGGCTAAACATGATTTCCAACCCAAGCTTACACATAATTTTCTTACAGGCCAAACAACTGAAACATTAATCGGACAAAACTTCATCAATAACCTATAATTTTCTTGCACGACAAATACCGTCAACAACTCTTTTCATACTTCAAGTAAACAACAATTCACCTTAACTAATAACTCCTTCTCTACCTCACCTTCTACTAAACTAACAAAAAGGGACGTATTACTTCATTACCAACTCAATCTCATGCAAAAAGATTCAGCAATACATATACTCAATAAATCGCCCTTACCAATATTCTTGCCATTATGCCACTAAACCCCAGTTCCAACCAATACAAGAACAACAAGATGAACAACAAGTTGCTAGTGAATCAAAATAGGCCCCACACAGCTTCACTAGACTTTAATTTTTCTGTTTTAAATAAGAAATGAGATGAATGACAAGGCAACTATGCTAGTGAATCGAAAGAGCCCCACTTAGCTTCACTAGACTTTCAGATTCAACAACACAATGATAATAAGATTACAAGAGATAGAAACTTGACACACAATAATAAATGATCTAAGAATACATATCTTACTCTGTATGAATAAAAATCTGAGTCAAACACCCCCCCCCCCACACACACACAGAGACTACCATATAATCCACACATGGCACTAGCTACCATATTAGTCTATCACTATAAAGGGGTAAATCATCCTCAAACATCGGTTATTCAAATAAAATATTTACTTACACAAAAGTCACCCTCACTCTAACTTCTAACTTTGTGACTTCACATCACTAAATTCTTGGTCCAACATCACTACCAATAGGTCATGACACCGACACTTAACTTATACTACTACTCAGGTGGAAATACAGTTCCAACATTCTGCTACACCTCATTCCCTCTTAAGCATGACATTTGCAATATAAAATTTTTTGGAAGGGACTGAATACACTTAATACCACAGGCTCAAAAGTACGATTTTATTTGAATCAAAATCCACACTATAATCAAGACACTCTGAGGCACTAACGGACTCTTCACAAGTCCTTGCCCAATTTCAAAATCTTATATGGATTAATCAGAAAGGACTATACCATTTAGATTCTAGACTTCTGCACCTAAATCACTTCAACAATAAGACATATCTGAGCACATCAAAGTAAGAAAAGAATTGGGATAACTTTACTTTCGTGTGGGCGACACTATAGCACGAATTACAGTATAAAAAAGGAACATTCTAACTCTATCGCATGAACTAGAACATAAAGAAAGGGAAATATTCCTAAACGCCTAGTAGCCTCCTGCTTATAAGCGTGGTGCACTACACACCCATAAACAAGACTTTACCCGACACAATTTTGCAGACACCCTGGGACCATGAATCGTGCTTTGACACCAAGTTCGTCATGACTCAAACTAGGACCTGGCCGTGATGGACATCCCAAACCATGAAGGCCTGGATATCCTACTCTATCTGATCTGATAATCATGCACAACATTCATACTCAATAAGGAAATGAAAAAAAAAATATAACAAAATGAAACCATGGTCATAAGTCTGATACAAATCCAACAATGCACAAAAATAAAATCCAAACCCTCTAAAAATATCTGAAAAACCGTCTGTGAAATCTCTACTATATGACTAGTAACAACTGTGTGAAAATTCTGGGACAAGGCCCCCAGTAGACCAAATCCACGACTAACGATAAATGTCTAAAAATAAATAGGCCTTCTAAAATACAGAAGGCTCACCGACTGAACTTTGCGCTTCTGTCTGAATAAATCTACTACTTATCAGGACCCCTAGATTGTACCTCAGAACTTGGAAGGTAGGGGGTCAATACAAATGTACTGGTACACAGAGCAATCCAAAATAAAGCTTTTGAGATAAATAAAATAGTTGAGATCTAGTCATAAACACATATATGATATAAATTCCAAAACACATGGGCATCTTTGATAATCATAAAACCTTTATTTTAATGCAGTCTCTGATCTTTGTATTACTTCTAAGTTAGGTGGAATTTCCCTGCAAGTCTGATATTCCATGGACTATATGGAATACTCCATTCACTCAGTGGGTAAGCCTCCAACCCAAGTGTGCCGCAAGAGTTGGAGTGACTGAGTCTGATACACCACAGGGCAGTAGGCCAACATAAAATAATATACCCGAATCGATAAATCACAATTTTGGAAAATGAGTTGTCTGAACTCGTACCTTCTTCGGGGAACCACCTAAACTCTGTTTATGCCCAATTTTAGTCTGTTCTGATACATGCGAAATTCTAGTTTCAAAATCTAAAACTCTGATTTCAAAGATGCATTCTATTCTATTCTGAATGAACATGGTATTATCTGAGTTGGTGTCGTAACATCAAGACTTGGAAGTCCTTTTTCTAAGCTATAATGCATCATGCATGATTCTTTCATCAAAACTAAAATCAGACAACCCAAACATGCAAATAGTATAAGAGATTTCATGTTTCGAAACTTAAGTCAAAACTACGTAAGAATTCTTCAAACATATGGTGGTCATGTACTTTTGGCAAAACCATGCACTCTTTCATTATATGTATATTCAACATTTATCAACATGCACAACCCTCTCATTTGGTTCCACAATCATTTTCAAATCATAGTATAAATCAAGACCTTTTATATCATGCATTTCAAAACAATCCAAATCATACGAATAATAGGAAAAATCATATCAAGAGAGGGATTCATTATAATTCATGCTCGCATTTGAATATTCATCCTTAAACACATGCATACATATATATAGAATTTCAAATCAATTTGGGGAAATGCCTAAAGACCAAAACAATGTCATTGAGACTTCTAAAACGTGATTATAAATCATAAATCTAAATCCCTTTTCTTAAAATCATGATTTCTATGCCCATGAGATTCTTAGGGAAACCCTATGTACCTCAATTTAGGAATTTAGTGGATGATTCTTGAAGCCTATGATTTGGGGATTTCAAATCTTCAATCAATCTTGAAAACCCACGGTTAAATCTTGAGTTATTTGGATTTTTAGTTTGAAACCCTAGAGAGTGTTCTTATGATGTTTTTGAAGAAAATATGAATAATGTGGCGACTTGGGAATATAATCTCGTGTTTAAGGTGATAAGGGGGGAAATACCTAAATTTCCTTAATGAGAGAAAATAAAATATAAATGGGAACCCGATTTTATGGGCCTCTGCGATGCGCCATAATTGCGGTGGCTCACTAGAAATTCTTGGGGTCACCGCGACGCGGAGCCATTGCGTTGTCCCACTGGTTGGAACCTAGAACTTCAGTTCGACACTCCATAATCGCGCTAGGCTACTGAAATTTGACAATTGTCAAATAGACCACCTCCGTGACACGCCAACCACCAAAATGACAGTGTTTCATTCTAGCCCAAAATACGGGGTATTATACTAAGTGTCAAAACATTAAGCATCGACGCGACGCGTTGAGATCACATCTGTCTCTAGTATTTTTCCCAAATTTCTTTGTTTCTTCTTGTCAATCCTACAGATGTTTTTGCCTTCAATCTGCATGGTCTTTTACCTCTTCATGATATGTATCCCATTTTTTTCCAAATCCATGAAAAATTAACCCTGTATCTCTAATCACATCGGTTAGCCACGAAACACAATTTAACTCATAATTCAATATATAGCACACTTTTTATTCTCAAAACAAGTCCAAATATAGGTATATAGAGGTGTTTGGACATATAAATACGCCCAAGATCAACAACCATGTCACAAAATCCATGTTCACCTCTTTCCACTTCCAAGTGGGAATGTTAAACTCCAGTATTTTTCCACTAGGCCTCTGGTGCTCAACCTTAACATGCTGACAGTTCACGTAGTTAGCTACAAATTCTGTAATATCCCCCTTCTTACGACTCCACTAATAGATTTCTTGCAAATCACAGTACATCTTAGTATCTCCAGGGTGAACAGAGTATCACACACCATGTTCTTCTGCAAGGATTTGCTTTCACAACCTATCTACACACGGTACACACAGCTTACCCTAACAACGCAACACACCATCTTCCTCTTGGGAGAAAACCTCTACTTTCTGATCTCTGGCTGCTTCTTTTAACTTAACCAAAATGGAATCCCTATCTTTCTTTTCTGTCACTTCGATAAATGAAAAAGATTCCAAACTATTCTGAACCCATACACTACCCTCAGCTGAATCAACCAAACAAACACCTAACCTACCCAACTGATGAACCTCCTAAACTAACTTCTTATTATCATTCTTAACATGAGAAATACTACCCATGGACAATCTACTAATGGCATCTGCCACTACATTGGCCTTGCTCGAATGATACAACACATTCATGTCATAATCTTTTAATAATTCTAACTATCTTCTCTGACAAAGATTTAAACCTTTCTGCAAAAATACATAATGCAAACTTTTTTGATTCGTGAACACACCAACATGAACCCCATAAAGATAATGCCTCCAAATCTTTAATGCAAACACAACAACTGGTAACTCAAGATCATGTGTAGGATAATTCTTTTTATGGGTTTAAACTGTCTAAAGGCGTAAGCTCTGACCTTACCTCTCTATATTAAAACACAACTCAAACTAACTCTAGAAGCATCACAATACATAAAAAATCCATCTGAACCATTTGGCAAGGTTAAAAATGGGGCTGAGGTGAGTCGAGTCTTCAACTCCTAAAAACTCTTCTCACAAGAATATGACCACTGAAAATTTACTTTTTTTACGAGTCAATCTAGACATAAGAGATGCAATAGATGAAAACCTTTCCACAAACCATCGATATTATCCATCCAAACCTAAAAAACTCCTAATATCTGTGAAGGAGAGATGGGTCTGGGCTAATTTCTCACTACTTTGATCTTTTGAGAGTCAACTCTGCTACCATCATAAAAAATAATATAACCAATGAAAGCTACTGATCTTAGCCAAAATTCACACTTACTGAATTTAGCGTACAACTGATGAAAATAAAAATTGGCTCTAAGAGTCTGTAGCACAATTTTGAGATGGTCTGCATGATCATTTTCACTACAAAAATAAAAAAGAATGTCATCAATGAAGACTACGACAAACATGTCTAAGTACTGCTTGAACACTCTATTCATCAAGTCCATGAAAGCTATTGGAGCATTTGTTAGACTAAAGGACATAACTAGAAACTCAAAGTGACCATACCGAGTTCTAAAAGCTATTTTTGGAATGTCACATTCTCTGACTCTAAGCTGATGATAGTCGGGCCTGAGGTCTATCTTAGAGAAATAATTGGCACCCTAAAGCTGGTCAAACAAGTCATCAATTTAGGGAGTGGGTACTTATTCTTGGTTGTGACTTTGTTCAACTGATGATAATTGATACACATTCTAAGGAAATCATCTTTCTTTTGCATGAAAAAGACTGGAGCGCCCCATGGGGACATACTTGGTCTGATGAATACCTTGTCTAGGTGATCTTTCAGCTATTCTTTCAACTCCCTAAGCTCAGGTGTAGCCATTTTATAGGGCAAAATAGAGATAAGCTGGGTATCTAGAAGAAGGTCTATTCTGACGTCAATTTCCCTTTCATGAAGAACTCCAGGAAGATTGTTAGGAAAATATTTGGAAATTTCCTTACTACTGAAACGAACTCAAAACTGGGAGTCTCATAATTAAAGTCTTTGACTCGAACAAGATAGTAAACACACTCTTTGGATATTATTTTTCTTGCTCTAAGGTACGAAAAAAGTTGAGCCCTAAGCGTTGAATACTACCCTTTCATTCAATAACTAGTTCATATAGAAACTAAAACTGAATGACTCATTTTCTAGTGTCAACTGAAGCATATCATGAGTGGAGTCAATCCATGTCAAGAATGACATAAAAAACGATCATCTCTAACTCCACAAGATCTACTGAAGTGAATTTCTAGGATATTATGATTGGACAGTTCTTGCATACCTACCTGGATATAATAGAAACACCTAATGGAGTAGACACTGAGAAGGGTTCTGCTAAATTTTTAGGACTGATGCCAAAATTAACAACTGGTGTTGGGTGTATTTATGCATTTTAGCATCACTATTCTAGCCTTTTTAGCCTTGTTTTGAGAATGATTCATATGATACATGGGTTGATAATGAGATAAATGTGTATAAAAGTTTTTAATCATGTATTTATAAGGTTCAAAGTGAATTACAAACAATTTTGTACCTAAAGGTTTCAATTAGAGTTCAACCCGAAAAACTAGTGTTACTAGCTTGAGCTAGGTGCTTGTCTAGTTCACCTCGTTGGATTCTATTGTGTTTAATGTGTCCTTATGGTTTTAATATGTAATAATGAGTGGAATAAATTATTGGTAGTGATCAAAGTTCAATTTTATTGAGTGTACAATTGGAACAATAAGTTGAAGATTAACATGAACTAGCCTAGCTTAGCTCTTGTTTTGATTCGTTGTTATGGATGTAGTGTTGTTATTGCCTCCTAATTCGTGTGGTGTGAGTTCATAGGATGATTTGTGAGCTGAATATTATGATATTTGTATGATAATAAGGCTTGAAATACATGGTAAATACACCACAAGACAAGGAACCAAGAGGGGAAACTCAATACTTAACCAAAATTAGGAGAGCAACTTCCAGAGGCTCAGGGCGATATTAAGGTGCCACCCCACCTGGAGCAGGGATATAGGCAGGGCATAGCCTTTCCTGGAGTAGCACTCTATCCAAAGATCAGCCTCACCTGGTATGGGGTTATAGCCAGGGTGACGCCCCACCTAGTCCCGAGCTTAATAACTGACAGTTTCCATGTCCAACACGGAATTGGCTTGCTCCAATACTATAAATATATGTTATATCATGTTTTTACATATATTTGGACATATTTTGGAGAGAAAAGGGCTGATACAACTTCTTCTTTAGTTTTTTATTATTTTTATTTAGTTCATTCATATATTTAGTCATTTATTACCAATTTGTGATTACAATTATGACTATGCATAGCTAAACTCCCTTTTTGGGGGTTAGAGCCAAGAACATGAGTATTATAGTTTTGAATTGAATTTGTTTAACTTTTCTTGTCACTATTGGTTGTGTGTTCATCTTTGATTTAACTATTTTAAGGATTCGCGACCCTTAGAATATATCAATTGTCTACCTTTTGATCTCGGGAGAGGGAATAAGGGATAGAATAAGGAGATGAACAAAGTTTAGGTTTTTATTCTTTTATGAAATAAACAATTGAACTTAGAACCTAGGAAAGGGATGTACTTAGGAGCCGAACTTGATTCACACGTAGGATGATAGCTTAATATACTTAAGTGGACGATTACATCCCCGCTCAATGATGTAGTTGTAAGGTTCAACTTAGGTAAAAGATTAGAGGTTGGGAAACCATAATCATGCAATTAACCCTATGAATCAACAACCAAGATAAGCTAGTTAACGAATGAAATTCAATACATAGTATGATTGTTCAAAGTGCTTTAACCCTTGGTTTTCTCCTATTGATTGTTTCAAGATCTTTATTTACGCATTGTTTACTTTACTTGCAAAAATTCCAAACTCTCTTTTTGGTTATGCTTGCATCAATTGAATCTAAATTGTGAACGAAAATAAAATCATTTTTAAATCAAGTCTCTGTTTGATCAATACTTGGCTTCTTAAAGGCCACTTTACTACTTGATAAGACCACATATACTTCTGTGTGCGCTTAGGCTCTATCAAGTTTATGGAGTTGTTGCTGGGGACTTGTTATTTGGCAATTGTTTATTTAGTTTCACTTTTAGATTTATTTGGTGTTTTAATGCTTGGTCTTGGTTGTGTTTTTGCAGGAAATAGGTTTTAAGGTTAGGAAGCTGGCAAGGGATAGGGATTTGGTTGACATAAACCCCGAACCTGAACAACACTTCCATCAATGAAGGAGAGACGCAATCTATCTCCCTCAGTTTCCACAAATAGAAGAAGACCAAGAGAATCCTGCTATAATGGTTACAGAACAATAAACACGCAGGACAGTGAGGGAAGTGGCAGTCCTACTTTGGATAAACTTGACTTCCCTAATTCAAAGACAGGCTGGTGGGGGAATTTTGAGTTAAAGCACAACATGGTGCAACTTCTCATCAACAGTAGATAGTTTACAGGGCTTTCACACGAGGATCCCCAAGTCCACCTACAGACTTTTATTGAGCTCACTAACACATTCATTCCGACTGGGGTGAGTACAAATTATGTGAGGCTGATACTTTTTCCCCATTCACCGTTGGGGGAAGCTAAAAAGTGGTTGAATACGAAATCGGCCAATTTATTCACATCATGGGATGATTTAGCCATAAAATTCCTCATCAATTTTTTTCTATCAGGCAAGACTGCGAGACTTCATAGTGAGATAGTGAGCTTCAAATAGAAGCCTAATGAAAATCTATATCATTTTTAGGAATGCTTCAAGGACCTTCTTCGGGATTATCCACATCACCAATAGTCCAATGAGGTACTTTCTCATACTTTTGTAGAAGCACTTGATCACAATACAAAGATTTTCCTAGATTCATCCATAGGTGGTAAAGCGCTGGAGTTGACTTATGATTAACAGTACACATTATTGAACCATATCATATAAGGAAATCCCGAATAACATTCAGATTCTAGAAGTTCCATGAAAATAATTGCGGGTTTATTGGAGGTAGACCAGCTTACTGCCTTATCAGCTCAAGTTGTAGCATTGCAAAATATGATAAAAACTCAGTTCAACAACGTAAAATTAGGAGCTTCACAACCTGCAACCTTAGTCAATTCCATCCAATAGATGTAGGTTGGTGTGAAGTATGCGGTAATAGTGGTCACTTAGCGGCTCTGTGTGCATCCAATCTAGAATCAAAGATGTATATAGGTAATGCTCAAAGGACAAATTATGGTAATACTTACAATATGAAATGGTAGACTCAGCCTTGGAACGCACAACAACAATAAATTCCACAACCACAGGCCTAAAAGAATCAGTCAACTAGCAATATGGAAGAGATGTTGAAGCAGCTTCTAGCTAGTCAGACATAATTGGCTGCGGACATGAAAAATTTGCAAGCAACTCATAGAAGCTTGGAGATTCAAGTGGGGCAGATATAGAAAGAATTAAATACTTGGCCACAAGGGGGTTTGCCAGAGGATACATAAAATCTAAAGAAGGTTATGACAATCACCTTGAGGAGTGGTAAAAAGCTTTAAGGAAAACCTCCAAAGGCAACTAAGGAGGTAGATACTGATTCGGTGACTGAACAGGTTTCTAAAAAAGTTATTGATAAGTCAAGGAAGTCTGAGTAGTTGAAAGAAAAAAATGCTAAAAAAGAAGATAAGACAATTCCGCCACTACCCTTTCCTCAAAAACACATAAAAGCGAAGAAGGATGCAATGTTTAAGAAGTTCTTTGACACATTCAGAGGGCTTCACATTAACTTTGTTAGATGTTTTGCAGGGTATGCCCAAGTATGCTAAGTACTTGCAGGATGTGGTTGCTAATAAGGTAAAATTTTAGGATGTGGGGGTAATGACACTCACTAAAGAGTGTAGCACTGTAATGACACAAAAAATCCCCAAGAAATTGAGAGATACAGGGAAGTTTACTCTTCCTATCTAAATTGGGAGTAAAGTGGTCCATACATTCAGTGAATTAGGGGATAGCATAAATTTGATGCCTCTATCTTTGTTTGAGACATTAGGGTTAGGAAATCCTAAATTGACTAAGGTGGTTTTGCAGCTAACAGACGGATCCATGGAATATCCAGATGGAATTATTGAGGATGTCCTCATAAAGGTTGGTAAATTTGTTATTCCTACTGACTTTATTATTCTTGATTTTGAGGCAGATGAATAGGTACCAATCATCTTGGGGAGTCCATTCTTACAAATCAGAGGAGCGTTGATTAAAGTTAGAGAAAGCACACTCAAAATGAGAGTAGAGGATGAAGAGGTGGTATTTGATGGATACAAAGCACCTACACTAACTTCCCACTATAAAGATTTATGTATGATCAATGTGATTGAAGGGGATGAGTGTAGGGTGGCTAGTCTACCAAAGACCTCTTTAAACTACCTGATTGAGTGACCTAAACTTCTATCGTCTAAGCCTGATTTGATGTTAATTGATGAGCTTAAAAAGGCTAAAGTTAAGAAATCTGTTGCACATGATAATTCACACCCAAGAGGGTTGAAGAGAATAAGAAGATGGAGACCAAGCATGAGAAAGAGAAGGAAAGAGAACGACTAGGTCTTTAGTTGGGTCGTCCGGCGACACTAAATTAGGCGCTGCTTAGGAGGCAACCCAAGTTAATTAGGTATGTTTTATTTTTTAGGTTTTAGTTTTTATTTCATGCATTTTTTATTTTTTGTTGAGTCACAGGTTAATGGGAAGTCTGAGTACCATAAAATTGAGCTTGGAGCATGTCAAAAATAGAGTGTGGGGTCCCACGGATCTCATTTATATATAAAGATGCTACTAGCTAGGCCTAGAGGCCTCAAGGAGTATTTATATCTCTTACTTTTAAATTTACTTTAGGGACAAAGTAGATTTTTAAGAGGGGTAGGAAAATTCCTAAATTTGGCTCAATTTAAAAAAATTTAGTGTAAGATATTCTTGTTGGTGCTATTTTTGATTACATGATGCAAGTGGGTTTGTTTGAAAAAGAATGTGGAATAAGTGAATTGCTATTTTTGAGACTCTTAGGCTCATATATGTCACTCTTGTACTTTTTGGTCTATTTTTGAATTTATGCTATTGTGTGGTTGGGAGTCTATGATAATCTTATTGAGTTGAGCATGCGCCATGTGTGTGTGGGAATTTTGTATATTCTTTGTTGCATATGATGTCTAGAACTTTTCCGGTGTGTGTGTAAAGTAAAATAAAGAGCATGGCTTTAGGAGATGATTTAGGCATTTCTTTGATAGCCTTGTTTTATATCTTGTATTTGTCCTACCCTTTGTGCATTATCCTAGTTAACTCCCATTAAACCTTTAACCTTTTCTTTCATAGCCTCATATTAAGCCTAATCATCTTCTTTAATAGACCATAATTTTATCCAAAAAGCTCCTAAGTTCTTTAATGAAAAAAATAATTTAGTAAGCAATTTGAGAAATTAAAGAAGAAAAAGGTGAAATTGATATCCCAAGGTAATAGTTATTGGTGTTTATATTTGATTTGTGGTGGTTGGGAGTGATATAATTGGTGTTAGAAATATTCCCATAATTGTAGAAAATGAGAAAAATTGAATCTTAAAGGAATAAAGAATGCGCCCACCATGCTTTTACGAAAATGCTTAAAAGAGATGGGGCAAAAAAATAAAAGAATGGGATAGACAAAAGTTATGTAATTTAGTTGTTGGAGATTGGCTTTAAATGTATAATGTAGTGTATTAAAGAACTTAGAGAGGTTAGTCACTATTCCCAAATAGTTCCTACACGTCCCTTAGCCTACTTACCACCCGAAAAAGAAGTATTTAATCGTAAATTCATCATTATAATATTAGTGGAGCATTACACTAAGGGCAAGCCTATGGTTCATTGTGTGTAACTTGTGAATTCTTTGTGAGAGTGCGTGCAATTTGATTCTTGTACCCATTATGTTATAAATTGCTTAATTGTGAGTGATTATGGGTAACTATCTTATTGTGGGGGGTACATGCTTGATAAATCTGGGTGATTTGTGTGATGTAATTGATTGAATAATAAGCATGAGTTTTCCAACTAGGTGAGTCAATTCTCGAGGCTATGATGTTTTGGAGTAGTGTTCATAAGCTTTCCACTTTGTTTGTAACATGCTTAGTATAGAAACTTGCAATATATATAGTCATGGTAGTACTAGTTTGAGTGTCTTGCATATATTAGAAGTATAGAGTCTCAATTTCATGATGTTTATAATGAATATTTGTTCGAGGACGAACAAGGTTTTATGTGTGGGGTGGCGATGTTGGGTGTATTTGTGCATTTTAGCATCACTATTCTAGCCTTGTTTTGAGGATGATTCATATGCTACATGGGTTGATAATGAGATAAATATGTATCAAAGTGTTAAATCATGTTTTTATAAGGTTCAAAGTGAATTCCAAACAATTTGGTACCTAAATGTTTCAATTAGAGTTCAACCCGGAAAACTAGTGTTACTAGCTTGAGCTAGGCGTTTTTCTAGTTGATCTTATTGGATTATATTGAGTTTAATGTGTTAATAATGGTTTTAATGTGTGATTATGAGTGTAATAACTTGTTTGTAGTGAGAAAATTTCAATTTTATTAAGTGTACAACTAGAACAATAAGTTGAAGATTAACATAAACTAGCCTAGCTTAGCTCTTGTTTTGATTCGTCGTTATGGATGTAGTGTTATGTTTGTCTCCTAATTTGTGTGGTGTGAGTTTGTAGGATGATTTGGGAGATGAATATGATGATATTTTGATGATAATAAGGCTTTAAATACATGGAAAATACACCACAAGACAAGGAAACAAGAGGGGAGACTCAACACTTAACCAAACCTCAAAGAGCTACTTCCAGAGGCTCAGGGCGATAATAAGGTGCCGACCCACCTAGAGAAGGGCTATAGGTAGGGTGCAGAATTTCTTGGAGCGGTGCTCTAGCCAAGTTTCATCCTCACCTAGAGCGGGGCTATAACCAGGGCTACGCCCCACCCAGTCTCAAACTCAATAACTGACAGTTTCCTTGTCTAACACGAAATTGTCTTGCTCCAATACTATAAATACATGTTATATCACATTTTTACATATATTTGGACATATTTTGAAGAGCAAAGGGCTGATACAACTTCTTCTTTAGGTTTTTATTATTTTTATTTAGTTCCTTCATGTTTTAGTCGTTAATTACCAATTTGTGATTACAATTATGACTATGCGTGGCTAAACGCCCTTTTTCGGGGTTAGAGCCAAGAACATGAGTATTATAGTTTTGAATTGAATTCGTTTAACTTTTCTTGTCACTATTGGTTGTGTGTTCATCTTTGATTTAACTATTTTAAGGATTCGCGACCCTTAGAATATATCAATTGTGTACTTTTTGATCTCGGGAGAGGGAATAGGGGATAGAATAAGGAGATGAACAAAGTTTAGGTTTTTATTCTTTTATGAAATAAAGAATTGAACTTAGCACCTAGGACAGGGATGTACTTAGAAGATGAACTTGAGTCACACGTAGGATGATGGCTTAATAAACTTAAGTGGACGATTACATCCCTGCTCAACAATGTAGTTGTAAGGTTCAACTTAGGTAAAAGATTAGAGGTTAGGAAACCATAATCATGTAATTAACCCTACGAATCAACAACCAAGATAAGTAAGTTAACGAATGAAATTCAATACATAGTATAATTGTTTAAAGTGCTTTAACCCTGGGTTTCTCCTATTGATTGTTTCAAGATCTTTATTTACGCATTGTTTACTTTACTTGCAAAAATTCCAAACTCTCTTTTTGGTTACACTTGCATCAATTGAATCTAAATTGTGAATGAAAATAGAATCATTGTTAAATCAAGTCTCTGTGGGATCTATACTTGGCTTCTTAAAGGCCACTTTACTACTTGATAAGACCACGTACACTTATGTGTGCGCGTGGGTGTTGTCAACAGCTGTATAGGGGTTTACAAAAGAAAGAGAATCCCCAAGATCTAACAAAGCATAAATATGTAAGTGAAAGACCTGTAACATGCCTGTAACCACATCAGGAGAACTTTCTTGATCCTATCAGGACTGAAGTGCATACAATTTATTTGGCGCTGACCACTGTTTGCGCTGGAAGCGATACCCTGCTGAGTCGGGTGACCAGATATAACTGGGAGATGGTTGGATTGACCCTGCTGACCACTCTTTGGGCAATCCCTAATCCGGTGTCCTGGATTGCCACACCCAAAGCATATCACTGTCGATTCTACACATACCCTAATGATTTCTACCATATTTTTGGTAAAGAGGATTAGAGCGATTACTATTTACACTGCCTTGGGACTTAGATCCTAGCGCCCTATCTCGATTATTATTTCTGAACTTTGGCATTGGTGTACTAGCTGAAGATGAAGATGGAGCTGAAGATTTCTGATGGATTTGAGGATGGTTACCACCCTCTGACCTTGGTTGAGAAAAGCTGAAACTACCTGTCCTAGCCCTCTTATTCTCTCTTTCTTTCTACTTAACCTTCTCCTCCTCGATCTACTGAGCATGGACCATAAGCCTAGACAAGTCCATCTCCTTAATAAACATTATGGTTCTACACTCTTTGACCACACTATCAGATATACCAGACACAAACTTACTCATTCTAGACCTGTTATAAGCCACCACATGAGGAGCATACCTTGCCAACTGAGTAAACTTAAGTGAATACTCCTTAACACTTATACTACCCTGCTTCAATTAATAAACTCCAACACCTTAGCTTTCCTTAACTCCAAAGGGAAGAATCTGTGTAAAAAGGTTATGGTGAACTCCTCCCACTCTACAGGCCCTGCATCTGTGCCTTGATCCCTCTTCTACTACTTATACCAGGTGTGAGCTATATCCTGCAACTGGTAAGAGGCCAAATCTTCACTCTCAATAGACGTGATACCCATAATGTCAGTCACCTTCTAAAATATGTCAAGAAACTCTTGCAGATCCTTATCAGACTTGGATCCCAAAAATAATGGAAGATTTATTCGGGTGAAATTTTGAGTACTGGCTGTGGAAGTATTATCCATAGAATTGGATGGAATATCAGCTTGGTGATTATTCTGAGCGTCCAATAAGTGGACTAAAGTAGTGAAGGAAGCTCTAAACTCGACATGAGAAACATGCCTATTCAGGGGATCTTCTTGAATGGGCGGAGGTGAGGGTTGATTTTCGTTTCTTCTTCCATTGTTCTTTCTGGGAAGCATGTTCTCTAAACGGAAGAAAGATTGAATCAGAAATAGAGTTTAAATAGAGATCATGCTCTTTTGCATGACATAAACACTAAAAGGAGGGGCACTTTTCCTAAAACGTCTTGTAGCCTCTTGTACATAAGTATGGTGCGTTTCACACCCATGCCCAAGTCTCTATTCAATACGACTTTCTGTCTCCCTAGGATATCATAAAACCTTAGGCCCTGATACCATATTTTGTCATGACCCGAGGCTACCCCCTAGTCGCAACAACGGTATTTATGATCCCGAAGGACCATAAGCTAACCCATTAATTGGTACCATCTATAATCACTAAATAATATAGTAACAAAATACATATGTGCAGAAATAACTTAATAATTTCAAAAGTTTAAACACTGAGATCATTACTGAATCATGAGTCTGAAGACGTACTGAAAGTCAAATAAAAACACTGATAAACTGACTAATTGTCTATTGTCTAAAAGCCTCTAACTAACTGGAAAGAGTTAATGGGACAATCCCCAACTAACTCCAACTATCTAACTAAAATGAAAAGCTAAACTACTGAAATAACTGAAATAAATAACTATTTACTCGATAAATGAGGACTCACCACTACTACTGCTGCTGATATACGAATCTATCTAAGTGCGGTCAGGAAATTGAGCGTCTGAACCTATAATATAAGACATCATAGTGCAAAAAAAATATATGCGATCAGTACTTTGAATGTGCTGGTATGCGAGATAAGGTTCGGCTGAAATGAATAGGCTTATGTGCATGAGATAATGATTGAATGAATAGCATGAGATGACTGAGTTTAAATACATGAAATCTGTAAAAAATCTGAGAATGCATGACCAAGCATATAACCTGATTCTGAATTAGTCTGTAAACTAAAATACTGAAATACTGATAACTGAATAATTGATAATTGTATGCTATGGTCAAACAAATCTGAAACTAAATTCTATACTGGATATTGGACTGACTGTGGGACCTATCATCTAACTAACATGCCCTAATAAGAGCTAATTGGGGTCCAACCTGTGACCCCAGTTGGAAGGATGTCAGTACCGTGCCATGGGTACTGATAATGGTTGTGTGGATCCACTAAACTAATGTATCAAATACTAACGAGTCACCCTCAACTGGAAAATGCTCTAATGAGATATGTGTCAACCCTCAACTGGCAGGTGGACATCTCAACCTATGCTGGCTATGTAGTTCTGAAACACAGGGACTACTACTAAGGATCAAACCCTCTACTAGTAGGTGAACCCCTGTACCTGAGTTCACTTGGTGCTAAATCCTACTCCCAACTGAAAGACACTGATTACCGGGCTGAGCTAAGTTTAACTAAGCTAACACTGATCATGATAATTGACTGAATGAAAATGCTCATAGTTTATATGAAACTATTATGGAACTACTGACATTCTATAAACAGCTAAGTAACGGGTGTTCATAACCTCCAAAACTCGATAGTAATAAAAAGTGGAACATACTAGAGCTTCAAAAAATATAACAAGTAGTCATGGTTCAAAACCCATTCATTTAGGCATTTCATCAAACACTTGAAATTCATAGACTTAAGCATGGGAATGGTTCAAAACATGTAATAATAGCATAATTGCAATACTAAAATCATGGGTTAAGGTTTAACCTAGGAATAATCACCATTCAAACGTGTCAAGGGCTAATTCTAACAAAAATACATGGTAAACATGATATATAATCTAATTTCACAAAACTTCATGGAGATCATTTATTGTAACCATGTAAATTTATGATTTCAAAGCATAAAAATAGATTTTTGGACTCTATGGGTGAAAGGGGCCCATGGATGAACATCACACGGACCTAAATTGATGAATTTGTGACCATTCTTGATGATTTTTTCGAGAATTGATCTTGAATTCCTTGTTTTTTTAAAGGGGATAGGGTTTGTTCTTGAGAGAGAATGTATTATTTTGAGAGAATTTGTGGATAGAATGAGCAATAATGCCTTTTGGGACCCTTAATCACATGTTATGGACTAATTGGGTAAAGGGAAAAGACCAAATTA
The DNA here is from genome assembly GCA_030864225.1 of Capsicum baccatum var. pendulum. Lineage (NCBI taxonomy): Eukaryota > Viridiplantae > Streptophyta > Magnoliopsida > Solanales > Solanaceae > Capsicum > Capsicum baccatum. Next base: position 74,339,071 of record CM061561.1, on the reverse strand, counting down.
CCCTTGAAGAAATGGAATCAAAAGCTAGAAAAATAGAGGCGGGCGATGAGCCGGGCGTCATGGGCTCTGGTGAGGCGGTCTAAGCGTCGCAGGCTCTGTCATGGGCACCCCCCAATAGCAGTCCAAGCCCTATACCGTGGGCCTATTACGATGATGCTACCATTTTGGTGATCCTTACACACCCTTACGCTCGTTTGAAAATTCTGAAACTCACCCAAGATGTTCCATCGACAACCCCGATCATAAATCAACTTAAAAATTAACTTTCTGATGTCGGAAAGGTCGAAAATAAAATCATCGAAATTTAGGGGCTTTATAAATGACTAAGTCCTAACACTTAGTAAAATTGCTAAGTCTTTATAACATGAGATAGTGAGCTGAATTGAGCTAGAATCTTATAAGGTCTTACATTTGTTCAGGTAAATATCTCTTTAAGTTTGTTTAGTACTTTATATATATCAATTTCTTTGTTTGGATTTGACTTAACATGAAATTTAAGAAAGCAAAACTAATGGATCTTGTAGATATAGAGCAAAATAAAGTACAATCAGCTAGTAGAGAAGATCACAAGCAGGATTAGGCCTGCAGATGTAAGGCAGCTCTCCTATGCAAGTAGGCTGCAGATAGTTAATGTAGTTCTCTTTGACATTCACAACTTTTAGGTTACTTTCTTTGTCTTACCCTAAAGCATACCGAAGGAAATTAAAAGAAGTTGTAGGGAATATCTGTGGGGATGCACTAATAGGAATAAAAAGACTTCATTGGTAGCTTGGGAAAATATTTGTCTTCCTAATTGTAGAGGGGGTCTTAATGTGAAAGATTGTAGGACCTACAGCGGTTGTTTTTGGAAGACTCTCGGTTCAAGTGAAGCAAATCAAAGTAGTAATGAAAATGAAGAAAAAGAAAAGAAAAAAATAGTAGTGAAGGAAAACATGAAAACTAATAGGAAAGTAAAGCGGAACATATTGAGTAAGAAAGGGAAATGTTTGTGCATCTGATGTAGAACAGGAGAATGGAAAAAATTTTAACTTATGATGTGCATCTGATGTAGAATAGGAGAATGAAAACATGTTTTAACTTTGGTTCAAAATGTGTCATGATACTGTTTTACAACTAAATTTAACTTACCCTTGTTTCTAAATCTGGTGATGTATGCTTGAGGCCAATTAGGTTCAGAGGTCTCTACCTTTTTAAGTCAGAAAACTGTGTTGTACATTTGGATCTTATTAGTGTTGTGTATGATTGGGAAGCGACATATTGTTACTTTAAAAACCTTACTGAATAACGGAAGAATGATAAGACTTTTGTTGCATTATTCAACTGTTATATTAGAGAAAAAATAAAGACCTAACTCCCTAGCCTATTTTCAGTAAATGAAAGAATTTGGGGTGGGTAGAGTGTATGCAGACCTTATCTCTACCGTATGAAGATAAGGCAGAACAGTTACATAAACAATAAGGTGCGACTTTCTAAGCATAATAAATAATACATGACAACGAATAAAAGTCAAAGACTACGTGAATAGGATAATACTACCACAGAATCAGAGTTCTAAACATCCATCAAACTTAAGACAACAAGAATAGGTTAAGATATTTATGCAACACTTAACCACCAACTAAATTTCTATATAGTATCAAAATTTAAGATCTAAAAAACTAAATATGCAAAATATTGTAAAGCAAAAAGAATTGTATAGCAAAAAGAAGGAAAAGAAATAAGAGAGTTTTAATATTTCTAGACCTCGATTTAGTGCGTTAGAAATAGCAAATAACACACCATAACCAACGGATTAGACTACTTACTTCATGCATTGAGCCAATAAAGGATGGGCTGCAACATTGAATTGTCCTTGTGAGTCCAAATAGTGGAGACGCCGACTGTAAGGAAGCCTTGCATTATCCTATTAAAAATTAATCTCTTCATTGTACTATTGTTTTTTATTGTGGTTGTGTTGCCGCCAACCGCATTGGTGGAAGAGATTGTTCTTGTGTATTCTTGAAAGTTGAAGGACGATTCAAGATTATTCCGTTTAGAGATAGATGTTTCTAGAATATTTTGCAGAAAAAAGGTTAGGTAAATATCAACTAGACATAATTACTATTTTACCCTCAATAATGTTCATATTTATTGTTCAACCCTTGGTCGTCCTAGCACCGCCTGTTCTATAATACTAGATAATAATGGGCCCATTTTACGAGCCCAATATTACATTTTTAAATGTATTTATCGATATTTAATTAGTTTATAAAAAATTAAATTAATATTTTTAAATAAATGTGATAAAAATGATATTAGAGATAACACTTTGAAAACTATTTGTTTACTTTTATAAAATCAAAATAATAGCTTAATACTTATTTAAATTGCCTTAATTAAAATTAAAATATAATATGCTTCAATGCTTATTTTAACATCAGGTCAACACATTTTCTTGAATTATGTAACTAATTTCAATGTCTTAATTTTCAATTCTATTTGAAATATACAAGAGGATAAACTAAAACTATAAGTGTCAATATATTAACACTTTTTTATAAAATCTTACGAGCAATATTTTCTTCAAATATGATCTTTTTACCTAATATACGATATAAATAAAAGTAAAAGCATATTTGTATTATGGAGATAAGATATTGTTCTTATCCATAAATATATCATATATTCATTTTCATCATGAAATAATATAAAAATACTAAAGATACATTATTGATAGTTGAAAATTATCTATAAAAAATAGAGCACAAATTAAATTAATATTGGTGGAGTTAAATTTTTTATTAAAGGGATTAAAAAATATATGTTATTTAATGTTAGTTTAAAGTTATTTTACATGCAGGTTAATTTATCTATTATATCGTACTCTCGTCATTCCTTTTTATTTGCTCTATTTGAGTTAGACACACACCTTAAAACTCCTATAAATTTAATAGTAATTTTACTAATATACCCCTAATTAAATTTTATGCCTTTTTTCAAATTAATAATGATTACATTTATTGAACAGAGACATAATAGGAAGATTTTGTTCAAACTATTCTTGAAAGATTAAAGAAGCAAATATTTAGGAATATCAGCACAATCAAAATGGAGCAAATAAAAAGAAATGAATGGAGTATTATATATCTTATTTTTAAGATTACAAATCTCAATTTTTATGAAATCTTACCTGTAAATATATTAATATAACACAATAGAAGTTTTTACACTGACCATATAATGTACTTCAATTTTTTTAAAAAAAAATTATATTTTAAATATCTGTTTTGCGAGTTGACATGCACACCAATTGTGATTACACCTAGAATTCATAAGTGAATACAAAAGTTGTGCGTTCGAAGCCTTATATGAATATTAAATATGTAATTCTTTTTTATTTCTAGTAAAACATTTATAGATTGATTTAATAATATTTTTCGTTAAATTATTTGATAATGAACAAAAAAAATATTTTTAAATTTTAACCACCAAGTTCATGTTTGATAGATTTTTTGGGGAAAAAAACTAAAATATCAAAAGCTTAGAGTATAAAAAAATTTGGCGGAGTTAGAATTTTCACTTAAAATATAAGAAAATAAATATATGAAGAAATTTTTTTAACATTTTTCACATTGAAATAAAAAAATAATTTTAGTTCTATACAAACAATCTAATATTTCGTGAAAGAAAATTCAAATTATAAATTTAAATTTATTTAAAATATTACTTCATAAATAAAATGATTGAATAAATTGTGTTTTATAAGTAAAATGTTGTTAGACACATAATGAATTCACTTAGAAAATATAGACACACCGTATAGAAAAAAAAAATAGCTAATGGAGTTCTTTGTTGATATATTAACTATTGATTGTACCATTTAGACGTGAAATTATAAATATACCCCTGGTCATCCTCCAACTCACTCAATAAATATAATAATAAATAATAAATAAAAATAAATAATATAAACCACCTATTCAATATTTATGAGCATTTTTTTTTATTAACTTACTATAATATAGTAATAGTTACTTTATGCAATTAAATGTGTGGCCAAAGTTAATTTCACATTTTTATCTTTTATGAAACATATGTGAGTATTTGCACATTCTCCTATAAACTATGTCTCCCCTTATTTCAATTTATAACATTTTAATTAGACATCAAATTTAAGATATATGGAAATACTTCGCAATGATTCAAATTATCTTTGAAATAATAATCCTTAAATAAAAAAGTATACCTTTGTGGACTTTTTGACAAATAAATAAAATCCATCATGACTAAAATATTAATAATGTTTGTCAATTCTCTTTTAGAACTGATTAAAAAGAAAAAATATATTATTTGAATTGAGACATAGGATGTATAATTGATAACCAAAAAAAAATATTATCATCACATAATATATATTTCACCTTTTTAAGTTTGTTCGGATTGTAAACACATTCAAGTATGTTCAAATCAATGTATTGTAATATTCTAGAATTGAATTTGTAAATCAAATTTAATTTTTATTCCTCTAAATTATATTATCTGAATTTATTCGAATCGGTCTAAAAAATCTAGTTATCTGATTTGTGAACAAAGTTGATCTCAAAATCATGTGAATATTTTGTACGTTTGTGTTTAGAATTTAATTTTATATTCTTTTATGAAAGTTTTATAAGTATACGATATAACATAGTTAATTACATTTTTTGTAGATATTTCTATTGTACTAAAATAAAAGTGAAAATTTCACATCCTAAAAAGAATTGAAATTTAGATAATATCTCATTAAAATAGATTAACTATTAATATATAAAACATATATTTTGTAAAATTATACTTGAAAAAAGTGAGGTCCACCTTAAATGTCACATCATTAGGACACACTTGGTATTTTGGAAAAAAATGTTTGGCTATTTTGTCATTTTAAAATTTATGACCAACTTTTAAGACTATAATAGAAACAAATATTCTAGGGTATTTATGAAATGACAATTTTTCCCTTGATCGTCCTCCATATATATATATATATATATATATATATTTATATATATATATATATATATATATATTAAATAAATATATTTCAATATACAATAATATCAATATCACGGACATATCATAAAATCTCAAATGTATATTTTATACAACCATCAAAATATCATACTGAATGCTCACATGATATTCACATATCATAGTGATTGCTACTTATTTACATTGGTACATCTGTATTTATAAATTCTACAATATTGTATAGTAGCACTAAGATAGTGGTTACAATGTAGTTAACTTCTCAAAACAGCTTGTTGTACATATAAATCTAACTAATTCATCAGGCATTCTTCTGATATTCGTAAGTTAGGTAAATGGAGAAGAGAACTTTTCCAGTTAATGATGGTAATCATTCTTATTAACGTGCATTTTACTTTAGGTTCTGTTGTGAATCCTTCCAAATTATCACCGTCATGTCAAGGTATATGAGAATACTCTCATCACTAAATTCTTTGGTCTTCACATGATAAAGCCCTCGAGAGGACAAATGGTATCAATTTAAAGATTCACATTATTTCATCATGCTTTCTTGTACTTGCGAGTTTATACAAACTGAGAAACATAAAGTTAGGATAACTCAAGAAGTTATTTTACATCAAACATGTTTACTATTTAATAATGAAAACAAAATTTCATAAACTTTTCTTACAAATTTAAGAAGTTTATTTATCATAGAAACAAAAAATGACTAACCATTAAATATCATATACATCACAAAAACTATAAATTGATGTGTACATACATACATACAATAACAACAATAATATATCCAGTTTAATCACAGAAAATGAAGTTTGGAGAAGGTAGTGTATACGTAGATCTTACCTTCCTTGGAGGTAGATGTACATACTTATATGTATATATTTAATTTATAACCAACTTATATGTTTTGAGTAAAATACATCACAGGTATATGTTTTTTTACTTATCAAAAGGATAGACTAATCCATCTAAATTAATAAGTTTAGAGTTTGTTCAAACTACTCTTAAAAGATTAAAGAAGCAAGTATTTAGAAATATAAGCACAACCCAAATGGAGCAAATAAAGGAATGGTGAGAGTATTAAAAAAGAAAATAGTTGCCTCCATCACTTACTTGGACTCTTGACCATCTTCCGATTGAAGATTTTTATCCAACAATTGCATGAATAACAACAACATTTTCCTGGAAATGAACCGTTTTAAATTCTAGCAAATGTCATAGAAGTATCTCATGAACTCTTATGTAATGAAGTGGTTAGAACTTGGATTTCAATATCGTCAAGGATAATACAACTGATGATCTTGGCACCAGCTCCAATACAAGCATTAGCAGAAATTGAAATATTTGGACCAATTTGTTTAGCATTTTAATAGACAAGTCAATTCTATAGGTAAAGAAAGGAAGACATAAGTGAGTACAAAATTAGGGCAATTGCAGTCAGAAGTGTCTGGCAATTAACAGACGAAACAATATAAAGGAACTTTTAAAGGAAAAAAATAGAAGTAAGCAAGAGATATCTCAGGAGCTAGCTCTTCAGATCCATATATTCCAAGCAGAAATCAGACTTGATCTCATTGCTTTTAACTGAAACAAAAATAACACAATTCATACCAAGAATTATTTTTATTACAACAGATGACCTAGAGCTAATGTGTGGCAAATATGTACCACTCAGTTATAGACTTGCTATGAGCCTACACGTGTACGTTATAGACGGTGTTAATTGTTTCAAATGCATATTGTCATCAATAAATGAGTAACAATATCCTAGCAATTTCTTATATCATAAAAGTCATTGCAGTAAAGTATTGAGCCGAGAGACTATCGAAAACAGACTTTCTATCTCACCTCTAAGGTAATGATATGAACTGTATACACTTATCTTCTCCAAACCCCACTTTATGGGAGTATACTAGGTAAGCTGTTGTAAAAGTCATTGCAGCAAAATAATTAACCATTAATCTTACTTAACTAACCATGAGATTTATAGAATAATATTATAATCAGAATGTTAGTTGTAGGTGTATCTGAATATATCTACCTTTGTAGTTGGATTAACTTTAGTAGATGGATGGATAAAAACATCACCGCTGATGGTTGGAGTCTTTAAGCCATCCCCACTTGCCAAAAGATGTGGTGAGGTGAATCTATACTGAGCCAGGTAGAGACCAGAGCATTTCAAAGACATTCTGAAAAAAAAAAAAAAAAACTCACCCGTCAAATCAAATCTTGACATTTGAAATGGAAAGTCTGGGAGGATAAACACCTTATGTAATTGCCTTACCCTGGTGTTCTAATTTGTTCCCTGAAATCCATGGCTTTATAGGTATATATTTGCTTCTTCCCTGCAAGAGGTGTCAAAATATCTTGATCCAACCATACTGTTGGAAGACTCCTGCCAAATAAGCTTGTACTAGGAAAGAAAAAGAAGGAACCAGATATCCTTTTTTTAGTTGCACCATTACCTTTAAACTCTTTTTTTCAATTCAAAGTATTATTTAGTAGAAAGATTAAATTTACTTCTCCTATTTAAGAATAATAAACCTCGCTCATTTATTCAATATTAATAAGGTTGTAACTGGGAGACCCATAATTCAGCTTTAGCAACAGCCGTCTGCAGCCCCCTACTTGACCAACTTTTGCCAAGGTATCACCTAGAGCAGGTGATTTATTCATATGATTCTTTCAGATGAAGCTTCTTTTAGGAGGTTACCTATAAGACCAAGTAACACGATTCAAGCTAGAGGTGCACAACCACACAGTTCAATTATTCTGACGTTTGTGGCATTGTCTTGTTGAGGAAAATGCATAATGAGTAGATTTTCTGTTCGGTTTCTAAATCTTCAGAAGGATAATGATTTAGTTTGTTTTTGAGGTTATTCATTTCATTGGGATGATGTTACTTAAGTATCATATGTTTCCACAACATCACCTGTTATTTTGAGCTATAAAGGAATGGAAGAGGTTACTGCTCACCGTTTGATCGGTAAATGTTAAAAAATATTGCCCTAAGAAACTAAAGGTAAAAATTATGCCAACACCTAGAACCTCTGTCCTGAAAAGTAATTATCGCTACTACAACTATAAGGCTTCACTCATCTTAACAAAAATGCTGAGATAAATTTGTAATACAAATGTTAAATCTGGATGTGTGCAACATGTCAACAAGGAGAAAGAAGCAACCATGTGTTTTAAGCAATTAAATAGAAGAATGAAAAATTAGACTATGAACCTAGATACCATGTTGAGCTGCAACAGTGATATTATAATAGAGGGAAATTACAGATAAGATAACTATTCTATGAAGGTAACACCAAAATGTTTATATTATGTAGTTGTACAGGGAATACCTGTTTGCTGGCTGAAGAGCTTCAAAGCTGGATACACGCCTTAGGTTAGCTGCAACATATGAGAAAATTCTTCATACATCACCCCATATAATACTATTGTCTGGGACCAATCACTGCATTAGTTTTAAGAAACTTGAAATCTACATTAGATTAGAAAGGCATAATATTGGGCCAAGTCAATCACAACAGTGTTCAATTTCAGCAATTATGCTATATTAGTGTTCAAATCATCCAAATATGGTTCTAAGATGAAAATGTGTAAGACTACGTAAAATTCTTAAGCTGAATTCAGTCCCATAAGCTTGTCAAGGGGTTCCATACTTAGAAAATTCTATCTAAGTTTCCAGACTTAGTTTAGTTTTGGCCTTCTAAAGTTGGAAATATCATTTCGTGACCTTAATATCCTCTAATGGTCCATACTTTCATTAAATCATGATCAGAGAGGTCGATAAGAGTTTTTGGACAAGTTTCAAATTTTTTGAAACTCATTTAGACCACGTTTGGTGTCCCAAAATAGTAGACCAACACGATCTTGGCAAGCCGCATCTCCTATCGCGTTGGTTCACATTTTTGCAGGGCCTGCTAGTAAAACTACTGTGGCTTGGCACGATCATGGCGTGACACATCGGGTATCGCATCGATGCCATCAACGCGTTGCATCGCCAATCGCGTCGATGCCCACTTTTCAGTTATTAAATGTCCATATCTTTGAGGGGCAAAAGAGTCAATTTTCCAACCCTATACAAGTCTAAAACACGGAATTAAGCCCCATTTCAACCATAATATAGCCACTTCTTTCAAAAAAATTCTCTCAAGAACAAATTAGGGTTTTCAATTGGGGATCCAAATTCAAGGGAATTCCACCGTCAATCTTTGTAGAATCAAGAACTAAGGTATGTCAAGTGTTCATTCATGGATTCCTTTCATCCATGAAGCCCAAGAATCCAATTTTTAAATTATAAATTATGATGTTTATGTTGTGGATTTATTATGATCATGTTGATGTTGTGTATGAATCCCACGTTGGAATCTTTAATGTGTTTTCATGACTCTATGTTAGTATGTGGCTTGAAAACCTATTAATTGAGTTTTTTTGGGGAATTATGATGTATTAATTTGATGATTATACCTATGCCGTAAGTTATGCATCCCAAGTGTTTGATAAAATGCCTAAAAGAACAAGAATCATGCCTTATGACTCAATAGAACCTAAATGATGAATCCATGTTTCACCCTTATGTTCAAAATGACTTCCATGTTAAATCTACGCCTTGTAGTTGTTTAGTGGAATGCTCATGAGACTAGAATTATGAAACTATGAATGTGATTGAATGCATTCCTATCCATGTACAAGATTATGAATGTCAAATCAACAACAACAACAAACCCAGTATATTCCCACATAGTGGGGACTGGGGAGGATAGAGTGTACGTAATCCATACCACTACCTCTAACAAGGTAGAGAGGCTGTTTCCAATACACCCCCGGCTCAAGATAAAAGGCAGTATATAAAAACATCAAAAGCATAAAATATGATAAAATAACATAGCTACGACATCCACAAAAAAGTACATTGCCAAACAAAGGACACTACAATTCCCCTACCTACTGACTACAACTCAACCACACCCTTGCCCTCAATCCGAATGTTTTTCCTCCATATCTTTCTATCCAGGGTCATGTCCTCAGTCAGCTGTAACTACTCTATGTCACATCTAATCACTTCTCTCCAGTATTTCTTCGGTCTACCCCTACCCCGCTTGAAACCTTCCAAGGCCAACCTCTCACACCTACGAACTGGGGCATCCATGCCCCTTCTCATCACATGACCAAACCATCTCAACCTCACTTCCCGCATTTTATCCTCCACTGAAACCACTCCCACCTTCTCCCAAATAATTTTATTCCTAACCTTGTCCTCCCTTGTGAATCCACACATCCAACGCAACATTCTCATTTCTGCCACTTTCAACTTTTGGATATGAGAATTCTTAATCAGCCAACACTTCGCTCCATACAACATAGCAGCCCGGACTGCTATTCTGTAGAATTTGCCTTTAAGCTTGGGGGCACCTTCTTATCGCATAAAATTCCCAAAGCAAGCCTCTATTTCATCCAACCTGCCCCAATACGGTGAGAGACATCCTCATTTATATCTCCATTCCCCTGAATCGTAGACCCAAGATACTTAAAACTATCCCTCTTGCAAATCGCCTGAGAATACAATTTTACTACCACCTTTTCCTCATGTCTTGAGTCATTAAACTTGCACTCCAAGTACTCCGTCTTGGTCTTATTCAACCAAAAACCTTTAGACTCCAGGGTTTCACTCCAAATCTCCAACTTATCATTAACCCCCTGTCGCGATTCATCAATCAAAACTATATCATTCGCGAAAAGTGTACACCAAGGCACCTCGCCTTGTATATTCCGCGTCATCACATCCATCACCAAAGCGAATAAAAACAGACTAAGAGTTAATCCCGGTGCAACCCTGTTAAGACTGGAAAATACATAGAATCACCTCCCACTATCCCACTGTCCATACCTAAATCTTCGCCCCCTCATACATGTCCTTAATCGCTCTGATGTACGCCACCAAAACCCCCTCACCTCCAGGCATCTCCAAAGAACCTACCTAGGAACTTTGTCATACGTCTTTTCCAGGTCTATAAACACCATGTGAAGATCCCTTTTTCTCTCTATATACTGCTCTACCTGTCTCTGTACAAGGTGAATTGCCTCAGTCATGGAGCGACCAGGCATAAAACCAAATTTGTTCTCCGAAATCAACATAATCTTCCTCAACCTCCGCTCCAATCTTCATTGTGTAACTCAACAACTTAATACCCTGGTAGTTGTTGTAACTCTGAATGTTACCCTTGTTATTATATAGAGGAATCATCATGCTCCATCTCCATGCCTCGGGCATCTTTGCTGACTTAAAAATATTGTTAAATAAGTTGGCCAGCCACCTCAACCTTGACCCGCCAGAGAACTTCCAAAAATCTACCAAAATCTCATCAGGTCCCATCGCCCTACCCCTTCGTATCTTGCGAATAGCCTCACTGACCTCCTCTACCCTAAATCGCCGATAAAAGAAAAAATCGCAACACTCCCCGAAATACTCCAACTCTCTTAACACAACCCATCTGTCCCCCTCATCATTCAAGAGCCTATGGAATACGACTGCCATCTTTTCTTAATGAGGGTATCTTCAACCAAAAATCTGCCATCCTCCCCCTTAATGCACTTCACCTAATCCAGATCACGACCCTTCCACTTTCTAACCTTGGTAAGCCTAAACAACCTCTTCTCCTCGTCTTTCTATTCTAACCCCTTATACAAACTCTCAAAAGCTACTATTTTAGCAGCCATAACAGATAACTTAGCCTCCTTTTTAGCTACCGTGTACTCCTCCCTGCTCACCCGCTTCTCTTCTTCATGAAAATTCCCGAAGCAAGCCTCCATTTTATGAAAATTTCTAATGATTGTACTATGAATTATTGACTATGATTATGTGTTAAAAAGTGTCATGCCTTGTCAGTTTTATTCTATTGAGTCATGGGGTATTTAATAACCGATAATTTAGCTGTGTGCCTAGAGCCAGTGTTAGTTTACACTATATCCAATTCAAGCCATGATTAGTAGAATTCAGTCAGTCACATGACTCGAGAAAACTTAGTAAATTCAGTATCAGTCTAGTCCTACTCAGTAATCTCAGTAATCTTAGTAATCCCAGTCAGCTATCAGATCTTAGTAGTATTCCGTCAGTCAACAAAAATCGATAAACTCAGTCAAGTTCAGTTCAGTAAAATCAGTTCAGTGTTTATTCAGTTGGGAGTAGGATTCAGCATCGAGTGAACCCAAGGATGAGGGCTCACATGTCAGTCAATAGAGGGTGTGATCCTTAGAAGAAATCCATGCATTCCGAAACTACGTAGCCAGTGTAGGTTTAGATGTACCCTACGATTCTAGGGACTATACATCTCATTTGAGTTTTCCTACTAGAAGGGTTGACCGAAGAGCTCCTTGACAGCAAAAGGGTTTGCTAACAACTTGTCTTTACCCGTGGTATGGTACTGACACCCTTTCAGCGGGGTTATAGGTTGGACTTCACCAGTTTAGATTTAGGGTATGTCGGTTAGATGATTATCTCCCACAGTCTTAGTTTCAGATCCAGTCTCAGTAGTAAAACTCATTTCAGTTCTATAGATTTCAGGACTGTCAGATACAGTCACTTAGCTTAGTAAAGAACTCAGATAGTTCAGAATCTAGACTGTCATATACAGTCATCTATTCCATTATAGAACTCAGATAGTTCTACAAATTCAGGACTATCCATAATAGTCACTCAATAGACTCAGTTATTCAGTATACCATTATTAGTAACTCAGATATCAGTAAATCCAAGTTATCAAAACTTATTAGTCAGTGTTATCACGATCTCAGTTACAGTTACGTATTCATGCATGTATTTTCACATTTATGTTATTCAGTCAGTTAGTATTATTCATACATATGAACCCCGTGCATTCAACCTATCTCACTTTACGTACCAGTACATTTAGACGTACTGACGGACTTGCGCTATGGTGTTTTATACCATAGGTTTAGAAGCACAAGCTCCCGAGCATCCTTAGTAGATCAAACGTTCAGCATCCAGACTAACAGTGAGTCCTCATCATTCGAGGATAGTATAATTATTTTATTACTTTATTATTTCAGTAGTTTGGAGTTACTTGGAAACATGTCCCATCAACTCAATAGTTTCCAGTCAGTTTTAGAGGCTTTCAAACTACAATATGTTTCAGACAGTTTATTTCAGTTTTGGGTATTTTTATACCCCATTACAGACATTGTTTTATATTTAGTGTTAGTTCAGTTTTGAGCCTTATGAACTTACAACCTATATTCTATATATTTACCGTATACTATTTAGTACTCATTTACATATATCAGTCATGGGTTAGCTTGTGGTCCTTCGAGGTCATAAGCACCGTGTAGCATTCTGGGTACCTGATTCGGGGTGTTACAAACTTGGTATCAGAGCCTAAGGTTCAATAGTGTCCTAGAAAGTCTGAAAAATCGTATCTAGTAGAGTCTTGTACATAGATGTGTTATGCACCACACTTATGTACATGAGGCTATGAGATGTTTTAGGAACAGTTTCCCTTATTTCAGTATTCATGTCCTGCGAATGAGCATGAGCTCCAGTCAAACTCTCAGTCTAATCCCTTCTTCTCTTTCGTTTACAGAACATGCCTCCAAAGAGGACTCAGGAAAGAGGAACGAGAGATCAGCTAGCCCCTCAGCTCGATCAGCCTAACTCTCTAGGCGAACATGTCTCTTATGCAAAATTCAGGACTGCATTCACTACTCTAGCCAATTCAATCACAGCTCAGAATAAATGACCCGTTGATGTTCTGGCCAACCCAGTGGCCAATTCTGCTGCAGCCATGATTCGGGACTTCACCCAGATGAATTCTCCCCTATTCTCAGGTTCTAAGTCTGAAAAGGATCCACAGGAGTTCCTCAATCAAGTTCAGAAAATCAAAGGTATCATGGGAGTGACTTCCAGTAAGAGTGCAGAGTTAGCCTCCTATCAGCTACAAAATGTAGCCATACGTGGTTTAAGCAATGAAAGGTAAATAGGGGTGCAGATACAAAGCCCATCAAATCGGAAGAGTTTGCTTTGGCTTTCTTAGATAGATTCTTTCCCCTAGAGTAGAAAGAGGCCAAAGTGTTAGATTTCATTAATCTCAGACAAGGTAGCATGAGTATGAAAAAGCACTCCCTCAAGTTCACTCAGCTAGCCAGGTACGCTCCCCATGTAGCAGCAAACAATAAATCCAGAATGAGTAAGTTTATGTCTGGGGTATCAGGTAGAATGGTTAAGGAGTGCAGGACTGCGATGTTGATTAAGAAGATGGACATATCTAGGCTTATGGTCCATGCTCAATGTGGTGAGTATCATAAAGGTATGTGTAGAGCCGGTAGTGATGTCTGTTTCAAAAGTGGTGAGCCAGGTCACAAGGTCCGAGATTGTCCTAAACCTGGTCTATGAATTCAACAGGGTCTTCCTTCAGCTCAGTTCGGTCTTCCAAATCAGCAGGGTGCCAATTCCAGTGCTATCAGTAGGCAACGCCCAAATAGACTCTATGCACTTCAGCCCAGCTAGGATCAGAAAAGTCCTCCTAATGCAGCCACTGGTATGTTACAGATCCCCTATTTACAGGTTCACACTTCTTCAAATTCAGGAGCTTCTTTTTCTTTTGTAACTTTAAGGTCAAACCAAATGTTAACAGGACTTTTTCCAGTATCCACCCTAGTGAGTCAGTCTAACACAGCCTGACAAGTATACAGGAACTGTCCAGTTATGATGTCTCAAAAAGTCAGGCCTTCAGGATTTTGGTAGTAATGCCAGTATGTGTAGAAAATTCAGTAAGGGAAAATGATTCCCGACCCATTCCTACCTTAGTGTAAAGTTTTGTACTTCAACCATCATGATACTTATGCATGCTTTACATTTTAGTTCCATGAACACAACTTACATTCATGCACTTCCCTTAGGATCATGCGCATTTCAATTTCCTCTTATGAGGAGTCCAAGTTCACTCAGTATTATGAATCATGTTCCCTGAACATAAAAATTCAAGACTTAGGTCATGCAGCTCATGACTCATGCACTCATGTCATGTTTTATACTATGTTCGGCCCACATGACTCATGCTCCACTCCTAGTGATCAGCTAAACTCAGATTATGTCATGTACACCCTTAGTTTAGATCCCTTGATGAATCCGTGGTGTTAATGTTTCATCCCTCAATCCTTAGTTACAGCGTCAGTTCAGTAATCAATATTCAGTAAAGGACTCAGATAGTCCTGCAGGACCATGGCTTTCAGTTAGCAGTTACTTAGCCATCAGAATTTGATACTTTAGTACCAGTCTAAACCTCAGTTATCAGAAACCAGCGTATAGTCCCAACTACATTCTTAGTTACGGCTACAGTCTCAATTACTATCATAACTACAATCCCAGTCCCAGTCTCAATCCAGTAGTCAAAATAGAAACTCAATTCAATTTTAGAATTACCCAACCATAGTATATAGCCATCAGTTACTCAAACATTAGTAATTCAGTACCTCAATTTATAGAATATTTTGGAACCATGTTATACGCATGGTCTTACATTTTTGAATAATACAGTTTATCATAATTCATGCTTAGTTATCTCATGTTACCCAATCAGTCATTACCTTCTATGCATAATACTCTACAGTTTCAGTCCATCCATTCAAACTAAGTACAGTTCAGTTTTCATGACCAGTATTCAGCTATCAGTTATTCAGTTAATCAGATAAGTTAGTATATTTATGCATTCGTGCTCATCACACACATGAATCTTTTAAATAATCCCAGTTGCATGGGTGAGGCGTAGTTACTTCATCTTAGATGATGTTTTCAGGCCTCGACTCATTCTATTGAATCTTAGTCAAGTTATGATTTTCTTACTCAACTGTCTTATACAGCCCACGCTAAGATTTACTTATGCCCTACAACCACTAAAACTCTATATAAAGAGTGTCATAGAAATGCTTCAGTCGAGTATAAGTTTTCAGTATGAGTTAGTCCCCAAAGCCAGTAATTCAGTTTAGTAGTCAAACGGACAAGTTCGAATGGTGTGGTTTCCCCATCTTTCCATCTAGTCGCACTATTCGAAGACACATGAATGTGATCATTCTAAGATTGAACAACCAGGAAGTTGCGTGCTCAGCTTAGTTCATGTATCATGCCTTAGTTTCAGATCCCAGGTATTCAGTCACGATTCAATCCGTAGGTGCTTTGTGCATCGCCTTATTCTTTCTCAATATCTCAGCAAAGTCAGTCCAGTATTTTTCAAAAGACATAGTTTCCATGGGGGAGATACACTATAATCCTCTAAACTTTCATGACTTAAACATGCCACTCTCTTTTCTCTTAATGAATCCAGTTTAGAGGAAGGGGTGCTCATAAGTTGACTCTTAAACTTCGACCTCAGTCGTAAGCCACGTATTCAAGGTTTTCAGTTCAGATCACGATATTCAGTTCATGCATCATGTTCCAGACTCAGCTATCAGCATTTTTAGTTTAAGGTAACAGTCTTCCTTGAACTCATTCAGTTTTATGTTCAGATTTCAGTTATAAACTTAGTATCAAATACTATTCCATATTCAGTCATGTGTTCATGCAATAGATCAATCATGAATTCATGCATCAGATAAGCATTCTCATTGTGGGAAACTCAGTTTATCAGAAATCCCAGTCATGCATTCATGAATCAATTCGATTATAAAATTATGCATCAGATATGCATGCTCAGTATGAATTTCAGTAAATCAGTCATGTCAGTTGTGTACTTATGTTTCAGTCATTCATGTTCAGTATGTATGTCATCTTATCATTTTTCCCATCTCAGTCAGTCTCATTCGAGTATGAATGTTCCCAAGAGGGAGATATTGTAAGACCCCGTAAAATTCTTAAGCTTAATTCAGTCCCATAAGCTTGTCAAGGGTTCCCATACTTAAAGAATTCTAGCTAAGGTTCCATACTTAGTTTAGTTTTGTCCTTCAAAAGTTAGCAATATCATTTCGTGACCTTAATATCCTCTAATAGTCTGTACTTTTATTAAATCATGATCAGAGAGGTCTATAAGAGTTTTCGGACAAGTTTTGGATTTTTCAGAACTTGTTTAGACCATGTTTGGTGTCCCAAAATAGTGGACCAATGATATCTTGGCGTGCTGCATCGCCTATTGCGTTAGTTTACATTGTTGCAGGGCCTACCAGTAAAACTACTGAGTCTTGGCACGATCATGGCGTGACGCATCGGGTATCGCATCAATGCTATTGACGCACCACGTCGCCAATCATGTCGATGCCCAGTTTTCAGTTATTAAATGTCCACATCTTTGAGGGGAAAAAGGGTTAATTTTCCGCCCCTATATAAGTCTAAACCACGGGATTAAGCCCCATTTCAACCATAATATAGCCACTTCTCTCAAAAATTCTCTCTAGAACAAGTTAGGGTTTTCAATTGGGGATCCAAATTCAAGGGAATTCCACCGTCAATCTTTGTAGAATCAAGAACTAAGGTATGTTAAGTGTTCATTCAAGGATTTCTTTCATCCATGAAGCCCAAGAATCCAATTTTTAAATTATAAATTATGATGTTTATGTTGTGGATTTATTATGATCATGTTGATGTTGTGTATGAATCCAAGTTGGAATCTTTAATACGTTTTCATGACTCTATGTTAATATGTGTCTTGAAACCTATCAATTGAATTATTTTGTGGAATTATGATGTATTAATTTGATAATTATGCCTATGCCCTAAGTTATGCATCCTAGGTGTTTGATAAAATGCCTAAAAGAATAAGAATCACGCCTTATGACTCAATAGAACCTAAATGATGAATCCATGTTTCACCCTTATGTTCAAAATGACTTCCATGTTAAATCTATGCCTTGTAGTTGTTTGGTGGAATGCTCATGAGACTAGAATTATGAAACTATGAATGTGATTGAATTCATTCCTATCCATGTATAAGATTATGAATTTCAAATACTTTGGGAAAATTTCCAATGATCGTACTATGAATTATTGACTATGGTTATGTGTCAAGAAGTGTCATGCCTTGTCAGTTTCATGCTATCGAGTCCTGAGGGTATTCAATACCCGACAATTTAGCTGTGTGCCTAGAGCCAGTGTCAGTTTTCATAATACTCTCAGTTAAGCCATGATCAGTAGAATTCAGTCAGTCACATGACTCAAGAAAAATCAGTAAATTCAATATCAGTCTAGTCCTACTCAGTAATCTCAGTAATCTCAGTAATCCCAGTCAGTTATAAGATCTTAATAGTATTCCGTCAGTTAACAAAAATCAGTAAACTCAGTCCAGTTCAGTTAAGTAAAATCAGTTTGGTGCCTATTCAGTTGGGAGTAGGATTCAGCACTGAGTGAACCCAAGAATGAGGGTTGACCTGTCAGTCAGTAGAGAGTGTGATCCTTAAAAGAAATCCCTGCATTCTAGAACTATGTAGCCAGCGTAGGTTTAGATGTACCCTTATGAGTCTAGGGACTATACATCTCATTTGATTTTTCCTACTAGAAGGATTGACAGAAAAGCTCCCTATCAGCAAAAGGGTTTACTCATAACTTGTCTTTACCCGTGACATGGTACTGACACCCTTTCAGCTGGGGTTACAGGTTGGACCCCACTAGTTTATATTCGGGGCATTTCGGTTAGATGATTACCTCCCACAGTCTCAGTTTCAGATCCAGTCTCAGTAATAGAACTCAGTTTAGTTCTACAGATTTCAAGACTGTCAGATACAGTCACTTAGCTCAATAAAGAACTCAGATAGTTCTTCAGAATCTAGACAGTCAGATACAGTCATTCATTCCAGTATAGAACTCAGATAGTTCTATAAATTTAAGATTGTCCAAAATAGTCACTCAATACTCTTAGTTATTTAATATCCCAGTATTAGTAACTTAGATATCAATAAATCCAAGTTATCAGAACTCATTAGTCAGTGTTATCATGATCTCAGTAACAGTTATATATTCATGCCTGTATTCTCACGTTCATGTTATTCAATCAGTTAGTATTGTTCATGCACACGAACCCTATGAATTTAGCCTACCTCACTTTACGTACTAGTACATTCAGACGTACTGACGTATTTGCGCTATGGTGTTTTATACCATAGGTTTAGAAGCACGAGCTCCCGAGCATCCTTAGTAGATCAGACATTCAACAGCCAGACTAGCAGTGAGTCCTCATCATATGATGATAGCATGATTATTTTAGTACTTTATTATTTCAGTAGTTCGGAGTTAGTTGGGAACATATCCCATCAACTCCACAGTTTTCAGTCAGTTTCAGAGGCTTCGGACTACAACACGTTTCAGCCAGTTTATTTTAGTTTTGGGTATTGTTATACGCTATTACAGACATTGTTTTATATTCAGTATTAGTTCAGTTTTAAACCTTATGGCCTTACGGCTTATATTCCACATATTTATAGTATACTATTCAGTGGTCAGTTATAGATATTAGTCGTGCGTTAGATTGTGATCCTTCGGGGTCATGAGCACCGTATAGTATTTTGGGTACCAAATTCGGGGCATTATAAAATAACATTAAAACGATGAGATCAAACGAAGCGATGGACCAAAAGTCTCAATTCTTCAAACACGAGGACACATAATCAAAGGAACCTGTAGTTATGATGCATAGACCAACCTCTGTCTTTCCTCCGAGTGGATACTCCTTGAATAGCATTAAAGATATCCGGTGTAAATACACACACCACAGTTGACGTTGTCACTCACCTACATTCCAGTTATATTTAGGCAAGAATCCATGAGCATTAGTTTATGCTAGTAAAACTCAAGAGTAAGTCAATGTTAGATATGGAAGTACAAAAGTTTCAGATTTTTTTGTATAATGCAACAGTTCATTGGTGACAGGGTCAGTGACCAATTCTCTAAATTCATTGGTTGTCTCAGCTGATACCTACATATGGAAACTCAAATTAGACTTTCAACAGGCAGTAATCACAATAATAAATGTTAATAAGTTGTAAAATAACCAATACCATGTGTCCTAGATAAGTAGTTCGAGGGTACTTTTATCTACCTTGTCGACAAGAATGGTTCCCATTCCACCATATCTTCTATGAGCCTCTGTAAGTTTGGAGCAAACAAAAGGAAAAATTTGGAAAAAATTCAGAAATTCTAAACCACTGCAGTGCTCTTTATTGCAGAGAAGTTGATCATGAGAGGATATGAATGAAGGTTATTAAGTGTGAATGAAGTATAAAGAGGGGGAAAAAAAGCCAAATTCCAAGCATCTTAGCAGTAAAAAACTCCGGCAAACATCACAGTTCAGCAAAAATATATATGACTGCCAGATAATATTAAATAACCACATCAATGGTGATAGTTAAGTATGTTGAGCCAGTAGGCCCACTTGTATTTTCAGATATTTTAGACCATATTTGATCAATTCTTATGTTCCCAGTAACTAATTCTGTAGCTAGTTAGTCCAAGCAATTTAGAAATGATCATCACAAGAATATATATATAATAAAAAAGAGGGAAGATCCCAACCGAGTTGTCTTCCATAGGCAGATACCTAAAGTTGTAAAGGCCTCCAGCTGAACCATGTGGTTTGTCCTCCTTCAGGTATCTAGTAACAATACGTTCAATAGAGACTTCAATGAGCTTCAATATTTAGAAGTTCAGAAAATTCACTGCACGGATAAGTAGGATAGTAATGTAGCCCGACAATAATACATACTTCATTTGAAATTGAAGAGACATATATCGCAAATTCACGCTCCTCGTAGAAGCCAATGAGGTAGATATGTGCTAGATTTGGAATCTAAAAAGCCATAGTACACAAGTCATTAGCTAGTTATTGGCTTTTATGCCAAAATTTCACTTTCAAACTTTATATTATAGATTAATTTTCTCTTATCATTGAACACCGCATTTGATATTAAGCAGAATGTATGTTTATCTTATAGTAGGTTTCACATAATCTGCAAAGTAAACAAAAACAGGCTAGCATTTAGTATATTCATTGCTTTGTTGCTTAGTTATTTATAATTTGAACTATAAATAGTCAAAATATTACCATTCACATTCTTTTTTTGATTGAATATAGAAAAAAGAAGCCATCTACTGCTGAAACATGTATCCCAAGTTCAAGAAACACGACAATGTATTCAACATTTTATCTGTTATAGATGTTAACTGCTATATAAATATGTATTCATTCTAGAGAAATTTAGCTTTTAATTGATTCAAGAGAACTGAAAGGTATTACAAATTTCTTAGCACAAGAGTCCTAAGTATGACCCTGATAAGCAGAGGAATAAATTTTAAAAACTCACCTGAAGAGATGGATTGAACATCAAAATAAGAAGAGAGTTGTGATTAGCAAAGGAAAATTGTGCAGAGAACTATTGTTGACCAACAGAATTATCTACTCAAAAAAAAATTAGAATTGAAATATGACATTATCATCAATTTCAACCATTAATTAAGAAGCTAAAAGAGATCTGGAAGAAAGATGAGCAAAAGTTACTTTATAAAAAGAAAGAAAGAAGTTTAGTAAGTATAATAACTATAACATCAACCATCAAATTGAAAATTATTAAGAGAGGTTGAAGAAGATTTGAGCAAAAAGTGTAAGAAAAGAATACCTAATATGGTGATAGCTTGAGAACACAAAGAGAACTAAAAACGTGGTATGAAATCGAAGAGATGTTGCATCTGTTGTTCATTTGGAATGCTAAAAAGAAAATTAGATTAGCATAGATTAGTTTCGTTAGAGTAGTTATGTTAGCGTAAAATCACTAAATTACCCTTAATCGTTCTTTCACACTTCTATATAATAGTAAAATAGAAATATAAGATTGTCACCGAAAGAGGTATCATGATAGAGTCAAAATCACGATTAGAGTTAGTCTTGATAAAAGGAATTTAAGTCTATGCTTCTCATTAGAGTATCATAGTGTTATTCTTAACATAAATATTAGGAAGAATTAGCAAATAATTAAGAGATTGGAATACAAAGAACAATTGAAAAAGTTCATAAATTTTTGACATTCTTTATAGATCTTATATTATATGATCACCTCTAAAACTCTGTTAGTTGTTGACAGCTTCGTAGATTTTCTATGTTCTATATCATATTTAACACTTGTTGAAATTATTTTTTTTTATTATATTTTGAAATACTTTCTAGATCAAATCCTGAAATGGCATCAAAAGTTTAAAAATTATCTCCATTCAAATCATATTTTGCAATGCATACTCCTATAACATCTGAATATTGTCTCTAAATGTTTGTGATCATCAACGTACTTGCATTCCATTTATTATATGTTCAACCAGATAGGAAAAATGACTTGAGAATTAACATTCTTAAGAAAGCTATTTTACACACATATAATCACTACCTCATGCCATACTGATAGGGGTACATAAATATATTTACAGACTGTAAACTAAATATAAGTTAAATAAAAATTCACAATAGATATTCGATATGAGTTTGTACTTGGTTAATGTTCTAAATCAGGTCTACATCACCTAGATAACAAATGCCTTATATGAATGTCTTTCTTCCATGTTCTTTTATTTTTTGAATCAATCATGGATTGCATTATTTTCATTCTAGATTAGCAGCAGTGTTTGTTCTTCTACTCCAAAAACTCCTATCTATTTCATACTTCTTCTCCCTTTATGAATGCAAACATCTATCAAAGAGCACAAAGATCTAATCCTTAATAGAAGTTAAGTAATACTATGTAAAGAGTTAAAGTGAATGGAGATAATAGGTTAACAAACTTGATGGTGCCATCTCTCTTTCACTGAAAATTTCATCAAACACATTGATTGCATCAAGATTTAAGGCAATTCCCTTGTTACTCTTATTTTTGTTTCAATCTGTAGCAGTTATGGTACTGAAACAGAGAATTTTCAAAGAGATATACATATTGATAAATAAGCAAATGTGTGATTAAATCCGAAGAAAGGAAATTTCAATTTGCTTAAGAGGAAAGTTAAATATCAAAACCAAAACCTATCAAATCAAGAAATGAAAAAGAATAGCTTTTTATTGTACTTATTCTATCATTTATTATTTATAAATCTTCTTCTGGATCTATGTCCCTATAACTATAATCATTATTATCAATTGTTTTTCAAAAAGAATGGCTTATGAAAAAACAGAATCATCAAATTCATCAAAAAAACAAGTTATGAAATAAATTCAATAGTTAATTTAAACCAATATTACATAACAGGAACAATAAATAAAAAAGAATATCTAATACTTTTAAATACGGGACAAAAAGAAAATTATATAACAAAATATCTAGTAAAAAATAAGGAAATAAAATCTGATAATAACAATAGGAGTTAGAAATATGAAAATAGAATTTGAAATAAAGGAAGAAATGCAAAAAACAGACATAATATTAGAAATAAAATGGTTAGAACAAGTAAAACCATATAATATAGAGCATACATAATTATTTATAACATATAACAGAGAGAAATTATTTTTAAGAAGAGCTTTAACATGATATGAAAATATATGTATCAATGAAGATAGTAGTAGAAGGATATTACAGTAGATATTATACGTCTATAATAGATACAGGAGCAGAAACTAATTTATGTAGATATAATTGTTTACCAGAAAGTAAATGGGATAAACTAAAAACACCAATAATAATTAAAGGATTTAATAACGAAGGAAGCTTAATTACTTATAAAGCTAAGAATGCAAAAACACAAGTATGAGATAAAATATTAACAATAGAAGAAATCTATAATTATGAGTTAACATCAAAAGATATACTTTTAGGAATGCCGTTTTTAGATAAATTATACCCACATGTAATAACTAGAACGCATTGGTGGTTTACAACACCATGTAAATAGAAAGTAAGAGCAAAAAGAGTTATTAATAAAATAAAAAAGAAAACGGATTGGATAGAAGGAAGTGAAAAAATTATACAAAAATTAGAAAATATAAAACATACTGAAGATACAATAGAACTGGTCGTATTTTTAATAAATAAAAAAGAAATAACTATATTTTTAATAAATAAGATAGAAATAATTAAGAAAAAATTAGAACAATTATATAGTAAAGATCCATTAAAAGGATGGGAAAAATATAAAACTAAAATAAAAATTGAATTAATAGATAAAAATAGCATAATAACTCAAAAACCATTAACATATAATTTTGACGATTTAAAAGAATTTAAAATGCATATAGATGAATTATTAGAAAAACAATATATACAAAAAAGTAATAGTAAATACAATAATCCAGCATTTATAGTAAAAAACATAGTGAACAAAAAAGAGGAAAAAGTAGAATGGTTATTGATTATAGAAATTTAAATGCAAAAATTATGACATATAATTACCCAATACCAAATAATATATTAAAAATAAGACAAATACAAGGATATAATTACTTTAGTAAATTTGATTGTAAATCAGAATTTTACCTTTTAAAGTTAGAAGAAGAATCTAAGGAATTAACCTCATTTACGGTACCATAAGGATTTTATGAATGGAATGTACTACCATTTGGATATAAAAATGCACCAGGTAGATATCAACATTTTATGGATAGCTATTTTAAACAATTGCTTAATTGTATAGTATACATAGATGATACACTATTATATACAAAAACTAAAGAAGAACATTTAAAATTATTAGAATAATTTACAGATATAATAGAAAAATCGGAAATAAGTTTAAGTGAAAAAAAAAATAGAAATAATGAAAAATCAGATAGAATTTTTAGGAATACAAATAGATAAAAGTGGAGTAAAAATGCAACAACATATAGTCCAAAAAATAATAAATTCAGAAGAAGAATTAGATACAAAAAAGAAATTACAATCATTTTTAGAATTAGTAAATTAAGTAAGAAAATATATTCCAAAATTAGCAAAAAACTTAGAACCGTTACAGAAAAAATTTAAAAAGGATGTAGAATATAGCTATAATGAAGAAGACAAAAAACAGGTACAGAAAATAAAATTACTTTGTAAAGAATTACCGAAATTACAATTTTCAGATAAAAATAAAAAATTTACATATATAGTAGAAGCTGATGCAAGTGAATATAGTTATGGAGGATTACTCAAATATAGATATGAAGAACAAAAATTAGAAAATAACTGTAGATATTATTCAAAAACGTTTAACGAATCAGAAATAAAATAAAAAATAAATAGAAAAGAATTATGTTCTTTATCTAAATGTTTAATAGCATTTGAACCATATATCGTATATAACAAGTTTATTGTTAGAACGGATAATACACAGGTACGATGGTGGTTAACAAGAAAAATATAAAACTCAGTTACGACAAAGAAAATTCAGAGACTAGTATTAAATATATTGAATTTTACATTTACAATTGAAGGAATCAATACTAACAAAAATATCATTGCAGATTACTTATCAAGACAAAGCTACTCAAACTGATTTACCAATGGAAGAAACTGATGCCAAAGATACCCAGATTGATTTATTGCTCTAAATATTTAAACAAATGGAGTTATTACAAGAACGAGTTATTACACTAACTACTGAAGTTACAAATATAAAAGTGCAAGTCAAGCACTATATAAAATAAGATATTGTGCAGGAAGAGCACATTAAAAAACTAGACCTAGAAGGTGACGATGAGAAACACCTTAAAACTCAAATTACTGACGAAACTTCAATTACAGCTGCAGGAACATCTAAAGGAAAAAATATAACCACTCAAAATAGATCTGAAATACCAACAAAAAGGAATTATAACCTCAGCCAAATATTTTCAAAATCACATACACGAAATATACAAAATTTAGAATCATTTGCACCTCCCCAGATATATACATATTCTGAATCACTTAACCAAGAAAAACAGATATACAACTATGTTTCTCGTAAATACATTGACAACATATACACCATACAAACCATATTAAATACCAAACCTATTCAAAGTGAAGAGCTAGCCGCACAACAAAAAGAATATATTACCCAGAAATGCCAAAATTACAATAAACTTATTGACCTACCAGGAACAAACTCAAATTTTATTAAATCATGTTACTATTATGGATTATTATCTACGGTTTACATAACCAATGGAGAAGAGTTGGCAGGAATCCCAAAAATTCACAAAGAATTTATGACTTACAAGAGAATTACAAATGGACAATTATT
Source organism: Capsicum baccatum var. pendulum (assembly GCA_030864225.1). NCBI lineage: Eukaryota > Viridiplantae > Streptophyta > Magnoliopsida > Solanales > Solanaceae > Capsicum > Capsicum baccatum. The sequence continues at coordinate 74,312,892 of CM061561.1, read as the reverse complement.
CTATGTTCGATTTTATTCCGCACCAGCAGAAATATTATTTGATGAAATTAAACAGACTATCAATGTGGTCAAAATGGGTATGAACAGAGATTATATTATTCCGGAAGAAATATGTGAACAGAACGAGATATCAAAAACACAGATACTAGAATTTTACCGCAACAAAAGAGTTATTGAAATAAGTAACATATTATCAGAGTTACTTAATAATTATTCAAATAAAAAATCAGTTTGAATATATAATTCAAGGAATCAAGCACTGATTTATTCAACTTTCAAAAAAGTTAGAGACCATGACATGGTAGAATCTAGGAAATGGGGATTAACACTCCTCAGACTAGAAGAACAACCGTTAACGAGATCAATCAGAAAGAGAATTATTTCAGAAGAAGCTATGGATCAATTTTGTGAAAAATTTGGCCAAAAATACAAAGACCACATATGCAGCAGATGTAGTAGCAAGCACAACTTTATTCCAGATGTGATGCTACACTGACAAGAAAATAAAGAAGATAACTAAAGCAGATATAAAAAAGAAAGAGATAAAAAAGACAAGCTATTAAATTGTGAAAGAGACAAGTAGGTAACTTTCACAATTTTCTTTACGTAAATTGTAAAAAGAAAGTCTTAGATATCAATAATTTTTTGTCTTTTAGTAGTTTAAGATGAAGACTTTTTTAGCATAAAAGTTAGGATAGCTATAGCCTATAGCCTAGCCTTTTTGACATTTTTTGTACACTAATTATTAAGTATTTTTTAGTCTTTTAGAAGTAAACACGTGCATGTAAAGTTTACAACTTCAGCTTATAAATAAACGAGCATTTGCTCAGATGAAGGATAAGCCTTCATGCGTTGAAGCAAAAAACTCTCTCTTGTCTACAACAAATATTTTGCTTATTTATTAAAAAAAAGGTATATTTTAATAGAAAAATCTAAGGAGGAACAAAACTTAGAATTATCAACCTACCAGAACAGGTATATTCATTTACAGTTATGAATAGCTAAATTCATAAATTCCTAACAATCATGATAGGATAAAATAAGTTCATGTTAGTTACTTTATAGAAGAATTATTCGAAGAATAGCATGTTAAGAAGTTTATTAGCAAAGTGAAAACGGAGAAAAATCCCTAAGAACTATGTCATCCTAAAGGTGAAACCAATGAGGCAAGAACCTATGGTGGGGAGTAGCCAGAGTAGATGCGCTGTTTAAGGGAAAAATATCTAGATTACCATGCTAATAGTAACCGATGAACATGTTATTTAAGAATAATCTAGTATATAGTAATCTAAAATGATCATATTTTGTTATGTATATGATTGGAAGGAATATTTTGATAATAGCATTTTATGAAAAATGAATAATTATTTATGTGACAAAATGGTGGATAGATTTAAAATACTTATTTTGTATGTGCCTAAGGATATAGAAATAACAGATATAAGAAAAATTATATTAGAAAAAAATATTTGGAAAAGATTATATGACTAGAGTAAATTACATACCATACCATACCTACCTAACTACTCCTACAAATACTTACGTACACATCAACCATGATAAATTACATATATCTAGAATTTGGAAAAAAAGATATGAAAAACATACAACTAGTAGAAAAATAAATAAAAATAAATTTAGACAAATATATGGAAACTAAAGATATAAAATATATAGAATTTCTTAATGAAAATATGCAAGAATTATTTAGACTAAAACAAACAACTAGTAAGTATTATGAAAATGCATTTAATCAAGCCTAAATGACAGATGATATTAAAATACTTGTTTTATATATACTTAGAGATATAGAAATTATAGACATAAAGAAAATAATATGGGAAAAATTACAAGATTATGAAGAGGAAGAATTATTAAACAGTATAGAAAATTTACGCATATATTATACACATCAATATTACTTAGATTCAGATGGATATTATACAGATTAAAAATATCAGAATATATTAAGAAAATTAGAGAAAACCAAGAAGACCTACATAAAGAAATTAATTATAGAAAACAAATTAGAGAAATAATTGAAAATCTAATAGAAAAATTAAAATGGATAGACGAAACCTTGAAAAATTTAGAAAAAAAGCAAACATAAAAGTTTAGATAGTTTAAAAAATTCATTAAGAAGAGAACAAGAAAAAATAGTTAGTAGTATTAATAACCTCAAACAAGATATTAAATATAGTACAAATAGAATAGATTATTATACATTTACTTTAGAAGAATAAAATGACAAATTACGAATTCTAAACTATTGTAGAAAAAAAATGGAAGAAATAAGATTAACAGAAAACCTTATAAAAATAAATTTAATTGAATATTTTAAAACAAAAGATATAGAATATTTAGAATATCTTAAAAATAATATAGAAGACTTACAAAAACCAAAAGAAAAAACTAAAGAATATTATAACAAAGCATTTAATCAACTACCATTTAATCACCCCCAAAATATGAATATCAGTAAAATTGAATATGTTAATGAATCATATGGAAATAAAAGATACAAGAACAAAGAAAAATAATTAATGAATATTACTACAAAGTATTTAATAATTACATAAATTAATGGATACATCTTAAGAAAAAAATAAATCATTAAAAGAAATCGAGAATAAAATTCTTTATTAGAACTGATTAAAAAAAATATATTATTTGAACTGAGACCTAGGATGTATGATTGATCATGGAAAAATTATTGTCATCACGTAGTATATATTTCACTTTTTTAAGTTTGTTCGAATTATAAACACATTCAAGTATATCCAAATAGATGTACCGTAATATTCTAGAATTGAATTTGTAAATCAAATTAAATTTTTAATCAACTAAATTGATTCGAAGCGATTAAAAAAAAATCAAGTTGATATAATTTGTGCACAAACTTTATCTCAAATCATATAAATATTTTACACGGGTTTGTTTAGAATTAAATTTTATATTCTTTTATGAAAGTTTTCTAAGCATACAATAAGATAGTTACATTTTTTTTCTAAATATTTCTATTCTAATAAAATAAAAGTGAAAATTTCAAATCCTAAAAAAATATTTAAAGTTTAGATAATATCTCATTAAAATAAATTAATTATTAGTATACAAAACATATTTTTTTAAAAATTATGCTTGAAAAATATGAGGCCCACCTTAAATGTCACATCATTAAGATACACTTGACATTTTTGGAAAGATGTTTGGCTATATTGTCATTTTAAAATTTATGATCAATTTTTAAGACGGTATAAGAAACTAATATTTTAGAGTATTTATGAAATGACAATTTTAACCTTGATCGTCTCCAATTCACTTTTCTATATAATAGAAAAAGAAAATATTATAGTAATTTTAAGATACATACAAAAGAAATGTGTAAAAAAAAGATATTAAAAAATATCTGAAAGTTCTAGAATTTGTTTGTATGAAGATAATACAATATGGTAGTAAATTATTCGTGAACGACACTCTTTGGGTATGGGGCCTCTGTAAAATTATGAAAAATCTGTAGAAAGAGAATATAATAAAGAAAAAGAAAAAGAAAAGAATAAGTAGGTTCTCATGATTGTATACCCCCACAAATAATAAACGTTTTCCTTTGAAAAGGAAGGGACACGTGTCATGGAAAACCTACCTTGTTAAGTAAACTTGCAATCAAACAGCTGCTAGGGTTTTGGAACTACAGAGACACGCTCTTTAACCCATCTAGAAGCTGGGAAAAGACAAATGTACCCAAACAAAAGTTGCAATAACGTAGTAACATTTTGTTACAATATATATAATTTATTTAATTGCTTCCCTTTGTTGAATATAGTAGAGTCACGACATATATCAAATCTAGAAAATATCCTCCACACGAATTAGACAAACCTGGATAGATTATTTTATGGGGGACTTAATTAACAATAAATATCATTTCATGGAGCAGTCTTGAATGTTTGACCCTACTTGATCCTTGTTTTAAAATTTATTTTTTATTTGATATTCGATATGTATTTAGAATTCATGATTAATTTAAATTCACATAAAAAAAATAACTAGCAAATGTAACTTTATTTATAAATTTTGAACACGAAACAAATAATTAAGTCTGTACTAATACTTAATTACCACATATTTATTATCAATTTTACTTGGCACGAGATCAGTCCAAAAGACCATAATGCAATTTTAGCTGAGAAAAATCTATTTTTGTAATATGCAACTTTATATTACTGAAACATTGATTATATTTAGATGTACTGTTAAATATTTTTAGATAACAAAGCAAATGCTCATCTTATGATATTTTACTCTGTTCTATTTAAGTATAGAAAGATTTATCATCTTTTGACTTTAACGTGAAAAATTAACTTATATATCTCTACGTGTGATAGATGATTCAATTCGGAGGAGAGAGAGAGGCATATTCTGGTAGTATATATCAATTATTTGAAAATCAAGTTAGTAACGACTTTTATTATAATTCATATGGTTTGAAGTATTAACGAGGAAAATTGTAGAATGGGGTGCAGTAAAAGAAAGACTTTAATATAATTGGGATGTGACCAAAAAATTGATTTTCATGTGAACTATTTGGAAAAACTATCACACAAATTTGGGAGTGACAGTGACTTAAAGCTGTAGTGCACAAATCACCACTTCCAAGGCTCCACCACTAATAATTGAGTCAATTAAATATTCAATTTTTATTCGACATATCATTTGCACCCTTTCCTTAAACTGCTCACTTATTTTTTTTTTTTTCAAATATTCTCACAGTCGGAGTCGGCAGGTGTGAGACTAATTCTTCGTTTCTCTGTCAGCGCATTAAGCGATAGAAAATTAGCCACAAAATTTACTTCATTCGTCAGAGACGGAAATCGAATCCCCAACCTCTTGCTTAAGGGACATGACGCTGAATCACCATGACAACTCTAGTGGTTAATCATACTAACGTTAAAAGTGGTCCACTATATATACCCCTTCACATACTTTTGCCTTGCCAATACAATTAGCAGCGAAAAAAAAAAAAAAAAAGAGAGATCGAACAAACCAGTCTACAAATTTTATTTTATTTAATACATATATAGAGAGAGAGAAAGAAAGAAACATGGATCAAAATTTGGCAGTGGTAGGAAAGAAGTTGTGGAAGATAGTTCAAGTGGCTTTGTGCATGTTGAGAAAAGGCATATCGAAGCAGAAAATAATGCTCGATATAAAATTAATGATGAAGCGCAGCAAAATCGGTAGTTACAAAGCCGCCATCCAAAATCTCATGTTCCACTTCCACCACATCCATAAACATAACCGCAATCGCTCCCACGATGTCGACCGTAGTAATTTACCATTCTCTCCTCCACAAGATGAATATTATGAGTTTAGCTGCAGTAGCAGCCCAAATTTAAACTTCAAAAAGCACACTAGCGAAGAAGATGTTATCATGATGAATGCGGCAGTAATGAAAACATTGGAGATGATTAAGGTTGAAACGATGTCATCCTCATCGCCTGATAATTATTTGCGTGGGTTCGGGGGGCAGCTGAGGGTTACTGACTCGCCGTTTCCTGTAAGAGATGAGGTTGAAGAACTGGATAACCATGTGGATGAGGCAGCTGATGAGTTCATTTCCAAGTTCTACAGAAATTTGAGACGCCAATCTTCCTTTTCTGTTTCATAATGTTGCAAACAATATATACAGGTTTTATCATTTACAAGAGCAATACTATTAGATTTTCTGCTTTTGTGGGGTATTCTACATACCCAATGCTATAATATAAACAAGAAATATTATGAAGATTGTTGGGAAGTTGTAAATATTAGTACTGTATATGTGTTCAACGTCCACTACTACAATAAAAGAAGGATTTGGTGACAGAAAAATTTCGTAGCTGAAAGGTAAACATTGACAAAAGAAATTGTTTGTTGCGAACAATTTAACGACCAAGTTCAAAGCTAATGTCATTTTTTTTGTGTGTGTGTTAGTGGTTGGCATCTTTGCTCGTCCATCCCAACTGTATAACTCGGGATGATTGCGTATCAGTAGTCTTTATTACTAGAAGTCTAGGGCACTATAGGTTGGATGAAGTTAGAAATCATGTACCTACGTGTCTATTCAGTCTGTACAAAATAAAGTGGAGTTCAGTGGCTTTTGTTTTTAAAGAATATGGTGAGAATTTTCTGAATATCTCTTATTGTTGTTGAAAAACTGTTCTAAACTACATATTAATTAAAAAGTTTTTCTCACATTTTTCCAGCCAAACTTTAGTGCCCTGTAATACAGAGATGATTTGAAATTCGAAAGACTAGAAATACATATAAGAAAAAATGTCTATTGTGCAATTACATTTCAAAATATATACACGATTATCATTATGTAAAACTACATTGGCTAAAATATTCTACAATACGGTACAGAAAATCATAAAGAATTAAATAATATTAAACAATACTATATTGTGGAAAAATAACTTATACACGTGACTGTATGCATAACGGACACGTGACTTTAGATTGAAGTCACAAGATGATTTGACATAGAGAATCAAGGAGAAGTGACTATAAAGCTGTTCGAGTGACCAACGGATTAGCTTGAACGTCGGATAATCGTTATCGGAAAACAAGGCAGGAACTTGCTACTCAAAGATAGAAAAAGAGAATGAGGAGACCTCGTGCTTCGAAGACAAAATAAAAAGACAAATATTTCAGGTATATCTGTATGAAGTCCTACAAATTACGGAGGAATATTAGCTGCCCCATAACGGTATTCCTTTAAACCATTATGAAACTGGGTAGAACCATCGGTGAGAGTTCATATGTTTTGAAGTGTTAAAAGAAGAAAATTATGTAATCGGGAGCAGAAATAATCACATAAATTTGGGAGTGACAATGACCTAAAGTTGTAGTGCACAAATCACCACTTCCACGGCTCCACCACTAATAATTGAGCCAATAAAATATTCAAGTTTTATTCGAAATATCAATGGCCCTTTTCCTTAAACTGCTCACTTAACATTGTAACGTTAAACTGGTCCACTATATATACCCCTTCATATACTTTTTGCCTTACCAATTCAATTAGCAACAAGTACACTAGCAAAATAGATCGAACAAACAAGTCTACAAATTTTAATTTTTTGTATAGAGAGAAAAAGAAAGATGGATCAAAATTTGTCAGTGGTTGGAAAGAAGTTCTGGAAAATTGTTCGAGTGGCTTTGTGCATGCTGAGAAGACATATCAAACCAGAAAATAATGCTCGATATTAAATTTATGGTGAAGCGTAGCAAGATCGGTAGTTACAAAGCCTCCGTCCAAAATGTCACGTTCCATAACTGCGATCGTTCCCACGACGTCGACCGTTGTAATTTACAATTTTCACCTCCAGAGGATGAGTATTATGAGTTTAGCTGCAGCAGCAGCCCAAATTTAAACTTCAAAAAGCGCACTAGTGAAAAAGATTTTATTGTTACGAATGAGGCTCCAATGAAGATGATTATGGGTGAAACGATGTCTTCCTCATCACCTGACAATTATTTGCGTGGATTCAGGGAGGCTGCAACAAATCACAATTTCACAAAATAAACACTGATATATATTAATATGGTCTTACAGAATACAGTTACAATATAATAATACACAACAAAGGAAATTAAAGAAACAAAATACAGATTCAGCGAAATATATTTGTAATCAGAAATTAGAAGTCTAGAAGGGGGTTGAAGGCATAAGAAAGAGATAAGAAGATTCAAATCAGAAATAACTTGCTTATCCCTTCCTATCCATGTTCACACATATAAAACAATTCCATAACTGAAGTTAGCCTTGACCACGTGAATTTCTTTCTGACAAAAAGGAGCAGTCCAACCTTTTAGGTGGAATTACATTTCTAGTACTCGGACGTGGCTTGGCAATGTGAAAATCTCTCGTCGAATCATCCTTATCATTAGTAGCACATGTATCAACTGAGTTCACAACATTAATCCCCTCCTGAAAATTCAACTTATCCCCAAGGTTGAAGTCATCCATCCTGGACTAGTTAGGACAATCTTGGAGTTGCAATGGTGTTACTTGCTGGATAGGCTCACCAAAGCAATGCTTAAGCACTGAAACATGAAACATAGGATGTATTTTGGCCTTGGTAGAAAATTCCAATTTGTATGCGGCGTTTGATGACTTTAAAAGGACCAAAGTATCATCGCCGAGGCCTATGACCCATTTGCACCCATACAAAAAGTAATTGGTATGGTTTCAGCTTCACGAAAACCTAATCACCCACTGCAAACATTAGCTCAGTCCAATGTTTACTGCATACTTCTTATTCCTTATTTGAGCTTTGGTCAAATTAGTTTTGAAAAACTTTAAAACTTCATCATGTTGTATTAAGTAAGCTTTCCCCAATTCACAAGAAGTGCTCCCCAATATATATCGGGCTACAGTTGAAGGTTCTCCCTCATAGAGTGCTTTAAAGGGGAAAAATAGGCAAGACTATCCACTTCCAAAATTATTTTGCCATTTATCTACTAAAATTATTTTTGATTTAATTTTTAGGATTATGGTATAAAAACTTGGAAAAGGTTAAAAAAGTGGGGTCACAGGTGGACCAAGGAACCATTTCATCATTTTTAGAACTTTACAAATTTAATATACTACACTAACACCCTACACTTATTCCAATATTAAAAAAAAAAAACCCTCTCTCTCTCCTCTTCTATTCTCTCAACTCTCGCTTAAGAAAGCTTCATCCCAAAATTGTCATTTTCGTTTCTTCTTCTTCTCCAGCAGCTAAGGGATCGTTATTGCATCGTAAGGTTAGTTAAAATCAAGTTGCGATCATTTCTAGATCCATGTAAATGAGTTTCTTTGCTAATCGATTCGTAGTGATGTAGGAATTTTTTTTTTTTTCGAATTTGGTTGATTAAGGAGTTTTGGTTTAGTTCCAATTTTGTTTAGCAAAAAAGTGTTGAATAGTGGGATAATCGTTATTTGAAGAGTTATTTTGGCATTTTGATTTGAACAACGATCTGTTTCTGTTCGTAGACCCATGGTCTATGCAGTCAGAATACCCTAGATTGAAATTAATTTTTAGGCGTATGAAATTCTTTGAAAATATGGTTGCTGAAATAGTGGAAATTGAAAGATTAATAGCTAATTAATTTGATTAGGTGCACTAGTATGATTTTTAGAAATTGTTGTGTTTTGATACTGCATGATCGATTTTGGTTCAGTTATTGAAGGGTGTAGTGAACTGTTTGATGGTGAAAGAGTTATTTTGGCATTTTGATTCAAACAGTGACCTATTTCTGTTCGTAGACCCATAGTCTATGAAATGAGAATGCCCTTGATTGAAATCAATTTTTAGACGTATAAAATGCATTTAAAATATGATGGCTGAAATAGTGAAAATTAAAAGATTAATAGCTAATTAGTTTAATTAAGTGCACTAGTTTGATTTTGATACTGCATATTGGATTTTGGTGGGGTATTTTTTAATTTTTTTGGAGGAGGCGGGGGAGGGGATTTCATTTGAGCATTGAGTTATTTTTGTTGATAGACTTGTGGTCTATGAACTGAAAATGAGATATTTGTTCTGCAGGTGTAGATTGTGTTAAAAATGGATAAAAAATACATCATTTCTAAACGCAAAGCCAGTACCGTTTCTGATACTGCTAGTAGCAATAGAAAAAGAAAAGCTGAGGCAATTGGAAATGTCTCAAAAAGGAAGACAAAATAAAGAGTCGGTGTTTGAATTAGATTCGGAGTTAAAGGAGATAAGCGACTACGTCGATTTCAGTGAAGATGTTGCCAAGCACAGGGCTAGTGGTGATGGTGAAGAGAGCGAAGATAGTGGAAGATACAGTGCTGATGGGGATAATGATCCCTTGTCCGTGCCATCTCTTTCAAGGTTCATTTCCGTTGAGCGGCATGACCTTCGAACGATAATGGATATGGTCGGATCTTTCCTGGCAAAGATATCGGTCAGATCAAGAATGATTGTTTATCGATATTTCCAGCAAGTTCTTGTCAACCAAGAGTTGAAGAAAAGATTCAAGCGGTCCTGTTTTAGACACCTGAGAAACCTGCCGGAACATCTCAAGTGCAATGGAAAGTTGGTCCATTATTTGTTGTTGCGACGCGTCAAGAAAGATAAGATACGTCATGAGATGTGGTTCTGCGTTAACAACAAGCCTGCATGTTTTGGCTTGAAAAAGTTTTGTTTGATTACGGGGCTGAATTGCTCATCATACCCCAGTGAATAAAAAATGAAGAGGGCGTTAGCAATGAGGGATAATTTTTGCTTTAAGGTGACTAAAAACAAAAACATTACGGCGACCAACTTGCTACACCTGATCAGAGGGAAGAATATGAACAGAACCAGAAGTTTAAGTATTTTTTACTGTGGTTCTTGCACACCATGTTGCTTGCAAAAGATTCGACGAAGGTTGTGGACACGAAACTGATTCGAATAGTAAATTCTTTGAGTTGCATCAGAAGCAGAAGAAGCTGAAAAAGAAGCAACAGTAGATGTTGAGAAAAAAAAAGAAGAAGGTGAAGAAGCACCAGCTGAAGAAAGTCCAAAAGAAGTAGCTGCAGAAGCAGAAGAAGAACCTGAAAAAGAAACAACAGCAGATGTTAAGAAAGAAAGAGAAGAAGGTGAAGAAGCACCAGCCGAAGAAGTACCAGCTGCTGAAGATGCTGAAATAGAAGGAGAAGAAGGCGAGCATGAAGAAAAAACCGAAGTTGCTGAGAAAAAAGGAGTTGAAGCTGACCAAAAAGATTTGGTCGTGGATATCTTAGGTGAAATCAATAGTAATATTTGTGTTGATGAGGAAGACAGGGAAAAAGACATTTGAATGCTAATATTGTTAATGTGTCGTTGAATGATCGGTAGTTAGGATCGAACAAATATTTTTTATTAGAAACATTATTTTATTTTATGGTAGTGGTTATGATTCTGCACTGAATCTGTCTCTATCAAACTGATTAGTGGCATTGTTATTTGAATATGCAAGGTGTTGTCATAGTTGGTGCAGTGTATAGTTGATGTCATAGAATGATACATAATCTTTCATATACTGCTTGCATGGTCTATCATTACCATGCTGGTCAATTTTACGTCGACGTGTTGTTTGATCGACCATGATTCTATCAAAAATAGTATTAACATTATAGAAAAATAGAAGTATTATTATTTATTCAATATCACTACATCCATGTTACACCTTTCCAAAGAACGAATACTAGCATTATAACATATAACATTATTTTTAGGCCATTCTCCCTTTCTTCGGCTAAAATCAATTTTTGTTTTAATTGATCCCTCTTCATTTTGGTGTCATGTAGCAACACTTTAAAGTGATCCCTCTGTTCTTCGGATTCTTTGAATAAAGTCATGAGAAAATCTTTATTTTCTTCGCATTGTTGGAGCCTTTGTAGTAGATTAAATTTTGCCAAGCCTAGAAAATTTGATGTCTCGGGTCCCAGACTCAACGTTGATGGACTATTTGGAGGTGATAGCTCATCAAGCCATTTAAAAAATGAGCATGCACCATTATCCTAGAAAAACATAATTATTACATAACGACTAACATAACTTCATAAAAAAGACATACACCGCTTACCTTTGCAATTACACAATTATAAAATTTGCGATCTAAATTTGAGTCCGTGCGTGATGTCCTCAGGGCAGCCGCATTTCCCAATGACAATTTAGAGTATTTTTAGAATTGGATGTTTGAGAGGCTTGAGACATTGTAGAATTTTTAAAAACAAAACAAAACGAATGAAATAAAATAATGAGGGATGACCGACCTTATATATGAAGTAAAAATAAAGTGTTGACACTGATGGATTATAAAAGTAGCATTTATTACTATTGGAGCAGTAACTTTATTTTTTGAACTGGTGGTGATACTTAATAGACTGTCGTAGATCATGGATTATGTCAGCCATCGATTAGACTGATCAACCGTAGAATTACACCTTTAGATATGCATTAATTAATATCCTAAGTATGCGTAGATCACGTTGATCGATGTGCACTGCCATATACCGTCACTTGGATGTATTTAAAAAATGTATAAATAAATTAAAAATAAATATAGTGTTGATTTTTAAACATGTGAATGAATGTAAACAAGACACATAATCATATTAGAGCTTGTACAATGTGAATTAAGGAGTGTGTGGATTGGTAGTGGTTGAATGTTCAATATGCTAAGAGTAGTGTTTGTCAAAGCACAAGTATGTATTAATGATATATATTGTATTGAGGATGATGATTTTTCAACCACTATCTATTCCACACACTATTTTGATTTAGGGGTGGTGATGGAAGGAGTATGTGGAATGTGTAGTCATCAAATACACTATATATCCTTAATACATACTTGTGCTTTAAGAATATTACTCTTAGCACATTGAACATTCAACCACTGCCCATCCACACACTCCTTAATTCACTTTGTACAAGCTTTAATGTGATTGTGTGTCTTGTTTACACTCACTCACATGTGTAGAAATCAATACTACATTTATTTTTAATTTATTTATTCATTTCTTTAACTACATCCAAGTGATGGTCTATGGCAGTACACATCGATCAACGTGGTCTACGCATACTTAGGATATCAATCGCTACACATCTAAAGGTGTAAGTCTACGGTCGACCAGTCTAATCGATGGCTGACATAAGCCATGATCTACTACGGTCTATTAAGTGTCACCACCAGTCTATAGACCAGACTAATCGATAGATCCTCAAGATTATCTATTTATTTTAATTATTTTGTTCCACCGGCCTTAAAAGATGTTATTATCTGTTTAAATTATTTTTAATTTAATTATTTTGTTCCACCAGCCTCAAAATATGTAATTGTCTGTTTAAATCATTTTTATTTTAATTATTTTGTTCCATCAGTCCCAAAATATGTTATTGTCTGTTTAAATCATTTTTAATTTAATTATTTCATTCCACCAGTCCCAAAATATGTTATTCTGTTTAAATCATTTTAATTTAATTATTTGGTTCCACCAGTCCCAAAATATGTTATTGTCCATTTTAATTTAACCAGTGACGCATCGACTCACATTATCTACGATCGACTACCATACAAGGTCAATGAATGACGGAGTATATGATTCATGATAGACTATATATCACTTTTTACAGAAACTTGAAATTAATAAAGTCAAACTATAGTACTGTTAATTGAGCGAGACATACATATTTGAAATTCGTGTTTGTATAAAAGAATAACCGCCACAAGAAAGAAAAATGAATCATAACAAATGTGGTAAACAGAATGTTCAAACTGAAATTGTTCGTTAAAGTGAAATTGAAACTTACATTAAACTTGTTCATTGCATTACTTGATAAAATTTTCAGCAAAAGGGAGAAAATGGAAGAAGCTTTCTTCTAACAAAGTCCTACTGAGAAAGCTTCTTCAGCAATGAACAAACCAACAAAAACTTAACAACATAAACAAAAAAATAGTAAACTAAATTATGGGTATGATAGGGGGTGATGTAGTCGTTGCCGTCCATTCCAAGACGCTCTAGAATTGCTCAGAGGAAACAAGCAATTCGTTGGAGCTCACACTCCAAGTAATGACGGTCTTCTCCTAGGCCGTAGAATAGATGATCAAAATCATTTCAAAGTAGGAGCAAATCATAGTGACGAGGGGGAACATGTCTGATTGGGCGAAGGGCAATTCTGCGACCAGGGATGATTTATGATGTTTTGGGGAGGAAGAAGAGGGTTTCTGATATTTTGGGTTTAGGGACAAGTGAAGGGTTGCGTAGAAATAGGGACTGTACTTATAGACCTATAGATGGCATCCTTTTATATATCCAACCAATGGTCAGTAGACGTTTGTATGAATAGAAAACGTTTGGTTTACGTATACCAATGGTTTTTCTTGAGAATAGACGTGTTTGCAACTTTTAATTAATTGGGAACAAGAAATAATGATTCAATGTATCTATTAGAAAGATATGGCGGTATAAATACCTACATCGCGTGTTTGATGATTAATCATATAACAAATATATATTATTTAATAGACCGAGTTAAAGCTATACCATAGAATGTATGTAGTCTATCGTAGACAAAGCTTTAAGTCGATAACAACTGAACGTTAAATTCTACTGAAATGCATATTTATACCCCAAAACAACAACTTTACAACTGAAGCAAAATAAGGCTTATCTATGATTTGTTGGCCAGGCTACACATGGCTATTTTGTGCCCAGATTTCTTGTATATTGAACACCTATTCCTCTTTTTAGACTTGAACGTCTCACCGATGCCCTTAGTGAGTTTGAGTTTCTTCCTTCCGAGTTTGGGATTGTAGGGGGGTAGAGAAATTTTAGTGTCTTGCAATTCCTATGGAACATTCCATTCGACCTCTGGAGGGACAATGTTAATTGCTTTTGAGTATGCGAGGAGGTAACTTGTAGCTTTATAAATTAGCGAAGAGTACTTATAGATGGAGTTTCCATAACCTACACCATCTCCATACTTTGCTCCCAAAGCTATCATCGCATGTTCACACGGTATTTTCACCAAGTCAAATTTCCGACAAGAACAACTCCTCTTTGAGAGATTGACCTTGGCAGTAATATCATTGTCGAACACCGTGTATTGATCGAGAACCCCATTTGGATTAGTCACATACAAGGAATCGCTCGCACTCTTGTTATCCCTTAGGATCTTTTCTGTACAAGGAATAAATATGTTCTCTTTACCATCGACATAGACATACCGCTCCCTAAATATTTTACCAAATTTTTTAGCAATTGAATTGAATATGTATGACATGGGGTACTCCCGTTCATCCATCAAAACCGAGTTGAGAGACTTAGTGATGTTTGTGGTCATCACATCGTACCTATTGCCCAGAAAGTGTGATCTACTCTATTTTCAAAACCAAGCACATTTTCAAGGACATGTGCTGCCTCGGGGCAATTATAATTCAATTTCTCAAAATTCTCGCTAAACTCATCAAAGGAATATGCCTTTTTTGCGGCGTAGAATAGATAAAGATGTTCTCCACAGTGTTGTTTTACATAGATATTTTCAGTGACGGACCTCATGCAAAGTCCGTGAAGTGTAGGACTGTATACCCGGGAAAAGGCATTGGCGATACTAATGTGCCTGTCGGAGATGACACATTGATCTGGTTCATCTTATACGATAGACTTCAACTTCTGGAAGAAAAAGGTCCAAGAAGCATCATTTTCTTTATCGATGACACAAAAGGCAATTGGAAAGATGTGATTTTTGGTGTCCGATGCAACTGCACTCAACAACACGCCCTCGTACTTTCCATAAAAATATGTGCCATCACAACAATTACCTTTCTCATGTAGGCATATACCCGTATGTAAGCTCCAAATGCTAAGAAGTAGTAAACTAATGATCCATCAATCTGGTTTACCATGATAGAGTAAGAAGAACCTGGATTCAACAACTCCACCATGTGGGAAAAAATTGGCAAGCAAGCATATCCATGCACCGGTGTCTCGCGAATGATGTTCTTCACAATTACACTTCCTTTCCAACACATCAAGTAGCTTGCGTGGCAATGCAACTCCATGAACATAATCCTTTGAATTTCACTTATGCTTGGACCCTTACCATCCCGAAAACAATTTACGCATAGTGAAGCAATCAATTCGGATGACATTTTCTTGTGCTTGCGGGTGGCATGTTCAACATCGCACGTGTGCTCCCCGACATACTTGTATATTTGAAATATGTCCGAGGTTTCATACTTCCTTGCCCGCAACAACCAGCCACAACCAGGAGATATGTATTTCACCTTCAACAATTTGGTGCAGCTCTTCTCCAGACGATAATCAAAAGACTGCCTCACCGTTGCTCCGTCTAGTAGTATTTTGAGCTATTTTTTGTCGGCAAATATTTGATCACGATAGAAATTGATTCTGTCGGAGAAGGAATGTACTGGTTGGGATCCCGTTCCACAATCTTCTTCCACATGTTGTGAGTCTGATGAAACATCTTCCATATGCACACAGTCATCTTCCATATTCATGGGATGATCGCCATCGCTCTCATAATCATTCATATTGTCATTGACTATCGAGCACTGAGGTGGGACGGTGATGAATTCATCGGTCCTTTGAAGGACCTATCTACTACATTTATCCTTAAAACAGACCTAAAGCCATCTGCATCAACATCCATCATGTAGAGGGACACACGTGCATCATTATTTATGATCGTAGGATTCACCTTTTCCCTCGAATACATTAGATAACTAATCACCACATTGCTCGATGTACAATCTAGATCCTCGCTCTGCTTTACGTTTGCAACCAATTCATCGTATGAACTGTTATGGCGAAAGTAATGGGCAGTGTCACCTTGGTAAAAGATCTTCATTTCTAACCTCTAGGAGTATTCACCCATTCTCCCATGAAATCACCTATAACTAGAACAAATTCTGCAATAGACATCCTAGAATTAACCTTTGGTAGACGGTAGATTAAGCTTAGGGTCTATGTCGGGATGTATGCACTATCGATGAATGACGATGATGGGTCGATGACTGCACAGATATTCGTACAAAAACTTGAAAATGAAAATATTGCTTCTAATCAATGGTTGTTGGGTTTATGGAATAGAGAAATGAACTTGTAGTCACCTCAGTTATTGTAATGTCCTTCTAAAGAGTTTTTAACTGATGTGACTGATTTAAAGCTTTTTAACAATGGTGAAAAGAGTGTTTGAGAAGATAACAAACTAATGGGGTAAAATGGATGCAATGGATGAGCTTATGAGGTTTGTGGACTGATTTAGAGCTGATCGCTGAAAAATAACACTGGAAAGGACGCCGGAATCAAAGCTTTTTTTGGAGGGAAAGAACCACCTTCTATTTTTAGCTTTTGGATTTATTTTTTTATATTTTTGGAAACCTAGATATTTTATAATGGTGGATGATGGAGTGGGTTGAAGTGTATTATTAAAAACTTGGGTATGAATTTGTTAAGTTGAAATATTCGGTTAAAGTGTAGTATTAAAAACATTGTGGGTGAATTTGTTGAGTTGGATAAATTTGTGGTGATGTGGATTAAAAAGGGTATTTGGCAATTTTTTCACAACTTTTTAATAAACCACAAAATAGTTTTCAAAAGAGCCTTTTTGGCCAACTTGCCCGATTTGAAGGGTGTTATTCCCGCCGATGTTTGGTAAAAAGTATTAATTGTACCAGAATTCAGCCCAAGGTAGCAAGAATTATGACCTACTTCATGGTTGGAGCATCAGAAACATAATAGCTGAGATATTATTCAAGATACTTATTTAGGGCCTCAGACCATCCATCGATTTGGGAATGATATGTAGTACTCATAGTTAATGTCGACCCCTACAAACAATTTATTTCCTTCTAAAAGATGGAGTAATTATGGGTCACAATCAGTGACAATAGTGCGATGAGGACCGTGAAGGTAATTACACCCACAACAAATGCGTCAACTACCAGTTGAGTAGAGAGAGTAAAAGGTAACAAAATGAAGTGGCCATATATGATCAAGTGATCATCCACCATGGTAAGGAGAGTAGTCTTCACTTTGGAACTAGGAAGGTAGGTGAAAGAATCCATTGCAATGTCCTTAAAGACTTGGTACAAGAAGAGGCTGCAATAAACCTGCTAGATGTAAGTTTGTGCCTTTCATTTGTTGACATATCTGATAAATTGTAATAAATGATTTCAAATCCTTATACATTTCACTACAAGAAAAATGCTTATTATCTAGGTATTTTCATAGGGATAATGCGGTAAAATTCCCAAGTAATTTGTTTACCTGTGAATTTTCTTACCAATTAGACTCCAAAGGAAATACCTTCGTAGGTAATTATTATCTGCGGATTTATAAAAACCCTAGGTAATTTAGTTGTGGAAATAAATCCACAGGTAAGTTATTTGCGAATTTATTTATGATTAACTATCAACATTTTGCATGAATTATTTGGTAAAATTTCATAAAAAAAGGATTTTACTTGCAACAACAACAACAACAACAAACCCAGTGTATTCCCATAAAGTCGGGTCTGGGGAGGGTAAAATGTACGCGGTCCATACTGCTACCTCCGACGAAGTAGAGAGGCTATTTTCGATAGACCCCCGACCTAAGATAAAGGATAGTAAACAGGAGCGTAATGAACATGAAGCAGGATGTATGACATAACATAAATAAGGAATAAGACATAATAAAATAGAAATCAGAATAATACGAAATTGGATAAATAAGCACAATATGAAATAAGAGTTAGGAAAAGGACATCTGGAATAGGACAACCACCTAGTAGTAACATACACTCACAGACCAAAGGAACCCCCTACCCCCAAAGCCTCCTGACTAAGGTCTCCTACCTATGGATACATTCCTAGGATTCCTAATCTGGCTATACATGGGCTCTTCAAACTACTATCTATAACCCATGCACTCATCCTAACCTTCCACCCTTATCCGCGACCTCCACACCTTCCTATCTAGGATCATATCCTCGGTAAGCTGAAGCTGCTCCATGTCATGTATAATCATTTCTCTCCAGTATTTCTATGGCCTACCTCTCCTCCTCCTGAAGCCATCCAACGCTAGCCTCTCGCACCTACAAACTGGGGCATCCGTGCCCCTCCTTATCACATGCCTAAACTATCTCAGCCTTCCTTCCCGTATCTTGTCCTCCACCGAAGCCACTCCCACCTTCTTCTGGATAATCTCATTCCTAACTCTATCCTCTCTAGTAAGTCCACACATCCAACGTAACATTCTCATTTCCGCCACCTTCACTTTTTGAATGTGGGAGTTCTTGACTGGCCAACACTCTGCTCCATACAACATGGCTGGACGGATTGCCACTCTATAGAATTTGCATTTAAGCTTAAGGGACACCTTCTTATCACACAATACTCTCGAGGCGAGCCTCCACTTCATCCAACCTTCTCCAATACGGTTAGAGACATCCTCATCGCTATTCCCCTGAATCATAGACCCAAGATACTTAAAACTATCCCTCTTACAAACATCCTAGGAGTCCAACCTCACCACCATATCGTATTTATGCCTCAAGTCATTAAACTTGCATTCCATACACTCCGTCTTGGACCTACTCAACCTAAACCCCTTAGATTCATGGGTTTGCCTCCAAACCTCCAATTTATCATTCATCCCCCCTCCCCCCCCGCAGCTCATCAATCAATACGACATCATCTACAAATAACATACACCAAGGCACATCCCCTTAAATACTCTGCGTCAACATGTTCATCACCAACACAAATAGGAATGAACTAAGAGTCGAACCCTGATGCAACCCTGTCTCAACCAAAAAATGCTCTGAGTCCCCCCTACCTCTTCTTCGACGTTTTTACCCGAGTCTTTCTTCCAACGTACATGTCCTTAATAAATATGATGTACGCTATCGGGACCCTTCTCACATTTAAGCATCTCTAAAAAATGTCCCTAGGGACTTTATCATACGCCTTCTCCAGGTCGATGAACCCCAAGTACAAATCCTTCTTCCTTTCCCTATACTACTCCACCAATCGCCTCACCAGGTGGATTGCTTCTGTCATCGAGTGACCAAGCATAAAACCAAACTGATCTCCGAAATGGACACGATTCTTCTCAATCTCTGCTCAACCACCCTCTCCCAAATCTTTATAGTATGACTCAACAACTTGATACCCCTATAGTTGTTGCAACTCTAAATGTCACCCTTGTTTTCATATAACAAAATCATCATACTCTACCTCCAAGCCTCAAGAATTCTCGTCTTCTTGAAAATGTTGTTAAATAAATCAGTCAACCACCTTAAACCTTCCCCACCTACAAACTTCCAAAAATTTATCGGAATCTCATCAGGCCCCGTCGCCCTTCCTCTCTGCATCCTACGAATAGCCTCTCTGACCTCCTCAACCTTAAAACGTCTACAATAAGGATTTTACCTGCAAATTTCCATAAAAAATTCATAAATTATTCCCCACGAAGATTCTCTAGTAAATTCGAAGAAAGTTTAGAGGTGAAAATTCCTAATTAACAAAAGAAAATTTCTTACGGATATTTATGAAACTATTTCGCAAGAAAATTCATATGAAATGTCCCAAGTAAATCCACAAGAACAAATTTTTTCAAGAAAATTTTTATGAATATTTAGCATGTACATCCGCATGGAAATTACCAAGTAATAATTCACACATAAATTACTAGAAACATTTCACAATTAGTCAAAAATCTATTCAAAACCGTCAATAATTATAAAAAATATCATTCAATACAAGTCTAATGTAAACCATTACAGTTAATAAAAAAACATAATTCATAACATCCACATCAATAATGTATGATTCTTAAATGGTTCAAAACAAAATATTTCGTACTTGAATCCTCAATAAAACTATCAACCATCAGGGTAAGAATCACTTTCATCCACGTTATCAGGATTAGAATCACTTTCATTCACATCATCAGAGTCATCATCACTTTCATCCTCATAAGCTTGGTTGTTTTCTTGAGATGGGAATTCATCATTTGAAGATGATTTCTTGTATACATGCTTCATCAACAAGTCCAATTCCTTTCTCATCCTCTTATTTTTGTGTCGCTCATTCTGCAACTGAGCATACAAATCAGCATTTGAAGCATCAACTTAGGACTTAATCATCTCATCAAATTTAATTGCTAATCAACCATCATAAGAATACAAACACTAAAGTCAAATAATTAACACAAAATTTATCAATGTTCCAAAAATAAACTACAAAACATACAAAAAACTATCCTATGGACTTAACTAAATTTGTAACAAAACACTATGGAGTAACTTGTGCAAAACTATCATATGAAGAATTCCTAAACATATATATCTGATAAAAATATCTACTGAAGCCACTAATTTTCAATTAAGATACATCAGTTACGAAGTCATATTTCATCATGCAAAGAAGAGAAGAACCTCTTTTTTCCCCTATCAACTTAATTAATTAGCAGTAATAATCTAAAAAGATTCTAAAGATCAAATTAAGTGTCTACAAAATTATCTCAAAGAACTTGCAACCTATGAAGAGACAATATAATGCCTCTTCACAAAAAAGTAACTTAAACTAATGCCAACATGCATGTAGTTAATTCTAAAATCTTAGATTAGGTTAAAACTAATCATTATATTTGTCAAATATCTAACTCAATCATTGAGAATCTTCTACTAATCCAATGACTCAAAGGTAGCTGCATTTTAATTAGTTTCAAATATATATATATATATATATTAAATATATATGAACAATTTACTAAAATTGTAGATTATTAGTAATATCAAATTCTAAACTCATTCTTGCACAACTACAAATAGTTCACTGACAAGGACAGAAATTGTTTAAGTGTTTGTAACTGTCTCTACTTCACTTATCAAGTGACCACATTAACTAAGTTCAAAACACAAATTCACCTTTCAACTAACCACACTTAAACATTTTCAAGTCAATACTTTATTTCTCAAGTGACCACACTTAACTAAATTCAAAACACAAATTCACCTTTCAACTAACCACACTTAAACATTTTCAAGTCCCTACTTCACTTCTCAAGTGACCACACTTAACTAAATTCAACATACAAATTCAATTTTCAACTAACCACACTTAAAAAATTTCAATTCACTACTTCACTTCTCAAGTGACCACATTTTACTAAATTCAAAACACAAGTTCACCTCTCAAGTGACTACATTATTCTTAATCAATTTCAAGTAACTAGTTTACATTTCAAAACATTATTCTTAATCAATTTCAAGTAACTAGTTTACATTTAAAGTTCCTAGACATAAACATTTTGAAAATGCAAGTTCACATTCAAAAATAACTACACACAATTATTTACAAAACACAAGGTCACCTTTCAAATAACTAAGTTCAAAACACAAGTCACCTCTCAAGTGACTACATTATTCTTAATCAATTTCAAGTAACTAGTTTACATTTCAAAACATCATTCCTAATCAATTTCAAGTAAATAGTTTACATTTAAAGTCCCTAGACTTAACCATTTTAAAAATGAAAGTTCACATCCACAAATAACTACACATAATCATTATCAAAACATAAGGTCGCCTTTCAAATTACTAAGTTCAAAACATAAGTCACCAATTCACTTCTCAAGTGACTACACTTGATCATTATCAAATCATTAATTCACTTCTCAAGTGACCACACTTAATTAAATTCAAAACACAAGATCACCTTTCAAGTAACTACATTCAAACATTTTCAAGTCACTAACTCACTTCTCAAGTGACCACACTTAACTAAATGCAAAACAAAAGTACACCTTTCAACTAACCACACTTGAACATTTTTAAGTCACCACCTCACTTCTCAAGTGACCACACTTAACTAAATTCAAAACACAAATTCACCTTTCAACTAATCACACTTAAACATTTTCAAGTCACTACTTCACTTCTCAAGTGACCACACTTAACTAAATTCAAAACAAAAGTTCACCTTTCAACTAACAACACTTAAACACTTTCAAGTCACTACTTTACTTCTCAAGTGACCATACTTAACTAAATTCAAAATACAAATTCACCTTTCAACTAACCACACTTAAACATTTTCAAGTCACTACTTCACTTCTGAAGTGACCACACTTAACTATATTCAAAACACAAATTCACCTTTCAACTAACCACACTTAAACATTTTCAAGCGCTACTTTACTTCTCAAGTGACCACACTTTACTAAATTTAAAACACAAGTTCATCTCTCAAGTGCCTACATCATTCTTAATCAATTTTAGGTAACTAGTTTACATTTAAAGTCCCTAGACTTAACCATTTTCAAAATGCAAGTTTAGATACTCAAATAACTACACATAATCATTTTCAAAATACAAGGTCACCTTTCAAATAACTAAGTTCAAAACACAAGTCACCTCTCAAGTGACTACACTATTCTTAATCAATTTCATGTAACTAGTTTACATTTCAAAACATTATTCTTAATTAATTTCAAGTAACTAGTTTACATTTAAAGTCCCTAGACTTAACCATTTTCAAAATGCAAGTTCACATCCTCAAATAACTACACATAATCATTATCAAAACATAAGGTCACCTTTCAAATAACTAAGTTCAAAACACAAGTCACCAATTCACTTCTCAAGTGACTACACTTGATCATTATCAAATCATTAATTCACTTCTCAAGTGATCACACTTAACTAAATTCAAAACAACCTTTCAACTAACCACACTTAAACATTTTAAAGTCACTACATCACTTCTCAAGTTACCACACTTAACTAAATTTAAAATAGAAATTCATCTTTCAACTAACCACACTTAAATTTTTCAAGTCGCTACTTCACTTCTCGAATGACCACACTTTGGCATGACTGTTAGGGTAATAGAATATTTTAAGAACTTTTCTCTTAATACTGACAATTGAAATTTTTGGAAAACAATCAAATGAACCACCAGATAAAAATATTAGACCGTTGGCTATGTCAAGTTCAACCAATAATAAACTGCCAACATAGCAAAACACAATTAATCATCCTCTAGAACCAGTAGACAATAACATGCCGACCACTGCTCTGATCATCGGCGGCATCACAAATCTGGAACATAGTCTAAGTTTGGACAAAGACGAGCTTCAATATCGTAGCTAATAATCTGGAAATTCTCCAAGCTTTAAAGGAAGCTATCATCTCCAAATCTAAAACTACACCCCAAAGCTATGAAAACCCCAATTCACAAACTCATGCAACAGAGCTAAGAGGGGAAAATCAACAAGAAAAGGTTACCAGTGCAAAACAAAAACACTTCGACCCCAAAATTTTATCAAATTTTGACCCACCACTGAAAAACAAAACTTCCTCAAATCAAATAGCTCTTAATACTCAAGCCATCACCACTGCGAAGGACACCCAAATCAACAATAACACTGCGAAACCAACAATACAGATGATGATACCCAAGTCTAAACAAAGATTGGTATTGGTAAAGTTAAATCCTTTGTTCCATCAAAACCAACTTTTGCAGCAGCTGTTCAAAAGGCTTTGGCTACTAAAGCTGAATCTGCTAGTAATATTAATATCAAGCATGGTAATTATCTCGGTAAGCCTGCGGTATATTTCAGTGCTGAGGATTATTTTGTTAATCTAGCTAAGGAATGCAAATTTACCATTGTTGGAAAATTTGCTAAAGAAAAACTTACCATGGAGGAATTGAGAAAGTTGTTTGTTAGTCAATATCATTTGAAAGGATCTGTGAAGATTGCCTATTATGACTATAGAACCTTATTTATTGATTTCACTAATGAGACTGATTTTAATCACATTTACTTTAAGCCTTTTATTCACTTAGGTCAATACACTATGAAAGTCATGAAATGGACTTCAGATTTTAAGTCGGACGAAGAGACCTCCATCGTACCTGTTTGGATTCTTATTCATAAGTTACCTTGGCATTTTTTTAAATGGGAAATCTTAGCAAGATTAGTTCAATCTATAGGGAAGGCTGTTGGCCCTGATCAAACTACTTATTCCACATCTAGAGGTAATATATCCAAAGTTAAAGTAGAAATAGATCTGCTACAACCAAAGCAAGATAATATATGGTTAGGTTTTAATAGACTCGATGGTACAGAAGATGGACAATGGCGTGAAGTTGAATATGAGGGAGCACCAACATACTGTCACTACTGTAAGCTACAAAGGCATGAGGAAAATTAATGTAGAAATAAAGAAGCGGATGTGGCTACTACAGAAAAATCAAAGGAGGCAACTAAGAAAAAAAATAAAAGTGAGGGTGGTTAAAAATATCAACAAGATGAAGATGGCTTCCAACAAGTCAAAAAAAAAGAAATCTAGTAGAAAAAAAATAAGAGAGTAAGTATCAACAAACCAGATCCCTCCAAAGTTTAAGTAAAAAAAGGTTACTATAGTTATTAGTAAGGGAAAGCAGAAGGTTGACAGGTATAACAGTGAGCAGACTCAAGAACAACAGGCTCTCTCCGAGCAGAAAAGGGTACAAACTGAAAATAAGCAGAGTTGGACTAACCAAATAGCATCAACATCTACTGCCTTACAACAGGTAAAGAAAAACATAGACACTCAAAAGCAAAACAAGCAAAATTCAGAGCAGCAACATAATCAGCAAACAGGGAAAGACAAAAGCGAAGGCAAAAATAAAAAGGTAAATTGGGAAGAATACAAGAGGAATGGAGCAAATGAACATCATTCTATTACTTCCAAACAACAAAAACAAAATAACAAACACACTCAAGACAAAAATAATACTCTTAATGATAAGGATACCAATTTTTTTTCCTCTGAACAAGAAAGGATTGATAATGAGAATTACTCATCTAATCAAGATAAAGATAATATCAGTGAACACACAGGAACAGATCTAACCACAGAGGAAGAAGGTAATGATGGAACTAGTACAGATGACTATGAAAGTATTAAAGATGAAAGTATTGATAGGGATGACGAGGCAGAAAAGTTGATTCAAACTGTCACCAACTCTAATATTGAGAAGAAAACTAAGAAAACTTTTCAGGATATTGCTGCAAGAACTAATCTCTCTCCAAGAGGTAAATACACAAGAAGAAGCAGAAACAATATAGGTAGAAGAGGTGGATATAATTCTCAATCTTCTGTGACTAGATCACAGGCAAAAAACAACAAATTATCAAAGTGATTGATGATTAAATCACTCATATGGAATGTGAGAGAAATTACCTCTCAAGGTGCCTTTGATAAAATCAAAAAACTTAAAAGAAGACACAACATTACCTTTATGGCCTTAATGGAACCTTTTTGCGAAAGATCTAAACTTGCAAGTTCAAAAGATGGCTAGGTTATCAATTTGCTTACTCCAATTGTTACAACAAAATTTGGATTTTTAATGACCAAATATTTGTTTTCACAATTATCCAAGACACTGAGCAACAAGTTACTTGTAGTATCAATGACTAGGGGAGTACAGTCTTTTACACAGCCATCTATGCCAAATGTAAACAACATCAAAGAGAGGATCTTTGGTTTAGAAAGACATCAGAAATATGGCGAATAACATTAATGTTCCATGGTTGATAGCTGGAGACTTCAACTGTATCCTCGACCAAAGTGAAAAAAGGGGGGTAATGCTCATAAAATTAGTGATAGTCTTCCTTTTATTAACTGTATTGCAAATTGTTTTTGATTGATGCAGGTTACACAGGTTCTGCTTACACATGGTGCAATGGTAGAAGACCAAATATTAGAATATGGGAAAGGCTGGATAGAGTCCTATTGAATCACAGTTGGTCGCAAAAATATACAGAAACTGATGTTCATCATCTACTTAGATCAGGATCTGTTCATGCTCCCCTTCTCATCACCTTAAAGGACGATCAAACTCCTCATACGAAATACTTTAAATTTTTGGATTTCTGGACGAATGAACCTAATTTCTTGGAGATTGTTACTCAAGCATAGAATTTTGAAGCAACCGGATCTCATCTTTGGAAATTTCACATGAAGTTGAAAAATACTTGCAAACAACTATCTTGGTGGTCTAAGAATTGTATTGGTAATATTTTTTATAATACTAAGGAATTGGAGAGCGTGGTTGCAGACATGGAAAACAAATGCATTCAAGATAACAGTGAAGTTCATAGGATGAATCTAAATAAGGCTAATGCTTAATTGATTATGCATATAAAAAGGGAGGAAATGTACTGGAGACAGAAAGCAGGGATGAAATGGTTCAAGGAAGGAGATGCTAATACTAAATTTTTTCATTCTATAATGAATGACAAAAAAAGGAGTATGACTCTCAGAAGAATTAAAAAAGAGGATAATACTTGGATAGAAGGAAATGTGAATATATCTAGTGAAGCCATCAACTTCATTAGCAAGCAATTTACTGATCCAAGGCATGAACGAGACTTTAGCATCGTCAAATACCTTCCTAAAGTGATTACTGAGGATGATAATGAAATATTGGGAGATTCACCTATACTGGATAAAATTAAAGTGGTTGTATTCTATTTACGTGCTGATAGTGTCCCTGGAACAGATGGTGTTTCGGGGAAATTCTATCAACATTGTTGGAATATTATTGCTAAAGATCTTTACCTAATGGTTTGTGATTTTTTTGCAGGTACTCAATTACCCAGATCACTCACACACAAATACCTCATCTTACTACCGGAAGTGGACAATCCCCAAAGGTACACAGAGCTAAGACCAATAAGTCCTAGCAACTTTAGCTATAAAATCATTTCCAAAATACTGAACACCCGACTTACCAAGGTTATTCATAAAATAGCTTCACCAAATCAAACGGGTTTAGATTCATCTCTGATAATATTATGTTGACTCAAGAAATGGTTCATAACATTGGTAAAAATAGTGCAAATGGTAATTTTGTATTAAAACTTGACATGGCCAAAGCTTTTGATAGAGTAGATTGGAAATATCTTTGTCAAGCTTTTAAAACTTTCAGATTCTCTGATTATTGGACTGACATGATTTGGAGGATTCTTTCTGATAATTGGTACTCTGTTAATATTAATGGGGAAAGACATGGTTTCTTCAAATCAAGTAGAGGAATTAAGCAAGGTGATCCTATCTCTCCCTCTCTCTTTATTATTAGCTCTGAACTATTGTCTGTTTTAATAGATCAATTATAAAATAAGTATTTTATTCCATATACTGTTGATAAAGGTTTTACTATTATTACTCATCTTATCTTTGCGGATGATACAATTCTATTCTCTTCAGGAGATCCTTTATAACTTATGGCTATGATGAATAAACTAGCTATTTATGAAAAATATTCTGGCCAACTTATTAACAGGAACAAATTTTGCTTCTTAGTTGGTCCAAATACTTCTCAATCTATCATTAATGATATCAAACAAGTTACGGGTTATGATCAACAAAAGTTTCCTTTTGATTACTTAAGAGCTCCTATATACAATGGAAGGAAAAAGTTGTTTACTTTGGTAAATTAGTTTCTAAGGCTGCTAACCGAATAAAAGGCTGGCAAGGTAAGATGATTTCTCATAGAGGAAGGGTTGTTCTTATAAAATCTGTCCTTTTCTCTATGCTTTTACATACTCTTTCTGTGATTCAACTTCCCAAAACTACTATTAATCAAATTGAGAAGATTATGGCTAATTTTTCTAGAGTGATGGGGATAGAAAAAAGAAAATGCATTGGATAGCTTGGTAGAAATTGTTTTTCCCTTCTTTAGAAGGTGGGGTTGATTTTAGATCAATTCAAGACATCAGTAATGCTTTTGGTGCTAAAATATGGTGGAATTTCAGAAATAAGAATTCTTTTTCAAAAAAGTTTCTAGAAAATAAATATTGGTCAAGAGCTCATCCTGTCTACAAAAAATGGGCCATAGGACAGTCTCACATTTGGAAAAGCCTTCTAGAATCTAGAAATCAGTGTGAAAAATATCTCGTTTGGAAAATTGCTAAAGGAGATATTTCTTTTTGGTGGGATAATTGGATCGGTTCTGGACCTCTAGCTCAGTTTTTTCCATCTACTTATCATTCTAAAAGGATTAAAGTGTCTGAATTCATCAGTAATGGTGTATGGAACTTTAATAAGTTGCGTAATATTCTCCCGAGTTACATTGTTGATCATATTGCTACTATTGATATCATTGACTACAAAACTGATCTTCCTATTTGAACTCCTAATCAAAATGGTCTTTTTACTACTAAGTCTGTTTGGCAAACGCTGAGAAAGACTAGAAACACTACCCTTACTGTTACAATGATATGGCATAAAAATATTCCTTACAAAATCTCCTTTTTATGCTTAGGTTAATGAACAACAAGCTACCTACTGATGAAGCCTTGTAAAAATTCAGAATTCATGGACCTTCAAAGTGTAGCTGTTGTAAGAAGGGAAGTATTGAGAATTTGGATAACTTATTTAGTGGAGAGATTTGGCAGCTGTAGTCTGGATTTTTTTCTCCAATTATTGTGGTATCAACAATAGAAAATGAAGAATAAGAGATACACTTATTAAATAGTGGTTGAGCAGTACAAATAATAGAGTCCATACAGTTCTTATACATTGTCTACCTTTATTCATTTGTTTGGAAATCTGGAAAGTTAGATGTAATCATAAATATGAAGAAATCAAAATCTCTCCAGATACTATTACCAATAGGGTTATTTATCAAATCAGAATACTTGTGGCATATATCGGTTTCCATAAGTCCAACTTAAGCAGCAATGGTCTAACACTCTTCTCCATATCATAAATCTAAAACCTAGTATTAATATCAAATGTCTTAGGTAGAGTAGACCTATCTCTGGTAGATTTAAACTAAATACAGATGGATGTAGCAAAGAAAATCCAGGAAGCGCATGAGGAGGGGGTGTTCTTCGGGATCTAAATGGACATATATTCATGGCTTATTCAGAATCTAAAGCTATTCTATGTGGAATAACATAGTGCATGGCAAATGGTTTCAAAGATATGGACATTGAATCAGGCTCTATGCTAGTCGTCAAAATGATCAATGAGCAGACCAAGGTCCATTTTCATATTATGCCAATCATACACCAAATCAACAAGCTTAAGAGACAGGGTAGTTATAAGTTTCAACATTGCTACGGAGAAACTAATAACTTTGCAGATTACTTGGTAATCTTGGGCGAGAGGCAAAAACAAAGCTCTTTCTTCACATAGAATTTGACCTAGCCTGATGGGATCAAAAATTGGTTGAAGAATGACACGGATGGAAGCCCAATTTTCAGAATTCGAGCTCAGAAAAACTCTTTTGACAATAGTTAATTTTTTTTATATATTTTTGTTTGGGCATATTTATATTTTCCTCCTTGTATTAGTGGAAGCTATTAGGTTCAAAATTTTAAAGTACAATCCCATTTGCTTTGGCAGAGGGACTCCTTTGTATAAGGATGAACTCTTCATTCTTCTTATTTCTCAAGGACGATATTCCAACACACCATTTTGTAATTTTATCTCTATCAATATATAGATTAGGCTAAGCCTAATCCCCACCAATGGTGGTTTAAAAAAAGTGACCACACTTTACTAAATTCAAAACACAAGTTCACCTTAATCAATTTCAAGTAACTAGTTTACATTTCAAAACATTATTCTTAATCAATTTCAAGTAACTAATTTACATTTAAAGTCACTACACTTAACCATTTTCAAAACTCAAGTTCACATTCTCAAATAACTACACATAATTATTTTCAAAACACAAGATTCCTTTAAACTAACTAAGTTCAAAACACAAGTCACCTGTCAAGTGTCTACATTATTCTTAATCAATTTCAAGTAACTAGTTTACATTTCAAAACATTATTCTTAATCAAGTGACAACACTAAATCAATTTCAAGCCATGATTCACATTTTCAAGTGATTACACTTTTTCAAAACACAAGTTCACCTTTCAAGTCACTACACTAAATAATTTTTAAGTCACTAATCAACTTCTCAAGTAACACTTGACCATTTTAAACTCACCAGTACACATTTCAAAATACTACACTTAATGTGATACCCCGAGTTTTTTCCGTTAAATATTTTTCTCCCAAATGTGTCGAGTCGTTAAAGCCTTTTTATCTTGCCAAGAGAAGCTTAGCACTCAAAAAAAAAATTTGCTAAGTGTTTAAACTTTCTCATTTAGACCTCTGATCTTTGGGTATTTATTTGATGACCTTTCCGACATCCGTTTTTTAATTTTCAAGTTGCGTTGCGATGGGAAAAGATCGTAATACATCCCGAGTGAGTTTCGGAATTTTTGGAGTAGTATAAGGGCACGTTTGGGTGCCCAAAACAGTGGCACCATGCGATTAGCATGCTCCAGAAATTTTTAGCATTTCAGGGCCAACTTCAAATGATAATTACTTCCTGAATATAAGGAACTGGGAGATTTGTTGTATATAAAATGAAATATCTTTAAGTCTTCTTTCCAATGCAATTGGTTTCACCCCATTCCAACATCAGAGTAATAAGTTACGATCAATGTGGGGTTTGAACAAGAATAATTCTTCCGTTCTTGTGCTCGTATCTTTAATTTTTATTATGGATTATTATGAGTTTGGCAAATGAATTTATTTCCAAGATATCCTACCATGAGATTTTGATTATGTATATATGTAAATTGTTCAAGCTTGCCAATTATGATTATTTAATGGATTCATATGGTTCTGTAAGTTGAATTATGTCTAAATAATTCGATTCTGAACTTATAAAGATTTGAATTGTAAGTTTTGAATCACATAAGTATTTGACTATTTTCGTTCTATGAATTGAGATTTAATATTGGGATTCTTGGTGTTTCTATCAAGAATTGATATATTTTGAACATGTATCCATGTTTTAAGTTCAAGAATGAATTATTGATATTTTCAAGTGTTTTCGAGCCATGTGTCAAATTTTGAGCTTCCTTATGACGATTTGAGTTATTGGGTATGTTGATATCGAAGTTGCAATGAGTATTGGTATTTTTTGGATGGTTTTGATGAGTTAAATTGTTGAAAGTATTACGTATTGAGTCTTCATATCCTTGTCCAAATGTCGAGTCGGTTATGGTTCAATGCATTGATACCTTGTTGATGTTAAGGAGGATTAAAATGTTTTGAGCTAAAATGTGTTGAGTCAGGAATCCACAAATTGATGTGATTTGATAACTAAGAAAGAGATTTGATTTGTTCTTTAAGATAGACCCTTGTGATGTTGTGGTGGATTTTCTAACACGTTCTGAGCTTATCGGGGAGTAGTACTTAGCACCGAGAGGAAAATGTAGCATTTCCCCAAACCTATGTGCCACCGTAGAGTTGTTTGATGATGATATTATTGGCCAGAGAGTCCGATTGTGATTATTGCAGTTTTAAGGTCGTACTCCCTAGCAAATAGTATTACTTTCCCGTCAACAGGGGTTTCAAACGTTGGCATTTCATGTAGCTCACATAAGGTTGTCGGTTATAGGAAACTCCCGTGTCCATACGATTAAGTTTCTTGAATTACCGAGTCACTCCGAGATTTAAGTCAAAGAGTTGAGATGTTTATGATGTTTTATGGTCATTTATGATGATTTATAATTACATATGATGATTTTTGATGATATAATAATTTATGATGATTTAGGATGATTTATCATAATTTATGATTTATAATGTTTTACGTGGATTACGAGATTTTATCATATGAACTGTTTATTATGAAATTACGAAAAATATGATTTGATATAACTTAAGCCAAGCGAGTCATCATTGTCCGTATGCATGTTTTCATGAAATTGATTATACTATTTATATTGTTGCATGCATACCCACATACTCAGTACATTTCAAAGTGCTGACCCACATACTTCCATGGGCTACATTCTTACCAAAATATAGGTAAAAGCTGCAGCGCACATATCATGTTCAGCTGGGTCGTAGCTCTCGATCGGCAGGTGATTAGTCCTTTTGATTCAGGGACTTGAGTTGTTCAGATTTGAGGTGTATTGTATTTTCTATATTCAGTCGTATTGAGTAGGAGTAGTTAGGAGTCATGACCCGACTCTCTTTGGTCAATGCTAGTAGCAGCTTCATAGACAGCCACTAGTAGTCAGTATATTCAGTTTCAGATTTGTATATATATGAGCAAAATTGTGACTATGTAAATTTACTTTCATGTTGGTCAGATTAAGTTATGGGTTGTTTCCGCATTATTCCTTCTATTTTATGTATTTTATTCAGTTGCTTTGGGTTATGCCAGATGAAGGGTTAGCTTGGGGTCACTTGTGACCTTAAGCACCGTGTGACGTCTCGGGATCCGATTTTGGGTACCATTTTCAACTCTCTAATTCACATTTCAAGTGACAAAACTCAACCATTTTCAAGTCATGAATTCTCATTTCAAGTGACAACACTAAGCCATTTCATCCAAGCTTGTCGAAACCCTAAATATGGACCTAAAGCAGATGAAGCCCACACAATGTAACCACCATTCTCAGGGAACATAGTCCCTCTTTCAGCAGTAATCAATGCCTCAGGGATACTCCATATTAATGGGAAAATCAAGAAACCAAGAAGAGTAAAAAAAAAAAAGACCAGTTGCTTGCATAGCGTCTTCAATACCAAATGGACCACCAAAAATCTCATAGAAAATGAGGAAAATTAGTGGAAAAAGTGAAAGATACTTGGAATTATTTGCCCTAAGAGATAGAGAAACATCATTAATCCCTATGTACTCTGCACCATTATACTCCCCTATTGGTATTGCAGATTTTGTTTGACTTGAAACCCTCCACTTTTGCATTTTCTAGTAAACATTTTCATCAAACACTAGATAATACAGGAACCAAACGTCAAAAGAAACAATCTTTTTTAACAATTTATAACATGGGGTTGTTCAAGAAAGCAATTAAATCACAAAAACAATATTAAAACAATTGATCATGACAAAATTGCACAAAGAGTTGCCAATTTTTATAGTTCATCTACCAATTTTATCATACACTAGCTAACTAAAGGAACCAAACGTAAAAAAGAATTTTTTTTTTAACAATTGATAACATGGGGTTGTTCAAGAATGTAATAAAATTACAAAAACAACATAAAACCATCAATCATGATAAAATTACATAAGCGACATATGTATTATAACGAATCATCAATACCAAAAAGATACTAACATTATCTTCTGGAGGAGCACGAAAACAGTAGGGGAGATTTCGCGGGTCTTTGGTTGTCGGCGGCTATAGTGGTTGTCGGCGGTGGTGTTGCGGATAACTTGTATAGCTGGAGGAGGAAGGAGAGGTGGTAATGTAGGATGTGGCTAGCGATGACGACGATGAGAAAAGCGGCTGAAGTTTAGAGAGAGCGAGAGAGAATAAGCAGTGAGATGCGGCTGAAATTTTGAGAGTGAGATTAGGGTTTTTGGTATTTGAGTGTTTTTCACGTGAAAAATAAGATTTAAGATAGAAATAATAAAAAAAAATTAAAATAACTATATAGTGAAGATCCATTAAAAAGATGGGAAAAACATAAGACTACTGTAAAAATTGAGCTAATAAATAAAAATAGTATAATAACTCAAAAACCATTAACATATAACTTTGATGATTTAAAAAAATTCAAAATGCATATAGATGAATTATTAGAAAAATAATACATACAAAAAAGCAATAGCAGACATATTAGTCTGGTATTTATAGTAAATAAACACAGTGAACAAAAAAGAGGAAAAAGTAGAATGGTTATTGATTATAGAAACCTAAATACAAAAACTATAACCTATAATTTTCCAATACCAAATAAGATATTAAAAATAAGACAGATACAAGGATATAACTATTTTAGTAAGTTCAATTGTAAATCAGAATTTTACCATTTAAAGCTAGAAGAAGAATCTAAAAAAATAACTGCATTTACAGTACCACAAGAATTTTACGAATGAAATTTATTACCATTTGGATATAAAAATGCACCAGGTAGATAACAACACTTTATGGGTAGTTATTTTAAACAACTACTGTGTTGTATAGTATACATAGATGATATACTATTATATACAAAAACTAAAGAGGAACATTTAAAATTACTAGAATAATTTGCAGGTATAATAAAAAATTCAGGAATAAGTTTAAGTGAAAGGAAAGCCAAAATTATACAAAATCAGATAGGGTTTTTAGGAATACAAATAGATAAAACTGGAGTAAAAATGCAACAACATATAGTACAAAAAATAATAAATTCAAAAGAAAAATTAGATACAAAAGAAAATTACAATCATTTTTAGGATTAGTAAACCAAGTAAGAGAATATATACCAAAATTAGCAGAAAACCTAAAACCATTACAGAAAAAATTAAAAAAGGATGTAGAATACAATTACAACGAAGAAGATAAAAAACAAGTACAGAAAATAAAAATACTTTGTAAAGAGTTACAAAAATTATAATTTCTAGACGAAAATAAAAAATTTACATATATAGTAGAAGCAGATGCAAGTGAATATAATTATGGAGGAGTACTTAAATATAGATATGAAGAAGAAAAATTAGAACATCATTGTAGATACTACTCAGGAATTGTAGGGGGGTGCGGATAGTGCGGGTAACTTAATCTAGTTTTTATGTAGTCAAGTAGATTCTTTTTCATAAGTATTTCTGTTAATCTTATTTTCTTCATATCTTTTCTTCAATATTCTAAGTATTCGTAGTTTATCATTTTATCCTATGGTAGTTGTAATTTTATAAATTTCTGTGTAATAACTTATTCTAATTGTACTATATTTGATATGTAATTCTATGTTATCTATGTGATTCATTAACATTTGTTGTTCATGTATAATATTATATAAACTGTCATTTGTATCTATTTTTTCTAAGGTTAATTTTATTCTAAATAATCTTTCTTCTAATTGCCTTTTTTCTCTTTTAAGTTGGTTCCTGTAATTAATTTCTTCATATAGCCAACTTTGTTTTTCTCTAACTCTTCTAATATATTCTATCAGATTAAACGTCTGAATAATAACTATCTAAATATGAGCAGTAGCTATCATTATATAAGTGTAAGTTTTCTATAGAACTTAATAACTCTTCATTAAAATGAAATACCTTTTCATATATAATTTTTCTTATATCTGCTATTTCTATATCCTTAAGTATATACAAAATAAGTATTTTAAATTTATCTGTCATCTCATCTGATAAGTAAATATTCATTCTTCATATGATGCTATTTTCAAAATATTCCCTCCAATCATATACATAACAAAATATGATCATCTTAGATCACTATATACTAGATTATTCTTAAATAACATACTTTTCGGTCACTATTTGCATGGTAATCTGGATACTTTTTCACTAAACAACGCCTCTACTATGGTTACTCCCCTATCACGACTTCTTTACCTCACCGGTTTCACCTTTAGAATGGCATAGTTCTTGAGAATTTTTCTCCTTTTTCACTTTGCTAATAAACTTCTTAACATGCTATTCTTCGAATAATTCTACTATAAAGTGACTAACATGAGCTTATTTTATTATATCATGATTTTCAGGAATTTATGAATTTAGCTATTTATAATTGTAAATGAAAATACCTGTTTTGGTAGATTTAATAAATCTGTGCTTTGCTCATCCATAGCTTTTTCTTAGAAATATATCTATTTTTATTAAATATTCAAAGTTTTTGTGTACAAGAGAGAAGACTTGCTTTCAACATATGAAAGTCTTGCCCTAGATTACCGTATGACTTACATATTTATAATCCTAAAAGATGAAAAGAAAACGTGTAAACTATTTACACTATTTCTAACTTTACATCTGTCGAAAAAGTAAAAGACTAACAATGGTCCTAACTTTACATTTGTCAAAAAAAAAAACGAAAAACAAATAATGGCAAGTGCCAAACTAAGAAAAGTCAAAAATAGTAAAGACTAATAATGTTACACAATTATTTACGTATCTTAAGTCAAAAAGACTATTCATATGTCATTCTTATGTCATTTTCATAGTTTTTTCTCCATTGCTTCATTGTTATCTTTCTATTTTTCAGCTGGCGTCCTT
Source organism: Capsicum baccatum var. pendulum (assembly GCA_030864225.1). Taxonomy (NCBI): domain Eukaryota; kingdom Viridiplantae; phylum Streptophyta; class Magnoliopsida; order Solanales; family Solanaceae; genus Capsicum; species Capsicum baccatum. Next base: position 74,276,316 of record CM061561.1, on the reverse strand, counting down.
ATCTTCTTTTATTCTAGTTGAACTTCAGGGATCACATTATTTTATCCATGATATTTTGAGCATTGGTGGTCTGGATATTTGTGTCCTATTAATTTGCAATATTTAGTTAATAATTCTTCTGAAATAAATTCTTTTTTAATTGCCTTTGTAGATGGTTGTTTTTCTGAATTGAGCAACGTCATAATCCATTGTTTAACTTCTTCCATATCAGACTGTCGTAGCTCCCTTGAATTTGAATAGATCATTAATTGGTCTCTTGAATAGTAGCTCCATATGGGATTTCCATTGAGATAATTATTTGCTAGTTCTTGAATAATTGTAGCTATTCCTATAGTTCGTTTATTTGCATAAAAATCAGGTATCTCAACTTTAGGTATGTCTGGCTGTTGAACAATATCTTCTGGTATAATCATATCTCTGGTTAATTCTATTTTTACAACTTGTATAACTGGTTTAATTTTGTCATATAATATCTCTGCTGGTGCAGTATAAAACTTTATAAAAAATAGATTTCCTTTGGTTATTTTCTTATAAGTGGCGAATTCTCTATATAATTCTGGTATAGCTGTTAGTTCATCTCATTCTTGGGTATATATGGTATTTAATAGTCCATAACTGAAACAGGTTTTAACTAAATTTGGGTTAGTTTTTGGTAATGCAATTAACTTGTTGTAACCTTGTAGTTTTTGGGTTATATAGTCTGTGTTTGGTTCTTAGATATTTATGGCTCTGGGTCTAAGGTTTAGGTGAGTCTGTATTTTGTGGATATTTTCTATGTATGCTCAAGTTATATGATTATAGGTTTTTTTTATCCTGGTTTAAACTTTCTCGATATGTGGTAGTTTGCGGGGGTATGAACAAGGGGTCTTTTTGTGTTTTTGGTATAAATAATTTTTGAATATCTTGTTCATGTTCATGCTCTGATATCTTAGTCCACTAACTCCTTTGGTTGTATCTGCAGTTGTAGATTGATAAACGTTATGGGTTTTATGGAGTGTCCCAACATTTTTTTTTATCTCTGAAATTTTATTGTTTTCCGATCAACATAGCTCTGCATACTGCTGAGTTATCTGAGTCATAGCTTCAGACTTCAGTTTAACTTCAGCAGTGTTTAGCTTTTTTATTTCATTACCCATACTGTCCACTTTCAGTGAAAGTGTACTTAGGATTTTGAGTATCGTTTCTAAAGCATCATCTTCTATTATATCAGTCTGTGTAACTTTTTCTTGATATGTAATCTGCAATAACATTTTTGTAAGTACTGATTACTTCAATTGTAAACATAAAATTTAATATATTCAATACTAATCTCCGAATTTCCTTCGTTGTAACTGAATTTTGTATTTTTCTTGTTAACCACCATCGGACCTGTGTATTATCTGTTTGTACAATAAATTTCTTATATACAATATATGGCTCAAATGCTAATAAACATTTATATAATGAACATAATTCTTTTCTATTTATTTTCCATTTTATTTCTATTTCATTAAACGTAATAGTAATATATGCCCAGATCTACCAAGAAGTATAATAACTAGTTAAAATTCTTTCAATTTCTCTAAAAGCTTGTGTATTTTTAAATGGTCTTCTCATATTTAACAAATAAATAACAACACATTTAATAAGATAACATAGTTCATAATTAATAATGGCTTATTTAACCAACATATGTAATGATTAGGTAATTTTAACATGTGTCATAATTAACATATATATTTCATAACGTAAATAACATTTTTGAATGACTAACATATTAAATATTACATTAAATATCATACCTAACACATTAAATAACTTAACTAACATGCCATAACTCATACGTATCATCATTTCATTACTTTTTAAATAGGCATTGATACCGATTAAGTTAACATTTCTAACATTTCTCATAATAAGCTCTGATACCAATTGTAGGGGGTGCGGATAGTGTGGATAACTTAATCTAGTTTTTATGTAGTTAGTTTTTATGTAGTCAAGTAGATTCTTTTTCATAAGTATTTCTGTTAATCTTGTTTGCTTCATATCCTTTCTCCAATATTCTAAGTATTCGTAGTTTATCATTTTATCCTATGGTAGTTGTAATTTTACAAATTTCTGTATAATAACTTATTCTAATTGTACTATATTTGAGATGTAATTCTATGTTATCTATGTGATTCATTAACATTTATTGTTCATGTATAATATTATATAAACTATCATTTGTATCTATTTTTTCTAAGGTTAATTTTATTCTAAATAATCTTTCTTCTAATTGCCTTTTTTCTCTTTTAAGCTGGTTCCTGTAATTAATTTCTTCATATAGTCAACTTTGTTTTTCTCTAACTCTTCTAATATATTCTATCATTTTTTAATCTGTATAATATCCGTCTGAATAATAACTACCATATTAGTATTAGTATTCTCTTCTTTGATTTTTTTTTTGTATTTCTTGTTGTTTTTATTAGCTTTTGCTAAAGTTATCATGTTAGTATTTGTTATGTTTCTTTCTGACTATGTTACTTTTCATGTATTTTTTATGTGTTACCTTGGTCTTTCGAACCAGTCTTTCTAAACCTGGAAATAGACTTTGCCTATGATTTGATCTGGAAAGCCCAGACTTCATAAGAGGCTATAGGTACTCCTTGGATTTACTTTTGGTGCATGCGAGCTGGCCCGGAAGCTACAGTTACGATTTAGTTTTGGTGCGTGTGAGTTGGCCCAGACGCTATAATTCGATTTAGTTTTGCTTCGTGCGAGCTGGCACGGACTCTACATTTACTTAGAAAAAGCAGTTTCTTGCTTATTCATGATGGATAGGTAACATAGAGTTATTGATATATGTTGATGGTGGGAGGTGAAAGTATCATGTGGTGATTTAAGTATCTTGTGAAGCTTAAAGAGTGACTTGGTGGAGGCAAAGAAGCTTTTTAGTGCTCGTAACAAGCAGTTGCATCAGTTGTGGTATCAGTCTGATACATTGTGACATATTATCTCCTTGTTAGATCAAATAGAAGGCATAGCTAAGGTCAGTTGTCTTTCTTTATATTCTTTTAACTAGTGTTGCTGCTGTTATTCTTGCTCCAGTCCCTGCTATATTTCTAATTAATTGTTGTGTTTCTCGAAATGCGCTCTATCTATGTTGCAAGTGTGTGCATTCTAGCATTAAAATTGTTCAAACTTCTAGTTATCAAGAAAAATGTCTAATGCAACTCGATATTCTTCTAGTTACAAAAAATGTCTAATGCAACTCGCAATGCACTCTGTCTCTGTTACACTTATATAGAAACCTTCTTGCTATTTGAAGTCGTATACATGCCAAGTCTTTTATTGTAGACATTGTTGTTTTCTTCAATCGATGAATCTGGAGCTTGATATCTATATTATGTTGTCCTTATCCACTTAAAATATTTAAGTTTAATATCACACTTTTTGGTAGTAGGCTGGCTATTTGAATAAGATAATGTTCAAACACTTATCTAGTTTCTGGTTGCACTCAAAAAGTTGTTTCTCGTGCTAAGATAACCTTTCAGATTCTGCCGTTCAGCAGGGACCCTAGCATTTGATGCAGAATATAGTCGATAGTTAGAAGAACACAACAAGCACATCAATGAGTTGAGGAACACTGTCAATTCACATGCAAGTGACCCTGAACTGCAAAGTACTGCGAATAATGTCACTGCACATTTCGGTGAAGTATTTAGGGTGAAAGGAAATGCAGCAAATGCGAACGTATTCCATGTGGAAAACCCCTGCCGAGCGGTATTTTATGTGGATTAATGGCTTCCACCCCTCAGAACTTCTTAAGGTAACCTCTTCTTGCTCTCATATGCGTGTAATTCTGCATCCATTCTTCCTCATTTACCATATAGACTCCCCCCAGATCGGATTATAAGAAGTTGTTATATTTTTTGATCACAAATGAAAAGGTCCTATTATTAGCAGGACTAATAAATCCTTAGTAGTATGCGGAACTTCATTGATTTGCATTCCTGAAAAGTAAAGAATACTTGCTAAAGATTGGGTGGTTTCACTTTCCGATTGAATGAGGAGCCCTGCAGTGTACAATTACATTTTTATGTCACCATAACACCATCACTATAGTCTCGTGACCTTGAGATTCTCCTTCATATGGCACAGACTTACTATTGTTGTATTGAAGTTCTTAGTTTGTTTCTTGTGTCCAGTGCGTATAAGCATTTCTAAACAAACTTGATTCCTAGAAGAAAAAGCTTAGATAAAATTGTGTGGTTATTTCTATCCATCCCGGATGAGGTTTGTTGAGCTTCTTCAGATTGCTGATTGTTAGAGTGGGCTAGAGTCCCACATTGATTGGGAATGGACGGATGGTTTGCTTATATGGAACTGAGCAATCCTCTCCTCATGAGCTAGCTTTTGCAATTGAGTTAGGCCCAAGTGTCATATCTTTACAGTAGACTTCCTGCTGCATCTGATGTTAATGTGCTTTCACTCTATCTGTTTATGACATTTATTGCAGGAATTATATGAGTGTTGTACATTTTATTTGCTTTTGTTCTCTGTCAGTTTTTCATGTGTCATCCAGAAGTGGATAGGATAAGAACCTCAAGTTACTACTGTAGATAGCACTCTCTGCAGAATTGAATAAGTCATGATCGTATGGTATACGTTCAAAGTGCTATTTCTAAGCAGTACACAAGTTTCTTTACAACCAATTATTCATTATTTTAGTATTTTTCTCATTTTTCGTGAAATGTATTAGTAATGCAGCTTCTAGTCAATCAGTTAGAGCCTTTGACCGAGCAACAGTTAGCCGCCATTTACAACTTGCAGCAATCATCCCATCAAGCTGAAGATGCTCTATCACAAGGTATGGAGCAGTTGCAACAATCTTTGGCAGAGACGTTAGCCAATGGATCTCCTGCTACTGAAGGGTCATCAGGAGATATTGATAATTACATGGGTCAGATGGCAATGACTATGGGGAAACTTAGGACTCTTGGTCCTTTTTCTCCGTCAGGTAACTCTTTTTTTGCTGCTGCCGCCTATTTTTTTTTTCTAAAAAAATGAGAGATATGCTATAAATGCTCATTCAATTGTTTGAAAATGTGGAAGTGAGGCGCCAGTAAATCTTACTCTGGAGGTCTTGTAACTGCAAGTAGCATGCCATTACTAAAACTTCAGAATATGTCTTGTTTCTATTTATCTTTGAACTTTGGTACCTTGTCCTCTTTTATGTTTTCTAACGGGGTCCTAAAATAGGCAAAAATTTATGTTCGAAGACGTTCTAAAATCAATAATTGGCCTTTTGTCACTGTATGCCCTCGTAAATTATATGATTCTAGATAGCCTGACATGTTCATTTTGCTATAGCAACTTCACGTTTAGAGATTTCTGGTTTTGTTGTGTTAGTTTTATTTTGTCTCTTGAAACAAAATTTGTGAAGCTAAAAGTCATTGCATCTTTCTGGCACTTTTAACAATGTCAGTTATAACACATTAAACCATGACAAGAAGTTGGTGTTTTAAATTATGTCAATCTGAGGTGAGATCAGTGCAATAAGTGATTTTTTCTGATGCGAAGACTCCGTTTCTTTCCCTTGGTGGGAGGGAATTTGGTTTTCTCGTGAGTCTATTCAAAGATGTTGCCAATATTTTCTGAAGCAAAATTTTAGTTTCTTCCTATTTTCATGTTAACTTAAGCAGGTAAAGAGTGGTGATGCTGAAGTTGAGAGGAAAATTAATGAGAAGATTCCTCAATTCATTGATAGGGTGAAAAAGCATCCCAGCTTGAAACACCAGGTTCATGATCTGTGCTTATCCATTTGGTCATGTAGTATAGTTGCTCAATATTCATTGTTACGTTTGTTCCTTTTACGTTTTTAACTAGTGTTCACTGTTTTTATTTAAAAGTGTACATTCCTCTTCATGGAAAGAACAGGTTCAAAGTCACTATCAATTCCTTTTTCAAAGCCTGCAGCAACTGTATGAGCCCTTCCCGCGGGCCACCAATGACCTACGAAAAAGAAGAATCTTTTATGTCGTACTCTTTACAACCAAAAGAGGTTGTTTATTACTTAAGAAATGATCTCTGTTAATACCTTCTTACTCGAGACTTTTTTCAAACTTATTTGCTGTTGGATTTGATAGTGGCTAACAAAACTGTAGGGCTACAGAGTGTGGAAGCGTGATAAATTCAACCAAAGATTCCGAGAAATTAATAAAAACAGTAAAATTGACACTAAGGTTTTAGGTGGAAAAACCCTCTTTAAATAGAGGTAAAAAACCACCGGCGAGAAAGCCAAAGATTCCACTAATATTGACGAGAGTACAAAATATTTTCTCGGGACTAACAAGACAAAATAGCCCCTTACAAATTCTCTACGAGTATAGAAATACTCAACCAAGAAGTAGAGAAAGAAGAAAATATAAAGTAGAGATTGACTATTGAAATGTTGTGTGGGTTTCTTTGCAAATGAAGTAGCATTGGCTTTTATAGCCAAATCTGGACCTCAAAAGTCTTGCCTTCATTTATGAATGCAGCCATCGATGTTGAAAACACAAAGTCACAAATGTCTTCATCATCCACAATTGTTGAAATATGAGCAACAATTGTTGACAAAAGTAGAGCAACAATTGTTGACCAACAAAAACTTCTGTTGGAACGTCAAAATGATGCAGATCTCTTTATCTTTCTATGAAGTCAAAAACAAACTGACCCCATGGTTCACAATCAAAGTTGACCGTCACTACTGGGAACACTGATATGTAATTTTGAGTGTGGCTCACCAGACATGTTACAAGCTTTTGGTAGTTATTCTGATGAATTTGCAAGTTTGACAGTGCATGCTAAGAAAGCTATCACTTCTTTAGTGGGATGCTGTGTCGTTTCTTGTTTCTTACATCTGTTTGTTTCTAATTAGCATCAATATGAATTATGATTGTGACATGGATATTACCAGCATAAATATTTCTTCCAGAAGGGAGAAGATATGATTTACCTTTTGCTGCAATGATATTTGTGATATCTTCTCTTCGCTCTACCTTGAGGCAGTGGGAACGGTTATTAGCTTATTTGAATATCCTTGATATTTTCTCCAAAAATCTATCAAGCCCTTAATTATGATAGTTTCACGGGGACAAAAAGATTTATATGTTCAATATCAGTAGAAATACATTACATTCATCGGATAACTTCTATCTATACATGTTGTGGGGATTTGTATAAACTTTTCTTAAGAACAAGTTATTTTTGTTTCCTTCAGAAGAATGCGTTAGTATATTAGATCAACTATATGTTTGACTTGCATTTCTCTGAATTAGGCTTTCCAGTTCATACCTTAATTGTATTTTCGTTTACCTTAGTGTTTCACCTAAAATCCTATGTTTCTTCATTTAAATGCTTGACCTAAATTAGTTTGGATCAGTTATATAAAATCATCTGTATCACTTCCACTTTATTCAGGTCTATTTCATTTCAATATTAGTCTGTCTTTCAAGGCAAATAAACACATCTACTACTTATTAAGACACCCAAATTCCAAATAGTTTTGTTTCTTGAGGTGCTTAAGCCTTTTGAAATTGTGATCAACAACTGCTTTATAACAACCTATTTAATTATTTGGATTTTACGCGAGGTTTGTAAACCTAAGAATTCCAATAGCTACACGAAGGTACATAAGCTCAACAATCTAGAACCAGTGAAACAACTCAATCTAATATTAGCAAGTGACGAGAAACACTGCCCTTCAATAGACCTTGATTGAGTAGAAAGAGGTCTCCATGTCTTGGCAACCATTTTCTGCTTTTTCCGGTCCATGACAACACGTAAATCTCCTCCAATTTGCGTCCTCGAGTTATTATAGTTGAAACCGCAAGAAGAAAAACACCTCTGCAATAATTATATTTCCCGATAAATTGTTAAACTTCTCAGAATTTTGACTAAAGGCCGCAATTTTGTTATAAAAATAAATTCTAAATGAAAATAGCGTAATGATATGCCTGGAAGTGTTGAGTGCGGTTCGGTACTACATGAATCTGTGAATTTCCAAGCAAGATCGATGCAGTGGAAGATGATTACAGCTAATTATTAAATGATTAAAGCTAAGTTGGCGAATGAAAATTTTACAATTCCTATTGTAGACGTCATTGAAAGGTTGGTTCATTTATCTACATATTCAAGTGCATGCTTCAGGAAATTAACGACAAAAAACTATAGTATATTGTGGACCTTGAAACCAAATACATTTCTTGTCAAATGTGAGACTTGTTTCCAATATTGATGCATAATCTATAAAATTTTAATGTGCCAGTAGGAGATTCAATTTTGCACTTGTATTAGCATAATTTGTTTATGTTGAGTTATTGATGTGCTAAGTAGCCTGCTAAGTGCATTTCATGGATGACAACAACAACATGGATGATCAAATGTTTTTTTTTCTAGTTAGTGAAATTTGTAAGGAACTGATCTCTCCTTAGCTGTTAATTACATGATCTGTTAGAAATGCTGCATTTTGCATTGCATAAATGAAATATTGTTTTAATTTTTTTTCAGTACTATAAAATATTGATCCAATGCCGAAGAATGGGCGATTTTCCCCTGAATCTGCTTTTTGGAGTAGTTTGCAGGGTCCTTTAATCAAGAAAAAGCCAAGTGGATGGTTGGTTGCTCCAGCTGTTGAGTATTTTCACTTGCTTCCCTACAGAGAGATTTTGTCGAACTTGCATTCTAGGTAGAAGTTGCATCTGGTTACTTTTGGTTATTTCTTTGCCCTTTTGTTCAGGAAAATGTTTAGTCAAACATTGCCCTCTAGTCTCTGTAGTTTTAGTGGTATTTGTGTTATAAATCTTCATTTGCCAATGAATACTAACTCGGGTTCCTTGCAGCTATATCATTAAGTCTTTCATAAAGCCTATTAGTTGTGGCCTCCTATTGATGGAAAATTGAGCAATTAAAACTGGGGAGAAAGTTTATGGGAGTAGGCAGCTTTTATGCCTTACGATTCTATCTATTTATATCTTTCGGATTATAATAAGTTTTTTCATACTTGTCCACTGTGGAAAATTAATATTTACAGTTTTAGTACTAGCATATCTGATGCTCTGCTTCAAGCCGGTGCATTCAGATTATATATGCTGAGCTTGTTATATATATAACTATCTCGAGAACCTTCTAGAGATTTGGTAAATATGTTTGTTAGTTGGTCATTGAACTTTACAAATAGCATGACAATATCTTCTAAGTGTTTATTTTATACCGTAGTGTCTGAACCAGCTTTTCGGCACCTCAACTAATTCCATGGATATCATTGCTATTCTCTTTCCTAGCAGCAAATATCCTAAAGCTAAATCGCCAAAGCATGAAAGATGTCATTCTAGGTCTGTCTCTTCTCAGACCCATTCTTGGTTGAAAGGACGTTCTGTGTGGAGGTAATCTCCTTCACTGATTGTGTGCTCTACCCATTTTTTTGTTGGAGAAGGTTATGTAAAAGTACCATCTAGTACAAGGTTAATATATAATTTTATGCAAGCCAAGAACTTAACCATCAGTTAATTTGAATCATTTTAAACTTTTCATTGTGAGAGGTACTTGTGAATTAAATGTTTTATCATGTAAGAAATTTGTGACCATTGTTGTATAAGGGGGAAAAGAGTAAAAAGGTGAATATATGTTTAATCAGTTTTGTCTTTGGTCAATTGTTGTATAAGCACTGAGAATGTTTCTTAACTTTTTCTTGGTGTTTTGACTTGAAATGTTGTGATGTTGCTTTGCTCATTTTGATTGTTTATCCAAATTCAAGAGGTAATATGCATGGGACGACAAGTTATTAATTGCTTTGGTCAATTTTTACTAATGTACTTGTCATGCGTGTTGAAATGGTTGGTCAAGTTTAAAGAGGCTGTTGTAAATGGTGTGAACAGGTAATTGATAGTGGAAGCTATCAAGTATTAAGAAATCCTTCCGTATTTCAAACAAGAAAATGGGAACAGAGAGGCCAAAATCTGTGACTATTCATGTCACAGGGTCCGAGAAATTTCATGGTGTTGCTCAGAATCCTATGGAGAGAGCAGTTAACATGTTGAAAGATTATGCTGAAAAGAGAGGGTTACCTGCTGGTTTGACCTTGGGTAGATGTACTGTTCTTGAAACGGTTGGTGAGAGTGGACTTCCGACTCTGTTGAAGGTCATAGAGAAGGAGTCCTCTTCAGGAAATAGTTCAAATAATGGACAAGTCATATGGGTTAGTTCTACAGAGACAAACCTTTGATTAATTTGTGTTGATTAATGCTTGCCCTTTAAAACTGTCTTGTGCAGCAAAGTATGCACATTTATGGAACATGAATAGCTGGATGTGTGGTTCTCTATTTTCTGATGCTTCCTAGTTTATTCGCTACCTCTGAATTGTAGATATTTTGATGGGTAAATGTATTGTGTGAGCTAACGATCATACTCCTATAGTGCCAGATTGAGAGCTTATTGTCCTGTCCTGGTTGCATATTAGGATCTTGAGTGGATATGGTCTTGCCTACAAATTTTATTGTGGAGTTGTGCTGTTTTCCAGATGGAAACTTCGGAATCTTTTGTCATCTCCCCTCTAATGAGCATATCATGAAATGTCCATCGATGCTAGATTGGGAACAAGAAGATCATTGATTTTGATGGTCAAGCTGAATTGGAATATTACTTCACATTGAATTCGGGTTCGCCATCTGTCAAGCTAATAAAACACTAATTGGTTCTTTTACATCCTGTTAATTAGTCTTCAAATAGCACAAATTAAAATTATTGACTAGAATTTTGTTTTGTGATGTATATATAATTGTGTATTGCAATTTGTGTAAGTATGCCAATACTAATTTACAATACGAGTTATTATTTTATATAAATCGTTGCAATTGGTATTTGAGCTAGTTACAAACATGTGGCAACAATCGTAAATAAGAGTGGCTATTTATATAAATCGTTTTAATTTAATAATATGTGACAATAATTGTTGCAATAAATCAATAAAAATCATTGCAATAGGTAGTCAAAAAGTGTCGCAACAGAATAACAAAAGCGTCGCAATATACGCTATCGCAACGGCTAATGTCATTGCAATAGAATCTATAGCAACGGTTAGTAACCATTGCAATAGATGAAAATAGGTGTCCCAATAAGTAATGAAATAGTTGTAATAGGTTTTCAAAAAGCATTGCAATAGAATAACAAAAGCGTCGCAATAGATGTTGTTGCAACGGTTTAATGTCGTTGCAATAACTTTTATTGCAACGGTTAGTAACCGTTGCAATAGATGAAAATAGGCGTCTCAATAACTCAAAAAATAACCATCTCCATAGGTCAAGCTATGACGACGGTTATTTGAAACTGTCGCCATAGCTTGACCTATGACGACGGTTCAGACAACCATTGCATAAACGTTGCCATAGACCTATCGCAACTCCCACTTATGGGACACTTGCTGAACCATTACTATAGAGATATGGCAACGATTTTGTTGTCTATTGCAACGATTTTTGCAACCGTCACCAAAGGGGTAATTTCTAGTAGTGATGGGAATCCTCTAAGTACACTTTATATATGTATTATAGAGAGAAAATGGTACTTGGAAATCTCTTACTCTTATTGTATCTTTGGTTTATGCGGCTACACTCATCGGGGCCTATTCAGGGGGAAACACTGGACCCATATAACCCGTGGGTAGTTCTAGGTTGGTTAAGGTTCACATACCTAGGTTAATGGTTTTAAATACATGGTAAACCCAGTTCCCTTTCCCGACATGGTTGTATATATGTGTGTGGTTTGTATGCATATGTTTTGTTTACTTGGTTTTACTAGATGGCATTATTTTATCCTTATCCTAAGTTCTTTCTAGTGTTCACCCTCCAACCCATCCTAAGGCGGCTATATCCCCATGTGATGTAGGAATTGGCCATTCTACTCTTCCCGCTCAATTATCGAATTTGGGATCAACTATTTGATTGAAGCGGTTAGCTTTTATAGTCTGGAAGGCTTCATTTCATGTTTGTGGGTATTTTTACATACTTTGGATATTTTATGGATATTGTTTTTGGTTATGGGTTGGGGCATGTCCCAACCGGATATTGGTTTTCTCTTGGTTAGAGGCTTTTATGGAACTACTATTAATTGGTATGGGCGGGATAGGTATTGGTGTTAGCCTTTGTATTGGCATTGGTATTAGGGCTGATACCGTTAGACTAATTTCTCACTATTCCATACTTTTAGATTATGTTATGGAACTTGGTTTAGTTATTGTTATGGTTTTAGATTATAGTTTGGAATGGTATTAGTTATCGGTTGGATTTGGGACGGTTTGGCTTGTTTGGGTCGGTCTCAGTCATAGACCAATCACAGGGTCTGGATATGTGCAAATACATGCTACCTTATCATATGTTTGTAATTTATCCGACTTAAGGTATATGTTGGATGGTTGGGTTGGGTATCATAGGTGGTCTCTCATAACGCCCAAACTACAACTCTTGTAAGAGTGTAAGCGGTCGATGTCAAATATAGAACCCAACTGGGTTGGGTGTCGAATCCCACAGGGAATACTTGGTCACTAAGTATGCAACTATTAGTAGACTGTTGGTCAAAAATTCTACGAAAAAGGGGGGATTTAATTGTGGCGTGAATTAAGAGTATCAAAGTAACGAATGAAACGATTTGTGTAGTACGATTTAATAACAGAGAAAAATAAGTTAGGGTTATGTCCACCTTATGAGTTCTACGTATCTATTAACTATGAGTTATGCAGAATTCAGACATGCATGCACTTATAGAGATTTGTATTCTAATGGTAAACCTTAGTGTCTCTGGACCATCTAGGGTTATTTCACTTTAACTCTCTCGAGCTTAAAGTGTATAACTAACGGTACAAATTCTCCAAGAGGTTAATCCAGTTACGGCACTAACGTGTAAACAGGGGTTGGTAGCCCTATTTCCTTGTCATACTCTCTTTTCCAGACATGTAACTTTTCTCTCGAACAAGTTAATGCTATACTGGCGTATTCTATATGTTTGCAACCACAAGAATTCAATTAAGATGAAGAGAGTAATGATATAAGTAGCATACGCATCAAGAATTCACAAACTCATAGTAATAGATAGTATATCACAAGGCTTCCATAACCCTAACAGAGAAGTTTAGCTACTCATGAGTGCAACGGAGATCACAGTAGATATAATCATCATACCACAAAACTAGAATAATCTCACGTTGGGATGAAAGTGGCGTCCAAAAGAGAGAATAACGTTGTTGCTCTCTAGCCGTAGGTTTCTGTGTAGCGTGTTTCTCTGTTGGTAACTTACAGAATCTATAAACTGAATAATACTAAAAGTGTCTAAAGAAAAGTAAATTCGAAAGTACGATAATGCTGGCTGAAAAATTCAGCAAATAGGGTTTTTATAATATCCTTGTCATATTCCTACTAGGTTACTGCTGCACGCTTAAGTATGTAAAAATACTGTATTTGCCCTGGACAGATTCTCCATGCATCATATTTAGTCCTCAAGCTTCCAAAAGCTGCCTTCCATCTTATGCGAAGTTTCCCTTTGCTACCGAAAGGTCCAACAAACTGCTGAAATCTTCGTCATTAGTACCTAAAAACATGCTAATCACGTTGGTTAGCTCACTTACAGGAAAATGGACTAAAAGTGTAGGAATTATATATTTTATCCTCAAAACTTAGCCTAAAATATGGGCAAATTATGGTGTTTAGGCGTGTAAATACGCCCAACATCAGTCTCTAGTCCTGGTTGGACTTGCGATGACCATTACGTCAATGCCCTTAGTCGGGTCGGTTAAAGTTGGTATCAAAGCTTTAAGTTCATGGTCAATTGGGAGTCCACAAATTCATGTTGAGTAGAGTCTCTTTTAAGAGTGTGTAGCGTTCCACACTTATAAGGGAGAGGCCATAAGGCATTTAGGAATGTTTTACTTTCTTGGTATTCTATATTCAAGCTTGGAGTCTGCGTCTTGGAATCTTCTCTAATCTTGGTTTGTTCACTTTTCAGATTATGCCCCGACAATTTGAGACGCAAGGTAAATCTTTTGTCCCAGTTGGGGACAATGTTGATGGGACTCACACTACTCAGGGGATCCATAGTCGGTCTAGGGATTCCGTCCTTAATATTTCAGGAGTTCCACCGGTTGCTAGTAGTCCTTTTTGCAATAAGGTGACTAATGTAGAATTTTGATAACATATTCATGTTATTGCACAGTTGGTTGCTACTCAAGCTGAGCGGGATACATCTGGTGTTTCATCTGCTAAGGCCATAAGGGTTGGTTAGTTTATGAAGATGAATCCTCCTACTTTTACTAGTGTGAAGGTAGAGGAAGATCCTTATGGTTTCTTGGATAAAATGATACAAAATTTTAGGTTGATGCAGGCCACAAATGTGGAAGGGGTGACTTTTACAGCATATCATCTTTAGGATGTGGCGTACCAATGCTACGAGGAGTGGGATATGATGACAGGTGATGTTGTGGATTCGATTTTATAGGAGACTTTCTCTAATGCTTTTCTAGACCGCTTCTTTACTTAGGAGTTGAGGGAAGCGAAAGAGGAGGAGTTTGTTAACCCGAGGCAAGGGAAAATATCTTTCAAGGAATACGCTTTGATATTTCTTTAGTTGTTAAGGTATTCTCCAGATATGGTGTCTGATATGCGGGAAAAGATGAGAAATTTCACTACTTGACTATCTCAGAAGTTGATCCTTGAAAGCAAGACTTCATTGATGATCAAGAATTTGGATATTTCTAGGTTGAATATTCATATATAATAGGTGGAGAAAGAAAAGACGAAGCAGGCTGAGTTTGGGGAAAGATAGGGCAAAAAGTTCAGGTCATCTAAACAAGGTGGTGCTCAACAACAAGGTGGTTGGGATGGCGGTAAGTGTCCAAACAATAAGTGGGGGAGTTCTGATTCCTTATCTACAGCTAGTGCTTCTTACCCAAAATAGTTGGATGATAGGTGTCAGCAGGGTGGTGATAATTTCTGAGCACAGCGTGCCTAATCTCAGGAAGGTGGGGCTCAGTCAGTCTTATCATGCCCTCCTTATTGGTTATGTGGTAGGTTGTATAGGGATTTTATGATGAATAGAGATAAAAGTGTTTCAAATGTGGTCAACTAGGCTATATACTTAGAAACTGTCTGATTAGTAAGGGTACTTCGGGAGTGAGTAAAGTTTCGATTGCTTCATCTTCTGTTCCCACACCAAAGGGTGTTGCTTTTGCATCAATTTTTGCTTCTAGTATCGGCATTGGTGGAAATAAGATATATGCTTTTGCTACTTGGCTAGAACTTGAGGCATCACCTATTTTCGTGACTGGTACATTACAGCTCTTTTGTCATGATGCGTATTATTTGCTTGATCCGGGGTCCATTTATTCTTATGTGACCCCATTTATGGTTGTGTATTATTAAACTGGATGTAGCCATCCTACCATATTTTAGGTAAGTCCAAAAGCTATAAACCTACTAAAGAAAGTCAAACAAAAGTGAACACTAAAGTAATGGGTAGCCTCCCACCCAACGCTCAACACGATGTGTCTATGCTGGTTACTCAGACTTCACCAAAAATCCCATGGGTTGCCCCCCATGCAACGCTTGATTAAAAATCACAGCACGCCGTGGGTACCTTGATTACTTAGAATTCATCAAGATACCCATATGAATACCTTCCCGAGTCATCAATACAATATATCACCGACACCACCTGCAGTTGGTCGGCTACTTCATTATTTTTCTAATGTTGAATGTGGCCTCCTCTCCACTGACTCTGAACTTCAGCTTTCCCTTCTCCATGTCAACTATTGCTCTACCTGTATCCATAAATGGTCTCCCCAATAAGATGTGCATCTCAACGTCAATCTTACAGTCTAGAATGACAAAGTCAGGCGAAAAGATGAAGTTATCAATTCTCATATTCACATCAAAATAAATGCCCACAGGTTTCTTCACACTGTGGTCAGCCATCATCAGTTATATTATAGTTAGTTTAAGAGGACATAAGCCCAATTTCTTGAATACAACCAGCGACATCAAATTTATGCTAGCTCCTAAGTCACATATGGCTTTGGTGAACTGAGATCACCTATTTTATGGGCTAGATAGCTAGTTGTGACTGCACTATAATGGTGCAACCTATCAACATCCTCAATTACAGACTTTTCTTCTTTGTAAACAATTGCTTCATGAAGCTGGCATATCTAATCTTCTGCTCCAATGCCTCAAGAAGAGGTACGTTCAGGCTCAACCCTTTCAACATCTCAATAAATCACTTGAAATTACCTTTCTATCTCTTCTTCTTCAATATCTAAGAAAAAGGTAGGGGTGGTCTTGAAATTTGTCTTATCTTTAGCTCAACGACCGGAACCTTAACTATGTCCTTACCATCTACACCATTACCACCCTTTGCTTTTTTTGAATCTATAATGGGTGTCTCATCAATAGTAGTTTACGTATTCCTTAATACTTCTGAAGCAGGTAGTAGGTGATCCTCAATAGTTATACCACTCCTTGTAGTAATAGCAAGAACATGACTGTTAGTTTTTAAATTTTGCACAGTGTTACTCGGACGGGTACCTGGCTGCCACTAGTTCAGTGTTGCTGACATCTGCCGTCATTGTTGTTCCAACTGCTTAATAGCAGAAGCATAAAATTCAAACTTTTGGGTCAACCCTAAAATGTCAGCCTTTACTTCGTTAAGGTTGTTCTCCTGATTTTCTTGACCCTTTACCAGCTTAGTCGGCATCTTTTCCATTCTTGATTCTAAATCTCATCTACATGGCAAAATATACTTGTATCACTTTTCTCTGTATCCATCCTTCTTCCTCTAGTCACCATCTCTCTCCCTATTATGGTATCTATATTTGTCATAATAGTTTCGACCTTGGTCCCTTGCCCTTGGACTTGGAAGCCCGCTAATTGAGAATCTAGATAGTTTGCTTCCTCCTCTAACTCTGACTCATATGCTTTTGAAGATGAACCCTGTGCTCTTACTGCAAACTACTTTGCTAGTAACCCAAATTAGTTCTCAACAATGCAATTTCATACAAAACTGAATCATTAGATAATTTTTTGCTGGAGGAGGCACTAATATAATACGTGCAAGATCCCCTCTTAGCCTCTCAACTTTTCCATCCTCATTTAGTGTGCGAGATATGATCTAGCATATCTAAATCTGCCTCCCAGTGTAGTCTCATAAATTCTCCTCCAGAGATGGTGTCTACCATGGCTTTGGAACTGATGGTTAGGGATCTATAGAATATCTCCAATAAGCTCATCCCCAAAATCCAATGGTTGGACACCATACTTAGCTTTTTCTTGAACTTGAACCAAGTCTCGTACATGAATTCTAATTGCAGCTGCCTAAATTTATAAATCTCATCCTTAAGTTTCAACATACTAGATGGAGGAAAGAACCGATTCATGAATTGCCTGTGCAACTCATTCCATGTATTGATAGATCCTTTTGGTAGTTTCCCTAGACATAAAGATGTTTCTCCAGTAAGTGAGAAGGGAAAAAATCCTCGTGTAAGTGCCTCCTAATTAACTGCTAGATTTTAGTATAAATTGCAGGTTCCAATGAATTTTTCAAGGTGCATGTTTGCATCATCTGTAGTAAAACCTGCAAATACACTCTTCAAATTTAATAGCTAAATCATCACACTCGTTATGTCGAACTTAATGCCTGGGGTAAAATAAGAGGGATACTGGCTCCTATATCTCTCGGTTCACTGTTCCTTAGATCCTCTTTATCATCATCATATGGATGAAAATAATGGTATGCTAGGATAACTTCATCACGGCCACCTCTTACTCTATTTACCACTGAGTGCTGCTCGACGATCTGCATCCTGCCTCTACACAACTAACTCTACCTCTCGATCTATTCACTAAGCATTTTCTTTCTTTATTTGATTAGCAGCTTGTGCTAACAGCACCCCCGCCCACTGGTCAACAATGTCATGAACTACTTTAAAAGGAGGGGGAGGCACCTGATGTGCATCACCACAAACCCCTTCAGGGATATCATCTTTTTTTGGCTCCATTATCCTACTGGGTGTTTGTAGAATTCACTCTAGATTTGGATTTACTAGGAGGAAGGAATTACCTCTACTCCGTGTGATTGACATACACCAGTGTATTCCCAACTAAGAACAAATAATAGAAAGAGCCAAAAACTACAACAACCTCAATTCACAACTCAACATCATATTACACAACAATAGTACTAAAATTTGATAAAACCTAAGCTACACCTTCAATCTGAAGATTATACAGTCTCTGTCAAATATAGTAACAAACCAAAGGTTGGGTTCAAATCTTAAAGGAATACATGGAATTGTTACTTTCATGTGTTGTAATCAACAAGCAAAACTGGAAAAGTAAATGGGGGGATTGTAGTGTCAATATCGAACAAGTAGATAATATCAAATTTGGTTGTAATCAGTCTTCGGTGAACACTAGGATTGTGTTCCCCTAGATTCTGAACTCTGTTGGCTTATCGTTTTTTATTGAACCAACCCGATACCTTGCATGCAGAATTATGATAAGTTATGTATAACCAACCATTTTTAGGACTAGCTGACAGATTTCCTACTTTACCATTTGAGTCTCATGATGTCACTTTACTAACCTTTATCCTAGATCCCAGTTAACTGTCACTTTTTGAGTCTCTAGTTATTAGATGACAACTAACCATCTTACTCAGATAATACCTAGTAGCGTGGATCGATAGTTAAACTTTAAATTACTGTTGTAATTAGCTTTTCCTAGTCACTACCCCTATTTTAGAGTAAGTAGCAATAATCTAGGTGGGATCCTAATGTTTGGAACTACTAAGATAGGTAATAAAGTGAATATAATACAATGCATGCATGGGTATCGATTAAGAACAACAAAGCACTTCCCCTACTTTATCAATTTGCAAGGGTTTCCACAACCCTAGATAAGGGTTTTTAGGTGCTCATGCTTGTAAAAAAATCAACAACATTCATAATTTAAGGCATAATATGTATCACTATAAGCACAACTGAAAACCCAAAACATTAACTTAATTAATCAACCAAAATCAATAGTAGAGAATTTCATGACCAAAATCGAATCTCAGAATAAAAATATGTTTGTAAGTATCAAGAGTGTGTTCTTTCTACTAACAAACACATAATAGGTATTTATAGTACACGAGGAAACCTTAAAAATCAAATCCCAAATGAAAAAAGAGAAAAAGAATCGGTGGCCATTTACCAGTGTCTACACATGGCCTGCCAGTTGGCGCATGCGCCACGCGTGGTGTAACACCCCAGAAAATGGTTCCTGAAGCGTCATACGGTGCTTGATGCTACGAGTAGCCCCAAGCTAACCCTTTGATCCATTTTCATTCAATTCAACACAAATCAACGGGGTTTCCATAAATAACGCTCAAATATCAACAGAGTAATTATCATCTAAGAATAAAAGAATTTCAGAAAAATAACAAAATACGACTTATTAGTCAACTCTCAACATCTATACTAGTCTGACAAGCCTCTAAGAAAATCAATAAAACCAGCGAGCTATTGAGACATGCTCCAACCGACTCATACTCAGTTATCAAATATAAACAATTCCATGAAACCAATATCAGACATCACGTCCTTGGAACATGAGGACTCACCACGACAGAGGATATAGAACAGCGTGCCCAAAGAATCACTGTCGAACCTGGAACTGAGCACCTGAACCTACATTCCGAGAAAATGCAGCCCACATCCGAAGATGTAGGTCAGTACCATGGAAAGGAACCGAGTATGTGGGGGTGTATGTAGTTCTATAAACATCATTATTATTAATATATATAAGAAATAAGCAGGATGTATGAAAGACTCACATAGCCCGAAGAAAATCATCATAATCATGAGAAGATGAAATAAGTATAATAACACATATGAGTTGTCATATAATTTGTCAATCACTTTCAGTTCATCAAGAATATCAATTCTCATAATGTAAATATCATTTAAATCTTTCAAAAGAATAACTTTCACAATTCCACTTTCAAATCACTTTACCGTTCACCATAGACACAAGGAAACACACACACACTGGGAGATCCTATAACCGACATAAACCATGTGAGCTACATGGAGTCCAACGTACAACCCACGTTGGGAAGAGCCGTCCTATCATTGCAATCGGAGTAGGACTATCGATATCAAGTCCACACAAACTAGTGATCACTATATAAATCAGCCTCAGGCTCACTCCTTAGGGGGCACGTAGTTCTAGGGAAGTAAGGTCGCTTTATACCTCCCACTCAGTGCTAAAGATTTTTTCTAGACTTAGCTCAGATCATTTCAAAGACAATCCACAACAAAATAATTTCAGTAATATATAAATATACATCGGGAGCCATCATGCTTCCCATCTATTAAAATCAACCACGTTGTGGATTTCTTTCACACTCGAGTTCAAAACAACTCCATTAATACCAAAAGGTCAAATCATTCAAAATATCTCAAATATTCAATATCAACGTGCTTATAACACACACTTTCTCAAAAAACACAATTTCCAATGGGGATTCACGATCCAAATATCAAAATCATGATAAATATCGTTCAAGATTGATGCTTTATATCTCCACACATGTAAATTTATCTTTCAAAATCATAAACATCAAGATTTCATAATAATCATCATAAGATATGGGTTCATGGTTCAAATTCATAAAAAATCAAATAAAAATCATGTCTTTGTAAAAAAATTACTTTTGGGCACAAGAACGAAAGAGAGTTCTTGTTGAAAAACCCCACATACCTTGAATGATGAACTTTAGATCGATACTAATTTTTGAGATGTTAATCGTGCCTTTGAATGATGGTTCTTGGAGTTCTTGAACTAGGAACTTGGAATGTTGAATAAATTTGCAGAATTAACGGTGAACTTTGGAGGTTCTTGAAGTTGGATGTAGGAGCTTAGAGTTTTCTTTTTAAGGGAATTTGATGAAATATAACATATAATGCTTCTAATAGGCTTTAATATAGGGTTTGGACGAATTTTGGGTGAGGGGGAATGACCAAAACTCCCCTAAAAATTAAAAAAATTCTTGAATCTGTCCTTTGGTGGACTGTTTTCATAGTCTGAAGTAGATCAACCATAACATTACATTTTACTCCGTTATCCAAATTGGATGAAACCAATTTCATTAAAAATAGGACTCTCATATCTTTCCGCTGATATATAGTATCTCACCCAGATCATTGTGTACGGGGAGTTATGATCATTTGAATTTGACCTAAAAATTCACTTTTGATAGGCTAAAGTAGATCGACCATAATTTTTTGCTCCGATAGACAAATTTGATGAAACAAATTTCATTGGAAAGAGGACTCATAGATCTTTCCGTTGATATATAGTAGATTACCCAGATCATTTTGTACAAGGAGTTATGATCATTTAAAGTTGGTGCAAAAATACGCCAGGCCTTAGTACTTTTTCTTGCACGTTTTACTGTTCACTACTATTCATGGTTCGATCGGAATGTTCATAACTCATCGCTCGGGTGTCCATTTTTGATGATCCACATATCGTTGGAAATATTATTCGATACTCTACGAATGGTGGGTCATAATCTAAGAAATTCTACACGAAAAATTTATAATTCATTCTAGAAGATAGAACCCAACACGTTTATGCACAAAATTTCAACGAAAAATTTCTTAAGGTATTACACGCGGTCTACTCCTAGGCGCATGTAGACATGGGTAAGTGACAAAAAATTTTACTGCACTATCTACTATGTAGACTTTGAACTTCTTGAACTTACCTTACCTACATGCGGTCTACATGTGCTACATGCGGTCTGCATGTTGACATAAGTAAGTACCGAAAGTTATTTTTCAGCTCTTTCAATCTCTGGAACTCTAATTTTGGTTCTTACCTTATTCATATACGGACTACATATGCTACATGCAGTCCACATGTAGACATAGGTAAGTGTCAAGCCTTTAAATTTTTGCAACTTTGTTTCCAAATTTCAAGTTTCATCACATGCTTTGGTCAGTACATCCGAAAAGCATTACAAATACACAAAAATGATTAAATAAGTAGCCAAAAACTCTATTTTTCATCTTTTTCTTGAGCATCACATCCAAAACCTAGTTTTCTGTGAAACATACCAAAAATACATCATATCTAACTAAACAACCTAAGAAACTTGCATATTTTTTTATAGTTTTAAGCGTTCAAAGTGTTATTTTTCTATAGAACATCAATGTACCATGATCTAAAGATAAATTATTCTAAAATTGTATGAAGAAGGATACTATAGATTTCTCATCTAAGTGTTTGGATTGTCAACAAGCAAAATATGAGCATCGCAGACCAGGTGGTACTATGGAGAGGATGCCCAATTCCAAGTGGAAGTAGGATCGAATTACTATAATTTTTTTGAGTGGTTTTCTACACACTTCTCATAGTTCTGACAACATTTGGGTCATTGTTGATTGATTGACCTAATTAACTCATATCCCTTCAGTGTTGAGAGGTTAGCCTATACCTATATTCAAGAGATAGTTCATCTTCATGGAGTACCTGTGTCTAGTTTTTCAGACAGAGGCTCAGTGTTCATTTCTATTTCTAGAAGAAATTTAGGAGGATTTGGATACTCAGATTGACCTCAACATAACTTTCCACTTCTAGATCGATAGTCGAAGCAGACTATTTAGGTTTTGAAGGATATGCTCTGTGCATGGTTTAAGGACTTCAAAGGTCAGTAGGAGTGAAATTTAACTTTGGTAGAGTTTTATTATGATAATATCTACCATTATAGTATTAAGATAGAACCCTTTGAGGCACTATATGGTAGAAATTCTCGATCTTTGATTGGTTGGTTTGAGACTTTAGAGGTTAGACCATGTGGTACAAACTTGTTTCATGAGTGTTTGTATAGAGTTTGGGTGATTCAGGGTAGGCTATGAGAAACTTAAAGTACGCAAAAGAGTAATGCAGACCTTTGGCTTTGTGCCTTGAAGTTTAGGATTAGTGATAGAGTTTCATTTAAGTGTTTCCCATTAAGGGTGTGATGTGATTTAGGAAGAGGGTTAAGCTTAGCCTAGGTATATCAAGCCATATGAGTTACTTTGAACAATTGGGAAGATAGCTTATAAGTTGGTTTTGCCTCCAGACTTTTTGAACATTAATCCAAAAAATTTAGGAGGGGTGAATTGAAAATTTACTGTGAGTCAACTACTGACTCTTCATAGTCGACTCGCCTGCAGATCATTACACTTCACAAGAAATATTAGATTCAAAACAATTAAGCTAATAAGTAATCAAACATAAAGTAAAGACACCAAGATTTATCCTTTTTCGTAACACCTATGTGGTGCCTACTTCCAGTCTCTTTAGGGTTCAAAGTTTTCTTAGATCGTTCAATGTCAAGGTCGACTTCAATACTGAGAAACAAGTTCTAAAAACTTATTTCTCAGATCTTGTGACATAGCATTAGTTGATGTTACAAATTTGACTCGATCCTACTACTTATATAGCAATTGTAAACTAAAAGTTACAAAGCCTTGTTATAATAAGATCGAGACACTTTGATATTATTCTTTGAAGTTGTGTGACCCGTGTCCATCTTCAGTCTTCCCTTTTTAGAGTCTTTGGTTACTATACTTTATAAGGAAATCCAAGAGATTTCTTCTCAATCAAGGATTTGAATTGATTCCTTGAATGAGGAATGTAGCCATATGATATGTCCATATATGGATTTTAATCACATCTATATTAAATATGTCCATGATCTGTTGTTCCTTTTGGTCTCGTAGATATTGATGCCTTTCCAAATATGTTTGTGACCTTTTTCTTCTTTTAGTTGATTGTGACTGATTTAAATTTTCATGACTTTTGGGGATGAGAATCTCTTTTCGTGTGTTCTCATTGTGATTGACTTACTTGGATGTCGTGGATCGTGAATTGATGTCCTTCCATTCCTAATGTCTTTCCATTCTGGATGTCCTTCCATTCCTATAGCTTGTGATTGATTTACTTAGATGTTGTGGATCGTGAATTGATGTCCTTATATTCCTAATTTCCTTCCATTCCTGGCATCGACGTCCTTTATCTTTCGAATATTTGCATTCTTCAATATCCTGCAAAGATAAGCTTTTTAGTTTGTCATTGTTAAAATAAATACTTAGCAAGCTAACAATCTCTCTCCTTTTGATAATGACAAATAAGAGTAAATATCAGTTGACTTTTTTGTCTATCAGCTTGCTCCCCCTGATTTGTACGAGTATTAATTGACTTTCATGTAACATCAGTTGACTTGCTCTGCTCCCCTTGACTGGTAGGCGACTCTTATATTCTTGCTTTCTCCACCTTTGACATAATTAAAAGAAATAATACTCAAGAAACATACAGACAAAGAAATCCACATATAGAGATTCAACAAGAAGAAAAAAAGTGAAATTATTTTACAACCTATATGGCCAGGAAGTATGTGAGGGAGTTATCCATCATGTGATAGAATCATTCATAGGATTTTTTATTTAAAAATATTATCGGCAAAATACTATCCAAAATAAGGCTTAAAAATCATTAATTCTAAGAATAGCAAGCTTTTTTCTAAGGGAACAAAATCTTTCTTCTAGTAGGGGTTTTGTAAAAATATCTGCAAGTTAATTTTCGGAGTCAACAATTTTTAGAGTAAAATCACCATTCTCTACATGATCTCGAATAAAATGATGCTTAAAATTAATTTGTTTATCACTAGAATGATGCATAATATACTTAGATAAGATAATAGCACTAGTGTTATCACACATAGTAGAAATAGATTCAAAAGGTAAGTAAAAGTCCAGAAGCTTATGCATAATCCATAAGATTTGAGTACCACAACTTTCATAAACTATGTATTCAGCTTTAGTAGTTGAAAGAGCAATGGAAGTTTGCTTCTTTCTGTTCTATGAGACAAGGGCATCACTAAGAATTTGACATGTTCCACTAGTGGTCTTTCTATTAGTTTTATCTCCTGAAAAATTAGCATCTGAATAACCAACAAAATCAAAATATGAGGAGCTGGGATACCACAGTCCAAAGTCAAGAGTTCTAATTAGATATCGGATGACTCATTTGATGACAGTGAGATTAGACTCCTTAGGATTCGACTGGAACCTGACATATTTACTCATACTGAACATAATTTCTGATCGACTTGCAGTCAAGTAGAGTAGAGATTCGATCATCTCCTGGTACAACTTTTCATCAATCTCTTTTCTAGACAATTCTGAATCAATGCTTGTGGATGGACTCATTGGTTTTCTATATCCCTTTCCTTTTTCCATGCCAAACTTTTTGATGAGTTGTTTCGTGTACTTGGTTTGACTGATGAAAGTGACTTTAGGAGTTTGTTTTATTTGTAATCACAGAAAGAATGTGATCTCACCCATAAGACTCATTTAGAATTCTTCTTTCATCAAATTAGCAAAATTCTCAGACATAGAGATGCTAGAACTACCAAAAATGATATCATCAACATAGATTGGCACAATAAGGAGATTTGAATCAAGCTTTTGTATGAACAAAGTTGTATTAAATTTACCCCTTTGAAAATTTTTATTTAGTAAAAAAAGTACTCAATCTCTCATACCAAGCTTTTAGAGCTTATATGAGGTCGTAGAGTGCTTTTGATAATTTGAAAACATGATTTGGATGTGATGGATCTTTAAATCCAGAGGGTTGTTTCACACAACTTTCCTAATGAATAAAGCCATTTAAAAAAGAACCTTTTATGTCCATTTGACATAACTTAGAATATTTGAACACTGCAAAAACTAATAAAATTCATATTGACTCTAACCTTTCCACGGGGGCAAAGGTCTCATCATAATCAATACCTTCTTGCTGGGAGTAGCCTTGAGATACAAGTCTGGATTTATTTCTGATAAATTTACCATCTTTATTTAATTTATTTCTATAGACATATCTGGTTCCAATTATTGAGAAGTTTCTTGGTCTTTCAACTAGAGTCTAAATTGGTCCAGTTCTTCATTCATAGCTTCAGCCCATGATTCATCTTTAAGAGCCTCATCGGTTTTCTTTTGTTTAATTTGATAAATAAGGGGGAAAAATGATTGTATCCTCAATGGTGCTCTTGCTTGAACTCTATCTTCTATATTTTTGATGATTAGATTATTTAGATGACTATCATCGTGCTTTATTCTTTTGGAACACTTGGCTTTACTATTTTTTCTTTAGGAGTCGACTCTTGGGAGGGTGTAGTTGACTTGTCTTATGATAGCTTAGAGATTGTGTGTTACTTTCTTTAGATCACAGATTACCCACCTATTCTTCATCAACACTCAAACTCATAGAGAGGTGATTAGATTCATCAAATATAATATGCATAGATTCCCCAACACACAAAGTTTTTTTATTAAGGTCTCTGTAGGCATGACTGGTTGGAGAGTATCCAAGAAAAATACCTTCGTCACTTTGTGGATCAAATTTTCCCAAGATATTCTTACCATTGTTATGAATAAAATATTTGCATCCAAAAGAATGGAAATAACTGATATTGGGATTCTTTTCTCTCCAGAGTTCATAAGGCATTTTCGTTAGGATAGGTTGGGTTAGGCACCTATTAATGATATGACATGCCGTGCTTACTGCTTCTACCTAGAAATGATCTAGGAGATTATCTTCTAATAATATTGCCCTGGCAGTTTCCTAGAGAGATTGATTCTTCCATTCCACTAAACAATTTCGCTGAGGGTACCGAGGTGAAGAGAAGCTCTAAGAGTATCCGTTCTGAGCACAATACACCTCAAGCACCTTATTTTCAAATTCTCCTCTATTGTAACTGTGAATATAAGTGATGAGGTGTCTGGCTTTTTTCTGTACCTTTCTACAAAAAATTAGAAAATTTATGAAAGCCTCATATTTATGGACAAGGAACATTACCAACGTAAAATGTGAGTAATCATCAACTATGAAAAAAATATATCTTTTTACACCGATGCTTTCGGTTTTGGTGGGGCTAAATAGATCTTTGTGGATTGTTTAAAGAGGTATGGTAGTGGAGACAATGTCTTTGACATTGAATGATGTCTGGATCTACTTACCTAATTGACAGGCATCACTAATGCGATCCTTTTCAAACTTGAGTTTTGGCAGACCTTTCACAAATTTGAGTCTGTACAACTTCTCAATGATATGCATACTAGCATGCCCAAGATTTTTATGACACAACAAAGTATCATTGGCTTGAACAATGAGGCAAGTTATGGTAGTAAAATAGGAACTATTTAAAATATAAATGTTATTAATACGTTCACCGATGAGAGAGATGTCTCTTTTGTCGTGTTTGGTAAAGTAATTTCCTGCATTGAAGAGTGCTCTAAGTCTGATATACACAGCTGACAGATGTTAAGAAGATTGTGTTTGAGTCCATCTACTAGATATAATTTAGTGAATTTGCATGAAAAGCTGAGTTTTACTGAGCTAACTCTGATGACGTTGCCTCTAGCATTCTCACCAAAATTTACTGATCCCCCATCTATTTTCTCTAAAGTAGAAAAGATTTCTTTCTTTTTTGTTATGTGTCTGAAACATCCGTTATCAATGAATCACATTCCTTTCTTATAGCTCTTGTAGACCTGTTCCTTGCTAGATTCACCTGTTGCCATGAAGCACATATTAGCACCTTCTAATTCTTCTTTGATTTTATTTTCATTACTCCAGGCTCCAATGTTTTGATGTTTTTTGGATGATCTTCTTCTTAACTCAGGACAATTTGTTTAAATTGACTAGGCCTTCCACAATAATAACAACAATCATTGTTTTTAGTGGATTCATCATTCTTGGCTCTTTGGGATCATTTTTGTCTCTGTCTCATGATTTGCCTTACTCCACGATTTATGAGAGTCATTCCTTCACTATTAGCATCTTCCAAAATGTCTACTTCTTTGGTTTGAGAAATATTGAAGGCTACCGGTTTCTTCTTCTCTTCTTTGTGGTACCTATTTATATAATTGCATTCATATACAATAAGGTTACCTCGTAGTTCATTATATTTCATGTTGTGAAGATCTCCATCTTCCAGAATGACAACCTTAATTTCCAAATTTTTGAGAGACTCAAGACTACCTTTTGGACTTGCAGACTGTGTGGATAGATTATCCCTAATGATTTTAGTTCTCATACGATCTTGCTGAATTTGGAAAAAATTATTTCAATGTACTCAGTTTCTTCTATTTTGAACAACTCGTATTCATTGACCAGGGCAGCCTTTGACTTTTTGACTTTGATGGTTCCTTCATAGGTTAGCTCTAATTTTTCCCACATCTCTTTTGTAGTCTCACAAGTTGATATCTTGTCATATTTTTCTCCACTCACTGCAAAAAGAAGTAGACTTATAACAAGTGCATTAGTTTGAATTACCTCTTGTTGTTCTTTGGTGACCTCGAATCTTTCAAGGTCTTCTATGTCAGAACTGCTAGATTCTTTGCCTTTGCCCTTTGAGTTCTCTTTAAGTCCTCAAATTGTCTTTGGACCATTCTTGATGAAAACCCATGCTTAGAAGTCATTTGATTGGACAAAGATTCTGAACTTATTTTTCTAGTAGGAGTAATATTGTCCATTAAAGTATTGTGGTCTTTTGGAGGAGTGTCTATCCTTGAGAAGAGCACCAAGGATTTGATAATTTATCATTTGATCATTACTCACTTGCGGTTAGGCAACACTGTTCGTGAGACCTGCTCTGAAACCAATTGAAATTCAATAGGAGGGTGAATTGAAAATTTTCTGTGAGTCAAGTACTGACTCTTCATAGTTGATTTGCCTGCAGATCAGTACACTTCACCAAAAATATTAGATTGAAAACAATTAATTAAATAAGTAATCAAACATAAAGTAAGAACACCAAGATTTATCCTGGTTCAAAACACCAACACGGTGCCTACTCCAGTTCTCTTGGGTTTCAAAGTTTTCTTAGATCATTCAATATCGTCTCAAGTACAATAGTGAGAAACAAGTTCTGAAGACTTATTTTGTTCTTCAGATCTTATGACACAGCTTCAGTTGATGTTACAAGTTTACTCGATCCTACTTCTTATATAACAACTGTAAACTAATAGTTACAAAGCCTTGTGATACTATGATTGAGACACTTTGATATTCTTCTTTAAAGTTATGTAGCCTATGTCCATCTTCAGTCTTTCTCTTTTATAGTCATCGAGTGCTACTCTTCATAAGGATACCCAAGATATTTCTTCTCAATAAAGGATTTGAATTAATTCCTTTATTGAGGAATGTATCCATATGATATTCCCATATTACATATGTCTATATATGACTTTTACTTAAGTCCATATCAGATATATCCGTGATGTATTGTTCCTTTTAGTCTCGTAAAGATTGATGCCCTTTCAGATGTATTTGTGACCTTTTTCTTCTTTTACTCGATCCTGATTGATCTGATTTTTCATGACATTTGGGTTTGAGATTCTCCTTCCATTTGTTCTCATTGTGATTGATTTACTTGGATATCGTGGATCATGAATTGATGTCCTTCCATTCTCATTGTCCTTCCATTCCTGGAGCTTGTGATTGATTTACTTAGATGTCGTGGATCATAAATTGATGTATTTCCATTCCTGAAGTCCTTCCATTCTTGGAGCCAACTTCTTTTTTCCTTCCAATATTAGCAGTCTTCAATATCCTGCAAAGATACAGTTTTTAGTTTGTCATTATTAAAACATAGACTTAGGAGGATAAAAATCGAGTCCTTCATGTATGTATTATACGATGCTATATCTCGAATGAGTGTCACATGTTTCATTGGGACTCGATTCATCTGGATCACAGGTTGACGTTTATAGAGGAGCGAGTCTTCTTATTAGCTAGGGATGTTAGATAGTTGTGTTTTAGAGATATTCATGTATTGAAGTTTCATTAAAGAAATCATCCTATTTAGGAGGCTACTTGGGAGATTGAGTCTAACATACATCGTAGTTACACCCAGCTCATTACCAATTTAGGTACTTCTTTTTCTTTTAGTTAGAAGATGAACTAGTGTTTTAGTTACAAAGCCTTGTGATACCATTTTGTCATTCCTTATAGTTGTTTCATGATGATTGGGGGATGTAGGGATGGTTGGAACTATTTCTAATGTGTTTGAGAAGCTCTTGGGAGAGTTTTAGGCTTTTAGAGGCTTTAAAAGCCATTGCTTTAAATTTAGTCAATATTTCATGTTCTAAGTATCGGATGGTGATTCGAACAGTTCTATTAGAACCAAAATATTTATTGGGTTAGTAGCTAGGTTGGATCGGGACCTCTATATCACATTTTGAGCCTTATTATGAAATCTAGTTTAATTAAGCTTTTAATGGTTCCAAGGGATAATTTATTGAAAATTACTTCTTTTCAAAAATCCAACATGGCCATTGAGTTCCGAATGTCGAAAAGAGCCTAATAGCATATATGGTTTGCTCCAGTGGGGTCCTGAATGAATCTTGATGGTCCATTCAGAAATATTTCCTCACTTGAAAAATCTTTTGATACAATATTTCCTGGTGCATTAGTCTCTTCCTCGTAATCACATAGTCACATGTCACAATCATGGTCCTTGATGATAGCATTCATTGCGATTTCATAGTGACGGTATCACATCGCAATGGGTATTTTGATGGACCGAGTCAGGTTGGATCATCATGATCAGGAGACCCAACTATAAGATTGTGATGACCATCTTAATTGTCATCGACATTGACCACCACAATTGCACGGTAGGGGTCTGCGATCACGAGTCACTGTTCGCAGAATAGTATAAATACTTTTTTGGAAATTTTGACCATTGTTTGAGCATGGAACTTTCTTGTTTAGGCAATTTTAAGGGTTTTCTTCACCATTTAAGCTTGGGAAAACTCCAAACCCTAGTTTCCATTACTTTACATTGATTATATCATCAAAACACTCCTTAATCTTGATTTTTAATATTGTTTTTAGGATTTTTGCCAGTAAAGCTTTAAAATGATTTTTCATTTATCTGAACCATATTTTAAACTAATTTTTCCTTGGGTTTCCAATTGGAGACTCCTATAATCTTTGCGAACATATTTGTAAAATAAATTTTCAATGTTACCCCTTTTATTTTCAAACTTATTTTTTTTGAACCGGTTTTGGACCCATCTAAAATATAGTTGATATGGGTATTCTTAACTTCCTTTTAATTCTTAGATGCTATATTTGAATGTTTTAGATTATTTTGAGACCATTCAAAGGGAAAGGTTCTGTGTTAAAAGTTTTAGGCTCGGATTTTGTCACTTTGAGGTACGTTATGACATAATTTCCTTCAGCCTGGGTTGAGTAGTTAACATACTAGTAAATTATGCTATTGTCACAACTTGATTTATGAGTCATGAAGGCACCTACTAAATCCTACCAGTATGTAAGTCAAACTATAACTCGTTGCTAACGCAATGGGTTAATTCTGTAGGAAATTCCCAACATAGACGAATTTCAAGAACACGCTATCTAAATAAACCAAGCATTCTAAATAGATAAAATCTATTAGAACAAGATACCATCCTACAACCTAGTAGAGCAAGTACAAGAGCGTCTAATAAAAATACAACTCAAAAATATTTAACAACATCTGTCTTGATAACAAAAGACTGATAAAATATGGAAAATAACCTGAAGAGTTATTACAAAATCCACTACTAAAGGAACTTTCGTCCCAGAAAGTTAGGGATTAGGATATACTTGATGTCAAGAATAGGTGAGGATATTGGGCCCGCATCTCACTCTCGATCTCCCAAGTGGCCTCCTCTACTGGGTGGTGCCTCCATTGAACCTTATCAACTGAAATCTCTCTAGTGTGTAACCGCCTGACATCACTAGCCAAAATGAGAACAGGCTCCTTCACAAATGTCAAACACTCGTCCAATTAGACTGGTCCCATCTAAGCACATGAGACGATCAGGAATGTACCTACGAAACATGGAGACATGGAAGACTGGATGAACAGTATCATAATCTGGAGGAAAAGGTTACTCATAGTCTACCTAATAAACTATGCAAAGATTGTCAAAAGGTCCAATATACCTCGGACTGAGCTTGTTCTTCCTCCTGACCTCATCATACCCCTCATGGGTAATACACAGAGGAATACACAATCACTAACTCTAAATATTAAGTCACAAAGCCTACAGTATGCATAGGCTTTCTGTCTACTCTGAGTTGCTCTCAACCTATCCTGAATCATCCTGACTCTGTCCAACAATTCCTGAAGAAAATCAGTACTAGGGGGCATAACCTCAGAAGTCTCAAACCATCCAATCGAAGAAAGACATCTCCTAACATACAAATCCTTAAAATTCACCATCTCAATACTCTAATGATAACTATTATTATATGCAAAATCTGCCAAGGCTAAGTGTTTCTCCTACTAGCCTTCAAAATCCATAACACAGACTTGGAGCATATCTTTGAGAACCTGAATAGTCCACTCGGACTGCCTATCAATCTACGAATAAAAGCCTATTAAGATCCACCTGAGCACTCAACTCATCCTGAAATGACCTCCAAAATCTCAAAGTGAACACAGAACCATGGTCTGAAATAATAAAATAGGAACATCATGCAAACAAACTATCTCCCAAACATAGATATGGGCTAACCTCTCTGCACTGAATGATATTTGAATAGGAATAAAATTTGCTGACTTGATCAAACAATCTAAAATAACGCAAATACCATCCAAACCATGGGAAATACAAGGCAAACTACTAACCAAATCAATTGTAATCCGTTCCCATTTCCACTCGGGAATGGGTAACCTCTGAGTCAATCCACCTGTACACTGATGCTTGACCTTCACCTATTGACAACATAGGAAACGAGCTACAAAGTCTACCATATATCTCTTCATACCACTCCACACATAATGCTATCTCAAATCCTTATAAATCTTGGTTATGCTGGGATGAATGGAATATTTAGAGTTGTGAGCCTCATAAAAAGTCAATTGAGTCAAGTTATCGATCCTGGGAACACAAACGTGGCCATCAAATTTCAAAACACCCTAAAAATCTATGATGTTCCTCTCAGACTCACCACTCAACACCTGATCACATAGACAGCGAAGCTTACTATCCTCAAACTGACGATCTCAAATCTGCTCAAATAATAAGGATGTTACCTCTAGACAAGCCAAAACCCTCCTAGGGTCTGATATATCAAGGCAAACGATCAAGTTTGCTAAGGATTGAATGTCCCGTGCTAATGAACTCTGAGAAACTAAAATACAAGCCAAGCTACCCATACTCATTGCCTTCCGACTCAAGGTATCTGCTACTACATTTTCCTTACCTAGATGATACAAGATGGACATATCATAATCCTTAAGCAACTCCTTCCATCTATGTTGTCTAGCATAAATCTCTCTCTAGCTTATATGATGCTGAAGACTATGATGATCGGTGAAAATCTCATAATGCACACCATAAAGATATTGCCTCTAAATCTTAAGTGCAATACCTGCCACCGTCAACTCCAAACCATGAGTGTGGTAGTTGCACTTATGCACCTTAAGGTTTTTAGAAGCTTAAGCAATAACACAACCCTAATTCATCAATTCACAACCCAAATTGACACCAGAAGCATAAGAAAACATGGTGAATCCCTCACCCTTAATAGGTTGGGTTAAAATAGAAGCTGCACTAAGGAAGTACTTGAGGTTTCAAAGGCTCAACTCACACTCCTCAGGCCATATAAAAGGAACCTCCTTGCAAGTCAATTTGGTCTTAACAACTGAAATAGTAGAAAAACCCTCAATGAAGAGTCTATAATAACTGGCCAAACTAATGAAGTTACGAACCTCAATTGGAGATGTAGGTCAAGAAACATCATAAATCACCTCATTCTTAGTTGGGTCTACCATAATACCATTCTTTGACACCACATGTCAGAGGAATGTCACTGACTCAAGCCAAAAATCACACTTAGAGAACTTGGCAAAAATCACATGATCTCTCAAAGTTTGGAGTACAATCACCATATATTATGCATGCTCCTATCTACTCCTCGAATACTCAAGGATGTCCTTAATGAACACAATTATGAAAGAATTTAAAGATGGCCTAAATACTCGATTAATCTAAATAAAAAATAAAGTAAGGGACGACTAGCAGCACACTAAAAATAATACCTATGACTACAATATCTGAAATTTCAACATCGAGTCTAGTAGGTACTACATACAACTGACCACGCCTTCCACCTTGCTAGGCACCTATCCGACATCCTATCCTGCCTACCTGAGAACCTCCTCTAATACTTTGAAAACACCCTTGTGATTATAAGAACCACTTCTACCTGAGGTATGAACTGCTCTAATAGGGGGAACACCCTGAGCTGAGGCAATAATTGTCTCACAAAGAGGGAACTCTAAAGAGTATTGACCAATACCCCTATAGCTATAACATAAACAAAGAGCAGAATTAGAACTAATAGATCTGACTAACCTAGAGTAACCACCAAGGCTAGAATTTCTAGAAGATGAACCCCTCAAAGATTGACCTCTACCTTAACCAGGGAGATCACTAGAACTAGGCTGACCTCCATCAGTAATCTGAAGAGATACCTGAACCAATCAATCGAGATGACTCTGAGGCTGATAGGATGGACATAGAGAATACCCATTATAATACCTACTACCTCTAAATTGAGAACTACTAAGGATACTACTAAAACTACCCTAATATCAAGGCCTCTTGTCATTGCCCCTTGGTCCTCATGATGTATCTCCTCCATTACCTAAGTGTGATCCAAAACCTTAGTAAAATACTTACCCACAATAACAAAAATCTGAGTATACATACAAATGGGAAGTCTCAACCCTAAAAAAAAACTATCAAACCCTCTATGATTTTGTTTCCAGAATAAAAGTCACATATCTATCTAACTCATAAAAATAAGCCTCATACTCTA
This sequence comes from Capsicum baccatum var. pendulum, assembly GCA_030864225.1. Taxonomy (NCBI): domain Eukaryota; kingdom Viridiplantae; phylum Streptophyta; class Magnoliopsida; order Solanales; family Solanaceae; genus Capsicum; species Capsicum baccatum. The sequence goes on along the minus strand of CM061561.1, from coordinate 74,241,352 downwards.
CATCTGTCTTGGAGCCCTACTCTAATCTAGAGAACTTATCCCTTAAATGATCTATAAGGTTGTGAGGCATATACTTCTCCATGAACATCTCAGAGAACTGAGTGCATGAAAAAGGAGAAGATCCAACTGTTCTGGAATCCATATAACCTCTCCATCAATGTCGAGCAGCCAAATCCAACTAAAATATGGTGTAATCCATACCACGAGTCTCAACAAAGACCAAATTATGGAGCCTATCCTTATAAACAATCAAAACTCATATTCATCCTTACTTGGACAACTAGAATACCTAGGTGAAGCCAATCTCAAGAATCTACCCAACATCTTTTTCTCCTAAAAAAAATAGTAGGTTGGGCAAGGCTGAGAAACTAATAGTATAGGAGGAACCTCAACTCTAAGAGCCACAGCTTACAGGCTACGCCCATTCCTCAGTACCACTCTGATCTATAGACTAAGCATCATCAAATGACACACCACCAACTATCTCCAAAATATAAAGCCTAGGTTGGTCCATAGCTTACCGCTAGCAGGGACGGAAGAATATTTGGCTCAAGAGAGGAGATAGGGTCTAGTGGAAGTCCCATATCTAGTGTTCTAGCTAGGAACAAATATCTAGGTTTTCCATGACCTCTGTTTCATCTATGAATAATAGTAGGATCCCTAGGCTCGATCTTGAGACTCTTATCTCGTGTAGCGGTAGCACGTGTCCTAGCCATTTGCAAAAGAGTGAAGTCAAGGGAATACTTTTACAAACCAACTCAGACTCTTAGCATGATATAAGTGAAAGAAGTGAAGAACTCCTAAGAATATCCCATAGCCTCCAAAATATTGGAAACATAGGTCATTATTTTAATCCACAGGACTTTACTAGAACTTGCTCTTATACCAACAAGAATGGGGTAGCCTGAGCTATGATACCAATTTGTCATAACATAATTTATGAGTTATGATGGCACCTACTAAATATTAAAAGTAGGAAAGCCAAATCATAACCTAGAGCTAACACAATGGTTTAATTTTGTAGGAAATGCCCAACACAGGCAAATTTTAAGAACACACTTTATAAATAAAACAAGTGTTCTAAATAGATAAAAATAGTCAATATAAAATACCATCCCACGACCTGGTAGAGTATAAGAGCATCTAATCATAATACAACTCAAATGTATAGAATAGTTAATAATATCTGTCTTGATAACATAAGACTGACTATAAAAGACATAAGAAAATGGGTGACTCAAACTCCAAGAGCTCACCCTATTTTTAAAAATATCAAGACATCACGATCAAAGATCAGTGGAGAAAGCTAGTACTCTAATCTACACCAAAAAGGTAGAGAAGTGTAGCATGAGTACAAAAAAAATGAGTACTAAGTAGGCATCATCAGCCAACTGACTGACCTTAATTCTGATATAAGTATGATAAAATGTAAGATAATATACCTAATTCAAGGAACAGTAATGAACCCGAATTATCCCAACCACCGCTAACATAACGTAACATAACATCTCCCAAGCAATCACAAACTACAAAATTGGCTCCAATATGCCAATTGGTGTAGAAAAATAAAGAACTTATCACAGCCTCCCATATGACTGGAGAGTACACTCAAGATAAGAAAAAAGCAATGAACCAACAAAATTACTAACCTTGATCGTCACTTAACCATAATTCCATAATTATCAATATTTCACGATGTACCCACTTTCCGTTTTGTTTCCATTATTCAACATCTATTCATCTCATATCCACTAACCTTCATTTATTATATAATCATCATTTATGAACTAGTCATTTTACCACTAGAGTCTATTTATGTCATGCCATATTATAACTATTTCATCAAGTTTGACTTAGCTAGATTATCATTAATCATAAAAAAGAAGTATGTCATTAGCATAATATGTATATCTGGACTCAAACTAGTAATTATAATCGTTGGTCGAACATGAACCGATAAATAATTAATATCTAAACTCGAACGGGTAAATATAATCAATACCCCAAATTGAACTGATAAATAATCATTAGCCAAAAATTAGTAAATATAATCATTATCCAGAATCGAATCAGATATATATATATGTATGTATATATTTATATATGTACTTATTTTCAAAATCACGGATATCATCATCAATAGCTTCAATATTTGAATAATCAATAGGCATCAACCCTCACATTAGCCAACATAACCATCAAGTATTAAGATTTCTCCATGTTACCTCAATAAACATTTTTGAGGGCCTAATAAACGAAAAAGGTTTAAACAACTAATCATGTGTCATAGCTTAAAGTGGGTTAACAGTCCACTTCTAATCCTTAAGTTCTATTTTAGGCAAATTTCTCTCTAAAATAGGCTTAAAATATCTAATATCCACTATAATATATATAGCAATCCACACTTAGTCCTTAGGTAGTGATTCTTCCCAAATACATTAACTAAGTCTAATAGAAGATAAGTCAACCTTCATTAGTGTAAAAAACTAAGGCCAACCTACCCTAAGCATGATAAATTAGGGCATTTATTCTTATTATTTAGTTATCTAAGGAATCCTCATGCTAAACATGAGAAATGAAGTTGAATTCACCAAAGCATAAGGAAGCGAGCTAAGTATTTCAACTCCAAGGTTTCAATTTAGCCTAAATGGTCCAACTAACATAGGTCTTGTATTTCATAAATCCAACACCTGAACCTATCCCAAATCTAACATAATATCATAAAAATACTATAAAATAGCTCAATTTAACAAGGGATAAACCTAGTCTACCTCAACGCCAAAAAAAGCTCAATCAACTTCTAAACCACCATTTTTCCTATTCAAGAAGACTCATTAAGATTCTAAGCTATCAAAAATACATTAAAATTAACAATACAAGAATATCGATACCCATATTGCACCATTGTTCTTTGGGTCCAAAAATCATCTAAAAAACTCCATGTTGGTCCCACATACAAAAATTACATTTTCAAAATCACCCAATGTTCATACAAGATTAAGGAATAATTACCCTTTAAACGGGTGAAAAATAAGCTAAATTGGGTCTAAAATCAAGCCCTAAAGTATTTGAGCAAGAAATCAAGAAATTTCATTAAGAAAAGGGTGAATTTTTACCTCAAATCAGAAGATAATTGCAAAAATAAATGTTAATCTGGCTTCCCAAGATTTCAAAAGCTTGAATCTCTCTTAATATCGTGATTTAGTCTTTGTTCTTTCAAGAATAAGTGAGAAAATGGTTGAATTCATGACTTGGGGTCTATTTATACCCATACCAGTTCCTTGGGTCCCGTTATTGCAGCGTAGGACCTGCGATAGTAGCTAGGGTTGCACAAGTGAGTTACAATCACAACCCATGCCATGTTATTACACCACTGTGATCTCCACCCTTTCTCGCAATAGCATCTGCACTAGAAAACACCTGAAACATAGAATTTTTCTATGTTTCCATGAAGCCCTCCAGATTCATCCAAAATATCATTTACGTAAACAAACTATTTAAGCATACTAAATTTTATATTTTGGATAGGATGGTTCACACAGAACTTCCATCTGAGGTTGTTTCAAACAAATATGGGTCTTACACCACCCATATTTCTAATTTCTCAACTTTTTAATAGATAGGTTAAAATGAGCTTAGGTGCCTCGAGACCCAAACCAAAGGTCTACCTAGACTAAAATCGACATTTTAAAGCTACTGAAATAGTCAAAAATTTTTATACAATATTGTTTTATTGAAGTTTTTACCCGATGACAATTTGAAACCAGCGAAGACTTAGTGAATTGACTTTAAAAACAAAATGAATTGCTCGGTAATCGAACTATCAGTCCCAGAAAGTTATAAATGAATTGGGAAAGCAATGAACAATCTCTAACGGCAAAAATAAGAGGAAATATGGAAAATAACCTGAAGGGTCATTACTGCTAAGGATCAGGAAATTACCATGAGAATCATGATTTTAGCTTATTATTATTAATGTTCTATGCTCGTGTGGGGTATTTTTATGAATATTGTTGTTGTCTTGAGTTTTATATAAATTGTATGTTGCTCATTTTGGGGATTTATTTGACTTTATAAACCTTATTTGAGCATTATTCATCTCTATCATTATTTATATACCTGAATGAGGATTTGATGTGATATTATTGATGTTTTACATGACTGTTCATTTTAATGGTGCTAAGTAAAGGCTGAAAACATACATTATTGACATATGAAATTTATTTCCGATCTCATTTATACTTGTATTAAATTTAATTTTCATCCTAATATTGATTATTTTTTAGCATTACGTCCTTATTTCATTTAATGAGATATGCCAATGTTCAAATAAGATTGATTGAGACATGAATATGATATCATATTGAGTATATGGGTTGTGAATCTCCTATGGGTTATGTCCTAAATCTCTAAGGCTTGGAAAGTGTATAAGTTTCACTATCATCCCATCATGGCATATGAATCCTTGTGTTTCCTCTTTAGTATCCTTGATGAGTACTTTTTCCCTTATGTATATTTTGTATGTTGATGTCTATTTTTATTTTATCTTATTGTATAAATATTTGTGGAGGTGGTGTGAGCTACCGTTTGGAAACTTTTATGTTTGCAGGTGTCGTGCTCATAGTACCCTTTATTTATGTTATTTTCTATTTTACTCAGTCGATCTATGATACCTATGAGTACAATTGGATAGTACTTATTCTTACTGTGCCCTTTCAGTGTAGATCCTAGTTCGAGTATGAGATGTGGAAACTAATTTAGGCTATTCCTAATTTAATACTTTAAGGTACTGGTATGCTCTAGAGTTCAAACGTGATTTCAGGCCTCTTCTTATACTTATCTAGTTCATAATTACTTTCAAATATGTATATTGTATTCAACTATTAGAATTATGTTTAGATGGTCTTGTACTTATCAAACCAAATTTTTGGGGTTTTATGTATATTTTATTTCAAATTTTCTCTATGGATATATATGTGTTGACCGAACTTTGTTCTATAAGTCTCGTTTGCCTCTTTTATTTACTTTTTGATCTTTCTTTTCTTATTGGTTTTCATATTACCTACCAAGAGGGATATCAGTAGTCGTCGTCAATACCTCAACTTTTTGGTCATGACACTCAAAATCCAAACCATCCATGCATCCAATCTAAATTTAATGTTTTGAAGCTGATAGAATTGAAATTCTTTTGATACAGAAAAGAATATATTAGATCCCAAGAAAATGTCTTTGAACTATGCCACCCACTCCCACAATCCACAAATACTAAAATAGAACTCTAATGTTGGGTAAAATGGTCAAAATGCAGAAAAGTTCAAAATCAAGTTAAATATGACATTATTTGATTCGATTTGATACTGAATAAAAAGGTTGATTTTTACCAATATATTTATTTATTTATTTTATATTATTTATTTATTTTAAAAACTTGGTCAAATACAATTGCATCCTTCCATTCCCTGATATATAATATTTAGCCTACTGTTTGGTCAATTTTTTATCAAATAGTATAATTATTATTTTGATACAATATTATTTATCTCATTGGCAGATTATATCACTAAGTTCATAGATATAGCATTTTATTAATATCTTTAAAAGCAAATAAATATATCAATATTTATGATGTGTAATAATCCTCTAGGGCATTGTTATTTTTTTCCTACTCTACCCACATTTAGAGTCTTCCTATAGATTCCAAGTGTCATTTATGAGTTGGTGAGACTAATAGTTCAGTTCTTGAATAGTTCATTTATTTTTTATAATAGTTTCTCTTTTTTAAAGCTTCTAAAGTTGAAAATGGTCTCGGACCAAAACTTTAGGTTAATGGCCATATATGAAAAATCTAACAATTTTGTTTTCTTCAAAATGTCAATTTTAGGTTAGGGAAAATTGGTTTGAGTCTCGAGTCTTTTATGCTCATTTGGGCTATTGGTTGGATTTTTGTAAAAATAGAGTATTAGTTGTAGGGGAAATATTATATAGAAACGACCTCTATTAGAATTTTTGATGGTTCAATTGAATTCAAAATGCTGAATTTAGTAGTGTAGCATAGTTTATTTTCATACATGGGGTTCCAAATGGATCTTTAGCACCCAGTCAGAATCTACTTTTGACTTAGAAAATTTATTGTGCCAAGGTTGCTGGTGCAACTACTTAAGTGGTTGGATGATTGCTTAAGTGATAGCTGCTTCAGTGGCTGGGCACTGCTTATGCAGTACTTGGTCAACTTTTTGAAGGCCTAATAAACAAAAAATGTTCAAACAACTATCATGTGTCATAGCCTAAAGTGGGTTAACACTCCACTTCTAATCCTCAAGTTCTATTTTAGGCGAATTTCTCTCTAAACTAGGCTGAAGATATCTAATATCCACTATTAAATGTATAGCAAGCCACACTTAGTTCTTAGGTAGTGATTCTTCCTAAATATATTAACTAAGTTCAATATAAGCTAAGTCAACCTTCATTAATGTAAGCAACTAAGGTTAACATACCCTTAGCATGATAAATTAGGGGATTTATTCTTATTGTTTAGTGATCTAAGGAATCCTCACGCTAAACATGAGAAATGAAGTTGAATTCACCAAAAGCGTAAGGAAGCGAGCTAAGAATTTCAACTACACGATTTCAATTTAGCCTAAATGGTCCAACTAACATAGGTCTTACATTTCATAAATCCAACACCTGCACCCATCCTAAATCTAACACAATATCATAAAAATACTATGAAGTAGTTCAATTTAACAAGGGATAAACCTAGTCTACCTCAATGCCAAAGAAATCTCAATGAACCGCTGAACCACTATTTTTCCTTTTCAAGAAGACTCATCAAGATTTTAAGCTATCAAAAACACATTAAAATTAACAATATAAGAATATCGATACCCATATTGCACCATTGTTCTTTGGGTCCAAAAATTACCTCAAAAACTCTATGTTGGTCCCACATACGAAAATTAAATTTTCAAAATCACCCAATGTTCATACAATCTTAAGGAATAATTACCCTTAAAATGGGTGAAAAATATGCTAAATTAGGGCTAAAATCAAGCCCTTAAGGTTTAAGGTTTTGAGCAAGAAATCAAGAAATTTCACCAAGAAAATGGTGAATTTTTTTCACCAAGAAAAGGGTAAATTTTTACCTCAAATCAGAAGGTAATTGCAAAAATAAATGTTAATTTAACTTTCCAAGCTCCCACAAGCTTCAATATCACTTAATATCCTGATTTAGTGTTTGTTCTTTCAAGAATGGGTGAGAAAATGGTTGAATTAATGACTTGGGGTCTATTTTTACCCATACCAGGTCCTTGGGTCCTGTTATCGTAGCTTAGGACATGTGATAGAAGCTAGGGCTGCACAGGTGAGTTGCAATCATAACCCATGCCATGTTATTACACCACTGCGATCTCCACCCTTTCTCGCAGTAGCAGATGCACCAGAAGACAGTTGAAACAAGGATTTTTTCCAAGTTTTCATCAAGCCCTCTTGATTCATCCAAAATATCGTATACGCAAATAAACTATGTGACCATACTAAATTCTATATTTTTGATATGATGGTGCACTCAGAACTTCCATCTTAGGTTGATTCGATCAAATATGGGTCCCACACCCATATTTCTAATTCCTCAACTTCTCGACCAATAGGTCAAAATGAACTTGTGTGCCTCGAGACCCAAATCAAAGGTTTACCTAAACTAAAATTGATGTTTCAGAGCTGCTGAAATAGTCAAAATTTTTTATACAGGATTGTTTTATTGAAGTTTTTACCCGGTGTCAATTTGAAACCAACGAAGACTTTAAAATAGTGAATTGACTCTAAAAGCAAAATAAACTACTCGGTAATCAAACTATTGGTCCCAAAAAGTCATAAATGAATTGGGGAAGCCAGGGAAAAGCTCTAACGGAAAAAACAAGTGGAAATATAAAAAACAATCTGAAGGGTCATTACAACTATGGATCAGGAAATTACAATGAGAAATCATACTTTTAGATTATTATTATTATTATTGTGTGCTCGTGTGGGGTGTTTTATGCATATTGTTGTTATATTGAGTTATATATATGTTGTATGTTGCTTATTTGGGGGATTTATTTGACTTTATAAACCTTATTTGAGCATTATTCATCTCTATCATTGTTTATATACCTTAATGAGGATTTGAGGTGATATTATTGATGTTTTATGTGACTGTTCATTTTAGTGGTGCCAAGTAAAGGCCGACAACATGCATTATTGACATATGGAGTTTATTTCTGATTTTATTTATACTTGTATTAATTTTTTTTTTATCCTAATATTGATTGTTTCTTAGCATTACATCCTCATTTCATTTATAAATATTCATGAGATATACCAATATTCTAATAAGATTGATTGAGACACGAATATGATATCATATTGAGCATATGGGTTGTGAATCCCCCATGGGTTCTGTCCTAAAGCGCTAAGGCTTGGAAAGTGTATAAGTTTCACTATCATCCCATCATTGCATATGAATCCTTGTGTTTCCTCTTTAGTATCCTTGATGAGTACTTTTTCCCTTACATATATTTTGTATGTATATTTCTTTTTATTATATCTTATTGAAGAAATATTAGTAGAGGTGGTGTGCGCTACCGTTTGGAAACTTTTATGTTTGCAGGTGACATGCTCATAGTATCCTTTACCTATGTTATTTTCTAATTTACTCAGTTGATCTATGATACGTATGAGTACAAGTGGTAGTACTTACCCTTACTGTGCCCTTACAGTGTAGATCCTGATTGGGGCTATTCCTGAGTTAATACTTTAAGGTACTGGCATGGTCTAGAGTTTAAAGTTGATTTCAGGCCTCTTTTTATACTTATCTAGTCCATAATTACTTTCAAACATTTCTATTCTATTCAGCTATTCGAATTATGTTTAGATGATCTTGTACTTATCAAACCAATTTTTTGGGGTTTTATGTATATTTCATTTCAAATTTCCTCTATAAATATATATGTGTTGACCGAAATTTGTTCTATTAGTCTCGTTTGCCTCTTTTATTTACTTTTTGATCTTTCTTTTCTTTTTGGGTTTTGGCTTACCTACCAAGAGGGATATCGGTAGTCGTCATCAATACCTCAACTTTTTGGTCATGACATTCAAAACCCAAACCATCCATGCATCCAACCTAAATTTAATGTTTTGAAGCTGATAGAATTGAAATTTTTTTGATACAGTTTGAGAATCTCTGAATATTGACCAAAGTCAACCGTTCAATCTTAAAAACCCTCCAAAATCAAAAAATCTCTTAGATCCCAACCAAATGTCTTTGAACTGTGCCACCCCTCCCACAATCCACAAATACTAAAATACAACTCTAATGCGGGGTAAAATGGTAAAAATGCAGAAAAGTTCAAAATCAAGTTAAATATGACATTATTTGATTTGATACTAAATAAAAAGGTTGATTTTTACCAATATATTAATTTATTTATTTTATATTATTTATTTATTTTAAAAACTTGGTCAAATACAATTGCATCCTTCCATTCCCTGATATATAATAGTTAGCCTACTGTTTGGTCAATATTTTAACAAATAGTATAATTATTATTTTGATACAATATTATTTATCTCATTGGAAGATTATATCACTAAGTTCATAGATATAGTATTTTATTAATATCTTTAAAATTAAATAAATATATCAATATTTATGATGTGTACTTATCCTCTAGGGTATTTTTATTTTTTTACTGCTCTTTCCATATTTAGTCTTCCAATAGATTCCACAAGTCATTTATGAGTTGGCGGCACTAATAGTTCAGTTCTCGAATAGTTTATTTGTTTTTGTAATAGTTTCTCTATTTTAAAGCTTCTAAAGTTAAAAATAGTCTCGAACAAAAACTTTAGGTTAATGGCCATGTATGACAAATCTAACAATTTTGTTATCTTCAAAATGTTGATTTTAGATTAGGGAAAATTGGTTTGAGTCTCTAGTCTTTCAGGCTCGTTTGGGCTATTGGTTGGATTTTCGTAAAAATAGAACATTGGGAGGGGGGGAGGGGAAATATTATATAGAAATGACCTCTATTAGAATTTTTGATGGTTCAGTTGAGTCCAAAATGCTAAATTTAGTTGTGTAGCATAGTTTTTTTTCATACATGGGGTTCCAAATGAATCTTTAGCACCCAGTCAGAGTCCACTTTTGACTTAGAAAATTTATGGTGCCAAGGTTGCTGGTGCAACTGCTTAAGTGGTTGGATGATTGCTTAAGTGATAGCTGCTTCAGTGGCTGGGCATTGCTTATGCAGTACTTGGTCAACTTGTTGAGGGTCACTTAAGCAGCTACTACTGTGGATATATATATATATATATATATATATATATATATATATATATATATATATATATATATATATATATATATATATATATATATATATATATATATATATATATATATATATATATACACTTTTTATTTTGTTTTTAGCTTATTTTCTTCTAAGTACTTATTCCATAGATGATAGTTTGAAGCTTAGTAATTAGTTGGAAATTGCCAGTTGAAGTTGGGACTGAATGAGAAATGTTAAAGTGAGCATTGTGTAATTATTTCCTCATAAGTTCCTAGCTCAATTGAAGATCAATTCTCTAAGTTATTCTTGTTTTTATACCATTAGAATAGTGTTAGGCTCATATTACGCTTAATTTGTTGAAAATAATTCTTGAGTTAAGAGGGACCTAGAGATGGACTAAATTCTCTATTCTATCGACAAGCCCCACTATTCAATTTTTAGCCTAATTTCTAATAGCGTGTAAGTTTCAAATATTGATATCATTGTTCCTATCTTGAAACCTAGGTTATTATTTTGATACCATAGTAGTGGTTGAAAGCTTCTCATAAAGGGAAAGTTATACAATAACAACAACAACAAACCTAGTGTATTCCCATAATGTGAGGTCTGGGGAGGGTAAAATTTACGCATTCCATATTTAGAGGATTTGTGAATACTTTTGGTGATGACCAAGTAGGCTTAACTTCTTATTGACTTTGATATGTTATTGTATTGGTATGGTATTGTGCATGTTGTGGGTGGGTTCTTATGGTTCGGCCAGTTGTTTGGTAAATTTCAACTATTTTAGCTGATTTAGGGGCTTTAGGATAAATTTCAGCCTATGTTGTCTTTAAGGTGGTAGTTGCCTTTCCTCTAATACTTGACTAAGTATATTTAGGGCCTTGAGACTAAATTTAGAATCCTTATCCTAGGATGGGTTTGATGCTTACCATAAAGTGGGTTCTTTTGACTTGTGACTGGCCTTATCGCCCCTTCTCAAGGTAGGTTGCTTTAGAATAACACCCTTTTTAGACATAAATTATTATAGAGTTGTTCGAGTGGCTGATTATTGGGATTGGGTAGGCTTAATTGCTACATTATACTCACTAGATTTAGTATCCTTTGCATATTAGCATTCTAACCTCTAATCATTGATTTTGACTTAATAAATAGAACATTGCACTCTTTTAATACATTTGGCTCTAAAATGGAAAAAAGAACTAGTTAGATTTAGAATGGATTAGAATTCTAGTTTATTTTTGCTTAGTGCATATTTATTAGTTTGGTTTGAGTCCGGCAAGTGGTGCACTATTTATTATCCATTAGTTCCTATTAAGGCCAACATTTATTATTATTAATATTTAGTTGGAAATTTAGTTGGGATTATTAGGATTTATGGTTAGAGATAGAGAAAGAATATATGGTATGCTTATCACACATTTTTGCTTTTTTTGTTTCATTACTATTTTATTTTGCCTAAGATTAGTATTACTTCATGATTGCACTCACCTTGCTTATGGGGGCTTAGTTGGTTTTTTCTCTCATAATGTGTACCTTTTTGGATTTAGGGGTCCAGTTAGGATATAGCTAGTGTAAAACCCCTAAAAATTTCAACGATTTTATTTTTGACCGTCCCACATTTATAATGTCAATTTTTGACTTGAATTATGTTTAGGGCTATTAAAAGGGTATTTTGGGAATATTTTGGAATAGGTTAGGGGTCATTTTGGGACCCTGAGGCAATGAGGGTCTGCAATAAGGTCGTGTCATAAAGGTTAAACTCCGTAATATTAATGTGGCATGAAGGCTAACCTACGCGATATTAGTGTACCATGCTACTGGTTTTAATTTCGTCCAATTTTTTATTTTTTTCACTTGGGGGTGAGGAGCTTTTGGTATTTTCACCCCTTGTACAACCTTAAAAATAAAATAACCCCATTCCCTTTAATTTAAAATATCAAATCATTTTTTTTCTCTGTCAAACTCAAAACTCAAGAACATTCAAGAGTTTTGTAGTGAATTCATCCTCTGGTCATCAAACTTCGAATTAACTTCAACTCTTACCTATTTCAGGCTTGTTTCTCTTTTCTAAACTTGAATTTTACATTGTGGCATTAATTGAATAGGTTTTCATGTGATTTAAATTATGGATTTTGGAATTGGGTTAAGGCGTTGTTACTGATTCAATTAATTATCCTATGTTTAAATTGATTATTCATGCTTTGATATTTTTGGGATTGAATTGGTACATTATTTAAATGATTGAAATAGGAGACATGGTTTTTACCTAATTGGATGAACTTTGACTTAGAATTGGCATTAACCTCAACCCACTTTATAATCTTAATTTTAAATATGGGCAATTGCATGTAACTTGTTTTGAACTCATTTCATTACATTAAAGGATAAATGGATATGAATGTGGTTTTAGATAGCCTTTGAGTTCTTGGGTTTGGATTTTAAATGGAACTAGGGAATCCAATTTGGTTTTGTGATTTGGTTTGGCATAGTTAGTTTAGCTTGCCAGTGTGTTGGTGTGATGATACCAAGTGGCAAATGCCTTAATGTATGACTCTTGGGTTACTAGTTATTTTTATGTGCAAATTGATTTAGTTTAGCCTTGGGAATTTTGTGGCTCACCGTGAAGATGTAAGACCCAAGGATACAAACATTAGAAACGACGTTTGCCGGCATTGAGGGTCTACATTACCATGTGTTTGATTCACAATTGATATATATATTTGTGATGGCTATTTCCTTGGTGGCTTTAGTTTTTCCTTGGATTTCCTAGGTTTGTACAACTAATACACACTGGTGCCCTTTCAGTAGGGGGAGCTGAACCCATATAACCCATGGGTGCCTTTAGGATGGATCGAGCTACATAGTTCAGGTTAAATCATTAAACTCTAATGTTCATGACCCTTTACCCTATTCCGACATCATATATATATATATATATATATATATATATATATATATATATATATATATATATATATATATATATATATATATATGAATGTGTGCATGTGGTTTTGATTGATTTTGGTCATGACATTATTTTACTGTTATTTCCTTAAGTTACATGCCATTGCTTATCCCATTGACCATCGTAGGATGCTAAATTATTTTATAATGTAGGGTTCAAAGAATTTTCTATTGCTCTTGTGCAGCACTAGGTGATTGAGCACGTCTATTGAGTTGCTGTGAATTAGTGAGACTCATTTCCTTTGAGAGGCCTTATCATTTTATTATTCTTTCTTTATTGTCATAGTACTTTTGGATTTTTTTGGTAATTGTCAGGGGTATGTCTCAACTTGGATTTTATTCTAGTTTTAGAGGCTTTCGTGGACAAGTGTGGGTTGGATTATTGGCTTGGATTCTTAGAACTTTCATTTGATATATTTTTATTTATCACTATCTTATTGACTTATTATTTATTATTATTGTTGTTCTCTTGAGTTTAGGTTAATAGGGTGGTCTCTGATCCACGGTGGGCTTGAAACACCCATCACGACAAGGCCCTAGTTCGGGTCGTGACAAGCTTGGTATCATAGCACGTATTAGGGTCGTTGTATAGCTATAAAGTCGTGTCATGTAGAGTCCTTTTTATGGGTGTGTAGCATGCCATACTTATAAGGAGGAGGCTACAATGAATTTAGGAATATTTCTATTTCTTGAGTTCGAATTGGGCTATAGATTCTAGTATTATGATACTTCTCTAATTCCTGGATTCCTCGCGTTTTAGGTCATGCCTCCTCGGATATCTAATTTTCGTAGAAACTCTACTGGAACTTCTGTTCCACCTGAGGAGAATGTGGAGGCTTGCCCTGTTTATGGAGTGCAGATCCAGTCTAGGCTCCTTGCTCCTCACTGTGCTTCCCCACGTGGAGTTCCACTGATCACTACTAGTCCTCCCTGGACTTCATAGTCTGGTGATACTTATGCTCAATAACCTCAGGGATATATCTCTAATGCATAGTTTTGTTAATCTATTCATACGCTTACTTAGTTGGTGGCATTGCAGTTTCGTTAGTTTAACAGTGTTGATTCTGTTGCTCATTCACTTGAGGTCACTCAGGTTGGCTAGTTTATGAGGTTAAATCCTCCAACCTTTACAGGTTCTAAGGTTGAGGAGGATCCTCGGGGATTCATGGATGAGATAGAGAAGATATTCAGGGTGATGCATACTAGTAATTTTGAGGGTGTAGAGCTTGATGCATATCAATTGAAATATATAGCTTATCAGTGGTAGGAGGGGTGGAAATATATGAGGGGTAATGTGGCATGGATACACAACACTTTCAATGCTTAAACTACGAATTTATGCATGAACTTAGGGTATCTTTTGGATATGATGCACTTTGGTATGAATTTCAGGTTAAACAAGTTTACAACAGTGATTGAATGATAAGAGAAGAAAAAGACCTGAAAAAGACCAACTCTGATCAGTATACGAGTCATTATCTGAGTCATAACCAATCGATACGATTTGTATGCTGAGTCATGTGAGTAACAAAACCAAAAACCAAATTGAGGAGCCAAGTATGAGGAAGATACGACTCAAGTACCTAGTCGTAAGCCAGGGTAAAAGTAGTATGTGCAAGTCGTGAGCATAACAGAACGTGAGCTACTATCTAGGAGTTAAAGTGTCAAAGTTATAAGATTTGGACGTCTTAGTATGACTCGTATAGGGATGTCGTATATAAACTAGTGTTCAAGACATGAAAAGACTAAAGTCCCAGGTGGATACGGATGAAGGAAATAAGTTGTACACTAAGGTACGATTCGTAAGCAAAAGTCATATGATGAATAGAGAGTTGAATCCTTTAGAACATCAGACACTAGAGCGGATATGATAAGTCAGGATACGTGGCATGACCCGAGGATACCCCCTAGTCACGACAATGGTGATTACGGTCACAAGTGACCACAAGCTAATTCATGATTTGGTATCTGCTGTAAGCACTTAATTAAGTAACAAAATACATATTTGCGGAAGTAAAATGTCAATGCTATATGGTTTAAATAGTGATAAGATAATGTAAAACTAGATACTGAAATAAATATCAAAACATGTCTAAGACATCTGATTAACCAACGTACTATTTAATAGACTGACTGCATGTCTGAAAGCCTCTAAACTGAATAAAAGGAGTTGATGGGACAGTTCCCAACTAAATCCAACCAAACTAACTAAAAGGAAATGCAGAAATACTGAAATAACATAACTGGTCCACGACATATGAGGACTTACCACAACTGGTACTGTTCATAAGCTAAGATTTCTAAGCCTAGTCAGGAAATTGAGCGTCCGAACCTATGATATAAGGCATCATAGTGTGAAGAAAAGTATGCAATCGGTACTTTGAATGTACTGGTATATGAATGCGATCGGTACTTTGAATGTACTAGTATATGAGATGAGGTTAGGATCAAATTCATAGGTTCATGTGCATAGAATACTAACTGACTGAATAGCATGAGATAATGACTGACAAAATAATATAAGATAAAGCCTGACTGGATAACATGAGATAACTGATGCATAAAATGCATGAAAGCTGTAAAATCTGAGAATGCATGACCAAACATATTACATGATACAAAAATAGTCTGTATATTAAAATACTGAAATCTTGTAACTGAATAACTAATGAACAGTATGCTATGGTCAAGAAACCTGAACTGAATTCAGTACTAAATACTGAACTGAGATTGTAGGAGGTATCATCTAACTGGCATGCCATAATCTGAGCTGTTTGGGGTCAAACCTGTAACCCCAGTTTGAAGGGTGTCAGTACCATGCCACAGGTACGAACAATAGTTGTGTTGATCCACTAAACTAATATACTGAAGGAATAATGAGTCACCCTTAACTAGAAGGTGCTCTAATGATAAATATGTTATCCTCAACTGGAAGATAAACACTTTATCAACCCGTAACTACCAGGTTGATATCTCTAACCTACACTGGCTTCGTAGTTCTGGAACTCTGGGACTGTTACTAAAGGTCACACCCTCTACTGGCAGGTGAGCCCCTATCCCTGGTTTGCTCGATATTAAATCCTATTCCTAACTAAATGATAATGAATTACTGTACTGAACTAAGCTTAACTGAACAAATAAATGATCATGATAAAACACTCATGGTTTATCTAAAACCATACTGAAGATACTAAAATCTATAAACAACCAAGTATCGGGTGTTCATAACCCTCCAGTACTGAATTAAAATATCAATAAGACCATGTAAAGGTTTAAATCCCATAATAAGGGATTATTGCTCAAAACACAACATTTTGACATTTCATCAAACAAATGAGAGTCGTGAATTTAAGCATGGGAATGGGTAAAACATGTGATTGAAAACATAGTTACAATACTAAAACCATGAATTAGGGATTTAAGATGAGGATTTCAATGCTCAAATTATATATGGGCTCATTCTAATGAAAAACACTTGAAACATAACTTGTAATCAAAATCAATAACAATTTCATGTAGACAATTCATCATAAACATGTAAAAGCTCATAATTTCATATCAAAAGGGGATTGTTGGACTCCATGGATGGAAAGGGCCCCTGGATTAACATCACACATAACTTAAACCTTAAATCTTGAAAGAGAAACACAAATCCTTAAGCTTCCTTAAAGGTTCTTGGATTTGGGAACTTGATTTCTTGGTTTTCTTGAAGAGGAGGTAGTTGAATTTGATGAACTTGCAGAATGATTGTGGTTAGTTTTTGAGAGGAACATTGGGGGAAATGGCATGTAATGGCCTAACCGACATTTTAATTCATGTTTTTACAAATTGGATTGAGGGAAAAAGACTCAATTGCCCCTCAGACAATAAATTCGCAACTGGAACACTAATTAGAAAGGCCTCGTGATGCGGTATGTGTCTCATCACTATAAGCAGCATGACATGATGCTATCACAGTGAGCTGCTAGAATCGAAATCCAAACATGACCCAATCCTTGTTTGAAAAATCTGAAACTTCCCCGAGACATTCCCCTTACACCCCTGAACATGAATTAACTTAAAAATATTTGTCTCAATGTCAGGAAGACCTATTTAAAAATCCTTGAAGTTAAGAGGCCAGAAATAAGACTAAGTTCCAAACACTTAGTGAAATTTTAAGGCTTAAAGCCTCTTATACATACAACTAGGAGCTGAACTGAGCTAGGAAAAGTATGGGGTATTACAATATATCCCCCTTGGGAACATTCTTCTTCGAATGAGACTTATTAGGCTGAGTGTTCTAAAAAAACTGAGGTCATATACTGAACATGCATTACTGAAAGCATGATTACATGACTGAGTCTAAAACCTTATACGTGAACTAAATAGCATGAACTGTACTGATTTTCTTGAATATATGCAATGACATGATAATGGTTATAAGGATGAGATAGAAACAAGAGAGTAATCTTATGAGTAACCATTACCTTAGGATGGATCTAGTTTTGTGAAGAAAAGTTGAAAGGTTTAAGACATGAAAACTCGGGGTATTACAACATCTCCCCTTGGGATCATGCATCCCCTGAATGATATTGACTTGTTTGAAATACCAATGAAAGACTGAGATAATGTATGGGGCACTTATGAACTGAATGATGACTGAATACCTGAATTTGGAAGATGATGCATGAACTAAACTGAATTCAAAATTTACATAGATGTGAACAAACTATCTCTAGGAACTTGTTGTCTGACTACTAAATTGAATTACTGGCCACACAAACTGAATTATACTAAAAACTTATACTCAACTGGAGTATTTTTTCAACACTCTTTCTAAGAAGTTATAATAACAGTAGAAAGCAAAGAACTTGGGTATGATCTGAATAAAATATATGAGTAAGGGCTCTTTATAAGGCCATAACTCTATAACAGGGAACATAGGTCTATGAAACATAAACTGGAATTGCTATGCCTTAGATAATACAACAGCTACTCTCAAGATTAGACATACTCCTTAAATACTCCCTTAACTATACATTCTGCTTCAATACCGTACTTCACTTGAGGCTATTGAAAAAAATGTTCATATGGGCACTGATAACTCTATCTACTGAAGTCCAAGCTGAACTGAATTCCCTCACTATATTCAAGCTTACTTGAATCTACAAAATGCACCCATAACACTGTAATACTAGTTGGAATCATAAATTCAATTCACCCTACATTTTCACAACTTCTCATAACAATAATAAGTCTCCTTACCAATTCAACATCTAATTTCAACCTCTTATTAGGAATGCACTAATGCATAATGCACCTATCCACTTATATACACCAAAATGACATTCAAGCCTATCATCATAACCATACGTTGACTTCTAGACAAACAACCTATCAAAGTATCTTTTCTGTACTCTCTAATACTTCTGTCATTAACAAATTTTATGCACTATTCTTAAGAAAATCATACACAAATCTTCAACGAACCATGACATATATCAATAACTTATCCTCAATCTTACATTACACTTACAAAATTAGCTAAAATAAGCATACAATAATTATTTTCCAACATGAAAGATTTACTCTCTACCATTCAAACAATTGTTCATCACCACTACTATATCATAAGGAGAGGTCACTGAAAGGCTAGAGCATGAGGACCTGAAGCATGAAAGAATACCATGCATAACTTGGACGCTTAACTGAGGCATAAGGAATAGAGTATCCACGGCCTGGATTCATTGTAGAGATAAAATCAAAGGATCTACTTGACATAATTTGAATTTTGCTGGTCATTAAAAACGTAGCATGAGTACTAGAACTAAACATAATGTAAAGCATGAGTACATGAGTCGTGAGCTGCATGGCCTGAGTTTGGAGTTCATAAATATCATGGAATATGATTCGTATAGCTGAGCAAACTGGAACTCCTTATACTAAGAACTGGAAGCATACCTAATTCTATGGAAGATTCCTGAATTTGAGCTATGGTCAGGGAACTTACATGTAAGGAATGAATATATATCATGATAACTGAAGTATAAATACTGAAATAAGAATAGGTTAGGAATCATCCTCTCTTACTACTATTCTACAACATACTGGCATTACTATTGGAATATGAGAGCCTGAATTGGTTTCGTATTCTATCATCTCCTCATTTGCTATAAGCCATCATACTAAGTCTGCGGGACCCTTTTTGATAAACTCTAAACAGAACTGCAACCACTTTACTGTAATGTTTGGAAAATGAAAATGTTCATCAGTAAAAAATTCACCTTGAAAGACTACAATTGAAAGTATAAAACCTATTGCTAATACTCCCTTCTCACATACAACTAATAACTTTTTATAGCCCTAATAGTCATCATGTAATTACTTAAACATTGACTAGCTTAGGATCTTCATAAGTACTGCCACATCTTGTGAATTTACCATTAGACCTGAACATCCGACATCATCATCCTATATCCCTAACTTAGCTGGTAAGAGCATCAATTACTATATTACTAGACCTATTCAAACTTAGCAACTCAAGGGTACTATATAAGCACAACCCAACTATCACATTTAGCTCAAATTGTTGCATATACTATTTCAAGCCTACTGATTCACCTTTCATACAACTAACCATATGGATATAAAATCTACTAAACTCTGATAACACTATCCCTACTTTACTACTGCTAAACTTCCTGGTCAATGATTCTAACTCTAGATCATATGTTGTCATAGGATTCTGAGAAGGGATTTGAAAGAACATCCCTTAGATATCATCTTTCTTGCTCTAGGATATGAAATGATCTAACTCCTAACCACTAGGTTACCACCCCTCCAATTAATGACTGATTCATTCAAAAACTGAATCTGAACAACTCTATTTCTATCAGCAACTAAGTAATAACATGAGTGGAGCCAATCTACGTTGAGAATGATATCAAAATCAGTTATCGCTAACTCTATAAAGTCAACTAAGGTGACTTTCTGGGATACTTATGACTGGGCAGTTTCTGTATACCCACTTAGCTATAATGGATTTACCCACTGGGGTAGAAACTTAGAAAGGTTCTTCTAATGTTTAGGGATTGACACTGAAATTAACGGCCATATAAGGAGTCATAAAAGAAAGTGAAGCTCTAGGGTCTAATAAAACATAAAAATGAAGATAAAAGACCTGTAATGTACCCACAACCATATCAAGGAAACTTTCCTGATCATATCGGGACTGGAGTGCATACAACCTATTCTTATGCTGCCCACTGGTGGTACTGGAAGTAATGCCCTACTGGGTCGAGCAACTGGCTAGGACTTGGGAACGATTGTTCTGAATATGCTGACCCACCTGTGGGCATTCTCTGACTTTTTGGCCTGTCTTTCCACATCTAAATCACACACCATTACCAGCCTTACATACACCCTGATAATTCCTACCACACCTCCGATAGAGTGGATTAGTATGACCATTGTTCATGCTACCCTGGGGCCTAGGGTCTAGCACTCTATCCCAATTATCATTCTTGAACTTTGGAACTAGCACACTAGCTAAAGAAAGAGCTGGGGCTGATGATTTTTGAAGGATCTGGGAATGGTTACCACTCTCGGACCTTGACTTAAAACTACCTGTCCTATCCCTCTTATTCTCTCTCTCTTTCTCCCTATGCTTCTCCTTCTTACTCTATTGAGCATGCGCTATAATCCTATATAGGACAACAAATTTTTGATCATTCTGAACAACTGCTGAATAAGTTAAGGTAGTAAAAGTATCTCAAAATTTGGCATGAGAGATATGCTTATTCAAGGGATCTTCCTGAATAGGCGGATTTACAGCCTACTTTCCATTCCTTCTTCTGCTATTTTTTTTTGGAAGGCATTTTCTATAACTAAAAGAAAGGATAAGTTAGAAAAAATGTTTAAACAGAGCTCATGCTTATTCGCACAACATGAATACTGAAAGAGAGAAAACTTTTCCTAAAATGTCTTGTAGCCTCTTGTCCATAAGTGTGGCGCGATTCACACACATTCACAAAACTCTACTCATTATGGCTTTTAGACTCCCTAGGAAACTATAAAACTTTTCATTTTGATACCAACTTTTTTTTAGGATCCGAGGCTACCCCCTATTCGTGAAAATAGTGCTTACGGTCATAAATGACCATAAGCTAACCCATGAGTTTGTACCTATTATGAGCACTAAATAAAGTAACAAAATCCATATGTATGGAAGTAAACTATCAACAACATAAGGTTTAAACACTAATAAGATAATGTAAAATAGGATACTGAAATATGTATCAAAACCTGTCTGAAACATCTAATAAAACCAACTAACTATCTACTCGACTGATTGCATATCTAAAAACCTTTAAATTGAGCAAAAAGAGTTGATGGGACAGCCTCAACTAACTCCAACTAAACTAACAAAAGGGAAATGCAAAAATATTGAAATAACATAACTGGTCCTCCACATATGAGGACTCACCACAACTGTTGCTTCTATTAATAAGATAAACTGTCTAAGCGCGGTCAGGAAACTGAGCATTCAAAAATGATATAAGACATCATAGCACAAGGAAACATATGCGATCAGTACTTTGAATGTACTGGTATATGAGATGAAGTTAGGTTCAAACGCATAGGTTTATGTGCATGAAATGCCGATTGACTAAATAGCATGACATAATGACTAACTGAATAACATGACATAATGAATGACTGAATAACATGATATAACTAATGCATAAAATGTGTGAAAGTTGTAAAATCTTAGAATGCATGACCAAGCATATTACATGATTCTGAAATAGTCCATAAACTTAAATACTGAAATCTGGTAATTGAATAACTGATGAACAGTATGACATGGTCAAGCAAACGAGAACCAAATTCTGTGTTGAATACTAAACTAAAATTATGGAAGGTATCATCTAATCGACATGCCCCAATTTGAGATAATTAGGGTCCAACCTGTAACCCTAGTTGGAATGATATTAGTACCGTGCCACAAGTACTAACAATGGCTGTGTGGATCTACTACACTAATGTCTTGAGGGACTAATGAGTCACCCTCAACTAGTAGGTGCTCTAATAAGCTGTGTGTTACCCTCAACTAGTAGGAAAATACTTTATCAATGCTCAACTGGCTGGTTGATATCTCTAACCTATGCTGGCTATTTGGTTTTAGAACTCAAGGATTGCTACTAAAGGTCACATCCTCTACTCGTAGGGGAGACTCAATCCTTGGGTTCGCTAGGAGCTAAATCCTACTCTCAACTGAAGGACACTGAATTACTGGACTAAACTAAGCTTAATTGAACAAATAACTAATCATGATAACTAAATGGATTACAATGCTTATGGTTTATCTAAACTCGTACTAAAGATACTTAAATCATGTCGACAACTAAGCATAAGGTGTTCATAACCCTCCAGCACTGAATAAAAATATCAATAAGGACATGTAAAGCTTTAAAACCCATAATAAAGGATCATTGCTCAAAACCCAACATCTAGACATTTAATCAAATACATGGAAGTCATGAATTTAACCATGCGAATGGGTAAAACATGTGATTAAAAACATAGTTACAATACTAAAACCATGAATTAGGGATTTAACATGAGGATTTCAATGCTCAAATCATATAAGGGCTCATTCCTTCAAAAAACACTTGAAACATAACTTGTAATCAAAATCAATAAAAATTTCATAGGGACAATTCATCATAAACATGTAAAAATTGATAATTTCATATCAAAAAGATTCTTGAACTCCATCAGTGGAAAGCGCCCATGGATGAACATCACGCATACCTTAAATCTTAAATCTTGAAATAGATACACAAATCTTTAAGCTTTCTTAAAGTTTCTTGGACTTGGGACCTTAATTTCTTAGTTTTCTTGAAGAGAAGGTAGTTGAATTTGATGAACTTAGGGAATGATTAGCGTTTATTTTTTAGAGGAAAATTGGGGAAAAATGGGCATATAATGCCCTAACTAATGTTTTAATTAATGATTTTACAAATTGGATTAAGGGGAAAAGACTCAATTTCCCCGCAGATAATAAATTCATAATTGGAACGCCGATTAGAAGTGAAGTGAACCATGATGTGCTGAGTGTCTCATCACTATAAGCAGCGTGATGTAATACTATAACAGTGAGCTACTAGAATCGAAATCCAAACACGACCCTATCCTTGTCTGAAAAATCAAAAACTTCCCCAAAACATGCTCCCTTCACCCCTAAACATGAATTAACTAAAAAATCTACATCTCAGGATCGAGAAGACCCATTTAAAAATCCTCGAAGTTAAGAGGCCAAAAATAAGACTAAGTCCCCAACACTTTGTTAAATTTTTTGGGTTCAAGCCGCTTATACATGTAACTAGGAGATGAATTGAGCTAGGAAAAGTATGGGGTATTATAGTATGACTCGCAAGTTGAGGATACTAGTGAAGATCGAGTTGTATCAATTGTCGACTTAACTTTACCTTTCCTATTTTTAATAGGATTTTTATGTTATTTTGAGATACTTTAAATACCGTAGGGTTTATCTTTTATTAGGTTTCACATTTTGACATTCTCTTATGCGCTATTACACACTATTACTCACTACTATATTTTTCTTGAGATTTTAGGGTTTTATTCATTTAAAGACTTTGGAGTTTATTCATCTTATTCTTTTGAAATCTATTTTATGTGTTCTTTATTAATAATTATGGTTTCTTGCACAAACATGAGCGACTAATCTCCTTAGCTAGGGTTGTGGGAACCATGGCGGATTAGCTACGTTGAGGAAGTATGAGACACTATTATTTTACGGTTTTTGTGTGTATCATAATTCTTCTTCATAATAATTAAACTCATAGCATCTACAAATGCTTGAGATTGCCTGTATTCGCATCTATTCGATAACTAAAAAGCTTGAAATTAGGAAAAAAAGATTAAGATAGTGATTTGAGGTGTGATAACAAAGCATTCCATCATGTCACTTAATCCTAACCCGATAAGTTTAACTGAGGCCATAGCAATGGGAAACAAAGCAACACCATGATACGATAACTAAGTAAAAAGTGTGAAATTTATCTTCTAGCTAACCGAACACTTAATAATACTTATCTTATAGGCTTTGCATGCAGAATAATAGAATAATTGGGTGGATCACAAGAAATTTATGCAATTGAGAAGCCAGGTAGAACACAGACCTAACATTCATCTCATATTGATTTCAACTCAAAAGCAGTCAAGAGTTATTTACTATTTGTGATTGATAACAAAATCCCTATTTACTTTCCAGCACTACTCATGGATTACATCAAGGAAAGCAACTGCTCACGTTTTTCCTGTAGGATCAAACCCATCCTTGTTGGGTTACTATATTTGCAATCGACTGCATTATACTTGTAGTTGAGGTATAGTTTTAGGAAACATCAAATTTTGACGCCGTTTCTGGGGAAAGTGCAACGTTCTTCAGTTGGATGTAGGGGTTATTCCAAAAAAATTTAGGAGAAGTTTGAAAATTTTTAGATGTAGCAAAGAATAAAATTTTATTATAACTTGCTGGTTGATGTGGGAAGCTTAGATGAGTAGTAGATCAGCGTGCCTATGGCAGGAAATTTTCTATTTTTGACTATGATTGTTGGATATTGAAGTATTTCTAATGTATTGAAAGATTTTGATTCTATTTTGATTTTTACTTTGTGATTGATGAAACGTTGCTGACTTTTGAAATGTTATTCTCAAAATTGGTGTTAACTTTTTGCTGAAAAGAATTGAAAATGTTTAAAATATTGAACCCTCTTGAAATTTTTGTTCAAGTGTGTGATTTGTATATCTGTGTAAAATTGTCGAGTATTTGATAATGGAGGGATAGTACAATTTGGGACAAAAAAATTGCATAGTTGGATAACTTATACATAGTAATGTAGCACTGTGCAAGTGTGTGTCAGGTTTACTGAGTTCACGATGGTGCTGAAATCTAGAACTTTCCTAGTTTCTTTTACCTTGGTCTAGGATGGTTAAGTAGGAAGTGATCATAGGTCCTTTTTGTATGAGTCCACATAAGCTTAAAATGCCCTAACCAAAGGAATAAATCCCCTTGATCCAAATATTTGAGTCTTTATAGACCAATTTTTCTTTTTACACTTATCACCTTCCCATTTTACTTACAATGAACCTATTTTACCCTTGGTCCTCTTGTGGACACTGTGCACCTCAACTCAGGCAAATTGCCTAAGTTGAGGGTGGCTATTATAGGGGTGCATAAGAGGAAAATGAGTATGAAGATAATGGGTAGAAGAGAAATAGTTAAAACATGGGCAGATGTGATAAAAAGAAAGAAACAAATGTGAAATGTATAGCAAAAGAAAATGAATAAGAAAAATAACTGATAGAAAGCCACACCTGATCCAACTGGAATATGCTTAAAAGAAAAAAGGGAGACATAAGGGTGAAATAAAATAAGGCAAAAGTAGTGGACCCCGAGAAAAGCATAGTGTCCAGGAGGCTTAGTCACTAAATTGTAATGCCCCGAGTCTGTACCCCATATGCTACAGGTGCTCATAATCCTGAAGGACCTCAAGCTAACCCATGACTGGTACCTACTGTAGTAACTAAATAATAATGCTGTAAATAAGCAAAAATTAGGTAGAAAATTTCCATAAGGTTCAATACTGAAATAAAATTGAACACGGTATAACAATACAAAAACTAAAACATGTGCCTAAAAATACTGTAGTTTGAAAAAGAATCTAAGCTGTATGAAATGTGGAATTGATGGGACAAGTCCCCAACTAACTCCAGCTACTGAAATAAACTAAAATTCTAAAATAATAATCATGTCCTCGAACTATGAGGACTTACCACTAACTCTGACAGCTAAAAATTTGTAACTACAAGGGATGATCGGGAGCCCGTGTATCTGAACCTATGATATAAAACATCATAGCGCAAAACAAATAAATGTGTTAGTACTTGGAATGTACTGGTATACAAAGTGAGGTAGGCTAAAATGTATGGGTCGATATGCATGAGCAATACTGATTGAGTAACATGAATGTAACTAAATGAAAGTACATGCATGAATACGTAAGTTGTAATTGAGATCGTGATAACACTGGATACTGAGCCTGAATATTGATTAACTAATATCTGAGTCTACTGATACTGAATTACTGATAACTGAGTGACTATTTCTGACAGTCTTAAATATAGAACTATGCTGATTTTCGTACTGAGTTGAGTGACTGTATCTGACAGTACTGAATCTGTAGAACTAACCTGAGTTCTATACTGAGATTGGAACAGAAACTGAGACTTTGGGATATAATCATCTAACCGACATGCCCTTTTTTGAATAGATTGGGTTCTTACCTATAACCCCAGTTGGAAAGGCATCAGTACCATGATACGGGTAAAGACAAGTCGAGTCACCCTCATCTGACAGGTGCTCTGAACAAGAATAGTGGTACCCTAAAATGGTAGGTAGATCACCTCATCAACCCTCAACTAGCAGGTTGATGTATCAACCTACACTGGCTACGTAGTTCTGGAACACAAGGACTGCTTTTAAGGATCACACCCTCTACTGGAAGGTGAGTCCCCATCCTTGGGTTCACTCGATGCTGAATCCTACTCCCAACTGAATAGACCCTGAACTATTTCTAAACGGTTGTAAGATGGATTGAACTGATACTGATCATACTATTTAACTAAACTGAACTAAGTTCACTGAGTTCAATGGACTGATGGAATACTACTGAATTCTATTAACTGACTGAGTACTACTGAGTTTTCCTAAGTTCTATAACTGACTGAATTCTACTCATCATGACATAGCTGAATACTATTCTATAACTAACGCTGGATCTAGGCATACAACTAAATTGTCAGGTATTAAATATCCCCAGGACTCAATAGCATAAAAAGCAAATCACTGCATGACTTTAGTAGCATAACGGTACTAGCTTACTGACAGTACATTCACTTAGGTATTTCTGTCAAACACTTGATATAAATTGGGCGTGTGCAAGATTAACTTAACATGATAGCATGTTATGCTTAGGCTAGTCAATTCAAATAGGCATTTTGACAAACACTTGAGAAGCATGGGTATTTCACATATCAATACACATGTAGTACTATCATGAATTCTACATTTAATTTGCTGCTCAAGAATTTAACATGAAGTTCACAAAGTTCAATTCATAATTAACTAATTTTCATGAAAATTGGGGCAACTCATGGAGTTAGATCACCATTAATATCATAATCATGAATACATTTATGATCTAACAAAAAATCCATGAAATCAATTAACTTAAATTTTAAAAGAGTTTCTTGGACTTCAAGGGTGGAAGGATACACTTGGATGAACACTTCACATACCTTAGTGCCTGAATTCTAAAAGATTGGTGGTGGGTTTTGAGTTCTTGATTTAAAATTGATCCCCTTAGGGTTTCTGTTCTTGAGAAATTTGAGAATAATGAATGAATTTAGCCTCTAAAGGGGCTTAATCTCGTGTTTTGGGGGCTGATAAACATGGGAAAATGACCTTATTACCCTTGAGGACGCAACTTTTTAATGACTAAAAACTAAATTGTCGACGCGCAGACCGATGCGATACGTCATTGGATTCAACATGATAGCCAACACACTATATCGAGTCCCCATCGGTTCACTAGAAATTACCATTGGGAGCCAAGGAAAATATTGATCGATGCAACGGCCGATACGCCACACCGAGGTCGCGTTGATACCCTATTTTGGATTCTGAAACGTGGTTGAAATGAGGTCCAAAAAATGAAAAACTTATCCGGGAATACATACTGATATTCCTGATCATGAATTAACCTAAAGATTGACATTTTAAGGTCATAAAGGTCGTGAAATAGAGTTGCCAACTTATGAAGGCCAAAATGACACTAAGTTGAATACTTAGCTAAATTTTTCTAACTCTGAGACCCCTTAGCAATATTAAAAGACTGAGTTGAGATTAGGATTTTGCGGGGTCTTACAATATCTCCCTTGGGAACATATGTCCTTGAGTGAGACTGAATAATCTGAGAATACTGATAGCCCTGATTTAAACACTGGACATGCACAACTGAAGCATGATTCTATGACTGAAATTACTGATATACTAAATTATCATACTAAAGATGCATATTTGATGTATGAGTACATAGCTGAACATGATTCATTAATGCTTGATTGTGATTAGTGATAAGCTGAAATTATATATTGAACATGTATGTCTGATGCATGAGTACATGACTGAACTAATTCGTGAATGCATGACTGAGTATACATCATTAATTGGTACTACGTTGGTAGGTATATCTGAATATGAGACTGATTAATTCAAAGGAAAACTATTGTCTTGGGCTGAGTTTGAGTTTGCAAAGAAAAGGTGAGGGTACTTGGTCCGTATGTCTGCATCTGCCTCCCAAGTAGCTCCCTCAACATACTGATTCTGCCAAAGAACATTGACTGGAGGAACTTCTTTGTTCCTAAGTCTGTGAATCTGATAGTGAAGAATTTTGACTGGAATCTCTTTATAAGAGAGGCTATTCTGAATATCTATGCCCTCAATAAGGACTGCAACCGCTGGGTCACCTATGTATTTGTTTAGTAAGGAGACATGGAACACTGGATGCACTGAAGCTAAATCTGAAAGCAACTCAAGCTCGTAAGCTACCTTTTCGAAATGGCTAAGAATTTGGTAAGGAACGACGTATCAGGGATTGAGTTTCCCCTTCTTTCCAAACCTCTTCACTTCTTTCATAGGAGAGATTTTCAAATACACAAAATCACTAATCTGTAACTTGAGATCCTTTCTGCATACATCTGAGTATGATTTCTATCTTAAGCCTTTGCCTAATCAACTGTACTTTTTCTAAGGTATCAAATAACAAGTCAGGCCCTACTACTGCGGCCTCACCCACTTCAAACCAATGAATGGGAGATCTACACCTTCTCCTATAAAGTGCCTCAAACAGAGTCATCTAAATGCTAGAATGATAGCTATTGTTATATACGAATTCAATCAAATACAAGTGGTCATCCCAGCGACCTTTAAAGTCTATTTCACATGCTCGTAGCATATCTTCTAAAGTCTGAATGATCTTTTCTACTTGACTATCTGTATGAGGATAAAAAGCTGTACTGAGGTAAACTTGGGTACCAAGACCCTTTTGGAATGCCTTCCAGAAATGAGAGGTGAACTGGGTACCTCTATCTGAGATAATGGACAATGGAAAAAGTTGTAATCTGAACTCTCTAATATAGAGTTTGGTGTAATCCTCAGCTGAATAAGAGGTATGGACTGGTAGAAAATGAGCTGATTTGGTTATCCAATCTATAATAACCCAAACTAAATCATGTTGGTGATGAGTATGAGGCAAACCCATCATAAAGTCCATGTTCACTTCTTCCCACTTCCAGGTGGGAATGCTAAACTCCTGGATAGATCCACTTGGCTTTTGATGCTCGATCCTATCCTGCTGATATGTTGAGCACTTAGCCACATACTCTGCAATGTCTTTCTTCATCCCACTCCACTAATAGATCTCTAGCAAATCACGGTATATCTTTGTAGCCCCTGGATGAATAAAGTAGCATGCTCCATGCGCTTCTGTAGGAAGTCATTGCCTCAAGTCATCTATATCTGGTACATATAGTCGACCTGGACAATACAAAACACCATCTCCCCCTTGGGATAAGACCTCTACTTTTTGATCTCTGATTGATTCCTTCAATATGAAGAGACTGGGATACCTATCCTGCTTTTTTTTTACCTCGTAAACTAGGGATGATTCTGAACTACTCTGAACCCATACACTACCTTCTGCTGAATCGACAAAGCAAACACCTAGTCAGGAAAGCTAATGAACTTCCTGAACTAACTTCTCCTTATCATCCTCCACATGAGAAACGCTACCCATAGACATCCTACCAAGAGAATCAACCACTACTTTGGATTTACCCAAATGATACATGATGCTCATATCATAGTCTTTTAATAGCTCCAACCACTTTATATGGTGGAGGTTTAGGTGTTTCTAAGAGAACACATACTGGAAGCTCTTATGATCTATGAACACATCAATGTGAAATCCATACAAATATTGCCACCAAATCTTTAAGGTAAATACTACTGCTGCAAAATATAGATCATGAGCAGGATAGTTCTTTTTATGGGGTTGAAGCTGTCTAGAGGCGTAGTATATAACCTTACCTCTCTGCATCAAAACACACCCCAAACCATCTTTGGAGGCATCATAATATACCACAAACCCTTCTCAACCATCTGGTAGGGTCAAAACTTGGAGCTGTAGTGAGTCGTATCTTCAACTCCTGAAAACTTTTTTCACAAGAATTTGACCACTGGAATTTGACTTTCTTCTGAGTCAATCTAGACATAGGGGATGCAATATATGAAAATCCCTAAAAAAACCATCAGTAATAGCCAGCCAAAAAAAGAAACTCCTTATATCTGATAGAGAGATGGGTCTAAGTCATTTTCTCACTGCTTCAGTCTTTTGGGGATCAACTCTAATGCCATCACTAGAAATGATATATCCAAGGAAATCTACTAACCTAAGCCAAAATTTACACTTATTGAATTTAGAGAATGGCTGATGGTTTTTGAAAGTCTGCAATACTATTCTGAGATGGTCTGCATAATCATGATCATTGGGGAGTAGACAAGAATATCATCTATGAAGACTATGACAAACATGTCCAAGTACTTCTTGAACACAAGGTTCATCAAGTCCATTAAGACTACAGGGGCATTGGTAAGACTAAAGGACATGACTAAAAATTTAAAGTGACCATACCGAGTTTTGAAGGCTATTTTAGGGATTTCATATTCTCTGAATCTGAGATGATGATAGCCTGATCTGAGGTCTATTTTAGAAAAGTAACTGGCACCTTAAAGTTTTTCAAACAAGTCATAGATTGTAGGAAGTGTATACTTATTCTTGACCGTGACTTTATTTAGCTGATGATAATCAATACATATTCAGAGAGAACTGTCTTTCTTATGTATGAATAAAATTGGTGCGGCCCACGTGGACACACTAGGTTTGATAAATCCCTTATCTAGGAGATCTTTTAACTATTCTTTTAATTCCCTGAGTTCTGTTGGAGCTATTTTATATGGTAGAATAGATATGGGCTGAGTATCTGGAAGAAGGTCTATTCCAAAGTCGATTTCCTTTTCGAGAGGAACTCCAAGAAGATCTTCTGGAAACACATCTAGGAATTCACATGCTACTGACACTGATTCAAGAGTAGGGGTTTCTGAACTAGAGTCCAGGACTCAAATGAGATGGTAGACACATCTCTTAGATATTATTTTCTCACCCAAAGGTAAGAAACAAGATGACCCCCAAGTGCTAAAGTACTACCCCTCTATTCTTAGATGGGCTCATTCAGAAACTAAAACTGGACAATTCTATTTTTGCAGTCGAATAAGGCATAGTAGGAATGAAGCCAATCTATGCTGAGAATAACATCAAAATTAGTAGTCCCTAGTTTGACTAAGTCTGCTGAAGTTACTTTCTTAGATATCATAACTGGAAAGTTCCTGTATACCTACTGGGCTATGATAGATTTACCCACTGAGGTAGATACTGAGAAAGGCTTTGCTAAAATTTCAGGACTGACTCTAAAATCAACGGCTATATATGGAGTAACAAAGGACAATGAAGCTCCTAGATCTAGCAAAACATAAATATGTAAATGGAAAACTTGTAACATACTAGTGACCACATCAAGAGAACTTTACTAATCCTATCGAGACTGAAGAGCATAGAGTCTATTTGGGCGTTGTCCAATGGTGGCACTGGAAGCGGCACCTTGCTGATTCGGGTGACCTGACTCAACTGAGTGATGGTTATACTGACCTTGAGAACCTGAATGGGGACAATCTATGACTCTGTGTCCTAGCTTACCACACCCAAGACATATATCATTGCTTGCTCTGCGGACACCCTGGTGATTTCTACCATATTTTTGGCAAAGAAAATTGGTTTAGGCGCTGCTGACACTACCCTGGGGTTTAGGGCCTGGTTTCCTATCTCTATTGCTGTCTTTAAATTTTGTCACTAGAGCACTGACTGAGGACAGAGCTGGAACTATGGATTTTAGCTAAAGCTGAGTATGATTCCCACCCTCTAACTTAGGCTGAGTAAAGTTAAAACTACTTATCCTCGCTCTCTTATTCTCCCTATTATTAGCCTCTTCTTTATGCTAAGTATGGACCATGAGCCTGTATATGTCTATATCCTTAATCAATATTGTGGTCCTACACTCCTTGACCACACTATTAGACACCCCCGTCACAAACTTACTCCTCCTAAATCTGCTATCTGCCACCACATAATGAGAATATCTAGCTAATTGAGTAAACTTAAGAGAATACTCTTTCACTATCATATTGCCCTACTTCAGATTTATAAACCCCAAAACCTTCACTTTCCTCAACTCCAATAGAAAGAACCTATCCATAAAAATAGTGGTAAACTACTCCCATTCTATGGGCCCTATATCAGTGGACCTCTCTGCTTTCTACTATTTTAACCATGAGTGGGCCATATCCTACAACTGATATATGAGCAACTCAATGCTCTTAATAGTGGTCACCCCCATAATCTCAGTAACTTTGTGCACCTGATCAAGAAACTCCTGAGAGTCCTCATCTAACTTAGACCCAGTAAAAGATAAAGAGTTCATTCCAGTATTGGTCCCTACGTTGACCAGAACAGCAGCTAAACATTCATTCTAGGCTGTAATAGAATGAACTAGGGTGGTGAAAGCTACTTTGAATTCAATATGGGAGATATGTTCGTCCGGAGGATCTGGCTGGACAGGATGGGGTTCTAGCTGGTCTCTTGTTCCTCTTCCCTTAGTCCTCCTTGGAGGCATATTCTATAAATGAAAGAGAAATTTGGATTAGATAGGGAGCTTAACTGGATCTCATGCTCACTTGCACGACATAAGTACTGAAAGAAAGGAAACTTTTCATAAAACACCTTGTAGTCTCCTGTCCATAAGTGTGGCGCGCTACACACCCATGCACAAGATTCTACTAGATGCGGATTTTAGACTTCCTAGGACTCTATTGAACCTTAGGCTCTGATACCAAGTTTGTAATGCCCCGAGTCTGTATCCCGGCTACTACACGGTGCTCATAATCCAGAAGGGCCACAAGCTAACCCATGATTGGTACCTATTGCAGTAACTGAATAATAATGTTGTAAATATGCAAAAATTAGGTATAAACTTGCCATAAGGTTCAATACTAAAATAAAACTGAACACGATATAACAATACCTAAATTGAAACATCTATCTAAAAATACTCTAGTATGAAAATCCTTTAAACCATTTGAAATATGGAGTTATGGGATAAGTCCCCAACTAAATCTGTCTACTAAAATAAACTAAAATGCTAAAATTATAATCATGTCCTTGAACTAAAAGGACTCAGCACTAACTCTGACTACTGAAAATTTGTAACTGCTAGGGATGATCGGGATCCCATGAGTCCGAATCTATGATATAAAACATCTCAGTGCAAAACAAAGGTATATGTCAGTACTTGGAATATACTGGTATACAAAGTGAGGTAGGCTAAAACGTATGAGATCCTATGCATGAACAATACTGACTGAATAACATTAATATAACTGAATGAGAGTATATGCATGAATACGTAAACTATAATTGAGATTGTGATAGTACTAGATACTAAGTCTGAATACTAATTAACTTATATCTGAGTCTACTGATACTGAATTACTGATAATTGAGTGACTATTTTTGACACTCCTAAATATGGAACAATGCTGAGTTCCATATTGAGCTGAGTGACTGTATCTGACAGTCTTGAATCTGTATAACCAAATTGAGTTCTACACTGATATTAGAACTGCAAAAAAAGGCTATGGGATGTAATCATCTAACTGACATCCACCTTTCTAAATGTATTAGGGTCCAACCTATAATCCTAGTATGAAGGGTGTCTATACCTGCCACATGTAAAGACAAGCTGAGTCACCCTTATCTGGCAGGTGCTCTAAACGAGAATGGTGGTACCCTCAATTGGTAGGTAGATCACCTCATCAACCCTTATCTGGCATGCTGATGTTTCAACCTATGCTGGCTATGTAGTTCTGGAACACAAGGACTACTTCTAAGGATCACACCCTTTACTAATAGATGAGTCCCCATCCTAGGGTTTACTCGATGCTGAATCCTACTCTCAACTGAATAGATCGTGGATTGATTTCTAAACTATTCTAAGCTAGACTAAACTATTACTGATCATACTATTTAACTAAAATAAACTAAGTTCACTAAGTTCTATGGACAGACAGAATACTACTGCATTCTGTTAATTGACTAAGTACTACTGAGTTTCCCTGAGTTTTGTAACTGACTAAATTTTATTGATCATGACATGGCTGAAAACTATTTAGTAACTGACACTAGCTCTAGGCATACAACTAAATTATCGTGTATTAAATACCCCCAGGACTAAATATCATTAAAATCAAATTACTACCTGACTTTAGTAGCATAACGGTACTTGCTTACTAACAGTACATTTAACTAGGCATTTCTGTCAAACACTTGATATACATTGGGCATGTACAAGATTAAATTCAGATAATTGCATGTTATGCTTGGGCTAGTCAATTCACAGGCATTTTGACAAACACTTGAGAAGCATGGGTATTTCACATATCAATACACATGTAGTGCTATCATAAATTCTACATTCAACTTGCAACTCAAGAATTTAACATGAAGTTCATAAAGTTCAATTCATAATTAACTAGTTTGCATGAAACTTGGGGCAAATCATGGAGTTAGATCACTATTAACATCATAATCATGAATACATTCAAGATCCAACACAAAATCTAAAAAATCAATTAACTTAAATTTTAAAAGAGGTTTTTGGACTCCAAGGGTGGAAGGATACCCTTTGATGAATACTTCATACACCTTAGTGCCTGAATTCTAAAAGATTGGTGGTGGTATCTTGAGTTCTTGATTTGAAATTGATCCCCCTAGGGTTTCTGTTCTTGAGAAATTTGAGATTAATGAATGAATTTAGCCTCTAAACAGGCTTATTCTCGTGTTTTGGAGAATGATAAACATGGGAAAAATACCCTATTACCCCTGAGGATGTTGCTTTGTAATGACTGGAAATTGAACTGTCGACGCGCAGACTAATGCTTCGCGTCACTGGCATCGATGCGATAGTCAATACTCTACATCGCATCTGCATTGGTTCACTGGAAATTTCCACTAATAACCAAGAAAAATATTGATCAACACAATGGCCTTCACATCGCGCCGAGATCACATTGATACACTATTTTGGATTCCTAAACATGGTTCAAACAAGGTCTTAAAAATACCAAACTCATTCGGAAATCCCTACTGACATTCCTGATCATGAATTAACCTAAATATTGACATTTTAAGGTCATAGAGGTCATGAAATAGAGTTTCCAACTTATGTAGGCCAGAATGACACTAAGTTGAATACTTTGCTAAAATTTTCTAAGTCTGGGACCCCTTATCAAACTTAAAAGACTGAGTTGAGCTTAGGATTTTGCGGGGTCCTACATAAATGAATCTCAAAAGATATCATGTCTTCCCCAAGCTTATGTTACAAGAAAAATAAAGTCCTATAGTTTTCCTACGATAACTGTTTGAGAACTTAGGAAAAGAGCATAAGGGAAGTCCTATGGTATTTTTTGCACACTGATGATACTTCTTTGTGTGAGAAAGAGACATTTGTTATATCCCTTAATAGAGTAGTCTATCTGTGAAGAGTAAATGAGATTTCTTTGACTGTGAGTGCACATGGGTTATATTGCTAGATTATTTGATAAATACGAAGCATGTCTATGCCCAAGTGTCTATTGCTATTGTAATGCCATCATCGTATTCTTTTGTGGTTTTACATATGCTAAATTCTGATACGCAAAATTGAGTTGAAAAATTGTAAAATTTTGTGGGGGAAAATGAGACTAAAATTTAAGTCAAAATCACTGCCATAGGTTTGCTTGAGATCTTCCTGTTTAAGCATTAGCTCCGTGTATAAAATAGTAATGTGGTTTTGTTTTCCTAAGTACATGCAAAAGTCTATGTTGAGGGTGTTGATGTAGTGTGGAAACACGACACTTTTGATGCTTAAAACTGCAAATTTATGCATGAACTTGGGGTGTTTTATTGAATATGATGCACTTTGGTGTAAATTATAGGAAAAACAGGTTTACAATAGAGAAAAGAGAAAAAAAAAGACCTAAAAAAGACCAAATCTAATAAGTATACAAGTCAGTCTCTAAGTTGTAACCAATCAATACTACTCGTATTCTAAGTCGTATGAGTAACAGAACCTAAAGCCAATTTGAGTAGCCAAGTATGAGGAAGGTATGACTTAAGTACCCAAGTCATAATCCAGGGTATGAGTCATATGCGAAAGTCATGATCATAACAGAACTTTAGCTACTATCCAGGAGTTAAAGTGTCAAAGCTATACGAGTCGAAAGTCTGAGTATGACTCATATAAAGATGTCATATACAAAATAGTGCTCAAGACCTGAAAATACTAAAGTCCCAGGTGGATATGGATGAAGGAAATGAGTCATACACTAAGGTGTGACTTATAAGCAAAATTTGTATGCTGAACAGAGAGTTGAAGCCTTGGGAAGATTTGACATTGGAATGGATATGACAAGGCAGGGTATGACTTATAAGTCGAGGATTTAAGTGAAGACTGAGCCGTACCGACTACCAAATTAACTTTACCTTTCCCATTTTTAATAGGATTTTTATATTATTTTGAGATACTATAAATACCCTAGGGTTTATCTTTTATTAGGTTTCACATTTTGACATTCTCTTACGCGCTATTACACACTATTACTCAATACTACATTTTTCTTGAGATTTTAGGGTTTTATTCAATTAAAGACATTGGATTTTTTTTATCATATTCTTGTGCAACCAATTTTGTATTTTTTATTGATAATCATGGTTTCTTGCACAAACATAAACAGCTAATCTCCTTAGCTAGGGTTGTGGTAACCCTGACAGATTAGCTATATAAAGAAAGTATGAGACTCTATTGTTTTAGGGTTTCTACATGTATATTAATTCTTCTTCTCAATAATTAAACTCATAGCAGCTTCAGATGCTTGAGATTGCATGTATTTTCATCCATTCGGTAACAAAGAATCTTGTGATTAGAAAAAAAGATTAAGATAATGATTTGAGGTGCACTAACCAAGAATTTCATCTTATCACTATTATCCTACCCTGACAAGTGCAACTAATGCCATAGGAAAGGGAAACAAGGCAACACCCTGATATGATAACTAAGTAAAAATGGTGAAATTTATGTTTTAGCTTATCCAACAGTTGATAATACTGGTGTTTTAGGATTTTTATATAGAACAACAAAATAATTAGGTGGATCATAAGAAATTTATGTAGTTGAGAAGTTAGGGGGAACACAAACCTAGTGTTTATCTCATATTGATTTCAACTCAAAAGCACTCAAGAATTAGTTACTATTTATGATTGATAACAAAACCCCCCATTTAATTTCTTGTACTTCTCGT
Source organism: Capsicum baccatum var. pendulum (assembly GCA_030864225.1). Lineage (NCBI taxonomy): Eukaryota > Viridiplantae > Streptophyta > Magnoliopsida > Solanales > Solanaceae > Capsicum > Capsicum baccatum. The sequence continues at coordinate 74,203,423 of CM061561.1, read as the reverse complement.
GGATTACATCAAGGCAAGTAAATTCACATGTTTTCCCTATGGGATCGAGCCCAACCTTGTTGGGCTACTATATTTGCAATTGACCATATTATACTTCTAGTTAAGGTGTAGTTTTAGGTGATATTAAGGGGTGGTGGTGCTGAGTAGGCTATGTGGGATGACTTTTTAGGGTCCTTTCTTGATCACTTCTTTCCTTAAGAGTTAAGGTAAGATAAGGCTAAAGAATTTATGAATCTCAAGCATGGTAAGATAAGTGTTATGGTGTATGGTTTGAAGTTTTAGAAGTTTTCCCATTATTATCCAGACTTAGTATCTAATATGAGATCCTAAATAAGAAAGTTTGCATTTGATTTGTCCTGTGATTTGGTGTTGAAATGTGAAGATAATATATTAAATAATGATATGGACATCTCTAGGCTAGTTGTTTATATGTAGCAGGTAGAGCATAAGAAAAAGAGGCAGATAGAGATGGGAGACAGACAAAACAAGAAATTGATATATATTTAGAAAAGGGTGCAGGTCAATAGAATAGTGGGAGAGATGGTAGATAGTGGACTAAAAAAAGAATTAGGGGAATTCTTATTCGAAAACTAGTGCTTCCTGATGTTAGGCGTATTTACACGCCTAAAGCACCTTAATTTACCCATATTTTAGCTAAGTTTTAAGGACAAAATATATAATTCCTGCACTTTTAGTCCTTTTTCCTGTAAGTGAGCTAACAAACATGATTAGCAAGTTTTCAGGTATAAATGATGAAGATTTCAGCATTTTATGGATAACTTGACGCCAAAAGAATCATCACGAAAGAAGGAAATCAGCGTTTCGACGCCTATGGACTGAAAGTGACGCATGGAAAACTTGTCCCGGGCAAAAACAACATTTCCAAAGACTTAGGGATCAGCAGTAACTTAGTAGGATTAGGATAAGGATGCAGTATCCTAGTAGGATTAGGATAAGTACGCAGTAGCCTAGTAGGAATAGGATATGGGTGTTATAAAAACCCTATGATGCTGAACTTTTCAGTAAGCATTATTACAATTAAAACAATTCTCTTTCAATTAATTCTTCTTCCCTTCTCTTCATCTAGTCAACTTTTAATTTTCATAACAAGAGAAATGCTATTTTGCAAGGAATTCACGCCACAAGCCCTACCAAAACATACTTCACGTTAGATTTTTATCTTGGTATGCTGATAATGTCTATTGTGATTTCCGTTGCACTCATGAATAGCTAAACTTCTCTGTTAGGGTTATGGAAGCCTTATGAGATACTATCTATTGCTATGAGTTTGTGAATTCTTGATACGTATGCTGCTTATATCATTCTTCTCTTCATCTTAATATAAATTCTTGTGGTTGCAAACATATAGAATACGCCAGTATAGCATTAACTTGTTCGAAAGAAAAGTTACATGTCTGGAAAAGAGAGAATGTCAAGGAAATAGGGCACCAACCCCTGTTTAAAAGTTAGTGTCGTAACTGGATTAACCTCTTGGAGACTTCGTACCATTAGATACGCTTTAAGCTCGAAAGATTTAAAGTGAAATAATCCTTGATCGTCGAAAGACGCCTGGATTTACCATAGAATACGAATCTCTATAAGCGCATGCATGTCTGAATTCCGCATAACTCATAGTCACTAGGTACGTATAACTCATAAGGTGGACATAACCCTAACTATCAGTTCTCATTGATTAAAACCTACCAAGTACTCCGTTTTACTCTTCTATTTTACGTTTTTACTCTACTATTTTGTTTACGTTATTTACACGCACAAAATCCCCCCTTTGTTGCAGAATTTTCGGCCAAAAGTCTACTAATAGTTGCTTACTTAGTGACCAAGTATTCCCTGTGGGATTCGACACCCAACCTAGTTGGGTTCTATATTTGACGATGACCGCTTACACTCTTACGAGAGTTGTAGTTTGAGCGTTATCAAATTTTGGCGGCGTTACCGGGGAATACGGTTGTCAACTAAGTTTGTGATAATTACTAGACCCTTTGGTCCAAGATTCTTGTATTTTACTTTTAGTTGTTGTTTTTGTTTTCTGCAAGTCTTTGTTCAGTGCATGCCAAATACTCGAAGTTCGAGACAACCATTATTACCCATAAACCCTGAACCGCAACTTATTGCAAGGATGGATGCACAACGTGACATTGAGAGAAATGCTGCTCAACAAGAGCAGGCTAGACTAGCTGCGTTGGCCGCTGCCCAAGTGCATCAACAAAATATCGATAACCCTGGGTGAGCAGCAGATCCTGATGATGAGGACTTGGGTAATGATGAGTTACTAAACCCTAGGCGTGATGCTGAGGTGGCGACACCAGCAAACAGAAGAGATCGTCAAGCAAGATTTTGGCCTGAACGCCGAGCTATGCAGATTCCCTTTGATGATGGTGATGACGACCTGGATGGAGCTGGTGCCACAGGAGCTATTATTCCTCCGCCCTTGGCACCTGGAGCCAAGTTCAACATCGCTAGCACCATGATTCAGTTATTGCAGCTCAAGGGACTATTTGGTGGACTTGCAGGTGATGATCCGAACATGCATCTGGTCAATTTTATCTCTACATGCAAGTCATTCGACAATCCAGGCGTTGGACAGAATGCAATTCGGCTGAGCTTATTTCCATTGTCTCTATCTGGGGAGGTAACTCTATGGTTGAACGGGCTGACTCCTGATTCTATTACAAATTGGAGGCAATTGAAAGACGCTTTCCTAGAAAGATTCTTTCCGCCATCCAAAAGAGCACAACTGAGAGATGAAATTAGAAACTTTCATCAACTTCCAACTGAAGCCCTCCACAAAACATGGGAGAGATTCAAGAAGAAGCTTATGAGGTGCCCAAACCATCACATGACCAATGTCCACTTGATGGAGATATTATACAGATCCTTGAATTCAGTAACTAAACCAGTGGTGGATAATGCGGCGGGTGGATCATTCATGGACCTCACTTTTGTTCAGGCAAGCGATATACTAGACCGGATGACAAAGCAAAGTAGGGCATGGCATACCAGGGATTCTGAGGTAACAAGCCCCACTATATCTATTGGCATGACTGCAGAACAAAGGCGAAGAGAGGAGGAACGCGACCAAGATATGGCGCACATGAAGACACAGATGGATCTTCTTACAAAGCATCTATTATCAGGGAAGACCGAAAAAGTCAAAGCGGTTGCGTCAAAAGGAAGAGAGGAATCTAATTCTGAAGAAGAAGCCAACTACTTGAATAATCAAGGGGGTTTCCGAGGCACTGCCCATGGAAACCAAGGTCGGAACTATTATGAAAAATCTAGAAACAAGGACCGCGATCAAGGTAGTTGGAAGAATAAGACTGACAGGAGTGGTTTGTATGTTCCTCCTGGAAGTCGTGACACCGGTGCGTCTGGCTTTGGTAAGATGTCAATTTAAGATATGATGGAGAAGCTGTTGAAAGTGGAGGCAACCAGCACGGGAGTAACTGAAGTAATAAATGATTTGTCCTCAATGAAGCAATTGGTTGACTCGCATTCCACTTCAATAAAATAGCTGGAGCAACAATTGAGTCAAATTTCAGCCACTTTAAATCAAAGAAAAGCTGGAACCTTACCTAGAGACACAGTGCAAAACCCAAGGAACGATGGAACATGTATGGCTATTACTACCAAGCGTGGTAAGGTGTTGGAAAATCCAGCCAAATGTAGGCAAGTGACCGACGATGTAGTAGATGTTGCCAAACCAGAGGACGCCAAAGAAGCTGAAGAAGGCATCAATGACGTCACCCCCCAACGTCCACAACCCGAAAATATCACCAATCCAAAGCAAGAGGAAAAGAAAGTCGTGGAGAAAACTATTCCCCTTCCACCACCACCTTTTCCTCAAAGATTAAAGAAGAGAGCTGATGATACCAAGTTCAATAAATTCATGTCAATGTTAAAACAGCTAACCATTAATGTTCCATTGGTTGAGGCACTAGTGAAGGATCTTTTAACAAAGAAGCGGGCAGTAAGCTATGAGCCGGTAGATAATATTCATCATTGCAGTGCAATCGCTACCAGGTCCTTAGTACAGAAAAAGGCAGACCCTGGTGCTTTCACTATTCCTTGCACGGTTGGATCTATGAATTTTGCTAAGACATTGTGCGATTTGGGAGCAAGCATCAATTTGATGCCACTATCCATCTACAAAAAGTTGGGGTTGGGCGACCCTACACCAACCAATATGCGGCTCATGTTGGCTGATAGGTCGGTAAAATGACCTGTTGGTATCTTAAATGATATGTTGGTGAAGGTTTCCACCTTCATCTTTCCTGCAGACTTTGTTATTTTGGATTGTGAGGTAGACTCTGAAGTTCCCATAATCTTGGGGCGCCCTTTCCTTGCAACAGGAAGTGTGCTTATTGATTTAAGAGCCAATGAGATTTTATTCTGAATGAATGACGAAGTAGTCCGCTTTGATGTGTGTAAATCAATGAAGCAATCCACAGATCTAAACGTGTTCTCGGTAGTTGATGTTTATTTTGATGATGAGAAAGAATTACCTGTAGAGGAGTAGCTTATTGATGACCCATTAACGGTTGTGCTTATGAATGTTGAGCGTAAGGATGCTGAAAATTATGAAGAAACTATTTGTGCTCTAACAGGATTAGGGTCATATCCTCATGCTACCAAGAAGCTGGACCTTGATCTTAAAAACCGACCTATACCACCAACTAAACCATCTATTGAAGAGCCACCCACGTTAGAATTGAAGAAGATACCTAGTCATCTAAAGTATGCATTCTTAGGAAGCGGTAACACACTTTCGGTTATTATGGCGGCAGATTTGGGTGAGCAGCAAGTTGCAGCTCTCATCGCGGTTCTACGGAAGTACAAGTGAGCCATCGGTTGGACCATCGCTGATATCATTGGTATTCCACCTGGGATTTGTACACACAAGATTTAGCTTGAAGAAAATTGCATACCTACTATTGAGCATCAAAGGCATCTAAATCCACCTATGCAAGAGGTGGTAAAGAAAGAAATTATTAAGTGGTTGGATGCAGGGGTTGTGTATCCAATCTCCGACGGTAAATGGGTAAGCCCGGTACAATGTGTTCCCAAGAAAGGTGGCATGACGGTAGTTGCGAATGAAAAGAATGAGTTAATTCCACTCAGACCTATCATAGGGTGGAGAGTATGCATGGACTACCGGAAGCTGAATTCGTTGACACTTAAAGATCACTTTCCAATGCCATTTATAGACCAAATGCTCGATAGATTATCAGGGAAAGGATGGTTTTGTTTCCTAGATGGGTATTTTGGCTATAATCAGATTTGTATTGATCCCGAGGATCAAGAGAAGACAACTTTTACATGCCCATATGCTACGTTTGCGTTCAAACGTATGCCATTTGGGCTATGTAACACACCCGCCACTTTTCAATGTTGTATGATGTCTATTTTTTCTGATATGGTGGAAGACACTCTAGAGGTATTCATGGATGATTTTTTAGTTGTGGGTGATTCGTTTGAATCGTGTTTGGAAAATCTAAGTATGGCATTGCAGAGATGCATTGAATTCAACCTGGTGCTAAACTGGGAGAAGTGCCACTTCATGGTGAAAGAAGGTATTGTTCTTGGGCATAAAATCTCCAAAAGAGGAATTGAGGTGGATCGAGCTAAAATCGAAGTCATCGAGAAACTACCACCCCCAATTTCGGTCAAAGGAGTTCGTAGTTTCCTCGGGCATGCAGGTTTCTACCGAAGGTTCATTAAAAACTTTTCCAAGATTGCTAGTCCATTATGCAAGCTCTTGGAGAAGGATGCAAAGTTCGACTTCAGTGAAGAGTGCTTGAAGGCATTTGAATGCCTCAAAGGGATGCTAATTGAAGCCCCTATCATTGTAGCGCCCGATTGGTCTCTACCGTTTGAGGTCATGTGTGATGCTAGCAGGGTAGCTTTGGGTGTTGTACTTGGCCAGAGAACATAAAAGTTATTCCATCCAATATACTATGCGAGCAAAGTCTTGAACGGAGCCCAGAAGAACTATACTGTCACGAAACAAGAGATTTTAGCGGTTGTGTATGCTTTTAAAAAGTTCCGTGCTTATCTGTTGGGAACCAAAGTGGTAGTTCATATAGACCATGCAGCTCTGAGATATTTGATGGCAAAGAAAGATGCGAAACCAAGGCTGATTCGATGGGTATTGTTGCTGCAAGAATTTGATTTTGAGGTAAAAGATAGAAGAGGTTGCAAAAACCAAGTGGCTGATCATCTATCTAGACTCGAGAACGAGCATATTGCGCAGCCTGATCTTGAGATTAATTATGCATTCCCTGATAAAGAGATCTTAGCCACGAGGATGGAAGAGTTACCATGGTATGTACACTTTGCAAACTTTGTGGTAAGTAATGTGATGCCTACGAATCAATCATTTCACCAAAAGAGGAAATTCATGAATGATGTCAGACACTACTACTGGGATGAGCCATATTTATTTAGACGATGCATGGATGGTGTGATCAGACGATGAATATCTCATGAGGAGGTGCCAAGTATCTTGGAAGCAAGTCATGCTTCCCACGTTGGGGGACACCATGCGGGTGGTCGGACAACAAGAAAGGTATTGCAAAGTGGCTATTATTGGCCTTCGATATTCAGAGATGCCTACAAATTTGTGAGAAGATATGACTAATGTCAGATACAAGGCACGATTTCAAAGCACCATGAGATGCCTATGTCAAAAATTCTTGAAGTAGAGCTGTTTGATGTGTGGGGTATTGATTTCATGGGCCCATTCGTAAATTCGTTTGGGATGAAATACATCCTAGTTGCTGTCGACTATGTATCCAAATGGGTTGAAGCAGTAGCACTGGCCGATAATGAAGGAAAGCATATTGTAGGATTCTTGAAGAGAAATATCTTCTCTTGTTTTGGGGTATCACGTACCATCATAAGCGATGGAGGATCACACGTTTGCAACAAGTTGTTCAAATCCGTGTTGGTGAAATATGGGGTCAAGCAACACAAGGTAGCCACGCCTTATCACCCACAAACTAGCGGATAGGTAGAGGTTTCCAATCGAGAGATCAAGGAAATCCTTGCTAAGACTGTAAATGCTAATAGGAAAGATTGGTCTCGGAAGATGGACGATGCACTATGGGCTTATAGGACTGCATTCAAAACACCAATTGGCATGTCCTCATACCAACTAGTTTATGGGAAGGCCTGTCACTTGCCCATTGAGCTCGAGCACAAAGCATTGTGGGCGTTGAAGGGACTGAATTTGAATTGGGATGATGCTATGAACATGAGGTTGGAGCAGCTGAATGAGATGGATGAATTCCGTCTACATGCATATGAAAGATCAGACCTCTACAAGGAGCGGATGAAAAAGTATCATGATTGGTGGATGTTCAACGAAACTTTCAAAAAGGTGACATGGTACTTCTTTTCAATTCCAGACTGAAGCTATTCCCAGGTAAGTTAAGGTCCAAATGGTCTGGTCCGTACAAAATTAGCCAAGTCTACTCGTCTGGAGTAGTTGAGTTAGAAGACAATAATGGTGTCGTTTTTATGGTAAATGGGCAACGAGTAAAGCCATATATCGGTCCTCTTGACTCGATTAAATGATGGCCACCATCTATCTCGACGAAGTCTAAGTACTCGAGGTAACTATGTCGTGCCGCGACAATAAATCAAGCGCTAGATGGGAGGCAACCCATCGGGTTTTTTTTATCGTTTCTTTTGCATTTGTTTTTACTAAATAAAAAAAAAAATAATAGTCGAGCCATGACCAAAACTAAGGCTCTTGATGGGAGGCAACCAATCGTTCTAATCGTTTTTGTTGTTTTTGAGTAAATGTAGGTGCAAGAGGTGTGAAGAAGGAGATTGGTTTCAAATTTTAATTTGGAAGTATTGCATGTTGAAGGTGGTAAGTTAGGAATGAAGAAGAAAAAGGCTATGGGTTAGGCATTGCCTATGAAAATATAGGCAAATAACAAGGCAAGGCCAAGGTAAATCTAGGCCACGAACAAGGCAAGTCCTATGCTATGGCCTAAGCTCTCGGATTCTACAATGCCATGGCATAGGAGCCGCCTATGCTCAACAATGCCATAGCATAGGCGCCGCCTATGCAAAAGTCTTTTGTCTCTGAATCTAGTATGTCATGGCATAGGCGCCGCCTATGCCTAACAATGACATAGCATAGGCGCCGCCTATGCTCAACAATGCTTTGCAAAAGGCGCCGCCTATGCCAAGCATAGGCAAAGCATTAGGCGCCGCCTATGGTCACTTTTCCTCTCCAAATCTGATTCCAAATGGGTCAAAACCCGACCCAATCTTGTCCTATAAATAGAACCTTAGTCTTAGAACAAAAATGCTTCGCAAACCATACCTAAGCGCCGCCTACCTCTCCATATTCTCTCAAAAATTTTCCTTTTGCTCTTTTAACTTTGCAAGAACATCTTCCGAGGCCATCAACCAAGTAAGTACTTCTTTGTTCTTCTTTTACATTTCGTAAGTACTACACTAATACACCTATAATAAGTTGTTAAATCTTGAAGTAGTGTTGATGATTTGAATGTGGTTGCTTTGTTGTGATACAACTAAGTGAGTGAAAGAATACGTAAGGATACTTTTGAATTGTTTCCAACTTGTATTTAATTTTTATACACTGTCATACTTTTGCGGAATTGACATGGCCAAGGAAATTGCATAATATTGTAACTAGAAAGCTAACATATTGGAATGACTTGTTCATCGAGATGAGAATCATGGTTGACTACAAGCATACGATGTTGTGATTATTTCTAAATGCTATAACTTGATTCAATCTCTATGTAGTAGTCTTGCTCAAAAGAGACATCAATCCAAACATGAAATTATTGCCAAGATTTAATGAAATAGAATCAAAAAGGATAGTTAAGATGACAATAAAAGTATGAATGCACTGATTATATTGTTGGAACTTAACACCTAAACGTATATCGATGAAGTCTGAGTAATCGACATCGTTCACTTCACTAGTTTGTGCCAACAAATTAAGTATGGGGTGGTTCTACTACTGCTTGTTTGTTGATTGTATCCACCGAGATGAAGCTAACATGACTATTATTTTAATCTCAGGTACAATGGCACCAAAAGAAAGACAAGGAAAAGAAAAAGCAACCACTTCACAAAAAGGCTAAAAAAGGGGACAAAAAGAGCAAGGAGAATCCTCCTCGCTACAAATACCTCGCCGCATGTTCGGAATAAAATGGGTCCTAGAGGAGGAAGGAAAGGAGTGGTATAGGAACAATAAAGAGAAAAAATATGTTCATGTGGAGTTGATACACAAGGAGAGCCTAGCAAAGAAAGAACCCCGTATGTTGGACAAGATAATGACGTTACATCTTGATTTCATCTTCCGAGATATGGGAGAGTGCAATCTCAATTTAACACGAGAATTATATGCCAACTGGTCACCAAAAACTACAGGGAGTGAAGTAAAGATTCGGGGCCAAGTTCTGCAACTAAATGCGGAGTTCTTCAACTCCTTTCTAGGTTTGCCATCTGTTGATCCATCACCACTCAAGGAGCTGTATAACAGACCTCCGTACAGGGCCATTAGACACACATTGTGCGGAACAAGATCTATGGTACGATGGAGTAGACACAAGGACACCGGTCGGCACAACACCTTCCCATATGCTTCCTTAAATAGGGAAGCTAGGATATGGTTGCGAATAGTCAACTCTTGCCTGATTCCAGGGACACAGTACACAAAGATAACACGAGATAGAGTGTGCTTGGTGTACGCATTGATGACAAATGTCCCTATCAACATTGGGGCAATTATTCGATCTACAATACGTAAGGCTAGGCTGCAGAAGAGGTCCCACTTCAGCTTTGGCAATCTGTTGACTGGAATATTGAGGAAGGAGGACATCGAAGAGGAACCTACTGATCATAAGCTTCCACACAACCCAAAGAAGGTTGACCTCACAAAGGTTAAAGATGCTAAATCCACGCATGGCGTCAACCTTACCACTGCAGAAAGACATACTCGCGATGAAAGCTTCTTCCGCCATTTATATGACATGACTCGGTTTACCATGATGAGCGGGGGTCGTGTTCCAACTTCTGCAGAGCTCCAACAGCTGGATTATGACTACCCAATGAATGAGCATGCGAGGGCGATGTGTGGAGTAGGTGTATTTTTTGATGAACCTCTTGATGACGATGTGCCAACCGATGATGATCGCTGAATGCCTGACTCCGACGTGGAGGAGAACTCTGACAACGACAACTCTGATGATGATTTCGATGAAGGGGGTATGACCCCAGACATAGAGGAGAAGTCCGACTAACCAGGTTCTTCTTATTTATTTTCCACTGAGGGCAGTGTGTCCCGTCTAAGTGTAGGGTGCTGGAATTTGTATGCTATACTTCCTTATCTGCATTTGCATTCATTTATGTTTGTTTGTTTTGATTTTTTTAGTAGTAAAATTTTTTTACTTTGCATGAAATTGTTCTAATAGGCAGCATGGTATGATAACAAGAGTCTGTGATAAAATCATTACTATTGAGACGTTTAGGCTCTAATTGTGACTCACTGTATGATAATTGTTGATGATAGGCGTATTTACACACCTAAAGTGCTATAATTTACCCATATTTTAGCTACGTTTTGAGGACAAAATATATAATTCATGCACTTTTAGTCCTTTTTCCTGTAAATGAGCTAACAAACATGATTAGCTAGTTTTCACGTATAAATGATGAAGATTTCAATATTTTATGGATAACTTGATGCCAAAGGAAGCTTCACGAAAGAAGGAGAGCACAGCTTGGATGCCTAGGACTAAAAGTGACGCATGGGAAACCTGTCCCGGGCAAAAACAACATTTCTCAAGACTTTGGGGATCAGCAGTACTTATTAGGATTAGGATAATGATGCAGTAATTTATTAGGATTAGGATAAGTACGCAGTAGCCTAATAGGAATAGGATATGGGTATTACAAATACCCTATTTTGCTGAAGCTTTTATTCATTATGATTATTCTCATTATTCTCACCATTCACATTCTAATTCATTCATCTACAACTCTAAACAATTTGCTTTCAATTAATTCTTATTTACTTTCTCTTCATCTATTCGACTTAAAATTTCCACAACAAGAGAACCGCTACTTGCAAGGTCTTCACGCCAGAAAGCCCTACCAACATATACTACACGTGAGATCCTTATATTGGTATGATGATAATGACTATTATCATTTCCATTGCACCCATGAGTAGCTAAACTTCTAAGTTAGGGTTATGGAAGCCTTATGAGATACTATCTATTGCTATGAGTGTGTGAATTCGTGACACGTATGCTGCTTATATCATTATTCTCTTCATCTTAATTTAAATTCTTGTGGTTGCAAACATATAGAATACGCCAGTATAGCATTAATTTGTTCGAAAGAAAAGTTATATGTCTGGAAAAGAGATAATGTCAAGGTAATAGGGCACCAACCCCTGTTAAAAAGTTAGTGCCGTAACTGGATTAACCTCTTGGAGAATTTGTACCGTTAGATACGCTTTAAGCTCGAAGGAGTTAAAGTGAAATAATCCTTGATGGTCGAAAGACGCATGGATTTACCATAGAATACAATTCTCTATAAGCAGATGCATGTCTGAATTTCGCATAACTCATAGTCAATAGATACGTACAACTCAGAAGGTGGACATAACCCCAGCTCTCAATTCTCATTGGTCAAAACCAACCAAACAATCCGTTTTACTTTTCTATTTTTTGTCCTTATGTTATATTTTGTTACTCACGCTACAATCCCCCCTTGTTACGAAACTTTCACCAAAAGTCTAATAATCTTTGCTTACTTAGTGACCAAGTATTCTCTGTGGGATTCGACACCCAACCCAGTTGGGTTCTATATTTGACAACGACCACTTACACTCTTACGAGAGCTGTAGTTTGAGCGTTATCAAATTTTGGCGCCGTTATCGGGGAATACGGTTGTGTACTAAGTTTGTGATAGTTACTAGACCCTTTGGTCAAAGATTCTCGTACTTTACTTTTAGTTGTTGTTTTTGTTTTCTGTAGGTTTTTATCCAGTGCATGCCCCATACTCGAAGTTCTGGTCAACCATTATTACCTTTCAATCCTAAACCACATCGTATTGGTAGAATGGAGGCTCAACAGGAAATTGAAAGAAGGGCTGCTCAATCGGAACAGGCTAGACTAGCTGCTCTGGCCGCCACTCAAGTGCATCAACAGAATATTGATAATCCTGGGTGAGCAACAAATCCTGACGATGAAGATCTAGGTGATGATGAGTTACTAAACCCTAGGCGTGATGCTGAGATGGCGACACTAGCCAACAGAAGAGATCGTGAAGCTAGGTTCAGGCATGAACGCCGATCCATACAATTCGATGATGATGATGATGCTGATGATCTTGATGGAGCTGGTGCCACAGGAGCCATTATTCCTCCGCCATTGGCATCCGGAGCCAAGTTCAACATCACGAGCACCATGATTCAGTTATTGCAACTCAAGGAATTATTCGGTGGACTAGCAGGCGATGATCCGAATATGCATCTGATCAATTTTATTTCTACATGCAAGTCATTCAACAATCCTGGCGTTGGACAAAATGCAATTCGGTTGCGCTTATTTCCATTATCTCTATCTGGGGAGGCAACTCTACGGTTGAATGGGCTGACTCCTAATTCTATCACTAATTGGAGGCAATTGAAAGACGCTTTCCTAGAAAGATTCTTTCCGCCATCCAAGAGAGCACAATTGAGAGATGAAATCAGCAATTTCCATCAACTTCCAACTGAAGCCCTCCACGAAACATGGAAGACATTAAAGAAGAAGCTTATGAGGTGCCCAAACCATCACATGAACAATGTCCACTTGATGGAGATACTATATAGATCCTTGAATTTAGTAACTAAACCAGTGGTGGATAATGCGGCTGGAGGATCATTTATGGACATCGCCTTTGTCCAGGCAAGTGATATGCTAGACCGGATGACGAAGAAAAGTAGGGCGTGGCATACCAGAGATTCTGAGGTAGCAAGCCCCACTTTTTCTATAGGCATGACTGTAGAACAAAGGAGAAGAGAAGAAGAACGTGATCAAGATTTGGCGCACATGAAAACACAAGTGGATCTTCTTACAAAGCATCTACTATCAGGGAAGACCGAAAAAGTCAAAGCAGTTGCGTCAAAAGGAAGAGAGGAATCCGATTCTGAGGAAGAAGCCAACTACGTGAACAATCAGGGGGTTTCCTAGGCAATGCCTGATAACGCTCAATCTACAGCTCTCGTGGGAGTGTAAAGCGGTCGTTAGCAAATACAGAACCCAACCTGGGTTGGGTATCGATCCCACAGGGAATAGCTTGGTCAACAAGTAAGCAACGATTACTAGACTTTTAGACGTAAGAAGGGGGGATTGTAATGTGTAACCTAAAATATTAAATTAAAAACTGAAATAGCAAAGTAAACAGAAAGAATAGTTATTAAGTTGTAAACAATGAGAATTGAGGAGTTGGGGGTATGTCCACCTTATGAGTTATACGTCTCTATTGGCTATGAGTGTGTAGAATTCAGACATGTATGTGCTTATAGAGAATTGTATTCGATGGTAAATCCAGGCGTCTTTCGACCTATTCGAGGATTATTTCACTTTAACTCTTTCGAGCTTAAAGCGTGTCTAACGGTACGAATTCTCCAAGAGGTTAATCCAGTTACGACACTAACTGTTTAATAGGGGATGGGACCCTACTACCTTGACATCATCTCTTTTCCAGACAGATAACCTTTCTTTCGAACAAGTTAAATGTTATACTGGCGTATTCTTGTGTTTGAAACCACAAAGAATTTAGATTAAGATGAAGAGAATAATGATATAAGCAGCATACGTGTCCCGAACTCACAAACTCATAGTAATAGATAGTATCTCATTCGGCTTCCATAACCCCAACGGAGAAGATTAGTTACCCATGAATGCGAAGGAGCTCACGGTTGACATTGTTGTTATACCACAATAATGATGAATTTCGTGTAGCACAAAAGTGGTAGGCGTTTAGGCGTGAATTCCTAGGCAAAGTAACGATTCTCCTTTTGCGGAAATTAAAAATAGATGAATAGAAGAAGAAAAATAGAATTAAAGGAAGAATTCGGAATTGAGAAGTAGAATGTATATTTTAATGATGATTGTAAAAATCTGAATGCCTAAAAATCTCTAGCATGATAGGGTATTTATAATACCCATATCCTAATCCTACTAAGCTAATGAAATATCTAACCAAGTACTACTAAGCTAATGAAATACTTAACCCAATTGTACTAGGTTAATGTATCATTATCCAAATCCAAATAAGCTAATGAAATACTTAACCCAATTGTACTAGGTTAATGTATCATTATCCTAATCCAAATAAGTTACTGCAAGTCCCCAAAGTCTTCAGAAATGTTGTTTTAGCCCGGGACAGATTTTCCATGCATTACTTTTGGTCCTTAGGCGTCCAAGCTTCCTTTTCTCCTTTCGTGAAGCTTTCTTTGGCATTAAGTTATCCATAAAATGCTGAATTCTGCATCATTTATACCTGAAACTTTGCTAATCATGTTCGTTAGCTCACTTATAGGGAAAAGGACTAAAAGTGCATGAAATATATAATTTGTTCTCAAAACTAGGCTAAAATATGGGCAAAATATATTGATATAGGCGCGTAATGTCGCCTATCATCAACACCCCACACTTGAAGCTTTGTTCGTCCTCGAACAAAATATCATGTCCCTCTTAACATTACTTTAGGTTTCACAGCAACAACACAAAATATTCGTCAAGACAGGCACAACAATTATAAACAAAGAGTAGTTTTCCGATCATTAGTAGAAACAGTTTAACCTCTAGTATAGACTCGTGATGGTGGTCAACTCATATTAAAAAGTTAAGGCACAAGGAATCATATAAAACTACCCAAAACTCATCAACCATGTGTGTCTCACAATATATTACCCATAATCACTCACAAGTATAGCATATTTTTCAAACATGGGTATCAAAATATCCTTGCTCTCGCTCTCACAAAGAATTCATATGCAGCAAATGATGACCATAGGCTTGCCCTTAGTGTAATACACCACTAAATGTCAGAATGCTAAGCTTAGGATCAAGTAGGTCTTCTGATGGTTGTAATGTAGGCTAAGGGACGGGTAGGACTATTTTGGCCAGAAATAGTGACTATGTTCCTAAGCGCTTTAATACATCACATTATATCATTAACATTTTTCTTTCAACCTTTCTTCTTTCTTTTATTCTACCACCCTTGTTCTCCTCTTTGGTTTTTCAATTTTAAGCATAACTCACTTTTCAGCTTTCTTTTCCTTTTTTCTTTTCATAACATACCTCTTATGATAACACTTTCTTTTTCATAAAACATTCAAGCACCAATACCTTCTAAAGCATCATACTCACCCAATTTCCTCTTATTTCATCACATGACTTTATACGTTAAAGCACTTAGGAATTTGGATCAAATTACGGTCTTGAAAAAAATGGATTAGGCTTTCATATGAGGTTTGTCAAAGAAGTAGGCTAAAGGCTCAAAAGGGTTTAACTAGGATGATGTCCACGGGTAGGTAAAATGAAGGTAAACATGTATAGGTTGCCAAAGAAATGCCTAAATCATCTCCTTAAACTTACACTCCTTATTTTTGGTTTGCATACATACCAGGCAAGTTCTAGCATCAGCTACAAACATAGAATATACTATTAATCTCTCACACACAAGGCACATGGTCGACTTTATTGGAAGTAGTATAGACTCTCGACCCAACAAGTGAAGGAATTGAAACACACAATATCAAATAATGAGTCACAATTAGAGCCTAAACATCTCAATATTCATGATGTTAGCACAAACTCTTGTTATAATCTCATGCTGCCTATTAGAATAATTTCATGCGAAGCTAAGTAAAAAAATTACTACTAAAAAAACTTAACCTAAACTAAAAAAACACACACAAAAACGAAAAAAATAAAACAAAGTAAACAAATTGAACAAACATAGATGCGGTAGAGAAGTATAGCATGCAATACCGCCACCCCACACTTAAACGGGACACTGCCCTCAGTGGAAAGTAAATACGAAGAACCTGGTCAGTCAGACTCTTCCTCAATGTCGGGGGTCATACCCCCTTCGTCGAAATCATCATAAGAGTCGTCGTCAGAGTTCTCCTCCACGTCAGAATCTGGCAAGCGTCGATCATCATCGGTCGGAACATCATCGTCTAGAGGTTCCTCAAAGTATGTGCCTACTCCACACATCTCCCGTGCATGCATATTCATTGGATAGTCATGGTCCAGCTGTTGGAGCTCTGCAGCAGTTGGAACACGACCTCCACTCATTATTGTGAACCGTGTCATGCCATAAAGATGTCGGAAGAAACTCTCATCTCGAGCATGTCTCTCCGCAGTAGTAAGGTTGGCACCATGTGTTGTTTCAGCATCTTTGACCTTTGTGAGGTCAACCTTCTTTGGGTTATGTGGGAGTTTGTGATCAGCTGGTTCCTCTTCGATATCCTTCTTACGCAAAATTGCTGTCAACAGATTACCAAAAGTGAAGTGGGACCTCTTGTAGATATGATCTACAATGCATAGACCAAACACACTCTATCTCTTGTTATTTTGGTGTATTGAGTCCCAGGAATAAGGCATGAGTTGACGATGCGCAACCAGATTCTTGCTTCCCTATTCAAAGGAGCATAGGGGAAGGTGTTGTGTCGTCCGGTGTCTTGGTGTCTGCTCCACCTTGCCATGGATCTACTTCCATAAAGTGTGTGTCGAATTTCTCTATAAGGAGGTCTGCTGTACAGCTCTTTGAATGGTGCTGGATCGACCGAAGGTAAGCCAAGAAAGGAGTTGATCAAATCCGCGTTGAGCTGTAAAACTTGGCCCCGAATCTTGACTTCACTGCCTGTGGTTTTCGGCGACCAGTTGGCGTAAAATTCTCTTGTCAAATCAAGATTACATTCTCCCATGTCGCGGAAGATGAAATCCAGATTCAATGCCATGATTTTTGCCAACATACGCGGTTCCTTCTTCGCTAGGCTATCCTTGTTGATCAAGTCGACATGAACATATTTGCTTTCCTTGTTGTTCCTATACCATTCTTTGGCTTCCTCCTCAAGAACCCATTTTATTCTAAACATTCGGCGGGGTAATTGCATTTAGGATGATTCTCCTTGGTCCTTGCGACCTCTCTTCTTGCCCTTTTGGGATGTGGTAGCCTTATCTTGTCTTGCTTTAGGTGCCATTGTTCCTGAGATTTAAACGATATTTCATGTTAGCATCAACTCAATGGAAACAATCTATAAACAAGCTATCGGGGTACCACCCCACACTTAGGTTCGTTGATATAAATCAATGAAGTGAAAGTGGTCGATTACTTACACTTCGTCGACATACGTTTAAGGAGCTATATTCCGACAAGAAAATCAGTGATGTATCACTTCTTGCAACCTTTGCAATACGTTCATGTTAGGTAAATCAAGACTACTACATAGGGGTTTCATCATGGTATAGTTTCTATCAACAATTACAACCTCCTATGTCGGTAGGCAACTATAAGTCTTATCCCGATGAACGGGATAGCCTAACATGTAGGTATACAAGTGACAAGACTATGCAATGTTCATAACCATAGCAATTCTGCAAAGAGTATGACACTGCAATTAAAACCATATTCAAGTTGAAAACAAGTTAAGATTATCCTAACGTACATGTTCACTCACATGGTTGTGCATCAACTATTCAAACACTTTAACATCACCAATATTTCTTCAAGATGTAGCAATTCATGATAGACATAGCAACGTAGTACTTACGAGAAATAGATGAAGAATAAAAGAGTACTTACGTTATTGAAGCCTTTGGAGATGTTTCTTGTGAATTGAAAGAGCAAAAAGAAAAATTTTGAGATGATTTGGAGTGGATGTGCGGCGCCTTTAGGTCAAGTTTCAATGTGTTTATGTTTTAAGACTAAGTCCCCTTTATATAGGAAAAGAATGGGTCGGGTTTTGACCCATTTAAAATCGGTTTTGGAGACAAAAAGGGACCATAGGCGGCGCCTTTAGATTTGCCTATGCATGGTATAGGCGGCGCCTAATGCAAAGCATAAGCTAGCATAGGCGGCGCCTAGTGTAATGCATAAAGGGACCATAGGCGGCGCCTAGTGCATGGCATATGAGATTCCAAGACCAAATGCTTTTGCATAGGAGGCGCCTATGCTATAGCATACTTGAGCATGAGGGGCGCCTATGTCTTTGCACACTTGATTCCGAGACCTTATGCTATAGTATAGGCGTTGCCTTGTTCGTGGCCTAGTTTTACCTAGGCCTAGCCTTGCTCGATGCCTATTTTGTCATGAGCAATGCTCAATCCATAGCCTTATGCATCTTTATTCCAAACTTACCACCTTTACCATACACTACGTCCAAATCGTTATTTGAAACCAATCTCCTCGTTGAATACCTCTTGCACCTATATTTGCTCAAAACCAATGAAAACAATTAGTACAATGGGTTGCCTCCCACCAAGAGCCTTGGTTTTGGTCGTGGCACGACTCTTATTTTTGGATTTTCATTTATCAAATGCAAAACACATACTAAAAAAATGAAAAACGATAAACGATGGGTTGCCTCCCATCTAGCACCTTATTTATTGTCGTGGCTCGACATAGTTACCTCGAGTACTTAGACTTCGTCGAGATAAGTGATGGCCAGATAATTCATCGAGTCAAGAGGACCGATATAAGGTTTAACACGTTGACCATTCACCTTGAAGACAACACCATTATTGTCTTCCAATTCAACTACTCCAGACGAGTAGACATGGATAACTTTGTATGGACCAGACCACTTAGACTTTAACTTACCTAGGAACAACTTCAATCTAGAGTTGAAGAGAAGCACCATATCATCCTTTTGAAAGTTTCGTCGAACAATCCGCTGATCATGATACTTCTTCATCCGCTCCTTGTATAGGTCTGACCTTTCATATGCATGAAGACGGAACTCATCTAATTCGTTCAGCTGCTCCAACCTCAGATTCATCGCATCATCCCAATTCAAATTCAATTGCTTCAATGCCCACAATGCCTTATGTTCGAGCTCGATGGGTAAGTGACAAGCCTTCCCATAAACTAGTTGATAAGGAGACATGCCAATCGGTGTTTTGAATGCAGTCCTATATGCCCATAGTGCATCATCTAGCTTCCGAGACCAATCCTTCCTATTAGCATTGACCGTCTTCGCAAGGATTTGCTTGATCTCCCGATTGGAAACCTCTACTTGTCCACTAATTTGTGGGTGATAAGGCGTGGCTACCTTATGTTGCTTGACACCATACTTGGCCAACACGGATTTGAATAGCTTATTGCAAAAGTGAGATCCTCCATCACTTATGATAGTACGTGGTACTCCAAAGCGAGAGAAGATATTCTTCTTTAAGAACACTACAACACGCTTTCCTTCGTTGTCAGCCAACGCTACAGCTTCAACCCATTTCGAGACATAATCTACAGCAACTAAGATGTACTTCATTCCAAATGAATTCACGAATGGACCCATGAAATCAATACCCCATACATCAAAGAGTTCTACCTCAAGAATTTTGGACATGGGCATCTCATGGTGTTTCAAAATAGCACCTTGACGCTGACATTGGTCGCACCTTCTAACAATGTCATAGGCATCTCTAAATATCGAAGGCCAATAGTAACCACTTTGCAATACTTTCCTTGCCGTCCGATTGCCTGCATGATGTCCTCCAACTTGGGAAGTGTGGCATGCTTCCAAAATATTAGGCACCTCTACATGGGATATACATCGTCGAATAATACCATCCGCACATCATCGAAACAAATATGGATCATCCCAATAGTAGTGTTGTACGTCATGCATAAACTTCCTCCTTTGGTGGTAAGATAAACTGGCAGGTATCACATTACTCACCACGAAATTTACAAAGTCGGCATACCATGGTAATTTTTCCATTGTTGTTGCTAATATCTCCTCGTCAGGGAATGCATCATCAATCTGAATTTCAAGTTGTGCCACATGCTCATTCTCGAGTCTAGATAGGTGGTCGGCCACTTGGTTCTCGCAACCTCTTCTATCTTTGACCTCGAAATCGAACTCTTGCAGCAGCAATACCCATCGAATTAATCTTGGTTTTGCATCCTTCTTTGTCATTAGATACCTAAGAGCTGCATGGTCTGTATGAACGATCACCTTAGTACCCAATAGATAGGCACGAAACTTCTCAAACGCATACACAACCGCTAGGAGCTCTTGTTCTGTCATAGTGTAGTTCCGTTGGGCTTCATTTAGGACCTTATTCGCATAGTAGATAGGATGAAATAATTTCTCCTTTCTCTGACCAAGCACAACTCCAACGGTTACACCACTAGCATCACACATGACTTCGAACGGGAGAGACCAATCTGGTGCTACCATGATAGGGGCTTCAATGAGTTTTCCTTTGAGGCATTCGAATGCCTTTAAGCAATCTTCATTGAAGTCAAACTTTGCATCTTTCTCCAAGAGTTTGCATAATGGACTAGCAATTTTGGAGAAGTCTTTGATGAACCGACGATAGAAACCTGCATGGCCGAGAAAACTACGAACTCCCTTCACCGAATTTGGAGGCGGTAGCTTCTCAATAACCTCTATTTTTACTCGATCAACCGCAATCCCTCTTTCGGAGATCTTGTGCCCAAGAGCGATACCTTCTTTTACCATGAAGTGGCACTTCTCCCAATTCAGCACTAGGTTGAATTCTACACATCTTTGCAATGCCATGCTTAGGTTTGCCAAGCACGCTTCAAAAGACTCACCAAAAACTGAGAAATCATCCATGAATACCTCCAAAGTGTCTTCAACCATATCAGAAAAAATAGACATCATACAACGTTGAAAGGTTGCTGGTGCGTTACATAACCCGAATGGCATACGTTTGAAGGCAAACGTACCATATGGGCATGTAAACGTTGTCTTCTCTTGGTCCTCGGGGGAAATACAAATCTGATTGTAGCCTGAATAACCGTCCAAGAAATAAAACCGTCCTTTCCCCGCTAATCGATCTAGCATTTGGTCCATGAATGGCATTGGGAAGTGATCTTTGATTGTCCAAGAATTCAGCTTTCGATAGTCCATGCATACTCTCCATCCAGTAAAGGGTCTGAGTGGAGTAAGCTCATTCTTCGCATTCGCGACCACCGTCATACCTCCTTTCTTGGGAACACATTGTACCGGGCTTACCCATGTACTATCAGAGATTGGATATACAACCCCCGCGTCTAACCACTTGAAAATTTCTTTCTTCACCACTTCTTATATAGGTGGGTTTAGACGTCTTTGATGCTCAATGGTGGGTGTGTAATTCTCTTCAAGCTGAATTTTATGTGTACAAATCCCAGGTGGAATACCAATAATATCCGCAATGGTCCATCCAATAGCTCTAATGTACTTCCGTAAAATAGCAATGAGAGCTGAAACTTGTTGCTCACCCAAATCTGCTGCAACAATGACTGGTAGTGTGTTTCCGCTTCCTAGGAATGGATACTTTAAATGCCTTGGCAGCTCCTTCAATTCTAATGTGGGTGGATCTTCAATAGATGGCTTAGCTAGTGGTGTGGGTCGATTCTTGAGATCAAGGTCCATCTTCTTGGGAGCATAGCGATATGTCCCTAATCCCGATAGAGCACAAATAGCTTCTTCACAATTTTCAGCATCCTCAGTCTCTCCATTCATGAGCACAACCGCGAAAGGGTCATCAATAATTTGCTCTTCTTCAAGTAATTCTTTCTTATCATCAAAGAAAACATCAGCCACCAAAAATACACTCAGATCTTTGGGTTGCTTCATTGATTTGCAAACATCAAAGTGAACTACCTCGTCATTTATTCGGAATGAAAGCTCATTAGCTCTCAAATCAATGAGCACACTTCCTGTAGCAAGGAAAGGGCGCCCCAAGATTTTAGGAACTTCTGATTCTGCCTCACAATCCAAAATAACAAATTCTGCCGGAAAGATGAATGAAGAAACCTTTACCAATACATCACATAGAATACCAACAGGTCATTTTACCAACCTATTCGCCATGACAAGCCTCATATTGGTTGGAGTAGGATCACCCAACCCCAACTTCTTGTAGATTGATAATGGCATTAAATTGATGCTGGATCCTAAGTCACATAATGCTTTGGCAAAATTCAAAGATCCAACGGTGCAAGGAATAGTGAAAGCTCCGGGGTCAGCTTTCTTCTGAACTATTGATCAGGTAGCAATTGCACTATAATGATGCACATCTTCTTTCAACTCATAGCTTACTGCCCGCTTCTTTGTCAAAAGATCCTTCATAAATTTCGCATACCCAGGCATTTGTTCAAGTGCCTCCACCAATGGAACATTAATGGTCAGCTGCTTTAACATAGTCATGAATTTGCTGAACTTCATGTCATCCGCCACCTTCTTCAATATTTGGGGAAAAGGTGGTGATGGGTATGGAATTGTTCTCTCCACGGCTTTCTTCTCCTCTTGCTTCTGTTTTTCTACTTTTTCAGGCTACACGTCGCTGGGTGTGAGTCCTTGACGTCTTCCGCGGTCTCCTCTCCTATTGCGTTGTCATCCAAGTCCGCATCTTCGTCAACCACTTGCTTGCCTTTTGCTGAAGTTTCCAGTACCTTACCACTTCTGGTAGTGATGGCCATGCATGACCCATCATTCCTTGGGTTTTGCACAGTATCGCTAGGTAGAGTGCCGACCTTTCTTTGATTGAGTGCTGCTGAAAGTTGGCTCAATTGCTGCTCTATTTGCTTGATTGAAGTGGAATGTGAATCAACTAATTGTTTCATGGAGGACAAATCATTAATTACCTCTGTTACTCCCGCGCTTGTTGCTTCCACTCCTTTAAATAATTTAGCCATCATGTCGTCCATACTTCTAGAATTAGATGTGGTGGTGTCACGTCTACCAGGGGGAACGTACAAACCACTCTTTTCATTCTTGTTCTTCCAACTACCTTGGTCCTTGTTTCCAGATTTATCATAATAGTTCCGACCTTGGTTTCCTTGGGTATTCCCACGGAAACCCCCCTGATTGTTCAAGTAGTTGGCCTCTTCTTCCGAATTAGATTCGTCTCTTCCTTTTGACGCAATAGCTTTCACTTTTTCAGTCTTCCCTGATAATAAATGCTTTGTAAGAAGATCCATTTGTGTTTTCATATGCGCCATATCTTGATCACGTTCTTCTTCTCTTCTTCTTTGGTCTGCAGTCATGCCAATAGATAAAGTGGGGCTTGCTACCTCAGAATCCCTGGTATGCCAAGCTCTACTTTGCTTCGTCATACGATCTAGCATATTGCTTGCTTGACTAAAGGTGAGGTCCATAAAAGATCCTCCAGCTGCATTATCCACCACTGGTTTAGTTATTGAATTCAAGGCTCTATATAATATCTCCATTAGGTGAACATTAGTCATATGATGGTTTGGGTATCTCGCTAGCTTTGTCTTGAACCTCACCCATGTTTCATGAAGAGCTTCAGTGGGAAGCTGACGAAAGTTGCTGATTTCATCTCGCAATTGTGCTCTTTTGGATAGAGGAAAGAATCTTTCTAGGAAAGCGTCTCTCAATTGCCTCCAATTTATAATAGAATCAGGAGTCAGCCCATTTAACCATAGAGTTGCCAACCCAGATAGAGACAATGGGAATAGACGTAATCGAATTGCATTCTGACCAACACCAGGATTGTCAAACGACTTGCATGTAGAAATAAAGTTGATGAGATGCATATTCGGATCATCGCCTGCTAGTCCACCAAATAATCCCTTGAGTTGCAATAACTGAATCATGGTGCTTGTGATGTTGAACTTGGCTCCGGGCGCTAATGGTGGAGGAATAATGGCTCCTGTGGCTTCGGCTCCATCAAGATCATCATCATCGTCGTCAAAAGCTGGTCGCATGGGTTGGCGATCATACCTAAATCTAGCTTGTCGACCTCTACGGTTGGCAGGTGTTATGATTTCATCATCACGCCTTGGGTTTAGTAACTCGTCATCACCTAAATCCTCATCGTCAGGATTTGTTGCTCACCCAGGGTTATCAATGTTTTGTTGGTGTACTTGGGCGGCGGCAAGAGCAGCTAATCTCGCCTGTTCCTGTTGAGCAGCCATCCTTTAGATTTCTGCTTGTGCTTCCATTCTGCCAATACGTTGTGGTTCAGGATTGATAGGTAATAACGGTTGACCAGAACTTCGAGTATGGGGCAAGCACTAAATAAAAACCTGCAGTAAACAAAAACAAAAATTAAAAGTAAAAGTACAAGAATCTTTGACCAAAGGGTCTAGTAATTATCACAAACTTAATTGACACTTGTATTCCCCGGCAACGGCGCCAATTTTTGATAACCCTCAATCTACAACTCTCGTGGGAGTGTAAAGCGGTCTAGAACCCAACCTGGGTTGGGTATCGATCCCACAGGAAATATCTTGGTCAACAAGTAAGCAACGATTACTAGACTTTTAGTGCAAGTCTCGTAAGAAGGGGGGATTGTAATATGTAACCTAAAATATTAAAGTAAAAACTAAAATAGTAAAGTAAACAGAAAGAATAGTTATTAAGTTGTAAACAATGAGAATTGTGGAGTTGGGGGTATGTCCACCTTATGAGTTATACGTCTCTATTGGCTATGAGTGTGTAGAATTCAGATATGTATGTGCTTATAGAGAATTGTATTCGATGGTAAATCCAGACGTCTTTCGACCTATTCGAGGATTATTTCACTTTAACTCTTTCGAGCTTAAAGCATGTCTAATGGTACGAATTCTCCAAGAGGTTAATCTTGTTACGAAACTAAATGTTTAATAGGGGACGAGACCCTACTACCTTGACATCATCTCTTTTCCAGACAGATAACCTTTCTTTCAAACAAGTTAAATGTTATACTTGCGTATTCTTGTGTTTGCAACCACAAATAATTTAGATTAAGATGAAGAGAATAATGATATAAGCAGCATACGTGTCACGAACTCACAAACTCATAGTAATAGATAGTATCTCATTCGGCTTCCATAACCCCAACGGAGAAGTTTAGTTACCCATGAATGCGAAGGAGCTCACGGTTGACATTGTTGTTATACCATAATAATGATGAATTTCGTGTAGCACAAAAGTGGTAGGCGTTTAGGCGTGAATTCCTAGGCAAAGTAACGATTCTCCTGTTGCGGAAATTAAGAATAGATGAATAGAAGAAGAAAAATAGAATTAAAGGAAGAATTCGGAATTGAGAAGTAGAATGTATATTTTAATGATGATTGTAAAAATCTGAATGCCTAAAAATCTCTAGCATGATAGGGTATTTATAATACCCATATCCTAATCCTACTAAGCTAATGAAATATCTAACCAAGTACTACTAAGCTAATGAAATACTTAACCCAATTGTACTAGGTTAATGTATCATTATCCAAATCCAAATAAACTAATGAAATACTTAACCCAATTGTACTAGGTTAATGTATCATTATCCTAATCCAAATAAGTTACTGCAAGTCCCCAAAGTCTTCAGAAATGCTGTTTTAGCCCGGGACAGATTTTCCATGCATCACTTTTGGTCCTTAGGCGTCCTAGCTTCCTTTTCTCCTTTCGTGAAGATTTCTTTGGCATCAAGTTATCCATAAAATGCTGAATTCTGCATCATTTATACCTGAAACTTTGCTAATCATGTTTGTTAGCTCACTTATAGGGAAAAGGACTAAAAGTGATGAAATATATAATTTGTTCTCAAAACTAGGCTAAAATATGGGCAAAATATATTGATATAGGCGCATAATATAGCCTATCATCAAGTCCCAAGGAAATCAAGGTTGGAACTATTATGATAATTCTGGAAAGAAGGACCGGGATCAAGGTAGTTGGAAGAACAAGACTGACAGGAGTGGCGTGTATATTCCTCCTAGACGACAAGAGGCCACTGCATCTGGTTAGGGAAATATGTCAATGGAAGATATGATGGCTAAGCTGTTGAAAGGAGTGGAAACAACCAGCACGGGAGTAACTGAGGTAATAAATGACTTGGCCTCAATGAAGCAATTGGTTGACTTACATTCCACTTCAATAAGACAGCTGGAACAACAATTGAGTCAAATTTCAGCCACGTTAAATCAAAGAAAAGCTGTCACCCTACCGAGCAACACAGTGCAAAACCCAAGAAACGATGGAACATGTATGGCTGTTACTACCAGAAGTGGTAAGGTGCTGGAAAATTCATCCCAAAGCAAGCAAGTGGCTGAAGATATCATAGGTTATACAGAAGAAGATGACACCGTCGAAACTGATGAAGACGTTCATGACGTCAGTCCTCGACGTCCACAGCCTGAAAAGATCCCCGAACCTAAGCATGATGAAAAGAAAGTCGTGGAGAAAACAATTCCCCTTCCACCACCTCCTTATCCACAAAGATTAAAGAAGAGAGCTGATGATACCAAGTTCAATAAATTTATGTCAATGTTAAAACAGTTGACCATTAAAGTTCCCTTGGTTGAGGCACTAGAACAAATGCTAGGCTATGCAAAATTTATGAAGGATCTTTTACAAAGAAGCGAGCAGGAAGTGGTGAGTTGACAGATGCTGTTCATCATTGTAGTGCAATTGCTACCAGATCACTAGTTCAGAAGAAGGCAGACCCAGGAACCTTCACTATCCTTGCATTGTCGGATCTTTGAATTTTGCCAAGGCATTATGCGATTTAGGAGCCAGCATCAACTGGATGCCATTATCCATTTACAAAAAGTTGGGGTTGGGTGATCCTACTCCAACCAATATGAGGCTTGTGATGGCTGATAGGTCGGTAAAACGACCTGTTGGTATTTTATGTGATGTATTGGTGAAGGTTTCTTCATTCATCTTTCCAGCGAACTTCGTTATTTTGGATTGTGAGGTAGACTCTGAAGTTCCCATAATCTTGGGGCGTCCTTTCCTTGCAACAGGAAGTGTGCTTATTGATTTAAGAGCTAATGAGCTTCTATTCCGGATGAATGACGAAGTAGTCCGCTTTAATGTATGTAAATCAATGAAGCAACCCAAGGATCTTAACGTGTTCTAGGTAGCCGATGTTTATATTGATGATGAGAAAGAATTACCCGTAGAGGAGCAGCTTGTTGATGACCCATTGGCGGTTGTGCTTATGAATGTTGAGCATAAGGATGCCGACAATTATGAAGAAACTATTTGTGCTCTAACAGGATTAGGGTCATATCCTCATGCTCCCAAGAAGCTGGACCTTGATCTCAAAAACCGACCAACACCACCAGATAAACCATCTATTGAGGAACCACCCACATTAGAATTGAAGGAGCTGCCTAACCATTTAAAGTATGCATTCTTGGGAAGCGGTAACACACTTCCGGTTATTGTGGCAGCAGATTTGGGTGAGCAGCAAGTTGCAGCTCTCATCACGGTTCTACGAAAGTACATGAGAGCCATCGGTTGGACCATCGCTGATATCATCGGTATTCCGCTTGGGATTTGTACACACAAGATTCAACTTGAAGAAAATTGCTTTCCCACTATTGAGCATCAATGGCGTCTGAATCCACCTATGCAAGAGGTACTGAAGAAAGAAATTATTAAATGGTTAGATGCAGGAGTTGTGTATCCAATCTCTGACAGTAAATGGGTAAGCCCGGTACAATGTGTACCAAAGAAAGGTGGCATGATGGTAGTTGCGAATGAAAAAAATGAGTTAATTCTACTCAGACCTGTCACAGGGTGGAGAGTATGCATGGACTAGCGTAAGCTGAATTCGTGGACCCTTAAAGATCACTTTCCAATGCCCTTTATTGACCAAATGCTTGATCGATTAGCAGGGAAAGGATGGTTTTGTTTCTTAGATGGTTATTACGGCTATAATCAGATATGTATCGCCCCCAAAGATAAAGAAAAGACAACGTTTACATGCCCCTATGGTACGTTTGCCTTCAAACGTATGCCATTTGGGCTATGTAACGCACCCGCCACTTTTTAGCGTTGTATGATGTCCATTTTTTTTGATATGGTGGAAGACACGCGGAGGTATTCATGGATGATTTTTCAGTTGTGGGTGAGTCGTTTGAATCGTGCTTGACAAATCTAAGTATGGCGTTGAAGAGATGTGTTGAATTCAACCTAGTGCTGAATTGGGAGAAGTGCCACTTTATGGTGAAAGAAGGTATTGTTCTTGGGCATAAAATCTCCAAAAGAGGAATTGAGGTGGATCGACCTAAAATCGAAGTTATTGAGAAACTACCACCCCCAATTTCAGTCAAAGGAGTTCGTAGTTTCCTCGGTCATGCAGGTTTCTACCGAAGGTTTATCAAAGACTTCTACAAAATTGCTAGTCCATTATGCAAACTTTTGGAGAAAGATGCAAAGTTTGACTTTAATGAAGATTGTGTGAAGGCATTTCAATGCCTCAAAGAGAAGCTAATTGAAGCTCCTATCATGGTAGCACCAAATTGGTCTTTACCATTTGAAGTCATGTGTGATGCTAGCGGGGTAGCTTTGGGTACTGTACTTGGCCAGAAAAGAGAAAAGTTATTCCATCCAATCTACTATGCGAGTAAGGTCTTGAACGAAGCCCAGAAAAACTATACTGTCATAGAACAAGAACTTCTAGCAGTTGTGTATGCCTTCGACAAGTTCCGTGCTTATTTCTTGGGAACCAAGGTGATAGTTCATACAGACCATGCAGCCCTTAGATATCTGATGACAAAGAAATATGTAAAACCAAGGCTAATTCGATGGGTATTGTTGCTGCAAGAATTTGACTTCGAGGTAAAAGATAGAAGAGGTTGCGAAAACCAAGTGGCTAATCATCTATCTAGACTCGAGAATGAGCATATAGCATAGCAAGATCGTGAGATTGATGATACCTTCCCTAATGAAGAGATTCTAGCCACAATGATGGCGGATTTACCATGTTATGCAGATTTTGCAAACTTCGTGGTAAGTAATGTGATGCCTACGAATCTATCATTACATCAAAAGAGTAAGTTCATGCATGACGTGAGACACTGTTTCTGGGATGAGCCATATTTGTTTAGACGATGCGCGGATAGTGTTATCAGGCGATGCATATCCCATGTTGAGGTGCCGAATATATTGGAAGCATGTCACACTTCCCAAGTTGTGGGACATCACGCAGGTAATCGGACAACAAGGAAGGTATTGCAAAGTGGTTATTATTGGCCTTCGATATTTAAAGATGCCTACAACTTTGTGAGAAGATGCGACCAATGTCAGTGACAAGGTGTGATTTTGAAACACCATGAGATGCCCATGTCGAAAATCCTTAAAGTAGAGCTCTTTGATGTCTGGGGTATCGATTTTATGGGTCCATTCATGAATTCGTTTGGAATGAAATATATCCTAGTTGCTGTATATTATGTTTCAAAATGGGTCGAAGCAGTAGCATTGGCTGATAATGAAGGAAAACGTGTTGTTGCATTCTTGAAGAAAAACATCTTCTCTCGTTTTGGGTAACCACGTACTATTATAAGCGATGGAGGATCCCACTTTTGCAACAAACTGTTCAAATACGTGTTGGGAAAATATGGTGTCAAGCAACATAAGTTAGCCACGCTTTATTACCCATAAACTAGTGGACAAGTAGAGGTTTCCAATCGAGAGATCAAGCAAATCCTTGCTAAGACTGTAAATGCGAATAGGAAAGATTGGTCTCGGAAGCTGGACGATGCACTATGGGCTTATAGGACTGCATTCAAAATGCCAATTGCCATGTCCCCTTACCAAATAGTTTATGGGAAAGCTTCTCATTTACCCATTGAGCTCGAGCACAAAGCATTGTGGGCATTGAAGCAACTGAATTTGAATTGGGATGATGCTATGAACTTGAGGGTGGAACAGCTGAATGAGATGGATGAATTCCGTCTACATGCATATGAAAGATCAGACCTCTACAAAGAGCGGACGAAAAAGTATCATGATCAACGGATTGTTCAATGAAACTTTCAAAAGGGTGATATGGTACTTCTTTTCAATTCCAGACTAAAGCTATTCCCAAGTAAGTTAAGGTCCAAATGGTCTGGTCCGTACAAGATTAGCCAAGTCTACTCGTCTGGAGTAGTTGAGCTAGAAGACAATAATGGTGTTGTCTTTAAGGTGAATGGCCAAAGAGTAAAACCATATATCGTCCCCCTTGACTTGATGAACTATATGGCCACCATCTATC
Organism: Capsicum baccatum var. pendulum; assembly: GCA_030864225.1. Lineage (NCBI taxonomy): Eukaryota > Viridiplantae > Streptophyta > Magnoliopsida > Solanales > Solanaceae > Capsicum > Capsicum baccatum. Next base: position 74,173,166 of record CM061561.1, on the reverse strand, counting down.
TCGACGAAGTCTAAGTACTCGAGATAGCTATGTCGTGCCGCGACAATAAATCAAGAGCTTGGTGGGAGGCAACCCATCGTTTTTAATTGTTTTTGTTGTTTTTGTTTTCCTAGGATTTTTTCGATCCACGACCAAAACTAAGGCGCTTGATGGGAGGCAACCCATCTTTCTAATCATTTTTGTTGTTTTTGAATAAATGTAGGTGCAAGAGGTGTAAAGGAGGAGATTGGTTTCAAATTTTGATTTGGAAGTATTGCATGTTGAAGGTGGTAAGTTAGGAATGAAGAAGTAAAAGGCTATGGGCGAGGCATTGCTTATGAAAATATAGGCAAAGAACAAGGCAAGGCCTATGTAAATCTAGGCCACGAACAAGGCAAGGCCTATGCTATGGCCTAAGCTCTCGGATTCTAGAGTGCCATAGCATAGGCGCCGCCTATGCTCAACAATGCCATAGCATAGGCACCGCCTATGCAAAAGCCTTTTGTCTCTGAATCTCATATGCCATGGCATAGGAGCCGCCTATGCCTAACAATGCCATAGCATAAGCGCCACCTATGCACAACAATGCTTTGCAAAAGGCGCCGCCTATGCCAAGCATAGGCAAAGCATTAGGCGCTTCCTATGGTCACTTTTGGTCTCCAAATCCGATTCCAAATGGGTCAAAAGCCGACCCAAGCTTGTCCTATAAATAGAACCTTAGTCTTAAATCAAAAACACATTGCAATTCACCCTAAAGCGCCGCCTACCTCTCCAAATTCTCCCAAAAATTTTCCTTTTGCTCTTTTATTTTGCAAGAACATCTTCCTAGGCCATCAACCAAGTAAGTACTTCTTTGTTCTTCTTTTATGTTTCGTAAGTACTACACTACTACGTCTATAATGAATTGTTTAATCTTGAAGTAGTATTGGTGATTTGAATATGGTTGAGTTGTTGTGGTGAAACTAAGTTAGTGAAAGAATACGTAAGGATGCTCTTGACTTGTTTCCAACTTGTATTTAATTTTGATACACTGTCATACTTTTGTGGAATTGACATAGTCTAGAACATTGCATAACCTTGTAACTTGAAAACTTTCTTGAATGACTTGTTTATTGCGATGAAAATCAAGGTTAACTACATACATAAGATGTTGTGATAAATTGATACAATATCTATGTAGTAGTTGTATTCAAAGTGATGCATTAGTTCAAAACATGAAAGCATTACCAAAATTACATGATCTAGAATTCATAAAGGATAGTTAAGATGATACGAAAAGTATGACTGCACTGATTAGATTGTTGGAACATAACACCTAAACGTATATCGATGAAATCTGAGTAATCGACATCGGTCACTTCACTAGTTCGTACAAACAAACTAAGTGTGGGGTGGTGCCACAACTGCTTGTTTATTGATTGTATCCACCGAGATGACGCTAACATGACTATTATTTTAATCTCAGGTACAATGGCACCAAAACCAAGACAAGGGAAAGAAAAAGCAACCACTTCACAAAAAGGCCAAAAAAGGGGACGAAAAGAGCAAGGAGAATCCTCCTCGCTGCAAATACCTCACCGCATGTTTGGAATTAAATGGGTCCTCGAGGAGGAAGGAAAGGAGTGGTATAGGAACAATAAAGAGAAAAAATATGTTCATGTGGAGTTGATACACAAGGAAAGCCTAGCAAAGAAAGAACCCCGTATGTTGGCTAAGATAATGACGTTACATCTTGATTTCATCTTCCGAGATATGGGAGAGTGCAATCTTGATTTAACACGTGAATTCTATGCCAACTGGTCACCGAAAACTACAGGGAGTGAAGTTAAGATTCGGGGCCAAGTTCTGCAACTAAATGCGGAGTTCTTCAACTCCTTTCTGGGTTTGCCATCTGTTGATCCATCACCACTCAAAGAGCTGTATAACAGACCTCCGTACAGGCAAATTAGACACACATTGTGTGAAACAAGATCTATGGCACGATGAAGCCGAAACAAGGACACCGGTCAGCACAACACCTTCCCATATGCTTCCTTGAATAGAGAAGCTCGGATATGGATGCGAATAGTCAACTCTTGTCTGATTCCAGGGACCCAGTACATGAAGATTACATGAGATAGAGTGTGCTTGGTGTACGCGTTGATGATGAATGTTCCTATCAACATTGGGGCAATTATTCGATCTACAATGCGAAAGGCCAGGCTACACAAGAGGTCCCACTTCAGCTTTGGCAATCTGTTGACCGCAATATTGAGGAAGGAGGACATCGAAGAGGAACCGAATGATCATAAACTTCCACACAACCAAAAGAGGGTTGACCTCACAAAGGTTAAAGATGCTGAAACCACGCATGGCATCAACCTTACCACTGCGGAAAGACATGCTCGGGATGAGAGTTTCTTTCGCCATCTTTATGGCATGACTCGATTTACTATGATGAGCGGAGGTCGTGTTCCAATTGCTGCAGAGCTCCAACAGCTGGATTATGACTACCCAATGAATGAGCATGCAAGGCAAATGTGTGGAGTAGGTATGCACTCTGAGGAACCTCTTGATGACGATGTGCCAACTGATGATGATCGTCGAATGCCAGACTCCGACGTGGAGGAGAACTCTGATGGCGATGACTCTGATGATGATTCCGACGAAGGGGATATAACCCCAAACATAGAGGAGGAGTCCGACTAACCAGGTTCTTCTTATTTATTTTCCACTGAGGGCAGTGTGTCCCGTCTAAGTGTGCGGTGCTGGTATTTGCATGCTAACCTTGTTTATCTGCATTTGCATTCATTTATGTTTGTTTGTTTTGTTTTTTTTAGTAGTTAAATTTTTTAATTTTTTAACTTTGCATGAAATTGTTCTGATAGGCAGCATGGTATTACGACAAGAGTCTGTGATAAAATCATTACTATTGAGACGTTTAGGCTCTAATAGTGACTCATTATGTGATAATTGTGTGGTTCAATTCCTTCATCTGTTGGGTCAAGAGTCTATACTGCTTCCAATAAAGTCGACCATGTTCCTTGTGTGTTGGAGATGATCGTATATTCTATGTTTGTGGCTGATGCTAGAACTTGCCTGGTATGTATATAAAGCTAAATAAAAAGTGTGAGTTTAGGAGATGATTTAGGAATTTCTTTGGCAACCTATGATTGTTTACCTTCATTTTATCTACCCATGGACATTATCCTAGTCAACCCTTTTGAGCCTTTAGCCTATTTTCTTTGACAGCCTCATATGTAAGACCAATCCATTTTTTTCAAGACCATAATTTGATCCAAAGTCCTAAGTGCTTTAAATTGTAAAGTAATGTGACAAAATAAGAGGAAATTGGGTGAGAATAGTGCCTTAGAATGTATTGGTGCTTGAATTTGTTATGAAAAATAATTACTATCATAAGAGGTGTGTTATGAAAAGAAAAAGGAAAAGAAAAATAAAAAGTTAATTTTGTTCAAAATTGAAAAACAATAGAGGTGAGGAATGGTGGTAGATTAAAATAAAGTAGAAAGGTTGTTTGAAAGAAAGTATAAATGGCATAATGTGATGTATTAAAGCGCTTAGGAACATAGTCACTATTTCTGGCCAAAATAGTCCTACCCGTCCCTTAGCCTACATTACAACCTGTAAAGACCTATTTGATCCTAAGCTTAGTGTTCTGATATTTAGTGGAGCATTATACTAAGGGCAAGCCAATGGTCATCAGTTGCAACATATGAATTCTTTGTGAGAGTGAGAGCAAGGATAATCTTATACCCGTGTTTGAGATATGTACAATACATGTGAGTGATTATGGGTGACATATTGTGAGACACACATGGTTGATGAGTTTTGGGTAGTCGTATATGAGTCTTTGTGCCTTAACCTTTGAATACGAATTAACCATCATCACGAGTCTATATTAGAGGTTGAATTGTTTGTAGAAGTGATCAGAAAACTACTCTTTGTTAATAATTGTCGTGCCTGTCTTGATGAATATTTTGTGTTGTTACTGTGAAACCCTTAGTAGATGTTTAGAAGGACATGATATGTTGTTCGAGGATGAACAAAGCTTTAAGTGTGGGGTGTTGATGATAGGCGTGTTTACACGCCTAAAGTGCTATAATTTACCCATATTTTAGCTAAGCTTTGAGGACAAAATATATAATTCATGTACTTTTAGTCCTTTTTCCTGTAAGTGAGCTAACAAACATGATTAGCTAGTTTTCAGGTATAAATGATGAAGATTTTAACATTTTATGGATAACTTGACGCCAAAGGAAGATTCACGAAAGAAGGAGAGTAGAGCTTGGACGCCTAGGACTAAAAGTGACGCATGGGAAACCTGTCCTGGGCAAAAACAGCATTTCTCAAGACTTTGGGGATCAGCAGTACTTATTAGGATTAGGATAATGATGCAGTAATTTATTAGGATTAGGATAAGTACGCAGTAGACTAGTAGGAATAGGATATGGGTATTATAAATACCCTATTTTGCTGAAGCTTTTATTCATTCTGATTATTCTCATTATTCTCATCATTCACATTCTAATTCATTCATCTACAACTCTAAACAATTTGCTTTCAATTAATTCTTATTTACTTTCTCTTCATCTATTTGACTTAAAATTTCCACAACAAGAGAACCGCTACTTGCAAGGTCTTCACGCCACAAAGCCCTACCAATATATACTACACGTGAGATCCTTATATTGGTATGATGATAATGACTATTGTGATTTCCATTGCACCCATGAGTAGCTAAACTTCTCGGTTAGGGTTATGGAAGCCTTATGAGATACTATCTATTGCTATGAGTGTGTGAATTCGTGACACGTATGCTGCTTATATCATTATTCTCTTTATCTTAATTTAAATTCTTGTGGTTGCAAACATATAGAATACGCCAGTATAGCATTAACTTGTTCGAAAGAAAAGTTATATGTCTGGAAAAGAGATAATGTCAAGGTAATAGGGCACCAACCCCTGTTAAAAAGTTAGTGCCGTAACTGGATTAACCTCTTGGAGAATTTGTACCGTAAGATACGCTTTAATCTCGAAAGATTTAAAGTGAAATAATCCTTGATGGTCGAAAGACGCATGGATTTACCATAGAATACAATTCTCTATAAGCACATGCATTTCTGAATTCCGCATAACTCATAGTCAATAGATACGTACAACTCAGAAGGTGGACATAACCCCAGCTCTCAATTCTCATTAATCAAAACCAACCAAACAATCTTCTTTACTCTTCTATTTTCTATCCTTACGTTATATTTTGTTACTCACGCTACAATCCCCCCTTTTTACGAAACTTTCACCAAAAGTCTAATAATCTTTGCTTACTTAGTGACCAAGTATTCTCTGTGGGATTCGACACCCAACCCATTTGGGTTCTATATTTGACAATGACCGCTTACACTCTTACGAGAGCTATAGTTTGAGCGTTATCAATTGTGTGGTCCAATTCCTTCATCTGTTGGGTCAAGAGTCTATACTACTCCCAATAAAGTCGACCATGTGCCTTGTGTGTGTGAGGCAATAGTATATTCTGTGTTTGTGGCCGATGATAGAACTTTCCCGGTGTGTGTGTAAAGCGAAATAAAGAATGTGAGTTTAGGAGATGATTTACGCATTTATTTGGCAACCTGTGATTGTTTACCTTCATTTTACCTACCCGTGGACATTATCCTAGTCAACCTCTTTTGAGCCTTTAAGCCATTTTCTTTGACAGCCTCATATGTAAGCCTAATCCATTTTTTTCAAGACCATAATTTGATCCAAATTCCTAAGTGCTTTAAATTGTAAAGTCATGTGACAAAATAAGAGGAAATTGGGTAAGACTGATGCCTTAGAGTGTAATGGTACTTGAAATTATTATGAAAAAGAGTGGCTATCATAGAGGTGTGTTATAAAAAAAAGGGAGAGAAGATAATAAAAAGAAATAGAAAAACTAAAAGATAAATTGTGATTATGATTAAATAAAAAGATAGTTATGTTTGAATGGCAAAATAGGTGAAAAGGGGTGATAGATGAAAGAAAGATAGCAGGGTTGATTAAAAGAAAGTCTTAATGGCATAATGTGATGTATTAAAGCGCTTAGGAACATAGTCACTATTTCTGGCCAAAATAGTCCTACCCGTCCCTTAGCCTACATTACAACCTGTAAAAGACCTATTTGATCCCAAGCTTAGCATTCTGATATTTAGTGGAGCATTACACTAAGGGCAAGCCTATGGTCATCATTTGCAACATATGAACTCTTTGTGAGAGTGAGAGCAAGGAAAATATGGTACCCATGTTTCAAAAAATGCAAAATTTGTGAGTGATTATGGGTAAAGATCTTATGTGAGACACACATGGTTGATGAGTTTTGGGTAGTTTGTATGATTCTTTGTGCCTTAACTTGTGGATACGAATTAAACACCATCACGAGTCTATATTAGAGGTTGAATTGTTTCTAGTATTGATCCAGAAAACTACTCTTTGTTAATAATTGTCGTGCCTGTCTTGATGACTATTTTGTGCTATTACTGTGAAACCCTAAGTAGATGTTTATATGTACATGATATTTTGTTCGAGGACGAACAAAGCATTAAGTGTGGGGTGTTGATGTTAGGCGTATTTACACGCCTAAAGCACCTTAATTTACCCATATTTTAGCTAAGTTTTAAGGTCAAAATATATAATTCCTGTACTTTTAGTCCTTTTTCCTATAAGTGAGCTAACAAACATGATTAGCAAGTTTTCAGGTATAAATGATGAAGATTTCAGCATTTTATGGATAACTTGACGCCAAAGGAAGCATCACGAAAGAAGGAAAGCAGCGTTTCGACGCCTATGGACTGAAAGTGACGCATGGAAAACTTGTCCCGGGCAAAAACAACATTTCTAAAGATTTAGGGATCGGCAGTAACTTAGTAGGATTAGGATAAGGATGCAGTATCCTAGTAGGATTAGGATAAGTACGCAGTAGCCTAGTAGGAATAGGATATGGGTGTTATAGAAACCCTATGATGCTGAACTTTTCAGCAAGCATTATTACAATTAAAACAATTCTCTTTCAATTAATTTTTCTTCCCTTCTCTTCATCTAGTCGACTTTTAATTTTCATAACAAGAGAAACGCTATTTTGCAAGGAATTCACGCCACAAGCCCTACCAAAACATACTTCACGTGAGATTTTTATCTTGGTATGCTGATAATGTCTATTGTGATTTCCGTTGCACTCATGAATAGCTAAACTTCTCTGTTAGGGTTATGAAAGCCTTATGAGATACTATCTATTGCTATGAGTTTGTGAAATCTTAATACGTATGCTGCTTATATCAGTCTTCTCTTCATCTTAATATAAATTCTTGTGGTTGTAAACATATAGAATACGCCAGTATAGCATTAACTTGTTCAAAAGAAAAGTTACATGTCTGGAAAAGAGAGAATGACAAGGAAATAGGGCACCAACCCCTGTTTAAAAGTTAGTGCCATAACTGGATTAACCTCTTGGAGACTTCGTACCATTAGATACGCTTTAAGATCGAAAGAGTTAAAGTAAAATAATCCTTGATGGTCGAAAGATGCCTGGATTTACCATAGAATACGAATCTCTATAAGCGCATGCATGTCTGAATTCCGCATAACTCATAGTCAATAGATACGTATAACTCATAAGGTGGACATAACCCTAACTCTCAATTCTCATTGATTAAAACCTACCAAGTACTCTATTTTACTCTTCTATTTTATGTTTTTACTCTACTATTTTGTTTACGTTATTTGCACGCACAAAATCCCCCCTTTGTTGCAGAATTTTTGGACAAAAGTCTACTAATAGTTGCTTACTTAGTGACCAAGTATTCCCTGTGGGATTCAACACCCAACCTAGTTGGGTTCTATATTTGACGACGACCGCTTACACTCTGACGAGAGCTGTAGTTTGAGCATTATCAAATTATCCTAAGTCTTCAGTTGATCATCATTATTAGGATAACAGTGGTCCTAAAGCACAAGGTTCCCAGTCTCCATCTCTTAGAGCTTAGTCAGCCCCACCTTATCCTTCTTATTATTTTTGTGGGTAGCTTCATCAAGGATATTGTGACGAAGGGAGAAATCGGTGCTATAATTATGGCCAACTTGGTCATATGTAGTGAGATTATCCTTTAGTCAAGGTTTCCACAGGAGCTAACAAGGTTTTGGTCACCATATCTTCAGCCCCCGCACCAAAGGGAGCTACTTATATTACCGGCATTGACCGAAATCATCTCTATACACTTGCTACTCATCAGGAATCTAAGTTATCCCCTGATGTTATCACTGGTATGTTACAGCTCTTCTCTTGTGATGTTTATTTTTTACTTGATCTAGGTTCTACCTTGTCTTATGTGACCTTTTATGTGGCTATGCACTTTGGTTTTTATCTTGAATGTATTTTTGACCCTTTTTCTATATCTACTCTGATGGGTTATTCTATTGTTGCTCGAAGAATATATAAAGGTTGTGTGGTGTCCATCTTTCATAAAGATTCATTAGTGGATTTAATAGACTCAGATATGGTGGATTTTGATGTTATCTTAGGGATGAACTAGATTCATTCGTGATATGCTTCTCTTGATTGTAGGACCCAAAAGGTCAATTTTAACTTTTCTAATTAGTCAGTATTAGAATGGTAGGGGATTTCCTTATTTCCCAAAGGGAGGTTTATTTTATATTTTAGAGCTCAGAAGTTGATTTCAAAAGGGTGTCTATATAATCTAGTTTAGGTTGAGGACACTCTCATTCCGAAGGTCCTTCTTTGCAATCTGTACCTATGGTTAGTTAATTTCCTGAAGTATTTCCTGATGATTTTCTTGAAATTCCTCTTGATAGGGAAATAGATTTTGGGATTGATCTTTTATCGGATACTCATCCTATTTCCATTCCTCCTTATAGGATGGCTCTGGCTGAACTAAAGGAACTTAAGGTGCAATTGAAAGATCTTCTTGATAAAGGGTTCATTAATCCTAGTGTTTCTCCATAGGGTGCTCATGTACTTTTCGTGTGAAAGAAAGATGGGTCCCTTTGAATATTTATAGACTATCGCCAATTGAATAAGGTTACAATAAAGAATAAGTACCCTCTTCCTTAGATGGATGATCTTTTTGACCAGCTTTAGGTTGCTAGGTATTTCTCATAGATCAATCTCTACTTGGGCTACCATCAACATAAAATTCTAGAGGTTAATATTCCCAAGGCTATTTTCCAAACTCGGGATGGTCACTATGAGTTTTTAGTTATGTCATTCGGGTTGAATAAGGCTCCAATTGCATTTATGGATCTTATGAATTGGGTTTTCAAGAAGTTTTTTAACTTGTTTGATATATTCTACATTGATGACATCTTGGTTTACTTTAAGAGTGAGGAGGATCATGTCAATCACCTCCGAATTGTGTTGCACTCTTAAGGATCAAAAGTTGAAAGCTAAATTACTAAGTGTGAGTTTTGGATGATTATTGTGACCATTTTTGGGCATGTTGTTTCTAGAAAGGGGATCATGGTTGATCCATAAAAATTAGAGGTAATTAAGAAATGTCCTAGACCCACAACTCCTACCAATATTAGGAGGTTCTTAGGTATGGTTGGGTATTATAGGAGATTTGTGGAGAGTTTCTAATTTATTGTTGCCCCGTTGACGAAGTTAACTCAGACAAAGGTTAAGTTTTTGTGGTATGACATTTGTGAAGGTAGTTTTGAAAGGTTGCAGAATAAGGTGACTTCTGTTCTAGTTTCGGCCCTGCCTGAGGATATTAATAGTTTTGTCATATTTTGTGATTCCTTTCATGTGGGACTAGGTTATGTTTTAATGCAGTATTATAAGGTTGTGGCTTATGCTTCTAGGTAGCTTAAGGTTCATGAGAGAAATTAACTGACTCACGATCTAGAGTTGGCAACTTTGTTCTTTACCTTGAAGATGTGGCACCATTTTCTATATGGGGTGCATATAGACATCTATTCAGATCATAAAAGCTATTAATATATATATATATATATATATAAATATTTATGCAGAAGGTATTGAATCTCAGGGAAAAAAGGTAGCTTGAATGGCTTAAGGATAATGACATGAGCCTTCACTACCATCTAGGTAAAGCTAATGTTATTGTTGATTATCTTAGTAGGTTATCTATAAGAAGATTATCTCATGTTGATGAGAAGAAAAGAGGGTTGGTAAAGGATATTCATAGGTTGGGTAATTTAGGAGTTCATTTTTTGGACTCTAAAGATAGAGGAGTGATTATTCAAGAAGTGGTTAAATTTTCTCTTGGTGTTGAGGTAAAGGAGAAGCAGCTTTTGGATCCCATATTTATGCAGATTAAGGATGATGTGGTTTAGAAAAATATTATAACCTTTGAGATTAGGAGAGATAGCATTATGAGGTATCAAGGTAGGTTGTGTGTTCCGGATATTGATGGAATGCAAAAAAGGATTTTGACAAAGGCTCATGGCTCAAGATATACAGTTCATCCAGGTTCAACTAAGATGTATTATGACTTGAAGGAAATCTACTAGAGGAACAATATGAAGAGAGATATGGCAAATTTTGTTATCAAATGTATGATTTGTCAGCAAGTTAAGGTTGAGCATTTGATGCCCGACGTCATATCTCAAGAGATAGAGTTGCCCATGTGGAAGTGGGAGATAATTAATATAGATTTTATTATGGATCTTTTGCGGTCTCACAATCAGTATGTTTCTATTTAGGTCATTATCGATAGAATGACTAAGTCATCTCACTTCTTGACTATGAGGACTAAGTACTCAGGAGAGGATTATGCAAAGTTATTCATTTAGGAGATTGTGAAGTTACATGGTGTGCCAATGTCCATTATTTTAGATCAAGGTATGCAGTTTTTTTCTCACTTTTGGCATTTATTTCAGAATGGTCTGGGTACACAAGTGAACCTGAACACCATTCTCCACCCTTAAACGGATGGAAAAGAGGAGCAGACTATAAAGTTTTATAAGATATTCTAAGGGCCTGTGTGATTGATTTTAAGGGTAGTTGGGTTGATGATTTGCCTCTTATTGAGTTTGCTTACAATACCTATTATCATTATATCATTCAAATTGATCCTTTTAAGGCTCTTTATGGTAGAAGGTCTAGGTCTCTTATTGGGTGGTTTGAAGTTTATGCGACTGGGTTGTTTGGTTCTGACTTAGTTCACCAAGCCATGGAGAAGGTGAAAGTGATTAGAGAAAGACTTAAGACTACTCAAAGTTGCCAAAACTCTTATGCTGATGTAAGGTGAAAGGAATTGGAGTTTGAAGTTAATGATTAGGCATTCTTGAAGGTTTCTCCTATGAAAGGAGTCACGAGTACTGGGAAGAAGGGAAGATCATTCCCCATTATGTTGAACCATACCAGATAGTAAGAAAAATTAGAAATGTCTCATATGAGTTAGATTTGCCTGGAAGCCTTCTATTCATCATTTTTTACATGTGTCTATCCTAAAAAAGTATGTGGGTGATCCTATTTTTATAGTGTTTATTGAGGATGTTAGGTTCATGGACTCTTTGTCTTATGAGGATGTACCTGTTGAACTATTGGATAGGCAAGTTTGTGTATTGAGGACAAAGGATGTAACTTCAGTGAAGGTCCAATAGAGAAATCAAAAGATGGAACAAGCTATATGGGAAGATGAGAAAGATATGTAGGCCAAGTATCCCTGGGTTTGATAAAAGTGCTTAAGGTATGAGTATCATTTTCCTTTTGTTACTTTTTGAGTTTGTCATTTGTTTCTGGTGTATTCTTTCTATTCTTGTGTTTAAAAGTGTCTTAACTCATCATTTAGGAACAAATGATCCTAAGGAAGGGATAATTTAATACCCCTCAAAATTACAATGATTTTATTTTTGATACTCTTGTATTCGTTATGTTGACTTTTGACTTAAATTATGTTTAGAAATGTTAAAAAGGGTGTTTTGGGAAAGTTTCAGAATTGTCGGAGGGGGTTAAGGGTCATTTTGGGATAGCGAGGTAGTCACGATCTACAACAAGGCCATGTAACAGAGGTTAACCTCTGTGATTTTGGCTGGGCACGGAGGCTAACCTCCATGATAATGGCGTGTTGCACCACTTTTTTAATTTTATCTAATTTTTATTTTTGTATTGATGTAGGGGGCTTTCTATCTTTTTACTCCTTGTACGACCTTATAACATAAAATACCCACATTCCCTTTAGAGTTAAAAGATCAAATCATTCTTTTTCTCTTACAAACTCAAAACCCAAAAACATTTAGGGGTTTTGTAGTGAATTCATCATTTGGGCTCCAAACTTCGAATTGTCTTTAATTTCTTATGTATTTCAGGCATGCTTCTCTTCTCTAAACTTTTATTTTACATTGTGGCATTAATTGAATGGTTTTTTATTTTATTTGAATTATGGGTTTTGAAATTGGGTTGAGGAGTTTTGGTTGTTACTTATCCCATGTTTCAAATTGATTATTCATGTTTTAAATTGCTGTTTTCGGGACTGCAATGGTATATTGTTTAAATAATTAGAATGAGGGTCATGGATTTCCCTAAATTGGATGAATTTTGACTTAGAATTTGTATTAACCTCAACCCACTTTATTATCTTAGTTTTAATTATAGATAATTGCATGGTTTAACTTGATTTGAACCCATCACATTACATTAAAGGATAAATGGATATGAATATAGTATTGGATAGCCTTGGTTTTGTCTTTTTAATGGAACTTTGGAGTCCAATTTTTGTTGTGTGATTTGGGTTGGCAAATTAATTTAGCTTGCAAGTATGTTGGTATGACGATACCAAGTGGTAAATGCTTTAATGAATAACTCTTGGGTTACTATTTTTTTATGTGCAAATTGCTTTAATTTGGACTTAAAAATGGATTGTGTAACTCACTGTAAAGGTGTAAGTCTTGGGGGGACAAAAAACGGAAACCACGTTTGCCGGTGTTGGGGGTCTATATGACTGTGTAATTAATGCACATTTGATATATATATTTGGGATGTCTATAGCCTTTGTGACTATATTTTTATCTTTTTTTCCATAATTCATGCGGTTAACACACACTGGGGCCATTTCAGTAGGGGGAGCTGAATCTATATAGCACTTGAGTGCCTTTAAGATGAATCAAACTACGCAATTTAGGTTAAATCCTTAAATTCTCATGTTTATGACCCTTTACCTTATCCTTAAATGTTATATATATATGAATATGTGCATGTGGTTTTAACTGATTTTGCTCATAGCATTATTTTATCCTTATTTCTAGAGTTACATGCCAGTGCTTATCCAACTGACCGTTAATACACTTCATTATTTCACGATGTACGGTCCAAACACTTTTCTATTGCTCCTATGCAGCGTTAGGTGGTTGAGCATACCTGTTGAGTTGCTATGAAATGCTGAGCCTCTATTCCTTCTGAAGGCCTTATCATTTCATTATTCTGTCCTTATCATCATAGCACTTTTGGATTCTTTTGGTCATAGTCGAGGGCATGTCCCAACTTGGATGTTATTCTTCTTTTAGAGGCTATTGTGGACAAGTGTGGGTTGGACTATTGTCTTGGATTCTTAGAAATTTCATTTTATATATTTTTGTTTATCTTATTTTAATTGGCTTCTGCTTTATTATTATTTGTATGTTATTTAGGTTTAGTTAAGGGGGTGGTCTTCCGTCAACAATGGGCTTGAGATACCCATCACGACTAGGTCCTGGTTTGGGCCGTGATAGCTAGACCTTTACTTCCACTTTTGAGTTATTTGTATTTGGTTTTTTGCATTTGCTTGGCATAGCCGATTATCTCTATTTCTTACCCTTATTTAATGCTCTTTTAGTATAGATTCACACTTTATTTATTCTTTACTTTAATTAAGGTTTGTCGGTCTATGGTCCTACTGAGTACTCCATGTTCTTGTACTCATACTACACTTTTGCATCTTTTTCCTAGATGCAGATCCTAGTATGATTCCACATTATTAATGATGCACTAAAGTTGGGCTGTTGACCTAGGATCTAGGCGAGCTTTCAGTGTCTAGAGGTGATTCTTCTTCTTTTCGTTTAGTACTAGTCTTATTTTATATATCTAGAGACTACTGGTATAATTCTGCATCATTTAGTCCTTATTGTATATGGTAGTTCTTGTATTGACCTTATCAAGTATTGGGGAATTTATCTTGAGTATTGTTTCCTTCCCCTTTTTTTGTATGGCTTTTGTGTGTGTGTATGCCTATATATATATATATATATATTCATTTTAAAGTCATTTTATATTACTATTTATCCTTATTTGTCTATATTTTGCCTATTAGCTCTTTACTTAACATTATTCGCTATAGTTTGGCTTATCTATTGGTGGGTTAAAGTAGGTCCCATCATGACCTGAGTTTTTGACTCATGATAGTTTGATATCTAATCCTAGGTTTAACGGTATCATTTTTTAAGAGCAAGTGTGTAGTAGAGTCCCTTAGATTAGTACAATGATATTTGTGTCCTATCTTCAATATGCTACAGGATGTTCTTAGGAAAATCTTATCTTCTTGATTTATTTTCATGTGTTGTGTATTTATTTAACTTATATTTTTCACTTTTTTGTAGATGTCTGGGGTAAGGGCCGAGAGCAAGGCCCCCAATCTTACAGCTAGGGCACCCGTTAGTGGTAGAGGCAGAGCTAGAACCTAAGGTCGAGGTCATGCTAGAGCTATAATACTAGATCAAGTCCAATTAGGGAGCTTTCACCAAAGTTGATTATGAACCTTAATCCATAGATTGTAACCAATGATTTGCCACCACGACATCTAGTGAGCCAGAAAATACCCTAAGATTCACTTATTCTTATGCTTCTAATTATTATACATCTTGGTTGGGGTTGTCTTATAATCTATTATTTATTCTTGTGTGTGTAGATATGCCCGTGGGTGATTCTTTTGTAATGGGTTGTGTGTACAGATCTTGTGTGGTGACTATTAGTGTAACAGTTGGGTCAATCTTATTGTTCTTAATATGGTTGATTATGATGTAATTCTAGACATGGATTGGTTAGCCCCATCCCATTCCATCTTGGATTGATTTGCAAAGACCATAACCTTATCAATGCCTAGCATACCCTTAGTTATGTGGAAGAATGCCTATAATCGCATGCCGATGGGGATCATATCTTATATTTGGGCAAGGAAACTGGTAGTAAGGGGTTGTATGGCTTATCTTACTTATGTTTGTGATTTTAGTATTAAGAGTTATTCGCATGACTCTGTTGTTATAGTCCGTGAGTTCCTAGATTTTTTCCTACCTACCTATCAGGACTTTCTCACAAGAATGATATCGATTTTGCTATTGATCTTGAGTTGGGCACCTTGCCCATTTCTATTGAATCCTACCATATAGCTCTCGCCGAGCTAAATAAGCTAAATATTTATCTTTAAAATATTTTACGTAAGGGGTTTATTTGACTAAGTATCATACCTTCGAATGCTCCCATTCAATTTGTAAAGAAGAAGAGGGGTTCTATGCATAAGTGTATCAATTGCAGGCACTTGAATAAGGTGACAGTAAAAAATAAGTATCATATGCTGCATTTTAATAATCTATTTAACCAACTTCAGGGTGCAAGTTGTGTTTTCTCAGATTGACTTAATATCGGGCTACCAGTAGTTGATGATTTGAGTAGAGGACATCTATATGATAGCCTTTAGGACTCGCTATGGCCATTTTATGTTCTAGTGATGTATTTTGGATTGATTGGTGCCCCAAAAATGTTTAGGGACTTGATGACCTATGTATTCCGGCCTCATTTAAACTAATTCATAATCATATTTGGGATATACCCCTTATTTACTCGAGGAGTTGGGTATAGCTCAAGAAATATTTGAGGATTGTGA
This sequence comes from Capsicum baccatum var. pendulum, assembly GCA_030864225.1. NCBI lineage: Eukaryota > Viridiplantae > Streptophyta > Magnoliopsida > Solanales > Solanaceae > Capsicum > Capsicum baccatum. Next base: position 74,157,324 of record CM061561.1, on the reverse strand, counting down.
TCCACACTCAGAGAGATCGGTGGTTTTCTGCCAAACTCTTAAAGTGTGAATTCTGGCTTGAGTCCATAACATTCTTAGGGAATGTGATATCCAAGGATAGGATTATGGTAGACCTAGTAAAGATTGAGACCTTTCGTGATTGGGCTAGGGCTATATCTCTAATCGAAGCTTTCAATTTTATTGGGTTGGTATGCTATTAAAAATGGTTCATCAAGGTGTTTGACTCTATTGCAACACCGATGACCAGATTGTCTATGAGGCCAACGTTCTGAAGCTCAAGGCCATACTTACTTCATCTCTTATTCTGACTCTTCTAATTGAGGGCGAGGGGTTTACTATATATTGTGATGTTTTGGGTGTTGATTTGGATTTTTTATGCAATAGAGCCAAGAAATAGCATATGTTTTAAGACGACTAAAGGTGCAAAAGCACAATTAATCAACTCATGACATGGAGTTGGCGAAGGTAGCTTTCACACTTAAGATTTGGAGGCATTACCACAATGGTGTTTGATATAAGATATTCACTGATTATCATGTTCTTTAGTATATTATGATTCCAAAGGTCCTTAATTCAAGATAGTGCATGCGTCTTGAGTTACTAAAGGACTATGATCTCTCTATTCTATACCACCTAGGCAAGGAAAATATAGTAGAGAATGCCTTTAGCCAAAAGATGATGAGTGTGGAGATCTTAGCCTACCTTTCAGTTTTAGAGTAAGTGTTGGCCTCAAACATCCAGTCCTTAGCCAACAAGTTGATTCAACCTAATATTTTAAATCCTTATGAGGATTCTTTCTAGTGTTGAGTTCAGGTCTATTTTATTTGAGTAGATTCGAGATCGACAGATCAAGAATAGATAGATGTGTATTTGAAATTAATTGCGGAGGGGCGAGGCAAAGCGGGCCACCTTAGACTCTTAGAATATACAAAGGTTTGATGGTTACACTTGTGTTCTAAGGGTAAGAGGTATTATTAAGTTGATACTTAATGATGCCCGTAGCTCCAGATACTCTATCCAACCTAGTATAGCTAAGATGTATAGAGTCGAGGCATAACTAGAGGAGAAGTATAAGGAAATATATAGCATACTTTATGTCAAAATGTTTATGCTGTCATCAGGTGCCTAGTAATTTGCTTCAAAAGAGACTACCAATTCCTATGTGGAAGTGGTAGAGGATTACTATGGATTTTTCATAGGTAGTTTATCTCGTACTTCTCATAGTTTTGATACCATTTGTGTAATCATTGATTATTTGACTAAATCTTCTTAATATTTTCCTTTTTAGTCTCTTTATATGGTCGTGTGGTTAGATCAGATCTATGTATGAGTTGTGGTTTGCCTATATAGAGTGCTCGTGTCTACTATTCCTTATGAGAATTCCAAGTTTACTTCTAGTTTTTGGAGGGATTCTCAGGAGGATCTAGGTACCCAGGTCTACCTTATCATAACTTTTCATCCCTAGACTGATGACCATTTAGATAATACAATTTAGATTTTGGAGGATATGCCTCTGAGCAAGTGTCATGAACTTTGGAGGTCTGTGGGAGTAGTTTCTATCCGTAGCAGAATTAGCCTACAATAATTGCTAACATGTAAGTATTCAAATAGCACTATTCAAGGAATTATATGGTAGGCATTGTGAATCTCTAGTTGGTTAGTGTAAGGCTTCATAGGTTAGTCCACGATGTACTAACTTTCTTCATGAGTCATTGGATAGAATTTAAGTTAGTCAGGATACGTTACGAGTAGCTAAGAGTAGGCAGAAGATTTATGTTTATTGTAAGCTTTGTTCCTTAATATTTAGAGTTGGTGATCGAGTTTTCCTTAGGTGTCACCCATAAAGGGTGTGATGAGCTTTGGGAAGAGGGGAAATCTCATCCCTTGGTATATTGGGCTATTTGAGATCCCTCAGATAGTTAGGGAGGTATCTTGTGAGCTAGCCTTGCCTTAGGAATTTTCATCTTCACCTAATTTTTCATGTATTTATGCTTCAGTGCTATATTTTGGATGAGTCTGACATGCTCCACTGACACTCAATTCATTTGGATGATAGGTTGACCTTTTTGGAAGACCCAAACTCTATTTTAGACAAAGATGTCAAGAGATTATGCTCCAGAGAGACTCATGTGGTTAAGGTTCAATGGAGATACCGTCCAATTGAGAAGGCTACTTGGAAGACCGAGCATGATATACGAATTTAGTATTCTTAACTTGTTCAAGCCTTTAGGTACTTCTTAACTTTTTACTTTTATGGAGGAAAGTCCTTTTAGAAGTTGATATTGTAATGACCCTCTAGGTCATTTTCTTACTTTTTCATGCTCTTTCTGTGTTTAGAACTTTTCTATAGCTATCCAAAGTTATTTGTGACTTATTGGGAGTGACTACTTGGTCCTTGAGAAGTTTGTTTAGTTTTTATACTAGTTTCCCTATTTTGAAGCTTCTATAGTTGAGAAAATGGTCTTGGACCAAACTATAAGGTAAATAGCTTCAAATCACAATTCTGACAATTTTGTTAGCTCCAAAATGTTAATTTTAGGCTAGGGGGACCCATGGTTTTGGTTCGAAGGCTTTCGAACTCATTTTGGGCAATTGGTTGAATTTTAGTAAGAATAGAACATGGGTGTGGGCCCTACATTTTATCAAAATGACTTCTATTGGAAATTTTGATGGTTTTGTTGACTGTAAAATGCAAAATTTAGCAGGCTAGCATAATTTATTTTTGTGCATAGGGTTCCAAATGAATCCTGAACGCCTAGTGGGCATCCATTTTTGACTTAGAAAATTTCTAGTGCCAAGGTTGTCTGCTTAAATTCCCGGGCACTACTTAAGTTGTAGTCGGTTACCTCGCCGAGAGATTTTTAAAAGTGCCTTGGTCACTTAAAATATTATTTTTTCCACTTAAGCGGATACTGCAGAAGTTTATATATATATATATATATATATATTTCCCATTTGGTTTTTAGCTTATTTTATTCTAAGTGTTTTCTCCATAGTTGATACTTGGGATCTTAGAAATTTGTGGGAAATTGCTAATTGAAGATGGGATTGGTTGGGGAACATTATAGTGAGCATTGTGTGATCCATTCCTTGTATGTCCCAACTTGTTTTAAAATAAATTCTCTAAGTTGTTCTTCTTCTTAAAGATTATCTTTGGTACTATGTTGGGGCAGTTATTAATCTCAAATTATGCTTAATTTTGAGCAAGTGATCCTTGAGCCAAGAGGGGCCTAGTGATAGATTCAATTTTCAATTTTCAATTTTATCGGTAGCCTCACTATTCAATTGTTTGCCTGATTTTTGATTTAAAGCATAAATGTGCAATATAGGAATCATCATTCTTGTCATAAAATCCAAGTTATTGTTTTGATAGTGTGGCAGTGGCCGGAGGCTTCTCAAAATTGAAAAGCTTCAATTTAGAGAATTTTCGAGTGTTTTTAGGGATATCCTGGTATGCTAGTCTTACCTTTTTCTATAATATGCTTTGTTATGGTATTGGTATGCTATTGTTCTAGTTGTGGTTGAGTTCTTATGGTTTTAATAGTCATTTAGTAAATTTTTTATATTACGATTAGGGGGCACTAGGACAGATTTCGTTCAATGTTTTCTTTACGCTGGTAGTTTCATTTAATCTACTGCTTGACCTAGCATATTTAGGTCTTTGAGGCTAAATTAGAAGTCTTAGCCTATGTTTATTTAGATTCTTGCCTTATGTTGGGATCTTAGGACTTATGATTGGCCTTATCGTCTATGTTAAAGGTAGGTGGCTTTAGAATAACGCTCTTTCGAACAAAAAAAACTATAAAACTATTTGAGGGATAGATTATTTGGATTGGGTTGGCTTAATCTCTATGTTATACTTATTATCTTTGTTATCCTTATCATGTTAGCATTCTGACCTCTAACGTCGACTTCAACTTAATGAGTAGAACCTTGCACGCCTTTAATAGATTTATCCTACTAAAATAGGGAAAAACCAAATAGACTTGGAATGCGTCAGAACTTTAGATTATTGATGCGCAGTGCGGATTTATAATATTTTCTTCGAGTCTGACACTTGGTTACTGTTATTACCTGTTAGGTTTGATTCGAGTTTTGCACCTCGTTACTATTATTACCTGTTAGTTTATATTTTAGTCCGACACTATGTTTATTAGTTATTACATTTTAGTTCTGGTTTGGGTTTGGCGTCTGGTACACTATTTATTATTCATTAGCTCCAATTTGAGTCTTGCATTTATTATTAATGATCTTTGGTTGGAAATTTGATTGAAGCCTGTAGTATTTAAGGTTTTTGCTAGAGGAAGAATATATGGTGCGCTTGTCACACGTCTTGTCTTTGTTTTCTTTTATCAGATTTTGTTTGGCCTTATATTAGTATTACCCCATATTTGCACCCACCTTGGGTTTATTTTTCGTTGTGTGTACCTTTTGAGTTTATAGGGACCAAGTTAGGTAATAGGTACGATTTCACTTCCACTTATGAGTTATTTATATTTTATTTTCAATATTTTCTTAGCATAGCATGTTATTTCTATTTATGACCTTCATTTATTGCCCCTTTAGTATAGATTCTCACTTTATTTATGTTTTACTTTAACTGAGATTAGTCTACCTATGATCCCTACTGAGTACTCCGTGTTTTGGTACTCATACTACACCTCTGCATCTTTTCCCCTTATGAAGATCCTAGTATGAGTCAATATTATTGATGATGCTTTTAAGTGAGTTGTTGACCGGGATTTGGGTCAGATTTCAAAAAATCCTTTTTTTTAGTTTTAGCACTAGTCTTATTTTGCATATTGGGAGACTACTAGTATATTTTGGCATCATCTAGTACTCGTTGTATATAGTACTCGTTGTATATAGCATGTGAAAATATTTAACCTTATTTCTCTCTAAACGGTTTTTTGATCACACTGATTGATTTCTCTCTTATATTTTATGTAGTCTATTTCAGACCTCCTTGTTTTGTTTGAATTTCTAAGATACTCAGTTTTTTCTCCCCCATTTCAAATATGAATGCAAGAACTCTATATTTCTATTTTCATCCTTAAAACAACACATCCCTAATTTCATTCTCCCAATAATTCTTTTCAAGTTGTTGAAAACTTCTTTAGATCCTCTTATGCTTTATTGAGAGCTACCATGTTTTCTTAAAAAGGGCCAATTTCCAATTGCACCTGTTACACCTTAATAAGATCTTCCAATATTGATAAATTTTAAAATATATTTTCAAATGTTATCCTGAACCTCTGAGCCAAAGCCCCATTCTCCTTTTATATCTTTTCTTGAAATTCTATGAAAGATGTTCGCAGAAAACCCATCTTCTAGTTTTACTTCACAATATCAAAAATTTAATGATGCTTTGTCCAAAATCTTATGAATATGAAAGTTCAAATCATTGGTTCATATGTGGAACCACATAGTACATATAAAGGATCATGATCTTACTCTTACTTTAATAGGTGCACGTCACTGGTGAAAATAAATTCATGAACTCGTGATTTTCTAAAACTCTATCCAATATCTTAAAAATGTGATCTTCATCAATTCTGCCATTCAATCATGTGTATGAACTTTCGATGAATTTAAACTTTATTAATGCAAAATGGTAATGCATTATGCAAAATCAGTTGTCTCATATTGAGATATAGGAAGATCCCCCACCCCCCGCTCCCCAACTTTTTAGATTCATCTTTAGACTATATTGAAGTCTCTCCTTATTATCGATAAGACATAAATAATAGAAGCATTGACTTTTTAGTCTTCCCATAACTTAAGTCTATCAAGGGCATTACATGTAGCATACATTGTTGCTATCATGAACTCCTTATAGTAACTAAGATGTGTAAAATTCATATTAATAAGTTGGATGGTAACAAACATCACTTCTATTTGGGGCAAAATAGCTTACGTAAGTATTAGGTCAATTTGGGTCGAGAAAGATTAGAAACATCCCATAATCCATACTAACCCGAGTCTGATCCAAATGGTAGAAACATCCTTGAAGGCAAGATGAGGTAGCCGAAAACCATTAGTAATGGTGACAGTGCCCAAAAAGACATACAAAAGGACAACGTGTCAAATTCCTAAGATGTACAGGTGACCCTCTACTAAACTGCACTAGACATGTGATACTGGATTGTCATCTTCCAAGGTCTTAAGAGCAAGTGGCTATTGGTCATTGGTTATTGTATTGAAGGTTCAAAATAGGAAGACCTTGTACCTTAATAAATAATGACACTCTCCCCCAATGTAATAAATAATGACACTCTCCCCCAATGTAAAGGATCCAATTTTTGCTTCTCTCTATCCTTAAGCGATAAATTCATCTGCATTGTTTGTTAGCTTTCTCTATTGGTATAATTTCATAATATATTATATGTGTTGTTATGCTCTCTCATTTGTCCTTCAATGTTGATATTCACTTGTATCTAAGGAATCTCGAGATACGTAGTAAAACATGTTTGTTTTTAATTATTGCTTTACTTGATATATTGTGTGACTCATTTTAGGTTGTTTACTCTTTTAAAAACACACGCTACTAACATGAAGCTAAGACTGTATTGCATGCTCTTTACCCACCTATAAATCTAACTATCCCAAAATCAATAGCAAAGAGTTTGGCACCCACCGTGGGGATAGAGCAACTACATGGACTTTTAAAATTCATTCTTTCTTGTCATTTCTCTCTTGTGTTTTCACTTCATGAGAAAGTACATCATGATGGACGATAGCAACGACTTTATGGAGGATGTTATTTATGAGCAGACTCCTTACCCCAGTGATTTTTCCTCGAGGGTTATAGGGTGAGGTCAACTCCCTTGAATGAAAAAATATCTCTCAACTTGAACATAATGAACTTGAACATGTAATAAAGGTGGAAGGATCCAATTAACGTCGAAGTCAAGGTTACAGATCCTAACTTCCAAGGTTAGTAGGAGCTCTTAAAGGACTCTGTTGTATACCATGAAGATTTGATGGATTGAATAGAGGCACATGATAATTGGATGGATGAACCAGGTTACTACAACTCAAGTTACCTTGGGAACCTCGCGGAGGACTAAATGGGAAGATTTAAATGCCCAAAAGCAAGAAGACCAAATGGGAAGAGTATAAATGGTGAAATATAAGGCCAGGATCAAGGATAGAGCTCCATCAAAATTGTGTAGTTAATGAGGAAAGATATGAAAGTCATAGTATAGAGCTTTAATCACGGATAAACCATATTCATAAACCCCCACAAGTGGTAAAGGGACCAGATTCTAAGAGTAATTCAAAGGTACCCTACATTACTACTATTATGAAGAGGCTCATCTTAAATTGGTTTAAAATGTCTAACATACCAAAGTATGATAGGAACTCAGAACCCCAAGAGTATTTGCTATTTTCTTACTATGGCAGTTAATGCTAATGATCTGACCAAGTAAGAAGGTGAGTCAATCAAGGTGAAGAAGCTTAGTAAGACTCTCTCAAAAGAAGCCCAACTATGGTATTCTATTCTCCTTAAACATTTAATCGATATTTTTAATATGTTGGAAGATAAATTCTAAGGGAACATGTTGGGGAAAAAAGGTGCAACACCCTTAAAAGGATATAGTACAGAGAGAGCAGGGAGATACAGGCTACTTTGGGAGGTTGTGTCCTGATTCTAAAAGGAGAGATTATAGCTCACGATATGTAGGATGACTATCCTATGGAGGTATTTACCAAGGGACTTAACCCCAAAGGTCGGTTGCATATTTTAAACTGAAAGGGAGTTTGATTGAGTTTGAGGCAACAACATAGGTTGATATGCATAATCGACACAAATATTTGAATTGAGAAAAGCTAGAGAGAGTTACCAGAAAGTCCCATAGATGTGGAATTACCCAAGACTCTAAAAGAGCTTATTGAAATTTGGGAGCTAGATCAACTTGGAATTCTCATACTAGAATGACTCAAAAGGGTGATTTTGGGGGTACTACATCCCTTTCCTAGTGGAAGCAAAGGACAGTGGATGTTGGTGTAGTGGTTTTGGCACTTTAGGACAACCTCAACATGACTAAAAGGTCATAAAGGAATCCTCATAAAAGGAGTTATAGTTTAGGAGATGGTACAACTCATAGTGTACACCATCAATTACGTGCCCATGCTCTCAAAATATTACTTTAAAGTTATCCTTAAGCGGCTAGTCTCGACAATTAGAGATATCAAGGGAAACAAATTTCCAAAGTTCATTCAGTCAAATTCGAACACTATGGACAAGAGTTTCTGGAGCAAATTCCACGGGATGCATGTCCACGACACTAGGGAACTACTGCCTCCTTTGAGAAGTGGTCATTGAGCTACTAAAGGGTGGACATCTCAATAGTTCCAATGAATGAGAGAAGGGCAACTATGAAAAAGGGAATCAAAGGTAACTAGATACCTTGAGTATATGGATTGGAAAATGATAAGCTAATTTGTATCCTCGGTGAGATAGGTAGCTTCTCTCCCTCACTTTTTTGTTTAGCTGAGATTTTTTTTCTTAATTTTTTTCAGGCGTGTTTTAGGAAAAAGTTGGATACAATAATGGAAGATCCAGAAGAACTCGTTACACTCTTTTTATTCAACTAGTTTTTATCCTGAGAAGGTTTTTTCTAGCAAGGCTTTTAATGATGTGGAAGTAGGGACTTCTAAGGAAAAATCTTGTGTTTGCTCTTTTTTGTAAAAGATAATAATCCGCAACAATTGAATGAAAGGAAAAAATTTCATGAATTAACAAATATGTGTGAATTTTGTTTTGATCTCCATCTCAACTATTAAACAAAAATCCTCATTCTAATCACAGACTAACTATGAAAAGTGTAGGGCCTCTGAGGCCAAGATCTTCACTCCTCAAAAGCCAAAATGAAGAGAGCCTAAGGGCAATCTCCCCAAAATCTGAAAAGGAATTGAGATGCTGACTTAAAATCTTATATGAATGTCTATAAAAAAAGTATACACCACTTAGTATAAGGACTAGAGACTCACTTCCACAAATGTAAGCACCTATTTTGTGGCCTCCCTTAGAAGAATTATCATGAAGGTCTCATGGATTGATCATCCAATAGTAATGAACCTTGGAACCATTGAACAATTGGACAGAGGATGCCTAAATTTAAGGCACAATTAAATGCTTATTTGTATAAAGTTATTTTAAAAACCAAATTCTACTCTATAAGAGTCAATTTTGACTAAAACAAAGAGCAATAATCTCTCTTGTGCTATGTGCTAAAGTGTCTAGGATACATTCATATTTAGATTCATAGTAAAAAATAATAATAGTGATACATCCTAGGTATATTGAGGTAGATATGTCAAAAATACAAAAGAACCAAACTTAAACCGAGTAAAATAATGCAACGGGAATATGAAATTGAAAAACTGGTTAGCGAATTCCCTCAATGATCAATGCAACCAACTCAACAATTACTAACTCGATAATAGCCTCCTAAGAAATTGTGAGGATTCAACATGAGGTACTATGGTTTCATGGCACTTTCGATGATTAAAATAGAAAATTATGCAAATAATTAGGACTTTTTGTTAGATGTGATATGTTTCTATGCTTGCTTTGCAGGTCAGGTGTAAGAAAAATGGTACAAGAAAGAAAAATCACCAAAATAGTAGTCTTCTGCTCAAACAATGAATCATTGGGTGAAACTATGACTTATTGTCTAACTCATCGATTGACTTGTGAATACTTAGAAGAAAAAAATAAAGTACTCACTGACTACGACTCGTTGAGTCAAACTATGAGTCATAGTGAGAGGCCCTCTGAGCAAAAGAGGAACAAAAGTCCTGATGAGTGCAGTTTTTATAGCAGTGGAAACAAAGCTTGCGACGAGATAAAGAATTCCAAGATCATAAAGTAGAGATATTGATTTTCATTATGAATAATTTATGAGATCATTGAAATGCTGTCAACTATGGATTATATGTGTCATATTATGATAATGAGCATCTAAATTACATAACTTAGATTGTGGGAACCCTGATAGATTATGAAGTAGAGAAAGTACAAAGTAATTCTTGATTGGTGTTCTTGCGTGTATTGTGGCTTTCTTCACTTTGGCTACATTCTTAATGGTTACAAGGGTTAGAAAACTACTTGTATTCGATACTAACTCGAGAAAGAGGTTAACATTAGGAAAAGGAGATCATAATAGTAATTTGAAGCTTCCAACTTTATCTAATTAACATGAGATAATAAGGAGATAGTTAATTAGTGATCCAAAACAAGGGTTAGTAATGAAACACTCTAAGACTGAGAGGAGATGAGTGAAATTTACTCAAACTAAGGTCGAGAGATAGTTAGGTGTTACATAACTTGGTAGATTCAGCATGTAAGGCACTGAGAGAGTTGTACAAGCACGATAAGTCTGCAGAGTTAAGAACTTAGGGGGAACACAAACCTAGTGATCGTCCTATACTAGTAACAACCCTAGTTTCCAGTACTATTACTATTCTTATAACCTCACCCTTCCTCTGCATTTACTTTCTACACTTTTAAACTACATCAACAATCTTTTAACTGATTTTTATCCTATTACCTCTGGGTTCGACCCCAACGAAGTTGGGTTCTATAATAGATAAGCAGTTGCACTATATTTTTTAGGAGGCGTAACTTTGGTGACATCAAATTTTTAGGAGTAAAGGTTATCGTTTGATTCCTTTTGATCTTGAGCTTGAACAAACCTTATGACAGAATCATAATATGGAAGAGTATGAGCATAAAGCCTGGCATGAGTGTCTATAAGATGATACAAATATAATGAATTGGTCGCCTCTGGATGGTGTTCATGAAATTGATAAAGAAAATACTAACCAATTAATAGCCAAAGAGAATGTGACGTTTGACCTGGCCTGAAATGCTGAGGAAAGGGATAGATAGGAGAAAGAAGATCATCGAGAAATACTCGACAAGGACATACATAGAAGAGATAGAGTTCAACCACCCACTTATCATTTCTTTCCAGTTTGTGATGATTTGGAAAAAAGACTTGAGGTATGTTGAACCAATTGATACATAAGCTATCAATCCTCTAAAAGTTCCCCCAAGGAACAAAATTTGACATTATGAGTACAATAATTTAGTTTCTAATCTAAAGGGTGTGTTTTTTGGTTTCCCTGTAGATGATACAAATATACAAATTATGATTTTTTTTTTGGGATTTTGCACTTCATCTAATCTATTGGGGTCAGTCAAGAAACTTTAAGACTCAGGTTTTTCACATTTTCTCTTAGAGGTGAAGCAAGTTATGGTTAGGGGAACTACCTTATGGGTCCATTACCACTTTGAATGACAATAGATTATTCCTTTCTTCTAGAACTATAGTTGAAGGATAAGATTTACGATTTTAGGCAATTACACTTAGAGGCATTGTACGAGACTTGGTTGAGGTTCAAGAAGAATCTGATGAATTCACCCAATCATAGAATTTTATGGAGGAATTTTATTAAAATATTCTATAGTACCCTAAATTCAAACACCAATGTTGTTTCTAACACTATTACTTGTAGGTCTTTCATGAGTATTTATTGGTATCAACCTATGGAAATCTTAGACCAAATCATTAAAACCAACTGAGTATGGCATACTCAAGGGGTAGATATGAGAGAAATTATTTATGCTATTGGTGTTTCTAATGAGTAGAAAGCCCTAGATAAGACAATGTCTCAAGAGTTAGCATAGATGAGGATGAATATTTAATTACTTACCAAGCAATTTGCAATTGCAAGATGAGAAAAAGTGAATTTAGTACATGCATGAGGTAAATCTATTAGACATGATGAGTCTTACTTTATAGAGGAAGAAAGTTACTAGGACAAAGAGATGGCAGGTTCTCAAGCCAAGGGACAAGAGTTCAATCAAGATACTTGGAACTCCAGGCAAGGGAATCAAGATTGAAATAATTTTAAGGATAGGCATAGGGATAAAAGTACAGAATGAGATGGTTATGTAAGGAGAAAGGATGATTATAAGTAGAAGAGTGGTTTGTATGTTCCATCTGGGAACCATGAAGCTAACTTTAGAATGAAAGCATTGCTAGAAAAACTTGTAAAGGGTTCAGAGAGACAAAAAAGTGGCCTTAAGAATATTAAGGCAAACATTTTGAGATTTATCCACAAATTGGAATCATATGATACAACGATTAAGTAGCTTGAGCAACATTTTGATTAGATGTCGGCTACATTAAGCTAGAGTCAACCGAGAACTCTTCTGATCAATATCCTTTATAATTTAAAAATTAATAGTCACTACCTAGCTATTACTGCTCAGAGTGGTAAGGATACTATTGATTCCTTTATGTCCATAGTTGATGAGGTAGAAGATGATTTTGTTGATGTTGAGGCTACACCTAAAGCTGAAATTGATAAGTTGGTGACTAATGGTGAGACGTCATAGAAATTAATGGGTGTAGTGATATGAGCTGATATTGATAAAGGAACGGGTAAAAAGGTCAAAACAATCTTGAAGTCTATTCCACGACCTCCTCCTCTTTTTTTCTTAAAGGTCAAAGAAGAAAAAAAAGAAAGGAAATATCAGAAAATCATGTCAATATTGAAGGAATTATCTTTGAATATCCCTCTTGTAGAATCTTTGAAGAAGATGAATGGTTATGCAAAGTTCATGAAGGATTTAGTGACTAAGAAGTGGATAGTGAATTTGAGCCTACTGGTAATATCCACCACTGCAGTGCTATTGTTTCCTGATCTTTGGTTAAAAAAAAGGATCTTGGAGCTTTCACTATTCCTTATACTATTGGGTCCTTATATTTTGCATGAGCATTATGTGACTTATTATAAAGGATTTATACGATGCCTCTATTTAGATACAAGTAGTTGGGGATAGGGTCACCTAAGCCAACATCCATGTGACTATTGATGGCCAATCATACTGCGAAGAAGTCAATTGGTATATTGTGTGAAATAATTGTGAAGGTAGCTTCTTCATATTCCTAGTTGACTTTGTGGTTCTCTACAATGAGGTAGATTTTGATGTCCCTATCATCTTGGGAAGTCCTTTCCTATCCATGTGTAGGGTATTGGTTGACGTAGAGATGGGACCGGTGAAATTCAGGCTAAATAATGAACATGTTACTTTTGATATATCTATTGATGCGGCAGCCAAAAGATATACGGGTGGTGTCTGTGATAGACAGTGTTGATGAAGATAATTTAATTAAACCCATTAAGGAGAGACTTTTTGTAGAGGCATTAGCGAGGGTGATCATAAACTTTTATAGAGAAGGTATCAATGATTATAATAAAATGGTGAGCGCTCTTATTGGCACTGGCTCTTATTCTTATGCACCAAAGACGCTGGATCTTAATTTGACGAAAAGATAAACCCTAGCTCATCCATCTATTAAGAAGTCATCGATATTAGAATTGAAGGACCTCCCCTCTCATTTACATGATGCATTCTTGGGGCAAACAATACCTTATCGATTATCATTGCTGTATATTTAGTGGATACATAGGTTCTCCTTGGTTTTAGTTATGGAGTGGTTTAAATGGGCCATTGTTTGGACATTATAGATATTGTCGATATTCCACACAAAATTTTCACTCATAAGATTCATCTTGAATCAGAGTGTGTGCCTAGCATTGAGCATTAGCATTTTTTGAATCCACCTATGCAAGAGGTTATAAAGAACGAGATCATCAAGTTGTTTACCCTATCACCAATAGCAAGTAGGTGAGCCTGATTCATTGCGTGCCTAAGAAAGGTGGGATCACTATGGTCCCTAATGAGAAGAAGGAGATGGTTCCCATGAGAACAATAATTATATAGAAAGTTTGTATGGATTATTTAAAGTTGAATACTTGGACGTTAAAGAATCACTTTCCTATGGCATTCATCAACCAGATATTAGACTGTCTTGCAAGTAGAGGATGTCATTGTTTTCTTGATGGTTATTCATGGTGGGTATAATTATATTTCTATTACCCCCGAGGACCATAACAAAACCACTTTTACATGCCCATATGGTACCTTTAAATTATAGGATGCCTTTAGAACTTTGTAATGCTTCAACCACTTTTTAACATTGTATGATGTGTATTTTTCTGATATGGTGGATAATACTATAAAGTCCTTACAGATGATTTCTCAGTTATGGGTGACTCATTTTATGACATTTTAGCCCAATTGGCTGATGCACTTTAGAGATCTAAGTAATACAACTTGATTCTAAATTGGGATAAGTGTCACATTATGGTTAAAGAAGGGATAGTTCTTGAGCACAAGACTTTGAATAAGGGAATAGAGGTTGATAGGGCTAAAATTGAGGTGATTGAAAAAAATGCCTCCATCGATTTCTATGAAAGGTATTCAAATGTTCTTGGGTCATGCAGGGTTTTATAAGCAGTTCAAAAAGGAATTCTCTAAAGTTGAAAATCCATTGTGTAAGTTATTAGAGAAAGAAGTAAAGTTTATGTTTGATGATACTTGTCTCAAGGCCTTTGAGTGCCTAAAAGAGAGATTGATTTCTGCCACTATCATTGTGTCTTCGGATTAGACCCTTACATTTGAGGTGATGTATGATGATAGTAATGTGGAACTAGGAACTATCCTTATCAAAAGATGTGAGAAGATACTTTGCCCCATCTAGTATCCCAACAAAGCACTCAACCCTACACAAAACAATTACACGATTACTAAAGTGGAGTCACTTGGATTGGTGTTTTATTTTACTAGTCATAGTCCTATTTTATTGGGACCAAATTCATTGTGCAGACTCACCGTGAATCTCTTAGGTACCTCATGGCTAATAAAGATGTGAAGCCTATAAAGATTTTATGGGTAGTTGTAATACCCCGTATTCTTCTAAGCTAGAAAATAAACTGTTTTTCCTACACATGAAACCTCTTATCCTATGATTCATATTGGAGTACATGAATAAGTATGAATATCCTTGCAATAATAGAGCTTATGATGTGTTAAGCATGTTCATAAGAGTCACTAAGAGTAAGCCAAGCTAAGAACTTTTGAATCCACCGAGTTTTCGTGTATGATTTCACATAGGTCATCTTTAAACGAGAATAACTTGGTTTATAGGTGGTATTTTGGTAGATTTATATCCCTTCAAATTGTATAGAATTGAATAAGCTTTTCGCCGATACCAAATTCACCTAAAATGGACACCCGATGAAGAAATTATGGCGATTTAAAGTTTTAGTAGAATCATTTCAGTCAGTGGCGCATCGCGCCATAAGCCAAAATGACGTTTGTCAAATTACAGTGTCTCTCTACAATTCCACCATGTCTTGGTGAGTTTCCAGGTTACAAATAGGGGGCAACGCAATATCTCCGCATCGCGCTGGGGGCCCAAATTGGGTAATTTTCATAGAAATTAAATGGTGCATCTAGAGGGGCATTTGGATCATCTTTCCACCCCTATATATATTCCATAAACACAGAATTAAGCCCTTATTTCACCAAAACATACTCTTTCTCTCAAAATCCTCTCAAGAACACATTAGGGTTTTCAATTGGGGATTCAAGTTCAAGCAAATTTCTCCCTTAATCATCAAGAATCATCCATCTAAGGTATGCGTAGTATTCATTAATGGATCCATTTCGTTCATAGAGCTCAAGAACCATGTTTTAAATATTATATTATGATTGTCTTGTTGTGATATGACCATGTACATGTTGATTATTGGTGTTTAAGTTTCAAGATGATATCTAAAGGTATTTTCATGAAGTATATGTGTTCATTAGTTGAAATCCATGAAATTTATATGGTTTAAAATGGGGAAATTCATGAAAACACACCTAACCTAAAAGAATGCATGCAACCTGTTTGATTAAATGCTTAAGTTGATAAGATTCATGTCCCAGGATTTAATAGTGCTTAAGTGACAAGTCCATGCTCTATGCTTTATGATTTTACATGAATTCCACGTGATTGATATGCGTTGCTGTTGTGATATGGATTGAACATGATATTGAAGATATTCAATTGTACACATGTTGTGTGAATTTATCTTCCATACGTATGATGTTGAGAACTATGCTTAGTGTGAAATCCCCTATTTATGATATGGTGAATTGTGGACTCTATTTTATGATCAAGTCAGTTATGTGTGTCAGTTTTCTTCCATTGAGTCTTGGGGGTACTAGTACCCAAAAAATATAGTTGTATGCCTAGAGCCATGTCATGTTATCACAATAATATCAGTCAAGCCATGATCTATAAAACTCAGTCAGTCTTGTGAATCAGGAAGTCTCAGAAATCTCATGATCTCATTAAATTTTCAGATAGTTGTACTATTCCATCAGTCAACGGAAGTCAGTTACTCAGTAATGTACAACCAGTTAAATTATGTTCAGTCTCTTTAGATGAGAGTAGAAGTTAGCATCGAGTGAACCCAAGGATAGGAACTCACCTGCCAGTTTACGGTGTGATTCTTAATAGTCATCCTTGTGTTCTAGAACTATGTAGCCAGCATAGGTTAAGACATCTTAACCTGCCAGATTAGGGTTGATGAGGTGGCTAAACCTATCAGTTTAAGGTTCCCACCATTCTAATTCGAGTATCTGCCAGCTAAGGGTCACTTACAACTGTCCTTACTAGTGGCATGGTATTGACACCCTTCTAGTCGGGGTAGAGATTGGACCCCAACCTCGCTATATGCGTTATTGGGGTTTGTCGGTTAAGAAACTACCTCCCACAGTTTTAGTCCAGTCTCAGTAAAATAACTCAGATAGTTTTTTAGATTTTAGTATACCAGGACTGTCAGTTACAGCCAATTCAGTTACAGTACGGAACTCTGGTAGTTCCATCAAATTCAGGACTATTAGACACTGTCATCCATGTTATCAAAATTTCAGTATCAGTCATGTTAGATAACAGTAAACCATGTATTAGCGTACAGATCCAAGTATCATGTATTCATAATTTTTAGTTACTATGTATGTCTGCTTATACTCTTACGTTCATATTAGTCTGTCAGTTAGCATTGTTCATGTATGTAAACCCTTTTGCATTTAGCCTACCTCACTCGTATACTCAGTACTCCCAGTCTTACTGACGCATTTACGCTATGGTACTTTCTTTCATGTTACACCATAGGTTCAGAGACACGAGTTCTAGATAAGCAGTAACATTCCAGTCGCAGAGTTGCAGTGAGTCCTCATCCATTAGAGGACGATATAATTTAATTTCATTCATTATTTTAGTTTAATTTTGCTAGATGGAGTTAGTTTGAGACATGTTCCTTCAACTCTTTATTTCAGACAGTATGTAGAGGCTTTCAGATTTAGTTTAGATTTTAGATTCAGTTTTCAGTTGTTTTGGGTATTTGTTACCCTATATGGATGTTATTATTTATCAGATATTCTATTCAGTTGAACCTTATGGCCTATTTTTCATATTTTCCATATTCTACAAGTATATTATGCAGTATACAGGTACAGATATCAGTCATGGGTTTGCTTGTGGTCCCTCGGGGTTATAAGCACCATGTAGCATTTTGGGTTAGCAAATCGGGGTGTTACAATCTTGGTATCATATCCTAAGGTTCAATAAAGTCCTAAGAAGTCTGAAATCCATATCTAGTAGAGTCTTGTGCATGGGTGTGTTGCACGCCAAATTTATGTGCAAGAGGCTATGAGATGTTTTAGGAATAGTTTCCCCTCTTTCAGTAGTCATGTCGTGCTAGTGAGCATTATCTCAAGTTCAACTCTGAGTCTAATCCGTTCTTCTCTTATTTCAAAATATGCCTCCAAAGAGAAGAAACCAGCCTGCTCCTTATCCTGAAGATCCTTTGGGAGAACATATTTCTCATGTGGAGTTTAAGACCGCATTCACTACACTTGCTCAGTTTGTGGCTACCCAAAATGAATGGCCACTAGCGATTCCAGCCAATCCAGTGGACAACTTAGCCACAGCTAGGATTCGGGACTTCACCTGAATGAACCCTTCATCTTTCTTCGAGTCTAAGTATGATGACGACCCTCAGGAATTTATTGACCAATTTTAGAAGGTCATAGACATCATGGGAGTTACTTCTTGTCAGAGTTTCGAGTTAGCCGCATACCAGTTGCAAGATATGGCTCATACTTGGTACAAGAAGTGGAAGCCTGAGAGGTTAGAGGATGCAGGTCCCATTGAGTGGGAGGAATTTGTCACGGCTTTCTTAGATAGATTTTTCCCTAAGAGCTGAAGGAGGCAAAAGTTCTTGAGTTTATCAACCTCAAGCACGGAAATATGAAAGTTAAAGAGTATTCTCTTAGATTTACTCAGCTATCTAGATATGCCCCTCATGTGGTTGTAGACAACAGGGCTAAGATGAGTAAGTTTGTGTCAAGGGTGAATGATAGTATGGTAAATAAGTATAGATATGCGATGCTAAATAGTGATATGACTTTATCCAGGCTCATGACCCATACTCAATAAATAAAGGAGCAGAAGATTAGGACTAAGGAGAGGCAAAACAAGAGAGCAAGATCAGGCAGTTTCAGTTTTGCTCAACCCAAATCAGAAGGAGAAAACCATTCATAGTTTCGTCCCAAGCCAACAGTTCTAGCTCCTTTCTCCACTAGTGCCCTAGTGCCAAAATTTAGAGATGGCAACAAAGATCGAGCACCAAACTCTAAGTCTCAGGGCAGTATCAACAGTGCCCGAACTAATCCCCTATGTTAGACTTGTAATAAGAACCATAAGGGTACCTGTAGAGTAGGTAGCAATGTTTGTTTTGGTTGTGGCAAGACAGGCCACAGGATTAGAGAGTGTCCGCAGTCAGGTCTATGGGGTCAGCAGAATCATTCCACAGCCCAGTCCGATCACCCAAATCAGCAAGGTTCCACTTCTAGTGCTACTAGTGGGCAATACCCAAATAGTCTCTATGCTCTTCATACCTGATAGAATCAGGAAAATTCTCTTGATGTCATTACTGGTACATTGCAGATTTTCTATGTTCATGTTTATGCTTTCCTAGATCCAGGTGCATCCTTATCTTTTGTTACACCTTATATAGCAGGCAATTTCAAAATCAGTCCCAACACAACCCTTTTCAGTCTCTACCCCAGTGGGTAAGACCATCATAGCTCAACGAGTATACTGGAACTGCCTAGTTATGATATTTTAGAAAACCACATCAGCAGATTTAGTCAAGTTAGAGATGATTGATTTTGATGTCATTCTCGGCATGGATTGGCTTCATTCCTACTATGCCACAGTTGACTGTAGAATTAGGATAGTTCAGTTTCAGTTCCCAAATAAGCCTGTCCTAGAGTGGAAGGGTAGTACTTTATCTTTCAGGGTCAGCTTGTTTCCTACCTTCGGGCAAGGAAACTAATTTCTAAGGGACGTGTTTATCATCTCGTTTATGTTAAAGACTCTGGTTCCGAATCTCCTAGATTTGAATCAATACCAGTGGTTAATGAATATTTAGATGTCTTTCCCGAAGATCTTCTAGGCATTCCTCCCGAAAGGGAAATAGACTTTGGTATTGACCTTATTCTAGATGCTCAGCCTATTTTTATTCTGTCATAAGAATGGCACCAGCAGAACTCAAAAAACTAAAGGATCAGTTGAAGGATCTCTTAGATAAGGGATTCATTAGACCCAGTGTTTCCCCATGAGGTGCACCAGTCTTATTTGTGAACAAGAAAGACAGTTCTCTCAGGATGTGTATTGATTACCGTCAGCTCAACAAAGTTATGGTCAAGAACAAGTATCCTCTTCCAAGAATAGATAACTTGTTTGACCAACTTTAGGGTGCCAGTTATTTCTCCAAGATAGAACTTAGATCAGGCTATCATCAGCTCAGAGTTAGAGAATGTGACATCCTGAAGATAGCTTTCCATACTCGGTATGGTCACTTCGAATTTATAGTTATATCCTTTGGTCTTACCAATGCCCCAACCTCTTTCATGGACTTGATGAATTGTGTGTTCAAGCATTACTTAGACATATTTTTCATAGTCTTCATAGATGATATCCTGGTCTATTCTCGCATAGAGCATGATCATTCAGACCATCTCAGAATTGTTCATCATACTCTCAAAGATCATTATCTATTCACCAAATTCAGTAAGTGCGAGTTTTGGCTAAGGTCAGTAGCATTACTTTGCCATATTATTTTTGGTGATGGCATTAAAGTAGATCCTCAGATATCAGGAGTTTCTTGGGTTTGGCTAGCTATTACAGTCGGTTTATTGAGGGATTTTCTTCTATTGCATCCCCCATGTCCAAATTTACTTAGAAGAAGATCAAGTTTGAGTGGCCAAATCCTTGCTAGAAGATTTTTCAGGAATTAAAGACTTGACTCACCTTAGCTCTAGTCTTAGCTCTTCCAGATGGTTCAAATGGGTTCATAGTATACTATGATGCATCCAGAGTAGGCTTAGGTTATGTCCTCATATAGCATGGTGAGGTCATAGCCTACGCCTCCAGGCAGTTAAAGCCCCATGAGAAGAATTATCCTACTCATGATCATGAGTTAGCAGCCGTAGTATTTTCCTTGAAAATTTGGAGGTATTATCTATACAAAGTTCATGTAGATGTCTTCACAGATCATAAGAGTCTCCAATATGTCTTTTCTCAGAAATATCTCAATCTTTGTCAGAGAAGGTGGTTAGAGCCCTTGAAAGATTATGACATGAGTGTCCTTTATCATCCGAGCAAGGTAACATTTTAGTAGACTCTCCATGGGTAGTATTTCTCATGTTGAGGATAGAAAGAAGAAAATAGCTCAGCAAATCCATCAGCTTGCCAGACAAGGTGTTCACTTAGTTGATTCTTCAGAGGGTGGTGTATGTGTTTAGGATAGTTCAGAGTCATCTCTAGTTTCTGAGGTGAAAGAAAAGCAAGATAGGGATCCTAGCCTTGTCAAGCTAAAAGAGTTAGTTTAGGATCAGAAATTAGAGGTTTTCTCCCAAAGGGGAGATCATGTCATTCGTTGTCAGGGTCGTCTCTGTGTTCCAGGTGTAGATGATTTAAAGTAGCAAATTCTTGTAGAACTGCATGGTGCACGACACTCTATTCATCCAGGGGTCACTAAGATGTGCTGCAACCTACGGTAGATCTATTTGTGGAGTGGGATGAAGAGGGATGTTGCAGAATTTGTGGCTAAGTGAACTACATATCAACAGGTTAAGATAGAGCATCAAAAACCTAGTGGTTCTATATAGGAGTTCACCATTCCTACTTAGAAGTGGGAAGAAGTGAACATGAACTTCATGACGGGTTTGCCTCGAACTCGTCATCAACATGATTCAGTTTGGTTCATTGTATATAGAACAACCAAGTCAGCCCATTTCCTTCTAGTCCATACCTCTTATTCAGTCAAGGATTACGCCAAACTCTATATCAGGGAGTTGGTCAGATTACATGGTGTTCCATTATCTATTATCTCAAACAGAGGTACCCAGTTCACCTCTCACTTCTGGAAAGCATTCCAAAAGGGTTTTCGTCCCCAAGTTCATCTCAGTTCAACTTTCATCCTCAAACAGATGGTCAAGAAGAAAGGACCATTCAGACTCTTGAAGATATGCTAAGGGCATATGCAATTGATTTTAAGGAAAGTTGGGATGACCACTTGCCTTTGATTGAGTTTGCATACAACAATAGCTATCATTCCAGTATTAAAATGGCTTTGTTCGAAGATATCTGTGGTAGGAGGTGCAGATCTCCAATCGGGTGGTTCGAAGTTAGTGAGGCCTCAATCTTAGGGCCTGACTTAGTATTCGATGCCTTAGAGAAAATCCAGTTAATTAGAGAAAGACTACAGGTTGCTCAGAGACAACAAAAGTTATATGCTGATGTTCGTAGAAAGGATTTTGAGTTCAAGGTCGATGCCTATGTCTATCTAAAGAACTCTCCCAGTCTCTTAGGCAAGGTAGCTTATGAACTCGAATTGACTTCAGATTTAGCCTCAGTTCATCCAGTCTTTCATGTCTGTTTGCTCAAGAAGTATATAGGTGATCCATCAGTCGTAGTCCCTATTCAGATCATTGAAAGTCAGAACAATCTCTTCTATAAGGAAATTCCGGTCAAAATTCTAGACTATCAAACTCATAGACTGAGGAACAAGGAAGTCCATCTAGTCAAAATTCTTTGGTGAAATCAGTCCGTTGAGGGAGCTATTTGAGAAGTAGAAGCAAATAAGCATACCAAGTATCCTCACCTTTTCTCCACCAATCCAGATCAAGCTCAAGATAACAGTTCTCTTTAAGCTTATTCAGTTTCTCGTTCAGTATTCTATACAACTTGGTATTCAGTTCATGCTCACATTTCATCTCATATCTGGTATCAACTACCATTGCATATTCAGTCATGTATTAATGTATCAGTCTAGTGTATAATCATGCATCAAATATGTATTCTCATAGGGATAACTCAGTTATCAAAAATATCAGTTATGCATTCATGAATCAGTTACTCATACATCAGATATGCATATCCAGCATGATATGTTTAGCTTATCAGTCATGTCCATCATGAGATCATGTTCCAGTAGTGTATGTGTTGCATGTACTCCAGTTTATAATCTATCCCCGTTTCAGTCAGTCTCATTCGAGGACGAATGTTTCTAAGGGGGGGATATTGTACTACCCTATATATTTCTGAGCTAGAAAATAAACCATTGTTCCTACACATGAAACCTCCTATCCTGTGATTCATATTAGAGTACATTAATTAGGATTAGTATCCTAGTGATAATAAAGCTTATGATGTGTTAAGCATGTTCATAAGAGTCACTTAGAGTATGCCAACCTAAGAACTTTTGAATCAACCAAGTTTTCATGTGTGATTTCACATATATCATCTTTGAACTAGCACAACTTGATTTATAGGTCGTATTTTGGCAGTTTTATACCCTCCAAATTGTAGAGAATTGAATAAGCTTTTTGTCGATACCAAACTCGCCTAAAACAAACACCCGGTGAAGAAGTTATGGTGATTTAAAGTTTCAAAAGCATAATTTCTGTATGTGGCACGTCGGACCATAAGCAAGAATGATGTTTATCAATTTGCAGTGTCTCTCCACGATTCCACCGTATTGTGGTGAGTTTTCAGGTCACAAACGGGGAGCAATGCGATATCTCCGCGTCGTGCCGGGGGCCGAAATCGGGTAATTTTCATAGAAATTAAATGACGCATCTAGAGGGGTATTTGGGTCATCTTTTCACCCCTATATATATTCCATAAACACGGAATTAAGCCCTTATTTGACAAAAACATACTCTTTCTCTCAAAATCCTCTCAATAACACATTGGGGTTTTCAATTGGGGATTCAAGTTCAAGCAAATTTCTCCATTAATCATCACGAATCTTTCATCTAAGGTATGCGTAGTGTTCATCTATGGATCCATTTCATTCATAGAGATCAAGAACCATGTTTTAAATATTATATTGTGATTGTCTTGTTGTGATATGACCATGTAAACATTGATGATTGTTGCTTAAGTTTCAAGATGATATCTAAAGGTGTTTTCATGAAGTATATGTGTTTATTAGTTGAAATCCATGAACTTTATGTGGTTTAAAGTGGGGAAATTCATGAAAACACACCTAAGCTAAAAGAATGCATGCATAGTGTTTAATAATATTCTTAAGGTGATAAGATTCGTGTCATATGATTTAATAGTTCTTAAATGACTAGTCCATGCTCTATGCTTTATGATTTTATATGAATTCCATGTGATTGATATGTGTCATTGTTGTAATATGGATTGACCATGATATTGAAGCTATGCAAGTGTACACATGTTGTATGAATTTCCCTTCCATACGTATGATGTTGAGAACTATTCTTAGTGTGAAATCCCCTACTTATGATATGGTGAATTGTGGACTCCATTTTATGATCAAGTCAGTTATGTGTGTCAATTTCCTTCCATCGAGTCCTGGGGTTATTAGTACCTGAAAAATATAGGTGTGTGCCTAGAGACATGTCACGTTATCACGATAATATCAGTCAACCCATGATCTATAGAACTCAGTCAGTCTTGTGACTCAGGAAATCTTAGAAATCTCATGATCTTAATAAATTCTTAGATAGTAGTACTATTTTGTCAATCAATAGAAGTCAGTTACTCAGTCCATGTACATCTAGTTAAATCATGTTCTGTCTCTTCAGATAGGACTAGAAGTTAGCACCGAATGAACCCAAGGATGGGAACTCACCTGCCATTTTAGGGTGTAATTCTTAGTAGTCATCTTTGTGTTCCAGAACTACATAGCCAGCGTAGGTTAAGACATCTTAACCTGCTAGATTAGGGTTGATGAGGTGGCTTAACCTGTTAGTTTAGGCTTTTCACCATTCTCATTCGAGTACCTACCTGCTAAGGGTCACTCACAACTGTCCTTACCAGTGGCGCATTATTGACACCCTTCCAGTCAGGGCAGAGATTGGATCCTAACCTAGCTATATGCATTATTGGGGTATGTCAGATAAGCAACTACCTCCCACAGTTTCAGTCCCAGTCTCAGTAAAAGAACTCATATAGTTCTTCAGATTTCAGTATACTAGGATGTCAGTTATAGTTAATTCAGTTACAGTACCGAACTCAGGTAGTTCCATCAGATTTACGACTGTCAGACACAATCATCCATTTTATCAAAATTTCAATATTAGTTATGTTGGATAACAGCAAACCATGTATTAGCGTACAGATCCTGATATCATGTATTCATAATTTTTAGTTACTATGTATACATGTTTGTACTCTTACGTTCATATCAGTCAGTCAATTAGCATTGTTCATGCATGTAAATACTTTTGCATTTAGCCTATCTCACTAATATACTCAGTACTCCCAGTCGTCCTAATGCATTTGCACTATGGTGCTTTCTTTCATGTTACACCATAGGTTCAGAGACACGATTTCCAGATCAGTAGTAGCATGTCAGTCACAGAGTTGCAGTGAGTCCTCATCCATTCGATGACTATATAATTTTATTTCATTCATTATTTCTGTTCAGTTTTCCTAGACAAAGTTAGTTGGAGACATGTTCAACTCTTTATTTCAGATAGTATTTAGAGGCTTTTACATTTAGTTCAGATTTTACATTCAGTTTTCAGTTGTTTTGGGTATTTGTTACCCTATATGGATGTTATTATTTATTAGATATTCTATTCAGTTGAACCTTATGGCCTATTATTCATGTTTTTCGCATTCTACAAGTATATTATGTACTGTACAGGTATAGGTATCAGTCATGGGTGTTACAATACTACTGCTGTAAGAGTTTAACTTTTTTGTTGAGGACCGAAAGGGTACAAAAAATTAGGTTGCAGCCTATTTATCTTGCCTAGAAGAGGAGGCAATACTAAAATTAGGGGATAAGCTTTATATTGATGATACTTTTCCAAATGAGCATGTCATGGAAACATAACATGAATTAATACCCTAGTTTGCTAATTTTGCCAAATATTTGGCAAGTGATTTAAATCATATGTTTCAATACTTAAAACCTTTGGCATTATTCCGTTATTTTTTAAAATGTGTATCTTATTACCTTATTATTAAGTGCTCACAACAGGTACCAGTTCATGGGTTACCATGTGGTCTTTTGAGATCGTAGGCACCGTATGGTGACCAGGGTGTATTTATGGGACGTTAAAATAACTTTCTATGTTGATATTCGTGATAACCCATGTTACGATATGTAGGCTAACCTAAAAATTTATTGTGTCACTTGTAGAAACTGTCAATATAAGTTGCTTAAGGATAAAAGCCTTTTGGTCATCTTATATCTCACCCTACAAGTCGTTGTCCGACCCTATGACTCATATCCTAACTCATAGTGACTAGACATTCATGAAACTTGAAAGAGTGTTTTTTGGTCACCTAATGAGTCACCCTATGAGTTGTTGCATGACCCAAAGTCTTGTTGGGTGGACTAATAGGGACACCAGTATCCCCTTCCTATAGGATATCATACCCTACTATTGTCAGAATGACTCGTAGCCTCTGATAATGAGACACAGCCTAACTCGAAGGGTGACTGACTAGTTTCAAAAAAATTTAGATTTCCTAGGTCTTCTTTACTTTTTCTAGTGTCAACTAATAATGTTTATTCCTCAGGGATAGGGGTACCAAAGAATGACACCATAAAGAGGGTAAAGAAAACCCCAAAAAATCAAGCTCATCCCACCTATCAACTTAGGGATGGGCTAACTGACGATAAATTTAGAGATTCCAAAGTAGAATATCCCATCACAGAATTAGTAAAACAAAGAAGTATCTTACCTCAGGGATAAAAGGCTAAGTCTAAGATTAAGAATCCCAAACAATCACCGCCATACCCTCTCCCTAGTCTGGAAAGGGATAGGAGTCAAGTCAGGCCCTAATGGAGTGAAAAAGGAAAAGAAAATGTCTCTAAATGCATAGAAAATGCTGCATCTAATTGCGAATTAGAAAGTGAATATTCTACATCCAGTTCTAAGGATATAAAGGGTAGTGAGTAGGAAGAATCAAGTGAGAGTACACTAGTGGGGATTCTTCTTCCACCAATAGTTCAAGCCATATAATTTCACTAACTAGACCCTATGCCTACTTTTAACTAATAAGGGTACCTCGGGATGCATGAGCTATTTGAGAGGGATAGTGCCATTGTCCCAAACACAAAGAAACCAAACAGAGGTTTCTATCTTGAACCTAAGTGACGGGTGGAATGTCTAAGATGCCTGAGTTTAAGGCTCAAATTAAGAATTATTATTTTGAGTAGATGATCGATCCTCTAGTAGTTATAGCTCAGCCCTAGTTTATGAATTCTATATTGCATACCAAATAGAGCTAAGGCGTATGTATCACTAGAGTTGTCATGGAAAAACGGTGATCCATTTCTTTCCATTATAATTTGGGTGTTCAGGTCAATATTTCGACAATGACCTTTTCCTAATTTTTACACTAAGCAGAGTTTGAGCTTTCCACTGATGCTTCAAAAATTTACCACAGGATTAAGGAAATGAAAAAATGAAGACTAAGAAAATTGGGATAGAAGATAAATACATGTACTTGAGGTAGGTTATTGGTATCATTGATACTGTGCAAAAGGATGTACTATAGATTTTTGATCCATCTACACAGATCACGAAGGCGAGTTTGAGTTTTGGTGCTGATACTTATGGACACTGGTTTGGCATCGGTTGAGCTCGGCCATGGGAGATAATTTTTTGAACCCTAATAGGGCTGCGTAAGTGGATTGTACATGAAGGGATATGAGATCGACATATCCAAGATGATTTTTTGGGAGATCCATGATCGAGATATCAGTACATACACCAACCTAGTATTCTCGTGCTTACTAACATAGAAATACTTGGATGAGAAGGTGACTGCGCTCCCAGATATTGATCATTTTTTTATGATCCACTAGACCATTGACTTAGGTTTTATTCGACACCAGGATACCCCTATTTCTAACAATAAGGTGGTTGCAGCACCTTTACAAGCAGCTTTCTAATCCAACATACACATAAAAATCGACACTCTTAAGTTTTATGAACTTAGAGACACTCCAGCTGAGATTACTCTAAGCTGTAGACATCTACTAATGTATTAGGGTCCACTGATTCTAGGGTTCCACAAGCCTCGACTCTTTCTTTCATGATACCATCAACTTCATATCTACCTTTAGGTAGCTATGATTTGGTCTTGACTAATGTTATAAAATGTCTAGGCACCCTCAATCTAAAACTGACAAATATAGAGGAGGGGGTGCAACCATGGGTAAAATAGGAAATTCAGAATCAAATGCAGGGAATGTAAACCCAATTTAACAATTTTGAGTAGCATATTATTTAGAAGCTTGTGTGAGTTTATTCCCTTGATTTGGCAGGCGTTCATGAGGAGTTGGCTTCTTTATGGGCTGCCATAGAGGACATGATTGCAAGGACATTCCTAGATTTATTGATTCCAGTAATACCTATTAATGAAGATATATCAATTGAGGATGTGCCAAAATCTTGGGGCATAAAAGGTAAAGAGAACAGAGATGAAGAGAAAGGTAGTAAGGGAGCATGTAATACCCCAAGTTTTGGACTATGAAATTTTCTGATAGATTATGCTCATTGTCTAGAGTACGGCTTATGTGACTTGTTGTAGGCTCTCATCATGAGTTATATAGTCCCAATCGTACCCAAACAAGTGAGGTTACCTGATATTTTTAGTTGGATTAGAAATTAGCCCTTATAAGTTATAGGGTGTGACTCATGACTATTCCAGTGAGGTTGCATTGGGTTTATACTTGAGCTATGATTCATTGTGATGACTCATTATCAGTGACTGTGGGTCGTTACCTGACCCGTAGAGACTAGGAGTAATTTTCCTATATGTTTTTTATTAAGGTTAATTTGGTCTTTCCCTCCTTTAACCTTCGCCCACGACCTTAAAACACCTAAGGGGTCCCTTTTCATCATTTAATAAATAGAAACACATATTCTCTCTTCTCAAACTTACAAGCAAGAGAAAAGCTAGGGTTTCAAAGGCTTGATTTTCTAAGCTTCAAATTGTGGTTTCTCTTCCAAATTCCTTGGTGTTTCAGGCATGTATCTCTTACCTAAATTGTTTTTATACAAAGTATGTACATTATTGTTAATCATGTTGTTGTAATTGTTGGATTTTGAATGTGGGTTGAGGGATTTGGAATGGTTATTATGTTAATTGGTTTCCTGTGGGTCTGAATTAGTTAGTCATGCTATTTCTTATGGTTTTGAACCTAAATATGTGCATGGTTGTTTGAATTGGAAAAGGGAATATGGTTTTCCATAATTTTATGGTTTAATGGTTTTGGAATTTGCTTTAAAATTAACCCAACTTGTGAAATTGGTTTTGAAATATGGATATATACATAATCTACTTCACTTTTAAAACTTCGCGATAAAAATAGTTTGAAAGATCTTGGTGGCCATGGATTGATTTTAAATTAGAACTTTAGAGTCTTATGGCTAATTAGTTTGTTTTGGCATAGTGGAATTTGTTTTCTAGCATAATTAATTTGTATGACGATACCATTTGGTAAATGCCTTAATGGATCAGTCCATTGTTAAATAGATGGGTTATGTGCAAATATTCCAATTGAAGTTGAAATGGGTTGTGTAGCTCGCCAAGGAAGGTGGAGGTCTTGGGGGAACCAATACTGGAAACCATATTTGCCAGTGTAGTGATCGTGGTAGTTATATGCAGAGTTCACAATTTATGCATATATATTTTGAAATGTTTGGAGCCTCAATAGCATTGGTCCGTTCTTGGATTTCTCTGATTCATGCGACTAACACACACTGAGGCCCTAACGGTGGGGGAGCCAAATCCATATAGCCCGTGGGAGTTTTAGGACGATTAGAGCTATAGAGTCAAGGATAATGTTTTCAAATCTCATGTTTAAACCTTGTATTCTATCCCAGTATCTTTTATATATGTATATATATATATACATGTATGTGAACATGTACATTGAGATTGGTTTTATTTTACAAAATGGCATTATATTATCCCTAATCTTGAGTTAGATGCTACCTCTCACCTCGCTAACCATCCCTAAATGCTACATAGTTTCATGATGTAGAGTCCATAGGGTTATTCGATTACCTTTTGTAGAGTTAGGTGATTCTGGTTCATCAGTTGAACTTCATTGAAGTGGTGAGACTCCATCTTCCAGAAGGTAGGACATATTATTGCTTTCTTTATGAATATTTCCCCTTTTTATGTTCTATTTTAGGCTATAGAGTTTGGTGTCATGAAATTCCCTAACTCTCAATTTACTCACATTTTAGATGATTCCTCCCTAAAGATCTAATATTTGTAGGAACTCTAACGGGCCCTCTGTCTAACCTGAGGATAATATGGATGGAACTCTCCCTGTGTATGGAGTGCTGACCCGATGTAGGTTCCCTACTCCTAATTGTACTACCCTATGTGAAGGTCCACTAATTCCCTAAGTCCTTCTCGGGCTTCCTGAGATGATGATACTCATATACAGATGCCTCAGGGTGATATTTCTAATACGGAGTTTTGTTGATCCATTCATTTTCTCACTCAGTTGAGGACCTCTAAAACTCATCAGTCAAATTAGTTTGGTTCTGTTGCTTATTCTTTTGAGGTCACTATAGTTGGAAAGTTTATGAGGGTGAATCCCCCAACCTTTATAGGCTCTAAGATTGAGGAGGATCCACAATGATTTGAGGATGATATGGAGAAAATATTTAGGGTGATGCATTCCACTGATTTTGAAGGTATGAAGTCTGCTATATATTAATTGAAAGATTTAGCTAATTAGTGGTATGAGGAGTGGTTACATCTGAGGGGTGACGATGCAGAGCTGACATTATGGGTTGAGTTTTTGGGTGCCTTTCTTGATCATTTCTTTCGTCAAAAGTTGAGGAAAGCTAAGGACAAAGAGTTTTTCAATTTAAAGTAGGGTAAGATGATTGTGAAAGAGTATGCCTTGAAATTTTAGAAGTTATCTTGCTATGCTCCAGAGTTGGCATCTAATCAGAGGTCTAAGATAAGAAAGTTCATTTCAGGGTTGTCCATGACTTGATATTTGAATGCAAGGATATTTTGTTAAATAATGATATGGAAATCTCTAGACTTGTAGTTAGATGCAGTAAGTAGAGGATGAGAAGAAGAGACTGCCAGAGATGGGATAAAGGCAAAAGAAGAGGTTTAGGTATTTAAAGTAAGGTGCGAATCAGTAAAATATTTCTACGGATGGTAGACAGTGGACTAAGAAGAAGACTTAGGGAAATTCTAATTCAAATTCCTTGGATAGTGCTCCATATCCTAAGCCATTTGGTGATCGTCATTTCCTAGCTAATAGTGGTTTTAAGGAATAGAGTGCATAATCTCAGGTTAGTGAAGCCCAGTCATCCCCACCATATCCTCCTTGTAGATTTTGCAGTCAGCTTCACTGTGGGTATTATGATAGGAGAAGAAATTAGTGCTTTAATTATGGTCATCTTGGTCAAATGCAGTGACACTGACCTATAACTAAAGTTGCCACGAAAGCTAATAAGGTCCTGATTGCTACTACTTCAGCTCCAGAACCAAAGGATGCCACTTTGGGTAGCGGCACTGGCCAAAATTATGTTTATGATCTTGATACTCGTTAGGAATCTGAGGCATCTCCTGATATTATCATTAGTACATTACAACTCCTCTCTCCTGATATGTATTGTTTGCTTGACCTAGGATCTACCCTTTCTTATATCACCCCTTATGTGGCTATCATTTTGGTTTTGGTACTAAAAATATTTTTGACTCCTTCTCTATGTCTACTCCAGCTAGTGATTCTATTTTTGCTAGAAAAATCTATAGGGGTTGTGTGGTGTCTATCTTTAATAAGGAGATATTGGTGGATTTAGTATTGCTTGATATGATGGATTTTGATATAATCTTGAGGATGGATTGGCTTTGTTCGTGCTATGCTTCTCTAGATTGTAGAACCTGAAAGGCAAGTTTCTAGTTTCCTAATGAATCAGTAATTGAATAGGAGGGAAGCTCTTTAGTACTCAAAGGGAGGTTTATTTCCTACATTAGATCGCGAAGGTTGATTTTTAAAGGTTGTTGTATCACCTAGTTTAGGTTATGGATTTTAATTCTAAGGGTCTCACTTTGCATTTTGTCCTTGTGGTTAATGAGTTTCCCGAGTTGTTCCTTGACGATCTCCCCAAAATTCCTCCTAATAGGGAAATAAATTTTAGGACTGATCTTCTACTGGATACCCATCCCATTTCCATTCCTCCTTATAGGATGGCTCCGGTGGAGTAAAATAAGCTAAAGAAGCAGTTAAAGGATCTTCTTGATACGGGTTTCATCTGTCCTACCGTTTCTTCTTGGGGTGCTCCTATGTTTTTCATGCGTATTAAGGATGGGTCCCTTTAGATGATTATAGACTATCATCAGCTAAATAAGGTTACAGTGAAGAATAAGTATCCTCTTTCTAGGATATAAGCCTTGATCAAGTTGTAAGTTACTCATGGTATGTGTGGTTATGTTTCTTTTGGTGTCTAGTTTTAAGGACTCCTCATATGGTAAGGTTTGGTTAGGATGCTATTTTTTATTATAGCCCAGGTGGTTATTGTGAAGTACTTCGTGACTATAGTAGTGTGTCTTGCCTCTAGAATCTTGCCTTTTGAGGCAAGGATAACTCTTGTAATTTGGTTTCTTAAATTATTCTTTTTCTTGATCTAGGGTTGTTAGGATTGGAGATCGTGGTTATGTTTCAAATTAAGAAGTGTAAAACCCCTAAGTAGGGAAGAGTCTAGGGTGACTACCAAAGTTAAGGTTTTGGAAGGTAAGGTAAGGTTGTTGTCATGAGAAATGGTTAGGAAAGGAATAGGTGGTGAAAATCCTTGTGGAATGATAGAGAATGCTAGATCATTTGATAGATAGATCATACAGTGGGTATATAAGTCATAGGCTTAAATGTTGTTATTGGTAGATATACCAATAGTTGTGTTGGGTACTGGAGACATGTTATAGGGCATGGTTTTATGAATTTTTTTCATAACCTAGTAGTTATGGTTTTAGATGTTCAATTATATGTTGGGCGTTTCAGTTATAGTGGTTGGATATGGTTTGTCCATGTCCTATACTCGTGGTTTCCATATTATGATGGTGATGGAAGCAGAGTGGTGTTTTGGGATAGATGTAAGGAGTAAATCCTGGTGTCCTAAGTTAAATTTTTTTAGTTTTGGATAGGCTTGAAATGGAGGCGGTGTATAGCTAGACTCAAGCTCTCATAGTTGTGTGTCTTGGTAAATTCGATGTTTAATTGGACTTGCCCTTGGATGATTCCATTCAGTCGGTATTCTATAAGTTTGCATTAGGGTAAGGTTTGGATGGACCTTGGTTGGTTGGTTCCTTTGGGTGGTATTAGTATCTTAGATTTCTTGTTCATTAGGTAGAACCCAATGAGGATCTTAGATTAGAAAGATCGCCGGTTGCAAACAAAAGGTGTGGCTTCGGTAAAGGTTCCATGGTGGAACCAAAAGTCCGAGAAAGCCATTTGGGAAGCGGAAGGGGACATGGAGTCCAAGTGTCTGTGTCAGTTCTTTGTTCTAGAAATTGGTACGTAAGGTGTATGATATTCAACACGTCTTTTTGTTTTCTAACTTTGTTGAAGATGAAGAATTATTCTTGTTGCATATTTTACTAACTTAGTTAGAGGTTGGAATGAATGTATTGGGGCTTTAAATCAGGTTTGGGATATGTGATGATCTCTAACCTTGGTTTACGTCCTTTTCTTCTATTTTTGGTTTAGGGAAAATTTGATGAGTGTTAATGTATGCTTGTTCTTACCTTTACCCTTCATTCGAGGATGAATGATCCTAGTGGGGGAGACTGAAACACCCCATGTCTTGGACCCTTGCAAAATTTCCTTGGTTATAGACTTACTAGGCTTGATACAACTCAAGGGTTCTAATCGTACCCTTTGATATGAGTTAAGGGGGCTTGGTGGTTTACTCGTACACTAGGCAGTGTGTTTGGTGTAGCTACTACCCAATGTACGACTCATCTTAGTATGAATCATATAGGAATAAATGAGTCGTGCAAGGCAAGTCGTATGGTGCTTGTTTAAAATGTCTTGTGGAATCTGCTCAAGGTACGGTTTGTGGGTACGATTTGGTACACAACTTGTACCCTTAGGAATAAGTTAAGGAGGTGTCAGTCGTATAGAAATCAGTAGGTAGGGTCTTGGAAAGATCTTGGGTATGAGTTGGGGTACCACTCGTACCCTAGGATATTGATGATATAGGTGTGTCGTACCCCTAGATGTGGATTGTTTTAAATTTTAAGTCAAGGATAGTTTGGACATTTCCTACTTCAAATCCATTATGTCCTCATGTGTAACGCACCAGAAAACGGGTCCCGGAGAATCACACGGTGCTTGAGGCTACGAGTATCCCCAAGCTAACCCTTTGAGCCATTTTCATTCAGTTCAACACAAATCAACGGGGTTTTCATAAATAACCCTCAAATATCAACAGAGTAATCATCATTCAAGAATAAAAGAATTTCAGAAAGATAACAAAATACGACTTATTAGTCAACTCCTAACATATATACAAGTCTGACAAGCCTCTAAGAAAATTAATAAAACCAGCGAGCCATTAAGACATTCCCCAACTGACTCATACTCAGTTATCAAATGTAAACAATTCTGTCAAAACCAACATCAGACATCACGTCCTCGGAACATGAGGACTCACCACAATAGAGGATGAAGAACTGCGTACCTAAAGAATCACTGTCCAACCTGGAACTGAGCACCTCAACCTACATTCTGATAAAATGCAGCCCACATCCGAAGATGTGGTCAGTACCATAGAGAAGAATTGAGTATATGGGGTGTATGCAGTTGTATAAACATCATCATCATAAATATTTATAAGAAATATGCAGGATGTATGAAAGACTCACATAGCCCAAAGAAAATTATCATAATCATGAGAGGATGAAATAAGTACAATAACACATGTGAGTCATCATATAATTTGTCAATCACTTTTAGTTCATCAAGAATATCAATTCTCATAATGTAAATATCATTTAAATCTTTTGACAGAATAACTTTCACAATTCCACTTTCAAATCATTTCACCATTCACCATAGACACAAGGAAACACACACGCACTGGGAGATCCTATAACCGACATAAACCATGTGAGCTACATGGAGTCCAATGTACAACCCAAGTTGGGGAGATCCATCCTATCCTTTCCATCGGAGTAGAACTATCGATATAAAATCCACACAAACTAGTGATCACTATATAAATCATCCTCAGGCTCACTCCTACGGGGGAACGTAGTTCTAGGGAAGTAAGGTCGCTTTATACCTCCCACTCGGTGCTAAAGATTTCTCCCGGAATTAGCTCAGATCATTTCAAAGACAATCCACAATAAAACAATTTCAGTAATATATAAATATACATCGGGAGCCATTATGTTTCCCATTTATAAAAATCAACCACGTTGTGGATTTCTTTCACACTCGAGTTCAAAACAACTCCATTAAGACCAAAAGGTCAAATCATTCAAAATATCTCAAATATTTAAAATCAACGTTCTTATAACATACACTTTCTAAAAAAAACACAATTTCCAATGGGGATTCACGACCCAAATATCAAAATCATGATAAATATCGTTCAAGATTCATGCTTTATATCTCCACACATGTAAATTCATCATTCAAAATCATAAACATCAAGATTTCATAATAATCATCATAAGATATGGGTTCATGCTTCAAATTCGTAAAAATTAAATAAAAATCATTCTTTGTAAAAAAAATTACTTTTGGGCACAAGAACGAAAAAGTATTCTTGTTGAAAAGCCCAACATACCTTTAATGATGAACTTTAGATCGATACTCATTTTTGAGATGTTAATCGTTCCTTTGAATGATGGTTCTTGGATTTCTTGAACTAGGAACTTGGAATCTTGAATAAATTTGCAAAATTAATGGTGAACTTTGGAGGTTCTTGAAGTTGGATGTAGGAGCTTAGGGTTTTCTTTTTAAGAGAATTTGATGAAATATAACATATAATGCATCTAATAGGCTTTAATATAGGGTTTGGACAGATTTTGGGTGAGGGGGGATGACCAAAACGCCCCTAAAAAATCAAATAATTCTCTAATCTGTCCTTTGGTGGACTGTTTTGATAGTCTGAAGTAGATGAACCATAACGTTTAACTTCGATATCCAAATTTGATGAAACCAATTTCATTAGAAAGAGGACTCGCAGAGCTTTCCGTTTATATATAGTAGATCACCCAGATCATTTCGTACAAGGAGTTATGATCATTTAAAGTTGGATCAAAAATACGCCAGGCCTCGGTACTTTTTCCTGCACGTTTTACTGTTCACTACTATTCACGGTTCGATCGGAATGTTCATAACTAGTTGCTTGGGTTTATGTTTTTGATGATCCACATATCGTTGGAAAGCTTATTCGATACTCTACACAATGTGAGGCATAATCTAAGACATTCTGCACGAAAAATTTATAATTCATTCTAGAAGATAGAACCCAACACGTTTACACACAAAATTTCAACGAAAAATTTCCTGGGGTATTACATCATCCCCCTCTTTGAAACATTTGTCCTCGAATGACGTAAGACATTATAAGATTAGATAGGGAATAGAGCATACAGCTGAAACCATTCGTTAGACTCATTACCACATCGTTTCTCACTCCGAATGCAACATACAATGCATAAATTCAAGAAACTACAGCTGAACGCATAATAAATGACAGCTAAATTACTGCAACTTTTATCAAAAGTGCATGATTTAGGAAAGAACGGTACCTTCGGCTTGATCGGAGTTCGCAGAAAATAGGTGCAGGTACTTGGATCGCATATCCTCCTTAGCTTCCCAAGTTGCACCCTCAACAGATTGGTTTCGCCATAACACCTTAACCAAGGGAACTTCTTTGTTCTTTAGTCTTCGGACACTGAAATCAAGAATCTCAATAGGAATCTCATCAAAAGAAAGATTTTCTTGAATGCCAGCACTCACAGAGGAATCAACTACCACAGCATCGCTAATATGCTTTCTAAGTATGGAGACATGGAATATTGGATGAACAGAGGACAACTCGAAAGGAAACTCGACCTCATAAGCTACCTTACCAACACGGCTAAGAATTTTGTAAGGACCAACATAACGGGGACTAAGCTTCCCCTTCTTTTCGAATCTCTTCACTCCCTCATGGGTGAAATTTTCAGATACACTAGGTCACCAACTTCAAACTCAAGGTCTCTCTTTCTGACATCCGCATATGACTTCTGACGACTCTGCGTAGTTTTCAACCTTTCCCTAATCAACTTAACTTTTTCCGTAGCCTCAAATACCGAATCAGGAGCACTCATAGCCTCTTCACCCACCTCGAACCAACCTATGGGTGATCTACACTTCTTCTCATATAAGGCTTCAAACGAAGCCATGCCAATACTAGAGTGGAAACTGTTATTGTAAGCAAACTCTGTCAACGGTAAGTGATCATCCCAACTTCCCTTAAAGTCTAGTGCATAAGCTCTCAACATATCCTCTAAGGTTTGGATGGTACGCTTAGCCTGACCATCAGTCTGCAGATGAAAAGCAGAACTCAAAAGCACTTGGGTACCAAGACCCTTCTGAAAAGCTTTACAAAATTACGAAGTGAACTGAGTACCCCTATCCAAAATGATAGACAAGGGAACTCCATGCAGTCTGACTAGCTCTCTGATATACAATCTAGCATAATCCTCAGTAGTATATGAAGTATGAACAGGCAAGAAATGAGCATACTTAGTCAACCTATCAACCACAACCCAAATGGAATCATGATGGCATCGGGAAGGAGGTAAACCAATTAGGAAGTCCATATTTATCTCTTCTTAATTCCAGGTAGGAGTACTAAACTCTTGCATCATACCACCAGGTCTTTGGTGTTCAACCTTAACCTGTTGGCATGTTGCACCCTTAGCTACAAACGCTGCTATTTCTTTCTTCATGCCACTCCACCAATAGATTTCCCGCAAGTCTCGGTACATCTTGGTGGCACCAGGATGAATAGAATATTATGTCCCATGAGCTTCAGCCATAATTTTCTGTCTCAGATCATCAACATTCGAGACACACAATCTACCTTACAATCTCAACACACCATCTCCTCCTTAGGAGAAAACCTCTACTTTTTGGTCCTTGACTGGCTCTTTTAGTCTGACCAAACTAGCATCTAAGTATTGCTTTTCCTTCACTTCCGAAACAAAAGAGGATTCGAAACTACTCTGAACCCCTATACTACCTTCAGTAGAATCAAACAATCTAACCCCCAATCTAGCCAAACGATGTACATCATGAGCCAACACTTTATTACCTTCTACCACATGTAAAACACTACCCATGGACACTCTACTTAGGGCATCCACCACAACATTGGCCTTGCCCGAATGGTACAACACACTCATATCATAGTCCTTTAACAATTCTAACCATCGTCTTTGCCTAAGATTCAATTCTCTTTGGGTAAACACATATTGCAGACTCTTATGATCAGGGAAAACATCAACATGGACACCATACAAATAGTGTCTCCAGATTTTCAAAGCAAACACAACAACAGCCAACTCATGGTCATGGGTGGGGTAATTTTACTCATGGGGTTTCAACTGTCTAGAAGCATAAGCTATCACTTTACCCTTCTGTATCAATACGCAACCCAACCCAACTCTCGAAGCATCACAGTACACCACAAAACCATCAACACCATCAGGCAAAGTCAAAACAGGGGCTGAAGTGAGTCGAGTCTTCAACTCCTGAAAACTCTTCTCACAAGATTCGGACCACAATAACTTCACTTTCTTTTAGGTCAACCGAGTCATAGGAGATGCTATAGAGGAGACACCCTCAACAAAATAGCGGTAATAGCCAGCTAAACCCAAGAAACTTTGGATATCTATTGGAGAAATAGGTCTAGGCCAATTTTTAAAAGCTTCGGTGTTTTGGGGATCAACTCTAATACCCTCGGAAGAAATGATATGACCCAGAAAACCAACTAACCTTAGCCAAAACTCATACTGACTGAACTTGGCAAATAACTTGTGATCTCTAAGGGTTTGCAAGACATTTCGGAGATTATCAGAATGTTAATCCTCACTACGGGATACACCAGTATATCATCGATGAACACTATGACAAACATATCCAGATATAGTCTAAAAACTTGATTCTTGAGGTCCATGAAAGCTGCTGGGGTATTATTTAACCCGAAAGACATAACAAGAAACTCAAAATGGCTATAACGAGTTTGGAAAGTGGTTTTTGGGATGTCACACTCCCTAACTTTTAGTTGATGATGGCCAAAACGAAAGTTTATCTTTGAGAAATAACTTGCACTCTGCAATTGGTCAAACAAATCATCTATTCTCGGAAGAGGGCACTTATTTTTTATGGTGACTTTATTCAGTTGGTGGTAATCAATGCACATATGCAAAGAGCCATCTTTCTTTCTCACAAACAACATAGGAGCACCCCAAGGAAAAACACTGGGCCATATGAAACCCTTATCTAGTAGATCTTTGAGTTGCTCTTTCAACTCCTTAAGTTCTGCAGGGGCCATACGGTAAGGAGGAATAGAAATGGGCTGAGTATCGGGAAGAAGATCAATCCCGAACTCTATCTCTCTATTAGGAGGTATCCCTGGGAGATCATCCGAAAAGACATCAGAAAACTCATTGATGACGTTAACAGACTGGAGAGTTGGAGTTCAGACTTAGTGTCTTTGACTCTAACTAAATGGAAAATACACCCCTTGGAAATAAGCTTTCTAGATTTGAGATAAGAGATAAAATGACTCTTGGGTAATACAGAATTCCCAGACCACTCAAACACGGATGCACCCAGAAACTGAAACTTAACCACTCGGGTCGGACAATTAAAAGAGGCATAAGAAGAATACAGCCAGTCCATACCCAGAATCACATCAAAATCTACCATGTCTAACTCAATCAGATCAGCCAACAAGACTCTATGAAGAACGGTAACAGGACATTTTTTATACACTTTCTGGGCAATAATCGACTCACCCACTGGGGTAGAAACTAGGATAGGCTCAGGAATAATTTTAGGACTCATTTCAAAATTCACAGCAATCAAAGGTGTAACATATGAGAAACTGGATCCAGGATCTAACAAAGCATACACATCAAACTAAAATATACGAAGCATACCAGTAACAACATCGGGAGAGTCCTCCTTTTTCTAGCGAGATGATAAAGCATAGAATCTATTCTGGCGATGCCCGCCAGCATTGCTAGAAGAGGTTCCTTGAGCTGGGGTTGGGCGAGTCGCTGGAACTAGAGAACTAATAGTCTGAGTCTGGGTCTAAGGGCGATAGTCACGACGCCCTTTTCCATCCTGTGGACAATCTCTAACTCTGTGACCCATGTCACCATACCGAAAACAACCCCTCTTCTTACCCTAACACTCATCGAAATGAGCCCTACCACACTTAGAACACAGGGGACGATTTGGCTTACTACCAGTACTGTACTGGGACCTAGATGCATATGACCTGCTACCTTGCTCCTACCTACCTCTAGGCACTAGAGCACTAGCAGATAATGGTGCTGGCATAGATGAACGATCCTGATACTGAGGATGAATCCCTCCCTACGATCTAGTCTATCCCTGTCTGTGCTGCTCGGACCTAGATCTCTTATTCCCTCTCATTCTATCTCTCTCCTTAATCTTGTCTACCTTAATCTGTTGGGCATGAGTCATCAGCCTAGAAAGATTCATCTCACTATTCAGCATAGCAGACCTACACTCCTTAACCACATAACTAGACACTCCAGTCACAAACTTACTTATACTAGCTTGATTATCAGCCACTAAGTTAGGAGCATACTTGGCCAACTGATTGAACTTTAGACAGTACTCCCTAAAAGTGATAGAGCCCTGTCGCAGGTTCATAAACTCTTCCACCATTGCCTCCCTCATCTCCAAAGGGAAAAACTTATCCAGGAATGCATCCTAGAACTCTTGCCAAGTTGTAGGGACAGCTCCCTCACCTCTATCTTTCCTCAAAGCAACAACCCAGTCATAAGCAAGGTCTTTCAACCTATATGTAACCAACTCCACACTATGTTCCTCAGATACATGCATCACCTGAGTAATCTTCTACACCTCCTCTAAAAACAACCACGGATCCTCATCAGACTTGGACCCATAGAATTCTAAAAGATTCATCCGCATAAAGTCATGGATCCTGGCAGTAGCTGAATCACCTCCCTGCTGCTGTGAAGCTGGGGTCAGGTTGGCCTGAATATTTACAGTAATAGCTTGGGCCAGTGCCTGAAAGGCTATCTAAAATTCAATATGAGACACGTTTTCATTTAATAGGTTGGCGGGTTGAGGTTGCTAACCATTATTATTTCTTCTCGCTCGATGTGGAGGCATATTTCTATAAGAAGAGAGCACGAATCAATAGCAGAGAGAGATACTTTAAGTAAGATTGACTTTTGAAAGAAAGAATCACACTTTTTCCTAAAATGTCTTGTAGCCTCTTTCTCATAGATGTGGTGCGCTACACACCGATGATCAAGACTCTACTTAACGTGGCTTGTCAGACTCCCTAGGATGCCTTAAAACCTTAGGCTTTGATACCAAGTTTGTAACACCCCAGAAAATGGGTCCCAAAGCTTCACACGGTGCTTGAGGCTACGAGTAGCCCCAAGCTAACCCTTTGAGCCATTTTCATTTAGTTCAACACAAATCAATGGGATTTTCATAAATAACCCTCAAATATCAATAGAGTAATCATCATTCAAGAATAAAAGAATTTCAAAAAGATAACAAAATACGACTTATTAGTCAACTACCAACATCTATACTAGTCTGACAAGCCTCTAAGAAAATCAATAAAACCAACGAGCCATTGAGACATGCCCCAACTGACTGATACTCAGTTATCAAATTAAACAATTCCATGAAACCAATATCAGACATCACGTCCTCAGAATATAAGGACTCACCACAATAGAGGATGTAGAATAGCGTGCCCGAAGAATCACTATCAAACCTGGAACTAAGCACCTCAACCTAAATTTTAAGTAAATGCAAGCCACATCCAAAGATGTGGTCAGTACCATAGAAAAGAATTGAGTATATGGGGGTGTATGCAGTTGTATAAACATCATCATCATACATATTTATAAGAAATATGCAGGATGTATGAAAGACTCACATAGCTCGAAGAAAATCATCATAATCGTGAGAGGATGAAATAAGTACAATAACACATATGAGTCATCATATAATTTGTAAATCAATTTCAGTTCATCAAGAATATCAATTATCATAATATAAATATCATTTAAATCTTTCGATATAATAACTTTCACAATTCCACTTTCAAATCACTTCACCATTCACCATAGACACAAGGAAACACACACACACTGGGAGATCCTATAATGACATAAACCATGTGAGCTAGATGGAGTCCAACGTACAACCCACGTTGGGGAGAGCCGTCCTATCCTTTCCATTGGAGTAGGACTATCAATATCAAATCCACATAAACTAGTGATCACTATATAAATCAGCCTCAGGCTCACTCCTATGGGGGAACGTAGTTCTAGGGAAGTAAGGTTACTTTATACCTCCCACTCGGTGCTAATTATTTCTCCCGGACTTAGCTCAGATCATTTTAAAGACAATTCACAACAAAATAATTTCAGTAATATGTAAATATACATCGGGAGCCATCATGCTTCTCATCTATCAAAATCAACCACGTTGTGGATTTCTTTCACACTCGAGTTCAAAACAACTCGAGTTCATGCTTTATATCTCCACACATGTAAATTCATCTTTTGAAATCATAAACATCAAGATTTCATAGTAATCATAAAAAAGAAATAGGTTCATACTTCAAATTTGTAAAAAAGAAATAAAAATCATGCTTTTGTAAAGAAAATTACTTTTGGGCACAAGAACGAAAAATTGTTCTTGTTGAAAAACCCCACATACCTTGAATGATGAATTTTAGATCGATACTCATTTTGAGATGTTAATCTTGCCTTTGAATGATCATTCCTGGAGTTCTTAAACTAGGAACTTGGAATCTTGAATAAATTTACAGAATTAATGGTGAACTTTGGAGGTTCTTGAAGTTGGATGTAGGAGCTTAGGGTTTTCTTTTTAAGGGAATTTGATGAAATATAACATATAATTCTTCTAATAGGCTTTAATATAGGGTTTGGACAGATTTTGGGTGAGGGGGAATGACCAAAACGCCCCTAAAAAATCAAATAATTCTTGAATTTGTCCTTTGGTAAACTTTTTTGATAGTCTGAAGTAGATCAACCATAACGTTTTACTTCGATATCCAAATTAGATGAAAGAAATTTCATTAGAAAGAGGACTCAAAAAACTTTCCTTTTATATATAGTAGATCACCCAGATCATTATGTACAAGGAGTTATGATCATTTAAAGTTGGATCAAAAATACGCCAGGCCTCAGTACTTTTTCCTGTAGTTTTACTGTTCACTATTATTCACGGTTCGATCTGAATGTTCATAACTAGTTGCTTGGGTGTCTGTTTTTGATGACCCACATATCGTTGGAAAGCTTATTCAATACTATACACAATGTGAGTCATAATCTAAGACATTCTACACGAAAAATTTATAATTCATTCTAGAAGATAGAACCCAACATGTTTACGCACAAAATTTCAACGAAAAATTTCTCGGGGTATTACATCATGTTATATAACCCTTGTTGTCCTTCCATAACACTTATTAAACAGTATAAATACTTCAAATACTCTCTCAAACTCATTCTTGAAGATTAGAGGCTAGGGTTTCTTTATGTGTTCTTCTAAGGGATCAAAAGTCATGTTTCTCTTTGGAATCTTCTTGTATAAGGTATGTAATCCTTACCTCATTGTTAGTTTCAACTAAAGTCATGTGTATTTTGTTTTGAACATTTAATTATGAAACATGAATGGTGGTTTTTGAAATATATGTTGAGGGTCTTGATGCATATAGTCTGGTATTGGTTTAAACTATGTTTTTACATATTTTTTATAATGGATTGCGTATGTTGGTACGTGTGAGTTATGGTTTAAAAATTTGGAATTGAGTAACCCTAATTATGGTGGTCTATGCATTGGTTTTGATCTTTATAGAGGTTTGCCCTCAATATGTTTAATAAAGTTCCTAAAAGAATGTTTTCACTCTATTGTTGAACTTTATTGGGACTCTTACATGGTTTGGTTTGGTAATTTAACCCAAAATGGATTTGGATGGTTACGCATGGTTTAAATAGTTCAAATAATATAAATGCTTTAAATGTTTGGCATGGTCATAAATGATTTTAATTAGTATAAATGGTATACATGGTTTGGAAGGATTAAATAATAACTCCTTGGTGGGTATAAAATTGGCAATGCTTATGGAGTACATGGGAATACCCAAAGTAGTTTAATATTGTTAATGGAAGGGTACATGGAATCCCTTAAACCTATATATTATTGGCTATGGATAGTACTTGGAAGTATAGTTTGTATGACGATACCAATACTAATGGCCTTGGTTAATAAATTGTTAATGAATTGGTTGGTAGATTTGATATTTTTCTAACTGGGAAATAATGGTGCGGTGTGTAGCAAAGCCATGGAAGGTGGAGGGCTCAAAGGGACCAAAACTAGGAACTCATATTTGCCGATGTAAGGTTTAGTCTTAGTTATCATGTGCATGATGTCACACTTTATATTTTGCGGATATACTAGTCATCCTAAGTTTTCATCCCAGGTTGTGTAGCTTTACACACTAGGCCCTTTTAGAAGGGCCAGCTGAACCCATATACCCCGTGGATGGTTTAGGATGGTAAAGCTATACAGCCTAGTTAAAGGTTTTAAATGCATGATAAACCTGGTTCTCTTTACCGACATGGCTATATATATATATGGTTTGTTTGCAAATGAATGTTTTTACTTGTTTTATAAATGGCATTATTCTATCCTTATCCTGAGTGAATGCTAGTGTTTACCCACTAACTTGTCTTTGGGTGACTGTATACTCACGCTATGCAAGGATGGACCATTCTACTACACTTGCTTAGTGATCA
Organism: Capsicum baccatum var. pendulum; assembly: GCA_030864225.1. Classification (NCBI taxonomy): domain Eukaryota; kingdom Viridiplantae; phylum Streptophyta; class Magnoliopsida; order Solanales; family Solanaceae; genus Capsicum; species Capsicum baccatum. The sequence goes on along the minus strand of CM061561.1, from coordinate 74,112,709 downwards.
AATTCGGGGACAGTCGATGTTGGATTGAGTAGTGAGCTTCTAAAGTTTCGAAGGCATATATTTCATGTCATGGTTTACTTTACATATCTCTAGTATTTCATAAACTTTAGTTTTTTGTTATGGTCGGGGGCATGTCCTGACTAGGTGCTCTAAAATTTAAAATTGAAGGAAACTCACCTGTCCCACTCGAGGAAAACATGGATGGATCTAGTCTAACTCATGAGGCACAGACCAGGCCAAGGGTCGCAGCTTTTGGTTTTCCCCATGAAGTCCCACCGGTCTCTACTGACCCTATCTCAAAAGGTGATACTCACACTCGGTTACCTCAAGGAAAGGTTACCAATGATGAGTTTTGTCATCCTAGTAATCTATTAATCAAAGTAGTGACAACTCTATCACACCAGTCCTATCCTATTGGTATGGGAAGGAATGAGGTAAGGTTAGTAAATAGTCAAGGTAAGAGGGCCTCGATCATCTAAACAAAAGGAGAGGCCAATGGTATGGCGATAAATGATCTAAAAAAGAAGAGCTGGGTGAGTTCTAACTCCTATTCTATGTCTTATGTTCCCTACCAAGATTCAATTGGAAGGTAGGTGTTTACAAATTGGTAAATTCTTCTAGGGCACAAGGTGCCCAATCTTGGTCCAATGGGGCCCATTCTACATCATTCTATTTTTTTTATAGATTTAGTGGTCGGTCGCACTATGGGTGCTATGAGAAAGAAATGAATTGGTGTTTTGGTTTTAGACAAGTGGGTCACATATATCAGAAGTGTCTAAATAAGGGTTGTCATTTGGGAAAATAGAGTATTGGCTACTACCTCTAGCTCCAGCAGCGGTCGAGATTATCTCAATGATCTTACTTTCCCTTAGAACTCTGAGGTATCTTGTGATGCCGATTTTGATATGTTGGACACTTTTTTCTTTATGGTGTTTATGGTTTACTTGTTCGAGGTCCTCTCTATTTTATGGGCCCATTTGTGGTTATGTATTTTGGTTTTGGTCCCAACGTTATTTCGGATTCTTTTTTTCCTTTGTTTCTACCACGATAGGTAACTTTACTATTGTCAAAAAGTCCTATAAGGTGTGTGTGGTATCTATTAGTAATAAAAAGGGTATTGGTGAAATTATTTGACTCAAAAGTGGTAGATTACGATATGATTCAAGAATTGATTAGTTGCACTTGTCCTATGTCTCATTAGGTTATCTAATCCGTAAAGGTTGTCTTTATCTCCCTGGTAAGTTGGTTATAGAATGGGAGAATGGTTTTCTTAGGGTCCTTAGTTTTTAAGGAAAAGGTTATATCTTGGAACTTGGATACTAGTCTCCAACGGGATATTCTTATTAGTCTTGTCTGGGTTAAAGATCCTAACTCAGAAGGTCCTTCTTGGGTTTGGTTTTGTTGGTGGATAAATTTCCTGAGGTCTTCTTAACAACCCTTATCGTGTCTTTCTATTTACGAGGCTGGTTTGGGAATGGTCTTATATTAAAAACTTGTCCAATTTCTATTCTTTATTTATAGAATAGTACCATTGGGGTTAAAGAAGGTTGAAGGAGCAATTTAGGGATCTCTTAGATAAAGGTTTTCTTCGTCTTGGTGTTTCTCTATAGGGTGTTTTGTTCTTGCATGCATAAGGGGAAAGGTTTCTGTAATACCCGTGTTTTTTTCTTATCTTGAAAATCATCTTAAGGATGTTAGAACTTGATTTGAAATAAGAAATTCATTCTTATACACGTGGTATTTCTATAATTTTCGCTTCCTATCATGTGGGAAATTGAATAAGCTTTCCATCGATATATAATTCAACCAAATCCGACATCCGGGCGAAGAGTTAGCTCCTTTTTAGTGAGACAGTGTTTCATCTGAGCTTTTAGCGCATCGCGGAGATATCTCAAATGGCAATTGTCAAATTCCATTGTTGCTCCTTGATACTAGCAAGTCGCACTAAACTTCCAGGTCGTAGACAAGGTGGCAACGTAATAGCTCTGCGTCGCGCCATCGTGTAATTTCCTAATTGTCAATTTCCAGTGACACGGCACAATAACGTCACGTCATGCCAAGGGCCCAATTTGGGAAATTTTACTAAAAATTAAATTACGTGCCCAGGGTTAAAAGGGTCAATTTTCTCCCACATATAAGCTTCCAAACACGGGATTTATCCCTTATTCATCCATAATATTGATATTTTTCTCAAATACTCTCAAGAACTCAAGCTAGGGTTTTCATAGAAGGTCTAATTTCGAGAAGGTTTCACCATCAATCTTCACGAAATCACTAACTACGGTATGCATAGTGTCATTCATGGGCTGCTTTCGTTCATGACGTCCAAGAATCCCTTTTAAACTACAAGTTATGGATTTTCTTTATGTGTTCATGCTTTATATATCTCTTTTATGTTGATAAATGAGAAATTGATTTCTATTCCATGATTTGATGATAAATTCCATGTGGGTTGATTAGTATAGATAAAGATTTATGAAATCTCATGACTAAAACCTTGTATGATGAAATTAGAATTGAACCATTATGCTTAATTGCTATACCAAGATGTTTACATGTACTATGCCTGCCATATGTTTGATAAAATGCCTAGATGAAGGAAATTTGCCTAACTAGCATGATATCATAAAAATTCCCATAAATGTACAAGATTACGCCTATTATACGTTTGATGAATGCTTCAATAAACGATTATGGTGATTATCATGTATTCAAGAATATCAAGTCATGTTAGTTTCTTTCCATCGAGTCCTGGGAGTATTTGTACCTGAAATATTAGCTGTGTGCCTAGACCCATGTCATGTTTTCATGATACTCTCAGTCAAGATATGAACTCTTAGACTTTAGATAGTCTTATGACTCAGGAAAAATCTCCATGATCTCATGAGTTAGTCAGTTGTTAGATATCCGTAGTATTCCGTCAGCCACAAAAATTTAGTAACTCATTCCATACTCAATTTAGTTTAGTAAATCATGTTTAGCGTCTATTCAGATGGGATTAGAAATTAGCACTAAGTGAATCCAAGGATGGGGACTCACCTGTTATATAAGCGTGTGATTCTTAGAGGCAATTGTTGCGTTCTAGAACTATGTAGCCAGCATAGGTTGAGACATTGTAACCTTCTATATGAGGGTAGATAAGGTGGCTTAACCTGTTATGCGTGGGTTCCCACCATTGTCTCTAAAGTTACCTGTTGTATAGGGTTACTCATATGTTGTCCTTATCAATGGCACGGTATTGACACCCTTCCAATCAGGGCATAGATTGGACCCCAGCTCAGCTATTATAGCATATTTGGGGCATATCGATTAGATACTACTTTCCATAGTTTTATGTTATAGAATCAGGACTGTTAGATACAGTCAACCAGTCTTAGTAATAGAACTCAGATAGTTCTTCAAATTTTAGGTTGTTAGACACAGTCAACTCAGATATAATACAAAACTTAGATAGTTCTATCAGATTCAGGATTGTCGACTACAGTCACCCATGTTATTAGTTATACTCAAATGCAGTTACCTATGTTATTAGAATTAGTCAAATATAGTCCTTCATGTTATTAGTCATATCAATTACAAGCATGTCACGTTATCAGTATATAGACTCAGAAATCACAAAATCACGTTTTCAGTTACAGTTACGTATTTATGCATGTATTCTCACATTCATGTAAGATAGCCAGTTAGCATTATTCATGCATGTGAACCATTGTATATAGCCTACCTCATATGTATACTCAGTACACATGTACTGACGCATTTGTGCTACGGGGCTTTTTTTTATGTTACACCATAGGTTCAGAGACACGAGTTCCAGATCCGTAGTAGATTCTAGATTCAACAATCAGAGTAAAAGTGAGTCCTCATCCTTCGAGGACATAATGATTTTCTAGTATCTCATTAATTAGCTTATTAGTTAGAGTTAGTTGGGGACATATCCCATCAACTCCTTATTCAGATTCTTCAGACAGTAGAGGCTTTCAGACTAGATATAGACTAGATATAGACTATCATGTTTTATACTTTAGTTTTGTTTTGGGTATTCTATTACCCCACATAGATATTACGTTATTCAGTTATGTTCATGATCAAACCTTATGACCATTCAGTGCATGTTTCCACATTATTATGTAATCTTATGCAGTATACAGGTACAGATACAGTCATGGGTTAGCTTGTGGTCCTTTGGGGTCATGATCACCGTGTAGCATTCCAGTTCAGCAAATCAGGTCGTTACAGTTTCCCTATAAATTGATAGGTTGTTGGTTGGTGAATAAAGAATTTGGAGTGTCTTTCTTATTGAGAGAACTGTATATATATTTTCCATTCTATATGGGGTATTTTGATAGTATTGAATGGTGACTAGTATATCCTAGGCTTGAATTAACATTCTTGATTTAGATAAAAGAGAGTAAGCTCAGAAATAGAAATACTAGAGATGCAGGGGTAAATTGGCAGGTTTGCATGAGGTTGATGACTTGAGGAATAATAGTGGTAAAGTTATGACTTATAGATGAAACTTTCTGGATGAACGCATGGATTAGGGGTTAAGTCATTAGATGGGATAGATCATGGGTCTTGCATGTATCCTTGTGCCTATACTTGTACTTTATTGTTGGCATGAAATTGATTATAAAATTCATGGTTTTGAAATTAGGCTTTTGGCACAATTGAGGTCTTTGACATAATTGCACATTTAAGTGATTTTCCATGGATTATGATCTATTATTCATGCTTTACAAATGTTTATGAAAATTGTGGGATGCATGGGAATGTTAAATGGATTTCGGGTTATTATGAATTCCCTAGTTTCTTGGTTTTGGTCTTGGAAATTTTATGCCCTCAAAATAGTTTGTCAAATTGCCATTGAATATATTATTGCCATATAGTTTTGACTATACTTGAATCTTTGCATTGCATACATGGTTAAAGGAATATGAAATGATTTGGGTTGGATTCAAATGATTTATGAAAAGGCTTTGCTGGTCATGGTTTAATTTTAAATGGATTTGGTTTAATTGGAATCCTTGGAGTCAATTTGGTCCCATTATTTTTGCATGACTATGCTGTGCTTTAGGTAGCATTTGGTTGAATGATGTTTTGGGTATAGGAGAACCAACCTTCCCTGGAATACATCTTTGGTGACACCTATTAGAGTAGAGTGTTGTGCTTGTAGAAGTAATGGGGTGAAGGTTGCTAGTTAATTTAGATTTCACTTTTTATGGTGGACTCCAAAGGAATGTCGGGATGCATAATCTAGTAATTCCCTTCTATCTGGGTACACTACTACTGTTGCATGCATTCTTATAGCATAGATTCGTAATGTTCAAATTTTGCATTCACCTTATTCCCTGGATATAAACCTCGACCTTGTGTTAAATTACTTATGGTATGTGTGGTGGTATTTCTTTCGGTGTCCAGTTTTAAGGACTCCTCTTATGGTAGTCTTTGGTTGGGATATTTTTTTCATTATGGTTTAGGTGGTTGTTGTGAATTACTTTGTGCATATAGTGTCGTGTCTTGTCTCTGGGATCTTGCCTTGGGAGGCATTGATAACTCTTTTAATTCGATTTCATAAATGACCTTTCTTCTTATTCTAGGATGGTAGTGTTTTGGAGAGCATGGTGATGTTTTGAATAAATAATTGTAGAAGTCCCTAAGTGGGGGATTCTAGGTTGACTACCGTATTTAAGGTTTTGGAAGGTAAAGTAAGGTTGTTGTCCTGGTAATTTGTTAGGAAAGGAATATGTGGTGAAATATCGTTGTAGAAATGACAGGGGGTGCTAGATCTTGTAATGGAAAGATCATACGGGAAGAATATAAGTCACAAGCTTAACTGTTGTGATTGGTATTGATGGGTACTTATGATATGTTATAGGGCATGGTTTTATGAATTATTCTCACAGCATAGTAGTGTACGATTTTAGATGTTCAATTATAGGTTAGGGTTTTGGTTATAGTTGTTGGATATGGTTTATCCATGTCCTTTACTCATGGTTTTTATATTATAATAGTGATGGAAGCAGAGTGGTGTTTCGGGATAGATGTAAGGGGTAGATCCCAACGACCTAAGATAACTTTTTTTATCTTTGGATAGTCTAGAGCATGGAGGTGGTGTATAGTAAAACTCAAGCTCTCGTAGTGGTGTGTCTTGGTAAATTCTAAGTTGAACTAGACTTGCCCTTGCATGAGTCCATTTAGCTGGTATTCTATGATTTTGAATTGGGTAAGGTGTGGATGGTCCTTTATTTGTTAGTTCCTTTGGGTGGTATTGGTATCTCAGATTCCTTGTTCTTTAAAGAGGTCCTTATAAGGATCATGGATTAGAAAGTTTGCTAGTTATGAACAAAAAGTGTGGCTTTGGTAAAGTTTCCATGGTGGAACCAATAGTCCAGGAAAGCTATTTGCGAAGCGGAAGGTGACATTGAGTCCAAGTGTTCGCTTGCTTCTTTAATCTGGAAATTCATGCGTAAGGTATGTTCTCTTCAATACGTATTTTTGTTTTCTAAATTGGTTGAAATTGAGGAATGGTTCCTCTTACATCTTTGTTTTCTATCTTAGTTAGAGGTTGGAATAAAGTGTTGGGGGTTTAAATCGTGTTTGGGATATATGATGTTCTGTTCACCTTGGTTTACGTTCTTATTTTCTATTTTTGGTTCATGGAAAATTTGATGGGTATTAATGTGATATGTAGTGCTTGTTCTTACCCTTTCCCATCATTTGTGGATGAATGATCCTAGTGAGGGAGACTGAAACACCCCAAGTCTTGGATCCTTGTAAAACTTCCTTAGTTTTGGACTTACTAGGTTTGGTACGACTCGAGGGTAACAATCATACCCTTGGATAAAAGTTAGGGGGGAAGATTTGTGGTTCACTTGTACACTAGGTAGTTGATAACACTCAAACTACAGCTCTCGTAAGAGTGTAAGCGGACGCTGTCAAATATAGAACCCAACTGGGTTAGGTGTCGAATCCCACAAGGAATACTTGGTCACTAAGTAAGCAACGATTATTAGACTTTTGATGAAAGTTCTGCGAATAAAGAGGGCGATTTTGTGTGTGTAAATAACGTGAACAAAATAGTAGAGTAAAAACGAAAAATAGAAGAGTAAAACGGAGTACTTGGTAGGTTTTAATCAATGAGAATCGAGAGTTAGGGTTATGTCCACCTTATGAGTTGTACGTATCTATTGACTATGAGTTATGCGGAATTCAGACATGCATGCGCTTATAGAGAATCGTATTCTATGGTAAATCCAGGCGTCTTTCGACCATCAAGGACTATTTCACTTTAACTCTTTCGAGCTTAAAGCGTATCTAATGGTACAAATTCTCCAAGAGGTTAATCCAGTTACGGCACTAACTTTTTAACAGGGGTTGGTGCCCTATTACCTTGACATTATCTCTTTTCCAGACATCTAACCTTTCTTTCGAACAAGTTAATGCTATACTGGCGTATTCTATATGTTTGCAACCACAAGAATTTAAATTAAGATGAAGAGAGTAATGATATAAGCAGCATACGTGTCAAGAATTCACAAACTCATAGCAATAGATAGTATCTCATAAGGCTTCCATAACCCTAACAGAGAAGTTTAGCTACTCATGATTGCAACGGAGATCATAATAAACATCATCATGATCTCACGTTGGTCACAATGGCCGTGCTTTCTCTGTCAGAAAGTGTAACGTGAACTAGGATCAAGCGTTGAATGAAAAAGACTTGAATTAATTAATGAGTGAATAAGAATTTATTAGAATGGGAAGGAATAGAAGGGGGAATAAGAAGAGAATGCTGAAAAGTTTCAGCAAAATAGGGTTTATATAACATCCATATCCTAGTCCTATTGAAATAGGGTTTTTATCCTTGTCCTAGTCCTACTGGGTTACTGCATACTTGTCCTAATCCTTCTAAGTTACTGCTGATCCCCAAGTCTTTGTAAATGCTGTTTTTGCCCGGGACAAGTTATCCATGCATCATTTTCAGTCGATAGGTGTCCAAACGCTGCTTTCCTTCTTTCGTGAAGCTTCCTTTGGCGTCAAGTTATCCATAAAATGCTGAAATCTTCATCATTTATACCTGAAAACTTGCTAATCATGTTTGTTAGCTCACTTACAGGAAAAAGGACTAAAAGTGCAGGAATTATATATTTTGTCCTTAAAACTTAGCCTAAAATATGGGTAAATTATGGTGTTTAGGCGTGTAAATACGCCTATCATCAACACCCCACATTTAAAGCTTTGTTCGTCCTCGAACAACATGTCCTTCTAAACATCTACTTAGGGTTTCACAGTAACAACATAAAATATTCATCAAGACAAGCACGACAATTATTAACAAAGAGTAGTTTTCTGATCACTTCTAGAAAAAATTCAACCTCTAAAATAGACTCGTGATGATGGTTAATTCGTATTCAGAAGTTAAGGCACAAAGATTCATATACGACTACCCAAAACTCATCAACCATGTGTGTCTCACAATATGTCACCCATAATCACTCACAAGTATTGTATATATCTCGAACATGGGTATAATATTATCCTTGCTCTCACTCTCACAAAGAATTCATATGTTGCAATTGATAACCATTGGCTTGCCCTTAGTGTAATGCTCCACTAAATATCAGAATGCTAAGCTTAGGATCAAATAGGTCTTTACAGGTTGTAATGTAGGCTAAGGGATGGGTAGGACTATTTTGTTCAGAAATAGTGACTATGTTCCTAAGCGCTTTAATACATCACATTATGCCATTTATGCTTTCTTTCAAACAACCTTTCTACTTTCTTTTAATCTACCACCCTTTCTCACCTCTTTCGTTTTTCAATTTTGAACAGAATTAACATTTTATTTTTTTTTTCCTTTTTCTTTTCATAACACACCTCTTATGATAGCAATTATTTTTCATAACAAATTCAAGCACCAATTCCCTTTAAGGCACTACTCTCACCCAATTTCCTCTTATTTTGTCACATGACTTTACAATTTTAAAGCACTTAGGAATTTGGATCAAATTATGGTCTTGAAAAAAATGGATTAGGCTTACATATGAGGCTGTCAAAGAAAATAGGCTAAAGGCTCAAAGGGGGTTATCTAGGATGATGTCCATGGGTAGATAAAACGAAGGTAAACAATCACAGGTTGCCAAAGAAATACCTAAATCATCTCCTAAACTCACATTCTTTATTTCGCTTTACATACATACCAGGCAAGTTCTAGCATCAGCCACAAACACAGAATATACTATCACCTCACACACACAAGGCACATGGTTGACTTTATTGGCAGCAGTATAGACTCTTGACCCAACGTATGAAGGAATTAAACCACACAATTATCACACAGTGAGTCACACATAGAGCCTAAACATCTCAATAGTAATGATTTTATCACAGACTCTTGTCATAATACCATGCTGCCTATCAGAACAATTTTATGCAAAGTTTGTAACAAAAAATAAATTTCCTAAAAAAAATTAAAACAAACAAACATAAATAAGCAAAACACACATAATTAAGCAAATACAGATAAAGAAGTATAGCATACAAATACCAGCACCCCAGACTTAGACGGGACACACTGCCCTCAGTGGAAAATAAATAAGAAGAACCTGGTTAGTCGGACTCTTCCTCTATGTCTGGGGTCATACCCCCTGCGTCGGAATCATCATCAGAGTCGTCATCCTCAGAAGTTCCTCATAAGTACCTCACTTTATTCAAAGAGTACGTTGAGGTATTTGCAGCACGGAGGATTCAACTTGTTCTTTTCTTCCTCTTTTCTTACCTTTCTGTGTGGTGGGCGCTTTTTCTTTTCCTTGTCGTCCTTTTTGTGCCATTTTACTTGGTTGATGGCCTCAGAAGATGTTCTTGCAAAGTTAAAAGAGCAAAAATAAAAGTTTTGAGAGTTTTGAGGGGCAAAGGCGGCGCCTATGCTATGGCATTGTAGATTCAGAGAGCAAAGGCAATGGCATAGGCGGCGAATTTAGCTTTGCCTAGTTGAGCAGAAGGCCATAGCATAGGCCATGCCTAATGGTTTGCCTAGTTGAGAAGAAGGATTTTGCATAGGCGGCGCCTATGCTATGGCATTGTTGAGCATAGGCTGCGCCTATGCTATGGCACTCTAGAATCTGAGAGCTTATGCCATAGCATAGGCCTTGCCTTGTTCGTGGCCTAGATTTACATAGGCCTTGCCTTGTTCTTTGCCTATATTTTCATAGGCAATGCCTAACCCATAGCCTTTTACTTCTTCATTCCTAACTTACCACCTTCGACATGCAATACTTCCAAATAAAAATTTGAAACCAATCTCCTCCTTTACACCTCTTGCACCTACATTTACTCAAAAACAACAAAAATGATTAGAACGATGGGTTGCCTCCCATCAAGTGCCTTAGTTTTGGTCGTGGCTCGACAAAATCCTAAGAAAACAAAAACAACAAAAACAATTAAAAACGATGGGTTGTCTTCCATCAAGCGCTTGATTTATTGTCGCGACACGACATAGTTATCTCGATTACTTAGACTTCATCGAGATAGATGGTGCATCATTTTCTGAATGGATTTAGACGACTCTAATGCTTACTTGTAGGCATGCAATCTTTGTTGATATGAATCTTGCGCATACATATCCCAGGAGGGATACCAATTATATCATCAATTGTCCAACCCATAGCTCTCTTGTATCTCTTCAGAGCAGAGATGAAAGCCTCTACGTGCTGTTCACTTAAATTATCTGCCACACTCACAGGAAGTGTATCTCCACTTCCCAAGAACGCATACCTTAGATAATTGGGGATCTCTTTTGATTCTAGCACTGGGGGATCTTCAATGGAAGTCTTTGCTGTTGGTGACTGTTGATTCTTAAGATCAAGGTCCGACTGCTTAGGAGTATGAGAAGAGGACCCTATTTCTGTTAGAGCACATATAGTTTCTTCATGTTCTTGAGCCTCCGCACGCTTAAATTTCAGCAGCTCATCAGATAGTGACTCATCAGTAAGCTGCTTTTCTACAGATAATTCTTTGTCATCCTTATAATTAACTTCGGCTACAGAGAACACATCCATATCTTTGGGCTGCTTCATTGCTTTGCATACATCAAAATGGACCACTTCGTCATTCAACCGAAATACAAGCTCATTATCTCTCATGTCAATAAGCACACTTCCAGTTGTGAGGAGAGGGCGTCCCAAGATTATGGGAACTTCAGAATCCACCTCGCAATCCAAAATAACAAAGTCTGCAGGAAAGATAAAGGTGGAAACCTTCACCAACACATCATTTAAGATACCAACAGGTCATTTTATCGATCTATCTGCCCTCACGAGCCGCATATTGGTTGGTGTAGTGTCTCCCAACCCCAACTTTTTGTAGACGAATAGTGGCATCAAATTGATGCTTGCTCCCAAATCTTACAATGCCTTAGCAAAATTCATAGATCCAACCGTGCAAGGAATAGTGAAAGCACCAGGGTCTGCCTTTTTCTGTACTAAGGACCTTGTGGCAATTGCACTGCAATGATGAATATTATTTGCCGGCACATAGCTTACTGACCGTTTCTTTGTTAAAAGGTCCTTCATGAATTTAGCGTACCCAGGCATCTGTTCCAGCGCCTCAACCAACGGAACATTAATGGTCAGCTGTTTTAACATCGTCATAAATTTATTAAACCTTGTATTATCCGCTCTCTTGTTTAATCTTTGAGGAAAAGGTGGTGGTGGAAGGGGAATAGTTTTCTCCACGACTTTCTTTTCCTCTTTCTTTGTATTGTTGATATTTTCGGGCTGTGGACGTTGGGGGGTGACGTCATTGACGCCTTCATCAGTTTCGATGGCGTCATCTTCTTCTGTATTACCTACGATATCTTCGGCCACTTGCTTGCTTTGGGATGAATTTTCCAGCACCTTACCACTTCTGGTAGTAATAGCTATGCATGTTCCGTTGTTTCTTGGGTTTTGCACTGTGTCGCTCGGTAGGGTGCCATCTTTTCTTTGATTTAATGTGGCTGAAAGTTGACTCAATTGTTGTTCCAGCCCGTCTTATTGAAGTGGAATGTGAGTCAACCAATTGCTTCATTGAGGCCAAGTCATTTATTACCTCATCTACTCCCGTGCTGGTTGCTTCCACTCCTTTCAACAGCTTAGCCATCATATCTTCCATTGACATATTTCTCAAACCATATGCAGTGGCCTCTCATCGTCCAGGAGGAATATACACGCCACTCCTGTCAGTCTTGTTCTTCCAACTACCTTGATCCCAGTCCTTGTTTCCAGAATTATCATAATAGTTCCGACCTTGGTTTCCTTGAGCATTGCCTCAGAAACCCCCCTAATTGTTCACGTAGTTGGCTTCTTCTTCAGAATCGGATTCCTCTGTTTCTTTGATGCAACTGCTTTTACTTTTTTGGTCTTCCCTGATAATAAATGCTTGGTAAGAAGATCCATCTAGGTTTTCATGTGCACCATATCTTGATCGCGTTCCTCCTCTCTTCGCCTTTGTTCTGCAGTCATGCCAATAGACAAAGTAGGGCTTGCTACCTCAGAATCCCTGGTATGCCAAGCTCTACTTTGCTTTGTCATCCGGTCAAGCATATCACTCGCCTGAACAAAGGTGAGGTCCATAAATGATCCTCTAGCCGCATTATCCACCACTGGTTTAGTTACTGAATTCAAGGATCTGTATAGTATCTCCATCAAGTGGACATTGGTCATGTGATGGTTTGGGCACCTTATAAGCTTCTTCTTGAATCTCTCCCATGTTTTATGGAGGGCTTCAGTTGGAAGCTGACGAAAATTGCTGATTTCATCTCTCAATTGTACTCTCTTGGATGGCGGAAAGAATCTTTCTAGGAAAGCGTCTTTCAATTGCCTCCAATTAGTGATAAAATCAGGAGTCAGCCCATTCAACTATAGAGTTGCCTCCCCAGATAGAGACAATGGAAATAAGCGCAACCGAATTGCATTTTGTCCAACGCCAGGATTGTCGAATGACTTGCATATAGAAATGAAGTTGATCAGATGCATATTCGGATTATCGCCTGCTAGTCCACCGAATAATTCCTTGAGTTGCAATAACTGAATCATGGTGCTCGTGATGTTGAACTTGGCTCCGGGCGCCAATGGTGGAGGAATAATGGCTCCTGTGGCACCAGCTCCATCAAAATCATCATCATCATCATCGAACAATATTTGCACGGCTCGGTGTTCAGGCCAAAATCTTGCTTGACGATCTCTTCTATTTGTCGGTGTTGCCACCTCCGCATCACGCCTAGGGTTTAGTAGCTCATCATCACCTAAGTCCTCATTATCAGGATCTGCTGCTCGCCCTGGGTTATCAATATTCTGTTGATGTACTTGGGAGGCGGCCAACGCAGCTAGTCTAGCCTGCTCCTATTGAGCAGCCCTTCTCTCTATGTCACGTTGTGCATCCATTCTTCCAATATGATGTGGTTCAGGATTGAAAGGCAATAACGGTTGACCAGAACTTCGAGTATGGGGCATGCACTGGATAAAAACCTGCAGAAAACAAAAACAACAACTAAAAGTAAAGTATGAGAATCTTTGACCAAAGGGTCTAGTAACTATCACAAACTTAGTAGACAACCGTATTCCCCGGCAACGGCGCTAAAATTTGATAACGCTCAAACTACAGCTCTCGTAAGAGTGTAAGCGGACGTTGTCAAATATAGAACCCAACTGGGTTGGGTGTCGAATCCCACAGGAAATACTTGGTCACTAAGTAAGCAACTATTATTAGACTTTTGATGAAAGTTTTGCGAATAAAGGGGGGGATTTTGTGTGTGCAAATAACGTGAACAAAATAGTAGAGTAAAAATGGAAAATAGAAGAGTAAAACGGAGTACTTGGTAGGTTTTAATCAATGAGAATCGAGAGTTAGGGTTATGTCCACCTTATGAGTTGTACGTATCTATTGACTATGAGTTATGCAGAATTCAGACATGCATACACTTATAGAGAATCGTATTCTATGGTAAATCCAGGCGTCTTTCGACCATCAAGGACTATTTCACTTTAACTCTTTCGAGATTAAAGTGTATCTAATGGTTCAAATTCTCCAAGAGGTTAATCCAGTTACAGCACTAACTTTTTAACAGGGGTTGGTGCCCTATTACCTTGACATTATCTCTTTTCCAGATATGTAACCTTTCTTTCGAACAAGTTAATGCTATACTGACGTATTCTATATGTTTCCAACCACAAGAATTTAAATTAAGATGAAGAGAGTAATGATATAAGTAGCATACGTGCCAAGAATTCACAAACTCATAGCAATAGATAGTATCTCATAAGGTTTCCATAACCCTAACAGAGAAGTTTAGCTACTCATGATTGCAACGGAGATCACAATAAACATCATTATGATCTCACGTTGGTCACAATGGTCGTGATTTCTCTGTCAGAAAGTGTAACGTGAATTAGGATCAAACATTGAATGAAAAAGACTTGAATTAATTAATGAGTGAATAAGAATTTATTAGAATGGGAAGGAATAGAAGGGGGAATAAGAAGAGAATGCTGAAAAGTTTCAGCAAAATAGGGTTTATATAACATCCATATCCTAGTCCTACTGAAATAGGGTTTTTATCCTTGTCCTAGTCCTACTGGGTCACTGCATACTTGTTCTAATCCTACTTAGTTACTGTTGATCCCCAAGTCTTTGTAAATGCTGTTTTTGCCCGGGACAAGTTATCCATGCATCACTTTCAGTCCATAGGTGTCCAAACGCTGCTTTCCTTCTTTTGTGAAGCTTCCTTTGGCGTCAAGTTATCCATAAAATGCTGAAATCTTCATCATTTATACCTGAAAACTTGCTAATCATTTTTGTTAGCTCACTTACAGGAAAAAGGACTAAAAGTGCAGGAATTATATATTTTGTCGTTAAAACTTAGCCTAAAATATGGGTAAATTATGGTGTTTAGGCGTGTAAATACGCCTATCATCAGTATTGCGTTTGGTGTAGCTATTTCCCAAGATACAACTAATCTTGGTATGAGTCATATAAGAACATACGAGTGGTGCAAGGAAAGTCGTTTTGTGCTTGTTTGAGTTATCTTGTGGAATCTGCCCAACGTGTTATTCATAGGTATGATTTGGTATGATACTCATACACTTAGGTACTAGTTATGGAGGAGTGAGTCTTATAGAAACTAGTAGGTAGGGTGCAAGGTCTTGTGTATGAGTTGGAGTACCATTCGCACCCTAGGATACGAATGGTATAGGTGAGCGTACACCTGGATGCGGATTGTTTTTAATTTTAAGACAAGGGTAGTCCAAACATTTCATACTTCAAATACCTTATGTACTCACGTTATATAACCCTTGGTGTCCTTTCATAACGATTAATAAATGATGAAAACACTTCAAAACTCTCTCAAACTCACTCTTGAAGAGTGAGAGATAGGGTTTCTTCATGTGTTATTTAAAAGGATCAAGAGTCATGTTTCTCTTCAGAATCTTCTTGTATAAGGCATGTAATACTTCCCTCATTTTTATTTTCAACTAAAGGCATGTGTATTGTGTTTTAAATATTTATTAATGAATCATGAATGGTGGTTTTTGAAATATATGTTGAGGGTTTTGGTGCATATGGTTTTGTATTGGTTTAAACTATGTTTTTACATGTTTTTTGTAATGGTTTGCATATGTTGGTACTTATGAGTTATGATTTAACAAATGGGTATTGAGTAACCCTAATTATGGTGGTTTATGCATTGTTTTTTGTCTTGGTCAATGTATGCCCTCAACATGTTTGATAAAATGACAAGAAGAATGTTTTCACTCTATTATTGAACTTTTATTGGAACTCTTGCATGGTTTAGTTTGGTAATGAAACCCTAAATAGATATGTATGGTTTTGCACAGTTTAAATGGTTCAAATGATATCAATACTTTAAATGTTTGACATTGTCATAAATGACTTTAAATGGTATAAATGGTGTACCTGGTTTGGAAAGATTAAATGTTAAAGCCTTGGTGGCTATGAAATTGGTTATGCTTGTGGGGTACATAGGAATCCCCCAAGTGGTTTAATATGGTTAATGGAAGGGTACATGGGATCCCTTACACCTATACTTGGTTGGCTATGGATAGTACTTACAAGCATAATCGGTATGATGATACCTCTAACAATTACCTTGGTTTATAAATGGTTAATAGATTGGTTAGTTTCTTGGAAATGGTTTTAATAGGAAATAATGGCAGGATGTGTAGCAAAGTGGTGGAAGGTGGAGGTCCCAGGGACACCAAAATTGGAAAGTCATATTTGTCCATGTGAGGTTTGGTCTTGGTGACCGTGTGCAAGATGTCATACTTTATATTTATGGGATTTATTAGTCATCCCTTCTTTTCTTCCCTGGTCATCCGGCTTCATGCACATGGTCCCTTTCAATAAGGGGAGTTGAACCCATATAGCCCGTGGGTGATTTAGGATGGCAAAGCTACACAGCCCAGGTAAAGGTTTTAAATTCAAGTTCAACTAGGTTCTCTTTCCAGACATAGATATATATATGTGTGTGTGTGTGTATATATGTATATATATGTGTGTGTATATATGTATTTATATATGTATATACATATATGTGTGTATGGTTTGTGTGCATATGGATGGTTTTACTTGGTTTTATAATTGGCATTATTCTATTATTATCCTGATTCCATGCTAGTATTCACCCACTAACCCATCTTTGGGCGACTGTATACCCATGCTATGCAGGGACTGACCATTATGCTTCTTATGCTTAGTGATCATATTTGGGGACAGTCAATATTGTATTGAAGTGGTGAGCATCCATAGTTTGAAAGGCATCTATTTTATGTCATGGTTTACTTTGTATGTCTCTTGTCTTTCACAGGCTTTTATTATTTGATATGGTCGGGGGCATGTCCTAACTAGGTACTCTTTGATTGGTCTAAAGTCTTTATATGGACAACTGTGGACTTGGGTATGGTACGGATTGGTTATGTTTCATATATATACATATATTGGCTTATTATCTTGGTTTTTGGTCATGGTTTTGGCATTGGATTGATCAGACATTGGGTGGTTGGAATTGGTTGGGTTGGTCTTGGGTATAGACTTGTCCCAGAGTTACCACATTGTTAATACATCATCTTGTTATATGGTCGGAGTTCATCCAACTAAGGGCATTCTAGTTGATTGGGTTGGGTATTGGGGGTGGTCTCCGATCCCGATTAGACTTGAGACTGCCCATTACAACAAGGCACAGGTTCTGGTCGTGCCAACAAAACATCTAGGTTCAACAAATATGTATCATGATTTAAAAGAGTTTTATTGGTGGAATAATATAAAGAGAGATTGGCAAACTTTTTGGCTATGTTTATGGTTTGTCATCATGTTGAGGTAGAACATTTGAGGGCCGGTGGCATATTTTAAGAGATAGAAATACCCATGTGGAAGTGGGAGGTCATCAATATTGACTGTAGTACGGGTTTTCTTCAGTGTCGAAATAGGTATGATTCAGTTTTGGTCATTGTGGATAGGATGACTAATTCTTCTCACTTCTTTCCTATAAGTACTAACTAGTCTAGAGAGAATTATGCCAAGTTATTTATTCAGGAGATTGTCAAGTCTCACGGAGCACTCATGTCCATTATTTTAAACTGAGGTATGTAGTTTAATTCTCACTTTTGGTGCTCATTTCAAAGATGTTTGGAGACTAAGGTGAATCTTTGCACCGCTTTCCACCCTTAGATGGATGGACAAGCGGAAAAGACTAGTCAGACCTTAGAAGAAATATTAAGGGCTTGCATGATTGATTTTTGAGTAGTTGGGCTGATTACTCACTGGTCATTGAGTTTACATATAGTAATTGTTATCATTTAAGTATTCAGATACCTTCTTTTGAGGCTCTTTATTGTAGGAGGTGTAGGTCTACTATTGGGTAGTTTGAGGTTGGTAAGACTTGGTTGTTTGGTCTTGACTTGATTCACCAAGCCATGGAGAAGGTGAGGGTGCTTAGGGATAGGCTTAAGACTGCCTAAAAATATCAAAAGTCTCATGTGGATGTTAGGTTATGAGAGTTAGAGTTTGTTGTTAATTATTTGGTGTTCTTGAAAGTTTCTCCTATGAAGAGAATGATGCGGTTTTTGATTAAAGGGAAGCTCAGTCCCTGTTATATTGGTCTATATTAGAATTGAACAGAGTTGGGAATGTTGCTTATGAATTGGAGTTGCCTGCGAATTTGGCTTCTATTAACTCTGGTTTCCATGTGTCAATATTGAAGAAGTGTGTGGGTGATCCTTCCATGGTTGTTTCTATGGAGGATGTTGGTATCTCGGATTCCTTGCCTTATGAGAAAGTCCTGGTTGAGATTTTGCATAGGCAAGTCAATAGATTGAGGACTATGGATTTGGTTTTAGTAAAATTCCTTTGGAATAATCAAAAGGTAGAAGAAGCTACTTGGGAATATAAAGAGGACATAAAGTTCAAATGTTTGTTCTTGTTCCCCATGTAGGATGGCAAGTGTTTGAGGGATGTGTTCTCTTTTCGTTATTAAATGTTTTTTTTATTTTACTCATGACGTTGCGGTTGCATTCTTTCTTGTTATTGTTAAAATAGGTGCCTTTACTCCTCATTTGGGGATGAATGATCCTGAGGGTAATGTGATACCCTAGTTTTGGACCACAAATTTTTTGTAGTGATTATGCTCACTGTATGAAGTATGGCGCAGGTGACTCATCGTAGTCCCTCTTTACGAGTTGTATAGTCCCAATCATAGCCAAACCATTGAGGCGGCCTAATGCTTCTATTTGGTTCACGATTTGTCCCTCACGAGTCTTAACGTCTGGTCATGAGTCAAAAGGTGTGACTCATAACCATTCCAGTGAGGTGGCCTTGAGTTTCTGCCTAGGCTACGAGTCTTGGTGACAATTCGTGATGCGTGACCACGAGTCATTACTTAACCTAAAACAACTAGGAGCAATTTCCTGCATATTTTTATTAAGGGTAATTTGGTCTTTTCCTCCCATCACCCTTCACCCACGATGTTACAACACCTAAGGGTTCTTTTTCTCATCATTTGACAAATCAAAACACATATTTTCTCCTCTCTAACTTACAAGCAAGAGAAAAGATCAAGTTTTAAGGACTTAATTTTCTAATCTTCAAATTGTGGTTTCTCTTCTAAATTCCTTGGTCTTTATGGCATGTATCTCTTCCCTAAATCATTTTTATACAAAACATGTGGTTAATTTTTATATATGTAGTTGTAATTATTAGATTTTGAATGTGGGTTGAAGGATTTGGAATGTTTAGTATGTGAATTGGTTTCCCATTGTTTTGAATTGGTTATTTATGTTGTTTCTTATGGTTTTGAATCTAAATATCTACATCTGTATGGGAATCAGAAAGGGGGACATGGGTTTCCTAATTTTATAATTTAATGGTTTTGGAATTGGCTTTAACCTCAACCCAACTTGTGAAATGGGTTTTGAAACATGGATATATACAAAATATACTTCACTTTTTAAACTTAATATTACATTAATGGCTAAACGGATAAAAATGGTTTTGAAAGCCCTTGGTGGACATGGGTTGATTTTGAATTAAAACTTTGGAGTCTTATGGCTAATTGGTTTGGTTTGGCATATGGAATTGGCTTGCAAACATAATTAATTGGTATGACGATACCATTCAATAAATGCCTTATTGGATGACCCCCTGGTTAAATTTATGGGTTATGTTAAATTGTTTTAATTTGGCTTAAAGGGGATTGTGTTGCTCGCTCTGGAAGGTGGATGTCCAGGGGTGACCAATACTATAAACCATATTTGCCGGCATAGGGGCCTTAGTGGTCGTGTTCATAGTTCACACTTTATACATATACATTTTGGAATGGTTGGAGCCTCGGTGGATTTGGCCCTTCAATGGATTTCTCCGGTTCGTGCGGCTAAAAGGCACTAGGGCCGTTCTGATGGGGGAAGCCATACCCATATAGCCCATGGGTGTTTTCAAGATGATTAACACTTCACAGTCAAGGATAATGGTTTCAAATCTCATATTTAAACCATATACCCTATCTTGGAATCATATATATATGCATATATATATATATATATATATATATATATATATATAAGCATGAATGTGAACATGTACATTGATATTGTTTTTATTTTGGAAAATGGCATTATATTATCCGTTATCCTGAGTTGCATGCTACTGGTCAACTGGCTAACAGTCCCCGGATGCTACATCATTTCATGATGTAATGTCCTAGGGGTTCTTCGGTTACTTTATGCAAAGTTAGGTGATTTTACTTCGTCGATTGGACTGTGTTGAAGTGATAAACCTCTATCTCTTAGATGTCTGGACATTTCATTGCTTTCCTTATGAGTATAGAAGTCCCATCAATTTTATTTCATACTTTTGGATTGTCTTTTAGCCATGGTCGAGAGCATGTCCTGACCTAATTTGGTATTCTAATTGTAGAGGCTTTTGTGGACAGATTGTGGGTTGGTTATTGTTTATTGACTCTTAGTTCTATGTGAATACATTAACTATTTTATCTTTATACTCTGGTTGTCTTCCACTGTTTACTATATTGTGTTTTAGTTGGCTAGGCTAAGGGAGTGGTCTCTGGATCTTAGAGGGCTTGAGATACCCATCATGACTAGGCCTGGGGTCAGGTTGTGATAAAGCAAGTAAGCGAAGAAAGAGAAGGTGGGAGAGAGAAGATATGTGGGCACCTCGGGAAGCTAGCGAGTAGGCATCACATGACCACTTGATCGAGGTCCAAGAGAAAGTAATAGGAGCTAGTAACTCCCAAATAGGTGAGATAATGATTGTAGCTATAGGAGATATGGGTAAGAACATAGTTTTGCCTCTCGAGATCCCACCTCCATAGTCTAATATTGATTTGAATGCCTTGGACACTATCGGGGATACTATTGGTAAGCGTGGGACCAGTATAAGGCCCCTTCTACTTAGACGTCATGATTCAGCGCCTAGGGCACAAAGGTATGTCTTTAGTCCCTAGTTTTGATATTCTATTTTTGTAGTGGGGATAGTGCATCATCTTTAGCTGGGGTTGGGAGTGTACCACAATAGAAGGTTTTGTTGTTGTATTTCTTTTCCTATTGGTTTAGCTTAGTTAGAATCAGTATGTCTAGGTTTTATGTTTGTGTTTTTGATGTTTTTTGTGTTGTGATATGTTTGTATAACTTAAGAGTTTAATTAATAAGCTTGGTGCAGTCTGATTTATACACCATTCTCATTTGTTTTTGTTTGAAATTTTAAAATGATACCCCTCCAATTTTATTTATATACCCATGCTTACCTATTTTTGACCTATTTGTGCTTGAGATTTTTGTGTTACGATGTAGTGTGTGCATATAATGAGTTGTAACCAATGTAGGATCTATACATGGTATTAAAACTTGTGATTAGATAGCTTGGTTGATCTAACATGAACCGAATAGGTAGCAATATTTATGAAAGCCCGTAAGCTGTGAGTGATAAAGGTTCTTTACTTAATCGGCATGTGTTGTGTGATCTAGAACTTGCCTGGTTAGTCACGTAACAAGTTGCATGGTAGGAGGTTAGTAAAGGATCATAGGCCATGTTTGACTTAGTCTACTTTAGCCTAAAAATCCAACCAAATGAAATAAGTATCCCTTGATCCCAAAAAATTTGAGTCTTACATCAACCATTCTTTTTTCCTAACACCATTCACCTTCTTGTTTCTAATACAATGACCCTATTTTGGACCAGGTCCCTCCTTGGACACTGTCTACCTCAACTAAGAAAAATTGACTAAGTTAAGGGTGGATATTGTTGGGGTGTGTAGCTAAATATGGGTATGATGAAGAAAGTTAAGGAAAAAAGAGAAAGTTGTTTGAGTATGGGAAAAATAGTAATTCTAAAAGAATGTATAATAAATAAGAAGTTAAGATGAAAGGAAAAGCGTATCCAAACCTCAAAAGAGAAAATGAAATAAAAGAAAAGGGAGAAAGGAAAAGGGAGCTAGTTAAGTGGAGCCAAAAGTAGTGTATTTCCAATAAGGACTAAGTCACTAAACCCAAAAAGTATACTACCTATCTGCAAACCTATGTTACAATCCTAAAAAACCAGTAGTGATCCTAATTCGACTATTCCATAGCCTCACTACTTTGTAAGAGTGAGAGATTTGACATAGTCCCCATGTTTGATATTATCTTTCCATATATTGAGTGAGATGGGACTTGTTTGGAATGAGGTGATTGTTGCTTATGTAGGTAGTGGAACAATTGTCGTGCTTGATTTTATGGTTACAAGGTAATTCCATGTCCTGATCCCATTGTGTTGGAGTACTTGTTTGGCATATGTACTGCAATGAGTTTCTTTTATTCTAGAAAAATTTTGGAGGGTGTAGAATAACTTGATGGTTTTAACGGGTAGTGTGAAGGAGTGTAAAAAAGAAGAGGGGTGGCCTAAACATTTTGAGTTTTTCTCTAGAGTTAAGCGGCTTGCTTAAACTAGGAGTATTATTTGCCTGAGGACACGCAAACATTCTAAGTTGAGGGTGCTGATGTTTCATTGAATTATGACATTTATAATGCTAAAAATAAAGAATTCTTGCAAATCCAAAGTTATTTTTATATATAGATGATATGTTTTGTTCAGTTTTGCAGTAAAACAGGGTCAAAAGTGAGTAAAATGGGACAAGAAAGAAAAAGGCACCAAATAGCAGTCTTCTTCTTGGACAATAGGTCATTGGATAACAGTATGACACGTCATCCAAGTTGTAGCTATATGAGTGAAAGTTTAGTAGAGAAAGAATAAATTACATATAGACTACAACTCTTAGGGTCATACTACAAGTCAGAGTGAGAGACATTTTGAGCAAAAGAGGAACAAAAGACCTGAAGGGAGCATTTGGATAGTAGTAGAAACAAAAGTTTTTGATGATTCATAAGGTCTGGATACAATGCGTAGTAATCCTTATTTTAAGCATGTGGAGGCGAATTTCTTAATCTTAAAAGTTTAGCTAGGGACCTATAAGTCAGGCTATGACTTGTGTAGTAACTAGTCGAATCATCACTAACCATATAGAGCCTAGGAAATGAAGCTAACAATGAGTCGTCATTAGTCCAAATGACTCGTTGTCTGAGATGTAGTACTACCGACCTGTGTGAGCCTATATTGTTTTGTAAAACTATGGTATAACTATAAATACCCCTTTGAGTTTTTATTATTAGTTTATGCACTTTATACACTTATTACATTGTTTTTGAGTTTTTAGATACACTTTTGATCTTGGAATTCTTGGTCTTGGTTTTTTAGTGTTTGATATGAAGTTGAGATTTTGATTTTTATTGTTATTATTCATAAGATCATTTGTATACTTTAAATTATGAGTACTATATGTAGTTTTATAATCATGAGCAGCTAAACCCCATATCTAAGGTTGTAGTAACCTTAATGGATTGACAAAATAGAGGAAGTGCAAAGTCATACTAAATAGGTGTTCTTTAATATATTATGGTTTTTGTTACTTTGATTGCCTTATCAATTGTTTCAAACATTAAGAACTCACATGTATTTGACACTAACTCGATAAAAAGGTAAAGATTGGGAAAAAGAGATCATAATAGTAATTTGAAGCTACAACTTTAATCTAATTAACTTGAGACCTCGTGGGGATTATTAATCTGGGATCCAGAAAGGGTTAGTAATGCGATACTCTGAGACCTACTGGATATGAGTGAAATTTAACCATACCATTGTCGAGATATGGATAGTTGATACAAAACTTGTTAGATTCTGCATGCAAGACACCAAAATAGTTTGAAGAGATCGATAATTTTGTGGAGTTAAGAATTTAAAGGGGTAACACAATCCTAGTATCATCTAATACTAATAACAACCCTATTTGCCAGCTTTGTTACTATTACTATTATTCTTTCAACCACCCCTCTCCCTATTTTACTTTCAACACTTTCCAGCTACATTAGAAAGCTCGTGATAGATTTTTATCCTATTCCCTATGGGGTCAACCCCAAACTTGTTGGGTTTTGTATTTGAAAACTGATCATATTATACTCTTAAGAGGTGTAAATTGGGCAACATCACCACCATTAGGGGAGCTAAGAGTGCCTACTTTTGGTTAAGGCTAGAGTGTGATTATAGTTGGTATCCAGAAGGATTCGTCCTTCGGGAAATGTTATAGATGTGTCCTTCCATCAAGTTATTATGGTGGCATGTGCTCTTTCAAGAATCGAGGTGAATGTGGGGACATAAATTTGGGTGAGTGGCAGTATTTGTACGCTAGGGAAAGGTTGGTGGGAGATATTTTCTTGCCTTTCTTAGTCACTGCATTATATAATAAGGTTGATGTGCGTCATGATATTTAATATACTATAGAAGAGTGTAATATATCATATGAGTTGTTGAGATGTAAGGGCATACAAGGATGGATTACAAAGAAGATGAAGTGAGGAAAGAAGCCAAGTGTAAATGGGCTGGTAGGGTTGGAGAGTCGAGTACTCTTTCTACTCAAGATCATGCATATCTTGGTAGTTGAAAGGTCTATCTTGATATTGTTCAGGGCTACATAGAAGGACTCATCTCTGCCCTCCTAGGTTATCTCCTTTGAGCTTAACTACCTCCATAAATCTATCCTAAGAATACGTTGATCTGCAAAGAAAGATAGATGAGTAGAAGAGAAATTGTTGCTCACGTGACCGTATTCTAGTGAGGATGTGGAATATGGTATAGGTGTGTTCAAGTGTTCCTCTAAAACACCCTAGGTTTTGACCCTTAGAAAAATTTTGCAATTTTTAGTTTGTGGACATAATACAATTTGGGGGTACTAGTCATATAATAGGGTACGAGTTAGGTGACCCAGTCATATATTATCTAGTACTGGGTGGTTGAGTTTTTGGAATAGGTATGACTAGGTGGGTACAAGTCATATGGTTGGTGATGGTTCATTGGTTTGAGTTTTTCTTCACTTAATCTAAAACTTAGTAACTTAACTTGGATCTGAGTATGAGTGGCTCACCATAAGTCGCGAGGATAGGGTATGAGTCGTATAGAGCAACTCATAAGTTGGACAGTGTTCAACCTCTCATGAATCTGCCTATGGTATAATTTCATGGTACTAATCATATGGTTGGGTTTGGCTTGAATGGTCGTATGTTGGATAATATGGAGGTCCAAGGAGAGGCCTAGGGTACGAGGATGGATACCACTCATATGATAGGGTACAATGTGTATGGTGTAGTCGTACCATTCGATGGGGATTTTAAGCATTTTAAGTTAGGGGTAATCTGGATATTTCCCGTCTTAACCTCTTAAGACCCCATGACTTAAAAAACTCTTAGGACATTATTTAACCTATTTGCAATCACTTAATCTCTCATAAAATACTCTTAAATTTTCTCAAGGCTCTTGGGTCAAGAAAAGCTAGGGTTTTATCAATAGAATCAATTTGGAGCTTACAAGGGTGATTTTTCTCTGGTATCTTCTTAATCTAAGGCATGTTACTACTCTCTCATTGTTAATTCTAACTAAAGGCATGCTTCATGAATTGTTTTCATGGCATAAATGTTGTATGGCTTTGGGTTTTAGATTATATGTTGGGAGTGTTGGTTAAAATGGTTGGTTATGATTTTCCCATAATGGTTTTCATATTACTATGGTTGTTTGAATATTTGGTTGCATGGGAATGGTTTATTGGTACTTGGTTTTGGCTTTGGAAATACTATGCCCCCCCAACATGTTTGATAAAATTCTTATGAGAAATATAAATATCATTTTATGTGATAGTTTAACTTGGTTTTGAATAACTACACTATTTTATCTGTATCCTTGAGTTACATGCTAGCGCTCCAATCGCTAACCATCTTCGGGCGCTATGTCCCCATGCAATTTAAGGGCCAGAGCTTCTTTTTCTCTTTCTGTGTAGTTATCAGGTGTTCGAGCGGATCATGTGTTGACATTGAAGTGGTGAGCTTCCATTCGTTGGAAGGCATACATTTCATAGTCTTTTATCTTATGTCATAGACTTGTTTTAGACTTAGTTCTGGCTATTGTTGGGTCCATGTGCCAACGCATTATAGACATCAGTTTTGTAGAGACTTTGTGGATGACTGTGGACTTCAGTATGTTGGTTAGTTATTGATATTGATGGATTGATTGTATGCTTGATAAGTTATGATTGTAGTCTTGTTTCCACTATCTTATTTTATAGATGGAGTTCATTCAGATCTTTTGGATTGATGTGATGGTTAGGTTGGGCTAATGGGGTGATCTCTGATCCTTATTGGGATTAAGGTACCCATACGACAAGGCCCGATTTCGTGTTGTGTCAAGTTTGTATTGAACCTAGGTACATGTTCAGTTAGGAGTCCACAAAGTCATGTCAATTAGAGCTTTTTTTATGGGTGTGTAGCGCTCTACACTTAAAAAAGAGGGGTTATGAGATAAGTAGGAATGTTCCCTTTCTTGTGGTTCTATCTTGAGCGATAGAGTCTGAGGTCTTGGATCCGTCTAATTTCTATTTGCTTATCTTTCAGATCATGCCTCTAAGGAGATCTGATATTCAGGAAAATACCTTATCCCTAACTGAGGGCCTTACGGAGGAGCTCGTCCAACTTTTGGGGTCCAAACCTGGGCAAGGGTCGCAGTATCTAACTGTCCTCTTAGGGTTCCACCTGCCCCAACTAACCCTACTTTTGGGAGTAACACTCCTCCTCCATTACCTCAAGAGGATATTACTAATGCTGAGTTATGTTTCTTTATTACTCTGTTGACTCAATTTGTAGGTCCTCTGTTCGAGCTTAGTGTTCCTATTGTTCTATTCTCTGAGGCCACAAGGGTTTTCCAATTCATGAGGTTGCACCCTTCTATGTTTACTGGTTTAAAGGTTGAAGAAGATCCTCAAAGTTTCAGTGATGAAATTGAGATGATCTTTAGAATTATGCATGCGTTAGAAGTTTTAGGTGTTGAGTTTGCTTTCTATCAATTGAAAGACATGGTGTATCAATGGTACAAAGAATAGGAACAATCAATAGTTGAGGATGCCAGTTCTGTCATGTGGGAGGATTTATCTAGTGCTTTCTTAGACTGCTTCTTTCCTCAAGAGTTGAGGGAAGTGAAGGTAGAGGAGTTTGTGAATTTAAGGCAAGGTAGGATGTCTATCATGGAGTACGCCTTGAAATTCCATGAGCTGTCTAGGTATGTCCTTGAGATGGTTTCTACCATAAGAGCTAAAATGCATAAGTTTGCTTCGGGACTGTCTCTCGAATTGGTCCTTAATAGTATGGAGGCTTTATTGATCAAGGACATGGGCATCTCTAGGTTAGTTGTATATATGTAGTAAGTGGAGGAAGAGAAAAGGAAAAAAACTTAGATTGATGAAAGGCAGAGTAAGAAGTCTCAGATTTTTAAACAAAGTAGAGGCTAGCAGTCTAGTGGTAAATGGTCCAAGAGAAAGAATTGGATGAGTGGTGATTCTCAGGCCATTGGGGCCCAATCAGCACCGTCCTATCCTCCTTGTAGATTCTATGGTAAGTATCATTGTGGTGAGTGTGAGAAAAGGAGGAACAGGTGTTTTAGCTGTGGGTAGATTGGGCACATACAATGAGAGTGTCCTTCTCCAGTGGTTGCTTGGGTCACCAGGACCCCTATTTCTACTTTATATGCTTCTACACCAAAGGGTGTTGTTTCTGCTTCTCTTTCTGGTACTTTCACTAGTCAAAATCAGTTTTTGACACTTACTACCAGCCAGGAGTCTGAGGCATCTCCGGATATTACTACGGGTATGTTTAAAATCTTTTTCTGTGATATGTATGCTTTACTCGGTATGGGGTCCTCTCTCTCCTATGTCTCTCTATCTGTGATTATGTATTTTGAATTTGGTCCTAAAGTTATTTTGGACTCCTTTTTTGTTTCTACCCCTATAGGAGACTCTGTGGTTGTAAGGAGTCTACAAGGGGTGTGTGGTAGTTGTGGGTAGTGAAGAAACTCTTGTTGATTTGATAGAGTTTAATATGGTTGATTTTGATGTTATTCTGGGGATGGATTGGTTACATTGGTGCTATGCTTCCTTACGTTGTCTAACCCATAAGGTCATGTTTAAATCCCCTAATGAGCCAATCATTAAATGGGAAAGGTGCTCTCTAGTGCCTAAGGAGAGGTTTGTCTCGTACCTTAGATCCCGAAAATCAATATCTAAAGGATGTATGTATAATTTGGTTTGAGTTAAAGACTATAACTTAGGAGGTTTTTCTCTAGAGTTAGTTCTCTTGGTTAATGAATGTCCTGAGGTTCTCCTTGGTGACCTTCTTGGTATCTTGATGGGGATATTGAGTTTTGGGTTGGTCTTGTCCAAATTTTTATTGTTTCTTTCTAGAATGGTTTTGGTGAAGTGTTTTCGTTCTTACATGCATAGAAGGGATGGTTTTCCCTGGAAAAAAATAGGTTATTGGTTGGGGTGTCCTCCTTGTGGGGTGGACCATGTATAGGTATATTCTATATTAGATGCTTTGTTGAGAAGTGTTCATAGATGGATGTAAGAAATAGTGGGCCATGGTTAAAGTTAACTCCTTCTTTCTTTAAATAAGCTCGAACGTAGGAGTAGTATATCACTATATTCAAGCACTCGTAGTGAGGTGTCAATGGGAAAGTATAAGCTGAATTGTACTTGACCTCTAGCTTGAGTTCCATTCATTTGGTTTTCCGTGTCTCTATGTTAAGAAAGTGTATAGGTGATTCTTTGTTGGTTGTTCCCTCAGAGGACGTTGGTATTTTCGAATCTTTGACCTATGAGGAGGTCCCGATAAGGGTCTTAGGTTAGCAAGTTCGCCGGTTGCGAATGAAAGAGGTGGCATCGGTGAAGGTTCTATGGAGGAACCAAAGAGTTTGAGGAAGCTACTTGGGTGACGGAAGAGGATATGAAGTCCAAGTATCCACGTTTGTCCTCCGTTTTGGGAAATCATGCTTGAGATATGTTTGTTGGTGTTCTTAAATTGATTTATGTCATTGTTAAGCAATGGGTTCAAGTCCTTAAACTTACAAATGCACGAGTGTCTTTAATGGACAGTGGGTTTGAGTCCCAAAGTCAATGGAATGAATGGTTGATTGATAATGAACTTAGCATGAGCCTTGTCTTGTTGCATGTCCTTGTTTTCTAACGTGGTTTAAGGTTAGCTTGATATGGAATAGTGTGCTAACTTGTGATTGTGCTTGCCTTACCCATCATTTGAGGATGAATGATCGTTTGTGGGGAAGAATGAAACACCCTAAACCTTGGTCCTTGCATAAATTCATGAGTTTTGGACATTATGTTCATAGTACGATTGAAGGGTACTAGAAGCACCCTAGGATATAACTTTGGCCTCTTTACTCGTATGTTATCCAGTGTAGTATGAGTTACATACTTTCCAAGATACGATTTAGCCCTTCCCTAGTAGTATGTTAAGGTACGGGTCATATGTTTCCTAGTCCTATGTTGCTATATGCTTAGCCTAGTTGAATTTGTCCAAGGTATGATTCAGGGTACAGTTTAAGGTACCATTCTACCCTAAGATACGAGTTATGCATGTGTAGTCGTATTCTGGATAGTTTAGGGGTCCAGGGTGAGGCCTAGGGTACAAGTTAGGGTACCACTCATACCCTGGAGTATAGTTTGGTGTGGGAGTCGTACCGTCCTATGGGTTAGCTTCCAGCTTTTAAGTTGAGGGTGTTTAGCCCCTTTTATCGATTCGAAAGGGTTTAGAAAATATTATTTCGACCTTTTAAACTATTCAAAAACTTGAAATAAAATTTGGAACAATTTAAGAAATTACAGAGTCGCCTCTTGATTTTTGAGAAAATATCAAGAAAAACTAAAAATATTCATTAAAAGATTCAAAACAGAAAAAATCTTTTAAGTTTAGAAATTTTGAGTAAGTGGTTCTATTAATACTCTTGGAGGGTTATTAAGGGACCCAGACAATCTGCTAACTTGTTGTTATCCGCACTATTTGAAAATAACTTTTTGACTAACTTTAAAAAGTGAAATTATTTTTTTTGAAAAGAAAATGACTAAGGAAAATTGTCTTCATGATTTGTGCAAAACTAATTCTAACGACTTAGCAGGGAGTTTAACTAAGTCTAAGAAAACTAAGAACAATTAGTCTATAAAGGGGAAAAGGGGAGATTAAAGGACTTAGGCCATTAGGCCTAAATCATAAACCCGGTCCTATGCTGATTTGGGCGTTTGACCCATCTCCACCTGTCCTAATCTAAATACTAGGGCTTTTGACCCATAACCTGTCCTAAGCTAATATTCGAACATTTGAGACTTAAAATCTTGTTCCCGGTATTAAATTACAACTTTGTCTTCGAGTCCCAAATAAATGAAAAAATAAAAATAAGGAAATAATAAAAATTTAAACTTTTCAAATCTCTTAGTAACCTTATGAATGGGTTTTCACCCATTTTCTTTCTTCTTTCATCTTCTTGCACCCGCATGACATATAATCGACTTTGGATTTAAAACATCGAACTTGACTCGGTGAGATGGGCATCATTGGCCCATTACGAATGCAAGAGGAAAGGAGTCCATTTGGAATCCAAAACAGATTCAAGCAAGGGAAAAGATAAAAGAAAAATAATTTAGATGTGTTAAAAAATTCTACACTTAATAGATAAATGATGAGATGAAAAAAAAGCATTCTCAAGCATAAATAAATAGTAAGCTATGATATCAAAAAAAAAATTATCCAATGAAAAGGAAATTAACCCATCTCCAAAACAATCTTACAAAAATTTGTATCAAGAACAATATAATTAACTAGGCCTTGAAAAGAATACATGAATCCACAAGCATAGTTGCTTAAAATTTGGACAAATAGATTAACACATATTTGCTTCAAATACTCTGATGAAGTTTAAGGCATGTTTTCATTAAGCAAAGAAAAAAGAAAAATGAGAAAGATATGAGGAAATAACACTTCAAATATGAAATACAAGATATCCTAATGCAACAAGACTGTTTAATACAAAGTGAATCAATCAACATATCTATAACTTAAAAAAGAAAAAAAATAACTATAGCATGTGAATAACAATGGGACATCTAAATGAATAAAAACATTTTAAGAACTAAACCAATAAGCAAAGTGAAGTAAATAACATATAATAAACATATTCGAAAGATAATATTCGAAGACAAAATAGGACAAATAGTAAAAGATTAATTCTGAGGAAAAGTGTCCAATTATGGAAACTCCTATTTTCGTTCTACATCATTTCAACAAAAATTATAACCATAACAACTTCTCAATCTAAACAAGAGAAAATCAATGACAATTTTGACCACAAAAATGAATTACTTACTACTTCAAATTGAGAAACAATTTCACAGACCCTTAATAATAGTAACCATTCACTTTCAACATAAAGGAAACAACTTTACACACTATTAGCAAACATCTATCAATAACGATTTTAAACAAATTATGAGCATGCATTTTAAGCAGACATCAAAACTTTACCCATAATAATCAAAGAATAAAGCCAACAGGTGAGACAATCAATATTAACTATTTTTTTCAACATAAAGAAAACAACTTTACATGCTAAAAACAAACATATATGCCAACGATGAATTTAAACAAAGCATGAGTATATATTTTAAGAAAAGATCAAAATTTTACTTATAATAATCAAAGAATAAAGCCAAAAGGCGAAACAATCAATATTAACTCTTTTTTTCAACATAAAGGAAACAACTTTACATG
Source organism: Capsicum baccatum var. pendulum (assembly GCA_030864225.1). Taxonomy (NCBI): domain Eukaryota; kingdom Viridiplantae; phylum Streptophyta; class Magnoliopsida; order Solanales; family Solanaceae; genus Capsicum; species Capsicum baccatum. The sequence continues at coordinate 74,080,967 of CM061561.1, read as the reverse complement.
CTAAAAACAAACATATACGCCAACAATGAATTTAAACAAAGCATGAGTACATATTTTAACGAAAGATCAAAACTTTACTCATAATAATCAAATAATAAAGAAAAAAATATGTTCAACTATTGTTAGCTCATTTTTGATATCATGAATATAAAAATAGTCATAATATTGATACCATAACATCCTATGGCCTTCAAGGCCGTCTACAATAAACAATCCCATCAAATAAAATTACAACTACGAAGTACGAAGAAAAATATAATAAAAAATTACAACTAATAACTACAAAGAAGAAAAAGATGAAGAATAAAAAAAATAATAAAACTAAAAATTAACAACTATGAACTAGGAAAAAGAAAAAGACGAAAAAGAAAAGTATAACAAAGGGAAAAGGTGTGTTTACCTTTTTGGGGCAGCAAAATGAAACTACAAGCTTTCTTCGAAGTCTTTATCACCACCGGGAAGCGTTCAATTCGAGAACTTCAATTAGCCCGCGAATTTCATGAAAAAAAAATTACGAAAAAAAAAACTTCTTTGCTCAAAGCTTTTTTTTCAAAACTTGAGACTTTTAGACATTGAGATTTGTCTTTCTATGAAAATAGTGGTAGTATTTATAGGAAAGGATGGGGATTCAATCATTTTTATCTGCCAATGTACGAGAAAAGTATTTATAGGAAAGAATGTGGATTCAATTCTTCTCATCCACCAGTGTGCGAGAAAGAATTTAGAGGTGTTTTTTGGAATTTTAAAATTGTAGATAAGATGAGGTGGAAGATAAGGTGGGGGGAAACTGTACAATGTAGTACAAGTTTTTAATTTTAAAATTTGAAAAAGGACTTTGAGGGGGAATTGTACAATCTAGTACAAAATTTTGAATTTCAAATTTAAATTTTGAGATTTGGAGTTATTTTTTGTGGGAATTGGGTAGAAATTATGAGAGTTTTTGAGAATTTTGGGGTTATTTAAAATATAATCCCAGTTGGAACTTAAAATTTAGTCATATTTATTTAATTTTGACCAATTTAAAAATTAATTGACGGATTGCATTGCAATTATGGCCAATTTTATTTTAACTATGGCCAAATCTAATAGATTGGCTAAATTAAATTGAAGTTCGATATGAATTAATACTTTCTTTAATTTTGAGTTTCTTGATTTAATAAAATCAAACATATATTTATCCAAATAAATTATTTTGGAGAGTAAATTATATTTAAATTAATACTTAATCCGTTTGAATTAATTTTCAAGATTATCTCCGTAAAAGCTCAAACTTTGATAAAAATATTCTTTCAAGTAACAAAATTAAAACAATCTCGTATTTCTGAATACGAAAAATGTATAATCATCACTTAAATGAAAAAATTAACCTAAATAAATATTTTATAGTGCATTTATCCAGATGAAATAAATATTACACTTTTATTTAAAGTTAAAAAAATCCCGGATTAAATTTAGTCGTGGAGGGCAAAAATTAGGTTTCAACAATTACCCCCTCCCTTTGGGTAGGGTGGATGCAAGTAACCCTGGGCAGAGGGAGTTTCATGTTCCTTATTTTTGTCCAACCATAAATTTATTTCTAAGAGGTTGGTTTTCGAGTTTTAATAAAATCAAAAAACTGAGAAATAAGCAGATTGCGGGGAGAGGTTGGAATGCAGTCGAGTTTTTAACAAAGAGCCCAGCCTACATATCCCCGAGTATCGAGAAATTAGACTGCTTGTAGTTAGACTCGATCATAAAAAAGATAGTCTTTTATTTTAGACAATCTTTGGCACGGAATGAGTGACAAGTTATTCGAGTTATGAAAAAGAGTCTTGTAACCTCTTCACCATGAATGTGAGATCTTTCACATCCATCGATAAAAATTTATCCGGGCATAATTTCCACAGCTCTAGGTGTTCTATCACTTGATTTAAGAAAAAAGAAGGTTACCCTTGGTATGAGTGTAGAAATATCCCAGAGGTGAAGCTGAAACCAGAATATTCCAAGGTACCCATATGCCTTCTAACAGTGATGTGGTTTGAGGGTAGTGACAATCATCATTTAGCTTTCGTCCAAATAGTTTGACGTCCCTCTCTAGACTACATCCCATTTTTCTGGTAAGAAAAAGTTCCACATTGTGCTGTGTCCTTTTTGGAGTCGTCCACACCTGTGGTTTTGATTTGAGAATCTCATCCTTTTTTATGCTCTTGACAAAAATTCAAACTAACAATTAGTTGTAAATATAGCATTAGACAAATGTAAATTAGTGAAAACTTGTTTGAACATTCTATACTGAGATAATTGATGAACCAAGTTGCATAACCTATTCTAAAAATATTGTGACACTTTGAATGCAGTTACGGTCCAATATGTCTCATTTAAGGGTAGAAAACCCAATTTAAATGTAATGTGCCCCTATGAACGGAGTGACGGTCCAACGTGTCTCATTGAAGGGCGGACGAGCCAATTTAAATATATCATTCCACTTTGAACAGAGTGATGGTCCAACCTATATATTAATCACATGCACTAAACTTATTAATATCAAATACATCATGAGGGCAATCATTCATACCTTGTTTTAGTCTGCTACACTGAAGGAGGTGAAAATTCACAATGTAGTAACATATTATGTTGAAGGAGATGCCAATCCATATAATAAAGTGTCACCCTAAAGAAGGTGACCGTCTAAAAACATAACAACATGTCACTCGGAAGGAGGTGATGATCTATAACACAATAATATATCATCTGAAGGAGGTGACAGTTCATAACAAAATAATATGTCACTCTGAAGGAGGTAATGTTCTATAACATGATAACATGTTATGCTAAAGGAGGTGATAGTCTATAATAATATATCACTCTGAAGAAGGTAACATTCCATAACATGATAACATGTCACACTGAGAGAGGTGACAATTCATAACATACTAACATGTCATATTGAAGAGGTGACAGTTTATAACTTAATAAGATGTCACGCTGAAAGAGGTGATGACCCATAAGATAATGATATGTCATGCTGAAGGAGATGGCAATTCATAACATGATAACATGTCACTCTGAGGAAGGTGATGATATATAACATAATTACATTTATCTCTAAAGAAGGCGATGATCCATAACATAATAACAAATCACACCGAAGGATGTGACGGTCCATAACATAATAACATGTCACTCTGAAGGAGGTGACGATCCAAACGTGAAAATATGTCATGTAGAAGGGGGTGACAATCCATAACATAATAACATGTCACTCTGAAAAAGATGTTCAAATATAATAAAGAGATGATCTGATGAACCATCTTAAAGGGTGGAAGATCCAAATATAATAAGATGTATTATTTTAAAAGGGGGATGTCTCAAATATAATATGATGTGTCACATCAAATAAAGTTATGATTGGTAATGTCCTCTTGAAATGGTGGATGACCCAAAATATGATAAGTTAGGGAGATAATCCATTACGTCCTCTTGAAAGGGTGGATGACCCAGATATAATGAGCACATCACCTCGAGTGGGGTGACAATCTAAGGTGGTGTTCCATAACGTCACCTGCATAACTCAAACAACAATCATTATTAACACAACAATTTCTTGTAACTAATCCAAGAGTGTAACAAAATATAGAGTTTAGAGATAAAGTCGTTTGACTTATGATGGTTTGGAGATAGTGTTTTGAGTGATATCCCCATATCTTAATCGTTTTGATCGGTCATTTCCCTACAAAATTAAAGAAAGTGTACGATATCATAATGAAGTAATAGAAACATAAATCAAGATTAAAAAAAAAGAGAAGAAAAGTTGTCTAGATTATTATGGCAAGGCTATAGTGGATCTGGAAACGCCATTTATCAAGCTTAACATTATCAACGCTGTGAATTCATTGTTCCTGCATCCAAAGAAAAATTATTAGTTTTGAGGGGCTGACTGAGGGTGATTTTCCTTACTCTGCTGATGCTCCTTGTTGATCATCAATTTGCAGGGTTGTGGAATTGAGGATATCCCTCAAAAATCCTGCCCTAGTTTAGAAAATCTCAAACTTCTTTGTAACTTATGACATGATTTAGTATGGAATTTTTGAGATCATCTCAAAAATTCTTCCCTAGTCTAGAATGCAAAATACTCGAGTACTTTCTGGTGTAGCATAGCTTGAAATTTTACAACTTCTCAAAATTATGCACCGATTCAGGTTCATCAATATCTAATGTTTAACTTTGTAGAAAATATCAAGTTCTTGTCAAATTTTTGAGATATGCTCAACAAAATTTTCCCCAGTTACACGATTCAATGTCATCTCTATGTAACTTGAAAATAAATCTTCTTAAAGAAAATTTTGTGGAGAATATGATAGAGCTAGTGTGGTGGTTACATATTCTATGGAGGTACAAATCATACCAAAAGTAGTTCTGCGGAAAAATAATTTTTCTAAGGGATTGACCAAAGCCGACATAGGCCGCCTACTGATACGCCCAAATTACATCTCTTATTAGAAAGTGTAAGCGGTCGCTGTCAAATATAGAACCCAACTGGGTTGGGTGTCGAATCCCACAGGGAATACTTGGTCACTAAGTGTTGCAATTATTAGTAGACTGTTGGTCGAAAATTCCACAGAAAAAGGGGGGTATGGTTTAGGCGTGAATTAATAGTATCAAAATAACGAAAGGAATGATTTGTTTAGTAGAATTTAATCACAGAGATTGATAAGTTAGGGTTATGTCCACCCTGTAAGTTCTACTTCTCTATTAACTATGAGTAACGCGGAATTTAGACATGCATGCACTTATAGAGAATCGTATTCTAATTCTAAATCCAAGTGTTTCCCAACCATCAAGGATTTATTTCACTTTAGCTCTCTCGAGCCTAAAGTGTATACTAATGGTACGAACTCTCCATGAAGTTAATCCGGTTAAGGCATTAACGTGTAAATAGAGGTTGGAAGCCCTATTTCCTTGTCATACTCTCTTTTCCAAACATGTAAATTTTCTCTCGAACAAGTTAATGCTATAATGGCGTGTTCTCTATGTTTGCAACCATGAGAATTCAATTAAAATGAAGAGAGTAATGATATAAGTAGCATAACACATCAATAATTCACAAACTCATAGCAATAGATAGTAGCTTATGAGGTTTTCATAACCCTAACAGAGAGGTTTAGCTACTCATGAGTACAACGTAAATCAAAGTAGACATCATCATCATACCAACACTAGAACAATCACACGATGAAGATGGTTTGGCGTCAATAAGGGATTGACGTTTTTCCCTTTGTCCGTTGCTCTCTGAGCCGTTTTTCTCTGTTCCACAATTACACAATCTGTAAACTGAATAATGACTGAATTCCCCTGAAAACTTCAGCAATAAGGTTTTTATAACATCCTTTTCTACTAAGTTGCTACTGCATCCTTAAGTATTTAAAAATAATGGGTTTGCCCGGGAAAAAGTTCCCATGCATCACTTTCAGTCCAAAAGTTATCTTCCCTCTAATGTGAAGTTTTCCTTTGCTTCTCACAAGTCCTTAAAGTGCTGAAATCTTCATCATTAGTACATGAAAACATGCTAAACACATTGGTCAGCTCACTTAAAGGAAAACGGACTAAAAGTATAGGAATTATATATTTTATCCTCAAAACTTAGCTAAAATATGGGTAAATTATGGTTCTTAGGGGTATAAATACGCCCAACATCACCACCCCACACTTAAAGCTTTGTTTGTCCTCGAACAAAATATTACATCCATGCAAACACTCAACTAGAATTTCACAATAGCAACACAAAATGTTCAACAAGACATGCACGGCAATCATTAACATAGAGTAGGTTTATTGATCACTACTAGAAACAACTCAACCTCCAACATAGACTCATTAGGATGGTTAATTCGTATCCATAATTTAAGCCACAAAGAATCATATAAAACCACCCAAAAATCATCAACCATGTGTGTCTCACACAAGTTATCACCCATAATCACTCACAGTTTTGCATTTTTCAAAACATGAGTATAAGACTCTCCTTGCTCTCACTCTCACAAAGAATTCTTATATTGCAACTGATGACCATAGGATTGCCCTTAGTGTAATGCTCCACTAATATCAGAATGCTAAGCTTAGAATCAAATAGGTCTTTACAGGTTGTAATGTAGGCTAAGGGACAGGTAGGACTATTTTGGCCAGAAATAGTGACTACGTTCCCTAAGCGCTTTAATACACTACATTATGCCATTTACACTCTCTTTTAACAACACATCTACCTTTCTTTCATCTACCTCCTCTTTTCACCTCTTTTGTTATTCAATCATAAACACACTATCTTTTTGTTTTTCTAATTCTTTTTTCTTTTCTTTTTTTATTTATTTATATTTTTTTCTTTTTTTTTTATAAAGTACCTCTATGATAGCCACTCTTTTTCACAACATTTTCAAGTACCAATACACTCTGAGTCATCACTTTCACCATTTTTCTCTTATCTTGTCACATGACTCTACAATTTAAAGCGCTTAGGAATTTGGATCAAATTATGGTCTTGAAAAAAAATGGATTAGGCTACATATGAGGCTGTCAAAGAAAATAGCTAAAGGCTCAAAGGGGTTTACTAGGACAATGTACAAGGGTAGGTAAAAAGAAGATAGACAAATTCAGGGCTGCCAAAGAAATGCCTAAATCATCTCCTAAACTCACACTTTTTATTTCGCTTTACACGCACACCAGGCAAGTTCTAGCATCACTCACAACATAGAATATACTATAACCTCACCCACACAAGGCACATGGTTAACTTAATTGGGAGCATTATAAACTCTTGACCCATCAGATGAATGAATTAAACCACACAATATGAGTCACACTTAGAGCCTAAATTTCTCAATAGTAATGATTTAGCACAAACTCTTGTTATAATACCATGCCGTCTATCAGAATAATTTCATGCAAAATTTAAAAAAAAAATCTTTAAAAAAATTAAAAATTAACTAACTAAATAGGACTAATTAAAACAAATAAGAATAAATGTAGGCAAAGAAGTACAATACAGCATACAAATACCAGCACCCCACACTTAGATGGGACACACTGCCCTCAGTGGAGATAAATAAGGAAAACCTAATTAGTCGGACTCCTCTTCTATGTCTGGGGTCATACCCCCTACATCGGAATCATCATCAGAGTTGTCCTCCACATCTAAGTCTGGCAGTCGGCGATCATCGGCAGTCGGCACGTCATCATCGAGAGGTTCCTCAAAATGTACCCCCACTCCATACATAGCCCACGCATGCTCATTCAGTGGGTAGTCGTAGTCCAACTGCTGAAGCACTGCATCAGTCGGAATACGACCCCCACTCATCATGGTAAACCTAGTCATGCCATATAGATGGCGAAAGAAACTTTCATCTCGAGCATGTCTTTCTGCAATGGTAAGGTTGATTCCATGACCAGTTTCAGGCTCTTTAACTTTCGTGAGATCAACCTTCTTCGGGTTGTGTGGAAGCTTATGATCTTCAGGTTCCTCTTCAATGTGCTCCTTTCTTAAGATCGAAGTCAACAAATTGCCAAAGCTGAAATGGGACCTTTTGTGTAACCTAGCTTTACGCATTGATGATTGTATAACCGCACCAATGTTGATGGGAATATTCGTCATCAGAGCGTACACCAAGAATACTCGATCACATGTGATATTTGTGTACTTTGTCTCAGGAATCAAGCAAGAGTTGACTATCCTCAACCATATACGAGCTTCTCTGTTCAAGGAAGCATACGAGAAGGTATTGTGCCGACTGTTATCCTTGTGATGAATCCACCAGGCCATGGACCTTGTTTCGCACAGTTTGTGTCTAATTGCCCTGTAGGGAGGTCTGTGATAAAGCTCCTTGAGTGGCGCTGGATCCACAGATGAAAGGCCTAGAAATGAGTTGAAGAACTCCGCATTCAGTTACAAGACTTGGCCCCGAATCTTTACTTCACTTCCGGTAGTCTTTGGGGACCAATTGTCATAAAACTCTCGCGTTAGATCAATATTGAATTCCCCCATGTCTCGAAAAATGAAATCAAGATTTAGTACCATGATTTTAGCCAAAATGCGGGGCTCTCTCTTTGCTACACTCTCCTTCTGCATCAAATCCACGTGGACATATTTTCTTACTTTGTTGTTCTTGTACCACTCCTTTCCTTCCTCCTCTAGGACCCACTTTATCCCGAAGGTGCATCGAGGTATTTGCAGAGAGGAGGACTCAGCTTGCTCTTTTCTTGACCTTTTTTGTCCTTTCTGTGAGGTGGACGCTTTTTCTTTTCCTTGTCGTCCTTTTGGGGCCATTCTTCCTGAGATCACAATAGAGTCATGTTAGCTTCATCTCGGAAGATTAAATCGAAAAACAAATAGTAATGGCACCATCCCACACTTAATTTGTTGGCACAGACTAATTAAGTGAGTGATGTCGATTACTCAGACTTCATCGACATACATTTAGGCGATATGTTCCAACAACATGTTTAGCACAGTCATACTTACATGTAATCTTGACTATACTTTCATGTTTGGATTAATTCACGTTTTGAACAAGACTACCACATAGAGATCGTATCAAGCTATTGCATAGAAATAATCACAACATCTTATGCTTGTGGTCAATCATGATCGGTATCTCAATGAACGAGTTATTAAAATATTCAAGCTATCAAATTTCGAGATTACGCATTAACTTCACAATTTCGATTCCATAAAAATATGACAATGTATAACAATCAAACACAAGTCGGAACAAAGTCAAGAACACCCACATTTATCCTCTCACGCAACGAGATTCATCATAGCAAACCAAACATATTCTTTATCACCAAACATCACTTCAAAATCTAATAAATCATTATACGTATAGCATCGCAACAACCACGGAATATAAAAGAATAACTTACTTGGTGATGGATCCGGAAGATGAGCTTGCAAGATTAGATGAACAAAAAGAAAAACTTTGAGAGAATGGGGAAGCTTGGGCGGCGCCTATATGGAGCAAAAAATTGCATTTTGTTCTAAGGTTGACGATCTATTAATAGACTAAGCCATGGGTCGGGTTTTATCCATGTACAATTGGGTTAGGAGACAAAAAGGCATATGTAGGCGGTGCCTAATGCTTTGCCTATGCTTAGCATAGGTTGTACCTTTGTCAATGCCTAGTTAGGCATAGGCGTCGCCTTTGTCAATGCCTAGTTGGGCGTAGGCGGCGGCTTTGTCAATGCCTAGTTAAAACAGTGAGCATAGGCAATAGCATAGGCAGCGCCTATGGTATTGCCTAGATTTGCATAGGCGGCGCCTATAGCATTGCCTAGATTTGCATAGGCAATGCCTTGTCCGTTGCCTATGTGAGGCAGTGAGCATAGGCAATGGTATAGGCCTTGCCTTGTCCATTGCCTAGATTAGCATAGGCATTGCCTTATCCATTTCCTAGATTTGCATAGGCATTGCCTTGTTCGTTGCCTAGATTGGCATAGGCAATGCCTAGCCTATAGCCTTTGCTCCATCATTCCTAATTTACCACCTTTAGCATGGCTCACTTTCAACTCCAAATTTAGGACCAATCTCCTCCTTTATACATCTTGCACCTACACTTAATCGAAAACAACAAAAAATGATTAGAAGGATGGGTTGCCTCCCATCAAGCGCCTTAGTTTTGGTCGTGGCTCGACTCTTCTATATTATCAACTACCTTCTTGCCTTTGGTTGAATTTTCCAACACTTTACCACTCTGAGTAGTAATAGCCATACATGATCCATCACTCTTTGGATTTTGCACAGTGTCACTAGGTAAAGTGCTAGCCTTTCTTTGATTGAATGCTGCTGAAAGTTGACTCAGTTGTTGTTCCAGCTGTTTTATTGCAGTGGAATTCGAGTCAACCAATTGATTTATTGAGGACAAATCATTCTTTACCTCAGTTAGTCCCGTGTTGGTTGCCTCCACTCCTTTCAATAGCTTAGCCATCATATCTTCCATGGATATCTTCCCAAAGCCAGATGTCGCAGCCTTACGATTTCCAGGAGGAACGTACAAACCACTCTCGTCAGTCTTATTCTTCCAACTCCCTTGATCACGGTCCTTGTATCCAGATTTATCATAATAGTTCCGACCTTGGTTTCCTTGGGCATTGCGTCAGAAACCCCCTGATTATTCAAGTAATATGCTTCCTCCTCAGTATCGGAGTCATCTCTTCCCTGTGATACGACATCCTTGACTTTTTTGGTCTTTCCTGATAATAAATGCTTGGTAAGAAGATCCATCTGCATTTCTATGTGTGCCATATCCTGTTCACGTTCCTCTTCTCTTCGTCTTTGTTCTACTGTCATGCCAATAGATACAGTAGAGCTTGCTACCTCAGAATCCCTAGTATGCCAAGCTCCACTCTGCTTTGTCATACGATCTAGCATATCACTTGCCTGAATAAAAGTAAGATCCATGAATGACCCACCTACAGCATTATCAACCACTGGCTTAGTCACCGAGTTCAAAGCCCTGTATAATATCTCCATCAAGTGGATATTGGTCATCTGATGATTTAGGCACCGCATAAGCTTCTTCTTTAACCTCTCCCATGTTTCGTGGAGAGCTTCAGTTGGAAGCTGTCAAAAATTGCTTATCTCATCTCTTAACTGTGCTCTCTTGGATGGCGGAAAGAATCTTTCTAGGAAAGCGTCTTTCAGTTGCCTCCAATTTGTAATAGAATTAGTAGTTAGCCCATTCAACCATAGAGTTGCCTCTCCAGATAGAGACAATGGAAATAAGCGCAGCCGGATCGCATTCTGTCCAACCCCTGGATTGTCAAACGCTTTGCATGTTGAGATAAAGTTAATCAGATGCATATTCAGATCGTCTCCTGCAAGTCCACCAAATAACCCTTTGAGTTGTAATAGCTGGATCATGGTGCTAGTGATATTGAACTTGGCTCCGCGAGCCAAGGGCGGAGGAATAATAGCCCCTGTGGTACCAGCCCCATCCAAATCATCATTATCATCATCAAAAGGAGCCTGCACAGCTTGGCGTTCAGGCCTCATTCTAGCTTGATGATCTCTCCTATTCACAGGCGCTGCCACCTCATCTGCACGCCGAGGATTTAGTAACTCATCATCACCCAGGTCCTCTTCATTAGGATTTGTTGCCCGACCTAGGTTATCAATATTCTGTTGATGTACTTGAGCGGCTGCCAATGCAGCTAATCTAGCCTGCTCCTATTGAGCAGCCCTTCTTTCAATATCTCGTTGTGCATCCATTCTGCCAATAAGTTGTGGTTCAGGATTTATGGGTAATAATGGCTGACCAGAACTTCGTGTATTTGGCATGCACTTTACCAAACCTGAACAAAACAAAAACAACAAACAAAAAGTAAAATTATAGAATCTTTGACCAAAGGGTCTATTAACTATCACAAACTTAGTTGACAACTGTATTCCCTGGAAACAGCGCCAAAATTTGATACACCCAAATTACAGCTCTCGTTAGAAAGTGTAAGCGGTCACTGTCAAATATAGAACCTAACTGGGTTGGGTGTCGAATCCCACAGGGAATACTTGGTCACTAACTGTTGCAATTATCAGTAGACTTTTGGTCGAAAATTCTAAGGAAAAGGGGGGGATTGATTTAGGCGTGAACTAATATTGTCAAAGTAACGATGGAATGTTATGTGTAGTAAGATTTAATCACAGAGAATAATAAGTTAGGGTTATGTCCACCTTGTAAGTTCTACTTCTCTATTAACTATGAGTAACGCGGAATTTAGACATGCATGCACTTATAGAGAATCGTATTCTAATTCTAAATCCAAGTGTTTCTCAACCATCAAGGATTTATTTCACTATATCTCTCTCGAGCCTAAAGTGTATACTAATGGTACGAACTCTCGAAGAAGTTAATCCGGTTAAGGCATTAACGTGTAAATAGAGGTTGGAAGCCGTATTTCCTTGTCACACTCTCTTTTCCAAACATTTAACTTTTCCCTCGAACAAGTTAATGCTATAATGGCGTATTTTCTATGTTTGCAACCATAAGAATTCAATCAAAACGAAGAGAGTAATGATATAAGTAGCATAACACATCAATAATTCACAAACTCATAGTTAACAGATAGTATCTTACGAGGTTTTCATAACCCTAACAGAGAAGTTTAGCTACTCATGATTACAACGGAAATCAAAGTAGACATCATCATCATACCAAAACTAGAACAATCTTCACGATCGAGATAGTTATTGTCAAGAAGAGAATGACGTCTTTCTCTATTCGTTGCTCACGTAAGCCGTGTTCTGTGTTCTAAAAATATTACAGAATCTGAAAACTGAATAATGAATAATGATAATGAATGCTGAAAAATTCAGCAATAGGGTTTTTATAATATCCTTGTCTACTAAGTTACTGCTGCACCCCTAAGTATTTAGAAATACTGATTTTGCCCGGGACAAATTCTCTATGCGTCACATTCAGTCCACAAGCTTCCAAAAGCTGCCTTCCCTCTTATGTGAAGTTTTCCTTTGCTGCCCAAAGGTCCACAAAGTGCTGAAATCTTCACCATTAATACCTGAAAAACATGCTAATCACGTAGGTTAGCTCACTTAAAGGAAAATAGACTAAAAGTGCAGGAATTATATATTTTATCCTCTAAACTTACCTAAAATATGGGTAAATTATGGTTCTTAGGGGTATAAATACGCCCAACATCACCTACGTATTCCATTCTTGTAAATTCAAATTAAACGTAGTTTGTATAAAATAAAAAGAGAGATTTAATATTTTTTGATAATGTAACTAAAGCAAACACAGGCCGTCTACGTATTCCACTAGGAAAATCAGGTCGAACGTAGATCATTACAACTAGAAAGTATTATTACAAGGAAATCATAATGTGTAACTACAAGAAAATAAAATAGTAATTCCAAAATTTAAGATAGTGTGCCTTTGGGGAATTTTCATTCTTCTTTGACTGATGGCTCCAATGATTACTTTGTTTTTAGTCTTCGTGAAGAGAGCAAGTTTGATTACCAATAAAAATCAATCACTCTCTAACGGAAAAGAAAGAACACTCACAAAGTGAAATATTAGTTCATAAATTGTATTAATTGACCAAATTAATGAGACAAATCATACAAACATAGTCAAAACAAAATAATGAAGCACTTTAGCACATAAATAATTTTTGATGTGTCCTAACATACTTGGGACCTTTTAAACCAAAGGTTAGCCAAACATTTAAAGGGTATATACGCGTTTGTAAGACATTCCACTATCTCCAAAATACTATTCAAACTTCATTAATAAATTAAATGGGGATACAAAGTGAGAGAAAGGGAAATACATAATATCAATCCCATGCAGGGGAGCCAATCTACACTAAGCATCCTTGGAAGCCCTTCTATCGTTGAACTTCTTGAAATGTCTGTATATCCTTTCGATGAAGACCTTCTTTTAATTAAACAAAACTATCTAAATAAGACGCTCAAACCTAAGGGACAATGGTTTGTACTATCCGGCATTATATATTTTAATTTAACACATAAAGAATGATCTCTTGTTATGACTCGTGGTCAAATAGACGTAAGACTAATTTTCTAATAGTCCTAATACCCTCTCGGCTATTGAGTCGTCCTAGGAGCATACTTAAAATAGGGTTTTGGTTTAGCTCTATCCTGGGTGTCTAGAGTGGGTTTATACATAAGTTCCCAAGCGAACGACCTGGGCTTGAAAATACAAACAACCATCAGACACCTCACGTGATAATAAATCATCATATTTCCAACACTTTATTTGGAGTTTAACAACAGGGGTTGGGACATCAACAAAACCCCAAAATAGTTTAATAATAATCACGCAAGATTATGCCATGAGATGCAACAGTTAAATTTTGTAGAATTGAAATATATAATCACGTAAACAGTTTAAACAATTAGTCAAAAGATAAATTTAAAAATTTGGTTAGAACCTAGTTATAATCCCCAGCAGAGTCGCCATTTCTATTTTGCCCCTTTTTTAGATTCGGAAGGGTTTGGAAAATATTATTTTTGACCTTTTAAACTATTCCAAAACTTTACAAAAAATTTAGAATAATTTAAGAAATTATAGAGTCGCCACTTGATTTTAGAGAAAATATCAAGAAAAACTAAAAATATTACTTAAAAGATTAAAAACAAAAAAAATTAAGCTTAGAAATTCCGAGTAAGCGGTTCCTATTAATACTCTTGGAAGGTTGTTAAGGAACCAAGAGTATCCCCTAACTTGCAGTTATCTGGACTATATGAAAATAAATTTCTGTCTAACTTTAAAAAGGGAAATTATTTTTTTAAAAAGAAAATGATTAAGGAAAATTATCTTCATGATTTATGCAAAATAAATTCTGACGACTTAGCGGAGATTTTAACTAATTCTAAGAAAACTAAGAAAAATTAGCATATAAAGGGGAAAGGGGGAAATTAAAGGACTTAGGCCATTAGTCCAAAATCATAAACCTAGTCCTATGCTAATTTGGGAATTTGACTTATATCCAGCTGCCGTAATCTAAATACTTGGGCTTTTGGCCCATAACCAGGCCTAAGCTAGTTTTCGGACCTTTGAGACCCAAAATTTACTTCTCCTATATTAAATTACAAATTTGGCTTTGAGGCCCAAATGAATGAATAAATAAATGACTAAATGAATAATTAAAAATAAGGCAATTATAAAAATCTAAAATTTTCAAATCTCTTCTTAACCTCATCAATGGATTTTCACACATTTTTTTTTCTTCTTTCATCTTTTTGCACCTGCACGCCATATAATCAACTTTGGATTAAAAACTTCGAACTTGACTCGGAGAAATAGGCCTCATTGGCCCATTGCGAATGCAGGAGGAAAGGAGTCCATTTGAACTCCAAAACAGATTCATGCAAAGGAAAAGATGAACAAAATAATTAATATGTGTTTGAAAATTCTACACTTAATAGATAAATGATGAGATGAAAAAAAAATTCTCAAGCATAAAGAAATAGTAAGCTATGACATCAAAGCAAACCAAATTATCCGACAAAAAATAAATTAACCTATCTCCTAAACAATCTTAGAAAAAATTGTATCTAGCACAATATAATTAACTAGCCCTTGAAAAGAATAAATGAATCCACAAGCATAGTTGCTTTAAATTTGAACAAATAGATTAGCACATATTTGCTCAAATACTATGGTGAAGTCTAAGGCATGTTTTCACTAAACAAAGAAAAAAAGAGAATGAGCAAGAGATGAGGAAATAACACTTTAAAAATGAAATACAGGACATACTAATGCAATAACACTTTTTAATACAAGGCGGATCATTCAACATATCTATAACTTAGAAAAAAATAAAATCACTATAGCATGTGAATAACAATGGGACATCAAAAAGAATAAAAATACTTTAAGAAGTAAACTAATAAGCGAAGTATAGTAAATAACATATATTAAACACATTTGAGAAATAATATTCGAAAACAAGATAGGAAAAATAGTAAAAGATCAATTCTAAGAAAAAGTATCCAATTATGGCAACTCTTATTTTCGTTCTACACCATTTCAACAAAAATTATAACCCTCATAACTTCTCAATCTAAACAAGAGAAAATCAAAGACAATTTTGACCACGAAAATGAGTAACTCACTGCTTCAAATTGAGAAACAATTTTATAGATCCTTAACAATAGTAAACATTCCTTTTTGAAAAAAAGAAAATAACTTTACAACTACAAGCAAAAATATCCATCAATAACGAATTTACACAAAGCCTGAGCATACCTATAAGAAAAGATCAAAACTTTATCCATAATAATCAAAGAATAAAGTTAAAAGGCGAGACAATCAATATTAAATATTCTTTTCAACATAAAGAAAATAACTTAACATGATAAAAATAAACATGTACGCCAACGATGAATTTTAACAAAGCATGAGTACATATTTTAGGCAAAGATCAATACTTTACCCACAATAATCAAAGAATAAAGCCAAAAGGAAAAACAATCAATACTAACTTTTTTTTCAACATAAAGGAAACAACTTTACATGCTAAAAACAAACATATACACCATCAATGACTTTAAACAAAGCATGAGTACATATTTTAGGCAAAGATCAAAACTTTACACATAATAATCAAAGAATAAAGAAAAAAATATGTTCAACTATTTCTAGCTCATTTTTTATACCATGAATATGAAAATAGTCATAATATCGATACCATAACATCCTATGGCTTTCAAGGACATCTACAGTAAACAATCCCAACAAATAAAATTACAACTACGAACTACAAAGAAGAAAACAAAAAAATTTTCAACAACGAACTATGAAGAAGAAAACAATAATTAAACCAAAAAATTACAACTACGAACTACGAAGAAGAAAAAAATAAAAAAGATAAGTATAAAAAAAAGGAAAAAGGTGTGTTAACGTTTTTGGGGGCAGCAAAATGAAACTACAAGCTTTCTTTGGACTCTTTATCACCACCAAAAAACGTTCAACTCGAGAACTTCAATTAGCTTGCGATTTTATGAAAAAGAAAAAAAAATATTAATAAAAAAAAATTCTTTGTTCAAAGCTATTTTCAAACCTTGAGACTTTTAGACTTTTAGACTTGTCTTTCTACCAAAATAATGGTAGTATTTATAGGAAAGGATAGGGATTCAATTCTTTTGATCCACCAATGGTGGAGAAAAGTATTTATAGAAAATAATGTGGATTCAATTCTTTTCATCCACCAATATAGGAGAAAGAATTTTGAGGTATTTTTTTAAAATTTTAAAATTGAAGATAAGATGAGGTGGAAGATAAGGTTGGCGAAAATTGTACAATATAGTACAATTTTTGAATTTTAAAATTGAAAAAGAGACTTTGAGGGTGAATTGTACAATCTATTACAAAATTTTAAATTTCAAATTTTAATTTTGGAATTTAAAGTTATTTTTTATGGGAATTGGGTAGAAGTTATGGAGTTTTTAGAAATTTTTGGGTTATTTAAAGTATAATCCCAATTGAAATTTAAAATTTAGCCATATTTATTTAATTTTGATCAAATAAAAAATTAATTGATGGATTGCATTGCAATTATGACTAATTTGATTTTAATTATGGCCAAATCTAATAGACTAGCTAAATTAAATTGAAATTCGAGATGAATTAATAATTTCTTTAATACTGATCTTCTTGATTTAATAAAATCAAATATATATTCATCCAAATAAATTACTTTTGAGAGTAAATTATATTTCAATCAATACTTTATCCATTTGAATTAATTTTCAAGTTTATCTCCTTAAAAGCTCAAACTTTGATAAAAATATTCATTCAAGTAATAAAATTTATATAATCTCGTATATGTGAGTACGAAAAATGTATAATTGTCACTTGCATGACAAAATTAACCTAAATAAAATTTTTAGAGCGCATATATCCGGATGATATAAAATTTCACTTTTATATAAAGTTGAAGAAACCCAGAATTAAATTTAGTCATGGAGGAAAAAATAGGTGTCAACAGAGGGATTTATTGATATTTTCCACCCGAAAACCCTTAAGCCCCCTCACTATATAACATATTTTAGTCTCTCTTAACACTCATTTGGTGGACCAAACATTCCAAATACACTCTCTAACCCACTCTTTAAGATTGGAGCCTAGGATTGAAAGAGGTATTCTTCTTAAGGCTAAAGGTGTCAAGTTCTTCCATGAATTTTCTTGTATAAGGCATGTATCTCTTCCCTCATTGTTTGCTCAAAATATAATTTGTTTTAAACATTGATTTTGACTGGTAAATGGTGGTTTTAAAATCAATGTTGAGGGTTTTAATGCATAGTGATGGGTATTGTTTACTCTAGCTTAAACTTATGTTTGTACATGTTTTTGGTGATGGTTTGTACATATGGGTACTAGTTGAATTTTTTTTTAGCAAATGGGTCATGAGTAACTCTAAATTTGATGATTCTTAGTCTGGTTTTAGTCTTAAAAGCATGCTCTTAAGGAGTTTGTGAAATTGTCTAAGAAAAATAACTAGTCTCTTATTAATGTTGTATTGAAATATGATATTGGTCTAATGAATATGAATGGAATATGTCATTGACTTAATGAGTATGAATTCTTAGTAAATGTCCATGTAATGAATTAATTTAGTGACTTGGGTGGTATGATGGTTAAAGGGGTTGAAGTTCAAGCATGGAATTGAATTGTGTTTTGAACTAAAGTTTGGTATAAGAATGTTAATGAAGAATGAATGGTTTGTAAAGGTCTTGATGACCATAAATGGATTTGCATTATGGTATGAACTAAGGCATTGGCCTAATTAAATATTTAGTTGTTAAATGGTTTTATAAAAACTATGTGGTCATATATGTAATGCTAAATAGTAGCCTTGGTGGCTTCAATTGTCTAAATATGTTAGAGTCCTTATGTATTGAATTGAATAGGTGTTAATTTATGGATAAAGGGTTAGTGTCCAAATTGTCTACTAGTAATGGTCATACCTGCTTGTTATTAGTGTCCACTTGCTATGTAAGGCAACTTGTGGTTAGTGTCCACTTGCTATGTAAGATGGCTTGTGGTTAGTGTCCACTTGCTATATATGAGATGTCTTGTGGTTAGTGTCCACTCGCTATACAAGGCGGCTTGTGGTTAGGGTTTTACTTTTCATATAATACGGTTTATGGTTAGGGTCCACTTACTATATAAGAAGGTTTGTGGTTAGGATCCATTTACCATATAAAATGTAACGACTTATGGTTAGGGTCCACTTGCCATATAAAATAAAACGGCTTGAGGTTAGGGTTTTCTTATCTAACGCAATGGATAATTTCAATGTTCTAAACTATAAGGGTGGAATTTTGAAGTCCTTCACTCCATGTCTCATGAATGAGAGCTTCAAGAATGCATGTTATGACTTTTTCCTTATTTTGGCACGTTATGTACCTATATATATGTGCATCTTCATATATGCATGAATAAATATAAATATGGTTTCATATGATGGTTTGACTAGGTTTTTAATAACTAAACTATTTTATCCTTATCCTTGAGTTACATGCTAGCGCTCCAACCGCTAATTGTCTCTGGACGCTATATCTCTATGCAACATAGGGGATGAAGCTTCTTCTTCTCTTCTTGTGCGGTGATCAGGTTTTCGAGCGGATCGTGTGTTAACATTGAAGTGGTCAGCTTCCATTCTTTATAAGGCATATATTTTATAGTTTTTATCTTATGTCATAGACTTATTTTAGACTTGGTTCTGGCTATTATCGGGGGCATGTCCCAACTAATTGTAAACATTGGTTTTGTAGAGGTTTTGTCGATGATTGTGGACTTGGTTATCTTTGTTAGTTTTCGATATTAATGGATTGATTAGATGTTTCTTAAGCTATGATCGTAGTCTTGTTTCTGCTATCTTATTTTATAGCCAGAGTTCATTCAGCACTTGTGGATTGATGTGATGGTCAGGTTGGGTTAACAGGGCAATCTCGGATCCTAGTTGGGCTTGATGTTCCCATGCGACATGGCTTGATTTTGGGTTGTGTAAACTTATTGCACATACTTATGTTGTCTATTACCTTTTTCCTATGCGAAATCTCAACTCAATACTTTTTTCATTTCCCTCGATCCCCTGCTAATTACCATTTTAGATTTTCCATCCTAAGAGCTTAATATCATTACCTTTTTACTCTTCACTCACTAATCTTTTTCACGACATATTTCTCACCAATAAGCTAGGCACCTAGGTAGTTCGCCTGGGTTCAGATAAAAAAGTCAAGGAATACTTCAAATCATGGGGCTACTAAAAATGTCTCAAGTTATGGAAATGAAGACACCCTCGATATCATATTTGATCCCTACGATGCCTGGGTTCTTGGACCAAAATAATTCAAGCAGCATACACAACAAGACATTATATATAGGAGTTTAACCATCTCAATTCATGTTGCATTTTAGTATGATTCATAACTACATACATAGTAACTATTAACATGCCCTTATCTCACAGCAAGTATTTACATTCATCAAGCACCATATAAATCAACCTCCTACCTTCTTTAATGTCCTCTATTGATTGGAACGTTCTTTCTAGCCTGTTAGTGTTTAAGGAAACCAATCTAGGACAAGCATTCTGAATTGTAGTGGTCGAGATACCAATTAGAATATGATAGGTACCAAATGGATTCAAAAATATGAGACAGTACTAAAATAGCACGATAGAAAAGAAAAAAGTGAAACTGGTTCCTAAATGCCTTTTAGCTTCCTACAAATTTGATGTGGACGTCAACATACCAATCCGCAGGACTTTACTCTATATTTGCTCTTTTAATAAAAGACCGGTAAATTAGGATTTGATACCATCTTGTCATGACCCAACCATGGATCGTGTGGGAACCTACCTAACACTTATCCCATATAGGAGAACTCTTAATACGCAGCCATTTATTTAATACGAAAATATAACAATCATTTTTTAAGAACATTATTCAACCAACTCAGACATAACTAAATCTATGTTATTCTAATTGGTAAGTAAAAGTAATATAGAATAAAATCAAAAGCAAATCCCTAAAAAATAGTTCAAATCGGTAAAAAAGAAATAGACAATAGGAGAATTTATGAAACAACATCCATAAAGAATATAGAGGGAAAGACTATTGTTGAGTAATCATCGTCATTGCTGTGGAAACCCCAACTATACTGCACAATGGCTATATCCCTAATTAGAGATATAGTAAGTATAGAATCATTACAACTACACATACTGATAAGCATCATTGATATACAACTTTTAGAAATAAATAACATTAATAAAAAAATAGGGAGAAATCATAGCATTAGGTAAAGTTATGATTTCTAAATTTTGAGTTATGAATTCATTAACGCCACTCTTTTAACATTTCTATGACCTACCTCTCATTTTACATTTTTGTATATCTTTGCCCTTGCCCGCCTGCTCTAACTTACACCTTTTTATCTTTACTAACTTTTTATCCTAGTTTCTGTAACTCCTAACTCACACTAGACTAGATTTTCTTGATAATTCATTATAACATTGCACTAAAGGGTTTACCATTACCAAGGCTTAGAATTATGATGACCCTGGGAGAGATAATACTATACAATATGCTCTCATAAACATACACATAGAAAAGTTAATATTAAACTTGAATTCACAGTGTGCTATCATATTTTATCAATACTACAAATGGACCCATCTGCTCAAGAAATCAACAATAACACGTTAAACATAATAGAATGTCCAGGCAAATAAATAAATTCATTTATTCAAGATGTATGCATCATCTCTTCCTCTTCTCAACCTCATTATCATCATTTCCCCATCATGAACATCATGATACAAAAATAATATCACCATCACCATCATCAACAACATCATGACTGCAATAATAATATCAATATCTTATCGTCTTACATCCCCTATATCAAAGTGTATGAATATATAATGCAACCAATAATAACAAGTATTGTCCGAAAGTAACCACAATCACCATTTCACATATAAATAGAAAGACATCAATATTAGTTCCATGCATATCCTTAGTTACATAAGTAATTAAAATCTTTCACTCTAAACCTCCTACCAAACTGCAGTGTTTCAACCTAGAAGTCATTACAAATCTTGTCTATTCACAACTCTCATTCCAGTTCCTGACATAGTACTCAAACTCTTTCCTAAATATTTTTATTGAAATTATCATATTTGACCTTACAACCTTGCCCAAGTTATTTTATGACTCTTATCTACTTACATATTTTGTCATGTAAACTACCACTAGGTAGTCTCTTGTACTTTTATAGACATCCAATTCCTCCCATGGGTTGGCTAAAAACTCACTTATATTGATCCCTACTTCCCATTTACATTATGTTAACCTTCCTTAATGCAAGACGTATATATCTAATTCACCAAGATTACCCTCTATCAAACCCTAGCTTAATACTACTCTCCATTTTTTTTATCGTACTTAACTCACACCATGCTTATAAACTATAGTATTCACTCAGCTAGTCAAGATTCTCATATGATTCAGCCCATTCCACACCACGATATCACATCAATGGGGAACAATAATAATTAACCACATTATTAAAGTCTAATTAGATTTTTATCATTTTTTTCCTCCCAAGCACCATGCTTGAGGACCTAATTCATGAGAACTCCCAATACTATTATCTGTATTATATGAATCTAACTCAAGTCTACTTTCTATGATAAATAAACTATTACCGATATTATAGACGAACGATGATTTTATTAAGAGGAGAGAACAAAGCCTCGTCCTTAAACCTAACTCTAAAAATGACGCATGCAAAATTATCTACGTAGATTTAATTTTTGATCAAGATGGATACCACTTTCTGTGGGACTATCCCACCAGAGTATTCATCAAAGAAAATTACAGAGAATGTCTATGTTCCTAAGTATGCTGAAGTACTTAAACCTAAACCATATGTCCATGAATACGTAAGAGTGCCTCCAAAACCAATAATCATGTGGCATGGAAAACCTTCTATTACTTGGAAGTTGTCAGAGGTGAAGAGTTTTATTTTGTAAAAAAACTTACAATAGACAATCGTTGGTAAGTTCTCTTATGGCAGGCCTGATGTTAATGAGCTTCAAAAGTTAATTTCTAAACAATGTTCGATTAAAGGAGATTGTACAATAGCAGTTTTGGATGCAAGGCATATTTTGATTTATTTGAATCAATTAGAAGACTATGTTCAATTGTTATCTACTTCGGCATATTTCATTAAATCAAGAGATAGGTAATGATAAATGAGGACCCTCAAATAGGATCAATACTTTGAACCGGATGTTGAAACCACAGTGGGAGTAGTATGGATCTCATTTCCATATCTTCTACCATGTCTTTTTGCTAAAGAAAATATATTCTCCATTGCCTCAGCTATGGGCAAGCCTTTGGTGGTGGATATGGCCACAAGGAACCATACAAGACCAAGCTGTGCAAGAGTAAAAATAGAGGTGGATCTAGTTTCTAAGCTTCCACACAAAATTAAAATCAATGAAGAAGATGATGTTACTGGAAATATAAAGTCCAAATAAATCCAAATCTAATAAGACTACAAACCTAAGTATTGTAAAGAGTGTTTTTTACAAGTTCGTGATAAGGACTCATGTTGGGATATCCATCCAGAGTTATTTAAATAAAAGTAATAGGAAAAAAGAGCACAAGACAGTAATGATAAAGGTATGCAAGGACAACACAATACTAATATTAATGCAAATTCAGAGAAGGAGAACAATCCATGAAGGCTAAGAAATAACAAGTATAGAAAGGATCAATATGGTCACATTCTAGGAGTGGTGAAGGATATAGAGGGGGCAATAGAAACATCAAATGCATTTGATATACTAGATCAATAGGACATAGAGGAGGAAAATATAGTAGCTAACAATGAGAAAGAGCGGGAGAGCACCAAAGATTGGGCCAATAGAAGATTTAGGAAGATAGATATAACAAGAACAGAAGATTAGGTCTACAATGACAAGGTTGATGACAAGGTTGGTGAATCACAGCAATAACAATCAAACAAAGGAAGAGAGGAAAAGAGTTAAAAAGTAGATAATACTGATGTTCAAAGCTCAAAAGGTAAGAGTGCAGATACAAACAAAACTCCAGAAGAAGAGGAGAATCAGAATGAGTCAAGAGAGTTGATGTTGGTATAAAACAATAATTCTTAGGAACAAATTCTAGAGAATATTGTCCCTCTTGCTATGGATATAAGTAACATGATGGAAGTGGTTAATAGTACGCAGGAGGATCTAAATAAGGGTGACTTAATTGATAATGTTGAGGAGATGGCAAAGAAAGGAGATTTATCACTTAATCATACTAAATAATTGACGAAGAAGCATGGTAAAAAGAACAAAAAAAATAAAGACATCAGTAATAGTACAATGCAAACAAGGAGTCAAAAAACTAATTTAGTCTCAAAATGAATGCTTTAATAAGGAACATAAGGGTTGTTAACACTCAGAAGGCTTTTACAAGTTTAATAACAATGTACAAA
The DNA here is from genome assembly GCA_030864225.1 of Capsicum baccatum var. pendulum. Taxonomy (NCBI): domain Eukaryota; kingdom Viridiplantae; phylum Streptophyta; class Magnoliopsida; order Solanales; family Solanaceae; genus Capsicum; species Capsicum baccatum. The sequence continues at coordinate 74,056,935 of CM061561.1, read as the reverse complement.
AGGTACCATTTTGGTTTCATAGGTCTCATGGAACAATTTAGGAGGGTAATAATATTGAGGTATATAAGAGAATATTAGGAATGGAGCATGCAACAATTAATATGTTAGGTAAGATATGGGCATTCATAGAAGCAATAATGGAGTATACCAAGTTAGTGATGAGGAATAGTAACTCACACTCAGACTAGAGAATAAATAGGCAGGAGTAGTGGTGGTGGTCATATTAGTATATGCCAAATATAATTTAATGGAGAGAGTTATTCTTTGGAATTCTTTGGGGAATTTGAGTAGTAATATAAATGATTTGCGAATAATAGGACGGGCTTTTAATGTAATAAGGCATATAGAGTAAAAACTTGGAGGTTTACCTTTGACTTTTGAAGAATCAGAGGACTTTAACCACTGCATAAGCAATTGTAATCTAGATGAAATTGCTTTTAAGAAGAGTAAGTTTACATGGTGGAATGGAAGAGTAGATGAAGAATGTATATTCAAAAGATTGGATATAGTACTTGCTAATGACAAGATATAGGAGTTATTCCCTATAATAAAAGTAGAAAATTTACCAAGGAGTGGTTTTTATCATGCTCCCATGTTACTTTATTGCAATACTAATTAGGAGCATCTGATCAAACCATTTAGGTTCCTTAATGTTTGGATTAAGGAAAAATCTTGAATGGAGGTTATTAAGAAGAAATGAAAAGTTTAATCTTATGGTAATCCATTCATTATTTTTCATCAGAAACCTAAGAGGACCAAGGCTGCATTGACTAAGTGGAGTAAGCAAACTTTTGGAAAATATTTTCAAAGAGATAGCTACTCTTGAGAAGGTAATCAAGATAAGGGAGAAGAAGTTTGAAGAGAATCCATCAGGGGAGAATAGGTCATTCTTATTTAAGACATAGGCTGAGCTGATAGTGTAGTTGAAAAGAGAGAAACATTATAGAAAACAGAAAGCTGGTTTTCAGCGGTTTAAAGATGAAGAGCAAACACAAAGTTTTTTCATGCTAGACTAAGGATGAAATTGCTGGAACATAAGGATGAAATTGCTAAAGCTGTTGTATTGTTCTATCAAAATCAATTTCAAAAACAAGAGGATGTTCATGATTTTTTAATATTGGATTTATTACCTACAGTGGTAACAGATGAACAAAATACTAGAATTATAAAAGTACCAACATTGGAAGAAGCTAAATTTACATTGATAGGAGTGAATAGAAATAGTAATGGAGGTCCAGATGGTATGACTGGTTCTTTATTTTAGGATTCTTGGGAAATAATAGCTAGTGATCTTCATCAAATAGTTATAGCCTTTTTCTATGGATATGAATTCCCAAGGTTCATCACACACACAAATTTTGTTCTGATTCCTGAAAAGCTAACTGTTGTAGTTCTTTAGACTTAAAACCAATATCACTCAGTAATTTTGTGAATAAAATCTTTTCAAGGATTATTCATGAAAAACTTAAGTGTATGTTGCCAGATAAAGTATCTGAGGAACAAACTAGATTTATTCATGGATGAAGTATAGCTGAGAACATTTTGGTATTATAGAAAACAGTTGTTGAAATTAGAAAAAAATGGAAACCACCAAATATGGTCATGAAATTGGATATGATGAAAGTTATGATAGGGTGGAGTGGATTTTCTTGACAAAATTACTCAGAAAGATTGGGTTCTGTGAACAACTTATAGATATGGTATTATGGTTATTGTCAAATAATTGGTATTCTTTACTGATTAATGGAAAGACTAAAGGATTTTTTAAATCTTCTAGAGGGCTGAAATAAGGGGATCCTATCTCCCACTTTATTTATCATTATAGCAAAAGTGCTTTCAAGAAGTCTAAACGAATTACTTAATTTGAAGAACTTTAACTTATTTTTCATGCCTAGAGAAAGCCCTAAGATGAACCATCTTGCCTTTGCAGATGATATGATTATCATGTATGAAGCAGAGTTAGGAACTTTACAACTGCTAACAACTACTTTGGAGAAATATGAGTTGGTGTCAGGGCAGATAATTAATAAGGAGAAGAGTGCTTTGTATTTTTATGACAATGTGTCTAATGGAGCATTGTTCTGGCAGAAGTGGCTACAGGAATACTTAGGAAGGATTTCCCTTTCAATTATCTTGGATGTCCACTGTTCTATAAGAGGAATAAGAAACAGTACAACCAATTGATCATGAATAGGAATAGTTGCAAATTACAATCTTGGAAGGGAAGTGTAAGACCCTGCAAAGTTACCTCATATTTTGAGCCTTTAGAGCATGTCAAGTAAAGTGTAATTCTGGACCTAAAAGATTAAGGAGTGACTTCCAAAGTAATTAGTGTTTAAACCTTTCTGAATCTTTCTAAAAATGACTTTTTATTGTATGGAAAATTGAATTATCTTTCCAACGATACCAATTTCGACGAAATCCAACATCGAAAGAGAAATATAAGGCCATTTTACAAAAAGCAGTAAAATTGCCCAGGTGCGACGGAGAGGGCCGATAGACCATCGCCCAAACTATCGCAGAGTAGCCAGTGAGGCCCCGTTATTGTTGAGTGCGACGGTAAGGGTCGATGGATTTTTAGGCCCTTGATGGACCATCACACCCATCATCGCAGGTGAGGCAATGAACAAAGTTCTGGCCCTAGTGCGATGGGCAGGACCGACAACCGTCGAGCCCTCGATGGACCATCGCACCCTACCGTCGCACATCCGAATCAGTAATTTTAAGTCATTTTTAAATGGGTTTTTTTGTCTTTTTCCACCCTTTTAACACTCAGATATAGCCCAAAATGAAGGAGATAATTTCAGTTCCTCCAAAACACAAAGAGCTAGGTTTTTTTCCCCCAAGAATAAACCCAAATTCCTTCTCCAAAATATTCAAGAACTCACCATAGATTTTACAAATTGAGTTAAGATTCAAGGTTCCCGAGTCAAAGGCTTCAAGAACCCTCACTCAAGAGTTCCAAAAAGAGTCTCAAGCAAGTTGTTCGCCTACAAGTCATAATCTAAGGTATATGGGGTTTGAACAAGGATACTTCTTTCGTCCTTGTGCCCAAAAGTTGTTTTAATTATAAAATATATGATTTTCTAGGTTTTATTATGAAATTAAAGTATGGGTTTATACCTTATGTTGTTATTCCTTGAGATTTTAATAGTGCTAATGTCTAGAATCTGAAGTACATGAGTATGTTGAGATTTTAAGGAAAAAGGTTGAAAAATCCAGATTTTCTGTATGATATATGAATCTTTATGACATCTAGTATGCACTTTGATGAGTCTTAACTTGAGATTTGATTATGGGTCATTAATCCCTACATGAGATTTGCAATTTTGTGAACTTTTGTGCTTTAAGAACCCATGAATTGAGTACTTTGATATTATTGAGAAATATTTGGCCGTTCGGTCATAATAGAGTTGAAATCCATATTGAGTATGATTTATAGCAAATAGAAATTTGTTTTGGTCTTCATTATAGACCCTTGAGTTATTTTGAGGTGGATTTCCTAAGAGTTCTGAGCTGAGTATGGGAGTAGTATTTAGCACTGAGTTGGGTATGATTCTAAGGTCTCATACCCCAGAACTACGTGCCACCATAGGTTTGAGATTTATAGGCCCAAGGCCGAGATAGTGATCACTAAAGATGAGGTTCTACTCCGATGGCAAGTATAGAATAGCTCTCCATAATGTGGGCAAGATGTTGGACTCTATGTAGCTCACATGGTTTATGTTGGTTAGAAGAAACTCCCGAGTTCCAAGTGTCCCGAGTCTAAAAGGGTTCTAGAGTTCCGAAGTGTTAAAAGTTCCTAAAAGTTTTGAGTCCTTAAGTTTTAAAGAAGTTTTACTCTCCACAAGATCAAAGCATGAGTTTCAAAGTACTGTTTAAAGCTTCCTTTAGCCTTCAAGTACTGAGAATAAGAGGAGAGTATGGATTTTAAAGTTAAGTATAATGACTCACGAGATTTGTGTTATCTGTTTCACTATTCATGATTTATGAGTTTTATATTCTATACTTATTCACGCCATGTGAGTCATTCCTATTTGCATGCATAATTTTATTAAAGAGTATTGATATTGTTTTATGAAAATGCATACACCCCCATATACTCAGTACATTCCCAAAGTGCTCAGTCCTAGTAGTGACAGTGATGTCAGAGTATCTCATCTATATCCTTGTCCTTGGTGAGTCCTTATGGTTGAGGACCTATATTTTCAGCTTTTCCCGCTTTCATATTGTTTTGAGTTTTACTTTCAGCTCATTGCGAGTCATTTGGGGGTATGTCCCAATGGCTCTCCAATTTGAGTAGTAGAGGCTTTGTCAGACTAGATTGTTAGTTGAAGTTGTGTTCTAGACTATCAGTATTTTTGGTATCCAGACATTATTTCCAGTTATTTTGGATTATAGTTGACAAAGTAAGGCATCATTGTTTAGCTTATTTATCCAAAAGCAAGTGTTAGAAGTAGTAATAGGCTCAAAGGGTTAGCTTAGGGCTACTTATAGCCTTAAGTACCATGTGACATCTCGGGATGAGATTTGGGGGCATTATAGGAAGGCTCTTATCTTATGGGGGGAGCTATTTTAATTAAGAATATGGTATAAATTATGCCCACACATTGCCTGCTAGTTATGAGTCCACCTAAGAATGTTATAAATACTCTTCAAAAATGTTTTGTAAAATTTTTTTGGAGTAGTAATGTGGAATGAAAAGGTAGACACTGGGTGGCTTGGTCTAAGATGTGTGTACTAGAACAGAATGCAGGTCTTGGGTTTTGGAGTCTAGATGATATATCAACAACATTATTCTGTAAACTTTGGTGAAAATTCAGAACTAAGAGGTCTATATGGAGTGACTATATGATGAATAAGTATTGCAGTAAATTACATCCTAAAGAAGTTATGTGGAAAACTGGAGGTGGTACCCAACTTTAGAAGAAGATGATACAAGTTTGGGATCTTGTTGATTATTTGATTTTTTTTAGAGGATAAGGGTAGGTAATGCACATGTCTGGTATGATAATTGAAATAGACTAGGTGATTTATATTTGACTATGGAGGTAAGCATAGAATGGGATGATAGTTCTCAGAGAGTAATGGATTTGATAAAGGATGGGCATTGGGATGTACAGAAGCTAAAAGAATTATTTTCAAAGGACATGGTGGATCATATAACTTAGAAGGAAAATGTTCCTCAAAATGAAGTGAAGAAAGATAAGGAAGAATGGACACTGGAGACAAGGGGGAATTTTAGGGTAAAATCAGCATGGCACTATGTCAGGCATAGACAGAATCCTAATGAATTATACAAAAAAGGTATGGATAAAAGGTGGGCCTTTCAAAATAAGTTCCTTAATGTGGAGAATATGGAAAGGGAAGATTTCATTTGATGCTACTATTAGGAGATGGGGAGTGAAAGGCTCATCTATGTGTTGGTGTTACCAGAATCCAACACAGGAGACAGTGGCTCATGTGTTACTGAGGTCTGACTTTGCTAACAAGACTTGGTCCTATTTTTTTTTCTTTTGTAGAAATTAATATACAAGGGTTGAGTCTGAGAAATATAATATATGCATGGTGGAATACAGATATGAATCCAAGGGAAAAGTTTATTTTAGAGTAGTTCTAACTATGATAATATGAGAGCTTTGGAGAAGAAGGAATGCACTAAAGCATGAAAGAAAGGGAGTATCAGTACACAGGATGATAATGAATGTTACAAGGAATTTGAGGATGTTACTTAAGGTAAGAAAGCCTGCATTAGACTTCTCAGGAGATTGGCCAGCCATTATGCAGCAATTCAGTCAGCTGAAACCTAGAATTAAGGTTATATGTGTACTATAGGAGTCACCAAAACCTAGATAGGTAAAGTACAATATAGATGGTGTTTCACAAGGTAATCCAGGGAGTAGTTCTTGGGTGTTTTGCCTAAGAGATTAACAGGGAGATCTATTGTATGCAGCAGGAGCAACTATTGAGGATACTACTAGTATAGAAGAAGCACTTGCTATTTATAATGCAACTAAACAATGTTGAATATTAGGATAACATAGAGTAATCATACAGACTGACTCTCTAGCAATGAAGCAGATGCTCTACAAGGAGTGGAAAGCTCCATGGAAAATAGAAGATATAATAATGCAAATATGGAGATTAATTGAAAGCAAGAATGTGCATATAGTTCATACATACAAAGAAGGTAATCAGCCAGCATACTACTTAGCTAACATGGTAGTGAAGCACAATTCATTCATATATACAGCATTTCATCAACTTCCTAGCACAGCTAGAAGGATTTTGAACAATGATAAGTATCAGTCATCTTATCGAAGGCTAGCAGCTACACATCATTCTACAGACTGGACAGGCTAGTGTAGTTCTTTCACATACTTCTGTACATTATAAGATGGGGAACAAAAAAAGGGAAATGTTACTTAGCCTAAGTAACCAGCCATCAAAAAGGTCTCTCAGTAGATCAGGGGTCCATGGTCAGATTGTCAACACATGCATCATTGGTTCTTGGCATCATTTAGTTACTAGTGGGTTCGAGCATCTCTTTATCTTCCCCCCTTCAAGAACTGGTTAACAAGAGATATGCTAATTTACAAATCAATTAGCAGCTTTAACATAAAAGAAGTAGAAAGCTTACCAGGAATGATAACCAGGCCTAAGTGGACTAGACCTTACTTTTGTTCACCAAAAATCTTTTCACGCACCTTAGTACCAGAGATCTCAGCTGGTATAGAAAGGAAGATAGAGTTAAGCATGAGCAAGGCAACTCAGAAGAAGCAAAATGGGAGGAAATAACTTACTCTTAAAGCTGGAGAAGCATGCATTATAGTGTACTAAGGAACGAAATTTAATACCCAAAGTAGGAGCATTTCAAGTTGGAGATTTATTAAAAAAGCCATAAAAAGGGAGAAGAGGAGGAGAGGGATATTGTAAGCTAATCTTAGCTCTTTTAGGAAACCCTACATATTTAATAAATATTTTTGTGATTGGCTGGGTCATGAGTTGGGCCTATCCGATTATTTTTATTTTTTCTTTGGTGTTGTTTAGGATGGGTTTGCCCATTCATGAATTGATACTTTGATTATTAATAAAATAAAAATTAAACCAAAAAAATATTGAGAGGAGAGAATTGTCTTGAGAGTGCTAAGAGTATTTACATGTTAGGTTCCCACCGGATGTACCTCAGAACTTGTCTTATAAACCTTGATCTCTGAAATCTCATGATTGGGGAGGTGAAATTTTTCAGAATATTTTTTAAAAAAAGGATGACCTAGGGAAATAATAAATTAGAGGGTTTTTAAAAATTCTTCGACTAATATTGGGTAACATTACAATAGTCATCCAACCATTGTAGCGGTAGGCAACAAATAAAACTAATAATTTGGTCCTATTGGCCCAATCACTTTGGGCCTCATTTATCTTCTTGAATTAATTTTTGGGGTCTAGGTTGAGCATATTATTTACCTACTATTATATAAATACACAATTAATGTCTCCAATATTACCAAAAATCCCAACATATACACTGAATGCTATGTATATGTCGGCTATGTTATGTATATTAATAAGAAGAGAGAGTAAAGTAATTAAAAAAGTGGGAGAGAGTGTAATTACTTCCAAAATGGTTGGTATTTATTTTATTTATACTTATTTATCTGTAAGACCCCACAAAATTTCTAAGCTTAATTCATCCTTTAAGGTTTGTCAAGGGGTCTCAGACTTAGAACATTCTAGCTAAGTTCCTAGACTTAGTTTATTTTTGGCCTTCAAAAGTTGGTAATCTCATTTTGTGACCTTAATGTCCCTTAATGGTCCATATTTTTTTGATTTATGATCAAAGAGGTCAATAGGTGTTCCCGGATAATTTTTAGATTTATTGGAACTCATTTAGACCATGTTTGGTGTCCAAAAATAGTGGGCAAATGCAATCTTGGCACGTCGCATCACCTATCGTGTTGGTTAACATTGTTGCAGGGACTGCCAGTAAAAACAACTGAGGCTTGGCGCGATGCATTGGGTATCGTGTCTATGCCATCGATATGATACATCGCCAAACACGTCGATACCCAATTTTTAGTCATTAAATGTTCGCATCTTTAAAGGAAAAGGGGTCATTTTCCCACCCCCTATATAAGCCTATAACACGAGATTCATCTAGGTTTTCACTAAAATGTAGTTTTTTCTCTCAAATTCCCTCAAGAACAAGTCTAGGATTTTCAATTAAAGGATCTAATCCATGAGATTCCAACGTTAATCTTCAAGAAACTTCCATCTAAGGTATGTAAAGTGTTGATTCATGGGTTCCTTTAACCCATGAAGCTCAAGAAACCCTTTCAAAAATATAAATTTTGAATTGCATGTTGTGAATTGAATCATATCCATGTTTATGTTGTTGTATGATTACCAAGTTGAAATCTTTAATACCTATAATGAAATAATGTTAGCATGTGGTTGAAATTCTTGTATTTGAAGTGATAAATGTTGCCATGATGTATTATTTTAATGTTCATGACTAAGCATCAAGTTATGCATTCAAGGTGTTTGCTAAAATGCCTAGAAGAATAAGAATTATGCCTTATGACTCAATTACGACCAAATTGATAAATCTATGTTTTACGCTTATGTTCATAATGACCTCCATGTTATTGTTATGCATTGTAATAGTTCAGTGGAATGCTCATGATATTAGACTTACAAAATTATGACATGTGTATATGTATTCCTAATCATGTGTAAGCTTATGACATACAAATCCTTCATGAAAATCCCCAACGTTTGTTCTATGAATTGTTGACTATGGTCATGTGTTCAAGAAGTGTCATGTCTTTTCAGTATCATGCTATCGAGTTTTGTGGGTACTTGTACCCGATAATTTAGCTGTGTGTCTAGAGTCAGTGTTTATTTTAGGATAATCTCAGTCATGCCATGATCAGTAGTATTCTCAGTCAGTTTCAGAACTCAGTAGAATTCAGTCAGTTACATGACTCAGTAATCTCATGAACTCAGTCAGCTAACAGAATTCAGTAACATTTCGTCAGTCCATGGAACTCAGTGAACTTAGTCCAGTTTATCTCAGCATAATTATTTTAGTGTCTATTCAGTTGGGTGTTAGATTCAGCACCGAGCGAACCCAAGGATGAGGGCACACACTGATAGTAGAGGGTTTCACCCTTAGAAGCAATCTTTGCATTCCAGAACTATGTAGCTGGCATAGGTTAAGACATCATCAAAACTGACAATTAAGGGTTGGTGAGGTGGATTAACACAGCCAGTTGAGGGTCCCACCGTTCTTTTTTGGGGACACTACTAGATGAGGGTCACTCACAGCTTGTCCTTACTAGTGGTGCGGTATTAACAACCTTCCAATTGGGGTTATAGATTGGACCACAACTCTATACATAAAAGGGGAATATCAGTTAGCTGACTACTTTCCATTGGCTCAATCTTAGTCTCAGTAAAAGAACTCAAATAATTCTTAAGATTCAGGACTGTCAGATACAATCACTTAGTTCAGTACAGAACTCACCTAGTTCCATTAGAATCAGGACTATCAGACACAGTCACTTAGTTATACGAAACTCATGTTATCAGTATTTAGACACAGTTGTCAGTATTTCCGTGATCTCATTTATAGTTACGTATTCATGCATGTATGTAATGCCCCGCAATTTGGGCTACAATATAGACCATGATTTTGATGTGTTGTTAATCCCGAAACCATAAAATCCTATTCCAATATGGCATGTTAATTATTATGTAGCACGTGAATCCACTCAAGCTTGAATTTAGAACATAGTGGTCCTCCAACTGAAGGACAAGTTGAAACTATTTCGATCGACTAAGTTTTAGTGGATGTTGTAAAGTGTGTCAGTTTCCATTGACCATAACTCTCTCTATATATAGAATTAGGAAGCGTACTATGTGTTAAATGATAGGTATTCGAGTTATCTTTCCAACAATACCAATTTGGCTAAAATCCAACACCCGAGTAAGAAGTTATAGCCTTTCAAAGTGATAAGCGTCGCCTAACCAATCGCCCAAAGCCACTGGAAAGCATAGGCAATAGCCTAGGCGGCGCCTATGTAAACATAGGCGATAGCCTAGATGGCGCCTATGTAAAGCTAGGCGATAGCCTAGGCGGAGCCTAGGTGAACATAGTCAATGGGATGGGCGGCGCCTATGTAATGAATTCAAGTGACTTAAACACTCCGTGTTGAGGACAAAAGTGATCCTTTTCCACCCTTACTTAGCCCTAAATCACGAAATCTAGTTCCAAGAGCCCCAAAATACATATTCTTTCATCAGAAGTGCTCAAGGATTCTCCTTAGGGTTTCAAAATAAAAACCCAAATAGTTCAAGTTTTAACCATAGGTTTTCAAAGATAATTACATATTTGGAATCACCAATCCACAAGCTTTAAGAAACATCTATTATCCTTGGAAATATAGGTACTTGGGGTTATCCAAAAATGTCATGGGTGTAGTTTTTATGAACATGCATGCTTTTAAATGGGCGTTTTCAATCAAATGCTAATATCTTGCTTTCAATATGATTTCTAAGTCATTTTCTTTATGTCATGGGAATTATTTGCCGATATACTTCAATGGTTGAAACCATGCATATGTGATTTGAGATTTTCTATGGAAGTTTGATAGATATGAATGATAAATTGTTTTCAAATTCCTATGATAATGTTTTGATACTCCATATTATATTGTGATCAACAAAAGAGAGCATGAATTTAAGATAAATATTGTTCACCACTTGTAAATGATGAAACACCTTGGTTTTTACATGATTTGGCATATGTGGATGTGATATTGATGACTTGCAAGTCGGGTATGAATATACCTTACAGAATACGATATGTGATTGAATAAAATAAAATTTGAATGCATTGATTTTACATGAGAAAGGTGGATGCCCAAAGAAGGTGTTTGAGACATAAGGGCTCTTCGCTAGAAAAATGTGTTTGCCGACACGGAATATTGGTACCAGGCTAAGTGATCTTATGTACTTGACTTCATGTCATTCCCAAATTTGGACTACAGGTAAGAGCCCGAGCTAAGTGATCTTAGGCACTACCATTGGGTCGAGACACCATGTTGTGTGATCTTGTGTGTCTTCCCCTCACATATACTCTAATCTCGGTAGCAACTGGGGTTCGACAGTTGGTGTAAATTATGTAGGGTATTCCACCTAGCTCAGTTGCATTTCATTGTTGTTAAGAAACTATTGCATTACACCCTTGTGTTTTCAAATGATTTGATAAGAAATTGCTTTATAATGGCTCTCAACTATATATTGTAAAACTATTATGTTTTGTTTTGATATCTCTGTCTGCCAGTACTTTTGTGCTGACCCCCTCCCTTCTCCAACCTCTCAGGTTCAGAGGCCCAATCTAGGGTTCAAGAGAATCAGTAGATCTTTCAGACAGAGCTGTAGAAACAAGTGGTGAGCCTTCTATGTTTCGAAAGGTCTTATGTCCTGCAGTCCTTTTATCTTATATTCAATTTTAGGGTCTACTGGGGGCCTTGTCCCAGGTTTATATACGGTTACTTGACTCAATCATTTGTTAAATATTTTCGCTGTTTAGAGGTTAATTGATGTTGAGGGAACCTTATCTCCCCATTATTGTTTCTTTTCATATTTATGACTATATTTCTGAATTACTATGTTATTCCACATTACTTTGATCATACGAATTAGGTGCATGATTACCAGACAGATAGGGGTATTTCGGGCCTCAATAGTTGAAAATGCTCTTCAAGGCCAGGGCCTAGTTCGAGTAGTGACAAGCTTGGTATCAAAGCACGGTTTATGGTCCCAGGGTTTCTGTGAAATCGCATGCTTTAGAGTCTAAACTATTCCCTAATCAATGATAACTTGTGTTTCATAAACACAGTTATGCCTTCACGTCGTATCATCGATCAGAATGCTCAAGCAGATAAGGTCCATCCCACCTATGGGATACGAGCCCATAACAGGGCTCACACTTCAGAATTTGTCCCTACTCTAGGAGTCCTTCTAGTCCCGACCAGTCCACCTCAGGCTTTGCGGACTAATGCCAACCATTCCCAAACTGCTCAGAGAGATATTTCAAATGCAGAATTCAGATGGTCCATTCACATACTGACACAGTTGGTAGCTAACTAGGCTCAATGATCAGAAGGTATTAGGTCTGCATCTGTTACATCTGAGGTTACTAGAGTCGGATATTTCATGAAGATGAACCCACCTAAGTTCACTGGCACCAAGGTGGAGGAAGATCTACATGTGTTCTTGGATGAGATGGAAAAGATCTTTAAGGTGATGCATGTGGATGAGGTTGAAGGGGTGGAGCTATCAACCTATCAGCTCAAGGACGTTGTGAATTAGTGGTATACCGACTGAAAAGATGAAAAAGGTAAAAGTGTTGAGCCCACAGTTTGGGGTGAATTTGTGGAAGCTTTCCATAATCGATTCTTTCCTCTGGAGTTGAGGGAGTCCAAAGCGGAAGAGTTTATGAATCTGAAGGGGGCCAGTATGAGTGTCCAGGAGTACACTTTGAAGTTTAATAAACTAGCCCACTATGCCCCAGAGTTGAGTAGTAATATGAGAGCCCGAATGAGGAAATTTGCATCTGGCCTTGCTGATAACCTGGTACTTAAGTGCCACGGGGATATGTTGAATAAGGAGTTAGACTTTGCTCGACTGACCATTCATAAGCAGCAGGTGGAAGTGAAGAATAAAAAGATTGTTGAATCTAGAGAGAAAGACAGACAGGCTAAGAGAACTAGATCTGAGGACCAGCACTAGAGTCAGTCGCAGAGTTGTAACTGGGGTAATAAGTGGTCAAAGGAAAAGAAGTTTTGGAATAATGCATAGTCATCAGCCAGCGCCCCAGCACCCAGACCACCGACAGACAGACAAACTCAGAGTTTTCAAACTCCTCATGGGTCCAAAACTATAGGTACAAAATCTTAGGGCAGTGTGGCCCAATAGTGTCGTACTCATCCGCGGTGTGATTTTTGTGGAAGGAATCATCTAGGGAAGTGCTGGTTTGAGGGGAGAAACTGCTATACTTGTGGCAAAGTGGGTCACCTTCAAAGAGATTATCTTTTTGCTGGAGTAAATACGGGGGGGGCTAAGGCCCAGGCTGCCGCTACAGCTCCTTTTCCTAAGGGTGCCCCTTCAGCTGCCGAAAGCGGTCGCAACCGATTATATTCATTGACTAACCACCAGGAGGCAAAAGCTTCACTAGATATTGTCACCGGTATGTTATGAATCTTTTCTCGTGATGTTTATGTATTGCTTGATCCCGAGTCTACTTTATCTTATGTGACCCCTTATGTGGCTGTTGGTTTCAGGTTTGACCTCGAAGTGATTCTAGAACCCTTCTCTGTTTCTACTCCTGTAGGTGATTCTGTTGTTGCAAGAAGGGTATGTAGAAATTGTGTCATGTCTATTCATAGTAAGGAAACTGTGGCAGACCTTATAGAACTGGATATGATAGATTTTGATTCCCTCCTTGGGATGGACTGGCTCCATTCGTGTTATGCCACCCTTGATTGAAGAACCCGAAAGGTCACTTTTTCTTTCCCGAATGAGACAGCAATTTTATGGGAAGGGAGTTTGGTGAAACCTAGAGGTCACTTTATATCTTATCTTAGAGCCCAAAAGCTTATCTCCAAAGGTTGTATGTATCATCTAATCGGAGTAAAAGATTCAAAAGTTGGAAACCTTCCTCTGCAGTCAGACCCTGTTGTGAATTAATTCCCAAAAGTATTTCTCAAAGATCTCCCAGGTATACCCCCTGATAGGGAGATAGATTTTGGCATTGATGTGTTGCCAGAAACTCATCTTATTTCTATTCCGCCATATAGAATGGCTCCCGCGGAACTAAAGGAGTTAAAGGAACAACTTGCAGACCTCCTACACAAAGGTTTTATTCAGTATTTCCCCATGGGGTGCACCCGTGCTCTTCGTGCAAAAGAAGGATGGGTCCCTTCGGATACACATAGTCTACCATCAGTTTAATTAGGTCACGATTAAAAATAAATATCCTCTTCCTATGATTGACGACCTTTTTGACCATCTTAAGGGTGCCAAGTATTTTTCTAAAATAAACCTTCACTTGGGTTATCATCAGGTTAAAGTTAGGGAGTCAGACTTACCCAAGACAGCCTTCCGAACCCGATATGGTCACTACGAATTTCTAGTCATGTCCTTTGGTTTGTCGAACGCCCCTGCAGCCTTCATGGATCTTATGAATAGAGTGTTCCATTAGTTTCTTGACTTGTTCGTCATTGTATTTATTAATGATATTCTAATCAATTCTAAGAGTAAAGAGGATCACGCTAATCACCTTCGAATTATCCTTCAGACCCTTAAGGATCATCAGCTGTATGCTAAATTTTCTATGTGTGAATTCTGGTTAGATGTTATTGCCTTCCTGTGGCATATTTTGTCCAGTGATGGGATAAGAGTGGATCCCTAGAAAGTTTAAGCAGTGAGAAAATAGCCCAAACCCACGACTCCAACCGATATTTGGGGCTTCTTGGGCTTGGCGGGGTATTATAGAAGGTTCGTAGAGAATTTTTCTTCCATAGCTTCTCCGCTTACTAAACTGACTTAGAAAAATATAAAGTATGTGTGGTCTGACTTGTGTGAAAACAATTTTGAGAAATTGAAGGACAAGTTGACTACTGCTTCTGTTTTGACCCTTCCCGAGGGTGTAGATGATTTTGTCATTTATTGTCATGCGTCCCATGTGGGACTTAGTTTTGTATTGATGCAGCGTGGTAAGGCAATAGCTTATGCATCTAGGCAGTTAAAGGTGCATGAGCGCAATTACCCTACTCATGATTGGGAGTTAGAAGTCGTGGTTTTTGCACTTAGAATCTGGAGGCACTATCTCTATGGAGTGTATATTGATATTTATACTGACCATACGAGTTTACAGTATGTTTTCTCGCAGAAAGAATTGAAACTCAAGTAGAGGCATTGGATGGAGATTTTGAAAAACTACGATATGAGTCTATATTACCATCCGAGCAAGGCAAATGTTGTAGCCTATGCCCTCAGAAGGTTGTCTATGGGTAGCCTTTCTCATGTAGAAGAAGGAAAAAAAGAGATGGTGACGGATATCCACCACCCTGTAAATCTGAGAGTGCGACTCTTAGATTCCGAAGATGGAGGGGTGATTGTTCATGAGTTAGCTAAGTCATCTCTTTGTGCTGAAGTTAAGGAGAAGTAGGTTGAAGATCCCATCTTGATGCAAATCAAGAAAGATGTGGGTCAATAAAAGGTTATGTCGTTTGAAATTGGTGGTGATGGTATTCTGAGATTTCAGGGTAGGTTGTGCGTGCCGAATGTCTATGGTCTACGAGAAAGAATCCTTAATGAGGCACATACTTTGAGGTATGTCATTCACCCAGGCTCTACTAAGATGTACCATGATCTAAAAACCTTGCATTGGTGGAATAATATGAAACTTGATGTAGCTGATTTTGTGTCCAAGTGTTTGAACTGTGAACAAGTGAAGGTATAACACATGAGGCCAGGCGGTACTTCCCAAGAGATAGCCCTGCCTTTACGGAAGTGGGAGATGATAAACATGGACTTCATTACAGGATTTCCGAGATCTTGAAACTAGTATGATTCTATATGGGTAATTGTAGATCGGTTGACCAAGTCAGCCCACTTTTTGCTTGTGAGGACTAATTATTTGGGAGAGGTTTATGCTAAGATTTACATTAAGGAGCTAGTTCGATTGCATGGGGCACCAGTGTCCATTATATCTGATAGAGGTACGCAGTTTTCATCTCAGTTTTGGAGATACTTTCAGAAGGGTTTAGGTACACAAGTGAATTTAATCACTGCTTTCCACCCTCAGATGGATGGGCAAGCTGAGCGTAAAATTCAGACCCTCAAAGATATATTGAGGGCATGCATCATTGATTTCAAAGGTTGTTGGATAGATCACCTGTCGTTGGTTGAATTAGCTAACAATAATAGCTACCATGCCAGCATCAAGATGGCTCCTTTTAAAGCTTTGTATAGAAGGAGATGTAGGTCTCTGATAGGATGGTATAAAGTGGGTGAGACTCAGTTGTATGATCCTGATCTTGTTTATCAGGAGATGTAGAAAGTGAAGATCATTAGAGAACGACTCAAGACTTCTTAGAGTCGCCAGAAGTCCTATGCCTATGTTCGGAGA
Organism: Capsicum baccatum var. pendulum; assembly: GCA_030864225.1. Taxonomy (NCBI): domain Eukaryota; kingdom Viridiplantae; phylum Streptophyta; class Magnoliopsida; order Solanales; family Solanaceae; genus Capsicum; species Capsicum baccatum. The sequence continues at coordinate 74,040,731 of CM061561.1, read as the reverse complement.
AGAGAACTAGAGTTTGAAATTGATGATTGAGTGTTTCTCAAGGTTCCTCCTATGAAAGTATTTATGCAGTTTGGAAAAAGGGGTAATTGAGCCCACATTATGTAGGGCCATATCAAATTTTGACCAAGATTGGTACAGTTGAATATGAGTTAGAATTGCCTACAAGTTTGGGTTCCGTTCATTCGGTATTCTATGTATATATGTTGAAGAAATACATTGGATATCATTCTATGGTATTGCCAGTAGAGGGTATCAAAGTGACAAACTATTTGTCTTACGAAGAAGAGCCCGTTGAAATTTTAGATCGCCAAGTTCGAAAGCTGAGGAGCAAAGAGATAGCCTCAGTAAAGGTACTATGGAGGAATCAGAAAGTCAAAGAAGCAACTTGGGAGTCAGAAGATGACATGAGAATTACATATCCCAATTTGTTTGCTTCGATGGAGGTAGCGACAGAAGGTACTATTCCTATCTTATCTTTCCGAGTCCTTTATTATTCTAGAAATCATTTCTCTCTGTGTCCCACATCATCATTCGGGGACGAATGATCCTAAGGGGGGGGGTATAATGTAATGCCTCGTAATTTAGGCTACAATATAGACCATGATTTCGATGCGTTTTTAATCCCGAAGCCATAAAATTCTATGCCAATATGGCATGTTAATTATTGTGTAGCATGTGAATCTACTCAAGCTAGAATTTAGACCATAGAGGTCCTTCAACTCAAGAACGAGTTGAAACTATTTCAATCGACTAAGTTTTAGTGGACATTGTAAAATATGTCAGCTTTCATCGACCATAACTCTTTGTTATGTTGAATTAGGAAGCCTACTATGTGTCAAATGATAGGTATTCGAGTTAGCTTTCCAACGATACCAATTTGGATAAAATCCGACACCCGAGAAAGAAGTTATGGCCTTTCAAAATGATAAGCATCGCCTAACCAATCGCCCATGGCCACTGGAAAGCATAGGCAATAGCCTAGGCGGCGCCTATGTAAACATAGGCGATAGCCTAGGAGGCACCTATGTAAACATAGGCGATAGCCTAGGCAGCGCCTATGTGAACATAGGCAATGGGATGGGCGGCGCCTATGTAAGGAATTCTAGTGACTTAAACACTCCGTGTTGAGGACAAAGTGATCCTTTTCCACCCTTACTTAGCCCTAAATCACGAAATCTAGTTCCAAGGGCCCCAAAATACATATTCTTTCATCAGAAGTGCTCAAGGATTCTCCTTAGGGTTTCAAAAAAAAACCCAAATAGTTCAAGATTTGACCGTAGGTTTTCAAAGATAATTACATATTTGGAATCACCAATCCACAAGCTTTAAGAAACATCTATTATCCTTGGAAATAGAGGTACGTGGGGTTATCCAAAATTCTCATGGGTGTAGTTTTTATGAACATGCATGCTTTTAAATGGGGGTTTTCAATCAAATGCTAATATCTTGCTTTCAATACGATTTCTAAGTCATTTTCTTTATATCATGGAAATTGTTAGCCTATATACTTCAATGGTTGAAACCATGCATATGTGATTTGATATTTTCCATAGAAGTTTGATAAATATGAATGATAAATTGTTTTCAAATTCCCATGATAATGTTTCAATACACCATATTATATTGTGATCAACAAAAGAGAGCATGAATATGAAATAAATATTGTTCAGTACTTGTAAATGATGAAGCACCTTGATTTTTACATGATTATGCATATGTGGATGTGATATTGATGACTTGGAAGTTGGGTATGACGATAACCAATAGAATATGATATGTGATTGAATAAGATAAAATTTGAATACATTGATTTTACATGAGAAAGGTGGATGCCCGAAGAAGGCGTTTGAGACACAAGGGCTCATTTCTGAAAAAACGTGTTTGCCGACATGTAATATTGGTACCAGGCTAAGTAATCTTTTGTACTTGACTTCATGTCTTTCCCAAATTGGGACTATAGGTAGGAGCCCGGGCTAAGTGATCTTGGGCACTACCATTGGGTCGAGACACCATGCTGCGTGATCTTGTGTTTCTTCCCCTCACGTATACTCTAATATCGGTGGAAATTGGGGTTTGACATTTGGTATAAATTATGTAGAGTATTCCACCTAGCTCAGTTGTATTTCATTGTTGTTGAGAAACTATTGCATTACATCCATGTGTTTTCAAATAATTTGATACGAAATTGCTTTATAATGGCTCTCAACTATATATTGTAAAAATATTATGTTTTGTTTTGACATCTCTGCGTGCCAGTACTTTTGTGCTGACCCCCTCCCCTCTCCAACCTCTCAGGTTTTGAGGCCCAGTCAAAAGGTCAAGAGAATCAGTAGATATTTCAGACAGAGAGCTGTAGAGACAAGTGGTGAGCCTTCTATATTTCAGAAGTTCTTATGTCCTGCAGTTCTTTTATCTTATATTCAGTTTTAGGGTCTACTGAGGGCCTTGTCCCTGGTTTATATATGGTTACTTGACTCAATCATTTGTTAAAGATTTTCCAAGACAGTTGTTTAGCGGTTAATTAATGTTGAGGGAACCTTATCTCCCCGTTATTGTTTCTTTTCATATTTATGACCATGTTTCCAAATTATTGTGTTTTTCCGGATTACCAGACAGATAGGGTTGTTTTGCGCCTGAATAGTTCAAAATGCTCCTCATGGCCAGGGCCTGGTTCGGGTAGTGACAAGCTTGGTATCAAAGCATAATTCTAGGTCCCAAGGTGTCTCCAAAATCACGTCGAGTAGAGTCTTGTTTATGGGTGTGTAGTGAGCCACACTTATAAGCAAGAGGCTGCTAGGCGTTTAGGAAATACTTCCCTTCTTTGTGATTTAGTTCATGCTTCAGAGTCTGAACTGTGCCCTAATCGATGATCACTTGTGTTTCAGAGACACAGTTATTCCTCCATGTCGTATCATCGATCAGAATGCTCAGGCAGATAAGGTCCATCCCACCTATGGGATACGGACCCATAACAGGGCTCACACTCCAGAATTTGTCCCTACTCCAAGAGTTCCTTCAGTCCCGACCAGTCCACCTCGAGCTTCGCAGACTAATACCAACCATTCCCCAACTGCTCAAAGAGATATTTCAAATATAGAATTCAGACGGTCCATTCATATACTGACACAGTTGGTAGCTAACCAGGCTCAACGATCAGAAGGTGTTGGGTTTGCATCTGTTACATCTGAGGCTACTAGAGTTGGATATTTCATGAATATGAACCCACCTAAGTTCACTAACACCAAGGTGGAGGAAGATCTACACGTGTTCGTGGATGAGATGGAAAAGATCTTTAAGGTGATACGTGTGTATGAGGTTGAAGGGGTGGAGCTAGCAACCTATTAGCTCAAGGATGTTGCGAATCTGTGGTATGCCAACTGGAAAGATGAAAAAGGTGAAAGTGTTGAGCTCACAGTTTGGGGTGAATTTGTGGAAGCTTTCCATAATCGATTCTTTCCTCTGGAGTTAAGGGAGACCAAAGCTAAAGAGTTTATGAATCTGAAGTAGGCTAGTATGAGTGTCTAGGAGTACACTTTGAAGTTTAATAAACTAGCCCGCTATGCACCAGAGTTGAATAGTAATATGAGATCCCAGATGAGGAAATTTGGATCTGGCCTTGCTACTAACCTGGTACTTAAGTGCCAGGGCGCTATGTTGAATAAGGAGTAAGACTTTTCTTGACTGGCCGTTCATATGCATCAGGTGGACAAGAAGAAGAAAAAGATTATTGAATCTAGAGAGAAAGACAGATAGGCTAAGTGATCTTGATCTGCGGACCAGCACCAGATTCAGCCGCTGAGTGGTACTGGGGTATTAAGTGGTTGAAGGAGAAAAAGTTTTGGAATAATGCACAATCAGCAGCCAGCGCCCAAGCACCCAGACTACCAACAGACAGACAAACTCAGATTTTTCAGACTCCTCATGGGTCCAAAGCTCTAGGTATACAATATTAGGGAATTGTGGCCGAGCAGTGTCGTACTCATCCGCGGTGTGAGGTTTGTGGAAGGAATCATCTAGGGAAGTGCTGGTTTGAGGGGAGAAACTGCTATACTTGTGGCAAAGTGGGTCACCTTCAAAGAGATTGTCCTTCTGCTGGAGTAAATGTGGGGAAGGGGGGCTAAGTCCCAGGCTGCCACCACAGCTCCTTTTGCTAAGGGTGCCCCTTCAGCTGCCGAAAGTGGTCGCAACCGGTTATATTCTTTGACTAACCTCCAGGAGGTGGAAGTTTCACCAGATATTGTCACCTGTATGATACGAATCTTTTCTCGTGATGTTTATGTATTGGTTGATCCCGGGTCTATTTTATCTTATGTGGCTGTTGGTTTCGGGTTTGAGCCCAAAGTTATTGTAGAACCCTTCTCTGTTTCTACTCCTGTAGGTGATTCTGTTGTTGCTAGAAGGGTATATAGAAATTGTGTTGTGTCTATTCACAGTAGGGAAACTGTGGCAGACCTTATAGAACTGGATATGATAGATTTTGATGCCATCCTTGGGATGGACTGGCTCCATTCGTGTTATGCTACCCTTGATTGCAGAACCCGAAAGGTCACTTTTTCTTTCCCGAATGAGACACCAATTGTATGGGAAGGAAGTTCGGTGGAACCTAGAGGTCACTTAATATCTTATCTTAGAGCCTGAAAGCTTATCTCCAGAGGTTGTATGTATCATCTAATCCGAGTAAAAGATTCAAAAGTTGGAAACCTTCCTCTGCAGTCAGACCCTGTTGTGAATGAATTCCCAAAAGTATTTCTCGAAGAACTCCTAGGGATACCCCCTGCTAGGGAGATAGATTTTGGCATTGATGTGTTGCCAGAAACTCATCCTATTTCTATTCAGCCATATAGAATGGCTCCCGCGGAACTAAAGGAGTTAAAGGAACAGCTTGCAGATCTCCTAAACAAAGGTTTTATTCGTCCTAGTGTTTCCCCATAGGGTGCACCCGTGCTCTTCGTTCGAAAGAAGGATGGGTCCGTTTGGATATGCATAGTTTACCGTCAGTCGAATAAGGTCACGATTAAAAATAAATATCCTCTTCCTAGGATAGATGACCTTTTTTGACCAACTTCAGGGTTCCAAGTATTTTTCAAAAATAAACCTTCGTTCGGGTTATCATCAGGTTAAAGTTAGGGAGTCAGACATATCAAAGACAGCTTTTCGATCCCGATATAGTCACTACGAATTTCTAGTAATGTCCTTTGGGTTGACTAACGCCCCTGCAGCCTTCATGGATCTTATGAATAGAGTGTTCCATCATTTTCTTGACTTGTTCGTAATTGTATTTATTGATGATATTCTGATCTATTCTAAGAGTAAAGAGGATCACGCTAATCACCTCCGAATTATCCTTCAGACTTTTAAGGATCATCAGCTGTATACCAAATTTTCTAAGTGTAAATTCTGGTTAGATGCTATTTCCTTCTTGGGGCATATTGTGTCAAGTGACGGGATAAGAGTGGATCCCTAGAAAGTTGAAGCAGTGAGAAAATGGCCCAGACCCACGACTCCAACCTATATTTGAAGCTTCTTGGGTTTGGCTGGGTATTACAGAAGGTTCATAGATAGTTTTTCTTCTATAGCATTCTGCTTACTTAACTGTCTCAGAAAAAGATGAAGTTTGTGTGGTCTGACTTGTGTGAAAATAGTTTTGAGAATTTGAAGGACAAGCTGACTACAGCTCATATTTTGACCCTTCCCGAGGGTGTACATTATTTTGTGGTTTATTGTGATGCATCCCATATGGGACTTGGTTGTGTATTAATGCATCATAGTAAGGTAATAGCTTTTACATCTAGGTAGTTAAAGGTGCATGAGTGCAATTACCCTACTCATGACTTGGAGTTAGCAGCCGTGGTTTTTGTACTTAGAATCTGGAGGTTGATATTTATACTGACCATAAGAGTTTACAGTATGTTTTCTCGCAGAAAGAATTGAAACTCAGGTAGAGGAGTTGGATGGAGCTTTTGAAAGACTACGATATGAGTCTGTATTACCATCTGGGAAAGGAAAATATTGTAGCCTATGCCCTCAGCAGGTTGTCTATGGGCAGCCTTTCTCATATAGAAGAAGGAAAGAAAGAGATGGTGAAGGATATCCACCACCTTACAAATCTGGGAGTGCGACTCTTAGATTTCTAAGATAGAGGGGTGATTGTTCATGAGTTAGCTAAGTCATCTCTTTGTGCTGAAGTTAAGGAGAAGCAGGTTGAACATCCCATCTTGATACAAATCAAGAAAGATGTGGGTCAACAAAAGGTTATGTCGTTTGAAATTGGTGGTGATGGTATTCTGAGATTTCAGGGTAGGTTGTGCGTGCCGAATGTCGATGGGATACGTGAAAAAATCCTTAATGAGGTACATACTTCGAGGTATGTCATTCACCCAGGCTCTACTAAGATGTACCATGATCTGAAAACCTTGTATTGGTGGAATAACATTAAACGTGATGTAGCTGATTTTGTGTCCAAGTGTTTGAACTGTGAACAAGTGAAGGTAGAACACATAAGGCCAGGTGGTACTTCCCAAGAGATAGCCCTGCCTTTATGGAAGTGGGAGATGATAAACATGGACTTCAATACAGGACTTCCGAGATCCTGAAACCAGTATGATTCTATATGGGTGATTATAGATCGGTTGACCAAGTCAGCCCAATTTTTTCCTGTGAGGACTAATTATTCCGGATAGGTTTATGCTAAGATTTACATTAAGGAGATAGTTCGATTTCATGGGGCACCATTGTCCATTATATCCGATAGAGGTACGCAGTTTTCATCTCAGTTTTGGAGATCCTTTCAGAAGGTTTGGGTACACAAGTGAATTTGAGCACAACTTTCCACCCTCAGACGGATGGGTAAGTTGAGTGTACCATTCAAACCCTCAAAGATATATTGAGGGCATGCGTCATTGATTTTAAAGGTAATTTTGTAGACCACCTTCTATTGGTTGAATTAGCTTACAATAATAGCTACCATGCCAGCATCAAGATGGCTCCTATTGAAGCTTTGTATGGAAGAAGATGTAGGTCTCCGATAGGATGGTATAAAGTGGGTGAGACTCGGTTGTATGGGCCTAATCTTGTTTATCAGGAGATGGAGAAAGTGAAGATCATTAGAGAACGACTCAAGACTACTCAGAGTCATCTGAAGTCCTCTGCCGATGTTCGGAGAAAAGAACTAGAGTTTGAAATTGATGATTGTGTGTTTCTCAAGGTTTCTCCTATGAAAGGAGTTATGCAGTTTGTAAAAAGGGGTAAATTGAGCCCTCAATATGTAGGGCTATATCAGATTTTGAAAAAAATTGCTACAGTTGCATATGAGTTAGAATTGCCTAAAAGTTTGGGTTCCATTCATCCGGTATTCCATGTATCTATGTTGAAGAAACGCATTGGAGATCATTATATGGTATTGCCAGTAGAGGGTATCAAAGTGACAAACTCCTTGTCTTACGAAGAATAGCCCATTGAAATTTTAGATTGCCATGTTCAAAAGCTGAGAAGCAAAGAGATAGCCTCAGTAAAGGTATTGTAGAGGAATCAGAAAGTCGACGAAGAAACTTGGGAGTCAGAAGATGACATGAGAATTAGATATCCTAACTTATTTGCTTCGATAGAGGAGGAGACAGAAAGTACTATTCCTATCTTATCTTTCCTAGTCATTTATTATGCTTGAAATCAAATCTGTCTGTGTCCCGCATCATCATTCGAGGACGAATGATCCTAAGGGGGAGATAATGTAATGCCTCGCAATTTAGGCTACAATATAGACCATGATTTTGATGCGTTGTTAATCCTGAAGCATTAAATCCTATGCCAATATGGCATTTTAATTATTGTGTAGCATGTGAATCACTCAATCTTGAATTTAGACCATAGAGGTCCTTCAACTAAAGGACGAGTTGAAAATATTTCGATCAACTGAGTTTTAGTGGACGTTGTAAAGTGTGTTAGATTCCATCGACAATAACTCTCTGTATATGTTGAATTAGGAATCCCACTATGTGTTAAATGATAGGTATTCGAGTTAGCTTTCCAACGATACCAATTTGGCTAAAATTTGACACCCGAGCAAGAAGTTATGGCCTTTCAAAATGATAAGCGTCACCTAACCAATCGCCCATGGCCACTAGAAAGCATAGGCAATAGCCTAGGAGGCTCCTATGTTAACATAAGCGATAGCCTCGGCGGCACCTATGTAAACATAGGCGATAGCCTAGGCGGCGCCTACGTGAACATAGGCAATGGGATGGGCGGTGCCTATGTAAAGAATTCTAGTGACATAAACACTATGTGTTGAGGACAAAGTGGTCCTTTTCCACCCTTACTTAGCCATAAATCACGAAATTTAGTTCCATGGGCCCCAAAATACATATTCTTTCATCAAAAGTGCTCAAGGATTCTCCTTAGGGTTTCAAAATAAAAACCCAAATAGTTCAAGATTTGACCGTAGGTTTTCAAAGATAATTACATATATAGAATCACCAATCTGAAAGCTTCAAGAAACATCTATTATCCTTGGAAATAGAGGTACGTGGGGTTATCCAAAAATCTCATGGGTGTAGTTTTTATGAACATGCATGCTTTTAAATGGGGGTTTTCAATCAAATGCTAATATCTTGCTTTCAATACGATTTCTAAGTCATTTTCTTTATATCATGGAAATTGTTAGCCTATATACTTCAATGGTTGAAACCATGCATATGTGATTTGATATTTTCCATAGAAGTTTGATAAATATGAATGATAAATTGTTTTCAAATTCCCATGATAATGTTTCAATACACCATATTATATTGTGATCAACAAAAGAGAGCATGAATATGAAATAAATATTGTTCAGTACTTGTAAATGATGAAGCACCTTGATTTTTACATGATTATGCATATGTGGATGTGATATTGATGACTTGGAAGTTGGGTATGACGATAACCAATAGAATATGATATGTGATTGAATAAGATAAAATTTGAATACATTGATTTTACATGAGAAAGGTGGATGCCCGAAGAAGGCGTTTGAGACACAAGGGCTCATTTCTGAAAAAACGTGTTTGCCGACATGTAATATTGGTACCAGGCTAAGTAATCTTTTGTACTTGACTTCATGTCTTTACCAAATTGGGACTATAGGTAGGAGCCCGGGCTAAGTGATCTTGGGCACTACCATTGGGTCGAGACACCATGCTGCGTGATCTTGTGTTTCTTCCCCTCACGTATACTCTAATATCGGTGGCAATTGGGGTTTGACATTTGGTATAAATTATGTAGAGTATTCCACCTAGCTCAGTTGTATTTCATTGTTGTTGAGAAACTATTGCATTACACCCATGTGTTTTGAAATGATTTTATATGAAATTTCTTTATAGTGGCTCTCAACTATATATTGTAAAAATATTATGTTTTCTTTTAATATCTCTGCGTGCCAGTACTTTTGTGCTGACCCCCTTCCCTCTCCAACCTCTCAGGTTCAGAGGCCCAGTCTAGGGGTCAAGAGAATTAGTAGATCTTTCAGACAGTGCTGTAGAGACAAGTGGTGAGCCTTCTATATTTCGAAAGGTCTTATGTCCTTCAGTCCTTTTATCTTATATTCAGTTTTAGGGTCTACTAGGGGGCTTGTCCCAGGTTTATATATGGTTACTTGACTCAATCATTTGTTAGAGATTTTTGCAGACAGTTGTTTAGAGGTTAATTGATGTTGAGGGAACCTTATCTCCCCGTTATTGTTTCTTTTAGTATTTATGACCATGTTTCCAAATTATTGTATTTTTTTGCATTACTTTGATCATATGAATTAGGTACATGATTACCAGACAGATAGGGGTGTTTCGGGCCTCAATGGTTCTAAATACTCTTCACGGGCAGGGCCTGGTTTGGGTAGTGACAAGCTTGGTATCAAAGCACGGTTCATTTTCCCAGGGTGTCTCCAAAATCGCGTCTGGTAGAGTCTTGTTTATGGGTGTGTAGTGCACCACACTTATAAGCAGGAGGCTGCTAGGCGTTTAGGAAATGTTTCCTTTCTTTGTGATTTAGTTCGTGCTTCAGAGTCTGAACTATTCCCTAATCAATGATCACTTGTGTTTCAGAAACACAGTTATGCCTCCACGTCGTATCATCGATCAGAATGCTCAGGCAGATGAGGTTTGTTCCACCTATTGAATGCGGACCCATAACAGGGCTCACACTCCATAATTTATCCCTACTCCGAGAGTCCCTCATGTCCCGACCAGTCTACCTCGGGCTCTGTGGACTAATACCAACCATCCTCCAACTACTTTGAGAGATATTTCAAATGCAGAATTCAGACAGTCCATTCATATGCTGACCCAGTTGGTAGCTAAATAGGCTTAATGATCGGAAGGTGTTGGGGCTGCATCTATTACATCTGAGGCTACTAGAGTCGGACATTTCATGAAGATGAACCCACCTAAGTTCACTGGCACCAAGGTGGAGGAAGATCTACAGGTGTTCGTGGATGAGATGGAAAAGATCTTTAAGGTGATGCTTGTGGATGAGGTTGAAGAGGTGGAGCTAGCAACCTATCAGCTCAAGGACATTGCGAATTAGTGGTATGCCGACTGGGAAGATAAAAAAGGTAAAAGTGCTGAGCCCACAATTTTGGGTGAATTTGTAGAAGCTTTCCTTGATCGATTCTTTCCTCTAGAGTTGAGGGAGACTAAAGCGGAAGAGTTTATGAATCTGAAGTAGGGCAGCATGAGTGTCCAGGAGTACACTTTGAAGTTTAATAAACTAGCCCTCTATGCACCAGAGTTGACTAGTAATATGAGAGCCCGGATGAGGAAATTTGGATCTGGCCTTGGTGATAACCTGGTACTAGTAATATGAGTGCCTGAATGAGGAAATTTGCATCTGGCCTTGAAGATAACCTGGTACTTAAGTTCCAGAGGGCTATGTTGAATAAGGAGTTAGACTTTGCTCGACTGACCGTTCATATGCAGCAGGTGGAAGAGAAGAAGAAAAAGATTGCTGAATCTAGATAGAAAGACAGATAGGCTAAGAGAGCTAGATATGCGAACCAGCACCAGAGTCAGCCGCAGAGTGGTAACTGGGGTAATAAGTAGTCAAAGAAGAAGAAGTTTTGGAATAATGCACAGTCAGCAGCCAACACCCCAACACCCAAACCACCGACACACAGATAAACTCAGAGTTTTCAGACTCCTCATGGGTCCAAAGCGTTCGGTACATATTCTCAAGGCAGTGTGGCCCAACAGTGTCATACTCATCCGTGGTGTGAGGTTTGCGGAAGGAATCATCTAGGGAAATGCTGGTTTGAGGGGAGAAACTGCTATACGTATAGAAAAGTGGGTCACTTTCAGAAAGATTGTCCTTCTGCTGGAGTAAAAACCGGGGGTGGGGGGGGGTTGCTAAGTCTCGAGCCGTCTCCACAACTCCTTTTCCTAAGGGTGCCCCTTCAGCTGCTGGAAGCGGTCGCAACCGGTTATATTCTTTGACTAACCGCCAGGAGGGGGAAGCTTCACCAGATGTTATCACTAGTATGTTACGAATATTTTCTCATGATGTTTATGTATTGCTTGATCCCGGGTCAATTTTATGTTATGTGACCCCTTATGTGGCTGTTGGTTTTGGGTTTGAGCCCGAAGTTATTGTAGAACTCTTCTCTGTTTCGACTCTTGTAGGTGATTTTGTTGTTGCTAGAAGGGTATGTAGAAATTGTGTCATGTCTATTCATAGTAGGGAAACTGTGGCAGACCTTATAGAACTGGATATGATAGATTTTGATGCCCTCCTTGGGATGGACTGGCTCCATTCCTGTTATGCCACCCTTGATTGTAGAACCTGAAAGTTCACTTTTTCTTTCCCTAATGAGACACCAATTATATGGGAAGGGAGTTTGGTGGAACCTTGAGGTCACTTTAACTCTTCTCTTAGAGCTCGAAAGCTTATCTCCAAAGTTTGTATGTATCATCTAATCCGAGTAAAAGATTCAAAAGTTGGAAACCTTCCTCTGCAATCAGTCCCTGTAGTAAATGAATTCCCAAAAGTATTTCCCGAAGATCTCCCAGGGATACCCCTTGATAGGGAGATAGATTTTGGATTGATATGTTGCCATACACTCGTCCTATTTCTATTCCGCTATATAGAATAGCTCCCGCGGAACTAAAGCAGTTAAAGGAATAGCTTGCAGACCTCCTAGACAAAGGTTTTATTCATCCTAGTGTTTCCCCATGGGGTGCACCTGTGCTCTTCATGCGAAAGAAGGATGGGTCCCTTCGGATATGCATAGACTTTCGTCAGTTGAATAAGGTCATAATTAAAAATAAATATCCTTTTCCTAGGTTTGACAACCTTTTTTACCAGCTTTAGTGTGCCAAGTGTCTTTCAAAAATAAACCTTCGTTCGGGTTATCATCGGTTGAAAGTTAGGGAGTCAGACATATCCAAGACAACCTTTCGAACCCGATATAGTCACTACGAATTTCTATTCATGTCCTTTGGCTTGACTAACGCCCCTACAGCCTTCATGGATCTTATGAATAGAGTGTTCCATTAGTTTCTTGACTTGCTCGTCATTGTATTTATTGATTATATTCTAATCTATTCTTAGAGTAAAGAGGATCACGCCAATCACCTCCGAATTATCCTTCAGACCCTTAAGGATCATCCGTTGTATGCCAAATTTTCCAACTGTGAATTCTGGTTAGATGCTATTGCCTTCCTGGGGCATATTTTGTCCAGTGATGGGATAAAAGCGGATCCCTAAAAAGTTGAAGCAGTGAGAAAATGGCCCATACCCACAACTCCAATCGATATTCGGGGCTTCTTGTGTTTGGTGGGGTATTATAGAAGGTTCGTAGAGAGTTTTTCTTCCATAGCTGCTCCGCTTACTAAAATGACTTAGAAAAAGATGAAGTTTGTGTGGTCTGACTTGTGTGAAAACAATTTTGAGAAATTGAAAGACAAGTTGACTACTGCTTCTGTTATGACCCTTCCCAAGGGTGTAGATGATTTTGTCGTTTATTGTCATGCGTCCCGTATGGGACTTAGTTTTGTATTGATGCAGCGTGGTAAGGTAATAGCTTATGCATCTAGGCACTTAAAGGTGCATGAGTGCAATTACCCTACTCATGACTTGGAGTTAGTAGCCGTGATGTTTGCACTTAGAATCTGGAGTCACTATCTCTATGGAGTGCATGTTGATATTTATACTGACCATAAGAGTTTACAGTATGTTTTCTCGTAGAAAGAATTGAAGCTCAGGTAGAGGCGTTGGATGGAGCTTTTGAAAGACTACGATATGAGTCTATATTACCATCTGGTCAAGGCAAATGTTTTAGCCGATGCCCTTAGCAGGTAGTCTATGGGAAGCCTTTCTCATGTAGAAGAAGGAAAGAAAGAGATGGTGAAGGATATCCACTACTTTGTAAATCTGGGAGTGCGACTCTTAGATTTCCAAGATGGAGGGGTGATTGTTCATGAGTTAGCTAAGTCATCTGTTTGTGCTGAAGTTAAGGAGAAGCAGGTTAAAGATCCCATCTTGATCCAAATCAAGAAAGATGTGGGTCAACAAAAGGTTATGTCATTTGAAATTGGTGGCGATGGTATTCTGAGATTTTAGGGTAGGTTGTGCATGTCGAATGTCGATGGGCTACGAGAAAGAATCTTTAATGAGGCGCATACTTTGAGGTATTTCATTCACCCAGGCTCTACTAAGATGTACCATGATCTAAAAACTTTGTATTGGTGGAATAACATGAAACGTGATGTAGCTGATTTTGTGTCCAAGTGTTTGAACTGTGAACAAGTGAAGGTAGAACACATGAGGCCAGGTGTTACATCCCAAGGAATAGCCTTGCCTTTATGAAAGTGGGAGATGATAAAAATGGACTTCATTACAGGACTTCCGAGATCCCAAAACCAGTATGATTCTATATGGGTGATTGTAGATCTGTTGACCAAGTCAGCCCACTCTTTGCCTGTGAGGACTAATTATTTGGGAGAGTTTTATGCTAAGATTTACATTGAGGAGATATTTCGATTGTATGGGGAACCAGTATCCATTATATCTGATAGAGGTACGCAGTTTTCATCTAAATTTTGGAGATTATTTCAGAAGGGTTTAGGTACATAAGTGAATTTGAGCACAACTTTCCACCCTCAGACGGATGGGTAAGATGAGCATACCATTTAGACCCTCGAAGATATATTGAGGGATTTGTCATTGATTTCAAAGGTAGTTGGGTAGATCACCTGCCATTGGTTGAATTCATTTACAATAATAGCTACTATGCCAGCATCAAGATGGCTCCTTTTGAAGCATTGTATGGGAAGAGATGTAGGTCTCTGATAGGATGGTATGAAGTGGGTGAGACTCAGTTGTATGGGCCTGATATTATTCATCAGGCAATGGATAAAGTGAAGATCATTAGAGAATGACTCAAGACTGCTCAAAGTCATCAAAAGTCATATACCAATGTTCGGAGAAGAGAACTAGAGTTTGAAATTGGTGATTGGGTATTTCTTAAGGTTTATCCTATGAAAGAATTCATGTGGTTTGTAAATAGAGGTAAATTGAGCCCTCGTTATATAGGGCCATATCAGATTTTGAAAAAGATTGCGACATTTGTATATGAGTTAGAATTGCCTGAAAGTTTGGGTTCCGTTCATCCGGTATTCCATGTATCCATGTTGAAGAAATGGATTGGAGATCATTCTATGGTATTGCCAGTAGAGGGTATCAAAGTGACGAACTGCTTGTCTTACGAAGAAGAGCCCGTTGAAATTTTAGATTGCCAAGTTCAAAAGCTGAGACACAAAGAGATAGCCTCAGTAAAGGTATTGTGGAGGAATCAGAAAGTCGAAGAAGAAACTTGGGAGTCAGAAGATGACATGAGAATTAGATATCCTAATTTGTTTGCTTCGATAGAGGAGGAGACAGAAGGTACTATTCCTATCTTATTTTTCCTAGTGCTTTATTATGCTTGAAATCGTATCTGTCTGTGTCCCACATCATCATTCGAGGATGAATGATTCTAAGGGGGGGATAATGTAATGCCCCGCAATTTAGGCTACAATATAGACCATGATTTTGATGTGTTGTTAATCTTGAAGCATAAAATCCTATGCCAATATGGCATTTTAATTATTGTGTAGCATGTGAATCCACTCAATCTTGAATTTAGACCATACAGGTCCTTCAACTTAAGGATGAGTTGAAAATATTTCGATCAACTGAGTTTTAGTGGATGTTGTAAAGTGTGTTAGATTCCATCGACAATAACTCTCTGTATATGTTGAATTAGGAAGCCCACTATGTGTCAAATGATAGGTATTCGAGTTAGCTTTCCAACGATACCAATTTGGATAAAATCTGACACCCGAGCAAGAAGTTATGGCCTTTCAAAATGATAAGCGTCACCTAACCAATCGCCCATGGCCACTAGAAAGCATAGGCAATAGCCTAGGCAGCTCCTATGTTAACATAAGCGATAGCCTCGGCGGCACCTATGTAAACATAGGCGATAGCCTAGGCGGCGCCTATGTGAACATAGGCAATGGGATGGGCGGTGCCTATGTAAAGAATTCTAGTGACTTAAACACTCCGTATTGAGGACAAAGTGGTCCTTTTCCACCCTTACTTAGCCATAAATCACGAAATTTAGTTCCATGGGCCCCAAAATACATTTTATTTCATCAAAATTGCTCAAGGATTCCCCTTAGGGTTTCAAAATAAAAACCCAAATAGTTCAAGATTTGACCGTAGGTTTTCAAAGATAATTACATATTTAGAATCACCAATCTGAAAGCTTCAAGAAACATCTATTATCCTTGGAAATAGAGGTACGTGGGGTTATCTAAAAATCTCATGGGTGTAGTTTTTATGAACATGCATGCTTTTAAATGGGGGTTTTCAATCAAATTCTAATATCTTGCTTTCAATACGATTTCTAAGTCATTTTCTTTATGTTATGGGAATTGTTTGCCTATATACTTTAATGGTTGAAACCATGCATATGTGATTTGAGATTTTCCATGGAAGTTTGATAAATATGAATGATAAATTGTTTTCAAATTCCCATGATAATGTTTCAATACTCCATATTATATTGTGATCAACAAGAGAGAGCATGAATATGAAATAAATATTGTTCAGTACTTGTAAATGATGAAGCACCTTGATTTTTACATGATTATGCATATGTGGATGTGATATTGATGACTTCCAAGTAGGGTATGATGATACCCTGCAGAATACGATATGTGATTGAATAAGATAAAATTTGAATACATTGATTTTACATGAGAAAGGTGGACGCCCGAAGAAGGCGTTTGAGACATAAGGGCTCATCTCTGAAAAAACGTATTTGCCGACATGAAATATTGGAACCAGGCTAAGTGATCTTTTGTACTTGACTTCATGTCTTTCCTAAATTGGGACTATAGGTAGGAGCCCGGGCTAAGTGATCTTGGGCACTACCATTGGGTCGAGACACCATGCTGCATGATCTTGTGTGTCTTCCCCTCACGTATACTCTAATATTAGTGGCAACCGGGGATTGACAGTTGGTGTAAATTATGTACGGTATTCCACCTAGCTCAGTTGTATTTCATTGTTGTTGAGAAACTATTGCATTACACCCATATGTTTTCAAATGATTTGATATGAAATTTCTTTATAATGGCTGTCAACTATATATTGTAAAAATATTATGTTTTGTTTTGATATCTCTACATTCCTGTACTTTTGTGCTGACCCCCTCCCCTCTCCAATCTCTCAGGTTCAGAGGCCCAGTCTAGGGGTCAAGAGAATTAGTATATCTTTTAGACAGAGCTGTAGAGACAAGTGGTGAACCTTCTATGTTTCGAAAGGTCTTATGTCCTGCAGTTCTTTTATCTTATATTCAGTTTTAGGGTCTACTAGGGGGCTTGTCCCAGGTTTATATATGGTTACTTCACACAATCATTTGTTAGATATTTTCGCTGAAAGTTGTTTAGATGTTAATTGATGTTGAGGGAACCTTATCTCCCCGTTATTGTTTCTTTTCATATTTATGACCATGTTTCTGAATTATTGTGTTTTTCTGCACTACTTTGATCATATGAATTAGGTGCATGATTACTAGACAGATAGGGGTGTTTCGGGCCTCAATGGTTCAAAATGCTCTTTACGGGCAGGGCCTGGTTTAGGTAGTGACAAGCTTGGTATCAAAGCACGGTTCATGGTCCCAGGGTGTCTCCAAAATTGTGTCTGGTAGAGTCTTGTTTATGGGTGTGTAGTGCTCCACACTTATAAGCAGGAGGCTACTAGGCGTTTAGGAAATATTTCCTTTCTTTGTGATTTAGTTCGTGCTTCAGAGTCTGAACTATTCCCTAATCAATGATCACTTGTGTTTCAGAAACACAGTTATGCCTCCACGTCATATCATCGATCAGAATGCTCAGGCAGATGAGGTCTGTCCCACCTATGGGATGCGGACCCATAACAGGGCTCACACTCCATAATTTGTCCCTACTCTGGGAGTCCCTCAAGTCCCGACCAGTCTACCTCGTGCTCCGTGGACTAATACCAACCTTCCCCCAACCGCTTAGAGAGATATTTTAAATGCAGAATTCAGATGGTCCATTCATATGCTGACACAGTTGGTAGCTAAACAGGCTCAATGATCGGAAGGTGTTGGGTCTGCATCTATTACATCTGAGGCTACTAGAGTCGAAAATTTAGTGAAGATGAACCCACATAAGTTCACTGGCACCAAGGTGGAGGAAGATCTACAGGTGTTCGTGGATGAGATGGAAAAGATCTGTAAGGTGATGCATGTGGATGAGGTTGAAGGGGTGGATCTAGCAACCTATCAGCTCAAGGACATTGTGAATCAATGGTATGCCGACTGGGAAGATCAAAAAGGTAAAAGTGCTGAGCCCGCAGTTTGGGGTAAATTTGTAGAAGCTTTCCTTGATCGATTCTTTCCTCTGGGGTTGAGGGAGACCAAAGCGAGAGAGTTTATGAATCTGAAGTAGGGCAATATGAGTGTCCAGGAGTACACTTTGAGGTTTAATAAACTAGCCCACTATGCACTAGAGTTGACTAGTAATATGAGAGCCCGGATGAGGAAATTTGGATCTGGCCTTGCTGATAATCTGGTACTAGTAATATGAGAGCCCGGATGAGGAAATTTGCATCTGGCCTTGAAGATAACCTATTACTTAAGTGCCATAGGGATGTCTTGAATAAGGAGCTAGACTTTGCTCGACTGACCATTCATATGCAGCAGGTGGAAGAGAAGAAGAAAAAGATTGCTGAATCTAGAAAGAAAAATAGATAGGCTAAGAGAGCTAGATCTGCGGACCAGCACCAAAGTCAGCCACAGAGTGGTAATTAGGGTAATAAGTAGTCAAAGAAAAAGAAGTTTTGGAATAATGCATAGTCAGTAGCCAGCACCCCAACATCCAGACCACCGACAGACAGACAAACTCAGAGTTTTCAGACATTTCATAGGTCCAAAGCTCTCGGTACATAATCTCAGGGCAGTGTGGCCCAACAGTGTCATACTTATCCGTGGTTTGAGGTTTGTGGAAGCAATCATCTAGGTAAATGTTGGTTTGAGTGGAGAAACTGTTATACTTGTGGGAAAGTGGGTCATTTTCAGAAAGATTGTCCTTCTGCTGAAGTAAAAATAGGGGGGGTTGCTAAGTCCCGAGCCGTCTCCACAGCTCCTTTTCCTAAGGGTGCCCCTTCAGCTACCGAAAGCGGTCGCAACCGTTTATATTCTTTGACTAACCGCCAGGAGGCGGAAGCTTCACCAGATGTTGTCACCGGTATGTTTTGAATATTTTCTCGTGATGTTTATGTATTGCTTGATCCCGGGTCTACTTTATCTTATGTGACCCCTTATGTGGCTGATGGTTTTGGGTTTGAGCCCGAAGTTATTGTAGAACTCTTCTCTGTTTTGACTCTTATAGGTGATTCTGTTGTTGATAGAAGGGTATATAGAAATTGTGTCGTGTCTATTCATAGTAGGAAAACGGTGGTAGACCTTATAGAACTGGATATGATAGATTTTGATGCCCTTCTTGGGATGGACTGGCTCCATTCGTGTTATGCCACCCTTGATTGTAGAACCCAAAAGTTCACTTTTTCTTTTCCGAATGAGACACCAATTGTATGGGAAGGGAGTTTGGTGGAATCTAGAGGTCACTTTATCTCTTATCTTAGAGCCCAGAAGCTTATCTCTAAAGGTTGTATGTATCATCTAATCCGAGTAAAAGATTCAAAAGTTGGAAACCTTTCTCTGTAGTCAGTCTCTGTAGTGAATGAATTCCAAGAAGTATTTTCCAAAGATCTCCCAGGGATACCCCCCTGATAGGGAGATAGATTTTGGATTGATGTGTTTCCAGACACTCGTTCTATTTCTATTCTGCTATATAAAATATCTCTCGCGGAACTAAAGGAGTTAAAGGAACATCTTGCAGACCTCCTAGACAAAGGTTTTATTCATCCTAGTGTTTCCCCATGGGGTGCACCCGTGCTCTTCGTGTGAAAGAAGGATGGGTCCCTTTGGATATGCATAGACTTTCGTCAGTTGAATAAGGTCACGATTAAAAATATATATCCTCTTCCTAGGTTTGACGACCTTTTTGACTAGAATCAGGGTTCCAAGTATCTTTGAAAAATAAACCTTCGTTCGGGTTATCATCAGTTGAAAGTTAGGGAGTTAGACATACCCAAGACAGCCTTTCGAACCCGATATGGTCACTACGAATTTCTATTCATGTCCTTTGGGTTGAATAACGCCCCTGCAGCCTTCATGGATCTTATGAATAGTGTTCCGTCAATTTCTTGACTTGTTCGTCATTATATTTATTGATGATATTCTGATCTATTTAAGAGTAAAGAGGATCACGCTAATCACCTTCGAATTATCCTTCAGACCCTTAAGGATCATCCGCTGTATGCCAAATTTTCTAAGTGTGAATTCTGGTTAGATGCTATTGCCTTCCTGGGGCATATTGTGTCCAATGATGGGATAAGAGTGGATTCCTAGAAAGTTAAAGTAGTGAGAAAATGGCCCAGACTCACGACTCCAACCGATATTCGGAGCTTCTTGGGTTTGGCGGGGTACTGCAGAAGGTTCGTAGAGAGTTTTTCTTCCATAGTTGCTCCGCTTACTAAACTGACTCAGAAAAAGATAAAGTTTGTGTGGTCTGACTTGTGTGAAAACAATTTTGAGAAATTGAAGGACAAGTTGACTACTGCTTCTATTTTGACCCTTCCCGAGGGTGTAGATAATTTTGTCGTTTATTGTCATGTGTCCCGTGTGGGACTTAGTTTAGGCAATTAAAGGTGCATGAGTACAATTAACCTACTCATGACTTGGATTTAGCAGCTGTGATGTTTGCACTTAGAATCTGGAGGCACTATCTCTATGGAGTGCATGTTGATATTTATACTGACCATAAGAGTTTACAGTATATTTTCTCGCAGAAAGAATTGAACCTCAGGCAGAGGCGTTGGATGGAGCTTTTGAAAGACTACGATATGAGTCTGTATTACCATCTGGTCAAGGAAAATGTTGTAGCCGACGCCCTCAGCAGGTTGTCTATGGGCAGTCTTTCTCATGTAGAAGAAGGAAAGAAAGAGATGGTGAAGGATATCCACTGCCTTACAAATCTGGGAGTGCGACTCTTAAATTTCCAAGATGGAGGGGTGATTGTTCATGAGTTAGCTAAGTCATCTCTTTGTGCTGAAGTTAAGTAGAAGTAGGTTGAAGATCCCATCTTGATGCAAATCAAGAAAGATGTGGCTTAACAAAAGGTTATGTCATTTGAAATTGGTGGCGATGGTATTCTGAGATTTTAGGGTAGGTTGAGCATGCCGACTGTCGATGGGATACGGGAAAGAATCCTTAATGAGGCACATACTTCGAGGTATGTTATTCACCCAGGTTCTACTAAGATGTACCATGATCTGAAAACTTTGTATTGGTGGAATAACATGAAACGTGATGTAGCTGATTTTGTGTCCAAGTGTTTGAACTGTCAACAGGTGAAGTTAGAACACATGAGGCCAGGTGGTACTTCCCAAGAGATAGCCCTACCTTTATGGAAGTGGGAGAAGATAAAAATGGACTACATTACAGGACTTCCGAGATCCCAAAACCAGTATGATTCTATATGGGTGATTGTAGATCGGTTGACCAAGTGAGCCCACTCTTTGCCTGTGAGGACTAATTATTTGGGAGAGTTTTATGCTAAGATTTACATTGAGGAGATATTTCGATTGCATGGGAACCAGTGTCCATTATATCTGATAGAGGTACGCAGTTTTCATCACAATTTTGGAGATCCTTTCAGAAGGGTTTAGGTACACAAGTGAATTTGAGCACAACTTTCCACCCTCAGACACCTCAGAGATATATTGAGGGCTGCGTCATTGATTTCAAAGGTAGTTGGGTAGATCACCTGCCATTGGTTGAATTCGTTTACAATAATAGCTACCATACCATCATCAAGATTGCTCCTTTTGAAGCTTTGTATGGAAGGAGATGTAGGTCTCCGATAGGATGGTATGAAGTGGGTGAAACTCAGTTGTATGGGCCTGATCTTGTTCATCAGGCGATGGATAAGATCATTAGAGAATGACTCAAGACTGCTCAAAGTCGTCAGAAGTCATATGCCAATGTTTGGAGAAGAGAACTAGAGTTTGAAATTGGTGATTGGGTGTTTCTTAAGGTTTATCCTATGAAAGGATTTATGCGGTTTGTAAAAAAAGGTAAATTGAGCCCTCGTTATATAGGGCCATATTATATTTTGAAAAAGATTGCTACAGTTGCATATGAGTTATAATTGCCTGCAAGTTTGGGTTCCGTTCATCCGGTATTCCATGTATCTATGTTAAAGAAACGCATTGGAGATAATTCTATGGTATTGCCAGTAGAGGGTATCAAAGTGACAAACTCCTTGTCTTACGAAGAAGATCCCGTTGAAATTTTAGATTTCCAAGTTCGAAAGTTGAGAAGCAAAGAGATAGCCTCAGTAAAGGTATTGTAGAGGAATAAAAAAGTCGACAAAGAAACTTGGGAGTCAGAAGATGACATGAGAATTAGATATCCTAATTTGTTTTCTTTGATAGAGGAGGAGACAGAAGGTACTATTCCTAGTCATTTATTATGCTTGAAATCGTATCTGTCTGTGTCCTGCATTATCATTCGGGGATGAATGATCCTAAGAGGGGGATAATGTAACGCCCCTCAATTCAGGCCACAATATAGACCATGATTTTGATGTGTTGTTAATCCTGAAGCATTAAATCCTATGCCAATACGGCATTTTAATTATTGTGTAGCATTTCAATCCATTCAAGCTTGAATTTAGACCATAGAGGTCCTTCAACTCAAGGAATAGTTGAAAATATTTCAATCAACTAAGTTTTAGTGGACATTGTAAAGTATGTCTGATTCCATCAACCATAACTCTTTGTATGTGTCGAATTAGGAATCCTACTATGTGTCAAATGATAGGTATTCAAGTTAGCTTTCCAACGATACCAATTTGGCTAAAATCTGACACCCGAGCAAAAAGTTATGGCCGTTCAAAGTGATAAGCGTTGCCTAACCAATTGCCCATAGCCACTGGAGAGCATAGGCAATAGCCTTGGTGGTGCCTATGTAAACATAGGCAATATCCTAGGTGGCGCTTATGTAAACATAGGCGATAGCCTAGGTGGCGCCTATGTGAAAATAGGCAATGGGAAGGGCGGCGCCTATGTAAAGAATTCTAGTGACTTAAACACTCAGTGTTGAGGACAAAGTGGTCCATTTCCATCCTTACTTAGCCCTAAATCACGAAATCTAGTTCCAAGGGCCCCAAAATACATATTCTTTCATCAAAAGTGCTCAAGGATTCTCCTTAGGGTTTCAAAATAAAAACCCAAAAAGTTCAAGATTTGACCGTAGGTTTTCAAAGATAATTACATATTTGGAATCACCAATCCGCAAGCTTCAAGAAAAATCTATTATCCTTTGAAATAGAGGTACGTGGGTTTATCCAAAAATCTCATGGGTGTAGTTTTTATGAACATGCATGCTTTTAAATGGGGGTTTTCAATCAAATGCTAATATCTTGCTTTCAATACGATTTCTAAGTCATTTTCTTTATGTCGTGGGAATTGTTTGCCTATATACTTCAATGGTTGAAACCATGCATATGTTATTTGAGATTTTCCATGGAAGTTTAATAAATATGAATGATAAATTGTTTTCAAATTCCCATGATAATGTTTCGATAGTCCATATTATATTGTGATCAACAAAAGAGAGCATGAATTTGAAATAAATATTGTTCACCACTTGTAAATGATGAAGCACCTTGGTTTATACATGATTATGCATATGTGGATGTGATATTGATGACTTGAAAGTCGGGTATGACGATACCCTACAGAATACGATATGTGATTGAATAAGATGAAATTTTAATGCATTGATTTTACATGAGAAAGGTGGATGCCCGAAGAATGTGTTTGAGACACAAGGGCTTATTACTGGAAAAACATATTTTTCGGCACGGAATATTGGTACCAGGTTAAGTGATCTTGTGTACATGACTTCATATCATTTCCAAATTGGGACTATAGGTAAGAGCCTGGGCTAAGTGATCTTGGGCACTACCATTAGGTCGAGACACAATGCTGTGTGATCTTGTGTGTCTTCCCCTCATGTATACTCTAATCTCGGCGGCAACCGGGGTTTCACAGTTGGTGTAAATTATGTAGGGTATTCCACCTAACTCAGTTGCATTTCATTATTGTTGAGAAACTATTGCATTACACCCATGTGTTTTCAAATGATTTGATACGAAAATTTCTTTATAATGGCTCTCAACTATATATTGTAAAAATATTATGTTTTGTTTTGATATCTCTGCATGCTAGTACTTTTGTGCTGACCCCCTCCCCTCTCCAACCTCTCAGGTTTTGAGGCCCAGTCTAGGAGTCAGGAGAACCAGTAGATCTTTCAGACAGAGATGTAGAGACAAGTGGTGACCCTTCTATGTTTCTGATGGTCTATGTCTTGCAGTCTTTTTATCTTATATTCAGTTTTAGGGTCTACTAGGGGCCTTGTCCCAGGTTTATTATGGTTACTTGACTCAGTCATTTGTTAGATATTTTCGCAGACAGTTGTTTAGAGGTTAATTGATGTTGAGGGAACCTTATCTCCCCGTTATTATTTCTTTTCATATTTATGACCATGTTTTTGAACTATTGTGTTTTTCTGCATTACTTTTATCATATGAATTAGGTGCATGATTACCAGACAGATATGGGTGTTTTGAGCCTCAATGGTTCGAAATGCTCGTCACGGCCAGGGCCAAGTTCGGATCATGACAATGTATCTCACGTTCATGTTATTCATTCTGTTAGTATTGTACATGCATATGAACCCCATGCATTCAGCCTACCTCACTTTGTATACCAGTATATTTGGATGTAATGACGCATACTTTTTTTCCACGCGATGGTGTTTTATCCCATAGGTTTGGACGCTCAAGTTCCCAATCGCACTTAGCTTTAGATTCAACCAGCAGCAGTAGATTGTAGTGAGTCCTCATCATTCAAGGATAGCATGATTATTTCATTATTTCAGTTCAGTTTTCAGTAGACGGGGCTAGTTGGAGATATGTCCCATCAACTCCTTATTCAGACAGTTTAGAGGCTTTCAGAATAGATGTTTAGACTGTAGCATGTTCAGACAGTTATTTTAGTTTTGGTATTGTTATAACACATTAACATTTATGTTTTAGTTTTGAACCTTATGGCATTTCAGCCCATTATTCTACATATTTTGGTATCATTATACAGTTAATGCGGCAGGTACTAGTCATGGGTTAGCTAGTGGTCTTTCAAGATTGTTAGCACCGTGTAGCATTCTAGGTATCAAATTCGGGGTGTTACAAACATGGTATCAGATCCTAAGGTTCAATAGAGTCTTATGCATGGGTGTGTAGCGCGTCATATTTATGTACAAGAGGCTATGAGATGTTTTAGGAATAGTTTCCCTTCTTTCAGTATTCATGCCGTGCAAGTGATCATGAGCTTAAATTTAACTCTCAGTATAATCCATTCTTTCCTTTTCTTTGCAGAACATGCCTCCCAAAAGGACTAATGAGAGGAGAAATGAAAATCAGTCAGCCCCTCAGCCCGTTCAGGCAGATCCCCTGGATGAACACGTTTCTCATGAAGAGTTCAGAGCTGCATTCACTACTCTTGCTAATTCAGTTACTTCTCAGAATGAACGACCAGCTACCGTTCTGGCCATCCCAGTAGCCAACACTGCTGCAGCTAGAATTTGAGAGTTCACCCTAATAAATCCTCTATCCTTTTTTGGGTCTAAGTCAGATGAGGACCCTCAGGAATTCTTTGATTAGGTTCAGAGGGTTACAGATATCATGGGGGTTACTGCTAGTGAGAGTTCTAAGCTAGCTGCATATCAGTTACAGGAAGTGGCTCACACATGGTTCAAATAGTGGAAAGCAGAGAGGGTCGAAGATGCAGGGTCCATTAAGTAGGAGGAGTTTTCCATTGCCTTCTTTGGTAGATTCTTTCCTCTAGAGCTGAGAAAAGCTATGGCGTTTGAGTTTATCAACCTCAGGAAAAAAAACATAATAGTGAAAGAGTATTCACTTAAGTTTACTCAATTAGAAAGGTATGCTCCTCATGTGGTGGCAGATAGCATGGCTAAGATGAGTAAGTTTGTTTCTAGGGTGAATGATAGTGTGGTCAAAGAGTGCAACCACCATGTTTATTAGTGAGATGGACATAGCCAGGCTTATGGTCCATGCTCAATTGATAGAGAAGTAGAAGGTTAAGGAAAGGGAAAAGCAGAATAAGAGGGCTAGAACAGGTAGCTTCAATTTTAGTCAGCCTAAGTCAGAAGGTGGAAATCGTTCTCAGTTTCTCCCAAAGTCATCCATTCCTTCTCCTTCCTCAGTTAGTGCTCCAGTTCCTAAGTTTAGGAATGGTAACAAGGATAGGGAGACAGGTTCTAAGTCTCAAGGCAGTGTTAGCAGTGCCCACACTCATCCTCCTTGTCAGACTTGTGACAAGAACCATCAGGGTATTTGCAGAGTTGGCAGTTATGTTTGTTTCGGATGTGGTAAGCCAGGCCATAGAGTCACAGATTGTCCCCATTTAGGTTTTCAGGGTCAGCATAACCATTTCTCAACTCAGTTTGGTCGCCCGAACAAGCAGGGTGCCACTTCTAGCGCCACCAGTGGGCAATGCCCACAGAGACTATATGCTCTTCAGTCCCAACAAGACCAGGAAAATTCTCCTGCTGTGGTCACTGATATATTATAGATTTTTCCTATACATGTTTATGCTTTGCTAGATCCAGAAGCTTCTTTATCTTTTGTTACTCCTTATATAGAATTTGATTTTGGAGTCAGTCCTGAAATTCTAGCAGAGCCCTTCTCAGTCTCTACCTCAGTGGGTAAAACTATCATAGCCTGGCGGGTATACAGGAACTGTTTGGTTATGATAGCTCAGAAATTCACTTCAGCAGACTTAGTCGAATTAGAGGTGACTGATTTTGATGTCATTCTTGGCATATATGTGCTTCATTCTTGCTATGCAATAGTCTACTATAGAAACAGAATTGTCCAGTTTCAATTTTTGGAGGAACCCGTCTTAGAGTGGAGAGGTAGTACTTCAGCCTCCAGGGGTCAGCTTATTTTCTACCTATGGGCATGGAAAATAATATCTAAGGGATGTGTCTGTCATATTATTCGAGTTAAGGACTCTATTTCCCAAACTCCCAGTCTTGAATCAGTCCCAGCAGTGAATGAATATTCAGATGTCTTTCCCAAAGATCTTCTAGGAATTCCTCCTGAAAATAAAATAGACTTCGGCATAGACCTTCTTCTAGATACTTAGCCCATATTTATTCTTCCATACAGACTAGCACAAGCAGAACTCAAATAATTAAAAGAGTAGTTGAAGGATCTCCTAGACAAGGGGTTTATCAAACCTAGTGTGTCCCCGTGGGGTGCACCAGTTCTATTCGTTCGAAAGAAAGACGGTTCTCTCAGAATGTGCATAGACTACCGTCAGCTCAATAAGGTCATAGTCAAGAACAAGTATCCACTTCACAGAATCAATGACTTATTTAACCAACTCCAGGGTGCCAGTTATTTCTCTAAGATAGACCTTTGATCAGGCTATCATCATCTCAGAGTCAGAGAATGTGACATTTTAAAAATAGCTTTCCAAACTCAGTATGGTCACTTGGAATTCTTAGTCATGTCCTTTGGTATTACCAATGCCCCAGAGGCCTTCATGGACTTGATGAACCGAGTGTTCAAGCAGTACTTGGCTATGTTCGCCATAGTTTTCATAGATAACATCCTTGTTTACTCCCGCAGTAAGCGTGATTATGCAGAACATCTTAGAACAGTATTACAGACTCTTATAAATCATTGAATGTTCGCCAAATTCCATAAGTGAAAATTTTTGCTAAGGTTAGTAGCCTTTATTGATCATATCGTTTCCAGTGATAGCATTAGAGTTGATCCTCAAAAGACCAAAGCAGTAAAAAACTGACCTCGCCCTGTCTCTCCATCAGATATCAGGAGTTTCTTTGGTTTGGCTGGCTATTACAGATGGTTTGTTAAGGGATTTTCTTAAATTCCATCCCCTATTTCTATATTGACTTAGAAGAAAATCAAGTTTCAGTGGTCATATCCTTGCGAGAAAAGTATTCAGGAGTTGATGACTTGACTCACCTCAACTTCAGTTTTGGCTCTTCCAGATGGTTCAGATGGGTTCAGTTGTGTCCTCATGCAGCATGGTAAGGTTATACCCTATGCCTCCAGGCATCTTAAACCCCATGTGAAGAATTATCCGACTCATGATCTTGAGTTAGCAGCCGTAGTTTTTTCCTTAAAGATTTGGAGGCATTACTTGTATAGGGTGCATGTAGATGTGTTCACATATCACAAAAGCCTTCAGTACATATTATTTCAGAAAGATCTTAACCTCCGTCAAAGAAGGCGATTAGAGCTTTTGAGAAACTATGACATGTGTGTCCTTTACTATCCGGGCAAGGCCAATGTAGTGTCCAACGCTCTCAGTAGAATGTCTATGGGTAATGTTGCTTATGTTGGGGACAGTAAGAAGATGTTAGCTCAGGAATTCCATCATATTTCCCGACTAGGTATTCTCTTAGTCGATTCATAGAAAGGTAGTATATAGGTTCAGAACAGCTCAAAATCATCTCTAGTTTCTGAGGTGAAAGAAAAATAGGATAGAGATTCTAGTATAGTCAAGTTGAAAGAGTCAGTAGAGATCAGAAGGTTGAGTTTTTCTCCCAAGGAGATATAGTGCATTGCATTTTCAGGATCATCTGTGTGTGCCAGGTGTAGATGACTTGAGGCAATGAATTCTTGTAGAAGTACATGGTGCGCGATACTCTATTCATCCAGGGGCCACTAAGATGTACCACGAATTGCGGGAGATCTATTAGTGGAGTGGTATGAAAAGAGATATTGTAAAGTTTGTGGCTAAGTGCTCTACATGTAAGTAGGTTAAGATAGAGCATCAAAAGCCTAGTGAGTCCATGAAAGAGCTTAATATTCCCACTTGGAAGTGGGAAGAAGTGAACATAGACTTTGTGATAGGTTTGCCCCACACTCGTCATCAGCATAATTCAGTTTGCGTTATTATAGACAAGATAACCAAATCAGCTTATTTCATTCCAGTCCATACCTCTTATTCAACCGAGGATTATGCCAAACTCTATATTAGCGAGTTAGCTAGATTAGACGGTGTCCCATTGTCGATTGTTTCAGATAGAGGTACCCAATTCACCTCTTATTTTTTGGAAAGCATTCTAAAAGGGTCTTGGTACCCGAGTTCACCTCATTACAACCTTCCATCCCCAGAGAGATGTTCAAGCAAAAAGGACCATCCAGACTTAAAAGATTTGCTGCAAGCATGTGAAATTAATTTCAAGGGTAGTTGGGATGACCACTTTCCTTTGATTGAGTTTGCATACAACAACAACTATAATTCAAATATTAAGATGGCTCCATTTGAAGCTATCTATGGTAGGAGATACAGATCTCCAATTGGTTGGTTCAAAGTGGGTGAGGCCGCAGTATTAGGGCTTGACTTGGTATTTGATACCTTAGAGAAAGTCCAGTTGATTAGAGAAAGGCTCAAGATAGCTCAGAGCCAACAAAAATCGTACGTAGATGTGCACAGGAAAGATCTCGAGTTTAAGATTGGTGATCATTTTTATTTAAAAATCTCTCCCATGAAGGGAGTGAGGCGGTTCGGCAAGAAGGGAAAGCTTAGTCCCTGATATGTCGGTTCCTTCAAAATTCTCAATCACTTAGGCAAGGTAGCTTATGAGCTCGAATTGCCTTCAGATCTAGCCTCAGTCCATCCAGTGTTTCATGTCTCCTTGCTTAAGAAGTGCATAGGTAACCCAGCAGTTGTTATGCCTATAGAGGGCATAGACATTCAGAACAACCTCTCTTATAAAGAGATTCCAGAGTAAATCCTTGATTACCAGACTCGCCGACTGAGAACAAAGAAGTTCCTCTAGTCAAAGTTCTTTGGAAGAATCAATACATGGAGAGAGCTACTTAGGAAGCATAAGAAGACATGCAGACCAAGTACCCTCACCTTTTCTCCGCAAACTCATACTCAGCCCAAGGTAATAGCTTTCCTTAAAGCCTATTCATTTTCATGTTCAAATTTTAGTTACAACTTAGTATTTAGTTTCATGCTCAGATTTCCATCATAAACTTGGTATCAACTAACATTGAATATTCAATCATGTGTTCATACATCATGGCAGTCATGTATTTGTGTATCAGATATCCATAAACAAGTGAATCAGTACTCCTAGTAATGCATCTATGTATCAGCTCAGTCATGAAATCATGCATCAGATATGCATGCTCAGTATGAATCTCAGTAAATCAGTAATGTCAGTCATATACTCATGTTTTAGTTGTTCATGATCAGTATATACTTCAGCTTATAATCTCTCCCATATTAGTTAGTCTCATTCAAGGATGAATATTCCCAATAAGGAGATATTATAATACCCTACAAAATTTCTAAG
Organism: Capsicum baccatum var. pendulum; assembly: GCA_030864225.1. Taxonomy (NCBI): domain Eukaryota; kingdom Viridiplantae; phylum Streptophyta; class Magnoliopsida; order Solanales; family Solanaceae; genus Capsicum; species Capsicum baccatum. The sequence goes on along the minus strand of CM061561.1, from coordinate 74,010,637 downwards.
CTTAATTCATCCTTTTAGGCTTGTCAAGGTGTCTCAGACTTAGAAAATTCTAGCTAAGTTCCCAGACATAGTTTATTTTTGTCCTACGAAAGTTGGTAATCTCATTTTGTGACCTTAATGTCCCTTAATGGTCCATATTTTTGTTGATTAATGATCAAAGAGGTCTATAGGTGTTCCTAGATAAGTTTCAAATTTTTTCAAACTCGTTTAGACCATGTTTGGTGTCCCAAAATAGTGGACCAACGCGATCTTGGCGCGCCGCATCGCCTATCACGTTGGTTAACATTATTGTAGGGACTGCCAGTAAAAACAACTTAGGCTTGGCACGATCATGGAACAACGCATCGGGTATCGTGTTGATGGAATCGACACGCCACGTCACCAATCGCGTCAATGCCCAGTTTTTAGTCATTAAATTTCCACGTCTTTAAGAGCAAAAGGGTTAATTTCCCACCCCCTATATAAGCCTATAACATGAGATTCAGCTAGGTTTTCACCAAAATATAGTTATTTCTCTCAAATTCTCTCAAGAACAACTCCATGGTTTTCAATTAAAGCTTCTAATCTAGGAGATTCGACCGTTAATCTTTAAGAAACTTCCATCTAAGGTATGTAAAGTGTTGATTTATGGATTCCTTTCACCCATGAAGATCAAGAAACCCTTTCAAAAATATAAATTTTGAATTCCATATTATGAATTGAATCATATCCATGTTTATGTTATTGTATGGTTACCAAGTTGAAATCTTTAATAGTTATAACGAAATTATGTTAGCATGTGGTTAAAATTCTTGTATTTGAAGTGAAAAATATTAACATGATGTATTATTTTAATGTTCATTCCTAAGCCTCATGTTATGCATGCAAGGTGTTTACTAAAGTGCCTAAAAGAATAAGAATTATGATTTATGACTCAATTCCGACCAAATTAATGAATCCATGCTTTACCCTTATGTTAACAATGACCTCCATGTGATTGTTATGCATTGTAATGGTTCGATGGAATGCTCATGAGATTACACTTACAAAATTATAACATGTTTATATGTATTCCTATTCATGTGTAAGCTTATGACATACAAATACTTCATGAAAATCCCCAACGTTTGTGCTATGAATTGTTAACTATGGTTATATGTTCAAGAAGTATCATATATCGTCAGTATCATGCTATCGAGTCCTAGAGGTACTTGTAACCGACAATTTAGCTATATTCATAAAGCTAGTGTCATATTCAGGATAATCTCAGTCATGCCATGATCAGTAGTATTCTCAGTCAGTTTCAGAACTCAGTAGAATTCAGTCAGTTACATGACTCAAGAAAACTTAGTAATCTAATGAACTCAGTCAGTTAACAGAATTCAGTAATATTCCATCAGTTCACGGAACTCCATGAAATCAGTCTAGTTCATCTCAGTATAATTAGTTCAGCGTCTATTCAGTTGGGAGTAGTATTCAGCACCGAGAAAACCCAAGGATGAATGAACACACTGACAGTAGAGGGTATGACCCTTAGAAGCAATCCTTGCATTCCAGAACTATAAATCCAGCATAGGTTGAGACATCAACACTGACAATTGAGGGTTGATGAAGTGGATTAACACTGTTAGTTAAGGGTCTCACTGTTCTCCTTTGGGGATACTGCCAGATGAGGGTCACTCACAGCTTGTCCTTACCAGTGGTGCGGTATTGACACCCTTCCAATTGGGGTTACAGATTGGACCCCAACTCTTTACAAAATAGGGGAATGTCGGTTAGTTAACTACTTCCCACAGGCTCAGTCATAGTCTCAGTAAAAGAACTCAGATAGTTCTTCAGATTCAAGAGTGTTAGATACAGTCACTCAGTTTTGTACGGAACTCAGATAGTTCCATCAGAATTAGGACTATCAGACACAGTCACTCAGTTAACAGTATATCAGTTATACAAAACTCATGTTATTAGTATTCAGACTCAGTAGTCAGTATTGTCACGATCTTATTTTCAGTTACGTATTCATGAATGTCTTCTCATGTTCATGTTATTCAGTCAGTTAGTATTATTTATGCATATGAACCCCATGCATTTAGCCTACCTCACTTTGTATACCAGTACATTCAGACGTATTGATGCATACTTTCTTTTGTGCTATGGTGTTTTATACCATAGGTTCGGACGCTCAAGTTTCCGATCATACTTAGCTTCAGAGTCAACCAGCAGCAGTAAATTGTAGTAAGTTCTCATCATTCGAGAATAGCATGATTATTTCATTATTTCAGTTCAGTTTTCAGTAGACGGGGTTAGTTGGAGATATGTCCCATCAACTCCTTATTCAGACAGTTTAGAGGCTTTCAGAATAGATGTTCAGACTGTAGCATGTTCAGACAGTTATTTTAGCTTTGGTTTTGTTATACCACATTAACAGTTATGTTTTAGTTTTGAACCTTATGGCATTTTATCCCATTATTCCGCATATTTCAGTATCATTATACAGTTATTGCAGCAGGTACCAGTCATGGGTTAGCTAGTGGTCCTTCAAGATTGTTAGCACCGTGTAGCGTCCGGGGTACCAGACTCGGGGCGTTACATTATCATAAATTATTTTTGGGGCATTTTCATACGTAACGACATTTGAGGTCGTTACATAAAATCTTTTTCTTTTGTTAACTCCTTAATTTTGATTTTTCATATGTCATATTAAGACCACAAAACTAAAGGATATTTTGATACATTCTATATATCTTTAGTTTAAAATCACAAAATTCAAAAGTCTTCTTTACTTTCTTAATTCTATGTCAAATGAACACCGAAAATCGAATTAAAAAAATAGCAAATACAACAACAGTTAAAATATTAGTACAGATTAACATGTAATATATAATGGATTACTTATGACATTTGTAGGGGGTGCGGATAACTAGTTTATAAAATAGATTTAGGGGGGGTGCGGATAACTAGTTTATAAATTAGATTTATTATGTATCTAATGAATCTATTCTTTTTTGTACGTGGATATTTCTTAGATTTTGTTTTAATATTTTTTAAGGATTTATTATTTTTGTAAGATGTATCCATTAATTTATTTGGTTTATTATTTTATCCCGTAGTAACTGCAGAGTTACAAATTTCTGTATAATAATTTATTCTATCTGTACTGTAGTATATATCAAATTCTAGATTTTCTATGTCATTTATTATCTTGTGTTGTTCTTCTCGTAGTGAGTTTTTTAAATTATATAAACTATCACATGTACTTTTTTCTGAATTTTCTAAGGTTTTTTCTATCCATATTAACTTTTCTATTAGATTTTTCATTATTTTTCTAATTCAGTTTCTATAATTAATTTCATTATTTAGATTATCTTGGTTTTCTCTAGTTTTTCTAATATATTCTAACATCCTTGATCTGAATAATATCCTTCTTGGTAAATTTCTTCGTATATCCGTTCTAGCGAATTTATGGTGTCAATTTCGTAGTCTATTACTTTTTCTAATATTATTTTCTTAATATCTATAATTTCTATATCTTTAAGTATATATAAGATTAAAACTTTAAGATAGTCTAAATGGTCTATTTTCTAAAATTGATATTTTATAGTTCCTTGTTTTAGCCTTAGTAGTTTTTGCATATTTTTATTAAGAGATTTATTTTTATTTTTCATGTATTCGTTTATATTTGTTTTCATCCGTTTTTCTAGTAACTGTATATTTCGCATATCTTTTTCTAAAAATTCTACGTAATTTATCATGAGAAGTATTTATAAGAGTAGTTAGGTAGGCATGGTATATAATTTACTCTAGCCATATAATATTCACCAAATGATTTTTCTAATATAATTTTTCTTATATCTGCTACTTTTATATCTCTAAGTGCATACAAAATAAGTATCTTAAATTTATCTACCATCACATCAGATAAATTATCATTCATTTTCATAAAATTGTTTTTTCAAAATATTCCCTTCAACCATGTACATAACAAAATATGGTCATCTTAGATCACTATATACTAGATTATTCTTAAATAACATGTTCTTCGGTCACTATTATCATGGTAATTCGGATACTTTTTCCCTTAAACAGCGCCTCGACTCTGGTTACTCCCCGACACGGCTTCTTGCCTCATTGGTTTCACCTTTAGGATGGCATAGTTCTTAGGGATTTTTCTCCGTTTCCACTTTGCTAATAAACTTCTTAACATATTATTCTTCGAATAATTCTACTATAAAGTAACTAATATGAATTTATTTTAACACATCATGATTGTTGGGAACTATGAATTTAGCTATTCATAATCATAAATAGATATACCTGTTCTGGTAGCTTTGATATTTCTGAGGTTTGTTTCTCCATAGCTTTTTCCATTGAAGTATGTATGTAATTAACTAGGCAAAATATTTGTTACGGAATAGAGAGAGTTTTTGCTTTGTCGTAAGAAGACTTGCCCTTGCAATGTCTTCTGCTTTATTTATTTATAAAATGAAAGAAAGGATCTTTACATTTGTGTACACGTTTTTTTAATGTTTGCTAAATGCTAAAAAAGAACAAAAAGGTCAAAAAGCATATAAGGCTAAAAAGTTACCTAGGTCCTAAAAAGTCTACAAAATACAAACTACATTTAATGCTCAATAATGCTACCCTCTTATCTTTTACGTAAGTACTTTAAATTTATACAAATTTATACAATAAGATTAAATATCTTGATATCTTGTCTCTGTTGATTTTGTCGTATCTACCATATTTCTATTATTGCTTCTCATCTTATCTTCACCTGTCATCTCGTCTTCTTGATTTTTATTCTAGATGTACTTCTGGAATAATATTATCTTCTCCATTACACCTCGAACATTGGTGATTTGGATATTTATGTCCAATTATTTTACAGTATCTTGTTAGTAGTCCGTCAGAAATAAATCATTTTTAATAGCTCATGCAGTAGATTGTTTCTCTGGGTTGAGTAGTGTCATTATCCATTGTCTTACATCCTCCATATCTGTTGGTCGTAGCTCTTTTGAATTTGAGTAAATCATTTGGTGATCCCTCGAGTAGTAGCTCCATATTGGGTTTCCGTTAGTATAATTATTTGCTAGTTCTTGTATAATCGTAGCTAGTCCAATAAGTCTTTTATTTGCATAGAACTCTGGTATCTCGATTCTAGGTATCTCTGGTTGCTGCGCAATATCTTCTGGTATAATCATATCTCTAGTTAATCCTATCTTTACGACTTGTATAACTGGTTTTATCTCGTCATATAATATCTCTACGGATGCAGTATATCACTTTATATAAAATAGAGTGCCTTTCGTTATTCTTTTATAGATAGTGAATATCTTGTATAACTCTTCCATGGCTGTCAATTCTTCTCCTTCTTGGGTGTATATGGTGTTTAGCAGTCCGTAGTTAAAACAGGATTTTACTAGGCCTGAGTTAGTTTTCAGTAGTGCGATTAGCTTGTTATATCCTTGTAATTTTTGGGTTATGTAGTTGGTGTTTGGTTCGTTGATGTTCGTAGCTCTGGGGTTATGTTTTAGAAAGGTTTGTACTCTATAGATGTTTTCTATATATTTCTGGGTTGTATAATTGTAAACTTTTTTGTCTTGGTTTAGGCTATCTCGGAATGTGGTAACTTGTGGGGGTATGAATAAGTGGTCTTTTTGTATTTTTGGTGTAAATGGTTTTTCAAATATTTTATTCATGTTTGTGTTTTAAGTATTCTTTTTCATTTATTTTCCCTGTTATGTAATATTGGTTCTAATTATTTATTGAATTTGTTTCATAACTTGTTCTTTTTTATGAGCTTGATGATTCTGGTTTTTCATTAGCTATTCTTTTTGTTGTACTTATTCTGTCATTTACTATTTCTAAATTTTCTTCTATATCTATATCTCTATAGCTATAATCATTATAATCTATTGTTTTTACAATTTGTTCGAATGGGCTTTCTATTCGTATCTTGTTAATCTTATTTTTTCCTGTTATTTTATGTTTTGTTGTTAATACATATAAATTTTTACATCTTGCTGTAAATATTTTACTTTCTGGAGTTAATTCTATTCCTGATATCTTCCAATATAATACTAGTGATTTATCTATATTTCTATCTGTTACCGCTACTGGATAATTTGAACTTATTATAAATTTAAATTTTGGTATATTAAATTTCCTTTTACGGCAGTTATTATGCTTTATTCTATAGGTTTTATTATTCTATCATCTGCTAGATATAATTCTATCGGTGTATCTATTCCTTCTCTAAAACGTGCTTTTATTAATATTTCAGTACCTCCAAGGTGTACATATTTTATTGGATCTCCTTTACTTTTTATATCATTTATCTCTTTATTAATTATTCTTTTTGTTACTAGTGGTATACTAGCTTTACCTTTTGCATATCTGCAGTCTATTACATGTTTTTTTTGGCATACTACATAATATTCATCTTTTTTCCTAGTAAAAATATTTTTTATCGTTGGTATTTTAAATATTTTTTCTACACTTAAATCTAATTCTTTTCCTTTTATTTCATCAAATATATTACTGTCAAATATTATTTTTTGTTCCGTTCCTTCGTCATTTAAATATTCTTCCTTTGTTATTATTTTTATATCTTCTTCAGTCATTTGATTCATCTATTTCACTATCTATTTCAGTATCTATTTCATTTTCTGATATCTCATATATACTATCCTCACTTTCTAATTCATAATCTATATAATCTATCTGCATATATTCTGTATTATCTATTTTATTTCTGATATTTGTTTATTTTTGGGATTTTTAGGTAATTTACAATCTCTAGCTAAATGTCCTAACTTTCCACAATTATAAAAAAGTACATTCTTTTATAGATTTCTTCTTTCTATATGGTCTTTTATTTTTATAATTTTTTACATAATATCTTTTTCTTGGTTTCTTGTATTTATATTTTGATTTTTTATATTTTTTATATTTCTTATGTCTTTTTCTTTTCTTATAATATCTTTCTTCACATCCAAATTGAGGTGCTATTTTATTTTTGCAACATGCTAAATTTCTTATTAATGTTTTTTCCATTTTTATTTCATCTCTATATTTTTACATAAGTTTCTATACCATTGTTGTAAAAATTTTATTCTTGCTCCTAACGTATCTACTATTTTGCTTCTTCCCAACTTTTTATTATCTTTGAACTAAATGGTTCAGGTAATTTATTAAAATATAATTTTCTTATTTCCTTACTTTCTTCTATACTATATGCTCCTTTATAATAATATTCTTTAAATGCGCAAGTATATTCGTCTATATAACACATATTACATATTGTTAATTTTAACATTAAATTTATATTTGTATCTTTTTCTTCATCTTGTTTTTCTTCTATTGTTGTCATACTACCAAATTCATCTTTTATAGTTGTTTCATATTTTTTCAATAATTCTATAGGTGTTAGTTTAGCTGTTGTTGATGATGTTCCTTCCATAGGTTTATTAGTTCTTAATACTTTCTTACTATTTTCAGTTAAATTTGAAAACCATAGTTTTACTGATCCTATTAATGTTCTTTCTATATATTCCGGTGCATCTGTTATGTTTATATTATTATCTAATAATTGTTTTGTCATATATCCTATCCATAATTGTATTCTTTTTTCTGTATCTATTACACAGTTTAGGTCTAAAAAGTTATAATTTTTATTAACTATTTGTTTTGGTGTCCATTTGTCATATTCATTATATTTTTTAAATTTATTTTTATAATATATAGGTTTTCTTATTTCTGTTGTTTTTGGTATTATGTTGTCATCTTCTTTTTTATCAAGAGTATTTATTTCTGTGTTGGTAAAAAAGAAGATGACAATATAATACCTAAAACAATAGAAATAAGAAAACCCATATATTATAAAAGTAAATTTAAAAGATATAATGAATATGACAAATGGACACCAAAACAGATAGTTAATAAAAATTATAACTTTTTAGATCTAGACTGTGTAATAGATACAGAAAAAACAATACAATTATGGATAGGATATATGACAAAACAATTATTAGATAATAATATAAACATAACATATGCACCAGAATATATAGAAAGAACATTAATAGGATCAGTAAAACTATGATTTTCAAACTTAACTGAAAATAGTAAGAAAGTATTAAGAGCTAATAAACCTATGGAAGGAACATCATCAACAACAACTAAACTAACACCTATAGAATTATTAAAAAAATATGAAACAACTATAAAAGATAAATTTGGTAGTATGACAACAATAGAAGAAGAACAAGATGAAGAAAAAGATACAAATAGGAATTTAATGTTAAAATTAACAATATGTAATATGTGTTATATAGACGAATATACTTGCGCATTTAAAGAATATTATTATAAAGGAGCATATAGTATAGAAGAAAGTAAAGAAATAAGAAAATTATATTTTAATAAATTACCCGAACCATTTAGTTCAAAGATAATAAAAAGTTGGGAAGAAGCAAAAATAGTAGATACGTTAGGAGCAAGAATAAAATTTTTACAACAATGGTATAGAAACTTATGTAAAAATATAGAGAAGAATTAAAAATGGAAAAAACATTAATAAGAAATTTAGCATGTTGCAAAAATAAAATAGCACCCCAATTTGGATGTGAAGAAAGATCTAATAAGAAAAGAAAAAGACATAAGAAATATAAGAAATATAAAAAATCAAAATATAAATACAAGAAATCAAGAAAAGATATTATGTAAAAAATTATAAAAATAAAAGACCATATACAAAGAAGAAATCTATAAAAGAATGTACTTGTTATAATTGTGGAAAGTTAGGACATTTAGCTAGAGATTGTAAATTACCTAAAAATCCCAAAAATAAACAAATATCAGAAATAAAATAGATAATACAGAATATATGCAGATAGATTATATAGATTATGAATTAGAAAGTGAGGATAGTATATATGAGATATCAGAAAACGAAATAGATACTGAAATAGATAGTGAAATAGATGAATCAAATGACTGAAGAAGATATAAAAATAATAACAAAGGAAGAATATTTAAATGACGAAGGAACGGAACAAAAAATAATATTTGACAGTAATATATTTGATGAAATAAAAGGAAAAGAATTAGATTTAAGTATAGAAAAAATATTTAAAATACCAACAATAAAAAATATTTTTACTAGGAAAAAAGATGAATATTATGTAGTATGCCAAAAAGAACATATAATAAACTACAGATATGCAAAAGGTAAAGCTAGTATACCACTAGTAACAAAAAGAATAATTAATAAAGAGATAAATGATATAAAAAGAAAAGGAGATCCAATAAAATATGTACACCTTGGAGGTACTGAAATATTAATAAAAACATGTTTTAGAGAAGGAATAGATACACTGATAGAATTATATCTAGCAGATGATAGAATAATAAAACCTATAGAATAAAGCATAATAACTGCCGTAAAAGGAAATTTAATATACCAAAAATTTTAATTTATAATAAATGCAAATTATTCAGTAGCGGTAACAGATAGAAATATAGATAAATCACTAGTATTATATTGGAAGATATCAGGAATAGAATTAACCCCAGGAAGTAAAATATTTATAGCAAGATGCAAAAATTTATATGTATTAACAACAAAACATAAAATAACAGGAAAAAATAAGATTAACAAGATACAAATAGAAAGCACATTCGAACAAATTGTAAAAACAATAGATTATAATGATTATAGCTATAGAGATATAGATATAGAAGAAAATTTAGAAATAGTAAATGATAGAATAAGTACAACAAAAAGAATAGCTAATGAAAAACCAGAATCATCAAGCTCATAAAAAAGAACAAGTTATGAAACAAATTCGATAAATAATTTAAACCAATATTACATAACAGGAAAAATAAATGAAAAAGAATACTTAATACTCTTAAATACAGGACAAGAAGAAAATCATATAGCAAAATATCTAGTAAAAAATGAAGAAATAAAAACCGATAATGATATGTGCCCAGATCTACCAAGAAGCTTAATAAATAACAAAACATAGCAGAAAAAGAAATAATAATAGGAGTTAGAAAAATAAAAATAGAATTTGAAGTAAAAGAAGAAATGCAAAAAGCAGATATAATATTAGGAATAAAATGGTTAGAACAAGTAAAACCATATAATATAGAACACACACAATTAACCTTAACATATAATAGAGAGAAATTATTCTTAAAAAGAGCCTTAACATAAAAATGAAAATATAAGTATTAATGAAGATAGTAGTGGAAGGATATTACAGTAGATATTATACGCCTATGATAGATACAAGAGCAGAAGCTAATTTATGTAGACATAATTGCTTACCAGAAAGTAAATGGGATAAACTAAAAACACCAATAATAGTTAAAGGATATAATAATGAAGGAAGTTTAATTACTTATAAAGCTAGGAATGTAAAAGCACAAATATGGGATAAGGTATTAACAATAGAAGAAATTTATAATTATGAACTAACGTCAAAAGATATACTTTTAGGAATGCCATTTTTAGATAAACTATACCCACATATAATAACTAGAAACGACTGGTGGTTTACAACACCATGCAAACAAAAAGTAAGAGCAAAAAGAGTTAATAATAAAATAAGAAAGAAAACTTATTGGATAAGAGGAAGTGAAAAAATTACACAAAAGTTAGAAAATATAAAAAATACTGAAGATACAATAGAACTAGTAGTATTTTTGATTAATAAAACAGAAATAACTATATTTTCAATAAATAAGATAGAAATAGTTAAGAAAAAATTAGAACAATTATATAGGGAAGATCCATTAAAAGGATGGAAAAAACATAAAACTACTATAAAAATTGAATTAATAGATAAAAATAGTATAATAACCCAAAAACCATTAACCTATAATTTTGACGATTTAAAAGAATTTAAAATGCATATAGATGAATTATTAGAAAAACAATATATACAAAAAAGTAATAGTAAATATAATAGTCCAGCATTTATAGTAAATAAACATAGTGAACAAAAAAGAGGAAAAAGTAGGATGGTTATTGATTATAGAAATTTAAATGCAAAAACTATAACATATAATTATCCAATACCAAATAAGATATTAAAAATAAGGCAAATACAAGGATATAATTATTTTAGCAAATTTGATTGTAAATCAGGATTTTACCATCTAAAGTTAGAAGAAGAATCTAAAGAATTAACCGCATTTACAGTACCACAAGGATTTTATGAATGGAATTTATTACCATTTGGATATAAAAATACACTAGGTAGATATCAACATTTTATGGATAATTATTTTAAACAATTACCTAATTGTATAGTATACATAGATGATATATTATTATATACAAAAATTAAAGAAGAACATATAAAATTATTGGAACAATTTACAGACATAGTAGAAAAATCGGGAATAAGTCTAAGCGAAAAGAAAACTGAAATTATGAAAAACCAGATAGAATTTTTAGGAATACAAATAGATAAAAGTGGAGTAAAAATGCAACAACATATAGTACAAAAAATAATAGCTTCAAAAGAAGAATTAGATACAAAAAAGAAATTACAATCATTTTTAGGATTAGTAAATCAAGTAAGAGAATATATTCCAAAATTAGCAGAAAACTTAAAACCACTACAGAAAAAATTAAAAAAGGATATAGAATATAACTATAATGAAGAAGATAAAAAACAAGTTCAAAAAATAAAATCACTTTGTAAAGAATTACCGAAATTACAATTTCCAGATGAGAATAGAAAATTTATATACTTAGTAGAAGCAGATGCTAGTGAATATAGTTATGGAGGAGTACTTAAATATCGATATAAAGCAGAAAAAATAGAACACCATTGTAGATACTACTCAGGTACGTTCAATGAGACAGAAATAAAATGGGAAATAAATAGGAAAGAATTATGTTCATTATATAAATGTTTGTTAGCGTTTGAGCCATATATTGTATATAACAAATTTATTGTGCGAACAAATAATACACAGGTACGCTGGTGGCTAACAAAGAAAATACAAAACTCAGTTACAACGAAAGAGATTCGGAAACTAGTTTTAAATATATTAAATTTCACATTTATAATAGAAGTGATCAGTACTAAAAAAAAATGTTATTGCAGATTAAATATCAAGACAAAGCTACACAGACTGAAAATATAGAAGAAGATACTCTAGAAAAAATACTCAACACCCTAACTACGCTTTCATTGAAAGTGGACAGTATGGGTACTGAGATAGAAAAGCTAAAGACTAATGAAGATAAACTGAAGTCTATAGCTATGAATCAGCTAACTCAGCAGTGTGCAGAGCTATGTCGATCGGAAGACAATAAAATTCCAGAGCTAGAAGGAGACGTTGGGACACTCCATAAAACCCATAACATTTGTCAATCTACTTCTGCAGGTACAAGCAAAGGAGTTAGTCGACCAAGATACCAAAACACGAACATGAATAAAATATTTGATAAACCATTTACACAAAAAATACAAAAAGACCACTTATTCATACCCCCACAAGTTACCACATACCGAGATAGCCTAAATCAAGACAAAAAAGTTTATAATTACAAAGCCCAGAAATATATAGAAAACATCTATAGAGTACAAACCTTTCTAAACCATAACCCAAGAGCTACAAACATCAAAGAACCAAACACCAACTATATAACCCAAAAATTACAAGGATATAACAAGCTAATCGCACTACTGAAAACTAACTCAGGCCTAGTAAAATCCTGTTTTAACTACGGACTGCTAAACACCATATACACCCAAGAAGGAGAAGAATTGACAGCCATGGAAGAGTTATACAAGATATTCACTATCTATAAAAGAATAACGAAAGGCACTCTATTTTATATAAAGTGATATACTGCATCCGCAGAGATATTATATGACGAGATAAAACCAGTTATACAAGTCGTAAAGATAGGATTAACTAGAGATATGATTATACCAGAAGATATTGCGCAGCAACCAGAGATATCTAGAATCGAGATACCAGAGTTCTATGCAAATAAAAGACTTATTGGACTAGCTACGATTATACAAGAACTAGCAAATAATTATACTAACGGAAACCCAATATGGAGCTACTACTCGAGGGATCACCAAATGATTTACTCAAATTCAAAAGAGCTACGACCAACAGATATGGAGGATGTAAGACAATGGATAATAACACTACTCAACCCAGAGAAACAATCTACTGCACGAGCTATTAAAAAAGGATTTATTTCTGACGGACTACTAACAAGATACTGTAAAATAATTGGACATAAATATCCAGATCACCAATGTTTGAGGTGTAATGGAGAAGATAATATTATAACAGAAGTGCATCTAGAATAAAAATCGAGAAGACGAGATGACAACTGGAAGATAAGATGAGAAGCAATAATAGAAATATGCAGATACGACAAAATCAACGGAGACAAGATATCAAGATATTTGATCTTATTGTATAAATTTGTATAAATTTTAAGTACTTACGTAAAAGATAAGAGGGTAGCATTATTGAGCATTAAATGTAGTTTGTATTTTGTAGACTTTTTAGGACCTAGGTAACTTTTTAGCCTTATAGGCTTTTTGACCTTTTTGTTCTTTTTTAGCATTTAACAAACATTAAAAAAACGTGTACACAAATGTAAAGATCCTTTCTTTCGTTTTATAAATAAAGAAAGCAGAAGACATTGCAAGGGCAAGTCTTCTTACGATAAAGCAAAAACTCTCTCCATTCCGTAACAAATATTTTGCCTAGTTAATTACATACATACTTCAATGGAAAAAGCTATGGAGAAACAAACCTCAGAAATATCAAAGCTACCAGAACAGGTATATCTATTTATGATTATGAATAGCTAAATTCATAGTTCCCAACAATCATGATGTGATAAAATAAATTCATATTAGTTACTTTATAGTAGAATTATTCGAAGAATAATATGTTAAGAAGTTTATTAGCAAAGTGGAAACGAAGAAAAATCCCTAAGAACTATGTCATCCTAAAGGTGAAACCAATGAGGCAAGAAGCCGTGTCGGGGAGTAACCAGAGTCGAGGCGTTGTTTAAGGGAAAAAGTATCCGAATTACCATGCTAATAGTGACCGAAGAACATGTTATTTAAGAATAATCTAGTATATAGTGATCTAAGATGACCATATTTTGTTATGTACATGGTTGAAGGGAATATTTTGAAAAAGCAATTTTATGAAAATGAATGATAATTTATCTGATGTGATGGTAGATAAATTTAAGATACTTATTTTGTATGCACTTAGAGATATAAAAGTAGCAGATATAAGAAAAATCATTTGGTGAATATTACATGGCTAGAGTAAATTATATACCATGCCTATCTAACTACTCTTATAAATACTTATCATGATAAATTACGTAGAATTTTTAGAAAAAGATATGCGAAATATACAGTTACTAGAAAAACGGATGAAAACAAATATAGACAAATACATGGAAAATAAAAATAAATCTCTTAATAAAAATATGCAAAAACTACTAAGGCTAAAACAAGGAACTATAAAATATCAATTTTAGAAAATAGACCATTTAGACTATCTTAAAGTTTTAATCTTATATATACTTAAAGATATAGAAATTATAGATATTAAGAAAATAATATTAGAAAAAGTAATAGACTACGAAATTGACACCATAAATTCGCTAGAACGGATATACGAAGAAATTTACCTAGAAGGATATTATTCAGATCAAGGATGTTAGAATATATTAGAAAAACTAGAGAAAACCAAGATAATCTAAATAATGAAATTAATTATAGAAACCGAATTAGAAAAATAATGGAAAATCTAAAAGAAAAGTTAATATGGATAGAAAAAACCTTAGAAAATTCAGAAAAAAGTACATGTGATAGTTTATATAATTTAAAAAACTCACTACGAGAAGAACAACACAAGATAATAAATGACATAGAAAATCTAGAATTTGATATATACTACAGTACAGATAGAATAAATTATTATACAGAAATTTGTAACTCTGCAGTTACTACGGGATAAAATAATAAACCAAATAAATTAATGGATACATCTTACAAAAAGAATAAATCATTAAAAAATATTAAAGCAAAATCTAAGAAATATCCACGCACAAAAAAGAATAGATTCATTAGATACATAATAAATCTAATTTATAAACTAGTTATCCGCACCCCCCTAAATCTATTTTATAAACTAGTTATCCGCACCCCCCAAGACAAAAAAGTTTACAATTATACAGCCCAGAAATATATAGAAAACATCTATAGAGTACAAACGTTTTTAAACCATAACCCCAGAGCTACAAACATCAACGAACCAAACACCAACTACATAACCCAAAAATTACAAGGATATAACAAACTAATCGCACTACCCAAAACTAACCCAGGCATTAGAGCATTTCTTAAACTCTCTTTTATGTCTTCTGTTGATAGTCTTATAGTTCAAGCCAAATTCCTATAGGTAAATCATCTTTCTGAAAAGATTTTCATTGATAATTCTGTCTAGTTCCTCTTTTAGGTGATTATACACGTACAAAGAAAATATATAACATGTCAGATTTGAAAAATATATCAATATTTTTTCATACTTCCAGCATATATTATCACTACATTTACCCATATACTAAAACTGAAGGGAGAACATGATTAACTTACACTCTTATGGTCCACAGGAGAACAAGAAGCAATCACCATATCTTTTTATATTAGGAGATTAAATATTTTAGCGTCTAAAAAGATGAGCAAGAGATGAAACAAATATACAACCAATATATCCACCAAACATTATATATGATAAGAGATGACATCAGTAATAATATAAAAATGTGATGTGCAAAACTTTTCTAATAATGTTCAAGTACTCACTTTGTGGAGTGGTATACTATAAAAAATTAAATTGACATGTCAAAATCAGTGTGGCTCGATCATATCCAACTTAGTAGGCCGTTTGAACAAACTTTCAATTTTAAAAGAAGATATTTATAAATCAATCATAGAAAAAAATAAACACAAAGAGAGATATTCTACTACAATTTAAAATATGCCAAAAAACTTTTAAGGACAAAGAATTGTTATTCATTCACCTGGAGAAACCAAAACCAATTGATAGAGAATATATGTGACAAAGAATTGTTATTCATTCACCTGGAGAAACCAAAACCAATTGATAGAGAATATATGTGAGGTCCTAGATACAAAATATATGAAAAATAGTAAAATTAGAGAGAGATAAGGATAGACAGAGTGAGCAAGAGTGGTAGTACCAAGCTTCACTCCATGAATTTCCATTGTTCATGCTTCATAGCTTTTAGCCTCCATTATTATTTGATAGAAAAATCCTAAAAGTGAGGCGTGAAAGACGACATGAGACAAAATTCAATGATATCAAAGAGACTAGAAGTTAATTGCAACACGCACAACAAAACATCTACGTGTGTCTCCAAAAGAGAATAAAATCGCTGCAATTTGAAATGCCCCCTGAAGGCTCACACTGGCACTTGAGTGTCTGCAAAATCTAACTCTGCTCTTTGTACATAACTTATGCAGTAATAAATTTCACTTTTAGTCAAGCAGTCCAGCCACTCTTTAAAAAGTTAATAAACTACGTATCAAGTTAAAAATGACATAATAGTAATAATAATAATTGGCTAATCAAAGATATTATTCAAATCAATTCAGAGAATTAATACTAAACTAAATGTTAATTTAAAGACATACCTGAATGAATAAATATTTTTTACCTCATATGTGAAATTGATAATTGATGTGTGGCAATGCCAATCATCACCTGAGTCCTGTCAAACTGAAACTTCTGATTTTATCCTTTTTTTTGAAGGGCCGGGGGACTGAACCTTTCTAGTTTTGATCAAATTGATCATCTTACTTGCTACTGAAAAAACACCAAAAAATAAATTACTATATTTTTCATTTTAGTAAGTAAACTTTTTTCAGTAGAAACAACATGATAAAAAGTTGAGAGGTAAAAAAGAATATAGTTATATATACTATGTTGCCAAAATTAACAATTTTCCTATTTATTTTAATAAAGTTAATAAAATTACAATATTTTTTACTCCAAATAAGTTCCCAACCCCAACTGTCACTCAGTTGTCACCAAAGCATCAAAATATTTTAGCTACATTCTGACACTGATATTTAAAAGTAGTGCATAGATTTCTTATTTTCTACATCGATTCAAATACATGATGTTCTTATCACCGATTAATTGTAATGCTTGTTGACACCAACTTTCATGGAAACAATCCAACAAGCATTTCTATATGCTAGAATCAAAAACTAATTTCGAAAGAAAAGTTAATATCGACCAACCTGATAATAAATATAAAAACTGATCATAGCTTTTCTCTCTGTCAAGTCTTGAAAACAGATGAAGTTTGAACCATTCTCGTGTTAACTGAAGACCTCTAATAATTCATTGGTCCTATCTAAAAAAGCGTGAGTAATGTTTTGTCATGTGTTGAACTATACTAATTTTTAAATGGTTAGTGTGTTTAGTTTAACTTAAATTCAAAACTATCTCACTACCTATTCTCTTATCTGTTTGAATTAAAACTTATCACTCTATTGACAGATTAAGGTAAAAAGTTCAATTAGAAACAATAAATGGAAAAAAAGATGGATAAACTTAAATGCAGCTGGCAAAATAGATTTTGGGCCTAACTTACACCACCAAAAGCTAACTTAAATGGTAGAGGATTTCTCAAGTCATATATAGCCTCAGATACTCATCCTTCACTGATTGGAGATTCATTTCATTTATCATTCTCTCAGGCTCAGATCTGAAATTTCTTTATTCGAAGTTCCACAATCCAGTCTAGTGTGTTTACATTCATGGACCGACTCCCAACTTTCCGAGTCTTTGGTGATACAAGAATAAAGCTCTAAACCAAAAATTAAGCACTAAAGAAATGAGATGAAGAAGAAATAATGACACTAGCAGTAAAACTACACACTGATCCAACACAAACACAGAAGAAATTACATAAAAAGGAAAAATAGATAGTAAGACAAAACAATTACAATACCTAAGGAACTAAGTTAAACACCAAAATTCACTTAAGCTTGAAATTGGAACACCACACTCTTAGTTTGACACAAAAGGGACTCAAGCCACTTCAAGAACCAACCTTTTTAAGCCAAATTGTCAACTCAAGTGAATCCGCTCTCAAAGAGAGAAGAAATCTTCAATATTCATCAAAAGCTACTGAAAAGTAAAGGCTAATTATCTATTTATAGTTATTACAAGTAAAGACTAAAATATCCTTAATGAAGGGAGCTCCTATGGAGTGTAAAAGAAGGGCATCAAAAGACAACAATGCCCTTAATGAGCTTGAAGGGAAGGCATATCTTGAGTGTAGGTTCTTAGATTGTAAAGGCAACAATGCCCTTAATGGGATGGAACAAGAGGCAACTTTGGAGTGCATGGTCTATACTTTTCTTTTCAACTTGTGCAATGCCTTGAAATCAAATACCTTTCCTCACTTGGTAACTCGAGCTTGGATCTCCATTAAAAGACCTTTTCCTCCTTGTACTTTTCATACTCGTATCATCCTCTCCATCTTGAAAGAAATTTGACCTCAAATTCACACCTTGCAAAATTAAAGAGAGGGAAAACAAGCACACAATCCTCATGGTATGAGGGTTATCATGAGTACCACAAATATCATCAAGCCAAGATTGTTCATACTTGAACTATATCCGTGGGTCTTTTGTGTGTGACATGAAAAGCTTAGCATGAATGGAACAAAGGAAGTGACTATGACAAGTATCAAGAGATAAGGAAACTACAATGATCTTAATGGCTCCACTACACCCAAAAGGTAAGATTACCTTTATCTTAGAAACCATAAGATACTTTTATTTCATTACCTCTATAAAGGATCTCATCAAATATGGTGCGACATTTGGTATTAAGGTCCACCATACCCACATATTATTATTATTCAAAAAAGAAAACCAGCCGTTAAACTTCCTACCTCTACATAATACAGATTCAAAATTAACATGGTTATCAGCTTAGGTAAAGAAGTAGTATAGGAAGGAATCAAGTATGAAGACATCACTCAAGGTGGTATCATATATAAGAAGTTCACTTGGTTCAAAAGATATAGCACATAAGGCACACAAGGATAGAATTAAAACAATTAAACACATATGACTTCTTCCTGCCAAGTGAACCATATACTTGTCATCCACAAGTTGTCGTTCATATAGCTTAAGTATAAGTGTGTCAAACATGGATGCAAGTATATAAGCAATACCACCAAAGAGGCAGTAACACATTTTTTTTAGGGTCCACATGTATGAAACCACCTTTGAGAAAGGGATTCCAAATCAAAACCAAGTCACCAAGCAGGGCACTGGGATCAAATTGGAGAAGTAGCCAAAGACCTAAGTCGATGCTATTCTTTCCTTCCCCTAGAGTGCCATTCCCGCAATAACACACGATATTTGCTTTTAAGAAGAGATTAACATGGACGAATAAAAGATTGTGGTCTAAAAGTCCTCTTTCAAGAACAAACAATCCATTATTTACAAATTTTACATACACATGATCACTATGAAAAGGGCTAATAGCAGGACTTTCATCACATAAGTTCAAAGGATCATGTCCATTATCATAATTAACATTACAAGCATCAACACTAACTTAAAAAGTTTTCTATTACACCATTCACATGATCAACTAGTGAACTATATTTAAAAGCAAATTGATCATCATACACATCTCAAGTACTACCAAGGAAAGAGGCATTCACTTCTACACTAAGCAAACCTGAAACTACTTTGCATTGGCTACTACTAGCCACTTCACAACCTTTTAAGGTTATAGAAGTGTAGACTGTAGCAATTTTACCTCAGTATATACCATGGAAATCCATTGGCTTGGAACTCTCGGTCACGGATTCCATTAACTCATCAACCACGTGTTTGTGTGGGACTACTTTTGGATCCTTCTTTGATAGCTTACAACCTTGAACCTGCACATAAGAAGAATCAATGCTAGGCAAAGTGCTAATATTCGGGTTAGTGAGTAATAGGGTTCCTTTGTGGGCAATTCCCATAATCAACTATTTCTTTCCCTTTCCAACTTCACTACCCACGAGTTTTCTTTTTCTTTCTCTCTTTTCTTCATATTCTTCTTGTACCTCACCATCAATTTTCTCTCCTTTTTGAGGCTCGGCATCATTCTCCTTGGATTATAACTTTTCCATTTCTTCTACTTGGGTAGGGTGATTTAGGTTTAGTGGAGCTTGGAGAGGAGGCATTGGATTTGGTTTGTGATGGATTTTGATTTATGGAATTGGATTTTGTGGAGGTTTTTATGGACATAGTCTATCAAAACCCGCATTCATTCTAGTCATGTCTCTCTTCAATGATCCCAAATCACCCTTCATTGAAACTACAACCTCTTTCATTGTTCCCATTTCCAAATCCAACCTTTCAAAACCCACATTTATTCTACCCGTGTCTTGCGACAAGGCTTCAAGATGAGCCAATATAACATAAGTGGTATTGTTGTCCATGAATTGGGTGGTTGATACTTCAGGTTCCATAGCTATAGTACCTAAAAACAAAGAACAAACCTATAAAATGAACAAACAAGTTAGTTTAAATAGCCTCACCAACTCTCAATCTCAGTTTACCTCACACTTGGTTTCACAAGTGTTGACAATTCAGCTTATAATTCGTGAGTGATTGAGGGATGAGTCTACTTTTGCCCAGAATAGATTTTTGTTTGAGGTGACTCAAAGAAAAATTTCTTTCGAACTTGAACAAACAGGGTACAACAAATCACAAAATAAAAAAAGCACACAAAGAACGATAACATAAAAAAAGGACTTTAGACTAATTATCAACCTAGTAGATAGTTATTAGTTTGCTAATTATTGATAAAACCAATAAAATTAAAACTAGAAACAACAAATTGAAACTAAGACATCCAAGTTTGAGAAAAATTTGTTTGTCCACAAATGATGAAATGGCACCTTGTGATTGGATGTTAACTTTAAGAAAATAATTTTTTCTTCAACTTTATGTCTCGGCCTAAAACTCCAAACAAGAGAAAGAGTAACGATTTTGAGGGGGTGGGGGGATTCCAAGTTTTAGAGCCCTTTCAAGCTTCAAAATGGATTCGAAATGAGTTGGTCCACCCTTTGTACTTTCAATTGTAATTTAAATATTCCCTTTGTCTCTTATTTTTATGGATGACTTGAATATTCTTGGAATATTCTTTTGTAAAAACAACCTTTTCACTCTCTTTCTTCCTTTTTGTAGATCAAACACTCCTTTTGAATATTCTTCTTCAACAATCTATAAAGATGATGAAGAAGAACATGATTATCCAAGAGTTTGCCAAGTTTGACCACAAGGCAAATGAACCCCAAATTTAAATTTTCCTTTAGATCTAGGTTTCCTTTGCCAAGCCAAGAGCAATCAACACAAAATCAACAAGAAAACGTGACAACCACCATACACCATATGGATCCACCTTTAGAAAAGCTTTAAACTCAAGCTACAATGGTGGAATGCTAAAAAACAATTGGATCTTGCTTAAAACTTAGATCTAGACTCTTTTACTGGTAGTGGGGAAGGTTATAGCACTAGAAACTATCAAAACAAATAAAAACTACGTAGATCTATGTTGTAAGATTCGATCTACCACTTAAACGCAAGACTCAAGACTTTTTTTTGTGATTTTTTTGGACTTTGACTCTTTTTTGTGGAGATTTTTTTAAGGTAACAACAATCCATGACTTAGAGTTGTGGAAACAACTATAATACATGGCTCTTGATACCAAATGATAAAGAAACAAAGCTATAAACAAAAATTAAGCCCTAAAGAAAGAATATGAAGAAGAAATAATTACACTAGAAGTAAAACTACACATGGATTCAGCACAAAACAAAAGAAATTGCATAAAAAAGAAAGATAGATAGTGAGACATAATAATTAAAATACCTAAGGAACTAAGGTTTATATTAAACAATAAATCCCACTTAAGCTTAAACTGGAACACCACACTCTTAGGTTGACAAAAAGGGACTCAAGCTACCTCAAGCACCAACCTTTCTAAGCTAAATTGTTAACTCAAGTGAATCCACACTCAAGCTAACCCTAACTTCAATTGTAGATTTTCCAAGCCCTACAATAAGGGAGATACACTCGCAAAGAGAGAACAAATTTTGAATATTCATCAAAAGCTAATGAAAAGTAAAGTTCTAATTGTCTATTTATAGTTATTACAAGCAATGACTATAATACTCTTAATGAAGGGAGCTCCTATGGAGTGTAAAAGAAGGGCATCAAAAAACAACAATTCCTTTAATGAGCTTGAAGGGAAGGCGCCTTTTGAGTGTAGGTTCTTATAGTATAAAGACTACAATGTCCTTAATGGGAGGGAACAAGGGGAGGGTTTGGTGTGCATGGTCTCTACTCCTCTTTTCAACTTGTGCAAGGCCTTGAAATAGTTCCAAAGACCTTTTCTCACTTGGTAACCCGAGATTGTCTCTCCATTGAAATATTTTGTCCTCCTTGTACTCTTTGTACTCGTATCATTTGGGGTGCCACTGTAGATTGAGTCTAACTCTAGTATTATGACAAATAGGTGTTGGGTCTAACTCAGACCATAAAAGCTAACTCAAAGAAAGAAGAATTGCTCAAGACATATAAAGAGCATAGGCTTTTTGTTATTTCACAACATGGGATTCACCACATTTATCACAACAAATAATAATAAATTAAAGAATAATTTTACTAAAAATTCTTTTCTTTCCTATTCTATTTCTTTTCAGTTAGTTTTTCAATGAATGTTTTTATCATAGGCAAATACATGTTCAAAGTATACTTCTGAAAGGTAAATTGAAAATATCTTTCATGTAAAAATTAAGGATGTCATAATGATGAAGTATCCTACAATTCATTAAGACATCATTAATATAGACATAAAAGATATTTTTGAGTCATTTTTCAAAAACATACTTTCAAAATGTGTTCGGTTATATGAAAATTATTCATTGACAAATTACATAAAAATATATGATCTAGAAAAGAAAGACATTTTCAACAAATATCCTTATCTAATTTGTTATTTGTTTGATGTATTTGAGTTTCCTTATTCTCCTCCATTTCTATCTTCTAATTGAACTTGAGATCCTTTAGTTTGTAAAAAGAATAACAAGTTCATTAATCCAAAAAAAAAAGAGATAAAAGTTCATTAATACAAGTAAACATTCTATAAGAAAACAAGTTATAATACTAGCATCTAATGCAAAATTTCTTAATGAAGTTAAGTTCCTTTATTTTCAAACTTCCTCTACACCCAAAAATCGAGTCGATCATAATAGAAGTTCCAACATACTCTACTAATATAAATCTATTAAAGACACCATAAGTCAATGACTGCTCTAAAATGCCAAAAACTATCCTCGAGCCCACAAAATGTTAGGAAACTCATGAAATCATATAGCCATTCATGAACATACTAAAATAATCTACTAAGGCCGATACTATATATATTGAATTAGATTATTCTATTCTTCTTAACATAATGCAACTAGGATATAAATTAATAGCAAAGTCGCACAAAACCCCAAAAGTCACACTTAAACCACTATTCAATAGTCATGAACAGTATCAAAAACACCCAAATTCTCATATAACTCATCACAATATCCCATGCAGTCCTCAATACCTAAGTGATATTAATTAACCTAAAGTCCTCAATAATCTGGTAGAATAAAGATCCTCTCCAATCATATACACAATAAGCAATCCATAATATCAGGAAAAATCAACCCATAGAAGAAATACAACAATCATTATATCCTACTAATGGGCACCCTAAAAAATTAAAACTCAAGAAAGTCACCACTAAACTTTTCATAATCCACTGACAAACCACACTGTCAAGACTTTGAATTCTCAACTCGAGTCCATAGCTAAACTCTAAATATATCAATATTCCATACATACAAGCTCCTTATTTATTTCCTTAACTCTCTTCCCATTCAGTATTCTTTAATACAAGATCCATAGAATAATAATGTATACTCTAATCAAAATTCATGAGCAAAAGTATTCATTAAGTCGCTTAGATGCTAAGGTAAAAAATGCTACAAGAAAGTTTCCACTTCATTCACAACTCCTTTCAAACTAAAGCAAGAAGTCCTTATAAACTGAAATTGTTCAAGTCTAATCAAGGATGTTTCAAGACCCATAAGTTTTTCCATGCAAGCAAAGCTAATCATTATGGAATAACAAATCACAAGGCATGAACGCCTAAAAACTTTCCCTTATCCTACTAGAACCTTTTACTTGTAATCCTTTCAAATCCATCATACCACAAGTCTAATTTATTTTACAATCTAAATATATCAAAATATAAATCAATCCACCACTATTACATAATATATCCATAGAGAAAATAATACCCATAACACACCTACATCCATAATACTTAAGGAAATAAAATATAATTTGGTGATATATTTTAAATAAGTAACAACATAGAATCCAAACACCTAATCCACCACTAAAGAATCATCT
This sequence comes from Capsicum baccatum var. pendulum, assembly GCA_030864225.1. Lineage (NCBI taxonomy): Eukaryota > Viridiplantae > Streptophyta > Magnoliopsida > Solanales > Solanaceae > Capsicum > Capsicum baccatum. Next base: position 73,986,064 of record CM061561.1, on the reverse strand, counting down.
TTAAGATAACATTATCAATATACCAAGAAAAATTTTATGAATTATAACAAGTCTCGACGCTAAATAGGAAAATATATAGGAGAATATAGAACCATAATCATATACTACAAATATATATATCAAAGGCGTGTCAAAACCATACATGTGGCTACTGCACCAGAAGCTCCTACCTCAAGTCTATCTGAGGAACATAATACTTGAACCTCTCATCTCTCTGAGAAACTTATGAGGCATCTCTTTGTCTATGTTATTGTAATACTCTATATTTTTCTTAGCTTAATTTAGCTCCTAGTTGCATGTATAAGAGGTTTACATCCAAAAAATTTCACTAAGTATTGGGGACTAAGTCATATTATTGGCTCTTAACTCTAAGGATTTTTAAATGGGTCTTCCCGACCCCGAGATGTAGGTTTTTGAGTTAATGAATATTTAGGGGTGTAAGAAGCATATCTCAGTGAAGTTTTAAATTTTTTAGATGAGGATTAGGTTATGTTTAGATTTCAATTCCAAAACCTCACCGCAATAGTGGCACGTCATGGTGGGTATAGCGATGAGCACTTCATCGCATTGCAGTGTAACTTTAATCTGCATTCTAGTTGTGAAGTTAATTCTCTAAGGGGAAATTAAGACTTTTTCCCTTAATTCAATTCATAAAAACAAAAATTAAAATATCGGTTAGGGCATTATATGCCTATTTTCCCCAATTCTGCTCTAAAAAAACCCTAATCATCCCTCAAGTTCATCATTTTCATTCCCTTTTATTCAAGAAAATCCAGAAAATCAAGAAATCAAGTTTCCATAATCCAAGAACTTTCATGAAAAGCATCAAAATTGTATTTGTCTTTCAAGCTTAAGGATTTAAGGTATGTGTGATGTTCATCCATGCGCCCTTTTCACCCATAGAGTCCAAGAACCCCATTTTGATATCAAATTATGAGTTTTTATATATTTATGATGAAGTGTCCATGAAATTGTTAATAATTCTGATTACAAGTAATGTTACAAGTGTTTTTCGATGGAGTGAGCCCTTATATAATTTTAATATTGAAATCCTCATGTTAAATCCTTAATTCATGGTTTTAGTGTTGTAACTATATTTTCAATCACATGCTTTACCCATTCCTATGCTTAAATTCATGACTCTTGAATGTTTGATGAAATGTCTAAATATTGAGTTTTGAGCAATAAATCTTTATTATGGGTCTTATAGCTTCATATGTTCTTATTGTTATTTTTATTTAGTGTTGGAGGGTTATGAACACCCGATACATAGATGTTTACATAATTTCACTATCTTTAGAATGGTTTTAGATAAACCATGAGTGTTGTCATTCAGTTAGTATCATGATCAGTTGTTTGCTTATTTAAGCTTAGTTAAAGCTAGTAATTAGTGTCATTTAGTTGAGAGTAGGATTTAGCATCGAGCGAACCTAGGGATGAGGGCTTACCTACCAGTAGAAAGTGCGACCTTTAGTAGTAGTGCCTGAGTTTTAGAACTACGTAGCCAGTGTAGGTTATAGATATCAACCTACCAAATGAGGGTTGATAAAGTGTTTACTTGCTATTCCATATGAGTGTGACTTACTAGTCCTTCAAGACATTAGTTTAGTGGATCGACATAGCCATTATTAGTACCTATGACATGGTACTAAAAGCCTTCCAAATGGGGATATAGGTTAGACCCTGATTAGCTCAGATTAGGGCATGTCGATTAGATGATACCTCCTACAGTCTCAGTTTAGTATTCAGTACAAATTTCAATTTAGGTTTTCTTGACCATAGCATATAATTCATTAATTAATCAGTTACCATATTTTAGTATTTCAGTTTACATACTATTTTAGTATCATGTTATATGCTTGGTCATGCATTCTTAAATTTTATAGATTTCATGTATTTATGCATCAGTTATATTATGCTATTCAATCAGTCATTATTTTATGCACATAAACCTATGCATTTCAGCCTAACCTCATCTCATATACTAGCACATTCAAATTACCGATTGCATACTTTTCTTCGCGGTATCATAAGTTTGGATGCTTAGTTTCTTGACCCACTTAGATAGTTTAGCTTATCAATAATAGAAGTTATGGTGAATCCTTATATATCAAGGACCTGCTATGTTATTTTAGTATTTCCATATTTCTTCTCAGTTAGTTCAGTTTGGAGTTAGTTGGGGCCTATCCTATCAAATTTTCAGTTAGTTTAGAGGCTATAAGATATTTTCATTCATTCAGACAGTTAGTCAGTTTATTAGTTTTTTGATTATTTTTTTAGTATGTCATCAAATGTTCAGACTTATAATTTAAATTTTATTTTCAGCATTTGAACCTTATGGATTTACTCAGTTATTTCTAAACATGTTCATTATCAGTATATTATTTAGTTCTCACAGAAGATACCAACCCATGGGTTAGCTTGTGGTCGCTTATGACCATAAGCATCATTGTCGTGACTAGGGGGTAGCCTCAGGTCATGACAAAACTTAGTATCATAGACTAAGGTTTTATAGTGTCCTAGGGAGTCTAGAAGCTGTGTTGAGTAGAGTCTTGTGCATATGTGTAAAGCGTGCTACACTTATGGATAAGAGGCAACGAGATGTTTTAGAAAAAGTTTCCCTTCTTTTAGTATTCATGTCGTGTGAGTGAGCATAATCTCTATTTTAAAAAAAAAATTTGACCTATTATTCCTTTTGTATACAGACAATGCCACCCAAAAGAAATAACAAAAGAAGAAACAGAAATCAGTTTGCACTTTCGATAGTTCATGAAGATCCCCTAAATAAGCACGTCTCTCATGCTGAGTTCAGAGTTGTGTTCACTACCTTAGATCAATTAATATATTCTCAGAATAATTAGCAAGTTGTTTCCCCAACTAATCTAGTTGAAAATACAAGTGCATATAGGATTTGGGATTTCACCCGCATGAGTCCCCCTCTATTTTTGAGATCCAAGTTTGAGGAGGATCCACAAGAGTTTCTTGATATGGTTCAAAAGCTGACTGATATCATGGATTTTAGTTTGAGTAAGAGTGTAGAGTTGGCTGCTTACCAATTATAGGATGTAGCTCACACCTGGTATAGGCAGTGGAAAGAGGATAGGGGCACAGATGCAGGGCTTGCAGAGTGGGAGGAGTTTGGTATGACCTTTTTAGATAGGTTATTTCCATTAGAGTTAAGGAAAGTGAAGGTGTAGGATTTCATTAATTTGAAGCAGAGTAATATAAGTATGAAGGAATACTCGCTTAAGTTTACTCAGCGAGGTATGCTCTTTCGATGCTGGTTGATAACAGGTCTAAAATTCATAAGTTTGTGTCTGGTGTATTTGATAGTATGGTCAAGGAGTGTAGTACTGCTATGTTGATTAAGTACATGGAAATATCTAGTGTTATGGTGCAGACTCAATAGATTGAGAAACAAAAGCTTAAGGAGAAAGAGAGAGAGAGAGAGTAAGAGGGCAAGAATAAGTATCTTTAATCTTTCTTATCCTAGGTCAGAGGGTGGTAACCATTCTTAGTTATGTCAGAAATTTTCATCCCCCGCTCTATCTTTAGCTAGTGCGCCAGTGCCAAAGTTTAAGAATGACAGTCGGGATAGAGTGCCAGGCTCCAAGTCCCAAGGTAGTATAAACAGCGGTCGTACTAATCCTCTTTACCAAAAACATGGTAGGAATCATCAAGGTATGTGTAGATTCGGCAATGATACATGTTTTAAGTGTGGCAAGCTAGGCCACAAAGTCAGACATTGCCTAAATAGTGGTCAGCAGGGTCAGTCCAGCCATCCTCTAGTTTCATTCGGTCGCCCAACTTAGTGGGGTGCCACGTATAGTGCAACCAGTGGTCAACACAAAAATAAAATGTATGCACTCCAGTCCCGTCGTGATAAAAAAAGCTCTCCAAATATGGTTACAGGTACGTTATAGGCCTTTCATCTTTATGTTGATGCTTTGTTAGATCCCGTAGCTTCACTTTCCTTTGTAATTCACTATATAGCTACTGATTTTGGGGTCAATCCTAAAATTTTAGTAGAACCTTTCCCAGTGTTTACCCCAGTGGGTAAATCTATCACAGCCAGATGTGTGTATAAAAATTGCTCGATTATAGTATCCTAGAAAATCACTTTAGTAGATCTTGTGAAGTTAGAGATGACTTATTTTGATGTCATTCTCGGCATTGATTGTCTTGACTCATGCTATGCTTCAGTTAACTGTAGAAATAGAGTTGTCCATTTTTTTTTCTAATGAACCAATTATTAAATAGAGGGGTAGTACTTCAGCTCTTAGGGGTTAATGGCTTATTTTGTGCATGTACCATCTTGTTTGAGTCAAAGACTCTAATTCTAAGACTCCTGGTCTTGATTCAGCTTTAGTAGTTAGGGAATTTTTAGACGTGTTCCCGGAAGACCTTCCCGGAGTTCCTCCCAAAAGGGAAATCGACTTTGAAATACATCTTCTTCTAGAGACCTAGGACTAATCTTATTCCTCCCTACAGAATGGCTCTAGCTAAGCTCAAAAAGTTAAAAGAATATTTGAAATATCTCTTATATCAGGGATTCATCAAGTCCAGTGTTTTCTTATGGGGTGCTCCAGTCCTCTTCGTGCGTAAGCAAGATGGTTCTCTCAAAATGTGCATCGACTACTGTCAGTTGAACAAAGTGACAATGAAGAATAAGTACCCACTCCCCTGGATTTACGGCTTGTTTGAACAAATTTAGGGTGCCAGTTATTTCTCTAAGATAAACCTCAAATCCGAATATCATCAACTCAGAGTTAAAGAATGTGACATTCCGAAGACAGCCTTTAGAACTCAGCATCGTCAATTTGAATTTCTAGTTTTGTCTTTTAGACTAACAAATTTCCCAACAACTTTCATGGACATGATAAACAGAGTGTTCATATAGTACTTGGATATGTACATCATAGTCTTCATTGATGATATTCTTGTTTACTCCTATAGTGAAAATGATCATGCAAATAATCTCAGAATTGTATTGTAGAATCTTAAAGCCTATTGGTTATTCGCCCAATTTAGTAAGTGTGAGTTTTGGTTAAAATTATTATATTTCCTTATCCATATTATTTCTGGTGATGGCATTATAGTTGACCCTCAAAAGACCAAAGCAGTGAGAAACTGGCCTAGACCCATCTCTCCGTCAGATATCAGGAGCTTTTTAGGTTTAGACGGCTATTACAAATGGTTTGTTGAATGGTTTTCATCTATTGTGTCACTCATGTATCAATTGAATCATAATAAAATCAAGTTGCACTGGTCAGATTCCTATGGAAAGAGTTTTCAAGAGTTGAAGACTCAACTCACCTTAGCCCAAGTTTTGACTCTGCCAGATGGTTTAGAGAAATTTGTTATTTACTGTGATACATCTAGAGTTGGTCTTAGTTGTGTGTTGATACAGAGAGTTAAGGTCATAGCCTACGCCTCCAGACAACTTAAACCCCATGAAAATAATTACCCTACTCATGATCTTGAGTTGACAGCAGTTGCTTTTGCCTTGAAAATTTTGAGGCACTATTTGTATGGGGTTTATTTTGATGTATTCATGGGTCACAAGAGTTTATACTATGCATTCTTGCATAAAGATACAAATATTTGTCAGAGAAGGTGGTTAGAGTTGTTGAAAGATTATGATATGAGTTTGTTGTATCATCTGAGCAAGGCCAATGTAGTTACAGACACCCTTAGTAGATCGTCTATGGGTAGTGTTACTCATGTTGATAATGATAAGAATAGGTTAGCTCAGGAGGTTGATCATCTTGATATATTAGGTGTTATATTAGTTGATTTAGCTGAGGGTAGTGTATGGGTTCATAATGGTTTGAAATCTTCTTTGGTTACAAAAGTGAAGAAGAAGCAAGACAGGGAGTCCATTTTAGTTAAGTTGAAGGAATCAGTTAGAGATTGGAAGGTAGAGGTTTTCTCCCAAAGGGGAGATGGTGTGTTGCGATGTCAGGGTAGACTATGTGTGTCGTGTCTAGTTCGTTTAAGACAAAAAATCCTTGTAAAAGCGCATGGTGCATGTTACTCTATTCATCTAGGAGCCACTAAGATGTACAGTGATTTGCGAGAAATCTATTTGTGGAGTGGTATGAAGAGTGATATTATAGAGTTTGTAGCTTAGTTTTGAAACTATCAGTAGGTTATGGTTGAACACTAGAGGCCTAGTGTTACAATGCAGGAGTTCAGCATTCCTACTTAGATATGGGAAGAGGTGAAAATAGATTTTGTGGCAGTTTTGCCTCGTTCGCGTTGTCAGCATAATTTGATATGGCTTCTTATAGCCAGAATGACCAAATTAAATCATTTCTTATCAGTTCATACTTCTTATTCATCTGAGTACTATGCAAAGCTCTATATTAGAGAGTTGGTTAGGCTGCATAGAGTCTCATTATCTATAATTTCAGATAGAGGTACTCAGTTTACCTCTTATTTTGGAAAGCATTTCAGATGAAGGGTCTTGGTACCCAATTTCATCTCAGTATAACTTTTTAAACTCAAGCAGATGGTCAGGCAGAGAGGACCATTCAGACCATAGAGGACATGTTGATAGCATGTGTTATTGACTTTAAGTATGGTTGGGATGATCACTTACCATTGATTGAGTTTACCTACAATAACAGTTATAACTCCAGTATTCAGATGCCTCCCTTTGAGGCTCTCTATAGTAAGAGATATAGATCTCTTATTTATTGGTTTGAGGGAGTTGAGACTACATTGATAGCGCATGATTCAATATTTGGTGTGATAGAGAAAGTTCACTCAATAAGGCAGAGGCTTAAGACAGCCCAAAACAATCAGAAATATTATGCAGATGTGAGGAAAAGAGACCTTGAGTTTGAGATTAGTAATTCAGTCTATTTAAAAATCTCTCGCATGAAGGGGGTGAAAAGATTTGGCAAAAAGGGGAAACTAAGTCCTTGATATATTGGCCTTTGTAGAATCTTAAGTCATTTCGAGAAGGTAGCTTACGATCTTGAGTTGCCTGCAGACTTGGCATCAATGCATCCAGTGTTCTATGTCTCTTTATTAAAGAAGTGTATTGGTTATCCAACTATTGTAGCTCCTTTAGAAAGAACAGATGCGCAGGATAGCTTTTCTTACAAAAAATCCCAGTCGAGATCCTTGATCGTCAGATTCATAGACTGAGGAACAAAGAAGTTCCCTTGGTCAAAGTTCTTTGGTGGAATAAGCCCATTGAGGGAGCCACTTAGGAAACAGAAGCGGATATACGTACCAAGTACCCTCATCTTTTCTCCGCAAACTTAGACTCAGCTTAAGGTAATATTTTTCCTTAAATGTCTCTTTTATGTTCATAGCTCCAGCTATATATAACAATTCTCATGTCATTGGATGCATTCACAAATCAGTTAAGTTATGTATAATAATTAAGACTCAGTCGTGTAATATTGTTTTAAGCTATGCATGTCCAGTATATGATCTTAGTTTCCCCTGTATTCTCTGCTTAATCAGTCTTATTTGAGGACGGATATCCCTAAGGGAAAGATATTGTAATACCCCATACTTTTCTTAGCTTACTTCAACTCCAAGCTAAACATTTCACGAAGTGTTGGGGACTTTGTCATATTTTTGGCCTCTTAACTTCAAGGATTTTTAAATGAGTCTTACCAACCTCGATAGGTAGGTTTTTGAGTCAATTCATGTTCAAGGGTGTAAGGAGCATATCTCGGGGAATTTTTAAATTTTTTGAATGAGAAATGGGTCATGTTTGGATTTTGATTCTAGAACCTCAGCATGATAATGACACATCGTGGTGGGTATAGTGATGATCCCTTCATCGTGTTGCGGTGTACCTTTAATTCTCGTTCCAGTTACAAATTCTAATTCTTTGAGGGACAATTGATTCTTTTTCCCTCAATCCAATTCGTACAAACGCTAATTAAAATGTCGGTTAGGGAATATTATGCTCATTTCCCCCAAATTCTCCTCTCAAAAACAAACCCTAAGCATCCCTCAAGTTCATCAATTTCATTCCTTTCTCTTCAAGAAATCAAGTTACCCTGATCTAACAACTTTCAATAAAAGCATCAAGATTGTGTTTCTCTTTTAATTTTAAGGATTTAAGGTATGTGTGATGTTCATCCATGGGCCATTTTCACCCATGGAGTCCAACAATCCCTTTTTGATATCAATTTATGAGTTTTTACATTTTTATGATGAATTGTCTCCATGAAATTGTAATTGATTTTGATTACAAGTTATGTTACAAGTGCTTTTCGATAGAGTGAGACCTTATATGATTTGAGTATTGAAATCTTCATGTTAAATCCCCAATTCATGGTGTAACGCCCCAGAAAATAGGTCCCAGAGCGTCACATGGTGCTTGAGGCTATGAGTAGCCCCATGCTAACCCTTTGAGCCATTTTCATTCAGTTCAACACAAATCAATGGGGTTTCAATAAATAACCCTCAAATATCAACAGAGTAATCATCATCCAAGAATAAATGAATTTCAGAAAGATAACAAAGTACGACTTATTAGTCAACTCCCAACATCTATACTAGTCTGACAAGCCTCAAAGAAAATTAATTAAACCAGCGAACCATTAAGACATGCCCCAACTGACTCATACTCAGTTATCAAATGTAAATAATTTCCTGAAACCAACATCAGACATCATGTCCTTGGAACATGAGGACTCACCAAAACAGAGGACCTGAACCTACATTCCGAGAAAATGCAACCTAAATGCGAAGATGTGGGTCAGTACCATGGAAAGGAACCGAGTATATGGGGGTGTATGCAGTTGTATAAACATCATCATCATAAATATTTAAAAGAAATATGCAGGATGTATGAAAGACTCACATAGCCCGAAGAAAATCATCATAATCATGAGAAGATGAAATAAGTACAATAACAAATGTGAGTCATCATATAATTTTTCAATCACTTTCAGTTCATCAAGAATATCAATTCTCATAATGTAAATATCATTTAAATCTTTCGAAAGAATAACTTTCACAATTCCACTTTCAAATCACTTCACCATTCACCATAGACACAAGAAAACACACACACTGGGAGATCCTATAACCGACATAAACCATGTGAGCTACATGGAGTCCAACATACAACCCACGTTGGGGAGAGCCGTCCTATCCTTGACAACAGATTAGGACTATCAATATCAAGTCCACACAAACTAGTGATCACTATATAAATCATCCTCAGGCTCACTCCTATGGGTCACGTAGTTCTAGGGAAGTAAGGTCGCTTTATACCTCCCACTCGGTGCTAAATATTTCTCCTGGACTTAGCTCTGATCATTTCAAAGACAATCCACAACAAAACAATTTCAGTAATATATAAATATACATCGGGAGCCATCATGCTTCCCATCTATCAAAATCAATCACGTTGTGGATTTCTTTCACACTGGAGTTCAAAACAACTCCATTAAGACCAAAATGTCAAATCATTCAAAATATCTCAAATATTCAACATTAACGTGCAAACACACACTTTCTCAATAAAACACAATTTCTAATGGGGATTCACGACCCAAATATCAAAATCATGATAAATATTGTTCAAGATTCATGCTTTATATCTCCACACATGTTCATAACTCGTCGCTCGAGTGTCTGTTTTGGATGATCTAGATATATTATTGAAAAGCTTATTCAATACCCTACGCAATGGTGGGTCATAATCTAAGACATTCCACATGGAAAATTTGTAATTCATAAGATAGAACCCAATATATTTACGCACAAAATTTCAACGAAAAATTTCCAAGGGTATTACATCATCCCCCTTGGAAACACTCATCCTCAAATGACGATAGACATGCCAAGATAAGATAGGGAATAGAGAATACAAATGAAACCATTCGTTAGACTCATCACCACATCATTTCTTACTCCGAATGCAACACAGAATGCATAAATTCAAGAAACTATAGTTGAAGACATAATAAATGACAGCTGAACTGCTGTAACTTTTATCAAAAGTGCATGATTTAGGAAAGAACGGTACCTTCGTCTTGATCGGAGTTCACGAAAACAGGTGCAGGTACTTGGATCGCATATCCGCCTTAGCTTCCCAAGTTGCACCCTCAACAGATTGGTTTCGCCACAACACCTTGACCAAGGGAACTTTTTTTTCCTTAGTCTTCGGACACTGAAATCAAGAATCTCAATAGAAATCTCATCAAAAGAAAGATTTTCTCGAATGTCAGCACTCACAGAGAAATCCATTACCACAGCATCGCTAATATACTTTCTAAGCATGGAGACATGGAATATTATATGAACAAAGGACGAATCGTAAGGCAACTCGACCTTATAAGCTACCTTACCAACACGGCTAAGAATTTTGCAAGGACCAACATAACAGAGACTAAGATTCCCCTTCTTTCCGAATCTCTTCACCCCCCTCATGGGTGAAATTTTCAGACACACTAGGTCACCAACTTCAAACTCAAGGTCTCTCCTTCTAACATCCGCATATGACTTCTGACTACTCTACGCAGTTTTCAACCTTTCCCTAATCAACTTAACATTTTCCATAGCCTCGAATATCGAATTAGGACCACTCACAATCGTTTCACCCACCTCGAACCAACCTATGGTTGATCTACACTTCCTCCCATACAAGGCTTCAAACGGAGCCAAGCCAATACTAGAGTGAAAGTTGTTATTATAATTAAATTCTATCAACGGTAAGTGATCATTCCAATTTCCCTTAAAGTCAAGTGCACAAGCTCTCAACATATCCTCTAATTGACCATCGGTCTACGGATGAAAAGCAGAACTCAAAAGCACTTGGGTACCAAGACCCTTCTGAAAAGCTTTCCAAAATTGTGAAGTGAACTGAGTACCCCTATCCGAAATGATAGACAAGGGAACTCCATACTGTCTGACTAGCTCTCGGATATACAATCTAGCGTAATCCTCAGCAGTATATAAAGTATGAACAGGCAAGAAATTAGCAGACTTAGTCAGCCTATCAACCATAACCCAAATAGAATCATGATGGCGTCGGGAAGGAGGTAAATCAATCACGAAGTCCATATTTATCTCTTCCTACTTCCAGGTGGGAATACAAAACTCTTGCATCATACCACTCAGTCTTTGGTGTTCAACCTCAACCTGTTGGCATGTTGCACACTTAGCTACAAACGGTGCTATATCTTTCTTCATGCCACTCTACCAATAGATTTCCTGTAAGTCTCGGTACATCTTGGTGGTACCAGGATGAATAGAATATTGCACCCCATGTGCTTCAGCCATAGTCCTCTGTATTAGATCATCAATATTCGGGACACACAATCTACCCTACAATCTTAATACACCTTCTCCTCCTTGGGAGAAAACCTCTACTTTTTGGTCCTTGACTGACTCCTCCAGTCTGACCAAACTAGTATCTAAGTATTGCTTTTCCTTCACTTTCGAAACCAAGGAGGATTCAAAACTATTCTGAACCCCTATACTACCTTCAGCAGAGTCAAAAAACCTAACCACCAATCTAGCCAAACGATGTACATCATGAGCTAACTCTTTCTTACCTTCTACCACATGCGAAACATTACCCATGGACACTCTACTTAAGGCATCCGCCACAACATTAGCCTTGCCCCGATGGTACAGCACACTCATATCATAGTCCTCGAACAATTCTAACTATTGACTCAGCCTAACATTCAATTCTCTCTAGGTAAACACATACTGCAGACTCTTATGATCAGTGAAAACATCAACATGGACACCATACAAATAGTATCTCCAGATTTTCAAAGCAAACACAACAGCAGCCAACTCAAGGTCATGGGTAGGGTAATTTTTCTCATGGGATTTCAACTATCTAGAGGAATAAGCTATCACCTTACCCTTCTACATCAATACGCAACCCAACCCAACTCTCAAGGCATCATAGTACACCACAAAACCATCAACACCATCAGGAAAAGACAAAACAGGGGCTGAAGTGAGTCGAGTCTTCAACTCCTGAAAACTCTTCTCACAAGATTCGGACCACAAGAACTTCACTTTCTTTTGGGTCAACCGAGTCATAGGAGACACTATAGAGAAGAAACCCTCAATAAAACAGTGGTAATAGCTAGCTAAACCTAAGAAACTTCAGATATCAGTCGGAGAAATAGGTCTAGGCCAATTTCTAATAGCTTTGGTCTTTTAGGGATCAACTCTAATACCATCAGAAAAAATGATATGACCCAGAAAAGTAACTGACCTTAGCTAAAACTCACACTTACTGAACTTGGCAAACAACTTGTGATCTCTAAGGGTTTGCAAGACAGTTCGGAGATGATCAGAATATTCATCCTCACTACGGGAGTACACTAGTATATCATCGATGAACACTATGACAAACATATCCAGATATGGTCTGAACACTCAATTCATGAGGTCCATGAAAGCTGCTGGGGAATTAGTTAACCCAAAAGACATAACAAGAAACTTAAAATTGCCATAATGAGTTCGGATAGCGGTTTTTGGGATGTCACACTCCCTAACTTTGAGTTGATGATAGTTGGAACGAAGATCTATCTTTGAGAAATAACTTGCACCTTGCAATTGGTCAAACAAATTATCTATTCTCTGAAGGGGGTACTTATTTTTTACTGTGACTTTATTCAGTTGGCGGTAATCAATGCACATATGCAAAGAGACATCTTTCTTTCTCACAAACAACACAGGAGCACCTCAATGAGAAACACTGGGCCTTATGAAACCCTTATCTAGTAGATCTTTGAGTTGCTTTTTCAACTCCTTAAGTTCTACAGGGGCCATATGGTAAGGAGGAATAGAAATGGGCTGAGTATCGGGAAGAAGATCAATCCCAAACTCTATCACTCTATTAGGAGGTATCCCTGGGAGATCATTCGGAAAGACATTAGAAAACTCATTGACGACGTTAACAGACTAGAGAGTTAGAGTCTCAGATTTAGTGTCTTTGACTCTAACCAAATGGTAAATACACCTCTTCGAAATAAGCTTTCTAGCTTTGAGGGAAGAGATAAAATGACTCTTGGGTGACACAGAATTCCCAGACCACTCAAACAAGGATGCAGCCAAAAATTGAAACTTGACCACTCGGGTCCGACAATTAATAGAGGCATAAGAAAAATACAGCCAGTCTATACCCAGAATCATATCAAAATCTACCATGTCTAACTCAATCAGATCAGCCAACAAGACTCTATGAAGAACGATAATAGGATACTTTTTATACACTTTTTGGGCAACAATCGAATCACTCACTGGGGTAGAAACTAGGATAGGCTCAGGAATAACCTCAGGACTCATTTCAAAATTCACAGCAATCAAAGGTGTAACATATGAGAAACTAGATCCAGGATCCAACAAAGCATACACATCAAACTTAAATATACGAAGCATACCAGTAACAACATTATGAGAGTCCTCTTGTTCCTGGCGGGACAGTAAAGCATAAAATCTATGCTGGCGCTACCCGCCAGTATTGCTAGAAGAGATGCCCTAAGCTGGGGCTGGGTGAGTCGCTGGAACTAGAGCACTAATCGTCTTAGTCTGGGTCTGATGAAGATAGTCACGATGCCCTTGTCCGTCCTATGGACAATCTCTAACTCTGTGACCCATGTCACCACACCGTAAATAACCCATCTTCTCACCCCAATACTTACACAAATGAGCCTTACCACACCTCTAGGCTTACTTCCAGCACTGTACTAGGACCTGGATGCATATGACCTGCTACCTTTCTCCTGCCTACCTCTAGGAATGGGAGCACTAGAAGATAACGGTGTTGGAATAGATGAACGATCCTGATACAGAGGGCGACTCCCTCCCTAGGATCTAGTCTGACCTTTCTCGTGCTACTCGGACCTAGCTCTCTTATTCCCTCTTCTTCTATCTCTCTCCTTAATTTTTTCTACCTCAATTTGTTAGGCATGAGTCATCAGCCTAGAAGGATTTATCTCACTATTCAGTATAGCAAACCTATACTCCTTAACCAAATAACTAGACACTCTAATCACAAATTTACTCATACTATCCCGATTATCAGCCACTAAGTTAGGAACATACTTGGCCAACTGATTTAACTTTAGAGAGTACTCTCTAACAGTCATAGAGCCCTGTCACAGGTTCATAAACTCTTCCACCTTTGCCTCCCTTATCTCCAAAGGGGAAAACTTATCTAGGAATGTATCCTGGAACTCTTGCCAAGTTGTAGGGACATCTCCCTTACCTTTACCTTTTCTCCAAGCAACAATCCAATCATAAGCAAGGTCTTTCAACCTATACACAGCTAACTCTACACTATGTTCCTCAAATACATGCATCACCTGAGTAATCTTCCGCACCTCCTCTAAAAATTACCATGGATCCTCATCAGACTTGGACCCATAGAAATTTAGAAAATTCATCCGCATGAAGTCACGGATCCTAGTAGCAACTAAATTACCTCTCTTCTGCTGTGGAGATGGGGTTGGGTTGGCCATAACATTTACAGTAACAGCTTGGGCCAGCGCCTGAAAGGCTATCCGAAATTCAGCATGAGACATATTTTCATTCAATGGGTCAATGGGTTGAGGTTGCTGACCATCATTATTTCTTCTCGCTCAATGTGGAGGCATATTTCTGAAAGAGGAGAGCACGAATCAATAGCAGAGAGAGACACTTTAAGCACGATAGACTTCTGAAAGAAAAAATCATACTTTTTCCTAAAATGTCTTGCAGCCTATTGCTTATAGATGTGGTGCGCTACACACCGATGATCAAGACTCTACTTAATGTGGCTTGTCAGACTCCCTAGGACACCTTAAAACCTTAGGATCTAATACCAAGTTTGTAACACCTCGAAATATGGGTCCTAGAGCATCACACGATGCTTGATTCTACGAGTAGCCCCAAGCTAATTCTTTGAGCCATTTTCATTCAAATTAACATAAATCAATGGGCTTTCCATAAATAACCCTCAAATATCAATTGAGTAATCATTATACAAGAATAAAATAATTTCAAAAAGATAACAAAATACGACTTATTTGTCAACTCCCAACATCTATACTAGTCTGACAAGCCTCTAAGAAAATCAATTAAACCAGTGAGCCATTGAGATATGCCCCAACTGACTCATACTCATTTATCAAATGTAAATAATTCCATGAAACCAACATCAGAGATCACGTCCTTGAAACATGAGGACTCACTACAATAGAGGATTCGGAACAGCGTGCCCGAAGAATCACTATCAAACTTGGAACTGAGCACCTGAACCTACATTTTGAGAAAATACAGCCCACATCCAAAAATGTGGGTCAGTACTATGAACAGAAGCTGAGTATATTGGGGTGTATGAAGTTATATAAACATCATCATCATAAGTATTTAAAAGAAATATGTAGGATTTATGAAATACTCACAAAGCTCGAAGAAAATCATCATAATAATGAGAGGATGAAATAAGTACAATAACACATGTGAGTCATTGATAACGCTCAATCTACAGCTCTCGTAGGAGTGTAAAGCGGTCGTTAGCAAATATAGAACCCAACCTGGGTTGGGTGTCGATCCCACAGGGAATAGCTTGGCCAACAAGTAAGTAAAATTACTAAACTTTTGGTGCAAGTCTTGTAAGAAGGGGGGATTGTAATGTGTAACCAAAACAATAAAGTAAAAGCTGAAAATAGCAAAGTAAAAAGAGAAAGATTGTTACGTAAGTTATAAACAATGAGAATTGAAGCGTTGGGGTTATGTCCACCTTCTGAGGTATACGTCTCTATTGGCTATGAGTGTGTAGAGTCTTGACATGCAATTGCTTATAGAGAATTGTAGTCGATGGTAAATCCAAGCGTCTCTCAACCTGAACAAGGACTATTTCACTTTAACTCTCTCGAGCGTGTAGGCGTGTCTAACGGTACAAATTCTCCAAGAGGTTAGTCCAGTTACGGCACTAGCTTTTTAATAGGAAAGGGTGTCTTACTACCTTGACATTATCTCTTTTCCAGACAAATAACCTTTCTCTCGAACAAGTTAAATGTTAGACTGGCGTTATTCTATGCGTCTGCAGCCACAAGAATTTGCATTAAGATGAAGAGAATAATGATATAAGCAATATACGTATCTCGAACTCACAAACTCACAGCAATAGATAGTATCTCATTCGGCTTCCATAACCCCAACAGAGAAGTTTAGTTACCCATGAGTGCGAAGGAGATCACGATTTGCATTGTTATTGTTGAGTAATGGCGTGTGGATTAGGTGATAAGTGTGTGGCGTGATTCCTTAGCAAGTAACGATTCTCTTGTTGTGGAATTTAAGAATAGAATTAATGGAAAGATTAGAAGAGTTGTAATTGAGAAGTAGAATGTGTCTCTCCACTAAGGGAGGACTTGCCTCTCCACTAAGGGAGGACTTCATTAAAAATCTCTAGCATGATAGGGTATTTATAATACTCCTATCCTACTCCTATTATGCTAATGAAATAAATAACCAAATCCTACCAAACTAAGGAAATACTTAACCCATTTGTACTATGTTAATGTGACATTCTCCTAATCCAAATAAACTAATGAAATACATAACCCAATTGTACTAGGTTAATGTATCATTGTCAAAATCCAGCTTTGTATCTGTAAGTCCCCAAAGTCTTCAGAAATGTTGTTTTAGCTCGGGACAGATTTTCCATGCAGCAGTTTTGGTCCTTAGGCGTGTAGACTTCCTTCCCTTCCTTTGTGAGCTTTCTTTTGCGTCAAGTAAGACATAAAATGCTGTATTTTGCATCATTTATACCTGAAACTTTCCTAATCATGTTCGTTAGCTCATTTACAGGAAAAAGGACTAAAAGTGCATGAAATATATAATTTGTTCTCAAAACTAGGCTAAAATATGGGCAAAATATATTGATATAGGCATGTAAATTCGCCTATCATCAACACCCCACACTTGCAGCTTTGTTCGTCCTCGAACAAAATATCATGTCCTTCTAAGCATCAACTTAGGATTTTTACAGCAACAACACAAAACATTCTTCAAGACAAGCACAAAAATTATCAACAAAGAGTAGCTTCCCGATTATAAGTAGAAACAGTTTAACCTCTAGCGTAGACTAGTGATGGTGATCAACTCGCATGCAAACATTAAGGTACATAGAATCATATACAACTATCCAAAGCTCATCAACCATGTGTGTCTCACAATATAGTACCCATAATTACTCACAAATATGGCATATTTTTCAAACATGGGTATCAAAATGTCCTTGCTCTCACTGTCACAAAGAATTCATATGTAGCAACTGATGACCATAGGCTTGCCCTTAATGTAGTACTCTACTAAATGTCAGAATGCTAAGCTTAGGATCAAGTAGGTCTTTTGATGGTTGTAATGTAGGCTAAGGGACGGGTAGGATCAGCTATTTTGGCCAGAAATAATGACTAAGTTCCTAAGCACTTTAATACATCACATTGTATCATTGACACTTTTTTCTTTCAACCTTTCTTTATTTTATTCTTCCACCCTTGTTCTCATCTTTTGTTTTCCAATTTTAAGCATAACTCACTTTTCAGCTTTTTTTTCCTTTTTCTTTTCACAACATACCTCTTATGATAGCACTTTCTTTTTCATCACACATTCAAGCACCATTACAATTTAAAGCATCATACTCACCCAATTTCCTCTTATGTTGTCACATGACTTTTTCACTTTAAAGCACTTAAGAATTTGGATCAAATTACGGTCTTGAAAAAAAATGGATTAGGCTTACATACAAGGTTGTCAAAGAAATAGGCTAAAGGCTCAAAAGGGTTTAACTAGGATGATGTCCATGGGTAGGTAAAACAAAGGTAAACATGTATAGGTTGCCAAAGAAATGCCTAAATCATCTCCTAAACTTACACTCCTTATTTTCGCTTTGCATACATACCAGGCAAGTTCTAGCATCAGCCACAAACATAGAATATACTGTTACCTCACACACACAAGGCACATGGTTGACTTGATTGGAAGTAATATAGACTCTCGACCCAACAAGTGAAAGAATTGAACCACTCAATATCACATAATGAGTCACAACTAGAGCCTAAACGTCTCAATAGTCATAATTGTAGCACATACTCTTGTTATAATCTCATGCTGCCTATTAGAATTATTTCATGCGAAGCTAAAAAAAATTTACTACTAAAAAAACTAAGCAAACAAACATGAATAAATGCAAATGCGGATCGAGAAGTATAGCATGCAAATACCATCACCCCACACTTAGACGGGGCACACTGTCCTCAGTGGAAAATAAATAAGAAGAACCTGTTTAGTCGGACTCATTCTCTATGTATGGGGTCATACCCCTTGCATCGGAATCATCATCAGAGTCATCATCCTTAGAAGTTCCTCATAAGTATCCCACTTAATTCCAAGAGTGAGTTGAGGTGTTTGCATCAAGGAGGGTTCTCCTTGCTCTCTTTGGCCTCTTTTCTTGCCTTTTTGTGAAGTGGTAGCCTTTTCTTTCCCTTGTCTTGCTTTGGGTGCCATTTCACCTGAGACTAGAAATAGTGTTAATGGTAGCACAATCTCAATGGTTACAATCTATACACAAGCAGCAGGGGTACCACCCCACACTTAGTTTTGTTGATACAAATCAGTGAAGTGAAAGTGGTCGATTACTTAGACTTCATCGACATACGTTTTAGGATTATATTCTGACAAGAAACTCAGCAATGCATCACTTACTTGCAGCCATTGGACTACTTTCATGGTAGATATAACAACACTACTACATAGGGGTAACCACATGGTATAGTTTCTATCAATAAACTCAACCTCCTATATCGGTAGGTAGTTATAAGTCTTATTCCTATGAACGGGATATTCTAACATGTAAGTATTCAAGTGACAAGATTATGCAATGTTCATTACTATAGCAATTCCGCAAGTAGTATAACAATGCATCAAAATCAAATTCAAGTCGGAAATAAGTTAAGAGCATCCTAACGTACATGTTCACTCACTTGGTTTTGTATCAACAATTCAAACATGTTCACATCACCAATACTTTTTCAAGATTTAGCAATTCATAATAGGTGTAGTAAAGTAGTACTTACAAAATTTAAATGAAGAACAAAGTAGTACTTGGTTGAAACCTTTGGATGATGTTCTTGTGAAGAAAAAGAGCAAAAGGAAACTTTTTGATAGGATTTGGAGACTATAGATGGTGCATGAACTAGGTTTCCAATGTGTTTTTGGTTCAAGATTAAGTCTCAAATTTGTAATAAAAGGTTGGGTTGAGTTTTGACCCATTAAAATCGGATTTGGAGACCAAAAGTGACCATAGGCGGTGCCTAATGCTTTGCCTAGTTGAGCAGAATGCCATAGCATATGCCATGCATTTATTTAAGAATGCCATACACTATGCCATGCATTTATTTAAGAATGCCATACACTATGCGGCGCATTGTCTATGGCATTTAGAGACATATGCGCCGCATAGTCTATGGCATATGAGATCCTGAGACCTAATGCTATAGCATAGGCGGCGCATAGTCAAAAGCACACTTAGGAATGGGCGGCGCATAGTGTATAGCACACTGGATTCCGAGACCTTAGGCTATAGGATAGGTTTTGCATTGTTCATGGCCTAGTTTTACCTAGTCCTAGCCTTCCTCGATGCCTATTTAAGCATGAGTAATGCTCAATCCATACCCTTATGCATCCTTATACCTAACTTACCACCTTTACCATTCAATACATCCAAATCGTCATTTGAAACCAATCTCCTCGTTGAATACCTTTTGCACCTATATTTGCTCAAAACAATAAAAATGATTAGTACGATGGGTTGCCTCCCACCAAGCGCCTTAGTTTTGGTCGTGGCACAACTCTTATTTTTGGATTTTCATTAATTAAAAACAAGACAAGTACTAGAATGAAAGAAAACGATAAACGATAAATGAAAAACGATAAACAATGGGTTGCCTCCCATCTAGCGCCTTATTTATTGTCGTGGCATGACATGGTTACCTCGAGTACTCAGACTTCGTCGAGGTAAATGGTGGATCATTTTCTAAAAGGATTTAGACGGTAATGAGGCTTACCTGTGGGCATGTGATCTTCTTCGAGATGGCTCCTACGTTTCTCCGGAGAGTCACCAATTATATCATCAATAGTCCAACCCATAGCTCTCTTGTACCTCATCAGAGCAGAGATGAGAGCCTCCACGTGCTGTTCAATTAAATCTTCCACCACACTTATCGGAAGTATACTTCCACTTTCCAAGAACACATACCTTAGATAATCGGAAAGCTCTTGCGATTCTAGCATTGGTGGCTCGTCAATGGGAGTCTTCGCTGTTGGTTGATTCTTGAGATCACAATCTGGTTGCTTAGGAGTATAAGGCTCTATTTCTGTTAGAGCACTCATAAGTTCTTCATAACCTTCATTATCTTCATGCTCAACTTTCAGTGGCACAGCAGACAATGGCTCAACAGTAGGCTGTTTCTCTATAGATAATTCTTTCGTATCCTCATGATGAATATATAACTCATTCATATCGCTGGGCTGCTTCATTGTTTTGCATATATCAAACCGTACCACTTCGTCATTAATTCGAAACAAAAGCTCATTATCTTTCATGTCAATAAGCACACTTCCAGTTGCAAGGAAGGGACGTCCCAAGATGATGGGAACTTCAGAATTCTCCTTACAATCCATAATAACGAAGTCTGTAGGAAAGATGAATGAAGAAACCTTCACCAACACATCATTCAAGATACCCACAGGTCGTTTTACCGACCTATCAGCCATCACGAGCCTCATATTGGTTGGTGTAGGGTCTCTCAACCCCAACTTTCTGTAGATAGATAGTGGCATCAAATTGATGCTAGCTCCCAAATCGCACAATGCCTTAGCAAAATCCAATGATCCAATTGTCCAAGGAAAAGTGAAAGCTCCAGGATCTGCCTTCTTCTGAACTAGCGATCTTGTAGCGATTGCACTACAATGATGAACATTATCCGCAAAGTCATAACTTGCTGCCCGCTTCTTTGTCAAGAGATCCTTCATAAATTTCGCATACCCAGGCATTTGTTCAAGTGCCTCCACCAATGGAACATTAATGGTGAGCTGCTTTAACATATTCATGAATTTGCTGAACTTAGTGTCATCCACCACCTTCTTCAATCTTTGGGGAAAAGGTGGTGGTGGGTATGGAAGTGTTCTCTCCACGGTTTTTTCTCCTCTTGCTTCTGTTTTTCCACT
This sequence comes from Capsicum baccatum var. pendulum, assembly GCA_030864225.1. Lineage (NCBI taxonomy): Eukaryota > Viridiplantae > Streptophyta > Magnoliopsida > Solanales > Solanaceae > Capsicum > Capsicum baccatum. Next base: position 73,964,836 of record CM061561.1, on the reverse strand, counting down.
TTTTCAGGCTGCACGTCACTAGGTGAAACGTCCCTGACGTTGGGAGTAGTTGTTACGGCTTCTTCTCCTTTTGTAACGTCACTAGGTGTAATGTCCATGTCCGCAACTTCGTCAACCACTTGCTTGCCTTTTGCTGAAGTTTCCAGCACCTTACCACTTCTGGTAGTGATGGCCATGCATGACCCATCATTCTTTGGGTTTTGCACAGTATCGCTTGGTAAGGTGCCAGCCTTTCTTTGATTGAATGCTGCTGAAAGTTGGCTTAATTTCTGCTCTATTTGCCTGATAGAAGTGGAATGAGAATCAACTAGTTGCTTCATGGAGGAAAAATCATCAATCACCTCCTTAACTCCTGCGCTCGTTGCTTCCACTCCTTTCAATAACTTAGCCATCAGGTCTTCCATACTTCCAGAATTAGATATGGTGGTATCACGTCTGCCAGGGGAAATGTACAAACCACTCTTTTCATTGTTTTTCTTCCAACTACCTTGGTCTTTGTTTCCAGATTTATCATAATAGTTCCGACCTTGGTTTCCTTGGGTATTCCCTCGGAAACCCCCCTGATTGCTCAAGTAGTTGGCCTCCTCTTCCGAATCAGATTCGTCTCTTCCTTTTGACGCAATCGCTTTCACTTTTTCGGTCTTCCCTGATAATAAGTGCTTTGTCAGAAGATCCAATTGTGTTTTCATGTGCGCCATGTCTTGCTCACGTTCCTCTTCTCTTCTTCTTTGGTCTGCAGACATGCCAATAGATAAAGTGGGGCTTGCTACCTCAGAATCCCTGGTATGCCAAGCTCTACTTTGCTTTGTCATGCGATCTAGCATATTGCTTGCTTGACCAAAGGTGAGGTCCATAAATGATCCTCCAGCCGCATTATCAACCACTGGCTTAGTCCCCGAATTCAAAGCTCTGTATAAAATCTCCATCAAGTGGACATTGGTCATATGATGGTTTGGGCACTGCATTAGCTTCGTCTTGAACCTCTCCCATGTAACATGGAGAGCTTCATTTGGAAGCTGTCAAAAATTGGTGATCTCATCTCTCAACTGTGCTCTTTTGGATGGCGGAAAGAATCTTTCTAGGAAAGCGTCTTTCAATTGCCTCCAATTAGTAATCGAATCAGGAGTCAGCCCATTCAACCATAGAGTTGCCTCCCCAGACAGAGACAATGGAAATAAGCGTAGTCGAATTGCATTCTGTCCAACGCCAGGATTGTCGAATGACTTGCATGTAGAAATAAAGTTGATCAGATGCATATTCGGATCATCGCCTGCTAGTCCACCAAATAATCCCTTGAGTTGCAAAAGCTGAATCATGGTGCTAGTGATATTGAACTTTGCTCCAGGTGCTAATGGCGGAAGAATAATTGCTCCGGTGGCACCAGGTCCGTCTAGATCGTCCTCTTCGTCATCAAAAGGAATTTGCATAACTCGGCGATCAGGCCTCAATCGCGCTTGACGATCTCTCCTCTGCATGGGTGCCGCCATCTCAGCAGTATGTCGTGGGTTTAGTAGCTCTTCATCGCCCAGATCCTCATCGTCAAGATTTGTTGCTCGCCTACGATTATCAATATTCTGTTGATGCACTTGAGCAGCCATCCTTTCAATTTCACGTTGTGCCTCCATTGATGCACTGAATAAACCTAAATAAAACAAAAACAACAACTAAAAGTAAAAGTACGAGAATCTTTGACCAAAGGGTCTAGTAATTATCACGAACTTGATTGACACTCGTATTCCCCGACAACGGCGCCAATTTTTGATAACGCTCAATCTACAGCTCTCGTAGGAGTGTAAAGCGGTCGTTAGCAAATATAGAACCCAACCTGGGTTGGGTGTCGATCCCACAGGGAATAGCTTGGCCAACAAGTAAGTAAAATTACTAAACTTTTGGTGCAAGTCTCGTAAGAAGGGGGGATTGTAATGTGTAACCAAAACAATAAAGTAAAAGCTGAAAATAGCAAAGTAAAAAGAGAAAGATTGTTACGTAAGTTATAAACAATGAGAATTGAAGCGTTGGGGTTATGTCCACCTTCTGAGGTATACGTCTCTATTGGCTATGAGTGTGTAGAGTCTTGACATGCAATTGCTTATAGAGAATTGTAGTCGATGGTAAATCCAAGCGTCTCTCGACTTGAACAAGGACTATTTCACTTTAACTCTCTCGAGCGTGTAGGCGTGTCTAACGGTACGAATTCTCCAAGAGGTTAGTCCAGTTACGGCACTAGCTTTTTAATAGGAAAGGGTGTCCTACTAACTTGACATTATCTCTTTTCCAGACAAATAACCTTTCTCGCGAACAAGTTAAATGTTAGACTGGCGTTATTCTATGCATCTGCAGCCACAAGAATTTGCATTAAGATGAAGAGAATAATGATATAAGCAATATACGTGTCTCGAACTCACAAACTCACAGCAATAGATAGTATCTCATTCGGCTTCCATAACCCCAACAGAGAAGTTTAGTTACCCATGAGTGCGAAGGAGATCACGATTTGCATTGTTATTGTTGAGTAATGGCGTGTGGATTAGGTGATAGGCGTGTGGCGTGATTCCTTAGCAAGTAACGATTCTCTTGTTGTGGAATTTAAGAATAGAATTAATGGAAAGATTAGAAGAGTTGTAATTGAGAAATAGAATGTGTCTCTCCACTAAGGGAGGACTTGCCTCTCCACTAAGGGAGGACTTGCCTCTCCACTAAGGGAGGACTTCATTAAAAATCTCTAGCATGATAGGGTATTTATAATACTCCTATCCTACTCCTACTATGCTAATGAAATAAATAACCAAATCCTACTAAACTAAGGAAATACTTAACCCATTTGTACTAGGTTAATGTAACATTCTCCTAATCCAAATAAACTAATGAAATACATAACCCAATTGTACTAGGTTAATGTATCATTGTCAAAATCCAGCTTTGTATCTGTAAGTCCCCAAAGTCTTCAGAAATGTTGTTTTAGCCCGGGACAGATTTTCCATGCAGCAGTTTTGGTCCTTAGGCGTGTAGACTTCCTTACCTTCCTTTGTGAGCTTTCTTTTGCGTCAAGTAAGCCATAAAATGCTGTATTTTGCATCATTTATACCTGAAACTTTCCTAATCATGTTCGTTAGCTCATTTACAGGAAAAAGGACTAAACGTGCATGAAATATATAATTTGTTCTCAAAATTAGGTTAAAATATGGGAAAAATATATTGATACAGGCGTGTAAATTCGCCTATCATCAGTCATCATATAATTTTTCAATCACTTTCAGTTCATCAGGAATATCAATTCTCATAATGTAAATATCATTTAAATCTTTCAAAAGAATAACTTTCACAATTCCACTTTCAAATCACTTTACTATTCACCAAAGACATAAGGAAACACAAACACTCTGGGAGATCCTATAACCGACATAAACCATGTGAGCTACATGGAGTCCAACGTACAACCCACGTTGGGGAGAGTCGTCCTATCCTTGACAACAGATTAGGACTATCGATATCAAGTCCACACAAACTAGTGATCACTATATAAATTAGTCTCAGGCTCACTCCTACAGGGGTACATAGTTCTAGGGAAGTAAGGTCGCTTTATACCTCCCACTCGGTGCTAAAGATTTCTCTTGGACTTAGCTCAGATCATTTCAAAGACAACCCACAACAAAACAATTTCAGTAATATATAAATATACATCAGAAGCCATCATGCTTCCCATCTATCAAAATCAACCACGTTGTGGATTTCTTTCACACTCGAGTTTAAAACAACTCCATTAAGACCAAAAGGTCAAATCATTCAAAATATCTCAAATATTCAACATCAATTTGCAAACACACACTTTCTCAAAAAACACAATTTCCAATGGAGATTCATGACCCAAATATCAAAATCATGATAAATATCATTCAAGATTCATGCGTTATATCTCCACACATGTAAATTCATCTTTCAAAATCATAAACATCAAGATTTTATGATAATCATCCTAAGATATGGGTTCATGCTTCAAATTCATAAAAATCAAATAAAAATCATGCCTTTGTAAAGAAAATTACTTTTGGGCACAAGAATGAAAGAGAGTTCTTGTTGAAAAACCCTACATACCTTGAATGATGAACTTTAGATCGATACTCATTTTTGAGATATTAATCGTGCCTTTGAATGATGGTTCTTGGAGTTCTTGAACTAGGAACTTGGAATCTTGAATAAATTTGCAGAATTAATGATGAACTTTGGAGGTTCTTGAAGTTGGATGTAGGAGCTTAGGACTTTCCTTTTGAGGAAAGTTGATGATATATAATATATAATACTTATAATAGGCTTTAACATAGGTTTAGATAGATTTTGGGTGCGGGGCAATGACCAAAACGCCCCAAAAAATCAAATAATTCTCGAATCTGTCCTTTGATGGATTTTTTTGATATTCTGAAGTAGATCAACCATAACGTTTTACTTCAAAATCCACATTGGATGAAACTAATTTCATTAGAAAGAGGAAACTCATATATTTCCATTGATATATAGTATATCACCCAGATCATTGTGTGTGAGGAGTTATGATCGTTTAAAGTTGACCCAAAAATTTGTTTTTGCTAGGCTGAAGTAGACTGACCATAACTTTTTTCTCCAATAGACAAATTGGATGAAACCAATTTCATTGGAAAGAGGACTCGCAGAGGTTTTCGTTGATATGTATTAGATCATGCAGATCATTATGTACAAGGATTTGTAATCATTTAAATTTGTAGAAAAAATATGCTAGGCCTCGTTTATTTTTCCTGCATATTTTAATGTTCACTACTATTTACGGTTTGATCGAAATGTTCATAACTCATCGCTCGGGTGTCCGTTTTGGATGATACACATATTTTTGGAAATATTGTTCGATACTCTACGCAATGTTGGGTCATAATATAAGACATTCCGCATGGAAAATATATAATTTATTTTACAAGATAGAACCCAACACGTTTACGCATAAAATTTCAACGAAACATTTCCTGGGGTATTACACATAGTTTTAGTATTGTAACTATGTTTTCAATCACATATTTTACCCATTCCTATGCTTAAATTCATGACTCCCGGATATTTGATGAAATGTCTAAATGTTGGGTTTTAAGCAATGATCCTTTATTATGGGGTTTAAAGTTTCATATGTCCTTATTGTTAATTTCATTCAGTGTTGGATGGTTATGAAAACCTAATACTTAGTTGTTTATTCAATTTTAATATAGTCGGAATGGTTTTAGATAAACCATGACCGTAGTCTTTTGGTTAGTATCAGGACCAATTTTTTGCTCAATTAAGGTTAGTTCAAGACGGTAATCAGTGTCATTTAGTTAGGAGTAGAATTTAGCACCGAGCGAACCCAGGGATGGGGGATCACATGCCAGTAGAGGGTGTTACCTTTAGTAGAAGTCCTGAGTTCCAAAACTATGTAGCCAGTGTAGGTTACCCAGGTATGGGGGATCACCTACCAGTAGAGGGTGTTACCTTTAGTAGAAGGCCTGAGTTCCAAAACTACGTAGCCAGTGTAGGTTAGAGATATCAACCTACCAGTTGAGGGTTAATAAGGTGTTTACCTTTCAGTTAAGGGTAATACGTATCTTATTAAAGAACCTGCCAGATGAGGGTGACTCATTAATCCTTTAGGACTTTAGTTTAGCAGATCCACGCAGCCATTGTTAGTACCCGTGGCATGGGACTTATATTCTAATTAGGGTTACAGGTAGGACCCCGATTAGCTCATATTAGAGCATATCGGTTAGATGTTACCTCCCACAGTCTCAGTTCAATATTCAATACAGATTTTAGTTCAGGTTTGCTTGACCATAACATATAGTTCATCAGTTATTTAGTTACCAAATTTCAGTATTTCAATTTATAGACTATTTCAGTAACTTGATATATGCTTAGTTATGCATTCTCAGATTTTATAGCTTTCATGCATTTATGCATCAGTTATCTCATGCTATTCAGTCAGTCGTTATTTCATGCACATGAACCTATGCATTTTAGCCTAAACTTATCTCATATACTAGTACATTCAAAGTACTGATTGTATACTTTTCATAGGATTGGATCCTCAGTTTCCTTACCGCACTTAGACAGTTCATCTTATCAATATCAGTAGTTGTGGTGAATCCTTATATATAGAGAAACAATCATGTTATTTTACTATTTTTATATTTTTTCTCAGTTATTTCAGTTTGGAGTTAGTTGGGTCCTGTCCCATCAACTCTTAGGACAGTTTAGAGGCTTTCAGTTATTTTCAGTTATTAAGACAGTTAATCAGTTTATTAGCTGTTTGGTCATTCTTTTCAGTATGTCATCAGACGTTTAGACTTATGATTTAAATCATATTTTTAGCATTTGAACCTTATGGCTTTACTCAGTTGTTTCCACACATGTTTATAATCAGTATATTATTTAGTACTCACAGTAGGTACCAGCCCATGGGTTAGCTCATCGTCACTTATGACCATAATCACCATTATCGCAACTAGGGGGTAGCCTCAGGTCGTGACAGTTATAGGCAATCCTTCTTATAGTGCTTAAGATCTACACATATGATGCTACCAAAGAAGTAGGATCCCTTTTAACTGGGCTTGATGGACCTGAATGGCCACCATGACCTAACCCTCTTCGATAATAACTATGAGGGCCATATACCTCCCATACACATAGGGATCATCATTAAGTATATGGGACCTATTTCCCACCAACCTCTCATGTCTCTAATGAAATACTTTAGAGACTCTCGAGCAAACTAATCTCATGAAAGATGAGGTGAACCAAATGGTCTACTCTCTAAAAAAGTACTCCACCATAGTCTGACTGGTCTAAAAAACTAGAAGACAGTAAAATCTGTTACATTAGAGTTCAGCAAGTCTAACCTATGCAGCCTCGTACGATGATCAAGAAAGAACATATAAGCATGAGACCTAGGATGTCCATCAAACCAATGGGGAGTTGTCCTTATGAATTCTATAAACCTACTATGTCCTTTCATTAACATTAAGGCTAAAGTCACTGGATTTGTAGCAATCTCTATTAATACCTCTTTAGCACTAGGAAAATCTGTCATCAAATGTGCATATGGAGACTAATGTCCCAATATAGTAGGTCGAATCAAAGTAGGAGCCACCTTATCAAGAAAAACACCCAACACTCATACCAAATAATTCTCAAGCATAGGTATGGTCATGACCACAGTTGCATTTGCACTAGCCTCAACCCCTCAAAATTAATAAACCCAACATCACTAGCAACTCCAGAACCTGATGAAGAAATCTTATACTGACCTTTAGTTGGTCTAGATATTCCAATTGGACCACTGCCTTGACCTCTGCCCCTTTCACGTACCAAAGGCATGAGCACGGAATATCTAGATAAGGAAAAATAGGTGATCATAATATGTGATAGAGTGAATAAAAGGTTTTTAAGTTACATAAAGTTATGAAAACATGGTATATAATAAAGTAATGAATTTCACCTAAACTCATGTAGTCCCTCAAAGATAGATAATGGACGTACTCACACTGATCTGCAAGGCTCTATTAGACTCAGCTTGTATTAATGAGACTAATGAATCAGGTGTTCTAATTCTAATTTGTTATGACCAAAAATAGTGTATGTGATGAAACCTATCACACACTTTGGTATAGGTAACCCTATCCTAACTCAAACTCAATAATTGAAGTAAATTAGAAAAAAAATAAAAAAAAGAATAAATAATTCCCAAAATATATAAATAAGCAATACTTGAAAGAGACATCCCAGGTATGGTTGTCACTAGTACAAGCCTCTAAATCCAGAATGATATCAATAATCTAAAGTATTTTCAAAATGGATAAACCATAAGATAAATAGAGATCTGAATATGTTCTGTGAAACATCAACCACTACTTCAATCTCCAAAACATCAATACTAAGGGAACGTAATGTAGTATCTGCTACTCGAATCAATACCTACATAGGGTGCAGAAGAAAAGAAAAAAGAAAAAATAAAGAGTGAGTACAAAATACGTGTACTCAGTATGTATCATCGATAATCGATCCTAATCTAAAATGATGGCGAGGACCTCCAACACAACTACCCAAAATTTCCCCAATCAATCTACAACCAGTGCATACACCATTCCTATCAAGGTATCTCAAAAAAAATCATAGAAATATCAATAAATATGATAGGTAAGTCCAAAATAGTCATTTTATGATGAATTAATAATCACTAACATGGTATATTAATATCATTTATTATGTTCAATTAATAATCTAGGATAAAATAGTGAGAGTATATAATTATGTGTATATCATTGTACTAATAGGCGCAACACTTCATGTCTCACTGATCAAGTCATAGTCATACTCCACATCTCAGAAATATCTCAACTCCCAAATCAATCAAGAGGAAATGAATGCAGAATCTATAGTATCACAAACAAGGTTGAATCAAAGTAATTCAATAAAAAAGTAAATACTCAAATACAATATCAAAACATACAAATAAAATACAACACAATACAAGTGATGTAATCCAATATAATGATGATGGTGGTATATTTTGTAAGACCCCACAAAATTCTAAGCTTAACTCAGTCCTTTAAATCTTATTAAGGGATCCCAGACTTAGAAAATTTTAGCTAAGTATACAGACTTAGTGTTATTTTAGCCTTCATAGGTTAGCAACTCCATTCCACAACTTTCATGACCTTAATGTAATAATTTTTTGGTTAAATCATCATCAGGAATGTCAGTGGGTATTTCGGACAAGTTTTGGATTTTTCAAACTTTATTTGAAACACATTTGAAAGATCAAACCAGTAGATCGACGGGATCTCGACATGCCATGTCTCCCATCGTGTCGATGAATATTTTACTCTAGCTCATAGTTCAAATACTAGTGAACTGATGTGGACTCAATGTTGTGTGTTGACCATCACATCGATGCCAATAACGCGGCGCGTCAATCTGTACATCGCTAGGTCAATTTTTAGTCATTAAAAGTCGCTTATTTATGGATAATTGGGTCTTTTTTCCACATCTATCAGCCCCAAAACACGAAATTAAATCCTTCTAAGAGCAAAAACTATTCAGTCTTCACAAGTTGCTCTCAAGAATAAACCCCAGGAGATTTTAAATTCAATTCAAGGCTTAAGAACTTACCATATATCAATCTTTCAGAATTTAATTGTTAAGGTATGTCAAGTGTTCATTCAAGGGTCCCTTCCACCCTTGGAGCTCAAGAATCAATTTTTTAAACCTCAAGTGAATTGATTACATAAATTTCATGTTGGGTTTAATTATATTCATGATTAAAATGATTAATTGGATTTCTAATCCATATTTTGTTACAAGTTTCATTTGGATTAATTTTATATGTATATAGAATTATGTAAATCAATGCTAAACTCTTGAAATTGTATATGGGGATTTGAATTATGGTGCCTATATATGTTTAGTGTCATGTGCATGGATTATGTCCTCCAAGTGTTTGATAAATTTCTCACGTAAAAAATGAAAAAGGGAAAACAATCATGCCATGTTAGCTTATGTGCAAGTTATATCATGCAAATGTTTGATGGAATATCTCTATGAATGAGTTAAGATCAAGTGCATATGGTCATACCTTTCAAGTTTATGCTATAATTTATTTTTCATGTTATCGAGTCCTGGGGGTATCCAATACCTAAAAACTTAGTTGTTTACCTAGAGTTGTTGTAGTTACAGAACAATCTCTGTAGTGTCACGAAGAGTAGCCTCAATAATCAGTCATAGTTATTGTTCAGTATTTAGTTCAGAACTTAGTAAATCCAACTAGTCTATTGAACTCTGTAGTATTCAATCAGTTAACAAAATTCAGTAGTACTCCATTAGTTAATGGAACTCAGTGAACTCAATTCAACTCAGTTAGACAGTACGATCAGTAACAGTTCAGTCCAGCCTAGTACAGTTTAGAAATCAGTCCAGTGTCTATTTAGTTAGAAGTAGGATTTAGCACCGAGCGAACCCAGGTATGGGGGCATTCCTGTCATTAGAGAGTTTGACCCTTAGTAACAATCCCTGCACTATAGAACTATGTATTCAGCGTTGGTTGATAAATCTTTCTACCAGACTAGGTTTGATATATCTTATATGATTTTTCCTACCAGCGAGGTTTGACAAAAGAGCTTCTTGTCAGAGAGGGTTAACTCACAGTTTGTCTTTACCCAAGGCACGATATTGAAACCCTTCCAACTGGAATTATTGGTTGGATCCCAATCTATCCATAAAGGGGCATGTCGGTTAGATGATTACCTCTCACAGTCTCAATTTTAGTTTCAGTCTCAGTATAGTACTCAATTTAGTTCTACTGAATTATGACTATCAGATACAGTCACCCAATTCAGTATAGAACTCAGTATAGTTCCATAGAATTAGGACTTTCAGCTACAGTAATTTATCTATTATTTATACAGTATCAGTAAACTCAGATATTAGTAAATTAGTAATTAAAAACTCAATATTTAGTATCATCATGACCTTAATTACTGTTTACGAATTTTATGAATGTACTCTTATTCAGTTATACTCATGTTATTTATTCAGTATTGTTCATGCGTATGACCCCATGCATCTCATCCTACCTCGCTTAGAATACTAGTATATTTAAAGGACTAACGTATTCCTTTCATTTTGCTGTGATGTCTTATATCATAGCTTCAGATGCATAGGCTCCTGATCATACTTAGCAGCCCAATCCATCTGTAGCAGACTAGTGGTAAGTCCTCATTGTTTGAGGATAAATTTATTATTACAGTATTCCAGTACTTAGTTTATTTCATTAGTCAGAGTTATTTGGGGACTTGTCCCATCAAATCCTTGTTCAGACAGTAGAGGATTTTTAGACTAGAATATTTATAGGCAGATGTTCAGTTTTGGAATGGATGCATCGTACTCAGTATTTACTTACAGTTTTAAACCTTATGGAAGATTTTTGCCTAATTTCTGCATAATTACAGTATTATTATTCAGTTATTGCATAAAGTACCAGTCGTATGTTAGCTTATGGTTCTTCGGGATTATGAGCACCGTGTTGCATCTAGGGATAGACTTGGGGCATTACAAACTTGGTATTAGAGCCTAAGGTTCAACAGTGTTCTAGGAAGTCTAAAAGCCACATCTGGTAGAGTCTTGTGCATGGGTGTGTAGCACACCACACTTATGGACAGGAGAATATTAGATGTTTTAGGAAAATTTTCCCTTCTTTTAGTAATTATGTCATGCGGGTGAGCACAAGCTCAAGTTAAACTCTCTATCTAATCCAAGTTTCTCTTCCATTTATAGAATATGCCTCCAAAGAGTACTAAAGGAAGAGAAACAGGAGACCATCCAGCACCTCAGCCCATCCATCCAGATTCCCTGGGCGAACATGTCTCCCATTCTAAATTTAGAGCAGCTTTCACCACCGTGGCTCATTTTGTATCAGCCCAAAATAAACACACAGCTACTGTTCCAGCCAACTCAGTGGTCAATATTGCTGCAGCCAGGATTCGAGACTTCACTCAAATGAACCCTCCATTTTTTACTGGGTCAAAGTCAAATATGGACCCACAGGAATTTCTTGATCAAATGTAGAAGGCTATAGATGTTCTGGGGGTGACAGCTAGTTAGAGTGTCAAGTTAACTGAATATAAGTTTCAGGATGTGTCTTACTTATGGTTCAAATAGTGGAAAGCAAAGAGGTCCACAGATATAGGTCCCATAGAATAGGAGGAGTTTGTTATTGCTTTGTTGGATACGTTCTTCCTGCTAGAGTTGAGGGAAGCAAAGGTTTTGGAATTTATAAATTTGAAGTTGGGAAACATGATGGTACAAGAGTATTCTCTTAAGTTTACTCAATTAGCTAGATATGCTCCTCATGTAGTAGCAGATAACAGATCCAAGATGAGCAAGTTTGTGTCTGGTGTGTGTAATAGTATGGTTAAGGAGTGTAGGACCGCAATGTTGATTAAGAAGATAGACATATCTAGGCTCATGGTCTATGCTCAATAGATAGAGGAGACTAAGAATAAAGAGAAGGAGAGGGAGAACAAGAAAGCTAGAAAAGGTAGCTTCAACTTTACCCAGCCTAAGTAAGAGAGTGGTAATCGTTCTCCATTCCACCCAAAATCCTCAGTCCCAGTTTTATCCTCAACCAGTTCTCCTATACTGAAATTCAGAGATGGTAATAGAGATTAGGCGTTAGGCCCTAAACCCCAGGGTAGTGTTAGTAGTGCCCAAACAAATCCTTTCTTTTAGAAGTATGATAGAAACTATCAGGGTATCTACAGAGCTGGAAGTGATGCTTGTTTTGGATGTGACAAACCAAGACACAGAGTCAAATGGTGTCCTCTTATGGGTTCGCAGAGTCAACATAATCGTCTCTCAGCTCTGTCCAATTGTCAAAATCAGTAAGGTCCCATTTTCGGTGCCACCAGTAGGCAACACCCAAATAGACTCTATGTACTTCAGTCCTGATAGGATTAGGAAAGTTCTCCTGATGTGGTCACTAATATGTTACATGTTTATTATTTTTATGTTTATGCTTTGCTAGATCCAGGAGCTTCTTTGTCTTTTGTAACTCCTTATATAGCTATTGATTTAGAGTCTGTCTCAAAATTCTAGCACAGTTGTTCTAAGTCTCTACCATAGTGAGTAAATCTATCATAGCCCGATGGGTATACAGGAACTGTTCGATTATGATATCTCAAAAAGTCACTTCAGCAGACTTAGTTAAATTTAAGATGATCGATTTTGACGTCATTCTCTCCATGGTTTGGCTTTATTCCTGCTATGCCTCAGTCGAGTGCAAAAATAGAATTTTCCAGCTTCAGTTCCCAAATGAGCCCGTCCTAGAGTAGAGGGGTAGTAATTCAGCACTTAGGGGTCAGCTTATTTCCTATCGTAGGGCAAAGAAAATGATATCTAAGGGATGTGTCTTCCACCTCGCTCAAGTCCAGGACTCTAGATCAGAAACCCCTACTCTTGAGTCAGTATCAGTAGCATGTGAATTCCCAACATGTTTCCGAAAGATTTTCCCAAAGTTACTCCCAAAAGGGAAATTGATTTTGGGATAGAACTTCTTCTAGATACTCATCCCATATCTATTCTATCATATAGATTGGCTCCAGTAGAACTCAAAGAATTATAAGAACAGTTGAAACATCTCCTAGCTAAGGGATTCATCAGACCCAGTGTTTCCCCATTGGGTGCACCAGTTCTATTCGTGCGTAAGAAAGATGGTTCTCTCAGAATGTGTATAGACTACCATCAGCTAAATAAACTCACGATCAAGAACAAGTATCCACTTCCCAGAATTGATGACTTATTTGACCAACTTCAAGGTACTAGTTAATTTTCTAAGATAGTTCTTAGATCAATCTATTATCAGATCAGATTCAATGTGATGTTCTAAAAATAGCTTTCAAAACTCGGTATGATCACTTCAAATTATTAGTCATGTCATTTGGTCTTACTAATGCCCCAGCGACTTTCATGGACTTGATGAACCATTTGTTCAAGTAGTACTTAGACATGTTCATCCTAGTCTTCATAAATGACATCCTTGTCTACTCCCGCAGTGAGCATGATCATGCAGACCATCTCATAATAGTATTACACACTTTTAGAAACCATCAGCTATTCACCAAATTCAGTAAGTGCAAGTTTTGTCTAAGGTCAGTAGCCTTCCTCAGCTATATCATTTCTGCTGATGGCATTAGAGTTTATCCCCAAAATATCAAAGTAGTGAAAAACTAGCCCAGACCCATCACTTCATCAGATATTTAGAGTTTCTTGGGTTTGGCTGGGTATTACTGATGTTTATTGAGGGATTTTCATCTAATGCATCCCCTATGTCCAAACTGACTCAGAAAAAGGTCAAATTTTAGTGGTCAGATTTTTATGAGAAGAGTTTTTAGAAGTTGAAGACTCGACTCACTACAGCCTCGGTTTTGACTCTACCAGATGGTTCAGATGGATTTGTGGTATATTTTGATGCTTCCAGAGTTGTTTTGGGGTGTGTTTTGATGCAAAGAGGTAAGTTCATAGCCTATGCCTCTAGACATATTAAACCTTATGAAAAGAACTATCCAACTCATGATCTTGAAATAGCAGTAGTAGTATTTGCCTTAAGGATTTAGAGAAGTTACTTGTATGGTGTGCACGTTGATGTGTTCACTGACCATAAGAGCCTACAGTATGTCTTCTCCCATAAAAACCTTAACCTCTATCAGAGAAGGTGGTTTGAGTTATTAATAAACTATGACATAAGTGCCCTGTATCATCTGGGTAAGGCCAATATAGTGGATGATGCTCTAAGTAGGATGTCTATGGGTATAGTTTCTCATTAAGAGGATGGTAAGAAGAAGTTAGCTCAGGAAGTTCATTATCTTACCCGAATGAGTATCCGTTTAGTAGATTCAGCAGAAGGTAATGTACGGGTGCAAAGTAGTTCAGAATCATCTCTAGTTTTTTAGGTGAAGGAAAGGCAAGATAGGGATCCTAGCCTAGTTAATTTAAAAGAATCAGTTAGAGATCAGAAGATAGAGGTTTTATCCCAAGGGAGAGATGATGTATTGTGTTGTCAGGGTAGGCTATGTGTGTCAGGTGTAGATGACCTGAGATAACGGATTCTTACAGAAGCGCGTGGTGCACGTTACTCTATTCATCCAGGGGCTACTAAGATGTACTGTAATTTGTGGGAGATCTACAGGTGGAGTGGGATAAAGAGAGATATTGCAAATCTTATAGCCAAGTGCTCAACATGTCAGCAGGTTATGATTAAGCATCAAAAGCCTAGTGGGGGCTATGTAGGAGTTCAGTATTCCCAATTGGAAGTGGAAAAAGTGAACATGAATTTTGTGATGGGTTTGCCTTGTACTCATCGTTAGCATGATTTAGTTTGGGAGATTATATGCCTTATACTCGTCGTTAGCATGATTTAGTTTGGGAGATTGCAGACAGGATGACCAAATCAGCTCATTTCCTTCTAGTCCATACCTCTTATTCAATTGAGGACTATGCCAAGCTCTATGTCAGAGAGTTAGTCAGATTACACAGAGTTCCGTTATCCATAATCTTAGATAGAGGTATGAACTTCACCTCTTATTTTTGGAAAGCCTTCTAAAAGGGTCATGGTACCCAAGTCCACCTTAGTACAACTTTCCATCCTAAGACAGATGGTTAAGTAGAAAAGACTATTCAGACTTTAGAGGATATGCAGTGAGCTTTTGTGATATACTTTAAAGGTAGTTGGGATGACCAGTTACCTTTGATTGAGTTCGCATATAACAACAGCTTTCATTACAACACTCAGATGGCTTCATTTAAGGCACTCTATAGGAGGAGATATAGGCCTCCCATTCGTTGGTTTGAAGTGGGAGAAGCCGTAGTGGTAGGTCCTGACTTGGTGTTTGACACTTTAAAGAAGGTTCATCTGATCAGGGAAAGTCTTAAGACAACTTAGATCCAACAAAAATCATACGTAGATGTGCGGAAAAAGGATCTCGAGTTCGATATTAGTAATTATGTGTATTTGAAGATCTCTTCTATGAAAGGAGTCAAAAGTTTTGGCAAGAAGGGGAAACTCAGTCCCTGATATATCGGTCCTTATCGAATTCTCAGCTATTTTTGAGAGTTAGCTTATAAGCTTGAGTTGGCTTTAGATTTAGATACAGTCCATTCAGTTTTCCATGTCTCGTTGCTAAAGAAATGCATAGGTGACCCAACAGTTGTAGTCCCTGTAGGGAGTATAGATGTTGAAAATAGCCTTTGTTATAAGGAGATTCCAGTCAAAATCCTTGATTATCAGATTCACTGACTGAGGAGTAAAGAGGTCCGTCTAGTCAAAGGTCTTTGGTGGAGTTATTCCGTTGAGGGACCTACTCGGGAAATAGAAGCAAATATGCACATCAAGTATCATCACCTCTTTTTTGCAAACTCAGACTCAGCCTAAGGTAACAGTTTTCCCTTGAACTTACTAAATTCCATGCTCAGATTTCCCTTATAGACTTGGTATCAGTTACCATTGCATTTTTTCAGTAATGTATTCATGCATCAGATATGTATGTTCAGACTGAGAAACTCAGCTTATCCAATCATGCATTCACGACTTATGTTCAGCCATTACTCATGCATTAGATAAGCATGTTTAGTATAAAATTTCAGCATATTAGTAGTGTCAATCATGAAATCATATTACAGTTGTGCATGTCCTATTTCTAAATCAAGTCTATTAGTATTATCATCTCAGTTAGCCTCATTCGAGGACAAATATTTCCAAGGGGGAGACATTGTAAGACACCACGAAATTATAAGTTTAACACAGTACTTTAAAGCTTGTTAAGGGGTCCCAGACTTTGAAAATTTTAGCTAAGTAATTACACTTAGTATTATTTTAGCCTTCCTAGGTTGGAGACTCAATTCCATGACTCTCATGACCTTAAATTAATGATTTTAGGTTGAATCATGATCAAAAATATTAGTGGGTGTTCCCAAACAAGTTTTGGATTTTTCAGACTTTGTTTGAAACATATTTGAAAGTTCAGACTAGTGGATCAACGCGATCTCGATGCATCATGTCGCCCATAATGTCGATGAAAATTTTCCTCTAGATCATAGTGTAGATTCGACTAAACTGACGTGGACATAACACGACGTATTGGCCATCATGTCGATGCCAACGATAACGCATGTTGGTATATGCATCGCTAGGTCAGTTTTCATTCATTAAAAAGCCATTTCATCAGAGGTAATTAGATCTTTTTCACACATCTATCAGCCCCAAAATATGAAATTAAACACTTCTAAGAGAAAAAACTATTCATTCTTCATAAGTTTCTCTCAAGAACAAACCCTAGGAGATTTCAAATTCAATTCAAGGCTCAAGAACTTACCATTAATCTTTCAGAATTTAATTGTTAAGGTATGTCAAGTGTTCATTAAAGGGTCCCTTCCACCCTTGGAGTTCAAGAATCTATTTTCAAAACCTCAACTGTATTGATTACATGAATTTCATATTGGAGTTATTTGATATATGTATAGATTCCTATAAATCCATACTAAACTCTTGAAATTATAAATGGGGATTCAAATTATGGTGCCTATAGGTGGTTAGTGTAATGTGCATGGATTATGTCCTCCAAGTATTTGATAAATTGCTCATGCAAACAAAGAAAAAGGGATAACAATCATGTCATGTTACCTTATGTTCAAGTTATATTATGCAAGTGTTTGATGGAATGTCTCTATGAATGAGTTATGATCAAGTGCATATGGTTATGCCTTTTTAGTTTACGGTTTGATTTATTTTTCATGCTATCGAGTCTTGGGGGTATCCAATACCCAAAAACTTAGTTGTTTACCTAGAGTTGTGGTAGTTTTAGATCAGTCTCAGTAGTTTTACGAATAGTAGCCTCAGTAATCGGTCATACTTACAGTTCAGTATTCAGTTCAGACCTTAGTAAATCTAGCTAGTCTATTGAACTCTGTAGTATTACATCAGTTAACAGAATTCAGTAGTACTCCATCAATTAATAGAACTCAATGAACTCAATTCAGTTTAGTTAGATAGTATGATTTGTAACAGTTCAGTCTAGCCTAGTGTAGTTTAGAAATCAGTCTAGTGTCTATTCAGTTAGAAGAAGGATTCAGCATAGAGCAAACCCAGGGATGGTGGCATTTCTTCCAGTAGAGGTTTTGACCCTTATTAGCAGTCCCTGCATTACAGAACTATGTAGTCAGCGTAGGTTTGGATATCTTCCTGCCAGACTAGGGTTGATATATCTCATATGAGTTTTTCTGCCAGCGAGGGTTGACGAAAGAGCTTTTTGTCTGAGAGGGTTAACTCACATCTTGTCTTTACTCGTGGCACGGTATTGACACCCTTCCAATTGGGGTTACAGGTTGGACCCCAGTCATCTAGAAAGGGGTATGTCGGTTGGATGATTACCTCCCGCAGTTTCAGTTTCAGATCCAATCTCAGTATAAATCTCATTTTAGTTCTATAGAATCATGACTGTCATATACTGTCACTCAGCTCAGTATGGGACTCGGCATAGTTCCACAGAATTAGAACTGTCAGCTATAGTTATTCAACTATCAGTTATACAGTATCAGTAAACTCAAATACAGTAAACTGAGATATCAGTAAATCAGTGATTCAAAACTCAGTATCCAGTGTCATCTTGACCTCGGTTACAATTTACGTATTTCATGCATATACTCTTATTCAGTTATACTCATGTTATTCAGTCAGTATTGTTCATGCATATGAACCCATGTATCTCTTCCTACCTTACTTGGCATACCAGTATAATCAAACTACTAACGTATACCTTTCTTTGCGCTATGATGTCTTATATCATAGGTTCAGACGTACTGGATCCCGATCATACTTAGCAGCCCAATCCATTAACAGTAGACTAGTGGTGAGTCCTCATTGTTCGAGGAAAGATTTATTATAATAGTATTTTAGTACTCAGTTTATTTTAGCAGTCGGAGGTAGCTGGGGACTTGTCCCATCAACTCCTTGTTCAGATAGTAGAGGCTTTTCAGACTAGAGTATTTATAGATAGATGTTCAGTTTTAGTATGGATATACCGTACTCAATATTTACATATAGTTTTGAACCTTATGGCAGATTTCTGCCTAATGTCCTCATAATTATAGTATTACTATTTAGTTATTGTAGTAGGTACTAGTCATGGGTTAGCTTGTGGCCCTTCAGGATTATGAGCATCGTGTAGTGTCTGGGGTACAAACTCAGGGCGTTACACATTTCATATACACCTTCCACGCCTCAGTACTTCAAATAGGACCCATGGGTGGGGGGTTATGCAATCCATATACTTTCATAATCTCAATCTCAAGTACTGTATGTGCCTTCAAGCCGCCACACCCAATAGGACCATATACTTTCATAATCTCAATCAACATTTCAACTAATGATCACAACCAAGGGTTTTATAAAGTGTTTCATTTTCTTTAAAAATCAATGTTGCTCAGTGGTACCAAATCTCATAAATATGTATTAGCAGATAAGGATGTAATGCTCATGATCAATCAGTATGAAGATGATAATCAATTCTATATAGGTATAAATGTTCTTAGAATCAACTCAATATGATAATAATTCACGATATAAGCCTTTGCATAGCAACTTTAGAATAAATAGTCATATAAAACATCAATAATATCATTTAAGCTCAATCCCCTCTTTGGGCATCACGATAATGGGAGGGAAATTTAATACAATAAGCCCTAAAATATCAAGTCAAGCCCCCACTTGAACATAACAATGATAATGAGGAAATTAATGCACAAATAAGGACAATCTTCACATAAGCCCCGTATGGGCAATATAGAAATAATAAACAATCCATACAACATTAAATCAAAACATACCTAAACCTAGCTTATCTGTATAAATAGTCTCATATTTCCCAAAAATGACAACATTAGACAAATAACTAAAAGGAGAACTACGTTAGTTAACAATATGCTCTAATGAGAGATACTAAACCCCAATAACTACCTCAACTATCACAAGTCTCTTTATACTCTTAAGTATTTTATAACCCTCAATTATTCCGTCAAATATCTATAATAATATAATTATCTCCTAAAAGATCCCTAAGCCCCGATCATCATAATAAAGTCCACTAAACATGGTGCAAACTCAAAAATAGGTATCCACTATCAATTATTCTAGGTTAACAAGCCAACTAGCTACAACCTATTCTAAGTATATACTCAAGTGGCAAAACTTATTAAGGTAAGCAATTATATAACTATAATCCATCAAAAGACTCCGGTACCCGTAGAGATGCTTGTCACTTCACCTAAGAAGAACCTCCAAACCCTATGTGATTTATAAAACATAAGCAAACAAACATAAAACACATAATCACTTTAGGAAAAGTCAACGTATATCTCAACTTGCCTTTAAAAGATCAGCAAAAGTCAAACACAGTCCACAATATCAATTAAAAGGTCTACTCCTCGAATTATCTCTAAATACAACAACAAAAACAACAACAAAAAACCCGATATATTTCTACATAGTAGGGTCTGGAGAGGGTAGAGTGTACCCATTCCGTACCACTACCTCTAACGAGATAGAGAGGCTGTTTTCGATAGACCCCGACTCAAGATAAAAGACAGTATAAAATGCAATATCCAAAAATATTAAAAAAAATAGAACATGATAAAATAAAATAGATATGAAACCTATAAAAAGGTATATTGCCAAACAAAGGACACGATAATTCCCCTACCTACTGAGTACAACTCAACTACACCCTTAGAACTTTATCCTAATAGTTTTCCTCCATATCTTCCTATCTAGGGTCATGTCCTCAATCAGTTGTAACTGCTCTAAATATGACCGATCTAATCAAATATGACATGTACAAGTCAAAAGGACTCTAACGATATCCAAATCAATATATTTTGATTCTGGGTCTAAAATTATTTGAAAAATAATTTTGAAAATACAAGGATAAAATTGAATAATTTTTCAAAATTATGTTCCCCATATCAAAAGGAGTCTAAATCTGGAAACTCAACTACAAACGAGTTGAAATTGAGCTTAAAAGAGAAGAAAATTCATTTTTGTACTTTATCGGGTAAAACCAATAAAATCAAGTTTAAAATCAATGTTTGAAGATAGATTTGTAAATAAGTCAATGGGATATGATAAACACAAGGTTTATAAATTACCCACACAAAATTTGGTGAAAAAACTCTTTGAAAGTGCCTCCATCCGAGCTCTCTAGTTTCAAAAATATAAAAAAACTATTAAAAAAAGTTTTAAATGCTCTAGTACATGGTACCTCATGATTGCAGTTAACTATTTATGATCGCGAGGGCCAATGATTGATCAAGACAAAAATGGTCTTCAGACCACGAGCACCCTGTTACGATCACGTTGTGACCTAAAGTGAACCCTTGCTAATATGGGCTATAGGTCGCGAATGCTATGAAGGAAAATTTACTCGAACCTATCACCTAATGTGATCACACTTAATCCTCCATGTGATCGTGATATACTAGATGAATGTTCTTTACAAATATGACGGGAGGGATCAATGTAAAGAAGAAATTTATACAACTGAAGCAGTTGTTTACCAACTGACACCAAGTGTAGATATGTCTCCGAATGGATCCTCGAAATTCATTTGGGACCTCACAAAAATAATATGAATATGATATTAGGCTAATTTTGATGTTTCAAACTCAATGAAATCATTTAATGTTTTAAAAAAATCATTTACAACTAATTAGCCCCCCGAGGCCTTTTTAAGATAAATTTAACTATTTCTGTTTAAGAGGTAAAAATGCAAATAAAGACTCAGAGCCCGAACTAATTATACTACTAACTCAAAATTTATATTTTGGATCTAATGGTACAATCAGAATCATCATCCAAAGATCGAATTATGAAATATTGATAAAAGTCAAACTAATTTCTTTAAGACTACTCCAAAATCAGAAACTCATATAAATCACTCCCAAATGCATCAGGGGCCGTGCAAATTATTTTCATAAATAATAAATGATGTATGGAAGTAATGAAAAGGTTAAAATAGTCAGAACACAAAAAAATTCAAAAAATCATAATAAGGGTCGTATTGATATTTCACATGTTTACGTAGCCATACTCAATTTTATTGGTTATAGTTGTTTAATGATAAAATTTCATATCTCCTCACTCTAATTAATTTGATATAGATAGAGGCATTCAAAAAGATACTAAAAACCTTAAATTGTGTATATGTGCTCCTATAAATTTAGTTCGAGAAAGATAGAGGAATTCAGAAGGATACTCACAACCTTTAATTATGCATATGCTCGCCCGTAAATCTCTTTTATATGAGTTTCTGTTAGTCATGAAATAGACTTTAACTATCATAAATATTTATGTTATTATTAAGATGCGAATTTCAAGTTATAATATTCGTGGCGTACATTTTATTTAAGCACTGACAACAAAGGGGATGAAAATAATAGGAAAAAGGACAAAAATAGCACCCAACCGAATAAATTGACTTTGAATGGCCCAAATAATTTAAATTCCACATTATAGTTATTTCTTATTTGCATATTTTTCAAACAACATTAATTTTTTTTTTGTTTTCGCAATTTTTTTAGTGCTTCCTTTGTTTTTGGGTGCAGACCTTTCTAGCTTCTTTTTTTTTGGCTAATTTTTTATTTCATTTTTAATTTTTACATTTTTTTACTGTTTTAGTTCCTTCTTTTAAAATTTTTATATTAAGTGTATAGAAAAATATTATGGCTCTTTTTTGTTGCTTTTCCATTTTTCTTGATTTCTTTTAAAACCTTTATACTCTTTTTTTAAATAATCAAATTATAAAATATATTTTTCTAAACCCAATTAAAAAAGAGATACATATTGATGCATATGTACAATACACATCTAATACAATACAATACAAATACATATCTGTGACACCTCAAGTTCTTAAACTCTAAACCCTCCAACAGTTGAATAAAATTAGCCAAGATACTAAAGTTGTGTCAAACTAATAGTGACAATGGTCAAGGATACGACTCATTATACACGTCATGAGTTATTAGGAGAACTCGTTTTCACGGCAGAGAGGAAGCCCATATTTTAGTCCCTTGACAATAAGTCTAGGGTGCGATTCGTTATGAGACATAATTTGTCGTTAGGAAGGAGTCATGGCCATAAAAATGAAGTACTAGATTTTTGGTCCTTAGGTAACGACTTCAGGTCATGAATCATGGTCAAACTTCACGAGTTGTTACCTAAGTCGTGAGGAATGTTCCTGAATTTTCCTGCACGTCTTAATTAGGGTATGTTTTAATTTTTCCTCTCTTCACACTCTTTTCCATTACTTAGAAACACTTAAAGGACCTATTTACCTTTAGTTATCAAAAAATAAAATTATTTTTTCTCTCTAACTCCGAAGGTAAGAGATACTAGGGTTTTACAAGGAATTCAACAATTACAATTTAAACTTTGAGTCTTCTTCAAATTCTTTGGTACTTCAGACATTTTTCTCATACCTAAATTAAATTCAATATTATGGCGTAAATTTAATCATTGTCCATATGATTTTAATTTGTGGATTTGAAATTAGGTTGAGTGTGTTTTATGGTAATCATTTGAATTGTATTTTTCATGATTTAAATGTATTATTTATACTTTAATTGATTTTTGGGGGGGATGAATGGGTGAATGGTTATAATGATAGAAATGGGCATCATGGTTTTCCCCAAATTGAAGAATTTTTGGCCTGGTAATGGCATTTAACATCAACCCACCTTTATGACTTTAGATTTGAATATTAAATTTGCATGATTTAATTACTTTTGAAATATTCATTGCATTAAAGAATATTGGAAAGTAAAAATGGCGTAGGCATGCCCTTGGTGGCAATGGTTTGAATTTTAATGGAACTTGAGTGTCTAACAATTGTATGGACTGGTTTGGCATAATTAACTTAGCTTACAAGCATATTAGTGTAACAATACCAAGTTGGTAAATGCCTTAATGAATGACGCCTGGGTTAATGGCTGGGTTTATGTGCAAACTATTTTAAATTATGCTTAAAAGGAATTGTGTAGCTCACCATAAAGGTGTATGTCCCGGGGTGCCTGCATAGAAACCATGTTTACTGGCGTGGGGCTCTATGTTATGGTGTGCTTTGTGCACACATTATATTTTCGATGAATATTTGCTTAGTGTTTTTAGTCTTTGCTCGATTTCTTTGGTTTTCTCAGTTCATGCGGCTAACAAGAACTAGTCCCTTTATTAAGGAGAGATGAACCCATATAGCCCGTGGGTGCTTTTAGGATGGTGCCAGATACATAATTCAAGATAATGGTTTAAACTCTCATGTTTATGACACTTGTATATATCTTGATAGACTTTATATGTATTTATAAATGTTGTGCAAGTAGTTCTTCACTGGTTTTGGTAAATGGGATTATTTTATCCCTTTGATGAGTTACATGCAAAAGCTTGCCCCACTGATCCTCCCTGGATGCTATTATTTCATGATGTAGGATTTGAGGGCTTTTCTGTTACTTCTTTTCAGTATTAAAAGGTGTGGTACATTGGTTGAGTTATTATAGAGTGGTGAGCTTTTATTTTTTGGGAATCCCTACCACTTTATTAAGTTTTTTTCTGTAATGCCCCACAAGATCCTAAGCTTGATTCAGTCGTAGTTGAATTTTTAAGGGAGGTCCAATTCTTGAAAATTTCACCAAGTGTTAAGGACTTATTCATTTTCAAGATCCCTAAACATTTGATGATTTTATTTTGGCCTTTTCGACCTCAAGACATTAATTTTTAATTGATTCATCTTCGGAGTTGTTAAAGGTATGTCTAAAGGGATTTTTGATATTTTTAAATGGGCATAGGGGCATGTTTGGAAAATAAAAATAGAAGACAAACACAATAGGTCCATGGCAGAGGGCTTGCTCTGCCGAACTAGGTGTCGCGGCGCGAGGCTATCTCACAAGAACAAAACCCAATATCTTTCAAAAAAATCAAAAGTTCAAGCATCCAAGTTCAAGAAATCCTCAGAAATATTGAAGAAACTATCTATTGAGGTATGTAGGGATTCAGCAATGGGTTCCTTTCACCCATTGATTTCAAAAACCTTATTTTTAACTTAAAAGTGCTAATATCATCCTACCTTACTAAATTAGTCCATGAATATCTTGTTAAATAAATTACAATCCATGTTTACAAGTGTCTACAAGTGAATTAAGTTATTTCATGTTTTGAGTTGCAAGATCATATGCCATGTTTCATTGTTTTCATATCAAATCTCTAAGTTAGTAACCAAGCTGTGTAATCATGTTGTTTTCTCATGCCTAACCCATCTTCAAATTAAATGCATGTTTCTCACTTATTTTTGTGAAATATTTGTGTTTGGGTCCTTGAACCATGAATACTCGATAGCTATGTGTTTTACATGGTTTCATATTTTCAAGTAATAAGTTATTTAAGCCATGAATATTGTCATTATAATCAGATATATATAATCATGATGAGCACTTTCATAAATAATGTCCAGTTAAACTCAGTTCTATTCTATACCAGTGTCATTCAGTTGGGAGTAGGATTTAGCACTGAGCGAAACTAGGGATAGGGTCTCACCCGCCACTTAGGATTGGATCCTTAGTAGAAGTCCCTAAGTTCAATAACTACGTAGCCGGTGTAGTATTATGACATATTATCCAGCAGTTTAGGACTGACACTCTCTTAGGGGTCACCCACCAGTTTAGGACTAACTCCCTAATCCTTCGAGACACCAGAATAGTGGATCCACGCAGCCAGTATTAGTACCCATGGCATAGTACTGACACCATTCCAAATGGGGTTACAAGTTGGACCTGGATTAGCTTAGATTAGTTCATGTCGGTTATATGATAGCTCCCATAGTTTCTGTTAGTATTTCAGTGTATCTCAGCCTAGGCTTGTTTGACCAAGTGAATAGATTATCAGTTATTCAGATTTCAGTTTCTTAGATTACAAATTTTCTCAGTAACATATTTATACTTGGTCTTGCATTCTCATTTATTGTATGTTCATGCATTCATGCTCAGTTATTTCATATATTTCAGTTAGACCTTATCTCACATACCAGTATATTCAAAGTACTAACCACATACTTTTTCTTTGCGCTATGTTATCTTATAAAATAGGTTTGAACGCTCAGTTTCCTAACCATTCTTACACTGTTCAGCATTATCCAGCAACAGTAGTGGTAAGTTCTCATCCATCAAGTACAAGATATGCTTTTATAGTTATTTCAGTAATTATTTTTGTGCGGTCAGTCGTAGTTAGTTCCAGGTTTGTCCCATCAACTTCCCATGATGTTGAGAGGCCATTAGACAATCATTTAGATTGTCAGTCAGTTCTTCTAATATTTTTATCAAATATTTTAGACGTCATTGAGACATATTTTAGTATTTAGATTTGCAGATTCTTATCAGCTTATATTCTGCATATATGTTGTATTTCTGTTTTACTCAGTTATCATAGCAGGTACCAGCTTATGGGTTAGCTTGTGTCACTTATCGCCATAAGCACTATTGTCTCAACTTGGGGTATCCTATGGTCGGGACAAAAATTTGTATCAGAGCCTAAGGTTTTAAAGTATCTTAGGGTTTCTAAAATCCACGTTGAGTGGAGTCTTATTTATGGGTGTGAAGCACGCCACAGTTATGGGTAAGAGGCTATGACAAATTTTAGGAAAGTTTCCCTTCTTTCAGTGTTCATGTCATGCGAAAGGGCATGATCTTTGTTTAGTTCTACTTTCTAACTCATACTTCTTTTCATCTACAAACAATGCTTCCAGAAAAAACAACAAAAGAAGGAATGGGGATCTGCCTGCACCACCTATTCAAGAAGATCCCTTAAATGAACATGTCTCTCACTCTTAATTCAGGGCTGTTTTCACGACCTTAGCCCATTTTGTAGCTGCTCAGAACAACCAGAAGGCTATTGCCCCCACCAATCCAATGACAAATATAGCTACAATTAGGATTTAAGATTTCACATGAATGAATCACTCTCTATCTTCTGGATCCAAGTCTAAGGTGGATCCGTAGGAGTTTTTTGACATAGTGTAGAAAGTTACAGATATCATGGAGTGTAGAGTTAGCTACATATCAATTGAAGGATATAGCTCACGCCTTGTTTAATAAGTTGAATAAGGATCGTGGTGTTAATGCAGGGCCTGTAGAGTTGGATAAGATTGTCACAGCTTTCTTAGATACGTTCTTTACCCTAGAGTTAAGGGAATCTAAGGTTCAGGAGTCTATCAATTTGAAGCAGGGTAATATGAGCTTAAAGGAGTACTTGCTTAAGTTCACTCAATTGGCGAGGTATACTCTTATTATGGTGGCAGATAATAGGTATAGAATGAGTTTGTGTCTTGTGTATATGATAGTGTGGTCAAAGAGTGTAGGATCAGTATGTTTATTAAGGAGATGTAACTATCTAGACTCATGGTTCATGCTCAGCAGATTGGGGAGTAGTGTAAGGAGAAGTAGAGAAAGAACAAAAGGGCTAGAATAGGTAGTTTCAACTTTTCTTAGCCAAGGCTAGAAAGCGGTAATCATTATTACTACTGTTAATAATTTTTTCCCCATCCCCATCTTCATCTAGTGCGCCAGTGCCCAAGTTCAGAAAAAACAGTTAAGATAGAGCGTCAAGCACTACGTCCTATGGAAGTGTGAGCAGTGGTCGTACTAATCTGCTTTGTGGGAAATACGGTATATATCATTAGGGTGAGTGTCGATTGAGTAGTGATGTGCATTTTGGATGTTGCATGTCAGGATGTAGGATCTGAGAATATCCAGTGGTTGGTCAGAAAGGATAGGACTTACGCTAATAGGGCCAGCCTTATCTTTTCTCAGCTCCAGCCGGTCACCTAACTCAACACGGTGCCACTTCTAGTGAAACAGTGGGCAATATCAAAATAGGTTGTATGCTTTCCAGACTATGAATGATTAGGAAAGGTATTATGATGTGGTTACGGGTACAAGTCTTTCATCTTCATGTTTATGCATTATTATATCCCAAAGCTTCACTTTCTTTTGTGACTCCATATATAGCCATCAACTTTTATGTAAGCCCTAAAATATAAGTAGAAACTTTATCAGGGTCTACCCTAGTAGGTAAGTCTATCATAGCCAAATGGGTATATACAAATTGTGTCACGACCTGAATCTGTCCCTGGCCGGGACGGGTATTCCGAACCATGAGGCCCAAAACACCCCTATCTGTCTGGTAATCACGCACACAATTCATATGATAAAAGAAATACGGAAGATACACATTATAACGGAAACATGGTCAAGAATCATGGGAAAGTAATAATAGGGAATAATGTCCCACAATCTCAACCCAACAGCTCTATAATGTCTGCGAAATCTCTACTACATGACTGAAACAAATATCTATCTAAAAACTGGGACAAGTCCCCCAGTAGACCCAAAAATAATAAGTGATAAATGAATCTGGTAGATATCAGGCCTTCCAAAATATAGAAGGCTCACCAAGTGACTCTGTGAATCTGTCTGAGAAAATCTACTAATTTTCTGGACCCCTAGCTTGTTCCTCTAAACCTGGGAGGGAAGGGGATCAATACAAAAGTACTGAAATGTAGAGATATCAAAACAAAATATAATATTTTTACAAAATATAGTTGAGAGCCATTATAAAGCAGTTTCATATCAAATTATTTGAAAACACATGGGCATAATGTAATTGTTTTCAATAATAATGCAGTGCAGCTGAGCTAGGTGGGACACCCTACATATCATATTTACACCAACTGTCGAACCTCGGTTGATGCCGAGATTAGAGTATAAGTGAGGGAAAGACACACAAGATCACACAGCAGGGTGTCTCGACCTAATGGTAGTGCACAAGATCACAAAGCTGGCTCCTAACCATAGTCCCAATTTGGGAATGACATAAAGTTAGGTATGTAAGATTACAAAGCAAGGTACCAAATTCTCATGTCGGCAAACACGATATCCAGTGATTAGCCCTTACACTCAAACGCCTTCTTCGGGCATCCACCTATCTCGTGTAAAATCAATGCATTCAAATTTCATCTGATTCAATCACATATCATATTCTATAGGGTATCGTAATACCCGACTTGCAAGCCATCAATATCACATCATTCTTATCATTCAACCATTGTATTCAACATGAATAACCTTCTCGTTTTTAAGTCAAAATCATATCAATTTACAAAACATTTCATGTCATGCTCTTCAAGATGTTTTCAAACAATTTACATCATATGAACATTTATTTAAAACAAATTCACATCAAGAGAGGAAATTTTATATCATTCATTCTCTAAAGTAAACATCTTTTCGGAATACATGCATATACATATATCATATAGCAAATCACTTTGGGAGTAGGCCTAAGGGCCAAATCAATATTTTTAAATATTTAAAACATAATCATATTCATAATTTCAAAACCCTCATTTGAAAACAAGAATTTTTAAAGCCCATGAAATTTTTGAGATAACCCTACATACTTCGATTACTATGAATATTACGTGCTTCTTGAAGCCTACATTGAGAGAATTCCAAATATGCAATTAGTTTCTAAAACCCACGGTTGAATCTTGTATTTCTTGGGTTTTTATTTTGAAACCCTAGAGAGAGTTCTTGAACAATTTTGATGAATGAAGGTGTATTTTGGGGTCTTTGGGAACTGAATTTTGTGTTTATGGCTAAGTAAGGGTGGAAAAGGACAATTTTACCCCAAAAATGGAGTGTTTAAGTCACTTGAAACCTTTACATAGGCGCTGCCTATGTTATCTCCTATGTTTACATAGGCGCCGCCTATGCTATCGCCTATGTTTACATAGGCGCCGCCTACTACTTTGAAAAGCCATAACTTCTTGCTCGGGTGCCGAATTTTAGCAAAATTGTTATCGTTGTAAAGATAACTGGAAGACCTATCATTTGACACATAGTAGGCTCTCTAATTCGACATATATAGAGAGTTATGGTCGATGGAAGCTAACATAAATTACAACATCCACTAAAACTCAATCGATCAAAATAGTTTCAACTCATCCTTGAGTTGAAGGACCTCTATGGTCTTAATTCAAGATCAAATGGATTCACACACTACACAAATAATTAACATGCCATATTGGCATAGGAGTTATGGCTTAGGGATTATTAACACCTTAAATTCATGGTCTATATTGTAGCCTAAAATACGGGGCATTACATTATCTCCCCCTTGGGATTATTTATCCCTGAATGTTAGATAGAATGTCGATGTCTTATGGCTATGGGATAACGTGGACATGATATGTTCCCTAAGAAAGAATACACTAATCAGAAACATGACTATAAGATTGGATCTACTGATGTTTTAAATGCTTATGTCGGATATGTATATCTGAGGCATGGAATACACAACTGAAGCGACTCATAGGCTGAATTCTCATAATGAATCATGCATATCTGATGCATGGATCTGTGACCGAGTTGTTCTCATGAATGTAGAACTGAATACACTGATAACCTGAACTTTTCTATTGAACATGCATTTCTGATGCATGTATATCTGACTTAACTATTGTATGAACGTATGGCTAAATACGCAATAATAACTAATGTGAAGCTTGTACTAAGAATTTATGCATACAACTGAATGGGGTATCTCCCCCTTGGTGACCTATGTCCATCTATGAATGCTCAATGTACTAAGATACTCGAAAAACTAAGGCGATGCACAGGGCACCTACGAATTGAATCATAACTGAACATCTGGAATCTGAATTTAATGCATAAACCGGGCTATACTTGTAACTACTGGTATACTGTATCTTGGGATGGTAGCATGTCTGAGATTTCGAGTAGCATGAATAAGTGCAAAGAAGAGAAAACAATTCATGTGAATTTGACTGCTAAACTGACTTATTGGCCATACAGACTATATTATACTACACCCTCATACTTAACTGGAGTATTCTCTTCAACACTCTCTCTAAGGAAGTTCTAGCAGTAATAGGGAGCCATGAATCTTGGGTATGGATTAAACCAGACATCCACTAAGGAATTATCACACCACTCTGTAGTCTGGAATATAGACATATAACTCCTAAATTAAGATAGAATTACCAGATCTTTGGCAATACAACTTCTTACTTTCAAGCTTAGCACACTTCTCGAATATCCCTTAACTACACTATTCCTATAAATATCATATTCATTTAATTTAGCTTAAAATTCTTATATGAGCATTGACAAATCTTTCTACTAATGTCGGAAATAACTTAATCCCTTCGACGTGATAAGCCTAACTCTAAGTCACAAAAAAATGCAACATGCCAGACCACTCTATTATTCTAAACCATATGATGCAATCTTCTATATCTCCTTTAAAGATCACATCCTAAGTATAACATGCCTTACCACTTCCATGACTATTTTGAACTCTTAGTATGAAGTCGCTAATGTATATTGCGACCTTCCACTACAATCCCAAAACGTCATTCAAGCCTTTTTTATAACCATATGTTGACTTCAAGTCAATCACCCATAAATACATACTTCACATAATTTCTAAATTACTATCAATATAACTCCCAAGCGCTATCCTAAAAACATACACACACCAACTTTTCCAGTAACCATCACATGTATCAAAGACTTGGCCCCAACTCTTAATTCATACTTATGGCCTTATCTAAGCAAGCATACTTTGATATTCCATCAACAAGAACATTTACATCGTCACCACTATCATTGCATAGGAAGGGTCACTAAAAGGTTAGAACATAAGATCCTGAAGAATAGAAATATTTTTATATGGGACTAAGCACACTATAAAGAGTGAGTACATGTGTCATGAGTTGCATGATCTCAACTAGAGTTCATAACATAAGGAATGTGATTCCGACTACTTGATTGAACTAGAACTCATTATCTCAAAACTAGAAGAGTTCGTGACTCTCTATCATATACAAGAATCATGAACTACGATCACAAAACTGGATCGTAAGGTATGAGTAAGCATCCGAATAATAAAAAATATACTGAGGTAGGAATGGGTTGAGATTCGCCCTTACTTTCTAATGTTCTAAATCATACTACATCACTACTAGAATCTGAGATCCTTACTTGGTCATTCGTTCTATCATCTCCCCCTTAGCTTCAAGTCATCATCTAGAGTTTAGGAGATCCCTTACCAGATTCTAACTGAACTACACTTATTGCACCCTAGGGTCTGAAAAAAATGACAATACATGCATATCATAGAACTTAACCGCTACCTTCTGGGATACACTCTATCTTTCCATAGCCACCAATAATCATAGTATAATGCTTGCATACTTATTTCTATTGGTTCAACCTTTAAAACTCAAACTTAGATTCTAACTCTTAAAATGGATATCACTAAGCCTTTGATGAACATAACACTTTCGACACAACCTACCACTATTACGACTCCAAATTTATATCCCTCTACTATGAGAATCAAGATCACATAAAAAGGCTCAACACTATCAATCAAGGCTCCTTAACTTGGCTATCTTGAATACTATATACCATCTAACTAGTCTTTTTCCAACTAGCAACTCAACGGTACGACTAGTCACATGCAATATGTAATAGTCTTAGAGAAATGCTACAACTCCATATCGCCTTGGGCATATTTACCTACCATACCTACAACATTATATTTCATTACGAATCAACTTAAACTTAAGCCATTTCATACACCGTTCAAGCCTATTAGATCACTTCCATTACCATATAACTAGTATTATTAACAAAGAAATCATCACATCCACCTTCATGGACATCAACTATTCAAACTTAATATCTAGTGTTATGCATGATTTACAACCCAACCTTACACAAAATTTTTACTTGAAAACTATAAATAAACATCATGAAACACTGGTGCACTAGAACTTCATAACCACAATAATAGATCATGACCTAATGATTTTCCTTATCATAATCCATTAGCATGTACTATTTCAGCACCTCAATCCTACTAATTTAATCCCACAAAACATACATCATCAAACTCTTACCACTATTTACCATCACACCATTTAAATTCAAGCCTATAGTTTACATAATATAAATATACTAATCTATCAAATTAGGACATTCTACCCAAATATCTCAAAAATCTACTACATACCTTCTCACAAGTAGCACTAGTTTACAACTACCAATGAAAAGAGGGTCAAGGGGGTTAAAGCCTCATCATAGACATGGTCAACCTTATCCTTATATTATAACCCCGTACAATCGTATCTACTTATACTACTTTCTCACATCTCAATTACTTACTCAAGAGTATATTTACACTACCTTCAAAAGTCCACAACAACCATGAGTCTATACTTATAACCTAATGGCTAATCTGGCCATTTTCATACTTCAAGCAAGGACAATTCACCTCACCTAATAACTCCTTCTCTATCTTCTACTAATAAAATAACACACAAGGATGAATCATCTCTTTACTGGCCCAATCTCATGCAACCAAATTCAACTATACTTACATTAAACCTACACAAGAACAACAAGTTGCTAGTGAATCAAAATAGGCCTCACAAGGCTTTACTAGACTTTGATTTTGTATTTTGAACAAGAAAATGGGATGAATGACAAGTCAACTATGCTAGTGAATCGAAAGAACCCCACACGACTTCACTATACTTTATGTTTCACAAACACTTTGATGAAAATATTTCATGAGATAGAGATTTAATACGCAATATTTAATGAACTAAGAATACACATCTTACTTTGTAGAAAT
Organism: Capsicum baccatum var. pendulum; assembly: GCA_030864225.1. NCBI lineage: Eukaryota > Viridiplantae > Streptophyta > Magnoliopsida > Solanales > Solanaceae > Capsicum > Capsicum baccatum. Next base: position 73,931,481 of record CM061561.1, on the reverse strand, counting down.
AAAATCGGAGTCAAACACTTCCTCCATGGACTACCATACTATCCATACATACTGCTAGCTATCAAATTAGTTTATCATTATAAATGGGTAAATCATCCTCACTCTGAAGCACTAACGGACTCTTCTCAAGTCCTTGCAAAAATCTTATTTGATTCGATCAGGATGAACCATACCATTGAGACTTTAAACTTCTATACTTGAATCGGCCCAATGATGAGACATGTCTGAGAATCTCTGAGTAAGGAAAGAATTGGGATGACTGTTACTTTCGTATGGGCGACACCATAGCAAGAATTTGAGTATGAAAGAGGAACATTCTGACTCTATTGCACGAACTAGAACATGAAGAAAGAGAGACATTGCTAAACACCTAGTAGCCTCCTGCTTATAAGTGTGGCGTGCTACACACCCATAAATAAGACTCTACCTAATGCAATTTAGTAGATACCGTGGGACCATGAATCGTGCGTTGATACAAAGTTTGTCACGACTCGAATCAGGCCTTGGTCGGGATGGGTATTCCAAACTATGAGGCCCGAAACACCCCTATCTATCTGGTAATCATGCACACAATTCATATGATAAAAGAAATGCGGAAGATACATAATATAATGGAAGAATAGTCAAGAATCATACAAAAGTAATAATGGGGAATAATGTCCCACAATCTCAACACAACATCTCTATAACGTCTGCGAAATCTCTACTACATGACTAAAATAAATATCTATCTAAAAACTGGGGCAAGGCCCCTACTAGACCCAAAACTAATAAGTGATAAATAAATCTGGTAGATATCAGGCCTTCAAAAATATAGAAGGCTAACCAAGTGACTCTGCAAATATTGCTAAGGAAATCTACTAGTTTTCTGGACCCCTAGATTGTGCCTCCAAACATGGAAGGGAAGGGGGTCAATACAAAAGTACTGGTACGCAGAGATATCAAAACAAAACATAATATTTTTACAAAATATAGTTGAGAGCCATTATAAAGTAGTTTCATATCAAATCATTTGAAAACACACAGGAATAATGTAATTATTTTCAACAACAATGCAATACATTTGAGCTAGGTGGAACACCCTACATATCATATTTAAACCAACTGTCAAACCTCGGTTGCTGTTGAGATTAGAGTATAAGTGAGGGGAAGACACACAAGATCACACAGCAGGGTGTCTCGACCCAATGGTAGTGCACAAGATCACAAAGCAGGGCTTCTAACCATAGTCCCAATTTGGGAATGACATAAAGTCAGGTATGTAAGATCACAAAGAAGGGTACCAAATTTCCATGTCGGCAAACACGATTTCTAGCGATAAGCCCTTACACTCAAACGCCTTCTTCGGGCATCCACCTATCTTGTGTAAAATCAATGCATTTAAATTTTATCTGATTCAATTACATATTATATTCTATAGGATAGCGTCATGCCCGACTTGCAAGCCATTTATATCACATCATTCTTCTCACTCAACCATTGTATTCAACATGAATAACCTTCTCGTTTTCAAGTCAAAATTATATCAATTCTCAAAATATTTCATGTTATACTCTTTAAGATGTTTTCAAACAATTTACATCATATGAACGTTTAAAACAAATTCACATTAAGAGAGGAAATTTCATATCATTCATGCTCTCAAGTTAACATCTTTTCGGACTACATGCATATACATATATCATATAGCAAATCACTTTGGGAGTAGGCCTAAGGGACAAATAAATATCATATAATATTTAAAACATAATCATATTCGTACTTTCAAAACTCCCATTTGAAAACATAAATTTTTAAAGCCCATGAGATTTCTGAGATAACCCCACATACCTCGATTACTATGAATATTAGGTGTTTCTTGAAGCCTATGTTGAGAGGATTCCAAATATGCAATTAGTTTCTAAAACCCACGAATGAATCTTAAGTTGCTTGGGTTTTTATTTTAAAACCCTAGAGAGTTCTTGAACAATTTTGATGAATGAAGGTGTATTTTGGGGTCTTTGGGAACTGAATTTCATGTTTAGGGCTAAGTAAGGGTGGAAAACGACCATTTTGCCCCATAAATGGAGTGTTTAAGTCACTTGAAACCTTTACATAGGCACTTCCTATGCTATCGCCTATGTTTACATAGATGCCTCCTATGCTATCGTCTATGTTTACATAGGCGCCGCCTATGCTATCGCCTATGTTTATATAGGCGCCACATATTACTTTGAAAGGCCATAACTTCTTACTCTAGTGCCGAATTTTACCAAAATTGGTATCTTTGGAAAGCTAACTCGAAGACCTATAATTTGACACATAGTAGGCTATCTAATTCGACATATACAAAAAGTTATGGTTGATGGAAGGTGATACAAATTACAACGTCCACTAAAACTTAATTGATCAAAATAGTTTCAACTCGTCCTTGAGTTGAAGGACCTCTATGGTCTAAATTCAAGCTGGAATGGATTCAGATACTAAGAAAATAATTAACATGCCATATTGGCATTGGATTTATGGCTTCAGAATTATCAACTTATTGAAATCATGGTCTATATTGTAGCCCAAAATGCGGGCCGTTATAAATTGCTTGGTCACAGTATCTCAGAAAGTTACTTTAATTAATCTTGTGGAGTTAAAGGTGCCTAATTTTGATGTCATTCTTGGCATGGATTGTCTCCACTCAGGTTATACCTCAGTTTACTATATAAATAGATTCGTTCAGTTTTAGTTTCCTAAAGAACTGGTTATTGTAAAAAGGGGTAATACTTCAATATCTAAATGTTAGTTTATTTCCAATCTTAGAAAAAGAAAGATGATATCCAAGGGGTGTATTTACCATCTCATTCGAGTCAAGGAATCAAATTTGGAGACTCTGAGTCTTGAGTCAGTTCCAGTAGTAAATGAATCTTCAGATGTGTTGATCTTCTCAGAGTTCCTCCTGAGAGAAAAATCAACGTTGTAATAGATCTCCTTTCAGAAACCCAGCCTATCTTTATTCAACCTTACGATATACGTCAGCTGAGCTTAAGGAATTGAAGGATCAGTTAAAAAATCTCTTAGATAAGCATTTCATCAGGCCTAGTATTTCTTCTTGGGACGCTCCAGTCCGATTCGTGCATAAGAAAGATAGTTTTCTCAGAATGTGCATCAACTACCATCAGTTGAACAAAGTCACCATCAAGAATATGTATCATCTCCCTAGAATTAATGACTTGTTCGACCAAGTTTAGGGTACCAGTTATTTCTCTAAGATAGACCTCAGATCCGGCTATCATCAGTGTAGAGTAAGAGAATTTGACATTCAAAAAATAGTTTTTAGAACTCGGTATGGTCGCTTTAAATTTCTATATATGTATTTTGGACTAACGAATTCCCCTGCAACTTTCATGGATTTGATGAATAGAGTGTTCAGGTAGTACTTGGATATGTTTTTCATAGTATTCATTGATGATATCCTTATTTATTCCTGTAGTGAGAATGATTATGCAAATCATCTAAGGGTTGTGTTGAAGACCCTTAAGGATTACCAGTTATTTGCTAAGTTCAGTAAGTGTGAACTTTGGCTAAGATCATTGGCTTTTCTTGGCCATATAATTTTTCGTGATGGAATCTGGGTTGACCCTTAAAAGACCAAAGCAGTAAGAAACTAGCCTAGTCTCATATCTCCATTAAATATCAGAAGTTTCTTGGGTTTGGCTAGCTATTATAGGTGGCTTTTTGAAGGGTTATATTTTATTTTTCCCCCATGTCCTGATTGACTCAGATAAAGGCCAAATTTCAGTGTTCAGATTTATGCGAGAACAGTTTTCAAGAGTTGAAGACTCATCTCACCTCTGACCCATTTTTAATTTTTCTTTATGTATCATATGGATTTGTAGTTTATTATGATGATTCTATAGTTGGTATTGATTATGTATTGAGATAGAGAGACAAGGTCATAGCCTATGCCTCTAGATAGCTTAAACACTTAAAAGAATTATCCGACCCATGATCTTGAGTTGGCAGCTATTGTATTTGCCTTACAAATTTGGAGTCATTATCTTTATGGGGTTCATGATGATGTGTTCACGGATCATAAGATTTTATAGTATGTGTTTATGCAGGAAGATCTAAATCTTCATCAGATAAGATGTCTTGAGTTATTAAATAATTATGTTATGAGTGTGTTGTATCACTCAGGCAAAGCCAAAATAATTGTGGATGCCTTAGTAGATTGTACATATGTAGTGTTACTCATGTTGAGAAGGATAAGAAAAAGTCAGTCTACAAGGTTCATTAGCTTGCAATGTTAGGCATTAGGTTGGTTGATTCAGTTGAAGGTAGTACATAGGTTCTGAATAGTTCAGAATCTTCATTGGTTGCCAAAGTAAAGAAAAAAAATATAGGTATCGTAGTTTAGTTAAGTTGAAAGAGACAGTTAGAGACCAGACGGTAGAGGTTTTCTCCTAACGGAGAGATGAAGTACTTCATTGTTAGGGTAGGCTATGTGTTCCGGGTGTTAATGGTTTGAGATAGAGAATACTGGAAGAAGTGTATGGCACATAATTCTCTATCCATCTAGGATCCACTAAGATGTACCCTGATTTATGGGAAATCTATTGGTGGAGTGGTATGAAGAAAGATATTGTTGAGTTTGTGGCTAAGTGTTCAAAGTGTTGGTAGGTTAAGGTTAATCACCAAAGGCCTAGTGGTACACTTTAGGAGTTTAGCATCCCTACTTAGAAATGAGAGGTTGTGAATATGGACTTTATGATAAGATTGCCTCGTATGTGTCATCAACATGATTTAATTTGGGTCGTTGTAGATACAATGAACAACTCACCCTATTTTGTGCTAGTTTATATGTCATATTCAGCCAAGGATTATGCTAGAATCTATCTCTAAAAGTTGGTTAGTTCATAAAGGATTCCATTGTCTAACATTTCAGATAGAGGTAGTCAGTTTACCTCTCACTTTTGGAAGGCTTTTCAGAAGGGTCTTGGTACCCAAGTTCATCTCAGTATAACTTTTCATCCTCAGATAGATGGTCAGATAAAAAGGATGATCCATACTTAACAGTAAATATTGAGGGTGTACGTTATTGAATTTAAGGGAAAATGGGAAGACCACATACCTTTGATCGAGTTCTCCTACAACAACAGTTATCACTCTAATATTCAGATAGCTCTATTTGAGACTCTCTATGAAAGGAGATGTAGATCTCCTATCAGTTGGTTTGAAGCAGGTGTGGCTACTTTGGTAGGGCCATATTCAGTGTTTGAGGCAATAGAGAAGGTTCAATTGATTCAGGAAAGGATTAAGGTTTCCCAAAGACATCAAAAATCTTATTCAAACTTAAGAAGAAAGTATCTTGAGTTTGAGATTAGTGATTTAGTTTATTTGAAAATTTTGCGTATAAAAGGAGTGAAGAGACTCGGCAAGAAAGGGAAACTCAGCCTCCATTATATTGGCCCATATAAGATCTTGAACTATTTTGGGAAGGTAGCTTATGAGCTTGATTTTCCTGTAAATTTGGGATCAGTGCATCCAGTGTTTCATATTTCCTTGTAAAAGAAATGCATCGGTGATTCAGCTATTGATGTTCCTTTAGAAAGTATGGATGTTCAGGATAGTCTTTCCTAAGAAGAATTTCCAGTTGAGATCCTTGATCATTAGATTCATATTATAAGGAAAACAAAAGTTCCTTATAAGAACCAAGTATAAGGGAACTATTTGGGAAGAAGAAGCAGATATAAGAACCAAGTACCCTCATCTTTTCTTCGCAAACTCAGATTCATCTTGAGGTAATGATTTTTCTTACATTGACTCCTTTCTGTTCTCTGTTTTAGCAATGTAACCATTCTCATGTCATTGCATCTATTCATGAAATTAGTTCAGTTCATATATCATACTTCAGACGCAGTTATGTAATCATGTTCCAAATCATGCATGTTCAGTATATGGTCTCAATGACTTAGTATTCTCAGTCTAACCAGCTTTATTTGAGGATGGAAGTTCTCAAGGGGGAGATATTGTAATGCCTCATAATATCCTAAGGTCGATTTAGCCATAGTTTCATGTTTAAGGGGGGTCTAAGGCTTGAAATTTTCACTAAATGTTAAGGACTTAGTCATTTTCAAAACCCCTAAAACTTTGATGATTTTATTTTAGCCTTCCCAACCTTGAGACACTGATTTTTGAATTGATTCTTGTTCGTAGTTGTTAAAGGTATATCTTGGGGGAGCTTTGGTATTTTTAGACGGGCGTAGACGTATTTGGAAAACAAAAATAGAAAACCCACCACAATAGGCCCACAGCATGGGGCTTGCTCCACTGAACTAAACTCCACGTACAAGTCTTGCTTCGCCAGGTTGAAGCCCGCGATGCGCTAGTGATATTTTATCCAGCCCCTATGTCTTTAAACTAAGGGGCATTTGAGTCATTTCCCTCAACCTAATTCGTCCTAAACATAATTTGGGACTTCCAAAAGGGCACTATTTGACCCTTTCACTCAAAAATACTCTCAAGAAACCCTCCTTTTCTCCCAAGAACAAAACCCAATCTCTTTCTCAAGAAATCAAGAGTTCAAGCTTCCGTGTTCAAGAAACCCTTAAGAAATCTTCAAGAAACTATCTATTAAAGTACGTAGGGATTCGTTAATGGGTTTCTCTCACCCATTAAGCCCAAAAACCTTATTTGTAACTTAAAAGTGTTAATCTTATCCTACCTTTCTTGATTAGTCCATGAATCTCTTGTTAAATTAATTATAAGCCATGTTTCCAAGTGTTTACAAGTGAATTAGTCTATTTTATGTTTTGAGTTGCAAGATTTCTTGATATGTTCCATTATTTTTATGTCAAATCCCCAAGTTATGAACTTACTATGTAATTATGTTGTTTTCTCTTACCTAACCTATCTCCATGTTGAAATTCATGATTCTCACTTTTTTGGGTAAAATGTTCATTTTTGGGTCTTTAAACCATGATTCCATACTATAGTTTTAAGCTTTAATATTGTATTTTATAATCATTTAGTATTGGAGGGTTATGAACACCCGATACCTATGTGTTTTACATGATTTCAGATTTTCAAGTAATATGTCAGTTAAGCCATGAATCTTCTTATAATACTTAAATATTTATAATCATAATGAGCACTATCAAAAATAATGTCTAATTAAACTTAGTTTAGTTCAGTACTAGTGTCATTCAGTCAGGAGAAGAATTTAGCATCGAGCGAACCTAGGTATTGGGGCTCACCCGCTCGTTAGGACTGGTTCCTTAGTATAAGTCCCTATGTTCCAGAACTACATAGCCACCATAGGATTATAAGATATTAGCTGCTAGTTTAGGACTGATAATCTCTTATGATTCACCCACCAATTTAGGACTGACTCTGTATTCCTTCGGGACATCAGATTAGTGGATCCGCATTGCAAGTGTTAGTACCTATGCCATGATACTGACACCCTTCCAACTAGGGTTATAGGTTACACCTGATTAGGTCAGAGTGGGACATATTGGTTGCATGGTAGATCTCATAGTTTCAGTCAGTATTTCAGTGTATCTCAGTGCAGGTTTTCTTGACCTAGTGAACAGATTATCAATTATACAGATTTTAGTCTTTCAAATTACAGATTTTCTCAGTAATATATTTATACTTGGTCTTGCATTCTCAGATATTACAGTTCATGCATTTATGCTCAGTTATTTTATGTATTTTCGCCAGTCCTTATCACATATACTAGTACATTCAAAGAACTGACCACATCTTTTCCTTTATGTTATTTTGTCTTATTACATAGGTTTGAACACTTAGTTTTCCAACCATTATTAGATAGCTCAGTGTTATCTAGAAGCAGTAGTGGTGAGTCCTCATCAATCGATAACAGTAATGGTGAGTCCTCATCAATTGTAAGAATCATTGTCTCGACTTATAGCTAGCCTTGGGTCATGACATTTTTATATTTTTGGAACTATGAATTCTCTTTTGCCAAGGTCGGGGGCATATCCTAACCTAGTTTGGTATTTCTAGATTTAAGGACTTTTGTGGACAGTATTGGGATGATTGGTTATCATGTTTAGACTATTAGATTTCATTTTATGCATCTATATTATTTACTATTTTGGTTAGCTTATGATGTTTGTTATATTAAGATCTGGAGGTTAGGATAATGAGGTGGTCTCTGGTATACGATGGGCTTGAGATATCCATCATGACTAGGCCCTAGTTTAGGTTATGACAAGCTTGGTATCAGAGCATAGTTTAGGGCCTTTCGATGTCCATAAATTATTATTGAGGAGAGTCCTTTTTAAAGATGTATAGTGCACCACAAATATAAGGGGGAGGCTATAAGGAATTTAGGAATATTTCCCTTTCTTGCATTTGATTTTGCGCTATAGTGTCTAGTTACCTTGAATCTTCTCTAACTCCTAACTTACTCGCATTTTAGATCATGCCTCCCCTAAAGATCTGACGATTATAAAAACTCTGTTGGAACTTTTATCCACCTGGGGAAGATGTGGAGGGAACTCACCCTATTTACGGAGTGTATAACCTATCTAAGATCCCTGCTCCTATCTATGCTGCTCTATATGGAATCTATCGGTCCCTACTAGTCCTCCTCGAGCTTGTCACGCTGGTGATACTGATGCTCGATCACCTCAGGGAGATATCTCTAATATAGAGTTTTATCAGTCTATTAATATGCTTTCCTAATTGGTGGCATCACAGTCCTATCGATCTAATCATGTTAGTTCTACAGTTAATTCATCAGACGCTACCCAGGTTGGCTAGTTTATAAGGTTGAATCCCCCAACCTTTATGGTGTCTAAGGCTAAGGACAATTCTCAAGGATTTATTAATGAGATGGATAAGATCTTTAAGGTTATTCGTGGTACTATTTCTAAAGGTGTAGAGTTTGCTCCTTATCAGTTAAAAGATGTGGCTTACAAGTGGTATAAGGATTAGGGAGTGATAAAGGTTAATAATATAAAGTCGGTGGAGTGGGATAAGTTTTTAGTTACTTTTCTTAATCACTTCTTTCCTTAAGATTTGAGGAAAGTTAAGTCTGAAGAGTTTGTGAGCTTGAAATAGGGTAAGATGAGTGTTAAAGAATATGCTCTACAGTTCCAGTAGTTGTCCCATTATACTCTGGAGTTAGTGTATAATATGAGATCTAGAATGAGGAAGTTTACTTCTAGTTTATCCTATAATTTGGTGTTGGAGTGTAAGGCTGTTATGTTGAATAATGGTATGGACAACCCCAGGCTGATGGTTTATATACAGTAGGTAAAGAATGAAAAAAATAGTAGGAAAATATGGAAAAGAGGCAGAATTAAAAGTTTAGAAACTCAAAGTAGGGTGAAAGTTAGAGGAATAGTGGGAGAGATGGTAGGCAGTGGACTAAGAAGAAGAATTAGGGAAATTCATATTTGACGGCTAGTGCTACATATCCTAATCTTTTGGTTGATCATCACTTTTAGGCCAGCAGTGGTCCTAAGTTTAAGGTGCTCAGTCTCAAGCTAGTAGAGCTCACTCAGCCCTACCTTACCCTCCTTACTATTTTATGGGAAACTTCACCAGGGTTATTGTGATAAGAGAAGGAACTTGTGTTTTAATTTTTTTCAACCTATTCATATGCAGTGAAATTATCCTATAGATAAGGTTTCCACTAGAGCTAATAAGGTTCCAGTTGCCACTTCTTCGGCTTCTATACCTAAGGGCGCCAGTTCAAGTACCGACACTGGTCAGAATCGTCTTTATGCGCTTGATACTTTTTAGGTATCTAATGCATCCTCTAATATTGTCACTGGTATGTCACAGCTTTTCTCTCATGATGTTTACTATTTGCTTGATTCGAGTTTTACCCTATCTTATGTGACCCCTTATGTGGCTATTCTCTTTGGTTTTGGTCCTAAAAATATTTCCCTCCTCTTTTATATGTCTACTTCAGTGAGTGATTCCATTGTTTCTATAAAAATCTATAGGTGCTGTGTGGTGTCCATATTTCATAGAGAGACGGTGATAGATCAGATATAACTTAATTTGATGGATTTAATGTAATTCTAGAGATGGATTAGCTTTATTCATGAATACTTCTCTAGATTGTAGGACCCAAAATTTCAATTTCCATTTCCAAATAAACCGGTGATTAAATGGGGGGGAGTTCCTTAGTGCCAAAAGAAATATTTATTTCCTATCTTAAAGCTCAAAAAATGATTTTCAAAGGGTGTTTGTATCACCAAGTTTGGGTCCAGGATTCTAATTTTGAGAGTCCCTCCTTGTAGTTTATCTCAGTAGTTAATGAATTTTGTAAAGTTTATCCTAATGATCTATCTAAAATTTCTCCCGATAGGGAAATAGATTTTGAGATTGATCTTCAACCGAATACCCATTCCATTTCCATTCCTCCTTATAGTATGGCTTTTGCTGAATAAATTAGCTAAAGAAGCAGTTAAAGGATCATTTTGATAAGGGTTTCATCCATCCTACTATTTTTTTGTAGGGTTCTCCTATGTTTTTTATGCGAAAAAATTATGGGTATCTTCGAATATGTATAGACTATGTCAGTTGAATAAGGTTACAATGAAGAATAAGTACCCTCATCTTAGGATTGATGACCTCTTTGATCAACTTCTGGTTGCTAGGTGTTTCTCTAAGATTGATCTCTTTCAGGCTATCACCAGTTGAAAATTAGAGAGGTTGATATTCCCAAGACTATTTTTTGAAGCCGACAAAGCCATTATGAGTTTTTGGTTATGTCATTTGGGTTTACCAATGCTCTGTCTACTTTCATGGATCTTATAAATTTGGTGTTTAGGTAGTTTTGGATATTTTTGTTATAGTCTTCATTAATAACATCTTAGTGTACTCTAAGAATTAGAAGAATCATGCCAATCACCTCAAAATTATATTGCAGACTCATTAGAATGAGAAATTATATGCCAAATTTTATAAGTGTAAATTCTGGCTAAGTATTATAACTTTTCTTCGGCATGTTGTTTCTAGTGAGGGGATTAAGGTGGATCCATAAAAAGTTAAGGCAGTTAAGAAGTGGCCTAGACCTACGACTCCAATCAACATTAAGAGTTTCTTGTGCTTGGTTGGGTATTATAGGAGGTTTATGAAAAGTTTCTCATCTATTAGTGCTCTGCTGACTACGAGAAAGGATTTTGACTGAGGCTTATGAGTCTAGATATACAATTCATTCGAGTTCAAATAATATGTATCATTACTTGAGGGAAATCTACTTGTGGAGTAATATGAAGAGAGATGTGGAAAATTTTGTTACAAATTGTATGGTTTATCAACAAGTCAAGGTAGAACGTTTGAGGCCTAGTAGCACATCTTAAGCGATAGACTTACCCATGTATAAGTAGGAGATTATTAATTTGGACTTCGTTATGGGTCTTCCAAAATCTCGTAATTAGTATGATTCTATTTGGGTTAGTGTGGATAGAATGACTAAGTCTGCTCACATTTTGTATGTGAGGTCTAACTACTCAAGATAGGATTATGTTAAGTTGTTCATTTTGGATATAATTAAGTTCCATAGAGCATCGGTGTCCATCATTTCAAATTGAGGTATGTAATTCTCTTCTCATTTTTGGCATTCGTTTAAGAAAGGTTTCGGTACTAAGGTTAACCTTAGCACCGATTTCCATCAATAAATGGATGGATAAGTGTAGAGGAATATTCTTACGTTGGAGGATATGCTAAAGGCCTGTGTGATTGATTTTAAGGGTAGTTGGGTTGACCATTTGCCTCTTATTTAGTTTTCTTACAGTAACAGTTACCATTCCACATTCAAATGGCCCCTTTTAAGGCTCTTTATGGTAGGATGTGTAGGTATCCTATTGGATGGTTTGAGGTAGATGAGACTAGTTATTTTGGCCCTAACTTTGTTCCACAATCCATGGAAAAGGTAAAAGTTATTAGATAAAGACTTAAGACTACTTAAAGTCACCAAACGTCTTATGCAGATGTGAGGCGGAGGGAGTTGGAGTTTGAAGTAAGTGATTTGGTGTTCTAGAAGGTTTCTCCTATGAAAAGAGTAATAAGATTTAGGAAGAAGGGGAAGTTCAATACCCATTACATTGGTCCATATCAAATTTGATGAAAAAATGGGAATATCGCATGTGAGTTAGATTTTCCAATTTATTTAGCTTCTTTCATCCTATTTTTGTGTGTCTATGCTGAAAAAGTATGTGGGTAACTCCTCTTTGATAATGCTTGTTGAGGATGTTGGGGTTTTAAATTCATTAACTTTTGAGGAAGTCCCAGATAACATATTGGATAGGCAAGTTCGTCGGTTGATGACTAAGAATGTAGCTTTGGTAAAAGAGCTTTTGAGAAATCAAAAGATGGAGGAAGCTAGATACCCGTTCTTGTTTCACTTGATGGATGAAATTGCGTGAGGTATGTGTTTCATTTCCCTCTTATCGTATTTCAAATTTATCCTTGAATTCTGTTTGTATTCTTTCTTTTATCATGCTAAGGGTGCCCTAACTCCTCATTCAGGGATAAATGATCCTAAGGGAGAGCAGGGTAATATGACACCCCAAGTTCTAGAACTCTAGACCCTCTAAGATTTTAGTAATCAAATTAGCCAAGTTACTGAAGTTGCGTCAAACTGCCAGTGATAACGGTCCAGGTACGAGTTATTATAAGATGTCATGAGTCATTAGGAGGACTCGTTACCATGGCAGAAACGAAGCCTGGGTTTTGGTCCCTTAACAGTGAGTCTAGGTTATGACTCATTGTAAGACATAACAAGTTGTTAGGAGCGATTCGTTATCATACCAGTGCGGGACCATATTTTTGGTCCTCAAGTAATGACTCCAGGTCAGACTCATGGTCAGACCTCATTAGTCCTTATCAAAGTTGTAACGATTGTTCCTCATTTTCCGGCATGTTTTAATTAGGGTCTTTTTGTCTTTTCCTCCCTTTACACTCTTTCCCATGACTTAAAAACACTTAAAGGACCTCTTTACCTCTAGTTATCAAAAATTAAATTTACTCTTTTTCTCTCTAACTCCCAAGGCAAGAGATACTAGGGTTTTTCAAGGAATTCAACAATTATGGCTCTAAACTTTGAGTCCTCTTAAAATTCTTTGGTATTGTAGGCATGTTGCTCATCCCTAACTAAAATTATATATTATGGAATATATTTAATAATTGTTCATGTGATTTTAATTGTTGGTTTTGAAATTGGGTTGAGAGTTTTAGATGGTTATTACTCGAATTGTATATTCCATGGTTTAAATATATTTTTTATACTTTAGTTGATGTTTTTTAGGGATGAATGGGTGCATGGTTATAATGATTGATGGATTTTTTTTGTCTTGGTAATGGTATTTAACCTCGAGCCACTTTTATGACTTTGGTTTTTAATATGGAATTTGCATGATTTAACTTACTTTTGAAATATTTCGCTACATTAAATAATGATAGATATTAAAAATGGTTTTAGAATGTTTTTGGTGGAATTGGTTTGAATTCTTAATAGAACTTGAGAGTCTAATGGTTGTATGGATTAGTTTGGCATAATTGAATGAGCTTTCAATCATATTGGTAGAATGATACCAAGTCAGTAAATGCCTTAATGAATTACTCCTGCATTAGTGGCTGGGTCTATGTGCAAACTATTTTAAATTGGGCTTAAAGGGAATTGAGTAGTTCACTGTAATGGTGTAGGTCTCAGAGGAGCCAACATCAGAAACCATGTTTGTCGGTGTGGGGGTCTAAGGTGACTGTGTACTTGGTGCACACATTATATTTTGGATGGATATCACCTTGGTCTCATTAACTTTTTCTGGGTTCCTTGATTCGTGCGGCTAACACGCACTGTGGAGCTGAATCCATATAGCTCGTGGGTGCCTTTAGGACAGAACAAGATACATAGTAGTGAAAACGACCTAAAGTATTTACAAAATGGCTTAAATTAGAAAACGACCATTGGGTGAAATTAAAATGGTCAAGCGGCCATATTTTGGGGACGGATTGGAAAAGGTTAGTTGAGCAGCATTTGTTTTCCCAAATGGACAGCCCGCGTGGGTTGTCCATTCTCCAAACAACTACATGTTCAAAATTTTTGGAAGTCTTTCTAAATTCAGTGCCCAAGACACCTTATATTCTCTTTCTGAAGAGAGAAAAACATAAACAAAATCTTATAGACATGAAATCAATATTTTTTATTTTGGTGAAAAAAAAGATAATTAATATAATAACAAAACGTATTACAGAGGACGGTGTGGTAGTGCCACCATGGTGAGATCAATATTTTTTAAAAAAGAGAATATTCAAGAGAAAGGCTTAGTTGTTAAAATGCATTTCGGAGAGAGACCAAGCATAATTATATTATGAATAGGTCAACATATTTTGGGTTGAACAACGATCAACATTAAAAGGACATTACAAGCTAGAAAGAGTAGTAACGTCATACTATAGTAGCCGCTCATACAATTCATTTACTTCATAAGGGTTTTTAAACCCGAGTTCATCAAAGACGTTTCACTCCTAGCCCAGAAGGGATGGGACAAATATATGATTATCAATCAACAGGGTCAAAATATAATGTGCCTACATAGCTATTGAGAAAAAAAATAATTTGTGGCCCAAATGAGATTCTTGAGACCATTCTCTCCCTAGTCAAAATATAAAATTAATAGGAAAAAATTAACAAAACCACATTTTAAGATATCTAAATTACTAAAAATCTCTTCACTTAATAAAAATTATAAATATCTTTGATTTCTGTATATCTCTCTAAAAAATGTTTGATACATCACAACTCTCTCCTTCTTTCTCGGTTGCTCCTATTTTATAGCCCAAATATAGGCATTTGTATCTATTATTTTTAAATCTGTTGTACTGTGGTTTTCTTGTATCGTTTGTCTTTAACATTATAAATTAATTTACCACATAAATTTTTAACATATTAATAAACCATAAATTATGCCAAAATTGAGGCTTATTTGTTGGTTAGTTCGTTGAGTCTTAAGTGTTGGACTATAAGTATCATATTCTTGAATTGATGTTAAATTTCTTTCAATGAGATATGTTTTGCCCCAGTGCAATTATGGACATATCAAGGCTAAGAATGGCTACGTTCGTAACAATGAAGACCCCTTAAGACCTAAACCCAACTTCATTACTCCAGATGAAAATAAAGTGATTTCAACTGAGTAGATTTAGTTATGTTGTTTTAGGTGCAAATATGTAAACACTTTTAAGTATTTGTCTAAGCAAATTGGTGATTGAATTTCATTGTCGATCAAATTCTATTTTTTATGAATTTTTCCTATTCTATTAAGTGTTCTATATTATGTCCAGATAAATGATAAACAAACATGAGATACACAATGAATAAACAAGAGATACGAAACAATTTCTAATACATAAACACCAGATATATCAGATTAACATATATCTCATCAATTACTACTATGGATTAACTGAATCAAATTTTTTGTAACATACAAGAGATACTTAATGAATAAATAAGAGATACATAATTCTTTATAATATATTTAACACCAGATACATCTGACTGATTGACATGTATCTCAGCAATTACAATCTTTCTAATACATAACACTGGTACGTTTGTTATGTCTCTTGTTGATTTTGCATTTAATTTTTCAAAGGAACTTTTATTTGTTTTCATTGAACCTTGTTTTTCTTTGTTTCACATTCTCATAAACTACATCTTGTTAATTTATCATAGGTATTAATGAGTCTTACACTAGGTTAGCTGTTCTAAGTCAATGGGATCTGATTTTTGATAAACAGAAGATGTAGGAGGAGCAACTTCTTCAAGTGTGTTACATGGAAATAAAGATCAATTGCTCTTTTATTACTCGGGTATATTGAATCTTTAATTGAACTCTTTTGGAGAAGGTTTCCAGATGTACAAAGATAATTAGCCCCAATACTAAAGATGCAAAATACGTGATAAATGTCAAACAAATTACAAAGCTATGCATCATATGCATAGGATTGGAAGATTATTTTCAAAAAATATGGAGAAAGAATTTAGAATATGAATAAGGAGAAAGAATCTGGAAGATGAATATGAAGAAGAATATTTTCAAAAAATATGGAGAAAGAAATTGGAAGATGAATATAAAGAAGAATATTTTCATAAATCCACAAAATAACTGATATCGAATTTTTGGGGATTTTAGATTGTTTGTTTAATGTTAAGTAGCCTGATTTACTCCCCATTCAATTCAATATCTGTGTTTCTTCCTTTTTTAATGTTGCAAATCAGTTGTAAATTATGTATTAGATGTTTTGTATTTCTTGTATCAACATGTACCTGAAAAATAGGAAAATCAAAATTTCATGTAACTTTTTTAAAAAATGGAATAACATGTAATTAGGGTGAACATGAACGGATTTATGTAAGTTTTATGAAATAATAAACTTGTGTTTGGACATGCATATGAACTCATGGACATGCATATGAACTCATGGTTTCAAATCAACATTTCGGTATGCAATTTGGGATCATAATTTGAAATCGTAGTTCAAATCACAAATTCTCAAAAAGGAAAAAAATAAATTGGAATTTCAAATTGTGATTTAATTTTATTTTAAAATATACAACTTGATTAACAAGTTTATATTTTGTTAAAAAAAGACTTATCTTTTTAATAATTTATATATATATATAAAAAAAGGATTCATGTTTGACGATGATATTGTACACAATATGAAAGGATCATATTAAAGAATAATTAATTTCTATTATTGTTGTCTTGTGAATCATTATAAAATTATGTGTGTCTTAAAGTTTGTAATTGCAAATATTATTTATAAATATGTGATTTATCAGTGCGGTGCCTTAGGATATTCAAGTATCTTATTTATGAACTGGGACTTGCTCATTTAGTAAGATTGTATAAGAATGGAAAATTTTTGATATTTTTCACAACTTGTGGGGTTTACAATTTATGATAAAAAGTACAAATTAGAAAAGATTAAATTACATTTCCAAACAAAACCATATATTTCAAATCAATCTAATTTCAAAGTAGGATTTCATATCGCATGTCCAAACAGATTTAAGATAAACTTTATGTGGTATTAACAAAGATATAGTCTTTATTTGATTAGGTTTGGCCCCCACTTTAGTATATGAGATTAAGTATGTATCAAACATTTATTTGGATGGCTAACATGCCATACAAATTTGATTTATATGCCTATTGTTAAATAATAAATTTCTCAATAAAAACAACAACGGGTGAAGATCATTTTCACTCCCCAATTATTTTTAAAAAATTAAACTTCTCCCTCAAATTTGAACAATGATCATACTCCTCCTTTTATATCCTTGTTATCTCAGTTCTATATTTATGTAATACCTCTTTATATTATGTATTACACGCACGCGCGCGCGCACACACACACACACATATATATATATATGTATTCACGTTAGATACTTATATAATTTTATTTAATTTCATTAATATTATAATTAAAATAATACTTTTATGAATTTGTTAGAAAATTTAATGTTATATTTTAAGATCGTTATTTTAATAATATATGTATTAAGTATGTATATATGTATGTAAATACATGCCGTATATTTTTGTATTTCGACACTCTCTTCCTCCATCATTTCATTTTACTTGACCCTTGTTGGCATAAGCCCTTAAAAGAAAGTAAGTTAGAGGTATATTTTACTACAACAACAACAACAAGTTCAGTGTATTCCCACACAGTGGGGTATGGGGAGGCTAAATAGAGGTGTATTTTACTAAACTAATGTTCTTAGTGATACTTTGAAACTTTATAGTTGACTATACTACTACTTTATATAGTAATACAACACTAAGGATAGAAAAAAAAATATACTACAATTCTATTTATTTTATAAATTGAACAAAATAAATTAAAATAAAAAATTTAGCATGGAGATCAAGTATAATTAAATGGAAGGAGTATTCTATGTTGCATATATGAATAAATAACTTTTGATTATTGTCATTAATGGAGTGTTACACAAATTATAGTTTAAAATACAAACAAATACAATCTTTAAAAATTTGGCCTTATTTTCTTGATGATTCTGTATATTCTGCATTGAAATATATTTATGAAGTTGTTATTACTTGTTATATTCACTTATAAAATTAAATATTAGAGTTTTGATTATTATTAATAAACTAATTTTCTCTCTATGCTAATTCGAGTCGGGGGTCTATCGAAAATAACCTTTCTACTTCTTTAGAGGTAGAGGTATGGACTGTGTACATCTTACCCTCCCCAGACCTCACTATGTGGGAATACACTGGGTTTGTTGTTGTTGTTGCTAATTTATTTCATCATAGAACATCACTTATATACTTAATTAGTACTTCTCACTTTTTCCACCCAAAAAATAATTTTTATGATTTTAGGAAAATTTTCTTAATGGATTTTAAAAAAATGAAAATATCATGATTTTAAAGAAGTTTTAAAAAAGTTGGTGATGAATGGGTACAGTAGGCATTTTAAAAATTCAGTTAGGATAAAAGGGGGAGAGTACAACTAGTTCAATCAGTCCTCTTTGAAGTTTAATCTTATTAGGATCATGTCACGATCTGAACCAGGGCTTGGCCATGACGGATATCTCAAGTCCCATATGGACCGGCGATCGCCCCCCACACCTAACCAAAAGAACATAATATTCCCAACGTCAGATGAATTTCGAACATAAACCAAGATAGCACAAAGTAATATTAAAGAATAAAAGATAAGTCTATGACCAATAACTAGTAACCGACTGAACAACCGACCAACATCACCCAAGTACATAGTAATCCGACAAAGCCTTCTAACAAAAGAATCAAAATCAATCTTGGTCAGGACATGTTCCTGACTCTGACAATGACAATGAAAAAAATAATATTAATGATAATAAAACTCTTAATTCTAATACATTATAATAACAGATGAAATGTCTAAGTATTTCGAAGAATGAAAGCTCACCACTTTACCATAACGAACCGCCAAATTGAGCCAATCCACCTCACTCTGTGCAGAAAAAGTAAAGGTATCTCTGGTGCCTGCATCACATAGTGATACAATATTCGGAGACAGTTAGTGGGGTGAACACTGTAACTCAGGGATAGGGTAACATAATGTCATAATCAACAGTTCAAATTATTCAAATTTAATGCACATAATCAAATGCATATACATATATACATTGCATGTCAAGAAAGAGAACAAGGCTTAACATGCACTTTAAAACTTTATCCTGGATTGTGTAGCTCAACTAGCATAACATCAAAATTCACCCACGGTCTATATGGGCCCAACTCTCCCCCAGATAGAAGGTCCCCAGTGCGTATGGTCACATGAACCAGTGGGTATAAAAATGCACTATAGGGGACTCGAACCTTCCAACATATCAAGGTGAGACGAGCATCAAATCATGTAATATAATGTGGGGGACTCGAACCTCTTAATCATATGATAATAACAAAGAGGTCTCAAACCACCTAATCATATAGACCCCTGTGTCGACAACCGTGGTTTTTGGTGTTGGTTCGTCGGGACTTCCGCTTTTACAATTTAGCAGTACAACTCTCATTAAAGCCCAATTAAAACAAGTGTAACATATTCTCATTCATTGAACCAAATTACACATTAAGGCATTCATTGTTTGTATTATCACACCAGCTACAATTGCAAGGTAACATTAATATACTAAATCAATTACATCACTTGGGGGAATTCACAACCCTCTTTGGTTCAATTGTACATTAGCTAGGGGAATTACACAACCCTATAAAGTTCAATTAAAAATAAGTATGCTTCATTGACCTTTCACATTATACAATAGTTCAAGAGTAATTCAATGTGCATATTTTTCATATTTAAAGCTAATTATACAATAAGGGGTTGAGGTTAGGCCATAACCACTTCAAAAGTCACAAGTTTGGTTAAATCACAGTCGCTTAATTTATTCACCATTCCCATGCATAAATTTGATTTAAAAAACCACCATTAAAATGTAAGCCATACAGGGAAAAACATGAAACATCACCTAAACAATAGTTATAGAAAAACCGTCAAACATGTTTTCAAAACCAACATCAATACCGTATAAACAACACTTTCAAACTTATGTTTTTAACAAATTAAAAATTAGAGAAGATTAAAATTCTTGAAATATCCAATTTTATGGAGAGAATTCGATCTTTGAGCCCTTGGGTGACCTACTACTTGGAAACCCTAGGTATGACTACTTAAGAGATTTAAGAGAGCTTTGGAAGTGTTTGATTACGTTATGAATGAGAAATAACCCTTATTAAGTGCCTTATGAATGTGGGTTATTAATTGGGTAGGAAGGGAATTGTACAAAGTGCCCTCAACTTAAAAGCAGGAATCTAGCCAACAGTGACTACGGGTCACAATACTACTTGTAAGGTTTCATTACAACTCGTCATCATGAGTCGTAGCCAAGACAGTTTCTAGGACACCCACACACTTTTAACCCTATGACTCAACTTCTACAACTCGTAACTGGACCAAATAACTAGTAGGGTCTAGTCGTAGTCAACACAAAACCCATTTAGGGTAACACTGCACTTCGTATAATTTGCACCTAACGACTCATAATGAGTCCTTACGACTCTTAGTGAACCACCCATACTCAGAGCAGAACTTAGTCACAGATACTGTTCAGGTTACGATTGGGTCCCTAGGACCCATCAAGACTCCCTACGACTTGTAAAGGTAAGTCGTAGTCAAGGTAGTGAGGATAAAATTTCAGAAAACTTCAACAACCAAAAACTCAGGGTGTTACATACTCTCCCTCCCCCTAGGGATTATTTGTCCTTGAATGATAGGACAAGATATTTATTAGCACGATTTGTGTAACACCCCGCAAATTTTTTCGTACACTTATCGCGATTATATGGAGTCCTAAAGGCTTGCGTATGGGTTAAATTAAGTTTATGGTGTTCGAAAGTATCCCGTCAATAGTTGTATGTGTAGGTATTGGAATAAGATTTCCAAAGATATAAAGTTTTCCCAAAATAGAGGAGTATTTCATATAAGCAAGCACATTCGAAATTTCAAAACGGTGGCCGGGAAGCCTGTGAACAATAAATCTGCAGGAAAATTACTGCAGCTAGGCAATTATTTTTTTTGGATCAACTTTAGACGATCATAACTCCTTGTACAAAAGGAACTATGTGAGCTGCTATATATCGACGAAAAGCTACGAGAGTATTATTTCCGATGAAATTGGTTTCATCCAAATCCAATGTCTGAGTAAGGAGCTATACCCGTTTTACTACAGCCTATCAAAAAAAAACAGAATTGTGGGACAGATTTTTGGGTCAACTTTAAACGACCATAACTCCTTGTACAGGAAGAACTGGGTGGTATACTTTATATTAAAATGAAATACCTTTGAATTATCTTTCCAATTCAATTGGTTTCACCCAATCCTATACCGTAGCAAAGAGTTATGATCAATTTACTTCAGCCTGTCAAAACTATCCACTAGGGACAGATTTGGATTTATTTAAATTTTGAGGGCAAAATGGTCATTTTCTATTACCTCTTGGAAGAAAATGAGTCTTTATAAACCTACACTTAGCCTCATATATATCATATATCATACAATTATTAAGAGAAGGTGAAACCCTAGCCTAATTTCAACTCCAAATATTTTGTGATTCAACCGTAGAAAATTCAAATTGGTTTCGTAGTTGTGTTCACCATCTCGAAAGCTTCGAGAAGCACCCCATGGTTATGTAAGGAGGATTCTAAATGCAAGAGTTAATTGTTAAGGTATGAATATTGTTTATTCTTGATTCTTATCCATGAATAAGTATTGATAAAGGATTATGAGTATTGTCTTGATGTTGGAAGATAACCAGAAACATAGTTATGAATTGTTTTGTATAAATTGTTAGTAGTAAATTATGGAAGTTGTTGTATTGGATTATGGAGTATGAATTGTGGTGATATATCATTATATTAGTGGTTATGTATTCCTAGTGATCATGTTGGTATTGGATGGTGATTAAGAAGGGAAATAAAGGCTAAGAGTGATGTTGAGGGATATTTCATGAAAATGCATGATATGTGAATGTAATAAGAGTATAAGAGGATGTATGTAGAACTCTTATTGATGAGTTAAAGGATTACTTCCTAGACATTATTTGGTGAAGTTAATACCTAAATGGTAAGGTTTGGTTGCTAATACTAGTTTGCCACAAATGACTTATTGTAGATAAGGGTTCGAAGAGTACGGCAAGTCAAGTTGGACTTATATTGAAGTGGTTATATCAAGGTATGTAATACATACTCTATCTAATCTTTGGCATGAATAATGACCCATGGCACTCTCAAGTAAGCTTCCAACATTGCCCTACGACACATGACACATAATAACCTCATATGATCTTCGATTCTACCAATTGAACTTGTTTTCACTTTTAAGATGTCCGGCTAGTCAAAAAAATGTCCATATACTATTGTTGACTCCGAAATGGTTTAATGAGGTATCCATGATTCTCTATTTCATTTTCATGATATTGATTACCTATTTACGTATTTTTCCTATTAAGGTATCATGGTTTTAAGTTCCATAAGGTGTGACCACAAAGTAACCAATTTCAAAGATTAATTGAATTACGAAATGGAATGTCTGTATTTTAAATTGATGATATGATGTATTGTATTAGTACCACTGATCAGTTGGCCATTGTATTATAAAGATTATGTATATATGCTATTCCAGGGGTGGTCCCTGATGTATTGTATTAGTACCACTGATCAGTTGGCCATTATATGGCATATGTTATGTATTGATAAGGATTACGGGAAGTAATGATATGAAAGTAATGTGCAGGTATCCCATCAGCTCTTTTAAGTGTGGTCTACTCATACTGTTTATTCACTGGTATCTGGGTTCTATTGATCTTTTGTATCTCATCTTGATACTCACTGCGTTAAATACTCAGTACATATTTTCGTACTGACGTTCCTCACGGGGGACCTGTATTCATGCCTGTAGGAACAGGTACTTCAGGTCGTACACCTCCGCAGTAAGAGCCAGGACATTCTGTTGCTAGTGGTGAGATCCACTTGTTTCGGGGCATCCCAAGTCATTTCTATATGTATTTTCGGTAGTTGTATAAAAGTCTTTTGTGGGTGGGAGTTTATCCCGACCCTAACTAAGTTGTGTATCTATGTAGAGGCTTTTGTAGACATATTGTACAGCCATAGGAGTGTTTGGTTGATAGACGTGATGGCTCTGACGGCCAATTACTATTTATATATATATTTATGCGTGTCTGTTGGGATGATACATGTACTATTTTCTTCTATTTACAACGAAGTGCTGCCCAAATTTCTAATTTTCATAAGTAATGTAAATGTGAAAGTATAGGTTATGAACGGGTTCTCCCAGGCCTCCTCGGCTACGGGTGCCAGTCCGCTCTAATTGGATTTGGGGTACGATAGAACTGGTATCAGAGAAGTTCATCGTAGTGAGTATACAAAGCCGTGTCTACGTAGAATCTCGTTTATCGGTATGTTGTGCACCACATCTATAAACAGGAGGCTATTGGACATTTAGGGATTATTTCCACTCTCCATTTCTTAGATTGTGCAATAGAGCCCATATTAGAGATAAAGTCATAATCGATCGCTTAATCCAATTGTTTTTTTTATTTATTATAGTAACGATGCCGGTTACAAGGAGAAAGAATAATTTGAAGCGAGTGGATGTAGTGGCCGGAGAAGGTACTAGTAAGTCACCACCGGCACAAGCTGAACAAAGTGAGTCTGAG
Source organism: Capsicum baccatum var. pendulum (assembly GCA_030864225.1). NCBI lineage: Eukaryota > Viridiplantae > Streptophyta > Magnoliopsida > Solanales > Solanaceae > Capsicum > Capsicum baccatum. The sequence continues at coordinate 73,907,695 of CM061561.1, read as the reverse complement.
CATATATCAGGAGCTTCTTCTCCTCTGGAAGGGCCATCTATTAATGTTGTTGATCAAGATTTGAGGGATGCAGTACAACTTCTGACGCATATAGTTACTGTTCAAGTTCAAGGGCAAGCTATTCCTACCACGGGTTCTAGTGGTACGAATAGAGCAGCTAGCCTTCGGACACAGGATTTTCTGAAACTAGATCCTCCTACTTTTACCGGATCAGATATTAATGAAGACCCACAGGACTTTGTCGATCAAACCTAAAGGGCTCTAGATGTTATGCACATATCCGGTAAAGAGATGGTTGAGCTAGCAGCATATAGACTGAAAGGAGAGGCTATATTATGGTACGAGGATTGGAAACGATCTAGGGGTATTGATGCACCTCCAACTACGTGGGAAGAGTTCAAAGATGCATTTATTGATCATTATCTTCCATTTGAGACTCGTCAGGCCCGTGCAGATCAATTCTTAAATCTTTGTCAGGGTAATATGAGTGTAAGGGAGTATAGTCTTCGATTTAACTCCTTGTCTCGATATGCTTCTAATGTGGTAGCTACTATGGATGACAGAGTTCATCACTATGTGGATAGATTTGAACCACACTTGGTTAGAGATTGTACCATTACTGCTTTGAACAAGGAAATGGATATAGCGAGGATACAAGCTTTCACTCAGAAGATGGAAGATCAGAGGCAAAGAAGAAGACCCCAAGAATCAAAAAAAGGATATTCTAAGCGGTCCAGAGCTATAGGGAAGTTTATGGCATCTCAGGGAGGTTTTAGGCCTTCGTTCTCTCATAGATTTCCTATCCCGTTATCTTCTCATCCTTTAATTAGTGAACCACCGTAATTTCAAAGGTTCAGAGGTAATCAGTTCGGGCAAAGCAGTGAAAATCAGAGTTCACAAACAGTGGGGTATCAAGGGCAAGGGAGTATGAGTCAATTGAGACCTCCACGACACTCGTGCCCCATATGTAGAAGATTTCACTTTGGCGAATGTCGGCTTGGAATGAACAATTGCTTTTTGTGACGTAGGCCGGGGCATATGGCTAGAGATTGGCCACGCAGGACCACAGGTGGTATAACACGACCTACCGAATCAGCTGTTACGTCATCATCGGTGCCTCCTTTGAGTAGGGATGCACAACCTATGGGTCACGGTAGAGGTGATAGAGGAGCAGCTAGTTCTAGCGGAGCTCAGAACCGTGTGTATGCCATAGCAGATCGGCAGAATTTAGAGGATTCTCCAGACGTGGTTGCAGGTACGTTGTCCATCTTTGCATTTGATGTGTATGCCTTAATTGATCCTGGTTCTACATTATTGTATGATACTCCTTTGGTTGCGAGAAGGTTCGGGAGAACACCCGAATTATTGGCTAAGCCATTTGAAGTATCAACGCCAGTGGGGGAATCTCTTATAGCTAGGAATGTCTATCGAAATTGTGTTGTGAATATTTGTGGTCGTGATACGATGGCTGATCTTGTTGAGTTAGAAATGCTAGATTTTAATGTTATTATGGGCATGGATTGGTTAGCGTCTTGTTATGCTATAGTAGATTGCCGTTCTATGAAGGTGTATTTCCATTTCCCAAATTAGGCAGTCCTTGAATGGAAGGGTAATGTTGGCACGCCAAGAGGTAGATTTATTTCTTACTTTAAGGCAAGAAAAATTATTTCCAAGGGGTACATATACCATTTGGTTAGAGTAAGGGATACAGAGGCAGAGCCGCCAACTTTTCAAACCGTTCCGGTTGTGAACAAATTTCCTGATGTATTTCCTGAAGAACTACCAGGTTTACCTCTTGAACGAGAAGTGGAGTTTGGTATTGATATGTTGCCAGACACACAGGCAATCTCAATTCCTCCTTATAGAATGGCACTAGCAGAGTTGCGAGAATTGAAAGAGCAACTGAAAGACTTGCTAGAGAAGGGATTCATCAGGCCTAGTATGTCCCCTTGGGGAGCACCAGTATTGTTTGTGCGTAAGAAAGATGGTTCGCTGAGGATGTGTATTGACTATCGGCAATTGAATAAGGTGACTATCAAGAATAAATACCCTCTTCCCCGAATTGATGATTTATTTGACCAGTTGCAGGGTGCCCAGTGTTTTTCCAAGATTGTCTTGAGATCAGTCTATTATCAAGTGAGAGTCAAGGATAAAGATATACCCAAGATAGCTTTCCGAACACGGTATGGTCATTATGAATTCCTGGTTCTGTCATTCGGGATGAAAAATGCACCTGCAATTTTTATGGATCTGATGAATAGGCTGTTTAAGCCATTTCTAAATGTGTTCGTGATAGTTTTCATAGATGATATTCTGGTCTACTCTAGATCAGAAGAGGACCATGTTAATCACTTAAGGCAGGCGTTGCAGATTCTTCGTGATCGTAAGTTGTATGCGAAGTTTTCTAAATGTGAGTTTTGGCTCAAGTCAGTGGCATTTTTGGGCCATATTGTATCCAGTGAAGGCATAAAAGTTAGACACTCAGAAGATTGAGGCTGTGAAGAATTGGCCAAGACCCACGACGCCTACGGAGATTCGTAGTTTCCTCGGGTTGGCAGGTTATTATAGAAGGTTTGTTGAAGTTTTTTCTTCTATTTCTGCACCCTTGACTAAGTTTACGCATAAAGCCTCCAAGTTTCAATGGAATGATGCCTGTGAAAAGAGTTTCCAAGATCTGAAAAGCAAGTTGACTTCTACACCGGTATTGGTACTTCCTAAAGGCACAGAAGGGTATGCAGTGTACTATGATGCTTCGAGAAGTGGCTTAGTATGCGTATTAATGCAACATGGTAGAGTAATAGCCTATGGCTCTAGACAGTTGAGACCACATGAGAGGAATTATCCCACACATGATTTTGAGCTAGCTGCAGTTGTATTTGCTTTGAAGATATGGCAGATATTGGACCCCAGTCAGCTTAGCATGGGGAATGTCGGTTACATTAATACATCCCATATTTACAATTTCAGTATCAGTCTTCAGAGTAGAAATTAGAAATCAGGACTATCAGATACAGTCATTAATCTCAGTAAGGAACTCAGATAGTTCCACAGACTTAAATACTACTCGTCATATAGGCTTGGTCTCTTATTGAGTTATTCAGTATCAGTACTTTTAGATATCTTCCGTCAGATAGGTTTGATCTCAATCTTAGATTCAGTTGAGTATTCTCATTATTAGTTCTAGAGATCACCCGTTATTTAGGCTTGATCTTAAGCTTAGTCACTCTTAATCATTATTAGAAGATTTATACTGTTAGATATAGTCACTTAGTATCAGTTACATTGGTTAGGCCGATCATCATAGTTATATTAGTTAAATCAATTATCATAGCTTACGTTATTAGTATTCAGTTTTAGGACTGTTAGACACGATCAATCAGACCAGTTCTTCATAATTCAAAATGTTAGAAATAGTCATTCATCTATTCAGTATCTCAGTATCGGTAAAGTCATGATGCCAGTATTCAGACTTAGTAGTCAGTATCTCTACGAGTTCAGTAGCAGTTACGTATGTATGTATGTATTCTCACATCTATATTAGTCAGCATGTTCATGCATATAAACCCCATTCACTTAGCCTACCCCCATGTATACTCAATACTTTAGTTGTACTGACGTATTCGTTCTATGGTTCTTTCTTTTATGTTACACCATAGGTTCTAAGAAGCAGATTCCAGACCAGCAGTAGCAGTTCAGTTAGTAGTGAGTCCTCATCTTTCGAGGACATGATCATTACATTTATTATTATAGTAATTTAGTTTATTTTTGGTTTAAGGAGTTAGTTGGAGACATGTTCATTCAACTCTTTATTCAGATGGTTTAGAGGCTTTCAGACGATTATAGATTTTTTAAATTCAGACTTTAGTATTTTTAGTTTTGTTTTGGTACTGTGATACCACCTTATTCAGATGTTTTATTGTTCAAGATGGAACCTTATGGCCTTTTAGTTCATGTTTTCCATATTTTTATATGTATACTATGCAGTTACAGGTACAAATATTAGTCATGGGTTAGCTTGTGGTCCTCCGAGGTCATGAGCACCGTGTAGCATTCCAGTTCAGAAAATTGAGGCATTACAATATCAAAATGGAAATTCTCTCTTCAAAAAACCCTAAGCATTGAAGAAACTAAAATTTGTAGAACCCAAAATTCACTATACTGCACTAGCAAAAGGAGGAGCGTTTATTCTTTGCTCAGATTTTCACAATTAAATTTTCTTAGTTAATACCAGAATATTCTAGGTAAGCTATTTCTTGACTGGTTGCTGCAGCTACCACTTAATACTTGTTGTTTATGTATTATGAAGTTAAGTTGTTGTCTTTTGTTGCCTTGTTCTATTATAAGTTGTATTTTGTTATTTTACCTCATTAAATATCAACAAATTAGAAAAGTGGAACTAAATCAAACCAAACTTTGAAAAATTGAATCAAACCAAAATAGTTGGTATAATATTTTATACATCTTATTTAAGATAAATGTGGTAGAAGATATATTAAAGAGTTCTCAATTTATTAAAAATTTGATTGGCCGAATAGACTCGAGTAGACAAAACTTGCTCTGTTTTCTTAGTGTTTGATCCACCGGTTAGACTCTATTTGCTCAAATTTGATTGATCGGATAGACTCAAGTAGCTAAAAATTTCTTTGTTTGCTTAAAGTTTGATTGTAAAGATAGAATCAAATAGTTGAAACTTTCTCTATTTGCTTAAATTTTAATTGAACAAATAGCTTGAGTACATTAAACTTTCTTTGTTTGCTTATTGTTTGATCGATCAGCTATACAAGCTTCAGCTATCATTATGTTCCATCAAACTGACAAAGAGCTAGAGGCTCTTGTAGTAGATGGATCTTCCCTTAAAGTCTTGAACTTTTGAACATGATGGATGAAATTATGTTAGGATGTGGTGGTTGACTGCAATTTCTGCTGATGGAAACTGTCACAATGGTATTTCTACTATTGTTATTATCCATTAATGAAGTTATGCACATGAATATTTCCTATAGTCATGCTTTGTTAGGAGGTTTTAATAATTGAACAGGGCTTCAGAAGTTGTTGTAGACTGGGTTTCTAGTGTATGGAACCTTATGGCTTAAAGGTTTCTTTGTTTTGATTCCTTTGAAAGCCAAAGATAATAGAGTGATAGAAATGGGCAGAGGTGGATGATTGATTTGTTCATTACCTTTACAACATGTGGTCTTTTAAAACTATTTGTTTAGGCTTGTAAAAATAAGAATTTCTGGTGATAATCTTAGTTGATTACCCATTCACTTATTGCGTTTGAACTTCTTTGGGGAATTTGGAGATTTATGCAATGGTGTCTTTGAAGTGGACATTAACATTCGTTATAAGCTAATATTGGCATTCTCTTATCTATCTCGGTGTACCCAGTGTCAGATATGCACAGATGTAGGAGTTGCATACTTCATATTTGCATACACCTGTATTGAGTTTGTATTCATTGAAGAGTTCATGTAACATAAATCCAAAGATAATATATAAGTAAAGGTGGGTAAGATTCTTGTTTTACACTAATTGAAGATGGATACAATTTCGGTAGAACTTGGATGTGCTCATTTAAGCACCAAAATCACCAGGATCGTTTGTTGTACTAGTGAGGAGATGGGTGTGATTGAGGTGTTGGATACGAGTTAGTCAGTGATTTTATGTAAAAGATGACCAAAAAGGGCGAAGGCTAGTAGATAACTATTAGTGATGACTATCTCTAGGCTTTGCAAAGCTTTATAGTATATAGGATAGTAGGAGGATTATAAAAGATGAAAGCGAAGACAACATTCAAGTTTGGCCTTCCTTTGGACAAAACCATTAGGTTGGAAAAAACTATTATAATGGATTAATAAGTGATCATATGCATTTTTTTCATCTGCAAAATAGAGGAATAACTTATAATGGGCCAGACTGCAACAATGCATGGACTGTTTGAATGCCAGTAGATTATGGGGCCATGTCGAAACACTTACAACAATCGCTTAAGCCTAAGAAGGTGAATCTTTATTAGGTTTCCTTATACTTTATAGGACAATGAGAATAGAGAAAACAATTTGCCTTGAAGTAATTTCCCAATGATGTTGGAATTTTTGTTAATTCCAAATTAAAATATGTGATGTATGTAGTAGGTTGAATTTATTTGAGTGTATAGTATCTTTTCATTTTCAAAAATAGCCTCTCTAACTCCTTGAGTTAGGGGTAAGTCTACGTATACTCTGTTCTCTCCAGATTCTACTTATGGGACAGGACTACACTGGATTTGTTATTGTAGTAGTATCTATTTGTAGAAACCACTTTGAACTGACTGATTGTTATTCTTGAATACACTTCTGTGATTTTTATGTTGAGAATTTGTCATCAAAGTTGCTAAAATTGTATGTAGGATTTTCTCAGCTTGATAGAGTTACAAGGTAGAAATTCCTTTTTCCTGTTAACTCACATAGCTTGGTTTTAATGAGATTTCAATACGTTACAATACCATTTAGAAGGTGCATTCACATGTTTACTTTTGATTATTACTTCATACTATATGTAGCAAAGAATAGAAAATATTACTATAACTTTGTCTAGTTCAGGCTGTTATGTAACACGTTATGGTGCTATAGCTATCAAAAGAAAGATAATCAGACTCTGTAAGTCCGTTATACTGGTGTCAATATATAGGTATGATTTTCCTACTGGTGTCAATTTTTTTTTCTTTCCCTTGACTTGAAAAAGAAAGGAACGTAAATTGTAGAATTCAAGTAAACTAAAAGGGAATAAACTGATTGAATAAGTCAATAAATTATTGTGAACTGAAGAAAACTCCATTACTCTTGCCTACAAAAAATATTTATCATCTCATTTAAAAGTTAACTAGATAGATATCTATCTATCTTCTTACCATTTGGTTTTGAACTACATGATATTGAATGTTTCTAGCTTGTTTAACTTTGTCATGAGTACCTAGCTAGCTATATTAAAAGGGCTACTTCTTTGTCTTTATTTGTTTTTTTCTTTAGTCTTTAATTTGAAAGTGAAACCTTGCCAATAGTGGTTAAGGTGCTCATGTATTCTTATCAAATAATCTCACACAAACAAACACTGGAAAAATAAAGTAGCTATTCATCAGATAAAATAAAAAGGTTTTACGTCAGGGGATAAGACTGTTAAAATAGATTAATTAGCGATCACATGCATTTTTTGTTAAAAAATAGAAGAAAGTCTCATAATGGACCAGACTGCAACATTGTAGGGACTGGTCGAATACCAATAGACTATGGGACCACACCGAAACACTTTTAATCAGTCACTTAAGCCTATAAGGTGAATATTTATTAGGTTGGCTTAGACTGTATGGAACAACAAAACTGAGAAAACAATTTGCCTTGTAGGAATTTCCCAATGATGTTGGAACTTCTATTTATTCTATATTAAAATATGTGAGGTGTGTAGTAGGTTGAATTTATGAGCTTGTATACTATCTTTGCATTTTCAGAAATAGCCTCTCTAAATCCTTGTGTTAGGGGTAAGTCTGCGTGCACTCTGGTCTCTCCAAATACTGCTTATGGGATAGGACTACACTGGATTTGTGTTATTGTAGTATCTGTTTGTAACAATCACTTTGATCCTACTGATTGTTAATTTTGATTCTACTTCTGTGATTTTTTCAGTTGAGAATTTGTCATCAAAGTTGCTGAAATTGTATGTAGGATTTTCTTAGCTTAATAGAGTTACAAGGTAGAAATTCCTCTTTTTCCTGTTAACTCGCGTAGCTTGGTTTTAATGAGATTTTAATGCGTTACGACACCATTTAACAGGTGCATTCACATGTTTACTTTTGAGTATTACTTAATACTATGTGTAGCAAAGAACGAAAAATTTTACTACAGTTTTGTCCTATTGTGTAGCACGATATGGTATTGTATTTATATTTAGAAATATATATGGGCTCTGTAAGTCTATTATACTGGTGTGAATATATAGGTCTAATTTTCCTACTAGTGTTAATTTCATTTTCTTTCACTAGACTTGAAAGAAAAAGGAACGTAAATTGCAGAATTCAAGCGAACTGAAAGGGAACAAACCAATTAAATAATTCAACAAATTGTTGTGAACTAAAGAAAGCTCAATAACTCTTGCCTATAAAAAATATTTATCATCTTATTACAAGTTAACCAGATATCTATCGATTTTTGAAATGAATGATATTGAATGTTGTTAGCTTGTTTGATATTGGCATGAGTACCTGGCTAGCTATATTCAGAAGGATACTCCTTTGTCTTCATTTATTTTTCCTTTAGTCTTAACTTATTGGCTAGAAAGTGAAACCTTGCCAATAGCTAAAACACCTTAGGTTTTGATCTTTTGAAATTTCCTGAGTTTTGGCTTCTGGATATCATATGACTATGGGGTACTAGTCATATAATAGGGTACAGTTTGGTGGGTATTGGTCATATGTTAACCAGTGTAGATTGGTTGGTTTCTGTCCAAGGTACGAATGGATCGTACTAGTCATATATTAGGCTACTAGTAGTATGATGTTAATTGTATGTTGCCCTATGTCTAACTTAGAGGAATTTATTCTTCCTACGGTATAGATTTAGGGTACTAGTTATATAGTTGGTTATGAACTGGCCCTGGTGGTCGTTGTTGGATAGTGTTGGGGTCCAATGGGAGGCTTAGGGTACGAGATAAGGGTACCATTCATACCATAGGATACGGTTTGATTGGGGGTGGTCGTACCCTCCTGTAGAAGTCTTATACAGTTTAAGTTGGGGATAATCTAGACATTTCCCCTCTTAAATCTTAAGGCCCCATAACTTATAACGCTCATGGGACATCATTTACCCTATTATTCTAATCTTAGACACTTAGAAACTCACAGAAATTCTCTCAAAGCTCTTAGGTCAAGGAAGGTTAGGGTTTCTTTAATAAGACAAATTTAGGGCTTACAAGGGTGGTTTCTCTCCGTTATCTTCATAATCTAAGTTATGCTACTCCTCCCTCATTGGTAGTTCCAACTAAAGGCAAGTTTTATGTATGGTTTTCATGGCATAATTATAGTATGGCTTTGGGTTTTGAATATATGTTGGGAGGTTTGGTTATAGTTTTCCCATGTTTTAATTATGGTTTTCATGTTTTAATGGTGGTTTGAACATGTGTTTGCATGGAAATGGTTAACTGGTACTTGGTTTTGATTTTGAAAACTATATGCCCTCAATATGTTTGATAAAATGCCTATGAGAATGTTTTTACTATATTATTGAACTTTCATTGAAACCTTTGCATGGTATAAAGTGTTAATGGAACCCTAACTGGTTTGGATAATCTTTAATGGTTAAGGGGTAAGTTCTTAGTGGTTATGGTTATGGATTAATTGAATACACTTGTGGGGTACATAGGAATCCCCCAAGCAAACTTAATAATGATCATCTTGTGGGGCACATGGAAATTCTCCAAGAAACTCAGTAATGTAATCTATGGGTACATGGGAATCCTTTATTTAAAAAGAATGGCAAAGGACATTGATTGCAAGCTATGGTTGGTATAACGATACCACTACTTATAGCCTTGGTTAATAATAAATGGAATTGGTGGCTTGGTTGTGCGCTAATGATTTTAATTGGGCAATAATGCCTGGGTATGATAGCTAATTGTGAAGGTGTGAGTCCAATGGATGGACACTAGAAACTCATGTTTGTCGACATGAGGATTGGTCCTAGAGACCACATATATAATAGTGGGGTACATAGGAATCCCCTAAGTTACACTTGTATATATGTATCATGGAGAGCGAAGGGTACACAGGAATCCCCTACTCCTATGGTATCTCCGATTCATGTGGTTACACTCATCAGGGCCTGTTCAGGGGGTAATACTGGACCCATATAGCCTGTGGGAGCTTCTAGGACTATTAAGCTATACATACCCAAGTTAATGGTTTTAAGGCATACTAAAACTGGTTCCCTCTCCCATCATATATATATATGTGTGTGTATGATTGTGTATGTATACAGTTGTTTACTTAGTTTTAAAGGTTGGCATTATTTTATCCTTATCCTGAGTGCATTCTAGCGTTCACCCGCTAACTCTTCAACCATTCTACTTCTCCTGTTCAGTGATCATATTTAGGATCATCTTATGTTGGATTGAAGTAGTGAGCTTCTATATTTTGAAAGGCTCTATTTCATGTAATGTATGTCCTTACATTCTTTGGTTATTTTATAAACTATGGTTTTTTATATCGTCGGGGGCATGTCTCGATTGGATATTTTTTTACTTTAGGTTAGAGGCTTTGTATGACTATTACAGGTTGGTATGGGCGATGTTAATAATGGTGTCAGCCTTGGAAATAGAATTGGTATTAGCGCTGACATCGGTGGACAATATTTGAATTATGATTGTTCCATTTTGTTTTGGATTATATGTATTAACATATTGGGCTATTGTCTTGGATTGGTTGGTCATTAGATGGATTGACTTAGTTGGGTTGGCTTAGGAAATAGACTTATCCCAAGTCAGTATATCTACAAATATGTTATTTTGTTATATGTTTAGAATTCATCTGACTCAGGGTATATGTTTGGAGGTTGGGTTGGGTATTGTAGGTGGTCTCCAGTCCTGTTGAACTTGAGGTGCCCATCATGACTAGGCCCTAATTTGGGTCATGTCAAGTTGGTATCAGAGCTTTAGGTTCATAGTCAATTGGGATGGCCCAAAGCTGCATCAAGTAGAGTCTCTTTTAAGGGTGCATAGTGCGCCACACTCATAAGGAAGAGACTACAAGTCATTTAGGAATATTTCTCTTTCTTGTGTTCTATTTTTAAGCTTGGAGTCTATGTCCTAAAATCTTCTCTAATTCCTATTTGTTCTCTTTTTAGATCATGCCTCGACGATCTAAAACACATGGAAACTCTTCTATCACAACTGGGGATGATGTTGATAGGACACACACTATCCATCGGATCTATACTCGATCTAGGGCTCTAGTACCTGATTTTCCTGGAGTTCTTCCTGTTCGCTCTAGTCCTCCTTAGGCTAACATGATGAATGCAGAGTTTTGTCAGTTAATTCATATAATTGCTCAGTTGGTAGCATCTCAGGCTGAACATGCTATATCTGTTATTCTATCTTCTGAGGCCACTAAGGGTTGGACAATTCATGAGGATGATCCCACTAACTTTTACAAATGTTAAGGTAGAGAGGATCCTTAGGGATTTTTGGATGATATGGAAAAAATATTCAGGGTAATGCATGCCACAAATATGAAAGGGGTGGAGTTTGCTGCATGCTAGCTAAAGGATATGGCATACCAATGGTATAAGGAATGGGATAAGAAAAGGGGTAAGGTTGATAAGTCATCTCTGTGGGATACTTTTCCTAATACATTTTTAGACCACTTGTTTTCTTTGGAGTTGAGGGAAGCAAAAGTAGAGAAATTTGTTAATCTAAAATAGGGGAAAATGTAAGTCAAGGAGTATGCCTGGAAGTTTTATCAATTGTCTCGGTATGCTCCAATGATGGTGTCTGATATCAGGTCCCAAATGAGGAAGTTCACTTCGAGACTGTCTTGTGAGTTGATCCTTGAAAGCAAAAATGCTTTGCTGATCAAGGACATGGATATCTCTAGGTTGGTTGTTTATATTCAACAGGTGGAAGAGGAAAAGAGAAAGCATACTTAGAGAGGGAAAAAATAAGAAAAGAAGTTTAGGTTATCTGACCAAGGTGGTGGGCAATGACAAAGTGGTAGAGATAATGGTAAGTGGCCAAAGAAGAAGTTGGGGAGTTCTAGTTCTTTCTCCACAGCTAGTGATCCTTACCCAAAGCCATCGGGAGACAAGTGTCAGCAGGGTAATGATAATTTTAGGGTACAGGATGCCTAATCTCAGGCTAGTAGGGCTTAGTCAGCTTTATCATGTCCTTCTTATTGGTTCTGTGGTTGGTTCATCAGGGTTTCTATGATGAAGGGATGAATAGGTGCTTCAAATATGGTCAGCCAGGCTATATTCTTAGAAACTGTCCAGTTGGTAAGGTTTCCTTAGAAGCGACTACGGTTTCGGTTGCCTCTTCATCTACTCTTGTACCAAAGAATATTGCTTCTGCATCTGCTTCTACTTCTAGTTCTGACACAGGTTGGAATCGACTATATGCACTCACTACTCAATAAGAGTCTGAGGTATCGCCTCATATCGTGACTGGTATGTTACTACTCTTTTCTCGCGATGTATATTATTTACTTGATTTGGGTTCCACTCTCTCTTATGGCACCCCTTTTATGGTTGTGCATTTTTGTTTTAGTCCAGAGTATATTTCAGACTCCTTTTCTGTTTCTACCTCAAAGATGACTCTATGATTTCCAAAAGAGTCTATATGGTGTATTTGGTATCTGTTGGTAGTAAGAAGAATTTGGTGGATTTGTATGAACTAGATATGGTCGATTTTGATGTTATTCTGGGGATGGATTAGTTATACTTGTGCTAAGCATTATTAGACTGTCAGACTCATAAGGTTGTCTTTAAGTTCCCTGGTGAATCGGTTATTGAGTGGGGGATATTCCCTAGCTCCTAAAGGAAAGTTTATATCATATCTTAGAGCTCGAAGATTAATCCCCAAGGGATGTCTATATCATTTGGTCTGAGTTAAAGATTCTAACTCAGAGGGTCCTTCTTTGCATTCGGTTCCGGTGGTGAATAAGTTTCCTGAGGTCTTTCCTAATGAACTTCCTGGTGTTCCTCTGGATAGGGAGATTTATTTTGGGATTGATCTTGTCCGAGACACTTGTCCAATTTTTATTCCCCCTTATAGAATGGCTTCGAATGAGTTGAAAGAACTCAAGAAGCAACTTAAGGATCTGTTGGATAAGGGTTTCATCTATCTTAGTATGTCCTCGTGGGGTGCACCGGTGTTATTTATGCATAAGAAGGATGGTTCCCTTCGGATGTGTATTGATTATTAGTAGTTGAATAAGGTGACAGTTAAGAACAAGTATCCTCTCCCAAGGATAGATGACTTGTTTTGTTAGTTGCAGCGTGCCAAATTCTTTTCTAAGATTGATCTTTGGTCTGGGTATTATCATCTTAAGAATAGGTGGATATCCTTAAGAAAGCTTTTCGCACCCTGTATATGCACTTTCAGTTCATGGTGATGTCGTTTGATTTGACCAATGCTCCTGTTGCATTCATGGACTTGATGAATAGGGTTTTCCATTAGTTTTTGGATTTGCTTGTCATTTTCTTGATTGATGACATTTTAGTGTACTCTAAGAGTGAGGTGGATCATGCCAACCACCTTTGTGTTATGTTGCAGACTCTAAAAGAACAACATTTGTATGCCAAATTCTCTAAATATGAATTTTGGTTAAACGTTGTCACTTTTTCAGGCCATATTATTTCTAGTGAAGGATTATGATGGATCAATAAAACATTGCGGTAGTTAAGAAGTGGCCTAGACCCATGACTCCAACCGATATTTGGAGCTTCTTGGGTTTACCTAGATAATATAGGAGGTTTGTGGAGAGTTTCTCGATGATAAATGCCCCATTGACTAAGTTGACTCAGAAGAAGATAAAGTTCTTTTGGTTCGATGCTTATGAGGGTAGTTTCAATAATCTAATGGATAAGCTAACTTCGGCTCAGTTGACTTTTTTGAGAGGCACTGAGGGGTTTATGATTTACTGTGTTGCATTTCGGGTAGGAGTTAGCGGTGTTTTGATGAAGCATGGTAAGATGATAGCCTATATTTCTGGCAGTTCAAGGTACATGAGAGAAATTATCCTACTCATGATTTGGAGCTATTAGCAATGGTGTTTGCATTGAATATCTGGCGGCACTATTTGTATAGAGTGCATGTGGACATCTTCTTGAATCATATGAGTCTATAGTATGTGTTCACTCAGAAAAAGCTTAACCTCAGGCAAAGAAGATAGCTTGAGCTTCTCAAGGACTATGATATGAGTCTTCACTACCACCCAGGTAAAGCTAACATGGTTGTTGATTCTCTTAGCAGGTTGTCCATGGGGATTCTAGCTCATGTGGATAAGGAAAAGTGGGAATTGGTGAAGGATATTCAGTATTTGGCTAACCTTCGAGTTTGTATCTTGGATATTGAGGATAGTGGTATCATGGTACTGGAGGTGGTGCAGTCGTCTCTTGGTACAGAGATAAAGAAGAATCAAATGATAGATCCTATATCGATGAAAATAAAGGGTAATATTCGTGGGCAGAAGGTGATGGCCTTCGAGATTAGATGTGATGGTACCTTGTAGTACCAGGGGAGGTTATGTGTTCCTGATATCGCTGGGTTGTGAGAAAGGATATTGGCTGAGGCACAAGAATCGTGCTATGTTGCTCATCCCCGTTTGACGAAAATATATCATGATCTCAAGGAGATGTATTGGTGGAGTGGTATGAAGAGGGACGTGACTGATTTTATGGAGAAATGTATGGTGTGTCAACAAGTGAAAGTTTAGCACATGAGGCCTAGAGGCTTGTATCAAGAAATAGAATTGCCGAAATGAAAATAGGAAGCAATCAACATGGATTTTGTTACAAGTCTCCCTCGTTCTCGGAATCAATTTGATTCAGTTTGGGTCATCATGGATAGGATGACAAAGTTGACTCACTTTTTGCCAGTGAGGACTTACATTTTGGCCGAGGATTTTGTGAGGTTATATCTTCATAAGATTGTGAAGCTACATGGGGTGCCTATTTCTATTATCTCTGATCGTGGCACACAATTTACATCTCACTTTTGATGATCATTTCTAAAAGGATTAGGGACTAAGGTTAGTCTGAGTACTGCTTTTCACCCGCAGATGGATGGGAAAACAAAAAAGACTATTTAGATGTTGGAGGATATACTTTGTGCATGCGTGATAGACTATGGTGGTAATTGGGTTGAGCGCCTACCTCTTGTACAGTTTGCTTACAATAATAGTTACCACTCTAGCATTGTGATGGCTCCGTTTGAGGCCTTTATGGTAAGAGGTGTAGGATTCCTATTGGGTTGTTTGAGCTTGGTGAGGCAGATATGTTTCATTCGAACTTAGTTTACCAAGTCATAGAGAAGGTGAAGGTGATTCAACATAAGCTTAAGGCTACCCAAAGTCGCTAAAATTCCTATGTGTATGTGAGGTGTATGGACTTAGAAGTTGAGGTTGGGGATCGAGTGTTCCTAAAGGTGTTTCCCATGAAGGGAGTAATGTGGTTTAGGAAGAAAGTGAAGCTCAGTCCTCGGTATATTGGTCCTTATGCGATTTTGAGGAGGGTTGGTAATGTGGTGTATGAGTTGGAGTTGCCTTCTAATTTAAACTCCATTCATCCGTATTTTATGTCTCGATGTTGAGAAGGTGTATAGGTGATCCTTCATTGGTTGTTCCTTTGGAAGGATTGGGTATCTCAAATTCTCTGTCTTATGAAAAGATTCTAATTAAGATCTTAGATCGGAAGGTTCGTCAATTGTGAACCAAGGATGTGGCCTCGGTTAAGGTTCTATGGTGGAAACACAAGGTGGAAAAGGCTACTTGGGAAGCGGAAGAGGACATGAAGTCCAAATATCCATTCCTATTTTCTGCTCCCAAGATTTGTTCGAAAGGTATGTGTTCTTCATCATATTTTTGTTTTCAAACTTTGTTAAAGGAAAGATTGATTTCCTTGCATCTTTGTTTTCTAACTTAGTTAAAGGTTAGAGTTGAGGTGTTGGGTGTAAATCATGCTTCGACTTCCTTGTTCCATCATTCGGGGATGAATGATCTAAGTGGGGGAGAATTGAAATACCCTAGGTTTTGATCCTTAGAAATTTCCTGAGTTTTGGCTTCTGGACATCTTACGACTAGGGGGTACTAGTTGTATGATTGGGTAAAGTTTGGTGGGTCTTGGCCGTATGTTAACCAGTATAGGTTGGTTGGTTTCTTTCAAAGTTATGAATGGATCGTACTAGTCGTATGTTAGGGTACTAGTAGTATGATGCCAATCATATGTTGCTTTGTGTCCAACCTAAAAAAGTCTATTCTACCTAAGGTACGGATTTAGGGTACTTGTAACACCCTAAGACTACCTTCTGGATGTCACGCGGTGCTTAAGACCACAAGTGATCCTAAGCTAACCCATGAACTAGCATACTGTTAAGTAACTGATTTAGATATGTATAAAATAACTGATTTTACTATACGGAAACATAATTAAGATGAAATCTGGGAAAAATACAATATTGACACAAATTTACATTCTGATAAAATTGAAAAGAGGAACTGAAATTACATGACTGACTCTGACTGACATCCACGAAGCCTCTACTCTACTGACTATAAGTAGTTGGGACACGACTCCAACTACCACTAATCAATACACATGAGTAAGAAAATAAAGTACATAAATAACTTCTAACTGAAGTCCACGAAGTATGAGGACTCACCATCTGTTGGCTGGAATCTGCAACTATGTAATCGTGATACATGGACTACAACTGAACCGGTACCTACATTATTAAACAATGTATCACATAGACGTATATATGGATCAGTACTTTTGGAATGTACTGAGCATATAGGGGTGAATGCATAAGTAAAACAGTAACACAATTATTCATATAACTTGTAAATAATGCATGCTAAATATAAATGACTCACATTGGTTTGAATACCTGATTGTTGAAAATCATAAATCATGAATGATAAAGCATACTGTATAAGTCTTGTGAGTCATAACACTTAGTTTTAAAAGTTGTACTTTTACTCTTTCTGCTAGTGGAATAAGTAGAACTAAAGTTAAGTATGTTTTCAAATCATGCAGGCTAAGTGTAAAAAGGGACTCACCTTTATACCTGTAAACTAAAAATTGAAATCTTATAACTAAAGTCTGATGTAAAACAATATCTGAATAAAATTGTGAGCCCTTTTCACTTAGTTTCTAAAAGTTATTCTGTTATTCTGTCTTGGAACTTAGGGACTCTGAGAGGTTCTTCCAACCGACATACACCATGTGATCTATCATGATGTCCAATGTCATGTTCCCCTAAGGGAAAAACCTCACGTTAGGGAGATGTGTCATAATCTTGCCCAGGAGTACAACCTTATCTTAAGAGATCACTGTCTTAGCCCACTATGGGTACTTAAACTGTAAACCTATGGTGGCACGTAGTTCTGGGGTATGAGACCTTGGAATCATACCCAACTCGGTGCTAAATACTACTCTCATACTTATCGCTCAGAACTTTAGGAAATTTACCTTAAATAGCACAAGGGTTTATAATGAAAACCTTTTATGCTTCTCTTTTTTTAAATCTCAAACGATATGAACAATGTGGATTCCTTATCTTAGCTTATGATAAAGATCAATTTCTTTCTTAAATATTGGCAAACAACTTATAAAAGAGGCTTAAAATCATAATCTTCTTGAAATATCAATAATTAGACTTAGGGGTTAAAACCCATGCTTCAAACTCATGCAAATTCATAGCAAAATGTCATGCTCAATATACTTCTTGAAATACTTCAACAATATCTTGATAATGAAATTAAGAATCATAATATCATACTTAAAACTCACTTGGAAATCTGAAAAGTCATATCACATGCATAAAGATGTGAAAATTGGCATGCAATTCAACATTTAAATCACTTATAACATTATAATCTTCAAATAATGATAAATGGGTATGAACGCTAATTTGCCAAAATATGAAATCTTAAATAAAGATCAAGTTTTGGGCACAAGGATGAAAGGAGTATCCTTTTTCATAACCCCACATACCTTAATTGATTAATTGGATGTAGAAGCTTGAACTTTGAATCCCTAATGACATTTTTGAAGCTTCTTCTTAAAGTTCTTGAACCCGAAAACTTGAATATCTTGAAAAAAATGGTGAAACATTGGATTTGCTGGAGTTAAAGTTGGAGTTTTAGGATTTCTTGGAGAGAAATTTGATGAATAAAGAGTATATTTTTCTTATAATGACATCTAATCAGTAGATTTATGACCTTGGACTGTAGGGAAAAGACAAGACTGCCCCTCAAAATTAAAAGTTTCAGCAGAATTCCAATTTTGAGGCTTACCGCTGAGCGGTATTGGTTCCACCACTATAGGCATCGTTGAGCGGTGCAATAGCGGAGATCTACTATTTTGGATAATTCCAATTTTAAGGTTTACCATTGAGCGGTATTTGTTCCACTGCTATAGGCACCGTCGAGTGGTGTAATCACGGCAACTTACAGCCTCATATAAAAATACTATACTTTTTCACTCGAGTATCGGATATAGGTAAAATTGGTATCGTTGGAAAGCTAATTGATTATATACCATTTGGTGGGTCTTAATATGCCCAATTCCACATATACATCAAGTTATACTCATACAAATATGACCCTTGTGAAATCAACCACCAAAACTTGATCAAATCAAAAACTATTAGCTTGCATTAATCTAAGTGACTTTTATGAACATGTTTTAAACATCATAAGATCTCTTATCACTAGGCTAATAGTCATAATACATGCACCCAAATATGAATTACAGGATTAAAGGTTTTCACATGTAGGAATATTACAATACACATAGGAATGATGGTTCAAATTCTAGCATGAAAATACAGGGTGTTATAGTACTAGTCATATGGTAGGGTATGAATTAGCCCTGGTGGTTGTATGTTGTTTAGTGTTGGGGTCTAAGGTGAGGCCTAAGGTATGAGATAACGATACCACTCGTACCTTAAGGTACAATTTAGGGGGTAGTCATACCCTTCTGCAATAATTTCATACAGCTTAAGTTAGGGGTAATCTGGATATTCCCCTCTTAACCTCTTAAAGTCCCACGACTTATAACAATCTTTGGACATCATTTACCCTATTATTCTAATGTTAAACACTTATAAACTCTCTCAAATTCTCTCAAGTCTCTTGGGTCAAGAAAGGCTAAGGTTTCTTCAATAAGGTCAATTTAGGGCTTCAAGGGTGGTTTCTCTCTTGTATCTTCATAATCTAAGGCATGTTACTCCGTATTGTTAGTTCCAACTAAAGGTATGTTTTATGTATGGTTTTTATGGAATAATTATAATATGGTTTTAGGTTTTGAATATATGTTGGGGGTTTTGATTATAAATGGTTTTGTTATGGTTTTCCCATGTTTTAATTATGATTTTAATGGTGGTTTGAACATAAGGTTGCATCGGAATGGTTAATTGGTACTTGGTTTTTGTTTTGAAAACTATATACCCTCAACATGTTTGATAAAATACCTATGAGAATGTTTTTACTATATTATTAAACTTTCATTAAAAACTTTGCATGGTATAAAGTGGTAATGGAACCCTAACTGGTTTGTATGGTATTTAATGGTTAAATGGTAAGGTCTTGGTGGTCATAGTTATGGATTAATTGAATACACTTATGGGGTACATGGGAAGCCTCCAAGCAAACTTAATGATGATCATCTTGTGGGCTACATGGAAATCCTATAAGAAATTTAATAATGTAATCTATGGGTACATGGGAATCCTTTTTTTAAAGAAGCTGGCTAAGGAAATGCTTGCAAGTTATTGCCGGTATGACGACACCACTACTTATAGCCTTGGTTAATAATAAATGGAATTGGTGGGTTGGTTGTATGCTAATAGTTTTAATTAGGAAATAATGGTGGGGTGTAATAACTAACCATGAAGGTGTGAGTCCAATGGACGAACACTAGAAACTCTTGTTTGTCAACATGAGGATTGGTCCTGGAGACCACATATATAATACTTATGGGGTACACGGTAATCCCCTAAGTTAAACTTATATATATGTATCATGAAGAGTGAAGGGTACATAGTAATTCCCTACTCCTATGGTATCTCTGGTTCATGTGGCTACACGCATCAGGGCCTGTAAGTGGTTCTAGGATGGTTGAGCAACACATACCTAGGTTAATGATTTTAAGGCATGCTAAAACCGTTTCCCTCTCCCGACATATATATATATATGTATGGTTGCGTATGTATATGGTTTTTTACTTAGTTTTAAAGGTTGGCATTATTTTATCCTTATCTTGAGTCCATTCTAGTATTCACCCACTAACCCGTCTTGGGGTGCTGTATCCCCGTGAGATGAAGGAACCGTCCATTCTACTCCTCTTGCTCAGTGATTGGATTAGGGATCAACTTGTATTGGATTGAAGTGGTAAGCTTCCATATTCTGGAGGCTCCATTTCATGTCATGGATGTCCTTACATACTTTGGATATTTTATAGACCATGGTTTTGGCTATGGTCGGGGGCATATCTCGACTGAATACTATTTTACTTTCGGTTAGAGGATTTATGGAACTACCATGGGTTGGTATAGGCGGTGTTGGTAATGGTATCAGCCTTGGGATTGGCATTGGTATTAGGGCTGACATCGGTGGACTATATTTGATTTATGATTGTTCTATTTTCTTTTGGATTATATATATAAACACATTGGGTTATTGTCTTGGTTTGGTTGGTTATTGGACGGATTAACTTGGTTGGGTTGGTTTAGGATAAAGACTTTTCCCAAGTCAGTATATCTACAAATATGCTATCTTGTTATATGTTTAGAATTCATCCGACTCTGAATATTTGTTTGGAGGTTGGGTTAGGTATTTGGGGTGATCTCCGGTCCTGGTTGGACTTGGGATGGCCATCACGATAAGGCCTCAGTTCGGGTTGGGTCAATAACGGTCGAGGTGATCATATATTTTGATCAAATCATTGCACACAAACAAACCCTGGCTATATAAAGTAGCTATTCATCAAATAAAATAAAAAGGGTTTTCGTGAAGGGATAAAAAAATATTATAATGGATTAATGAGAGATCAAATGTCAATAGATGATGGGACCATATTGAAATACTTATAATCAATCACTTAAGCGCAAGAAGGTGAATCTTTATTAGGTTGGATTAGACTATGTGAAACAACGAGAACAGAGAAAACAATTTTCTTTGTAGTAATTTCCTAGTGATATTGGAACTTCTGTTTATTCTAGATTAAAATGTGTGAGGTGTGTAGTAGGTTGAATTTATGTGTTTATATTATATCTTTGCATTTTAAGAAATAGCCTCTATAAATTTTTGTGTTAGGGGTAAGTCTACGTATACTCTACCCTCTCCAAATTCTACTTATGGGATGTAAATACACTAGATTTGCGTTGTTGTAGTATCTGTTTGAAGCTATCACTTTGAACTGACTGATTGTTAATCTTGAATCTACGTCTATGATTGTTCAGGTTGAGAATTTGTCATCAAAGTTGCTGAAATTGTACGTAAATTGCAGAATTCAAGAAAACTAAAGGGGAAAAAATCAATTGAATAATTCAATAAATTATTGCGAACTAAATAAAACTCCATAACTCTTGCCTACAAAAAATATTTATCATCTCATTTACAAATTAACAAGATAGATATCTATCTGTCTTCTTACCATCTAGTTTTAAACTTGATGATATTGAATGTTGTTAGCTTGTTTGACTTTGCCATGAGTACCCGGCTGGCTATATTTATGAGACTACTCCTTTGTCCTCATTTGTTTTTCCTTTAATTTTTAACTTGTTGGTTGGAAACGTCTTCTGTTTCCTTAAAGTTTGATAGGACAGATAGACTTGACTAGCTAAAACTTTCTCTGCTTGCTTAAAATTTAATTGTCCAGATAGATTCGGGTAGCTGAAACTCTATCTATTTGCTTAAAGTTTGATTAGATAGTTAGAATCAAGTATATTAAACTTTCTATGTTTTCTTATTATTTGATCAATCGGTTATACAAACTCGCTATTTGATTAAAGTTTGATTGATAGGATAGAGTGGAGTAATTTACACTTTCTTTGTTTTCTTTAAGGTTTGATTGGCTAGATAGACTTAAAAGAAGCTTTTTCTTGTTCTAGTCTTGTAAAGTTACTATGTTTAACACTTGCTAGTATAATTTGCTGGTTATCTTATATGTTCTTATATTTTAAATTTGTATTGATTGGTATCCTTTTTGTATAAAGAAGAATGGAAAAAATTTAGTTGGATATTAAGGATAGACGTGATAGAAGGTATATTAAAGGAGTAGATGACTTTCTTGATTGGGCATATAATTAAGAAAATGTGAGCACTGTCATTCGATGTCCTTGTAAAGGGTGTAGGAATACTGTGTTTAAGTTAAGAATTCAAATAAGAAGAGACTTATTAGGAAAAGATTTTTGGGATAGTTATAAAGTGTGGGACTTTCATGGAGAAGTATTAGCAAGAGTTGATTCTAATAATATATACAATGGTGAAGAAGAAGATGCAAATGTTGAAGAAGATGATATTGTTGAAATGATTCATGATGCATGTGGATATACAGATAAGGAGAATACGAATAATATTCAAAAGGATAATGAAGAGCCAAATGTGCATGCAAAAAATTTCTACAAATTGTTAGAAAATGCTGAGATAGAACTTTATCCAGGTTGTAAAAAAGTGTCTAAGTTATCTTTTATAGTTAGACTACTCCACTTGAAAAGCCTTAATCATTGGACAAATAGATCAATGGATGAATTATTAAAATTGTTCAAAGAAGTTCTTCCAGATGAGTCATTCATACCAGATTCTTTTTATGAAGCTAAGAAAGTGCTTCAAGACTTAGTCTTGGGGTACACCAAAATAGATACATATGAGAATGATTGTATCTTATATTTGGGGTGAAAATGCCAATGCTAAATCATGTCCGGAGTGTATTACATCTAAATGGAATTCAACAATAAATGAGGGCAAAAAAGTATCTCAAAAAGTCTTATGATATTTTCCAATCAAATCAAGACTACAAAGATTGTATATGGCAAGAGAGAGAGCCAAAAAGAATATGGTGGCACAAGGAGAAAAATATTGATGATCCATCTGATGGTTTCGCATGAAAATACTTTGACGAATGACATCCCACTTTTTTATTTGAATTAATAAATATTAGATTAGGTTTACCAAGTGACGGGTTCCAACCTTTCGAAAACATGAGTACTAATCATAGCATTCGGCCAGTCAAACTAGTACCCTATAATTTTCCACCATGAGATTGTATGAAGGAGTCATATTTCATGATAACACTTCTTATTCCAGGTCCCAAGTTCCCAGGAAATAATATAGATGTGTACTTAAAACCAATGATTGAAGAGTTGAATAAATTATGGAATAGGGTTGAGACTTATGATGCATACTCAAAATCAAATTTTATGATGCATACGACTATTATTTGGATGATTAATGACTCTTCTGCATATGGAAACCTTTCAGGGTGGTCAACCAAAGGCAAAATTGTATGTCCATATTGTCATAAGGACACCCAGTCCATTTCCTTGCATAATAAGTTATGTTAGAAGGATCATCATCGCTTTCTTCCAATGGACCATCCATGGCACAAAAATAAAAGGTTATTTAATGGTAAAATGGAGATTTGTGTTGCACCTACCCGTTTAACCGGTGATGAAACACTTAAGCTTACTGGAATCCTAATTTGTTTCCAAATTATCTAGATGTGATGCATATAGAGAGAAATGTTTCTGCCAATGTTATATTAACTGTGATGAATCTGATTGGAAAGACAAAAGATACATTGAAAAGTAGATATGACTTGGTGGACCTTGGAATCAGGAAAGGATTGAATCCAATTGAAGATGGAGACAATGTTTTGCTATCGGCAGCATGCTGTGTATTGTCCCCAGAAGAGAAGTTGAAGGTATGTATTTCTTATCTAATTTAAAGGTTCCTGATGCTTTTCATCAAATATTTCAAGGTGTATCAACATATAAGAAAAAAATATGCATGGACTAAAACGTCACCATCACCATATATTGTTGGAAGATATTTTTCCAGTAGCTATACATGGTTTGTTGTCTAAGGAAGTGTGTAAACTAATTACAATATTAGGCAAATTTTTCAAGAATTTATGCTTCAAATGCTTGACAATGGAATATCCAATAGGCTAGAGACTGAAATCCCTATTATTTTATGCAAACTTATAATGGTTTTTCCTCTAGCATTCTTTGATATCATGATTCATTTTCCAAGTCACTTGATAAAAGAGGCAAATCTTGGTGGACTAGTTCAATGTCGATGGATGTACCCTTTTGAGAGGTAATGAATTGTATTATAATTTTAATACAATATATTTAGAAAGAACCTCATTATATTATAGAATGTCTTTGCTTATAGGGGTATGGGAAAATATAAGTCATATTTTTGCAATAAAAATTGTACAAAAGGTTCAATTGCATAAGGTTATTTATCAAGAAAGCCTTACTTTTTGCTCGCGGTACTTAAAGAACATCCCTACCAAGTTCAATAGATCAACTAGGAATTACGATGAATATGTGTCAAATGATGAGATGTCTATATTTAAAGTGCAAATAAAAGGTGGTTCAAATATCGCACCACTATCCTATGATGAGTTTAAGCAGTCATACATGTATATGCTTTGAAATTGTGAAGAAGTTTGGCCATTCATTGAGTAAGTGTTCCATTAATTCTTAGATGGTTTCACATTAATAGTTGAATGAGTTATCTAAATAAATTATATTATTTAAATATAGGGAATACACTAGAGGTGTAGAAAGACAAAGCTCAATAGGAGATGGAAGGGATCACTATGAGTTTATTGATTGGTATCGTGCACATATAGGCCTCTGATTAGATATCATTTTGAATATTAATGTAACTATCAAATAAAATTATTAATTATGAGGGATTAATTTCTCTTTGTAGATCTTTTAACTATCCAGAGAAGGAAGTGCAAATGATGAGCTCATAAGCTTGACAGTTGGTCTTGGACCAGTGGTGCATCGATATTATACATTGATGGTGAATGGATTTTGGATTTCAAACAAAAGATCTTGAATTAACAAGTAAAACACAAAATAGTGGTGTCATAGTGAGAGGGGATGATTCAGACCCAAAAAAGGAGTTACAGTGTATTAGAGGACATCTACAAGTTGTCTTATGTGAGAAATAGAAAAGTTTACATCTTCAGGTGTCATTTGTGGGATGTAGTTCACTTAAGAAAAATATACAAATTTGATATGTATGATTTCACAAGTGTGAATACTCAATACGCATTGAATACAAATGAGTCATTTGTATTGGCATGTCAATCTGAACAAGTCTTCTATGTTGACGACATAGTTGATAAAGATTGGCTTGTCATTTTTAAGACAAGTCCTTGTGATCTTTTTAATGTTCCTGAGAAAGATGATAACAATACAAATATTTAAGATGAAACATTAACTAATGGAGAAGCTTACCAGCAAGAGAACCATGAATTTAATATGGACCGTATTGATGATCAAGAAAATAATTTTTTGATGTCTTTACATAGGTATGATGTTTTAATACAGAGCATGAATTGTAACCAAGAAAATGAACAAGTTGAAATAAGTTTGCATAATAAAAAAGATGATTTCCTAAATGACAATCATAATATATAGAGAGAGAGAGAGAGAAGTGAAGAAAGCGAAGAAGAGTTGCTTGATGAAGATGATGATAAAGAAGAGGATAGTTATATGGAGGACAGTGGTATAGATTGATCAAATAACTTTGTTATTCTTATCTCTACTGCCATAATGTGATTCTTGGTTGGATACATATTCCTCTAAATCATGCTCAGTTTTGTTTAAAAAACTAGTGAATGTTGGTGTCTTAATTATGATCTATTTTAACTCGATATGGTTGGGGCAAACCATCCATTATCATACCATCTTAGTTTATTTACTTTGTAATTCCTATTTTTTTTTCTTTCCTTTTTGAGTGAATGAACATTGTCTATTTATCTTTTACTAATGATAATTTATAATCTATATTACCTATATTGTTGTTTGCGATCTAACAGTACATTCTTGATGTTATATGCTGAAAGTCCATTAGCACCATTTCTTCTATAACTTTTATATGATATTATATAAATGTCATGATTTGGATGAGGTAAAGGTCGGCGAGGTGGAAGGGGACATGGATGTAGCAGTGTAGGAGTTCTAAATAACAGTTTTGATGCAACATCATCCTTTAGGACTAATCCACAAACATTTCTTGAGATAGGTCAATCAAGTAATCCTCGTCAAGGACAATCGATTGACTCACTATCATCAAGGATTATTGTAGAAAATCCCTATCCCAGTTCAGTGACTAAAAATAGTGGTGCATGTTAGTTCTTTATGAAATAAAATCACTAGATATAAATCACATTCTATATATATGAATGGTTGTGGTGGTTGTAGAATATTATTATACTTTCCCATTGAATAGCTTAAAACTGGATAATTAGTTGATAAGAGCTAGAATGATAAAAACATATAGTCTTTAATTTAAAAAACTATATCTTCTTGTAATCTAATGGTCTAATATATTTGATTAAGTACATTACAATTTGCATATTATTTTGATACATGATCATATCTTATGTTAGTATTTTGTCAATTTTTGCATTCCTAATGACTATTGTTATTCTTGTTTTTGTGAAGGAAACTTCTTTGAAAATAGTGAGATCAAGAAAGGTAGAGGGAAATACAAATCTCTAGATGTGGAAAAGAAAACAAAGAAAACTAAGTATGGTGGTAAATTTCAATTGTTATTCCAGATTACATTGAGAGAGTTGTAGGTCTAGGGGCTAGAGATTT
Source organism: Capsicum baccatum var. pendulum (assembly GCA_030864225.1). Classification (NCBI taxonomy): domain Eukaryota; kingdom Viridiplantae; phylum Streptophyta; class Magnoliopsida; order Solanales; family Solanaceae; genus Capsicum; species Capsicum baccatum. Next base: position 73,881,100 of record CM061561.1, on the reverse strand, counting down.
TGTTAACTATTATGGCTTGATTATGGAAGTACAATGTCATTAAGAGATGGTGATTGGAATGAAATAATTGCTAAATATGGAGAATCAATGTGATGGAAGGTTGAGGTAATAATTTACTTTCAATGTCACATTGAGTTTATTATATTGAACATTTATTTTTCATAAATTTGAAGCTAGAGATAATCGAGAACACGTGTTGCAAGATCTTGTGGAGACGACTATGGAAAGACTTTTCAGAACATGAAAGACTCAATTGCACAAGGACTAAGTTGTGTACACTATTGAAGAAGAGAGACTATTATATAGGCTGGATGATGTTAAGCCAGAAGATTGGATATTTCTAGTTGAACATTTTAGGAGTAAAAAATTTATGGTAACTTGATAGTAAAAAAAAATAATAAATTACTATTTAAATAGAGACTGATTATTATCTATTTATGTAATTGTAAGGATATGAGTGAGAGCAAAAAATTATATAGGGGAAAGCAGATAACTAAGCACTCATGTGGCTCAAAGTAATTTGCAAAAATTAAGGAATCAACGGTAAATGCATTTACTAGAATCACCATATAGTTATGTTTCATTAATTTATGTCATATTAAATGCTTATAAATATATTTTTCTATCATAATATATCATAGAGAGATCCTAAAAATGGATAAAAGGAACCATCAGTCAAGTTTGGAAGCTCCAGCATACTCGTAAGAATGACAAAGGGGACGGGTGTGGTCAGATGCACAATTACAATAGATTCATGTAATTTCTTACTATCATTATCTTATTAGTTTGTTGTTGCAACTTCTAACAACTATTATTTTACTGAAATAATTATATTTTGTACTAGCTAATATTTTGCTCCCTTCAACTTGTTGTTCAACATATTGGTAGGATAAAGATATGTGAATATTTATTCTAATTTTGAATATCATTTTGACCCATCTAATTTATTATTACTCTCCAAAACATACTATACTTTTTATATTATATCACAATTTGTAATTGTATAATTGCAGGTCCAGCTTCAGGAACTTGTAACGAACAACGATTCAAAGAAAATGAACACCCAATGCATTCAGATAAGATTTTAGCCACTGTACTAGGAGAACGATCTATCTATGTTTGTGGAAAAGGTTATGGAAAGAGGCCTACAAGAACTGTCGTATGCAGCAGGTAGACTTAGAGACAAGTATGTCTTCTGCAATGGATGCTATGCATCAAACAATACAGGCAGAAATGGATAGGAAAATGCAAGAATAAGTTGAAAAAATGACTGTTAAGTTACAAAGAAAACTAGAAGAGGAGTGTGCACATATGAGGTTACAAGTCGACAAAATAATTAAAGACCGGATGGTTGAATAGATGATCGCACTGCAAAAGGTACTCTTTAAGTTATTCTTTTGTTTGGTAATTTAGATTGATAGGAAAGAAAAATGAATAGGATCTTGTTGAATTTTTAAGGATTCTAAATCATTGAATTTGGGATAACTCTGGGAAAGGAAAAAGGATATGTTTTAACATATGATTACAGATAAAAGAGATTCAAATTTGTAATAAGTTCATGCTTTAAAATTGTTTTGCATTCCTATTTAGTTGAATATTGTAAAGATTTAGATTAATGTTATACTTGTTCTTTATTGGTTGAGCTATTGTTTGTAGCTAGTTATCGCACCTCATTTTAAATAATTTTTTGTGGTACTTTTTAAATATTATTGTAGCCACATACATTAATGATGTTTAATTTTTTTTGAACTACAAGCTCAAAATACTTTAAGAACGAGGAAGTGAAGTTTCTCAAGGAGTAGTGTGAAGACATTTTTTTGATTTTTTATTTATGGTAGAAACTACTAGTGTTTATTTGAAGACATTATATTTTTCTTTTTTTATTTGGTCTTGCAATGACACTACTGTATTGACTACTGTTGTTGCATAGAAATTTTTGCAAAAAAAGTTTCTATGTAATTCTATTTCGGGAATTATAATTTACCAAAATGATAACAAGTTGTATATTTTCTCATTCATTAATACAAATATTTATAGCTTTATATTAATTATATTCAAATTAAAAAAATTCTTTTGTAGCGGTAATATATATTAGACGTTGTGAAAAGAAGAGTTTGTGGGGATGTTTTGTTGACACAAAAACTAGAGTTTATGTGGCAACGTTTCAGTGCCACAAAACTATAATTTTGGTGGAGATCACTTCTTTCCACTAAAAATAATCACTTCTTTCCACTAAAAATAATTTAGTGGCAACGTTGCAGCGTCACAAAAAGTCGGGATCAGTGGCAATACCAAATTAATACTAAAACGTAATTAGTGGGACAAACATAGCCACAAAAGTGAGTTTTTTTTGTGGCAACCACGTTCTCTATTAATTCTCTAATGTGGCTAAATAAGTGGCCATCAAAATCTACTATTTAGTGGAGACAACATCATTTAAGTGGGTTGCGGTAGCAATTCTAAAATACTATCTGTGGCAACATGCGTCACCACAATAACTAATCTTTTGTGGCGACTAGCATGTGTCACTGCAAAAAAGTATCTACCATTTAGCATAGACCACGACCACTCTGTCTCCATGAAAGGATTTTAGTAGCAACATTTTGCTCTTCTGCGGCGACATTCGTCACCACGAAAACCCTATTTTCTTGTAGCGCTTATTACCAAATCTTTTTTTCAGATTTAACCTCTTTGTCAAGCATTAACCTAGGGCTTATTCTAATATTTGCTACCATTAAAAATCTATGAAAGTGAATAAATTAACAATAGAATTGCAAGAATAATTTAAATTCATACAAATATTAACCCTAGAAGTGAATTTTTGCCAAGGATTCTATAACCTAGTAATGGAGTTTTTCGCCACTCATGATCATAAAAAATATGAAAGAAATAAATTACATAATGCAAAAATAGAATCTTACAAAAAAGCCTTGAGTTCCTTCAACTCAATTGGAGTCATTCTATAAGGAGGAATAGCTATTGGATGAGTGTACAAAACTAAATAAATCCCTAACTCAATCTCCCTGTTCGGAGGAACACCGGGAAGATCATCCGAAAAGATCTCAGAAAACTTTCACCATCAGAACCGAATACAAAGAAGGACCTTTCAAGTTAGAGTCTTTAATCTAGTCCAAATGATAGAGACACCCTTTAACGATTAACCTCCGAGCACTACATACCAATCATATGCTAGAATATGATTAGTACCATGAAATCGTACCCTAGACAGAATCATGAGGGTTTGAACACTGTCGAACATACGAGTAGGACTATATGACTCTTACCTTATCCTCACGACTTATGGTGAGCCACTCGTACTCAGATTCATGTTAAATTACTAAGTTTCAAATGAAGTGAAGCAAAACCCAAACTAATGACCCATCACCAACCATACGACTCGTACCCACTTAGTCATACCTACTCAGAAAATCAACTACCCAATACTGGACAACATACGATTGGATCACCGGACAAGTACCCTATCATACGGCTAGTACCCCCTAGTCATATGATGTCCAGAAATTAAAAACCACGAAATTTTTCTAAGGTTCAAAACCCAGGGTGTTTCAGCAGGTGACCTTGGAATTTATCAGAACTTGAATTCCATAGGATTAGAAGCATGAAAAAAAGACTCTATCACTTACTAAAAGCACATACAGTTTGTATGTAACCAAGGTATGCTACAGAGATCAAAGTCCATAGAGTTGCAGGATCTACATAGAAGTTTTTAAACTTACCTAGGTCCATATATGGTTCATATATGGTATATACGGTATGTATGTAGCTTAAGTATGTGGCCACCGATCTCAAATTTCCTTTTTCATTTAGAATTTGATTTTTAGGATTTTGTTGTATCCTATATATACTTGTTTGTCATTTTATAGTGGGGTTACACACTCTTAACATTCAAACACATATATTTTGATTCCAAGATTTGACTTTGATCTTGGGATTGCTTTTATATTGATTTTGGTTGATAATTCAGTTTCATATTTTAAGTTTTATTCAATTATACTTGTGATATTGTGTGAATTTCTTCAATCATTAATTCTGTTGATTGTTTCAAAAGCATGAGCGGAAAAACCCTTAGTTAGGGTTGTGGAAACCCTGGCATATTGATAAAGTAGGGGAAGTGCAAAGTTGTTATGAACTAGTATCATTGCATGTATTGTATTATCTTTGATTTGATAGATGTCTTCGTGGTTGAAAATATTAGAATCCCGCTTAGATTATTGCTACTTACCCCACAAGAGTAGTGACTAGGAAAAGATAAGTACAATAGTAATTTAAAGATTAAATATTGATCCGAACTAATCAGTATTATCTATGTAAGATGGTTAACTGTTATTTAATAACTTGAGACTGAAAAGGTAATATTTAATTAGGATCTAGGATAAGAGTTAGTCATGCGACATCCTGAGACTCAAAAGTTAAAGGATGAAATCTGCCAATGCATCCACATTATAGTTGAGGGTACATAATTTATCAAATTCTACATATAAGGTACTGGGTTGGTTTAACAAAGCACGATAAACCTATAAATTCAAGAAGCCAGGGGAACACAGCTCTAGTGTTAGTCTTCAACTATTTACAACCAAATTTACATACTATTACTTGTTTGATACTGTTACTACAAACCCCCTTACTTTCAATTTGGCCCTTTGAGTTCAGCAAACAAAGATATACATCCAAGTCTTTCCAGTGGGTTCCACCCCAACCTAGTTGGGTTACTTTACTTTAAAATGACCACTTTATTCTCAATTGGAGGTGTAGTTTGGGCATTAATCAATCATAAGTGGGACTTGGTTGTGTTCTTACGCAACATAGTAAGGTTGTGGCATATGCTTCAAGACAACTTAAGGAACATGAGAAAAATTACGTAACCCCTGAACTCGAGTTGGCGGCAGTGCACTTAAAATTTGGCATCGTTATTCATATGGATTTTATATGGACATTTATTCTGATCATAAGAGTTTGCAAGATACTTCACGCAGAAGGAGTAGAATCTTAAACAAAGAAGATGGCTTAAACTATTGAAGGATTTCAACATGAATTTGCATTGTCACCCAAGTAAGGCTAACATATAATTTGATGCTCTTGGTAGGTTATTTATGGCAGCCTTTTGCATATGGAAAAGGAGAAGGGGGGTTTGGTGAAGGACATTCACCAACTTGCTAATTTGAGAATCTCACTTTTGGACCTGAGAATAGAGGAGTCATTGTTCATGAAATGCATCTTCATTGGGTGCCAAAGTAAAGAAGAACCGGATTAATAACCCCATACTTATGTAAATTAAGGAGGATGTTGGTCAATAGAAGGATTTGGATTTTAAAATTGGCGGTTATGGCATATTATATTACCAAGGGAGGCTTTGTGTGCCTAATGTTGATAATTTACATAAGAAGATTCTAATAACAGATCATTTTTCCAGGTATATCATTCACCCTAGTGCTACTAAGATGTATCATACATGAGGGAGACTTATTGGGGAACAATATGAAGAAGGATGTTGCTAATTTTGTTGCTAAGTTCTCTATGTGTTAACAAGTTAAATTTGAATATTTAAGTCCTAGAGGTACATCCCAAGAAATAGCTATTTTGGTGTAGAAATAGAGGTGGTGAATATGGACTTTGTCACAGGCCTTCCCCATTCTTGAAATCAATATGACTCTATTTGGATCATTATGGATAAAATGACCAAGTCAGCTTACTTTTTTCCTGTGAAGCCGACTTACTCGAGAAAGGATTATGCAAAGTTGTATATTTAGGAGATAGTCAGACTGAATAGGTCACTAGTTTCTATTATATCCGATAAAGGTATGCAAATTAATTCTAGTTTTATATAGATTTCCAGAAGGGTTTGGGTACACAAGTAAACCTTAGCACCACTTTCCATCCTCAGACAGACAAATAAGGGAAGTGCACTATTCAGACCTTAGAGAATATATTAAGGGCATGTGTTATCAATTTTAAAGGTAGTTCGGTGGATCACCTATATCTTATTGAATTTAACTACAATAAAGGCTCCACTCTAGTAGCTAAATAGCCACATTTGAGGTCTTTTATAGTAAGATATATCAGTCACCCATTAAGTGGTATGAGGTAGGTGAGAAGGATTGTTAGGGACAGTCCTTGTTCACTAACCAATGAAGACGATTAAAGTTATTCGTGATAGGCTCAATACCTCTGAAAGTCGTTAAAAGTCCTATGCAGATGTGAGGCGAATAGAGTTGGATTTTAACATTGATGATTGGGTATTTTGAAAGCCTCTCCTATAAAAACGTCTATGTGGTTTAGAAAGAAAGTTAAGCTTAGATTTATTATATTGGCCCTTATCAAATAGTGAGAAAGTTTGGGAATATTGCTTATGAGTTAGAGTTGGTCACGATTTTGGCATCAGTCCATCCCATATTTCATGTATCTGTCACAACCCGAGACTACCCCTTAGTCGTGACATGATGCTCAAGGCCACATGTGACCATAAGATAACCCATGATATGTTACATACTATAAAGACTAAAGGAAAGTAACAAAATACTGTGTGGAAGTCATTCATGAAAATATCTTAACATCAAAACAATAATAAAGGTGTTGAATAGTTATTATAGAAAAACATGCTAACTGTCTGACTGTCAAAAAACCTTTACACATAAGGAGATGTTGGGATGGTTATACGGGTATAATCATGAAGATGGACGTTTTTTAGTGTGTTGAATGAACCTACAGAGTGTATGAGTTGGAGTGTGAAAAGAGCTCAAAAGTCGTCCCTCTATTGCACTCTATGGGATCCATTTTGTTCATTTAACACTAAGGGGAACTTTTGTCATTTTTGCCTATTATTGTAATAAGTCTATTAATAGAACATGTTTGGGTTTATTTTATTTGGTTGCTGAATATTGATGTAATAACACTTGAGAGAAGGCTCTCTAGGCTGAAAACTAGGGCATGGAAAGTGTGGAAACACTTGTGAATGTGTATTGCTTGGAAACATTGGTGCTTGAGCGGTGAAATCCCTCTCGTGTCTCTGTAAGAGTGTGATATTTCTATTGTAAGTTCTAGGGATCCTTATATGGAATATGTCTATGGGTTCTTGGATCTTAATTGTAGTGTATGTCTCACTTCCTATCTTTACATTTCATGCTTTAGTTTGTGTTGTCTAGTGAACCATTGGTTCTTATTGTTCTTGTAATCTTGTAACCATTGGTTTTTGTTATCATAGCGTTGTTTCTTCCTATCATATTGTTGATTATCTCTTGTCGTTGTTGCTATTTTTGGAGTCAAATAAACCTACATATCTTGTATTCTTGTAGTGTCTGTCGAATCCGATAGAGGTCCCCATTTAGTCCGCGATTTATTGTGATTTGTAGACTTTTTTGGGGTGTGATTTCGTGTTTCCTTGTTTGTTTTGTATCATTTGGTATCAGAGCCATCTTTGATTTTGTTCTAACAAGATCAATCTTGGGTTTAAGACTTGAAAACTACAAAAAAAAATTGAAAACTGAAAAAATCCAGAAAAGTTAAAATATGTCCATTTTTGTTTCTTGGCCGAAAATTGTGTTCTTATTGTCTTGGCCGAGATTTTCTTGTTGTGTGTCTAGATCTAGTAGTGTTCTTGTTTGTTTTGTCATTTCTATTGTTAGTTTTCTTGCTCACTAACACTTTTGAGTCTAGATCTAAACTTGAGCTTAAACATGTTGAAAGTTGTTGTGAACATTGTTGTGGCCGTGTGATATTGTTGTTGTTAAATCTTGGCCGTGTGTTGTATTGTGGATTTGGAGTTGGATGTTGGGTTGTTGTTGTTTGTTGTTGGAGATTTGAGGTTGAACATACATTGTTGATGATGGAGAACCCAACATGAACCTTAGAATTCCAAGTGTTGTGTTCTTGGTGTTCTTGGTGTTCTACACCACCTTCATAACTTGTTGAAGAAAAGGTGTTGTTTGATCTTAAAACCAATAAAAAAGAGAGTGGTATTGTTGTTAGTCTTGAATACTTTTTTCAACCCTTAAGCCCTCTCCAATCTTCCAAGTTTTAAGGTCTTTCAAGACTTTTCCTACACAAAACAAAGACTTTGCAACCATTTTCAACAACCTTCCATGATTTAAGGACCTTGTTTTGTGGGAATAGTATTAGCCAAATCAAAACTTTTGTTTGAAAATTGAAAAGAGTTTCAAGACTTGTAGTCTCCCTCCATTAACCAAATCTTAGCCATCCAAATTTAAAATTGACCAAGATTTCCAAATTGAAAAATAACAAATTGTTTAAAAACCACAACCAATACGTGTCTACCACGTTATTATTTACTATTCACACGATAATTTTAAGCTCAAATTTTGATCTCTTAAGTTTCAATTTGTTGTTTTCTAGTTTCATTTGTTGATTCCAATACCAACTTACAAACTAGTTACCATTTACTAGATTGTGAGTTGGTTTTGGAAACCGTTCTTTGTGTTTACGTCCTTGTGTGTTTATTTTCTTATTCTTTGGAGTCATTGTAAATATTTGGTTCACCTCTCAACACCTCACGGAATACAAGCAAGCTTACAACACTTGTGAGATTAAAGTGTGAGGAATCCGAGAGGCAAAGAAATAAAGAGAGAGTGTGAGTACCTTTCTTGTACAACTAATTTGCTTGTGTCTTATAGGTAACTTCTTAACGACAATGACTAATAACGTTCCTAGTTCTATCTTATCTGGGAATGAAACTCAATTGAGCTGAAGGAGATTGAAGGAAAATCTCAAGATGGAAAGAAAGCCGAGGTGCAAAATGAGGTTGTTATTTTCTCGGTTTCTTCTTATTTTGTGGGCTTTTTTGGAACTATTTTCATTTGGTTTGTGTCGTGAATTTGAAGTCAAATTCTTCTCAATATGGAGAGGATATATGAGTACAATCATGAAGATGGACGTTTTTTAGTGTGTTGAATGCAACCTACGGAGTGTACGAGTTGGAGTGTGAAAAGGAATCAAAAGTCGTCTCTCTATTGCACTCCATGGGAGCCATTTTGTTTATTTAACACTTAGGGACACTTTTGTCATTTTTGCCTATTATTGTAATAAGTCTATAAATAGAACATGTTAGGGTTTATTTCATTTGGTTGCTGAATATTGATGTAAGAATACTTGAGAGAAGGCTCTCTAGGCTGAAAACTAGGGCATGGCAAGTGTGGAAACACTTGTGAATGTGTATTGCTTGGAAACATTGGTGCTTGAGCAGTGAAATCCCTCTCGTGTCTTTGTAAGAGTGTAGTGTTGATATTGTAAGTTCTAGGGGTCCTTAGATGGACTATGTCTGTGGGTTCTTGGATCTTAATTGTAGTGTATGTCTCACTTCCTATCTTTATATTTCATGTTTTAGTTTGTGATGTCTAGTGAACCATTGGTTGTTGTTGTTCTTGTAATCTTGTAACCGTTGGTTCTTGTTATCATAGTGTTGTTTCTTCCTATCATACTATTGATTATCTCTTGTTGTTGTTGCTGTTTTTGGTGTCAAATAAACCTATATATCTTGTATTTTTGTTGTGTTTGTCGAATTCGAGAGAGGTCCCCATTTGGTTCGTGATTTGTTATGATTTGTGGACTGTTTAGGGGTGTGATTTCGTGTTCCCTTGTTTTTTTTGTGTCAAATGGGTCCCCAACTAAATCTAACTACTGAAATAACATGAAAAAGGTACTATAATGCGTGATAACTAATATGAATAGTCCTTGACTGATGAGGACTCACCAAGCTGTAGCTGATTGATATAGGAACGAACTATGTACGAGCTGGTAACTGAGCGTCCGAACATATGTTGTAAAATTAATATAGCGCAAAAGAGAGTATGCAGTCACTACATTGAATGCACAGGTATGTGAGATAGGTACTAACTGAAATACATATAGGTACTGTGCATGAATTCATAAACATGTAAAATGAATACAAGACCAAGTAAAGCAGGTGCTGAAATAATTTGCAAAATTGAATAACTGATAAACTGAACACTTGGTCATGCAAACCTAATATGATGTGGTATTAATACTAAACTAAGACATTGGGAGCTAATATTTAACCGACATGCCCCAATCTGAACTAATCGAGGTCCAACTTGTAACCCCAGTTGAAAGGGTGTCAGTACCTTGCCATGGGTACTGACACTGGTTGTATGTATCTACTAATTTGATTTCTCAAAGGATGAAGGTGTAACCCTAAACTAAAAGGTTCCCCTAAGAGAGTATCAACCCTAAGCTAGAAGGAAGACCTTTCATAACCTACACTGGCTACATAGTTTTAGAACTTAGGCAATGCTACTAAACGTATCACCCTAAGCTGGCAGGAAAGCTTTTATCCCTAAATTCTCTTGGTGCTAAGTTCTACTCCTAACTAAACAAACACAGAAGCATAAACTAGTACACGCACTGATAGCTAATATGATAAAATATGGTAATCTAAAAATAACAGTACATTTAAAATCTGAATATAATGATACAATATGATCTGAATTACTTGTAACTTGAAAATCTGGAACATGCATGACTATCTAGGTATTGAGTGTTCATAACCCACCAGCACTAAAAATAAAGTAAATACAAAATTATCAAAAATTATAACATGATGGGAAATTGTATGATTTGAACTCAAGAATGCTACAATTTTATCAATATTGAGATATAATATGGTTGAGATACTGAAGCATGTTTACACTTATGGAAGAATACATATACATGGTAGAATTCAAGAATTAAATTAAAGAATTGAGAAATTCATCCTTTTTATGGAACCCTAAATCAAAATAGAATTAAACTTGAAAATTTTAGGAAACTTTGAGACTCAACGGGTGAAAGGAACTCGCTGATGAATATCTACATACTTGAATTGCTTGACTTCTTGAAGGGACTTGGAATATAGACCTTAGGAGGGTGAATTCTTAGGAGAAAACCCTTGTTTTTGCTCTGTAAAGTAGGAAAAGAATGAATGATGTTAACTAATTGAGGAAAGGATAAGTTATGCTTATTTGGGGTTCTTTATCGTGAATTAGGTGTTTAAAAAAAAGGGAAAGACCAAAAAGCCCTTTAACCTTAAGAAGGACTGCAAGATTTTACACATCCTCCGTGACATTCTGCCTATCGCATAGACTAGACTCCATGACACACTGTTTATAGTAGAGGCACACTGCCTCTATGCCACACTGTGTATCGTGGGGGATGCCACTATGACATAGCAAAAATGTGAAGGCATTCTACCTCGACTGTCCAAAATCACCCCGAACCTCTTCCAAAAAATTTAAAATTCTTTCAAATGACCATTTTAACATTCCTAAATATATTCAACTCAAAAATTAACATTTCAAACATGGAAAGGCCAAATATAAAATGTTCAAAATCTTGAGGGTGTTTAAATGGCAATGTCACTTGTCTCTAGTGTATAATAATCGCTTTGGGACCTTTAAACATATGACGAATAACTGAAAACTTATCTAGGATCTTGTAGGGTATTACAATATCTATGCTCAATACGTATGTGGGTGATCATTCCTTAGTAGTTCCCATGGAAAACATTGGTATGAAAGATTCTCCATCATATGAAGAAGTTTTGTCTAGATTTCAGAACAACAAGTTCAAAAATTGAGGACCAAGGAAATAGTTTATGTTAAGGTATTGTGAAGTAATCAAAGAGTAAAGAAGGCCACTTAGAAATCAATGAATGACATGAAGGCTAGATATCCTTTTTGTTTTTCGACTTCAGATGATATTGTTTAAGGTATTGTCATATGCTCACCTTTGATATTTTAATACTTATGCCTTTATATTTCATGCAAATACTTTTATCTTACTAAAGGTATCCATAATCATCATTCGGGGATGAATTATCCCAAGGAGGGGATAATATAATGCATTGTATGTTTGGACGTCCTTTAAGAGCTATATTCGAGCCTATGTTACCCTTAGATTGAGTGAAAATCTATTATGGGTGAGTATGGTAGTGTTGGAAAAGCTAAAGGCATGAAATGATACCATGTGTCATAAAATAGGAGCCCATGCCTTGGCCTCGTATCGCACAGACCATCACAAAGGTCCACTACCTCGGCCCATAGGGGCCTATGCAACACAAGAGGCCTAGCCTTGTGATGGTCCTCGCTTCACACAGAGGGAGATCATGCCATGGTGTGTGTGCTGCACCTACCCCCCCCCCCCTCCTCCCCCTATTTTGCCAATTGGGATTTTATTTTGTCATACCATTTTAAGGGTGTTTAGGTCTTTTTACACTATGAAAACATTCCCCATAATTCCAATCCCTAAAATATTATTCCGATAAATCATAAACTCACCCTACTCTTCCCCATAACTCTTAGAAGCAGCAGTAACTAGGGTTCTTAATTCAAGGTTTGAATCTCAAGCTTTCCTCAAACTTTTTTCATTAAAATGTATGTTGAACACCCCCTACTTCAACTACTACTACAAAGTGATGACTCAATTAGTATTTATGTATATTATATTGATGGTTTGAAACTAAGGTTGAAGATTACATTTATGAAAAGCTTAATATTGATTTCCCTCTTTCTATAAATTGTTCTCTAATCACTAGTAAAGGTTTTCAAGACTTGAATATACTATTTAAAAAGAAGAATTTCTTTAATTGATTTGAATAATTGAATAATATAAATGATGAAACTACGACCTCCAACCTTTTTCAAAATCTTGTATTTAAATAAGGATTACTAAGCTTATCCTGACTCTTGAACAATGTATAGTATGAAATGATGAGATGTTTAAAGACTTTCATGAAAATCCTATTATGACTATAATTATGATTTTAAAAATACGACTAAGAGTCTATAATATTTTATGATAATGATTTGGCATCATATAGATGACTTGCAAGTCTTGGTATGACGATACCAAAATATGAATGCCTTAACGAAAGGCTCTATGGATAAATATTTGTGAAAATTATTTTAATTGGGCTTAAAGAGGATTATATAGTTCATCGAGAATGTATAAGTCCTAGTGACTAACTACTAAAACCTATGTTTTGCCAACACAGGGGGTTCGCACCCTAATGGGACACCCTTTTCACGTTTCCTCTATGAGGATGGTATAATATGATTTCTAAATGAAGTTCATCTCAATTCATATGGAAAACATAGATTAAAGCCCCGATGGTTGGGAAAAGATCGTACCCATATATCTCGTGGGTTGCCTAAGGTCGATGAAACTACTTAGCCCATAAATAAAATTTGAAAATGATTATATCCCCTTATTCCATTATTCCTTTTTATTGAGATTTATATTATGAATTTTATGACTTAATTTATAAATTTCTTTGTACCTTTTGATAGTGCTCAACTCACTCCCATAATTGAGGGGTGAGGCGATTGTTATCAAGTAACCTAATTTGAATTGGGATCGAATCTCAAGGAGCGAATTATAGACTTCAAACCCTATAGGTGTTCAAATTATTACAAGTTTGCCCGAAATGCTAACAAAAATGACAAACAAAATAAAATAGGGGGATTTGTTTAGAAACTTTTTGTACAATCTTTAGCAATTGATCAAGAGATGACACTTTTGTTTTAAGCAACAATGTTGGGGGAAATCTTGGGATTATGTCTACCTAAAGGTAAAAGTATGTGGGTTAATGATGGTTTAGTAAGAAATTTAGCTTTTAACTAAAGGATAGGCCAGGTCAAAGGTCATTGTGGTTAATCTTTTGATAAAACCACAATGATTTCACCCATTGGCTCTTTCAAGCACCTAACTAGTGTGAAATTCGTAATCACCCAAAACCCCAATCAATCATCCCCATTTCTAAGATGATGCTCTTGGAATGATTTACTCTCCTAATACACTTATTTCTAAGATTCCAAAAGGAAGAAAACCATAGGCTTAATTGTACACCATTGCCTTGTCCCCCTATAACCCTCTTTCAAGGATATTATGGGTCACCTCATATTCACATTCATCTCTCTTTCGAAGATGATAAAGGGTTTCTGTAGTTTGGGGTTTTCACCCATCAAGCCTATTTGGAGATTTAGGGCTTTCACCCATCAAATTCCAACTCATAATCTTAAGCAATGGTGAAATCCTTACTCAACTACTAACAATCATGCAAACACAATAATACCCACACACAAATTACACTATAGTTTAACATAATCCCAAGACCAAAGAAGTTAGCTACTCATTAGATAAAATAAAAGAATTTTACCAAGTAGTGAATCCATGGAGTTCATAATAAGAGAGGGAAAAATAATCTTCAAATCCACACTTCAATTTTGCTAACTTCCCTTTAAAATAATAATTACAAAATAAAAATGAACAGTCAAATTTTCACTCTCAAATTCTAAGGTTTACCCCACACACCACTAATGTGTTTTGAATTCTCCATATAAATCTTGTTTTAGCTGTCTAATTTACCACAATTCCCTTTACTCATTCCTCCCGCTAGGCCGCCATCATAGAGGTTTAGATGTGATCACGCAATCACGGTCACTGATATAATCGATCGATCGCATTATGTTAGAAAAACTTGACCAGCCGCAATTACATTACCTGAGGCTAGGTAAATTTTTTGCTTAGCTGACAGCGATCGCGGTGTTCAGACCGCTACTGCGGTACCCGAGGACCTTTCTTCTCTGAGTCTTCAACTGTACTTTTCCTGCTCTCTTTTGATTGTTTTCAGCTTCAATCCATATTTTTCGACTTAATCGACCTTATGCCTGCAAAGAGTGGATATTAGTCCATTTAACCATACATATGTCTCATTTATTCATTCAGAACAAGGTAATGTGAACGAATGATGAGCGCAAATGAGTGATAAAATCATCACTCATCACCTTTCCCCTGGGTTGCAATCCAGTACTTGTCGTGCTAACCATCTATAGATGCTACATCTTTTCATAATGTAGATTTAGAGGCCTTTTTTGTGACTCTGTGTAGCAATAGAATCTTCTTGGGACAACAAGTGACAAGTGGTGAACCTTCTATCTTTCGGACGACATTTGATTTTATTTTTTAAACATTGGCTATTTTGTTTATATTATTGTCAGGTCCATGTTCTAACTTAGGATTTTATTCTTAATGTTAGAGTCTTTATAGACAGATATAATAGGTGACATTATGTTGTATTTCGGAATTTAGTTTCACAACTCTTATTTAAGTTGAATTCATATCTTTAGGTCTAATTTTTGCACTTTAATAATGGTCATGCTTATGATGTTATGCTAATGGTTCATCTCAGGTATTTGTTTATCTAGGTTGCTCGTTACGGCAAGCCTCGAATCGTGTCACAAGAATGTTTCTTAACATAGCCATGATTGTTTAATTCATCCTCCCTCTCACTCAATTTTGAAAATAAGTGAAAATCTAAAAAATGACTTGGGAGGTCATTACATTCTACTTGACCTTAGTAACATTGAACGGTCATGTTTAACAGCTCAATTGAATAAGACATCTTGGTTGTGGCATTTTTGATATGGCCAGTTAAGCTTTGAAGAACTTAAAATCCTTCAAAAAAAAGAACATGCCTATAGGCCTTTCAAAGTTCTAGAAACCTTCCAACTTTTGTGAAGATCGGACCTTAATCATATTGAATAGTCATGTTTAACAACTCAATTGAATAAGATAGCTTGATTGTAAGATTTTTGATATGTCCACTTAAACTTCGAAGGACGTAAAATCCTTCAACAAAAGAACATGTTTATGGGCCTTTCAAAGTTCTATAAACCTTCAAACTTTGTGTAGATTGTGTCAAAAGGAAGCAACACAGAGAGTATATTCCAAGAGGTAGAACTCAAAGAGCAAGTGAGGTACTAGACATATTTCATTCTGACATATGTGGACCTGTTAGTTCAATTTCAAATGGAGGAACAACGTACTTAAATTTTGAAATTTTTATTGACGACTATAGTAGGAAACCTAGGTTTATTTTATTGGAGAAAAGTCTAGGGTCTTTGAAGCATTCATAAAGTTTAAAACAGTAGTAAAAAAATCAATTCAAGTGTTGTGCATAGATAGAGGTGGTGAGCACAACTCATAAGATTTTTCAAAGTTTTATGCGTTGTATGACATTAAAATATAGAAATCACAACCTACACCCCATAATTGTTTTCTAGATCTTTCTTATAGCTACCCAAAGCTGGAATTGATAGTTTGTTATCAGGCAGTTTTTTTAGTTTTTAGAGCCAATTCTCTATTTTAAATTTTTCGTTGGATCAAATTGTCTAGTGGGTAAAATCTTTAGTAAACAACCTCGTATGCCAATTTTGATAGTTCCAATAGCTCTAGAATATCAATTTAGGCTAGATGTATCCTTGGTTTGGGTCCCGAGGCTTTCAGACTCACTTTGGGCTATTGGCTAGAAGTTAAGAAAAATGACACATGGGTATGGGACCTACTTTTCATTGAAATGACCTCGGATGGATATTTTGACTGTGCCATTGATTCCTAAACAACAAATTTTATAGGATAGCATAGTCTGTTTGCGTATAAAGTATTTTGACTAAATTCTAAGGGTCTAGCAGAGACTTGGAGAAATTCTAAGTTTCAACTGGAGTTGGTGCATCGTTTAATCACCCTTTTAGGCCGCTTAAGAGAAGGGGTCGCAAAAGCATTTAGGCCATTGCTTAAGTAACTGGTTTGTCCCAGCGGAGGTCAACTTAAGCAGAACCCCTACAACTGAAGTAGTAACTGTGTAGACATCAATTGTCTCTTAAGCAGTACCTGAATACCTGGTAGGGCATAAAAACCTCACTTAGCCTGATTTTTTCTATTTTTGTTCATTCCCAACAATATTAAATCCTAAATAGTGGAAAAATTTGAGAAAATCATTTGTGGGTGATTTCGGAGCTTTGAGAAAGTTAATTTACGCGTTTCTTCTTTGAATTTGTGGTAAGCTTCCATTAATTTCTTGATTTAACTATCCATCTTTTTCTAAAATTCCTAAAATCTTGGTGTATTGATTGTTGAACCATTAGGTCTTAGAATTTACCTATTTTTAGGGTAATTATTCCTTGATCATAGAGGGATGTTGAGTTAGTTTTGAAAATGTAATTCTGTAAATAGGCCCAACATGGGATTTTTACATAATTTTAGATCTGAAGAACAATAGTGAAACATGGGTATTAGTGTTATTTTTTTATGATTAGATTATGATTTTGATAGTGTGGAACATTGTGGAAGCTTCTCGAAAGAGAAAATTAGTGATTTAGCAGATTCTACTTTTCTTCAGCATCCACGTAGGCTAGGCTTGCCTTCCTCATAGATTGAGATAATTCATAGTATAATTATGATATTATGCTATATATGGGATGGGATTTAGATATTGGAAGCATTATTTTTATGATTATTCTTATTTAGACTTTTTAAGCTATCTTGGAATCGTAATTTAGGTGAAATTAACCTAAATGCTCATAGTTTCGGTGGAATTGACTTAGTTGCTCATGTTTTAGAAATAATTTCTATCATAGGGATAATTATATATTATTTAATATCTATAAATTAAGTTAGAAATCTTAGCCTAGTCTGGGATAGAATTTGCCTAAAAATGCATTTCAAGGATTAGAAGTGGGGGCCTCCAGCCCACCGTAGGTCAAGACTTATAATAGCCTTTGTAGACTTATATACACATATCAAACCCATATTAATACTTATTTTTGAGACTTTTATGAGGTTAAATACTTAATTATTACACTAATTTAGTAATTGGGAGTTGTGCAAATTTTGAGTAAAATTTGGTAGGTATTTACTGTAATGGCTTATGGAAACAGGTTATTGTATGGTTTATTGATATGGTCTATTTATATGAGTTTCAGTTCAAGTTTGGAAATTAATGATGATATTCATAGATGAGTTTCGATTCAAGTCGGGCAACTGATAATTATATTGATACTATGAGTTCTGGTTCAAGTACGGTAAATGATGTTATGATATTAATACTAGTGGGGATGATATAATGATGATGATATGAGCTTCGTTTCAAGTCTAGCATTGAGAGTTGGTATATTATGATATGTTATGGATGGTTTGATGGTTATAGATGATATTTGGTAAAGTAACGGGTCTCCAATTATTTATTTTCTTTTAGTTGTACTCTCCAGGCTTATCTGGGTGCGCATTGTGTTATTTACTTTTGTACACTTATTATCTTAGGGGGCCAATTTAGTAGTTATTCTTGCGTGATCTTTACATCATTATTATGGTATTATTTATTTATTCACGTACAACAGTGTTGTAGCGTATTTCCAAGTTTGCTCTGTTACCTTGACTTAGTTTATTTTATCTTGTATTTATCACATTTATATCATTATAAACTTAGTTAGTCTATGATGCCTACAGAGTACACGTAGTTTTGATACTCATACTACACTTCTATATATTTTTGGTGCAGATTCGTGTAATACCCGTACTTCTACCTAGCTTAAATTTATCCCAAAGATGTCAAAGACTTGTTTCAAAGATGAATCCATTTTTATACATGTGGTATTTTCAATATTTTCACTTTTTATCATGTGAAAAATTGAATAAGCTTTCCACCGATACCAAATTCGCCCAAATCCGACACCCGAACGAAGAGTTAGAGCCTTTTTAGTAAGGCAGTGTACCACCTGAGCCATCAACACATCGCAGAGTAGGACAAAATGGAAATCATCAAAATACAGTGAGCCTCCGTAATTATGGTGCTTCGCTCCAGGGCTCAAATTCAGAATTGTCCTTTTTCTAATGTCTCAGTGCGAAGTCTCCGTGTCGCGCCAAACTTCCAGGTCGTAAAAAAAGTGGCAATGCTATAGCCCTACATTGTGCCACCATGCAGATTCCTAATTGTCCAATTTCAGTGACTTGGCATGATAGTGGCACGTCGGGCCAAGGATGAAAATCAGGAAATTTTTACAAAAATTAAAATACGCATCCAAGTGTTAAAAGGGTCAACTTCCCAACCCTATTTAAACCCAATAACACGTGATTCAACTATTTTTCATCCAAAACATAGTGTTTCTCTCAAGTTTCTCTCAAGAACAAGATAGGGTTTTCAATTAGGGATTCGACTCCAATAATCAAATTCAAATCTCTTTGTCAGTATGCTTGAAAAGGCCAGTATGCTTGAACAGTGCAAACAAGAATTTAAGATTATTGATCTAAAGTTAAGTATGAAGCTGTGGATATAAATTAGGAGATGCAATATTAGTAGTATATGAAGAAACAAAAGCAGGTGATGTGTTTAGTAAGGCAATCATGTATCGAATAGAGTGTAAGTATGTGATGATGGCTTAAAGCTAAGGGGGAGATGATAGATCAAGTGACCAATTCAGGCTCTTAAATTCCAGTAGTAGTGCCAATACATATAGAAAAGCAGCAAGGGAAGATAATTCCCGACCCATCATTATCTCAGTGTAAAGTTTGGTACTTCAGTCAGCATGATGCCTACGCATGCTTCACATCTCAGTTCCATGAACATAGCTTATATTCACACATTTTCCATAGAATAATGTATGATTCCAGTTCCCAACATAAGAAGTTCAGTTCTATTCCCCTTAGTAATACAAATCATGTCCCACAAATGCAGAAAACTCTAAAATCAGATCATGCAGCTCATGACTTATGTACACATATCATGATTTACAGTATACTCAGCTTTTATGGCCCATGCTACGCCTCTACTAATCAATTAAATTCAGATTATGTTATGCATATCCTCAGTTTACACCTCTTGGTGAGTCAATGATATTTATATTCTATTCCTCAGGCTTCAGTCAAGTGTCAAGTTTAGTTAGTGTCCATTCATGATTCAGGTCCTTCTGATTTAACCCTTCAGTGAGATCTCTTTGTGAAAATAATATAGTGATGGGCAGTTGCTTAAAGGAGAGAGAGTAAATATTACATGTTAAAAGAAGATTGCTGCATATTTGTTTCACACGAGGGTGTAGTTATGAAGATAGGCTTGAATGTCATGTTAGTGTGCAAGTAAATGGCTAGCAATAGGTTGAATTTAGAAGTTGGAAAAGTACAGAGTGTGAGTGTGCATTTAGATCTTTGACTTATGTCAGCCCCCGTTGTGTAACTATCAAAATTCAGTTTCTATCTCTGTTTCAGTTTCCGTATTCAGTACTTAGTAATCAGTGTTTGATCTTAAAATTTAGTACCTCAGTGCCAGTCTAAACCTTAGTTATTAGAAACCAGTATTCAGTCCCAGCTACAATCTTAGTTACAGTTATATTCTTAATTACTATCTTATCTATAATCTCAGTCCCAATCCTAGTTCAGTAATCAGGTTGGTAACTAAGTTTAGTTTCAATTTTACTCGACCATAGTGTATAGTTATCAACTACTCAATTGTCATCCTTTCAGTACCTCAGTTTACAAGACTATTCTAGAAATATATTGCACTTTTGGTGTTGCGTTCTCAAATAATACAATTAACCTCAGTTCATTCTCAATATCTCATGTCAACCAGTCAGTCCTGATATCCTATGCATAACGTTCTACTATTGCAGTCCAGTTATTCAAGACTAAGTACGGTTCCATCTTGCAGACCCAGTATTCAGCTATCAGTCACCCAGTTAATCAAATAAGTTATCATATTTATCACTTTTGCTTAGCACCCAGGTGACTCTTTTCAGTAATATCAGTTGCAGTGCAAGAGACTTAGTCATTTTATCTTAAATGGTGTTCGTAGGCCTCAACCCTTCTTACCAAACTTTAGCCATGTGATGATTTTCTTATTCAGCTGTCTTTTTTAGACAAGGCCAAGATTTCCTTTTGCCCTAAAGCCACTATAACTCTATAGAAAGAGTGTTAAATAAAGGCTCCAACTGACCATAAGTTTTCATTATGAGTTAGTCCATAAAACCAAAAAGTCAGTCTATCAGCTAGATGGATAAGTTCACATGGTTTGGGTTTTCGTTGCTTCCATCTAGACGTATTATCTTAAGCCTCATGAATGTAACCATTCTAAGATGAACCAACTAGATAGATGCAAGCTCAGCCCAGTTCATGTATCATGCTTCAGTTTCAGATCCCAGATATTTAGTTAAGACTCAGCTCGTAGATGCCTTATGCATTGCTTCAATTTTCTCAGCGACGTAACCAAGTGAGTATTATTATAAGGACCTATTATCCCAAGGAGGTGATATACTATGATTTCTCAAAACTTTTATGACATAAATATACCGCTCTCTTCTCGTAACAAAACCAGTTTGGAGAAGTGGGTACCCATAGGTTGACCCTCTAGCTCCAATCTCGGTCGTATGCCACGTATTCAAGGTACTTAGTTTAGATCACGATATTCATATCACGTATCACATTCTAGACCCAGTTACATTCTCATGTTTTTGCTTATGTATATTTAGTAATTAAGATTAGACTCAAACCAATGTAATAGCTTTTGTTAAGTTATCCAGTTTCATGTACAGGTTTCAGTTACAAATGTGGTATTCAGTTTCATGCTCAATTTTTATTTCAAACCTGGTATCGTTACCCTTACATGTTCAGTTGCATATTCATGAGTCATTTCATTCATGTATTTATGCATTAGATATGCGTGATCAGCTTATCAGTACTCTCAATCATGCATTCATGTATCAACTCAGTCATAAAATCATGCATCAGATATGCATGCTCAGTATGAATCTTAGTAATTTCAGTTAGGTAGTCATATTTTAGTTGTTCATGTTTAATATGTACTTTATCTTATCGTTTCTCCCATCTGAATCAGTCTCATTCGAGGATGAATGTTTCCAAGGGGGAGATATTGTTATAACCCGTACTTCTACCTAGCTTAAATTCATCCCAAAGATGTCAAATACTTTTTTATAATATAAATCCAATTTTATACATATGGTATTTTCAATATTTTCACTTCTAATCATGTGATAAATTGAATAAGCTTTCCATCGATACCAAATTCTCCTAAATCTGACACTCGGGCGAAGAGTTAGAGCCTTTTTAGTAAGGCAATGTGTCACCTGAGCCATCAACGCATCGCGGAGCAAGCCAAAATGGAAATCATCAAAATCCAGTGAGCCTCCATGATTATGGCACATCGCAGCAGGGCTCAAATTTAGAATTTTCCTTTTTTCAGTGTCTCAGCACGATGTCTTCGCGTCGCGCCAAACTTCCAAGTACAAAGTGGCAATGCTATAGCCCCGTGCCATGCCACCATGCAGATTCTCAATTGTCCAGTTCCAGTTACTTGGTACACTAGTGGTACGTCATGCCAAGGATGAAAATTGGAAAATTTTCATAAAAATTAAAATACACGTCCAAGGGTTAAAAAGTTCAATTTCCCACCCCTATTTAAACCCAATAACACGTGATTCAGCCATTTTTCATCAAAAACATAATGTTTCTCTCAAGTTTCTCTCAAGAACAAGCTAGGGTTTTCAATTGGAGATTCAAATCCAAGACTCAAATTCAAGAATCTCTTTGTTAATCTTTGTAGAATCAAGAACTAAGGTATGCACAG
Source organism: Capsicum baccatum var. pendulum (assembly GCA_030864225.1). Classification (NCBI taxonomy): domain Eukaryota; kingdom Viridiplantae; phylum Streptophyta; class Magnoliopsida; order Solanales; family Solanaceae; genus Capsicum; species Capsicum baccatum. The sequence continues at coordinate 73,858,668 of CM061561.1, read as the reverse complement.
TTCAAGAACCCGATTTTAAACTATATGTCATGATGTTCATGCAATTGAGTTAAATTATGGAACCATGTTTTATTAAATTATTAATCATACCTATGCCCTAAGTGTGCATGCAAGGTGTTTGATAATATGCCCTAATGAATGAATGATGATCAAGTACTTAGTTTCCAAGTGTCAAGATTATGTCAAGCCTCTTAAGTTATGCTATACGTATTTGATTAAGATAATTTCCATGCTAAACCTATGTATTGTGATTGCTTGATGGGATGTTCATAAGATTAGAAGCATGAAATTATGCCATGTTTATACGCATTACTATCCATGTACAACATTATGATGATCATGTACTTCAAGAAATTCCCAACTATGAAATTATGAATTGTTGATATTGGTCATGTGATCAAAAGTGTCAAGCCTTATCAGTTTTATTCAATCGAGTCCTAGGGGTACTTGTACCCAATAATTTAGCTATGTGCCTAGAACCATGTCATATTTTCGTGATACTCTCAGTCAAGCCATTATCAGTAGAATTCAGTCAGTCATATGACTCGGGAAAACTCAGTAAACCCAGTATCAGTTCATTCCTATTCAGTAATCTCAAAAATCTCAGTAATCTCAATCAATCATCATGTCTCATTAGCATTCTATCAGTCAACGGAACTCAGTGAACTCAGTTTAGCTCTACTAAATAATACCATTAGGATCAATTTAGTTCAGTTCAGTTAATTAGTTCAGTGTCTATTCAGTTGGGAGTAGGATTAAGCACCGAGTGAACCCAAGGATAAGGACTCACCTGTTATTCAGCTGAGGGTGTGATACTTAAAAGCAATCATTGTATTCCAGAACTACATAGATAGCATACATTGAGATATACCCCCATGCATAGGGCTACTAATATATCTTGTTTAAGGTTATTCCTACAAGAGAGTTAACGGAAGAGCTTCATATCAAAGAGGGTTACTTTACAACTTGTCTTTACCCATGGCATGGAATTGATACCTTTCCATCTGGGGTTACAGGTTGGATCCCACCAGTTCAGTTTTGGGGTATATCGGTTAGATGATTACCTCCCACCATTTTAGTCTTAGTATCTATATAAATAATAGAACTCAGATAGTTATATAGATTTAAGGACTGTCAATTACAGTCACTCAGTATAGTACGAAACTCAGCTAGTTCCATCAGAACTTAGACTGTTAGATACAGTTGCTCAGTATTAGTATACTAGTTGTATGAAACTTATGTTATCGGTATTCAGCTTCAGGACTATCAGACACAGTCAACCAGACTAGTTCTTCATAATCAAAACTATCAAAAAATAGTTATTCATGTATCCGTAATATCGTATCAGTCCCACAGTATTCAGTGTCCCAGCCATCAGTAAACTTAAATGTCTGTAAATCCATTTTATTAGTAGACTCATTAGACAGAACTTAGTATTCAGTCATATCATGATCTCAGTTACAGTTATATATTCATGCATGTATTCTCACGTTTATATCATTCAGTCAGTTAGTGTTGTCCATGCATATGAACCCTTTTGCATTTAGCCTACCTCACTTGCATACTAGTACATTCAATGTACTAACACATTTTTGCTATAGTTTTTTATACCATAGGTTTAGAAGCACAAGCTCCCAAGAATCCTTAGTAGATTAGACATTCTCAGCCAGACTAGCATTGAGTCCTTATTATTTAAGGATGCCATGATTATTTTATTACTTTATTATTTCAGTAGTTCGGAGTTATTTAGGGACATATCCTATAAACTCCACAATTTTCAGACAGTTTAAAGTCTTTGAGATTATAGTATTTTCAGACTACAGTATTTTTCGGGCAGTTTATCTCAGTTTTGGGTATTGTTATACCCTATTACAGACATTGTTGTATATTTGGTATTTGTTCAGTTTTGAACCTTATGTCCTTACAGCTTATATTCTGCATAACTATATTATATTATTCAGTGCTTAGTTAAGATATCAGTCATGGGTTAGCTTATAGTCCTTTGAAGTCATAGCACCGCGTAGAATTTTGGGTACCAAATTTGGGGCATTATAATTTGAGTAATAGCAGTCGTTGCTGACGTGATGTTTGTGCTGTGCTGATTTCAGAGATTGAGTGAACTCTTTGAGTCAGAGTTACCCATTTTCCTTCTATTATCCATATCCAGTCTTTCATTTTCTGTGACAAATTGTATTCGATAGTTTTAGTACTTAAGTTTTATTTGTAGTAGCTCTGTACTGATGTTGCTAGGTCTTTGGATGATTGTGGATCTTGTATCTATATATTATACTATTATGACTATTTTATTGCTATTTTAAGTCTTTAAGTGTTGATTTTAGACGTTTAGGATATTGTTCACCAAGTTATCCCACTACTTAAAGCTCTAGGCTACGATTTGGCTTACCTACTAGAGGAATAAAGTAGGTGACATCATGACTCATAAATTGAGTTATGATAAATTGGTATCAGAGTTTAGGTTTTACCAGTATTGTTGGTACAAGATCAAGTGTCTAGTAGAGTCCCACAAATTAGAATGATGATGTATGTTTCTTATCCTCGGGAAGCTATAGGACATTCTTAGGAGTTCGTCACTTTTTTCCCTCATTTCTTTACAAGAGTATGAGTTGGTTTCTAAATCATTTATTTGGTTTTTATACTTCGCAGATAGCTAGGACACGTGTTATTGCTACACAAGATAAGGGTCTTGAAATCAAGCCTAGGGATCTTATTATTGTTCGTAGATAAACTTGAGGTTGTGACAGCCTAGGTATGTGTCCCCAGCTATTTTCTAGGATAGGGGGATGCCCCAGACCCTAGTCTTTCTCCCGAGCTAGAGATTCTTATGCCCCAGCAAGTAGTGGCTAAGGACCAACCCAGGCTCCACCAAGGTTTATTTCTTCTTTGGTGTTCAGGAATGCTTTAGTTTAGCTTTAGGGATGAGTTAGTGGTGCACTTTATAATTTTTCATAGTCTACGAATTAGAGTGGTACAGAGGCGAGGGTGAATTCTATATTTGCGTCTCCCAAGGTTGAGGTCCCTCTTACACCAGCGGTTGCCCAGACACTAGTTGCTTAGTAAGTAGTTTCCCATTCTGCTATGTAAGGAGTAGAAGATGTTGGGTAGAATCTTAAGATTAGCTAGTTGCTTAGTCAGTAGTTGCCCATTCTGCTATGTAAGGAGTAGAAGATATTAGGTAGAATCTTAAGATTAGCTCTGCTTAGGTTTTTTGGTGTATCGAGCGAGGATGCAAATGAGTTATCCATTTCTTGTGAGGATAGACTTTAGAATTTAGGCTTAGTTGATACTTGTGGTATGGACTACACTATTTTTCAGTTGGACTTAGATGTTCGACATTGGTGGAGAGGTCATATTATTTCCAAGATAGCTGGATCTCCCCCATTGACATTAACACAGTTCTCTGAAATCTTTTTTGAGAAATATATGCCTCGCAGCCTTAGGGATCATTTGAGTGATTAGTTCTTAAGGTAGGAACAGAGATCCATGACTATTGTGGAGTATGATCCTCGATTTCATGAGTTGGCTAGGCATGGCACTTTTTATTCTGACTACTGAATATGAGGGGGTTTGTTGTTTTATCCGAGGATTGAGACTTTCTCTTTGTATATCTACACATAGTTTGGTTATTGCCGGTGGGTCTTTTGCTAAGGTTTCTAATCATGTGTAGGTTATGGTAGAGATACATCGTGAGGCCCAAGGGGGGATTGATAAGGGGTTGCAATATCAAGGTAATTTTAGTGGGAGTCACAGTGGCTCATGATTCAGAGGTAGTGGTTCTCAAGGTTGGTGAATTATTCATCAGCCATATCAATATCAGGGTCAGTCTAGTACTTATTTAGGCTGCACTTTAGATTACTAATAAACTCCAGTATATTTTAAGTGATCATCCTAGCTAGGGTATTTCTCAGTCTTTGAGAGGTTTATTTTGTAATTATTTTAGTCGTGATGGTTATTTTAGATTAGATAGATCTTTTAGTTTCAGTATATCTCTTAGGGGTATATCATAGTTATAAAGATTTTGATCATTTCTTAAAGGAGTGACCTAGCCGTGGAGCAATGGTTTCTTCATTTCAAAGGGTTCCACCAATTCAGGAAGTTACACCCTTAACTAGAGGTGGTACGAATGGTCGTAGGAGTGGTCCCCAGTATACTAATGAAGGTTCTCAAAAAGGTAGGACAAGAGATCGGTCAGGAGCCTATTTAGGAATTAAGCATGGTCAGTTGTATGTCGTACCTGTTAGACTCGAGGCTGAGTCTTTAGATTCTATTATCACAGGTACGATCTTGGTGTCCATCAATCAACTTTTGCTTTATTTATTCAAGATCAACTTATTTGTATGTGTCGACTTAATATGCCCCGCGATTAGAGTTATATTGGGATTTATTATCCCTATTATTATGTGTATCGACTCCCGTGGGTGATTCTTTATTAGTGGATTAATTTTGTAGATCATGTATTATGACTATTTGAGAGCTTAATACTCAAACAAATCTTATTGTGTTAGATATGGTGGATTTTGATGTGATTTTGGGCATGACATGGTTAACCCACTATCATGCAGTCGCTAAGACTATTACCTAAGTCATACCTAGTGTACCCCTGATTGTATGGGAAGGAACGGTTAGCCATAAGCCAATAGGGATTTTACTTATATTTATGATAGAAGGCTTATTTTGAGAGGGTGTGAGTCTTACCTCTCTTGTATTCGTTATGTTAGTGTAAAGAGCCTGTCCTTGACTCTGAGCCTATAGTTCATAAATTTTTTATGGTTTCCCTATTTTTCTACCTGATCTTCCTCCTAAGCATGAAATAGAGTTTGACATTGATCTTAAGTTGGGCACCTGACCTATTTCTATGGAACCTTACCATATGACTCTTATCTAGTTTAAGGAGTTGAATTCTAAGCTTTAGGATCTTCTTAGAAAGTATTCATTAGGCTAAGTGTGTCTTCTTAGAGAGCTTCTATGTTGTTTGTGAAGAAGAATGATGGTTCCATACATATGTGTATTGATTATAGGCAGCTTAATAAAGAATGATGAAGAAATGATATCCTATGCCATGCATTGATGATTATTTACCAGATTTAGGGAGAAGCAGTGTTCTCTAAGATTGATTTGAGGTTTGGATACCATCAGTTGAGAATTCGGGCTAAGGATATCCAAAAGACGGACTTTAGGACCCATTATGGTCATATAGGGTTTTTAGTGATGTCTTTTGTGTTGACTAACGCCCCGAATACATTTATGAATTTGATGAACCATATGTTTAGACCTTATTTAGATTCTTTTATGATTGTATTCATCGACAACACCTTTGTATATTCGAGGAGCAGAAAGGAGCATATGCAGTAATTGAGGATTGTGCTGCAGACTTTAAGAGATCATATGCTTTTTCCAAAATTATCTAAGTATGAATTTTAGCTTGAGTCAGTGATAATCTTTGGGCATGTGGTATTTAAGTATGGAAATATGGTAGACCTAGCAAAGATCTAGGCTATTCATGATTAGGCCAGGTCTACTTCTCAGACTGAGGTTCATAGCTTCATTGGTTTTTCCAGTTAATATAAATGGTTCGTTGAGAGTTTTGCTACCATCACAGCACCAATGACCAGATTGACTCAAAAGGAGTTTCTTTTTCTATGGTTCAAGGAGTGTGAGTCTAGCTTTGGAAAGCTCAAGAAATTTCTCACTTCAGCTCCTATTTTAGCTCTTCATGTTGAGGGTGAGGGATCCACTATGTATTGTGATGTTTCTGGTGTTGGTTTGGGTTGTGTGTTAATGAAGCAGGGTCAATTTATTTCTTATGTGTCGAGACAGTTAAAGGTGCACGAGCGCAACTACCCCATTCATGATTTAGAGTTAGTGGTGGTAGTTTTCGTGCTTAAGATTTAGAGGCATTATCTTTATGGTGTGCATCATGATATCTTCATGGATCATCTTAGTCTTCAACACCTTATGACGCAAAGGGAGCTCAATTCTAGGTAGTGTAGATAGATGGAGTTGCTTAAGGATAATGATATCTCTTTTGTATCATCCATGCAAGAAAAATATGGTAGTGTATGCCTTGAGTCATACGGTGGTTAGTATGGGTAGCTTGGCTTGTATTTCAATTTCTCAAAGGCTGTTAGCATGGTACATTCAGTCCTTAGCTAAATTAATGGTGTGAATGGATATTTCAGACCCTAGGAGAGTTTTTGCTAGTGTTAAAGTGAAGTCTTCTCTATTGAGTAAATTATGGGTCGTCAGTTTGAGGATCAAATACTCTGCATCATTCGTGATCAGGTTTTAAGTAGTGAGTCCAAGACGGCTACCATAGATTTTGAGAGAGTTTTGTGATTTGATAGCTACATTTGTGTTTTGAGGGTTGATGGCTTGATTTAGTCAATTTTGTGTAAGGCTCATAACTCCAGATATTCTATTCACCCGGGTACAGCTAAGATTAATAGAGATTTGAGGCAACATTATTAGTGGAGTAGTATAAAGATAGATATGGAGGACTTTGTTGCTCATTCCTTATGTTGTCAGTAGGTGAAGGCCGAGCATCAGAGGTTTCTCATTATCGAGTAGAAATGGGAGAGAATTACCATAAACTTTATTAATGGTTTGCCTTATACTTCCCGTAGTTCCGATGGTATTTGGGTCATTTTGGATTAGTTGACCAAGTCGGCATATTTCATTCCTATTCAAATATCTTTCGGCGCTGAGAGGTTTTAGTTATGATAGGTTGGCTTGTAGCTATGTTAGTGAGATAGTCCATTTGTATGGTGTGCCTATATCTCTCAATTTAGATCAAGGTTCAGTATTTACTTCTATCTTTTAGAGAGATTTTTAGGAGGATTTGGGTACTCAGGTAGATCTAAGCATAGCCTTCCATCCTCAAACTTATGGGCAGTCAAAGTAGACTATTCAGGTTCTCGAAGACATGCTCTGAGCTTGTGTTATGTATTTTGGAGGTCAGTGGGAGAAGCACTTAGCTTTGGCAGAATTTGCATATAATAATATCTACCATTCAATATTGATATGGCACCTATCGAGGCCTTATATGGTAGGCGATGTCATTTTTTGGTTGGTTAGTTTAAGAATTTCGAGATTAGCCCAGTGGCATGAACTTGATTCAAGAGTCGTTGGATAGGGTCAGGGTGATTCAGGATAGGTTGAGGGTAGCTCAGAGTAGAAAGAAGGTTTATGCAGATTGTAGACTTCGTTCCTTGAGAGGTTCGGGAGGAAATGAAAGCACAGCCCTAGATATATTGGATTCTTTAAGATATTTTGCACAGTTGGTGAGGTGGCTTATGAGTTATCTATGCCCCCAGATTTTTTTGTTGTCCATTTGGTATTTCATGTTTCAAAATTATGGCAATACATTCCTGACCTTTCTCATGTCTTTTAGAGGACTCGGTTTAGTTGGATGAGCGATTGACCTTCGTAGAGGAGCCTATGCTTATATTGTCTAGTGATGTTAGGTGGTTGCACACTAAAGAGATTCCAGTAGTTAAGTTTTAGGGGAGGCACCGGCCAGTAGAGGAATCTACTTCAAAGATCGAGAGTGAGATGGGAACCTAGTATCCACACCAATTTTAGGCTTCAGGTACATCCTAATCCTTTACTTTCGTGGATGAAAGTTCTTTTACCAGTGGATATTGTAATGAGCCTCCAAGTCATTTTCTATATGTCCACTCATTTTGTTGTTTAGAGATTTTCTATAGCTGCACCAAGTCATTTATAACTTGCTAAAACTGATAGTTCGGTTACTAGGCAGTTCGTTTGGTTTATAGAGTCAATTCCCAGTTTTGAAGTCTTTGCTAGTTCAAATTGGCTACTGGGTAAAAAATTTAGTCAAACGACCCTGTATGCTAATTCTGACAGTTCTAACAGCTCTAAAACATCAATTTTAGGCTAGATGGACCGTTTATTCGGGTTTTGAGGCTTTCAAACTTATTTTGGGCTACTAGACGGAAGTTAAGAAAAATGGCACATGGGTGTGGGACCTACTTTTCATTGAAATGATCTCGGATGAAAATTTTAACTGGACCATTGAGTATGAAATTTAGAATTTGATAGGATACATAGCGCATTTATGTCTATGGGATTTTAGATAAATCCCGAGGGGTTGGCGGAGACTTGAAAAAATTCTAAGTCTCAGTTGATGTTAGTGCATTGCTTAAGCACCCTTTTAGGTTGCTTAAGAGAAGGGGCCACTAAAGTGGTTGGCCCATCACTTAAGTGATTGGGTTTTACCAGAGGAAGTTTGCTTAAGTGGTAGCACTAAAGCGGTAATCGTACAGACACTAGTTGTCGCTTAAGCGACACTAGGTCGCTTAGTACTCGACTACCTAGTAGGGGTATAAAAACCCCACTTAGCTCGATTTCCTCCATTTTTCATCCATTCCCAAGAATATTAAATCCTAAAAAGTAGAAAAACTTAGGAGAATCATTTGTGGTTGATTTTGGAGCTTTGGAAAAGTTAATTTATGTGTTTCTTCTTCGAATTTGTGGTAAGCTTTCATTAATTTATTGATTTAATTCTCCATTCTTTTTAAATCTCAAAAGTTTGGGTGACTTAATTGTAGCACCATTAGGGCTCATAATTCATCTATTCTTTAGGATAATTATTCCTTGAGCATAGAGGGATGTTGAATTAGTTTCGAAAGTGTGATTCTGCAAATAGGCTCCACATGGGTTTTTCATGTAATTTTGGATATGAAGCACAATAGTGCAACATAGGCATCATTGTTCTTTTTTTGATGATTATATTGTGATTTTGATAGTGTGTCACCCTGTAGAAGCTTCTCGGAAGGGGAAATCGGTGGTTTAACGAATTCTGTGGGCTTTTCTTTGGCATCCGGGTAGGCTAGGTTTACCTTCCTCATATATTGAGATAATTCATATTATAATTGTGTTATTCTACTAGATATGGGATGAAATTTAGGTATTGTAAGCATGAGTGGCATGATTAGTCTTATTTATACTATTTAGGCTATCTTGGAATAGTAATTTAGGTGAAATTGTCTTAAATGCTCATATTTTATGTGGAATTGACTTAGTTGTTCATGTTGTATGAAGAATTTCTATCTTAGGGCTAATTATGTCTTATTTAACATCTATAAATAAACTTATATACCTTAGCCTAGTTTGGGATAGAATTTGCCTAAAAATGTATTTCAGGGATTACAAGTGGGCCCTTCCGGCCCATCTTAGGCCAAAACTTGTGTTAGCCTCTGTAGACTTATATATGTATGTTGAACCCTTATTAATACTTATTTTGAGATTTTTCGGAGGTTAAATGCTTAATGATTATGCTAATTTAGTAATTGGGAGTAAGTGCAAATTCTAAGTAAAATTCGGTGGGTTATTGTTATGATTTAGTGTTATGGCTTATGGATATGGTTACTTTTATGGTTTTTTGATATGGTCTATTTATATGAGTTTTAGTTCAAGTTCGAAAATTAATAATGATATTAATATATGAGTTCAGTTCAAGTTTGGCAATTAATGATGATATGGATACTATGGGTTCTGGTTCAAGTCCAGCAAATGATGTTATGATATTGATAATATAGGGGATATTATGATGATAATGATATAAGTTCTAGCTCGATTCTGGCATTAAGAGTTGGGTATAATATGATACAGTATGGATGGTTTGATGGTTATAGTTGATATCCAGTGAAGTTACCGGTCTCTAGTTATTTATTTTCCTTTGGTTGTACCCTCTGGGCTTATGGGGGCCGCGTTAGGTTATTTACTTTTCCACATATATTGGCTTATGGGTTCCAATTTAGTAGTTATAATTGTGTGATCTTTACGTTGCTATTTTGAATTTATTTTTTATTTATTTATGTACAGTAGTGTTGGAGTTTATTTTCAGGTTTGCCATTTTACCTTGACTTAGCTTATTGTATCTTATATTTTATCATATTTATATCATAATTAGCTCAGTCGGACGATGATGCCTGCTGAGTACCTATGATTTTGGTACTCATAATACATATACCTTTTTGGTGCAGATTTGAGTACTAGTAGTCATTGCTGACGTGACGTTCATGCTGGGTTGATTTCAGATATTGGGTGAGCTCTTAGAGTCGGAGTTACAATTTTCCTTCTATTATCCATATCTAGTATTTCATTTTCTAAGACGAATTGTATTTGACAGTTTTAGTACTTATGTTTCATTTGTAATAGCTTTGTACCGACACTACCAGGTCTTGGGATGTTTATGGATCTTTTATCTATATATCATACTATTATGATTGTTTTATTACTATTTTAAGTCTTTAAGTGTTTATTTCTGACTTTTACGTCATTTTCCACCAAGTTAGCTCATTTCTTAGAGCTTCAGGCTACAATTTGGCTTACCTACTGGCGGGTAAAGTAGGTGTCATCATTACTCGTAAATTGGATCATGACACAGAAACATTCTATTGGCAGTCATATTTACCTGTACCACTAATCCAAGCTCAGCCTCTTGAATTATGCACTACTCATCCTTTATATTTTAATTCATAACCTTCCTCTTATAATTGCCTAATGTTGATAAAATTAGTCTTCAAGCATGGCACATAAACATCAGAAATTGTATATATTCCATTTTCTTTCATCTGTACTCTAACCTGACCTTTCCCCACTATTGAAAGTTTTGAGTCTTCTCCAAACCTCACTTTGCCTCTAGGAGTTTCAGCCAAGCTTGAGAAATTTTACTTAACATCAGTTATATGATTGATGCATCCTGTATCTAAGTACCACTAATTTCTTGTAATCTCCACTTTATTACTATTATAGTGATTTCTCTTCTTCCTTTTGTTCCACAAATTTGGACGATTCACCCTTTTTTCTTTAAAATATCTGTTCTATATTCAGACATAAAATGGCCAAATTTATGACACTTATTGAACTCAATATGTGCCTTACTTTCTGCTCCTCCTGTGTGGTTGGTTTGGAAATATCTTCCTCGGCCTTTTTCCCTTCTTCGGCCATAGGTGTTTGTTTGAGCATCTATGTATCCCTTCATTTCCTTCTTATCATGATTACTACTTGGAGTTGAGACTTGAAGAGCTTATTCTTCTTGTTCTGGTTTGATCAACTTCTTCTCATAAACTAACATCGTTCTTTTGTAGTTCATCCAATGATAGCTCATCAATATCGCGTGACTCCTCTATGGCATAGAAAATAAAGTTGAACTTAGGAGTTACTGATCTCAAGATCTTGATTACAATAACCATGTCCTCTAATTTATCATTTTGTAGTCTCATCTTGTTGACGATGGTCATAACTCTTGAGAAGTAATCCATATTGATTCTAGTGAATTCATTTTCAATGTCTTAAATTTAGTGTAAACTGCTTGAAGTTGTTGCCTTTTAGTCTTAGAACCTTGATACTTTTCATTGAATCTCATATGTTCTTGGAGATATCTTTGCAAGGAATTGTCTCCAAGATTGAACGATCTTATAACCTGAAACAAATAGTTTTGGCTTTTAGGTCTTTCAATTTCACTCCTTTTGTCTCTACCTTCCAAGCTTTTGTTGCAGCAACTTTCAATAGTGATATACCTTCTAAAAAATATGTCAGTATTCTTTTGATTTCAGAAATTTCACCATCACATACAGCAATGGTCATAATGACCATCAAAATGAGGGGTAGAAGGTTGAACGAAGTTCTCTGATGCCATCAGAAAGATTTTAAATTTTTAGAAAAGGCTATTGGAAAAGTTTTTAATCCACTTAGGGCCAAGGCTCGGATACCAAACGTTGAATGAAATAGAGAGAGAGGCGCAGAACACAAAAAGGAGAAAATATTGATGTCAATATATCATATTATTCATCAAAATAAAGATGCATTAATGTAGGCAGAAAACATAACAAGGAAATCAAAACTTACGGCAACCTACTTCCTAGATAATTGCTAATAATTCCCTCCTAGAAGTTAGGAGTTAGCTACCTGAAGATTAGGTAAAACAACCGACTAAATAAACAAACTTGGTAAAACAGAGTCAAGGTATAGTTAAAAAAAAACCTTTTTCCCTTCATTTTTACCTTTTATAGACGTAATAGCACATAAATGGCCATGCCTTTATATTTCACAAAATTGGTTAAAACATGTGGTAAAAGTGGGAAAGTACACATGATAGAAGGATATGATGAAAGCCAGGAATCAACATATTGGTCCTGGAGCACAAGAGGAAGGACCTTACCAGGAACAAGCAAAGAGGATATGAATGAAAGAGAGAAATCCATTCCCAAATGAAGCGGCTAATGGGGAAAAAGGGACAGACACATGGGTATTGTCTTACAGATTGCCTATGCCGGCACGAATATTGGCTAGCACCAGTAACTGCATCACCACATAGCCTATGACTATTGGTCTTAGTACTGCAGAGTTCAAGTGGAGATTTTTTATTGGCTAATGCCCCACCATTGTATAACCTATAAATAAATAGCTTATTTTCATCATTTGTGAAGGCCTTTTGAATTTCACGTAATATAATAATAACACTTAATTCTTGATCTCCAAGTTTACTGTATTTAATCTATATCCTTTAAGCATTTTTTTCTCCCAAATGTTATCTAATCTAGGACTTGCATCTCTGAATTTAGTGCCGACAATGACATTAAAAGTCGAATCTTCATACACTTCACTCAGTGCCGACAACGACATTGAAAGTCAAATCTTCATACACTTCACTTTTTGACTCATTTTACTTATTTTTTTCACTTACTAACCTTACAATATTCAACTGCTACTAATTGGATATAATGAGTTAAACTAAGACATGTGTCCTTAACCTCAAGAAAAATATAATTGTACTGTCTTTTTGGTAAACAAGTTTCCACCGACCATGGGGCAAGGGCAACTGTATGCTGGTTTAGCTTACCTAAGTTTACTTTATTACTAGTTTGAATGTTGTTGTCTTGCAAGTACCACCTACGGCAAACAAAAGTGATCAGACCAACATCCCTCATTATCATCAATGATATTCTTTGCTTGACAATGAAATAACACTTCCCATAAAGAGTATCGAACATACTATGCACAATATTTCTCCACTAGGTCAAATCCATTGGACAAGAAAGGAAAGCCAGTTGTGCCCAGCCCCCAGATAATCATAAATTGCTAGATAAAACCATCAATTATTGATAAAACCGCGAATCTATTTACAGACCCTTTGTACTTATTCATTTCATCATAGATGAACTGCAGATTAGAGAGAAAAGGAAGGAAGAAGAAGAAGAAGTTTGAAAAAGAGAGAATAAGAGTGATTTTGTTATTCAAGCCTTAATCTTCTATACATGAATGAATTAGTACTCCTATTTATCGAAAGAGTTAGTTAGTTCAATTTTTAACTAACTTGTAACTAAATCTTTACTTAACGACCATCTTAACTAATCTAACTAATTTCCTAAACATTACTTTAAAAACACTATAACTAATACAAATGGTACATATAGAGTAGCTAAGTAACATTTCCTTTATCAGCACTCTCCCTCAAGTTAGGTGCTCCGAATAGGTTCAGAACTCCTAAATTGGAATTGATATACTGATGTTGAGCTTTATATACTCCTTTTTTAAGTAGATCAGCAAGCTAATTTTTAGTGGATATGTATTGAGCCTTGACTTTGCCTTATTGGATTTTCTCTCTAATGAAGTGACATTCAATCTCTATGTGTTTTGTTCTCTCATGAAATACTGGGTTGGTAGTAATTTGTAGTGCAGACTTGCTTCACTGAATACATCAACTGGTAGATCAACTTTGATATCCAATTCTGCTAGTAAACCAAGAAACCAAGTGAGCTCAGACACAGTAAATGTTAGGCTTCTATATTCTGCTTCAACAAAGCTTCTAGATATAGTAGTTTGTCTCTTAGATTTTCAAGACACCAGTGAGTCTCTTAGTTTGATTAGGAACCCTGCAACTGACCTTCTTGTGTAATCACAAGCTGCCTAATCAATATCACAGTATGCATTTACCTTTTGTATAGGTTTGTTGGACATCAGTACACCTTGTCCAGGTTAAGACTTAATGTACTTTACTACTCTCAAAGTTACTTCCATGTGAGATGTCTTAGGTTGTTGTAGATATTGACTTACTGTTTGAACACTATAAGTAATATCAATTCTAGTAACTATTAGATATAGGAGTTTTTCTATCAATTTTTGATAGGAGCTTGCATCAATCAGTAGTAGATCATTCTCTGTGTTGTAGCCTAAGTACTCATCATGTTCCTTGATAGTCAGATTGATATTTGTGTCTATAGGAGTAGCAATAGGATTTGATCCTGCTATTCCAAGTTCAGATATTAGTTCAAGAGAGTACTTTCTTTGATTCATTAGAATCCCTTCTTTGGATCTAGCAAATTAAATTCCAAGGAAGTATTTCAGTCCCAGATCCTTCATCTTGAACACTTGTTATTGTGCCTGCTTAGTTTCTTTAATTTTCTTTAAGCTATCTCCTATAACTAACATATCATCCACGTATATCAATATCATCACATTTCCATGCTCAGACCTTTTAATGTAAAGTCAGTGATCATACTGGCTTTGCTTGAAGTTGAGCCTTAGTAGTGCTTCTGATAGCTTGGCATTCAACTGCCTTGGAACCTATTTCAACCCATATAGGGATTTAATAAGTCTGCAAATAGGTTTGTGCCCCCTAACTCAGAAATCCCTGTAAAAGTTCCATATAGATCTCATCATATCACCTTTCAAGAAGGCATTATACACATCTATTTGATGGATGTGCCAATGACTTGATGCAGCTAATGCTAGTATTTTCCTAACTGTGACCATATTGACTACAACAGAGAAAGTTTCCTAATAGTCAATGCCTTTTTATTGTCTATATTCTTTATCGACAAGCCTATTCTTGAATCATTCTATTTCTCCTGATGATTTGTACTTAATCTTAAAGATCTAGTAGCAACCAATAGGTCTCTTACCTTCAGGTAAACATACTAGATCTCAAGTGTGGTTGCTTTTTGGTGTAGATATCTCAGCTTGCAGTGCCTCAATCTACTTAGGATCTTTTATAGCTTCTGAGTAGTTTCTAGGTTATGTAACAACAGAAAAAGCACATAAGTAATTGTGATAATTAGGATCTAACTTGTCATATGACAAATAATCAGAGATTGGATAGAGTGTATCCTGATTTTGGGTCAAGGACACAAAGTCTTTGAGCCAATTAGGTGGTTATTTAGGCCTTTTTGATCTCCTAGAAGGTACAGAAGCATGATAAACAGGATCTGGTTGCATTGGATGAGCAGCAGGTTGTTGATGCTCTTGTTGCACCTCTTATGGTATTAGATCAAGTTGATTAGGAACCTGCTCATTCCTAACATCCGTAGAAGGTAAGTTAGTATAGGAATCATCATTGTAAGAGTACAAAGTAGGGTTTATAGGTGAGAATAAAGGTGACTCTACAGTCTTAGTCATAAATGGAAATACATCTTCCTTAAACACTACATCTCTATTAACAAAGAATGACTTAGTGTTTATATCATATAGCAGGTAACCTTTTTGAACCTCAGAATAACCCATGAATATAGCAGCCTTAGTTCTAGGACCTAGTTTGTCAATTTGTTGAACAATTTTTGCATGACATAAGCATCCTAAAACTCTCATGTGAATTAGAGATGGTTTCTTGTTGTATAGTTTTTCAAAAAGTGTCGTTCTTATAATTCATGATAGAAGTCTATTGATAATATAAATAGTAGTTAAGACACAATATAATTTTATTGGAATGTGAGCTTGAAACCTAAGAGCTCTTGTAACCTCTAAAATATGTTTGTGTTTTCTCTCAGCTACACCATTTTACTGTGGGAATATGCACATGACCTCTAATGAATAATGCCCAAACTGTTGAAGAGACGGGTGCATTCATCATTTACAAATTCAGTTCCATTATCTACTCTATAAATTTTAACAGTCTTGTTGAATTGTGTTTGAACATACATAAGAAATTGTTTAATAGTAATGCAGGGATCATATTTCAATTTCAATAAAAATATCCAAGTCATTCTAGTAAAATCATTCACAATAGTCAAGAAATATTTTTTACCATCAACTATAGGAGTTTTATAAGGGCCCCATATATCCATGTAGATTATATCAAGTGCACTAGTGCTTTTAATACTACTGGAAGGAAATGAAAATCTGACTTGCTTAGCACTAGGACACACTGAATATTTATTTATGATTTTAGCTATGGATTCAGGCTTTCTAGGTAGTAGTTTACTAAGTACAGTAGGTGCTACATGACCAAATCTCTTATGCCAGAGATTGATCTCTAAGTCATACATAGGGATGCACTCCTTTGTGTTGTTAGCATCTAGCTTGATCTCATCAATAGTTTTTCCAGACTTCTGATTGAGTAGATATAAACCTTCTAGTCTATCAATCTTTTTCACCTTTCTATTTGAGGGATCCTGAAAGATGCAAAAATCAGGATAAAAGAAAACACCACGGTGTAATTCCCTTGTGGCTTTAGCACCAGACATTAAGTTGTATTTGAACTATGAAAGTAAATAAACATTTTGTAGTTTACTTCTAGCAGAAATAGTGCTTGAACCAGTATGTATTACTAGTGAAACATCTCCTTAAGAAAGATATACAGATTTAGGATGTATTCTTTCAGTAATGAAGTCTTTGTCAAGTATATTCACATCAGACACTATATGAATTGTAGCTCCAGTGTCTATAATCCAGTCTTTATTGTTTTTACAGTATAGACAGACATTGTTTATACTTGAATTTTTAATATTACTTGAGATGGGCACTGGTCATATTAGCATAAGATTGAGAAGAAGAGTTCTTGAACAACATCTGCAGAATTTGGTCATATTGTTCCCTGTTGAACACACATGCACCAGGATATAGTTGCATGCTTTCTTTGAGTTGACTTCTTGGATCACATTCTTGCCTCTGTTGTCTTTGATACGGACTTGTAACATTAGCCACAACATGTGGATCTTGTCCCTAATCATAAGGAGAATCAATTAGCTAATCAGCTTGCATATTGAAGGCTCCTCCATTGTTGTTATGAGTATTTAACCCTCTTTAACTGGAACTTGCATAACTATTTCCTTGACCCCCTGCAAAATCTCCTTTTCTTGAGGTTAGGTGGATATCCCACCCGCTTGTAACAATCTTCTTTAACATGCCCCTTAAGTAGTTGCATTGTAGGCAGTAGTCTTTCTTGAGTTTTTGTAAACCTGATCTTGTCTTGGAATAGAGTACAGAAGCATCATAATGAGATGTAACTAATGAAGGTCCAGTACCTAGCAACCCAGTAGAGAATTAAATTAACTATGGACTTTTTCATCATTCAACATCATTGCATAGGCCTGATTCTCGGTAGATAAGGGATTCATTAACAGTATTTGACTTCTTGCTTGCTGGTAGGTATCATTCAACCCCATCAAGAACAAGAACTGATCTCTGCAAGTAAGTCACAAGCTCCCTCGACCTAACACAATCACATGCAGGTGGTGGAACTAAAGACTTCAGTTCATTCCACAAGCCTTTAAACTTTGTGAAGTACACAAATACAGAAGAAGTGCCTTGTGTTAGAGAATTGATCTCTTTGTGCAGATTAAATGTTCTGGAACCATTTATTTTGTCAAATCTTTCCTGTAAATCATCCCAGGCTATAGATGCATTAGAGCATAAACCACACCACTCAATAAGTTGTGGACAACACAATTGCATTAACCTTCTCCCATTGCCCCCAAAGTTCTTCCCCAAACATTTCTTTCTTGCATGAACCATCGACTAAGCCTAGTATATTCCTTCCTAACAAGGTTATTCGCATGGATCGACTCCAAACTGAGTAATACTCGGTACCAATTAATTGAATAGAAATAAGGGAAACTCCACTTACATCAGAGGTGTGCAGAAAGAGAGGATGGTTAGAATTGATTACTTGTGTTAGCTGTGAACCAGTTCCTTGATTGCCATTATTGGTTGGTGCTTCTTTTTGTGTCGCCATTGACAAATCTTGATTAAATCTTGACTATTTTTGAATTTATGAGTAATTTGAAATACCAAGATCTCAGAAACAATAGCTCTGAGTATGAACAGATTGCAACTCAATGATCCAGACGAGTTCCATGATGAGAATCTCGTAGGCTCTGATACCATGTACTTATTCAGTTCATCTATGATGAACTGCAGAATAGAGAGAATGAGTGATTTTGTTATTCAATCGTTAATCTTCTGTACATGAATGAATTAGTACTTCTATTTATAGAAAGAGTAAGTTCAATTTTTAACTTAGCTAAGTAACATTTCCTTCATCAACACCCTTTAAGAAATACTACCGGAATGATTTCTCTTTCATGTTTCAGTTCTTATCTTTGCTCTTCATTTTCACTTATAAGCAATTTAATTTGCACAAAATACGTTCATACAAGGCTTTCAACATTTTATATAATCACCCCGAGACAGTTACATTCACAACTATAACAAAATTAATAAGGCTCACTAATACTTTACGCTGCAGAGTTCCCTACATTTAACTCTAGCATAATGATATATTTCACGAATACACCATATCTGCAAGCTACCATATTCTTTTAAGCAACTGTATATTACTAGCAGGATAACAATGAAATTGTGAGGGTAAAAACAACCAAAAAGAGAGAAAGCAATGGTGTCAATAACTAACTAAACTTAAAAGGGACAATGGCTAATTTTGAAGCAACAAATATCTTCTATGACTCAGCGATAGCTGCGGTAAGCAGGGCTGTACATACAGCTCTCTGCATACGCGATTAGGTCCTTGGGCTCCGGTAGACGAGTGGCCAAACCTATTAAGCAACAAAATGGACAAAGTTTAACAAATCTATGTTAACCATGTGAATCTTCAAACGACAAGATTCCAGAGAAACATACCTAATTCATATGCTTTAGCTGCCACTTTGGCAGCAATATGGGCTGAAATCTTTCTTATGTTGGCAAATGGGGGGTATATGAGTCCCTTTTCGAAGTCCTCTTGAGAAACTTGCTCCGCTAAAGCTTCCGCTGTTTCAAAGAACAAATTTGGAGACACAAAAGTAAGACCTTACAAAGCAGAAAAAACTAAAAAGAAAAGTCGTGTTCCACAAGTGAAGATGACACTGAATCTTCTCTCTTATATTCTTTTATTAGGCCATCTCGAGTCGATGGTGAAGAAGAAGTTTGCAAAACATAAAACATGGCCTAGATGGAACTGCAATATTACCAAGGAAATGACGCTACTTAACAAAGTGTAAAAACTGTTTTGATCTGTGCACCAAACTCAGAAGCGAGAAATTTACAACTGAAATAAAACCTCTTCATGACATCTGAAAGCTTGTTGTGGTTTCTCCCTCCAAAATTAAGAATAGATGAAGCTTGTAAGATTATGTGGTCCATGTTTGACTGCATAAGAAGCAAGTTCTGAACTACTAGCTAACTTTGACCTAGTAAATTTGATTGCAAAATCATCCTTGATAGTGTTTAGCAATGAGCATATTATTCAACCCTATTATAAAGTATGAAGAACTAGAAAACAGAAGTTCGCAACTCTGCTGCATCTGGCCGGTCCTCTAGGCACCTTTGGAAAAAAGAAATTCTTCTCTTCACACCTCAGATTAAGAGGAAGGTTGCTTTTAGTTTAAGCAGGCAGCGGTGGTCAGGAATGAATGTTATACTAAACTATCCGCTGCATCTACAGCAAGCCTTCCCCCGCCGCCTACTATCTAGCAGCAATCCTTCCCTTAACCCTAATCATGTTTAAGACATGGTATTGGATGCTTCTTACCCCAAAAGTAAATAAACAGAAGAGTGCTACTTAAACAGAAGAGTGAGGACGCTGACAGATGTCCCAAGCCACCTACCTATCTAACAGCTAGCACGTGGAAATATGTAAGACCCAGATACCTAGTTAGATGAGCAACAACAACAGCAACAATAAAAAAACCAGTGTAGATGAGCAACTTAATATAATCAAACAGCAAAGGTGGGACCTATTTTTGCAATTCCATGGACAAAATCTTTTTGTCTTTGCTGGCTGAACCATAATCTACAAGGTTTGCACCTACTTCATTAACCTCTAGGCTACACCCTTGGGTTTGGCTGTTGAATTCCTTTCTTTTAATAAGTAACGGCTGTCATATCTTTTACAACACCTTAGGAGAAAGGCTGGAAAGATGCTGATTATGGTATATTATATCAGTGACATATGGCTTAGAATTTTCATCCAGGAAATTTCAGCATAAGCATGGATGCACGTCAGAAGGACAACTCACCATTCCACCCTTCTAAAATAACAAAAGAAGAATGTGTACTTAACATCGCCAGTTTTTTGCTATTTTTCTCTCTTCCCTTGTAAACATATTTTTTGGGGGGAAAAGTAGGGGGTAATATTGAACTACAACAATTTCCAGAACTTACAGGCTACCAGAAGCATGTCATCATGGACGCGAATTGCACCAGAAATTATCAGCCCTAGACCAAACCCAGGGAAGATATATGCATTATTTGCCTAGAGAAGGAAAAGAGAGAAGTTTAGTATGAACCTTGCATAAGTACTGATAACGAAAATAGATTTATCAAAATGAAAAAAATGTTGATAATGGAAACAAGTAGCTAAGGTTTTGAAATCTCTGACCTGGCCAGACGCATAGACCTTTCCCTTGTACTCAACTGGAGCAAATGGACTCCCACTAGCAAAAATGGCTCGCCCCTGAAAGAGACATGATAAGAAAATTAAACAGGTTAAAAAATCAAAACAGAAGCATATGGACCTGGGAGAGAAATATTGACCGTGTAAGAGACCAACTTCAAAGATGCAACTGAACTGGCCAGTATATTACCTCGCTCCAGGAATAAGCCTCCTCAGCAGTACATTCAGACTGTGATGTTGGATTGGAGAGGGCAAAAATAATTGGTTTCTGCAAGACATTAAATTGAAGGAAAAAGAAACCATCAGTTTACTGTCTCACATGTTAACTACACAAACTGGTTGGACTACAGAACGTAGCTTTTCCTATCCAAGGAGGGCTTCATTATCATACCTCATTGAAGGTTGCCATAGCTTGTACAACTTCTTTAGTAAACGTTCTCCCAGCTCCAGAAGATCCAATCAAGACTGTAGGCTTAATTGACTGGCACAAAATGAGAATTGTGAGGGGGAGAGAGTGGGGAGGGGATTGTGGAGGAGAGGAGGAGAAAATAGAGGGACCTTCACAGCATTCACTAGTTCTTTTACTGGTTCGTGGTCATGTGCCCAAGGTCTCTTAAAATGTTGAAGCATCTCCATGCGAGACTTAACAATCAGCCCCTAGAGAGAGAGGAAATATGGATGCTTCAATAGCATACAAGTGTGAAATGATGAAAATAAATAAAAATCTGATAAAGGAGATTTTAGTACCTTAGAGTCCACCATCCAAATTTTCTTGCGAGTCTCTTCTAGAGGGATTCCAGTCTGCACAAGAAAGAGTTAAGCATAAAAGCTTACCAAATATCTTCATTTTAGACGTAGTTGAAACTAGAACGGAAGGCGCTGGTTAAAAGAGATAAATTGTTTTATTGAAGTCCGAACCTGCTTTGACATCTCAAGAGCTATGAGTTCTGCAATACCTGTTCCAGCCTGCATTGACAACAAGGTGAATGGGACACAAAATGATCAATTGTTGAGGCAGAAAGGATGATCAAATCAGAAGAAATACAAGCAGCTCTTGAATAATTGCTAAAATCTTAGGGCAAGGAACACATGGAGCAACTTTAAACAGAATCCCATTATGGTCTTACAGTACATGATACTTTGTGAATCAAATTTTCAGTTTTCCAGTAACCAATGTTATTTCTAGGAAATAGTGGCAAAAGAAAGGTCACGGTTCAAAGTGCAAGAAGAAGGTAAATTGTGCAGTATAAGTGAGATGTACCTCCCCTGCTCCAAGGAATAAGAACGTATGTTCAGCCAAGGTTCCTCCAACCAAATTTAGTGCTGCCATAAGCCCAGCGAGGACCACGGATGCTGTCCCCTGGAATAAAAACAAGATAATATGTTTGCTAACCACTCCCCACTTCCAGCCCCCGTGAAAAGAAAACAATTAACAAATTAATGAGTCCTTGACTTACCTGTATGTCGTCATTGAAAACAAGGTGGCTAGTTCCATACTTTGCAAGGAGGTCAAATGCATTATGATTTGCGAAGTCTTCAAACTAGAGATTTGGATAAACAAAGTCAGATTATCAAGTAAAATGTTTTAAGTGCACTTGTCTGCGATTTTTGCAGAAAACATCTACCTGAATGAGCACTTTCTCCCCGTAATTCTGCTTGACAGCATACATAAATTCATCTAAAAGTTCGGCATATTCCTGAACATGAAAAAGAGCATCAAAATTCACCAGTACATGTAGAACCTCAAAATTCACTAAGGTAAAGTAAGCTTGATCAGATATAAAAATTTGTGAACCTGTCCTGTAGCTCTTCTTTGCCTGAGCCCAATGTAGAATTCATCATTCAACAAATTCATATTGTTTGTACCCACATCAATGGTAACGGGCAAACACTGAAAAGAAAGAGAGGATAATCAGACTTTCACCTGATAGACTAAAAAAGCAAAGAGAAAGCAGATAAGATTATATAACTAATAAAACCTACCATTTGCACTGTCCCAATAAATGGTGGAGTTCGGAGTACCAGGATCCTTAAAACTTTTGAAAATTTACTTTTTTAGAAACTCAACAAACATTATTCATCAATTATAAAAAAATTTTAACAATTAGACAATCTTTTTTTGTGTGTGAAAACACTGTCAAAGAAACAGATCTTCGACTCTCCAAGTAGTAATTGTGCCACAAATTGGAAGATAGGAAATATATGAACTTTAATTACCGTGTGCTCATAGCATATACAGCAGAGTGCTATAACAGGAAACTACGAGAGGTGACAGCCCGAAAACTGTCAGATACTACCACTCAGACTGTAAAGTCAAAAATATTTATTCTCAAATTACAGCTTCGTTTGCCAAACATCAATCAGACGGAATTCACAACCTTAAACAATGAACAGCATAATATGAATCTACGACAAAGGTGTTGGTGGATAGAGTGATAAAGTGAAATACCAGAACTTCATATAGATACAGTAGTAATTGTGGAATAAAGGTATCATCTAAATTCCGACTACTGTTACATCAGTCCTACAAAAACTTACAGCTGACGGGCGAATGCCTCCCAGAGCAGTGTATAAAGAGAGCTTGCCCACTGGTATCCCCATTCCCTGGTAACATGTAATGATTGTTCTATTATGTTAAGAATGAGAAAGAAAAACATTATGGAAAAAGATACATATAGGTCCAAAAAAGAACTGAAACCATTAGTTAAACGATAGAGGATTTATTCGTCCTGCAAAAAGCTTTGGGAATCTCAACAAAATCAATACACAATATACCTGGCAACCAAGGTCCCCAAGGCCCAGAATTCGTTCTCCATCAGTAACAACAATAACTTGAATTTTCTTCTCAGGCCAATTTTTTAATACCTCGTGAATTTTGCCTCTGCAAAAGGCTAGCACATATTAGTTCTAACAAGAAATAAGAAGTGTCAGGCATTTAATTTGAGAAGCTATCTAGTGAATTTCTAATGCTTACTTTTCTTTCAGGCTGATAAAAAGACCTTGAGGACGCCTGAAGATGCTACCATATTTCTGGCATGCTTCACCTACCGTTGGAGTGTAAACTATAGGAAGCAGCTCCTCAACATTGTCAATAAGAAGCTTGTAGAATAGCCTTTCATTCATTTCCTGCACCACGATGCATACAACAATAAACAAGAGTATTATGAAGCCATTAAAGTTGGGCATACAAGTGCAGAAAGACTTCCAAACTTGAGCTGAACAAATGGTTTTACATTTCCAATGTCACCACATTTGAAAGATCATTATACCCAAATCAACCGTGTTGTCCTCAATTTAGTATAACATAAAGGAGCTGATGCAAGAAACAACCTTAATTGCAAAAAGTGATTGGAACCTTAAAATCATTTTGTTTACTACCTGAAGATCCATCATGGCCATGTATCTTTGAAGTGGTACATCATACTTACGGATGCTGTTCATCATTTTCTTGACCTGTGACAATGAGTGGCACAACAATGTTGTTAAACATTGAGCCTTCATCTGATCGTAAAAAGAGAGACACAGAAACTGTAACATCTGTAAAATGCAGAATATACAACCTGAAGGTCATGAGTAATTACGACAGGAGGAAGAAGACCACGCAAATAGTGGGTGTCTCTCTCTCTCTCAGAGAAAGCAAGGCCTTTATTGTAGTGTGGGTTACGCAACAATGAGAAACCACTGCAAGAAAAAGATTACGGTATGTCTCAGCGCATGTAAGTAAAGAATACTTCTGAGATATTAAAGTATCAGACTAATACTTGAGCCTATTTTATTAACATGGAAGTATGAATTGTTAAATGAAAACTGAAAGGAGATGATCGTTGTAAAGAAAAAAAAACGACATGGAAACTCAGCCCTTTCTAAAAATAATACATAGGACTATTTTCATTTTAATAGGTAAAGAAAAGAAGGAAAATTTAATGCTGGTAAAAGGAAAAAAGCAGAAAAAAAGAGCAGAACGTATATCAAGAGCAAACTGCGACCACGATATCTCACGAGGTTCAATCAGAAATTAACACTTTCAATAGATTAAGATATTAACATATAATATACTCACATATCGTGTAACTGTTGCATCTTCCTGATGCTTTTTATTGAAATAGCTTACTTCATCAAAAAATAATATACTCTTAACTTAATATGGAAAATTAAAAATCCAGAACAAGGCTTACAGAAATAACCCCAAATTTCCGGCATCACCCTTGGTGATTGTTGGAACATAAGAGACATCATATTTAGGATACAGTATCTATAATGTAAATTAATTATGCCCACCCTTGTTAACCGAAAAAGCAAATCCCAATAGCTCTTAAGTGGGGACAAATTCTTATATTTTTCCTCCTTCCCCAAAGAATTAAAAATTTAATTGTGAAAGAAATAGAAGAAAAGCAAGCACCTTTATTGAGATAACAAAAAAATCTAAGAAAATCAGAACATGCAAATATAGACTTAAAGTGTAGCTGTTATGAAAGCTCAATTTCTTTTCTTTTTTTTAATTATAAAAAATTAGAATAGAAGAGCCTCTCAAACTAGATAATCCATTTAGTTGAAATGACATGAACATCCATTAACTAGTTCACGGATTCATGCTCGTAACCCTCCATGGACTCTATACATAGCGGACCATTAGTGCACCGGGCTGCCCTTTAATTGAATTAATTAAAAACTCATCAAAATCTTGAACTTAAAACCTCATTTGGGAAAGAAGGCATAGGAATTATCGATTCAAATTCAAAAGAACTGATCCTTCCACGGACTCAGCGCATAGAGGGAGCATGACTGCACCGGCCTGTCCTTTAACTGAATTAATTAAAACTCATCAAAAGCATAGGAATCATCGATTCAAACTCGAAAAAACTAATTTCACCTAGCAACAGATAGAGTCCAAGGAGTGATGGACTGATCTTCAGTAGCACTATCCTCTCCATAAACATCTCCAACTCCACCAGTAACCGTAGATTTGGTCTCCTTCTCTACCGGTACAGGACTTTCCGTCAATGCATTCTCCACCAAAACACTAACATGTCCGTCACCAGGTTTGCCATTTGAACTCACCGCTGCCACCACCATAGGAGCTGAAACTCTTCTGCATGACTGAGTCAAACATCTCGAAATCCCGGATAGCGAATTGTTCTGCAAAATTACAAGAACAAAAGACCCAATCAACAACTTTTTTCAGCTAAATTTCAAAAATGGGTCGAGTCTAAATCAATCTGAATCAAGGGTGTTCACGAAACACAGTAAGTTTCTCTTTTTTGGACAAGGAAATCCGGATGTTCTTCCTTTTTCCTCGTCCTATCTCTACCACGGAAGACTTAATAGAGGGAATAAAGTATACAAAAAGAAGAATTAAAAAGTTTCAGCTCAATTTTTCTATAAAAAATTTCCAATCAATCTGAATCAAGAATTAGCGATCAAGACAATCTCTTCTTATTCGCTAAACCAGAGCTATACATTTGTGGAAATTGAGTATTATTAATTAGTAACTACCGTAAAACTGCTGCCATTCAAGGAGAACATGGTGACAAAATAGGATAACAAAGGAGTTTTTACTAGTGAAGGAGAGAAAGAAGGAAAGAACAGAGTGGATTGTATGTGATAGATCTGTTGTGGTACTCTCTTCCCCTCTTCTTCTCTCCTACTTTGTCCTCACAACTCTGCAATTGATCAGGGCATTTTGTAGCAACCAAATTTTGACTTTCCAATTTTTTTCACTGTAACTTTTTTTTTTTATTCCACCATTTACCCCTCTGGACTCCTGAGCAACCCCCCGACCAAACCCCACCTGCTTTTCTTTTTTTAAGACAAAAAATAATCAAGTGCATTTTCTGTCAACTTGGATGATCAATTGATTACTGACAATTTGTTTCATTGGAAAGAAGTTATCGCGGGATAATTAATTTTGATATAGGTATTTCAAAATTAGCTATCGAAATATATATATTAGTAATTTTTATTATTATTATGATATAAATAATGGAATAAATAATCATGAGATTAATTAATACTTCTAATCAAATGTCGCATTAAATAATTTTGCATTTTATCGTAAAATAATTATCAACTTTTGTTTTATCGTTTAAAAGTTACTCAAATTTGTTAAATTAGTTTTCATGATTATTATTTCTAAAATTTAAAGTTTAATACCTAATTTTTTTTTTTGTGTGTTTTTCATTCGGTATCTGGTATCCGCATTGGAGCCCGATTAATTTGGATTCACGCCGCGTAGGGCTCCATTCGGGGTTTGGTAGCGCTCCCTAACAGAATTTTCTCCATACCCAAGATCAAAACTTCGACGTCTGATTAAGGGTGGAGCAGCCCTATCCACTGCACCACAATCCAGGTTGGTGTTTAATACCTAATTAATAGCATGATAATTAGAAAATTTTAGAAAAACATTATGTTAGAAAATTTAAATTAATATTAATTATTGAAAAAATACTACTATTTTCTTGATCTTTATTTTTTGTTACTTCTCATTATTAAAATTTAATAAGATGTTGTCTTGAGTAAGAATATTTTAGGTGTTATGAGATATACTCAAATAATTAAATTTGTATCACTCATTATATTATTTTATCTTTAGCAGTTTTGAAATTTCTTTCTCTCTGGTTATTCTTTATTATCTAAATGCATAAAATATTGTTTGTTTGTTTATATTACTAATATATATAAACGGTGAACAGTTGGTAATGAAAGCTGGCGGGTGGAGGTTGTCCTACCAGCTTCCCAAGGGCTAGTTTTGTTATTTCACTTATTCCACACAGGGACATTTTTGTCATTTGCTAAGGGGTAATATAGTTTTTTCAAAATTTAACTTTGTAGCAACTGCATTTGTCAATTCACTGGAAATCTTACTTCTTCTTAGATTTTCAAAATTTAAAGAAAATTATGTGACATCAACTCAAATACTTCTTCATAGATACTTCCTCTATCTAACAAAAAAATGACCAAGATTAATTTGACACGGAGTTTAAAAAAAAAAAAAAAAAAATTTGAATCTTATGGACCTAAATTAAAATTATGTCAAATATACCAAAATATCCTTTGATTTTGTGGTCTTAAATGTGTCACATGAAAAATTGAAATTAAAGTTTTGCCAGAAAAGAAAAAAGATCATTCTTTTTTAAACGAATTAAAAAAATAAGTCATTCTTTTTTAAACGGAGAAAGTATGTACATTATTATAGAATATTCAAGTCTAAAAAAGATCTTTAATATTCACAAAAATGACAAAAGCCCTGTAAATTCAATGTGCTAAAAGAGAATGGTTTCATTACTATAACCATTACAAGGAGCATGTAGTTTAATAATTCAGGTGCCTCGTAAGAGAGTAATTCTAGAGGTAAATGTTTTAGCATATTTGAATTAGATCATGAATTTTCAATATATCAAGAAGAAAGTAAAAAAAAAATCAATTTAAGGCAAAAAGATCAAATATTATCATATAGTTACCTCGATGAGTTAATTTTATTTCGAAATCCTCTAAAAAGTTATAAACAACAGAATATAGGTGCAATTAAAGACTTGATAATTATTCTGAAGCTAAATGAAATTATATGAACGTGACTTTTCAAGAGGTAAAGGGATTACCTTTTTATGTTAATAAAAATGACACATCCCTTAATTAATTTGTGATGGGGCTATAATGAAATCTTAATCAAGAATAATAATTAAGAAATCATTGTCTTTTAATGGGGGGAAAAACTATTAGAAGAAAAACAAATAAGAACGACTTCAAGGAACTTAGGGGTAGTTTGGTTTGAAAACAAGTTATATTGGGATTAGTTATGCTGAAATGAGTTATGATGGGATAAGTTATACTGGGATTAGTTATATATATATTTCTTTTTAATCTTTAAACACAATAATTAAATTCAACATCTTTTGAAAAATTTAATTAATTATATCTAACTTTTACCAAAAAAATTTATCAAAACTCATCGACATTCATCTACCACTTGTAAATTATAATAAAATAATATAATGATAGAGACATCAAAACAATATAATTAAATCTAACTTTTACTCAAAAATTTCCTCAAAGTCATCTAACACTCATCTACTACCTATAAACTTAAACAAAATAATACGATAAGAGAGATATCAAAATAATACAACTAAACTTAACATTAACACAAAAAAAATCTCAAAATAGAGATATAAAAATAATAAAATTAAATCTAATCATTACCTAAAATAATTCTTCAAAGCCGACCGACATTCATCTATCACCTGTAAATTTATCTACGACCTGTAAACTACAACAAAATAATACAATAGTGATCAAAGCTTCAGTTTTGATGAAAATAATTCTTGTCTGAGCAAAAATTTTGATCCTAAAGAATGACTAGAATGAAAACAAAGAAGATATATATACACACACGCTGAATTCTATTATGTTGACAAAATCAGTGAAGAAGTAGGGAGTTAGAAAATTAAGAACCCACCAATCCAGACATACAACCGAATCAAGTTAGATTAGCATCAATCATATTTTTCCAATAAGTAAATCGATTTCTTCTCTAGTTTAACGTGCATCTCAATATTTATAGAAGTATTTCTTAAGAGAGTCTTATTTTAGGAGTATTTTTCTATAAGAAAAATATTAATTGATTCTCCTTCCATATATTTTAGGAGTCCCATATATTTTAGGAGTCTAGTTAATATAGTATAAATAATTAAATAATAAATTGAAGAAAATAGTGAAAAGACAGTTTTGTTTAAAGGAAGGTCTTTTAATGAACAGACAAAAATTTCAAATCACTTTTCTATGGGTTTTCGCACTTTTCATATATTATAGATTATAGATATAGACTAGTTTTTTTAAGGCTCATGCTAAGTCCAGGTCCAAATTCAAAAAAAAAATTGATATTGTATAATAACATGATTTAAAATATGTAAAATAATTACAATTTGATAAAAAGACATAAATGTATGCTAAATAAATGTGATGATTTAAATTTAGTTTTATACAAAATTAAGAAAAAAAATTAAATTTATTAAAATTAACCTCAAGAATCAATTAATTCTTCTATAGAACTTATGCTTAAGAATATTAATTTTCAATTAACAAAAAAGATATTCTTAAAACAATCTGATAATGACTAATACTACTACCTTTGTTTTTAACATTACAAATAATTTTAAATTTTATTATTTGAAATATATCATTAATATTTCAGAAGCAGTGAATAAAATTGTCCATAAAAATTTATATGCAATTCATAAAAAATTAATTAAATAATTTACATGAAAATGGTTCATCAGAAATAAAGTATAAAACTGTATAATCACAAAAGTTCAAATCAATTTTAACTGTTATTTTTTTTCCTCTCCGTCATCCTCAAAATATTTTTGCAAAATTCTTTCTTAGAATATTATCTCATATAAATAATAATAAAAAAAAGAGTTATGAAATATTCATGTAATGGAAGAAAGTTCTCCGCAATCAAAATATATTTTTTTAAAGATCGGTTGTTATATAAAAGATCTTGTCTTTTTAAATACTTTATTACTATATTTTTTTTACCAACCTCATAAAAGAATAGGTTTTAACAATAAATAAAAAGAATATAAAGTAAAGTGCATCAAAAAATAATAGTAATAAATAATATAAATTTTTGAAAACACGTAAAATAGAAAATGTGTATAATATTAATTTTATAAATATTATTTTAATTATTTGAAGATAACTCAACATTCTAGAGATATTTAAAAAAATTAATTAATTTTGTCATCGAATAAGTATTATCAAAATTTTGTACAAATAGCGTTTGTGAAAGATGTATTAATAAAATCATGAAATAGAAGTAATTTAAATGATAAAATGAATTAGTAGCTATTAAAATCTTATACTTCTCAATTGACTTAATTAAACAATGCATAATTTATCTAAAATAGAATATTATAATAAGAACTTCTAAGAGAATTTTCCGATTAGTTAAACAATTAAAAATACAAAAACAGACTCAATAAATAGAGTAATTTGTCATATTATAATATACAAAGTGCAAACACCCAGGTAATAAGAAATAAGATGAATGAAAAAAGTAATTTTATCAATTACATGTCATAATTTTAGAGGATAAAAATATTTTATCAATATGTCACAATTTTAGATGCGGGGGGAGGGGGGGGGGGGGATAACTTTATCAACTAAATGTCACGATTTTAGCGAGAAAAGTTAATTCACCAATCACATGTCACAATTTTAGAGGTTTTTCTTTAAAACAATATCATAATTTTATCAACTACATGTCAAAATTTTAGAGAAAAAACTTATTTACCATCCACATGTCTCAATTTAAAGGATTTTAAGAAAATTAAAATTATGACAATGTCATTGTGAGGACTACCATATTTTGTAAGAAAATAGTACGAAAAAAAAGAAGAGTTATGAAATGTTTATGCAACGGATGAAAGTTCTCCACAATCATAATATGTTTTTTAAAGATTGATTATTATATAAAATATTTTATCTTTTTAAATACTTTATTAATACATTTTTAACTAAACTTGTAAAAGAGTGTGTGTTGATAATATATAAAAAGAACATAAAGTAAAGTGCATAAAAAAATAGTAATAAATAAGACAAATTTTTGAAAACACATAAAATAGAAATATGTGTTTAATGAGATCTTCTGAGAGAATTTGTCGATTAGTTAAATAATTAAGAAAACACAAAGACAAACTCAATAAATAAAGTAGTTTATCATATTATGGTATAATAAGTGCAGAAACCCAAGTGATATGAAATGAAATGTGTGAAAGAAGTAATTTTATCAACTACATGTCACAATTTTAGAGGAGAAAAAAATAATTTAATCAACATGTCACAATTTTAGAGGGGGACAATAATTTTATCAATTATATGTCACAATTTTAGAGAAAAAAAGTAATTATCAACCACGTACCACAATTTTAGAGGATTTAAAAAAATCAAAAATTATCATAATTTTATCAACTACACGTCAAAATTTTAAAGAAAAAAAAGTGATTTACCATCTACATGTCTCTATTTTAGTGGATTTTAAGAAAATTAAAATTATCATAACGTCATTGTGAAGACTACCAAATTTTGGTATCATCTCTTATATATAAGTACTAGTTGCTTAAGGCCCGTGCTAAACTCGGGCCCAACCTCATGATATAAGAATATAAGATCTTAATTTTAGAAAAAATATAAATTAAGTCACATTTTTCTATTACATAATTAATTTAATTTATTTATATATTGATTATGTCTTGTTTGTACCAAACACACTCAAAAAGTGAATAGTTATTATTAAGGAATAATAAATGCTCTGATTGAAAATGAAACTATAACTTCAAAGTTGCACAAATTTTACTAAAATGTAAAAGAAAAATAAAAATTAATGCACTCTATCTATTTTATTTTGTTTTACATTTGTTGATTTGGTACTCCTATTAAAAGCTATTTAATAGGAGTTTGTTTATTTATCACGATAATTATATTTTGAAAGTATATGATTGACAATTATTGGGCTTGTGAGGATGGTCAAACCCCCAAGATCCATACTTATATTAAGTAGTTATAGTTATTTAACGATAACAATAATATTGGAAGAAAATAATAATCTCTCTTGATTTGCTAAAATAATAGGTAAAAAGATAATTTTATTTTTAATACAAGGATCATGCAAAATAAAAAAGAGAGACAGAAAGTTACTCTCTAATTCCTTTTTACTTATTTCTTTGACTTGACAAATAACTTAAAAATCAAATATATAAAGAGTAAAACTTATGAAATTTTCTACGCTTGACCCCAAAATTAGAATTGAAAATCTAGATTATAATTTATTTATCTTTTAATTTTTTTTTGCTCGTAGGGAATTGAACATCGGCGAAAGCTTAGGAAGACAACTAATTGAGCTACAAAAATTCCATTTTATTAACAAAATTTCTTTTTAGCTATTCCTAGGAGCTTCTATCATTTTCACTCCACTGATAGGTGGTATTAGCATCTGAGCAACTCCTTTTATCCCCTATCAGGTTGTGTAGTGACATGTTACTTTTATTCTTTTCGTTTCATTTTAATTGCCATTAACTTCTTCTTTTTCACGCCCCTTAAGGAAAAATAACATATACAAAATATACTTTACTAAGTTGTCCCAATTAATTAGATGATTTTTTTTGAATCCTTAATATAGCATTTCAGAAATCACATTCCACTTTTCGAAAGTCAAACTGCATGAACCTTGAATAACATTTTTAAAATGTATGTTTTCATCATATTATATGAGAAGGATTGCAACTTATAGTATTTTTCATATAGTTTCAAACATTTAAATTTTAAATATTTAATTATTCTAATTCAGTTTAGTTTTAAAAGTTAGTCAAATTAATCTCGTGAAGCGAATTGTGGCAAGTAAAAATGAATGAAAGGAGTACAAACTTTTGTTCTGAATTTCTAAAATAATAACACTTTTTAAAAGTTTTATCAAGTTTACAAATTCTTAAGCATTGAAGAGGATTTTAAAGTTCTCTAAACTTACCAAAAGAATATAGCAATTCAAGTAATAAAGAAATATATTAGAGGTAAAAATGAAACATATGAAAAATTTATAGTACATGTGACATCACTTTTAAAAAAGATAATTTAAGAGATCATGTATTTATCAAAAAAGTCTTGAAAATTCTTTAACTTTTATGTTAGTATATATAGAAAGAAATAAAAGATAAATATAGGGGGGATTTTTTAAGAAAAAGTTTTTTAGTTGGTAAGCCTTAGTTGGAATCTAACCAAGGACTAGCCAAAAAATACATTCTTCCTTATATATATACACACACTATTTATCCGTGGCCCGTGCTAAGCCCAAATCCAAACTCTAAATATAAAAATAATAATACTTTAATTTAAAAAGTTTAATTTGTATTATATCCTTTTACTGCATAATAAATAAAACCCAATGACACGTCAATATAAATTGTTCATAAATTTTCATTATTACTAAACTAGTGAACTTATTCGCATGATTCAAAATATTTTTTTTTTAAAATAAAATATTCGACAAAAATTATTGTAAATATATAAAGTAAATGTATATATATTAGTGCCTACATGAGGTTTAAACATTTATTTCAATATGGAAATGAGTATTTACAAATATCTGCACACACACACACAAAAAAAAAAGAATTAACATGCTACTAATTATCAGGTCATATATATCGTATAACCTTCATTTTTTAAAAATAAATTATATGAAAGCAAAATCAAGAGGTGATAAAGTACCAGACAATTTAACAAATAAAAGAACAGAAAAGGGGAAAAAAGAAAATAGTTTCTCTTTGCAAAATTAATATCCCCCAAACCATACATCATTTTATTTTACAAAATTCAACATTAATATTTCCATCAAAATATAGACCTAAAAGGAAATAAAGAAAAAATCGAAAGAAAGAGAGAAAATACAGTGAAACCAAATCAATAAGGACATAATTTTTTGGGGTTTGGTATGACTTTGTTCTGGCTCTCTTCCATCTTCGTTCTCTTTTTTGGGACCCAATAACCACATATTTACCTCATAATTTGCACAATTCTTCTTTACCATAATGTATTTATATTTTTAATGTTTGATAGATGAATTTAGTATAATTAATATTTGTTGTTTCTTTCCTCTTCATATTCAAGAGGTTAATTATCATCTTTACTATTGTCGTTAGTCTTTTTTCAGTTATATAAAATGTCTTTTTAGTTGCCCATTATTAAGTACAGTGATTTACCCAATTCATCTTTACTATAATATGTAAACACCTAATTTTTTTACCAAACATAACTTTTTTTCGTCTTTTTAGTGTTCGATTTATTTTTTTTAGGGTCTAAATTATATATTTTAAGTTTATCTTATTTTTACTAAATATGTTTTAAATTTTTTGACAACTAAAAAAATAGAGTCACATTTTTAAATAACTTTTTTTATTGTTCATTTATTTATTTATTTTTAGGAAAAACAAAATTTGTTAAACTATATTTGTTTTTTTCTTTTAAATTTTAATAAATAATCTAGTGATATTAATACTCCGTAATCATATTTTAAGACTAATTATTTAACGTGTATTTTATTGGTCTTAGATAATTTTTTTATTTAAAATATTAATTTTAAAATAATTAAAAAAAAGAAAAAAAAGAAACCCTAAACTACTCCCCCACATACCCACTTCCACTCAACCTCTCCCCACTTCCTCCACATCCACACACGACACACACACATCTACACGTCCCTCACCCCAATATCCAACCTCACTACAAACACACATAACACCATACACTTAGAGTACTCCCTATATAAACACACACACACGAAAAAATCCAGAAAAAAGGGAAAGAAAGAAAGAAAGAAAATACAGAGAGAAAAAAAGGGAAAGAAAGGAAAAGAGTGACAAGTTGAGTTAGGATTCCTGATCGAGTTTCCGGTGGCAACGTTAGAGTTTTTCTTTTGATTTAGTTCGTCATATAGGTTTTTATCCAATCCTACACTACTTATTGTCTAAGTTTTATTGTGAATCAAAGAATGAATGACGATGTTTTAATGATTTTATGCATTATTTAGTATGTAAAGTCTCTTCCATTATTGTATCTTATTTGCTTATGACTATCTTTATATCGTGTTATTGATATGATATCTGTATTTGACTAAGCATGCGTATGTTTTCGTATACAAGCTCGCTTCTTTTTGTGTACTTACTCTATGTGTTACTTTGTTTAACAATTGAAAGAACTTATCATCAACTTATTTTAAGATTTTGTTTACGTTTCATTTCATTTTTGGAGGGATAATAGAATTAAATACACACTCGTTACATAGAAGGCGTGGGCTATTCAAACATGGAAGAAGTGTAGTATGTTACGGTCACTGTTAGAATATTTGATGCTATAAAACACACTTTGTTGATATAATTTTTTTGTTAAGTTTAGGAAATTATATTGGGGCGTTTATCAAGTTCCTTTTACGTTCAAAAAGAAATCAGCTTTAGGCCCCATGATGTTAGGGGCCCTAAACCTTCTTAATATGACAATTAATTTATTAAAACTTAATGTGATATTTGTTCAAATAATTTTTTTTTATTTAGCACTATTAAGTTATGTAACGAATAGTTATGGATAATTAGATCTTATTTTCATATTGTAGAAGGTAGTATATCTTATTTTAAGAATATATTTAGTTCATTTCAGACAAAAAATCAATTTCTCATAGTAAGAAAACCAAGGAAAGAGGGAACTGTGCAAATAAAAGAAAAACAAAACATTTTCTTTAAAGTGGAAATTAATGAACCTTTATAATTGGGGTATGCATAATTGATTATGATATTCTAGCAATTTACGTGTACAATTTTTTTTTTTTGTAATACTTTCTGTTAATGAGAACTATCGAGTTAAAAGGCATTTTAATGTTATTAATAGTGATAGTATCACATGGTCCATAACACTCATTTTAAGTTGAAATATTTTTATTAAATAATTTATATCCTTCACAATTACTTGTTCATTGTATGACTCTGATTCATGCTTTATATAATTTTGTTCTCTGGCATGGTTGCTTGTCATTTGTTAAATTGATATGTAATAGAATGCTGATACTAGATTGTACTAAAAGTGAAGAGTTGTCACATTTAACTCAAAGATCCTTAGGCCAATAATTGGTTGGTTTAAGTTTTAGTGTAGTGTCGATATTTATTTAGTCCAATAAGCGTGAGAATGAGGAAGAATGAGTTGTCGGTTTATTCGAGACCCATCACAACTGAAAAAAATAAAGGAGAGGGAAAACCCATTTGTAAGGGAGCGAAAAGAATGATTTACGTTCTTGATCTTTAGAAAATTAAGAATTTAATAATACAAGTGAAAGTTAGTGATGACGTTGGAAAGCCCTGCTATCGACCATTCGTTATAATAAAATTAACATATCATTTGAAGCCATTTGAACTGGGTTGGGTAGATTCTAAACCTGTTAGGTGCTTATCTAGACTTGGAAAAATGGGACGATCCATAAAGGCCTCAAAGGCGCGAGAAATGTATCAAAACTTGTGGTATGACCGAAAAGTACTGCTACTGGCAAGCCGCGCATTAATATAGTTGAATAATTTTAAATAAATTCAAAGTAGGATGTAAGTAACTTTTAGGCTAACAAATATTATGTATCTAAGAGATTAATTTAAGCTAGACGTAAGTCATTAAAGCGACCGTGCTAGAACCACGGGACTCGAGGGCTGCCTAACACCTTCTCCTCAGTTAACAGAATTCCTTATCAGGATTTCTAGTTCGCAGACCAAATATAAAGAGTCATTTTCTATTGAACAGGGATTCAATAAGGTGACTTGGAACACCCAAACTCAATTCCAAGTGGCGACTCTCTAAATAAAATAATCCCTATTCAAAACGTCACTTTAATTGAAAATATTCATTTTTCTCTAAAACCAACTCCCTAACGGGGTTGGATGTGGTAAAAATAGGGATGTGACATAATGTATTTATATGTACAGTGTTTGATTGCTGAATTTATTACAATTAATATTTGTCGTTTCTTTCCTCTTCATATTTAAGAGGTTAATTATTATCTTTAATATTGTCATTAGTCTTTTTTCAGTTATATAAGATATCTTTTCAGTTGCTCATTATTAAATTCGATAAGTAAGATATAATGAGATTTTTTTCATTTTAAAATAGGTAAAAAAACTCGATAAAACCACAAAAAAGATAAATAGGATGCTAGACCTTAGAGAGCGTCACGTCAGCAATTCCGTTAGTCTCCTTTATATATATATATATATATATATATATATATATATATATATATAGAGAGAGAGAGAGAGAGAGAGAGAGATTTTACGCTTATCACTGAATAATCGTCTTTTAAATATATTGGAGTACTATTAATCGGATTTAAAAATATCAAAACATAGTAATAAAACAACTTACTAAAATAAGCACACTTGCTAAAGAAAAGTGTAAAGTATACGAGTCTGATAAGTAAAAAAGAACTGATAGAGCGTAGCTTCCTAAAAAATATTTTCATACTTGACATAAATATTATTGGTAGTTGTATCTAATTGAATAAAAAGGACAACTCAGTGCACTAAAGCTCTTGCTATGTGCAAGATTTAGGGAAGATTCCCATCACAAGGGTATATTGTACGCCGTCTTACCTTGCATTTCTGTCAAAGTCTGGTTTCAAGGCTTGAACCCACGATATCTTGGTCACATGGAAGAAATTTTACCGGTCACTCCAAAGTTTCCTTTCAAAAAGGGCAACTCGGTGCACTAAAACTCCCGGTATGCACATAATTCAAAAAAGGGTCTCACCATAAGAGTGTATTATATGCAGCCTTTCCTTGCATTTATGCAAGAAATTGTTTTCAAGGCTTGAACTTATGACCTCCTCTAATTGAATATTTTTTTATAATGATGCTCTTAATGGTTGTATAGGAAATATATCAAACGCTTATTACATATGTTTCAGTTCAATATTAGAGGAAATAATAGGTACTGCACGTAACATTAACTTCCTTAAGAATTACAAGCTTATATTTACTTCAACTTCCTAAAAAATGAACTAATTTCATCAAGTCTAAGACAAAAACTAATTACATGGCTAATCAGAGCAATTTCTTGATATTTTTCTTCAAGTAAATATATGGTAGAATACGCGACACAATTGAAAGAAATACGAAGTAGTAGTTTGATCCCACAGTGAAAAGAGCTCGTATAGCTCCCTCGATCAAATTAGAAATCCTGCGAAATAATACTAGTATGAAATCAACATGTTCTTATTTGTAAGTATTAACTATCAAAGAATATGTGGGTTTCGATTGAACACAAGTAAAATAAAACTAAAATTTCATGAAATAATTCTGCAATTATATTATTGCAGAGCCATACTTTACCCTACTATTTGGATGGTGGTTTCCCATGGTATGGTATGCGATGGTTACCAAGGGAACAATATTTTTTCTGATTGTTTTCTAAAAGGCATGGTATGATATGGTATGGTATCTTATCTTTCCATGGTTTGATAACCATGAAATCAATCAATTTTCAGAACACCAATTTGGTGGTATCTCATATTTTTTTTTTCAACCAATTATGCCCTTATATAATATTATTTAATCCTATTTTACCCTTTACCCTATATTACTTCCAACCCTAATATGTTTTTATATTTGTGTTTTTTTGCTCAATCTCTCCTTTGCGTTGTTGCGTTGTTCTTGTCTGGGTTCTTCTTCGTTCTTCTGCCTTCTCTTCTTCTACACTCGTTCTCTCAGGTATATTTTTTTAAACTTAACTATTTATTATTTTCTTCTTGTGTTCTTTCAACAGATCATTAAAAGTATTTTTACATCACATATATAACGTTTTTCTCTTATTTATAATAAATTATAATATGAAATATCATTTGCACATATATATTTATCATCGTTGTTACATCAAGAGGCTTAGAAAATTTGGTCCCCCTTTTACATGCATTATTTTACAACTATAATATTGATTTAGGTTGGATTTGCCATATGCATGCATTCAATTTAATTTTTACAACTAGATAAGGTACTGATTGTGAAAACTGAGAAGACATCTCTTAATTTAATTTCACAAAATATGATTTGTGATAAATTGTAGAAATGATTTTATTAATAATTATTGATAAATTTAAACTTTATAATAATTAGGGGTATTTTAGTTAACTTAGCCAGTACAGTATCATACCATCAAATTAAATAAAAAAGTTGTTATTAAACAACAGTGAATGATACAGTATATCCAAACATTGTATTGTACTATATTATACAGTACCATACCATACCATACTGTATCGTACATTATGAAACCATGGCAAACCACCATCTAAATAGAGTTAAGCTATTACCTTGCTCAATCTAATTTGAAGTATTTCAACACATACATGAATTTATCTTGAAATATAAAAAGTTCTAAAATTTTTCAAAGAATAACCTGCCATAAATAAACAATAACAATATAAGTACAGTATAGTCCTATAAAGTGGAGTTTGTGGATGGTAGATTGTTCACAGCCCCCACCTCTACTTTAGATTGTAAAGGTATCACGATCCAAAAATAAGGGTCATGATGACACTTGTTGCGACGTACCTTGACAAGTAAGCCTATCACCCAAACTGATACAAAAAGAAAAAAAAGACAGAAATATCCAAGGTAAGGCTTCTAGAATGAAGCCAAACTATACAAGTAATCATAACAATGCGGAAAGAACTTATCCAAAATACCAATCATGCCCAAAATCAGGTGTCAATAGTGTAAGAACTACTAATACAATCCAAGAGTCAAATACATCAGAAAAATAACCACAAAGGAATAAAATCTGTCTCCAAATACTAATAAAGAGATAACTACTACAGAAAGATAGAGGTGAACTTCGAATGTATGAATGTACAACCTCTACCTTGAAAGCTCCAACAATCGCTCGAGTCAAGCAGGCTTAGGGACACTCGAGCTAGGTCCTGTACCGAAAGGGCGCAGTAGGCATGAGTATGATCCACTTGTACTCAGTAGGTAATATAGGCCGACCAAGCAAAGTAGTAAATAAAGCATATAAGTTATACACTAAGGACACGTCACCCGTAATCAGAAAATGTCCCACAGCGGTAGCCAACACCACTTGATCTAATATATCACATATATTGCAACATCACAACAAATAGAACACAAGTATGCATTATATCACATATAAGTAGAACAAAAGGGAACATGCTTATACAAGATCATCAAATACAACTAAAAGAAGATAATACTATTACATAAATGGCAATTTAGTATGACAATACAACACAATAAACTAAGTGCAATGTATATGATGATGATGTTGATGATGCAAGAGGTCATCGCATGACCTCCGAAATCGTCGGACAATCCTCGTATACACCTATGGAGGCAAGTATCCCAACGCAGAACACATGAGGGGTTCGTTAACCCATATACAATCCACATATATCATATCTTCTTTCTGACACATCTTTCAAAAAAGTGTTAAAAGGTCTTGCCAGTGTTTCTCAAATATTGTCATGGTGGTACCAATGTTTCATTAATGAGTATAATATGAATATAATGCTTACAACCAATCACAATGAGTATTTCCAAAACCAACCATATGATATATTTCCAAAACCAACCATATGATATATTTCCACAACCAACCACATGATATATTTCTACAACCACGTGAGCCAATAACCACTCATTATCTTTGTTTCATTTATGAATTTCCACATGTCTCATATGCTAATAAAGTATGAATATATAATCATAATAAGCCAATGGTACCACATTCGTATCTTAAACAATACAATTATTCATATGTATTCAAGACTATCAATATCACATAGGATCCCACACGGTTACACATATCACATAATATCTCAATTTCGATAATTACATCATATATAGGTCCCACACGGGCACAACACATAGATAGACATTTTTAATGATTAGTTACCATCCTTAACACATATTTGTACCATCATTTACTACCCAACCTAGTCAGAAAGAGTTAACGCATAACCTACCTCAAAAGCCGAAATCGATCCGCTACACTTCAAATCCACGACCTTAATTTTCACGAACAATCTAGAACTCCACTAAAAATATCACATATGAAATCTACACTTCAAAATAAAACCAACGATACTCATATTGACTACTTTTAGTTCGGGGTCAAAACGGACCCTCGAAATGGGTTTCCATAA
Organism: Capsicum baccatum var. pendulum; assembly: GCA_030864225.1. Classification (NCBI taxonomy): domain Eukaryota; kingdom Viridiplantae; phylum Streptophyta; class Magnoliopsida; order Solanales; family Solanaceae; genus Capsicum; species Capsicum baccatum. The sequence continues at coordinate 73,817,281 of CM061561.1, read as the reverse complement.
AAGAAGGGCAAAATTAAAACTGTGCTTCAAAAATATGTTCTCCATATTTTTAGGAACCTACAGTTGAAAATCCAAGTCAAATCGAGTAAAACATGAGGTTTAAATTGAAGAAAAAATATTTTTAAGCTTTACCAGATAAATCTTTGAAATTCGGGTTTAAATCAAGAATTAGAATTGTTTTGAAGGTTAAATTGATGAAAAACTAGTAATTATAAGATAAAAATATTATTCAAGTGAAAAAAAAGTGAAATTGAGAAATTAATCAAGAAATTAAGCCCTAAGATTTTTTGGGTTTTGAGAAATTAATTAAGAAATTAAAGTAGAAAAGATGAAATTTCACCTTAAATCCGAAATAGAATCAAGAAATAGGTGTTAATCTAGCTTTTTAAGCTTCCACAAACTTCACTTTTAGTCTCCCACACTATTTTAGGGTTTAACTCCCTAGAGGCAAGATGAAAACTAAGCAAAAAGGGCCAAAAACTGCTATATATATGGCAAAAAAATCTGCACAAAAAGTTGTTTTTTTTTTAAAGTCCAATTCAGACTTCGATAGGGTGTCCGGAATTCGTTCAGACTCCTATATATGCAAGAAAACTATCTAACCACACTAAATTAGATGTTCCGAACTCAATGGAGATATCAGATTTCCCAAAAAAATATCATTTTCACAAAATTGATCCCCAAAACCCGAATTCATAATATTCCAAATCGAGGGTCGAAATGAGAGTTAAAAGTCGTAAAATCACACCAAATTTCTTACCACCCTGAAATCAACATTTTAGATTTCCTGAAAAATTTAGATTTTCCATCCAAAATCGTTTCGACTGAATGTGGGTCCCACACCTATATTTCTAATTTTCCAATAAATAGGTTGAAATGAGCTTGGGTGAACCGGGTGTAACGCCCCAAAATCCCATCCCAAGACGTCACACCATGATTAACGCCGCACGAGGCCTCAAGCTAACCCTCTGAGCCTGTCATCACTTCTATAACTCACTATGACAGTAATCAAGCTGTAATAAGGAAGAATAATCATGTCATGAACATACTGGAATACGAAGAAATACTATCCTGTACAATCAAAATATTGAAGTTCTATACATACTGGTACAATAGTCTGACAAAGCCTCTACTACATAAGACTGATGAGCCATTGGGACAGATCCCCAACTGACTCGTACTGAACTGGAAATAAACCACCATCTACTATCAAGAAAAAAATCAGGAACATAGGTCCTCGAACCGTGAGGATTCACCAACTGTACGAATATAGATGGAGGTACTCAAAGATCACTGTCGCTAATGATACTGAGCACTTAAACCTATATCATGAGAAAATGTAGAACACAGAAGAGTATAGGAATCAGTACTTGGGAATATACTGAGTATGTGGAGGTGCAAGCAATATTTAAATAATATCATAAATGTGTAAGAAAATCATGCATGTTGATAATAATGAATCTTATCGCTTGAGTTACCCGAAACATATTTTCCATAAATCATCAATAATAACATATGCTTCATAAATCTCATAAACTATTGGACTCAACTCAAACTCTTTGACTCATGACTTAGAGTGACTTAGTAACTCATGGAACTTGGACTATTATGGACTTGAGAGTTTCTTACAACCGACAAAAACCATGTGAGCTTACATGGAGTTCAACGTCTTGCCCACGTTGGGGAGAGCTGTTCTATCCTTGCCATAGGAGTAGAACCTTAACTTTAGTCATCTCTTAATCCTACGGTGGCACATAGTTCTGGGGAAGTAGGATGCACTGAACCTACACTTTCCTCTCGGTGCTAAATAATACTCCCAAACTTAAGCTCAGAACGAGTTAAGAAGTCCACCTTAATCAACCCAAGGATCCATCATGAAGACCAAAATATAAATATATATCTCATTTGTAAATCATAATCAACTTGTGGATTCCTAAATCGACTCAATCTCAAAATAATCTTTCTCATCATCAAGTACACTTGCTTATCAAATCATATCAAGTATCAAAATCTTCAAGAAAACATCATAGAACTCGTTCTTGACTCTCAAGCTCAATATCAATATATATTCAATAGACAAACTTCTCATAGAAAAATATAAATCATGACACTTATCATAAATCACTTAGAAATCATCATTTCATGATAAAAATATACAACTCATGGCATAAATTCTTAATTTGAGAAATAAGACAATGAAGTAGTCATATATGTCAATCTTGTATAGCTCAAATCTTATAAATCCTTGATAAACTAATTTGGGTGTAAACCTACTTTGCAAAAATCATGAAATTCAATAGAAATTAAATCTTTGGACACAAGAACGAAATAAGTGTTCTTGTTCAAAACCCCACATACCTTAATCTTTGAAATTAGATGAACTTTAGTGCTTGACACTTTATCCACACTTGAAATAAATAATTCTTGAAGCTCACACTATGAGGAACTTGGTTCTTGAAGAAATTTTAAAGATTTATGGATGATTCTTGGAAGATTTATGTTCTTGATAAAACCCTAAATATATTATCTCAAGAGAATTGGAAGAGAAAATGATGAAATTAGGGTTTGGATGAGGATTCTCATATGTATAGAGGCCTCCAAAAATGGGAAATGACCAAAATACCCTTGCAAAATCATCCATCAATTGCTGAAAAAAATAGCTGACGACATCCGTGATAAGCCGTGAGGCCCGTGATAGGCCGTCACGAATTGTAGTCACAAAAAGGTTGGATTTTGTGACTTTCTGCCTTAAGGTGATGACATTTTGTGACGGCTCGTCATCACGGATTTTCCAGGCTGACACGCTGGAGTAAAATAAGCATAACTCTTTACTCCGATATCAGATTTTGACAAAATGGGTATCGTTGGAAAGATAATTAATTATATATCTTTTGATAGTTCATGAGCTCACTAATTCATAGTACAACAGGAGATATGCTTATTTGAAGTTGACTATGCCAAAATCCTTCTCAAGAATTCAATCGGTAAAGAATATTTTGATCCGCCCAATCGTTAGAAAATCTTTAAAGCCGTAATACACATCACCCTTGACCAGAAAACAACCAAAACACTATAATTTATTTCTCATCATCTTGATTCATGGTTTCACTATTGGTTAGAGTCTCGGGGTATTACAATATCTCCCCCTTGGAAATATTCGTCCTCGAAAGTTGCTAGATAGGCCGAGAACAAGAGAAAATGAGGATGTATAGCTGGAACGACTCACAAAAAGGGGCTTATTTCACTCTAAACTTTTGAGTACTTCACAAAATGCACGAATCATAGAGAGAATAACCATATAGCTGAAGACACTGGATTAGAAGGAAACTGAATTAGGGAAGAATATTACCTTCAGCTTGATTTGAACTCGCGGAGAAGAGATGAGGGTATCTGGCTCACATATCTACTTCTGCTTCCCAAGTAGCACCCTCGACTTATTGATTTTACCATAGAACTTTAACTAAGGGAACTTCCTTATTTCTTTGTCTACGAACTTGATAATCTAGGATTTCAACTGGAACTTCATCATACGAAAGGCTATCCTAAATATCAAAATTTTATGACGGATCAACAACAACAGAATCACTAATGTGCTTTTTGAGCATAGAAACCTGAAAGACAAGATAGGCAGCTGACAACTCAACAGGCAACTCAATCTCGTAAGCTGCTTTCCCAACACGATTTAAAACTCTATAAGAGCCAACGTATCGGGGACTAAGTTTCCCTTTCTTACCAAATCGTTTCACCCCTTTAATGGCTAAAATCTTCAAGTACATCAAATCGTTAACCTCAAACTCAAGAGCTCTTCTTCTCACATCTGCATATGACTTCTAATGACTCTGGGCTATCTTCAACCTTTCCCGAATCATCTTGACTTTCTCCATAGCCTCAAACACAGCATCAGGTCCACTCATAGTGGCTTCACCAACTTCAAACCAACCTATGGGTGATCTACATCGCCTTACGTATAAATCCTCAAATGGAGCCATTTTAATGCTAGCATGAAAACTGTTGTTGTAAGCAAATTCAATCAATGGCAAACGTTCATTCCAACTTTCTTTGAAATCAAGAACACATTCCCTCAACATATTCTCCAAGGTCTGGATGGTCTTCTCTGCCTGACCATCGATCTGCGGATTAAAAGTAGAGCTAAGATGAACTTGGGTTCTGAGACCCTTCTAAAAAGCCCTCCAAAAATGAGAAGTAAATTGAGTACCCCTGTCGGAGATAATAGACAAAGAACTCCATGTAACCTGACTAATTCTCGAGTGTACAGCTTAGCATAGTCCTCAGTGGTGAAAGATGTATGGACTGGCAAGAAATGTGCGAACTTAGTTAACATGTATACAATGACCCAAATCAAATCATGATGACGTCGAGAAGAAGGTAAGCCAGTTACAAAATCCATATTCACTTTCTCCCACTTCTAAGTAGGAATACTGAATTCTTGAATTATTCCACTGGATCTTTGGTGTTCTATCTTAATCTGTTGGCAAGTTGTATGCTTCTCTACAAATTTCACTATATCTTTTTTCATACCATTCCACCAATAAATTTCGCGCAAATCACGATATATCTTGGTAGCACCAGGATAAATAGAATATCACGCGCCATGCGCTTCAGCTATAATTCTCTGCCTCAAATCTTCAACATCAAGCAAAAATAATCTATTCTGAAATCTCAATACACTATCTCTTCCTTGGGAGAAAACCTCCACCTTTTGGTCTTTAACTGACTCCTTCAGTCTGACCAAACTAGGATCCATATCTTGCTTCTCCTTTACTTCTGAAACTAGAGAAGACTCAGAGCTACTTTGGACCCAAACATTATCCTCAGTTGAATCAAGCAATCTAACTCCCAACCAAGACAGACGATGCACCTCACGATCTAACTCCTTTTTATCTTCCTCGACCTGTGCTACACTACCCATGGACGACCTGATAAGGGTGCCACTACATTGGCCTTGCCTGGGTGATACAACACATTCATATCATAGTCCTTTAACAATTCTAACCATCGCATAAGACGAAGATTCAACTCTCTCTGAGTAAACACATACTGCTAACTCTTGTGGTTGGTAAAGACATCAACGTGAACACTGTACAAATAGTGTCTCCAGATTTTCCAGGCAAAGACCACTGCAACTAACTCGAGGTCATAGGTCGGGTAGTTTTTCTCATGCGGTTTCAACTATCTAGAGGCATAGGCTATAACCTTACCTTTCTGCATCAGCACGCAACCCAACCCAACTCTAGAAGCATCACAATACACCATAAAATTATCTACACCATTTCGAAGGGTCAACACAGGGGCCAAAGTGAGTTGAGTCTTCAACTCCTGAAAACTCTTCTCCCAAGAATCAGACCACAAGAATTTAACTTTTTTTTGGGTCAACCGAGTTAAAAGAGACGCAATGGAAGAGAAACCCTCAACAAAATAATGGTAGTAGCCAGCTAGACCCAAAAAACTCCTAATATCAAACGGGGAAATAGGTTTAGGCTATTTTTTCACAGTTTATATCTTTTGAGGATCAACTCAAATACCTTCAAAAAAAACAATACGACCCAAAAAAGCAACTGAACTTAGCCAAAATTTGTACTTGCTAAATTTGGCAAATAGTTGATGATCTCTATGGGTTTGCAAGACTATTTGGAGATGATCTGCATGGTCGTTCTCACTTCGAGAGTATACAAGAATATTATCTATGAACATAAAAATAAACATATCCGGTACTGTCTAAACACCCGATTCATGAGATTCATAAAAGCTACTGGGGTATTTGTTAGCCCAAAGGACATGACCAGGAACTCAAAATGACCATATCGGGTGCGAAACGCTATCTTTGGAATATTACACTCCTTAACTTTAAGCTGGTGATAACTGGATCTCAAATCTATTTTTGAGAAATAATTGGCACCTTGCACTAATCAAATAGGTTATTAATTCTAGAAAGATGGTACTTGTTCTTGACTGTGACCTTGTTAGGCTGACGATAGTCAATACATATCCACAATGAACCATCTTTTTTTCACACGAACAGAATAGGTAAACCCCAAAGAGATACACTAGGCCTTATAAAACCCTTTTTAGAAGATTTTTGAGTTGCTCTTTCAGCTTCATAAGTTCTATAGGGGCTATACGATATGGAAGAATAGAAATAGACTGCGTATCGGGGAGAAGACCAATCCCGAATTCTATCTCTTTATCAGGAGGTACCCCTGGGAGATCTTTCGAAAAAACATCATGAAACTCATTAACAATGCTGATCGACTGAGTGGTCGGAGTCTCGAACTTAGTATCTTTAACTCAAACCAAATGATAGATGCAACCCTTGGATATCAATTTCCTAGCTTTAAGATAGGATATGAAATAACTCTTGGGAGATACAGAATTTTCGAACCACTCAAAGGCTGGATCATTGGGAAACTGAAACTTGACTATATAGCTACAACAGTCTATAGATGCATAACAAGAGTGAAGCTAATCTATACCCAGAATAATGTGGAAATCAACCATGTCTAGCTTAATCAAGTATGCAAACATGACTATGTGAAGGACAGTGATAGGAAACTTCTTATATACTTTCTTAGCAACAACAGGTTCACCTACTGGAGTAGAAACAAGAAAAGGCCTAGGAATCTTTTCAGCATTGATCTCAAAATTCACAGCCACTAACGGAGTCACATAAGAAAGACTTAACCAGGGTCCATCAACACATACACATCAAAATGAAATACACGGAGCCTACCAATAACAACATCTGGTAAATCATCCTGCTCCTAGAGGAATGGTATAACATAAAAACGATTCTAGCTCTGACCACCGACAGTACTAGATGAGGCACCCTAAGGAGGAGTAGGATGAACTAAAGGGGCTAGAGCACTAATAGCCTATCTCTAGGAAAGAACATTACGGCTCCCCTATCTAGCGTATGGATAATCTCTGAGTTTGTGGCGCAAATTGCCACAACCAAAACAACCTCTCTACTCAGCCATATACTCTCTGAGATATGTCCTACCACACTTATCACATAAGGGATAGTTAGGTCTATTACTTACACTGTCCTGAGACCTGGACACAGTAGGTCTATTACGCTACTTCTGCCTGACTCTGGATGTGGAAACACTAATTGATGACGGTGCTGGCACAAAAGAACAACTCTAAAATTGAGGGCGAATCCCTTTAGAAAATCTACTTTGACTGTACCCCTGCTTCTCTGATCTAACTTTCTTATTCCCTCTCACTCTTTTTTTTTTACCTTGTCTGCTTTATTCTACTGAGCATGTATCATTAATCTAGAAAGATCCATGTCTCTATTGAGCATACCAGACCTACACTCTTTCATAATATAACTCAATATGCCATTCAAAAACTTACTCATACTGGTCCTAGAATCAACCATCATACCGGAAGCATACTTAGACAACTGGTTGAATTTAAGATAATACTCTTTAACTGTCATGGAGCCTTGTCTCAAATTCATAAATTCTTTTAGTTTTGCTTCTCTCATCTCCAAGGAAAGAATCGGTCTAAGAACGTGTCCTGGAACAACTGTCAAGTCATGGGAGTAGCATCCTCCCTTCTATACTTCCTCCACATCTCCACCCAATCATAAGCAATATCTTTCAAGCGAAAGAAAGCTATCTCCACACTTTCTTCCTCTGTTACATACATGATTTGGGTAATCTTTTTTACCTAATTAAGATATATCCATGGTTCTTCACCTGCCCTTGACCCATAAAACTCTGGCAGATTCATCTGCATAAAATCACAAATCCAAGCTGCCGCTGAATTACCTTCTTGTGGAGGTGGGACTGCGGCCTGAACATTAGCCTGAACATTGGCGATAACTGCCTGGGTTAGCGTCTGAAAAGCTTTCCAAAATTTGGCATGAGTCACCATCTCATTTAAAGGATCAACAGGTTAAGGTCGTTCGTTGTTTCTGCGAGCTCTATGAGGAGGTATTTTCTATCATAAAAGAGCACGAATTAATAGCAGAGAGAAACTGTCATAGGCATGATAGACTGTTGAAAGAAAGAAATGATTTTTCCTAAAACGTCCCATAGCCTCTTGCTCATAGATGTGGTACGCTACACATCGATGATCAAGACTCTATGTAACGCAGCTTGTCAAACTCCCTAGGATTCTTTAAATCTTAGGTTCTGATACCAAGCTTTTAACACCCCAAGATCCCATCCCAAGATTTCACAAAGTGCTTAAGGCCACACGCGGCCGTAAGCTAACCCTCTGAGCCTGTCATCACTTCAATAACTCACTATAATAGTAATCAAGCTGTAATAAGGAAGAACAATCATGTCATGAACATACTGGAATATGAAGAAATACTATCCTGTACAATCAAACTACTGAAGTTCTGTACATACTGGTACTCTAGTTTGACAAAGCCTCTACTACATAAGGAACATAAGTCCTCAAACCATGAGGACTCACCAACTGTACGAATGTAGATAGAGGTACTCGAAGATCACTGTTGCTGCTGAGACTGAGCACCTGAACCTACATCATGAGAAAATGTAGAACACAGAAGAGTATGGGAATCAGTACTTAGGAATGTACTGAGTATGTGGGGGTTCAGGAAATATTCAAATAATATCATAAGAAAATCATGCATGCTAATAATAATGACACTCATCTCTTGAGTTACCTGAAACATATTTTCCATAAATCATCAATAATAACACATGCTTCATAAATCTCACAAACCATTGGACTCAACTCAAACTCTTTGACTCATGACTTAGAGTGACTTAGTAACTCATGGAACTTGGACTATTATGGACTTGAGAGTTTCTTATAACCGACATAAACCATGTGAGCTTACATGGAGTCCAACGTCTTACCCACGTTGCGGAGAGCTGTTCTACCTTGCTATCGGAGTAGAGCCGTAACTTTAGTGATCACTTTCTTGGCCTTTGGCCCTTAATCTTAATCCTACAGTGGCAAGTAGTTTTGGGAAAGTAGGATGCACCGAACCCAACTTCCCACTCGGTGCTAAATACTACTCCCAGACTTAAGCTCAGAACGCGTTAGGAAATCCATCTTAATCAACCCAAGGGTCTATCATGAAGGCTAAAATATAAATATATATCTCATTTGTAAATCATAATCAACTTGTGGATTCCTAACTCGACTCAATCTCAAAATAATCTTTCTCATCATCAAGTACACTTGCTTATCAAATCATATCAAGTATCAAAATCTTCAAGAAAACATCATAGAACTCGTTCTTGACTCTCAAGCTTAATATCAATATATATTCAATAGACAAACTTCTCATAGAAAAACATAAATCATGATACTTATCATAAATCACTTAGAAATCATCATTTCATGATAACAATATACAACTCATGGCATAAATTCTTAATTTGAGAAATAAGACAATGAGGTAGTCATATATGTCAATCTTGTATAGCTCAAATCTTATAAATCCTTGATAAACTAATTTGGGTGTAAACCTACTTTGCAAAAATCATGAAATTCAATAGAAATTAAATCTTTGGACACAAGAACGAAATAAGTGTTCTTGTTCAAAACCCCACATACCTTAATCTTTGAAATTAGATGAACTTTAGTGCTTGACACTTTATCCACACTTGAAATAAATAATTCTTGAAGCCCACACTATGAGGAACTTGGTTCTTGAAGAAAGTTTGAAGATTTATGAATGATTCTTGGAAGATTTATGTTCTTGATAAAACCCTAGATATATTATCTCAAGAGAATTGAAAGAGAAAATGATGGAATTAGGGTTTGGATGAGGATTCTCATATATATATAGAGAGGACTCCAAAAATGGGAAATGACCAAAATACCCTTGCAAAAATCATCCATCAATTGCTAAAAAAAATAGCTGATGACATCCATGACAAGCCGTCAGGCTCGTGATAGGCCATCACGAATTGTCGTCACAAAAAGGGTGGATTTTTTGCCTTTCGCCTTAAGGTTATGACATTTTGTGATGGGCCATCAGGCTTGTGACGAGTCGTCACAAAAGGTCATTAGGGATTTTCCAGGCTGACACGTTGGAGTAAAATAAGCATAACTTTTTGCTCCGATATCGGATTTTAATGAAATGGGTATCGTTGGTAAGATAATTTAATTATATATTTTTTGGTAGGTCATGAGATCAATAATTAGCAGTACAATAGGAGATATGCCCATTTGAAGTTGACTATGCCAAAATCCTTCTCAAGAATTCAATCGGTAAAGAATGTTTTGATTCGCCCAATCGTTAGGACATCTTTAAAGCCTTAATACACATCACCCTTGACCAGAAAACAACCAAAACACTATAATTTATTTCTCATTATCTTGATTCATGGTTTCACTATTGGTCAAAGTCTCGGGGTATTACACCGGGGCCCGAACCAAAGGTCTACCTAGCCTAAAATCGATATTCTGGAGCTGACGGTGTGGTCCGTTCAACTATCCATTGCACAAATAAAAATATATCCCTATAAGTATAAAATAAGTTTCTCGAAGCCATCAAAAACCACAATACACATGAATGATACCAAAATGCATCGAAAGCCATGCCAATTACTCCCACATACCAGAACTATCATAATGCAACTACCAGAAGGGTTAAAATAGTCCATACAAAATTATAAATTTTACATATTTCATCAAATTTTTAGATCGTTACATCATCCACCATGAAAAATCTAGTTCTTTCTCAAACTAAGGCAAAGAAATACCTGAATCAATAAAGAGTTGAGGATAAAAACTAAGCATATCAAACTAACCTTCCCAAGTAGCCTCATTTGTAGGTTAATATCGCCACTGAACCTTAACCACAGGGATAATTTTAGAGCGCAGCCGCCTAATATCCCTAGCCAAAATGGAAACTGGCTCCTTAACAAAGGACAACCACTTATCTAACTGAACCAATATTCATTAGGAATATAGAGACGAAGCATAAAAACATGAAAAATTGGATGAACAACTGATAGATCAAGGGGCAAAGCCAACTCATAAGCCCTATAACCAACAGTACAAAGAATCTCAAATGGACCAATATACCTAGGGCTAAGCTTTCCTTTCTTCCCAAACCTCATCACACCCTTCATGGGTGAAACTAGAACGAAAATACAATCACCAACGCCAAATCTCAAGGCATAAAGTCTACAATTAGATTAACACTTCTACCTACTTTGAGTTGTTGATGTGTGAGCAGATACTAACATATTTGATGCTTTAAACTAAGAATAATTGCAAAGTCTTAATCAAATTTTATCGTTTTTTATTGTTTTCTCTTTGATATTGCAGTAAAAGTCAAGATGCCAGAGAACCAGCAATAATAGAAGTAAAAAGTTGATTTTTAAGCAAGTAGAGAGGGAAGTATAGATGACGACTTATTTGATAAGTTGTCAGCCTTATGATTAGCTATCAGAGTTACCGTTAGCCTTAGACAGAGAATGAGCTTCAGCAGGAATTTGTAACGATATCTGTGATAGGCCGTCAGAAGTGTGATAAGCCATCAGGCTCGTCATTAGACTTAGGCAGGAAATGGGATTTGAAGTGAAGAAGTGACGATAATTTTGATAAGTAATCACATGTATAATAAGCTATCACATCTCATTATCAACCTAAGGCAAAGATTGTCAAAAGTAAAGAGAAGCTGACGATATTACTGATAAGTCATCAGACTCCCAATAAGCCATCACATACGTCATCACCTGTCCGATAAAATACTATGATCTATGATTTTGTTCCATAAAAAAAAGAAGGGGCGGAAGATCTTGAACTTATTTCAAAGAAAAAGACACCTCTTTTTGGGGCTCAAAACTTAGAATTCAATTTTTAATTCTTTGTTTTAGTTGTGGGATATTCTTCTTTAATTTGGGAAGAGAATCAATTTCTGACTACATCTTTTGTAAGTTTAATTACTTTGAATTATGAATTCAGTTGTTGTTATCGCTTTCTCTTTCTTGTGGAACTAAAATACACAACTAGGGTTTGGGATCTATGATTACTCTTGTATTGTCTTAATAATTGGTTGGGGTTTGAGTGATTATGGGAACATCTTGATAATTATTTTGTATTAATTAGTTTCTGTTGGTTGCAAACAATAGATCTTGCCTTATGTTGATTTGCTCAAACTGAGAAATAAACTAAAGGTAGAAAATTATCAACGAGGATTTGGGAAGGTTAAGTTCTCATCTAATGATTAATGCTGTAATAAGATTGATCAATTTGAGATAAAATCAATATGAATAGAATGATGCTAAGATTGAGAAAATGATGTTAGAGGTAAAAGAAGAAACCAAGCCAATCTCTTATAAAGACTCTATCCCAATTCAGGGTAAAGAGGCTGAGAAGGATGTAACTCTAAAATTAGGGAGAAGATCTCACTCGAATCACTTTTCAACATTATTCTTGGTGGATGTGATGAAAGTCGAATCACCCAAGCAAATGATGAATTTTGGAAATGAGGTGAAAAATTCTTATAATTTGGAGTTCATCTTTCTGAAAGGGTATAATACAATCCCAATATTGAAGGCCAAGAATCTTAAAGATCGATGTCCATTTAGTGGCTTTTTAAGATTCTCACTATTGCCAAATGAGTCCACACTAAAGTTCGATGCAAAATTGGGAAAGCGGTTCAAGTCTTCAAAGTGGCATGATAGAACTTCCCTTATCATGCTCTCATATTTTCCTAATGCACCTAAAAGATATAAAGATCGAAAGATGGGCCGACGATTCAAATCGTCTAAGTGGAGGGATAAAGGATGAAGCACTTTTAAGGTATTTTGATCAATTCTAAGTAGTTAAGATAACCTAGTCATGCTGCGACATTAATTCAGGCGCTGCTTGGGAGGCAACCAAAGTTTTTTTGTTGTTTGTATTCGTATTATGTGATTGACATCAGATCTTCGCACCTATGATGCCACTATTATATTTCTAACTCTCTTATTTTGGTTTGACGCTTTGGGGACATTGCATGATTTTAAGTTAAGGGTGGGGATACTTGTGGGTATTGATGTCTTCTTGGGTTTTTTGTTACCGTGCCTCTTTTCCCTGGAGTCTTGTTCTTACTAGAGTCGGCATGTTTAGGCGTATTGTGATTTATTATAAAATATTATAGTTGACTAGGAGAAATACAAGTACCTTAGGCAGTTAACATATTTTTATTGATTTTTGAACACCTCTCCAATGGTCTATTTTATAACTGTGTGATATGCATTTATGTGTGACCATTGTGCATCTTGTTATGGCATTTGTACTAGTGACATGATAACCATTTCTAAACAATTGCATGAACTGAATGTATAGTAGCTTGTGATGTACCTTTGTGCCATGTGTGTATGAGATACAACCTAGTTCTTATTGTGTGTTAAATCCAGAACTTGCTCGGTTGGTCTTGCCTTGGTTGTAGGATAGCGGTTAGGAAAGGATTATAGGCCGTTGTTTATATTAGTCCACTTTTAGCCTAAATGACCTTCCATGTGTGAATAATATCCCTTGATCCTAATTTTGAGACTGAATGCCTATTCTTTTTATTTATACCTATGACCTTTCTATTTGGCCCTGGTCCTGCTTGGTCATGGTGCACTATGACTTAGGCAAATATCCTAAGTTGAGGGTGGATATCATAGGAGTGTGTGATGTAAAGTGAGTATAAAGAAGGGTAAAAAAATATACAAGGCTGGGTGTGGTAGAAAAATAATGAAAAAAGAAGAAATGATTATCAAAAAGACCGCACCCATCCGGAGTATGTGTGATCAAGAAAGGAGAGAATTAGGTACAGGTAAATAAGTGAGACCCCAAAAGTTAGTGTAGTTCAAAGGAGGCTTAGTCACCTTAAATATCATCAAGTATTATACCATCCTTTAGCCTACGTTACAAGACAAAGAAAAATACCTATAGTGATCCTAACTTACCTGTCTGAAAACCTTGGTAATGAAAATAAGGGCAAACTTATGGTATTTGGCATATATTGACTAGAACTTCTTTCTGAGAGTGAGTGTCTCTTGACCGTCCCCGTATTAACATACTTGAGTTCACATATGAGTGAGGAGGGACCTCTTATTTGTAAGGGTACACTGGTTAAGTTGCTAGTTGCTAACTTGTTTGGATAGTGTAATCTTGGACATGCATGGTTATTGTTGCTGAATTGATGCCATATCTTGATTCCTGTGTGTCGCATTGTTGTCCTATAATAATATGCACAGTTGTTTTTTAAATTAATTGAACTTGGAGATAGTGAAGATATTTTGAGATAATATGGATGGTTGACTACCGAATGTACTTTGTATCCTCTTGATTGTATTTTAGTTGCATGAGGACAAGCAATTGTTTTAAGTTGAGGGTGTTGATGTGTGAGCAGATGCTAACGAAGTTGATGCTTTTAATAGAGAATAATTGCAAAGTCTTAAGTAACTTTTGTCATTTTTGATTATTTTCTCTTTGATATTGCAGTAAAAGTCAAGATGCAAGAGAACCAGCAATAATGAAAGTAAAAGAGTTGATTTATGAGCAAGTAGAGAGGGAAGTATAGCTGACGTCAGCCTTGTGATAAGCTATCTGAGTTGCCGTCAGCCTTAGACAGAGAATGAGGTTCAGCTAGAATTCGTGACAACATCTGTGATAGGCTATCAGAAGTGTGATAAGCCATCAGGCTCGTCGTTAGGCTTAGGTAGGGAATGGGATTTGAAGTGAAGAAGTGACGACAATTCTGATAAGTCGTCACATGTCTGATAAGCCGTCACATCTCATCGTCAACCTAAGGCAGAGATTGTCAAAAGTGAAGAGAAGTTGACGACATTCCTGATAAGTCATTAGACTCCTGATAATCCGTCACACACGTCGTCACCTATCCGAGAAAATACTGTGATCTATGATTTTGTTTCCATAATTAGGATGAAGTATTTAAAACATATGTTAGGGTTTTCTAATTAATAAAAGAAAGGGTGGAACATCTTAAACTTATTACAAAAAAAAAGACACCTCTTTTTGGGGCTCAAAACTTAGAATTCAATTTTCAATTCTTTGATTTAGTTGTGGGATATTCTTCTTGATTTGGGAAGAGAATCAATTTCTGACTACATCTTTTGTAAGTTTAATTACTTTAAATTATGAATTCAGTTATTGTTATTGCTTTCTCTTTCGTGTGGAACTAAAACCCACAACTAGGGTTGTGGGCTCTATGATTACTCCTGTATTGTCTTAATAGTTGGTTAGGGTTCGAGCGATTGTGGGAAAATCTTAATAATTCTTTTGTATTAATTATTTTCTGTTGGTTGCAAACAATAGATCTTGCCTTATGTTGATTTGCTCGAACTGAGAAATAAACTGAAGGTAGCAAATTATCAACGAGGATTTGGGAAGGTTAAGTTCTCATCTAATGATTAATGTTGTAACAACATTGATCAACTTAAGATAAAATCAGTATGAATAGAATGGTTTCCTAAGTTTGAGAGAATTAGGGAGTTCAACATCTAAGTAGGTTGAGAAACACTTAGATGGACTGTCAAAAATGATAATTTGGTGTTTCCCACAAGTCATGAGAACCCAATACTACAATTATTATTTAATGGGGATTAATAATCATAGTGATCACAACTCTAGTTCCTCTCTATCAATGATTTGAACCATTGAAATTTTAGTTTTGAGCTTTGAAGCAAGTTAAAACTTTAACAATTGTTTGATCATTGAAAGCCCCCATTTTATCTTTTCATCTCACTTGTTTGAATTTAACTTGTTGCTATAGTTTCAAATTAGTTTAATCGCCACTCACATTGTTCCTCGTTGATTCAACCCCGACTCCAAAGTTGGGTAAATGTATTGACGACGACCGCCTTGCACTAAATTGACGTGTAAGTTGAGTGTTATTAGCTGCTCTAAGTCTATCCTGAATGAACCAGACTCTATCCAAAGACTCACGAAGCAAGTCCGTACCACGAGGTCTCACATCTAAAACATCAAATCAACCTACTAGGGAACGACAACACCTACCATACAATGCCTCAAATGGAACCATATCAATACTGGAATGGTAGTTATTATTATATGCAAACTCTGCTAAAGATAAATGTTGCTCCCACTAGCCACCAAAATCCATCACGCATGCGCGAAGCATATCCTCCAAAACCTGGATAGTCCGCTCTGACTGTCCATCAGTCTGGGGATGAAATGTTGTGCTAAGATCAACTCTATTACCCAACTCATCCTGAAAAGTCTTCCAAAAGTTAGATATGAACACTGAACCTCAATCTGAAATAATGCACACCTACACACCATTCAGACGCACAATCTTATGAATGTATATACGGGCTAACCTCTGAGCACTGAATGAGACCTGAAAAGGAATAAAATGAGCTGACTTGGTCAATCGATCCACGATGAACCTAACACTGTCAGAACTATGATATATATAAGGCAACCTAGTCACGAAGTCCGTAGTGATCCATTCCCACTTCTTCTCGAGAATGGGTAACCTCTAAAGCAACCCATAAGGTCTTATATGCTCGGCCTTTACCTACTAACAACATAACCAACAAGACATAAAATCTGCTACATCTTTCCTCATACCACCCCAACAGTAATGCTACCTCAAATCACGATAGATCTTAGTCATACCTAGATAGATATAATATCTGGAATAATAGGCCTCCTCCAAGATAAATCTAATCAAACCACCCACTCTTGTCACACAAACTCGACCCGCAATCCTCAAAACTCCATCGAAATCAAGTGAGTCTTTCTTGCCTCCCCACTCAACACCTTATCTCGAATCAACCTCAATCCAACATCATCAAACTGATGAGCTCGAATATGCTCTATCACAGAAGATTTAGCCTCTATAAATGCCAAAACATGCCAGGTGTCGAAATATCAAGTCTAACCATCTGGTTAGCTAAAGACTGAACCTCTAAGGACAAAGGTCTTTCCTGGATGAAAAGATGCGCCAAGCTACCCATGCTAGTCGACTTTTGACTCAAGGCATCCACAACCATATTAGTCTTCCCCGTATGGTAGAGAATAGTCAAGTCATAATCCCTAAGCAACTCAAGCCAACGACGCTGCCTTATATTAAGATCTTGCTGGGTAAAAAAGTACTGAAGGCTACGATAATCTGAGAAGATCTCACAACGGACTCCATATAAGTAGTGGCTCCACAACTTCAAGGCAAACACAACTGCGCACAACTCCAAATCAAGTGTAGGATAATTTCTCTCGTGAGGTTTCAACTGACGAGATGCATATGCAATCAACTTGACCTCTTGCATCAACACAACACTTAACCCAACACTTGAAGCATCATAAAAGATGATAAAACCCACGCCCTTCTTAGGCAACGTTAACCTAGGAGCTGAAGTCAACAAACTCTTGAGCTTTTGAAAGCTCGCCTCACAAGCATTGGACCACTGAAAAGAATTTTTTGTCTGGGTCAACTCAGTCAATGGAGATGCAATGGATGAAAACCTCTCAACAAATGCCGATAATAACCTGCCAAGCCAATAAAATCCTAAATCTCAGTGGCCAAGTAGGTCTAGCCTAATTACGAATCGCTGCAACCTTTGATGGATCAACTATAATACCTTCCTTAGTCACCACATAACCCAAGAAAGAAATAGAATCCAACCAAAACCCACACTTAGAGAACTTAGCATACAACTTCTCATCCCTCAATCTCTAAAGCACAATCCACAAATACTTCTCATGCTCAACCTCACTTTTGGAATAAACCAAGATATCATCAATAAATACAATAACAAAGAAGTCAAGATATAGTCAAAACACCTTATTCATCAACTCCATGAATGCAGTAAGGGTATTGGTCAATCCGTAGGACATGACTAAGAACTCATAATGACCATATTTAGTCTGGAAAGCTGTCTTTGGAATATCCAAAGCTCTAATCCTCAACTGGTGATAACCAGACCTCAAATCAATCTTTAAAAATATCGTAACACCCTAAAACTGATCAAACAAATCATTAATGCGAGGAAGAGGACACTTATTCTTAACCACCACCTTATTCAACTGTCGATAATCAATACATATCCGCATAGACCCATCCATTTTCTTCACAAACAAGACAGGCATACCCAAGGTGAAATACTAGGTTAGATAAATCCCTTATCCAACAACTCTTGCAACTAATCCTTCAGTTTCTTCAACTCTACAGGGCCATTCTATAAGGAGAAATAGAAATAAGCTTGGTGCCCGTCTCAACATCAATAGCAAAATCAATATCTCAATCCGAAGGCATACCAGGCAAGTCTATAGGAAACACATCTATAAACTCATGGACAACACTGATAGAATCAAAGGAAGAAGATGATACAACACCGGTGTTACGAATATGATCCAAGTAAGATAAACATCCCCTCTCAATCAATTTACGAGCCTGAACAAAAGATATAATCATCTTAGGACCTGAATGGAGTGCACCCTTCCAAGCTATTCTTGGAACACCCGGTGAAGCTAAAGTCACAATGTTAGCAAAATAATCTAAGACAACATGATAAGTATCCAACCAATCCATGCCTAAAATAACATCAAAATCCCATGTCTAACACAAGTAAGTCTACCAAAGTCTCACGCCAGGAAAAAGTCACAACACAAGATCGGTGCACCCGATCCACCACTAAAGAATCACCTACCGGGATAGATACACTAATAGGCATGACAAAAGGCTCACTAACAGAATCAAAACCCGAAGCAAAATACACAGACACATAAGAGATGGTCAATCCAGGATCAAATAATATAGATGTAGGTCTAAAACACAAGGGGATGATCCCTATAATCACAATATAAGAAACCTTTACCTCAGGTTTGGATGGTATAACATAACACTGACTACGACCACCAGCTGTATGGGTAGCCCCACAACCACCAATTGCTTGAGTGGCCCCATGGCTACCTTCACGAGCTCTACTACCTCTGCCTCTCGTACCTCTGATAGCACCCCTACCCCTCACAGATGAAATAAGAGTAGCTTGAATCACCCAATGGGGATAGTCCCTGGACAAACGGCTAATATTGTCACACACATATCAACCTTTACGACCATTCCCAATAGGAGAAGGCATAACTGGGACAAATGACCACCCTAAACTGCTGAACTAGAAGGTCTACTACCTGAACTCTATAAAGCCATCTACACTGGCCTACCATGGTATCCGTGAGAATCTCTAAATCTCTTTCTTGAAAGGCCTGACTCCTAAACTCACCAAAATATCGTGCCTTCTTTGCGCCTCCCTGGGATGCACTTAGAATACCCTCTGTTATCTTACCATGATCCACAATACACTGAAAAAATACCTCAAACATAATCATATGAGACATAGCCAACTGAAGGGATTCATCTAATCCCTTCACAAACTTTTGAATCTTCTCAAACTCAATATAAATGCCATTATAGGAATATTTGAACAGGGCATGAAAGCGTGCATCATACTCAACAACTGTCATGGAGCCCTACTCCAAATGACCAAACTCGTCCCATATATAATCTCTCAAACTGAAAGGCATAAATCTCTTTAGGAAAGCCTCGATAAATTAATCCCAAGTCATATCTGGAGAATCGCGGGATCTACAACTGACAAATAATCTTCACCAATCTCTCGCCGTATCTCTCAACTGATAAGATATATAAGCAACTCCATAGGACTCGAGCGAGCCCAAATTATGTAACTTTTCTCAGTAAGCAATTAAAAACTCATAAGCATCCTCTCCCACTGTACCTTAAAATCGGGAGGACCCAAATGAGTAAACCTCTCGATTCTTTTTTGATCCTCAGAAGACATCACTACACTAGCTATGAGAGGAGGCATAGTAAATCTGGCATGCTGTGATCCTATCTGGGGAGGTAACATGGATGATGGTTGGACTCCTGATCTCAAAAACCCATTGTCAAATGTTGGCACTAAAGGTGGAATAGAACTCAGGGTATGAAGAGTACTTAAACCAGAAATAGGTGCAACAGGAGAATTCACAGTCTGAACTGGAGGAACACCTAACATAACCAAAAGAGAACCCTCTAAACGGGTCAATAAATACACTAATAATTCCTCTAACACTGGAGAAGACGAGCTCTAAAAAACTAGATTAAGACCCATACCTCTTACCTATTCAACACGAGGCTCAGGGGAGAGTCCCCCAGCACTCCTTCTAGATGGGGCTGCACCACAGGGCCATCCCCTTCTTGGAGTCTGTCCATGACTTGAGGCTCAGCCTCTGGGTAAAGGCTCTGTATCACTACTCTTACGGGACCTAGTCAACACCATCTATGCAGAAAGAGTAAAACATAACTCAGAACATAAGATATGAAATAATTTCGCACGGTAAGGAATTAAAATAAGGGAAATTTCCTAAAGACATCCAATAGCTTCTCAAAGATAAATACTGACGTCTATGTACCGATCTATAAGACTCTATTAGAGATCTTGTTCTTATGCTATTTAGACTAATGAAACCCAGATGCTCTGATACCAATTTATCATGACCCCAAAACAAGGTTTATAATGGTACTTGCCGTGGTGTATCTCGACAAGTAAGCCTATCACCCAAAATGATACAAAAAGGAAAAAAATCCAAAAATACCCAAGGTAAGACTTCTAGAATGAATCCAAACCATACAAGTAATCAGAACAATGCGAAAAGAACTTATCCAAAATGCTAATCATTCCCAAAACTAGGTGTCAATAGTGTAAGAACTACTAATACAATCCGACAGTCAAATACATAAGAAAAATAACCACAAAGGAATAATATTTGTCTCCGAATACTATTAAAGACATAACTTCTATAGAAAGATAGAGGTGAACTACGAATGAATGAATGTCCAACCCCTACATTGAAAGCTCCAACAATAGCCCGAGTCAAGCAAGTTGAGGCGCACTCGAGTTAGGACCTGCAACTAAAGGGCACAGTAGTCATGAGTACACTCCACTTGTACTCAGTAGGTATTATAGGCTGATCGAGAAAAGTAGTAAATAAAGCATACAAGATATACACTAAGGGCATGTTACTTGTAATCAGAAAATATCTCCCAACGGTAGCCCACATCGCTTGCACTAACAGTTCTAATATATCACATATATTGCAACATCACAATAAGATAGAACATAAGTATGCATTATATCACATATAAGTAGAACAAAAAGGAACATGCATATACAAGATCATCAAATACAAGTAAAAGAAGATAAGACAATTACATAAATGACAAGTCAATATAGAAATACAACACAATATAAACATAATAAAGTAAGTGCAATATATGATGATGGTGATGATGCATGAGGTCATCGCACAACCTCCGGGATCATCGTACAATCATCGTATACACCTACGAAGGCAAGTCTCCTAACGCCGGACCCATGAGGGGTTCGTCAATCCATATACAATCCACATATATCATATATTCTTTTTGGCACATCCCTCGGAAAGGTGTTATCAGGTGTTACCAGTGTTTCTCAGATGTTGCCACGGTGGTACCAATATTTCATGAATGAGTATGATATAAAGATGTAATGATCACAACCAATACCAGTGAGTATTTTCACAACCAAACACATGATATATTTTCATAACCAAGCACATGATATATTTTCACAACCACGTGGGCCAATATCCACACATTATCTTTTTTTCATTCATGAATTTCCACATGTCTCATATGCTAATAAGTATGAATATAATCACAATACACCAATGGTACCACATTAGGCATCTTAAACAATATAATTATTCATATGTATTCAAGATTATCAATATCACATAGGACCCCACACGGTCACACATATCACATAATATCTCAATTTCGACAATTATATCACACATAGGCCCCACACGGGCACACCACATAGATAGATATATTTCATAATTATTTTTCACCCTTAAACTGAATTTTGTATCATCATTTCCTACCAGCCCAGTCTGAAAGAGTTCAGCCATAACCTACCTCAAAACCCGAAACTGGTCCACTACACTTCGAAGCCACGACCTTACTTTTCATGAATATTCCCAAAATCAATTAAAAATATCAAATATAGGATCTACGCATCAAAATAAAATCAACGACACCCATATTGACTACTTTTGGTTCGGGGTCAAAACGGACCCCCGAAATAGATTTTCAAAAAAAAGGGCAAAATTGAAAATTTACTTCAAAAATATGTTCCCCATATTTTTAGGAATCTAAAGCTGAAAATCCAAGTCAAATCGAATAAAAAATGAGATTCTAATTACAGAAAAATCATTTTATAGCTTTATCGTGTAAAATCTTTGAAATTCGGGTTTAAATCAAGAAACAGAGTTGTTTTGAAGGTTAAATTGATGAAAAACTAGTAATTATAAGATAAAAATATTATTCAAGTGAAAAGAAGTGAAATTGAGTTTTAAAATCAAGCCCTAAGATTTTTGGGTATTTGAGAAATTAATCAAGGAATTAAAGTAGAAAATGATAAAATCTCACCTTAAATCCGTGATAGAGTCAATAAAATAGGTGTTAATCTAGCTTTTCAAGCTCCCACAAACTTCACTTTTAAGCTTCCACACTATTTTAGGGTTTAACTCCCTAGAGGCAAGATGACAAATAAGCAAAAAGGGCCCAAAACTGCTATCTGTACAAAAAGTTTTTTTTTTTAAAAGTCCAATTCGAATTTCGACAGGGTGTCCGGGATTCATTTGGAGTCCGATATATGCAAACAAACTATGTAACCACACTAAATTCGATGCTCTGGACTCAATGCTGATATAAGATTTTCCATTAAATATCATTTTCACAAAGTTTACCCCCAAACCCGAAATTATAATTTTCCAAGCCGAGGGTCGAAATGAGATTTAAAAGCTGTAAAATCACGTCAAACATCTTACCATCCTAAAATCGACATTTCAAATCTGCTGAAAAATTCAAATTTTCCATCCAAGGTCGTTTCGATAAAATATAGGTCCTACACCCATATTTTTAATTTTTCAACTTTCCAACCAATAGGTCGAAATGAACTCGGGTGCACTGGGACCCGAACCAAAAGTCTACCTAGCCTAAAATCGATATGACGAAGCTGATGACATGGTCCGTTCATACATTCATTGCATGGATCAGAAGATATCTCCATAATTCTAAAATAAGGCTCTCGAAGCCATCAAAAACCAACTACAATATCACATAAATGGTACCAAAATGCATCAAAAACCATGCCAATTACTCACACACCCCAAAAATATCGTAATGCAACTACGAGGAGGGTTAAATAGTCAAATCACACAAAATCATAAATTTAACATATTTTATCAAGTTTTTAGGTCGTTATAAAAGGGCAAGGAAAAGAAAGAAAATAATAGGAACTGTCGTACCTTTTTAACGAAGGCAATGAATTTGGAATCTAAGAAATATTCGTGGCTGCATATGGCTATATCAAAGTCGTAAAAAATAACATATAATGCACAGGACTAATATTTTATGTTAGAAAAGGAGAGATTAAATTAAAATGGAAAAAAAAGAGGAAAAAAAATTAAAAATGAACTCGCCTCACTCAAGCAACTCAACCGGCGAGCAACTATGTTTTAGAATTCTAATTCTAAACAGAGAGATTTCGGAAGTACTTTAAGTTGATTAAATATATGCACCTAGACCTTCAATACAAATAAATGATACTCTCACGTCTCAATATAATTTTAAGACAAATAAATGTCATTTCCAATTGGTGAAACATGGGTGGAATATGAAAAAACAAAAAGATTTATTTCTAATGAGAAATAAAGAATGAAATTAAATGGGATGAGGAATTATTCGACTGATTTATTTCTAATTGCAATTTTCACTTATTACTATTGATAGGCAGTGATCTTTAACCTTCTTTAATATTCACTTATTTGAGTACATATACATATATATTTTCTTTTTTTACATAACACATAAATGAGGAAAGTTTGATAACATTGATGATAAAGCTATTTAATATGACTATTTTTAATGTTGTTGATAATGTTAAGGTGAATTTTTAATCTTTTAAAATTAAAAAATGATCAAAAAAACTCACAAAAAATATAAATAGCATTGGAGACCTTTAAGACATGCCACATATGATGGACTAAGATCTCCTTTATATATATATTGATTTGCCAAAAATTTATAATAAAAAAAATATAAAGAGTAATTTAATTGGCTGTCTTATTCATTGTTATGGTATTTTTATTTTTGATATACTCCTTCGAAAATTATTTTCCTTCATAAAATAAAAAGTAATCTTCATTACGTTACCTTACTTAAATACTACCAATTTAATATAAGTTTTTGGTTATGTTAAAATTCAGTTGTCTTAAGTTTTTTTTTTCTTTTTTAAAACTATTAAGACCATCATCGTTATATAAAACATATTCATTACAAATTAAGTATAAACGTTAAAAATAAAATATAATATAAATCAGAGAAAGTAAAGAGCTAAAAAGTTCATTAAACTTTGTTACTCCTTCATCTCAATTTAAATGTCTTACTTCTTTTTTGGTATGTCTCAAAAAGAGAGGCTTTTTCTATATTAGTAAGTTTTTAAAATTTTAACATTTTATATGACAAATTTAAGATCACAAGATTTAAAAATTACATACACTATCCAGCTCATATTAGTTGTCCACATTATAAAAAATAATAGCCCAAGTTATTTGTCAATTTGCAAAACTAAAGAGAATTAATTAAACTTTTCCATTTTACCCTTACAATTGAAATTCTTTTTGAAATTCTTTTTGAAGTGTATGCAAGTTTATAGTTTTTTCAACAAAAAAATCATAAAACGACTCTTCTTATTTATGTAAGGGCATTTGAAGAATAAAGTGGACAACTAATATGAGATAGAAGGAGTGCATCTTTAATTTAAAATCAAAAAATTCAAAAACTTTAATTGAAATGGAAGGAGTATAATGTCAAAGGAATGGAGAGTAAAAAAAATAAGGAAAAGACAAATAAAGAAATGATTGTAAAAGAAAAATAAAAAAGACAAAAGAAAGAGCCACATGGAGCAACATGAATGGATAAAACAAGGAAAAATTTCACAAAAACCACAACTTAAAATATCTAAATTACTAAGAATCCCTTCACTTAGTAAAAATTATAAATATTCCTTATATATTGTATCTCTTTAAATATCTAGATACAAAACCTTTACCCTAAGAATTAGGATATATTTATTGCCCCCTAAATCATGTCAAACTTTTAAAAGAAAAATTTAAAATAAAAAAATAAAAAAGGCATTTACCTTTTTTAAAAACACAATATAATGGTAGGCAACATCTACAAAACCTCTGACACCCTCCTTTTCTCCCTTCCCCTTCTTCAATCCTTTTCGGCCACACCATAAACCCCTTTTCTTTTTTTATTTAATTTTAGACAAATTTAAATTTACACCGAGAATACAAATCTTGAAACTTTTTTTTAAAAAAATACAAATTTACTCAACATAGTGAAACTCAGTGAATTCTGTTAATCCATTCCGTCAAAGAAAAGATAATCTGACAATTCTTGTTGAAAAAGTATTGTTTCGAAAAAAGAAGTTGTTGAAGTCATAACGAGAGACATCTTACCTATCATGATCCGAACTAGGGCCTAGACATGACGGATATTTCAAGCCCACCATGGACCAAAGACCACCCTTATCGCCTAATCTTATGAGCATAATGCTAATAATAATGACAATGCGGAAGCCAGCTCAAAATGGAATAAAGAAATGAATAGATACTCTATGAAAGTTAAGAGTAAATCAATATCCAACCAACCTACATTTGTCCACAAAAGCCTTTAACAACCGCATTCAACCTAAGTCGGGACATGCCCCCAACTATAACAAAAAAGGAACCCAAAGAGATAGTTTAAAGCATAGAAAACAAAATATGAAATGACAGGCCTTCCAAAGAATAAAAGCTTACCACTTCAAGTAACTCGATAGATGTGCTAATCCACATAATGCTGCACAGAGGTAAAGAAAGTGTCTTTCGATACTATATTATGAAATAATATATCATTCTAGGACGGTTAGCTGGATAAGTGCAAACATGTAACTCAGGGAAGGGATAAAATAATGCCAAGTATAATTCAATCCAAAAATTATATGAACACATTTATATATACATATACATAAGATGTCGGTATAGGGAACAAGTTTT
This sequence comes from Capsicum baccatum var. pendulum, assembly GCA_030864225.1. Taxonomy (NCBI): domain Eukaryota; kingdom Viridiplantae; phylum Streptophyta; class Magnoliopsida; order Solanales; family Solanaceae; genus Capsicum; species Capsicum baccatum. The sequence continues at coordinate 73,791,145 of CM061561.1, read as the reverse complement.
AAGCGTGAGATTTTAAAACCATTAACTTGGACTGAGTAGCTTCAACCGTCATAATGGCACCCACGGGCTATATGGGTCTGACTACCCCCAATAGAAGGGCCCAGTGCGCGTTAGCCGCATGAATCGGAGGCATCAATGAAGGCCATAAAATCCAGGACCCTATGCCATTTCAGGATACAAATATATATAAAGTGTGACACATGCGCATGGTCATTAAAACTACCCTCATGCCAACCAATACGTTTTTTCAGTATCAGTCCCTCAAGACCTCCATATTCACGGCAAGCTACACAATCCATTTGAAGCCTAATTAAAATATTTGTAACCCATCTATTTAATCAAGGAATCATCCATCAAGGCATTACCAAATGGCATCGTCATACCAATTCAATCTTGCAAGCAAATTTTACTATGCCATCAACTTGGGGGAATCCATGACCCCCAAACTCAAATTATCCATCAACTTGGGGGAATCCACGACCCCCAAGCTTCTACTTTAAAACTAATTTATGACCACTAAGGTTTTTCAAATCCATTTATATTCCATTAACCTTTTATGCAATGCCATAGTTTAAAAAATTATTAAATTATGCATATAGTTATGTTTCAAAGCCAATTTTATAAGGTGGGTTGAGGTTATTACCAATTTCAATACCAAAATCTATTTATTTGTGGGAATAAACGACCCTTATAATTTATTAAATTAAGTCGGGGAAATCCACGACCCCCATCTCAAGAACCATGCCCATGCATCCAATGAGTTTAAAAACCATCAATTCAAAGCATGAATAATTTATAAAAACCATGAGAAAAACAATTCAACCAATAACATCCAAAAGCCGTCAAACAATTTCAAATTCAACATTTAAATTCACATAGATAACCATTAAACACATGTTTTTATATAAAAATTGAGTTTAGGGAAGAGATACATACTTTTTTGACAGAAAAAATTCAAATAAAATCTTGAATCCTTAAGTTTGAAGCTTGAATCCTATCTTGGAATTGATATGAGCACTTGAATTCATTTTCCATACCCTTGATGACGAAATTAAGGAGAAAATATTGAGAAGAAACTTGAATTTGAAGCCTTGAAAGTTGAATTTTTGAAGATAAACCCTTATGAGATGTTTTTGAGAATTTAGGAGGAGAGGGATTATGTATTTTGGGTTATGGGATGATGAAATCACGTTAGTATTCGCTATAGAATGATTTAGAGCATAAATGACTAGTTTACCCTCGAAAACCTGAAGAGAAATACGGGTTTTAGTGTATCTGAAAATAGCGGCGTTCTATGCTAAAATCGTGGATCACAGAGGGTGTGCCACGCCCTTATCATGCACCCTTAATGGTTTCTCATGAAAATGCTCATAACTTTTCATTCGGGTATCAAATTAAGGCGAAATATGTGGCATTGGAAACAGAATCAATTATCTTTAATTTAAAGGATATTAAGCTCCAAAATTTCATATATTTCAGAAGTTATAAACATTCAAAGTTGATCCTTGTAGAATCGAATACCAAAATTTGGTCTATAACAAAAGTTCTTAACTCAACTTTGCTCTAAGTATTTCCTATCAACATTTTTCACCTCAAAAACATTTTTCACACTAGGAAAATGATCATGACACTTATATTTACATAGGAATCATTGATTTTGAGTTTATTGTAATAACCTAAAAATTTGATGAATGTGTGAAATTTATGATTTTGTGTGATTTACCTATTTTACCCCTTTCCAGTGGGGTGATTGACATGGTTCCCAATGCATTTTGGTACCATTTATGTGATATTGTAATTTTTAATGGCTTTGAGAGTCTTATTTTAGACTTATGTGAATATCTTTTGATCTCTGCAACGAATGGATGAATGGAATACGCCAGTAGCTCTGGAATATCAATTTTAGGCTAGGTAGACCTTTGATTTGGGTCCCAGTGCACTCAAGCTCATTTTGACCTATTGATCGAAAAGTTAAAAGAAATAGAAATATGGGGGTGGGACTCACATTTGATCGAAAAGACATCGGATGGAAAATTTAATTTTTCCAGCAAATTCAGAATAATGATTTAGGGTGGTAATATATTTTGTGTGATTTTATGACTTTTAAATCTCATTTCGACCCTCGATTTGGAAAATTGCAATTTCGAATTTCAAGGGTCAACTTTGTGAAAATGATATTTTTTTAAAAAATTGATTTCACCAACGTGTCTGAAACATCAAATTTAGTGTGGTTTTATAGTCGTTTGGGTATATCGAACTCCGTACGAATCCCAGACATCCCGTCGAAGTTTGGGTGGGATTTAAAAGAAAAAAAACTGCTTTTTTTAAAGTTGGTGCATCTACAAAAACAACCTTGTTACCCCTCTTTAGGTCTATTTTCTCCATTTTTTCATCCCACCTCTAGAGAGTTAAACTCTTTAATAGTGTGGGGCTTAAAATTGAATCTTATGGAAACTTGGGAAGTAACATCTATTTCTTGATTCTAATACATATTTAAAGTAAGAATTCACCATTTTCTTAGTACTTCCTTGATTAATTTCTCAAAACCCCAAAAATCTTAGGGATTGATTTTAAAACCCAATTTTACTCTTTTCACTTGAATAATATTTTAATCTTATAATTACTATCTTTCATCAATTTAACTTTTAAAACAACTCTGATTCTTGATTTTGACCCGGATTTCAAAGATTTTATCCAGTAAAGCTTAAAAATGATTTTTCTTTGATTTGAACCTCATTTTGACTCAATTTGACTTGGATTTTCATCTGTAGGTTCCTAAAAATGTGAAAAATATATTTTTGAAGCAAAGTTGCAATTTTGCCCTTCTTTTTTGAAAATTTATTTCGGGGATCCAGTTTGACCCCGAACTAAAAGTAGTCAATATTGGTGTTATTGATTTTGTTTTGATAGTTAGATTCCATATTTGATATTTTTACTGAAGTTTGGGATCATTCATGGAAATTAAGGTTGCAAGTTTGAAGTGTAGTGGATCGATTTTGGCATTCGAGGTAGGTTATGACTTAACTCTTTTAGACTAGGCTGAGTAGTAAATGATGGTACAAAATATATGTTAAGGGTGAGATCTAATCATGAAAAATTTCTATCTATGTATTGTGCTAGTCTGCGGACCTATATGTGATTTAATTATCGAAATTAAGATATTATATGATGTGTGTAACTGTGTAGAGTCCTATGTTATATTGATAGCCCTGAATACATATGGATAATTGTATTGTGTTTTTGAAAAGCCTAATGTAGTACCATTGGTGTATTATGATATATCCATACTCATTAGTATATGAGACATGTGAAAATTCATGGATGAAACAAAAATAATGAGTGGATATTGGGTCACATGATTATGGAAATGTATCATTGTGGTTTGTTGTAGAAATATCTCATGTGGTTGATTGTGGAAATACTCATTGCGATTGGTTGTGAGAATTACATCCTCATATCATACTCATTCATGAAATTTTGGTACCACTATAGCAACATCTGAGAACCATTGGCAATACCTTTTATAAAACCCTCCCCGTGCTGGGGAGGAGATTTTCTAACACCTTGTAAAACTCTCCCTAATGGATGTGCTGGGGAGGAGATATGAGATATGTGGATTGTAACGGGTTGAGAACCCCCATGGGTCCTGCGTTGGGAGGCTTGCCTTCGTAAATGTATGCGGGGATTGTGCGATGATTCCGGAGGTTATGCAATGACCTCGTACATCATTATCATTATCATTATTATCATGTATATATTGCACTTATGTTACTGTGTTTATATTGTGTTGTTTTTCTATATTGACTTATCATCTCTGTAATTGTTTTATCTTCTTTTACTTGTATTTGATGATCTTGTATATGCATGTTTCCCCTTGTTTTTCTTATATATGATATAATGTATATTTGTGTTCTATCTTGGTATGATGTTGCAATATATGCGATATATTAAAACTGTTAGTGCAAGCAATATGGGCTACCATTGTGGAACATTTTCTGATTGCAGGTGATGTGCCTTTAGTGTATATTTTATATGCTTTACTTACTACTTTGCTTGATCGGCCTATGATACCTACTAAGGATAAATAGACCGTACTCATGCCTACTGCGCCTTTTTGGTGCTGGTCCTAGCTTGAGTGTGCCTTAGTTTGCTTGACTCAGGCGCTTGTTAGAGCTTCCAAGGTAGCGGTTGGACATTCATGCATCCGAAGTTCACCTCTATCTTTATATAGTAGTTATGTCCTAATTAGTATTCGGAGACAAATATTATTTCTTTATGGTTATTTTTTGATGTATTTAACTCCTGGATTATATTAGTAATTCTTACACTATTGACACCTGGTTTTGGGCATGATTGGTATTTTGGATAAGTTATTTATACATTGTTATGATTACTTGTATGGTGCAACTTTATTATAGAAGCCTTACCTTAGGATATTTCTATTTTTTTCCTTTTTTGTATCAATTTGGGTGATAAGCCTACTTGTCAAGGTATGACACAACAAGTGTCATCATGACCCTCATTTTTGGATCGTGACAAATTATTATCAAAGCAGACAGGTTTCAGTGGTTTCAATAATGTAAGAACGGGATGTCTAATAGAGTCTCACAGATCGGTACATAGACATTCGTATCTATCTTTAAGAGGCTATAAGATATCTTTAGGAAAATTTTTTCATTTTATTCCATATCATGAAAAGTTCTTTCATACCTTGTGTTTTGAGTTATTTCACTCTTTCTATGCGGATGGTGTTGCTTATATGGCCTATCAATTGAGAGATTTTGCTAGAGTTTAGAGGAGGTTGCTTGTTAGTTATAAACCCCGTGATTCTCCTAAGATGACTTGGGGTCAGTTTTACCAAGGCTTTTCTAGAGAGATTTATGCCTTTCAGTTTAAGAGATCGTATGCCGGACGAGTTAGATCATTTGGAGCAAGGTTGTATAATAGTTGATAAGTACGGGGCATGCTTTTATGCCCTATACAGATATTCCTATGATAGCATTTCCACCAATTCTAAGAAGATTTAGAAGTTTGTGAAATGTTTGAATGTCTCCCTTCAGTTGTCTATGTCTTAGATGGTTGTGCTTAGGGCTTTCTTTCAGAGTATTGTGGATCATGGTAATATGACAAAGGATATTCTTTGAGTATCACAAGGTGGAGCCAAGAAAGTGAGTTATTTTAGTGAGTTCAGAGGTCAGTGTCCCCATGTTAGAGATTTTAGAGGTTCTCATAGATATTAGTGTAGGCCAGTATAGGCGACCTTATAGAGTTCAGGTCGTGGACCTTCTACTTCAGCAGTTTAGGGTGGCCATTTGGGTCTAATTGTGCCTTCTCCTATTGAGACTAATTGTAGAGGTTGTTATATGTGTGATGAGATTGGCCATGTGGCAAAGGATTGTCCCTACTAGGTGGTTTGGGCTACTCCTATTCCAATTATAAGGGGTAGAAGTATTACCAGAGGTGCAAAGGGTAGAGGTAGTGGAGCTTATGGGGGTGGTCATGGGGCCACTCAGGCAGTTGGTCATCATGGAATCACCTAAAAAGTTGGTGGTCATGGGCAGTGCTATGCTATACTGGACAAAACCAAGACAGAGCCTTTTGATGCTGTGATTACAGGTTTCATCTCCATTTATGTCAGACTTGCATCTGTATTATTTGATCTTGAATCAACTTTCTCCTATGTGTCAGTATATTTTACTTCTGGTTTTTATTCTGTTAGTGAGCCTCTTGCCATGCCTATTTGGGTATCTACTCGATAGGTAATTCTTTAGTGGTGGATCGAGTCCACCAATCTTGTATTATGACTGTTGTAGGGTGTAAAACTTTGGTACACTTACTTGTGTTAGATATGGTCGATTTTGATGTTATTTTGGGTATGGATTATTTGGCTCCTTACCATGTGTCATAGATTTTTTTGCTAAGACTATGACTTTAGCTTTGCTGAGTGTGCCAAGGATAGCTTAGAAGGGTGCACTTCATTCGGGTCCTAAAAGGATTATATCTTATGTTCAGTCTCATAAATTGGTTGAGAGGGAATATTTATCTTACTTGGCTCATATTCATGACACCAGTGTTGTTTTACCTCCATCTTTGGATTCTGTCCGTGTTGTTTGTGGGTTTATGGATATGCTTTCTACGAACTTTCCTGGTATGCCTCCAAATTGAGATATTGATTTTTCTATTAATGTTGAGCTGGGCACCAAGTCCATTTCTATTCCTTCTTATGGAGGGCCTCAACAGAGTTGAAGAAACTGAAGGATCAGTTGCAGGAGTTGTTGGATAAGGGATTTATCCTACCTAGTATTTTACCTTGGGGTGAGACTGTCTTATTGGTGAAGAAAAAATATGGGTATATGCGGATGTGATTGATTATCGACAGTTAAAAAAGGTGATGATTAAGAATAAGTGTTATTTTCCTCACATTGATGCTTTATTTGATCAGCTTCAGGGTGCTGAGATGTTTTCAAAGATTGATTTGAGGTACGGTTATCACCAGTTAAAGATTAGAGCTTTGGATATTCTGAAGACAACTTTTCAAACTCGATATGATCATTATGAGTTCTTGATCATGTCCTTTGGATTGACTAATGCCCCTACCGCATTCATGGAGTTGATGAATCAGGTATTTTAACTGTATCTTGACTCATTTGTTATTGTATTTATAGATGATATCTTGGTTTATTCTAAGAGTGAGGTTGAGCATGGGGTTTATTTATAGATTGTGCTTCAGAGATTGAGAGATGAGAAGTTGTATTCTAAGTTCTCTAAGTGCGACTTTTGGTTGGAGTCTATTTCTTTCTTGGGTTATGTAGTGACTAAGAAAGGTATTATGGTTGATCCAACCAAGGTTGCAGCTGTTCGTGATTGGGCTAGACCTACTTCGCCCATCAAAATTTAGAGTTTTATTGGCTTAGCAGGTTATTATCAGCGTTTTGTTGAGGGATTTTCATCCATTGTTGCTCCATTGACCAAGATGACCTAGAAGAAGATTTCCTTTCAGTGGTTCGATGCTTGTGAGGCGAGCTTCCAAAAGCTTAAGGATTTGTTGACTTTAACTCCTATATTTGCTTTGCCCAAGGAAGTCGTGGGATTACTGTGTTTTGTGATACTTTGGGTGTTTAGGTGTTGTGTTGATGCAGGTGGGCAAGGTGATTGCTTATATGTCTTGTCAATTGAAGCCTTATGAGAGGAATTATCATACCAACGATTTGGAGTTGTGCGCAGTTGTGTTTGGCTTGAATTTGTGAAGGCAATACTTGTATGGAGTCTTTTGTGATATCTTCTCAGATCATTGTAACCTTCAGTTCTTCTTCACCCAGCGAGATCTTAATATGAGGCAGCGTTATTGGCTTGAGTTTCTTAAGAATTATTGCTTTACCATTCTCTATCACCCGGGCAAGGCTAATGTGGTTGCGGATATCTTGAACCGAAAGTCGACTAGCATGGGTAGCTTGGCATATATTTTGAGCCAGGAGAGATCTTTGCTCTTATAGATTCAGTCTTTAGCTAACCAGATTTTTATGCTTTATATTTTATCAACTTTGAGTGTTTTGGCATTTGTAAAGGTTAGATCTTCTTTGATGGCACTAATTCAAGCTCATTAGTTTGATGATGTTGGATTGAGGTTGATTTGAGATAATGTGTTGAGTGGGAAGGCTAAGGAAGCCTCACTTGATTCAAATAGAGTTTTGATGATTGGGCACTGAGTTTGTGTGCCGAACGTGGGTGATTGGATTAGGTTGATCTTGGAGGAGGCCCATTGTTCTAGATATTCCATCCATCCAGATGTGACTAAGATATATTGTGATTTTAGATAGCACTACGGTGGGTTGGTATAAGGCGAGATGTGGCAGATTTTGAGGTTCGTTGCCTATGATGTCAGCAGGTAAAGGCGAGCATATGAGGCCTGGTAGGTTCGTTTAGAGGTTACCTATTTCTTAGTAGAAGTAGTAACGGATCACCATGGACTTTATGACTGGTTTGACTTGTTTATCTCATGGTTCTATCATTGTTTCGATCATCATGGATCGATTCACCAAGACATGTTTCATTTGGTATTGAGAGGTTGACCCGTATGTACATTCATAAAATTATACATCTAAATGGTGTGCCGGTGTCCATTATTTCAGATCGAGTTTCTATGTTCGCATCTCACTTTTGGAAGGCTTTTCAAGATGAGTTGGGTACTTGGGTTGATCTTAGCACAGTGTTTTACCCCCAGACTGATGACCAATCAAATCGAACTATCTAGGTTTTGGAGGATATGCTTCACGCATGTGTGATAGATTTTGGTGGAAGTGGGATTAGCATTTAGCTTTAGCAGACTTTGCATATAATAATAGCTACCATTCCCGTATTGATATGGCTTCTTTTGAGGCATTGTATGGTAGGCTTTGTCACTCCCCAGTAGGTTGGTTTGGTGTTTCAGAGGTGAGACCTCGAGGTAAGAACTTGCTTCGTGAGTCTTTGGATAGAGTCCAGGTCATTCAGGATAGACTTAGAGCGGCTCAGAGTAAACAGAAGTGTTATGTTGATCGTAGACTTCGTGCCTTGAGATTTGATGTTAGTGATCGTGTTTTCCTTCGAGTTTCACCCATGAAGGGTATGATGAGGTTTGGAAAGATCAGCATGCTTAGCCCTAGGTATATCGGCCCATTTGAGATTCTTTGAACTGTTGATGATGTGGCTTATAAGTTGGCTTCGATCCCTGATCTATCAGCAGTTCATCTAGTTTTTCATGTTTCTATGCTTCGCCATTATATTCATGATGAGTCTTATGTCATTCGTTGGGAGTCTGTTCAGTTAGATAAGCAGTTGTCCTTTGTTGAGAAACCAGTCTCCATTTTGAATAAGGATGTTAGACGGCTGCGCTCTAGAGTTATCCCTGTGGTTAAGGTTCAGTGGCGATATCGACCTGTAGATGAGACTACTTGGGATGTTGAGTTTGATATGCGTAGTTCCTATCCCCAGCTATTCATTGATTCAAATATTTCTTTTCCTTAATTCGAGGACAAACTAGAATTTTAGTGGTGGATGATGTAACGACCTAAAAATTCTATGAAATATGTAAACTTTATGATTTGACTATTTTACCCCTTGTTGTAGTTGGATTATGGTATTTATGAAGCGTGGGGTGATTGACATGATTCCCGATGCATTTTGGTACCATTTATGCGATATTGTGATTTTTGATGGCTTCGAGAGCCTTATTTTGGACTTATGTGTATATCTTTTGATCTGTGCGATGGATGGCTGAACGGACTGTGCCAACAGCTCCAGAATATCGATTTTAGGCTAGGTAGACCTTTGGTTCGGGTTTTGGTGCATCCGAGCTCATTTCGACCTATTGGTCTGAAAGTTGAAAAATTAGAAATATAGGTGTAGGACCCACATTTGATCGAACAGACCTCGGATGGAAAATTCAACTTTGCCAGCAGATCTAGAACGTTGACTTTAGGATGGTAACATATTTGGTTTGATTTTATGGTTTTTAAATCTCATTTCAATCCTTAGTTTGGAAAATTAAAATTTAGGATTTTGGGGGTCAACTTTGTGAAAATGATGTTTTTTCAAAAATTCGACTTCTCCAACGCGTTTGGAACATCAAATTTTGTGTGATTTCATAGTTTGTTTGCATTTATCAGACTCCGAACGAATTTCAGAAACCCCCATGAAGTTTGGGTAGGACTTTAAGAAAAAAAATGATTTTTTTAAAGCTGGTGTATCCATAAAAACAACTTTTTATCCTTTTTTGGCCCATTTTGTCCATTTTTTCACCTTGTCTCTTGATTCTATTATATATTGAAAGTAAGAATTCACCTTTTTTAATTAATTCCTAGATTAATTTCTCAAAACCCCAAAATTTTAGGGCTTGATTTTAAACCCCAATTTCACTTCTTTTCACCTAAATAATATTTCTAATCTTATAATTATTAGTTTTTCATCAATTTAACTTTCAAAACTCTGATTCTTGATTTTAACCCAGATTTCAAAGATTTTACACGATAAAGCTCAAAAATAGTTTTTCATTTAATTTGAACCTCGTTTTTTACTCGATTTGACTTGAATTTTCATCTGTAGGTTCCTAAAAATGTGAAAAATATGTTTTTGAATCAAAGTTACAATTTTTCCCTTCTTTTTTGAAAATCCATTCCGAGGGTCTGTTTTGACCCCGAACCAAAAGTAGTGAATATAGGTGTTGTTGGTTTTGTTTTGATGCATAGATTCCATATTTGATATTTTAAATAAAGTTTGGGATCGTTCATGGAAAGTAAGGTCACGGGTTTGAGGTGTAGCCGATCAGTTTTGACATTCGAGATAAGTTATGGCTTAACTCTTTCAAACTGGATGGGTAGTAAATAATGGTAGAAAATGAATATTAAGGATAATAACTAAACATGAAAAATGTATATCTATGTGTTGTTCCCATGTAGGGGCCTATGTGATATAATTATCGAAATTGAGATATTATGTGATGTGTGTGGCTGTATGGAGTCCTATGTGATGTTGATTACCTTGAATACATGTGGATAACTATATTGTGTTGTTGAAAGGTCTAATGTGGTACCAGTGGTGTATTATGATATATTCATACTCATTAGCATGTGAAAATTAATAGATGAAACGAAAATAATGAGTGGATATTGGCTCACATGGTTGTGGAAATATAGCATGTGGTTGGTTGTGGAAATACTTATTGTGATTGGTTATGAGCATTACATCCTCATATCATACTCATTCATGAAATATTAGTACTACCGTGGAAGCATTTGAGAAACACTAGCAACATTTTTTATAAAACCCTTCCCGAGGAAAGTATCAGGGAGGAGATATTGTAACACCTTATAAAACCCTCCCTGAGGGATGTGCCAAGGATGATATATGATGTATTTGACTTCTAGATTGTACTAGTAGTTCTTACACTATTGACACCTGGTTTTGGGCATGATTGGTATTTTGGATAAGTTCTTTCCACATTGTTATGATTACTTGTATGGTTCGACTTGGTTCTAGAAGCCTTACCTTGGGATATTTTTGTCTTTTTCTCTTTTTGTATCAATTTGGGTGATAGGCTTACTTGTCAAGGTACGCTGCGAAAAGTGCCATCATGACCCTCATTTTTGGATCGTGACATTTATACATGTAAGAACAACGGTTTAAATTATAGCCCAAAAATGAGGGGTATTACATTATCAAAGGTTTAACAATTTTTATATCTAAGCATTTTAATTCGAGATACACTTTTTATTAGCTGAAGATACATAATTAAGCTTAGTGTTATATGCATGTTCCAGTTGCATATTCTTGTATCTGTACAACTGATACATTTTTTTGATATGTATCTTTTCATATACATGTATATAGTTTAGAAGTTTTTTGTATGTATCTCTTTTAAAATATGTATCCCTGCATCTGATACATTTTTTTTATTGTGTATCTCTTATACCTTTTTATTTCAAATCTCACTTTTTATATTGATACATTATGTCTTACCATGATATGTTTTTAACCATTATTTGTATCTCTTTTTTCAGGGTTTGAAATTCATTGCAAAAAGTTGAAAAAGAAAAATGACACCAAGAAAAAAAATAGAAAAGCTCAAGAAAAATGAATCTCGAAGTAGAATATAGAGAACAATATCTTAAAAAATGCATTATTAATTAAATACCTTTTTCGGGGATATTTAGATGTTAATTAGAAGATCTGCAGAGTAAATTACTCCTTAAATGAGTAAATTACCATTAATTTTCATAATTAAAGCGAATTATGTATCTCTATTAATATTATGTATCTGAAAAACTAAAAATCAAGATTTTATGAAATTTTAAAAAAAGTTGGGATAAGGTATAATTAAGGGTAAACTAGTTTATATACTATATAGAAATATGACTAGGGGATGACCTATATATCCAAAGATTTGGTAGTACTTAGTTGGATTTCAACTAATATTTATCCAAATATTTTGTCATCTTTAGTGAGATTACAAGTAATGCTTATTAATTACTTTAAAAGGTTCTTTCTTCTTCTAAATTTACCCTTTGACATGTGTTTTTAACTTATTATTTCATATTAATTTGCTTTGTCTTCTTTTTCATATTATCCTTGATTTAGTTCAATATTACTTCCCTTGCCATTATATAATAACTAAAAAAATATTTTTGAGATATTTAAAAATACCTTAATTTGATCCCCCCCCCCTCCTTGCCAACACACACATCTATCTCTTTTTCTTTTGCATTATATATATATATATATATATATATATATATATATATATATATATATATATATATATATATATATATATATATATATATATATATATATATATATATATATATATATATATATATATATATATATATATATATAGAGAGAGAGAGAGAGAGAGAGAGAGAGAGAGAGAGAGAGAGAATCCAAAGATTTGGTAGTACTTAGTTGGATTTCAACTAATATTTATTCAAATATTTTGTCATCTTTAGTTATATTACAAATAATGTAAAAGGTTCTTTCTTCTTCTAAATTTACCCTTTGACATGTGTTTTTTTACTTATTATTTAATATTAATTTGTTTTGTCTTCTTTTTCATATTATCCTTGATTAGTTCAGTATTACATCACTTGCCATTATATAATTACTAAAAAATGTATTTTTGAGATATTTAAAAATACCTTAATTTGATTTCCTCCCCCCCCCTCCAACACACACATCTACCTTTTTTTTGTTTTGCATTATGTATATATATATATATATATATATATATATATATATATATATATATATATATAACGATGTTAAGTCTCAAATCTGATAAATAAGTATATGTTACTTATATTTATTTTATTTTAAAGTTTCTGTCAATAAATAATAATCCTAAAACATATAATGGTTCACATTACTTTACTACTATATATAATGGGGAACACCCAATTTTTTTAGGCTTCACATGAATTTATTATGTCAATTTTATCCTAAATTATATTTTAAAGATCTTGGAAGATCTCACCCATTTTTGTTAATTTCAATAATTATATTGATATTTAAAATTCTATACAAAAATTATTGAGCCACAGAAAAGTGATAGTGACACCATAAAAGATCTACTTATCCAATTAGATTAAAAATTAATTAAAAAAATTATCGATTTATTTTATATAAAAAATAATAAGAGATAAGATCCAATCTTTTAAAATCTATTTTACCCCTAATTAAAGTTTAAATAATCTTGTAAGATTTAACCCATTGAAAGGAAATTTACAAAAGTATTTTGCAAAATCAGACTTTCAACTATTTAATTTAACTGTTATCTTTATTTTTAAACTAAATTTATTGACGTAATCATACAATAATTTGTAGCATCAAATATTCTTTATATTACTTAAATATTGTATTCTTAAAAATAAAATGGGTTAATCAATAAGTTTAATTGAGAAAAAGACAATGAAGGTAATTCAACATAAACCAACAATCATTTTAGATTGTTAAAACCTTAAATTTGAAAAAATTCAATAAAATAAAAAGGAGAACATTTTTAGTGTGTGCATTTGTTTGAAATTTTTTAAAAAATCTAAAATATATTCCAAAAAAAATGTTGTTGTTTAACTTACAAAAGCTTTTACTTCCTTCATTTTAACTTGTTTGTCTAATTTTGACTTCGTCCAAAGTTTAAACGCTGATGAAATTTTTTGATTTTTGTGATCTTAAATTGAAGATATATGTGGAAAGTGTCAAAATCTCCTTTAATCTTATGGTCTTAAAAATGTCATATTAAAAGAGATATTAAAAGAGTTTGAAAAAAGGAAAGAGATACTCTTTTTTAAACGAACTAAAAAAAAAATAGGACATAAGAAATTGAAACTGATATGAGATTTAACAATTTAAAAATATTAAGATATTATTGAACTATTTTCAACTAATACTATAATGTTACAAACACAAATAAAATACAAGAGTAGCAAAAAACAAAAAAATTATAAATATAGATGTTAATATTGTTTGGGTCGAACTTAGCACGAGCCAAATGACGCTGGTATATATAGAAATGTGTGTTAGGGGATGACCAAGGGCATTAATGTAATTTTTTTATTACATAGAAATGTGAGTTAAGGCATTAATGTAATTTCATAGCTAGACGGTACAATCATAGTCATCTCAAATAAAGAATTTCATTGATCATTTCTTTCTTTCTTTCTAGCTTATGTGTTCTCCATTTGTGGGCCGTTATGTGGCTAATAACAATTTTTCTTATTTTAATTGTCAATTTATTCAACTGTATTATGTACAAAGTACTATTTCAAATAAATTTAAATTTATATAAAGATATTATCTTTTGCAATCATATGTATTTTCAATTAAGAGTGAAGTTAAATAAGGCTATTTGGGGTCATTCGAATTCTCTTCCACAAAATATTAGATTGTTTACATAGAACTAAAAGTAATTTTTATTTTATATGGTAGATATTGAATTTTTTTACTGCTTCGTATGTTTACTTTTTTATATCTAAAAAATTTTAAGTGAAAATAGTGACTCCGCCACTACTTTCAATGCTCTAACTTTCTAAAATTATTAGTTTTTAGCCCACTAAATACTGTCACGCATGAAATTCTACAAGAAAACTTATAAAAATTATGTGGAATTAATTATGTAAATCATATCTTAAAAATATATAATACAGTAATTTAGTTTTTTACTTGCAATTTAGTGGACTAAAATTTATAATTGTTAACCTATTTCAAGATATTTATTTTTGTTAATTATCAAATAATATGTCAAAAAATTTATCGTTAAATCAAATAAATTTTTAACATATACACATTTATAATTTTAGTTTATTTTCTTGTATGATTTCAAATAAAGTCAAAAGAAGAAAAACATTAAGAATAGTTGTTTAATTCAATAGAATATGTTAGGTCTAAAGTAAAAATAAGCATTAGAGAATGTTATATTTTAAGGTTAAATAGGTAAATAAGTTTTAATTTATAGATTTTATAAAATAAAAAGTATACAGTTTGATCACTATTATCATTTTCTATTGTGTTTAATTAAAATAAGTAATTATTTTTCTTAAAAAATTAATTAAATTTATTTAAGTTGTAATATTGGACCCGTAAAAGGGCCCTTTATGATCGAGTCTAGTTTCTACTATATAGAAAAGGCAGTGACAAGAACGACCAGTGGCAGTTTAGAAAATCAATCTTTCTTCTAAGGTCAAAATAGTAATTGTAGTCAACAGTGATTAGAAATGACTCTAGAAGTATCCAGATTTTATTTCTCATCTCCAAAGAAGAAAATAAACAGGCATAACAGATATCAATGATCGACAAAAACATCTTCTCTTTTTATTTCTCTTGCATTCTATATATCTAATAATGTTTATTTCTGTCCGTTTCTACTCTCATGCATGTAGCGTTTCCTTGGTGTAGTAAAATTTTTGTTATTCTTATATTTTTTAAGTCTACAGAGGAGCTACAGAAGTCTTTCTGCTTCAAGTTTTACCTAATAATCAGTAAAATTTACAAGGTAATGAATACTATTTGGTATTTGAGTATGGTTTTTTTTTCATCTATTGAACTCTGAATCATCTACCGTTTTATGGATTTTTTAATAGCATAAGAATGCGGACAAGCCAAAAAGGCCGAGTGATGATCAAGCTATTGTATACATTAAAGCAGAAGATGAAATCTTTCACGAGGTACCGACTTTTTTTAAACTTTTCTGTTTTGCCTTTCTACTAAATGTCTCTGATTCTTCCTTTTATTGCTTCTTCCGTTAAACTCTTGGTTCTTCAATTTTCCTTAGCATACACAACTGGTTAGGACTCAGTTAAACTCTTAGTCCTTTAGTTTTTCTTTGCATACACAGCTGGCTAGGACTAACGAGGTAAGTGTTTTTCTTGTAGTATCAAATAAAATCGTGGTGGTTTATATTTACTCTATATATGTTGATTTTCTACAAAAGAATACACCAATAAAATGTCACTCACATACATACTAGAATCATTCAATTGGGCTATTGGTTAAGATAAATTGAAGGTTCTACTGCATCATGTGGAAGAACCAATGCTACAGTAAACAACAAAGTCTATGAGGTTATGAAGTCACTTAGTCAAACTAGGAAACTATAAGGAAATGGAGGCTAAGGTTATAAAGTCACTTAGTCAAACTAGAAAACTATAAGGAAAGGGAGGCTAAGGTTATGAAGTAATGTCACCTTAAGGGTAGATAGAAAGGTTCATTATCCACCGAGGTTCAAGGTTCTGAAGTAATGCCACCTTAAGGGTAGATGGAAAGGTTCATTATCCACCGAGGTTCAGACCGTTCTCCAATGACTCTCTAATATTCTATCAAAAGAGGGGAAAAGGAGAGGGCATCGATTTGAATCAAAGGTACAATGCTATCTTTTTGTCGTATAACCCTGATTTTTGTCATATGAGCCTGGATACTTGACGTTATATAAGCTAAATCAATAAAGTTTAGGGAGATAACTACTACTGAGTACTGATAACATGTGGAATACCAAATTATGTGTCTCCAGAGGTGCTCATTAGTTTGTTCCCTAACTTATTTTATTTCATATCTTTCGATTAACATCTTTGATTTCTATAATCTTTTGCTTCTTGCTACTGTAGTTTGTCAACATTAAAGGTTCTGAAAGTGAAGCATCTGAACCAGGCAAGAGGTTCTACATGCCTGCCTGTCATAGTTGACGGCAATTTTGTTATTTTACTATGGGATATATGTATAAGGTTCTTTAACGTATATGGTTCACTCTCATATCTATCTGTTTCACTACTCTAGCATATCTTCTTCATCATCCATCTTTCTGATTCTTAATTTCTTCATTTGGTGAAGGTAATAGTTTTTTCCAAGGTCTTATACCACCTCAAGTGGCATAATTAGTTGTGTATTAGCAAAATTCCAGTTTCATTATACAATTGCCTGAAGCTTTATAAATTTATCATAATATGGAGATCCTTTAAACTAATATTGAGGTTGGACAAACAATGGCACATTGTTGTAGAAAGGTTAGCATATTTAGCACCAGTTTTCTTGAAAGATGAGAGCTTGAGATAAAACATAGAGTAGTGCAATGTTCAAGTTATTGTTATTTGTATATGTCATACTTGATCTGTAGAAATTCTTTTTGAAATCTTGATATTGTGTTTGTTCATATTTTTAGGATATGGAGACTCATAGTCACAAAAGTAATTACGATGAGTTCCACAAAACAGTGAAGAGCCATATGCTGACCATTGTTCTAGAACCAGCTAGTTAGGTTTCTCATTTAGATTTTTTAATATACTTTGCCATTCTCTTTTTAGCATTGTGTTGCTATTTTCAGTTTTCCACGCTTCTACAATAGTGCCTTTATTGTTTATTGGAAAAATAGTTCGATGACCCTTGTACTATGTTCGTTTTGTAATGTGGATACTTCTACTTACATATTTGTCATTTGAACCCTTAAAATCACTAAAAAATAATATTTAAACACTTTTGTGGTGAGTGTAACACTCTCTCTCCATGTCAGCTTCCACATTATTTAAAATACTATATTAAATTTAACATTATTTTTAAAATGCCACATATGAATTAAATATTAAAAAAATAAAATATTAAAATTGAGAATTAAAAAAATAAAAATAAAAATGAGGTGAAAACCATATGCTCTTCTCTTCTCCATCTCTCTACCTCTCTTCTCCATTTTTTCTTCCTTTAAGTTAGATAACAAGTTCTGGTAATGAAAAACAACAACAACTGGACACAAAAAAAATCTCTTCTCCGTTTCTCCACCTCTCATCTGCAAAGGGAGGCTGTAATTCCAAAAAAAAAAAATATAACTCAAAAAATAAAATTCACCACTGTAATTAACAAGAGTAGACATGGTTGCTGCTGCACTTTACAAGAAAACCCACAAAGGAAATCTAAAAAATCCAAACTTTGCACCAAGAACAACAAACCCCAAATTTTATTTTCAACAGAGATTTGCATTACACATCAACAACACCCAAGATTTTCATAAAAACCCTATCAAAGTAGGGAAAAACAACAACTTTAAGAGTTCATCTAAAGCAAGTTGACTCATTTTTTCAGTTGCCGGATTTAGGATGTCGGAGAAATTCTATGACAATGAATTCAACGATTTTGATATTGATAATTTTTCCCTTAAATCTCGATAGTAGATGTAGAGTAAATAGTGGAGGCTGTCTGTGAGAGGGCGTTAATGGTGGTGCTGCGACTCTAATGCCATGGCTGCCTTGGAATTGTGAAAAAATTAAAATTTTTGTAGTTTTCTACACTGTTTAAGGTTATTTTTTTACTCATATCTTGTTTTTGACAATTTTGAAGTTGAATTGCGAAAAAAAATTAAAATTTTGGTGTTTTTATACACTTTGTTTAAGGTTGTTTGGTGGTGATAGAGAAGAAAAGGGGAATTTAGGCTGAGGTTGAGGTTGAGGAGAAGAGAGGGGTGGGGGAGTTATGGATGGCGGTGGGGGTGGGGGACTGGTGGATGAAGGTAGGGGTGGGGTGGGGGTGCTGGACTGGGGAGGGTTTTTTATTTTTATTTTTTAAATTATTATTTTATAATATTTTTAAATTTCTAAAGATGAAAAAAGTTGAATGCCTTTTTTTTTTTTTTTAAATTTTAATATAAATATATTGCTTCACTCACTCATACATACGTGACTACACACACTTTGTCTTAATCAGTAATTTTAGTGCCATACAGATCAGGTCAACGGTCATAGGGTTAAAATGTTGAGTTTATTGAGTTTAAGAGTCCAGATGACAAACATATAAGTAGGAGTATCCATATTACAAAACGGATATAGTACAAGCGTTCATCGAGTCATTTTGCCTTGTTTATTGGACAATTGCTCATGTAATGGCTGAAATCAAAGTTGGCCTTTTGAATTTGTCTCAAGGGATATGGTTTGGGACTGAATCGCTTATCAAGATTATGTTAGACATTTTTACTACAACTCAATGCAAGTAATTCATATTCAACTAATTGATTATATAGTAATATTCTAATTCAAGTTTTTCTTCATGAGAAGTTGGGGCGAAATCAGGATTCTTACCTTATGGCTTTTAAATCATAACTCTCTTTGATTTTTTGATTGTAAATAGTTTATTTATACATATCGCGCTGTGAAAACAACCTTGTAAGGTTGCATATAATAAACTATTGTGGTCTGGCCTTTTCTTGGACCTGCGCATAGAGGGAACTTACTACTTCTGCCTGCCTTTTAACTGAATCTTTTAACATAAATACACGATTCTAGCCTAAATGATTGGTTTTTGTCAAACCTGTAACTACAATACTAGATCTGCCTTTTAGAAGTTAACTATTTGTAAATATAAGCAACACCAGTTGTTAAACTGACTGATTTATGAATCCTGAGTGCACCGCTGGTAGTACTGGATATTGGAGCAACTGAGATAACTTTGAACTAGCTAGCAACTAGATTCAACACTTCTGGAGGATTTACTAGAACTGAGGAGGTTTTTGCAGAGTTTTGTCCTGTTTGTTGTCAATACTGTAATTGCAACACATCATCTTAACATTATTGAAGACATAACCTTAGTGAATAAGGATAAAAGTTAAGAATATAAGTTTTTGTTCTCTCGCCTTTCTGTGGATTAAGTTTGGTGATAGTTTGGTACACTAAACCTGTTTCTTCTTCCCTACCAGTAGGCGGTAGTAGTGGTATTTTTCTCAGTACTTCCTTATCTTTCAATTCATGTTACTACGTGTTATTTTTTGCGCTTCAGTTATCACTTTATTTAGTTGTTGTTATTGTTCCTTCTCTTTGAATGCTATGTAGTGCTTTTCTTTTTATTTACTATGTCCTAATTGATCTACATTTTTCTTTTATACTGGATTTAATATACATTGCCAACACTGGAATCATCTGATTTCCAACAAATCAGATTCACTTCAGATCCAAAAGAACTATGGATTTAGAATTGTTGATCATCTCTATAACTTTAATAGTTATCGATATTTTGAGAAAGGAACAGAGAGAAGACTTTATGCTAATTGCGAACCTTTTCTGCTTTTATCTAACCAGTCAAAGGTGATGCTTTTATTGTACATCATCGTGAATTTTAATCTGGGTTTTGTTCTGCCTATTAATTACCAACCCTGTGTATTTTTTGGTTTGTCCTGTTAGCGATTTTGTGAAAGATTTAATCTTAGTGTGCATTTTCACATGGTGGGCGATAACATTTAGAACTTTTACGCTTGCCTTCCTGGTGGTTATTTTTTTAGAACATGGTAATAGTATTCATTTCATTTTCTTTTAGAACAAGAAGATCATTGTTAACCATACAGTCCTCCTGAGATTTGGTCTTCTTTTACTTCTTTCTATGTTTCTTATTAGATTGGTGCCCATCAGTTATGGAGTTAGATTTTCCATCCACACTACTGCATGGACGACCAAAATATTATAACCAAATAGTCCCTAAAACAATATCTAGGAGGCTTTGACATGTAATCTTGCTTAGAAAATATCGGTAGAAAGGATAGTGATTAGAGATTTGACTTTCTGTTTGTATTGCAAAAGTGTGACATTCTAAAATGGTGGAGACTTGGCTTAATGTTTATCCTACGCTTTTGACTGGGCATATTACGTATTGAGAAAGTGTGATATTTGGGTTAGATGATTAAACCTCCAATCTCTCCTACTTGACAAACATATCAAAGCATTATTGTGTTGTTGCACATGTTCTTAGCACGGGCGTACTCATATAGTTATATTATATAGAAGGGTGAGTTAGAGGACGACCAAGGGCAATATAATCATTTCATGCTAATACTCAACAAAATTCTAGAAGCCTTATCTCTTTGCTCTCTTTCACCATTTCTAGATATTTAAAGATTTTTGTTTAGGTTTATTAACATTATAAGTAGAATAATTTTTATGAACTTATTACAAAATCTAATGCTATCTTTTATGATATTATTTAAGTCTTACATGTATTAAGCATATATGTATATTTAAGATTTACTTATCTCTTATTCTTAATTGTCTGCATAGATAAACGAGTTTTGTCATTAATTATTATTTCTAAATTATAATTTAATTACAATATAAATGGATGATCTTTTAGAATTTTATTATAAAATATACCTCTATTTTTTATTAATTATTTTTATTAGTTATATCGAAATATATCTATTTATCTATCACTCTATGATTTTTACTTGTATAAATAAATATTAAATTTTGTTATTATTAATAATTTTTTTTAAAAAAAATTGTTCAGTCATGTCATTATTAAACATCTATAATGTATGTACTTAAGTTACTATTTCTCACTTTTATTTTAAAACTAATAGTGCTTATTCTTTTCTGTAGAGATTTGTTATATAAATGTTTTTTTTTTTTTAAAAAAAAACATGATTTGAAGAAGTAAAAAAGAAAAAGATTAGGCTGTATAGTCTTGTCTCATTTTTTTTTTCCATTTTTCTAAACTAAACATCTCATTTGGTTTGGTGTAGAGGCTTGGTCAATTACTAAAGCATTGGTTGAGCATGTAGCAATACATGCTATAGATGTTACTTCTGTTTTAATTCAGACTCGAACTTTTTTGTGTAGGGTAGACAGACACGATTGTTTTATCACTAATAAAAAAATCATCCGTAGTTATTGGTAGAGGCTTATAAACTGTCAAATATACATGTTATATTTTAGTTAAAATGTGAACATTTATTTGTATCTCGTGTTGTTTATATTTTATTGAAATAAGCATTACAATAGATACATGTTTTTAAGCTTAAAGATACATATTGTGTTATCTTGTATAACTTGTTCTCTATTTATGCATTTATATGTATCTAATATTTTTTATGTTTTATTGAAAAAACCATACAAAAGATTCAGATTTTTAAGCTTAAAGATACATTTTGTGTTAACTTGTATATATGGTATTATGTTCTTACATTTTCTATATATATATATTGTTCTGTGTTATTGTAGATGTATGTATCTCACGTTATTTTAGTATTTTTTTTAGGGATTAAGTTGGCCGAGATACATATTTTTTCACGCATGATAGATTTTTCATGTTCTGTATCTCTGGTAATCTGATTGCGTATGAATATGAATCTCGTGACGTTTTAGTTTTAGTGATATAAGCATACGGAAGATTATGCAGTATATGTATCTCTCATTTTTTTTGTGCACGATGGTGCAGTGTAGTATCTCTTATTATTTTTTTGAATACATTAAAATACATTATATTTTTTGTAATAGATTATTAAGTTTTTTTTGTATGATTGCAGCTATGTCCTAAAATGTCGTTCGGAGGATTATATATGGACATTTAAGGCATCAATTAGCGGGGGACTGACCTCTTTAAGTGGATATAGTCATATTGGTTGGAGACTATGTTACTGAATCTTAAAAACTGATGGGTCGGTCTTGCCGGATCCTTTAAACATACACGCACTATTTTTAAAGAGTCCAAGCAATATAAATTGAAGGTGATTCAGCTGAAAGGAGAAGCAAAAAAGTTGTTTTTGCCTTTTACTTATACTATATTATTTTTTGTTTATAGAGAGTTTATGTTATTCATTTTTTTAGATTTTACAAATCCATCCTATTGTATATGCCCGAAGTCCTCCTTGAAATTCAAGGAAGCATTTAACTGTTCTATAGCATGAAAAAACTCACTTAGAATTATAAGATGTCAAAACACTAGATGATTTCTACATTGATTCATTCAAGATTTGGTGGATAGAGTTATCTGGTATCTGTGTTGTTGGTAAATAACAGTTATCCCATGGAATATTCATGGTGCGTGCAAATTGGATCGAACACTATTTTCGAGTACAATACTATTTTCTTTTGTAGAAAGTTTCTTTTGCTCTTCTTTTTAGTTTTTTCAAGTCCATCATATTGTATATTCCCCAATCTTCCTTTAAATTCAAAGAAGCATTGTTCCGTGCTATAACTTGAAAAGACTTACTAAGGATCATAAGTTGTTAAAATCTGTAACTTTTTTTTCTATTCTACAAACTTTACTACTAAAGAATTTTAATTTGTAATGAATCTTGAGTTTTCCTGCTTTTCACTTTGTCAACATTATTTTTGTTTTACCTATTGAGTATAGAAATTTTACAGTGTGATGCTTGACAAGTTGCATAAGTTAGTCAAAAAGCAGGAGCCTATCCTTATCAACATGTATTCAAAATCCTAAATTTGTCTTTGATCAGCTTAGGAACGAAAGTAGTTTGTTTTATGAACAAAGTGAAAATTCATATATTTAGATACTCAATAAACATACATGAAGTTCATACCCTATTATTCTAACCTACTTGGAAGGCTATTTACCCTATTATTCCATTCATTAACACTTAGAAACTCTTCTAAACACTCTAAAATTCTCTCAAAAGCTTTTGGAGCAAGGGAAGCTAGGGTTTCAACTAGAGGATTGATTTGGGACTTGTCTTGGTTATTTCTTTCCATCATCATATTGGTTTAAGGCTTGTTCTCTTTTCTTATTATTAATTCTATCTAAAGGCATGGTTTTATGAATGTTTTCATGATTTCATTGATTGTATGGTTTTGGTTTTCAAATATGAATTAGGTTTTTTTGATATTAAATGGTTGATTATGGATTTCCATGGTTTTAATTATGCTATGTGTGCATTAATAGTGCTTTTGGATAATCAGATTGCATAGGAATTGTGTAAGGGTAGTTGAAATTAGTTTTGGTCATATTATGCCCCCAATATGTTTGAAAAAATGCTTTTATAGATATGTTTATTGCATTAACTACTTTTAATGAAACTCTTGCTTGTTTTAAAACTCGGTAAAGGAATTATGCATGTTTTAAATGGCTTGAAATGGTAAATGGATAATGGTTATGCTTGTGGGGCACATGGAATCATCCAAGTGGTTTAATATGGTAAATGGAAGGACACTTAAAAGTCTCCTTAAACCTATATATGGTTGTCTATGGATAATACTTGCAAGTAAGGATTGGTATAATGATACCAATATTAATGACCTTGGTTAATAAATGGATAATGGTTTGGTTATTTAAAAATTGGTTTTAATTGGGCATTAATGGTGGGATGTGTTGCAAAATCATGGAAGGTAGAGTTCCCGGGGGGACCAAAACTGGAATCTCATATTTACCGATATAAGGTTGGTCTTGGTGATCATATACATGATGTCACACTATATTTTAGGGGATGTACTAGTCATCCCAAGGTTTTCTTCCCTAGTCGTGCGGCTACACACACTGAGGCCCTTTCAGCAGGGGGAGATGAACTCATATAGCCAGTGGGTAGTTTCGGACAGCAAAGCTACACAACCCAGGTAAAGGTTTTAAAGGCATACTAAACCCAGTCCCTTTTCTCGGCATAGTTATATATATGTGTATGTATGGTTGTGTGCATATGTATGGTTTTACTTGGTTTTATAAATGACATTATTTTATCCTTATCCTGAGATCATGCTAGCATTCACTCACTAACCCATATACTAACGGCTATATACCCATGCTATGCAGGAACCATCGATTCTACTCCTCCTACATAGTGATTAACTCGGGTATATGATAACACTCAATCTACAGCTCTCGTAAGAGTATAAAGCGGTCGTTAGCAAATATAGGGAATAGCTTGGCCAACAAGTAAGCAAAATTACTAAACTTTTGGTGCAATTCTCGTAAGAAGGGGGGAGTCTTGTCTTGCAAGTAATGTAAACAAAGTAATGCAGTAAAAGCTGAAAATAACAAAGTAAAAAGAGAGTAATTCGTGGGTTGTGAAATAATGAGAATTGAAGCGTTGGGGTTATGTCCAACTTCTGAGGTATGCGTCTCTATTGGCTATGAGTGTGTAGAATTCTGACATACAACTGCTTATAGAGAATTGTATTCGATGGTAAATCCAGGCGTCTTTCGACCTATTTGAGGATTATTTCACTTTAACTCTTTCGAGCTTACAGCGTGTCTAACGGTACGAATTCTCCAAGAGATTAGTCCAGTTACGGCACTAGCTTTTTAATAGGAAAGGGTGTCTTACTACCTTGACACTATCTCTTTTCCAGACAAATAACCTTTCTTTCGAACAAGTTAAATGTTATACTGGCGTATTCTTGCATTTGCAACCACAAATAATGTAGATTAAGATGAAGAGAATAATGATATAAGCAGTATACGTGTCGTGAACTCACAAACTCACAGCAATAGATAGTAACTCATTCGGCTTCCATAACCCCAACAGAGAGGTTTAGTTACCCATGAATGCGAAGGAGATCACGATTGACATTGTTATTATATCTCAATATTGGTTAATTGCATGTAGCTCAAGTGATAGGCGTGAGGCGTGATTCCTTAGCGTAGTAATGGTTCTCTTGTTGCGGAATTTAAGAATAGATGGATAGAAGAAGAAAAATAGAATTGATGGAAAGATTAGAAGAATTGTAGAATTGTTGTGGTGGAAAAAGAGAGGGATGGAAGAAGATTAGTTGTTGAATAGAAGATGAATAAAAATCTCTAGCATGATAGGGTATTTATAATACCCATATCCTAATCCTACTAGGTAAATAAATATCTAACCAAATCCTACTAGGCTAACGGAATACTTAACCCAAATGTACTAGGTTAATGTAACATTATCATAATCCAAATAAACTAATGAAATACATAACCCAATTATACTAGGTTAATGTATCATTGTCCAAATCCAACTAAGTTACTGCAAGTCCCCAAAGTCTTCAGAAATGCTGTTTTAGCCCGGGACAGCTTTTCCATGCAGCGTTTTTGGTCCTTAGGCGTGTAAACTTCCTTCCCTTCCTTCTTGAGCTTTCTTTGGCGTCAAGTAAGCCACAAAATTCTTAATTCTGCATCATTTATACCTGAAACTTTGCTAATCATATTCGTTAGCTCACTTATAGGAAAAAGGACTAAAAGTGCATGAAATTTATGGTTTGTTCTCAAAACATGGCACAAATATGGGCAAAATATATTGATATAGGTGCGTATATTTGCCTATCATCAACACCCCACACTTGAAGCTTTGTTCGTCCTCGAACAAAATATCATGTCCCTCTACACATCAACTTAGGGTTGTACAACAACTACACAAAACATTCTTTAAGACAAGCACAACAATTATCAACAAAGAGTAGCTTTTTCGATTATTAATAGAAACGGTTTAACATCTAGCATAGACTCGTGATGGTGGTCAACTCGCATGCAAAAGTTAAGGTACAATGAACCATATACAACTACCCAAACTCATCAACCATGTGTGTCTCACAATATAGTACCCATTATCACTCACAAGTATAGCATATTTTTCAAACATGGGTATCAAAATATCCTTGTTCTCACTCTAACAAAGAATTCATATGTAGCAACTGATGACCATAGGCTTGCCCTTAGTGTAATACTCCACTAAATGTCAGAGTGCTAAGCTTAGGATCAGGTAGGTCTTTTGATGGTTGTAATGTAGGCTAAGGGACAGGTAGGATCAACTATTTTGGCCAGAAATAGTGACTAAGTTCCTAAGCACTTTAATACATTATATTGTATCATTGACACTTTTTCTTTCAAACAACCTTTCTCTCTTTTATTCTACCACCCTTTTTCTCTTCTTTTGTTTTTCAGTTTTAAGCATAACTCACTTTTCAGCTTTCTTTTCTTTTTTCTTTTCATAACATACCTCTTATGATAGCACTTTCTTTTTCATAACACATTCAAGTACCACTACAATTCAGAGCATCATACTCACCCAACTTTCTCTTATTTCTTCACATGACTTTTTCATTTTAAAGCACCTAGGAATTTAGATCAAATTATGGTCCTGAAAAAAATGGATTAGGCTTACATACAAGGTTGTCAAAGAAATAGGCTAAAGGCTCAAAAGGGTTTAACTAGGACGATTTACATGGGTAGGTAAAACTGAAGGTAAACATGTATAGGTTGCCAAAGAAATGCTTAAATCATCTCCTAAACTTACACTCCTTATTTTTGCTTTGCATACATACCAGGCAAGTTCTAGCATCAGCCACAAACATAGAATATACGATTATTCTCACACACACAAGGCACATGGTCGACTTGATTGGAAGTAATATAGACTCTCGACCCAACAAGTGAAGGAATTGAATCACACAATATCACATAATGAGTCACAACTAGAGCCTAAACGTCTTAATAGTCATAATTGTTGCACATACTCTTGTTATAATCTCATGCTGCCTATTAGAATTATTTTATGCGAAGCTAAAAAAATTTACTCCTAAAAAAACTTACAAAAAAATCGAGATTTTACTCCTAAAAAAAACTTTGAAAAAAAAACTTTGAAAAAAAACCGAAACAAATAAAAAACAAAGTAAACAAACATAGATGCGATAGAGAAATATAGCATGCGATACCGCCACCCCACACTTAAACGAGACACTGCCCTCAGTGGAAAATAAATACGAAGAAACTGGTCAGTAGGACTCTTCCTCAATGTCGAGGGTCATACCCCCTTCATCGGAATCATTATAAGAGTCATCGTCAGAGTTCTCCTCCTTGTCAGAGTCTGGCAATCGTTGATCATCATCAGTCGGCACATCATCATCTAGAGGTTCCTCAAAGTATACGCCCACTCCACACATCTCCCGTGCATACATGTTCATTGGGTAGTCATGGTCCAGTTGTTGGAGCTCTTCAGCAGTTGGAACACGTCCACTACTCATCTATGTGAAGCGTGTCATACCATAAAGATGACAGAAGAAACTCTCATCACGAGCATGTCTCTCCGCAGTAGTAAGGTTGACACCATGAGTTGTTTTAGCATCTTTGACATTGGTGAGGTCAACCTTCTTTGGGTTATGTGCGAGTTTGTGGTCAGCTGGTTCCTCTTCGATATCCTCCTTCCGCAAGATTGCTGTCAACAGATTGCCAAAAGTGAAGTGGGACCTTTTGTGGAGTGTGGCCTTCCTCATGGTAGAGCGAATGATTGCCCCAAAATTGATAGGTACATGTGTCATCAAAGCATAGACCAAACACACTCTATCTCTTGATATCTTGGTGTATTGAGTCCCAGGAATAAGGCATGAGTTGACAATACACATCCAGATTCTTGCTTCTCTATTCAGTGGAGCATAGGGGAAGGTGTTGTGTCGGCCAGTGTCTTTATGTCTGCCCCACCTTGCCATCGATCTACTTTAACAGAGTGTGTGTCGTATTGCTCTATAAGGAGGCCTGATGTACAGTTCTTTGAATGGTGCTGTGTCGATTGAAGGTAAGCCAAGAAAAGAGTTGATCCAGTCCGCATTGAGCTGTAACACCTGGCCCCGAATTTTGACTTCATTGCCCGTTGTGTTCGGCGACCAGTTGGCATAAAATTCTCTTGTTAAATCAAGGTTGCATTCTCCCATGTCACGGAAGATGAAATCCAGCTTTAACGCCATTATTTTTGCCAACATCCGCGGCTCCTTCTTCGCTAAGGTGTCCTTGTTGATTAAGTTGACATGAACATATTTTCTTTCTTTGTTGTTCCGGTACCATTCTTTGGCTTCCTCCTCAAGAACCCATTTTATTCCAAATATTCTGCGGGGTAGTTGTGTTGAGGATGATTCTCCTTGGTCCTTTCGACCTCTTTTCTTGCCCTTTTGTGAAGTGGTAGCCTTCTCCTTGCCTTGTCTCGCTTTAGGTGCCATTGTACTTACTTGAGGCTTTTGGAGAGGGTTTTGTGAATTGGAAGGGCAAAAGAAGAAAATTTGGAGAGGATTTGGATGTATATTCGGCGCCCTTAGGTCAATTTCTAGTGTGGTTATGTTTCAAGACTAAGTCCCCTTTATATAGAAAGAGAATGGGTCGGGTTTTGACCCATTTTCAATCGGTTTTGGAGACAAAAATGCTACATATGCGGCGCATAATGCTTGGCATAGTCATGACATATGCGGCACATAGTCTATGGCATTTAGGGACATATGCGCCGCATAGTCTATGGCATTTTGAGACATATGCTCCGCATAGTCTATGGCATATGAGATCCTGAGACCTAATGCCATAGCATAGGCGGCGCATAGTCAAAAGCACACTTAGGCATGGGCGGCGCATAGTGTATAGCACACTAGATTCTGAGACCTTAGGCTATAGGATAGGTTTGGCAATGTTCGTGGCCTATTTTTACCTAGGCCTAGCCTTCCTCGATGCCTATTTTGGCATGAGAAATTCTTAATCCATAGCCTTATGAATTACCATTCCTAACTTACCAACTTTACCATGTAGCACATCCAAATTGTCAATTGAAATCAATTTCCTCGTTGAATAACTTTTTCACCTATATTTGCTCAAAACCAAATGAAAACGACTAGTACAATGGGTTGCCTCCCACCAAGCGGCTTAGTTTTGGTCGTGGCACGACTCTTATTTTTGGATTTTTCATTTATCAAAACAAAATAAGTACTAGAATGAAAGGAAAAACGATAAACGATAAAATGATAAAATGATGGGTTGCCTCCCATTTAGCGCCTTATTTATTGTCGTGGCTCGACGTAGTAATCTCGAGTACTTAGACATCGTCGAGATAAGTGATGGCCATGTTATTCATCGAGTCAAAAGGACCGATATAAGGCTTAACACGTTGGCCATTCACTTTGGAGACAACACCATTATTGTCTTCCAATTCGACTACTCCAAACGAGTAGACTTGGATAACTTTAAATGGACCAGACCACTTAGATTTTAACTTACCTGGGAAGAGCTTCATTCTGGAGTTGAAG
This sequence comes from Capsicum baccatum var. pendulum, assembly GCA_030864225.1. NCBI lineage: Eukaryota > Viridiplantae > Streptophyta > Magnoliopsida > Solanales > Solanaceae > Capsicum > Capsicum baccatum. The sequence goes on along the minus strand of CM061561.1, from coordinate 73,761,404 downwards.
AGAAGTACCATATCACCCCTCTGGAAGTTTCATCGAACAATCCGCTGATCATGATACTTTTTCATCCGCTCCTTGTACAGGTCTGATCTTTCATATGCATGGAGACGGAACTCATCTAATTCGTTCAGCTGCTCCAACCTTAGATTCTTAGCATCATCCCAATTCAAATTCAATTGCTTCAACGCCCACAATGCCTTATGTTCGAGCTCGATAGGTAAGTGACAAGCCTTCCCATAGACTAGTTGATAAGGAGACATGCCAATAGGTGTTTTGAACGCAGTCCTATACGCCCAAAGTGCATCATCAAGCTTCCTAGACCAATCCTTCCTATTTGCATTAACCGTCTTCGCAAGGATTTGCTTGATCTCGCGATTGGAAACTTCTACTTGTCCACTAGTTTGGGGATGATAAGGCGTGGCTACCTTATGTTGCTTGACACTATACTTGGCCAAAACTGATTTGAATAGCTTGTTGCAAAAGTGAGATCCTCCATCACTTATGATAGTACGTGGTACTCCAAAGCGAGAGAAGATATTCCTCTTTAAAAACGCTACAACACGCTTCCCTTCGTTGTCGGCCAATGCTACAGCTTCAACCCATTTTGACACGTAATCCACAGCAACCAAGATGTACTTCATTCTAAACGAATTCACGAATGGACCCATGAAATCTATAACCCATACGTCAAAGAGTTCTACCTCCAGAATTTTGGACATGGGCATCTCATGGTGTTTTGAAATAGCACCTTGACGCTGGCATTGGTCACACCTTCTAACATAGTCGTAGGCATCTCGAAATATCGAAGGCCAATAATAACCGCTTTGCAAAACTTTTCTTGCCGTCCGATTGCCTGCATGATGTCCTCCAACTTGGGATGTATGGCATGCTTCCAATATGGTGGGCACTTCTTCATGGGATATACATTGTCGAATGATACCATCAGCGCATCTTCGAAATAAATAAGGCTCATCCCAATAGTAGTGCTGGACGTCATGCATAAACTTCCTCCTTTGATGGTAAGATAATTTGGCAGGTATCACATTGCTCACCATGAAATTTACAAAGTCGGCATACCATGGTAGTTCCTCTATTGTTGTCGCTAATATCTCTTCATCCGGGAATGCATCATCAATCTGAATTTCAGGTTGCGCCACATGTTCATTCTCAAGTCGAGATAGGTGATCAGCCACTTGGTTCTCGCAACCTCTTCTATCTTTGACCTCAAAATAGAACTCTTGCAGCAGCAAAACCCATTGAATTAACCTTGGTTTTGCATCCTTCTTTGTCATGAGATACCTAAGAGCTGCATGGTCTGTATGAATGATCACCTTAGTACCTAATAGATAAGCACGAAACTTTTCAAACGTGTACACCACTGCTAGGAACTCCTGTTCAGTAACAGTGTAGTTCCTTTGAGCTTCATTTAGGACCTTACTCGCATAGTAGATGGGATGAAATAATTTCCCCTTTCTTTGTCCAAGTACAGCTCCAATGGCTACACCGCTCGCATCACACATGACTTCGAACGGGAGAGTCCAATATGGTGCTACCATGATAGGGGCTTCAATGAGTTTTCCTTTGAGGCATTCGAATGCCTTTAAGCAATCGTCATTGAAGTCAAACTTCACATCTTTCTCCAATAGTTTGCACAATGGACTAGCAATTTTGGAGAAGTCTTTGATGAACCTACGATAGAAACCAGCATGGCCAAGAAAACTACGAACTCCTTTCACCGAAATTGGAGGCGGTAGTTTCTCAATAACCTCAATTTTTGCTCGATCAACCTCTCTTCCTCTTTCGGAGATCTTGTGCCCAAGAACGATTCCTTCTTTTACCATGAAGTGACATTTCTCCCAATTCAGCACAAGGTTGAACTCTACACACCTTTGTAGTGCCATGCTCAAGTTTGCCAAGCACGCTTCAAAAGACTCACCAACAACTGAAAAATCATCCATGAATACCTCCAAAGTGTCTTCAACCATATTAGAGAAAATGGACATCATACAACGTTGAAAGGTGGCTGGTGCATTACATAACCCGAATGGCATATGTGTGAAAGCAAACGTACCATATGGGCATGTAAATGTTGTCTTCTCTTGGTCTTCGGGAGCAATACAAATCTGATTGTAGCCTGGATAACCATCAAGGAAACAAAACCATCCTTTCCCCACTAATCGATCTAGCATTTGGTCCATGAAGGGCATTGGGAAGTGATCTTTGAGTGTCCAAGAATTTAGCTTTCGGTAGTCCATGCATACTCTCCATCCAGTGACGGGTCTGAGTGGAATAAGATCATTCTTTGCATTCGCGACCACCGTCATGCCTCCTTTCTTGGGAACACATTGTACCGGTCTTACCCATGTACTATCAGAGATAGGATACACAACCCCTGCGTCTAACCACTTGATAATTTCTTTCTTCACCACTTCTTGCATAGGTGGGTTTAGACGTCTTTGATGCTCAATGGTGGGCGTGTAATTTTCTTGAAGCTGAATTTTATGTGTGCAAATCCCAGGTGGAATACCAATAATATCCGCAATGGTCCATCCAATGGCTCTAATATGCTTGCGTAGAGTAGCAATAAGAGCTGCAACTTGTTGCTCACCTAAATCGGCTGCTACAATGACTGGAAGAGTGTTTTCGCTTCCTAAGAATGCGTACTTCAAATGACTTGGCAGCTCCTTCAATTCTAACGTGGGTGGCTCTTCAATAGATGGCTTAGCTGGTGGTGTGGGTTGATTCTTAAGATCAAGATCCAGCTTCTTGGGAGTATAGCTATATGTCCCTAATCCCGATAGAGCACAAATAGCTTCCTCAGAATTTTCAGCATCCTCATTCTCTCCATTCATGAGCACAATTGCCAAAGGGTGATCAATAATCTGGTCTTCTTCAAGCACTTCTTTCTCGTTATCAAAGAAAACATCAGCCACAGAGAATACACTTAGATCTTTGGGTTGCTTCATTGACTTGCAAACATCAAAGCGCACTACTTCATCATTTATTCGGAATGAGAGTTCATTGGCTCTCAAGTCAATGAGCACACTTCCTGTAGCTAGGAAAGGGCGCCCCAAGATTATGGGAGCTTCTGAGTCTGCCTCACAATCCAAAACAACAAAGTCTGCCGGAAAGATGAATGAAGAAACCTTTACCAAGACATCACATAGAATACCAACAGGTCGTTTTACCGACCTATCCGCCATGACGAGCCTCATATTGGTTGGAGTAGGATCACCCAACCCCAACTTCTTGTAGATCGATAATGGCATCAAATTGATGCTTGCTCCTAAGTCACATAATGCTTTGGCAAAATTCAAAGATCCAACGGTGCAAGGAATCGTGAAAGCTCCGGGGTCGGTCTTCTTCTGAGCTATCGATCGGGTAGCAATTGCACTACAATGATGCACATCATCTTTCAGCTCATAACTTGCTGCCCTCTTCTTTGTCAAAAGATCTTTCATAAACTTCGCATACCCAGGCATTTGTTCAAGTGCCTCCACCAATGGAACATTAATGGTCAGCTGCTTCAACATAGTCATAAATTTGCTGAACTTAGTGTCATCCGCCACCTTCTTCAATCTTTGGGGAAAAGGTGGTGGTGGGTATGTAAGTGTCCTCTCCATGGCTTTCTTCTCCTCTTGCTTCCGTTTTTCCACTTTTTCAGGTTGTACGTCGTTGGGAGTGACTTCGTTGACATCTGGAGTAGTTGCTGCGGCATCTTCTCCTTGTTCATTGTCGTCCATGTCCGCAACTTCGTCAACCACTTGCTTGCCTTTTGCTGAAGTTTCTAGCACCTTACCACTTCTGGTAGTGATGGCCATGCATGACCCATCATTCCTTGGGTTTTGCACAGTATCGCTAGGTAAGGTGCCGGCCTTTCTTTGATTGAGTGCTGCTGAAAGTTGGCTCAATTGCTGCTCTATTTTCTTGATAGAAGTGGAGTGAGAATCAACTAATTGCTTCATGGAGGACAAATCATTAATAACCTCCGTAACTCCCGCGCTCGTTTCTTCCACGCCTTTCAATAACTTAGCCATCATGTCTTCCATACTTCCAGAATTAGATGTGGTGGTGTCACGTCTACCAGGGGGAACGTACAAACCACTCTTTTCATTGTTTTTCTTCCAACTACCTTGGTCTTTGTTTCTAGATTTATCATAATAGTTCCGACCTTGGTTTCCTTGGGCATTCCCACGGAAACCTCCCTGATTGTTCAAGTAGTTGGCCTCCTCTTCAGAATCAGATTCGTCTCTTCCTTTTGACGCAATAGCTTTCACGTTTTCGGTCTTCCCTGATAATAAGTGCTTTGTAAGAAGATCCATTTGTGTTTTCATGTGCGCCATGTCTTGATCACGTTCTTCTTCTCTTCTTCTTTGGTCTGCAGTCATGCCAATAGATAAAGTGGGGCTTGCTACCTCAGAATCCCTGGTATGCCAAGCTCTACCTTGTTTTGTCATACGATCTAGCATATTGCTTGCTTGACCAAAGGTGAGGTCCATGAAAGATCCTCCAGCTGCGTTGTCCACCGCTGGTTTAGTTATTGAATTCAAGGCTCTATACAAGATCTCCATGAGGTGAACATTAGTCATATGATGGTTTGGACATCTCGCTAGCTTTGTCTTGAAACTCTCCCATGTTTCATGAAGAGCTTCAGAGGGAAGCTGACGAAAGTTGCTGATTTCATCTCTCAGTTGAGCCCTTTTGGATGGCGGAAAGAATCTTTCTAGGAAAGCGTCTCTCAATTTCCTCCAATTTGTAATTGAATCAGGAGTCAGCCCATTCAACCATAGTGTTGCCTCCCCAGACAGAGACAATGGAAATAGACGTAATCGAATAGCATTCTGACCAACACCAGGATTGTCAAAGGACTTGCATGTAGAGATAAAGTTGATGAGATGCATATTCGGATCATCGCCTGCTAGTCCACCAAATAATCCCTTGAGTTGCAATAACTGAATCATGGTGCTAGTGATGTTGAACTTGGCTCCGGGCGCTAATGGTGGTGGAATTATAGCTCCAGTGGCTCCGGCACCATCAAGATCATCATCATCATCATCGAAAGCTGGCTGCATTGGTTGGCGATCATATCTATACCGAGCTTGTCGACCTCTTCTATTGGCAGGTGTTGTAGTTTCAGCAACATGCCTTGGGTTTATCAACTCGTCATCACCTAAATCTTCATCGTCAGGATTAGTTTCTCGCCCAGGATTATCAATGTTTTGCTGGTGTACTTGGGCGGCAGCAAGAGCGGCTAATCTCGCCTGCTCGTGTTGAGCAGCCATCCTGTCGATTTCTGCTTGTGCTTCCATTCTTCTAATTCGTTGTGGTTCAGGATTGATTGGTAATAACGGTTGACCCGAACTTCTAGTGTGGGGCATGCACTAAAAGAAAAACCTGCAATAAACAAAAACAAAAACTAAACGTAAAAGTACGAGAATCTTTGACGAAAGGGTCTAGTAATTATCACGAACTTGATTGACATTCGTATTCCCCGACAACAGCGCCAATTTCAGATAACGCTCAATCTACAGCTCTCGTAGGAGTGTAAAGCGGTCGTTAGCAAATATAGAACCCAACCTGGGTTGGGTGTCGATCCCACAGGGAATAGCTTGGCCAACAAGTAAGCCAAATTACTAAACTTTTGGTGCAAGTCTCGTAAAAAGGGGGGAGTCTTGTCTTGCAAGTAATGTAAACAAAGTAATGCAGTAAAAGCTGAAAATAACAAAGTAAAAAGAGAGTGAGAGTAATTCGTGGGTTGTGAAACATTGAGAATTGAAGCGTTGGGGTTATGTCCACCTTCTGAGGTATGCATCTCTATTGGCTATGAGTGTGTAGAATTCTGACATGCAACTGCTTATAGAGAATTGTATTCGATGGTAAATCCAGGCGTCTTTCGACCTATTTGAGGATTATTTCACTTTAACTCTTTCGAGCTTAAAGCGTGTCTAACGGTACGAATTCTCCAAGAGATTAGTCCAGTTACGGTACTAGCTTTTTAATAGGAAAGGGTGTCCTACTACCTTGACACTATCTCTTTTCCAGACAAATAACCTTTCTTTCGAACAAGTTAAATGTTATACTGGCGTATTCTTGCGTTTGCAACCACAAATAATGTAGATTAAGATAAAGAGAATAATGATATAAGCAGTATACGTGTCGTGAACTCACAAACTCACAGCAATAGATAGTAACTCATTCGGCTTCCATAACCCCAACAGAGAGGTTTAGTTACCCATGAATGCGAAGGAGATCACGATTGACATTGTTATTATATCTCAATATTGGTTAATTGAGTGTAACTCAAGTGATAGGCGTGAGGCGTGATTCCTTAGCGTAGTAACGGTTCTCTTGTTGCGGAATTTAAGAATAGATGGAAAGAAGAAGAAAAATAGAATTGATGGAAAGATTAGAAGAATTGTAGAATTGTTGTGGTGGAAGAAGAGAGGTATGGAAGAAGATTAATTGTTGAATAGAAGATGAATAAAAATCTCTAGCATGATAGGGTATTTATAATACCCATATCCTAATCTTACTAGGTAAATAAATATCTAACCAATCCTACTAGGCTAATGGAATACTTAACCCAAATGTACTAGGTTAATGTAACATTATCATAATCCAAATAAACTAATGAAATACATAACCCAATTGTACTAGGTTAATGTATCATTGTCCAAATCCAACTAAGTTACTGCAAGTCCCCAAAGTATTCAGAAATGCTGTTTTAGCCCGGGACAGCTTTTCCATGCAGAATTTTTGGTCCTTAGGCGTGTAAACTTCCTTCCCTTCCTTCTTGAGCTTTCTTTGGCGTCAAGTAAGCCACAAAATGCTTAATTCTGCATCATTTATACCTGAAACTTTGCTAATCATGTTCGTTAGCTCACTTATAGGAAAAAGGACTAAAAGTGCATGAAATTTATGGTTTGTTCTCAAAACATGGCACAAATATGGGCAAAATATATTGATATAGGCGCGTATATTCGCCTATCATCAGTATAACATTTGGACTGAAGGGAGAGATTCCATTCTTTCGGAAGGCTCAATTTCATGTTATGGACACTTTTAGACATTTTGATTTTATTTTGGATATTAGTTTTGGCTATATGGTTGGGGGCATGTTGATAACGCTCAATCTACAGCTCTCATGGGAGTGTAAAGCGGTCTCTTTCAAATATAGAACCCAACTGGGTTGGGTATCGATCCCACAGGGAATAGTTTGGTCAACAAGTAAGCAAAGATTACTAGACTTTTAGTGCAAGTCTTGTAAAAAGGGGGGATTTTATCGTGCAAAATAATGTAAACAAAGTAATAAAGTAAAAACGGAAAATAGCAAAGTAAAAAGAAAGAATTTTTAGTAAGATGTAAAACAATGAGAATTGAGAAGTTGGGGTTATGTCCACCTTCGGAGTTTACGTCTCTATTGGCTATGAGTTATGCGGAATTCAGACATGCATGTGCTTATAGAGAATTGTATTCGATGGTAAATCCAAGCGTCTTTCGACCTCAACAAGGACTATTTCACTTTAACTCTTTTGAGCTTAAAGCGTGTCTAACGGTACTAATTCTCCAAGAGGTTAATCCAGTTACGGCAGTAACTTTTTAATAGGGGATGGGACCCTATTACCTTGACATTATCTCTTTTCCAGACATATAACCTTTCTTTCAAACAAGTTAATGCTATACTGGTGTTATTCTATGCGTCTGCAGCCACAAGAATTTGCATTAAGATGAAGAGAATAATGATATAAGCAGCATACGTGTCACGAATTCACAAACTCATACCAATAGATAGTATCTCATAAGGCTTCCATAAACCCAACAGAGAAGTTTAGTTACCCATGAGTGTGAAGGAAATCACAATAGACATTATTATTATACCACAATAAAGATTTCGTGTAGTAATAGTGTGGTAGGCGTTTAGGCGTGAATTCCTAGCAAAGTAACTTTTTTCTTGTTGCGGAAATTAAGAATAGATGAATAGAAAGTAATTAAGAATTAATTGAAAGCAAATTGTTTTGAGTTGTAGATGAGTGAATGGATGGGTGGATGGATGAATGGGTGAATTGATGGAATGGGGGAATTGTGAGGAATGAATTAAAATCTCTAGCAAAATAGGGTATTTATAACACCCATATCCTATTTCTACTAAGCTAATGAATTACTTAACCAAATCCTACTAAGCTAATGAAATGCTTAACCCAATTGTACTAGGTTAATGTATCATTATCCTAATTCTAATAAATTACTGCTAGTCCCCAAAGTCTTCAGAATTGTTGTTTTAGCTCGGGACAGATTTTCTATGCGCCACTTTTGGTCCTTGGCGTCCAAGACTCCCTTTTCTCCTTTCGTGAAGCTTTCTTTGGCGCCAAGTTATCCATAAAATGCTGAATTCTGTATCATTTATACCTGAAACTTTGCTAATCATGTTCGTTAGCTAACTTACAGGAAAAAGGACTAAAAGTGCATGAAATATATAATTTGTCCTCAAAATATGGCTAAAATATGGGTAAAATATAGCACTATAGGCGTGTAAATTCGCCTATCATCAACACCCCACACTTAAAGCTTTGTTCGTCCTCGAACAAACTATCATGTCCATCTAAACATCAACTTAGGGTTTCACAGTAACAACACAAAATATTCGTCAAGACAAGCACAACAATTATCAACAAAGAGTAGTTTTCTAATCATTAGTAGAAACAATTCCTGATGATGGTTAATTTGTATTCAAAAGTTAAGGCACAGAGAATCATACACAACTACCCAAAACTCATCAACCATGTGTGTCTCACCATATATTACCCATAATCACTCACAGGCATAGTATATTTGTCAAAACATGGGTATAAGAGTATCCTTGCTCTCACTCTCACAAAGAATTCATATGCTGCAACTGATGACCATAGGCTTGCCCTTAGTGTAATGCTCCACTAAATGTCAGAATACTAAGCTTAGGATCAAATAGGTCTTCTACAGGTTGTAATGTAGGCTAAGGGACGGGTAGGACTATTTTGGCCAGAAATAGTGACTATGTTCCTAAGCACTTTAATACTTCACATTATGTCATTAACACTTTTCTTTCAAACAACCTTTCTACCTTTTTTCATTCTACCACCCTTTTTCTCCTCTTTTGTTTTTCAATTTTAAGCAACTTTTCAGCTTTTCTTTCCTTTTTCTTTTCATAACATACCTCTTATGATAGCACTTCTTTTTCATAACAAATTTAAGCACCAATGCATTCTAAAGCATCATACTTACCCAACTTCCTCTTATTTTTTCACATGACTTTACACTTTAAAGCACTTAGGAATTTGGATCAAATTATGGTCTTTAAAAAAATGGATTAGGCTTAGATATGAGGCTGTCAAAGAAAATAGGCTAAAGGCTCAAAAGGGGTTAACTAGTATGATGTCCATGGGTAGGTTAGAATGAAGGTAAACAATTACGGGTTGCCAAAGAAATGCCTAAATCATTTCCTAAACTTGCACTCTTTATTTTCGCTTTACATACATACCAGGCAAGTTCTAGTATCAGCCACAAGCACAGAATATACTATTATCTCACACACACAAGGCACATGGTGGACTTTATTGGGAGTAGTATAGACTCTTGCCCCAACAGTTGAAGGAATTGAACCACACAATATCACATAGCGAGTAACAATTATAGCCTAAATGTCACAATAGTCATGATTTTAGCACGTACTCTTGTTATAATCTCATGCTGCCTATTAGAATAATTTCATGCAAAGCTAAGTTAAAAAAAAATTCTAAACGAAAAAAAAAAACTAGCTAAGCAAACAAACATAAATACAAATGCGGATAAAGGAGTATAGCATGCAAATACCACCACCCCACACTTAAACGGGACACACTGCCCTCATTGGAATATAAATAAGAAGAACCTGGTTAGTCGGACTCATCATCAGAGTCTGGGGTCATACCCCCTTCATCGAAATCATCATCAGAGTCGTCATCCTCAGAATTTCCTCATAAGTACCCCACTTGTTTCCAAGAGTGCGTCGAGGTATTTACAGCACGGAGGATTCACCTTGCTCTTTTCTTCCTCTTTTCTGGCCTCTTTGTGAAGTGGTTGCTTTTCTTGTCTTTTGGTGCCATTGTACCTGAGATATCAATAGAGTCATGTTAGCTTTCATCTCGGAAGATTCAATCAACAAACATACAATAGTGGCACCACCCCACACTTAATTTGTTGACACAAACTATTTAAGTGAATGCTGTCGATTACTCAGATTTCATCGACATACATTTAGGTGATATGTTCCAACCATATGTTCAGCGCAGTCATACTTTCATGTCATCTTACTTTCTTTTTCGATTATATTGCATGTAATCTTGACTTATGTTTTCATGTCTTGGACTAATGCATCAAAAACTACTACATAGATATTGTATCAGTTTATGGCATAGAAATAATCACAACATCTTATGTTTGTAGTTAACCCTGATTTTCATCTCAATGAACAAGTCATTCAACGCATGCAAGCTTTTAAGTTACAAGATTATGCAATTATCTTGACCATATTGATTTCGTAAAAGTATGACAGTGTATCGAAATTAAATACAAGTTGGAAACAAGTCAAGATCATCCTTACATTTTGTTCACTCACTTAGTTGTATCACAACAAATCAACCACATTTAAATCACTACTACTACTTCAAGATTTAACAATTCGTTATAGGCGTAGCAGTGTAGTACTTACAGAATATAAATGAAGATCAAAGTAGCACTTACTTGATTGATGCCTTTGGATGATGTTCTTTTGAAGAAAAAGAGTAAAGAAGAATTTTTGAGAGGATTTGGAGGCTATAGGCGGCGCATAAACTAGGTTTCCAATGTATTTTTGGTTCAACACTAAGTCTCATTTTTATAGTAAAAGGTTGGGTCGGGTGTTGACCCATTTAAAATCGGATTTGGAGACAAGAAGTGACCATAGGCGGTGCCTAATGCTTTGCCTAGTTGAGCAGAATGCCATAGCATAGGCCATGCCTTTTGGAAAGCATTTGGTGAGCATAGGCACCGCCTTTTTCAAAGCATTTGGTGACCATAGGCGGCGCCTTTTGAAAAGCATTTGGTGACCATAGGCGGCGCCTTTCACTTTGCATATGAGATTCAGAGACAAAAGGCTTTAGCATAGGCGACGCCTATGCTATGGCATACTTGAGCATGGGCGGCGCCTATGCTATGGCACACTAGATTCCGAGACCTTAGGCCATAGTATAGGCCTTGCCTTGTTAGTGGCCTAGTTTTACCTAGGCCTAGCCTTGTTCGATGCCTATATTTTCATGAGCAATGCTCAATCCATAGCCTTTTGCTTCTTCATTCCTAACTTACCACCTTTAACATGCAATACGTCCAAATCAAAAACAAAATATAGCACTATAGGCGTGTAAATTCGCCTATCATCACATGTCCCAATCAAATTTTATTATTACTTTGGTTAGAGGATTTGTGATACTAATATGGGTTAGAATGGGCGGAATCGGTAATGATGTCGGTCTTGACATTGGAATAAGCCGGTGGGATGACATCATTGGATGATATTGTTGGTTGTTCCATCCTATTTTATTTTGGGATTAATTATATAATATTTTGGAACATCTATGGTTATGGCCAAGTTTATGTCCCTTGTTTTGGTATGGTTTGGTATGGTTGGATTTTTGGTGGACTCGGTTGGGTCGGTCACGGTTGTGATCCTATCCCAGAGTCTTCATGTGAGTTGTTACACTATCTTGTTACATGCTCAAAATTCAGCCAACTCAAGACAGACAATTGGAGGTTGGGTTAGGTAACGGGGGTGGTCTTCGATCTCAGTCAGACTTAGGACACCTATTACGACAAGGCCCCAGGTCGGGTCACGTCATTTCTGTGGCGAAGGGGAATGGAGAATGAGAGAGAAAACGGGAAGTAGCTGAAATAACCCTGATAATAATAATAAGGTATTGAATATAATTTTAGGGAGAAATTTTACCTTAATTCAAAAGTTTGAATTAGACAAAAAAAAACGGACTAAAACTGCAACAGAATAGAAGGCGTTGAAAGAAGAGGAAACCGTTGCTTAATTTGGTAAAGTTGTAACTATAAAAGGATTTTTTAAACATGTATCTGATGATAGGCGAAATTACGCGCCTATATCAATATATTTTGCCCATATTTTAGCCTAGTTTTGAGAACAAATTATATATTTCATGCACTTTTAGTCCTTTTTCCTATAAATGAGCTAACAAACATGATTAGTAAAGTTTCAGGTATAAATGATGCAAAATACAGCATTTTATGGCTTACTTGACGCAAAAGAAAGCTCACGAACGAAGGAGAAGGAAGTGGGACGCCTAAAGGACCAAAACTGCTGCATGGAAAATCTGTCCCGGGCTAAAACATCATTTCTTAAGACTTTGGGGACCTGGACCAAAACTGCTGCATGGAAAATCTGTCCCGGGCTAAAACAGCAATTCTGAAGACTTTGGGGACTTACAGACACAAAGCTGGATTTTGACAATGATACATTAACCTAGTACAATTGGGTTATGTATTTCATTAGTTTATTTGGATTAGGAGAATGTTACATTAACCTAGTACAAATGGGTTAAGTATTTCCTTAGTTTAGTAGGATTTGGTTATTTATTTCATTAGCATAGTAGGAGTAGAATAGGAGTATTATAAATACCCTATCATGCTAGAGATTTTAATCAAGTCCTCCCTTAGTGGAGGCAACTCCTCCCTTAATTCAAGAAATTCATTCTTCACTTAATTCAACAATTAATTTTCTTCCATCCCTCTCATCTTCCACCACAAACACTTCTAATCTACTCTTCTAATCATCTATTCCACAACAAGAGAATCGTTACTTGCTAGGGAATCACCAAAACCACACGCCTATCACCTACTTCTCACGCCATCCACCATGCAAAACGTGATATCCTCCGCATTCATGGGTAACTAAACCTCTTAGTTGGGGTTATGGAAGCCGAATGAGTTACTATCTATAGCTGTGAGTTTGTGAGTTCAAGACAAGTATATTGCTTATATCATTACGCTCTTCATCTTAATCTACATTCTTGTGGCTGCAGACGCATAGAATAATGCCAGTCTAACATTTAACTTGTTCGAGAGAAAGGTTATTTGTCTGGAAAAGAGATAATGTCAAGGTAGTAGGACACCCTTTCCTATTAAAAAGCTAGTTCCGTAACTGGACTAACCTCTTGGAGAATTCGTATCGTTAGACACGCTTTAAGCTCGAGAGAGTTAAAGTGAAATAGTCCTTGTTTAGGTCGAGAGACGCTTGGATTTACCATCGACTACAATTCTCTATAAGCAATTGCATGTCAAGACTCTACACACTCATAGCCGATAGAGACGTATACCTCAGAAGGTGGACATAACCCCAACGCTTCAATTCTCATTGTTTACAACTTACGTAACAATCTTTCTCTCTTTACTTTATTATTTTCAGCTTTTACTTTATTGTTTTCGTTACACATTACAATCCCCCCTTTTACGAGACTTGCACCAAAAGTTTAGTAATTTTGCTTACTTGTTGGCCAAGCTATTCCCTGTGGGATCGACACCCAACCCAGGTTGGGTTCTATATTTGCTAACGACCGCTTTACACTCCTACGAGAGCTGTAGATTGAGCGTTATCAAAAATTGGCGCCGTTGTCGGGGAATACGAGTGTCAATCAAGTTCGTGATAATTACTAGACCCTTTGGTCAAAGATTCTCGTACTTTTACTTTTAGTTGTTGTTTTTGTTTTATTTAGGTTTATTCAGTGCATCAATGGAGGCACAACGTGAAATTGAAAGGATGGCTGCTCAAGTGCATCAACAAAATATTTATAACCGTAGGCGAGCAACAAATCCTGACGATGAGGATCTGGGCGATGAAGAGCTATTAAACCCACAGCATACTGCTGAGATGGCGACCCCAGCAAACAGAAGAGATCGTCAAGCAAGATATAGGCCTGAACGTCGAACTGTACCAATGCTGTTCGATGATGATGAAGATGATCTTGACGAAGCTGGTTCCACAGGAGCTATTATTCTTCCTCCCTTAGCACCGGGAGCAAAGTTCAATATCACTAGCGCCATGATTCAGCTTTTGCAACTCAAGGGATTATTTGGTGGACTAGCAGGCGATGATCCGAATATGCATCTGATCAACTTTATTTCTACATGCAAGTCATTCGACAATCCTGGAGTTGGACAGAATGCAATTCGATTACATCTATTTCCATTGTCTCTGTCTGGGGAGGCAACTATGTGGTTGAATGGGCTGACTCCTGATTCTATTACTCATTGGAGGCAATTGAAAGACGTTTTCCTAGAAAGATTCTTTCCGCCATCCAAAAAAGCACAATTGAGAGATGAAATCAGCAACTTTCGTCAGCTTCCCTCTGAAGCTCTCCACGAAACATGGGAGAAGTTCAAGACGAAGCTAATGCGATGCCCAAACCATCATATGACCAATGTCCACTTGATGGAGATATTATATAGAGCGTTGAATTCGGTGACTAAGCCAGTGGTTGATAATGCGGCAGGTGGATCATTTATGGACCTCACCTTTGTGCAGGCAAGCAATATGCTAGATCGGATGACGAAGCAAAGTAGACCTTGGCATACCAGGGATTCTGAGGTAGCAAGCCACACTTTATCTATTGGCATGACTGCAGACCCAAGAAGAAGAGAAGAAGAACGTGAGCAAGACATGGCGCACATGAAAACACAATTGGATCTTCTGACAAAGCACTTATTATCAGGGAAGACCGAAAAAGTGAAAGCTATTCCGTCAAAAGGAAGAGACGAATCTGATTCGGAAGATGAGGCCAACTACTTGAACAATCAGGGGGGTTTCCGAGGGAATACCCAAGGAAACCAAGGTCGAAACTATTATGATAAATCTGGAGGCAAAGACCAAGGTAGTTGGAAGAAAAATAATGAAAAGAGTGGTTTGTACGTTCCCCCTGGTAGACGTGATACCACCACATCTAATTCTGGGAGTATGGAAGACATGATGGCTAAGTTATTGAAAGGAGTGGAAGCAACGAGCGCAGGAGTTAAGGAGGTGATTGATGATTTGTCCTCCATGAAGCAACTAGTTGATTCTCATTCCACTTCTATCAAGCAAATAGAGCAGCAATTGAGCCAACTTTCAGCAGCATTTAATCAAAGAAAGGCTGGCACTTTACCTAGCGATACTGTGCAAAACCCAAGGAATGATGGGTCATGCATGGCCATAACTACCAGAAGTGGTAAGGTGCTGGAAACTTCAGCAAAAGGCAAGCTAGCGGTTGACGAAGTGGTACGGTTTGATATATGCAAAACAATGAAGCAGCCCAGCGATATGAATGAGTCATCTATAGCTGATGTTCATTATGAGGATATGAAAGCATTATCTATAGAGAAACAACCTACTGTTGAGCCATTGTCTGCTGTGCCACTGAAAGTTGAGCATGAAGATAATGAAGGATATGAAGAACTTATGAGTGCTCTAACAGAAATAAAGTCTTATACTCCTAAGAAACCGGATTGTGAACTCAAGAATCAACTAACAGCGAATACTCCCTTTGACGAGCCACCACTGCTAGAATCGCAAGAGCTTCCCGATTATCTAAAGTATGTGTTCCTGGAAAGTAGAAATATACTTCCTGAGAGAGCAGATGATTTAAGTGAACAGCACGTAGAAGCTCTCATCTCTGCTCTGAGGAGATACAAGAGAGCTATGGGTTGGACTATTGATGATATAATTGGTGACTCTCCGGAGAAACGTATGAGCCAGCTCGAAAAAGATCGCATGACCACAGGTAAGCCTCATTGTCGTCTAAATCCTTTCAGAAAACGATCCATCACTTACCTCGACGAAGTCTGAGTACTCGAGGTAACTATGTCAAGCCACGATAATAAATAAGGCGCTAGATGGGAGGCAACCCATTGTTTTATCGTTTTATCGTTTTATCGTTTTTCGTTTTTTGTTTTCTTTCATTCTAGTACTTATTTTGTTTTTAATGAAAATCCAAAAATAAGAGTCGTGCCACGACCAAAACTAAGGCGCTTGGTGGGAGGCAACCCATCGTACTAATCGTTTTCATTTGGTTTTGAGCAAAAATAGGTGCAAGAAGTATGCGACGAGGAGATTGATCTCAATCGACGATTTGGACGCATTGTATGGTAAAATCGGTAAGTTAGGAATGGTGATGCATAAGGCTATGGATTGGGCCTTTCTCACGTCAAAATAGGCTTCGAGGAAGGCTAGGCCTTGGTAAAAATAGGCCACGAACGATGCACAACCTATTCTATAGCCTAAGGACTCGGAATCTAGTGTGCTATACACTATGCGCCGCCTATTCCTAGGTATGCTTTTGACTATGCGCCGCCTATGCTATGGCATTTGGTCTCAGTATCTCATGTGCCATAGACTATGCGGCGCATATGTCTACAAATGCCATAGACTATGCGGCGCATATGTCCCATTATGCCATAGACAATGCGCCGCATATGTCATTGATATGCCGAGTGATATGCGCCGCATATGTGGTGTTCTTGTCCCCAAATCCGATTGTAAATGGGTCATAACCCGACCCATTCTCTTCCTATATAAAGGGAACTTAGTTTTATAACACAACCACACTAGAAAATACCCTAAAGGCACCGCATTCCCTCTCCAAATCATCTCAAAATTTTCTTCTTTTGCTCTTCCAATTCACAACACCATCTCCACAAGATTCAAGCAAGTAAGTACTCTCTTATTCTTCATCTATTTCTCGTAAGTACTACGTTGCTATGTCTATCATGAATTGCTACATCTTGAAAGATTATTGGTGATGTTCATGTGTTTGGATTATTGATACAAAATCATGCGAGTGAACATGTACGTAGGAAAATATTGACTTGTTTCCGACTTGAAATTGGTTTTAATAGCATTGTTATACTATTTGCAAAATTGCTATAGTCATGAACATTGCATAATCTTGTCACTTGAAAACTTGCATGTTAGAATATCCCGGCCATCGGGATAAGATTTATAGGGCCTACCGACTTAGGAGGTTGTGATTGTTTCAAGAATAACGATTCCATGTGGTAACCCCTATGTAGTAGTGTTGCTATATCTACCATGAAAGTAGTCCAATGGCTGCAAGTAAGTGATACATTGTTGTTTTTCTTATCGGAATACAATCCTAAAACGTATGTCGACGAAATCTGAGTACTCGACCTCTTTCACTTCACTGATTTGTGTTAACAAAACTAAGTGTGGGGTGGTACCCCTACTGCTTGTGTATAGATTGTAACCATTGAGATTGTGCTACTATTAACACTAATTCTAGTCTCAGGTACAATGGCACACAAAGCAAGACAAGGCAAAGAAAAGGCTACCACTTCCCAAAAGAGCAAGAAACAAAGGCCGCAAGGACCAAGGAGAACCCTCCTCGCTGCAAACACCTCGACTCACGCTTGGAATTAAGTGGGATACTTATGTGGAACTTATGAGGATGATGACTCTTATGATGATCCCAACGCAAGGGGTATGACCCCAGACATAGAGGAGGAGTCCGAATGACCAGGTTCCTCGTATTTATTTTCCACTGAGGACAGTGTCCCGTCTAAGTGTGGGGTGGCATTGCATGCTATACTTCTCTGTTTGCACCTATGTTTGTTTGTTTACTTTGTTTATTTGAGTTTGTTTTTTTTTTGTTTATTTGAGTTCGTTTGACATTTTTTTTAGTTTTTTTTAGGAGTAAAATCTTTCTAGCTTCGCATGAAATTATTTTGATAGGCAGCATGAGATTATAACAAGAGTATGTATTACAATTGTGACTATTGAGACGTTTAGGCTCTAGTTGTGACTCATTATGTGATATTGTGTGATTCAATTCCTTCACTTATTGGGTCAAGAGTCTATATTACTTCCAATCAAGTCGACCATGTGCCTTGTGTGTGTGAGATAATAGTATATTCTATGTGTGTGGCTGATGCTAGAACTTGCCTGGTATGTATGCAAAGCGAAAATAAGGAGTGTAAGTTAGGATATGATTTAGGCATTTCTTTGGCAACCTATATTTGTTTACCTTCAGTTTTACCTACCCATGGACATCATCCTAGTTAAACCCTTTTGAGCCTTTAGCCTATTTCTTTGACAACCTTGTATGTAAGCCTAATCCATTTTTTTCAAGACCGTAATTTGATCCAAATTCCTAAGTGCTTTAAAGTGAAAAAGTCATGTGACAACATAAGAGGAAATTGGTTGAGTATGATGCTTTAAATTGTAATGGTGCTTGAATGTGTTATGAAAAAGAAAGTGCTATCATAAGAGGTATGTTGTGAAAAGAAAAAGGAAAAGAAAGCTGAAAAGTGAGTTGTGCTTAAAATTGAAAAACAAAAGATGAGAACAAGGGTGGAAGAATAAAATAAAGAAAGGCTGAAAGAAAAAAGTGTCAATGATACAATGTGATGTATTAAAGTGCTTAGGAACTTAGTCACTATTTCTGGCCAAAATAGCTGATCCTACCCGTCCCTTAGCCTACATTACAACCATCAAAAGACCTACTTGATCCTAAGCTTAGCATTCTGACATTTAGTAGAGTACTACATTAAGGGCAAGCCTATGGTCATCAGTTGCTACATATGAATTCTTTGCGAGAGTGAGAGCAAGGATATTGTTGATACCCATGTTTGAAAAATATGCTATACTTGTGAGTGATTATGGGTAATATATTGTGAGACACACATGGTTGATGAGTTTTGGGTAGTTATATATGATTCCTTGTACCTTAACGTTTGCATGCGAGTTGATCACCATCACTAGTCTACGCTAGAGGTTAAACTGTTTCTACTTATAATCGGAAAGCTACTGTTTGTTGATAATTGTTGTGCTTATCTTGAAGAATGTTTTGTGTTGTTGCTGTAAAAACCCTAAGTTGATGTTTAGAAGGACATGATATTTTGTTCGAGGACGAACAAAGCTTCAAGTGTGGGGTGTTGATGATAGGCGAAATTACGCGCCTATATCAATATATTTTGCCCATATTTTAGCCTAGTTTTGAGAACAAATTATATATTTCATGCACTTTTAGTCCCTTTTCCTATAAATGAGCTAACAAACATGATTAGTAAAGTTTCAGGTATAAATGATGGAAAATACAACATTTTATGGCTTACTTGACGCAAAAGAAAGCTCACGAACGAAGGAGAAGGAAGTGGGACGCCTAAAGGACCAAAACTGCTGCATGGAAAATCTGTCCCGGGCTAAAACAGCATTTCTGAAGACTTTGGGGACCTGGACCAAAACTGCTGCATGGAAAATCTGTCCCGGGCTAAAACAACAATTCTGAAGACTTTGGGGACTTACAGACACAAAGCTGGATTTTGACAATGATACATTAACCTAGTACAATTGGGTTATGTATTTCATTAGTTTATTTGGATTAGGAGAATGTTACATTAACCTAGTACAAATGGGTTAAGTATTTCCTTAGTTTAGTAGGATTTGGTTATTTATTTCATTAGCATAGTAGGAGTAGGATAGGAGTATTATAAATACCCTATCATGCTAGAGATTTTAATCAAGTCCTCCCTTAGTGGAGGCAACTCCTCCCTTAATTCAAGAAATTCATTCTTCACTTAATTCAACAATTAATTTTCTTCCATCCCTCTAATCTTCCACCACAAACACTTCTAATCTACTCTTCTATTCATCTATTCCACAACAAGAGAATCGTTACTTGCTAGGGAATCACCAAAACCACACGCCTATCACCTACTTCTCACGCCATCCACCATGCAAAACGTGATATCCTCCGCATTCATGGGTAACTAAACCTCTTAGTTGGGGTTATGGAAGCCGAATGAGTTACTATCTATAGCTGTGAGTTTGTGAGTTCAAGACAAGTATATTGCTTATATCATTACGCTCTTCATCTTAATCTACATTCTTGTGGCTGCAGACGCATAGAATAACGCCAGTCTAACATTTAACTTGTTCGAGAGAAAGGTTATTTGTCTGGAAAAGAGATAATGTCAAGGTAGTAGGACACCCTTTCCTATTAAAAAGCTAGTACCGTAACTGGACTAACCTCTTGGAGAATTCTTATCGTTAGACACGCTTTAAGCTCGAGAGAGTTAAAGTGAAATAGTCCTTGTTTAGGTCGAGAGACGCTTGGATTTACCATCGACTACAATTCTCTATAAGCAATTGCATGTCAAGACTCTACACACTCATAGCCGATAGAGACGTATACCTCAGAAGGTGGACATAACCCCAACGCTTCAATTCTCATTGTTTACAACTTACGTAACAATCTTTCTCTCTTTACTTTATTATTTTCAGCTTTTACTTTATTGTTTTCGTTACACATAACAATCCCCCCTTTTACGAGACTTGCACCAAAAGTTTAGTAATTTTACTTACTTGTTGGCCAAGCTATTCCCTGTGGGATCGACACCCAACCCAGGTTTGTTTCTATATTTGCTAACGACCGCTTTACACTCCTACGAGAGCTGTAGATTGAGCGTTATCAGTATCTCAACTTTTAAATACACAAGGTAAAAGTAGTAAATATTGGTATATATGTAATATTTTTAAAGTGGAGGGATTTTTAGTAGTTTAGAAACTTAAGTTGTTCTTTTAGGCAATTTTTCCTTAAAATTATCTAGTAAGAATTTATGTAAGACATTTTGTGAAGACTACCAAAATTTGGTATCCTCTCTTATATATAGGTACTACATTAAATATCCTGTGCAATGCACGGGCCCAATGATTATTTTCTCTTGTTTTTGTTATATCATTTCATCATTTATGGCTAATTACACACCTTATAGATCTTTTAGCACTAAAAACTAAAACATGCATCTTTTCGTATGATGATAAACATAGCCACGATTTTCTGTAGTATTTTTCTAGTTCATTATGTTGAAAAAGAAAAAAAACATATTTTTGTATGATGATAAACAAATCACGATTTTTATATTATTGTTCTAGTTCATTATATTTTTTAGATCTTAAAAATATCTTATTATTTTTCTAGTTCATTATGATTTTAGATCGTAGTAATATCTCAGGATTTTCAATTACTTTTTAATACATCTCAAAGATTGATACTTTACTATTAGATTTACTCTATATTATTGTTCAGCAAACTTATCGTATTATTTATATAGGTTCTAAATATTTATTTTATTTTAAAAAAAGGTTATACACCATCAAACTTAAATGTTTTTTAAATTGATCCTACAAGAAACTGTGATGCAAATTCGTATTAAACTTAAAGGGAAAATGATGATAGGCGAATTTACACGCCTATATCACTATATTTTGCCCATATTTGTGCCATGTTTTGAGAACAAATTATATATTTCATGCACTTTTAGTCCTTTTTCCTGTAAGTGAGCTAACGAACATGATTAGCAAAGTTTCAGGTATAAATTGTGCAAAATTCAGCATTTTATGGCTTACTTGACGCCAAAGAAAGCTCACGAAGGAAGGAAAGGGAGCTTGGACGCCTAAAGGATCAAAAGTGATACATGGAAAACCTGTCCCGGGCTAAAACAACATTTCTGAAGACTTTGGGGACTAGCAGTAACTTAGTTGGATTTGGATAATGATACATTAACCTAGTATAATTGGGTTAAGTATTTCATTAGTTTATTTGGATTAGGAGAATGTTACATTAACCTAGTACAATTGGGTTAAGTATTTCATTAGCCTTGTTGGATTAGGATATGGGTATTATAAATACCCTATCATGCTAGAGATTTATAACAATCTTCATACATTCCTCTCTTATTCAATATTCTATTCTACAAACAATTCTACAACTCTTCTAATCTTTCCATTAATTCTATTTTTCTTCTTCTATTCATCTATTCTTAATTTCCGCAACAAGAGAATTGTTACTTTGCCTAGGAATTCACGCCTAAACGCCTACCACTTGAGCTACACGAAATTAATCAATATTGTGGTATAATAACAATGTCGCTTGTGATTTCCTTCGCACTCATGGGTAACTAAACTTCTCTATTGGGGTTATGGAAGCCGAATGAGATACTATCTATTGCTATGAGTTTGTGAGTTTGTGATACGTATGCTGCTTATATCATTATTCTCTTCATCTTAATTGACATTCTTTGTGGTTGCAAACGCAAGAATACGCCAGTATAACATTTAACTTGTTCGAAAGAAAGGTTATTTGTCTGGAAAAGAGATAATGTCAAGGTAGTAGGGTCCCATCCCCTATTAAAAAGTTAGTGCCATAACTGGATTAACCTCTTGGAGAATTCGTACCGTTAGACACACTTTAAGCTCGAAAGAGTTAAAGTGAAATAATCCTCGAATAGGTCGAAAGACGCCTGGATTTACCATCGAATACAATTCTCTATAAGCACATACATGTCTGAATTCTACACACTCATAGCCAATAGAGACGTATAACTCAGAAGGTGGACATAACCCCAACGCCTCAATTCTCATTGTTTACAACTTACTAAATATTCTTTCTTTTTATTTTGCTATTTCCAGCTTTTACTTTAATACTTTGTTTACATTACTTGCACGAAAGACTCCCCCCTTTTTTACGAGACTTGCACTAAAAGTCTAGTAATAGTTGCTTACTTGTTGGCCAAGCTATTCCCTGTGGGATCGACACCCAACCCAGGTTGGGTTCTATATTTGCTAACGACCGTTTTCCACTCCTACGAGAGCTGTAGATTGAGCGTTATCAAAAATTGGCGCCGTTGCCAGGGAATACGAGTGTCAATCAAGTTCGTGATAATTACTAGGCGCTTTGGTCAAAGATTCTTGTACTTTTACTTTCAGTTTTTGTTTTGGTTTACTGCAGTTTTTTATTCAGTGCATGCCCCATACTAGAAGTTCTGGTCAACCGTTATTACCTATCAATCCTAAACCACAACGCATTGGTAGAATGGAAGCACAATCTGAAATCAAAAGGATGGCTGCTCAACAGGAACAAGAGAGATTAACTGCTCTTGCCGCCGCTCAAGTGCAACAACAAAACATTGATAACCCTGGGCGAGCAACAAATCCCGACGATGAGGATTTAGGTGATGACGAGTTACTAAACCCTAGGCGTGATGCTGAAATCATTACACCTGCCAACCGAAGAGGTCGACAAGCTCGGTTTAGGTATGATCGCCAACCTATGCAGCCAGCTTTCGACGATGATGATGATGATCTTGATGGAGCCGGAGCCACTAGAGCCATAATTCCTCCACCATTAGCGCCCGGAGCCAAATTCAACATCACAAGCACCATGATTCAATTATTGCAACTCAAGGGATTATTTGGTGGACTAGCAGGCGATGATCCGAATATGCATCTCATCAACTTTATTTCTACATGCAAGTCGTTTGACAATCCTGGTGTTGGTCAGAATGCAATTCGATTACGTCTATTTCCATTGTCTCTGTCTGGGGAGGCAACACTATGGTTGAATGGGCTGACTCCTGATTCAATTTCAAATTGGAGGTATTTGAGAGACGCTTTCCTAGAAAGATTCTTTTCGCCATCCAAAAGAGCATAATTGAGAGATGAAATCAGCAACTTTCGTCAGCTTCCCACTGAAGCTCTTCACGAAACATGCGAGAGGTTCAAGACAAAGCTAGCGAGATGCCCAAACCATCACATGACTAATGTTCACCTAATGGAGATATTATATAGAGCCTTGAATTCAATAACTAAACCAGTGGTGGATAATGCAGCTGGAGGATCTTTTATGAACCTCACCTTTGGTCAAGCAAACAATATGCTAGATCGTATGACGAAACAAAGTAGAGCTTGGCATACCAGGGATTCTGAGGTAGCAAGCCCCACTTTATCTATTGGCATGATTGCAGACCAAAGAAGAAGAGAAGAAGAACGTGATCAAGATATGGCGCACATGAAAACACAAATGGATCTTCTTACAAAGCATTTATTATCAGGAAAGACCGAAAAAGTGAAAGCTATTGCGTCAAATGGAAGAGACGAATCTGATTCTGAAGAGGAGGCCAACTACTTGAACAATCAGGGGGGTTTCCGTGGGAATACCCAAGGAAACCAAGGTCGGAAATATTATGATAAATCTGGAAACAAGGACCAAGGTAGTTGGAAGAACAAGAATGAAAAGAGTGGTTTGTACGTTCCCCCTGGTAGACGTTACACCACCACATCTAATTCTGGAAGTATGGAAGACATGATGGCTAAATTTTTGAAAGGAGTGAAAGCAACGAGCGCGGGAGTAACGGAGGTAATTAATGATTTGTCCTCCATGAAACTATTAGTTTATTCTCATTCCACTTCAATCAAGCAAATAGAGCAGCAATTGAGCCAACTTTCAGCAGCACTCAATCAAAGAAAGACCGGCACTTTACCTAGCGATACTGTGGAAAACCCAAGGAATGATGGGTCATGCATCGCTATCACTACCAGAAGTGGTAAGGTGCTGGAAACTTCAGAAAAAGGCAAGCAAGTGGTTGACGAATTTGCGGACATGGATGACAAAAAAGAGAAGATGCCACAGCAACTACTCCTAACGTCAAGGACGTCACACCCAGTGACGTGCAGCCTGAAAAAGTGGAAAAACGGAAGCAAGAGGAGAAGAAATCCGTGGAGAGAACACTTCCATACCCACCACCACCTTTTCCCCAAAGGTTGAAGAAGGTGGCGGATGACACAAAGTTCAGCAAATTTATGACTGTGCTAAAACAGCTGACCATTAATGTTCCATTGGTCGAGGCACTTGAACAAATGCCTGGGTATGCGAAGTTTATGAAGGATCTTTTGACAAAGAAGCGGGCAGTAAGTTATGAGTTGAAAGAAGATGTTCATCATTGCAGCGCAATCACTACCTGATCGATAGTTCAGAAGAAGGCCGACCCCGGAGCTTTCACTATTCCTTGCACCGTTGGATCTTTGAATTTTGCCAAAGCATTATGTGACTTGGGAGCTAGCATCAATTTGATGCCATTATCGATCTACAAGAAGTTGGGGTTAGGTGATCCTACTCCAACCAAGATGAGGCTCGTCATGGCGGATAGGTCGGTAAAACGACCCGTTGGTATTTTATGTGATGTATTGGTAAAGGTTTCTTTATTCATCTTTCCGGCAGACTTTGTTATTTTGGATTGTGAGGAAGACTCAGAAGTTCCCATAATCTTGGGGCGCCCTTTCCTTGCTATAGGAAGTGTTCTCATTGATTTGAGAGCTAATAAACTTTCATTCCGGATAAATGACGAAGTGGTTCGCTTTGATGTGTGCAAATCAATGAAGCAACCCAAAGATCTAAGTGTATTTTCGGTGGCTGATGTTTTTTTTGATAATTAGAAAGAATTATTTAAAGAAGGGCAAATCATTGATGACCCTTTGGAGGTTTTGCTCATGAATGGAGAGAATGAGGATGCTGAAAATTGTGAAGAAGCTATTTGTGCTCTATCGGGATTAGGGACATATCGCTATGCTCCCAAGAAGCTGGACCTTGATATCAAGAATCGACCCACACCACCAGCTGGGCCATCTGTTGAAAAGCCACCCACGTTAGAATTGAAGGAGCTGCCAAGTCATTTAAAGTACGCATTCTTAGGAAGCGGAAACACACTTCCAGTTATTGTGGTAGCCGATTTGGGTGAGCAACAAGTTGAAGCTCTTATTGATATTCTACGCAAGTATATATGAGCCATTAGATGGACCATTGCGGATATTATTGGTATTCCACCAGGGATTTGTACACATAAGATTCAGCTTCAAGAAAATTGCACACCCACCATTGAGCATCAAAGACGTCTAAACCCACCTATGCAAGAATTGGTGAAGAAAGAAATTATCAAGTGGTTAGACGCAGGAGTTGTATATCCAATCTCTGATAGTACATGGGTAAGCCCGGTACAATGTGTTCCCAAGAAAAGAGGCATGACGGTGGTCGCGAATGCTAAGAATGAGCTTATTCCACTCAGACCCATCATTGGATGGAGAGTATGCATAGACTACCGAAAGCTGAATTCTTGGACACTCAAAGATCACTTCCTAATGCCATTCATGGACCAAATGCTAGATCGATTAGCGGGGAAAGGATGGTTTTGTTTCTTGGACGGTTATTCAGGATACAATCAGATTTGTATTACCCCCGAAGACCAAGAGATTACGATGTTTACATGCCCATACGGTATGTTTGCTTTCAAACGTATGCCATTCGGGTTATGTAATGCACCAACCACCTTTCAACGCTGTATGATGTCTATTTTTTCTGGTATGGTTGAAGACACTTTGGAGGTATTTATAGATGACTTTTTAGTTGTTGGCGAGTCTTTTGAAGAATGCTTGGCAAACTTAAGCATGACATTGCAAAGATGTGTAGAGTTCAACCTTGTGCTGAATTGGGAGAAGTGCCACTTCATGGTAAAAGAAGGAATCGTTCTTGGGAACAAAATCTCTGAAAGAGGGATTGAGGTTTATCGAGCAAAAATTGAAGTTATTGAGAAGCGACCACCTCCAATTTCGGTGAAGGGAGTTCATAGTTTTCTCGGCCATGCAGGTTTCTATCGTCGGTTCATCAAAGACTTCTTCAAAATTGCTAGTCCATTGTGCAAACTCTTGGAGAAAGATGCAAAGTTTGACTTCAATGACGATTGCTTAAAGGCATTCGAATGCCACAAATAAAAACGCATTGAAGCCCCTATCATGGTAGCACCAGATTGGTCTCTCCCGTTCGAAGTCATGTGTGATGCTAGTGGTGTAGACGTTGGAGCTGTTCTTGGTTAGAGAAAGGAGAAATTATTTCATCCTATCTACTATGCAAGTAAGGTCCTAAATGAAGCCCAAAGGAACTACACTGTGACAGAACAAGAGCTCCTAGTGGTTATGTATGCGTTTGAGAAGTTTCGTGCCTATCTATTGGGTACTAAGGTTATCATTCATACAGACCATGCATCTCTTAGGTATCTAGTGACAAAGAAGGATGCAAAACCAAGGTTGATTCGATGGGTATTGCTACTACAAGAGTTTGATTTCAAAGTCAAAGATAAAAGAGGTTGCGAGAACTAAGTGGCTGATCACCTATCTAGACTCTAGAATGAGCATGTGGCACAACCTGAAATTCAGATTGATGATGCATTCCCTGACGAGGAGATATTAGCGACAACAATGGAAAAATTTATCTTTCGTGGTGAGTAATGTGATACCTGCCAATTTATCTTACCACCAAAGAAGGAAGTTTATGCATGACGTACAACACTACTATTGGGATGAGCCATATTTGTTTCAACAATGCGCGGATGGTATTATTCGACGATGTATATCCCATGTAGAGGTGCCTAATATTTTGAAAGCATGCCACACTTCCCAAGTTGGAGGACATCATTCAGGTAATCGGACAACAAGAAAGGTGTTGCAAAGTGGTTATTATTGGCCTTCGATATTTAGAGATGCCTACAACTATGTTAGAAGGTGCGACCAATGCCAACGCCAAGGTGCTATATCGAAACACCATGAGATGCCAATGTCCAAAATTCTTGAGGTAGAACTTTTTGATGTGTGGGGTATTGATTTCATGGGTCCATTCATGAATTCGTTTGGAATGAAGTACATCTTAGTTGCTGTAGATTATGTTTCGAAATGGGTTGAAGCTGTAGCGTTAGCCGACAACAAAGGAAAGCTTGTTGTAGTGTTCTTAAAGAAGAATATCTTCTCTCGCTTTGGAGTACCACGTACTATCATAAGTGATGGAGGATCTCACTTTTGCAACAGGCTATTCAAATCCGTGTTGGCCAAGTATGGTGTCAAGCAACATAAGGTATCCACGCCTTATCACCCCCAAACTAGTGGACAAGTATAGGTTTCCAATCGCGAGATCAAGAAAATCCTTGCAAAGACGGTTAATGCGAATAGGAAGGATTGGTCTCGGAAGCTAGATGATGCACTATGGGCGTATAGGACCGCATTCAAAACACCCATTGGCATGTCTCCTTATCAACTAGTTTATGGGAAGGCTTGTCACTTACCCATTGAGCTCGAACATAAGGCATTGTGGGCGTTGAAGCAATTGAATCTGAATTGGGATGATGCAATGAATCTGAGATTGGAGCAGCTGAACGAATTAGATGAATTCCGTCTCCATGCATATGAAAGGTCAGACCTATACAAGGAGCGGATGAAAAAGTATCATGATCAGCGGATTGTTCGATGAAACTTCCAAAAGGATGATATGGTACTTCTCTTCAACTCCAGATTGAAGCTCTTCCCAGGTAAGTTAAAGTCCAAGTGGTCTGGTCCATACAAAGTTATCCAAGTCTACTCATCTGGAGTAGTCGAATTGGAAGACAATAATGGTGTTGTCTTCAAAGTGAATGGCCAACGTGTTAAACCTTATATCGGTCCTCTTGATTCGATGAATTAAATGGCCATCACTTATCTCTACGAAGTCTAAGTACTCGAGGTAACTATGTCGAGCCACGACAATAAATAAGGCGCTAGATGGGAGGCAACCCATCGTTGTATTGTTTTATCGTTTATCGTTTATTGTTTTGTCTTTCTTTCGTTCTAGTACTTGTTTTGCTTTTGATAAATGAAAATCCAAAAATACAAGTCGTTCCACGAACAAAACTAAGGCGCTTGGTGGGAGGAAACCCATCGTACTAATTGTTTTCATTTGTTTTGAGCAAATAGAGGTGCAAGAGGTATTCAACGAGGAGATTGGTTTCAAACGACGATTTGGACGTATTGTATGGTAAAGGTGGTAAGTTAGGAATAGTGATGCATAAGCTATGGATTGAGCATTGCTCATGCCAAAATAGGCATCGAGGAAGGATAGTCCTAGATAAAACTAGGCCACGAACAATGCAAAACCTATCCTATAGCCCAAGGTCTCGGAATCTAGTGTGCAAAGACATAGGCGCCGCCCATGCTTAAGTATGCTATAGCATAGGCGCCGCCTATGCTATAGCATTTGGTCTCAGTATCTCATATGCTATACACTATGCGCCGCATATGTCCCCTAAATGCATTACACTATGCGCCGCCTATGCTTTGCATTAGGCGCCGCATATACCATGCTTATGCAAAGCACTATGCGCCGCATATGGACCCTTTTTGTCTCCAAAATCATTTTTAAATGGGTCAAAACCCGACCCATTCTTTTCCTATATAAAGGGGACTTGGTCTTGAAACATAACCACATTGAAACTTGACCTAAAGGCACCGTACATCAACCCAAATCATCTCAAAATTTTTCTTTTTTGCTCTTCCAATTCACAAGAACATCTCCAAAGGCTTCAATCACGTAAGTACTCTTTTATTCTTCATCTATTTCTCGTAAGTACTACGTTGCTATGTCTATTATGAATTGCTACATCTTGAAAGATTATTGGTGATGTTAATGTGTTTGGATTGTTGATACAAAACCATATGAGTGAACATATACGTTAGGATAATCTTGACTTGTTTACGACTTGAATGTGGTTTCAATAGCATTTTTATACTATTTGCGGAATTTCTATGGTTATGAACATTGCTTAAGCTTGTTACTTGGATACGTACATGTTAGACTATCCCGTTCATCGAGATAAGACTTATAGTTGCCTACCGACATAGGAGGTTGTGCTTGTTGAAAGAAACTATACCATGATGTAACCCCTATGTAGTAGTATTGTTATACCTAACATGAAAGTAGTACAATGGTTCCATGTAGTGATACCTCATAGATTTTGTTGTCGGAATATAGCTCCTAAAACGTATGTCGACAAGTCTAAGTAGTCGACCACCTTCACTTCACTGATTTGTATCAACAAACCTAAGTGTGGGGTGGTACCCCGATGGCTTATTTATAGATTGTTTCCATTGAGTTGATGCTAACATGAAATATCATTTAAATCTCAGGAACAATGGCACCTAAAGCGACAAGATAAGGCTACCACATCCCAAAAAGGCAAGAAGAGAGGTCGCAAGGACCAAGGAGAATCATCCTCAATGCAATTACCCCGCCAAATGTTTGGAATAAAATGGGTTTTTGAGGAGGAAGCCAAAGAATGGTATAGGAACAACAAGGAAAGAAAATATGTTCATGTCGACTTGATCAACAAGGACACCCTAGCGAAGAAGGAGCCGCATATGTTGGCAAAAATCATGGCATTGAATCTGGGTTTTATCTTCTGCGACATGGGAGAATGTAATCTTGATTTGACAAGAGAATTTTACGCCAACTGATCGCCGAAAACCACGGGAAGCGAAGTCAAGATTCGGGGCCAAGTTTTACAGCTCAACACAGAATGGATCAACTCCTTTCTTGGCTTACCTTCGGTCGATCCAACACCATTCAAAGAGTTGTACAGCAGACCTCCTTATAGAGCAATACGACACACACTTTGTGGAAGTAGATCCATGGCAAGGTGGAGCGGACAAAAAGACACCGGACGACACAACACCTTCCCCTATGCTCCATTGAATAGGGAAGCAAGAATCTGGTTGCGTATTGTCAACTCATGCCTTATTCCTGGGACTCAATACACCAAAATATCAAGATATAGAGTGTGTTTGGTCTATTATTTGATGATGAATGTCCCTATCAACATTGGGGCAATCATTCGCTCTACAATGCGGAAGGCCAGACTCCACAAAAGGTCCCACTTCACTTTTGGTAATCTGTTGAAAGCAATCTTGCGGAAAGAGGATATCGAAGAGGAACCAGCTGATCACAAACTCCCACATAACCTGAAGAAGGTTGACCTCACAAAGGTCAAAGATGCTGAAACAACACATGGAGTCAACCTTACTACTGCGGAGAGCCATGCTAGTGATGAGAGTTTCTTCCGTCATCTTTATGGCATGAAACAATTTACAATGATGAGTGGTGGACGTGTTCCAACTGCTGCATAGCTGGACCATGACTATCCAATGAACATGCATGCACGGGAGATGTGTGGAGTAGGCATATACTTTGAGGAACCTCTAGACGATGATGTGTCGACCGATGAGGATCGACGCTTACCAGACTCCGACGAGGAGGAGAACTCTGACGACAACTCTTATGATGATTCCGACGAAGGGGGTATGACCCCCGACATTGAGGAAGAGTCCGACTGACTAGGTTCTTTATATTTATTTTCCACTGAGGGCAGTGTCTCGTATAAGTGTGGGGTGGTGGTATTGCATCTATGCTATACTTCTCTATTTGCATCTATGATTGTTTACTTTGTTTTATTTGTGTCGTTTTTTTTGTTTTTTTGTTTTTTAGTTTAGGTTAAGTTTTTTTAGTAGTAAAATTTGTGTCGCATGAAATCATTCTAATAGGCAGCATGAGATTATAACAAGGGTATGTGCTACAATTATGACTATTGAGACGTTTAGGCTCTAGTTGTGACTCATTATGTGATATTGTGTGGTTCAATTCCTTTACTTGTTGGGTCGAGAGTCTATATTACTTCCAATAAAGTCGACCGTGTGCCTTGTGTGTGCGAGATTAATAGTATATTCTATGTTTGTGGATGATGCTAGAACTTGCCTGGTATGTATGCAAAGCAAAAATAAGGAGTGTAAGTTTAGGAGATGATTTAGGCATTTCTTTGGCAACCTATACATGTTTACCTTCGTTTTACCTACCCATGGACATCATCCTAGTTAAACCCTTTTGAGCCTTTAGCCTATTTCTTTGACAACCTCGTATGTAAGCCTAACCTATTTTTTCAAGACCATAATTTGATCCAAATTCCTAAGTACTTTAAAGTGTAAAGTCATGTGGCAAAATAAGAGGAAATTGGGTGAGTATGATGCTTTAGAAAGCATTGGTGCTTGAAATTGCTATGAAAAAGAAGTGCTATCATAAGAGGTATGTTATGAAAAGAAAAAGAAAAAGAAAACTGAAAAGTGAGTTATGCTTAAAAATTGAAAAACAAAAGAGGAGAATAAGGGTGGTAGAAAAAAAAATGTAGAAAGGTTGTTTGAAAGAAAAAGTGTTAATGACTTAATGTGATGTACTAAAGTGCTTAGGAACTTAGTCCCTCTTTCTGGCAAAAATAGTCCTACCCGTCCTTTAGCCTACATTACAACCATCAAAAGACCTATTTGATCCTAAGCTTAGCATTCTGACATTTAGTGGAGCATTACACTAAGGGCAAGCCTATGGTCATCAGTTGCAACATATGAATTCTTTGTGAGAGTGAGAGCAAGGATATTTTGATACCCATGTTTTAAAAAAATGCTATACTTATGAGTGATTATGGGTAATATATTGTGAGACACACATGGTTGATGAGTTTTGGGTAGTTGTGTATGATTCTTTGTGCCCTAACTTTTGAATATGAGTTGACCACTATCACGAGTCTATGTTGGAGGTTAAATGGTTTCTACTAATGATCGGAAATCTACTCTTTGTTGATAATTGTTGTGCTCGTCTTGACAAATATTTTATGTTGTTGCTGTGAAACCCTAAGTTGATGTTTAGAGGGACATGATATTTTGTTCTAGGACGAACAAAGCTGCAAGTGTGGGGTGTTGATGATAGGCGAATTTACACGCATATATCACTATATTTTGCCCATATTTGTGCCATGTTTTGAGAACAAATTATATATTTCATGCACTTTTAGTCCTTTTTCCTGTAAGTGAGCTAGCGAACATGATTAGAAAAGTTTCAGGTATAAATGATGCAGAATTCAGCATTTTATGGCTTACTTGACGCCAAAGAAAGCTCACGAAGGAAGGAAAGGGAGCTTGGACGCCTAAAGGACCAATAGTGATACATGGAAAACCTGTCCCGGGCTAAAACAACATTTCTGAAGACTTTGGGGACTAGCAGTAACTTAGTTGGATTTGGATAATGATACATTAACCTAGTATAATTGGGTTAAGTATTTCATTAGTTTATTTGGATTAGGAGAATGTTACATTAACCTAGTACAATTGGGTTAAGTATTTCATTAGCCTAGTAGGATTAGGATATGGGTATTATAAATACCCTATCATGCTAGAGATTTATAACAATCTTCATACATTCCTCTCTTATTCAACATTCTATTCTACAAATAATTCTACAACTCTTCTAATCTTTTCATTAATTCTATTTTTCTTCTACTATTCATCTATTCTTAATTTCCGCAACAAGAGAATCGTTACTTTGCCTAGGAATTCACGCCTAAACGCCTACCACTTGAGCTACACGAAATTAATCAATATTGTGGTATAATAACAATGTCGCTTGTGATTTCCTTCGCACTCATGGGTAACTAAACTTCTCTGTTGGGGTTATGGAAGCCGAATGAGATACTATCTATTGCTATGAGTTTGTGAGTTTGTGACACGTATGCTGCTTATATCATTATTCTCTTCATCTTAATTGACATTCTTTGTGGTTGCAAATGCAAGAATACGCCAGTATAACATTAAACTTGTTCGAAAGAAAGGTTATTTGTATGGAAAAGAGATAATGTCAAGGTAGTAGGGTCCCATCCCCTATTAAAAAGTTAGTGCCGTAACTGGATTAACCTCTTGGAGAATTCGTACCGTTAGACACACTTTAAGCTCGAAAGAGTTAAAGTGAAATAATCCTCGAATAGGTCGAAAGACGCCTGGATTTACCATCGAATACAATTATCTATAAGCACATACATGTCTGAATTCTACACACTCATAGCCAATAGAGACGTATAACTCAGAAGGTGGACATAACCCCAACGCCTCAATTCTCATTGTTTACAACTTACTAAATATTCTTTCTTTTTATTTTGCTATTTCCAGCTTTTACTTTAATACTTTGTTTACATTACTTGCACGACAAGACTCCCCCCTTTTTTACGAGACTTGCACTAAAAGTCTAGTAATAGTTGCTTACTTGTTGGGCAAGCTATTCCCTGTGGGATCGACACCCAACCCAGGTTGGGTTCTATATTTGCTAACGACCGCTTTACACTCCTACGAGAGCTGTAGATTGAGCGTTATCAGAAAATACTCAAAAAAATATCTGAACTTTGACCGGATTTGCAGTTGAGCATACTAAACTTTGCAGGCGTCCTATTACCCACCTAGACCTTTTTAAAGTAGATTTAACTACCACCAAAAATGTTATACCCAATTTTGGCGGCTGGCGGTGTAATACACACGCCAATCTCGTTTTTACACGTGTTTTTTATAAAAAAAAATTATTTACTTTCTTCTCCATTCTTATTCTTTTCATTATTTTTTCACCATTTTTCTCCAAAATCTTGATTTCTAATTCTTGAAATTTGACTTTTATTTAGTTCATACTAAATCTTTTCCCAAATTTCAAATTTAAATCAAAAACTTTCTTCAATAATTTTATTCAAATCGAATGGAATACTTTTCCAAAGTATCTTAATTATGCCCAAATGCCGGCGGCAATGGTGGCTACCGGCAACAATGGTGGAATTAATTCTCTCTCAAATTTGATAAAGATTTGATTTTATTTTCAACCAAACGTAAAAGATGATTAGTTTTTTAATTTTGTGATGAATTTTTATTTTTCAATTTGAAGTTGGATCAAATTGATGGAAATGAATTGGGTGTGTTGAATATGAAAGAACGAAGCACCATTGAAGAAAAGAAAGAAAGAAGAGAGAAAAGAATGAAAGAAGAGAGAAGAGAATGAATGAAAAAATAAATAAAAAATTTTAAATCAGAAAATTGAGGGGCTATTTGACCAAAAAAAAAAGGGGGTTTTAACGTTTTTTTAATACTCTCACGCGCCCAATGCGCGTGAATTACACATACTTGTCCAAGTGGACAGATATATGCCATTAAAATACGAAAAAAAGAAGTCTAGGGGGGTAATAGGACCCCCACAAAGTTCAGTATACGCAAATGCAAATCCAGTCAAAGTTCAGATATTTTTTTTGAGTATTTTCCCAAACTAAAACATATACTACATAGTTATGAGATATTATTCAAGAAAAGAAATTGATTTTTCTTCTTTTTCTTTAATACGTTCCTCGTCCCTTTGTTTTAAAAAAATATCATTATTATATATTCATGTATTTTAAAATTTTTGAGACATTGAATTCTTAGTAAACACAAAGAAAGCATCCAACTAAATCTAATTATAATAGTATGAGTATAGCCAACTAAGTTTGATCATAGATGGAGAAGTATAATCTTATAGTATAATGATAGTTCTTGTGGTGACAAATATGTAATGGTTATATCTTTTCCAAATTATCTTATTTTTCTCATTTAAATTATCTTCAAATAGTGTTTTAAATAGAAAGACCCTTTTCTACACAATTAGAGAAAATTTTAACTTTATTTTTCAAAAAAAAAAAGAAAAACTTGAAACAATATTTTGTATATTTTTTTTTAAATTTTATCAAGTATATTCAATAATTGTCAAATAAAATTAGCATTATACAAATTGCAACTCAATTCAACAATTGAAATTTCAAAATTTGTATATGATGATATTAATTTGAAATATTATAATAAATATTTAATTGTAGGTTTATATAAATTATATGTAACATGAGTTCTTTTAAGAAAAAAAATTGTCTTCTCAACCTAATATAGGAGCTTAACAATATAAATGTGATAATATTTGTTAAGGTAATAATAAAACTATAATATATATATATATACACACACATACATGGAGAAAGAGAGAGAGAGTTCAATATTATGTTTGTGTAATGTTTACTCATATTCATACAAAATTAACTCACTTTTAACGATTGGGTTTGTTATTTAAAAAAAATTACATGTGACACCTTATTTTACTCCATCTTGAATTATGATTGAATGAAAACTCACTTTCCATGCTGACAGAGCTTAATTGATTCTTTATTGATATGAACTAATGTCAATTTTTATCTAAATACGTAATTCTTTTGTACTTTTATGAACGCCCACAAATAATGAATAATCGCTACCTTCTTACATACAAAAGAAAGAATAAATTATCTTACTTTTTAAGATTTATATTTAAAAAATAAATTAAAAAATATGTCCACTAATGTAAGAAATCTAGTTTGACAATAGTGGAAGAAGTGAGAAATAAAATTATAGTGAGGAGAAATATATATATATATATTAAAGATCAAGTACATGGAAGAATATTAAGTGAAGAGAGAGAGAGAGAATGTGTATATGTGTGAGAGAAGGATTCATATAACAAACTGCGAGAAAATACGGTATGAATATGAATATTGATATTACTTATTTATGGAGGATCGGGTACCACGCCGGTACCGTACATGAACTTAGATTATCCCCTGTGGGTCATGACTAGTTGGGCAAAAATAAATTCCTTAGCATGTATGTACAAATTAGTGTTGATTTTGAAAGATTGTGTGATTTAATGCTGTAACGATATAAAAATTAGATAAAATATGTGAACTTTATGATTTTATATAATTTGACTATTTTATCCTTCCCGTAGTAGTATTATGGTATTTCTGGGATGTGGGAGTGATTGACATGATTTTCGATGCATTTTGGTATCATTTATGCAATATTGTGATTTTTGATGGCTTCGAGAGCCTTATTTCAGACATATGGAGATATCTTTTGATCAGTGCAATGGATGACCAAATGGACTGTGCCAGTAGCTCTGTAATATCGATTTTAGGCTAGTTAGATCTTTACTTCGGATCCCAATGCACCCGAGCTCATTTCAACCTATTGATCGAAAAGTTAAAAAATTAAAAATATGGGTGTGGGACCCACATTTGATCGAAAAGACCTTGGATGAAAAATTTGACTTTGCCAACAGATTCATAATATTGATTTTAGGGTGTTAGAATATTTGATGTGATTTTATGGCTTTTAAATGTCATTTCGATCTTCGATTTGGAAAATTATGATTTCGGGTTTCGGGGATCAACTTTGTCAAAATGATGTTTTATTGACAATCTAACTTTGTCAACGTGTCTAAAATATTAAATTTAGTATGGTTTAATAGTTCGTTTGCATGTATCAGACTCCAAACGAATCCTAGGCACCTCGTCGAAATTCGATCGACCAAAGAAAAACTGATATTGCAGAAAAATTTCACCTTTTTTTGACCCATTTTTCCATGTTCATCTTGATTCTTGAGATTTAAATCCTAAAATAGTGTGGGGGCTTAAAAATGAAGCTTGTGGGAGCTTGGATAGACAGATTAACATCTATTTCTTAGTTTTATTACAGATTTAAAGTAAGAATTCACCCTTTTCTTAGTAATTTCTTGATTAATTTTTCAAAACCCCAAAAATCTTATGGATTGATTTTAAACCCCAATTTTAGTTGAATAATATTTTTATCTTATAATTACTAGTTTTTCTTTAATTTAACACTTAAAATAACTTCGATTCTTGATTTTAACCTGGATTTCAAAGATTTTATCCCGTAAAGCTCAAAAATATTTTTTCTTCAATTCGAACCTCATTTTTTACTCGATTTAACTTGGATTTTCAGTTGTAGGTTTCTAAAAATATAGAAAGCATATTTTTGAAGTAACGTTCTGATTTTGCTCTTCTTTTTTAGAAATCCATTTTGGGGGTCAGTTTTGACCCCGAATCAAAAGTAATCAATATGGATGTTGTTGGTTTTATTTTAATGCGTAGCTTTTGTATTTGATATTTTGAGTGGAGTTCGATATTGTTTGTGAAAAGTAAGGTAGTGGGTTCGAAGTGTAGCAGACCGATTTTGGCTTTTAAGGTAGGTTATGATTTAACTCTTTCAAATTGGGATGGATAGTAAATGATAATACAAAATGCATGTTAAGGGTGAAAACTAATCATGAAAAATGACTATTTATGTGTTGTGCCTGTGTGGGGGCCTATATGTGATGTAATTATTGAAATTGAGTTATTATGTGATATGTGTGACCGTGTGGGGTCCTATGTGATATTAATAGCCTTCAATACATATGAATAATTATATTGTGTTGTTAAGATGATTAATATGGCACCATTGGTGTATTTTGATTATATTCATACTTTATTTGGCATATAAGACATGTGGAAATTCGTGGATGAAACTGAAATAATAAGTGAAATATTGGCTCATATGGTTGTGGAAATATATCATTGTGGTTTGTTGTGAAAATACTCATTGTTATTGGTTGTGAGCATTACATCCTCATATCATACTCATTAATGAAACATTGGTATTAGTATGGCAACATCTGAGAAACACTGACAACACTTTTTTATAACCCTTCTAGAGGGATGTGCTGGGGAGAAGATATTGTAACACCATATAAAACCTTCCAGGGATGTGACAGAAAGGAAATATGATATATGTGCATATTATATGGGTTGACGAACCCCCCAAGGGTCCTGTGTTGGGAGGATTGCCTCTGTAGGTTTATACGGGGATTATCGACGATCTCGGAGGTTGTGCGACGACCTCGTGCATCATCATCATCATCATCATCATTATCTTCATCATCATATACATTCCACTTACTTTATTGTGTTATGTTGTATTGTATTTTCATATTGACATGTCATCTATGTATTTATCATATCTTTTTTTTTGTATTTGATGATCTTGTATATGCATGTTCTCCCATGTTCTTCTTATATGTGAAATAATACATAATTTTTTCTATCTCAGGGTGATGTTGTAATATATGTGAGATATATTAGAACTGTTAGTGCAAGCAGTGTGGGCTACCATTGTGGGATATTTTCTGATTGTAAGTGACGTGCCCTTAGTGTATATTTTGTATGCTTTATTTACTACTTTACTTGGTCAAACTTGATACCTATTGAGTACAAGTGGACCGCACTCATGCCTACTGCGCTCTTTTGGTGTAGGTCCTAGCTCGAGTGAGTCTCAGCTTGATTGACTCAGGTTATTGTTGGAGCTTCCAAGGTAGCTGTTGGGCATTCATGGGTCCGAAGTTCACCTCTATCTTTCTACAGTAGTTATGTTTTTATTAGTATTCATAGACAGATATTATTCCTTTATGGTTATTTTTTGATGTATTTGACTTTTGGATTGTATTAGTAGTTTTTACACTATTGGAAATTGGTTTTAGGTATGATTGGTATTTTGGATAAGTTTTTCCGCATTGTTATGATTACTTATGTGATTCGGCTTCGTCCTAGAAGTCTTATCTTGAGATATTTTTGTCTTTTCCTCTTTTTGTATCAGTTTGGGTGATAGGCTTGTCAAGGTGCGTCGTGATAAGTGTCATCATAACCCTCATTTTTGGATCGTGACAAATAAGCTGATAACAAGTTAATGGTTTTCTAATTGCGAGGTTTAGAAGGACATAACTGTCACTTATCAAAAGATTATTAGTAGCAATGTGACCGCTGTTAAATTTTGATATTGCTACTTTATTGAGTTCTCAAGCAATGTGGCCGACATTAAATTCCGATATTGCTACTTTATTGAGTTCTCAAGCAAGGTGGCCGATGTTAAATTTTGATATTGCAACTTTAGTGAGCTCTCAAGCAATGTGTCCGACGTTAAATTTTGATATTGCTGTGAGATATGATTGGATCGGATGCCACGAGCCAGCATGGTGATGATGATGATAATAATAATAATAATAATAATAATAATAATAATAATGATAATAATAATAATAACAACAACAACAACAATAATAATAAAGAAATTGATAATGAAGTGATCCAAAGTGATGAATCTAATGAATAATTCTAAAGAAACGATCCTGAAATTTCAATAACTGAATTAATCATTCTTCAAAAGTATTTATATGGTTTGCTCATGAGACGGGGGCTCTCCGTTGTGTTTTATTGAGATGTGAGTTGACTTGTATTAGCTACTTGGTTGTATCCTTGAGACTAATTGTGCGACATGTGTTTGGAAAAGTGAAACTCTATACATACTTTCTATATGTTGATCGAATTTCTTCATTTATACTTGTAATCGTATCTTAACTGAACGACTAGTCGTTATTAAATTCATTAATATTGTAAGAGAATGTTTGGTTGTTAGTTCGAGAGTAGTATGAGTTGTCTACGATTACTAGATTGATCCTATAAATATGGATAATAGAAAAGGTAATGCAAATAAAACAGGTGATAGTGATGGTTTAGTGCTGCATTGTGGTGAATAGTGTGAATTAATGAGGCTAGACTATGCTAGTGGTGAATATAATCTCATTAATAGAGTTGGAAAATTGTAAGTTATATAGGTTAGGAAAAGTGTTATAATGATATTACAGCCTTAGTTGAATTATATTCCATTTAAGATGTCATGATTTCTTTTATTTGATTCTATTTTATGATTATGTGGACTAACAGTGGTCGGCCGATGATGGCTACCAGTACATGTGTTTGTATCGAATCTACTCCTCTTATAGACCGGATATAGGTTACTTTGCAGTTCTCCACAAGTGACGATATTCAGCACTAACTGTTGAACTTCTTTCCTGGCAAATGTTGGAGTCTTTATGTTATTTATTTTATTGTTAGTCTTTTCTGTAATAGTTAACTTTTATACATGTCTGATCAAGTCTTGGGGTAGTGAAGGACAGTTGTAAGAAGTTTTTGAAAAGTTTATTTATTGTTATTTAATTTACTTTGTTACATTTAATTCAATATTCTCTTAAAAATATAAGTCTTTCACATATTTTTTATTGGGTAATAAGGGTTCTACTAGCTACTTGGAATAGCATAGATGTCCGCAAAGTCCGTTAGTTCGGGCCTATATATATATATAATTTATTGTTAGCATTTGTATATCAAATTTATCATTTGATTATGTATACATACATATATCATTTAAAATAATTGTGATATTTGTATTTATGTAATTAATCATTTGTATCAGTATTGTTCAATCTGTATTAATAAAATATAATTTGTATCAATGAATATAAATACAAGTGTTCATAGAAAGAAAAATAACAATTCTTTTTCACTTGTTTAAAAATACAAATGATGCAGTCAACTACAAATTCAAATATAAATAATGAAATTAAAAATACGAATACAAATACAATATATGGTCAACTTAAAAATACAATACAAAACAGTTCTTTAAAATATAAGTATATTTAAAAAATTAGAATATAAACACAAACAAAATAAAATCATAAAATACAAATACAATATGTGGTTAACTATAAATACAAATGCAAAATAATTCTTTAAATGCAAATATAACTTGTATTGAATATAAATGATAGTGTGAAATATAAAATACAAATATAAGTGTGAACTATAAAATACATATAATACAAATGCAAACTATAAAATATAAATACAATTGTATCAACAAATATAAAATATAAATGATGGTGCAAATACAAGTACAATTAACAATTCTGGTATTTTCATTATTATCCATGATTTGTTCTCGATGTAGCCATATTTTTCTAAAATACAAAAAATATAAAATAGAACTAAAAAAAAGAGAAAGAAAAACATACTAAAAGTTTTTTTAAAAAAGAAAGAGAAAAGAAGCTAGAGATTGAAGAGTAAAAAAAAGGAAAAGAAAGAAACAAAAAAGGAAAAAAATGAAAATAGAGAAATACAAAAATAAAAAATAAAAATAAATAAAAAATAAAAATAAAAGTTAGAGATAGAAGGTTAAAAAGAAGTGAAAAGAAACAAACAAAAAAATACGAAAAAAGAAGAAATAAAAACAAAACTGGAAAAAGAAAAAGTAAAAATGAAAAATAATGAGAAAGAAAAAAATGTAAAAAATGACCAATAAGGAAAAAAATAAAAAATAAAGAAAAGCAAGTAAAAAGAGAAATAGAAACTAGAAGTTGAAGAGTGAGAAAAAAGTGAAAAAAATAAAAAATAGAAAAAAATTAAAAAATAAAAGATGAAATAACTATAAAAAAAAAAAAGACTAGAAATATAAGGGAGATAAGGAGAGAGAAATAAGGGAGGATAAGGAGCCACTAAAATATTATTATTTTGTCATCCCACTTAATTTTTGTAAAGTGTAGTTATTTAACTTAATAGACTTATTATATATATATATATATATATATATATATATATATATATATTACTATATATAGTTAATGTCTACTTTACCATATATAGTGAATGTCTAATTTACTATATTTACTGAATGTTTATTTATGGAAAAGTTAGAAACTCAAACTCAAGGTTAGTTTTTCCCTATAAATAAAAGAGTTTTCCTTCGTTTTAATTTACTCCTCAAGAACCTCTCAAAAGAAATAATAATCACTCTCTCTTTTCTTTTCATTCTTTTTCTTCTCTACTTTATATTTCATAACATGTTATCGGTACGAGACTCTGCCAAACAAGGTGAGATTATAAATCTAAAGGTAATTTCAAGATTAGTAATTCCTTATGTAATTTATCTTTTGCTACTAATAATATAATTATTGTTGAATTTGAGAAAAAATAATTTATTTGAAACCACTTATGCTTTAAATTTGTTCATGAAGAACAATATTGCTAAAAGATATGATGAATTTAAGTCTCATCTTATTAAGAGGGTAAAACATTGAATTAAAAGTTTTAATGCACCATGATAGTGAGATGTTGGGTTCAAGTACCATCGAGTTATAGCCTAAGACGTCTTTATATGAATAAGATGTTGAGTTTGAATCTCAATGCACCATATTGATGATATTATGATGGCTAAGGTAAAATAATGGGTATTTGGTGAAAAGTCATGAAATATATTCCATTGATATGCTCTATTACATGAAGTGAATATGGTAGCAATATATGATGAATTTGAAAGTTGACAACTTGCTCCATTCTTGAAAGGAAAGTGATAGCAGTACATAATATGTGTGAAAAAAAACAAGTGACTGAATGCACAAATATAAGCATTGAGGGAAAATATGATAATAATCATCAAAAGTGATAATATTTTCACACGCTTATTATAATTATAAGATATGTTAGATAAACATTATCTACATTATACGCACACCTTGATTTTCTCTTAAATTAGTAATATTTTGAAAGATGTTATAAGCTATCATAATTTGATAGGCTTAAGGCATGATAATATCTCATTTCTTGGAATGGGAATTTTGATTGTTATAAGATCAAATCCATTTCCTGGGTTGAAATGTGATAAAGTACCTACGATTTTTATAAGTATAATATAACATGCACAACATAACTTAGGGGAGGACTCAAGGAGATTGAACCTCCAACTACAACCTTCAGGAAGATGGTGCACAAGATCAAGATGCAAAGGTTCAAGTATGTTCTTATTAGGGGGAGTTAAAACACGTTGTATTTTTTTTCGTTACGAGGTTTTGTCCCACTGGGTTTTCCTTGTAAGATTTTTAATAAGGCAGCCTATATGCGTATTGTTAGAGATGTGTACTCTTTTCCTTCCCTAGATTTTTTTTCATTAGTTTTTTTCTAGTAAGATTTTAACGAGACATATTATCTATCAATTAGACATTCAAGTGGCAGTGTTATAAATATATTATTATATATAGTGAATGTCTACTTTACCATATATAGTGAATGTCTAATTTACCATATATATTGAATGTTTTTTTATGGAAAAATAGAAACCCAAGATTAGTTTTCCCCTATAAATAAAGGGGTTTTCCTTCATTATAATTTACTCCTAAAAAATCTCTCAAAGAAAAATAATAATCACTCTCTCTTTTCTCTTCATTCTTTGTCTTCTCCGCTTTATATTTCTTAACAAGACTTAAGTTTGCTAGTATGCCTTCTCCTTTAGGGTGAAAATCATTTTCATCCCCAACATTGCTTTACAAATAAAACTCACCCCTCAACTTTAAACAATAATCATCATCAAAGCTTTTATATACACACGACTACAAAAGAATGGTGATACTAACGTGCAGTAGATTCGTTCAATTGACAATGTGGCTGATTTATTCACCAAGTCTCCTCGAACTACAATCTTTAAGAAGATGGTGCACAAGATCGGGATACAAAGATTCAAGAATGTTCTCATTAGGGGGAGTTAATACGCGTTGTATTCTTATATCCTTACGAGGTTTTAATGAGTCAACCAATATGCATATTGTTAGAGATGTGTACTCTTTTTCCTTCACTGATTTTTTTTTTCATTGGGTTTTTTCTAGTAAGGTTTTAATGAGACATATTATCTATATCTATCAATTAGACATTCAAGTGGGAGTGTTATAAATATATTATTATATATAGTGAATGTCTACTTTACCATATATAGTGAATGTCTAATTTAACATATATACTGAATGTTTATTTATGGAAAAATAGAAACCCAAGTTTAGTTTTTTCCCTATAAATAAAGGGGTTTTCCTTCATTATAATTTAGTCCTCAAAAACCTCTCAAGAGAAATAATAATCACTCTCTTTTTTCTCTTCATTCTTTGTCTTCTCTGCTAACAAGACTTAAGTTTGCTAGTATATGTTCTTTCTTCTTTAGGGTGAAAATTATTTCCATCCCCAACATTGCTTTAAAAATCAAACTCACCCCTCAACTTTGAATAATAATCAAACTCTATCTTTTATAGTATATAATGTTCGCTTTACCCTTATTTTATTAATTATATTTAGATAATATATCTCTTT
Source organism: Capsicum baccatum var. pendulum (assembly GCA_030864225.1). NCBI lineage: Eukaryota > Viridiplantae > Streptophyta > Magnoliopsida > Solanales > Solanaceae > Capsicum > Capsicum baccatum. The sequence continues at coordinate 73,716,968 of CM061561.1, read as the reverse complement.
ATGTAATATATAATTTATTATTTTAACCTACATATTTGTAAATTTTTATTTAAGTTCATTAACATTATAAGTACAATAATATTTTTATAAATTTTTCACAAAATTTAATATTATTTTATGGTTGTTATTTCAATATTATATGCATTACGCGTGTGTTTATGTATTTATATACATTCGGGTATATTTTTTTCTTTCCCACTCTCTTACTCCATGCGTTTTATACTTCTTGGCCCTTCTTGATATGACGAACTCCTTAAGAAAAATTTAACTAGAGCGTATTTTACTAAAGTAACCTTATTAATAATTTTTTGAACCTTCAAATTTGACCACTACTACTCTATGCAGTTATTTAAAATAAAAAATATTCAAAAATTCTCTTAATTTCATAAATTGGATAAGTAATTAAACACAAATATTTTTAGTATGAGAATAAAGTAATTTAAAACGGTGGAGATATTGTCTATATAAATAAACAAGTTTTGATTTTCATTAATGAAGTATTACATAGATTATAGTTAAAAATAATTTAAAATCTAAACAAAAACAATCTTTAAAATTTTGACTTTAATTAAATTAATTATGTTGTATTTTCTACATCAAAATATATTTGAATAGTTATTATTATCTGTTATTTTCACTTGTATAAATAACTATTAGAGTTTTAATTATTATTAATAAAATTATTTTTTTATTATACTAGTTTACTTCATTATAGAATATCATTACCTTATATACTCATAGTATTTTTCACTTCTTTTTGCCCAAAAGATGATATTTATGTTTTTATGAAAAATCTGACACATGAATTCTAAAAAAATAAAAATATCATGATTTTTACTCCTACATATAAATGAAGGTTTTGGTGTGCTACGAAAATTGTTTTGGTAAATAACACCAACCTGAAGGGTATTTTGATAAATAATACCTCCAATCAATAGTACTTATTATGTGGTAATTGTATTTCCACCTATCTTCTTCCTTTACCTATTATAACTTTCCCATATTTATTTTCTCTTTGTCTAAAGAAAAATACTTGAGAAAATCGCATCCTTTATCACTATTGAGCAGTCAAATTTTGGGGTCTTCATTTTAGTTCCTTACTTCTGGTAAACTTTTCCCTTTCTCTATCTTGTGGTGATTTAATTTCCTGCAATCATTTCTGATTCTGCTGAAAATTCGTTGACTCTGATGAGATTTTTAGCACTCCTAATTTTGTGCACAATTTATTGCTGCAGTTTTAACCTGCATGTAGATGTTTCTATCTGATTTGCACATTAATATTTAAAAATATATATGAGGTATTGGGTACAAAAATTAGAAAAGTATGATGTTGTCATCGCTACTCTCAATACACTTTGCATCGAACTTTAGTTGATTATTTCTTGCTTTTTGGAGTTTTAGTAATGTCTTCACTTTAATGGATCGTTTTCATCTAATTAAAACTTTTGGTCTTTTTAAAATTGCTTAGCATAGATAAAATTTGTTTAGTTTGTCCTAATGCATAGTCATATTTGACATATTTACCTCCAATGTAAAAATAGAAATTTCGCAACCCAGTTATTAGGTTGTCCAGGCCTTGTAGACTTGACTTTGTCGGTTCTATCGTTGGCGAGAGAAAAACTCTAGGTAATTTTTCCTCGCCCCTGTCTAACTTACTATTCTCTACTGGCCTAATTTATACTTATCGTCATCTCCCTCGGCGAATAACTTTCTGGTGGGCAAGTTTTCATAGTTCTGGTTCTTGACTTTCATGATAGCAACAGTGTGCCATACAACACATGAGACTTTAATAGTCTTAAGTCCATAAAGTGATTGAATTTCCCTGGGATATGGTACAGTTACACAATCCCCATGACTAGGTGCCAAATGATCCATCCCCAAATGTGAATGGTTTTCCATTTGCAGTTGCCAAAGCTGAATGGTAGGTACCACATGCAATATATAATACTTGAAGCCCTTCCAGCGGACCTGAAACTCTCTTGGGTATCCACTGTCTAACATCATTGCCATGCCCAAGAAGTCCAACATCATGTGTTACATCACCCTAAGTATATAAATCACGCATCGTAGACCCAACACAGATATGAAACTCGTTCCACGAAAACAAAATCAATATTCAAAACTACTAGAAAATTCAACAAGTTTAGGATAACTAAAATCCTTTTCAACTCCATGACCTAGCCTGCTTCCAGATTCTTATCCCCACATAAAAATCTCTCCTTGCCTTGTATCAAGAGCAACATGTCGTATACCATAAGCAATTTGATGAACATAAAGACCAGATTTTAGTCCAAAGGTTTTGGAGTAAGTACATCATGCTTAACAGGAACTGGATTCCCAGTCCATCTTTTAAAGCTTCATCACACCAAATTCTACCTCCCTCTTCCCCCATCTTCCCCTACACATAAATATCACCTAATGATTCTATGCCATCTTCCCTCGAACCCCCACTCAAACAACTTGGAATGCTAGAGACACTAATATGGAAACCATCCGAACTTGTTCTTACTTGCATATATCAACGTTTAGACTCCACTTCTGAGCTCCAGACACGGTAAAAATGGGAAAGAAAACTTCCTAAGTGAACTGGGATTTTAAGCTGAGTGCAAGTAAACAACGAGAAAATAAAAAGAATAGCATTTCAACTCTATAAACGCAAAACACTTTATGGACAAAGAAAACCAAAAAGTACAATTCAATAAAAGGTATCAAGTAAAATTCACATCGCTCGAGATTCAATAACTGTTTTGTTGCAATAATGATGTAAAGAATGCTGATAGTCTTCAACTTTTATTTGTTTTATTTTCTTTGCAGTTGCTGTTTCCATGCACAAACTCTCTATTTCTGCTGTTGTACAGTGTTTCAGTTAGTAGGTAATATTTTTATTACCCGATTCAAATCTATACAGTTGTTATATATTTTTGATTGTATACTTGCTTTCATGTTACTATGGTTGCGCCTAGAAAAACTCTAGCTTATCTTGCATTCCATTTTCATAATACATTCAACACAGTAACTGCTCTTCTATTACTATTCTATGCTTATTATCCATCTCGCATATCTCAACGTAGGATGGAAGCTACAAAAGAATTTGTGTCTGCTGCAAATATATTACCTTCACCATTTGTCGTTGGAGGTGTATCCAATGCTAGCTAGCATTGCTGACCATTTTTAGAATCTGATTTAAGCCAATATAAGCATAAGCTTATGGAACTAAGTCCACTTGTGAGGTGCGTTTCATATAGTAGAAGTGTGATTGCACTACATATCTTGTTATTACTGTTGTTGCATCTGTTAATGTTTCCAAAGAGATGGTGACTTGATGAGGTTGTTTAAAATTATTTCTTTTTTAATAATAGTAATCCCAATACGGTCATAAGGTTGAATGAATATGTTGGCAACACATAATGAGGCTTGAGAGTAATCGTTGTATAGTAACAATAATCTGAAAAATATCATATACTCCATGGATTATATATTAGTATTTTATTTTAAACATGTGATATATGGTCAGAATGGTGATTGTTCATTTTCACATTGAGGAAAAAACTAGCCTTTTCCCCCATTTATTAGTACCATTATAACCGTATAGGAGAAATTTTTTTTAATAAAGAATGTTGATATTCTTCAACTCTTATTTGTTTTTCTTTCTTTGCAGTTGTAACTTTCTTACGCGAACTCTCTGTTTGTGTTGTTGTACAGTGTTTCACTTAGTAGGTAATTTTTTTCTTACCAGATTCAAATAGGATGTCTTTTCTATTTCATTTTTAATCCTATTGAGTAACCATATAGGAATAATAAAAATAACAGCCATGAAAAACTATAAAATAAAAACATTGTGAAGTCAAATGTCTAAAAAAAAAAAAAAGATAACTGATATACAAATAGAGAGAAATCTTCGACGTCGTGTTGCTTATAGAGATGCCAACTGAAAAAAATAGGCACTTCTCGAATGACGAAGAGTACAATATACTGCTAAAAAGCAGAATATCTCAAAAAATTCTACTACTAGCCTTCTAATTCATCATCTCCTTCTTTAGAGTCTGGCAACATGATTCTTCCTCAGCCCGCTCTATATATTATGGATAATCCTTTTGCTTTTACAAATGATTAGTTAAATCAAATTTCACTTTTATTTCCTACCACAATTTATGTTTAACTTTCATGGATCTAAAATGTTGCAGGACACAAAGCAACACAAATGGGTTGCTGGAATATCGATCAATTACCTTGCTCTCCTACTATCTGAAAAAATGTTCCAAATTATAAATTTTGTGTGGCCAAAAGATTTCAATATGAAACTCCAACCTTCTGTTTTAACAATGGTTCCATAAAATTAGTTTCACACCAACTACCTTCTGCATTAAAGCATCTTTATTATGGCCAGTCTTAACAATGTAAACATCTTCGCACTTACGTTAGAACATACAATAACATGTTTTCCTTTACTTCACTTGGCATAAAGTATGATAAAGAGTTGGCAAATATGACTAAAGGTATCTACACATTTAAAGTACAAGGACAAATGTACCATATTTTACCTAGCCTCACTGTTGTAGATAATAGAGCAAAAAATTTACAACTTTATTTCTATGACAATGAGAATGAGAAAGCAAATAGAATGGCCTTCTCAAAAAAGCTAGACAAATCTGTTATTGAAAACTTGGTGGATATTCTATGAATTAATCCATACTCTCAGTTTCTAAAATCTTTAACACATGTTCCAGATTTGACTAATTTGTATATTTCATTAAATGTGATTCTACCTTGGATCGACGAACATACAATTTACTCAATGTATCACAAGTAGCAGCTATATGGACTGACGAAGAATTGAATAGTCCTATTTTTACACCACATATACATGTTCACACACATAGTAAAAATAGCCAATTGGTTCACTATTACTATGGTTGCTACAACTTCTTAAAATACCCTTTGTTATTTTCATATGGTAAAAATGGATGGAACTATGGTATACAATTGATTTTGCAACCAAATAATTCTTCTACAAATCGTTCTTCCTGCAAATATGAACAACTTCCGCTTTTCACAAACATGTCTTTCATTGATGGATACCTTAATATTGACGAAGGAATTTTACAAAAAGAACGATAAAAAAACACTGTTTCCTGTCGTGAATATTATTGTTACAAATTGCAAATTAAAGATAATAAAGAAAATAACACTTTACATTCTGGAAGATTATTCCAACAATATTCGGTAGATCAAGACATAAAACTCGAAACACAAAGATTGAACTCTTTTTTACTTAATCAAGATTTATTTTGAATTGAAATATTAGCAGGACGTATTGATCTACAAAGACTTGGAGAAAGAGAAGTTTCCAAATATTGGCCGAAAAACATTCTTATGTGCTAGCTTTATAGGGGGTCCACGAGATATGTGATGTAGATACATGGACGTCATTGCATTAGTAAAATATTTTAGAAAATTGGATATCTTCTTAAAAATGACATGTAATGCTTCGTGGCTTGAAATAGAACATCTGTTGCTGGCGACTGATGAAATACAACATAGACCCAATTTAATAAGTTGTGTATTTAAAGCAAAAGTGGAAGAATTAAAATCATATATTGTTAAAACAAAAATATTCGGAAAAGTTGTTTCTTATGTGTACACTATAAAATTTTAAAAAAGAGGTCTTCCTCATGCTCATTTCCTTATTATACTTGAGGATGACTATAAACTATTAACACCAAAGGCTTATGACAAAATCGTTTGTGCTGAAATACCTGACGCTGATAAAAATGAGAATTTACACTCCTTGGTTGTCAAACATATGATGCATAGTCCTTGCGGAAGTTTAAACCCTAACAATTCATGCATTGAAACAAAAGGAACTTGTAAATTTAAATACCCTAAAAATTGCGCAAATGAAACATCCAAAGGCAAAAATTCATATCCAATTTATAGAAGACGAGACATCAAAAAATTATAAAAGTTAGAACTCAATATCTTGACAATTCATGGGTCGTACCATACAATCTATATCTACTGAGTAAATTTAACTGTCACATAAATATTGAAATCTGTGTAGATATTAAAGTCATTAAATATATCTACAAATACATTTGCAAAGGTCATGATAGAATAAGTTTTAATCTACAAAGTAATGAAACTAATACGGAAATAGACGAAATAAAAGAATATCGTACAGGTAGATGGGTATCACCACCAGAAGCTATGTGGCTTATGTTTGCCTTTCCTATTAGTGAAATGAATCTAAATGTGTATCAACTTCAGCTACATCTTTAAGATCAACAATTTATCTCTTTTAAAGCGACTGCAAAATTAAGTTCAATTTTGAACAATCCAGGATATAAAAGAAAAATGTTAACATAATTTTTCACAATGAATCAAACAAATAAACATTCCATAGAACTTAATTTACTATACAAAGAGTTCCCACAACACTTTGTCTAGTCAATCAGTGATAAAATATGAACACACATGAAACAAGGTTATATTATTGGACGTATTGTCAGTTGTCATTCAACCAAAGGAAAAATATACTATCTGCAATTATTTATAATGAACATACGAAGTCCTAAATCATATAAGGAACTTAGAACTATAAATGATATATGTTGCACCATATTTAGAGAGTCTGCAGAAAAAAGAGGATTGTTAGCTTAATTGAATGCTTCCGATAATAACTTAATTGAATGCCTATCAGAAGCTACTACTTACCAAATGCCATGTAGTTTAATATGCTTATTTTCCACACTATTATTATATTGCAATCCTGCTAATCTAAAAGCTTTATGGGAAAAATTTGAAAGACTCATGTTTGAAGATTTTATAATCACAACAAATATACAAACAACTAACATTTGTTATATGGTTATGAACCACAAAAACACCATATTACATTTAATAGGATGAAATATATATGAGTTCAAACTCATATCAAAGAATTTTACACCTTTTACATTTTCTTACAGACTAACACAAGAGTCCAGAGACATCTATTTAGAAAGAAACATAGTTGTAACTTAAGAAGATTTACTGCAATATAAGAAACTAAATAGAGAGAAGCATGCTACTCACAATGTCATTCTTAATAAAATATTCTCAAACAAATCGGGAGTATTTTATATTGATGGACTAGGAGGAACTGGATTTTTTTTATACCGAGCTTTACTAGCTACTGTAAGATCCAAAAGAATTATTGCTTTAGCTACAACAACTTTAGGTGTTACAACTTCTGTACTCCTCGGAAGACGAACTGCTCACTCACGCTTCAAACGTCCTATCAACATAGGCGAAAACTACAATTGTAATATAAGTAAACAAAGTTCACTTGCTGCTTTAATTCAAGATTCCAATTTAATAGTATGGGATGAAGTATCAATGCCAATGGAAAAAATTATAGAGACTTTTGATTTGTTGTTGAGAGATCTTATGAGTATATATATACATTTTGGTAGAAAAGTTGTTGTTTTTGGAGGTAATTTTAGACAAACATTACCAATTGTGAAAAGTGGAGTAAAACAAGATTTCATTCATGAATGTTTATTGAACTCAGATATCTAAAATTATCTTGAAAGGTTTCGGATAACATAAAATATGCGTGCACGAGAAGATCCTACATTATGTGAATATTTACTTAGAATTGGGGATGAAAAAGAACAAGTTAATCACCATAACAAAATTGATATTCTAGAAATCAAGGTCAAACACTAGATTTTGTTGGAATTTATCTACATGAACTTGTATTTTCACAGGGCCAGCTTTATATTGCTTTATCAAGAGCAAAAAGCTCAAATTGTGTAAAAATAATAATACGACCAGCAACAACAGATGATCCCGATGATCATTCTACTTACAATATAGTATGTAGTGAAATTGTTAACAAGGCATTTTTCTTAAAAATAATTTTCACTGCTTCCATGTTAATTTCGTACATTTTGATTTTTACTATTTGTCATTCATCAATCAACTCCTACTCTGCTCCTATAATCTCAAAGATCTTTATCTTTTGCAGGTAGTCAACTTAGAGTGACAAATATAATCAAAGCTTGAAATACCTCTTCAAAAACACACCTTGTGAATACCTTTGGTTACATGTGTTCAGAGTAAGAATCTAATTTTAGCTAGCATTACGTGATATTTTATAGTTGCTTTTTCAAGTTTTCTATGCTATGATAATATATGCAATGCTTCTATCTCCTAATTTTATTTGTTTTAACAATCATATTCAAATTCATCCTACAATGCATTCGTTTCTCTAAATCTAGCTTAAATACAACTAACGGGAATAAAAAATATGTCCTTATGTGCATCACTATGTATGTTAGAGTTTTTTCATTTTTTATTTTTGCACGTCCAGGGAATACCTAAAAATACATGCAGGTTGTGTAGCTTTATGCTGTTGTACATAAGTTCACAAATGAGCATGATTTACAACATGTTAAAATTTAGACTCACTTACCATGAATCCATGATAATCTACTGTGTTGGTATATTAAGTTTTCATCAAAATATTTGTTCACTGGATTTGTAACAATTAAGTCACTACAAATCTAAAGACTTCTTTTCATATACATATCCTTGATAATTTAGTTCATACTCAATTTGGTCATTATCTTGATAATGTGCCACTTCCAATAAAGGATCAACATCCACATTGAACTGCAAAAGATCATTTGAACATACCATATTCATACTGTCAGTAATAATTCTATAATGAGCATATCCTACTCATTTTTTATGATAGGTTTAAACTATTTGTGTGCTCTAGAACTCTTGGTCAGAGATTAACGAAATGGATCAATATATTGCAATATCTCTCTCAGAGGAGGACCAAAAGGTAAAGAATTTGTTAAAAAGCAGGATTAGAAGCAAGTTATGCCAGAAAAAAAAGAGGGGTGATTTTCTATCTTTTCTGCTTGATGCTATGTATTCTTATTTAATGAGAGAGAGAAAGTGAGTGAGTGAGAGAAAGGGAGAGGGAGAGAGAGATTGTGTTTTGCCCCTTCATTGATATAATGATTTTTTTAATTTTAGTGTTAGTTATATTTTGATTATTGTTCTAAATGTTGTTATTTGAATCACCAATTTGTATAGTGATGAGCCTGTGTAGGTATCAAAATATAATGAAGCAATGAAGAAATCAAATTCATTGATATCATGATTTATAACTCAATGGTCTGGTAAAAAAATCTATATTTTGATTTCTCTAATTACATGATATGAAGTCGGTGCTAGACTTGATGAGTTCACTTTGACAACAACTTTAAAATGTGAATCATTTCTACTGTTGTACTGATTGGACACTGCTTCACATATTCTCTGGCTGTTACATACCTCTATTCTAACTCTGTGGAGAAATTTATAACAACATCACATTGTGTCAGAAAAGTGCAACATTGTTATTTTTCATGTTATTAATTAATCTTATTTGTTACAAGTAGTGTGATCCAGGACTGTTGGTTAGAAATTGAAGAAATAGATCAAACTATTGCAATATCTCTCTCAGAGAAGGAGCGAAAAGGGAAAATTGTAATTGGTAAGTATTAATTTTTTCAATATTTATCAATCATAGATTTATCTTACTTTGTGCTATGTTCCAAGTCTAATGCTTGTTTTTTATCCTCAATAGATATCCAGATGAAGTATGTAATATTGATAACGCCCAAACTACAGCTCTCGTAAGAGTGTAAGTGGTCGCTGTCAAATATAGAACCCAACTAGGTTGGGTGTCGAATCCCACAGGGAATACTTGGTCACTAAGTGTTGCGACTATTAGTAAACTGTTGGTCGAAAATTCTACAAAAAGGGGGGATTTAATTTATGTGTGAAATAATGTTGACAAAATAAAGAATGAAACGATTAATGTAGTAGGATTTAATCACAGAAAAGAATAAGTTAGGGTTATGTCCACCTTATGAGTTCTACGTATCTATTAACTATGAGTTATGCAGAATCCAGATATGCATGCACTTATAGATGTTCGTATTCTAATGGTAAATCCTAGTGTCTCTCGACCATCAAGGATTATTTCGCTTTAACTCTCTCAAGCTTAAAGTGTATGACTAACGGTACAAACTCTCTATGAGGTTAATCCAGTTACAGCACTAACGTGTAAATAGGGGTTGGTAGCCCTATTTACTTGTCACACTCTCTTTTCCAAACATGTAACATTTCTCTCGAACAAGTTAATGCTATAATGGCGTATTCTATATGTTTACAACCACAAGAATTTAATTAAGATGAAGAGAGTAATGATATAAGTAGCATGCGTATCAAGAATTCACAAACTCATAGCAATAGATTGTACATCATAAGGCTTCCATAACCCTAACAGAGAAGTTTAGCTACTCATGAGTGTAACGGAAATTAACGAAGACATCATCATCATACCAAAACTATAGCAATCTCACGATGGGTATGTATTGGCATCACAATGAGACTGACGTGATTTCCTCTCTAGCCTTTCTTGTAGCGTTTTTCTCTGTCTCAAGTTACAGAAATTGTAACGTGATTTCTACTCAAAAGTCAAATGAAAAGAAAATAGAATTCAATGCTGAAAAATTCAGCAAATAGGGTTTTTATAACATCCTTGTCCTAATCCTAATGAAATAGGGTTTTTATCCTTGTCCTAGTCCTACTGGGTTACTGCTACACCCCTAAGTATTAAGAAATACTGATTTTGCCCGGGACGGATTCTCCATGCATCACATTCAGTCCACAAGCTTCCAAAAGCTGCCTTCCTTCTTATGTGAAGTTTCCCTTGCTACCGAAAGGTCCACAAAGTGCTGAAATCTTCATCATAAATACCTAAAAACATGCTAATCACGTTGGTTATCTCACTTATAGGAAAATGGACTAAAAGTGCAGGAATTATATATTTTATCCTCCAAACTTGGCCTAAAATATGGGTAAATTATGGTGTTTAGGCGTGTAAATACGCCCAACATCAACACCCCACACTTAAAGCTTTGTTTGTCCTCGAAAAAAATATTACGTCCATGCAAATATCTACTTAGGATTTCACAGTAACAGCACAAAATGTTCAATAAGACATGCACAACAATCATTAACAAAGAGTAGTTTTCTGGATCTGTACTAGAAATAATTCAACCTCCAACATAGACTCGTGATGATGGTTAATTCGTATCCACAAGTTAAGGCATAAAGAATCATACAAAACTACCCAACAATCATCAACCATGTGTGTCTCACCTAATATGTCACCCATAATCACTCACAAGTTTTTTATTTTTCGAAACATGGGTATAAGACTTTCCTTGCTCTGTCTCTCACAAAGAATTCATATGTTGCAACTGGTGACCATAGGCTTGCCCTTATTGTAATGCTCTACTAATATCAGAATGCTAAGCTTAGGATCAAATAGGTCTTTACATGGTTGTAATGTAGGCTAAGGGACAGGTAGGACTATTTTGGCCAGAAATAGTGACTATGTTCCCTAAGCGCTTTAATACACTATGTTATGTCATTAACACTCTCTTTTAAACAACCCCTCTTCTTTCCTTTCATCTACCACCCCTTTTCACCTATTTTGTTATTCAATTATAGGCACAACTATCTTTTTTTTTCTTTTTATTTGATTTTTTTTTCTTTTTTTTTTATAACACACCACTATGATAGCCATTTTTTTCACAACTATTTCAAGTGCCAATACACTCTAAGGCATCACTCTCACCCAATTTCCTCTTATTTTGTCACATGACTTTATAATTTAAAGCGCTTAGGAATTTGGATCAAATTATGGTCTTAAAAAAATGGATTAGGTTACATATGAGGCTGTCAAAGAAAATAGCTAAAGGCTCAAAGGGGGTTATCTAGGATAATGTACACGGGTAGGTAAAAAAAAGGTAAACAATCACAAGCTGCCAAATAAATGCCTAAATCATCTCCTAAACTCACACTCTTTATTTCGCTTTACACACACACCAGGCAAGTTCTAGCATAAGCCACAACACAGAATATACTATAACCTCACACACACAATGCACATGGTCAACTTTTATTGGGAGCAGTATAGACTCTTGACCCAACAGATGAATGAATCAAACCACACAACAATCACACAGTGAGTCACACCTAGAGCCTAAATGTCTCAATAGTAATGATTTTAGCACAAACTCTTGTCATAATACCATGCCGCCTATCAGCACAATTTCATGCAAACTGAAAAATCTAAAAATCTAAAATAAAAAAAAACATAAATAAATGTAGGAAAATAAGTACAGTATATAAATACCCTCACTGCCCTCAGCGGAAATAAATAAGGAAAACCAGATTAGTCGGACTCCTCTTCAATGTCTGGGGTCATACCCCCTGCGTCAAAATCATCATCAGAGTCGTCATCCTCAGAAGTTCCCCAAAATGTACCCCACTTGATGCCAAAAGTGCGTCGAGGTATTTGTAGCGAGGAAGATTCATCTTGCTCTTTTCTTCCCCTTTTCTGACCTTTCTATGAGGTGGACACTTTTTGTTTTCCTTGTCGTCCTTTTTGAGGCCATTCTACCTAAGATCCTAATAGAGTCATGTTAGCTTCATCTCGGAAGATTCAATAGAAAAACAAACAGTAATGGCGCCACCCCACACTTAATTTGATGGCATAAACTAATTAAGTGAATGATGTCGATTACTCAGACTTCATCGACATACATATAGGCGATATGTTCCAACAATAAGTTCAGCACAATCATACTTTTATGTCATCTTGACTATCCTTTCTGCTTCTATTTTATGTAATCTTGACTATACTTTCATGTTTGGATTGATGGACTTTTTAAACAAGACTACTACATAGAGATCGAATCAAGTTATGGCATAGAAATAATCACAACATCTCATGCTTGTATTCAATCATGATTTTTATCTCGATGAACGAGTCATTCAAACATTCCAGCATTCAATTTTGAAGTTTATGCAATTAACTTTACCATGTTGATTCCACAAAAGTATGACAGTGTATCAAAATCAAATACAAGTTGGAACCTAGTGAAGAACGCCCACACGTATTCTTTCACTCAACTAGATGCATCATAACAAACCAAGTACATTCAAATCACCAACACCACTTCAAGATCTAGCAAGTCATTATAAGCATAGTATTGTAATACATACGGAATATAAAAGAAGAACTTACTTGGTGATGGATTCAGAAGATGATCTTGCAAGGTTAGATGAGCAAAAAGAAAAGTTTTGAGAGATTTTGGGAAGTAAAGGCGGCACCTAATGCTTTGCCTAGTTGGGCATAGGCGGCGCCTATGCTATGGCATTGTTGGGCATAGAGCAAAGACAATGGCATAGGTGGCGCCTTTAGATTTGCCTAGTTGGGCATAGGCGGCGCCTATGCTATGGCATTGTAGATTCAGAGAGCTTAGGCCATAGCATAGGCCTTGCCTTGTTCGTTGCCTAGATTTACATAGGCCTTGCCTTGTTCATTGCCAAGATTTGCATAGGCAATGCCTAACCAATAGCCTTTGCTTATTCATTCCTAACTTACCACCTTCAACATGACACACTTCCAATTCAAAATTTGGGACTAATCTCCTCCTTTATACGTCTTGTACCTACACTTACTCAAAGACAACAAAAACAATTAGAACGATGGGTTGCCTCCCACCAAGCGCCTTGGTTTTGGTCGTGGCTCGACTCTTTTTGGATTTTTATTTAACAAAACAAACTCCTAGGAAAACTAAATGAGTAAAAACGATGGGTTGCCTCCCACCAAGCGCTTGATTTATTGTCGCGGCACGACATGGCTATCTCGATTACTTAGACTTCGTCGAGATAGATGGTGCATCATTTTCTGAATGGATTCAGACGACGCTGATGCTTACTTGTAGGCATGCAATCTTCTTCGAGATGACTCTTGTGAATACATATCCCAGGAGGGATACCAATTATATCATCAATAGTCCAACCCATAGCTCTCTTGTACCTCTTCAAAGCAGAGATAAGAGCCTCTACGTGCTGTTCACCTAAATCAGTCGTAATACTCATCGGAAGTGTATTTCCACTTCCCAAGAATGCATACCTTAGGTGACTGGGGTGCTCTTCCGATTCAAGCACTAGTGGCTCTTCAATGGAAGTCTTCACTGTTGGTGAAGGTCGATTCTTAAGATCAAGATCCATCTTCTTAGGAGAATGAGAATAGGACCTTATCCCTGTTAGAGCACAAATGGTTTCTTCATATTCTTCAACCTCCTTATGCTCAAAATTCAACAGCACAACAGACAATGGTTCAACAGTACGTTGCTTCTCTATAGATAGTTGTTTCTCATCCTCATAATATGCATCAGCTACATAGAACACATCCATATCTTTGGTCTGCTTCATTGATTTGCATACATCAAAATGAACCACTTCATCATTCAATCAAAATAAAAGCTCATTGGCTCGTAAATCAATAAGTACACATCCTGTTGCAAGGAAAGGATGACCCAAGATTATGGGGACTTCAGAATCTACCTCACAATCTAAAATCACAAAGTCTGCAGAAAAATGAAGGTAGACACCTTCACCAATACATCATATAATATACCAACAGGTCATTTTATCGACATATCTTCCATCACGAGCCACATATTGGTTGGTGTAGGATCACCCAACCCCAACTTTCTGTAAATAGATAGCAACATCAAATTGATGCTAGCTCCCAAATCGCACAATGCCTTAGTAAAATTCAGAGATCCAACCGTGCAAGGAATAGTGAAAGCACCGGGATCTGCCTTCTTCTGAACTAGTGATCTTGTGGCAATCGCACTGCAATGATGAATACCATCTACCAGCTCATAACTTACTACCCTCTTCTTTGTCAACAGGTCCTTCATGTCACCCAGGCATTTGTTCCAGCGCCTCTACCAAAGGAACATTAATAGTCAGCTGCTTCAACATAGTCATAAATTTACTGAACCTGGTATCATCAACTTTCTTCTTCAGTCTCTGAAGAAAAGGTGGTGGTGGAAGGGAAATAGTTTTATCAACCACTTTATTTTTATCTTGCTTCCGATTATTAACCTTTTCAGGAGTGTCATCGGCCTTCTTATTCAGTCTCTAAGGAAAAGGTGGTGGTGGAAGAGGAATAGTTTTCTCATGAATGCTCTCATTCTGATTTTCAGCTTCTACAGAATCATCACATTCTGCATCAATAACATTATCTGCTATATCATCAACCACCTGCTTACCTTTGGATAGATCTTCCAACACCTTACCACTTATGGTAGTAATGGACATACATGATCCATCATTCCTTGGATTTTGCACTGTGTCGCTAGGTAGCGTTCCAGCCTTTCTTTGGTTGAATGCCGCTGATAGTTGACTCAATTGTTGCTCCAGCTGTTTTATTGCAGTATAATGCGAGTCAACCAATTGTTTTATTGATGAAAAATCATTCTTTACCTCAGTCATGCCCATGTTGGTTGCTTCTACTCCTTTCAATAGCTTAGCCATCATATCTTCCATGGACATCTTCCCAGAGCCAGACACCACAGCCTCGCGATTTCCAGGAGGAACATACAAACCACTCCTGTCAGTCTTATTCTTCCAACTACCTTGATCACGGTCCTTATATCCTGATTTATCATGATAGTTCCAACCTTGGTTTCCTTTGGCATTGCCTCAGAAACCCCCCTGATTATTTAAGTAGTTCGCTTCCTCCTCAGAATTAGATTCATCTCTTCTCTTTGATGCAATGGCCTTAACCTTTTTGGTCTTCCCTAATAATAAGTGCTTGGTAAGAAGATCCATCTGCGTTGTCAGGTGAGCCATATCTTGGTCATATTCCTCTTCTCTTCACCTTTGTTCTACAGTCATACCAATAGATACAGTAGAGCTTGCTACCTCAGAATCCCTGGTATGCCATGCTCTACTCTGCTTTGTTATACGATCAAGCATACCACTTGCCTGAACAAAAGTAAGGTCCATGAATGACCCTCCTGCAGCATTATCAACCACTGGCTTAGTCACCGAATGCAAAGACCTGTATAATATCTCCATCAAGTGGACATTGGTCATATGATGATTTGGGCACCTCATAAGCTTCTTCTTGAACCTCTCCCATGTTTCGTGGAGAGCTTCAGTTGGAAGCTATCGAAAATTGCTAATCTCATCTCTCAACTATGCTCTCTTGGATGGCGTAAAGAATCTTTCTAGGAAAGCGTCTTTCAGTTGCCTCCAATTAGTAATAAAGTCAGGAGTTAGCCCGTTCAACCATAGAGTTGCCTCTCCAAATAGAGACAATGGAAATAAGCGCAGCCGAATTGCATTATGTCCAACTCCTGGATTATTGAATGACTTGCATGTAGAGATAATGTTGATCAGATGCATATTTGGATCATCATCTGCAAGTCCACCAAATTATCCCTTAAGTTGCAATAGCTGAATCATGGTGCTCGTGATATTGAACTTGGCTCCAGGTGCCAGGGGTGGAGGAATAATAGCCCCTGTGGCACCAGCCCTATCCAAATCATCATCATTATCATCAAAATAAATCTGCACAGCTCGGCGCTCAGGCCTCAATCTTGCTTGATGATCTCTTCTGTTCATAGGTGTCGCCACCTCATCAGTACGCCTAGGATTCAGTAGCTCCTCATTACTCAGGTCCTCATCATCAGGATTTGTTGCTCGCCCTGGGTTATCAATATTCTGTTGATGAACTTGAACAGATGCCAATGCAGCTCATCTAGCCTGCTCCTGTTGAGCAACCCTTCTCTCAATGTCACGTTGTGCATCCATTCTGCCAATAAGTCGTGGTTTAGGATTTATGGGTAATAATGGCTGACCAGAACTTCGAGTATTTGGCATGCACTGAACAAAACCTGAATAAAACAAAAACAACAACTAAAAGTAAAATCTGAGAATCTTTGACCAAAGGGTCTATTAACTATCACAAACTTAGTTGACAACCGTATTCCCCGGCAACGGCGCCAAAATTTGATAACGCCCAAACTACAACTCTCGTAAGAGTGTAAGCGATCGCTGTCAAATATAAAACCCAACTAGGTTGGGTGTCGAATCCCACAGGGAATACTTGG
Organism: Capsicum baccatum var. pendulum; assembly: GCA_030864225.1. NCBI lineage: Eukaryota > Viridiplantae > Streptophyta > Magnoliopsida > Solanales > Solanaceae > Capsicum > Capsicum baccatum. The sequence goes on along the minus strand of CM061561.1, from coordinate 73,699,929 downwards.
TCACTAAGTGTTGCGACTATTAGTAGACTGTTGGTCGAAAATTCTACAAAAAGGGGGGATTTAATTTATGCGTGAAATAATGTTGACATAATAAAGAATGAAACGATTAATGTAGTAGGATTTAATCACAGAAAAGAATAAGTTAGGGTTATGTCCACCTTATGAGTTCTACGTATCTATTAACTATGAGTTATGCGGAATTCAGATATGCATGCACTTATAGATGTTCGTATTCTAATGGTAAATCCTAGTGTCTCTCGACCATCAAGGATTATTTTGCTTTAACTCTCTCGAGCTTAAAGTGAGTGACTAACAGTACAAACTCTCCAAGAGGTTAATCCAGTTACGGCACTAACGTGTAAATAGGGGTTGGTAGCCCTATTTCCTTGTCACGCTCTTTTTTCCAAACATGTAACTTTTCTCTCGAACAAGTTAATGCTATAATGGCGTATTCTATATGTTTGCAACCACAAGAATTTAATTAAGATGAAGAGAGTAATGATATAAGTAGCATGCGTATCAAGAATTCACAAACTCATAGCAATAGATAGTATATCATAAGGCTTCCATAACCCTAACAGAGAAGTTTAGCTACTCATAAGTGTAACGGAAATTAACGAAGACATCATCATCATAACAAAACTATAGCAATCTCACGATGGGTATGTATTGGCGTCACAATGAGACTGACGTGATTTCCTCTCTAGCCGTTCTTGTAGCATTTTTCTCTGTCTCAAGCTACAGAAATTGTAACGTGATTTCTACTCAAAAGTCGAATGAAAAGAAAATAGAATTCAATGCTGAAAAATTCAGCAAATAGGGTTTTTATAAAATCCTTGTCCTAATCCTACTGAAATAGGATTTTTATCCTTGTCCTAGTCCTACTGGGTCACTGCTTCACCCCTAAGTATTAAGAAATACTGATTTTGTCCGGGACGGATTCTCCATGCATCACATTCAGTCCACAAGCTTCCAAAAGCTGTCTTCCTTCTTACATGAAGTTTCCCTTGCTACTGAAAGGTCCACAAAGTGCTGAAAGCTTCATCATAAATACCTGAAAACATGCTAATCACGTTGGTTAGCTCATTTATAGGAAAATGGACTAAAAGTGCAAGAATTACATATTTTATCCTCCAAACTTGGCCTAAAATATGGGTAAATTATGGTGTTTAGGCGTGTAAATACTCCCAACATCAAATATCAACTACTCTTATAATTCATATTTTTTCTAGTTGTGCTTGGCATGAACCATCTTGAAAATTAAAACAAATATGAAAGTCACTTTTGCTATTTTGCAGGCTATAAAAAAGATTACAGAAAGGTTAAATATACATGCAATCACCCCTCAAACACCTAACTAGATATGCAAGGTACAAGTTGTAGATATCGGTAAACCAGGAGAAGGTACAAAACAAAAGATGAAGTATATGAATATGATCTTTCAAGATGAATAGGTAACTTCTTATTTTCAAAAACAAATCAGCTATTACATTCCTTACTTCTACCTCTTATGTTACTATTGATAAAATTACCTTTAGGACAATCAAGTAAAAGCAATTGTCTACAGTGGTGATATTCCCCTTCATCAAGATATTTTTCAATTTTTTCACACATATTTGATAACGGGTGCACGCATACAACAATCAACTCTAAGATATGAAACACCGTTGCATACATTTCATTGATTAAAAAAACCATAGTTGATTCAATTGATAAAGATAAATCGAATAAAAACAAGTTTCCACCACCCCGAATGGTCAATGTCACATTATTTCATGTTATCAACAACCAAGCCTCCCGAGCCGCCAGAGAACAACTTAAGAAAATAGAATACAATATGTTCATTTTATTCTTTCTATCATTAAATATCTACTTTAACACAAGCTAACATATACCTTTTTCCCAACAGATGTGTTAGCAATAGTTGCTAACTGCTTTCCTCCAAGATATGTTACCAGCATTCAAAAAAGATTGCAGAAACTCTTTCTTATAGATACCAAGTGAGCATATTTGCCAAATTTATCGCTATTCCTCCAGCTCTATGAGGAAAAAATATACAACATATTAATTACTACACTATACACATCAAGCAATCTTACACATTCACATTATGGGAAGAATCTCTCATTAAAAAAGAAGGCAAGAAACTCATCATACAGTTTCAACAACATCCAATCATCTGTATCTGGTGTATTGGAGTATCCAAACATAATGGTAAACTAATCAGCATATCGTAATTAATTTACTTATATCACCTTCTACTTCCTTCCATAACATCATAGTTATTATAATTATTGTAGGCATATCATTGACCATAAAATTTAACACAACGATAAAGATTGATCCATCTTATTTGAAATGCCTTCAACTACACTCATGATATCATGCACTTTACTCTACTTTTTACTAATTTGTACATTATTATTTATATGCTAAAATATATCAAACACCAACTCAAATAGGATTACAGAAAATGCTCAACTCTTTTGCTGCGAGAAGCACATCCCAATCTGGATCTCTGGTCTCCGCTCTAGTAGATAAAGATATAGTGTCAATTGCCGTCATTCAATCATAATAAGATGTTAGTGCCATACTATTCACTTGATTCACAACTTCTGCTAAAATTTATCCTACTCATGCTAAATAATGCCTTTTCCACAGGGTCGTGCCTTCACGATTGAAACGCAAATAATTCTGTCAACCAGCCTCAAATCTTTTTATGTCTTGGGCTATCCAAACCGTCCACAAGAAGTAAGAAATATTGAGAAAAAATTCCAATGTATGAATTGTCATTAGTGAAATATGTTGATTCCCAAGTACTATGATGCTAATATTATACACATATACACCCACAATATCAGTAAGATATTTTTTTTATTAACTAAAGTACTAACATATATTTTTGTAGGTGCCAATTTGTTATCAATCTTAAAGATGACATTGGCTCAATAATTCAAATTATTGGCAGTAAAGAAGGAGAAAAATTATTGTCTCTTACAGCAGAACAGATTTACGACTTTACTTTAACTGAGGCAAAAAATTTAACCATCCCACACACACATCAACTTAACTATTCAAAAAACATAAAAAATAAATATATTTTCCACAGAATGAGTACCAGTCAATGCAAAATACTGAAATCAGACTGAATCAGAATCTGTTCAGAATTAAAGTAAAAAAAGTACCTTCACGCACTGATCATACAATCTCTGGAAAAGCCTATATTCTTGTAATGACCTATATTTTTCTAGCATAATTTAAGTCCCAATACATGAGTATTCATATGTATAAATTTTGAAATACTTATTATTTTTTAGTTTAGAGCTTGACATTGTATAGGAAATTCAATTAGATTTCCAACAATATAAAATTTGCCTAAATCCGATAACCAGGTAAAAATTTGTGGCAATTTTAAGTTTCAGTCATAAACCACCGTCATTTTAACCCTTAGCGCATCATCGAACCAACATAAATGATGACTGTCAATTTCTTGTAAAGCTCTACAAAACCACCGTGTTGCGCCGTAAGCCAAAATCCCAATTATCCTTTTCCAGTGTATTGTCGCGATAATGGCGCGTCGCGATAATGGCGCATCGCGCCAAGGGTGAATTTAAGAATCAAAAGGGAACCACGATTCCTCCACATCGCGCAAAGACCTCAATTCCCAGTTGTCCAATTCCAGTGACATGGATTGATAGCATAGCATCACGCCAGCTTGTAAAATTAGGAATTTTTTAGTAATTCCGAGTTTTAGATTTAAGGGCATTATAGTCTTTTCCCCCTCACCTCAGTCAGCCTTTATCATGAAATTCACCCTAATTAATCCATTATTTTATTATTTTAATAACTTTTCCCCCAAATCAAGAAGCTTTCTCTCCCAAATCAAGAATACTAGATTAAGAACACTAGCTCTCAAATTCAAGGTCAATCCCCAAGAACTTCAAGAAATCCATCAATTAAGGTATGGTAGATGTTCATCCATGGAGCCCAAGTAACCTATTTTAATCACCAAGTTATGATATTTTCAAGTTATTATGTTTTAAATTGTGATTTAACCCATGAATCTCCATGAACTATGATTTTATACCTTGTTACCATGAAATTATTGTTATTATTCAATCCTCCATGTTTTAATATTATTATTTATTGAATTAAATCATGATTTAGATCTATTATGTTGAATTCATTCTATTTTTACAAGTTACATAACATTTCTATGATCGTTTTAAACCATGAACTACAAGTGTTTGATAAAATGCCTACAAGAGTGATTTATTTATTAAGAGCCTTCATGTTTTGATCTCCAAGTCTTAGTGTCATTTTACTATAATTGTTTTGAGTCCTAAGTGTATTGAATACCCAAAATCCATAGCTTTTTTTTAGTCTAGTCTCAGTACATTACAAAACATTCTTCATAATATACTATTAGCACTTCAGAATAGTCAAATATCAATCATATAAACTCAGAACAATCTAGTATTTCAGTGTCTTTCCGCTGGAAGTAGGATTTAGAACCAAGCGAGTGTAGGGATGGCAGTTTTCTAATTAGATAAGCAGAGTCGTTAGTAGCAGTACCTATACTCTAGAACTATGTAGCCAACGTAGGGTATGAGAAGTCACCCGTCAGATTAGGCTTGACTATCTCGCAGGGGTCACCCGTTAGTTGAGGATTGACACCCTTAGTCCTTTGGATATTATATTAGTTTAGTGGATCCACACAGCCATCGTAAGTACCCGTGGCATGGTATTAACATCCTTCCAACTGGGGTTAAAGGTTGGACCCCGATTAGCTTAAATTGGGGAATGTCGGTTAGATGATACCTCCCATAGTCTCAGATATAGTCTCAGTTACAGTCTCAGTTTAGTTATTCATACTTAGTGTTATTTTACCAAGGTATATAAATTTTAGTCATCTCAGTATTTCAGTTTGCAGATATTTCATGCTCTTTATTCAGTACTCCATGCTTTACATACATATCTAGTTAATTATTAGTTCTATTCATGAAACCATGCATATTAGCCTACCTCATTTAGTATACCAGTACATTCAAATTACTAATTATATACCTTTTCTTTTATGATATGATGTATTATATCATAGGTGCTGACGCTCAGTTCTCAAATTGTACTTAGTCCCTCAGATTATCAGTAGTACAGTAGTAGTGGTGAGTCCTCATCATTCGAGGATAGATTATACTACTTTATGTATTTATCTCAGTAGTTAGTAGATTTAGTTGGGGGGCCTATCCCATCAACTCATAGTATTTAGTTTAGAGGCTTTTCAGACACTATAGTTAGCTATTCAGATTTCAATATTATGCCAGATTCATAATTCTGTAGTCATTTCATTATTAAAACCTTATGGCATTTTCGTATTTCTTACATTTATGACATGTTGTTCAGTGCTCACAGCAGGTACCAGCTCATGGGTTAGCTTGTGGTCCCTCAGGACTGTAAGCACCGTGTGATGACTAGGGGTAGTCTTGGGTCATAAGAAATATGGTATCAGAGCCTAAGGTTTTAAAGTTTTCTAGGAAGTCTGAAAGTCGTAGCGAGTAGAGTTTTGTACATGGGTGTGTAGCATTCCACACTTATGGACGAGAGGCTACAAGACGTTTAGGAAAAGTTTTCCTTCTTTCAGTATTCATATCATATGAGTGAGCATGAGCTCAAGTTAAAATCTCAATCTAATCTATTTCTTCCTTCCATTTACAAAACATGCCTCCCAAGATGAATGGAAGAAGAATAGGAACTCAACCAGCCCCTCAGCCCATTCTGGAAGATTCTCTGAACGAGCATATCTCTCACACAGAATTCAGAGTTACGTTCACTACTATAGCAAACTCCATAGCAGCACAAGGTGAATAACTAGCTGTTGTTTTGGCTAACCCAGTGGACAATACTGTTGCAGCCAGAATTTGGGATTTCACTCAAATAAATCCTCTTTCTCTCACGAGATCCAAGTTAAAGAGGATTCACAAAAATTATTAGATATAGTTTAAAAGGTAATGGATGCTATGGTGGGTGACGTCTAGTCAGAGTGTCAATTTTGTTGCATATCAATTGCAGGATATAGCCCATACTGGTTTAAGTAGTGGAAATTTAATAGGGGTGTAGATACAGGGGCTGTAGAATAGGAAGATTTTGCCATAAATTTCTTAGATAGATTCTTCCCATTGGAGTTAAGAAAGGCCAAAGTGTTAGAGTTCATTAATTTGAGTCTATAAAGTATGAGTGTGAGGGATTATCCCCTTATGTTTAATCAGTTAGCTAGGTATACTCCTCATGTGGTAGCTAATAACAGGTCCAAAATAAGTAAGTTTGTGTCTGGCGTATCTGATAGCGTGGTCAAGGAGTGTAGGACCGCAATGCTCATTAGTAAGATGGACTTATCTAGGCTAGTGGTCCATGCTTAATAGATAGAAGAGCAAAAGATTAAAGACAGGAAAGAGAAATCAAGAGAGCTAGGACGAGTAGTTTTAATTTCAATTAGCCAAAGTCAGAAAGTGGTAATCATCCTCAGTTTCATCAGACATCTACAACACCAACACCCTCTTCAACCAGTACCCCAGTACCCAAATTAAAAAATAAAAATAAGGATAGGGCACTAGGCTCTAGGTCCCAGGTCAGTGTTAGCAGTTCTTGTATAATCCTCTATATTAGAAATATAGCGGACACTATTACGGTGAGTGTAGAGTGGGTGGTGATGTGTTTTTTGGGTGTGGCAATCTAGGACATCAAATTCGAGAGTGTCGTCTAGTTTCTCAGAAAGGTAGGGATGTGCGCAAACAGGGCCAATCCCATTAGTCGTCAGTTCTATCCGATCGCCCAACCCTGCAGGGTGCCACTTCCAATGCTACCAGTGGTCAGCGTCTGAATAAATTATATGCTCTTCAGTCCCACCAAGATTAGGAAAATTCTCCTGACATAGTTACTAGCATGTTGCAGGTCTTTCACTTATATGTTTATGCTTTACTAGACCCTAGATCTTCTTTTTCATTTATGACTCCATATATAGCCGTTAACTTCGGAGTCAGTCCCGAAACTCTAGTAGAGACCTTTTTAATATCTACCCTTTTAGGCATTTCCATTGTAGCCAGAAAGGTATACAAAAACTATCCAGTCATAATATCTCAGAAGTTACCTCAATTGATCTCGTAGAGTTAGAGATGACATATTTTGGTGACATTCTCGGCATAGATTGGCTCCACTGATGTTATGCCTCAATTTATTATAGAAATAGAATAGTTCATTTTTAGTTTCCAAAAGAACCAGTATTTGAATAGAGGGGTAGTACTATAGATCTTTGGGGTTTGTTGATTTCATACCTTAGCACGAGAAAAATGATATCGAAGGGGTGTATTTACCATCTTGTGCGAGTCAAAGACTCTAACTCAGAAACTCCAACTCTTGAGTCAGTTCCAGTAGTAAATAAATTCTTAGATATATTTCTTAAAGATCTGTCCAGAGTTCCTCCCGAAAGGTAAATTAACTTCGAAATAGACCTTCTCCTAGATACTCAGCCTATATCCATTCCACCATACAAAATAGCTCCAGCAGAACTCAGGGAGTTAAAATAACAATTAAAGGATCTCCTAAATAAGGGATTCATTAGACCCAATGTCTCCCCATGGGTCACACCTATTCTATTCATGCACAAGAAACATGGTTCTCTTAGAATGTGCATAAACTACCATCAGTTGAACAAAGTCACAGTCAAGAATAAATATCTACTTCCTAGAATCGATGACTTGTTTGATCAACTTTATGGTGCCAGCTATTTTTCAAAGATAGACCTTAGATCAGGCTAACATCAGCTCAGGGTCAGAGAATGTGACATTTTAGTTTACTCTCGTAGTGAAAATGAGCATGCAGAGCACCTCAAAATAGTACTTTAGACTCTTAGAGCTCACCAGTTATTCGCTAAATTCAGTAAGTGTGAATTCTGGCTAAGATCAGTAGCTTTTCTTAGCTATATCATTTCCTGTGATGGAATTAGATTCTCAAAAGACTGAAGTGGTGACAAACTAGCCTAGAACCATATCTCTATCAAATATCAGGAGTTTTTTTAGTTTAGCTGGCTATTACCGTCATTTTGTTGAAGGGTTTTATTCTATCGTATCCCTCATGTTTAGATGGTTTTGTTGTGTACTATGATATATCTAGAGTACATTTGGGTTGTGTCCTCATGCGGAGAGGTAAGGTCATAGCCAATGCCTCCAGACAACTTAAACCCCATGAGAAGAATTAACCTACTCATGATCTTGAGTTAGCAGTTGTAGTATTTGCCTTAAAGATTTGGAGTCATTATTTATATAGGGTACATGTAGATGTGTTCATATATCACAAAAGCCTTTATTACGTGTTCTCTCAAAATTATTTGAATCTGCATCAGAGAAGGTGGTTAGAGTTATTGAAGGATTATGATATGAGTGTTCTGTATTATCTGGGAAAAGCCAATGTAGTGGATGATGCTCTCAGTGTATTGTCTATGGGTAGTGTTGCTCATGTTGAGGATGGCAAAAATAAGTTACCTCAGGAAGTCCATCAGATTACCCAACTAGGTGTCCGCTTAGTCAACTCAACAGAGGGTAGTGTGTGGGTGCAGAGTAGTTCAGAATTATCACTGGTTTCTGAGGTAAAGAAAAAGAAATATAGAGATACCGTTCTAGTTATGTTAAAATAATTAGTCAGAGATTAGAAAATGGAAGTTTTTTCCCAAGGGGGAGATGGTGTGTTGCGTTGTTAGGGTAGATTATGTGTGCCTGGTGTAGATAATTTGAGGCAACAAATTCTTGCAGAAGCGCATGGTGCGTGCTACTCTATTCATCCAGGGGCCACTAAGATGTACTATTATTTGTGGAGATCTATTAGTGGAGTGGGATGAAGAGAGATATTGTAGATTTTGTACATGCCAGCAAGTTAAGATTGAGTATCAGAAACCTAGTGGGTTTGTGCAGGAGTTCAGTAATCCCACTTGGAAGTGGAAGAAAGTGAACATGAATTTTGGGACAGGTTAGCCTCGTACCCGTTATCAACATAATTCTATCTGGGTTATCATAGATAGGATAACCAAATTAGCTTATTTTTTGCTATTCCATACCTCTTATTCAGTCGAGGACAATGCCAAACTCTATCTCAAAGAGTTGGTTAGATTGTACGGTATTCCATTATCTATCATCTCAGACAGAGGTACCCAGTTTACCTCTTATTTCTGGAAAGCATTTCAAAATTATCTTGGTACCCAAGTCCATCTCAATACAGCCTTCTACCCTCAAACAGACGGACAAGCAGAAAGGACCATTCAGACTCTAGAAGATATGCTGAGAGCATGCGTTGTTGATTTCAAAGGTAGTTGGGATGACCACTTTCCTTTGATTGAGTTCTTATTCAATAAGAGTTATTATTCTAGTATCCAGATGGCTCTTTATGAATCTCTCTATGGTAGGAGATGTCGATCTCTTATTGGTTGGTTTGAAGTAGGTGAGGACGCAGTAGTAGGGCCTAATTTGGTATTTGATGTGTTAGAGAAGGTTCGGTTGATCAGAGAAAGACTTAGGGCTTCCTAGAGCCGACAAAATTCATATGCAAATATAAGGAGAAAGGATCTCGAGTTTGAGGTCAGGGATTTTGTATACTTGATAATCTCTCCCATGAAAAGAGTAATGAGATTTAGCAAGAAAGGGAAACTCAATCCTCGATATATCGATCCCTTCAGAATTCTCAGTTGTTTTGAAAAGGTATCTTACAAGCTTGAGTTACCTTTAGATTTAGCCTCAGTATACCCAGCATTCCATGTCTCGTTGTTGAAAAAGTGTATTGGTGATCCAGCGGCAGTTGTTCCATTAGAAAGTGCAGCTATTCAGAACAATCTTTCCTTTGAGGAAGTTCCAGTTGAAATTCTTGATCATCAAGTTCATAGACAAAGGAACAAAGAAGTTCCACTACTCAAAGTTCTTTTGCAAAATCAGTCCGTTGAGGGAGCCACTTGGGAAGAAGAGGAAGATATACGGATCAAGTACCCTCATCTTTTCTCCACAAATCTAGATTCAGTATAAGGTACCAAATCTTCTTAAGATTTTTCTCTGTCATGCTCAGTTTCAATTGCACATCATGTTCATGTCAGTCATGCATTTATGAATGAGTTTAGTCATGTATTCCATGCATCATATATGCATGTTCAATGTGTAAGCTTACTCTATCAGTTTCCCCAGCTTAACCAATTTTATTCGAGGATGAATGATCCCAAGGGGGAGATATTATAACACTCCATATTTCCCTACCATAATCTAAGACCCAATATATGAGTATTCATATGTATAATTTTTGAAACACTCATTATTTTCCAGTTTAGAGCCTGCCATTATGTAGGAAATTCAATTAGCTTTCCAACGATGTAAAATTTACTTAAATTCGATAACTGGGTAAGAAGTTAAGGAAATTTTATGTTTCAATCGTAAAGTACCGTCATTGCATCAGGATCCAGCATAAATGACGATTGTCAATTTCCAGTAAAGCTCCGCAAAACCATCACATTGCATCATAAGCTAAAATCCTAATTGTCTTTTTCCAGTGTCTTGTCGTGATAATGGCGTCTCCCGCCAAGGATGAATTTCAGAATCAAAGAGGCACCGTTATTCCTCTGTGTCGCGCCAAGCCCTCAGTTTTCATTTGTCCAATTCAAGTGACACGGCACAATAGCGGCGCGTTGCGCCAGCTCGCAAAATTAGGAATTTTTCAGTAATTTTGAGTTTTAAATCTGAGGATATTACAGTCTTTTTTCCCTCACCCAGTCAGCCTTTAACATTAAATTCACCCTAATTAACCCATTATTTCATTATTTTAATAACTTTTCCCCCAAATCAAGAAACTCTCTCTCCTAAATCAAGAACCCTAGCTCTTAAATTCAAGGTCAATCCCTAAGAACTTCAAGAAATTGATTAATTAAGGTATGTTAGATGTTCGTCCATGAATTTCTTTCATCCATGTAGCCTAAGTAACCCATTTTAATCACGAAGTTATGATCTTTTCAAGATATTATGTTTTAAATTGTGATTTCACCCATGAATCTCCATGAACTATGATTTTATACCATGTTACCATGAAATTGTTGTTATTATTCAATCTTTCATGTTTTAATATTATTATTTATTGAATTAAACCATGATTTAGATCTATTATGTTGAATTCATGCTAGTTTTACAAGTTACATGACATTCCTATGATTGTTTTAAATCATGAACTACAAGTGTTTGATAAAATACCTGAAAGAGTGATTTATTTATTAAGAGCCTTCATGTTTTGATCTCCAAGTCTTAGTGTCATTTTAATATAACTGTTTTGAGTCCTAAGGGTATTGAATACTCCAAATCTATAGTTGTTTATTTAGTCTAGTCTCGGTACATTACAGAATAGTCTCTAAAATATACTATGAGCACTTCAGAATAGTCAAATATCAGTTAGTTAAACTCAGAACAGTCTAGTATTTCAGTGTCTTTCAGTTGGGAGTAGGATTTAGCACCGAGCGAGTATAGGGATGGTGGTTTGCCTGTCATATTGTCAGAGTCATTAATTACAGTCCCTATACTCCAAAACTACGTAGCCAGCATAGGGTATGAGAATTCACCCGTCAGATTAGGCTTGACTATCTCGTAGGGGTCACCCGTCAGTTTAGGATTTACACCCTTAGTCCTTTGGATATTATATTAGTTTAGTAGATCCACACAACCATCGTTAGTACCCGTGGCACGGTATTAACACCCTTCCAACTGGGGTTATAGGTTGGACCCCGATTAGCTCAAATTGAGGAATGTTGGTTAGATGATACCTCCCACAGTCTCAGATATAGTCTCAGTTACAGTCTTAATTTAGTTATTCAGACTTAGTGTTGTTTGACCAAGGCATATAAATTTCAGTCATTTCAGTATTTCAGTTTATAGATTTTATTGAATTCATGTTATATGCTCGGTCGTGCTTCCTCAATAGTTTCAGACTTTTATGCATTTTCAGTATCCACAAATTCCATGCGCTTTATTCAGTACTCCATACTTTACATGCATATCCAGTTAATTATTAGTTGTGTTCATGAAACCATGCATATCAGCCTACCTTATTTAGCATACCAGTATATTCAAAGTACTGATCGCATACCTTTTATTTTGTGCTATGATGTATTATATCATAGGTGTTGACGCTTAGTTCTTAGATCGCACTTAGTCCCTCAGATCATCAGTAATACAGTAGCAGTGGTGATTCCTCATCATCCGAGGACAGATTATACTGCTTCATGTCTTTATCTCAGTAGTTAGTAGTGTTAGTTGGGGGCCTGTCCCATCAAATCATAGTTTTAGTTTAGAGACTTTTCAGATACTATATTTAGCTATTCAGATTTCAGTGTTATGCCAGATTCATAATTTAGTAGTCGTTTCATTATTAAAACCTTATTGTAAAAGAAATCTATATTACCATAATTTTCTTTTATATCTTTGCATATTTAATCTGTGATCTTAATTCCCTTTTATATGTCAGCCTTTTCGAATGATGATTTTCTCATTCTATCTGCCAGAAACTTCCATCTTATTTGTTACATATAAGCAAACTCACACCACCCTGGTGGCTGCCCTGCAAAACTAAATGGCCCGATACTTTCTTTTCATGTTTTAGCAAGAATACTACCTTATTAGACATGCATATTTAGAAGAATTCATGTAATTACAATATGTATATGGACAGTAAAAGAGATGTAATGAGGCACAACATTGAAGGAATAGGACTTCTTTTGAAAAGTCCATAGTTCTTTTTGGCATTGTGAAATAAGTTTTGCTCTAACAAAAATTAAACCGCTGATTCAATTATTTATTTCATTCAATCCTTGATAACACTCAAACTACAGCTCTCGTAAGAGTGTAAGTGGTCGTCGTCAAATATAGAACCCAACTGGGTTGGGTGTCGAATCCCACAGGGAATACTTGGTCACTAAGTAAGCAACTATTATTAGACTTTTGATCTAAAATTCTAAGAATAAAAGGGGGGGATTTTATGCTTGCAATAAAATTACCGAAATTGTAAAATAAAAAATGGAATGTTTTGGTAAGGTTTTAATCAATGAGAATTGGAAGTTAGGGTTATGTCCACCTTATGAGTTTTATGTATCTATTGGCTATGAGTTATGCGGAATTCAGACATGCATGCGCTTATAGAGATTCGTATTCTATGGTAAATCCAGGCATCTTTCGACCATCAAGGATTATCTCACTTTAACTCTTTCGAGCTTAAAGCATATGTAATGGTACGAATTCTCCAACAGGTTAATCTAGTTACGGCACTAACTTTTAAACAGGGGTTGGTAGCCCTATTTCCTTGTCACTATCTCTTTTACAGACATGTAACTTTTCTTTCGAACAAGTTAATGTTATACTGGCGTATTCTATATGTTTGCAACCACAAGAATTCAATTAAACTGAAGAGAAGAATGATATAAGCAGCATACGTGTCAAGAATTCACAAACTCATAGCAATAGATAGTATCTCATAAGGCTTCCATAACCCTAACAGAGAAGTTTAGTTACTCATAAGTGCAACGGAAAACACAATAGACATTATCATCATACCAAAATAATCACAAACTCACGAAAAGTTTGTCTTAGTGTCACTTGTGACGTGATTTCTGTTGCTGGTAGCGTTTCTCTTATTGTGAAAATTAAAAGTCGAATAAATGAAAGAAAATTGTAAGGAATAAGGAAGAATGGGGCGGAAATTCTTTCCGAAAAGTTCAGCAAAATAGGGTTTTTATAACACCCATATCCTATTCCTACTAAGCTACTGCATACTTATCCTAATCCTACTAGGTTACTGTATCCTTATCCTAATCCTACTAAGTTACTGCTGATCCCCAAGTCTTTGGAAATACTGTTTTTGCCCGGGACAGGTTTTCCATGCATCACTTTCAGTCCATAGACTTCCAAAAGTTGCCTTCCTTCTTTCGTGAAGCTTCCTTTGGCTACAACCAGTCCATAACATGCTGAAATCTTCATCATTTATACTTGAAAACTTGCTAATCACGTTGGTTAGCTCACTTACAGGAAAAAGGACTGAAAGTGTAGGAATTATATATTTTGTCCTCAAAGCTTAGCTAAAATATGGGAAAATTAGGTGTTTTAGGCGTGTAAATACGCCTAACATCAACACCCCACACTTAAAGCTTTGTTCGTCCTCGAACAAAATATCATGTCCATATAAACATCTACTTAGGGTTTCACAGTAACAGCACAAAATATTCATCAAGACAGGTACAACAATTATCAACAAAGAGTAGTTTTCTGATCACTACTAGAAATAATTTAACCTCCAACCTAGACTCGTGATGATGGTTAATTCGTATTCAAAAACTTAAGGCACAAAGAATCATACACGACTACACAAAACTCATCAACCATGTGTATCTCACACTATATCACCCATAATCACTCACAAGTATTGTATATATTTTGAACATGGGTATAAGATTATCCTTGCTCTCACTCCCACAAAGAATTCATATGTTGCAACTGATGACCATAGGCTTGCCCTTAGTGTCATGCTCCACTAATATCAGAATGCTAAGCTTAGGATCAAATAGGTCTTTTACAGGTTGTAATGTAGGCTAAGGGACGGGTAGGACTATTTTAGCCAGAAATAGTGACTATGTTCCTAAGCGCTTTAATACATCACATTAAGCCATTAACATGTTTTTTCAAACAACCTTTCTACTTTCTTTTAATCTACCACCCCTTCTCACCTCTTTTGTTATTCAATTTTAGATAGAATTAACTTTTTATTTTTCTTTTCATTTTTCTTTCTCTTTTTTTTTAATATAACACACCTCTATAATAGCCATTCTTTTTCATCACGAATTCAAGTACCACTTCACTTTAAGGCATCACTCTCACCCAATTTCCTCTTATTTGGTCACATGACTTTACAATTTAAAGCACTTAGGAATTTGGATCAAATTATGGTCTTGAAAAAAAATGGATTAGGCTTACATATGAGGCTGTCAAAGAAAATAGCTAAAGGCTCAAAGGGGGTTAACTAGGATAATGTCCACGGGTAGGTAAAAAGAAGGTAAACAATCACAGGCTTCCAAAGAAATGCCTAAATCATCTCCTAAACTTGCACTCTTTATTTTGCTTTACACACACACCAGGCAAGTTCTAGCATCAGCCACAACACAGAATATACTATTACCTCACACACACAAGGCACATGGTCAACTTTATTGGGAGCAGTAGACTCTTGAACCAATAGTTGAAGGAATTAAACCACACACTTATCACATAATGAGTCACGTTTAGAGCCTAAATGTCTCAATAGTATTGATTTTATCACAGACTCTTGTCATAATACTATGTTGCCTATTAGAACAATTTCATGCAAAGTTTTTTTAAAAAAAAATTCTAAAATTTAACTACTAACAAACAAAACAAACAAAAATAAATAAATGCAAATGCAGACAAAGAAGTATAGCATACAAATACCAGCACCCCACACTTAGACGGGACACACTGTCCTCAGTGGAAAATGAATAAGAAGAACCTGGTTAGTCAGACTCATCCTCTATGTCTGGGGTCATACCCCCTGCATCGGAATCATCATCAGAGTCTTCGTCCTCAGAGTTCTCCTCCACGTACGAGTCTGGCATTCGACGATCATCATCAGTTGGCACGTCATCATCAAGAAGTTCCTCAAAGTACATACCTACTCCACACATTGCCCTTGCATGCTCATTCATTGGGTAGTCATAATCCAACTGTTGGAGCTCTGCAGCAGTTGGAACACGACCTCCACTCATCATGGTGAACCAGGTCATGCCATACAGATAGCGAAAGAAACTTTCATCCCTAGCATGTCGTTCTACAGCCGTCAGGTTGACTCCATGCATGGATTCAGTATCTTTAACCTTTGTGAGGTCAACCTTCTTTGGGTTGTGTGGAAGCTTATGATCTGCAGGTTCCTCTTCGATGTCCTCCTTCCTTAATATCATAGTCAACAGATTACCAAAGCTAAAGTGGAATCTCTTGTGCAGCCTAGCCTTACGTATTGAAGATCGAATAATTGCCCCAATATTGATGGGGACGTTTGTCATCAATGCATACACCAAGAACACTCTATCTCGTGTAATCATTGTGTACTGAGTCCCTGGAATCAGGCAAGAGTTGACTATTCGCATCCATATTCGAGCTTCTCTATTCAAGGAAGCATATGGGAAGGTGTTGTGCCAACCGGTGTCCTTGTGTCTACTCCATCGTGCCATAGATCATGTTTCGCACAGTGTGTGTCTGATTGCCCTGTACGGAGGTCTATTATATAGCTCCTTGAGTGGTGATGGATCAACAGATGGCAGCCCCAAAAAAGAGTTGAAGAACTCCGCATTTAGTTGTAGGACTTGGCCCCAAATATTTACTTCACTCCCTGTAGTTTTTGGTGACCAGTTGGCATAGAATTATCGTGTTAGATAGATATTGCATTCTCCCATATCTCGGAATATGAAATCAAGATCTAACGCCATTATCTTGGCCAACATGCGAGGTTCTTTCTTTGCTAGGCTCCCCTTTTGTATCAACTCCACATGAACATATTTTTTCTCTTTATTGTTCCTGTACCACACTTTTCCTTCCTCCTCTAGGACCCATTTGATTCCGAACATGCGGCGAGGCATTTAAAGTAAGGAGGATTCACCATGCTCTTTTCGTCCCCTTTTCTGGCCTTTTTGTGAGGTGGTCACTTTATCCTTTCCATGTCGTGCTTTTGGTTCCATTGTACCTGAGATTATAATGATAGTAATGTTAGTTTCATCTTGGTAAATACAATCGACAAACAAACAGTAGTGGCCCCACCCCACACTTAATTTGTTGGCACAAACTAATTAAGTGAACATTATCGATTACTCAGACTTCATCGATGTACGTTTAGGCGTTATGTTCCAACAATATAATCAATGCAGTCATACTTTTCATGTCATATTAACTATCTTGTTCAACTCTATTTCATGTAGTCTTGCCCATGCTTTCATGTTTGGACTAGTGCATCTCTTAGAACAAGACTACTACATTGATATCGTATCAATTTATGGCATAGAAATAATGACATCATCATATGTTTGTAGTCAATCATGATTTTCATCTCGATGAACAAATCATTCCAACATTCAACTTACAGGATTATGTGATTAAATTTACCATTTTGATTCCGCAACAAGATGATAGTGTATAACAATCAACTACAAATAGGAACAAAGTCTAGAACACCATTGCGTATTCTTTCACTCATTTAGTTGTATCACAACAAATCATATCCGAATCACCAAGACTACTTCAAGATTTAACAACTTATTATAGGTGTAGTATTTTAATACTTACGGAATATAAAAGAAGATCAAAGAAGTACTAACTTGGTTGATGACCTTGGAAGGTGTTCTTGCAAAGTTGAAAGAGCAAAAAGAAAATTTTGGAGAGAATTTGGAGAGGTAGGTGGCGCTTTAGGTTGGATTTGCAATGTGTTTTTGTTCAAAGACTAAGGCTCTATTTATAGGACAAGCTTGGGTCGGGTTTTGACCCATTTGGAATCGGGTTAGGAGACCAAAAGTTAGCATAGGCGGCGCCTAATGCTTTGCCGATGCTTGGCATAGGCGGTGCCTTTTGCAAAGCCTAGTTGAGCATAGGCGGCGCCTATGCTATGGCATCGCCTATGCCATGACATTCTAGATTCAGATACAAAAGGCTTTTGCATAGGCGTCTCCTATGCTATGGCATTGTTAGTAATAGACGGCGCCTATGCCATAGCATTGTAGAATCCGAGAGCTTAGGCCATAGCATAGGCCTTGCCTTGTTCGTGGCCTAGATTTACATAGGCCTTGCCTTGTTCGTTGCCTATATTTTCATAGGCAATTCCTAACCCATAGTTTTTTTCTTCTTCATTCCAAACTTACCACCTTCAACATGCAATACTTCCAAATCAAAATTTGAAACCAATCTCCTCAATTACGCCTCTTGCACCTACATTTACTCAAAAACAATAAAAACAATTAGAACGATGGGTTGCCTCCCATCAAGCACCTTAATTTTGGTCGTGGCTTGACTCTTCTTTTTGGATTTTTATTTAGTAAAAACAAATGCAAAAGAAATGAAAAAAAAATGATGGGTTGCCTCCTATCTAGCGCTTGATTTATTGTCGCGGCACGACATAGTTACCTCAGTACTTAGCCTTCGTCGAGATAAATGGTGTCCATGTATTTAATCGAGTCAAGAGGACTTATATATGGCTTCACTCGTTTCCCATTTACCTTAAAAACGACACCATTATTGTCTTATAACTCAACTACTCTAGACGAGTAGACTTGGCTAATTTTGTACGGACCAGACCATTTGGACCTTAACTTACTTGGGAATAGCTTCAGTCTGGAATTGAAAAGAAGTACCATATCACCTTTTTGAAAGTTTCGTTGAACAATCCACCGATCATGATACTTTTTCATCCGCTCCTTGTAGAGGTCTGATCTTTCATACGCATGTAGACGGAATTCATCCATTTCATTCAGCTGCTCTAATCTCATGTTCATAGCATCATCCCAATTCAAATTTAGTCGCGTCAACGCCCACAATGATTTATGCTCGAGCTCAATGGGCAAGTGACAGCCCTTCCCATAAACTAGTTGGTACGGGAACATGCCAATTGGCATTTTGAATGCAGTCCTATAAGCCCATATTGCATCTTCCAGCTTCCGAGACCAATCTTTCCTATTAGCGTTTGCAGTCTTAGCAAGGATTTGCTTTATCTCTCGATTTGAAACCTCTACCTGTCCACTAGTTTGAGGGTGATAAGGCATGGCTACCTTATGTTGCTTGACCCTATATTTCACTAACACAGATTTGAACAGCTTATTGCAAAATTGTGATCCTCCATCGCTTATGATGGTACGTGGTACCCCAAAATGAGAGAAGATATTTCTCTTCAAGAATGCTACAACACACTTTCCTTCATTATCGGCCAGCGCTACTGCTTCAACCCATTTGGATACATAGTCGACAGCAACTAGGATATATTTCATCCCAAACAAATTTATGAATGGGCCCATGAAATCAATACCCCAAACATCAAACAGCTCTACTTCAAGAATTTTTGACATGGGCATCTCATGGTGCTTCGAAATCGTGCCTTGTCTCTGACATTGGTCATATCTTCTCACAAATTCGTGGGCATCTCTAAATATCGAAGGCCAATAATAGCCGCTTTGCAATACCTTCCTTGCTATCCGACCACCTGCATGGTGTCTCCCAACTTGGGAAGCATGACTTGCTTCCAAGATACTTGGAACCTCCACATGAGATATGCATCGTCTGATCACACCATTTGCGCATCGTCTAAACAAATATGGCTCATCCCAGTAGTAGTGTCTCACATCATGCATAAATTTTCTCTTTTGATGAAATGATAGATTCGCAGGCATCACATTACTTACCACAAAGTTTGCAAAGTCTGCATACCATGGTAACTCTTTCATCATTGTGGCTAAGATCTGTTCATCAGGGAATGCATTATTAATCTCAAGATCAGGCTGCGCTATATGCTCGTTCTCGAGTCTAGATAGATGATCAGCCACTTGGTTTTCACAACCTCTTCTATCTTTTACCTCAAAATCAAATTCTTACAGCAATAATACCCATCGGATTAGCCTTGGTTTCGCATCTTTCTTAGCCATAAAATATCTCAGAGCTGCATGGTCTGTATGAACTACCACTTTGGTTCCCAACAAATAAGCACGGAACTTTTCAAAAGCATACACAACTGCTAGAAGCTCTTGTTCCGTGACACTATAGTTCTTCTGGGCTCCGTTCAAGACCTTGCTCGTATAGTAAGTTGGATAAAATAACTTTTCTCTTCTCTGGACAAGTACAACACCCAAAGCTACCCCACTAGTATCACACATGACTTCAAATGGTAGAGACCAATCGGGCGCTACAATGATAGGAGCTTCAATTAGCTTCCCCTTGAGGCATTCAAATGCCTTCAAGCAGTCTTCACCGAAGTCAAACTTTGCATCCTTCTCCAAAAGCTTGCATAACGGACTAGCAATCTTGGAAAATTCTTTAATGAACCGTCGATAAAAACCTGCATGCCCGAGGAAACTACGAACTCCTTCGATAGAAATTGGGGGTGGTAGTTTCTCGATGACTTCGATTTTAGCTCGATTCACCTCAATTCCTCTTTCAGAGATTTTATGCCCCAGAACAATACCTTCTTTAACCATAAAGTGGCACTTCTCCCAATTCAGCACCAAGTTGAATTCAACACATCTCTGCAATGCCATACTCAAATTCGCTAAGCACGATTCAAACGACTCGCCCACGACTGAAAAATCATCCATGAATACCTCCAAGGTGTTTTCAACCATATAAAAAAAATGGACATCATACAACGCTGAAAAGTAGCTTGAGATCTTTGGGTTGCTTCATTGATTTACACACATCAAAGCGGACTACTTCATCATTCATCCGGAATAGAAGCTCATTAGCTCTTAAATCAATAAGCATACTTCCTGTTGCAAGGAAAGGGCACCCCAAGATTATAGGAACTTCTGAGTCCATCTCACAATCCAAGATAACAAAGTCTGCCGGAAAGATGAATGAAAAAACCTTCACCAATACATCACATAAAATACCAACAAGTCATTTTACCAACCTATCTACCATTACAAGCCTCATATTGGTTGGAGTAGGATCCCCCAATCCCAACTTTTTTGTAAATAGATAGTGGCATTAAGTTGATGCTGGATCTTAAATCGCATAATGCCGTGGGAAAATTCAAAGATCCAACAGTGCAAGGAATAGTGAAGGCACCGGGATCGGCCTTCTTCTGAACTAGTGATCTGGTAGTGATTGCACTGCAATAATGAACAGTACCTGTCAACTCACCACTTGCTGCCCGCTTCTTTGTTAAAAGATCCTTCATAAATTTCACGTACCCAGGCATCTGTTCTAGCGCCTCTACCAATGGAACATTAATGGTCAGCTGTTTTAACATTGAAATGAATTTATTGAACTTGGTATCATCAGCTCTCTTCTTTAATCTTTGAGGAAAAGGTGGTGGTGGAAGGGGAATATTTTTCTCCATGACTTTCTTTTCCTCTTGCTTTGGATTGGCGATCTTTTTAGGCTGTGGACGTTGATGGGTGACGTCACTAACATCCTCTGTATCTTTATCGGTGTCTTCAGGTTCTGCATTGATCACTTGCTTGCCTTTGGATAAAGTTTCCAGCACCTTACCACTCCTGGTAGTAATAGCCATGCATGTTCCATCGTTCCTTAGGTTTTGCACTGTGTCACTCGGTAAGGGGCCAGCTTTTCTTTGATTTAATGTAGCTGAAATTTGACTCAATTGTTGCTCCAGCTATTTTATTGAAGTTGAATGCAAGTCAACCAATTGCTTCATTGAGGACAAATCATTTATTACCTCGGTTACTCTCGTGCTGGTTGCCTCCACTCCTTTCAAAAGCTTCGCCATCATCTCTTCCATTGACATCTTACCAGAGCTAGATGCAGCGGTGTCACGACTTCCAGGAGGAACATACAAACCACTCCTGTCAGTCTTATTCTTCCAACTACCTTGATCACGGTCCTTGATTCCAAATTTATCGTAATAGTTCCGACCTTGGTTTCCTTGGGCATTGCCTCAGAAACCCCCCTGATTGTTCAAGTAGTTGGCTTCTTCTTCAGAATCAGATTCCTCTCTTCCTTTTGACGCAACCACTTTGACTTTTTCAGTCTTCCCTAATAATAGATTCTTTGTAAGAAGATCCATCTGTGTTTTCATATGTGCCATATCTTGATTGCATTTCTCCTCTCTTCGCCTTTGTTCTACAGTCATGCCAATAGATGCAGTGGGGCTTGTTACCTCGGAATCCCTGGTATGCCAAGCTCTACTTTTCTTTGTCATCCGGTCTAGCATATCGCTTGCCTGAAAAAAGGTGAGGTCCATAAATGATCCTCCAGCTGCATTATCCACCACTGGTTTAGTTACTGAATTTAAGGATTTGTATAGTATCTCTATCAAGTGGACATTGGTCATGGGATGGTTTAGGCACCTCATAATCTTCTTCTTGAATCTCTCCCATGTTTCATGGAGGGCTTCAGTTGGAAGCTGACGAAAGTTGCTGATTTCATCTCTCAATTGTGCTCTTTTGGATGGCGGAAAGAATCTTTCTAGGAAAGCGTCTTTCAATTGCCTCCAATTTGTAATAGAATCAGGAGTCAGCCCATTCAACCATAGAGTTGCCTCCCCAGATAGAGACAATGGAAATAAGCACAGCCGAATTGCATTCTGTCCAATGCCTGGATTGTCAAATGACTTACATGTAGAGATAAAGTTGACCAGATGCATATTCGGATCATCACCTGCAAGTCCACCAAATAATCCCTTCAGTTACAATAACTGAATCATAGTGCTAGTGATGTTGAACTTGGCTCCGGGTGCCAAGGGCGGCGGGATAATAGCTCCTGTGGCACCGGCTCCGTCGAGGTCGTCATCATCATCGTCGAAAGGCATTTGCATAGCATGGCATTCAGGCCTAAATCTGGCTTGACGATCTCTTCTTTTTGCCGGTGTCGCCACCTCAGCATCACGCCTAAGGTTTAATAACTCATCATCACCCAAGTCCTCATTATCAGGATTTGCTACTCGTCCTGGGTTATCAATATTCTGTTGATGCACTTGAGCAGCGGTCAACGCAGCTAATCTAGCCTGCTCCTATTGGGCAGCTCTTCTGTCAATTTCTCATTGCGCCTCCATCCTGCCAATAAGTTGTGGTTCAGGGTTTATGGGTAATAATGGTTGACTAGAACTTCGAGTATTGGGCATGCACTGAACAAAACCTAAATAAAACAAAAACAACAACTAAAAGTAAAATACAAGAATCTTTGACCAAAGGGTCTAGTAATTATCACAAACTTAGTTGACAACCGTATTCCCCGGCAACGGCGGCAAAATTTGATAACGCTCAAACTACAGCTCTCGTAAGAGTGTAAGCGGTCGTCGTCAAATATAGAACCTAACTAGGTTAGGTGTCGAATCCCACAAGGAATATTTGGTCACTAAGTAAGCAACTATTATTAGACTTTTGATCTAAAATTATAAGAATAAAAGGGGGGATTTTATGCTTGCAATAAAATTACCGATATAGTAAAATAAAAATTGGAATGTTTTGGTAAGGTTTTAATCAATGAGAATTGGAAGTTAGGGTTATGTCCACCTTATGAGTTTTACGTATCTATTGGCTATGAGTTATGTGGAATTCAGACATGCATGCACTTATAGAGATTCGTATTCTATGGTAAATCCAGGCGTCTTTCGACCATCAAAGATTATCTCACTTTAACTCTTTCAAGCTTGAAGCGTATCTAATGGTACAAATTCTCCAAGAGGTTAATCCAGTTACGGAACTAATTTTTAAACAGGGGTTGGTAGCCCTATTTCCTTTTCACTATCTCTTTTCCAGACATGTAACTTTTCTTTCGAACAAGTTAATGTTATACTGGCGTATTCTATATGTTTGCAACCACAAGAATTCAATTAAGATGAAGAGAAGAATGATATAAGCAGCATACATGTCAAGAATTCACAAACTCATAGCAATAGATAGTATCTCATAAGGCTTCCATAACCCTAACAGAGAAGTTTAGCTACTCATGAGGGCAACGGAAAACACAATAGACATTATCATCATACCAAAATAATCACAAACTCACGAAAAGTCTTTCTTGGCGTCACTTGTGACGTGATTTCTGTTGCTAGTAGCGTTTCTCTTGTTGTGAAAATTAAAAGTCGAATAGATGAAAGAAAATTGTAAGGAATAAGGAAGAATGGGGTAGAAATTCGTTTCGAAAAGTTCAGCAAAATAGGGTTTTTATAACACCCATATCCTATTCCTACTAAGATACTGCATACTTATCCTAATCCTACTAGGTTACTGCATCCTTATTCTAATCCTACTAAGTTACTGCTGATCCCCAAGTCTTTGGAAATACTGTTTTTGCCTGGGATAGGTTTTCCATGCGTCACTTTCAGTCCATAGACTTCCAAAAGCTGCCTTCCTTCTTTTGTGAAGCTTCCTTTGGCTGCAACCAGTCCATAACATGCTGAAATCTTCATCATTAATACCTAAAAACTTGCTAATCACGTTGGTTAGCTCACTTACAGGAAAAAGGACTAAAAGTGCAGGAATTATATATTTTGTCCTCAAAGTTTAGCTAAAATATGGGTAAATTAAGGTGTTTTAGGCATGTAAATACGCCTAACATCAATCCTCAGCATCAACAAATTGTAGAACCTCAAGGACAAAAATATTCTGTTGTATTCTGTCATGAAAAGATTTTAGCTTTCATCTTTTGAGTATAAAATTTTTGTTTACATTGGCCATTCTTATTCTATCCTTGTTTAAAATATGAACTGGTAATGTTGTTTCTGAAGTATCAATCCATACTAAGATTTAGACGTGTTAAGGTATTTAGAAGACTGGCTTACATCGATACTGTTGCTGGTATATACCACAGAGATTTGAAGACTCAGAATGTTTGGGTAACGCATCTTTCAAGCTACTAAATTCGTATAGCAAATTATGGCCTTTTTTTTTTCTTATTTCATTGTTTATTTTCACAGGTGGACCTCTTACTCACCAAGTAAAGATCTGTTATTTTGAAAGCCAAAAGTACTGGTAAGTGTAAATCAAAAAGTTTATTTCTGTATCTCTTCTCATTTTTATACTAAAGATATATTAATTTCATCCTTGTCTTCTTGAGAAGAGTTCACTATTCTTAATTCAAATTTGATCAGTAATAACACTGACTCAAGTAGGTGGTTCTTTGGCCTGAGACATGCTAATTCTGTTGGGACATCCCGTTAACCATGATTACGTGATTAGTTAGATTCTGTAGATTCCCCTATCCATTAATCTTGTTGCTCTTTCAGGTGTTGTGTTATATTATAAGTTATGTCTGACCATATTGGATTTAACTAATATTTGCTATTTAACCATGGTGCACTGCGATAATTCTAAGTTTCTCCCTCAGTATCTCCCGTGAACTGAGAAATTCATGTTGTAGTGCTTTATTTTTCTTTTTCTTGGGTGGGGAAGAATGGGGGCTAAAATGAAGAATTTTATATTCCTCCTGTGAAATGCCTTTGATTGATTTTTCAACTTTAGTGTCTGTAAATAAAAACAACAATAGGTTCTCGTGACTGTAGGGATTTATTAGCTTAAGGTAACTTCTGCAATTTTATGGCATACACTGTATCATTTAAGAAAACCCCTTGACTTTATGTAATAAATACTCGATTTTGAAGTGGTTGTTGATTTTTGTATTTATGAAACTACCATATTTTATTAGGTTAAAGCAGAAGCAAACATCTCATACATTTGCTCACGGCTTTATTGGGCTCATGAACTCATATTTGGTGCAACAGGAGTATACTACTTCAATTGATATCTACTCATCTACCATTGGATCATCAAGTCACAGAAGCTGGTCTTTGTTCTTCGGTGTTGTCTTGAAAAAAATGATGTTTCTACCACCACCCAATAATGTACCATGCTCTTGTGCCAATAACTTTTAGCTTTGACACTTTTTGTACCAACAAATACTTATATGTAATACTTATACAATCTAGCAACGTAATAATGTAATCTTTGTTCCACATACTGTGAAGCATAACTGTTTTATGTACTATCATAATTTCACTCATGCAAACTTAATTTAATATTATGTACCAAGCTCTTGTATCAATAACTTTCATCTTTCACACTTTTTGTACCAAGAAATGTTTATATGTAATGTATTCTTTGTTCCACATATTATGAAGCATAAATATTTTATTTGTCATCATATTTTAGCTCGTGCATTGCATGGGCTGGGTCCACCTAGTTAAAGAAATAAAGAGAAAAAGCTGATAATGACAGGATATAATAGGTATTTTAAAGATTTTATGAGGATAAAGGGAAAAATTTGATTATTATTCAAAATTGAGGGGAGAATTTGACTATCGGTTTCACCCTTTTCCTTTATAATATCATCCTTTAAATATGTTAAATTCGATCTTTTGAAAATATATTTAAGATGTTTTGAACCAGTCATTTTTATTACGCACAATAACTAAAATGACCCAAAGAGTAATAAATTAGGTGAAAAGTGATCGATGTAAGAAAATATTACTCTATTTGTCAAGGGTGTCTCAACAATTTTGGGGGCCTAAAGCCAAAGGTTAATGAGGGGCCGTAATATTTATATTTCTAGCTTTTTGAGAAGTGAAATTACATGTAAAACTCTGCTTAGTTTTCATTTTCTGAAAAATATAGATTGTTTTCTTTTTTATGCGAACAAAAGATTAAAATAATTTTTTAAAATAGTATATATAACATAACTATTGCTATATGAAAGTATTGACCCCCAAAATTATGGGGCCTAGACAATTGTCGAAGTGGCCTAATGGACGAGACCAACTGTCATCTATCCCGATTAAGTATCTTAGTTTAATCAGATATATAATTTAATAAATAAATAACAATCTTGAATCTTAAAATCTTAAATTAGGGATATGTACAGTCAGTTGAATATTCTGATCTTAAATTTATTACATAAAATGTTAAAATTGAATAACCTAATAATTATAAAAATATATTAATGATAAAATCAAATAACAAAATTAAAACACTTCAATTGAAACGGAATAGTTATTGGAATGTAGGTGCTTCTAATCAATGATCGTCTTGCTATAAATCACCACTGCAGTTATGTGTTGTACTAAAAGCAATGTGAATTGTGCCTCAGAAAAATAAAGGAAAAGTGATAATTTAATAATTTAAACTTATCTCTTTCTATAAATCATTAACATATTAAAAAATTAGTAAAATGCAATAAAAAAATAAACATTTATGATATATCTATTTCAGTTGTTTCTACCCGTGATTTTAGTATATCATCCCAAATTGATTTTTATAAGTCATTTACTTATTAGAAAATTAATAATATTTAGTAAGAAAAATAAAAATAGACATTTATGGCATGTTTGTTTTAACTGCTTAAACCACTATTTCACTATATCACCCTAATTAATTATTATAAGTCATTTAAATATTAAAAATTAATAATATTTAATAAGAAAAATAAAGTAAACATAAAATGATAAATTAACTCTTGATGTTTTATATTAACTCGGCGTTTTATATGAGACTCACTTAATTTTTTTTCAAAAGTGTTTTTATAGAAATTTTTCTATAACACTTGTAATTAATTATTATGAGTCATTTAAGATATGTCTGCTTTGCTACTTCAATCATAATATTTGGTTGACTTTCGAAATTATATCAATATTACTTAAATCTAAATAAAAAAAATATTATAAATCACAATAATTAAATACTTAAATTATTTTTAAAAATATAATTGACAATCAACGCTACAAAAGTTTGGACAAGGAAAGAGTATTATAAATTACAATAGCTAACAACTTAAAATATCAAAAAAAAATTATTAAAAATATAATTGATTATCTAAATTTTATTTATATCACATCAATTGAGACCAAATGAATAGGTAAAAAATACTATAAAACACAATAATTAACAACTTAAAAAAATTACAGATATAAAATATTTGACGGATCTCAAAATTATACCAGTGTCACTTAAATTTGAATGGAAGAAAAAATATTATAAATCACAATAATTAAAAACTTAAATTATTTTAAATATATAATTGACTATTAATACCATAAAAGTTTGGATAAGGAGAATGACATATATTAATTGCAAATTACATGAAAATATTATAAATTATAATAGTTAACACTTTAAAATGTCTAAAGTAATTAATCTGTTATATATTTTAAAAGACTACGTAAAAATATTATAAATTAGAATAATTAATAACTTAAAAAAATTAAAAGATTTACAACTTAAATTATTTAACGACATATAAAAACTTAATTGATTTGTTAAATACTATCACACTCACATATATTGGGACAGAGGGAGTAACATATATTGTTTGAAAAATAGTAGAAAGTAGGGGTTATAGGCTGTAGGTGACAAAAGAGGTTTAAAATGACGTGTAGGTGACACAAGTCTTAATTATTGAATGGGGGTGACAATTACTTTATTATGAATTAAGAAAGTTGGAGAAGTTTGAAAATAGCTCACAAGTTTTTAAATTTACACTTTGATTCAAATGTTTATCTATATAATGAAAAATGGAGGAAAAAAGTGTATTTCTCTCTCTTCTCACCCATTGTTGTTTTCTCTCTTAGCAATTTTTGTTGTTCATTAGTGCTGCTGCTTTATTCATCATCTTCTGTTTTATTATCATTATCTTCTACTTCATTGTCATCTTCATCTTCTTCTCGTTGACCATTTGTCATTGTTGTTATTGTTGTTGTTACTGCTACTGTTTCTATTTGACCAATCTCTTAGGTCAAATTTTATTTCGAACATCACTTTCCACTTTGGCATTACTTCATAGGAGACCTTGGTAAGTCAAATTATGATTTTTAGTTGAATTTGTCATCTAGATAAATGCTATTGTGTTGTTGTTTTTCCAACAATGGATAGAACCCAATCATGAATCCAACATAAGATCCATTTGTTTAAATAGATAAATCATCTGTTGCAACAGATAAGACATTTGTTTCGACAGATAAGACATTCGTTTCAACGAAAGACTGATATGTTGGATTTATGTTTAAACAGATGGGTCATCTGTAGCAACATTTGACATATCTGTTGTAATAGATTAGTTATCTGGTGCGACATGATAAATATATAATTCAACAGATTAGTAACATGTTACAACAGAACCTGAACAGAATTCCAATGGAAGTGTTGTCTGTTGCAACAGGGTAAATATCTTTTACAATAGATTACTAACCTGTTGCAATAGGTAAGTCATCTATTGCAATAGGCTAATTATCTGTTGCAATATGTCACTCATCTGTTGGAATCAGCTTCAAAGGTGATTTAGTACCGTAACATCAATCCCAACAGGCACTTTATCTGCTGTAATAGATATTCAGGGGCGTAACATGAATCCTAATAGGTAAGTAATCTGTTACGACTGATCACTTACCTATTGCAATAAATTACATATCTGTTGGGATTTATTCACGGCACTATGAAATCACAATTAACTTTTTGAATAAATGACTTTATTTATGTACCACTAATGGAGGGATCATTAACAATAGAGGTGGATTTTCATGGTTAATGAATCGAGAAGAGCAATCAATATGTATGGCATTAAAAGGAGGGTGAAATGCTAGAGACGATAGCTATGACAGTCCAAAGTGATGTTTCGTATAATGATTTTGTGAACTTAATCATCAGCTTTTGTGGACTGAATTATCAACTGGAAGAACTCGCCATTAGATACATGCACAGATCCTTTGAAAATCAGAGTGTACTGTCTTTCAAGATAACTGATCAGGTTCAATTGCGTGCTTATCTGAGTGATTCAACCAGGACGGTGTTAAGGGTGTACATAGTTGAAAAGACAAGAGAGAATGAGAACTAGAATATAGAAGTAGAAGAACAAAAAGACTTCTTTGATGATAGGTTGGATAATATAGACATGAATATTCCAGATAATGATCAAACACCTACGCCCATTGATGCGACCAATATGATGTGCAGTTCTTCTCAATCGACACAGTCTGTAAATCTTCA
Organism: Capsicum baccatum var. pendulum; assembly: GCA_030864225.1. Lineage (NCBI taxonomy): Eukaryota > Viridiplantae > Streptophyta > Magnoliopsida > Solanales > Solanaceae > Capsicum > Capsicum baccatum. Next base: position 73,670,189 of record CM061561.1, on the reverse strand, counting down.
AGATGACGAGACTGGATTTTTTATTGGAATGTCATTCAAGGACAAGAATTGACTATCTAACACTTTGTTTATTTCTTGCTTGAAAAAAGATTTCAAATTTAAGAAGGTGATTAATTCGAGCAGTGTCTTTTGCTTCAAATATGCTAATTCGTACTGTAAGTGGTGGTTGAGAGCGGTGAGCTAAGCAAGTTCTGAAAGATTCATCATTCATAAACATGAAAAGAATCACACATATGGTTTAGAGCACATCTCGGGCTAAAATCCTCACGCTACGGCAAAGGTCCCCAGTGAATATTTCAGGAGTAGTTTCCCTGATGGCAAAGGCCTTTCAACAAGGGTTCTGGCCAATCAACTCCTTACGGATTTGGGTGTCCTGGTCAGTTATTAAAAGATATAACGGCCATGGGAATTATCAAGGACCTGGTTAGGGGTATACTCGAGCATGGGTATGCAGTCATGGATGCTTACCGTTACATGATTGAGTCCGCAAATCCCGTAAGTAAGACGGCATTGCATCTAGATGAAAACGTAAGGTTCAAGAACTTTTTTGTATCCTATGGTGCTTGGATTCAAGGTTTTCTACATTTTAGAAAAGGCATAACCGTCGACGGTACCTTCTTGAGGAGCAGGTATAATGGATTTCTGCGCAAGATGCGGAGAATCACATCTTTCCTGTCGCTTTTTGTGTAGCGGACAAGGAATGTGATGCCTCTTATGAATTTCTTTCTGAACAACTATGAATATGCGTCGAAGATACCAAAGAGTTGTATTTTGTATCGAATAGAAATCCAAGTATTCCAAAGATGGGTTCACTTTTCTTCACTTCAGCTTACTTTGGTTGTTGCATTAGGCATCTTAGAGAGAACATTTAAAACAACTATCACAACGAAAGGGTCGTCGCCCTTTCTTATAGAGCAGCTAAAGCATATAGTAGAGAGGAGATTTTAGACCATCAGAATTTCTTGCATGTGTCAATTTCGAGAGATGGAGCCGGGCATTCTGTCCAGCAGATAGGTACATGTCTTATTTGATTTACAATTTAGTATGATGTCGTACTAAGTGATTCTTTTCTATAGGTACAATATTATGACATCAAACAAGTTGAATCGGTGAATTCATTGTTTGGCAATGAAAGAGAATTTCCCATCAAGGCTATGTTTAAAAAAATAAGCAAGAAGTATAGCAAATTTTTTAATGAAAGGCGTTTGCAGTTTAAGTGCCCAAAAAAAAGAACCCGATTTGTTCTCGAAATCAAAAAAAATATATCAATGAATGTCATTTTGGGGAATAGATTATTCTCTCATAAAATAGCAGATTAGAAATTCTGTATCACCGGTCATGGTGATGCTGTCACGGCCATTATTCAAATAAGATCTTCTACATATAGAGTTTTAACTTGGACAAAATACCTTGTCCACATGCTATGGCAGCACTTCAAGCTCAATACAATAATAAATATGGACATGAAGTTTATGAGCACTCCTCTCAATATTATTAGGTGAAAAAAATATGAAATGGCATATAGTGGCCATATTACTCCGGTGCCTCCCGAAGAATCTTGGGTTGTTCCTGCAGAGCTTATGGGGAGATTAATACCTCTTCTATATATTGATCCAAGAACTATCAAACCGTGAAGAAATCCATATAAGAGGAGACGTGGAGTTGGAGAATCATTTTCATCAATAAGCAAAAAATGCTCCATATGTAAGTGCGCTAGCTACAAAAGAACTACATGCCCGAATCGTAATCCACCATGATTATTGTAATTGCAAAAACTTGTATTGTTGTTTGTTTGTTGTGGAGTTTTATATATTTAACTCATTGTTGTGAACCTAATGTTATTATTTATTATATATAAAATATACTTTTTAATAACTTGTGCACCAATAAAAAGAGGTAAAACATGAATTAAATAATACAACAGACCAAAATTATTCTCAACAGTTCCACAAACTAAAATATTTTCCTCCAATAGATGACAAATCTATTGAGACAGATGGATAATCTATTGACAGAAACCCAACAGATGACCAATTTGTTCCAACACATGGACCATTTGTTGAAAGAACTCAAAAGCCAAAATTGCTCGTACTACTGGATTCAACATTGCTCCTTGCCTCCAACCGTCGACATTTTTACATGTATGTATGTTTAGATTAAAAGAAATAGACAGAATGAAAATTGAATAAAAATTAAAATGTCAAAGTTAACTAAAAGTAAATTTTTCATTGAATGAAAAATAAAATACTTTAGGTATAGCTCCGATATAGAAATATTAAAATACATATGCTAAAAGAAAAAATACATTTTAATTATTATTATTATCATCATTATCATCATCATCATTAATGACAATTGGCCAATCAACTCGCAGCAGCAGGGCCCTCATCAACTTCTGCATCTCTCTGAACATCGTCGCCCTCACAGTGACCAACTCTTTCTGTAGGTCATTAACCTAGATCTGAAGTTCCCACACTGTTCTTCGTAGAATAGCAATGTCCGAAACTATATCAGACATATCTTGAACACGCACGAATTGACAAATGTAAAGAAAAAAGTCCAAAATGTAATACAACGTATACGATCAACTGATAAATTTACACCAGAAAATCTTACTTCAACGAGAAAGGAATATGCTCTTTGAAGATAAGTGGTTGAAGATGTCACACGAAAAGAAAAATGCAAGAAATAAATAAAGCTAAGTAGAATGAAGATTAAGGAGGGGCCTATTTATAGAGGATTGAATCTGGATGTGTCAGGCCAAAAGAAATGACTGTTCAGCTCTATTGTATTAATTACATTCAAACTGGTGGAATTTTATTTTTTGTGAAAAGTCGTGACTTTTTATTTTACATTAATACTTCTCACCTTTTCAAAATGGTTTGAGACTGAATAACAACCATTATTATTGAGCTGTTGTAATAGATCGTCCATCGGTCGCAATCGATTTAGCATCTATTGCAACAGATGGATTGAATGTGCAACAGATGGTCTGTCAAAATCTATTTATCATCTGTTGAAATAGATGATTTGTATGTGGAATAGATAAGACATTTGATGCAACATATGTATTATCTGTTGCGACAGATGGACCATAAATTGGAGGAGATGTTTTCATTTCTTCTAACAGTTCATTCATCAGTTTCAACAGATGGAGTATTTGGTTTATTAGCTATTTTTAATGTGTTAGAAAAAAAGTCACGACTTTTCACCTCTTTTTAATAGTCCCTCTATTTTATATTAGTTGGACCCTATGGGGTTGGCACACCAATTAAGAAAAATATAAATTAGGTGATTATTTTACCAAATTGACCTTATTAATTATGCTTTGAACGTATAAATGTTAATTATATACTTTATGTAGTCATTTAATAATAGGGGTAATCTTGGAAGAATGTAATAAAATTCTCTTGATTTTATAAATAGGACAACTAAATTGAAACAAACATTTTTCGCAAGAAGTAATCACATGCGTGCAAATGAATAAACACATTCTGGTCTATCGCAACAGATTTACCATTTATTGTAATATATGGATTATCTGTTACGACAGATGAACCATATATTGGAGGAGATGTTTTGATTTTTTCCAACAGTTGATTCATCAGTTGCAACAGATGGAGATTTTGATTCATCGGCTGTTTTGAATATGTTAAGATAAAAAGGCACGACTCTTTACACCTCTTTTTTAATAGTCATCATATGCGTGCAAATGAATAAACGACACTGTCTGACATGTCCTGGTGGGGTAGGAAGAATAAGGTGCGTGAAATAGATCCCATTTTCATGCGTGTAAGTGATGTATATTTTTTATCAGGCTACCGTGATAGACACACATAAAGTATAATGATTTTGTAAATGTAGATTTTTACCGATTAGAAACTGATCCTTCAAACAAGATCCTGCATTGTATAGTTTAGTTTGATAGGTTTGAACTGATAAGGCCGAAGGGTTCCAAGACGGTGGTGTCAATACCCCGTTACAATTTAATAACAGTTTATGCTCATATTTTTGTGTCAAGTTTGGGGAAGGGTTCAAGTTTTTGGCGACAGTGTAAATATCCAATTGTGATTGGATCAATTTTAATGGCGCAATGGACTTCTTTAAAGGCCTCCGAAGCCTCGCAATACAACAAACAAAGATAAAACCAATAGAAATTCCCCTAGTCCAAATTTATATGGATGGATTGCTGGAGGAGACTTAAATATGGCAGAAGATGCTTGGGAGAATACCTATGTGCGAATGGGGAGGTAGAGAAGGTCATATATCATCTCAGACCTTGTTTAAAAGGAAACACAGAGTAGGAAGGAAAGTGTAGCAAAATTGGCCAATGAAATTGACATGAGAAACGAAAAAACTGGATGAGCTTCAAATGTGGAAGTGTATCCAAATATAAAAATCCATCAGTCGATAAAAAAAAAGAATGGTCAACAGGACTAGAGCTGGAAACTTTGCTTGAGAATGCAACTAGCGAGCATGGCCTTAATGAAGACTCTCACAAAGTGCAGGACCAAAACTCTAAGGAAGAATCTTCATGACCACGGAAGGTGATAAGATTGTCGGTTAGAATTGAAACCTGAACCAATTACTCCTGAATTAAAAATATGGGAAGCCAAGGCATCAATTTCTGAAGTCTAACATACATTCCATGCCTTCTTTTTATGGCTATGATCATGTCAATAGTAGCAGAAATAAAAAGGGTTGAAGTTGGGCCGAAATCCCATGCCTTGTTGTTTTCACTGCCTTTGACCTAACCAAAGCCATAAACATGAGGCATGGGATACAAGTTTAACTTGAGAAATTGCCACCTTGGCTTGATCCCGTATTTTTAATTCAGGAGTAGTTGGTTCAATTTTAAATTCAGATCGATAATCTTACTACCTTCTGTGCTCACAAAGCTGCTTTCTTAGAGTTTTGGTCCTGTATTTTGTGGGTCTTCGTTGAGTCCGTGCTCGCTAGTTGTAGTCTCTATCAAAGTGACCAGCTCAATTCCTCTTGACCATTCTTCTTTTTCTTCAACAACTGATGGATTTTCATTTTTGGATATACTTTCACATTCGGAGCTCATCCAGTTTTTTCATTTTTCATGTCAATTTCATCAGCCAATTTCGCTACATTTTCATTCCCAGCTTGTGTTTCCTCTTAAACAAGGACTGAGATGATATATGGCCTTCTTAACCTCCCTCTTCCCAAATAGGTTTTCTCCCAGATACCTTCTATTGTATAATAGTCACCTCCAATAACCCATCTATATAAATTTGGACCAGGGGAATTTCTATTAGTTCTATTGTTGTTTGTTATAGTGGGAGTCTTTGGAGGCCTTTCAACAAGTCCATTGATCCATTAAAACTGGTCCAATTATTATTGGATATTTACACTGCCGCCAAAAACTTGAACCCTTCCCCAAACTTGACACAAAAATATGAGCATAAACTGTCATTAAATTATAATGAGGTATCGACACCACTATCTTGGTCCCTCGGCCTTACCAGTTCGAACCTAACAATCTTAACTGTAAAATGCCATATCTTATTTGAAGGATTAACGCCTAATAGGTAAAGAAAAAACATTCACAAAATCATTGTACTGGATGTATTTTCATGATAGGTTGATTAGTAATACATACCTCCCACATATGAAATGGTTCCAACTGCAAGCAGCTTATTCTTCTGAACCCATCTTTACTCTAGCCTTTAATATTGGCTAGGCAAAAGTGGATCCAGTTTTACTTCCTTTTGTCTGCAAACAAGAGAAATACATTTGATGTCAAACAAGAGAAAAACAAAAAGAACATTACAAAAGGGTAACACAAAATTTAGTGAATCAACAGATAACCAATATGTTATAATAGATTACCCATTTGTTCAACCGATGAGGCATCGTTGCAACGTATGGATGACATGTTACAACAGGTAGGTCAACTATTGGAATAAATCAAACCAGACTTACTGCTGGTTTGATTTCTTCAAACGGTTGCTCCATCTATTCCAATAGTTAATTCATCAGTTGCAATAGTTGAGGAAACTGTTGCAACACCACTAACAATAGCATCAACAACAAAGAAACAACACCATATGTTCCAATACCATCCACAACACAAATGTCACATGTTCCAACACGACCATCACCCCCAACAATAGCACCATCAAAGTACCAAACAAAATACATAAAAAAAACTATACTGACAACAAGGCTTTTTAAGTTCTCCCAACAAATGACTTTTTTCTCATATTTTAATAAAAATAATAGTTCATTCATTTAAGACTTAAAAGCCACCTTTCCTTCAATTTTCTCAATAAATAGGAAACTGATAATGGGTAAATCATTAATAGCAACAGATGTAAATATCTAATTTAAATAACATACAACGAAGAAGACGAGATGAAAAAAGCAATAGTGAACTGTACCTACAATATTAAAATAGCAAAGGGATTAGAATATCCAGTTCAGTAGAGAAAAAATATTGATTGGTTGAGATCCGAAAGGATACTCATCCGAAAGAAGAGAGAAAAGAGAGAAAAAAGGAAACAAAGAGAAATAAGAATTAAGAATGAAGAAGAGTGATGAGTTGAGTCTTACTTTATGGCTGAAGGAGACGGAGACATTGAAAAGACCAGATAAGACTACTCACTCAGGAGATTTTTTAGTTATCCAAGTAGTGCCGAGTAATATTTTTTACCGCCTTAGTATTTTAACATTTTTATATCGGACATGAAATACCTAAATTTCTTTAAAAAAAGGATCTTAAAATATTTAAGTGCAATGGATGACAATTTTGTTTGGAAATTTCCAAAGATCGATCATCTGTCGCAATAAATGACATAATCTGTTTGATAGTTTACAACAGATGTGTAGTATGTTACAACAAATTACCTAATCTGTTTGATTTAATCTAACAAAAAAGATATCTATTACAACAGATTGAACATTTGATTTTATATAATTTCAATTAAGTTCATATGTTAGACTAATACCTTAATTGAATAATCTAGGACTAGGGGTGAGTTCTCATAGGGATAACTACAACTTCAATTAAGAATTTTAGCAATTGTATAATGAGATGGTATTACGTTCCTCCCGACCAGATTCATCGATCGATCACTCTGAGCCAAACTGATTCTTACTACCTCATATTTTCAACTAATACCTTAATTGATTAATCTAGGACTAGGGTACTAATACCTTAATTGAATAATCTAGGACTAGGGGTGAGTTCTCATAGAGTCAACTACAACTTTAATTGAGTCTTTTGGTAATTGCATGATGAGACGGTATTGCATTTCTCCCGACCAAAGTCGTTGATCGATCACTCTGAGCCGAACCAATTCTTACTACCTCATATGTTTAACAAATACCTTAATTGATTAATCAAGTACTAGGGGTGAGTTATCATAATATCAACTATAATAGATGACAACGTCTATTTGATTATTTACAACAGATGGGTAATCTATTGCGGTATATGACTTAATCCATTTGATAATTTACAACAGATGGGTAATTTGTTACAACAGATGACTTAATCTGTTTGATAGTTTACAACAAATTTGTGATATATTACAACAAATGACATAAGATTTTTGATAGTTTACAACAGATACATAATATGTTGCAATAGATTACCTAGTCAGTTTGATTTAATCCAACAAAAAATACATTTGTTTCAACATGTTGAATATTTATTTATATATAATTTCAATTGAGTTCAAATGTTAGACTAATACCTTAATTGAATGTGAGTTCTCATAGGGTCAACTAAAACTTCAATTTAGTCTTTTGGAAATTGCATGATGTGATGGTATTGCGTTCCTCCCGACCATAGTCGTCAATCGATCACTCTGAGCCGAACCAATTCTTACTACCTCATATGTTAGACTAATACCTCAATTGATTAATCTAAGATAAGGTACTAATACCTTAATTGAATAATCTAGGACTAGTGGTGAGTTCTCATATGGTCAACTACAACTTCAATTGAGTCTTTTGGCAATTGCATGATGAGATGGTATCGTGTTTCTCCCGACTAGAGTCGTCGATCAATCACTCTAAGCTGAACTGATTCTTACTACCTCATATATTAGATTAATACCTTAATTGATTAACCTAGGATCTGATACTAATACCTTAATTGAATAATCTAGGACTAGGGATGAGTTCTTATATGGTCAACTATTGATTAATCTAGGACTAAGGGTGAGTTCTCATATGGTCAGCTACAATAGATAGCAACGCCTATTTGATAATTTACAACATATGGGTAATCTATTATGATATATGACAATCCATTTGATAATTTACAACAGATGGGTAATCTGTCGCAATGGATGACTTAATCTGTTTGATAATTTACAAAAGATTCATAATCTGTTGTTACCTAATCTGATGATAATTTACAGCAGATGCAAAATCTGATGCAACATGTTGAATATTTATTTTTATACAATTTCAATTGAGTTCATATGCTAGACTAATAACACCTAAATTGATTAATCTAGGATCAGGGGTGAGTTCATAGGGTCAACTAGAGTACTCGATCAACTATAACTCCAATTATTTTTATACAATTTCAATTGAGTTCATACGTTAGACTAATAGTACCCTTTTGGTAATTGCATGATAAGAGGGTTAAAACTTACGCATATCTTTTATAATTTTAAAAATAATTAAGATCTATTCGGACCAAATTAATATTTTCAAAACTTGTCATTCTTTTCCAAAATACAAATCAACCCATACAAAATATTTCATCATTTCAAATCTTGAGTTCTTACTCTTTCTATCTCATTATTACTCAACAATACAGTACAGATAACAACTACTCAACAAATTTGCTCAACCCTTCACAACAAATCATTTTTCTTCTCATTTCCAACCAAATAGGATTTATTTTCAACTTTATTCTTGCTTGTATCAATGATTTTCTTTGTCTTCATAGGAAACAGAGTTTGAGAAGAGTTCTATATTTGTTATTTTTTTTCTAAAAAATAAGGGCTTTAAAGTTAATGATGAAAAATAAAACTTTTAGTTGTATTATCTTTGAGAATGGGTTTACAATTTTGAGTTTTGATGTTAAAATCATAGAAAGAACACAAAAAATCCTAGTTTCTATCACAGTGTTCCATTGACTATAGTGGTATTATTGGATGGTGTTTGTGGTGGTGGTGGTGGTGGTGTTTGTGGTTGTCGTGGTGGCACTGGTGGTGGCATTGGTTGGTGGTGTTTATGGTGGCTGTCGGTGGTATCAGTATTCGTAGTGTTTGTGGCGTTGGTTGGTGGTGGTTGTAGTGGTGGTTGTTGGTGTGTCGGTATTCGTGGTGTTTGTAATGTATTTTTTAAAATTTATGCATACATTAATTGTAATGTAATTTTTGTTTTTCTGTTGTTTATAGGTAAAACATGTCTCCCAAAAGAAAAGAAAGTGAAAGTGGATCAATGTATGACCACCCCCAAAAAAGGCTTTAGTACAGAGGGATTTGGAGGAGCTTCCTGAATAATATCAGTCAGGGAAAAGTGAAGTTGAGGAGAGATATAAAAACAATGTTGAGGGAGGTAGACAAGGGTCTGTAGATGGTGATAAAGAAAATAAAAGTAAGAAAGTAGAGGAATTAGAGAGTGAGAAAGAGAAAGAGGATGATCATCAACATGATGATAATGGATCACCAATAGGGCATGAATTAATATCGACATCCCAGCATGATCTGTCAAAACTTTTAGTATTAACAGGTTTCAAGTTGCGATGACAATAAATAACCCAAAAGCATAACTAACTGGTCAAATTGTACTTAAATGTCATATGGAGAAAAATTTTGAACATTTTAGGAAAATTATGAAGAACAAAAACATAGACGAACTTTTCAAGAAGAGCTACTTTGGATGCTTTCTTGAGCTACCTGAGGACCCCCCTGCCCATTTTTGTTTCCCTATGACGATAGTATATGGTCTTCTAAAGCGTAGGATCAAGTACGTAGGGGATGATAAAGATCTGGATGAGGGGGGCAAAAAGAAGATGGATGAAATCTGGATCAACTACTGTGGCATGCCTGTTTATGTTGGCTTGCAAGAGTTTGCCATAGGATGGGCTTGAGATGCCATCGTCCAGAAGAACCACCATCTTTCAAAAGATGCAAGGCAAAAAAAAATGCAAGGAAAAAATAGATGGGTTGTTTAACATTGCTCGACGTGGCTGCAAAGCATCGGATTTGTTGACAGATCTCGAGGATAAAACTATACCAAAGTAGTACAGGGAGCGATTGTACTTAGTTTGGTTTTGGTTTTCCCATTCGGTTATATTGGAAAGAGACATCAACAAGGTCATAGAAGATGATTTGTTGGCATATGCTGAGGATTTTGATAAATTCAACAATTATCCTTGGGGATATGACAACTTCTACTTGACTGTCCATTATTTACTGACAAAGCTATCCTCGGGGATGACCATATTATACGGATTTCCTTGGGCTTTCATGATAAAATTAATCACTAATTTTACTCATCTATTAATTTATATTGAATATAGTTATTATGACTTTTTTTTGCTTGCTTCTTGTTAACATTTTTTAGGCTTGGGCATTTGAAGTCATTCCTCCCCTCTGAAAGCAGGTAATGGATTACCCAGAAGAGGTTTTTCATCCAAGGATGTTTTGGTGGTTGGCTGTAAAGAGAAACACTAATATTAAGGAGGTTGATCTCTTTAACCCTTCAGATGATGCACTGCATCTTCTTCAAGTAAAATAATTTTACTTAATGAAAGATATTGAATAGATGTTATATCTAGTGCAACAGATGTTATATCTGATGCACCATATGAGACATCTGTTACAACAAGTTACCTATCCTGTGCCAATCGATGCAATAGATGGATAATCTATTACGACAGACGATTGATATCTTGCATCAGATTACCCATCAGTTGTTTTAGTTCTCTGAACCCGACTCCTAACAGATTAACCATCTACTGCAAATTATACATCAGATGTATAATCTGAAGTAACATATTGTTAATCTATTGTGATATACAGATCATCTATTGCATAATATATTACCCTTCTTGTATAACTGTTGTAACAGATTTGTAATCTGTTGTGCAGATGATTGATATTGTGCTTCAGATTATCCATGTGTTGCTCTGTTTCTGTGAACCCGGCTCAAATAAATTTTAACCATATACTGCAAACTATGCAATTGATGGGTCTTTTTTTAAAAGTAACTCAACTGTGAAAATTATTATATTATATGATTTAAATGTATCTGTCTTTTTTTATAGGTTGTGCATCCATGGATCGTGCCTACTAAGGAGAAGTCGATGATGACTTCTTATATTACTCTAGGTCATGTTGATACCATAGCAGACCCAACGGTGGAGCTAATAAAGAAGGAATTGGCTGGAAAAACAGCCATAAAAGGAGCAGTTAGGCAAGATCAGCCTAATGTTGAGGCTCTTCATGACCAACCTACTAAGGAAGATCCGGGAGCTTCTTCTGGTGGATTTGTTGGTGTTGGTGGCAGGCATGCTGATACTACTACCACTCATGATGATGAGCATTTTGATGCTCAAGAAAAAATAAATATGTTAAAAAGCACCCTTTTCACCCTTAAACAGGTCCCTCTCACTCCTCTTCACCCTTATATTCTCGTTGTGAATGAGAAAAGAGTAAGGACAGCCAGGATAAACTCTTTGAAAATGTAGAGGGTATCTCTAAATCTATCGAGGAATTCAAATCCAAGAGGTTTGTCATACCATCCAAGAAGGTGCGGGAGCCACACACTCCTCTAGTGTTGGTTAGGAGAAAGAAAAGAGCAATTACAGACGTACTCTTTGGTTAGAAATAAAAAAAATTACAATTCCCCCTCTCCAAAAGCTGTTGAAGTTCAGGGGAAAGTCAAGAAGTTGGATATATACGTGAAACTTGGCGCCAAAGAGAAGAGGGATCTACGACAGGCCAAGAATGCCAAGCCAGGGATACTAGATTACCCCAGGCCTCCCTTTATCCCCCTCCCCCAAGACTTCCAGACTATGATTGATATGCATATGCCATACGGGGGTAAGGAAAGTTTAATTTTCCTAACCTAGCCTTCTAATCTACCTCATGAAGAAGAAGCTACACAACAGATATAAAATCTGTTGCAATAGTTGGGCATACTGGTTTAACTGGTAGTGGTTCTGTTGCAACTTATTATCCATCTATTACATAAGTTGTGTTGGATTATTGATTCAGAGAACCCTATGCAACAGATGGACCATCCATTGCATCTTTACAATTACTAACCTGTTTAAAAATTGACTTTTTATATCATAGCATGTTGACAAAATTTTTTGTCTCATAAAGAAAAGACAATTAACGTACCAGGAAGCTTATGACGCTGCCGATAGGATAATGGACCTCAACTTCTGCAAGAAGCTCAAGGATAGGTACGATCAAATCAATGGGGAGGCGCCAGCCTACGGCATGAGACTTGATTTCGTAGTTTCTACGTTGGACTTGGATGAAGAAAGAATGATAAAATATATAAGAGGAAAGAGGCCAAATCCACACGACAAGAGCTGGACCGAGGAAAAAAGGATTCTTACAGTCATTAGCATGAACGGCATGCATTATAAGGCTGTTGAGATACTACTCAAGAAGGGAAAGATCAATGTTTATGATTGCAATGAACCTCTTATCGACGATTTTGATCTTTTTCTCCTCGTGGAGCCACTGATGGAGCTGTTGCCATCTTGTTGAGGGAGAGTAAACTGATGAATCATTTGCCAAATGAAGTATTGATTAAGAAATCATGGGATTTTGAATGTCGGTTACACAAGCAGCTCGCACGCTCCTGCGCACATTGAATGTTTGATGATCGACACAGAAATGGCCGAGCCAATAACTTTTCTGTGTGACAACACTATGGCAAACCTACAAGATATCTGGGATTATGGGGTACTAACTAGACGCTTGGATCCTGTGTTTATAGAAGAGCCTGTGAAATAACAATTTGTAATTTCAAGTCACCCATCACTTTATTACATGTACATGTAGTGGCAATATTTTTTTCATGAAAGTTGAGTTTTTTATAATGCAATAGATTATCAATCTGTTTTAAATATATTGAATCTGTTCTAGCAGATAGTTTATCTGTTGCAATAGGTTGGTCATCTGTTGCATTATGCCAATATTATTTTTATGTAATCTAAGTCTAATCTATTACAACAGTTGGAAGGCCTGTTTGATAATTTCCAATAGATGACCTAAATTTTACATATGCCTAAATCTTTTTTATATTTTCCAACAGTTATACTTGAATATCCATGTGCTCGACAACACCAAACTAGTAGCAAATACACACACCACCATAAAAATTTTAGCAATTAGGCTTGAATATCTATGTGCCCAACAACACCAAACCAGTAGCAATAACAGCAACAATGTAGTATTTTCTTGCTTGATTTTGTTTCTCTTCAGAAGCCTTGACTTTGTTCAACAAACTCAAGATTACATGATTTGCTTGTGAAGGGTATCATTTTTCATACCAATCAAAGTAATCACATCCACCCAATTTCTATAAAAATAAGAACATAATTACAAAACAATTACAAGTCAATAATTAATCAACTAATTAAATATAAAAATATTATCTTTGAAATCTTACAAGAAAAAAACCTACGACTTGGATTTTGTTGAGTCCAATAAGTCTTTAACAGAGATTCATGACCGCACTTATAATATCAAAAATCTTTATCACAAAAAATAGTGGAAGATGCCCTCGACATTGTCAAGCTCAGTTGGAGAAAAAAGATAAAGAAGAAAAACACCAAATGCAAATAATTTGAATAATTTGGATAGATAGAAGAAGATGACGATGAAGAAGAAGATTTGAGAATTTAGGGTTAAATTTTAGGAGGAAGATGAATATATAAGACAATGGGGGGAAATGACCGTTGGGGGCCAAATGACGGCAAGTCATCAAAAAGTGCCAAATAGACACATTTGATGCCTATTTTATTTTACGTATTTAAAATGAACACTGTCTACTTGGTGCCTATTTTATTTTAGGTGTGTGAACTGAACACCGTCGTTGGGTTCTGCCTTTTTTATTTCAATTCACTTTAACTTTTTTTACACGCAGTGATAATTTTTTATGTCCAACGAAAGTTGAATTTTTATAATGCAATAAATTCTCCATCCGTTGTAACAGTTATTCTACCTATTCTGACATATAGTTTATCTGTTGTAATAGGTTGGTCATTTGTTGCATTATCTCAATATTTCTATCTAAGTCCATCTGTTTCAACAGTGGGAAGACCTATTTGATAAATTCTAACAGATTACCTACCTGTTGCAATATATGTCTAAATCTGTTTAATTTTTTCCAATAAATATGTCATCTATTACAACAGATACATTATCTATTGCAATATTTGAATCTAGTATTCCTTTTCAATTAATAAGTTCAAATATAAGGAAAAAATAAATTTCATAGACAAAATAAAATAAATTAAAGCCTTCAAAAATTAGCTGAAATAAGTCAACGAATAAATGAAATAAAAAAAATTGTTATGGGTACAGATCTCAATAAATACATCAACAACAATTTAAGTATGATGCCAAGGATTACTTTGGTAGGTTCAAGCTATAAAGATCTACTTAATATGAACAAGTTGTTCTTCATCCGGTGCTATGGAATTCGGCTTTACTCATCGTGGATCTTTATTGTCGCTTACATACGATTTCTACACTTTCTGTTCTTTGTATTTCCATAAAAAGAGTAGCATATTATCAATGTTGTTCAGTAGTAGCTTCTACATCCACCTGAAAAGCCAGAATTGGTCAATGCTAATTACGGAGATATAATAAAATGGAAAATGATAACTCATCTGTTCTAAAAAATCAAACAGGTCTTCCTCTTATTTTAAATTATCTCAAGCATATTATATTTCTGTTGTAATGATAAATCAACTGTTTGGATAAATTTCTACATGATGAAGACCTGTATGATAATTTCCAATGGATGAACCATCCGTTACAACATATGAATCATCTATTGCAGCAGATAGGTTGTATGTTGGTACAAATAAAAGTAGTACAAAGAGCTATTTGATTTGCTAAAATAGATGAGACATATGTCGCAACAGATACTTTATCTGGTGTAATAAGTTAGTCAACTATTGCAATAGATGTATATATCTGTTTGATATTTTTTAGCAGATGTGTCATCTGTTGAAAGAGATATGTGTTGTTTGTTTTGTTAGTTGGAAGACATATATATTCACCTTCTTCAGCTCATGCTACTCTCTTTTGGATATTGTACATTGCTTAGTGCAACACACAGACAGAGGAGTTGTAATTTTACTTTCTTGGATGCTTGATAATGCCTTGAAAATCACTTTCCTTCTCCTCTTAGCCCTAATATCTAATGGAGCGACTGGAAATAAAATCCTATTTGATGGAATAAGACTCCTCTTAAATGTTAATTCCTTTACAGAACCAGTTAAAGCATTAATAGCACTAATCACTACATCATGTTTCGCCCTGCAGTCTTAACATTTACATGCAGAACATTCACTGGGAGAGGCAAAATATGTATAACCAGTATGATCATACTCATAATGGTTTACTTTAAATACTGTAAGAGGATCATCATTAGCACCAACAGCAGCGCCACTACCACCACCAACAGCTCCATCACCACTAAGACCATCAACAAAAACAAGCCCACCCTCTAAAATTATTTTTCTTGTAATGGTTGTTGCTCCAAATAATTCCATTTTTATTTTGTTGATGACCTTAGGGTCCGATAACGTTTGCACAGACCGTAAAGTAAGAAAAAATGGCATCTTCAACTCTCAATTAGTCGAAACTAGCGATGGATACCCAATCTAACATAAATCATTACATATATTAGAATGATCATTAGATCATTCAAAAAAATCATTAATTAAAAAAAAGATAAATTATAATTATAATTACTGCATCCTTCAAGGGGTTGAAGAGATCAAGAAATTTTGTATTTTTATTAGTTTGACCGACAACCATCTTAAGATTCTTGGATAGGAAACTCCTTCTGGGTAGTTCACTTGTTGTCTCAAATAAGAAATGGTTTCAAACGTCCAAGCCTATAAAATAATGCCAATAAATCAAAACCATAATTGAGTAAAAAAAAATAAATGATATCATAATAAAATAAAGAAATATTTACCATGAAAACCCATGGGAAGCCATATAAGTTGACTGTCTTTGGTGCTAACGGAATCAATAAATATTTGACAGTCATTTTGAAGCTTTCAAAACCCTAAGGATAGCTGTTAAACACCTCAAGATCCTTGGAGAGTTTTATTAAACTGAGGCTTATATTGTTATTAACGTCTCTCGCCCAAACAATATTATGTACAAATCAAACCAAGCACAATGACTGCTTGTGCTTCTTTGAAAGTCCTTTACCTTTCAACGTCTCTATTAAATTTTTATTTTTGAAACTTGGACCAACAATGGACACCAGGTCATCATAATCACACGACTTGTCTTTGCCTTTTTGGTGTGCGGGGTATTTTTTTTAGGTTAGAATAGGTATAACTTGAGAAGGAGGATAACATTTTAGTCCAGTAACTATAGCAAACTCCTACCAACCAAAACAAACAGGCATACCACAGTAATTTATCCATACCTCATCCATCTTATCTTTATTTTCATACATAAACCTACGCTTGAGAAGTTTATATACCATTTTCATTTGGAAACGAGCATTTTTGTCCTCTGGTAAATCAAGATATTTCCTAAAGCAGCTTCCCTGAAATAAGCATCCAATTTTTGTTCTCGAAGTATTTTTCTGAAGGCGTCGAAAGATTTTCCCATGGCTGACTTAACCACGAAATCACCCGTTAAATCTGTGGTACCATCGCACTGTATTCTCACAGGATAATGATCAATGCTTAAGGATTTGACCAACTCTTTTGTGGAAGGGCTATTAGCATTTGCATCATCTCTTTTGAAACATTCCTCTTTCCCATGTTCATCGTATTCTGCTTCTGATTGAGATAATACTTATAAAGCAAGCTCATAGAGTGGTGGATATAGTCTAGCTATTTCACTTGTTTCTTTACTTGGACTTGATTCGATTTCTGTTCTTTTGGGAATTATATTATCTAAAATTAACAAGAACATAAAAAATATATTATAGCTGATTAATGCATCATTAAAAAAGGATAACAACAAATCAAACAAGCAAAATAGTAAAATAATAGTTGCAATAGATCACCGATTTGTTGCACCATATAGTATATCTGTTGCAGCATATAACTAACCTGTTGCAGCTGAGTAATTTATTGCAATAATACAAAGCATATCACTCATCTTTTAAGACAGATGAATGGTCTGTGCAATAGATCATATATTATTGTGACATATGAGTGATCCATTGGAACAGTTAAATAACCTGTTGCAACGGATGAGTAATCTGTTGTGATAATACAAAACAAATTACTTATCTATTGAGAAAAATAAATGGTCTGTGCAGCAGATCATATATCTGTTGCAACATCATCTATTACAATATATGAGTGATTTGTTGGAATAATTAAATAACCTGTAGCAATGGCTGAGTAATCTGTTGTGACAATACAAAATATATCACTTATCTGTCAAGTAAGATGAATGGTTTGTGCATCAGATCACATATTTGTTGTGACATCATCTGTTGTAATATATGAGTGATCTGTTAGAACAGTTAATTAAATCATTGCAATGGCTGAGTAATCTATTACGATAATATAAAATATATCACTTATCTATTGAGAAAAATGAATGGTCTGTGTAACAGATCATACATCTATTGCAACATATGAGTGATCCGTTGGAATAGTTAACTAACCTGCAACAATGGCTGAGTAATTTGTTGCGACAATACAAAATATATCACTCATCTGTTGAGAAAGATGAATGATCTGTGCAACAGGTCACACATCTGTTGCAACACATGAGTGATCTATTAGAATAGTTATAAACGGTCAATATTGTTTAGATTTCTTTCAATATAGGGTCGTCTATCGCGGAAGATGAATGATCAGTTGGAAAAATCAAGTCTTGGACATTTTCTGTTGGAAGAGTTGATAGGATTTTATCCAATGGGAGGTTCATCTGTTGCATCGGATCTTTAATCAGATGGTTCTTCCGTCATATCAGATGGTTAATTAGTTGCATCAGATTTTTTATCTGGTGCTTAATCTATTGCAACATATGGTTAAACTATTACATCAGATAGTTAATCTGTTGCATCAAAATTATAATCTGATAGTTCTTCAGGTGCATCAGATGGTTTATCTGTTGCATCATATGACAAATCTGTTGCATCAGATGGTTAATATGTTGCACCAGATGGATAATCTGTTGGAGAAAATAAAAAAATAGTAGCATAATTTTGTTCAACAAAAAAACAACAATATCACCATTTTTACCAAGAACAGAACAAATTTATCCAAATTGTTATTTTGTTTTTATAAACACAAATAATAAAAATCAAACTTCAAAAAAATGCAACAAATAAAAAAAAATAATTCACTTCAAAAAGAGAAGAGAAGAAATACCATAAATTAGGATTTTATTCAATCTGCATTTCAAATTAATACAATAAATATTGAAATTGTTAACCAATACTATAAGAGAAATTGACTCAAGTTCCTCGTTTTCTTCAAAACTAAAAAGGCAAAAAAAATTTACCTTTGAAAGAAGAAAAAGAATGATGAAGAATTTGAAGTTGTTGTCGCCGGAGAGCAAGCCTGTCACATCATTTGAAGGTTGAAGTCGAAAAGAAACTCGAAGCTAAACTATTTGTAGTCGGATGTTGAGGTCACCAAGGATTGAAATGAAAAATTTGCAGAATAATTGGTTGGGAGAGAGTTGAGAGAAGCTGTCGAGAGAGGGATGAGAGAAAGGTTGATTTGAATTGAAGAAGGGAACTTGAAGTCCAACTATTTATTGCCGGAGGTGGAAGTCGTCGGGGGTTGAAGGAAGAAATTTTGTAGAATTGTCGATTGGGAGAGAGTTGAGAGAAGCTGTCGAGAGAGAAAGGAGAGAGTGATTGATTTGGATTGAAGGGGGGTATGGGTTGATTTGTATTTTTGAAAAGATCAGAAAGTTTTAAGAATATTAATCAAGTCAACAATTAACTTAATTAAGTTTCCTAATGATGTTTGACCCTTTAAGTTGGTCAATGTCATCAAACCTTTATTCAAGACTTAAAAGACACCTTTCCTTCAATTTTCTCTAGAAAGTACTAGAAATTACAATAATTAAAAAATCAAAATGTGTAGAAACTTTACATAAAAAAATTGGTTGACTCTCTAAATTTTATCAGTACATATAAATTGAAATAGAAACAACAAAATATGTTATCTGAAAATTATGTAAAAGGATTATAAATTACAATAATTAACAACTTAAAATATTTAAAAACAACACAACAATTTAAAATTTATATTAAAAATTTACTGTCTGTCCAAATTTTATTGGTGTCGCATAAATTGAAATAACAAAAGTAACATATATTATCTACAAAATTATAAAGTATTATACATCATAATAATTAATAACTTAAAATATTTAAAAATCATTAAAAATATTTAATTAACTCTTAAAAATTTAATGATATCACATAAATTAAGATAAAAAAATAATTTATGTGCACGGGATCTATGCATCTAGTAGCTATAATCTTTAATATATTAAAAGTGTGAAGATCCTTCAAAAAGTGATTCAAACTTTTTTTCCTTTATTAAAAAATTTCACAATAGACAAAATCATCTTTTTTACTAAATTTCTTCAATTATTATATCACGGTCTTTATATTATTTATTATTAGCCATAATTAATATGTAAGATTCACTTTTGGATTAGAATTCAATATCAATTAAAATATTATTATACGTCGTATTTTCTTTATTTAGATTTATTATCCACTTTAGGTTAGGACTATTCTACCAACATCATTTTAGGTTAATTAGGACAATATATATTCTACACAAATTTTCCTGGACTACAAAGAAAAAAATTTGGTTTAGCCGTTTAGGTTTCACAATATAAAGCCATTTTTAGTTTTAAATTTTCTTACTAATTAGTTTTACTATTACGTTAGTTTGATTCAAAAAATTATGTTATATTTTCTTTGTATTGATTGATAAGATTTAGATGTAATTATTTTTATCTGAAGTTTAGATTTAATTGTATTGTTCTAACATCTTGATAATTGTGTTGTTGTAGTTTCTATCTTGTTACTATATGCCATTTTGTCAAATTAATACAGGTGGTGGATGAATGTTCGGTCAAACTTTGAGTAATTTTTGTATAAATTTAATGTTTAGTTGTATCGTTCTGATGTCTCGATTATCATATTGTGTTGTTGTAGTTTTTGTTCTATTGTTATCTGCCATTTTTTCTGCTTAATACAAGTGATAGATAAATGTTTGATCGGGCTTTGAGAAATTATGTGTAAAGGTTAGGTTAATTTTTATTGTTCTGATATTCGATTATCGTATTGTTATTATGTTATATTTTATTTGTATTGGTTGATAGGATTTGCATGTAATTATTTTTGTATGAAGGTTAGGTTTAATTGTATTGTTCTAATATCTTGATAATTATGTTGTTGTAGTTTCTATCCTCTTTCTATATGCTATTTTTTAAAATTAAAACAGGTGGTGGATGAATGTTCGATCAGACTTTGAGTAATTTTTGTGTAAATGTAAGATTTGGTTGTATCATTCTGATGTCTTGATTATCGTATTGTGTTGTTGTAGTTTCTTTTTTTTTTGCTATTTGCCATTTTTCTGCTAAACACAGGTGATAGATGAATGTTTGATCGGGCTTTAAGAAATTATGTGTAAAGATTAGGTTAAATCTTATTATTCTAATATTCGATTATCATATTGTTTGTTGTATAGTTTCTATTTGCTATTTGTTTTTATTAATTCAGGTGATAAATGAATGTTTGGTTGAGCTTTGAAGAATTTTTATGTAAAGATTAAGTTTAATCTTATCGTTCTAATAACTTGATTATCTGTCCAATTTTTATTTGCTATTTTTTCTGCTTAATATATATGGTAGATGAATGTTCGAATGAGCTTTAAAAAACTTAGTGTAAAAATTAGATTTAATTATAGTTGAACAACATATTTAGATATGTTTTTAATCTTCACTCTTAACAAAAATATTTTGAAAAAAAATTCATCAAAGATGACTGGTTCAGTGTATTGCCAACAAATCAATAAAGAGGACAAAATATTTCTCATCTAAAAATTGATAGTAGCCATTAGATTACGAGAGTCTAAATCAGAATTTTGAAGATGAGAGAAGAGTGCATTTGGATTATTAGCAGCAACAAAAGTAAGCTTACTTAAAACTGAGTCGTTACGGTTTATAGGAGGCATAAGAATATTTATTTTGTTAAGGATATTGGCTGCATAACGAATCTTAAACTAAGATGTTTCAGGAGCATCGATAAAGATGACATGGAACTGAGGGCAGTGAGGATGCTATGGCCTATGGGCAACCCTAAGGAAAGTGGCCATAATTTTCTCCATAGTTGAAATTTGATTCTTCTACGGAAGCTTGAAAGGAAGAGTGAGCGGTTGAACACTAAAAAGTATGTGGAGTTCGGATAGTGTGACTTAATTTGGAACGAATGAGAGATCTGACCAGTCCATTTTATTATATATGAATAAACAATATCGAAATAGTTAACAAAAGATTGAAACAGCAATAAAATTTGAATATAAATTCACCAAATCTTGGACCCCTTCGCAAAAGAGGTGCAATACTATTGTTATTGTTTGAGAACTATCTATTCCTTTTCACTAAAAAAAAGAATCTTTTAAAACATTACAATTTATATTACTTTTATTAAAATGTAAATATCTAAGTAGAACAAGAAAATCAATGCACGGTATAAAATTAGATAGAGTACTTTAGAGTTTAGACATTGTATGCCTCTTTGGCGATAGAAAAGTATTTACTATATGACTTTCAATAATTTTAATAATAACCTATTTGCTAGAACAAATCCACCAACAGATTCTTTAAAATTAATAGTGATAGGAGTCACAAAGATAATTTAAGTGGAGGATGAAGATGATAGGAGATTCAAAGGAAAGATGATAATGACCTATTCTATTCACTTTCACGAGTAATATTGCAGAAGTTAAAACTCTACAATTTAAGGTTCAATGATATATAAAATACCCAAGGCTTATCTCTTTGTCTTTTTCTTCTTTGCTTAAATAAGAGAAAGTTGACTTTATAGTGTTATTGTGGTATGAAGTTTTTCATGTCTCCATGATAAGTTACATATAAATTAGAGATTGTATCTCACCCCTATAAATAGGTATCGTGCATTTTTATCATTAATTTTAATATTGGCAATTCTTCTTTTATTTTCCATCATTGTCGTTGTCGTCGCCTTTTTGAAACTCTTCTAAGTAAACAGTTGCCAAAAATAAAAAAGAGTTACTGATTTATAAAAGATAATTATTGTTTTGGATAATTAAGAAACATAATTAAAAAGGAAAAAAGAAAAAATACAAATGGAGGTGAACAACCTCTGGAAACACCCTTGTGTTGTCACGGCATGGGCGGAGCTACCTATATCAAAGGGTGGTCAGATGTACACCCTTCGTTGAAAAATTATGTTGTATACATAGACTAAACGTTAGCTATTATGAGTGTGTATTTAATGTTGCACACCCTTAATGCAACTGAGAAGAAAATTTGCAGAGTCTTCATTAAATTTCTGGCGTCACCACCGTGTCACGGGTTAAGGCCTTGAAGGCAGCCTCTGGCATAAATGCAAGGTAAGACTGTGTACGATATACCCTTGTAGTGGGGTCCTTCCCCGGACACCGCGCATAGCGGTAACTTTAGTGCACCAGGCTGCCTTTTTTTTACAAATAGAGGTGAATGTGAGAGGAAGCCTCAAAAATCCTATTATTCTCCTTACACAAAGTTATATAAATATTTATTTTGATCTTCTATGGGTAATATAGGTAGAATAAGAACATAGAGAGGCCAACTTAAATATTATAGGTTGCTCGGATTTTCAGAGTCTTAAAAAATATTAGTTTCAAAAAAATTTCATACTCTTATAAAGTAAAAACGTTTTCAGATTTCATTTGTGTTATCATATGTTTTTAGTAACTCAAAAAAGGAAAGACTAAAGTTTATGTAATTGTGAGACGGGTAAATATAGTTGTAAGAGGCGAGCGGGTTATAACTTAATAGTGATTGTTAATTGAAAAATGGAATCTAAGATTGTATGTATCCTTAAAATTTGAAAAAAAAAATTGTCGTAGTTCATTTTTCGGTTGTATGACCACATAGGGACAGGACAACATCATCAATAGTCTCACTCTGGTTCAATTTAGTTTTGATTTCATTTCTTTTGAGTCGAGAATCTATTAAAAATAGTCTATGATTGTGTAGTCATATGAGATCATTGCTTCCACAAGCATTAAAAATTTCACTGATTCAATTCTGCTTTGATTTCATTTCTTTGAGCTGAAGATCTATCAAAAGCAATCTCGTTACCTCACAGAGATAGGCGCCTCACAAAAGAAAGGGTAAGCTCTATACATTCTACCCTCTACTTGCATCATAGAGATTTCACAAAATAAATGATAAGATCTATGTATATTTTATCCTCTACATATACGACTACACTAGATATCTTATTGTCATTGTGTTATTACTTTTAAATTGTTTTATTTTTCTTGCATGGAGTATAATTTTACTTATTAACACGAGATACACATACAAAGCACGCACACTAAACTAGTAGAAATATATGTGTAAAAGATATAGTATGACATTTTTTGAAATAAGAGAAAAAGACGTTACATGTGTGAAAATTCATATATCATAAGCGATTTACTCCATTTGTAGGGGGTACGGATAACTAACTTGTGAAGATAACTTGTGAAATAGATCTATTATATGTATAATGGATTTATGTTTCTTTATGATATTATTTCATCCATATTTTCTCTCCAATATTTTAAATATTTGTAGTCTATCATTTTGTCATGTAATAATTGCAGAGTTACAGATTTCTGTATAATAATTTATCCTAATTGTACTGTGATGTATATCTAATTCTAGATTTTCAATGTTATTTATTATCTGTGTTGTTCTTCTCGTAGCAAGTTTTTTAAATTATATAAACAATCACATGTACTTTTTCCTAAATTTTCTAAGGTTTCTTCTATCCATATTAATTTTTCTTTTAGATTCTCCATTATTTTTCTAATTTGGTTTCTATAATTAATTTCTTCATTTAGATTATCTTGATTTTCTCTAGTTTTCTAATATATTCTAACATCTCTTAATCTGAATAATATCCATCTGGGTAATTATCCAGGTATAACTATGTTATCCAATTTATAGTTTCAATTTCATAGTCTAATACTTTTTCTAATATTATTTTCTTAATATCTATAATTTCTATATATCAAAGTATATATAAGATTAAGACTTTAAGATTATCTATCTTTTAAAATTGACTAAATATTTTATTATAATATTTTGTAGTTGTTTGTTTTAGTCTTAGTAGTTCTTGCATATTTTCATTAAGAAATTCTATATATTTTATATCTTTAGTTTCCATGTATTTGTCTTCATCTGTTTTTTTATTAACTGTATGTTTCTCATATCTTTTTTCCAAAAATTCTAGATATATGTAATTTATCATGGTAAGTATTTGTAAGAGTAGTTAGGTAGGTATGGTATATAATTTATTCTAGTCATATAATATTTACCAAATGCTTTTTCTAATATGATTTTTCTTATATCTACTACTTTTATATCCTTAAGTGCATACAAAATAAGTATTTTCAATTTATCTAGCATTACATCAGATAAATAATTATTCATTTTCATAAAATTGTTATTTTCAAAATATTCCCTTCAATTATGTACATAACAAAATATGGTCATCTTAGATTACTATATACTAGATTATTCTTAAATAACATGTTCTTCGGTCAATATTAGAATGGTAATCTGGATATTTTTCCCTAAAATAGCGCCTCTACTCTGGTTACTCCCCACCACGGCTTCTTGCCTCATTCGTTTCACCTTTAGGATGGCATAGTTCTTAGGGATTTTTCTCCTTTTCCACTTTGCTAATAAACTTCTTAACATATTATTCTTTGAATAATTCTACTATAAAGTAACTAACATGAATTTATTTTATCATACCATGATTGTCAGGAATTATGAATTTAGCTATTTATAATTATAAATAAATATACTTGTTCGAGTAGGTTTGATATTTCTAAGGTTTGTTCCTCCATAGCTTTTTCCATTGAAATAAATATGTTTTTTAATAACTAAGCAAAATATTTGTTGTGGACAAGAGAGAGTTTTTGCTTCAACACATGAAGGCTTGCTTTGCAATGACTTCGGTTCATCTTATTTATAGACTTAAAATTTACAAGAGTATTCACGTTTCTAAAATCTTTACAAGAGTATTCACGTTTCTAAAATTATCTACCTAGTCTACTTTACAAAAAGTCTCCTAATAAGACAAAAATTATTAATGCCTAGACTAATAATAGTCAAAAGCCTATACAAAAGTTTAGCCTATACAAAAGTTTTCAATATTATACGTAAAGCAAATTGTGAAAGTTTACATGTCGCTTTCACAATTTAATAGCTTGTCTTCTATTATTACTCCATTGATATCTTCTCGTTTTCGTATCTGTTGCTTTTCCATATCTCTATTATTGCTTCTTATCTTGTATCTTCCAGCTGACGTTCTTATCTACTTGATTGATTTTTCTTCTATTCTAGCTGAACTTCTGGGATATCATTATCTCTTCCATTACATTTTGAACATTTATGATCTGTATATTTATGTCCAATTGTCTTGCAATATCTGGTTAATAATTCTTCTAAAATAAATTTTCTCTGATAGCTCTGGCGATAGGTTCCGTCTCTGGTTTAAGCAACGTCAGAATCCATTACCTAATAGTTTCCATATCTGTTTCTCGTAATTCCTTTGAGTTTGAATATATTAGTACATGATTTCTTGAATAATAACTCCATATGGGATTTTGGTTACGGTATATGTTTGCTAGCTCTTGCAAAATTGTAGATAGTCTGATAATCCTCTTATTCGCATAAAATTTTGGCATCTCAATTCTAGGTATTTTTTGTTGTGGAATAATGTATAGTGGTATAATCATATCTCGTGTCATTCCTATCTTTACAACTTGTATGGGTTTTTTAACTTCATCATATAATATCTCTGCTGGTGCCGTGTAAATTTTTATAAATAATAGGGTACCTTTGGTTATTATTTTAAAAATTTTAAATGCTTCATATATTTCCGGTATAGTGGATATCTCATTTCCATCAGAGGTATATACAGTACTGAGTAGTCCATATTCATAGCAAGTTTTAACTAGACTTGGTTTGGTTTTAGGTAAAGCAATTAGCTTATTATATCCGGTCAATCTATGGGTTATATAGTTTGTATCTGGTTCTTGGATGTTTATAGCTCTGGGGTTAGTATTTAAAAAGGTTTGCACATTGTAGATATTTTCTATATATGTCCGAGCTGTGTAGTTGTAAGTCTTTTTGTCTTGGTTTAAACTATCTCGGTATTTGGTAATTTATGGGGTTATAAACATGGGATCTTTTGATGTATTTGGTATATATAGTTTGTCAAATATCTTGTTTAGGTTCATATTTCTGTTTTTCCTAACTCATTTGCTTGTACCTGCAGAACTAGATTGATAAGCGTTATAGGTTTTATGGAGTGTCCCATCGTCTCCTTCTAGCTCTGGAACTTTAATGTCTTCCGATCGACATAGCTCTACACACTCCTGAGTTAGCTGATTTGTAGCTATAGACTTTAGTTTAACTTCATTAGTCTTTAGCTTTTCTATTTCATTACCCATACTGTCCACTTTCATTGAAAGCGTAGTTAGGGTATTGAATATTTTTTCTAGAGTATTCTCTTCTATTATATCAGTTTGTGTAGTTTTGTCTTTATATGTAATCTGCAATAACATTTTTGTTAGTACTAATTACTTCAATTATAAATGTGAAATTTAATATATTCAAGACTAGTCTCCGAATCTCTTTTGTTGTAACTGAATTTTGTATTTTCTTTGTTAACCACCAGCGTACCTGTGTATTATCCGTTCGTACAATAAAATTGTTATATACAATATATGGCTCAAATGCTAACAAACATTTATATAATGAACATAATTCTTTCCTATTTATTTCTCATTTTATTTCTGTTTCATTTAACGTACCTGAGTAGTATCTACAATGGTGTTCTAATTTTTCTGCTTCATATCGGTATTTAAGTACTCCTCCATAACTACATTCACTAGCATTTGCTTCTACTATATATATAAATTTTCTATTTTCATTTGGAACTTGTAGTTTTGGTAATTCTTTACAAAGTAATTTTATTTTCTGAACTTGGTTTTTATCTTCTTCATTATAGTTATATTCTACAGCCTTTTTAAATTTTATTCTATAGTGTTTTTAAAGTTTCTGCTAATTTTGGAATATATTCCCTTACTTGGTTTACTAATTCTACAAATGTTTGAATTTAGATTGGATTGGATTAATTATGAGAAGACCATTTAAAAATAGAGAAGCTTTTAGAAAAATTAAAGAATCTTTAATTAGTAATTATTCAGAATATATAAGTCTAAATAAAACAAAAGAAAACCCACAAAGATTAGCCTACCTAATTACCTTAATATCTAGTATTGAAGCAAAATTAATAATCCATTTAAAATCTAGAAGAATGAGACACATACCACCTAATAATGATAAAATCAGATTTAGATATCCACCAAAATATTATAAATATGGTTTAAATGAATATAGTACAAAAATACAAAGAACTAAAACAATTATTTCTGAAAAACGTAAAGAATTAAAAATAAGAATATAAAGACTACATTATAATATATTTGCCGGAGTTAGTGAAAACTCAATAAATACACAAAAAGATGAAATATCAAAATTAGAATCACAAATAGATAGTTTAGAATATATATATATATATATATATATATATATATATATATATATCAACATGAACTATTTACAATAAAATGAACAAAGAAGAATTTATAATAGATAAAAAAATATACAAAAATCACGAAGGATTAAAAATAAAAATAGTATTTTCTAATCTAGGAAGAAGATATAAGAAAATAGGTGAACATTTATATCTAATGTTAGAAAAAAGAAAAATTAAAATTAGATGATAAATTGACAGTTATGGTAAGAATAGAAAGAGAAAATGAAGAAATAGATAGGAAAAAGGAAATAGAAAAAATAATACAACAAACTACAGAAGAAATATGAAAAATAGAAGAAACTAAAAATAGTAGGATTGCTGAATTAGAAAAAAAACTACAAATGTTAAAAGCTTTGTATGAAGATAGACAAAAGGAAAAGGAAGAAAAAAATAAAGAACAAAAATTACTAAACGAGATAAATCAATTAAAAGAAAAATTAGAAATAAACAATAAAGAAATAAAAAAACAAGAAATTAGAAATAAATAATATAGATGTTGAAGAGACAGATAATTATTATTCAGAAGATAGTGAAACATATACAAAAATATTAACAAATACAAAAAATTTAGAAATCAATGAAAAAAAAGAAGTAATTAATGAAGAAAACTTAGAAAATATCAACACAGAAATAAATACTCTTGATAAAAAAGAAGATGAAAATATAATACCTAGAACATCAGAAATAAGGAAACCTACATATTATAAGAATAAGTTTTAAAGATATAATCTAAAGAATGAATATGACAAATGGGCACCAAAACAAATAGTTAATAAAAATTATAACTTTTTATACTTAGACTGTGTAATAGATACAGAAAAATAATATACAGTATAACCTCGATAAATTAATAACCTCGCTAAAATAATAATTTTCTTCGGTCCCGAGTCGGGATCAACGTGGTAAATTAATAATTCACTAAATTTATAAGATAATACAAAAACAAATTCATATAGGTCCCATTTGATATATAAATTAATAATTCATCTGTATCAAAATATTTCATACATAATACATAAGTAAGCTAAACAGGTTTCTGAAAATATGAATCTAATGTTGTTTGTTTCTTCTTGAAATCAATATCACCTTGAATCTCATCTCTAAACCTTCTTACTGCATTAAGAATATCAGGTGTAGTCTTCTCATATTGCAAAAGGAAGTGATGTAAGGTGATTGTTACTTTCAGAGCATCTTTGCGCGAAACTTGTTCTAATTCCACACTATCATCTTCCACTTCATCTTCTTTATGTGTTTCCATTACACTCTCAATTATTTGTTCATCCGTAGGTAGATCAAAACTCGTATCATTTTCTCCCGGATAATTCAAAACATCTTCAGCATTCATTGCATTTCGATACTTCAATCCATTGATTAGATTCTGCAATTGTTGTAAGCCATCATTATTCAACTGTTCTTGATTTTCCGAGGATTCATCATCTAACAACCTAAGTTTACAATGCTTAAAACAATTTGCAATTGTACTTGAGTTGACATCCATTTTCCATGCCGAGATTGCAAGATTCATTGTATCTAAAACATTAATCTTTTCTGGATTTGAGATCCCAATTTCATAACCCTCCAAAAGATTTTGATAAAATCGCCTACGATAATGCATCTTAAAAGCTCTTATGATCCCTGCATCACAAGGCTGAATCTTTGATGTTGTGTTAGGTGGTAAAAAAAACAATTCAACATTTCTCAAACCTTCGACATTTTTGGGATGAGAAGGACAATTATCAACAATTAAAAGAATTTTCCTGCCGCCCATTTTTGCATCAAGTTGTTGAACATATTCTTGGAATAGAATCCCAGTCATCCATGCTCTTTTATTGGCTCGATATTCACAATCCATGCTTCCCAAATTCACATTCTTGAAACAACGTGGTTTTAAATACTTCCCAATGATCCATAAAGGAATTTTCTCAGAACCATCCTCATTACAACAAATAACAACTGTAAGTCTTTCTTTATCTTATTTCTTACCTTCAAGTTGCTTCGTTGCAAGAGAATGATCTGGTTGTAGCCTAAAGAATAATCCAGTTTCATCCATATTGAAAACATCTTTCTTAGCAAACTGATCAAGTTTCTCTCTGATGGATTGTAAATTGCTCTCCATGGCCTCTATATTAACTGATCCACTTTCTCCAAAACGACGATATTGCTTGATACCGTGTCTTGATTTGAAACGCTCTAGCCAGCCTTGAGAAAAATGAAAATCAGGTGTATCGATGGGATACATCTTTTTTAGAAGCTCTTTTCCCTTCGTTACAATTATTTCCCCATTCATATTAACACTCTCTTGGTAATGAATAAACCACTCGAACAGAGCCTTCTCTAATTTTGGAAATTTGGCAGCTTTATGTCTTTTAGCCTCATCTTTTGGAATGTCGGCTGCTGATAGATACTCTGCTGACCTCTTGATCGTGTTTGATATTGTGGCTTGACTCACTTGCAAATTAAACTTCTCTAACACCCATTGTTGCAATTGCTTTTGAGTGCATGCTAGATTTTGTTGTTTATACTCACACAGTTCTCTACGTATACCATTAGTCATGGTTGATTTTTTAACACCTTTGAGATGAGTAGCCATTTTTTTTGTTTTTTGATTTGAAAACTTGCATAATACATCTATTTATATAGTAACTTAGTTAATGTATGTACGTGTAACTACATACATTAATAATTGAGTGAATTTATACATTTTAATGAATGTAGGTACATGTAACTACATTAATAATTAAGTAGATTTATATATTTTATTAAGATATACATAGAATATTGAAAATGTATCAGCAAAAATACATGAATTTGGTTAAGTATGCATAATTAATAGTCAATGTAGAAATTAGTTTTCACGTACACCTAGGTACATTCATAATATGGACCCAAAAAGTATATAATTTATAAATTAATAATTATTAATTTATATAATTAATTAATACCTCGCTAAATTAATAAAATTTGACGGTCCCAACAGTATTAATTTATCGAGGTTATACTGTAATTATGGATGGAATATATGACAAAACAATTATTAGATAATAATATAAACATAATAGATGCACCAGAATATATAGAAAGAACACTAATAGGAACAATGAAATTATGCTTTTCAAATTTAACTGAAAATAGCAAGAAGGTATTAAGAACTAACAAACCTACAGAAGGAACATCATCAATAACAACTAAACTAACACCTATATAATTATTAAAAAAAATAAGAAACAACTATAAAAGATGAATTTGGTAGTATGACAACAATAGAAGAAGAACAAAATGAAGAAAAAGATAGAAATAGGAATTTAATATTAAAATTAGCAATATGTAATATGTGTTATATAGATGAATATACTTGCGCATTTAAAGAATATTATGATAAAAGAGCATATAATATAGAAGAAAGTAAAGAAATAAGAAAATTATATTTTAATAAATTACCCGAACCATTTAGTTCAAAGATAATAAAGAGTTGGGAAGAAGCAAAAATAGTAGATACTCTAGGAGCAAGAATAAAATTTTTAAAACAATGGTATAGAAACTTATGTGAAAAATATAGAGAAGAATTAAAAATGGAAAAAACATTGATAAGAAATTTAGCATGTTGCAAAAATAAAATAGCACCTCAATTCGGATGTGAAGAAAGATATTATAAGAAAAGAAAAAGACATAAGAAATATAAAAAAATCAAAATATAAATACAAGAAACCAAGAAAAAGATATTATGTAAAAAATTATAAATACAAAAGACCATATAGAAAAAAGAAATCTATAAAAGAATGTACTTGTTATAATCGTGGAAAATTAGGACATTTAGCTAGAGATTGTAAATTACCTAAAAATCCAAAAAATAAACAAATATCAAAAATAAAAATAGAAAATATAGAATATACGCAGATAGATTATATAGATTATGAATTAAAAAGTGAGGATAGTATATATGAAAATTCAGAAAATGAAACAGATAATGAAATAGATAGTGAAATAGATGAATCAAATGACTGAAAAAGATATAAAAATAATAACAAAGGAAGAATATTTAAATGATGAAGGAACAAACCAAAAAATAATATTTGACATTAACATATTTGATGAAATAAAAGGAAAAGAATTAGACTTAAGCGTAGAAAAAATATTTAAAATACCAACAATAAAAAATATGTTTACTAGGAAAAAAGAAAAATATTATGTAGTAAGCCAAAAGGAACATGTAATAGACTGTAGATATGCAAAAGGGAAAGCTAGTATACAACTAGTAACAAAAAGAATAATTAATAAAGAGATAAATGATATAAAAAGTAGAGACCCAATAAAATATGTACACCTTAGAGGTACAGAGATATTAATAAAAGCATGTTTTAAAGAAGGAATAAATACACCAATAGAATTCTATTTAGCAGATGATAGAATTATAAAACCTATAGAAAAAAGCATAATAACTGTCATAAAAGGAAATTTAATATACCAAAAATTTAAATTTATAATAAGTGCAAATTATTCAGTAGCAGTAACAGATAAAAATATAGATAAATCATTAGTATTATATTGGAAAATATCAGGAATAGAGTTAACCCTAGGAAGTAAAATATTTACAGCAAGATGCAAAAATTTATATGTATTAACAACAAAACTTAAAATAACAGGAAAAAATAAGATTAACAAAATACGAATAGAAAGTTCATTCGAACAAATTGTAAAAACAATATATTATAATTATTATAGCTATAGAGACATAGATATAGAAGAAAATTTAGAAATAACAAATGATAGAATAAGTACAACGAAAAGAATAGCTGATGAAAAACCAGAATCATCAAGCTCATATAAAAGAACAAGTTATGAAATAAATTCAACAAATAATTTAAACCAATATTACATAACAGGAAAGGTAAATGAAAAATAATATTTAATACTCTTAAATACAGGACAATAAGAAAATTATATAGCAAAATATCTAGTAAAAAATGAAGAAATAAAAACTGATAATGATATATGGCCAGATCTACCAAAAAGTTTAATAAATAGTAAAAATATAGCAGAAAAGAAATAATAATAGGAATTAAAAAAATAAAAATAGAAATGCAAAAAGCAGACATAACATTAGGAATAAAATGGCTAGAACAAGTAAAACCATATAATATAGAACATACACAATTAACCTTAACATATAACAGAGAGAAATTATTCTTAAAAAGAGCCTTAACATAAAATGAAAATATATATATTAATGAAGATAGTAGTAGAAAGATATTACAGTAGATATTATACGCCTATGATAGATACAAGAGCAGAAGCTAATTTATGTAGATATAATTGCTTACCAGAAAGCAAATGAGATAAATTAAAAACACCAATAATAGTTAAAAATTTTAATAATGAAGGAAGCTTAATTACTTATAAAGCTAGGAATGTAAAAATACAAGTATGGGATAAGATATTAACAATAGAAGAAATTTATAACTATGAACTAACATCAAAAGATATACTTTTAGGAATACCGTTTTTAGATAAATTATACCCACATATAATAACTAGAACAGATGGTGGTTTACAACACCACGTAAGCAGAAAGTAAGAGCAAAAAGAGTTAATAATAAAATAAGAAAGAAAACTGATTGGATAAAAGAAAGTGAAAAAATTACACAAAAGTTAGAAAATATAAAAAATACTGAAGATACAATAGAACTAGTCGTATTTTCGATAAATAAAACAGAAATAACTATATTGTAAATAAATAATATAGAAATAATTAAGAAAAAATTAGAACAATTATATAGTGAAGATCCATTAAAAGGATGGGAAAAACATAAAACTACTATAAAAATTGAATTAATAGATAAAAATAGCATAATAACCCAGAAACCATTAACATATAATTTTGACGATTTAAAAGAATTTAAAATGCATATAGATGAATTATTAGAAAAATAATGTATACAAAAACTAAAGAAGAACATTTAAAATTATTAGGACAATTTACAAATATAATAGAAAAATCGGGAATAAGTCTAAGTGAAAAGAAAACTGAAATTATGAAAAATAAGATAGAATTTTTAGGAATACAAATAGATAAGAGTGTAGTAAAAATGCAACAATATATAGTACAAAAAATAATAAATTCGAAAGAAAAATTAGATACAAAAAAGAAATTACAATCATTTTTAGGATTAGTAAACCAAGTAAGGGAATATATTCCAAAATTAGCAGAAACTTTAAAACCATTACAGAAAAAATTATAAAAGGATGTAGAATATAACTATAATGAAGAAGATAAAAAACAAGTTCAGAAAATAAAATTACTTTGTAAACAATTACCAAAACTACAATTTCCAGATTAAAATAGAAAATTTATATATATAGTAGAAGCAAATGCTAGTGATTAGAAAAATTAGAACACCATTGTAGATACTACTCAGGTACGTTAAATGAAACAGAAATAAAATGGGAAATAGATAGGAAAGAATTATGTTCATTATATAAATATTTGTTAGCATTTAAGCCATATATTGTATATAACAAGTTTATTGTACGAACGGATAATACACAGGTACGCTGGTGGTTAACAAAGAAAATACAAAATTCAGTTATAACAAAAGAGATTCGGAGACTAGTCTTGAATATATTAAATTTCACATTTATAATTGAAGTAATTAGTACTAACAAAAATGTTATTGCAAATTACATATCAAGACAAAGCTACACAGACTGACATAATAGAAGAGGATACTCTAGAAAAAATATTCAACACCCTAACTA
Organism: Capsicum baccatum var. pendulum; assembly: GCA_030864225.1. Lineage (NCBI taxonomy): Eukaryota > Viridiplantae > Streptophyta > Magnoliopsida > Solanales > Solanaceae > Capsicum > Capsicum baccatum. Next base: position 73,635,365 of record CM061561.1, on the reverse strand, counting down.
TGCTTTCAATAAAAGTGGACAGCATGGGTAATGAAATAGAAACGCTAAAGACTAATGAAGTTAAACTGAAGCCTATAGCTACAAATCAGCTAACTCAGCAGTGTGCAGAGCTATGTCGATCAGAAGACATTAAAGTTCCAGAGCTAGAAGGAGACGATGGGACACTCCATAAAACCCATAACGCTTATCAATCTACTTCTGCAGGTACAAGCAAAGGAGTTAGGAAAAACACAAATATGAACCTAAACAAGCTATTTGACAAACTATATATACCAAATACATCAAAAGATCCTGTATTTATACCCTCACAAATTACCACATACCGAGATAGTTTAAACCAAGACAAAAAGACTTACAACTACACAGTCCGAACATATATAGAAAATATCTACAATCTATAAACCTTTTTAAATACTAACCCCAGAGCTATAAACATCCAAGAACCAGATAGAAACTATATAACCCAAAGATTGACCGGATATAATAAGCTAATTGCTTTACCTAAAACCAAACCAAGTCTAGCTAAAACTTGCTATGAATATGGACTACTCAGTACTGTATATACCTCTGATGGAAATGAGATATCCATTATACCGGAAATATATAAAGCATTTAATATTTTTAAAATAATAACTAAAGGTACCCTATTTTCATAAAAATTTACACGGCACCAGCAGAGATATTATATGATGAAGTTAAAAAACTCATACAAGTTGTAAAGATAGGAATGACACGAGATATGATTATACCACAAGATATTATTCCACAACCAAAAATACCTAGAATTGAGATACCAAAATTTTATGCGAATAAGAGGATTATCGGACTATCTACAATTTTGCAAGAGCTAGCAAACACATATCGTAACCAAAATCCCATATGGAGTTATTATTCAAGAAATCGTGTATTAATATATTCAAATTCAAAGGAATTACGAGAAACAGATATGGAAACTATTAGGCAATGGATTCTGACGTTGCTTAAACCAAAGACGAAACCTATCGCTAGAGCTATTAGAGAAAATTTATTTCAGAAGAATTATTAACCAGATATTGCAAGACAATTGGACATAAATATCTGATCATAAATGTTCAAAATGTAATGGAGGAGATAATGATATCCCAGAAGTTCAGCTAGACTAGAAGAAAAATCAACCAAGAAGATAAGAACGTAAGTTGGAAGATACAAGATAAGAAGCAATAATGGAGATACGGAAAAACAGCAGATACGACAAAGAGAAGATATCAACGGAGTAATAATAGAAGACAAGCTATTAAATTGTGAAAGCGACATGTAAACTTTCATAATTTGCTTTACGAAAATTATTGAAACCTTTTGTATAGGCTTTTGACTATTATTAGTCTAGGCATTAATAATTTTTGTCTTATTAGGAGACTTTTTGTAAAGTAGACTAGGTAGATAATTTTAGAAACGTGAAGACTCTTGTAAAGATTTTAGAAACGTGAATACTCTTGTAAAGTTTAGGTCTATAAATAAGATGAACCGAAGGCATTGCAAAGCAAGCCTTCATGTGTTGAAGCAAAAACTCTCTCTTGTCCACAACAAATATTTTGCTTAGTTATTAAAAAACAGATTTATTTCAATGGAAAAAGCTATGGAGGAACAAACCTTAGAAATATCAAACCTACTCGAACAAGTATATTTATTTATAATTATAAATAGCTAAATTCATAATTCCCAACAATCATGGTATGATAAAATAAATTCAAGTTAGTTACTTTATAGTAGAATTATTCGAAGAATAATATGTTAAGAAGTTTATTAGCAAAGTGGAAAAGGAGAAAAATCTCTAAGAACTATGTCATCCTAAAGGTGAAACGAATGAGGCAAGAAGCCGTGGTGGGGAGTAACCAGAGTAGAGGCGCTATTTTAGGGAAAAATATCCAGATTACCATTCTAATATTGACCGAAAAACATGTTATTTAAGAATAATCTAGTATATAGTAATCTAAGATGACCATATTTTGTTATGTACATGATTGAAGGGAATATTTTGAAAATAACAATTTTATGAAAATGAATAATTATTTATCTGATGTAATGTTAGATAAATTTAAAATACTTATTTTGTATGCACTTAAAGATATAAAAGTAGTAGATATAAGAAAAATCATATTAGAAAAAGCATTTGGTAAATATTATATGACTACAATAAATTATATACCATACCTACCTAACTACTCTTACAAATACTTACCATGATAAATTACATATATCTAGAATTTTTGGAAAAAGATATGAGAAACATACAGTTAATAGAAAAACAGATTTAGACAAATACATGGAAACTAAAGATATAAAATATATAGAATTTCTTAATGAAAATATGCAAGAACTACTAAGACTAAAACAAACAACTACAAAATATTATAATAAAATATTTAGTCAATTTTAAATGATAGATAATCTTAAAGTCTTAATCTTATATATACTTAGAGATATAGAAATTATAGATATTAAGAAAATAATATTAGAAAAAGTATTAGACTATGAAATTGAAACTATAAATTGGATAGCACAGTTATACCTGGATAATTACCCAGATAGATATTATTCAGATTAAGAGATGTTAGAAAATATTAGAAAAACTAGAGAAAATCAAGATAATCTAAATGAAGAAATTAATTATAGAAACCGAATTAGAAAAATAATGGAGAATCTAAAAGAAAAAATAATATGGATAGAAGAAACCTTAGAAAATTTAGGAAAAAGTACATGTGATAGTTTATATAATTTAAAAAACAAGCTACGAGAAGAACAACACAAGATAATAAATAACATTGAAAATCTAGAATTAGATATACATTACAGTACAATTAGGATAAATTATTATACAGAAATCTGTAACTCTGCAATTATTACAGGTTAAAATGATAGACTATAAATATTTAAAATATTGGAGAGAAAATATGGATGAAATAATATCACAAAGAAAAATAGATCCATTATACATATAATAGATCTATTTCACAAGTTATCTTCACAAGTTACTTATCCGCAACCCCTACAAATGGTATCAGAGCCCAGTTATTTAAAAAATACAGCAGTAGCATATATGTTTGAATTTAGATTTGATTGTATTAATTATGAGAAGCCCAGTTATTTAAAAAAATAGATCCATTCTATGATCTATTTTTTTTAAATAATTAGGCTTCTCATAATTAATCCAATCCAATTATCTTGTGTTGTTCTTCTCGTAGCGAGTTTTTTAAATTATATAAACTATCACATGTACTTTTTCCTAAATTTTCTAAGGTTTCTTCTATCCATATTAATTTTTCTTTTAGATTCTCCATTATTTTTCTAATTCAGTTTCTATAATTAATTTCCTCATTTAGATTATCTTGATTTTCTTTAGTTTTTCTAATATATTCTAACATCTCTTAATCTAAATAATATCCATTTGGGTAATTATCCAGGTATAACTGTGCTATCCAATTTATAGTTTTAATTTGATAGTCTAATACTTTTTCTAATATTATTTTCTTAATATCTATAATTTCTATATCTCTAAGTATATATAAGATTAAGACTTTAAGATTATCTATCATTTAAAATTGACTAAGTATTTTATTATAATATTTTGTAGTTGTTCGTTTTAGTCTTAGTAGTTCTTGCATATTTTCATTAAGAAATTCTATATATTTTATATCTTTAGTTTCCATGTATTTGTCTAAATCTGTTTTTCTATTAACTGTATGTTTCTCATATCTTTTTCCAAAAATTCTAGATATATGTAATTTATCATGGTAAGTATTTGTAAGAGTAGTTAGGTAGGTATGGTATGGTATGTAATTTATTCTAGTCATATAATAATTACCAAATGCTTTTTTATAATATGATATTTCTTATATCTACTACTTTTATATCCTTAAGTGCATACAAAATAAGTATTTTAAATTTATCTACCATTACATCAGATAAATAATTATTCATTTTCATAAAATTGCTATTTTCAAAATATTCCCTTCAATCATGTACATAGCAAAACATGGTCATCTTAGATTATTATATACTAGATTATTCTTAAATAACATGTTCTTCGGTCACTATTAGCATGGTAATCTGGATATTTTTCCTTTAAACAACGCCTCTACTCTGGTTACTCCCCACCACGGCTTCTTGCCTCATTGGTTTCACCTTTAGGATGACATAGTTCATAGGGATTTTTTTCCTTTTCCACTTTGCTAATAAACTTCTTAACATATTATTCTTTGAATAATTCTACTATAAAGTAACTAACATGAATTTATTTTATCATACCATGATTGTTGGGAATTATGAATTTAGCTATTCATAATCATAAATAAATATACCTGTTCGTGTAGGTTTGATATTTCTAAGGTTTGTTCCTCCATAGCTTTTTCCATTGAAATATACCTGTTTTTTAATAACTAAGAAAAATATTTGTTGTGGACAAGAGAGAGTTTTTACTTCAACACATGAAGGCTTGCTTTGCAATGCCTTCGGTTCATCTTATTTATAGACTGAAACTTTACAAGAGTATTCACGTTTCTAAAATCTTTACAAGAGTATTCACATTTCTAAAATCTTTACAAGAGTATTCACGTTTCTAAAATTATCTATCTAGTCTACTTTACAAAAAGTCTCCTAATAAGACAAAAATTATTAATGCCTAGACTAATAATAGTCAAAATCCTATACAAAAGTTTAGCCTATACAAAAGTTTTCAATATTTTACGTAAAGCAAATTGTGAAAGTTTACATGTCGCTTTCACAATTTAATAGCTTGTTTTCTATTATTACTTCGTTGATATCTTCTCGTTGTCGTATCTGCTGCTTTTCCATATTTCCATTATTGCTTCTTATCTTGTATCTTCCAGCTGGCGTTTTTATCTACTTGGTTGATTTTTCTTCTATTCTAGCTGAACTTCTGGCATATCATTATCTCCTCCATTACATTTTGAACATTTATGATCTGGATATTTATGTCCAATTGTCTTGCAATATCTGGTTAATAATTCTTCTGAAATAAATTTTCTCTGATAGCTCTGGCGATAGGTTCCGTCTCTGATTTAAGCAACGTCAGAATCCATTACCTAATAGTTTCCATATCTATTTCTCGTAATTCCTTTGAATTTGAATATATTAGTACATGATTTCTTGGGAATTATGAATTTAGTTGTTCATAATCATAAATAAATATACCTGTTCGAGTAGGTTTGATATTTCTAAGGTTTGTTCCTCCATAGCTTTTTTCATTGAAATAAATCTATTTTTTAATAACTAAGCAAAATATTTGTTGTGGACAAGAGAGAGTTTTTGCTTCAACATATGAAGGCTTACTTTGCAATGCCTTCGGTTCATCTTATTTATAGACTGAAACTTTACAAGAGTATTCACGTTTCTAAAATCTTTACAAGAGTATTCACGCTTCTAAAATTATCTACCTAGTCTACTTTACAAAAAGTCTCCTAATAAGAAAAAAATTATTAATGCCTAGACTAATAATAGTCAAAAGCCTATACAAAAGGTTTCAATAATTTACGTAAAGCAAATTGTGAAAGTTTACATGTCGCTTTCACAATTTAATAGCTTGCCTTCTATTATTACTCTGTTGATATCTTCTCTTTGTCGTATCTGCTGCTTTTTCATATCTCCATTATTGCTTTTTATCTTGTATCTTCCAGCTGGCGTTCTTATCTTCTTGGTTGATTTTTCTTCTAGTCTAGCTGAACTTCTGGGATATCATTATCTCCTCCATTATATTTTGAACATTTATGATCAAATATTTATATCCAATTGTCTTGCAATATCTGGTTAATAATTCTTCTAAAATAAATTTTTCTCTGATAGCTCTAGCGATAGGTTTCGTCTCTGGTTTAAGCAACGTCAGAATCCATTGCCTAATAGTTTCCATATCTATTTCTCATAATTCCTTTGAATTTGAATATATTAGTACATGATTTCTTGAATAATAACTCCATATGGGATTTTGGTTACGGTATGTGTTTGCTAGTTCTTGCAAAATTGTAGATAGTCCGATAATCCTCTTATTCGCATAAAATTTTGGTATCTCAATTCTAGGTATTTTTGATTGTGGAATAATATCTTGTGATATAATAATATCTAGTGTTATTCCTATCTTTACAAGTTGTATGGGTTTTTTAACTTCATCATATAATATCTCTGCTGGTGCCGTGTAAATTTTTATAAAAAAAATAGGGTACCTTTGGTTATTCATTTAAAAATGTTAAATGCTTCATATATATTCGGTATAGTGGATATCTCATTTCCATCAGAGGTATATACAGTACTGAGTAGTCCATATTCATAGCAAGTTTTAACTAGACTTGGTTTGGTTTTAGGTAAAGCAATTAGCTTATTATATCCGGTCAATCTTTGGGTTATATAGTTTCTATCTGGTTCTTGGATGTTTATAGCTCTGGGGTTAGTATTTAAAAAGGTTTATAGATTGTAGATATTTTCTATATATGTCCAGGCTGTGTAGTTGTAAGTCTTTTTGTCTTGATTTAAACTATCTCGGTATGTGGTAATTTGTGGGGGTATAAACATGGGATCTTTTGATGTATTTGGTATATATGGTTTGTCAAATGTCTTATTTAGGTTCATATTTATGTTTTCCCTAACTCCTTTGCTTGTACCTGTAGAAGTAGATTGATACGCGTTATGGGTTTTATGGAGTATCCCATCGTCTCCTTCTAGCTCTGGAACTTTAATGTCTTCCGATCGACATAGCTCTGCACACTGCTGAGTTAGTTGATTTGTAGCTATAGACTTCAGTTTAACTTCATTAGTCTTTAGCTTTTCTATTTCATTACCCATACTGCCCACTTTCATTGAAAGCATAGTTAGGGTGTTGAATATTTTTTCTAGAGTATCCTCTTCCATTATATCAGTCTGTGTAGCTTTGTCTTGATATGTAATCTGCAATAACATTTTTGTTAGTACTAATTACTTCAATTATAAATGTGAAATTTAATATATTCAAGACTAGTCTCTGAATCCGTTTTGTTGTAACTGAATTTTGTATTTTCTTTGTTAACCACCAACGTACCTGTGTATTATACGTTCGTACAATAAACTTGTTATATACAATATATGGCTCAAATTCTAACAAACATTTATATAATGAACATAATTCTTTCCTATTTATTTCCCATTTTATTTCTGTTTCATTTAGCGTACCTGAGTAGTATCTACAATAGTGTTCTAATTTTTCTACTTCATATCGGTATTTAAGTACTCCTCCATAACTACATTCACTAGCATTTGCTTCTACTATATATATATAAATTTTCTATTTTCATCTGGAAATTGTAGTTTTGGTAATTGTTTACAAAGTAATTTTATTTTCTGAACTTGTTTTTTATCTTCTTCTTTATAGTTATATTCTACATTCTTTTTTAATTCTTTCTGTAGCAGTTTTAAAGTTTTTGCTAATTTTGGAATATATATCCTTACTTGGTTTACTAATCCTAAAAATGATTGTAATTTCTTTTTTGTATCTAATTTTTCTTTCGAATTTATTATTTTTTGTACTATATGTTGTTGCATTTTTACTCCACTTATCTATTTGTATTACTAAAAATTTTATCTGATTTTTCATAATTTCAGCTTTCTTTTCACTTAAACTTATTCCCGATTTTTCTATTATATTTGTAAATTGTCTTAATAATTTTAAATGTTCTTCTTTAGTTTTTTAATATAATAATATATCATCTATCTATACTATACAATAAGATAATTGTTTAAAATAACTATCCATAAAATGTTGATTTCTACCTGGTGTATTTTTATATCCAAATCGTAATACGTTCCATTCATAAAATCCTTGTGGTACCGTAAATAAGGTTAATTCTTTAGATTCTTCTTCTAACTTTAAATGATAAAATCCTCATTTACAATTGAATTTACTAAAATAATTATATCCCTGTATTTGTCTTATTTTTAATATCTTATTTGGTATTGGATAATTATATGTCATAGTTTTTGCATTTAAATTTCTATAGTCAATAACCATTCTACCTTTTCCTCTTTTTTGTTTACTATCTTTATTTATTATAAATGCTAGACTATTATGTTTATCATTACTTTTTTGTATATATTGTTTTTCTAATAAATTATCTATATGCATTTTAAATTCTTTTAAATCGTCAAAATTATATGTTAATGGTTTCTGGGTTATTATGCTATTTTTATCTATTACTTCAATTTTTATAGTAGTTTTATGTTTTTCCCATCCTTTTAATGGATCTTCACTATATAATTGTTCTAATTTTTTCTTAATTATTTCTATCTTATTTATTGAAAATATAGTTATTTCTGTTTTATTTATCGAAAAAACGACTAGTTCTATTGTATCTTCAGTATTTTTTATATTTTCTAACTTTTGTGTAATTTTTTCACTTCCTTTTATCCAATCAGTTTTCTTTCTTATTTTATTATTAACTCTTTTTTCTCTTACTTTCTGTTTACATGGTGTTGTAAACCACCAATCTATTCTAGTTACTATATGTGGGTATAATTTATCTAAAAACGGCATTCCTAAAAGTATATCTTTTGATGTTAGTTCATAATTATAAATTTCTTCTATTGTTAATATCTTATCCCATACTTGTATTTTTACATTCCTAGCTTTATAAGTAATTAAGCTTCCTTCATTATTAAATCCTTTAACTATTATTGGGGTTTTTAATTTATCCAATTTGCTTTCTGGTAAGCAATTATATCTACATAAATTAGCTTCTGCTCCTGTATCTATCATAGGCGTATAATATCTACTGTAATATCCTTCTACTACTATCTTCATTAATACATATATTTTCATTTTATGTTAAGGCTCTTTATAAGAATAATTTCTCTCTGTTATGTGTTAAGGTTAATTGTGTATGTTCTATATTATATGGTTTTACTTGTTCTAGCCATTTTATTCCTAATGCTAAGTCTGCTTTTTACATTTCTTCCTTTACTTCAAATTCTATTTTTATTTTTCTAATTCCTATTATTATTTCTTTTTCTGCTATATTTTTACTATTTATTAAACTTCTTGGTAGATCTGGGCTTATATCATTATCAGTTTTTATTTCTTCATTTTTTACTAGATATTTTGCTATATAATTTTCTTCTTGTCCTGTATTTAAGAGTATTAAGTATTCTTTTTCATTTACCTTTCCTGTTATGTAATATTGGTTTAAATTATTTGTTGAATTTATTTCATAACTTGTTCTTTTTGATGAACTTGATGATTCTGGTTTTTCATCAGCTATTCTTTTCGTTGTACTTATTCTATCATTTGTTATTTCTAAATTTTCTTCTATATCTATGTCTCTATAGCTATAATCATTATAATCTATTGTTTTTACAATTTGTTCGAATGGACTTTCTATTCGTATTTTGTTAATCTTATTTTTTCCTGTTATTTTATGTTTTGTTGTTAATACATATAAATTTTTGCATCTTGCTGTAAATATTTTACTTCCTAGGGTTAACTCTATTCCTGATATTTTCCAATATAATACAAATGACTTATCTATATTTTTATCTGTTACTGCTACTGAATAATTTGCACTTATTATAAATTTAAATTTTTGGTATATTAAATTTCCTTTTATGGCAGTTATTATGCTTTTTTCTATAGGTTTTATAATTCTATCATTTGCTAAATATAATTCTATTGGTGTATCTATTTCTTCTCTAAAACATGCTTTTATTAATATCTCTGTACCTCCAAAGTGTACATATTTTATTGGCTCTCAACTTTTTATATCATTTATCTCTTTATTAATTATTCTTTTTGTTACTGGTGGTATACTAGCTTTACCTTTTGCATATCTACAGTCTATTACATGTTCCTTTTGACTTACTACATAATATTCTTCTTTTTTCCTAGTAAACATATTTTTTATTGTTGGTATTTTAAATATTTTTTCTACACTTGAGTCTAATTCTTTTCCTTTTATTTCATCAAATATGTTACTGTCAAATATTATTTTTTGATCTGTTCCTTAATTATTTAAATATTCTTCCTTTGTTATTATTTTTATATCTTCTTTAGTCATTTGATTCATCTATTTCATTATCTGTTTCATTTTCTGAAATTTCATATATACTATCCTCACTTTCTAATTCATAATCAATATAATCTATCTGCATCTATTCTGTATTTTCTATTTTTATTTATGATATTTGTTTATTTTTTGGATTTTTAGGTAATTTACAATCTCTAGCTAAATGTTCTAATTTTCCACAATTATAACAAGTACATTCTTTTATAGATTTCTTTTTTCTATATGGTCTTTTGTATTTATAATTTTTTACATAATATCTTTTTCTTGGTTTCTCATATTTATTTTTTGATTTTTTTATATTTCTTATGTCTTTTTCTTTTCTTATAATATCTTTCTTCACATCCGAATTGGGATGCTGTTTTATTTTTGCAACATGCTAAATTTCTTATCAATGTTTTTTCCATTTTTAATTCTTCTCTATATGTTTCACATAAATTTCTATACCATTGTTGTAAAAATTTTATTCTTGCTCCTAGAGTATCTACTATTCTTGATTTTTCCCGACTCTGTATTATCTTTGAACTAAATGGTTCGAGTAATTTATTAAAATATAATTTTCTTATTTCTCTACTTTCTTCTATATTATATGCTCCTTTATAATAATATTCTTTAAATGCGCAAGTATATTCATTTATATAACACATATTGCATATTGCTAATTTTAACATTAAATTCCTATTTGTATCTTTTTCTTCATCTTGTTCTTCTTCTATTGTTTTCATACTACTAAATTCATCTTTTATAGCTGTTTCATATTTTTTTTAATAATTCTATAAGTGTTAGTTTAGTTGTTGTTGATGATGTTCCTTCTGTAGGTTTGTTAGTTCTTAATACCTTCTTGCTATTTTCAGTTAAATTTGAAAACCATAATTTTACTGTTCCTATTAGTGTTCTTTCTATATATTCTGGTGCATCTGTTATGTTTATATTATTTTCTAATAATTGTTTTGTCATATATCCTATCCATAATTGTATTATTTTTTCTGTATCTATTACACAATCTAAGTCTAAAAAGTTATAATTTTTATTAACTATTTATTTTGGTGTCCATTTGTCATATTGTATTGTTTTTTTGTATCTATTACACAGTCTAAGTCTAAAAAGTTATAATTTTTATTAATTATTTGTTTTGGTGTCCATTTGTCATATTCATTCTTTAGATTATATCTTTTAAACTTATCCTTATAATATGTAGGTTTTCTTATTTCTGATGTTCTAGGTATTATATTTTCATCTTCTTTTTTATCAAGAGTATTTATTTTTGTGTTGATATGTTATAAGTATTCTTCATTAATTACTTCTTGTTTTTCATTGATTTCTAATTTTTTTGTATTTGTTAATATTTCTGTATATGTTTCACTATCTTCTGAATCATAATTATCTGTCTCTTTAACATCTATATTATTTATTTCTAATTCCTTGTTTTTTATTTCTTTATTGTTTATGTCTAATTTTTCTTTAAATTGATTTATCTCGTTTAGTAATATTTGTTCTTTATCTTTTTCTTCCTTTTCCTTTTGTCTTTCTTCATACAAAGCTTTTAACTTTTGTAGTTCTTTTTCTAATTCAGCAATCCTACTATTTTTAGTTTCTTTTATTTTTCGTATTTCTTCTGTAGTTTGTTGTTTTATTTTTTCTATTTTTTTTTCCTATCTATTTCTTCATTTTCTCTTTCTATTCTTACCATAGCTGTCAATTTATCTTCTAATTTTAATTTTTCTTTTTCTAACATTAGATATAAATGTTCACCTATTTTCTTATATCTTCTTCCTAGATTAGAAAATACTATTTTTATTTTTAATCCTTCGTGATTTTCATATATTTTTTCATCTATTATAAATTCTTCTTTGTTCATTTTATTGTAAATAGTTCATGTTGATATATATATTCTAAACTATCTATTTGTGATTCTAATTTTAATATTTCATCTTTTTATATATTTATTGAGTTTTCACTAACTCCGGCAAATATATTATAATGTAGTCTTTCTATTCTTATTTTTAATTCTTTACATTTTTCAAAAATAATTTGTTTTAGTTCTTTGTATTTTTGTACTTTATTCATTTAAACCATATTTATAATATTTTGATGGATATCTAAATCTGATTTTATCATAATTAGGTGGTATGCGTCTCATTATTCTATATTTTAAATGGATTATTAATTTTTCTTCAATAGTAGATATTAAGGTAATTAGATAGACTAATCTTTGTGGGTTTTCTTTTGTTTTTTTTAGACTTATATATTCTGAATAATTACTAATTAAAGATTCTTTAATTTTTCCAAAACTTCTCTGTTTTTAAATGGTTTTCTCATAATTAATCCAATCCAATCTAAATTCAAACATATATGCTTCTGCTATATTTTTTAAATAACTGGGCTCTGATACCATTTGGAGGGGGGTGCGGATAACTAACTTGTGAAATAGATCTATTATATGTATAATGGATCTATTCTTCTTTGTGATATTATTTCATCCATATTTTCTCTCCAAAAGTCATTATTCTTTATTTTGTTACACAAAGTCATTTAACTTTGTCTCATTTTTCATGAAAGTCACTTTGACTAAATTTGGTTAAAACCCTTCCTAAAACGTGAGATTAAATAAAAAAAACTAGTGTGTTTGAGGGTAGGTCAAAATGGCTCCTCAAATATACTTATGAGCAGTTTTGGTGCTTTAAACTTGTTAAATGTGGGTATATTTGACGTTCATGAAATACTTAACAAACTCTGGTTGTTAAATTAATATTAAAGGTGAATACATTTAATTTTTCATGAAATACTTAACAAACTTTGATCATTAAATTTTACACACTGTAAAAATAAATAAATTTAATATTGATTACATTTAGAGGCTTATTCTTTGTAAATTTTTTTTTGATTTATTGTAGGATTTAGTGTAACTTGCAAGATTAATTTATTTATTTATAGAATAATTTCATAGACCCCTTTCGCTTCATACCGTTGATCTCTCGTGTTACATATTATACCGCAATTACTTTGATTATTGTGATTTCTTTGTAACAATTTCTTCAACGTATTTATCACTAATGCAAAGATGAATACTTGAAATTAATTCTTTTATAAAATAATTGAAATTTGGAGGTGTGAAATAATTTTATAAAATTTTAAAACTTTTATTATGCCACCATTTGAACTTTCAACAAATCTTTCAGTTCTGTCCTCGTCCTCTAAATTTCTACCATCCAAAACATTTAAATATTTTTATTTCATAATAAATAATATTATTTTTTTTCTTTTACTTAATCTATTTACCAAAAATATTATAGTTTGCTTCACATATTCATTGTATTAAAAATAATATTCAAAAAAAATATTACAAAATAATTTGAAAATCATATCTATTTACTACACAATGTACTGATAATATGAACAAAATAATATGTAGCAAAAGTAAAAAGTAAAGATGTCTATAAATTAATCAAACAAAATAGTATATTAGTAAAGGGTAAGTAAATGAAAATGTAATTATTGTACGTTTATGATAAATGGATTTTAAGATTTTCTTTTTTGTTTTACTTTTGTCCAATTTCATTAATTTAGGACTTTTTTGGCCATGAAAATTAAAGACATATTCACTTTATTTAGTATTTTTAAAGTTAAAAATATAGTTTAAGTTATGTTTAGCCATAATATTTTAAAAATGGGGTATCTTTGGAGTTAAAAAATACTCCTATAAAAATTGAAAATTAGAGTTTTATAAAAATTAAGTTATTTTATGAAAATAAAAAATTTCAGATTTTCTTTTTGAAAATTTAGAAGTGCAAAAATTGGATCCAAAAATAGTAAAAATACCTCTTGTAAGATGTTTTTCAAAAAATCAAATCTTGTAAAAATGTTTTTTAGAATATTTATGGCCAAGCAAGCATTCCGAAATAAAGTAAAAACACATTTCGAAATATTGCGAATAGTATTTATGGCCAAATATCTACTTAGTAGGTAAAGATATGAAAATATAGAAGAATTATTTTTGTTACCAACAATATAGATCAAAATCGCTCAAAAGTATATTTGAAGGGCCATTTTAACCTACCCTCAAACATAAGATATTTTTTTTATTTCATCTCTAACATTTTAGGTAGGTTTTTAACTAAATTTAATCAAAATAACTTTTATAAAAGATAAAACAAAGTTAAAATACCTTTTATATAATAAAATAAAGAATAATAACTTTTATAATGAACACAAAGTTGGAGCACAAAGTTGGAGTGTTGGACCACCCACAAAATCTACTCCAAATCCGAATGAGTAGAGAATGCCTTGGCACCACTGACATTGATGGTTTGTATAAATTGGTCTTCGAATAACATACGCCATGCAATTTGCCTGGGTGGGGTATCAGGACTTGGTGGGTGGGAAACGTGTAATGTTGTTCAATTGGCATCCATGCAATCACAAGACCAACCAACTATTTGGAACCGTTGTCTTTTACGCCGGCCACCCCACCCCACCCCCACGACGAAGAAAACAAAGAATGGGAACTGCATCCTCTTCTTTTTTTGGGTCATAAAACTGCATCCACATATATTTACCATTAAATTTCCCGCTGTAGAATTGGTTTGGACATCAATGATGTGACAAGTGACATATTTGGGTACTCCTGTGGAAACTGACATATCTGACCAGTAAAAGTATTGCTCTTTTTTTTTTCTTTTCTATTTTTTGCTTGGGTTTTTATATTTATTTTAGATTTGGCTAATTTAAATTTGCATTCAAAGTTTCATTTTTTGAAGTATTGTTTACAATCTACTACTATAGGCAATTTCATAATTGGGACTCTAACACAAATCTCTCTCCCTATATAATTTATATCTATAAGCTATAATCTATATCTATAATTTATAATATATTCAAAGTGTGAAAACCTTTAGAAAAGTGATTTGAACTTTTTATCCTTCATTAAAACATCTTTCGTTAGACAAAACTGTCTTTTCACTATTTTTAAATTATTATTTAATTATTTTTATTATATTAACTAGACTCCTAAAATATATGAAATGAAACTCAATTAATATTTTTCTTTTGTAGCATAAAAATACTCCTAAAATAAGATTCTATTAAGGAAATATTTCTATAAATATTGAATGCATGTTAGACTAATATCGAACCGATTAGTTGATATGCTTACGGCTTACTTGAGATGTGATTACCATTAGCGTGATGATTTTTATCGTTATTTACAAAAATTGTTATGTTTGACAAGTGTTTTGTTAAAGTTAGAAATATATAGGATGATTTGGTGAGAACTAAAATGTGTTGTACTATTTTGAATATATATTACTTCTAAAATATATAAAAGGGGAATCAATTAATATTTTTTTGTACTGATCAATTAGAAAAAATACTCCTAAAATAAAATTGAAAAAAACTCCTAAAATAACATTCTATTAAGGAAATACTTCTATAAATATTGAGATGTACGTTAAATTACCGAAGAAATCGGTTTACTTATTGAAAAAATATATTGATGTTAATCTAACTTTCTTCATTGTTTTTGTAACATAATAGAATTCATCATCTGTGTATATATATCTTTATTTTCATTCAAGTCATTCTTTAGGGTCAAAATTTTTGCTAAGACAAGAATTATTTTCATCAAAATTGGAGCTTTGTGATCACTATTGTATTATTTTGTTTTAGTTTACAGGTCGTAGAAGAATTTACAAGTGGTAGATGAATGTCGGTCGGCTTTGAGGATTTTTTTAGGTACAGATTAAGTTTAATTGTATTGTTTTTATATCATTGTTTTGAGAATTTTTTTGTGTCAATGTTAGGTTTAGTTATATTGTTTTGATATTTCTATTATCGTATTATTTTGTTATAGTTTACAGGTGGTATTGTTTTAATTGTATTGTTTTCATATCTGTGTTTTGAGAATTTCTTTGGTGTAAAGGTTAAGTTTAGCTATATTATTTTGATATCTCTATTATCGTATTATTTTGTTATAGTTTACAGATGGTAGATGAGTGTCAGACAGCTTTGAGAAATTTTTGGTGTAATTATATTATTTTGATGTCTCTATCATCGTATTATTTTATTGCAGTTTACAGGTGGTAGATGAAAGTTGATCGGCTTTGACAATTTTTTTTGGTAAAGGTTAGGTTTAATAAAATAAATTCTCCAAAAGATGTTAAATTTAATTATTGTATATATCTTTGTTATTTAGACAAATATCTTATTTATGTAACGTTTGAACTCAATAAAATGAGGTACACGGGCGAGGCGCGTACACCTAGTTTATATATATATATATTTTGGAACTATTTTGGAACTAAATTTCAATGAGAGAAATTTTGGCAAGACATGTGAAAAGTTGTTGAGAAAATACCCTTGGGAAAATTAACAAAGATGTCATAGTTTTGATATTTCTATTATCGTATTATTTTGTTATAGTTTACAGGTGGTATTGTTTTAATTGTATTGTTTTCATATCTGTGTTTTGAGAATTTCTTTGGTGTAAAGGTTAAGTTTAGCTATATTATTTTGATATCTCTATTATCGTATTATTTTGTTATAGTTTACAGATGGTAGATGAGTGTCAGACAACTTTGAGAAATTTTTGGTGTAATTATATTATTTTGATGTCTCTATCATCGTATTATTTTATTGCAGTTTACAGGTGGTAGATGAAAGTTGATCGGCTTTGACAATTTTTTTTGGTAAAGGTTAGGTTTAATAAAATAAATTCTTCAAAAGATGTTGAATTTAATTATTGTATATATCTTTGTTATTTAGACAAATATCTTATTTATGTAACGTTTGAACTCAATAAAATGAGGTATACGGGCGAGGCGCGTACACCTAGTTTATATATATATATAAAAGAAAATTTATTACACAACTACAATCTTTGATGGTGGTAAATTTGTTTTTTCCGGATTTGCTACTAGTAACTATTTTGGAACTAAATTTCAATGAGAGAAATTTTGGCAAGACATGTGAAAAGTTGTTGAGAAAATACCCTTGGGAAAATTAACAAAGATGTCATAGTTTTGATGAATTAAAGATCTGTTCAATGCAAGGAAAGAAAAGTTTTAAAATAAAAATATTCCCCAATAGAAATGGTCATTTTCGGATTTTCCTTGAGTTATGCTTCCACTCAATTGTCTTCTTGGCTACACGTTACTCGACTCTTTCCTATATCAACGGTAAGTTATGCTGTTTTTGTTAATTCTCTTCTTCAACAAGACTTCAAGAAAAGTACATACAAAATAACTAGTAGATAAGAAGAAATTAAATAGCATTAGAATTTAAAGAGATTCAACTTAATTTTATGGATCATGTGAAATTCAAGTTGCTAAGATCAATGGACTCAGAATCTTAGAGTTGAAGGTGGGGGCTTTATCATCTTTGCAATTCTCTCTATTATCATTTTTGAAGACTACAAACACCTTAATAAAGTAAATATTCTACCAAAATAGATTATATCTTAACATACAAATGGGTGTGTTGGATAATAAAATTTCGAGACTGAAAAATAAATAATTTGAGACAAGAAAATATTGCAACAATCGATTTTATTGATTTCAATAAGTGAGTGTTACAATCTCTATGAATCCTCTGATTCGCCTTTTCGAATATAAATTCAAGGGCTTGAAGCTTAGTCTTGAATTTGAATTTGATTTGATGGACTTAAGGGACTTAATCTTGACTTGTGCTTGAATTCAAGAGCCTTTGAACTTTTTCTTGAATATTGCTGTCTTGATCTTGAACTTTGATGAACTTGATTTGAATGCTTGAGCTTTTTAGAGAAATTGCGACGTTTGATCCACGAGTTTTCTCTTGCTACTTGTTAGAGTTCTAGGATCCCTTTTCTGAATTATGAGACCCCTATTTATACTTGTGGAAAAGGAAGAGTCATGATTAATATGGGCTTCCTTTGACCAATCGGATTTGAGTGATGTGGAGCCTTTTTATGGGCTTTTAATTCATGGGCATGCTGCATCAGTTTGACATGTGGTACGGTCCTATTGGCTCCTTCACTTCACTTGGAATGCCACGTCATTTGAAACGTGACGCCTATTTGGGCCTCTAGAATATGACAATATCTTGGGCTTAGTAAAGTGAACTCATCATTTGTAGCCCAAATTAATGGATTAACCCAATAAATATTGGGCCTTATTTAAATCTATACTTATTTGGACTTAAATAATTAATTTAATTATATTAATCCACAATATTTATTTGAGACTAATATATTTTTAATTTAATATAATTTGAATTTTGTACGGATTTAAATTTAATAAAATTGAATCGTCCACAAATGCCCCCTACTTCAAAACTTGTCGAGACATTTAATATTTTAGAGGCTAGCCTTGAAGTATGATTATTTAAACATGTTTCCTTCATGCTTCAACAATTTTCTATACATAAGAACACCTCATGCAAAAAACTTTAAAGCCGAACCATATTGACAATGTCTCTCAAAGCTCTCTTATTTTTTTTTTCACGAATCTCTATACTTAAGACCCATTGGTGAGACGTGATATCCAATTTCAAACAGTTTTGAAAGACTTTTTCATTCCTTTACTTAACCAGGAATAAAACTCTTACGATTTAAACTTAGATTGGAGAAGGAAAGAACCTCCAATTTGACTTTGTATGAGAGAATGAAATCAACCTCCAATTTGAATTTGTATGGGAGAAGGAAATAATCTCCAATTTGAATTTGGAGATGAAAACTATTCCAATATGAATTTATATTGGAAAAGGAAATAATCTCCAATTTGAATTTGGAGATGGAAGCTATTCCAATCTGAATTTATATTAGAGAAGAAAACAATCTCCAATTTGAATTTGGAGATGGAAGCTATTCCAATCTGAATTTATATTAGAGAAGAAAATAATCTCCAATTTGAATTTAGAGATAGAAATTATTCCAATCTAAATTTATATTGGAGAAGGAAACAATCTCCAATTTGAATTTGGAGATGGAAATTATTCCAATCTGAATTTATATTGGAGAAGAAAACATCCATTCTACAACTCTATAAAAGGAGGTAGTTTCTCCACTTTTTCAATATCAATTTTGGGATTTCCAAGTCATCAATAATATTGAGGTAATTTCTTTTGCTCCCACTTTTCTCTTATTTTTGTCACTTTTTTCAGCACAGCATGTTAGTGGTAGAAGATTCATATTTCATTGTAGAAATATTAAAATCATGATCAGTTTGATGTTTCAAAAACTAGACTTCAAGATCTACAACATATCCAAAATTCAGGATTAAACTCCTTCAATATAATTCTTGATAATTTTTTGAAGTTAGCCCTGAATTTTATCATGCTGAAAATTTCAGATTTGTGCGTCTTTACTAAAACTTTTATATCTTGAAGTAGGAAGAATGAAATCAAAAGCCTCTTAATTCTTGTAAAACTAGACACAAAGATATATAATATATCCAAAATTTATACTTTAATACAATCGAGATATTTTTAGGTGTTATCCCGAAATCAACATTGAGCTTTGATGCATCAACAATTTCAGATTTATGCGACATCACCAAAAAAATTATATCTCAATGTGAGAGTATTGAAATTATGATCCGCTTGATCCTATAGATGTAAGAAATATGCATGTATAACATATCCAAAATTTGAATTTTATTATTTTTTTGAATTGTTCCAGATAATTTTTTTTTGAAGTCGATCTTATATGCTATCTGATAGAGGATTCCAGATTTGCATTGCTTTCCCAAATAATTTATATCTTGATGTGGGACCATCATCACCAAAGGAAAATTTGATTGCATCAAACTAGATTTTGAGGTTTTTATTCTTATCAAGGCATCTTGTCTCAATCCAAGTTGCTGATATACAATTTTTAAGTTCGCAACGCTCTGACAGGTAACATTTTTTCTATTTGTGTTTTTACTTTCTTCTTGTTCCCCCCCCCCCCCCCATTTTTTTTGTAGGGTTGAAATAAATATGCAATATGCAATCATTGGCCGACTTAAGGTGGTAAGAGTTTAACTTTGCCTCTGTCACCTTAAGGCCGAAAAACCTATGCATAATTGGCCGCCTTAAGGTGGTAAGAGTTTAACTTCGCCTCTGTCATCCTAAGATCGAAAGACTTATGCATAATTGGCCGGCTTAACGTGGTAAGAGTTTAACTTCTCCTCTGTTACCTTAAGATCGAAATACATACGCATAATTGTCTGGATTAAGGTAGTAAGAGTTTAACTTCGCCTCTGTCACCTTAAGACCAAAAAACTTTGCTTGAAGATGGCATGGTTTTCTTTAAGTAGGGCCCTTTCACCAATGCATTTATGTGATGATCTTCTCTAAGTGTGGGCTCTTTCATCGATGCACTTATGCAATGATCTTCTTTAAGTATGGTCCCTTTCACTTGATGCACTTATGCAATGGTATTCTTTAAGTATGGACCTTTTTATTGATGTATTTATGCGTTGGTCTTCTTTAAGTATGTGCCCTTTTATCGATGCACTTTATGTAATGGTCTTCTTTAAGTATGGGCCCTTTCACTTGATGCACTTATGCAATGGTATTCTTTAAGTATGGTCCCTTTATTGATCATCTTAAGGTGCAAAGGGACAAATTTTGTCCACCTTAAGACATGAAAATTTTCATATCCTTTTAACGATAAACCCGTTAGAGGCCAGCTTAAGGTGCAAAGGGATAAATTTTGTCCACCTTAAGGCACAAAAATTTTGATATCCTTTTAAGGATAAACCCATTAGAGGCCAGCTTAAGGTACAAAGGGACAAATTTTGTTCACCTTAAGGCATGAAAATTTTGATATCCTTTTAAGGATAAACCAGTTAGAGGCCAACTTAAGGTACAAAGGGATAAATTTTATCCACCTTAAGTCATGAAAATTTTGATATCCTTGTAAGGATAAACCCGTAAGAGGCCAACTTAAGGTGCAAAGGGACAAATTTTGTCCCTCTTAAGGCATGAAAATTTTGGTATCCTTTTAAGGATGAACCCGTTAGGAGCCAGCTTAAGGTGCAAAGCGACAAATTTTGTCCAGCTTAAGGCATGAAAATTTTGATATCCTTGTAAGGATAAACTTGTAAGAGGCCAACTTAAGGTGCAGAGGGACAAATTTCGTCCACCTTAAGGAATGAAAATTTTGATATCCTTTTAAGGATGAACCCGTTAGAGGTCAGCTTAAGGTGCAAGGGGACAAATTTTGTCCACCTTAAGGCATGAAAATTTTGAGATCCTCTTAGTTGTAGGCTTAGAGAACTTTGGCATTCCACATTCCATTGAAGGAACTCTCTTTCTTTTCGACGGGTTGCCCCCATTGAGTCACAGATATTTAGAGTAAGTCCAAAATTTAATTAGAATAGTTTCATACTTGCTATAAATATGGTAGATACTGTATGACCATATTTTTTTTGACACTCATGCAACTGAACTCAGAATAAAATTTTAAGCGCCTACGTACCTCAGTAAAGAGGATCAAGTCATAATGTAGTTCTGGGTGAGGTTTGTGTGTGTGTGTGAGCCGTTCATAGTTTATACTCTTGCGGGCCAGGAGTGTACATGTAGTTTATAATCGTGCCTTAAGGAGTGTACATGCATTTTATACTCGTGCCCTAAGGAGTGTACATGCAGTTTATACTCGTGCCTTAAGGAGTGGACAGACAGTTTATACTCGTACCTTAAGGAGTGTTATCTTTCTAAGGATAGTACTTCTTCAATAACTTGGCATTGATGGGGCCGATCCTCACGCCATATGTATTGACAAGCTTGTAAGGACCATTTGAATATGTCTCTTGTACGAAATATGGTCCATTCCACTTTAGGGTAAATTTCCCCTCAGACTTATGAGAAGTGATAATGGGCCTTCTTACTGGAAGGACTTGATCTCCAACTTAGAAACACCTTAAGCAAACCCTTTTATTGAAAGAACGAGATAGCCGAGCTTGATAACATTTAAGATTTTACTGAGCCTCCAGCCGCTTCTCATCAATAGCTTCTAAATCCGTAAGACGCAACTTAGCATTTTATTCATCGGTGAACCCTTCTTGAATAGCCAGTCTCAAAAAAGGTATTTGACGCTCAAGTGGCAGGATTGCTTCAACTATAAAAGCAAGTGAGTATGGGGTTGCTTGTGTTGGTGTACGGTAAGTTGTCCTATACGCCCATAAAGCTTCTTCCATTCGCTCATGCCAGTCTCGTTTGGATTTAGAGACGTCTTTCTTTAACAAGTTGCATAAAGTCTTATTGAAGCCTTCAGCTAGATCATTGGTGACATCATGATACATTGAAGACTTACGCTGCTTGAAGCCAAAGAGGTCACAGATCTTGTTCATTAACTTGTTATCAAACGGCTTTCCATTGTCAGTTATTATATATGAGGGATTCCAAAGCAGTAGATGATATTTACTCGGATGAAGTTAGCAACATTTTCTTTCTTTACTTTGTTGAGAGCAATAGCTTTGGCCTATTTTGAGAAGTAATCTTTCACAGCCAAGATATATAAGTGTCCCCCAGAAGACTTTGGTAGTAGACCAACAACATCCATTCCCCAAACATTGAATGGCCAAGACTCTATAGTTGGATGTAGGACCTCTGGAGGTTGATGTATGAAATTTGTATGGAATTGGCAAGCTTTGCATCTTCTCGCATAGTCCAAGCAATCTTTTACCATCGTTGGCCCATAATCCCATCCTTTTAATATGAAAATAGATCTTCGGTCCAGACTGATGTGATCCATAAACTCTCGAGTGTGCTTCTTGCAAAGCTTGAATTGCTTCTTCCTCTTCCCAAAATCGTAAGAGTACTCCTTTAAATGATCTTCTGTACAGTGTGTCTTTGTAGTAAAGAAAGTGAGGTGCACGACGACGAATTTCATTCTTTCTCCTTGGATCTTCTAGTAGTATCCCATAACATAAGTAATCAATAATAGGTTGTTGCCAATCTTCTTTTACAGCTTCATACACAACAATAACGTATTCAACGTTGTTTTCCGTATCCTCATCTGACGACAGTACTACCCATTCTTGGCGGACAGTAACTTGGGTCTAATTTGGAAGAGTTAGGGTTGAGGCCAGAGCAGCTAAGGCATCAGCTTCCTTATTTTCTCTCCTTAGCACATGTTGGAGGGTTACTTCTTCAAGCCACCCTATCAACTTCTATACATAATCATAGTATGGTCGCAGCTCAGACTTTCTGACTCCATAGCTTTCCAAAAGCTGTTTGATCACTAATTGGGAGTCACCGAAGGCTTCTAATAGCAGTTGTTTCATGTCCACTGCCATCTCAAGTCCAATTATTAAAGCTTGATAATCAGAAATATTATTGGAGCAATGATTTATTAGGGTAAAAGAGTATGGGATGACCTCTTCTTGCAGAGTGATGAATACCACCCTAGCACCAGCTCCATCTCGATGTGCGGCACCATCAAAGTACATCTTCCATGGGGGTCTAGCTTCAATAACCATTGCATCTTTATTAGAAAGTTCATTGCTCAGTTCCTAATCATCAGGTATCGGGTGGTCTGCTAAGAAGTCATCCAATGCTTGTCCTTTTATGACCTTTTGGGGAACATACACAATCTCAAACTGTTGAAATTGAAGGTACCATCTTGTAAGTTGGTAACTAAGGATAGGTTTTGATATTACAAACTTGATGGGATTTTCCCGAGACACGAGACGAACCACATGAGCTTGAAAGTAGTGTTTCATCTTTCGAATTGAGAAGGCCAATACCAAACATAAATTTTCAATTGGAGAATACTTTAGCTCATTTGGTGTCATCATTCTGCTCAGATAGTAAAGAGAGTTTTCTTTGCCTTCACTATTTTCTTGAGCCAGTAGTGCTTCAACCGACCTTTCTTATGCCACAATAAAGAGTATCAATGGATTCCCAGGTATGGGTGCTGCAAGAACTTGAGGTTTCATTAAGTACAATTTGATACTCTCAAAGGCATTACTACAAGCTTGGTCCCACTCGAAGGTAGTGTCCTTCCACATAAGACGACTAAATAGTTGACATTTTCCAGCTAGGTTTGAGATGAACCTCCTTAAATATTCTAGCCTTACTTGAAGGCTTTTTAACTCATGAATATCCCGAGGCTCGGGCATTTTCAAAATTATATCAATCTTAGCTTGCTCAATTTTAATTTCTCGGTGTCGCACAATGAAGCCAAGAAAATTTCCTGAAGTAACTCCAAAGGCACACTTCAATGGATTCATCCTAAGTTGATATCTTCAAAGTAACTCGAATACCATTCTTAGGTCTTTTAAGTGGTCGTCTCTCTTTCTTGACTTCAACACTAAATCATCTACATAGCATTCAACATTTTTATGGAGCAGGCCATCAAAGATGTTCTGCATAGCCCTTTGATAAGTGGTTTCAGTGTTCTTCAAACCAAATACATCACTTTGTAGCAATAAATACCTTTAGGTGTACGAAATGCAGTGAGTTCTTCATCCTCTGGCGCCATACGAATTTGATTATACCTGGATGAACCATCCATGAAGGACATTGCCTCATAACCAGTGGTGGCATCAATCATTAACTCCGGTATGGGGATTGAAAAATTGTCCTTAGGGCATGCGTTGTTGAGATCTCAAAAGTCGACACAAACTTGAATTTGTCCATTCTTCTTCCGTACTGGAACAATACTTGAAATCCACGTGGGATATTTGACTTCACGAATAAAGTTAGCTTTAATAAGTTTGTTAAATTCATTTTCGATCAGTGGAACTAACTCCGGCCTAAAGTGTCGTTGTGCTTGCTTAATAGGATGGGCACCATTCTTGACTGCCAACTGATGGACTGCTACTTTTGGATCTAATCCAGACATTTTCTTATAGATTCAGGCGAAGACATCCATATATTTTTTGAGCATGTCCATATAACCGATTTCCTCCCCTACTTCTAAAAACTCACCCAGGTAAGTTAGTCTTGGTTCTTCATCGGTTCCAATATTAACTTTCTTTAAAGGATATATTGTGGCCTTTAATTTTTCTTCAAGTTGTGATAGAGCATCTCCAACATCTTCTCCCTCTTGAGGATCATCGTCATTGACGGATATATGATAACACTAAAAGGCATTTTCTATCTCTTCATTGACCTTTATTTGAGACAAGACATCTTTCTCGTTCTGGGCCATAACATGAAATGAGGAGCCAACACTCTCTTCATCTTCTTCGCATTGCTTAGTATAAACCACAATATGTGCCTTCATTTGTAACACCTCATTGTATGAAACTACCAGTTCTGCCTATCGTTTCTTTCTAGAAGGAATCAAACTTTGGAAATCCTTCTGGATTTTAAATGAAGAGTGCTGCATCTTTCTTTGACAACTTCTTTGACGTTTTTTTTCTTATTTATAGGACCCAACCTTTCAAACACAGAATTTCTTGTGGTTGATTCTCTAAGTCGATCAAATACGGAGGGTCTTTTATTAGCGGCAATGGATTTTTCTTCCACGATGATGTAATTACTGACTACCCTTCTTATAGAGATACGAATTGGAGGTGGCTACGCGTATCCTATCCCTTCACGTGCTTGCCTGGTGGTACCCTCCGATAGAAGTTTTCCCAACCTTGATGGATCATTAGGATTGTATCCAGCCTTTACAAATAGCTTATATGCATTTGGATTAAAGCCTTCTTTTGTACGCTTCATAGGGAGTGCCATATCTTGTGGAAGAATTTGAGCCATAGATTCCCCAAGTGCCTTGAGGATGGATTTATTGCATCAATCTTTCTGATAGGTAAAGTTATCCCCTTTAGCATATTATCTTGGGGATCAGGTGAGTGATCTTCCTCTTTCTTTACCTTTGGAACATAGCAAAGAACTGGAGCTACCTTCTTTTTCGTAGGAGCGATGCTTTCTTTATTTGAAGTGAAGAAGGTCTTCCAATTGGAAAATTTTTTGATAGTCACCGCGACCTTCTTAGATGTAAGATCGTCACACTTGGTCTTGGTGACATCTTCAATCCTTTTCTCATCTATAATATGATTCTTTAAGTAGAATTTTGCATCGGCAAAATGTGATTTAGCTTCAGTGAATGGCTTGTCATCGGTGACTATCGTTCTTTCCACTCTATTTTTGAGGTACTTCAAGCATTGATAATAAGAGTACGAGATAATTTTGTTCCCGTGCACCCAAGGCCTACCAAACAATACATTGTATGAAGTTTTGGCATTGATCACATACATCAATGGGTTTGATTGAAAATCATCCATACCAATCCCCAACTTAATACATCCCATGGTCCTTTGGACCCCTTGGTTAAAGCCTTGGATCATTATGCGGCTTTCGTCCAGTTCGCTAGTAGTGATGCCAAGATCCTTCATCGTACGGATAGGCAGGATATTAACTTCAGATCCTCATCTATCAAGGTTCTATTGATCTGCTTTCCTAGAATTTGACCCACCATGTATAAGGGATGATTATGTAGGGTATCACTAAGAAGAAGATCGTTATTTGTGACTGTGATTTTTGTATCACACATATGTACCTCTTCGCCAAGAATTTCAGCCAATCTTTCGAAAGATGAAGGGAATTCTATGGGTAGATTCTCACTCTTTTCCCCCCTCTTTGGCGGTATTAAAACAAGAAGACTCAAGGTTGACTTGGGCAGTCTTTACACGAAACCAACTCGGCAAGAATTCCTCTAAAGTCATCGAACGCAGAAGTTTTTGGAGGTGAAACTCCGTCACCCTTATTTTCTTTGGGAGTTCAACCAACTTCTGTTTCCTTAGTTTCTTGACTACTCTCCTTCCGATTGGCTGCTCGTACGTCTTTTTTCGTAGACTCATCTTCTTGTGTCTGTGTCTATTCACTAAAGTCCAACCTTCATCATCATCTTTATCAACCAAAGACCAGTCAGGCTCTAATATCTCCTCATTATGCTCCTTGACACAAATTTTAACCGGGTTGAGCAAGCCAAAAGTGATAGAGATTTACTGAGAACTGGCTATCTCCTCATCGAAGAAGATTTTCTTCTCTTTTGCTAGTTACATAACTTTATCTTTAAAGACAAAGCATTTCTCCAAAGGGTGACTTATGAGCCTATGATATTTTCAATAATTAGGGCCATTGGTCCTTCCGGCTTCATTGGGATGCTTCATCTCTAGGAGTTCGATGAGCTTATACTGGAGGAGTTCATCGAAAATCTCAGCAACATCAGAATCAAGGAATGGATATTCCTTTTTTCCATCTCCTTTAATATTTTCTTATTTGGACGTGCTCATAAGTCGTCTGTATACTTTGCTTCTTGCTCACCTTTGTGGTGACTTTCACAAGAGACACATCAACATTCATGGATTCTTTGTTATCATTTTTGGGGACAAACTTACCCCATATCTTGGGTTATTGCTTATCCTTTCCCCTTTGAGGGTCATGGATATAAGCTCCTTCCTTTCCAGCAGAAGACATGCTCAACTCCATGTCATGAGCACGAGTAGCTAACTCTTTAAAGGATTTTGGCTTAATGCCTTGCAAGAAGTAGAGAAGACCCCAGTGCATTCCTTGGATGCATATCCCTATCACAAAAGCTTTGCTGAGCCTATCTTTACAGTTTAGGATAACATTTCTCCATTGATTGATGAAGTCAATGACTGGTTTGTCCTTTCTTTGTTGAGTATTTGTGAGTCTACCATGCTCACTGTACACCTTGTGCTATAAAAACGATTCAGGAACTCATGTTCCAGTTTCTCCCAACTCTCGATGGAGTTAGGCTCGAGATCCGTATACCAATTAAAGGCGTTTTCCTTAAGATAATGAACAAATTATTTGACAAGATAGTCACCGTAAATTCTAGCACTATTACATGTCTTGACAAAGTGTGTGACATGTTGTTTTGGGTTACCTCTGCCCTCAAATTGTTAAAATTTGGGGGGTTAATAGCTAGCAGTCATTTTGAGGCCATCTATTCTTGTAGTGTAAGGCTTGGCATATGCAAGGGAAGACTTGGTGACAACATCATACTTGTCTTTGAGGGTCCCTTCAATAAATTCCCTCAATTGCCCAATTTGGATCATTCCCTCAGCAGAAACTTGCACCTCTTTAGTCGATGGTGTTTGTTTCACAGTATTTTCTATCTCATGAACCTCTGGAGTTTTTTCCAGCGCATGGATAGATTCTCCGTCTATCAAGCCTTCCACCGTATCCACTATCTTATCAATCCTAGCCTCTTGATTCTGAACATAGTTGGTCAGACCTTCAATTGCCTTTGTTAGATTCGCAAGCTGCTCCTCCACAGATGAGGCATCAGTTACCATTGCTTGCATAATCACCGGAGATGTTACAGAGTAACACAGATTATCACATAAGTTGATCTTTATGTGGTGTAAGTGAAGATGACACATTTGTTGAATGACCATCGCTCTTGGCTCCAAAGTATTTGGAATCGAAAAGCTCAAGTAGAGCTAGAGTTTTTTTCTGCGATTCGGCTACACTACTTCCTCCTTCTGAAGCACTTGCATTGGACTTCATTCCTTTCGGGGTTAAAGATCCAAAAATTGGAGTTGGCGCGGACGACACTGGATGTGTTTGTTGTCCTAGCAAACCTACTTTGCTTCTTGTGACAGCTCCCAGGCTTCCGAAAGTAACACCAAGGATGCTTTCTACTTCAGTAGAGAACTTTAAATCTGTAGACTTGGAAGCAGTTGATTGAGAATTGACCTTCTTGGAAGTCATTTCGTTGTTCTTAAACTTTGATATATGAAAAGTTGAGATAAGAGGTAGAGATTGTCCCACTGGGCGTGCCAGAATTTATTGGACAATAAAATTTTGAGACTGAAAAATAAATAATTTGAGACAAGAAAATATTGCAACAATCGATTTTATTGATTTCAATAAGTGAGTGTTACAATCGCTATGAATCCTCTGATTCTCCTTTTCGAATATAAATTCAAGGGCTTAAAGCTTAGTCTTGAATTTGAATTTGATTTGATGGACTTAAGGGACTTAATCTTGACTTGTGCCTGAATTCAAGAGCTTTTGAACTTGTTCTTGAATATTGCGGTCTTGATCTTGAACTTTGATGACTTGATTTGAATGCTTGAGCTTTTTAGAGAAATTATAGCGTTTGATCCACGAGCTTTCTCTTGCTACTTGTTAGAGTTTTGGGGTCCCTTTTCTGAATTATGAGACCCCTATTTATACTTGTGGAAAAGGAAGAGTCATGATCAATATGGACTTCCTTTGACCAATTAGATTTGAGTGATGTAGCGTCTTTTTATGGGCTTTTAATTCATGGGCATGCTGCATCAGTTTGACATGTGGTGCGGTCCTATTGACTCCTTCACTTGACTTGGCATGCCACGTTATTTGACACGTGACACTTATTTGGGCCTCTAGAATATGACAATATCTTGGGCTTAGTAAAGTGGGTTCATCATTTATAACCCAAATTAATGGACTAACTCAATAAATATTGGGCCTTATTTAAATCTATATTTATTTGGACTTAAATAATTAATTCAATTATATTAATCCGCAATATTTATTTGAGAATAATATATTTTGAATTTAATATAATCCAAATTTTGTACGGATTTAAATTTAATAAAATTGAACCGCCCACAAGGTGTAAAAAAGTAATAAAAAAAATTCTTTTTACTAAAATACGTGTAAAATAGAAATATGATCAATAATTTGAGACGGGGGAAGTAAGGGGACTATCATAATGTTTCTAAGTTGAAAAAAGCTGCTTCAGACGGTTTTAGTACTCATTAATTATTTAATGCTTAGGGTGTGTTTGGTATGATGGAAAATATTTTCCATGAAAAATGCTTTCCTAGAAATTTTTTTTTCTGAAAAATAAGTTGGTTTTTTATTTATTTTCTCATGTTTGGTTGGCGAGCAGAAAATATTTTTTGAAAAATATTTTATGGTGTTTGGTTGGTGAGTAGAAAATATTTTTTAGAAAAATATTTTCTAGTGTTTGATTGGTGAGTGAAAAAATATTTTTTAGAAAATACTACTAACTGTTAACTAGTATATCAGTGCCTCTAGCAATTCAAAAATTAGTAAGAACTAATTTAAGCATAGAAAATAATATTAATATCGAATACTAAAATATTACAATCACTAAATTTAATCAACTACTAGTTAGAAAATATAGAAGACATTTTTCAATATTTTGTTAGGACAATCTCAAGATACTACAATCAATAGAAATACAACGGAACGACAAATTTATTCAACCTTATGAAACAAGCTACATCGATGACAATGAAATATGCAATTAGAAAAAGTAATATAGGTAAATCTTCCTCTATGCATATGGAAATAACAATACATTCAACGAACATTGGAAAAGAAAAAACAATCGGGTTTTACTATTTTTTATTTTAAACAGTGAAAAATTGAAGCAAAACACAGTGAAAAATATGTTCGAGTAATGTGAACTTTTTGAGAAATGTGAATATAAGTGTTGTTGGCGTGGGGAAGAGGGGTGGGGGTGGGGGTGGGGGCATAAGTCATATTTGTCATTTTCCAAAAAATGACTTCCCTTGGCCCATGAGGGAAGTCATTTTCCCTCAAATAGAGGAAAATGAATTATTATGGAAAACATTTTCCCAACATTTAACTACAACCAAACAAGAAAAAATAAGAAAACATTTTCCATCATACCAAACACACCCTTAATCATCAAAGTTTTCAATGAAACAAATAATGAACGGTGAATTACATATGTGGTGCAACTGGTTGTGTCATGTGTGGAGTTAATAAACTTGCTAGCGTACGTGAGACTTGCTGTTTGAAAGTGAAAGCAGACAAACTAGGATCTCCCACATCGTAGAATCCGTCTGACGTTAATATTAATGCTTTTTTATGGCTCTATTTTCTGTGGCCACCAAATAAACCATACATGTTATACATGTTATAAATATCCCCATCTCCATTATGCAACATCAATGTCATAAACGCTTGAGTTAATATGATTTGGTTCTAAATGTCGTTAAATTAGAGAGGAGTCAAAACTTTTAGTTATGATATAACTTATAAGTATGGATTATAATTTTTTTAAAAAAGTTGTTGAGTTTTGAATAATTTCTTTTTATATTGAAAACTTAAAAATTTAAAAATTTAAAATCCTTAGGATTTAACTAACATCATACCCAATGGTAATTAGTAATACCATCACCAGAAATAAAAAAAATTCCCACCGCAAATCAGTAAAAAAATTATATTTTAAAATACGACTTTCTATCATATTTTGTCAAACCAACTGACTAAAAAAACATATGGTGGAAAACATATTCATATTGAAATATTGGGAAGCTTCCTCATTTTTTTTTCTTGTGAAAACTGAAGTAAACCGACTTCTTTGAGAAGAAGAACCCTGATTCAGGATGATGACATGAGGACGAAGAAGAAATCTGAAGAAAGTTTCATAGAGTGAAAAATTGAGAACAAGTGAATTCTGCATAGTGAGTAGTAGTTTAAATAGTTAGTAATTAACTACCTTTAACCAACTTCCTAACCGATTAATGTACTTTGGCACTTAACTAATTTAACTACTTTAACTAATAGTAAAATGACTGCTCCGCCCTTTTGTTAAATGACTGCATTGTCCTTTCCTTCAACACTCTCCCTCAAGCTGAAAAGTGAGAAAAATGTTTTGAACTCCAAGCTTGGAATATAAGTAATGATTCTGAACTTTACTTAACCCCTTTATCAATACATCTGCTAATTGTCTTGAATTAGAATGTACTTGGTAGTCACTAATTCTTGGCTTATTTTTTCTCTTATGAAATGACAATCAATTTCTATATGCTTGGTTTTCTCATGGCACACTGAATTTGCAGCAAGTTGTATTGCAGCTTTGCTATCAGTAAATACATCAACAAGTTTTTTGACTTCAGCACCAAGTTCCTTTAAGAGTCCTAGCAACCAAGTAAGTTATGAAATTGTACTAGCCATGCTCCTATATTCAAATTCTGTTGAACACCTAGAAATAATTGTTTGTTTCTTGAATTTGAAGACACTAGAGACTCTCCCGGCTAAACACAATAACCTGTTACTGATTTTCTTGGATGTGGGCATGATGCTCAATCTGCATCATAAAATGTTGTAACTGTATGCTTCTGATTACTTGGCAGTAAGCCACTTTGCTCAAGTTGATTCTTGATGTATCTTACTATTCCTAAGGCTGCCTCTATGCGAGGTTTCTTAGGTTATTGTAGAAACTGACTCAAGATTTGTAATCTATCAAATATGTCAGGTCTTGTCATAGTTAGATATAGTAACTTGCCAATCAGTATTTGATATTCCCCCTTACCTACCACTAGATCATTGCTTGTTGCTTCTGATTCAGTTGTGGTAAGTTATCAAACTGTTTGATTCTCCCTCTATTTAAAAAGAATGACCTACTTTTTTTAGTCCATTTCAAAATGAATGAACCTTTTTCTTTTTTGATAATACTTTAATTTCAACTTTACATGTGGCATGCTTAAGACCACAAGATTGAAGTACATTTTGGTATGTTTGACACAATTTTAATTTTGCACCACAAGAATCAAAAGTCTTCTTTACTTACTTAAATTTCGTGTCAAGTCAGGCTAGGTCATTCTTTTTGAAATAGAGGGAGTAGTTAACTTGCAGTTTTTATCAAAATGTGTTACAACTGGTTTAGGTACACTTAGTCTTGTTTCAACAATCAACTCTAAGGCATACTTCCTTTGGTTAATCAGTATTTCCTTCTTGGATCTTGCAAATTCAATCCTTAAGAAATATCTCAGTTCACCCAAGCCCTTCATTTCGAAAAACTATTTCAAATTATTTTTAGTTTCTTCTTTAATTTAAAGACCATTTCCTATAACAAGCATGTCATCACCATATACAAGTACTAGGACAACCCTGCTGAAGTATTCTTGATGAACAGTGAGTGATCATACTCACTTTGCTTAAATTGTAACTTCAATAGTGCTCTAGACAGTTTATCATTATATTGGAGCCTGTTTTAGCCCATAAAGAAATTCAACAAGTCTACATATATTTTTCTCCCCCTGACTTGACAATACACCAGGCAATTTGATGTATATTTCATCATTTCTGTCACCTTGTAGAAAAGCATTAAAAATATCTATTTGGTGAACTATCTAACCCCTTTGAGCAGTTAATAACATAATAGTTCTAACTGATTTCATCTTTACCACAGACCTAAAAGTTTCTTGATAATCAATGCCTTTCTTTTGTCTATAGCCCTTGATAACTAGCTATAACGCCCTAGAAAATGGGTCCCGGAGCGTCACACGGTGATTGAGGCTACGAGTATCCCCAAGCTAACCTTTTGAGCCATTTTCATTCAGTTTAACATAAATCAATGGGGTTTTCATAAATAACCCTCAAATATCAACAGAGTAATCATCATCCAAGAATAAAAGAATTTCAGAAAGATAACAAAATACTAATTATTAGTCAACTCCCAATATCTATACTAGTCTGACAAGCCTCTAAGAGAATCAATAAAACCAGCGAGCCATTGAGACATGCCCCAACTGACTCATACTTAGTTATCAAATGTAAACAATTTCATGAAACCAACATCAGACATCACGTCCTTGGAATACGAGGACTCACTATAACAGAAGATGTAGAACAGTATGCCCGAAGAATCACTGTCAAACCTAGAACTGAGCACCTGAACCTACATTCTGAGAAAATGCAGCCCACATCCGAAGATGTTGGTTAGTACTATAGAAAGAAACCGAGTATATGGGGGTGTATGCAGTTTTATAAACATCATCATAATAAATATTTATAAGAAATATGCAGGATGTATGAAAGACTCACATAGCCCAAAGAAAATCATCGTAGTCATGAGAGGATGAAATAAGTAAAATACCACATGTGAGTCATCAAATAATTTGTCAATCACTTTCAGTTCATCAAGAATATCAATTCTCATAATGTAAATATCATTTAAATCTTTTGAAAGAATAACTTTCACAATTCCACTTTCAAATCACTTCACCATTCACCATAGACACAAGGAAACACACACACACTGGAAGATCCTATAACTGACATAAACCATGTGAGCTACATGGATTCCAACGTACAACCCACGTTGGGGAGAGCCGTCCTATCCTTGCCATTGGAGTAGGACTATCGATATCAAATCCACACAAAATAGTGATCACTATATAATTCAGCCTCAGGATCACTCCTACGGGGGCACGTAGTTCTAGGAAAGTAAGGTCGCTTTATACCTCCTACTTAGTGCTAAAGATTTCTCCCGAACTTAGCTCAGATCATTTCAAAGATAATCCACAATAAAATAATTTCAGTAATATATAAATATACATCGGGAGCCATCATGCTTCCCATCTATCAAAATCAACCACGTTGTGGATTTATTTCACACTTGAGTTCAAAACAACTCCATTAAGACCAAAAGGTCAAATCATTCAAAATATCTCAAATATTTAACATCAACGTGCTTATAACACACACTTTCTAAAAAAAACACAATTTCCAATGGGGATTCACGACTCAAATATCAAAATCATGATAAATATTGTTCAAGATTCATGCTTTATATCTCCATACATGTAAATTCATCTTTCAAAATCATAAACATGAAGATTTCATAATAATCATCATAAGATATGGGTTCATGCTTCAAATTCGTAAAAATCAAATAAAAATCATGTCTCTGTAAAGAAAATTACTTTTGGGCACAAGAACGAAAGAGAGTTCTTGTTGAAAACCCCCACATACCTTGAATGATGAACTTTAGATCGATACTCATTTTTGAGATGTTAATCGTGCCTTTGAATGATGATTCTTGGAGTTCTTAAACTAGGAACTTGGAATCTTGAATAAATTTGCAGAATTAATGGTGAACTTTGGAGGTTCTTGAAGTTGGATATAGGAGCTTAGGGTTTTCTTTTTGAGGGAATTTGATGAAATATAACATATAATGCTTCTAATAGGCTTTAATATAGGGTTTGGATGGATTTTGGGTGAGGGGGAATGACCAAAAAGCCCCTAAAAATTAAATAATTCTCGAATCTGTCCTTTGGTGGACTGTTTTGATAGTCTGAAGTAGATCAACCATAACGTTTTACTCTAATATCCAAATTGGATGAAACCAATTTCATTATAAAGAGGAATCCCATATCTTTCTGTTGATATATAGTATCTCACTTAGATCATTGTGTACGAGGATTTATGATCATTTGAAGTTGACCCAAAAATTCACTTTTGATAGGTTGAAGTTGATCGACCATAACTTTTTGTTCCGATAGACAAATTGGATGAAACTAATTTCGTTGGAAATAGGACTCGCAGAGCTTTTCGTTAATATATAGTATATTACCTAGATCATTATGTACAAGGAATTATGATTGTTTAAAGTTGGACCAAAAATACGCCAGGCCTCAATACTTTTTCCTGCACGTTTTACTGTTCACTACTATTCACGGTTCGATTGGAATTTTCATAACTCTTTGCTCGGGTGTCCGTTTTGGATGATCCATATATCGTTGGAAAGCATATTCGATATTCTAAGCAATGGTAGGTCATAATCTAAGACATTCCATACGAAAAATTTATAATTCATTCTAGAAGATAGAACCCAACACGTTTATGCACAAAATTTCAATGAAACATTTCCTGGGGTATTACATCATCCCCCCTTGGAAACATTCATCCTAGAATGATGCTAGACATGCCAAGATTAGATAGGGAATAGGGCATACAACTGAAACCATTCGTTAGATTCATTACCACATCATTTCTCACTCCGAATGCAACATAGAATGCATAAATTCATGAAACTATAGCTGAACACATAATAAATGATAGCTGAATTACTGCAACTTTTATCAAAAGTGCATATTTAGGAAAGAACGGTACCTTCGGCTTGATCGTAGTTCACGGAAAATAGGTACGGGTACTTGGATCACATATCCGCCTCAGCTTCCCAAGTTGCACCCTCAACAGATTGGTTTCACCATAACAACTTGACCAAGGGAAGTTATTTGTTCCATAGTCTTCGGACACTGAAATCAAGAATCTCAACAGAAATCTCATCAAAAGAAAGATTTTCTTGAATGTCAGCACTCACAGAGGAATCCACTACCACAACATTGCTAATATGCTTTCTAAGCATGGAGACATGGAATATTGGATGAACAGAGGACAACTCGGAAGGCAACTCGACCTCATAAGCTACCTAACCAACACGGCTAAGAATTTTGTAAGGACCAACATAACAGGGACTAAGCTTCCCCTTCTTTCTGAATCTCTTCACCCCCCCATGGGTGAAATTTTCAGATACTCTACATCACCAACTTAAAACTCAAGGTCTTTCCTTCTAACATCCGCATATGACTTCTGACGACTCTGTGCAGTTTTTAACCTTTCCCTAATCAACTTAAATTTTTCCATAGCTCCAAATACCGAATTAGGACCACTCACAGTCGCTTCACCCACCTCGAACCAACCTCTGAGTGATCTACACTTCCTCCCATACAAGGCTTCAAATGGAGCTATGCCAATACTAGGGTAAAAGCTGTTATTATAAGCAAATTCTATCAACGATAAGTGATCATCCCAACTCCCCTTAAAGTCAAGTGCACAAGCTCTCAACATATCCTCTGAGGTCTGGATGGTCCGCTCAGCCTGATACCAAGTTTGTAATGCCCTTATACTACCTTCAGCAGAGTAAAAAAACTTAACCCCCAATCAAGCCAAACGATGTACATCACGAGCCAACTCTTTCTTACCTTCTACCACATGCGAAACACTACCCATGGACACTCTACTTAGGGCATCCACCACAATATTAGCCTTGCCCGGATAGTACAACACACTCATATCATAGTCCTTTTATAATTCTCTAACCATCGTCTCTGACTAAGATCAATTCTCTCTGGGTAAACACATACTGCAGACTCTTATGATCAGTGAAAACATCAACCTGGGCACCATACAAATAGTGTCTCCAAATTTTCAAAGCAAACACAACAGCAGCCAACTCAAGGTCATGGGTGGGGTAATTTTTCTCATGGGGTTTCAACTGTCTAGAAACATAAGCTATCACCTTATCCTTCTGCATCAATACGCAACCCAACCCAACTCTCGAAGCATCACAGTACACCACAAAACTATCAACACCATCGGGTAAAGTCAAAACAAGGGCTGAAGTTAGTCGAGTCTTCAACTCCTGAAAACTCTTCTCACAAAATTTGGACCACAAGAACTTCACTTTCTTTTGGGTCAATCGAGTCATAAGAGACGCTATAGAGGATAAAACCTCAATAAAACGGCGGTAATAGCCAGCTAAACCCAAGAAACTTCAAATATTAGTCGTAGAAATAGGTCTAGGCCAATTTCTAACAGCTTCGGTCTTTTGGGGATCAACTCTAATACCTTTGGAAGAAATGATATGACCTAGAAAAGAAAATGAACTTAGCCAAAACTCACACTTACTGAACTTGGCAAACAACTTGTGATCTCTAAGGGTTTGCAAGACAGTTTGGAGATGATTAAAATATTCATCCTCACTACGAAAGTACACCAGTATATCATCGATCAACACTATAACAAACATATCTAGATATGGTCTTAACACTCGATTCATGAGGTCTATGAAACCTGCTGAGGCATTAGTTAACCCAAAAGACATAACAAGAAACTCAAAATAGCCATAACGAGTTTGAAAAGTGGTTTTTGGGATCTCACACTCTCTAACTTTGAGTTGATGATAGCCAGAACGAAGGTCTATCTTTAAGAAATAACTTGCACCTTGCAATTGGTCAAACAAATCATCTATTCTCAGAAGGGGGTACTTATTTTTTACGGTGACTTTATTCAGTTGGCAGTAATCAATGCACATACGCAAAGAGCCATCTTTCTTTCAACACTCTCGAAATTCAGCATGAGACATGTTTTCATTCAATGGGTCAGCGGGTTGAGGTTGCCGACCATTATTATTTCTTATCACTCGACGTGGAGGCATATTTCTGAAAGAGGAGAGCACGAATCAATAGCAGAGAGAGACACTTTAATCACGATAGACTTCTGAAAGAAAGAATCATATTTTTTCCTAAAACATCTTGTAGCCTCTTGCTCATAGATGTGGCACGCTACACACTAATGATCAAGACACTACTTAACACGGCTTGTCAGACTCCCTAGGACAACTTAAAACCTTAGGCTCTGATACCAAGTTTGTAACACCCCAAAAATAAGTTCCAGAGTGTCACATGGTACTTGAGGCTACGAGTAGCCCCAAGCTAACCTTTTGAGCCATTTTTATTTAGTTCAACGCAAATTAACGGGGTTTCCATATATAACCCTCAAATATCAATAGAGTAATCATCATCTAAGAATAAAAGAATTTTAGAAAGATAACAAAATACAACTTATTAGTCAACTCCCAACATCTATACTAGTCTAACAAGCCTCTAAGAGAATAAATAAAACCAGCGAGCCATTGAGACATACCCCAACTGACTTATACTCAGTTATTAAATGTACATAATTCCATAAAACCAACATCAGACATCACATCCTCGAAACATGAGGACTCACCATAATAGAAGATGTAGAATAACGTGCCCAAAGAATCACTGTCGAACCTGGAACTGAGCACCTGAACCAACATTCTGAGAAAATACAGCCCACATCCGAAGATGTGGGTCAGTACCATGGAAAGGAACCAAGTATATGGGGGTGTATGCAGTTTTGTAAACATCATCATCATAAATATTTATAAGAAATATGCAGGATGTATAAAAGACTCACATAGCCCAAGGAAAATCATTATATCATAAGAGGATAAAATAAGTACAATAACACATGTGAGTCATTATATAATTTGTCAATCACTTTCAGTTCATCAAGAATATCAATTCTAATAATGTAAATATCATTGAAATCTTTTGAAAGAATAACTTTCACAATTCCACTTTCAAATCACTTCACCATTCACCATAGACACAAGGAAACACACATACACTGGAAGATCCTATAACCGGCATAAACCATGTGAGCTACTTGGAGTCCAATGTACAACCCATGTTGGGGAGAGCCGTCCTATCCTTTCCATCGGAGTAGGACTATCGATATCAAATCCACACAAACTAGTGATCACTATATAAATCAGCCTCAGGCTCACTCTTATGGGGGCACGTAGTTCTAGCAAAGTAAGGTCGCTTTATACCTCCCACTCAGTGCTAAAGATTTCTCCCGAACTTAGCTCAGATCATTTCAAAGACAATCCATAATAAAATAATTTCAGTAATATATAAATATACATCGGGAGCCATCATGCTTTCTATCTATCAAAATCAACCACATTGTGGATTTCCTTCACACTCGAGTTCAAAATAACTCCATTAAGACCTAAAGGTCAAATCATTCAAAATATCTAAAATTTTTAATATCAACGTGCTTATAACACACACTTTCTCAAAAAAACACAATTTCCAATTGGGATTCACGACCCAAATATCAAAATCATGATAAATATCATTCAAGATTCATGCTTTATATCACCACACATGTAAATTCATCTTTCAAAATCATAAACATGAAGATTTTGCAATAATATTCATAAGATATGGGTTCATGCTTCAAATTCATAAAAATCAAATAAAAATCATGCCTTTGTAAAGAAAATTACTTTTGGGCACAAGAACGAAAGAGAGTTCTTATTGAAAACCCCCACATATCTTAAATGATGAACGTTAGATCGATACTCATTTTTGAGATGTTAACCATGCCTTTGAATGATGGTTCTTCGAGTTCTTGAACTAGAAACTTGGAATCTTTAATAAATTTGCATAATTAATGGTGAACTTTGGAGGTTCTTGAAGTTGGATGTAGGAGCTTAGGATTTTCTTTTTAAGAGAATTTGATGAAATATAACATATAATACTTCTAATAGGCTTTAATATAGGGTTTGGACGGATTTTGGGTGAGGGGGAATGACCAAAAAGCCCCTAAAAATTAAATAATTCTTGAATCTTTCCTTTGGTGGACTGTTTTGATAGTCTGAAGTAGATCAACCATAACGTTTTACTCCGATATCCAAATTGGATCAAACTAATTTCATTAGAAAGAGAACTCTCATATCTGTCTGTTGATATATAGTATCTCACTTAGATCATTGTGTACGAGGAGTTATGATCATTTGAAGTTGATCCAAAAATTTGCTTTTGATAGGCTAAAGTAGATCGACCATAACTTTTTGCTCCGATAGACAAATTGGATGAAACTAATTTTATTAGAAAGAGGACTTGCAGATCTTTCTATTAATATATAGTAGATCACCCAGATCATTATGTACAAGGTGTTATGATCATTTAAATTTGGAGAAAAAATGTGCCAGGCCTCAGTACTTTTTCCTGCACGTTTTACTGTTCTCTACTATTTATTGCTCGATCGGAATGTTCATAACTCGTCGCTCGGGTATCCGTTTTGGATGATCCACATATCGTTGGAAAGCTTATTTAATACTCTACGCAGTGGTGGGTCATAATATATGACATTCTACACAAAAAATTTATAATTCATTCTAGAAGATAGAACCCAACACGTTTACGCACAAAATTTCAACAAAACATTTTCTGGGGTATTACACTAGCCTTGTCTTAAACTTCTGTATTTCACCCATTGCCTTGTATTTCACTTTGTACACCCACCAACAACCTATTAGAACATTTTCTTTGGGCAACTACATAATATCCCAAATGTGATTGCTTTGTAATGCTTCAATTTCTTACTGCATTGCCTCTATACATCTAGGGTCATTAGCAGCTTCTTTGTATGTTTTAGGCTCAGTAATAGAAGATAGTTTTGACAAGTAGGCTTGATATTGTAAATCCAGGTTTTGATAATATAAGTAGTTTGGCATTGCATGTAGTATCTCATGTACTTCTAGTGACACAAAATCTAATATCTAAAGAGCTGGTTTTCTTGATTTGTCTAACTTTATTGTATATGAGTGAAATATTGATGATTGTTGCATAGGCAATTGGACTGCAATTGGAGCTACTGCAAAATCAGATGCATGCATACCTGGTGTT
Source organism: Capsicum baccatum var. pendulum (assembly GCA_030864225.1). Lineage (NCBI taxonomy): Eukaryota > Viridiplantae > Streptophyta > Magnoliopsida > Solanales > Solanaceae > Capsicum > Capsicum baccatum. The sequence continues at coordinate 73,594,288 of CM061561.1, read as the reverse complement.
GGAGACTGCATATGCTCAAAATGTGTAGTTTATGTTTTCATGAGTCTGTGATTATGTTTAATATTGTTCATTGGCTCATTCAAACCAGTGAAGTTGAAAATAGAAGTAGATTCTTCTATTTTTAGGCTGAAGGGAAATATGTCTTCTCTAAAAATCACCTGTCTATTAACAAAGAAAACATGACTAGTTAGATCATACAATAGATAACCTTTTTGTGTTTCAGCATATCCTATAAGAACACCAATTTTAGATCTTGCTTTAATCTTAACAGATTTTTAAACAAATTTAGCGAAACATAGACAATCAATTACTTTGAGATGATGCACTGATGGATTCTTATTATGCAGTAACTCATATGGTGTTTTATTATTACGAACAGAATTAGGTATCCTATTAATGAGATACAAAACAACTTTAATACGTAGACCCCAATATATAATAGGTATACTAGCCTGAAATCTTAAGGCTATAGTAACTTTCAAGATATATGTGTGCTTTCTCTTAACAAGTTTATTTTGCTGAGATGTATAAGCACATGTTTTTTGTTGGATAATGCCAAAAGATACAAATAGCTCAGTGCACTGAATGATCACAAACTCAGTATCATTGTCAGTTCTAATAATTTTAACAAGCTTGTTAAATTGATTTTTGACTAATGTTAGAAATTGTTTAAGACCTGTACAAACATCAGTTTTGAGTTTTAAAAGAAAAATTCAAGTATTTTTTGTGAAGTTGTCTACTATAGTTAAGAAGAAATTATTGCCACCATGTGTAGGAGTCTTATATAAATCCTATAAGTCCACGTGCAATAATTCAAATTTATGCAAACTAGTAGTAATACTTAAAGGAAAAGACAATCTTGTTTGCTCAGCACAAGTCCAAATCTGACATTTATTAATTATCTCCATAATAGTGATCAGATTTATATGTAAAAGATTTTTTAAGACAATAACGTAAATAGGACTAAATATTTTATGCCCCACTTTTACATCTAAACTAGAATTTAAAGAAAGAATATTATCAATAATTCTAGCAACTAATAAAACACCTCTATTGCTTGAGTTTTCTTTTAGAATGTATAATCTATCTGCCTCTTTGCCAATCATCTTCACCTTCCCACAATAGATCTTGTAAGATAAAATAGTTTGGAAAGAAGATAACAAAATACTTAGGCTCCTTGGTTAGCCTTGAGACAGATAGTAATTGAATTTAAATAGTGAAATATGTAGAACATTAGTAAATATTATCCTTTGGATAGGTATTGGATCCTGTATGTGTAACCAAGGCTATATTTTTATTAGGGAGATAAACTTTTCTTAATTTATCAAATTTTGAAACTATGTGATGGGCCAAGCATATGTAGGTCTGCTACCATGTGATTGATAGAACCTGTATCCACTATCCAATTTGTATTGAGTGACCGGATAATAAGAATAATATTTATATTTGATGCACTACTTGTCAGATTGGCTGAGTGTGTAATCATGTTAGCAGAAGGAGGAGGAACATGTGTTCTATTGAAATACTAAGTGAGAGTGCAACTATCATCATTATTCAAGTAACTAAGCTGAGGATCTTTGAATTGTCTTAAATTTTGAACACTACTAGTAGAACCCGGATTATTGTAGCAGGGCATACTATTGTGGTGATAACCTTGTAAACCTTATTCAGTAGACTCGGACAACACATCTCCCATAGGATCATACATCACATTATAGGCAGAGTTGTTCCCCCCTTTCTTTTTGAACTTGAAATCCTGAGGATAGCCTAAAATCTTGTAGCAATTTTACCTAGTATGTTCTTTGATTTGGCAAAAATCGCAGAACAAGTTATGATTTCTTTTAGGATTATAACTTGGAGCATTTCTTGTGTACAAAATTGTGTCAAACGAGCCTGAAACAACTGTAGGATTTATTCCTAAGATCCCAGCATTAGCCACTATAGAGTTTTTGCTCTCTTCACTCATAATCATTTGGAATATACATGATTAATAGAAGGCATTGGGCACACAAATAGAATTTGACTTCTTTCTTGCAAATAAGAGTCATTCAAGCTCATAAAAAACTGAAAAAGTCTCAATTTTTAAAAATACAAAATAACTCTTTTGATTTATCACAATTAGGAGTTAGAACTAAGGCCTCAAAGTCTTCCCATAAACCCATCAATTTAGAGAAATACATACAGACAAAATCAGTGTCTTGAGTAAGAGTGATAATCTCTTTATATAAATTGAAGGTTCTTAAGCCGTCCACCTTATTAAAATTTCCACAAAAATCTTTTCAAACTTCTTGAGTACTTGAGGCATACATGATACCTCTAAGAAGAACCCTAATTTAGGGTGATGACATGAGGAAGAAGAAGAAATGAGAAAAAAGTTTCATTGAGTACAAAATTGAAAAGAAGTGAATTATGTACAGTGAGTAGTAGTTTATATAGTTAGTAACTAACTACCTTTAACCAACTTCCTAGATGACTAATGGACTTTGACACTTAGCTAATTTAACTACTTTAACTAATAGTAAAATAACTGTTCTGCCCTTTTGTTAAGTGACTGCATTCTCCTTTCCTTCAATAAAAACACTACTATTTTTTCTCACTGATTCAATCAAAATATATATAAAAATAATCACTAAACATTTTTCAGTAGGAAATTTCAATGAAAAATAATATTTTTTGGTAGTTATGTTCATCTAGCTTTTATATCTAAAAAAGCAATATTTGGTAGTAGGAGTGTTCAAACCAAACTGCAATTCAAATTCAATTGACTAAAAAAATTTATTGATTTGATTTATATTTTAATAATCGATAATATTTGATTTGATTATGGTTCTATTAAGAAAAATAAAAAAATAATCAAATCGAATTGATAAATTATATATATATATATTTTATAATTATTTGAATGTGTAATATTAATTTTTCATAAGCAATTATGAATATTTTATACCTTTTAGTTATTAATCTGATTTTAGTCTATTTATTTCACATGCGCTCCAATACATTTAAATAATTTTCACGATTTGGTTTGAATATATGATATTAGTTTTTCATAAATGATAATTATCTAATTGTATATATGTGGTATGGGATATTGTTAGTTTTTAATTTATTTATTGAGATATTCTTCTACTCTTCAATGACTTGTTCCTTTGATTTTTAAGAGTTGACCATTCTATTTAAAGATGTAGATTATTTCTATGGATGTTAGACATGTGAAGTAAAAGAACCTCTATGGTTATGTAGCTTACACATGCTAAAACTTTAAAATAGTATTGAATAATAATATAAGATTCATATACCTTCATCTTGTGATAGTTGAGAGGGATATATTGATTCCTAACGTTCACTTGAAATAGTTGTCTCATGTCTCATTATTTTATTATTATCAATTTATCATTATCTAATTATAATCGAGAAACCAAACTGAATAAAATCGATGATTTTTATTTGATTTTATTTTTGAATTTTAAAAAATTGACTTAATTGGTTTGGTTATGATTTTAATCAAAAATCAATACAAACCGAATCATGAATACCCCTATTTGGTAGTATACTTTACAATAGAATCATTCTAAATTAATACTCGATAAATTAATAAACTCGTTAACATAATATTTTTCTCTGATCTCGATTTGGGCCAGTGAAAAAGTTAATCGATTTTGATGAGATAACAAAATAATATATTTTCGAAAGACCCTTATCTCAATATAGGTCCACTTAATACTATAAATTAACAATTCTTTAAGATTACAATAATATCTAAGACAATTTAATGAAATATGATTCTATTGCTTTTGTTTTTGTTAAATTTAAATCTAGTTGAAACTCATCTCTTACTTTTCATATTGCATTCAAAAGTTTGGTATTATCTTTTTGAACTGCATCAAAAAATTGTGAGCAGTTTTAGACGTGATAAGTGCTTTCATACATGTAACTGGTTTCAAAGATATTGCATTGTTTTCAACTTCATCATCAACATTATTTTCTCTAATGATATCCCCCTCTTTGTTTGAAATGTCAGAGAGTTTTCATACAACAAAGTAGACAACGAGATGGATTTTGACCCTCCGTTTATTTGAAAGGTGAGGAAGAAATAATATAAAATAAAAGATGTGATCGAGTCCTGGTTTTGGACCGCCTACCTATCCCGAGTTATAAAAGAATCAGGTCACGTGTAGTTCAATGAGGTAAAATGGTGAGACAATGAATTAGAGGTCAGTTAGGTTTTGTGGAGTCTCCAGTTCGTGTCTATTTTTTACATCTAAAAAAATAACAAAATTAAAAATAAAGATACAAGTGAAAGATCTTATCTTCTGTAGCTTTTCTAAAATCTTGACTTGAATCTTCACGACTCCTCAAATGGTGAGATAGTCATTATTTTGAATTGAACTTGAAACACAAAATGTTCTTCTATATTAGCTCTTAGTGTTGGAGCAAAACTTGACAATTGACTTTATTCTTCAGACTTTCTTCTGACTTGGACTTGAAAATCTTCACCCTATTCTTTAGGTGGGCTTCTGAACTTGCAACTGATAATCTTTGCCTCATTCTTCAAGTTTATTTTTGACTCGCTATTTCTTTACCCTATTCTTCAAATAGTCTTCTGACTTGCTATTTATTCACCCTATTTTTCAGGTGGGCTCTTGACTTTCTATTTCTTAACCCTATTCCCTATATGGGTTGTTGACTTATTATTTCTTCACCCTGTTTGTCATGAGGGCTCCTAAGTTGCAATTTCATTACCCTATTCTTCAGGCGGGGTTCTTGAGCTTAAGAACAAAAAGTAATTTCTGTTTTCAAATGTGTTCCTGAACTCAAAGTCAAAAGTGAACTATAAAAGTGAAGACCCATTATCCTAGAGGGTCCTGAGCTGAAAAATAAAATTTCATTATCCAGGTGGGTCCTGAGCAGAAAGTAAAGTCCCATTATACAGGAAGGTCCTGATAAGAAAATAAATTCTCATTATCCAGGAGGGTCCTAAGCAAAAGGTAAATTCCTATTATCCAGGACGGTCCTAAGCAGAAGGTAGATTCCCATTATCCATGAGGGTCCTGAGCAGAAAGTAAATTCTCATTATACAGGAGGGTCTTAAGAAGAAAGTAAATTCCGATTATCTCGGAGGATCCTGAGCAGAAAGTAAATTCCCATTATCCAGGAGGGTCCTGAGCATAAAGTAAATTCCCATTATCTAGGAGTGTCCTGAGCTTAAAAATAAAATCCCATAAACACGAACAAAATTTTTGCCCCAGTTTTTACTAAAAAATTTTGTGAATGTCATCAGATCATAACTTTTGAAAAATACAGTAAAGGGGGTGAATCAAGGCACTGGTAAAGAAATGCATCTTTTCAGAGTAAAATTGATGATGAACATTAGGAAGTGCGTCTCCTAAGAGTTAACGTGGAGGAATCTAACTAGAAAATGTGTCTTCTAGAAGTCAAGGCTCAAATTAGAATGTGTTCGTCTGAAAATAAAACCTAAATTACCCAGATAAGAAAGTGTATCTCTTAGGGGTTAAATGGAAATGAATCAACTAGAAAGTACGTCTTCTAAAAGTAAAAATTCAAGTTAGGAAGTGCATCACCTAAGAAATAAAACTTGAATTATTCAAACTAGGAAGTTCGTCTCTTGGGGGTTAAATGGAATGACTCAACTAGAAAGTGCATCTTCTAGGAGTGAAGGTTTAAGTTAGAAAGTGCGTCATCTAACACATTAAACTTAAATTACCCAAAAAAGGAAGTGTGTCTCCTAGGAGTTAAATAAAATGACTCGAACTAGAAAGTGAGTCTTCTTGGAGTAAAGATTCAAGTTAGGAAGTGTGTCGCCTAACACATGAAAACTAAGTAACCATACAAGGAAGTGCGTCTCCTAGGGTATAAAGTGAAGAATTTTAAACATGATTGTGTTTACTAAAACTGCATAGCAATAGTGCCTCTTGCATTTGTAGAAGTGAGAAATTTCACTTTTTGATACTTAGGCTTTGAATCCCTTGATTTGAAGGTAACATGCGTCTCTGTTTCAAATATGGTGGTTGGTTTTTGGCACTTGTCATTTGAGGTGTTCGCTCTTACACTTGTCATGTTCAATTCCATTTCAGATCATTGATAGGTATCGTTGACTTATCATACTTTTGACCCCTAAATTCTGGCTACTGAAAGTATTTGGCTTAACTCATATTTTCCTTGTATGATGCCTCTGTGTTTAACTTCCGGTGTAACTTTTATATTTCCATGAGTCCAAAAACTATCGGATGACAGTCATTCTTGAGTACCTTACTTTATTTTGAAATATTTTACCTTTGTACGCCTGCTCTTTGTCTTGCTTTGTACAATTGAAAGAGTTGGTAGCAAGTTTTGAAATCCTTTCTCACTTGACTTAACATGAACTTAACTCAAAAATACACGAAAAAAGATGATAGGTATTTTTCATTTGACAACAAAGACACAAAAATCAAAAATAAAAATGTAGAAAAAAAGGACAATAGAGATCTCTTTTTTAAGGACGTCAAAAAGAAAAACTTATTTGGGTGTGGTAGTTGATTCAAGTGATTAATGACATGCATTTTGAAATAAATAACATGTCTTCCCATACTAATCATTTATCAACTTTTGCCAACTTATTGAGTTTGAAATCGAGTACCTCTTGAACTTATTGCCTCTAGATTACAAACCTCCTTAGGCTATTGACACCTCAATGGATTTTCCCTAGCAAGCCTCTTTCGTTTTTATTTTCTCTCAACTTATTGTCGCCTTATGGTGCCCATGAGGGTTTTCATCAATAAGACTCTCTCATTTTCATTTTTCTTATAACTCATTGTAGCCTTATGGTGCCCATGAGGGTTTTCACCAATAAAACTCTCTCATTTTCATTTTTCTTACAACTCACTGTTGCCTTATGGTGCCCATGAGGGTTTTCACCAATAAGACTCTTATTTTTATTTTTTCACAACCCACTGTCGCCTTATAGTGCGTATGAGAGTTTTCACCAATAAGACTCTCTCATTTTTATTTTTCTCACTTTTTTATACTGATGAAGGAAAGAAGTACGCAAAATATGAAACATCATATACCCGTAACATGCTTAGCTTTTACATTCTCAAAGATTGATCTACATATCTTTATTTGATTGTAACTTGGTTTTTGGATAGGGTTAAAAATAAAGGGCGGCATGAGGCTTGAAATATACATCACATAAGGTGATATTTACAACTTTTAGAATTGACTCATAAAGAAAATAACTTTTTTTCCAATTTTATTTTATGTTGGGTAACCTGAATTTTTACTTAGTTGGATCGAACTCTAGAGTAGAGCTGCCTACGTGTCTTGTTATAGCAAGAATAAGGTCAAACGTAGTTTAGATATCTTGTTCTTTTGCTTGATTAGTATTTTTTTCTTTCTTTTTGTATTCTAACATTGACTTTTTTATTTTACTTTTCTCTTTTTGTTTTACTCTATTTTTATTTCTTGACACTTTTCTTTTTTTTGACTTTTTAGGCTTTATTTTGATTCCAAAAGAGGTGCACGAAAAAAATAAAATTAAAGTCTAAAAGTGGCAACAAAGGATGACACAATATTTGGATAGCAGAATGAAATGCCTTCGTCATATAAATCCTTAAAGATGCAAGTCCATAGCATGCAGTCTGAGAGTGAAACATGAGATCATACACATATTCTTCAATATTGACCTTGACTAAACATATGCACGCATGTCACATCTTTCTTGCTTATGAAACATACAGGTCCGCTGGTGTTGTACTTTACTCACACGGATGACTCATGCTTTTTTGAAGCTATCTTCCTTTTGCTCTGTCTGGCAGTGGAGACTATATATCCTCTGATTGATTCCATGCTTGAATTGGACCTTTTAATTTATGATCGAGTTATTCTTTGATTTGAAAAGTAATTGTCTTAATTCATTCAGGTGAGACTTTAACTCGGTCACTAAAAATCTCAACACTTTACTTATTTCCTTACATGTTTTTTTTTTTAATTCTAACTTCTTGATTCAATGTTTCATGATTATTAGATTGGATTTAAGATCTAACTAAAAATTCAGCATGCATATCTTATCATTAGAACCAACATAAAATGTAATGTGTAAAGAAAGTAAATAAATAATATATATGAAAAATAACAAGTAAAAAGGGACACTACATTTTGTTGAATAAAAAGATGACAGAGTTTCAACATAAATGACAAAGAAACAAGACAAGATAGACTACGGACTACCTTCTTGAAATAATTCGAATAATAGAAAAAAAAATAGCACAAATCCTTTCTAGTAAGAGGATGAGTGACTTCTCAATTGTTGAGCTTGACATCTTAGTCAATTTTCACATTAGCATGACTAAAATTTTCACCATTGTCAATTACATGCACCATAATTAATTTATCTTGAATTATCCTTTCTATTGCTCTTTTCAAAGCACGACCATATTCATTATTGTGACCTTAAATATCAGAATACTACACACATCGTACGTTAGGATCAAAATTTCTTGAATATGGGTCAAAGGTGTACCCAAGAAGAGGAGTGTTCATGTCCTTTTGTCTTAATTTCTGGAATAAGCTAGTATATGATTATCCAATTGGTGTGAAACTATCCCTTAGATTATGTCTCTTTTCATTATTTAGCTTGGAGTAAAAATCGAGTCTATAAGGGATTGGATATGTTTGTGGAAATAGAGTATGATTTTGAGAGGTTGGTGCACACTATTATTGGTAAGAAGGGGTTAGGACATATGATTGTGCATTATAAATAGGATACTGAGGGAATGGAATGGGACATAATGGATTTTGGGGAGGAACATGGTATCTTGGATAGTTATATGGTTCTTTAATATAGATTTGGGATTGATATTATGTATATGGGTGACACGGACCTCTCGAACTTTGTCGCGGTCTTGACAAACAGTAGCCACATCCTCCTTTCTTTTCTTTTCTTTGAAACTTCTTGAATTATTTTGAATTGCCTACGTAGTTGTTTTCAAAGCAGCTTGGCTTATAATTTTACCGAACTTAATTTTATTTTCCACCATTTTGCTAATCTTAATGACCTCCACAAATGTATTTCCAATAGTGGAAAGTAAATGATGGAAGTAGTCAGGTTCCAGTGCTTGGAGAAAAATATCAATCATATCAGACTCCTTTATTGATGGCTCAACTCTAGCAGTTTGTTCCCTCTATCTAATAACATATTCTTAAAAACATTCTATGATCTTTTTTCTTATGTTGACAAGTGTAGTAAGATCCGGCTCTGTATTGATATTATATTGAAATTGCTTGATAAAATCCCTAGTCATGTCATCCCAAACATACCAATAAGAGATATTTTGATCAATGAACTATTCTAAAACTATCCCTTCTAGACTCTCTCCGATGTAAGCCATTAATAATTCTTTTTTTCCCTCCTCTTCTTAGTTGCTTACAAATCCTTTTCAAATGATCCAAAGGATCGTTGTGCCCCTCGTACTTGTCAAACTTTGGAATTTTGAACCCTAGTGGAAAATGAAAATCATGAAACATACATAAATTTTTGTATGAAATACTCTTTTGCCCTCCTAGTCCTTGCATATTTCTCATATTTTGCTCTAGACTTTTCACTTTCTTGGCCATCTCTTCTTGTTCCTCATTCTTAATAGTTCTTTTAATCATAATAGAGGAACCGTGCTAATGAGTGGGATAATATGAATTTGGGGATTTAAAAGTCAATTCAGGAGGATAGAATTGATCATGATTTGGCTCTCCAACAGGCTTTTGTATCATCGATTGAGGGTCTACATTAATTAATACTCCAAGAATAAAACGTAGGTTATTTGTGAGAGATAGATTTGAAGGACGTATGGCAGAGGTACCAACAACGCTAGACACATTAGTATATGGTCCAAAATCTAGGTGGGTAAAGCGGATCGCCAGTTTGAACTTGAGAGGGACTTGAATCATTCATATTTGAAAGTCCAGGAATTGAGGAAAACGAGGCTTGCCCATTTATCCAAGGTTTATGGATTTCTTCTATCTGTTGTTTCAATAATCTAATCTCCTCAATTTATGCAAATTCTTGTAAAATAAACTGATTTTGATCTTCCTCGTTGTCAGCCTCTATACCCTTTTTGTGGGTCATTTTGCCTTTTTCTTTGGACCTCTATTGCATAGATAAGATGCCATATTAACCACAAACCAACCATCTAAATACTATTTTTACTTTGGTAATAATGAATTGGTCAGGGTTTAATATTTTTAGAACTTTCTTAAGAATATCACCGAACCTGATAAGGGTTACCTACGTATCTTATAAAGACGAGAATTAGGTGTGCTTAGTTCGTGAAGACCTTAAAAACTTAATTTTTATTTTCAAAATTTTATTTTTTGAGGAAACGATTATTAAAATTGGATGGAAAAAATAATTCCTATTATTTCACTAATTTGCCTAATGCTGGTCAACAATCGAATGGGCTTTCCAAGTAAATGTCAAAGAGCACATAGGATGCACATATTGGCCATTATAAAGAGAGACACATTTCCTAGATGGGTCCGTCCTCTATGTCGAACCCCACTAAGTCAAAAATACATGTGATGCAAATAAAGTGGAGCCTAATAGAAATAACCACGTCTAAGTTTCAGTTCTACTAGGTTTAACCTGATAAATAAAGGTGTCTAAACTAGCTGTAAAATGAGCGGACAACTCGAGTTGGCTAGAGACAGTTTATCGGTAGCAGTGCTTTCCAGCCTCACTGTTGATCCTTCCCATCCTAAATATGTGTGACTATAGAATCCTTCCCAGGAGCGTTGCTGCATCTGTGGTATCTCAAGGCTCGAGAGCGTATATTGCATCTCCAAATATAAAGTATCTCAGAAGACTCAGATGGATGCGCGAGAAAAGATAATTTATTTTGCAATTCAAATAATATCAAAGAGGCAAACAATTAGACAAATAAGACATTTAGGCCAAGAAATACAATATCTCAAAATAAATAAATCCAAATAAGTCAATTTAAAAGCTTGAATTCTGGTTATCCCCAGTGGAGTCACCAGAGTTGTCACACCCCTTTTCCGCGGAGGATCGAAGGATTTTTCCAATTAAAGTGACGATTTTGAATAGGAATTATTTTATCTACAGAATCGCCACTTAGAACTGAGTTATGGTGTTCCAAGTCACCTTATCGAATCCCTAGTCAAAAGAAAATGACTCTTTATTGTTCTGCCAAAATAGAAGATCAGGTAAGAAATTCTATTGACCGAGGGGAAGGTATGAGGCACCCCTCGAGTCACGTTGTTCTAGCATGGTTGCTTTAATGACTTATGTATGACTTAAATTAATCTTTCGAATATAAAGAATTTGATAGCCTAAAAGTTACTTACAACCTGCTTTTATCTATTTATTAAAATTGTCTTATTATGTTAATGAGTGGCTTACCGGTAGCAGTACTTTCCAGATTTACCACGAGTTTTGATATATTTCGGGTGCCTTTGAGGCATTTATAGATCGCTCCCATTTTTCAAATCCTAAATGAGATTCTAATATGTTTAGAACCCACCCAACCCAATTAGACTGACTTCAAATGATATGTTAATTTTATTATAGCGAATAATCGATAGCATGACTTTCCAACTTCATCGCTAACTTTCACTTGTATATTAAACCTTAATTTTCTAGAGGTTAAAAACCTAAATCGTTCATTTTCAAATCGCTCCTTTACAAATGGATTCCCCTTTTTTTTTATCATTTGTGACAGATCTCGAATAATTTCATAACTCAATTTATTCAATCTCACACTAGTATATAATCCTAGTCTTGACTATCGAGCAGACTTATAAAGGTACTACAATAAGATAACTTGTTCAAAATGGTCAAGATGATCAAACAGAATAGGCAACAATAATAAGTTTAACATTTGACGTAAAACTAATAATTATTAAAATAAGGCTAGCTACGTTATATTGCCAAAAACATTTAGTCTACTACAATAATTCAATAAGTTCCTTCCCTGAAAGCTGAAAAGTGTAGAACTTCATTAAGTAGTTTATGTACACATTTTAAGAAAAGAATATGAATTGTGCGAAGGAAAAGGAAGAAAAATTAAAAAAAAAAATGGAATAAAAGTAAACAAATAAAATCAAACACAGTCCCTTATATTATATAGTGTATGACTATCCAAAACCTTACAATCAATTATCCATATGTAATTAAGAAAAGTTAGTTAACATTTATTTTTTATATAAAAAAAAAGAAATTGTTTTTTTTTATGAGATTTGTGTGCATAACTTTAAGTACTATTAGTAGAATAATTCATCAACTTTTAAACTTGAGTGAACTTGATACGTACCCTCATTAGTTCCTTTAACTTGAACAATTAAATAAAGAATATGAAAATCTAAGTTAAAAAATGTATGTATGCAAGTATGAATACTTGAAAGCCTCAGAAAGTTTTAACAATGAATAAAATGTTACCTTTTTTTATCTTATTTGAGTTTCCTGCACTACATGAAACATGAATATACTTCAATTAAGATAATTAATTTAATACAGTGAACTTCAAAACAATTTACAAGATATGAAGCAGAAATTAAAAAAAAGAATTATGTATTACTACACTATTTAGCCTATTTGACCAAAACATCACTAGAACACTAAGAAAAACATAAAAAATAAATGGATAACATGATTCCAACTATGGCAGTAAATGAAAACATGCACACATCTAGTTCACACAGACATGATTTTAACGAAACTATTTGAAGATGATCATTGATAAGAATAGTAATAAAAAGAATACCTTAAACTTCGTTTATAAATGAAATACTCAAAAGAAGAATGAGCAAAACCCTATGTATGAATTTACTAAAAGACAAGTAAGAACACCGTCACCGAAAAACTCGAAACGAAGATCCGACCAAACTCTATAACTTATTTTTTTGACTCCACGTGCTTCTTCTTCTTGTTACTTTGTTTCACTTTGTTTTCCTTATTTGTTTGCTACTTTTTTCTCATTTTTCTTTTTCTCTGATTTGTGTGTGTATTCTCTTGTCTTAAGTTCTCGTGTCTTTTCCCCTTTTTTTTTGGTTCTGTCCGTCCCTTCCTCCTTTTCAATTTTGTGTGTTTGTGTTTGTATAATTGTGCATGTATGTCTGTTTGTAGTGGGAAGTTGGGGAATAGTGGAGGGAAGTTGGGGATAGTGAGAGGATGTAGGAGAAAAATGGGGAACATGGAAATTAGGGTAGTTTAAGGATTTTTTTTTAAAAAATAGATTAAAATAGTAATAATACTACTACTAGTAATGATGATAAAAATATTAATTAATTGATTTTTATTATTAAGAAAATATAAGAAAAATTTATAACTAGCCTAAAATATAATTAAGAAAATGATAAAATTACTAACTTATTTACTAAAAAATTTAAATTAAAAGAAAAATATATTTTTTGAATTTTTTTCATATTGTTTTAAAAATAAAAATAAAAATATCCTAAAATGTAACTTTATTTTTAAAGAAAATATTTTCACATTTTTCATATAAAATCTACTAAAAATTAAAATAAATAAATAAATTTTTGATGCTAAAAATAGGTAAAAGTTAGTGGAGGTAAAAAATTATGTGTCTAAATTTTGCCCCTCTTTGTTTGAAATTATGAAGAGTTTTCATACAAAAAAGTAGATAACGTGACAAGTTTTGACATTTCGATTATTTGAAAGGATAGAAATAGAAAAAGGAGATGCGACCGAGTCCGCAGCGGAGTCGCCAGAGATGTCACACCCCTTTTGCAGCTGATGGATCGAAGTTTTTTTCCAATTAAAGTGACAGTTTTGAATAGAGATTATTTTATTTATAGAATCGCCACTTGGAATTGAGTTATGGTGTTCCAAATCACCTTATTGAATTCCTAGTCAAAAGAAAATAATTCTTTATTTGTCTGTGAAAACAGAAGACCAGATAAGAAATTTTGTTGACCGAGGAAAAGGTATGAGGCACCCCTTGGGTCCCTTAGTTCTAGCACGGTCGCTTTAATGGCTTATGTCTGACTTAAATTAATCTTTTAGATATATATATATATATATATATATATATAATATTTTGTTATCCTAAAAGTTACTTACATCCCGCTTTTAATTTATTTTAAATTATTTAATTATATCAATGTGTGGTTTGCCGGTAGCAGTACTTTCAGGTCATACCATGAGTTTTGATATATTTCTCGCATTTTTGAGGCATTTATGGATCGTTCCCATTTTTTCTAATCTAAGTAAGCACCTAACATGTTTAGAATCTACCACTACCAGAAATTGGTTCTATGGCAACACACTTTTTGGCAAGAATTGCAAATTCATTGCTATAGATATTCTTGTAACCATCGCCAAAAACAATAGTTCTATTACAACTAAGACCGTCGCTGTTGAAAATAAACCGTTGCAACAGATGTATATACAACAACCCTTTTTTAACCATCGCCACAAAAGTATCTATGGCAACACTTAATGGGAAAAAAATCATCTATTGTATGAATTATTAATTCCCTCCTCAATAATTCTTATAAGTCCGTCAAAACAAAATATTTTTCTATTTCTCAAAACAAAACAAAACCCTTATTGTAGCTTTCTCTCTTTCTCAAAACAAATCAAAACCCATTTTATTCTCTTTCTAAGTACAGCGCTGGCTGCCATTAAATACGTTGCTGGATGTAGTTAAGTACATCACCATATCTCACTACCTAATTTTCTCAATCTCTCATCCAACAACTGCCATGTCGATGAGTTGAAGATGCAATTTCAGTATTCCAGTTGTTATTTTGAACTAAAATTTGTTACTGTATATATGTAACACCTCAAGAGTAAACCCTAGATGCCACACGGTGCTTATAGTCCCGAGAGATCACAAGATAACCTATGAGCTGGTACTTATTGTGAGCACTAGGTAAACCTGATAACAAAAGGGTCGTATGCAAAATTTGACTGAGAAATGCCATCAGATTTTTAATCATAGTTTTGATAATGTCTGTAAAAAAATACTGATAATACTGATAAAACGGCTGACAATGACAACTGAAAAACTGAAGACGGACTAACTATCTGTTCTAGTATGAAAAGCCTTCACTGACTGACTGTGGAGCTGATGGGATAAAATCCCAACTAACTCTGACTGAATAGAAAAATACTGAAACTAATAAAGTAAACTGAGGTAAATAAACTATTTCCTCGAAGTATGAGGGCTCACCACTACTACAGCTGATAATCTGGTGTGTCTATGTACGGTCAAGGAACTGAGCATCCGAATCTATGATATTAAACGTCATAGCGCAAGAAATGAGTATGCGATCAATACTTTGAATGTACTGGTATGCTAAATGAGGTTAAGATGATATGCATGGTTTCATGTGTAGGAGTAATAACTGACTAAAACGATAACATAAAGTATTGAATAGAATGCATGAAGTTTGTAAAGACTGAGAATGCATGACCAAACATAAAACATGTTTTGAATATAATCTGTAAACTAAAATATTGGATACTGATAAATAAATGAATTATAACTGTATGCTATGGTCAAGAAAAACTGAAACTGAATAACTGAGCTTATTACTGGACAAAGACTGTGGGAGCTATCATCTAACTGACATGCCCCAATGAGCAAATTGAGGTCGAACCTGTGTTCCCAGTTGGAAGGGTGTCAGTACCGTGCCACAGGTACTAACACTGGCTATGTGGATCCACTAATGTGTTGTCCTAAAGGACTAAGGGTGTCAAGCCTAAATTGATGGGTGACCCCTGAGAGGTAGTCAAGCCAGAACTGACGGGTAACTCATCATATCCTACGCTGGCTACATAGTTTTGGAGTACAGGGACTGCTACTTGTGACTCTACCTAAATGACGGGGAAGCCGTCATCCTTGCACTTGCTTGGTGCTAAATCTAACTCCCAACTGAACTAACTCGGGATACTGAACTATTCTAAATTTAACTGATTGTGATAACTGACTGAACTGATAATGCTCATAACACATCCGAAATCATTTTGAAGATACTAAGACTAAGTAAACAGTTAAGTTTATGGGTATTCATAACCCCCAGGATTCAATAGTTACGATAGCAAAATCATACTAAACTTTAAAGACCTAATGTGAAAGTATTTATTCAAAACTTATTCTTATAGACATTTCATCAAACACTTGACATTCGTAGTTCAAGCTAAGAATGGGAGTAGCTTTAAACTTGTAGTAATAGAATCATTTTAACATCAACATCATTAATTATTATTTAAATCAATGAACAAAATTATTCAAATGTGTGGGGTTTAATAATAACAACAATTTCATGTAAACATGGTATAAAATTAAAATTCATGGGGATTCATGGTTAAAAATCAAAATAACTTGTAAAAATCATAACTTTGAATTTGATATTTGATTCTTGGACTCCATGGGTGCAAGAGACTCATGGATAAACATTTAACATATCTTGACTGAGGAATTCGTGAAGGTTCTTGATGGTTTTCTTAAAACCTAAGCTTGAATCTTGAAGGGCTAGAGTTTGTTCTTGAGAGAGGATTAATTTATTATAGGAAAATTATGAATAATGGAGCACATAATGTCTCTTTAGGATTTCAATTTTATGTTTTGGAAGGATTTGGGACCATTGAAAAAGACCAAATTATCCTTGAAAAATTAAAACACGGACTGGAAATCCCAATTTTTCACTTCGATGCGATGCATAGGTATCGCGTTGCTCCACTGGAAATGGACAATTCGTTTTGGATCATGGCGCGATGTGGAGCCACCGCGGTGCTTCACTGAAAAAAGGCGAACGTGATTTTGGCCATTATTGCGATGCAACATAATCACGATGAGCTACTGCCTCTCACTAAAATTGCCATAACTTTTCACTCGGGTATCGTATTAGATAGAGAGTTTAACATGAGCTCATGCTTTATGGCACAACATAAATATTGAAAAAACTTTTCTTAAGCGCATCATAGCCTCTTGTCCATAAGTGTGGCACACTTCACACCCATGAACATGACTCAACTTCACGCGACTTTCAGACTTTCTAGGACACCTTAGGATCTGATACCTTAGGATCTGATACCAATATTGTAAAGCACCGAGTGTACACCCTGGGCACCACACGGTGCTTACATTCATGAGAGACCATAATCTAACCCATGAGCTAGTAGCTGCTATGAGCACTAGGTAAAACTAATAAAAAAGGGGTCATATGTAGAATTTGACTGAGAAATACCATCAAATTTTAAATCATAGTTTTGATAATGTCTGTAAAACAATACTGATAATACTGATAAAATAGCTGACAATGATAACTGAAAACTAAAGACTGAATAACTATTTGTACTAGTCTGAAAAGCCTCCATTGACTGATTGTGGAGCTTATGGAACAAACCCCCAACTAACTCCAACAGAATAGAAAAATACTGAAACTGATAAAGTAAACTGAGGTAAATAAACCATGTCCTCAAAGTATGAGAACTCACCACTGCTACAGTAGATAGTCTGGTGTATCTATGCGCGTTCAAGGAACTAAGCGTTCGAACCTATGATATTAAACATCATAGCATAATAAACGAGTATGCAATCAGTACATTAAATATACTGGTATGCTAAATGAGGTTAGGCTGATATGCATGGTTTCATGTGCAGGAGTAATAACCGACTGAATGGATAGCATAAAGTACTGAATAGAATGTATGAAATCTGTAAATACTAAAAATACATGACCAAGAATAAAACATGTTCTGAATATAATCTGTAAACTGAAATACTGGACACCGATAAATAAATTACTTATAACAGTATGCTATGGTCAAGAAAAATTGAAACTGAATAACTGAGCTTATCACTGGACTGAGACTATGGGAGCTATCATTTAACCGACATGTCCCAATAAGTAAATTAGGGTCTAACCTGTGTCCCCAGTTGAAAGGGTGCCAGTACCGTACCACGGGTACTAACACTGGATGTGTGGATCCATTATTGTATTATCCCAAAGGACTAAGGGTGTCAAGCCTAAACTGATGGGTGACCCCTGAGAAGTGACTGCTACTAGAGACTCTGCCTAACTGACGGGGAAGCCACCATCCTTGCACTTGTTCGGTGCTAATTCTGACTCCCAACTAAATTAACTCGGGATACTGAACTATTCTAAATTTAACTGATTATGATAACTGACTGAACTGATAATGCTTATAACATATCCAAAACCATTCCAAAGATATTGAGACTAAGTAAATAGTTAAGTTATTGGTTATTCATAACTCCCAAGATTCGATAGCTACGATAGCAAGATCATACTAAACTTTAAAGACATACTGTGAAAGCATTTATTCAAAATAAGCATGGGAATAGTTCAAGATAAGCATGGGAATAGTTTTAAACTAGTAGTAATAGAATCATATTATCATCAACATCACTAATTATAATTTAAATCATCAAACAACAATATTCAAACGTATGGGGTTTAATAACAACAACAATTTCATGTAAACATGGTATAGAATCAAAATTCATGGGGATTCATGGTTAAAAATCACAATAACTTGTAATAATCATAACTTTGACTTTGAAATTATATTCTTGGACACCATGGGTGCAAGGGACTCATGGATGAACATTTCACATACCTTGACTGAGGAATTTGTGAAGGTTCTTGATGGTTTTCTTGAAACCTGAGCTTGAATCTTGAAAGTCTAGGGTTTGTTCTTGAGAGAGAATTAATTTCTTAGTGGGAAATTATGAATAATGGGGCACACAATGCCCATTTAGGGTTTTAATTTCGTGTTTTAGATGAATTTGAGGACATGGGATTAGACTATACTATCAGTTTAAAATGCGGACTGGAAATCCTTATTTTTCACCCAGGCACAACGCGGTGCTATCGCGTTGGCCACTGGAAAAGGAGAATCCTGATTTTGCACCATGGAACAATGCGGAGCCATTGTGGTGCTTCACTGGAAAAGGATGAACGTGATTTTAGCCATCACCGCGATGCGGCATAATCGCGATGAGCTACTGCCTCTCATTAAAAGTGTCATAACTTCTCA
Organism: Capsicum baccatum var. pendulum; assembly: GCA_030864225.1. Lineage (NCBI taxonomy): Eukaryota > Viridiplantae > Streptophyta > Magnoliopsida > Solanales > Solanaceae > Capsicum > Capsicum baccatum. The sequence continues at coordinate 73,575,249 of CM061561.1, read as the reverse complement.
CCCTAGATATTAGATTAAGGTAAGATCAGTATCGCTGGAAAGCTAATTCAATTTTCTACAATTTTATGGGTCTTGATCTAGGAAATTCTCAGTAGAACAAAATATATGCCAATTTGAAGTTGGCTATAGCAATATTCTTCTCAAAATCTGAATCGGTAAGGGATATTTTGTTTCGTCTAATAGCTTGGAGTTACTTGAGGCCTTAATATGCATTAAAAACACTCATAAAACTACCAAAGAACTATTATTTATTTTTCATAAGCTTGAAACATTGTTCTAATATTAGTTTGGATTCTCGGGGTATTACTATATCTCCCCCTTGGAAACATTCGTCCTAGAATGAGAATGGTTAACCTGAAAACACTAAGGAATTGAGGTTACATGCTAAATATGTGTGATGAAAATATGATTACATGACTGAGTCTAAAACATGATACATGACTGAACTGGATTTGTTAATGCATAACTAACATGAGAATGATATGCAACTTGAACTGAGCATGGAAAAAAGAAATTCTAAGAAGATTGTTACCTTAAGTTGAGTCTGATTTTGCGGAGAAAAGATGAGGGTCCTTGCTCTGCATATCTTCTTCTTCCCAAGTGGCCCTCAATGGACTGATTTCGCCAAAGAACCTTGACTAGAGGAACTTCTTTGTTCCTTAGTCTATGAATCTGGAGATCAAGGATCTTGACTGGAATTTCTGCGTAAGAAAGTCTGTTCTAAACATCTACACTTTCTAAGGGAACAACTATAGCTGGGTCACCAATAAACTTCTTCAACAATGAGATATGGAATACTGATCATAAACCACCTTTTTGAAACAACTCAGAATTATGTAAGGGCCAACATATTGGGGACTAAGCTTCCTATTCTTACCAACCCTCTTTACACCCTTCATGGAATAGATTTTTAGATATATAAAATCACCAATCTCAAACTCAAGATCTTTTCTCCTCTTGTCTGCATAAGATTTTTATCGGTTTTGGGTTGCCTTAAGCCTCTCCCGGATTAGCTAAACTTTATCCAAAGCATCGAATACCAAATCAGGACCTATTAAAGCAGTTTCACCTATTTTAAACCAACCAATTAGAGATCTACACCCCATTCCATATAACGCCTCAAATGGAGCCATCTGAATACTAAAATAATAGTTGTTATTATATGAGAATTCAATCAAAGGCAAGTGGTTATCCCAATTTCCCTTAAAGTCAATGACACACACTCTCAATATGTCTTTAAAAGTCTGAATGGTCCTCTCTGCCTGACCATCAATCTGAGGGTAGAAGGTGATACTGAGGTAAACTTAGGTACTAAGACCCTTTTGGAAAGCTTCCAAAAAATGAGAGGTAAATTGAGTACCTCTATCTGAGATGATAGATAGTAGAACATTGTGCAACCTAATTAACTCTCTAATATAGAGCTTGGCATAGTCCTCGGTTGAATAAGAAGTATGAACTGGTAAGAAATAGGTTGATTTGGTCATTCTGTCCACAATGAACCAAATTGAATCATGTTGTCGATGAGTATGAGGCAAACCTGTCACAAAATCCATGTTCACTTCCTCCCACTTCCAAGTAGGAATATTGAACTCCTGCATAGATCCACTGGGTTTTTGATGTTCAATCTTAACTTGTTAATAAGTGGAGAACTTAGCTACATACTCTGCAATATCTCTCTTCATCTTACTCCACCAATAGATTTCTCGCAGATCATGGTACATCTTCGTGGCCCCTGGATGAATTGAGTAACACGCACCATACGTTTCTGCAAGAATTTGTTATCTCAACTCATCAACACACGGCACACATAGTCTACCCTAGCAACACAATACACCATCTCCCACTTGAGAGAAAACCTTTACTTTCTGGTCTCTGACTGACTCCTTCAACTTCACTAGACTGGGATTTCTATCTTGCTTTTCTTTCACTTTGGCAACCAAAGAAGATTTTGAACTATTTTGAACCCATATGCTACCCTCAGCTGAATCAACCAAACGAACACCTAATCTGGCAAGATGATGAACTTCCCTGACTAACTTCTTCTTATCATCCTCAACATGAGCAACACTACCTATAGACAATCTACTTAGGGCATCTTCCACTATATTGGCCTTGCTCAAATGATATAAAACTCTCATACAATAATCTTTCAACAATTCTAACCACCTTTTATGGCGGAGGTTGAAATCTTTCTGCAACACTGCAAGCTTTTGTGGTCTGTAAACACATCTACATGCACCTATACAAATAGTGCCTTCAAATTTTTAAGGCAAACACAACAGTTGCTAGCTCAAGATCATGGGTAGGTAATTCTTTTCATGGAGTTTAAGCTGTCTAGAGACATAGGCTATAACCTTACCCTTCTACATCAAAACATACCCCAAACCAACTCTGGAAGCATCATAGTACAAAACAAACCCATCTGACCTATCTGGTAAAGTCAAAACTGAGCTATGGTGAGTCGAATCTTCAACTCCTAAAAACTCTTCTTACAAGAATCTGACCACTGAAACTTAAATTTCTTTTGAGTCAATCTAGACATGGGAGACGCAATAGATGACAAATCTTCAACAAATCGTCGGTAATAGCTAACCAAACCCAAGAAACTCCTAATATCTGATGGAGAGATGGGTCTAGGCCAGTTTCTCACCACTTCGGTCTTTTGAAGATTAACTCTAATTCCATCACCAAAAATAATATAGCCAAGGAAAGTTACTGATCTTAGTCAAAATTTGCACCTACTGAATTTAGCGAACAATTGATGGGCTCTTTGAGTCTGCAATACTATTCTGAGGTGGTCTGCATGATCATTTTTGTTATGGAAGTAAACAAAAATATCATCAATAAAGACTATGAAAAACATGTCCAAGTACTGCTTGAACACTCGATTCATCAAGTTCATAAAGGCTACTGGGGTATTTGTGAGACCAAAGGATATGACAAGAAAATCGAAGTGACCATACCGGGTTTTGAAAGATATTTTTGGAATGTCACATTCTCTAACTCTAAGTCGATGATAGCAAGATTTGAGGTCTATCTTAGAGAAATAACTGGCACCCTAAGGTTGGTCAAACAAGTCATCAATTCTGGGAAGTGGGTATTTGTTCTCGATTATGAATTTGTTCAACTGATAGTAGTCGATACACATTCTAAAAGAATCGTCTTTCATATGCATGAATAGGACTGGTGCGACCCATGGGGAAATGTTGAGCCTGATAAACCCCTCTTCTAAAAGATCTTTCAACTATTTTTTTTAACTCTTTGAGTTTGGCTAGAGCCATTTTGTATGAAAAAATAGAGATTGGTTGGGTATTTTTGAAGAAGGTCTATTTCGAAGTCAATTTCTCTTTTGGGAGGAACTCCAAGAAGATCTTCAGGAAATACATCTGAAAATTCCCTCACTACTGAAACTGAATCAATATTAAGAGTCTCAGAATTAGAGTCTTTGACTTGAACAAGATGATAAATACACCCCTTGGCTTTCATCTTTCTCGCTCTAAGGTACGAAACAAATGGACCCCCAAGCGTCGTAGTACCACCCCTCCATTCAAGGAATGGTTCATTTGAAAATTAAAAATTAACTATTATGTTTCTGCAATCCACTGAAGCATAGCATGAATGGAGCCAATCCATGCCGAAAATGATGTCAAAATCCATCATCTCTAACTCTACAAGGTCTACTGAAGTAAATTTCTGAGACACTATAATCGGGCAATTCCTGTATACCCGCTGGGCTATGACAAACTTACTAACTGGTGTAGACACTGAGAAAGGCTTTACTAAGATTTTGGTACTGACTTCAAAGTTGACGGCTATATAAATAGTTACAAAAGAAAGAAAAGCTCCAAGGTTAAGCAAAGTATAAACATGTAAATGAAAGACTATAACATACCAGTAACCATGTCAGGAGAACTTTTCTGATCTTGTTGGGACTGAAGTGCATAAATCCTATTCTGAAGCTAACCACTAGTAGCACTGGAAGCGGCCCCCTGCTGAGTCAGGCGGTCGGCTAAAGTTGGTGACTGAAGGGACTGGCCCTGTTGGCATAAATCCCTTCATTTCAAAGTAACTACCCAACACTCCTGAATCGATGGCCTAACTTTCCATAACTAAAGTATACATCACTTCTATCTCTATACTCACCCTGATGGTTTCTACCATATTTATGGCAAAGAGGATTTGTGCGACCACTGTTTACACTGCTTTGGGACTTAGAACCTGGCGCCCTATCCCGATTGTCATTTCTTAACTTTGGCACAGGGAAAATAGATGAATATGGAGCAGGAGCTAAAGATTTCTGATAAAATTGAGGACGGTTTCTACCCTCTGACTTCAGCTGAGTGAAATTAAAGCTACTTGTTCTAGCCCTCTTGTTCTACCTCTTTCTCATTAGACTTTAGCTCTTAAATTTATTGAGCATGGGCCATCAACCTTGCCAAGTCCATCTCTTTGATCAACATTGTGTTTCTACACTCCCTAAACATACTGTCAGATATGCCAGACATGAACTTGCTCTTCCTATACCTATTATCAGCCACTACATGAGGAGCATACCTATATAGCTGAGTAAGCTTGAAGGAATACATGTTTATACTCATGTTGCCTTTCCTAAAGTTGATAAACTCTAACACCTTGGCTTCCCTCAGCTCCAACGAGAAGAATCTATCTAAGAAGGCTATAGAAAATTCCTCCTATTCTATAGGCCCTGCGTCTGCTCCTCTATCCTCTTTCTACTGCTTAAACCAGGTATGGGCTATATCCTGCAGCTGGTAAGCAGCCAATTCAGAACTCTTACTAGAAGTTACCCCCATAATATCTGTTACCTTCTGTACCATGTCTAGGAATTCCTGCAGATCTAATTCAGACCTGAATCCCAAAAAATAGAGGAGGATTCATTCAGGTAAAGTCCCAAATCCTAGCTGTGATAATATTGGCCACTGGGTTGGTCGGAACAGCGGTTGGCCGAACATTCTGAGTCTCTACAGAGTGAGCTAGATTAGTTAATATAGCTTTGAACTCTGCATGAGAAATATGCTCATTTAGGAGATCTTCCTAAATGGGTGAAGGTGCTGGCTGGTTCACATTTCTTCTTCCGTTTGTCTTTTTAGGAGGCATGTACTGTAAGTGGAAGAAGAATAGATTAGACGGAGAGTTTAACATGAGCTCATGCTTTGTGGCACAACATGAATATTAAAAGAAGGGAAACTTTTCTTAAATGCCTCATAGTATCTTATCCATAAGTGTGGCGGCTTCACACCCATGCACATTGTCAGCTATTTTATCAGTATTATCAGTATTGTTTTACAGACATTATCAAAAATATGATTTAAAACTTTATGGAATTTCTCAGTCAAATTCTGCATATGACCCTTTTGTTATTAGTTTTACCTAGTGCTCATAACAGCTACCAGTTCATGGATTAGCTTGTGGTCTATCGGGAACGTAAGCATCGTGTGGCGTCCAGGGTGTACTCTCTGGGCTTTGCAATCTTGGTATTAGAGACTAAGGTTTTAAAGTATCCTAGGAAGTCTGAAAGCCGCGTCAAATAGAGACAACTAAAAAACTAAAGACTGACTAACTATCTGTACTAGTTTGAAAAGCCTCCAATGATTGATTGTGGAGCTGACAAACCCCCAACTAACTCTGACTGAATATAAAAACACTAAAACTGATAAAGTAAACATGTCCTCAAAGTATGAGGACTCACCACTGCTATAGCTAATAATCTAGTGTGTCTATTCACGGTCAAGGAACTGAGCATCCGAACCTATGATATTAAACATCATAGCGCAGAAATGAGTATGCGATCAATACTTTGAATGTACTGGTATACTAAATGAGGTTAGGCTGAGATGCATGGTTTCATGTGTAGGAGTAATAACTGACTGAATAGATAGCATGAAGTACTGAATAGAATGCATGAAATCTGTAAATACTGAGAATGCATGACCAAGCATAAAATATGTTCTGAATATAATCTGTAAACTAAAATACTGGATACTGATATATAAATAACTTATAACTGTATGTTATGGTCAAGAAAAATTAAAACTGAATAACTGAGCTTATCACTAGACTGAGACTGTAGGAGCTATTATCTAACCGACATACCCCAATAAATGAATTGAGGTTCAATATGTGTCCCCAGTTGGAAGGGCATCAGTACTGTGCCACGAGTACTAACACTGGCTATGTGGATCCACTAATGTGTTGTCCCTAAGGACTAAGGATGCCAACCCTAAACTGACGGGTGACCCCTAAGAGGTAGTCAAGTCTGAACTGATGGGTCACTCATCATATCCTACGCTGGCTACGTAGTTCTGGAGTACATGGATTGCTACTAGAGACTTTGCCTAACTGACGGGGAAGCCATCATCCTTGCACTTGCTCGGTGCTAAATCCGACTCCCAACTGAACTGACTTGGGATACTGAACTGTTCTAAATTTAATTGATTATGATAACTGACTGAACTGATAATGCTCATAACACATCCAAAACCATTCTGAAGATACTAAGACTAAGTAAAAATTTAAGTTTTTGGGTATTCATAGCCCCCAGGATTCAATAGCTACGATAGCAAGATCATACTAAACTTTAAAAACATAATGTGAAAGCATTTATTGAAAACTCATTCTTATAGACATTTCATCAAACACTTGACATTCGTAGTTCAAGCTAAGCATAGTAATAGTTCTAAACTTGTAGTAATAGAATCATTTTAATATCAACATCACTAATTATGATTAACGAAAAACATTATTCAAACGTGTGGGGTTTAATAACAACAATTTCATGTAAACATGGTATAGAATCAGAATTCATGGGGATTCATGGTTAAAAATCACGATAACTTGTAAAAATCATAACTTTGAATTTGAAATTAGATTCTTGGACTCCATGGGTGAAAAGGACTCATGGATAAACATTTAACATACCTTGACTGAGGAATTCGTGAAGGTTCTTGATGGTTTTCTTAAAACCTTAGCTTGAATCTTGAAGGTCTAGGGTTTGTTCTTAAGAGAGGATTAATTTCTTGGAGGGAAATTATGAATAATGGGGCACACAATGCCCCTTTAGGGTTTTAGTTTTATGTTTTGGACAGATTTGAGCCAACTATCCCTTTAAAATGCGCACTGGAAATCATGATTTTGCACTGAGGAGTGACGCGGTGCTATCGCAATACGCCACTGGAAATGGACAATTTTGATTTTGCACCATGGTACGATGCGGAGCCATCGCGGTGCTTCACTGGAAAAGGATGAGCGTGATTTTGGCCATCACCGTGATGCGGCATAATCGCGATGAGCTACTGCCTCTCACTAAAAATGTCATAACTTCTCATCCGAGTATTAGATTAAGGAGAAATCAATATCGCTGGAAAGATAATTCAATTTTCTACCATTTTGTGTGTCTTGAGCTGAAAAATTCTCAGTATAACATAATATATGCTCGTTTGAAGTTGACTATAGCAATATTCTTCTGAAAAACTCAATCGGTAAGGGATATTTTGATTCATCCAATAGCTTGGAGTTATTTGAGGCCTTAATATGTATTAACTCACCCATAAAACTACCAAATAACTATAATTTATTTTGCATGATCTTGAAACATAATATTAGTTTGGATTCTTGGGGTATTATAATTGATTTTGGAATAATTGAATGGTAAATCGAAATCCATTTCTCAGATAAATCGAAAATCCTTTCTCAGATAATCAATTTTCGAAGCGTCTGTAAAGAAAGCATTACTTAAGAGGGAAAGTTGATTTTCAAAGAGTCTGTGACAGAGAAAATGAATTTTGGGGTGAATTTGGTGAGACAAGGAAATTGGAAATCCATTGAAGAAGAAGCTCGTAAAAGAAGGTGAAGGTTTAGATACCCCTAAAGCTGGTGACGAAGTTTATTGGAGGTAATTGATTTGCTTATTATTATTGTTATTGTTATTAACTTTCCAATAAATCTGAGCTTTGTTTATGTTTATTTATTGTTTTTGCTGATAATGGTATCTCGAAAATATCCTTTGAGGTAAAATTTTGTTGTTCTCCTTGTGTCTCTTTTCATGTTTGTGTATAAGTGAAGTTTGTCATTTTACCAAAACAAGGATATGCTTGATTGAAAGGTGTATCACCAAAGTAGAGTATTGTTCTCAGTTTTTCTGCATTCTTTAAAGCTGGTTATTTAGACTAGTGAATTTGATCAATCTTTCCAATTTCATTCTTTTTCCTGTGTTACGTGAATATTTTAAAAAAATGTTTTTGTATCCTTACCTCTGTGGTAGTCATATTTCGCTGGCCCTTTTGTCAATTAGTAAAAAGATGTTTATAACTTTTGAGGAAGTTAAATTAAGTAATCAACGTCGAATGTGCCAATCAATTTATGGCCTCAATCTCGAAGGGCATGGTTTGGCTGTTCTAGCTCATATTTCAAAATGAATCAAATCATTAAGTCTTCTACAACATTCTTCTTTCTTTCTTTATTTATTTCTTTTGATAACCAAAAATCTCCAATGGCCATTATGCACAGTTCGAAACTCGGTGGTTAATGGGCCCGCCATTTTATCCTTCTCCACTTAAATACCAAGATTTTCTTTATGGTAGGATTCAAACTCGTGACGTGCACCTAATCCACACATCATAAATTATGCTCTTACCACTAGATCAAAGATCAAAATTTCCTAGTTGCTTGTGTTCATGGAACTATCATTGCATTTGATAATCATAAAGGGTTGATCAATTAATAGCACCCTGTTATTTTTGGAGCAACTAAATACCTCTTAGCAATAAAGGTGACAAAATCTAGTAGTTGTACTTTCATTACAGAAAAAATATACTAGAGATTGCTAAAAGAATTTTGGTATGCTGGAACCGGACTTATTCACCCTCCTATATAACGAATCCATTTAGATGGCCTAGGATTGCATAGGAGACTTGTTCACAGAATCCACTTTCTCAAAATCACATAACCTGATATCATTCATTGTTAGCATGGTAATCCAGATTCCGCCAGCTTCTTGTAACAGCTGTTGGTATGCTTCAACACGCATTCTCAGGTGTATCAATCGCCATGATAACAACTTTTTTTTAAAAAACAAATAAAATGTATTAATTTTTGGGTATTTCACTACAGGCTAGCAGAAACTCCCTTGGATAGACAATCCACCTCATCGAGTCTCTTTAGAAAAGTAAAAAACAAAGATGTGATGACCAAATCAAGTTTGAACCTAGAGTATCGAGCCGTGACCTTAACACATGAGCGAATGCAAAAAATTATTTCTTCAAAACCTAAAATATAATGAAAAATTGATATAATCAAGCCACTATAAAATCTACGTTTCGTCAAAGAAAGAGAAATAAATTGTTAACAAAATCTATTTGGGTTAAAATCTTCAGTTCTGGAAGGTGTATCCCCTCCTCAAATGCTATTTGAGTTTATTCAGCAGGTCCTTGGTTTTTATATGACCTAGATGACACTAGAGACATGCATGTACCACCTATTTACTAGTATCTGAGGATGTAACATGCTATTGTGGTAGCCCTTAGGATGGAAAGTTTTTTGGAATAGAAGCTTTCCATTGACTGGTATAGGGTCATATTATGATTGGGACGTAGCATGATATATTGACTAAGTTTTTGAAGATCAAACCTCCAACTTTTCTTAGTTTTGAGTAGTGGATTCTTTCAAGTTTATTGTAGACCGTTAGGAGAGGTTACAAAATATGGTTATTATTGAGTAGCATAGTGTAGAATTGGTAACTTTCCAACTGCAGTATAATGGTAAGCACGGGTGGAGGGCTAATGTGAAATGTCAATCGCCAAATTTACATTTGTTGACATGGACTTAGTTCCATACTTTGTTCTCGGTCCTATATGCAGTTTTCTGATGGTTACTTGGACGTTTTTGTGATGAAGGATTGCCCAAAGTTATCCTTGTCAATGCTGATGAGCTCGGTGAGTAGAGGAGATCATGTTAGATCACCACACGTCTTGTACTTAAAGGTAGATTTATCATCTTAGCCTTTTAAGTCGTATCAATTATGCAAGTTCTAGTTTTGCTTTCTGCCCTCTTTTACTCGTCACATAATTAATGACCATAACTATCTCATGGTAGGAAAGGAGGTTACTTGATGACCCAGTGAATAAGTACATAGATGGCATGATATACTAGATATTTTCTGAAGTTTGTGGAAGAGTACTGACATTCAGGGCATAAGTGATCTATGTGACTTGGATTACCTGGAAGCTGTATCTAACATACACCCATACACACTCACTCTTACACACACGCGTGCACACATATTTATAACTATAATAATCTCAGGTAAGGACAGTCAAGGCTACTTGATGACCCAACGAATAAGTATATAGATGGACTTATATGCTTGAAATTTGTTGAAGTTTGTGAAAGAATATCGATATTTAAGAAATCCGGGGCAATTGAACTTAGAGATTTAGGCCAGTAAGTCTTATTGGTGGAGTTTATAAGTTTTTTGCCAAGCTTCTGGTAGAAAGGTTGAAGAGAGTAATCAGCAAGCTAGTCAACAAACACTAAGTTAAATAGATACAAAAGTAAGGAAAAAAGTTTTATCAATTAATTAGCTCGGCACATTTTGAATATAGATACAAAAGTTACATGTTGATTTGATCACCCAAGGTAAGTTTCTTTCTGTAATCCTAAAAGTATGCTCCTTATATGCTACGACATAAGCCTCAATACGTGATAGACTTTTTTGATTAAATGATTTTATGTTCTAGATCAAGGTGAAGGTTCTCTGCTTAGACCAGGACTCTTGCAGGTAGTAAATTGATATAAGTAGTTTTCTTAAAAAAAATATACAAGTTATTCTGGATGCTGGAATTCAAGCTTTTTCTACTTTTACTCTCACCTAAACATAAGCACATTTATGCGTAGGATCTTCTGCAATAAATTATTTCATTATAGTGCCATTACTGAAGGAACAAGTCTAATCCCTTACTATAAAAGGCCAAACTTGCAGATCCATACACTAAACTGTGGATATTTCAACTGTAACTGTCCTGGGTTTGGCATATTTTGGATTCTTATTTCTTCTTCTCTGTCCCATATGCAGTTTACAGATGGTTATTTGGATGTGGTCATGATGAAGGATTGCCCTAAGTTATCCTTGGCAATGCTGATGAGCTCGATGAACAAAGGAGGTCATGTTAGATCACCACACATCTTGTACTTGAAGGTAGGTTTATCGTCTAAGCCTTTTAAGTCGGGTCTGTTATGCAAGTTCTAGTCTCTCTTTTAGAAAAAAAAAAAATATTTTGGAACAATTCTTGAAATGCATTTCGTTGTTGCTTAGTATAATAAGACCTTAATATTCCTGTTCATCATTTTGAAAGTTTCTAAAATTTAATGTTTCTTTGTCTCCCTGCTTGTCTAGCAGTACAATCAGACTCTAGTGCAATTCCTCGACCAAATAGGTTTTGGTTTTGTAGCAGCTGAATTACATATTGGCATCCCTTTGCCTGAACAATCAGCAATACAACAACTCAATCCCCTAACCTTAACCCCATGCTTGTTCACATTTGATGTGTTAAAATTAGAAATAAGTTCTTACGTAATAAGTCAAACTTTTGAAATTAGAGACTAGTTGCATGAATTAATTAGGATTTAACCCAAGGCTTCTCATTGATCTAAAACAACCACAGGTAAAGACTTTTGTTTTAGAGCCTGGTCCACTTGCAGATGACCCAAACAAGGAAGGGATTATTGATGTAGACGGTGAGGTCCTTGCCAGAGGTAAGGGAACTTACAAGTGTGATTAGACGACATTGATGGCCTACCACAAACTCCATATCAGAGTAGATCAAGGGTTGGCTATTGTATTTTTGCCTATCAGTTCTTAACTTCTATGAGGTTCGATGTATTTATATACACAAAGAGAAACTAGTCCTGATTGGTGGATTCTGTATAGATTGATGTCAGATTATTACTAATTTTGTTTTGTGATGTGTATATATTGTGTTATAATTTATTATGTATACAAACAAACAAACAACAAACCCAGTGTATTCCCACCTAGTGGGGTCTAGGGGGAAGATGTACGCAGTCCATACCTCTACCTCTAAAGAAGTAGAAAGGTTGTTTCCGATAGACCGCCGGCTCAAGACATGAGATACCACACAAATACATAGTAAAGCACAGAACAAGATTTCATAACATAAATAGGGCACCCATAAGTAATAGAAAACAGAGGAAAACACCCAGATTCGTAATAAAATATGGAGCACGGAATCATAACAAGAATAGTACCCCCACCAAGAAATTCCCTACACTAACGACCCAAACTGGCCCTAGTCCTCTGCCCTAATTCGCGTCTTCCAGACCTTCCTATCTAGGGTCATGTCCTCGGTGAGCTGTAACTGCTCCATGTCCCGCCTAATCACCTCACCCCAGTACTTCTTCGGCCTACCCCTACCCCTGCCCATAATATGAGTGACTATTTATATAAATTGTTTTAATTTAATAACATGTGACAACAATCGGTGTAGTAGATCAATAAAGCGTTGCAATAGGTAGCCAAAATTCATCACAAAAGACCAACAAAATCGTTGCAATAGTTTTATGAAATAGTTGTAATAGGTACTCCAAAAGTGTTGCAATAGAATAACAATACCGTCGCAATACATGCTATTGTAACGGTTTAATGTCGTTGCAATAGAATATATTGCAACGGTCAGTTACCATTGTAATAGATGAAAATAGGCGTACCAATAAGTCAAAAAATAACCGCCGCAATAGCTTCACCTATGGACGGTTTCAGACAACCGTCACATAAACCGTTGCCATAAACCTATCATGACACCCACATATACGACGTTTGTTGAACCGTTGCGGTAGAGCTACGACAACAATTTTGTTGTCTATTGCAACGAATTTGCAATCGTCACCATAGGGGTAATTTCTAGCAGTGTACAAAACCCAATTAGATCGGCTTCAAAAGGTATGATAGACTTTAATTATAACGAATGGTCGGTAGCAAGGCTTTCCAACTTCATCTTTAACTTTCTCTTGTATGTTAAATCTTGATTTCTTTGAGGTTAAGAAAATAACTCGTTCTTTTATGAATTCACTCCCTTACAATTAGTTTTCTTCTCTCTTTTCTTTTATAATAACAATGGATCTCAAATAAATTTGCAATCCATCTCGCTTATCCTCTATTGCTAATTAATTAAGCCTTAACCATTGTCTAGGCTAATTTATTTAAAAAACAAAAATAGCCGCCATCACTGTCGCATCGGAAATAAATTAATACAACTTTGACTTGCAAATTTGAAATACGAAACAAACAAATCAAAACAAAAAAATACAGCAATAATAATGATTTAAAATAAGGAAAAACTATTTTTTTTTCATAAAAAAAGTGGATTTGCTTCTACATTTCTACGACAATTGATCCTAATAGTAGATTATTTAATTTTATTTCAAACATAAAACATATCTTATGTGCAGCTATATTTTATTCCAAATCTAACATTTAAAAACTAAAATTTACAGTTAATAATTCAATCATAAAACCAAGATATATTTATTCCTACACCAAAGAACAATTTCTGTAAATATATGTATGCATGTTGCCCAAGATTAGATTTACGTGAAGAAATTTCTTTTTTGTTGTTGTTGAAAATTATTCTGAAAGTTTATACTTTATACTGTCACATAGACGTAATGTGAACCAGATACCCGAAGGTCATCAAACCCATATTAGTACTCCTACAAACTAACAGTAACCTTTCATTTAACTAACAAATGTTTTTTTTCTTGGGGTAAGAATTCAACTAATCAAGAAAAAATGCAACGATCCTCCCGGTCGTTTGTGAAATTGTCTATTCTTTGCTATTTTAGCACTCTTTCTAGTTTGAATACGTGGATTTTGACTCATGAGATGAGTAGTATCAATTCTTGAGGTGTTTGAAAGTTTTAAATATTTTAAATAATTATTTAGTTAATAAATTAGTGGGTCAAAATAACAATTTATTTACTTATGTGGTTAATACAAGGATAAATCTAAGTGAAGAGGGTTTATTATATTTATCAATGATAAAAGTGAAGAAAGTTGGACACAGAAGTTGCAACATAGGTTTATTTCTCACTGAAAAGAATAGAAAATTTTAAGAGAGAGTTAATTGTGACGGCATCGGCACATAGGTAAGGAATTAACTTTCTGCTATTGTTTATTGTGGATAATTGATGGAATGTTTTGTTAACTAATTATAATTATAGTGTAGAATACAAATGTAATGTTGCCAACTTACAGTTGTTTGTTTCCGTAGATAGAGGACAAAATTAATGATTAGGCAATGATAGCTTAATCATTAAAAAATTATCATGAAAAATTAATTGATTTCTTCTCATTTATGGCTTCCAAAACCCACTTTTACCTTCAGCTATTTAATATTCTCATATGGTTGCAGTTACATTCATGACCTCATTTATCCAAAATTTGGTAGCCTACAATGTAGGATCTTGTTTTCAATTGATGTGTATGTGCAATAGGTTTTAAGAGTCATGTTTTCACTGAAGTTATGCACAACGGGACGAACAGTAGAATATTGGAGAATTTTGTTTATACTATAATTTAAATTAAGTTAAAAGAATTTTGATTTTGTCTTTATTAAGAGATTGATTTTGTCATCATTGAGAAATTGTCTTGGAAAATAAAATATAATAATGTGAGGTTTAAGTTAAGGCGTTTGGGTAACCACTATTTCGATGGTTCACTTCAATTTTGAAGTGAACCCTAATTAAATAAAAAATAATTATGAGAGTAGGAATTTTATTAGATTCATATTCTTATAAGGATTATATATTTGAACAGATTGTGAACGTCCCCAAATTTTGAGAAAGGACAAGGCATTTGTGGACTAGTGAAATTCAGATTTATTGGTTGAGGTAGCTTACCGTTTAATTAGAGTTCAGACTCAACTTAATTGTGTGTATGCTCCTAAATTGGATACTTGTTGATTGATATTCGAACATGCTTGAAATTGTTGATGTTTGGATTGTTGATACGTGTATAAATGTTTATTAAAAATTTACTTGATGGAATTGTCTTATGACTTTAAGAGTACTTGTAAATTTGGTACATTGTGTTGTATGTTGTGAAGTTGTGTAAATTGATATTTATAATACATGTTTATGATGGATCAGGTACCACGCCGGTATGGATATGTATACGTTAGATCGGGTATCACACCGGTACGAATATGTATATGTTGGATCGGGTACTATGCCAGTACGGATATGTACATGTCAGATCGAGTACCATGCTGATACGAATATGTATATATCGAATCGGGTACCACGCTGGTACGGATATGTATATGTTGGATCTGGTACCAAACCGGTACGGATATGTTATGTTGGATGGGGTACCACATTGGTACGAATATGTATATGTTGGATTGGGTACCATGCCGGTACGGTATATGAACATAGATTGTTCCTTGCAGGTCATGACTATTTGTGCAAAAATAAGTCTCATAGCATGTGTGTACATAATTGTGTTAATTCTGTGGATGTTTATAGTATGGTTGATACTTTTGATGGTTATGTAACTTGTTAGAGAGCACTGTTTGTCCTGTTATTGCTGTGTTGTTGATTTATTGAGTATTTGTTATATGATGAAGCATGTCTACTTGTTATTTGATTTATGTTGTGTACATGTTATTAAGTTCAGTTGGCCTATAATACCTACTAGTACATAGTAGTTTGTACTGATACTACCTTGTACTTTTCTTTTGTTGAGTGTAGAAAGTGTTCCAGAGGGTCAGACACGACCTCACCTATAGAGTTTGATAGCAGATCTTGATCCGAGGGAGAGCACTTTGTCTTCGGGCTACCACGGGTCATCTTATTTGTTATTGTCCATCTTTTAGGCAATGAAACATTCCTTATTTACTTTATTTTGGATATCTCTTTGGACATGATTTTTGTTAGTAGTTCTTATATGATGACTTTTGGGTCTTGGAGATTTTAGTAAGTAGTTTGTTGGATTTCTGCATAATTAATGATTAGTCTTAGATTTTTTTTATTATGTTGATTTTATGATAATATCGTCTTAATATTGACTAAGCGATTGGGTAATGGTTCGGTTTAGATGGTCCTCCTATAAGAAGATTAGTGTGGTTGCCACTCATGACCATTTGGGTCATAATAAAGTTAGTATGAGAGCCTAGGTTTTGTCGATCTTATCTTATAAGAACATGTCTAGTAGAGTCTTGCGAATGGCATGGAGACGTCTGAACTTTTTTTCAAGAGGCTACAGGGAAACAGAAAAATTCTAATCTACCTCATCATGAACTGGCACGTGTTCATCCTGTACTGGTATAGCTCTATTCTTTGCAACCTCGGGCAAATCCTCATGTGGGGGAGAAGATACTGGCCTCTCTCTAGCTAGCCTTACAGCCTGAGCTCTGCCCTTGGCAGGCGCTGCTCTCCTTCCTCTGCCAAATACTCCTCTTACCCCATTCTTTTATGTTCTTACCATCTGTGATAATAAGAGTAAAAGAAGTCAGATACCAATTGAAATAAAGTAATAACACATAAGGGAGGTACATCTTCGATTCAGATGTCTCTCGCTGTGATTCAGTAGGTTCTAATTTTTCTGAGTCATTTGGTAGGATCAGGGACTATTCTCGCAGCACCTGTAGTCTAGCATGGGATACAATATGTTGTTGTTGTTGCCCCTCGAATGGAAGAAGAGTCAGGAAAACATGTTATTCTAACACAGTTGTGGGTCTGGTGATGACTGGATATGAGCATGAGTTGTTTTGTAAGTTTATCAAGATGAAGCCTCTGTCTTTCACGGAATTGAGTCGGAGGCTACCTACGAATTTATTATTGACTGTCATGAGAAACTGCACAAGATGGGGTGGCTGAGCGGTATGGTGTAGAACTATTTACTTTCCAGTTCCAGGTGGATGCTAAAATATGGTGGAGGGCCTATGTTGAGTGTAGGGATGCATCTTTGACTCCCTTGACTTGGACACAGTTTTACTCAGTGTTTCTAGAAAAGTATGTGCCTCGTACTTTGAGAGATAGAAAAAGGGATGAGTTTCCTAATCATAAGTAGGGGAACATGTCAGTTGTGGCTCATAAGGACAAATTTCATTCATTGTCTAGGTATACATCTCATTTGTTGAAAATTGAGAAGGAGAGGATCTATCATTTTATGAAGGGGTTGAATACAGGTCTCCAGATTTCTTCTCTTCATATGACATCATCAGGTAGGTCTTTCCAGGAAATGGTTGATTTGTCAAGAAGGAAAGGGTATATGAAAAGAGGGTTATGCCAAGGCATCAGAAAAAAAGCCTGCAGATGCGGCAGTTTCAGTGGTTCTTATTCTAGGGGTCATAGTTCTCAGGGATACCCTGCTCGCCCCATTCAGTCAGCTATGTCAGTGTCTGTGGGTGGTCTATCAGGAGCTAGCCAGTCTTTTTGATACTCTATTGGTTACTTCGCTTTATCTCCGTCAGCTCAGCGGCCTACCTTGGATTGTATATGTTACGAGTGTGGTAGAGTGGGTCACATTAGAAGGTTTTTCTCTGAGTGCAAGGCAGTTTGGTCAGTCTAACCAACAACAGGCTCCTACAGCTCTAGTTCCAGTAGGTAGGAAAGGTAGTGGTAATGGTAGAGGTCATCCATAAGGTGGTCATGGGGGTCATCAGGCAGGTAGGGGTGGTAGTCAGCCCCATCGAGGTAGTTCTAATCTTGGTAGAGGTAACGTTCATACTGGCGGTAGGGCCCATAGCTATGCCTTTCCAGGCAGTCCCGAGGTAGAGGCATCAGACGTTGTTATTACAGGTATTATTTTTGTTTGTGACCAGATGGCCACTGTATTATTTGATCCTAGCTCTACTTTTTCATACGTGTCTGCTAATTTTGTTGTGGGATTGAACATAGGTTGTGATTTTCTTGACTTTTTGAATCACATATCTACTCCTGTTGGTAATTTTGTTATGGTTAATAGAGTTTATCATTCTTGTTCTGTTATGTTTATGGGGTATCATACTTAGGCAAATTTAGTGATTCTACACATGGTAGATTTTGATATAATTTTGGGTGTGAGTTGGTTGTCTCCTTATTATCTTATATTAGATTGTCATGCTAAGACAGTGACTATGGCTATGCCGGGAATGGATAGACTTATGTGGGAGAGTGATTATAGTCCTGCTCCAATGAAACTTATTTCCTTTTTGCGTGCAAAGAGGTTAATTGGGCGAGGTTGTTTGGCCTTCCTAGCACATCTTTGGGATATTTCCGCAAAGGTCCCATCTATTGAGTCAGTTTCTGTGATATGTGAGTTCTAAGAGGTTTTCCTACAGATTTGTCTGGTATGCCGCCAGACTGTGACATTGACTTCTGTATTGATCTAGAGCTAGGTGCGCGTCCTATTTCTATTCCTTCCTATAGAATGTCTCCAATTGAGTTGAGGAAGCTAAACGCTCAGTTGCGGGATTTGTTGAGTAAGGATTTTATTCATCTGAGTGCCTCTCCATGTGTTGCTCCTGTCTTGTTTGTAAAGAAGAAGGATGGTAGTCTTCGTATGTGTATAGATTACAGGCAATTGAATAAAGTCACGATCCATAAAAAGTATCCTTTGCCCTGTATAGATGATTTATTGACCAGTTGCAAGGTGCATCCATATTCTCTAAGATTGATTTGAGGTCCGGGTATCATCAGCTCAAGATTTGGCCTGACGATATTCCTAAGATTGCTTTTCAAACTAGGTATGGGCACTATGAGTTTATTGTGATGTTTTTTGGGTAGACTAATGCCCCAGTTGCTTTTATGAGTTTGATAAATGGGATATTTAATCCCTACTTAGATTCTTTTGTGATTATCTTTATTGATGATATTTTGGTTTACTCTAAGAGTAAAGAGAAGCATGAGAATCACTTAAGGATTGTTTTGGGTTTTTTAAAAGAGAAAAAGCTTATAAAAAGTTTTCTAAGTATGAGTTCTGGTTGGCTTCTGTATCCTTTTCGGGGCATGTAGTTTCGAAGGAAGGAGTGATGGTTGACCCACAGAAGATTGAAGCGGTTAAGAATTGGACTAGTCCTACTTCAATGATGGAGGTTCGTAGCTTTATTGGCTTAGCAAGTTATTACCATATGTTCGTGAAGGTTTTGCTTCTATTGCTATTCCATGAATCGGTTGACTCAGAAGGATATACCTTTTATTTGGTCTGATAAGTGTGAGGGGAGATTTTAAAAGCTCAAGACCTTGTTGACTACCGCTCCTATTCTTGACTTGTCGGTAGAAGGTAAGACTTTTATTATAAATTGTAATGCCTCATATTCTGGTTTAGGTGTTGTGTTGATGTAGGAAAAGATTGTTATTACTTATGCTTCGAGGTAATTGAAACCCAATGAGAAGAATTATTCCACTCATAATTTAGAGTTAGCTGCTTTAGTTTTTTCTCTTAAGATATGGAGGCATTACTTGTATGGGGCTCTTTGTGAAGTGTTCACTGATCACCGCCGTTTACAGTATGTGTTCATGCAGAGGGATTTCAATTTGAGACAGCGTAGATGGATGGAATTTCTTAAAGATTATGATATCACCATTCTCTACCATCTGGGAAAGGCTAATATGGTCGCTGATGCAGTGGGCAGGAAGTAAAAAAGAATGGGTAGTTTGGCTTATTTGAATACTTGCAGGCATCCGTTGGCTAGAGAGATTCAGAATCAAGCTAACAAGTTTGTTTGACTTGAGGTGACTGAGAGGGGAGGAATTTTATCCAGCATTGAGGCAAGGTCCACATTTCTCGATCAAATCAAGGCTAAACAATTTAAGGATTCTAAGTTAAGCAAAATTCATGATAAGGTTTTACAGGGTGAGGCCAAGGAGGCCATTGTTAATGGTTACGACGTGTTGCAGATTAAGGGGCGAGTTTGTATACCTTGTGTTGATGATTTTATTCCTACTATTCTAGCTGAGGATCATTGTTTGAAGTATTTTATACATCCTGGTGCAACCAAAATGCACCGTGATTTAAGGCAGCATTATTGGTAGGGTCGAATGAAGCGTGATATAGTTGATTTTGTTGCTAAATGGTAGAGTTGTCGGCAAATAAAGTACGAGCATCAAAGCCTGGTAGTACTCTTCAGAGGATGCCCATTCTTGAATGGAAATAGGTAAATGGTGTTCCCAAGACTTTGGGAAAGTATGATTCTATATGGGTTATTGTGGATAGGTTGACGAAGTCTGCATATTTCATTCCAGTTCAAGTGACTTCTAATGCAAAACAGTTGGCCAAGATTTATCTTAAGGAGATTGTTCGGTTACATGGGGTCCTAATTTCTATTATCTCGAATAGGGGTACTCAATTTACCTCTACCTTTTGGAAGAAATTGCATGAGAAGTTGGGCACAAGGTTGGACCTTAGTACAGTTTTTCACCCTCAGACCGATAGGTAGTTCGAGCAGACAATTCAGGTGGTTGAGGATATGCTTCGTGCATGTGTGATGGATTTTAGAGGTTATTGGGATTAGTTTCTACCTTTGGCCGAGTTTGCATATAATAATAGTAATTATTCGAGTATTGACATGGCGCCATTTGAGGCATTGTACCGAAGGAGATGTAGATGCCCCATTGGGTGGTTTGATGATTTTGAGGTGAGACTGTGGGGTACTGATCTATTAAGAGACTCATTAGAGAATGTCAGGTTCATTTAGGAGAAACTTATAGTGGATCAAAGAAGAAAAAAGTAGTATGCGGATCAAAAAGTAAGAGATATGCACTTTATGGAGGGTGAGCAAGTGTTGCTCAAAGTATCCCCTTTGAATGGTGTAATGCATTTTGGGAAGCGAGGTAAGCTTAGTCCTAGATATATTGGGCCATTTATGATTCTTCAGCGCGTGGGGCCGGTGGCCAATAGGTTGGCATTGCCTTCGAGTTTGTCGGGAGTTCACCCTGTGTTTCATGTATCGATGTTAAAGAAGTTTCATGGTGATGGTAACTACACAATTCACTGGGATTCAATCTTTAGATGAAAACCTCTCTTATGAAGAGGAACCTGTTGCTATTCTTGATAGAGATGTCCATAAGTTAACGACTAAAGAGATTATGTCGGTGAAGGTCCAGTAGAAGAATCGTTCTATTGAGGAGGCCACTTGGGAGACCGAAGTGGACATGCATAGCAAGTACCCATATCTTTTTACGGATTTAGGTAATTACTTATTTTACCTTCTTGTCTTGTGTTTACCGTTTTAGGGAGAACGATTGTTTAATTGGTACAGTCGTTTGTGAAATTGTCTCATCTTTGCTATTTTAGCGCTCTCCCTAGTTTGAATACGTGGATTATGACTCATGAGATGAGTAGTATCAATTCTTGAGGTGTTTGGAAGTTTTAAGTATTTTAAATAATTATTTAATTAATAAATTAGTGGGTCAAAATAATAAACAACGATAAATCTAAGTGAAAAGGGTTTACTATATTTAACAATGATAAAAGCAGAAAGTGAAGAAAGTTGGACACAGAAGTTGCAACGTAGGTTTATTTCTCACTGAAAAGGATAGAAAATTTTAAGAGAGAGTAACCGTGGCGGCATCGGTACCATAGGTAAGGAATTGGCTTTCTGCTATTGTTAATTGTGGACAATTGATGGAATATTTTGTTAACTAATTATAATTGTGCGTGTAGAATACAGATGTAATGTTGCCAACTTACAGTTGTTTGTTTCCATAGCTAGAGTACAAAAATTAATGATTAGGCAATGATAGCTTAATCATTAAGAAATTATCATGAAAAATTAATTGATTTCTTACCATTTATGGCTTCCAAAACCCATTGTTACCTTTAGCTAGTCAATATTCTCATATGATTTCAGTTACATTCATGACTACATTTATCCAAAACTTGGTAGTCTACAATTGAGGATCTGGTTTTCAATTGGTACATATGTGCATTAGGTTTTAAGAGTCATGTTTCCACTGAAGCTATGAAAATGTGACAACAGTAGAATATTAGAGAATTTTGTTTATACTATAATTTGAATTAAGTTAAATGAATTTTTGTTTTTTCTTTATTAAGAGATTGATTTTGTCTTCATTAATAAATTGTCTTGAAAAATAAAATATAATAATGTGAGGTTTAAGTTAAGGCATTTGGGCAGCCACTGTTTCGATGGTTCACTTCAATTTTGAAGTGAACCCTAATAAAATTAAAAATAATCATAATAGTAGGGATTTTTCTAGATTCGTATTCGTATAAGGATTATATATTTGAACAGATTGTGAACGTTCCAAAATTTTGAGAAAGGACAAGGCACTTGTGGACTAGTGAAATTCAGATTCCTTGGTTAAGGTAGGTTACCATTTAGTTTTAGTTTAGACTCGACTTAATTATGTGTATGCTCCTAAATTGGATACTGTTGATTGGTATTCGAACATGCTTGAAATTGTTGATGGTTGGATTGTTGATGCGTGTATAAATATTTATTGAAAATTTACTTGATGGAATTGTCTTATGACTTTAAGAGTACTTGTAAACTTGGTACATTGTGTTGTGTTCTATGAAGTTGTGTAAATTGATATTTATAATACTTGTTTTTGATGGATAAGGTACCACGCCGTATGGATATGTATATGATGAAATGGGTACCACATCGGAACGAATATGTATATGTTGGATCGGATACCATGCCGGTACGAATATGTATATATTGGATTGGGTACCACGCTGGTATGGATATGTATATGTTGGATTGTGTACCATGCCAGTACGGATATGTATATGTTAGATCGGGTACCACGCTGGTACGGATATGTTATGTTAGTCGGGTACCAACTGGTACGGATATGTATATGTCGGATCGGGTACCACACTGATATGATATGTATATGGTGAATCGGGTACCATGCCGGTAAGGTACATGAACATAAAATATTCCCTGCAATTCAGGACTATTTAGACAAAAATAAGTCCCATAGCATGTGTTTACATAATAGTGTTGATTTTGTGGATGTTTACATTATGGTTGATTCTCTTGATGGTTATGAGACTTGTTTGTGAGCTCTATTTGATCTGTTATTGCTGTGTTGCTGATTCATTGAGTATTTGTTATGTGATGAAGTATGTTTGCTTGTTATTTGATTTATGTTGTGTATATGTTATTAAGTTGAGTTGGCCTATGATACCTACCAGTACATAGTGGTTTGTACTGATACTACCTTGTACTCTTCTTTTGTTGAGTGCAGAAAGTGTTCCAGAGGCTAAGACATGACCTGACCTATAGAGTTTGATAGCAGATCTTGATCCGAGGGTGAGCACTCCATCTTCAGGCTGCCACGGTTCATCTTATTTGTTATTGTCCGCCTTTCGGGCAATGAAACATTCCTCATTTTCTTTATTTTGGATATCTCTTTAGACATGATTTTTGTTAGTTGTTCTTATACAATGACTTTCGGGCCTTGAGGATTTTAGTAAGTAGTTTATTGGATTTCGGCATAATTAATGATTAATCCTTGATTATTGTTATTATATTGATTTTATGATAATCTCGTCTTTAATATTGGCTAAGTGATTAGGTAATAGTTCGATATAGATGGTCCTCCCACAAGAAGATTAGCATGGGTGCCACTCATGACCATTTGGGTCGTGACAAAAAAAATGTAACTGTTAAGCAATACATACACAAGTATATAAAATATTCATTGTTGTTAAAATTAATCTAAGAAATAGAAACATAAAGAAGAAGTAAACAAGAAAATATGGAGACAAGACAAGAGATCTTTTCATTCTTTCAAGTATTTCAATTGTTTAAGTGTATACAATATGAATCCTTATGCCTCTATTTATAATATCATATAGAGGCATGGAAAAGGTTTTCATAATAATGATATTAAACAAGAATACTATGAGGGAGGTTAAAGGGTGTGAGATTTACACCCATAATGGTGTGTAGGGTAACAGAGGATTAACTACACATCATGGAGAAGATGAGTGGGAGTTAGTTAATTCTAAGAGTTATGGACATCCACCATAAACATATTATTTTGTAACACTCCCCCTTGGATGTCCATAGATGATGTGCCTCGTTAAAACCTTACTAGGCAAAAACCCTGTTAGAAAAAATCCCAGTGAAGGAAAAGAGTACACATATCTTATAATACACGTTTGTTTGCTGCCTCTTAAAAACCTTGTCAGGAAAACCCATTGGGATAAAAACTAGACAAAGGAAAAAAAGTACAACGCATATTTTACTCCCCCTGATGCAAATATCATTTCACTTCTCAAAGACTCTATCTCCAATCTTATCTGTCAGCTTTAAATATTGATATTCACTGTGCCTTTGTGATAAAAACACATTCATAAAGATGTTGCATTCTTGAAATCATCCTGATATGTTGTTTTCTTGTTTCTTGGATGTGTTAAACCTTTGAACTCAGCCAAATAAATTTTTGACAATTACTTTATTTGTAACCTCATTGTCACAAGCCATTTGCACATTGAACTTGTTCGTAGCAACAACCATCTTGTTGTGAGCTATTTCATTTTAAATTGACTGTAGATCAAATATTTTACCTGCAGTTGTATAATCAACAATATTTTGGCAATATTTGTTAGAGATAATAAATTTATATTAATAATATTTGATTTCAATCACATTCACATAAAAGTGAAATTATATTTTTCTACACACTTATAAAAATTATCATCTCATGTATAGAATAGCAGAATACATAAGTGCAACAATTGCACTAATACATGATATTTTCTAACCATTTCATGAGATCAAAATTGATCTTTCTTTATGATAAGTAATTTCTCAATCATTGGGATATTCAATGGATCGAATATCTTTTAAATCCTTCAAAGATATTCCTATAATATTTGTCATCTAGATAGACATGACAATCATTCGTTATACGCATTCAAGATTTTCATATATTGACAGATTTAAAGAAACCTTATTGCATCCACCATAGGCGAACAGTTCTCCAAACAATAATGCCAGGACTTTGCAAATAACTTTTATGCCTCAAGGCACAAGTCGTATTTTATATCTTATGATTTTACTTTTCGCACAATCACTAATTTGTATCCCACTGACATTATACCTTAGTCTATGGACTAATTTCAAAATATCACTTTTCAAGTGAAACATAATATACTTGAACTGCATACTTTATCTGTCTGCACTA
The DNA here is from genome assembly GCA_030864225.1 of Capsicum baccatum var. pendulum. Taxonomy (NCBI): domain Eukaryota; kingdom Viridiplantae; phylum Streptophyta; class Magnoliopsida; order Solanales; family Solanaceae; genus Capsicum; species Capsicum baccatum. Next base: position 73,550,070 of record CM061561.1, on the reverse strand, counting down.
TTCGACAAATTTAAATTCAATATCCTCTTTATCATTTATAATGGTGAGCGCTATGTTATATCAAAAGATACCATCGATGGTTATTTGATATAGATTTCATTACGACATAATATATAAAGATCGATCTCTTTATTTTCATCATTTTCAGGTACCTGAACCTTTGCCAAGATTTTATGAACAGTTACGTCATAGTGCTTTTAAAGAACTTGCCTCATTATCATTGACCATATTTATCATTTGCTCCTCTCCTTCTTCAAGGAGTTTTGTGTTTGAAATCTATTTGTCTGTCACGCTTCAGGTGTGTCATAGACTCTGTCCTTCAAGGACTTCTCATCGGAGCATTTGTAGCTGAATTATAGCATAGGATCAGTCTGACAATTAACTTGCAATATTTTCCAAATCATGAATTATCAATTGAACTTCAAGTTCACTATTATTTTAATTATGAGGATCTCGATAATTCATTCCATATATTTCATCTATAATCATATCTCCACCTAATGTTAGAAAATTTAACATTCAACCCAACTTTATTTGGAGATCGATCTTTGTGCGTGGTGGATATTGCACATTTAAATTAGATAGATTTTAATTGGTTCCTTACCCTGAACCAACAATATAGGGGAACCTTGTTAGCTTGATGCATACAAATTTTGCTATATTTAATAAATTCCTCATACCAAATTTGCTTTTTGGTAGAGTTGTTCTCATAATCAATGGCCCAGCTACAATTGGAGGCACACAATTTTCTGCTAAATCAATCAGCATTATCAACTTTTATAGAATGGAACCATGCTCACAATTTAACAATTTAAGCAAACAAACTTGCAAAAATCAAATTGCAAGTTGATAGCAAAGCACATGTGACCAACCATAGAAGCATCTCATTTCATAATAAATGGTATACATGGCAGGTGAACGGGCCCATATTCACCATGTTGCATGTTCCAAGAATTTAGTAAATATAACCATAACCTTAGTGGGTGTAGTATTTTATCGTGAGAACAAGCAACATAAGAGAATTCTTGAAGAACCTTTTATTTCTTCAATGTAAAACCTCATGAATTCTCAATTATCTTTACATCACATTTGAATCGGGATGGTCAACCAATCATGTCAACGTATATATTTTCTGTAAGCTTTTAGTTTACTACAGCATGTGATTTTATCACCATTCTCATATTGGTATCAAAAAATATGAGAAAAATAGGTAGACTTTTCCATAAATATTTATAACCCATGAAGATACAAAAACTTTTCATAATTTATAGTCTCAAAATAATAATAATTTTTTTTCTTGTCACTTGTCCTAAAACTTTAAAAGTTCCTTAGGAGACTTACTACCATTTCAGTATCATAAATAATTTCATTCCTCCATGTAGTAATATATTAGCTTTTCGAAGCTATCAAAAACTTGTGTACTACCTATATTTCAAAACACCATTTGTATGGTGAAATCTCTTTTTAGAGAGAAAATTATCGTCATTTAGTCAAAATGATTACATGCAAGGCCTCTTTCTTACCCTAATCTTTCCTTTAACAATATATTTTTATAACATTTGGCAAAGTCTTTTTTTGGCGTACTATATTTATGCTATCAATGACAAATTCATTCGACCATACCATAATTGTTTTGGTCATGTCCAAAACCTTTATAGTCAAGAATCGCGTCTTGATTTTACCCTTTGATAGGTCATGATAAAATATACTATAGCATCAATGACCTTTTTATACCAAATTAAAATTTTTTATTTTCCTCAAACCTCCGGTAGAGGTGAGTTTTGGTATTTATCAAACCATATATAAGCACGTCTTTATCCGTGAATTTTATCACATCTTGACACATTCAAATTCATGAACGGTCGGGCATCCATAATGTTTAACACAAGTCACATTCTCTTTAAGAATTGGACTATAATCATATGTGCTTAATAATTTATTTTATAAGTTCATTGACGTTCCTTGACATTTATCATATTTATAGACCCACCTCAATATCACTTAAAAGGCCAAGTGTATCTTCATTTTTATTCTTTTATCTTTTGATGGAGGATTTATAAATCCTATCAAATTAGGTTGCACAACAACCGTGCGTCCACTGCCTTTCTAATCAAATTGATGGTGAACAAAAAAAAATACCTTAACTTTTTGAAGGACAATTTTAAAAACCCGTAATGTTATTTCTCTTACAATTACCACAATGATGACTATTAATTTTTTGTAACTTCACACCCATACATATTAAATTACTTGTCTTTTTTTTCAGACTTATTACGCAATGCTACCACATTCACATAAAAATAGAGCATATCAATATGACAGATTTCATAATTTTTCATCAAAATATATCATTTTGATTCAGTCATCAATATATCATGTTGGTACTTGAACCCAACATCTTTCCAATAAAATAAAATTTTAAGTGATAATTCGATGGTCTTATTAACATAATACATCAAAATTCAAATCAATGTCTTGCTCTCTTAGTGTGATGAGACTTATTAATCATGTGATACTATAAAATATACTATCTATATCATGTCACTGCATGATTCATCACATTTTTTCAAACAAAATGAAAATATGTATTGTTTGTGTCAATATAGTCTCTAAACTATTTATTTATGTTATGTACACAACATTCACATGACTATTGACAAGTAGATATAAGGATGATTGCAAAGAAAATCAATTAAACATACTGAACATTAGATATGGTTATATTATCAACATTAATTGATATGGAAGAGTAAAAATTAAATTAACAACATTAGGCATAATTATTGTAATGCCCCGAGTTTGTACCCCGAACGCTACACGGTGCTCATAATTTTGAGGGACCACAAGTTAACCTATGACTGGTACCTGCTGAAATAAATGAATAGTGATACTGTAATTATGCAAAAATTAGGCGAAAACTTGCCATATGATTCAAAACTAAAAATAAATATTGAATACTGAAAACTGAACACTTAAATATCCATCTGAAATACTCTAGTCTAAAAGTCTCTAACTGTCTGAAATTGGAGTTGATGGGACAAGCCTCCAACTAACTCTGACTACTGAACTACTGATGAACTGAAGTAATAACTTTGTCCTCGAACTATGAAGACTCACTAATAAGTCTGTTACTGATAGGATAGGCTACTAAGTACGGTCAGGAGCTCGTACGTCTGAACCAATGATATAAGACATTATAGCATAAAGAAAAATATTCATCAATACTTTGAATGTACTGGTATGCTAAGTGAGGTAGGATGATATACATGGGTTCATATGCATAAACAATAACTGACTAAATAACATGAACATAATTAAATACGAGTACATGCACGAATACATAAATTATAACTGAGGTCATGCTAACACTGGATACTAAGTTCTGAATATGAATTTTCTGCTATCTAACTTTTACTGATACTGTATTACTGATAATTGGGTGACTGTATCTAACAATCCTAATTTTGTAAAACTGATCTGAGTTATATACTGAACTAAGTGACTATATCTGACTGTCATAAATCTGTAGAACTGAATTGAGTTCTCTACTGAGACTAAAATTGAAACTGTAGGAGGTAATCATCTAACCAACATACCCAAATAAGATAACTGAATTGGGGTACAATCTGTAATCCTAATTATAAGGGTGTTAGTACCGTACCACGGGTAAAGACAACTGGATCTAGGGTTAGTACTAGTCTAGAGGGTGACCCCTGAGATCAGTCCTGACTAGCGGGAGATCCCTGAGTATGTCAGTCCTATCTAACGGGTGACATCTAATAACCTACACTCGCTACGTAGTTCTGAAAATTAGGGATTGTTTCTAGGGATCTCAGCTCTAACTAACGGGTGAGCCTCGATCCCTAGGCTAACTCGGTGTTGAATCCTACTCCCAATTGAAACACACTGAATTGATTATATGAATTAGACTGGACTAATACTGAGTTCTATGAGTACTGAACTGATTACTGACTGAATTCTGTGAACTAACTGAGTTTACTGAGTTCAGAACTGAATACTACTGAGTTCTAAACTGAATACTGAACTTAGACTGATTAGTAAATACTATTGAAACTATTCTATAACTGCTATAGCTTTAGTAAACAGCTAGATTCTTCGGGTATTAAATACCCCTAAGACTCGATAACATGAAAAGTAACACCCTGCATTAATTTAGTAGCATAATAGTACTTGCTCACTAAAATGCATTCATTTAGATATTTTGTCAAACACTTGATATACATAATCTTGTATACATGCTAACATGATATAATTTTATTACTTAACTCACATGAACAATTTACCAAAACACTTAAAGAGTATAATTTATGCACACGACTGTAATACAACATGCAAGTATCATAACCATAATCCCAACTTACAATTTCAAAGGGGTTTTTAACATGAAACCATACCACAACCCACACATGCCATTTATTTCTCGTGAACTTGTAATTAATCATGGATTCTAAACTCAACTAGCATCATAGTCATTAACACAATTAAATTTAATCATAAATTTTATCAAATCTATTTAATTATAGTTCAAAAGGTTTTTTGAGCTCCAAGGATGGAAGAAAACCCTTGGATGAACACTTAACATACCGTAATGCTTGAAGATTGATGAAGTGTTCTTGAGAATTGAATTTGAAGTTGATGTTCTAGGTTTTTGCTCTTGAGAGCAATTTGAGAGAAAAGAGTGTAATTTGCTTTGTGAGGGCAGCATTTCGTATTTTAGGGCCTGGGTTTGAAGTGAGGAAAATATCCCATTTACCCCTTTGGATGTTTTTTTTAATAAATGAAAAACTAGCCTAGTGACGTGCAGATCGGCATGTCGCGTCGTTGGCATCGATGCGATGACCAATTCACCGTGTTGAGTTCGCATCAATTCAGTGGAATTTGCACTGAGAGATGGAGAAAAATATTCATTGATACGATAAGAGACGCGATGCATCGATATCGCATCAATCCACTAGTTTGAGCTTTTAAATATGTTTCAAACGAAGTCCGAAAAATCCAGAAAATTTTCAGAAATACTCAATGACATCCCTGATCATGATTCAACTTAAAAATCAATACTGTAAGGTCATGAGGGTCGTGAAATAAAGTTTCCAACCTACGAAGGATAAAATAAATTCTAAGTGTAAACACTTAGCTGAAATTTCTAAGTCTGAGACCTCTTTTCAAACTTTAACGGACTGAGTTAATCTTAGAATTTTTGCGGGGTCTTACAATATCACCCTCTTGGGAATATTCATCCTTAAATGAGACCGACTAAGCTGAGAAACACTGATAGGATGAGCTTACATATTAAACATGCATATGTGATACATGGAACACCTGACTAAAGCTACTGATAAGCTGAGTTTTCAAACTGAACATTCATATCTGATAAATGAGTACATGACTAAATTGATTCGTGAATGCATAACTGAATATACAACGATAATGGATACCAAGTTTGTATATGTAACTGAACATGGAACTAAGCCAATCTAAGGAAGACTGTTACCTTGGGCTGAGAATACTGATAAACCTGAGATCATTTACTAAACATACATAAATGGGAACATGAGAAGATGATTGACCTTGAAACGTGGTACATGAACTGAATTTCATGGACTGAACTGAGCCCCTGAATACATAGCTTACGACTGATATTAGAACTTGAGGGTCCACCTATGAGTACCCACTACTCCAAACTGGATTCATTATATGAAGATAAGATGGAAGGTTTAGGTTTTGAAATCTCGGGGGGATTATAGTGCATCTCTCGCTTGGGACATTATGCCCCATGAAGAATGCTGACTTGGCTGAGATACTGAGGAAAAACTGAGATGATGCACAGGGCACCTGCGAACTGAATCATGACTGTATATGGGGGATTTGAAACTGAGTCATGACACCCAAACTGAGTTGAACTCGCAACCATATGATTGGTCGATCTTAGAATAGTTACATTAATAAGACTTCGGATAGTGCAATTAGATGGAAGGATGGGAAACCCAACCATACGAATATTGTCCGCCTAATTGCTAAACTGAGTTGCTGATTTTGTGGACTAACTTATGCTGAAAACGTATATTCAACTGGGGCTTTCTTTGACACTCTTTCTATAGAGTTCTAGCAGTTTTAGGGAGTAAGGAGTCTTGGCATGGCTGAACAAAACAGCTGAATAAGAAAATTACATCCTGGCTAAAATTCTGTAATATGAGTCGGGGCCTATAAAACATCATCTAAGATGAGGTGACTAAGCCTTATGCACTACAACTATATATTTTTAAGCTTATACATATCCGTTGAATACTCTCTCAACTATACTCTCCACCGTAGTACAACACATCACCTAAGACTACTAAAAACATTCACATGGGTGCTGAGAACGAGTGCATAAACATACTAGCTTATCTGATTATCTGAATATCTAATAGCTAAATACTAGGCATGTAAGACTGAACTGTACTTAGTCTGAATAACTGGACTGAAACTGTAGAGTTTTATGCATAGGAGGTAATGACTGATTGTGTAACAGGAGATAACTAAGCTTGAATTCCTGAAAACTGTATTATTTGAGAATTTAAGACTAAGCGTATAACATGATTCTAAAATATTATATAAACTAAGTTACTAAAATACTGATAACTTAATAATTGATAACTGTACACTATGGTCAAGCAAACCTGAAATTGAACTGAGTTTCTGATCTGATTACTGGACTGAGACTGTGACTGACACAGTAACTAAGATAGTTATTGAGACTGTACTGGAACTGAAGACTGGGTTCTGGTGACTACGTGATGGAGACTGATATAAATCGAGGATCTGAATAGACACTCATACTCTGTATTTTCTCAACTTTTCATCTTACACAAAATTCTAATTTCCCTCCCTTCATGCACTAAATACGACTTCTTTATAGCCATTTTCTTAAACACTAACCTGATATTCAAGCCTATCTTCATAACTACAGCCTTGCATAAAACAAGTATGCAATTGTTCATCACTATATTATTTCATAAGGAGAGTTCACTGAAGGGTTAAAACATGAGGACCTGAAGCATAAATGAATACTATACCAAACTCGACACTTACTGGGGCCTAAGGAATAGAATATTAACATCATGAATTTATCAAGAGATCTAAACTAAGGATATACATTTCATAAATCTGAGAAAGTGAACACACTGTAAGGCATGAGTGCAGAATTTATAAATTGCATGACCTGAGTTTGGAGTTTCTATATTCATAGAACATGATTCGTAACACTGAGTGAACTGGAACTTTTTATACTAAGAACTATAAGCGTACATGATTTTTGTTAACGTACACGAATATGGACTATGATCATAGAGCTGACATGTAAGGCATGAGTAGACATCATGATAACTGAAGTATAAAACTTTGCACTAAGGTAAAGATAGGTTGGGAATTATTCCCTCCCACTTCTTGTCTACACATGCTGACATTACTACTGGAATCTGAAGGCCAAAATTTTTGAGATATCATAATCGGGTGGTTCCTGTATACCCACCAGGCTATGATAGAATGACCCACTGGGGTGGAGATTAAGAAAGGTTTTTCTTTTAGTCTGACTTTGAAATCGACCTCTATGTAAGGAGTTATAAAAGACAGAGAAACTCCAAGATGTAATAAGACAAAACATGTAAATGAGAGATCTGTAACATACCAGTAATTGTATCAGGAGAACCTTTTTGATCTTATCTGGACTGGAAGTGGCACCCTGCCGATTCGGGCGACCGAATGGAACTGAAGGACGGTTGGACTGACCCTGTTGGCGCAAATATTTCCCCCTCTGAGCTATAAATCTATAATCCCACATCCTATGTCCTGGCTTGCCACATCCAAAACATATATCACTGCCAGCTCTACACATACGTAGGTGATGTCTATCATATTCTTCGCAAAGTAGATAAGTACCACCACTGCTCACACTACCCTGAGTTTTAGAGCCTGGCGTCCCATCAATACTGTCATTCCTGAACCTTGGTAATGGTGCTCTAGCTGAAGATGGAACTGGGGATGAAAAATTCTGACTAAATTAAGGATGGTTACCACTCTCTAACCTTGGCTGAGTAAAACTAAAGCTACCCGTTTTGGCTCTCTTATTTTCTCTCTCCTTCTTGTTAACCTTCTGCTCCTCAATTTGTTGAAAATTAACTATAAGACTCGATATGTTCATCTCCTTAATTAATATCGCAGTCCTGCACTCCTTGACCACACTCTCTGACACCCCAGACACAAACTTGGTCATTCTAGACTTATTGTCTGCTACTACATGTGGAGCATAGCTGGCTAACTAAGTAAACCTGAGGTAATACTCTTTAATACTCATATTGCCTTGCCTGATTTAATGAACTCTAACACCTTGGATTCTCTCAGCTCTAGGGAAAGAATCTATCTAGGAAAGTGGTAGCAAACCCCTCCCACTCTATGGGCTCTGCATCTATACCCCTATCTACTTTCCACTGCTTAAACTATGTATGGGCTACATCTTATAGTTGATAGGCAGATAACTCAGCACTTTCACTGGAAGTCACTCTCATAATAGTTGTGACTTTCTGAACCTGGTCGACAAACTCATTTGGATCCTCTTTTGACTTAGAACCCATGAAGGAAGGAGGGTTCATTCAGGTGAAGTCCCGAATTTTGGCAGCATCAGTATTGGCCACTGGATTGGCCTAAACAACAGCTGGACATTCATTCTGAGCTGCTACTAAATTGGCAAGAGTAGTGAATGCAGCCCTGAATTTTGCATGAGAGACATGCTTTTCCAAGGGATTTGCTTGAACGGGCTGATGTGCTGACTGGTTTTCTGTTCTTTTTTCATTATTCTTTTTGGGAGGCATGTTCTATAAATGAAAGGAGAAATGGATTAGACTAAGAGTTTAACTTGAGCTCATGCTCACTCGCACGACATGAATACTGAAAGAAGGGAAACTTTTCCTAAAACATCTCATAGCCTCTTATCCATAAGTGTGGTGCGCTACACAACCATACACAAGACTCTACTAGATGCAGCTTTCAGACTTCCTAGGGCTCTGTTAAACCTTAGGCTCTAATACTAAGTTTGTAATGCCCCGATTTTGTACCTCGGGAGTTGTACAGTGCTCTTTCGAGGGACTACAAGCTAACATATGACTGGTACTTATTGCAATAACTGAATAGTAATACTATAATTATGTGAAAATTAGGCAAAAACTTTTTATAAGGTTCAAAACTAAAAATAAATACTGAATACTGAAATATCCATCTGAAATACTTTTGTATAAAAGCCTCTAACTGTCTGAAATTAGAGTTGATGTGACAAGCCCCCAACTAACTTTGACTACTGAACTACTGATAAACTAAAGTAATAACTTTGTCCTCGAACTATGAGGACACACTAATAAGTCTGTTGTTGATAGATTGGGTTGCTAAGTACGATCAGGTGCCCGTGCATCTGAACCTATGATATAAGACATCATAGTATAAAGAAAAATATGCGTTAGTACTTTGAATGTGCTGGTATGTTAAGTGAGGTAGGATGATATGCATGGGTTCATATGCATGAATAATAACTGACTGAATAAAATGAACATAACTGAATACGAGTACATGCATGAATACGTAAACTATAACTGAGGTCATGATAACACTGGAAACTGAGTTCTGAATACAGATTTATTGCTATCTAAGTTTTGCTAATACTGTATTATGATAAATGGGTGACTATATCTGACAGTACTGATTTTGTAAAATTGATATGAGTTATATGCTAAGCTACGTGACTGTATCTGACAGTCATAAATCTATAAAACTAAATTGAGTTCTATACTGAGACTGAAACTGTGGGAGATAATCATCTAACCGACATGCCCCAAATAAGATAACAGAATTAGGTTCCAATCTGTAACCCCAATTGAAAGGGTGTCAGTACCATGCCACGGGTAAAGACAGCTGGTTGTACAGGTCAGTCCTAGTATAACGGGTGACCCCTGAGATCAGTCCTGCCTAACGGGTGATTCCTGAGTATGTCAGTCCTATCTAACGAGTGACATCTCATAACCTATGCTGGCTACGTAGTTCTAGAACTTAGGGATTTCTTCTAGGGATCTCAATCCTAACTAATGGGTGAGACCCTATCCCTAGGCTCACTCGGCACTGAATTCTACTCCTAACTGAAAGACACTGAATTGATTATATGAACTGGACTAGACTAATACTGAGTTCTCTTAGTACTGAACTGATTACTGACTGAATTTTGTGAACTAACTGAGTTTACTAAGTGTAGAACTAAATATTACTGAGTTCTGAACTGAATACTGAGATTGATTACTGAATACTATTAAAACTATTCTTTAACTGCTATAGCTTTAGTAAACAGCTAGATTCTTCGGGTATTAAATATCCCCAGGACTCGATAGCATGAAAAGTTGAACACTGTATTACTTTAGTAGCATAATAGTACTTAATCACTAAATTGCATTCATTTAGATATTTTGTCAAACACTTGATATACAAGAGCTTGTATACATGCTAACATGATATAATTTCATTACTTAACTCACATGAACATTTCACCAAAACATTTGAAGAGCATAATTTATGCACACGACTGTAATCAACATGCAAGCATCATAACCATAATCCCAACTTACAATTTCAAAGGGTTTTTTTAACATGAAACCATACCACAACCCACACATGTTATTTATTTCTCATGAACTTGTAATTAATCATGGATTCTAAATTCAACTAACATCATATTCATGAACACAATCAAATTTAATCATGAAATTTATCAAAATTATTTAATTGTAGTTCAAAAGGTTTCTTGAACTCCAAGGGTGGAAGGAAACCCATGGATGAACACTTAACATACCTTAATGCTTGAATTCTTGAACATTGATGGAGTGTTATTGAGAATTGATTTTGAAATTGATGTTCTAGTGTTTTTCTCTTGAGAGCAATTTGAGAGAAAAGTGTGTAATTTGCTTTGTGAGGGCTGAATTTCATGTTTTAGGGGTTGGTTCGAAGTGAGGAAAATGTCTCATTTACCCCTTTGGATGTTGTTTTTAATGAATGAAAAACTTTCCTAGCGATACGCAAATCGATGCACCGCGTCATTGGCATCGACGCTATGGCCAACGCTCTGCATTGAGTTTACGTCAAAAAAATATTCATCGATGTGATGGGCAATGTGGCGCGCCGAGATCGCGTCGATCCACTGGTTTGAGCTTTCAAATGTGTTTCAAATGAAGTCCGAAAAATCCAAAACTTGTTCGGCAACACCCACTGGAATTCTTAGTCATGATTTAACCTAAAAATCATTACTTTAAGGCCATGAGGGTTGTGAAATAGAGTCGCCAGCCTATGAAGGCTAAAATAAATTCTAAGTGTAAACACTTAGCTGAAATTTCTAAGTCTGAGACCTCTTTTCAAGCTTTAACGGACTGAGTTAAACTTAGAATTTTTGCGGTGTCTTACAATTATAATAAAGGATGGAGATTTTTACCCGTGATATTTATGGCCTGCTTATAAGCTATACCAAATTCAAAAAGATAATACAACAACATACCTAGTGTATTCCCACCTAGTGGAGTCTGGCGAGGGTAGAGTGTACGCAGATCGTACCACTACCTCAGAAGAAGTAGAGAGACTGTTTCTGATAGACCCCCGACTTAGGACTAATAATAGTATAAGAAATGCAAAAGATAAGTGCATATAAACTAGTATGGTACGCAAGACAAACTAACAATATAACAAACACAAAAGATAAGTGCATATAAACTAGTACGGTATGCAAAATAAACTAACACCGCTAGCCACGATCAAGAAACACCAGACACAGAGGAACACTCCCTTACTATTACTGATGCACTCCCACCCCTTAACCTTATACCCTAATCTGCATCATCCATACCTTCCTATCAAGGGTCATGTCCTCCGTAAGCTATAACTGCTCCATATCATGCCTAATCACCTTTCTCAAATATTTCTTTGAGCTACCTCTACCTCACCTAAAACCATCCATAGCCAGTGTCTCACACCTCCACACTGAAGCATCAAAACCTCTCCTCATCACGTGCCCAAATCAATGTAACCTCACTTCTCGCATCTTGTCCTCTAGCGAGGCAACTCTCACCCTCTCCTGAATAATCTCATTCCTTACCCTATCATTCCTGGTATGTCATACATCCATCACAACATTCTCATCTCTGCCACCTTACACTTTTGGATATGGAAGTTCTTAACTGGCACACTCCGCTTCATACAACATAGCCGATCAGACCACCACTCTATAGAACTTACCTTTAAGCTTCGGAGGCACCTTATTATCACATAGACTCCTGAAGCGAGCCTCCATTTCAACCATCCTTCTCTAATACGATGCATGACATCCTCGTCAATCTCACCATTTCCCTGAATTATATACTCCAGATACTTGAAACTCTCCCTCTTCTAAATGGCCTGAGAGTCCAGCTTCACAACCACTCTATCCGCCTGCTACACATCATTGAACTTACATTCCATGTACTCCGTCTTGGTTCTACTTAACCTAAATTCTTTAGACTCAAGCGTCTGCTCTAAATCTTTAACTTATCATTAACTCCACCCTGAGTCTCGTCAATCAATATCATGTCATCTTCAAATAACATACACCAAGACACATCTCCTTGAATATGTCGCGTCAAAACATCCATCACCAAGGCAAATAAAAATAGGCTAAGAGTCGATCCCTGGTTCAACCCTATCAAAATTGGGAAGTGCTCTGAATCTATACCTATCATCCTCACACCAGTCTCTGCACCATCATACATATCCTAAATCGACCTAGTGTACGCCACGGGCACCCCTCTAGCCTCCAAGAACCTCCACAGAATCTCCCTTGAAACTCTGTCAAATTTTTCCTCAAGATAATATAAACAGAGAAAGATGATGCCTTTAAGAATTACCTAAAGATAACCAAACAATCATACCTCTTGCTAATAGGTATTTTTCTACATAATATATCCTTACTTTTAATAGCTTAAGCTTTGTGTTGATAACGTGTTAAAATCAATGTAATTAATAGCAACATGAAGAAGAATTAAACAAGAAAATAAGGAGACAAGACAAGACATCTTTCATTCTTTCAAGTATTTCAATTGCTCAAGTGTATACAATATGAACCCTTATGCCTCTATTTATAATATTATATAGAGGCATACAAAAGGTTGTCATAATAATGGTATTAAATAAGAACATTATGGGAGAGCTTAAAGGGTGTGAGAGTTACACCCATAATGTTGTGTGGAATAATGAAGGATTAACTACACATCATGAAGAAGATAGGTGAGAGTTACTTAATTCTAAGAGTTATGGACATCCATCATAAACATATTATTTTGTAACAATTGTATGTAAAGTAATCATAAGTTGTACCAATTTTAGTCTGACTATAATGGAATCAAAATCTGAACATACTTTATTTGATAAAGTTGAAGAAAGATAACTAGTCACACATAATATGAAATCTGAATCACATTTTGAATAATCTCGATGTTACATTACACAAAGAAAGATCAAGGATTACCTCTTCCGAAAGTAATTCACAACAATAGAAAAAAGAAGCCACGAACTCGAAAGTATGAACCAAATATCAAACTCTAACTTGTTGTATACTCGTTTCCCCTTTTCTTTTCTCGTTTTTGTTTTTGCTCACTGTTTTTGCTTTCTTTCTTTTTTTCTTTATCTATGTTCTTTTCTTCTTCTTTTGTTTCACTTCCTTTTTTCTCAAATGTTGTTCTCCTCTAAATGTTTTTTTGGTAAACTCCTCTCAAGTGTTATTATATATTGAAGTTGTCTGTTTGTGTATATTCGTTTGGTTGTTGTAGGGTGTGTATATAAAGGAACGTGAGGGGGGAGTTGGGGAAGTTGAGAAAATATGGGAGTGGTTTTAGTTTAGTGGGGAAAGGGTCATTAAGGGTGGTTTGAGGGTAATGGGTAGATTAGGATAAGATTTTTTATTTTTTTTAAATCAATAAATAATAATAATAAAAAAAACTTTTAAAATAAATAAATAAATAAAATATTCATTGATTAATTTTTATACTTAATATAATATAAGAAAAATTTATAACTAGCCTAAAATAAAATATAATTAAGATAATACTAGAACAACTAGATTATTTATTAAAATTAAAAAGGAAATATATTTTTTGAATTTTTTTCGTATTATTTTAAAAATAAAAATAAAAATATCTCAAAATGTAACTTTATTTATTTATCTATCTATTTTTAAACTAAAACTTTTTAAAAATAAAATAAGAACTAAAATAAAGATTGAACAAAATATAAATATCTAATGTCGAAAAATAGGTTAAAACTTGGGGAAGGTCAAAAATCATGTATCTACAATCTACAATTTCTTCTAAGTGCTAGACTTCTAAACATATATCATTTTCACCTGGATAATCCAACATGCTATTGACATCCATTTTATTGCGATAATCAAGGTCATTAATTATGACCTCAAGTTCATAAATGTCGAAAACACTCTTTAGATTAATAAATACTAATCTACCAATTAAATAAAATCTCTACAAAATAATAATATTGTATGATCCTCACAATATTAATTTAGAGAGATTCTACCGTATTTAAGAAATAAAGATAATTTTGGTCTTAATTAAATGTAAAAATTATCGACTACTCCTTTCATTTGAATTTATTAGTCATATTTTGATTTGACACACTCATTAAGAAAAAATAATGATTGGTATAATGACTTTATCATATTACCCACATTAATTGATGTTTAGTAATATGTATTAAAAATGATTTGAAGAATAAATAAACAAGTTAAAAAAAAAACAATCAAATTAGAAAAATATTATCAAATAGATTTGAACGGAGAAAGTAAATTTATAACTAGCCGCTGCCTAACAAATTCAAGTTCCCTATTGAGAGAGTATTAATAACAATAGTCTCTGGTAATTAATTATTACAAGTGCTTGGTTGGACATGATTTATTTATTTTTTAAAAGTTAATATTTCCAAAATATTGCCTAATGTACATTAAAATGATTTTTCAGTAAATTTTTAAAAAATGAATTTTCAGATTTACTCATTTTTTTTTTCTTTTGAATATCACTCAATTCACATTCGCATCAAAATTACTTTTTCCATTTGTTTTTATTTGTTACTTTTTGACATGACACACTCATTAAGAAATTTATGATTGATATGACTATTTTATCATATTATTCTTATTAATTGATGTTTAGAGTAATATATCTATAATCTATAATCTATAATCTATAATCTATATCTATATCTATAATTTATAATCTATAATTCTATAATATATTAAAAGCGTGAAGATCCTTAAAAAAGTGATTCAAACTTTTTGCCCTTCATTAAAAGACACCGCTTTAAATAAAATCGTCTTTTTATAATTTTTTTTTCAATTATTATACCATTATTTTAATGATATTAAATATTAAAAATAATAAAGATATTAAAAACTAAATGAAGAAGGCTTTGTTATTACGGTTAAATTCCAACACAAAAAATCTTTCTTCCGATTAAAGTAGGCTTGGTCCAAAAATATGACAAAAAAAGTTCCAAAAATAGACAAAATACGGCCCCAAAAAAGGAAAAAGGAATTCTACTAATACTGGAATTTTTAAGTTTATTGAATACTTCTAAATTAATTGGTTTTACCTTATTTTAAATTTTTTTATAATTCCATTTGAATGAAATCTTGATCAGACTTTACCTACGCTGCTGCTTCTACACTCATTCTTCTACTCTAATTTTGATTTCTTATATTCAATATTATACCAACGTGGTTTGTTAGCTCTTAATTCATGAATTATTAAGTAAATAAGGGAGAGGATATATTGTGAGTTTTGTAAACTAATTAAACATAAGATTCACTTAACAGGAACCTTTCTTCAAAAATCTGCTTCGAATTCTGAGTATTGTCACTCTCTTATTCATATTGTCATTCTTATTCATGTTTGTCATTGATCGTTAGTGTTTACTTTGGGAATAAAAATCCATATTTCAAGAATTATTTCTTGTGAATTGAGGTAAATTTTCTATATTTCTCTACAATAAATAAAATTTTTTTTCAATTATTATATTATTATATTTATAATATTAGCGACACTCCTGAAATATATAGGAGGAGAATTAATTAATATATTCATGTTGGTTGTTAAAGTTGTTATTTCCTCATTTTTGAGAAATTTCTTGTTTTGGCAAAATTCAGAGGTATGATAATAATATAATGCAAATAATATATCTACAATACAAACCTATTTTTGGAAAACTTCTTTCCTTATTTTGTGTAAAATTCGGTAGTATTCTAATTAAATACAAATAATATATATGTAATAAAAATCATATAGGAGTAGAAGGATTTTAAGATTTCAGATTTGATATATCATATAATGTAAGAAAAAATAACTTAATTAATCAACTAGATATAAAATAACTAAAGTAGAAAATAATATATATATATATATATATATATATATATATATATATATATATATATATATATATATATATATATATATATATATATATATATATATATATATATGTTGCATTAAAAGAAGAGTTTTATTTGCATGAAATTCAAATAACTTTGTTCTTTTTGTTGATAATAAACGTTGAAGTGAGACTTATCATACAATAATATATTTGAGATACAATATTTATTTATATCATTTAAATAAATATATTATTTTTTAACGTCAATATATTGCTACTTTCTAATAATATCATTCTTAATTCTTATGTACATTTTATTGATTGATGTGAGAGACACGTGTAAAGTACGTACACTAATCTAGTATACTAAAAGTGTGAAAATGCTTAGAAAGTGATTTGAACTTTTTATCCTTCATTAAAAGTCTTCACTATAGATAAAATAGTCATTTTACTATTTTTATAGAATTATTATTTCATTATAGTTATAATATTCTAAACAAGGAGTCCTAAAATATATGGTAAATTTTAAAAATTAAGAAGTATTAAAATATATGATACAACACAATATATGGTAAGAATTATTAAAAAATTAAAATTATTGAGTACTAAAATATATGGGGGGGGGGGGGGGGGGGGGGGGGAGAAAAACTTGAACACTTTGTTTTTTTGGGCAAAAGAAGTACACCTTAATACTAATTTCCTAGGATAAGTTCAAAAGGTAAAAAGAATAACTAAAATAAGTAGATAACTTCTTATTATTATTCTAAAATTGGTATTGTAATTCTTTAATTTAATTGTCATTATTATTATTTGATAATATATTTTTTCTTAAATTATTAATTAATTATTTTTATAAGATTTAAAATTAAAGAATTCTACAATATGGGATGATTTAAGTGAATTAATAATGAAAAGAATTAATATTGATAAATATATGAGACTCCTAAGTATAAGAAAAATTTGTAGGTAAAGGTGACTACTAAATATATGGAAGGTTTATGTGAAAGTTGACTCCTAAATATATGGAAAGACTACTAAAGTTTATGAATTCTCCACTTCTATAAAAGATTTTATAACAAACAAAAATCTTAATTGGACATTGCCAACGCAAAAAAAGTAATATGTTTTGTTGCTTCTCTTCATCGAAGCTATATTTTTGTTCGTTAGGACTTCTGATCCACCAACTATTGTTTTGATTGCAAGGATGTAAAGGGCAAGGAAGAACACTGAACACGGAATAGCGTATTTAGAATTTTTTACAATTTTTATTATTAATTTATCACAATACGTGTGAGAATTTTCTATTTTTGTAATTTTTATGTTTGAGTTCTTATAGTGCACCTTTTTATGATCATGTAAAATAGTTTTAGCGAAGTCTTTTTTGTTAGTTTGTTAGGAAGAGCGTACAATAGCTACAACTATACATAGTGATATTATTATTTATTATTTAAGCATACAAAAAGCTATCAAACACAATTGTGAATTTGTGACATCTAATTAGAAATTCTTTATTTTTTTTCTAAGCATGATATTCTTAATGTTTATAGCGATTTGTGATGAGAAGTACTTTTTCAGCTAATGAAAATATAATTCGTAGTTTTTCACTTATTTTTTTTGGTTGTAACATTTGAATAGTTGTGCACTTCTACTATGTGATACGTAGTAACTTATATTTATATATTCACGATCTTCAAATCCTAAATTCGTCATTTCATCAAAGAATTTATTTGGATGTTTAGTTTGATTTTTATTTCACTATTTTTAATCGTAAGTGCTCAACAAATTTTTATTTATTTTTAATAATAAATATTATGAAAAAGTAAATAGAAGAAAAAGGTATTTGACATACAAATTTTGATGAATTCAAGATAATACAGGAAATATATATCCTACAAGAAATTAGCTTTGTATTAGTTTATGCGCAAGGTACTAGAAAATTACTTTGTGGAATGACAATGTATCGTTAGTGTGCATGCATAGATATCTAAAGGAGGATAATCCATATATTTGTTATAAGTGAGCATGATTGATTGTCACGAAGAATATTTTTATTAAGAAATTCAACAAATATCTAATTTATTATTCGAGTAATATTTGAAAATTGTTGGTGACATCAAATAACCTCAACTATGAACATCAATCGATATTTTTCTTCGCTTAATTGTTACCTGTCAAGAATCTAAACATTCCAATTAAATTTATTAATGTGAGCACATTTGAGTTCTAAGTATAAAATTATGGTTGGTGAGGTATACTTTTTTGTTTGTAAGGGATCAAGATGGCTCGAATTTAAATTCTCAAAGATGGCTCGAATTTAAATTCTCAAAGCCAATGTGAGAGAGCTTGAGAGTTTTGGTGGATCTTTTAATTATGAATTAGGTTGTTCATATTTTGAATTTTATTTGGTATGCATATAATTATTTGGGGTGTTCAATAGCTCCTTAGTAAAATGGAGGTCAAAAGTGACTAATAAATAAAAATAGAGAAACATTTTTTACTAACATTTTATATGATTCTCTTTAATTTATTGGACTACCATGTCTAAACACAAGTATTCTGAAAATTTCTCGGTAATTAAGTTTTTTTAATTTGGTATAAATAAAATTTATTGCCAAATTTATAAGCTAATATTTAGCACTTTGAAACTATTTAAAGTTACATCTATTAAATAAAATTTATTGTCAAATTTATAAACTAATATTTAGCACTTTGAAATTATTTAAAATTACACCTATTAAATCTCTATGTATTTGTAAAATGTAAGAATTCACGATATTAAGTACTTTGAAAATGGTTAAAATCTCAATAATGCTTATTTAGGAGTCTTGGCTCCAGTATTCAGCATATATTAGATTCAATTATTGTGTCATAATCTTTATTTTTCATCAGTTAAACAAATATCACATATATTTTAACACTAATCGCTATATTTTTATTAATTTTCTGTGTACTTTTTAAATAATTAACGTGATTCACATGTGCAAAGCACGTACACAAAATTAGTCTTAAAAATACTCCATTTGTTCATTTTTACTTGTCACTTATTTCCTAGTAAGATTTTAATTTTTTACTTGTCATTTTTGACATATCAAGAAAAGATAACTTTTGTTTTTCTATTTTACTGTAATACCCCGTACTTTTTCCTAACTTGAAATTATCCCAAGAATGTTAGAGTATTTTTTTGAAAGATGAATCAATTTTGTACACATGAAATTTTTAAGATTTTTACTTTTTATCATATGGGAAATTAAATAAGCTTTCCAACGATACCAATTTCGTCCAAATCCGATATCAGATTAAAATGTTATGGACGTTTTACTCAGAGCTGCCAGAATCGCCTAGGTGCGACGGTCAGGTTGACGGACCATCGATCTAGCGACGGACCATCGCCTTGACCGTCACAAAAAAGGCAACGAGGCAACCTTCTGGATAAGGTGCGACAGACAGGTCGATGGACCGTCGCCCAAGCCATTGCTACTCAGTCACTGAGTCCCTAGTCTGGTCCACCAACGACGGACGAAATAATGGACCGTCGATCCAGCGATGGTCCATCGCATGACCCATCACAGATTCCGTTCAGTTAGTTTTTAGTCATTTTTAAAGGGACTTTTTGGTCTTTTACCACTCGTTTATATACCTAGTAATATCCGACCAAGGCTTCTAAATTCATTATTATTTTACAATATCAAATTAGGGTTTCTCTCAAAGATAATCCCCAAGAACAAGATCCAAATCCTTTTTCAAGAAACTAAGAAATTCAAGTTCTTCAAGTCCAGGAACTTCAAGAAACTCACTACCAGGTATGCATAGTGTTCATTCATGGACTCCTTTTGTCCATGAAGCCCAAGAATCTCTTTTCAAAGTTCAAATGTATGAATTTCTTTATGAATTTCATGTTGGGTTTGCTTTTATTCATGTTGATAATGACCAATTGAATTCTAATCCATGTTGGGTGATCAATTTTATGCGAAATTGATTAGTATAGGTGTAGATTCATGTGAACCTATTATTAAACCCTTTAATGATGAAATTAGAGTTGAATCATGATGCTTATTTGTTGTATAATGTTGTCTACCTATACTATGCTTATCATGTGTTTGATTAAATGCCTATGCGAAGGAAAAGTGCCCAACTAGTATGATATTATGCAATCCTCATGTATGTACAAGTTTATGCATATCACAGGTTTGATGAAATGCCTTAGTAAATGAATTATGGATTATGATGTTGGTTATGTATTCAAGTAAGTCATGCTTTATCAATTTCTTTCTATCGAGTCCTAGGGGTACATGTACCCGACAATTTAGCTATATGTCTAGAGCCAAAGTCATGTTTTCAATATACTCTCATTCAAGCCATGTTCAGTAGAATTCAGTTAATCTCATGCTTCAAAAAAACTCAGTAATCTCAGTCAGTTATCAGATCTCAATAATATTCCATCAGTCAGCAAAATTCAGTTAGCTCAGTCCAGTCAGTTCAGTTAATCATGTTCAGTATCTATTCAGATGGGAGTATAAATTAGCACCAAGTGAACCCAAGAATGGGAACTCACCTATTATAGGAAGGTGTAATTCTTAGAAGCAATTCTTGCTTTCCAGAACTATGTAGCCAGCATAGATTAAGATATCACAGCTTTCTATATAACAGTAGATGAGGTGACTTAACCTGTTATATGAGGGTTCCCATCGTTCTCACTAGAGTTAACTGTTATATCAGGGTTACTTACAGATAGTCCTTAATAGTGGTGGGGTAATGACAACCTTCTAATTGGGGTTACAGATTGGACTCCAACTCAGCAATAATGACGTATTAGTGGCATGTAGGTTAGATAACTACTTTCCATAGTTTCAGTATCAGTATTAGTAAAAGAACTCAGATAGTTCCACAAAATTTAAGACTTTCAGATACAGTTAACTCAGATACAGTACGGACCTCAACTAGTTCTGTCATATTCAGGACTGTCAGATATAGTCACTCATGTTATCAGTTATATCAAACATCAAAACTTAGTTATCAGTCATATTAGTTATCAGTAAATTCATGTTGTCATAATTTCAGTTACAGTTACTATGTATTCATACATGCATTCTTACATTAATATCAGTCAGTTAGTCAGTATTGTTCATGCATATGAACCCCATGCATTCAGCGTACCTCACATGCATACCATTACATTCAAAGTACTGACGCATTTGCGCTATGGTGTCTTATAACATAGCTTCAGAGACACGAGCTCCAGAGCATCAGTAGCATTCCAGTCTCAACAGTCAGAGTTAGTAGTGAGTCCTCATTTTTCGAGGACATGACCATTTCTTTATTATCTCATTTATTAATTTATTCGTTGGAGTTAGTTGGGGACATGTCCAATCAACTTCTTATTTAGTCAGTCATTTTTTAGAGGCTTTTCAGACTACAATATGTGCAGCTAGTTTATTTCAGTTAGTTCAGGGTATTTTATACCCCACCCAAATGTTATATTTTATCAGATATTATGTCTTAGTTTTGAACCTTATGGCCTTTCAGTTTATGTTTCCGCATTATACAGTATATTATATAGTATACAGGTACAAATATCAGTCATGGGTTAGTTTATGGTCCTTCGGGGTCATGAGCACCGTGTAGCATTTCGGGTACTAGATTCGAACCGTTACAAACTTGGTATTAGAGCCAAGTTCAATAGAGTCCTAAGAAGTCTAAAATATGCATCCAGTAGAGTCTTGTACATGGGTGTGTTGCGCGCCACATTTATGTTTAAGAGGCTATAAGATGTTTTAGGAATAGTTTCCCTTCTTTCAGTATTCATATCTTGCCAGTGAGCATAATCTCTAGTTAATCTCTCAGCCTGGTCTAATCCATTTCTCCCTTTCTTGTACAGAACATGCCTCCTAAAAGAAAAAACAGGAATCAGTCAGCCCCTCAGCCCAAAGTACCTTTGGGCGAACATAATTATCATGCAAAATTCAGAGCTGCATTCACTACTCTTGCCCAGTCAGTTGCTTCTCAGAATGAATAACCGACTGTCGTTCCAGCTAACCCAGAGGCCAATTCAACTGCAACCAAGATTCGAGACTTCACCTGAATGAATTCTCCATTCTTTCTCGGCTCTAAGTAAGATGAGGACCCTCAGGAATTCATCAATTAGGTTTAGAAGGTTACTAACGTTATGGGGTATCATCTGTTGAGTGTGCTGAGCTAGCTGTATATTAGTTGCAGGATGTTGCTCACATATGGTACAAGCAATGGAAGTCAGAAAGGCCAGATGATGCAGGACCTATTGAGTAAGAGTAGTTTGTCACCGCATTCTTAGAGAGGTTCTTTCCCCTAGAGCTGAGAGAATCTAAGTCATTGGAATTTATCACCCTCAGGTAGGGCAACATGATGGTTAAATAGTATTCTCTTAAGTTTACTCAATTAGTCAGATATAACTCTTTTGTGGTTGCAGATAGCAGGGCTAAGATGTGTAAGTTTATTTTTGGGGTGAATGATAGTGTGGTCAATAAGTGCAGGTCCGCAATATTGAATAGTGGCATGAACATAGCTAGGATTATGACGCATGCTCAACAGATAGAGGAGCAAAAGGTTAAAATGAAAAAGAAGCATAATAAGAGAGCAAGGACAGCTAGTTTCAACTTTGCTCAGCCCAAATTAGAAGGAGAAAACCGTTCTCAATTTTGTCCTGAGTAATCAGTTCCATCTTCTTCTTCAGCTAGTGCTCCATCTCCTAAGTTAAGGGATGGTAACAAAGAACGCCAGGCTCTAAGTCTCAGGGCAGTGTTAGAAGTGCCCACACTATCCTCTTTACCAGACTTATGGCAAGCACCATGAGGGTATTTGTAGAGCTGGCAGTGGTATTTGTTTTGGATGTGGCAAGCCAAGCCACAGAGTTAGAGACTGTCCTCATCCAGGTCCTCAGAGTTAGCAAAATCATTCCTTAGCTCAGCCCGGTTGCCCAAACTAGTAGGGTGCCACCTCCAGCGCTACTAGTGGGCAACACCCTAACAGATTTTATGCTCTTCAGTCTTGGCAAGATCAGGAAAATTCTCCTAGTATGGTTACTAGTACATTATATATCTTTCGTGTTCATATTTATTGTTTGCTAGATCCAAGAGCTTCTTTGTCTTTTGTTACTCCCTATATAGAAGTTGATTTTGAATTCAGCCCCAAAATTCTAGTAGATCCCTTTTCAGTCTCTACCCCAGTGGGAAAAACCATCATAGCTCGGCGGGTATACAGGAACTGCCCGATTATGGTATTTTAGAAATTCACTTTAGCAGACTTAGTCGAATTAGAGATTAATGATTTTGATGTCATTCTTGGCATGAATTGGCTTCATTCCTGCTATGCCACAGTCCACTGCAGAAATAGAATAGTTCAGTTTCAGTTTCCAAATAAACCCGTCCTAGAGTGGAAGGGTAGTGTATCCGCTTTTAGAGGTCAGCTTGTTTCTTACCTTCGGGCAAGGAAAATAATATCTAAGGGATGTGTCTATCATCTTGTTCGAGTTAAGGACACTAGTTTCAAAACTCCCAGTCTTGATTCAGTCCCAGTCGTGAATTAATATTCATATATCTTTTCTGAAGATCTTCCAGGAATTCCTCCCGAAAGGGAAATAGACTTCGACATTAATCTTCTTCCATATACTCAGCCTATATCTATATTTCCATACAGAATTGTACTAGAAAAAACATAAAGAATTAAAGGAGTAGTTGAAGGATCTCTTAGATAAGGGATTCATCAGACTCAGTATTTCCCGTAGGGTGCACCAATTTTATTCGTGCATGAGAAAGACGATTCTCTTAGAATGTGTATTGATTACCGTCAGCTCAATAGAGTCACGATCAAGAACAAGTATCCTCTTCCCAGAATCGATGACTCATTTGACCAACTTCAGGGTGCTAGCTATTTCTCTAAGATAGACCTCGAATCTGGCTATCATCAGGTCAGAGTCAGAGAATGCGACATTCCAAAAATAACTTTTCATACTTGATATGGTCACTTCAAATTCCTAGTCATGTCCTTTGGACTTACCAATGGCTCAATGACTTTCATGGATTTGATGAACTGTGTGTTCAAACAGTACTTGGACATATTCGTCATAGTCTTCATAAATGATATTCTGGTTTATTCCCACAGTGAGCATGATCATGCAGACCATCTAAAAATTGTACTTCAGACTCTCAGAGATCATCAGATGTTTGCCAATTCAGTAAGTATGAATTTTGAATAAGGTCAGTAGCATTCCTTGGTCATATAGTTTGTGGTGATGGCATTAGAGTAGATCCTCAAAAGACTGAAGCGGTAAGAAATTGCCCTAGACCCATCTCTCCATTAGACATCAGGATTTTCTTGGGTTTGGCTAGCCATTTCAGACATTTTATTGAGGGATTTTCTTCTATTGTATCCCCTATGTCTAGATTGACTCAGAAGGAAGTCGATTTCAGTGGTCAGATCCTTGCGAGAAACATTTTTAAGAGTTAAAGACTTGACTCACCTCAGTTCCAGTCTTAGATCTTCCAGATGGTTTCAGTGTATTGTGATACATCTAGAGTAGGTTTGGGTTGTGTCCTCATGCAGTATGGTAAGGTCATAGCCTACGCCTCCAGACAGCTTAAACCCTATGAGAAGAATTATCCTACTCATGATCTTGAGTAAAGATTTGGAGGCATTATCTATCGGTATTCATATAGATATGTTCACAGATGATAAAAGTTTGCAGCATGTCTTTTCTCAAAAACATCTCAATCTTTGTCGGAGATGGTGGTTAGAGCTCTTGAAGGATTATGACATGAGTGCCCTTTATCATCCAGGCAAGGCCAACGTTATGGCCAATGCTCTCAGTAGACTGTCTATGGGCAGTGTTTCTCGTGTTGAGGACAGTAAGAAAAAGTTAGCTTAGTAAGTCCATCAGTTTTCCAGACTAGGTATTTGCTTAGTCGATAAAGAAGAGGGTGATATATGGTTTCAGAGTAGTTCAGGATTACCTCTAGTTTCCGAGGTGAAAGAAAACCAAGATAGAGAACCCATCCTTTTCAAGTTAAAAGAGTCATTCAAGGATCAGAAAGTAGAGATTTTCTCCCAAGGAGGAGATGATGTTTTGCATTGTTAGGGTCGTCTATGTGTTCTAGGTGTAGATGACTTAAGGCAGTGAATTTTTGAATAAGTTCATGGTGCGCGCTATTCTATTCATCCAGGGGCCACAAAGATGTACTGTCACTTACAGGAATCTATTGGTGGAGTGGGATAAATATAGATATTGCAGAGTTTGTGGCTAAGTGCTCTACATGTCAGCAGATTAAGATAGAGCATCAGAAGCCTTGTAGTCCATGTAGGAGTTTATTATTCCTACTTAGAAGTGGGAAGTTGTGAACATGGACTTCGTAACAGGTTTGCCTCGTACTCATCATCAACATGATTCAGTTTGGGTCATTGTCGACAGGATTACCAAATCAGTTTATTTTCTTTCAGTCTATACCTCTTATTCAGTCGAGGATTACGCCCAACTCTACATCAGAGAGTTGGTCAGATTGTACAGTGTTCCATTATCCATTATCTCGGACAGAGGTACCCAATTTATCTCTCATTTTTGGAAAGTGTTCCAAAAGGGTCTTGGTACCCAGGTTCATCTGAATACCGCCTTCCATCCTCTGATAGATAGTCAACCAGAAAGGACCATTCAAAATTTAGAAGATATGTTAAGGGCATGTGCAATCGATTTCAAGGGTAGCTGGGATGACCACTTTCCTTTGATTGATTTTGCATACAACAACAGCTATTATTCCAGTATTCAAATGGCTCTATTTGAATCTCTCTATGTAGGAGGTGCAAATCTCCAATCGATTGGTTCGAAGTTGGTGAGGCCTTAGTTATAGGGACTAACTTAGTATTCGATACCTTAGAAAAAGTCCAGTTGATCAGAGAAAGACTCTGGGCTGACCAAAGCCGATAGAAGTCTTATGCAGATATTTGTAGAAAGGATCTCGAGTTCGAAATTGCTGATTATGTTTATCTAAGGATCTGTCTAATGAAGGGAGTGAAGAGATTCAGCAAGAAGGGAAAGATTAGCCCCTAATATTCGGTCCCTTTAAAATTCTCAATCGTTTAGGCAAGGTAGCTTATGAGCTTGAATTGCCTTCAGATCTAGCCTCAATTCATCTAGTCTTCCATGTCTGTTTGCTCAAGAAGTGTATAGGTGATCCAGCAGTTGTAGTCCCTATTCAGAGCATAGATGTTCAGAACAGCCTCTTTTGTGAAAAGATTCCAATCAAAATTCTAGACTATCAAACTCATAGACTGAGGAACAAAGAAGTCCCTCTAGTCAAAGTTCTTTGGCGAAATCATTCCGTTGAGAGAGCTACTTGGGAAGCATAAATAGGCATGCATACCAAGTGTCCTCACCTCTTCTCTGCCAACTCAGATCAAGCTCAAGGTAACAGTTTTCCTTAAGTTTTTCAGTTTCATGGTCAGCTTTCAGTTACAAGCTTAGTATTCAGTTCATGTTCAGAATTCCATTATAAACATTGTATTATGTACCATTGCATAGTCAGTCATGCATTCATGTATTTGTTTAGTTATATAATCTTGCATCAGACATACATTCTCATTGTAAGAACCTTGATTCATCAGAACACTTATCCATGCATTCATGTATTAGTTCAGTTATATAATCTTGCATCATATATGCATTCTCATTGTAAGAACCTTGATTCATCAGAACACTCAGTCATGCAATCATGAATCAGTTATACATGCATCAAATATGCATGATCTGTATGATATATTCAGTTATCAATCATGTCAGTCATGAGATCATATTTCAGTTATTCATATTCAGTATGTACATCGGTTTATCGTCTCCCCTCATTCTCAGTCTCATTCGAGGATAAATGTTCTCAAGGGGGAGCTATTATAATACCCCATACTTTTTTCTAGCTTAAAATTATCTCAAGAATGTTAGAAGCTTCCTTTGAAAGATGAATACATTTTGTACATATGAAATTTTTAAGATTTTCACTTTTTATCATGTGGAAAATTGAATAAGCTTTCCAATAATACCAATTTCATCCAAACCCGATATCGGAGTAAAAAGTTATGGACGTTTTACTCAGATCTACTAGAATCGCCTAGGTGCAACGGGCAGGTTGATGGACCGTTGACCTAGTGACGGACCGTCGCCTTAGCCTTCGCAGCCAAGGCAGTGAGGCAACCTTCTGGATAAGGTGTGACAGATAAGTCGATGGACTGTCGAACTTGCGACGGACCGTCGCCCAAGCCATCGCTACTTAGGCAGTGAGTCCCTATCCTGGTCCACCTGCGACGGTTGAAACGACAAATCGTCGATCCAACGATGGACCGTCGCATGATTCATCGCAGGTTTCGTTCAGTTATTTTAAAGTCATTTTTGAAGAAGATTTTTGGTCTTTTACCATCCATTTATATACCTAGTAATATCCGACCAAGGCTCCTAAATTCATTATTCTTTCACAATATCAAATTAGGGTTTCTCTCAAAGATAATCCCTAAGAACAAGATCCAAATCCTTTTTTCAAGAAACCAAGAAATTCAAGTTCTTCAAGTCCAACAACTTCAAGAAACTCACTACCACATATGCATAGTATTCATTCATGGACTGCTTTCGTCCATGAAGCCCAAGAATCTCTTTTCAAAGTTCAAGTGTATGGATTTCTTTATGAATTTCATGTTAGGTTAGATTTTATTCATGCTGATAATGACCAATTGAATTTTAATCCATGTTGGATGATCAGTTTTATGCAGAATTGAATAGTATGGGTGTAGATTCATGTGAACCTATGATTAAACTCTTGGATGATGAAATTAGAGTTGAATCACGATGTTTATTTGTTGTATAATGTTGTCTAAATATACTATGCTTACCATGTGTTTGATTAAATGCCTATGCTAAGGAAAAGTGACCATTAGTATGATATTATGAAATCCTCATGTATGTACAAGTTTATGCATATCAAATGTTTGATGAAATACCTTAATAAATGAATTATGGATTATGATGTTGGTCATGTATTCAAGAAAGTCATGCTTTGTCAGTTTCTTTCCATCGAATCCTGGGGGCACTTGTACCTAATAATTTAGTTGTATGCCTAGAGCCAATGTTATGTTTTCAAGATACTCTCATTCAAGCCATGTTCAGTAGAATTCAGTTAGTCTCATGATTCAGGAAAACTCAGTAATCTCAGTAAATCTCAGTCAGTTATCAGATCTCAGTAATATTTCGTCAGTCAGTGGAATTCAGTTAGCTCGGTCCAGTCAGTTCAGTTAATCATGTTCAATGTCTATTCAGATGGGAATAAAAATTAGCACCGAGTGATCCCAAGGATGGAAAATCACCTATTATATGAAGGTATGATTCTTAGAAGCAATCCTTGCGTTTCAGAACTATGTAGCCAGCATAGGTTGAGACATCATAGCCTTCTATATGAGGGTAGATGAGGTGGCTTAACCTGTTATATGAGGGTTTCCACCGTTCTCACTAGAGTTACCTATTATATGAGGGTTACTCACAAATATCCTTACCAGTGGCACGGTATTGACACCCTATTGGGGTTACAGATTGGACCCAACTCAGCCATAATGGCGTATTAGGGGAATGTCGGTTAGATAACTACTTCCCACAGTTTCAGTATCAGTATTAGTAAAAGAACTCAATATTTCTACAGAATTTAGGACTGTCAAATACAATCAACTCAGATATAGTACGGAGCTCAGCTAGTTCCGTTAGATTCAGGACTATCAGGTACAGTCACTCATGTTATCAGTTATATCAGACATCAGAACTCAGTTATCAGTCATATTAGTTATCAGTAAATTCATGTTGTCACGATTTCAGTTACAGTTACTATGTATTCATGCATGCATTCTCACGTTCATATTAGTCAGTTAGTCAGTATTGTTCATGCATATGAACCCCATGCATTCAGCGTACCTCACATGCATGCTAGTACATTCAAAACTGATGCATTTACGCTATGGTGTCTTATACCATAGGTTCAGAGACACGAGCTCCAGAGCATCAGTAGCATTCCAGTCTCAGCAATCAGAGTTAGTAGTGAGTCCTCATTTTTCGAGGACATGACCATTTCTTTATTATCTCATTTATTAATTTATTAGTTGGAGTTAGTTGGGGACATGTCCAATCAACTTCTTATTTAGTCACTCATTTTTTAGAGGCTTTTCAGACTACAATATGTGCAGCTAGTTTATTTCAGTTAGTTTAGGGTATTTTATACCCCACCCAAATGTTATATTTTATCAGATATTATGTCTTAGTTTTGAACCTTATGGCCTTTCAGTTCATGTTTCTACATTATACAGTATATTATGCAGTATACAGGTACAGATATCAGTCATGGGTTAGTTTGTGATCTTTCGAGGTCATGAGCACCGTGTAGCATTCCAGGTACCAGATTCGGGGCGTTGCATTTACCCCAAGCATTAATTATTTTTTCTCCAAATTAATTTCAGTACACAATAGTAAATATTATTTAATAGTAGTTATATGATAAAATAATTATATCAATAATTATTTTTCTTAATGAGTGTGCCAAATTAAATTGTGACAAGTAAAAACAAATGAAGGGAGCAATTTAAAAAATAAGTAATTAATATTAAAAATAAAATTAAAAAATACTTTTATGATAAATAAAAATAAAAATTTAATTAAAAAAACAGTTACAAGTAAAAGTATGTGAAAACCATTATTCCGGTGTTTTGAGTTCTGAGAGTTGGCCAGAGAAGGGTGAATGGTCGAGAAAAGGTGGAAAATGCACTTGCATGTGTGTCATTGTTAAGTTGCAGCCAATGCCATTGCTATCAACAAGTTATCATTGTCATTAGTACATTGAAAATTGTATACAATGAAAGAATGAAAATATGTTCCATTCATTTCATACTTCACCTTTTCTCGTCTTTCATTTCATTTTCTTGGTTTTCATCTCATGAAATATGGAATGAAATTTTGCCCTGCTGTAATATTGACTTTTCTGTTGGAAAAAGTCTCATTTTCAATTGAGGTAGAATAAATTATGCAAAAACATAAATTTAAGAGGTATAAATACATAAAATTCTTAATTTTTTAAAATATTTTATAAAATTTCATATGTCACTTTTTTTTTTTTTTGATACATATTAAATAAGGAAGTAACATATTTGTATTTATTTTAGGAGACTAAATAATTGGAGAGAATTTGTTAAATATCTAATAAAAAAATTAAATTAAAAAATTTTCGTCAAATCTTATCATGTGCAATTTACAATTTGGTTCAATTCTTTTCCATCTCTATTAATATTTTTCTTAAAATTTTGAAAGTGTAACTGTGTGCTTCATGTTGACAAACATTTTTATTCTTTTGAAGAATCTTTATACTATAGAAGCTAAAAAATCTCATAGTTTCCAATGGAATCATGACAATGACGATGACCACTGCAATGGGCCGTAGAATTAGATATAGAAATCGACGTTGACACATATATTTTTGGTTAATGCGTTTCATACATATATAATATTGTTAATTTCTTGATACATTTTCGTACTATAAATAGTGATATATATGAGTGATACAATTGTTGTGTTGTCTGTATATGTAAACTATTTATTTTTGTGTGAGATTGAATTTTGAATGAGTATTGAGTAATTTTATCATGATGATACATCTGGAACCAAATGTATCATTATGATACATCTGGAACCAAATGTATTTATGCCATTATTTGCGCGTGATTTACTTTTCATAATAATTAAAAATTAATTACTTTCTTATTTAAGTAACTGCTCTGCTACAAATGTATTACAATGCATATGTGTCAATGCTAAAGATATGTATCACAAAAATTAAAGTTTAAAATATCTCGTAATTCAATAAACTTATGGTAAAAAGTGTTACAACCCATTCAAAACTCGGAATTTATCTAAGTTACTCTTGCATTAATCAAAGATACAAGACTGAAGGAATTGTTTTATTTCCAAAATTCACCTTAAAAAAACATAGATTTTTTTCAAAAGTTTTCTCAATTGCATATTTTCTCCTCGTAACTTTAAGAGAAATATATGAAGAAATACGAAAATAGGAAACAAATCTTACAAACTCTGTAATAGGTAAATGTCTCTTTTGCTCCTAAAGTTATAGATAAACCTTGCCAAAAATATGATTGTTGCAAATATCCTATTGGACCAGTGTCCTAAAATCAACTTATTTTGAAAAGTGTTTTTTAAAAAAGTAATTTTGATGAGAAGCAATTTGTGTTTGACCAACAAATTTAAAAATCACTTTTAAGCAATAATTAATATTTGACCAAACCTTTTAAAGTGTTTCTAGGTATATTTTCTCACAAGTGCTTTTAATAAAAGTACTTCTAATTATTTTATTTTTCAAAAGCTTGGCCAAACACCTCATTTTTTAAAAATAAATACCTTTGAAAAAAAAAAAAGCACTTTTTAAAAATGAGAAAGGGCCTAAAATGCTCTTCAACTATGTGAAATTGTGCGAAAATACCTCCCGTCTACTTATTGGGCCTAAAATACATTTTTCATCTATTTATTGAGTCTAAAGTACCCTTTCCGTCTACTTATTGGGCATGTTTTGCTGTTTTATTTAATAAATCTCAATTGATTAATGACGTGTCTTTTTTTATTGACCAACTACTAATTAATTAAAATAATTAATTCCATTTAAAATCTCAACCCATCGAACCTATTAACCCTATCCGCTAATAATTTGCCCCACCAAAATCGAATAACCTTAAATAAAATCCAAGTCAATGAACTCTTTTCTCCATTTTTGTCTCTTCTTCTGCGTCTTTCTCAATGAAAGTATAGACTGACTCCAAGTCAAAATGCAGGTTGGTTAGTTGTATTTAATTTTTGAGTCAAGTATTTATTTTTCTTCTTGGTCTAAGTCATATGGGAAACGTGGGAGATCATATCACTCTTCTAAAAGTTTACAATTCCTGAAAGGAGACGAACTTTAACATCCAAGTTCGAAGCATAAAGAGAGCAAGACCATAGCTAATTCCAATAGGAAAGGCTTTTCCAACAAAGAGCAAGACCATAACTAATTAATTCCAAATGACACATTAACTAGCATAAACATTGTTTCATCTTCAACAATCAAGGTTATCACTAAAAGTACAGGATTTAGGAATACAGACCAATCAAAAAAAAAAAAAAACAGCCACTGAAATATGAGATGATATTGATTATTAGCGTGGATATTAGGTAAATAAATATTTTTCTTTCAAGTTTCTAATACCAGTAATTTAGCAATTTTCGCTTTTTCACTTGATATTTTATTAATCACCGCCTCCCCTATCCTTTTGAAATGGTATTTATAAGTTCTAAGTTGAGTCTAGTATTTTAAGAGATAAAGAATGATTCGAAGAACAGAGAACAATTAGGTACAGTTTCAATATAAAGTCACTCCATTGCAAGTCTGTATGTTTCAATTTGAATGGGTATATCCAAGAAACTGCAGCTCAATACACGATAAATTAATTATTTTATTTAATTATTAGTTGACCAATAAAAAAAAGATATGTCATTAATGAATAGAGATTTTGTAAATAAAAGGATAAAACAGTTCCAATAGATAGACGGGAAGGATATTTTAGACCTAATATGTAGATGAGAAGGATATTTTAAGCCCGCTAAATAGATAGAAGGTATTTTTACATCATTTCACATAATTAAAGGACATTTTAAGTTCTTTTTTCATTTTTTAAAAAATAAGCTTACCAAATAGCTACAAAGCAACTTCCTCTTTAGTCTCGGGATCCTTATTGTGGCTGTTGGTAATAAAATTAGTTGACATCTGATTTTTCTTAAACGAATTTGATAATTCATTGATACACTATCTTTAAATCCACCGAAAAAGTTGGCATATTAATTTCATCTATTTCTCACTAAAGTTAGCAATGGTAAGTACAATAAGATTTACTGAGGGCAAAAATATAAATAAACCAAAAGTGAGAAATGTTAAATGAGAAATTTCAACCAACTCATGAGCAAGTTTGGACATTTTTTTTTAATAGGAATCCCATAGAAGCTTACTACCTTTTTTACAGGGGTGGATCTACAGCTAAATATTTAATGCTCTACCGCTCATTAGATCCGATAAAAATCAGTTATAGTTATATTAAAAATATATATAACAATTGATATGAGATTTAGAAAAGCATCCATGATCCCGCAAATAAAAAAGATAGCTGAGTGCTTTAGTTTTCAGGAAGAACTTTAATGTCATATATGTGGCCGAACCTCCTGAACACCCATGAACCTTAAATTCTGAACCAGTCACTGCCTTTTCCACTCAGAAGTTTGGACGATTTGTGTTAACATTGCTAAATAATTTTTTGAAGTTGAAATTGAAATTGATAAAAAGAAAATTGTGGAAGTTCTTTTAAATTTTGAGATGAACTTAACTTGAAAAAAAAGTTTGTAATCAAGAAATATAATTTTATTTGAAAGTTGAATTACACTTTCAAAAATTTATCTAGATAATTCCTGTGAAGTTCAAAGTTCAATTAAAAAAAAAACAAGTCGTATTTCCAAAATACAAACTATAGTATTTGCAACTACTAAAATTATATTCAAATTAATTTGGACATTTTCCAACTAAAGAAATTATATCACAAAGGGTCTTACTCTTTAATCTAGGTGTTTGGATAATTTTATGCTAAAGTTAGAACGATTAAATATTTGAAGTTCAAATTAATTTAGGGTGAAAATTTGTTTTAAAAAGTCATCAATCCTAGAAATGGAATAAGCGTTCTACTTGATTGTGACCTTGTTCAGCTACGATAATTGATGGATATTCCGAGTGAACCATCTTCCTTACACATGAAGAGAACTGAAGCACCCACAAGGAGACGCTAATCAGAGGTGTTTGTGACCCCGATGCCTATAGAAGTGGTAACTACTGGTAGAATGGAAAGTATGTCATACATATGCTTGTCGTTTGTTACATATATTATCTACCCCAAAGACACAGAAAAATATGCTGAGCTTAAACAGTTTTTCTCCCTTGCAATGGATCAAATAGGCATACAAGAACTGGGCAGACCTTCAGATGGGAGGGTTTCACCTACTTGTCTATGCACTGGATTATCTGGAATGTGAGGGGCTTAAATAAGCTCTTCAAGTAGAGGAAAATGGGAGATTATCTACAGAAACAGAACATTTGTTTTGCAGGTCTAACAGAAGCTAAAGTAAAGGAGGCAAAGTTCCTAGCTAGTGTGAACAAGATAGTAAGGCTGGCGTTATGATAACAACTATATATACACATGCAGAAAATGGAAGAATTTGGTTGACCTGGAAAGCTACGAAGGTGGAGGTAATTGTTCAAAAAATACATCATCGATTTATACATTGCACAGTAGCAGACACAAGAACATATTTTGCATGTACTAATACTATTGTTTATGGGAGTAACAACATGGAAGAAAAAAGAGAGCTCTAGAATGATTTGTTGAGGCTGGATTCAAACATAACAATCCCTTGGTGTATCTGTGGAGATTTTAATGCTCTATTCTCTAGAGGATAGAAGGGGTGGGCAACGAGTTAGTGAGAATGAAACCAGAGATTTTATACAGGTGATAGCAAATCTAATCTTAACTGACATGAAGTCCACGGAAGAGTGCTTACTTGGACAAAATGAGCATATTTGGAGTAAGATAGATAGAGCTTTATGTAATGAGGCATGGGTTACTCATTATGGTAGTATTACTGCACAATTCAAGGATAAGCATGCACTTCTCTGGTCACTACCCATTCTATATAGTAGTCACTAAAGCTAGATTCTTGAGTAAAAAGCTTTTTTGATTTCTTAATTGTTTAGCTGGTGAAGACAAGTTCATGCAAATCGTAGAACACTGTTGGCAGCAACCTGTTCAAGGCACACAATGTTTAGACTCTGGACTAAATTAAAACTCCGCAAGGAACCTCTGAAGCAACTAAAAAATAGGGGAATGTAAAGCTTGGATGACATAATCAGTGAAGCAAGGGATAGACATGATGAGATACGAGCTCAAATTCACTCAAACTCAATTGCAGAGGATATAAGGAGAGAGAAGAAAATAGTACATGAAGTGACTAAATGGATGAATAATATTCAGGAGAAAGTCTACAAGTAGAAATCGGATAATAAGTCTCCTGATTTGGATGGATTTAATGCATATTTTTACAAGAAAACCTGCAGGCTTATACAAAATGACATGTATGATGCAGTAAGAGAATTCTTTCACTAACACAAGTTACTCAGAGCCATCAACAACACATTGATAACCCTAAAATCTCTCATCCGGAATCAGTCAGAGAATTTAGGCCAATAGTTTGTTGTTCCATAATATAAAAGGTCTGAAAGTTTGGATACTAAAAAAGTATGTCTTTAATCATTAGAGTTGTACAATATTTATAGGTGAACAAGAAAATCAAATAATCTAATCAATGCCTAATTCCTAGGAGATACATGAATCAAGGATTCTCTCTAATCTATTGTCCTAGAAGAACAATATATGATGTCCATATTTATAGCAACAGATTGCAATCATATCCGACAATTTATGGAGCAGATTGTAATCAAATCTGCCAGCTCATCGGTGGAACAGATTATGCCTTAATCTGCCAACTCATTCGACACTCCCCCTCAAGTTGGCATGTAAATATCAAACATGCCTAACTTGCTCAAAAAGGACTCAAAAGTAGTTCTAAAATGACCTTTTGTGAAAATATCTGCAACTTGTTCAATTGTTGGAACAAAAGGGATGCACGCACTTCCATTTTTAATCTTCTCTTTAATGAAGTGTTTGTCCACTTCAACATGTTTTGTTCTGTCATGTTGAACTGGATTATGAGCAATGCTTATGGCAGCCTTATTGTCACAATACAACTTCATTGGCAAATTCATTGGTCTTCATAGTTCTTCCAAAAGTCTCTTGAGCCACAACATTTCACAAATTCCATGTGTCATGGATCGATACTCAGCCTCAGCACTACTCCGAGCCACCACGTTTTGCTTCTTACTTATCCATGTCACTAAATTTCCCCAAATAAATGTATAATATCCAAATGTAGATCTTCTATCAATAGATGAACCAACCCAGTACGCATCGGTATAAACCTCAACACTTCTTTGCTCATTCTTTTTTAAGAACAACCCTTTCCTAGGAAAATTTTTTAGATACCTTAGGATTCGATACACATATTTTTGGTGTTCTTATCGCAGAGAATGCATGAACTGACTAACTAGGCTCACAGTGAAGGAAATATGTGGTCTAGTATGTGACAAGTAAATAAACTTGCCTACCAGTCTCTGATATTGGCCCCTATCAATCAATTTTCCTTCCTTTGCAAACTGTAGATTCGAGTCAATTAGAGTTTTAGCTGGTCTACAACCACTCATTCTTGTTTCTTTTAACAGGTCAAGAACATACATTCTTTGTGACACTATAATTCCTTTCTTCGATCGTACAACCTCTGAGAAAATATTTCATTGCGCCTAAGTCCTTTATCTCAAATTCTGAGGCGAGACACTCCTTTAGTTTTCATATTTCAGCCACATCATCTCTTGTGAAGATGATATCGTCGACATATACTATAATAACTGTAATTTTTCCTTCTAATGAATATCAAGTAAACATTGTGTGATCTGTTTGTCCTTGCACATACCTTTGCTTCTTTACAAATTGAGTAAATTTTTCGAACCAAGCCCTTGGAGACTGTTTAGATCATAAAAATATTTTTTAATTCTGCATGTTTTTGACTTGTATTTCTCTTTAAAACCTGGTGGGGGCTCCATATAGAATTCTTCCTCTAGTTGCCCATTCAAGAAAGCATTCTTCACATCCAATTGTTGAAGCGACCAGTCAAGATTTACCGTAATTGTCTGCAGAACTCTAATTAAGTTTAACTTAGCCACTGGAGCAAATATCTCAAGATAGTCAATGCCATATGTTTGTATGAATTCCTTAGTGTAACACCTCGTATTTCAGGCTAGAACGAAACCCGTCGTTTCTATGCGTAGATGATCCAAAAGACATAAATCCTATGCAAATTTGGCATGTTAATCAATTTTGTAGTGTGGGAACCTATTTGAGCATGAATTAAGATCATAGAGGTCCCCAAACTCAAGGACGAGTTGAAAGTTTTCCTATCGTTCGAGTTTGAGTGAGCGTCAAAACTTGGGTCAACTTTAATCGACCATAACTCTTTGCATATAATGAATTAGAGGGCCTACTATACATCAAATGAAAGCTTTTCAAATTATATTTCCAACAATACCAATTTTGCCAAAATCTGATACCCGAATGAAAAGTTATAGCCATTTCGTGACTGAGACAATAGCATCACGTGATTAGCGTGCGACACACGCTTT
Organism: Capsicum baccatum var. pendulum; assembly: GCA_030864225.1. Lineage (NCBI taxonomy): Eukaryota > Viridiplantae > Streptophyta > Magnoliopsida > Solanales > Solanaceae > Capsicum > Capsicum baccatum. Next base: position 73,512,184 of record CM061561.1, on the reverse strand, counting down.
GTCCTTCGCACCCAATTTCTAGGTTTTATTTTCACATTTTTAAGGGAAAAAATGGTATTTTCCACGCCCTATTCAGCCATAACACGAGATTAAACTCCCCAGACACCAAAATAACATTGCTTTCTCTTAAAATCACCAAGAACACTCCTTAGGGTTTCAACCCAAAAATCAACATATCTTAAGATTTAACTGTAGCTTTTTCTTAATTTTTCAAGAATCAGAATGCCCATTGCGGGGGATACAAGAAGCATTATCAATCATACTTATAGCATCCCTAACGCGAGAGTTCATTCAAAAAATTCTAATTTAAGGTACGTGGGTTTATCCTAAAACTACATAGGCTTGTTGAAAACACTTAATCATGATTTAAAGATCATCAAGTATGAATTTGTTAAAGGAGTTTTGAAATCCATGATTTTATTATGCTTTATTCATGTTTAATGATATTGTTGTTTTGGCTTTTAGGCCTTATCCCCTTAAATTGATTTACACATATAAGTATATGTATGAAACTTAGAATTGAAGATTTGTTTGAGAGCACAAATAATGAAAATCCCTCTCTTGTGATAACTTTATGTTTATGATCTTATGGTGATTGATTGAAATACATGATTTATGACTTGAAAATAGTTTAATCAAATACCATAGTATTTTGAGCATGATTTTAAGATTTAAGAGAGGGAGTTTCTTGATGTAAATATATTTTGTTAAAAGAGAAAGATTTGCATGAGATTATGAGTTTTGACATGGACACCTTGCATTATTGAAAGTTTGACAAAGAGTTGCATACATATGTTTACATAAGTTTTAGAGAAAGAGTTCTTTGAAATAATTTATTGATATGGTGGTCCCGAATTTATGTTTTGAAAACAGAGATTGTAATATGCAAATAATGGCTCAGAGATGTGATTTACAAGTCAATGGTATGACGATACTATAAGTATATATGTCATAACAGAGTATGTTTTCAGAATATATTTTTAGAGAATATATGTTTTAAAGAGTTAAAAATGGGCTTAAAGAGGGTTAGGTAGTTACCTGAAGAAGGCTTGAGTTCAAGTAACTCTTAGCCTAAAACCGTGATTTACCGATCTGGGTATATTATTTTTACACTGGTGACGGCCGTGTGGCATAGCAGAGTCAGAGACTCCAACCCTTGCAGCACATTTGGGTTGGAGGCTTCCCCACCGAGTCAATGACAGATTCTATATAGCCCATGGAATTTCAGAGTTGTAGGGTATACCACCTCGAGCAGAAGTAAAACAACGAGTGTCACAGAGTTCAGATGATTTTACAGAGTCTTTCAAAAATGCCCATGCAATTCCTTACCATATGATATGTTTATGAACTATTTTAAATTTCTCTCAAATATATTGAATATAAATTATTATTTTGGATTTTCTCTACGTACCAGTATAATTTTATTGACCCCCTACCTCCCAGGTTTGGAGGCTCAGTCTAGGGGCCCGGCTAATCAGTAGAGTATCCAGAGAGAAGTGATCCGTGCAGTGGTGAGCCTTATTTATTTCAGAAGGCCTGTTATTTCAGATTATGTTATTCCTTTGTTTTGGTCTGCTCTTTAGATCATATAGTAGAGATTTTGCAGACTGTTCCAGATGTGGTTTAGTTGATTTTGGATTTCATTCCTTATTGTTAAACTGAATCCAGAGTATGACCATATTTTTGTATTAGATTATAATTTCGCATTTTTTTTAATTATATGAATGTTGTGCATGATTACCATGTCAGATAGAGTAGGATATTTGGGCCTTCATAGTTTGGGATGTCCGTCACGGTCAGGACCTAGTTTGGGTCATGAAAAACTTGGTATTAGAGCACGATTCATGGTCCCAGGGCATCTGTGAGATCACATCGGGTAGAGTCTTGTTTATGGGTATGTAGCGCGCCACACTTATAGGCAGGAGGCTACTAGACATTTAGGAATACTTCCCTTTCTTCATGTTCTAGTTTGTGCTATGAAGTCAGAATATTCCTCTTTCATACTTTAACTCGTGCTTTGGTGTTGCCCATACGAATGTAAAGTTATCCCAATTCTTCCCTTACTTTGATGTTCTATATGTCTCACTGTTGAGGTGAATCAAGTCCAGAAGTTTAGAATTTAAATGGTATGGTCCTTTCTGATTGAGTCATATAAGATTTTAAAATTGTGCAAGGACTTGTGAAGAGTCTGTTAGTGCCTCAGAGTGTATTGATTCTAGTGTGAAATTTGATTCTGATGAAATCGTGCTTTTCAGCTTGTAGTATTAAGTGTATTCAGTCCTTTTCAAAATTTATGTTGCAGACGTCATGCTTCAGAGGGAATGATGTGTAGCAGAATATTGGAACTGTATTTCCACCCCAGTATTAGTATAAGTTAAGTATCGGTGTCATGACCTATTAGTAGTGATGTTGAACCAAGAAGTTGGTGATGTGAAGTCAGAAATTTAGAAGTTAGAGTGAGGGTGACTTTTGGGTAAGTAAATATTTTATTTGAATAATCGATGTTTGAGGATGATTTACTCCATTATAGTGATATAATGTGGTAGCTAGTGGCATGCGTGGATTGTATGGCAGTCTGTGGGGTGAGTGTTTGACTTAGATTTTTGTTCATATAGAGTAAGATATGTATTCTTAGATCATTGATTATTATGTGTCAAATTTCTATCTCTTGTAATCTTTTTATCATTGTGTTATTGAAACTAAAAGTCTAGTGAAGCCGTGTGGGGCTCTTTCGATTCACTAGCATAGTTGCCTTGTAATTCATCTCATTTCTTATTAAAAAAACAAAAATCAAAGTCTAGTGGAGCCGCGTGGGACTTATTTTAATTCACTAGCAACCTGTTGTTCTTGTATTGGTTGGAACTAGGGTTTAGTGGCATAATGGCAAGAAAATTGGTAAGGGCAATTTATTGAGTATATGTATAGTTGAATATTTTTGCATGAGATTGAGTTGGTAATGAAGTGATACGTCCTTGTGTGTTAGTTTAGTAGAAGGTCTCAAGGAGTTATTTGTTAAGGTGAATTGTTGTTTGCTTGAAGTATGAAAAGAGTTGTTGACAATGTTTGTTGTGCAAGAAGAGTATAGGTTATTGATGAAGGTACTTAGCGGATGAGTTCAGTTAATTTAGGTTTCCCTGAGATTGCAAGAGGGAGTTTAATTAAAACTTACAGAGTTGTAGACTAAGTTTAGCTGTAAGGGGTAGATAGTAAAGGTATGTAGAAAGAGGATATGTTAATGGATTGTGAATAGGGTAGGCTACATGATTATGGTTGATTGTTGTTGTTATGGAGTTCTAGTGTACTAGTGTTTCTTGATGTTTTATTTCATATTTTCTTCTTCTTCTTTCCAAGTGAGAATTATGTGTAAGGTTGGATTGTAAACTATGTTTAGCACTAGACATTAAGTTTGAATAGCTGATGGCCATGAAGGTAGATGTAATGATTTCTTGGTTAATGATACTAGTTATAGGGAAGTGATCTAATAGGCTTAGACAACGTATGCAAGAGCGTAAGTTTATTTGAGCCGTAGTAAAGTAAGATGTTGTATGTATGATCTAGAAATATGCCCAAAGTGATATGGAGTTATGGCATTTTCTAAGGCTATTGCATGTTGTGTGTGGCTAGTAATACTGTTAAGTTGCTAGAAGGAGAAAGACTATTTAGATGGTACATGGTGTTCTAAATGGCCAAGTTAAGAAGTTATGATTAATGATGTTGAGCCTTTTTATATAATCTTGATTCTCATGGTTTAGAAATATAAATTTGCAGGCATGATACTAGTAGACTATGACAGAAGTGGTATGGTACGTCAAAGGTTTGGAGATATCTATGTTTAGTGTTAGGAGAATCTAAGTTGATGAATATTTAAGCTATTATATGATGACTTTTGGGGCTATAGAAATCTAAGCGTTGAATCATAGAAGGAGGCATTAGCATTGGTCGCTATACATGAAGATACCGTCTTACAGGGTAAGTTTAGTTTTATGTGTATTGTTATATCCCCGGCTCTAGAGTAAAGTGATTTCAGTTTATACCAGAGTGTATATAGTGGTTCACAGACTTAGAGTAATGGCTTAAATCTAAGGGGAAGATGATAAAACGAGTAACTAAGTCAAGTTTTCAGATGCTAATAGATATGCCAGTAAGTTGTGGAATTGGCTGTGAGAAAGAACGACGCTCAATCTATTCTTATTTGAGCAGTTTAATTACTTCAGTTATTTCGATACATACTCATGATTTATGTTTCAGCTTCATGATCATAGTCCGTGTTCATACATATGATAAGGAATCATGTACTCTCCTAGTTCCTAATATGATGAGTTCCCAGTTTGTTCAGCAGTCAGAATCACTTTCTGTAAGTTATGAATTCCAAAAATTCAGGTCATGTAGTTCATGACTCTTGTGCACATGTGATACTCTTAACGGTCAATGAAAAATTCTGATTTATATCAGGTACATCCTCAAATTAGATCTCTTTAATGAGTCCATACTGTGAGTGCTCTATTCCTGACGCCTCAGTAGGGTATCAAGTTTACTTAGTACTCCCCTCATGTTCTGGATTTCGGTATTCCAATTTTTCAGTGACTTTTTCCCTTAGGTAGAGATAGTGGTGATGAATAGTTTTCTAGATGGGAAAGAGTAAATGTTTTTTGTTGATAAAAGATGGTTGTGTGTTTATTTGTGGTAAATTAGTAATTATGGAGTAAGATTGAGGCCAAGTCTTCGATACATGTCAAGGTTAGTTGAAGTTTTATGTGTTATATTTGGGAAAAATTATTGTGTGCTTATTTTATGTAAGTCCATAAGTTGAAAGAATTTTGAGGTGAAGTTTCGTGTATGGCTTGGTTAGTTGAGAATATTTTATGTGTATTATCTGAATGGTGCAGGGAAGTTGTTATGGATAGAAGTATTAGAGAATATGAGAAAGATGCTTTATGAGTGTTTGTTTAGAAGTGCATATGTGGGTATGAAGATAGGCTTGAATGTCATGTTTGTATACATACGAATAGATTCTTTGAGTGTTTGTGAATGTCTAATTCAAAGTTGAAGGTGATTGCTGGAATGGCTATAAGAATTATGCATGAGATGAAGAATTATGAAATGCAGGGTGCACTGAATTCATGATTCAGACTAGTACTACGGTATTATGTGGTGCGTCTTGTGATTTTGAGTTAATCTTGAAGATGGTGAAGGGATTTAGTTCAGTTTAGACATTAGTAGATGGAAATATCAACGACCATGTGAGAAAAATAAGTGGAATCAATAAGCATGGTGTTTAAGGGGAAAATATAGTTGAGAAAGTATTTTAGAAGTGTGGCTAACCTTGAAAGTAAGAAGTTGCATTGCTTAAGGTTTGGTAATTCTATCCTGGTTTATGAGTTACATGTCTATATTCTATGCTATAGAGTAGTATCAATGTTGTGGTCCCGTAGTTGGATGTCTGGTGTAAATTGTGCCCAAGATCCTTTGCTCCCTAATGCTACTAGGACTTATTTAGAAAGAGTGTTGAAGAGATACTCCAGTTAAGTATAAGTGTCCAGTATAATTCCTTCTATATATCCAACAATTCAGTTCGACAGTCAGGCAAACAAATTACCGTGGTTTTCCATCTTTTCACCCAGTCCAACTATTCAAAGTCCAATAAGTATGACCATCCCAAAAGATAATCTATTCCATCCGTGTAAGTTGCAAACTCAGTTCAGTCCAAGCATCATGTTTCAAATTTAGTTATTTAGTCATGACTCAGTTCATAAGAGTTTTACACATAATCTCAAATTTATCCAGCTATTTTAGCTCAGACAGTGTAATACCTTTGTACAATCTAAATCTTGTTGCATTATGACTCATACTTACATAGGTTATCACTTCCAAATCCAATGTGTGTGATTTGAGCATAAACACCTCAGGGGGAATCCTAAACTCTTAGCATGAATCAGCTCCTTAAAACAAGTAAGGGCAAGTCAACTCATAATTCAGTTTCATGATAGAGGTTTAAATATTTTAGATCAAATATATCCTTTCTTAGCAGACACATTATTTCCACGTTATTCCATATCTTTAAGCTTCAACGTTCATTCCCATCATTCTGGGATGAATGATCCCAAGGGGGAGATAATGTAACACCCCACATTTTGGGTTAGAACAAAAACCGTCGTTTCTATGCGTAGATGATCCAAAATCCATAAATCCTATGCGAATTTGGCATGTTAATCAATTTTGTAGTGTGGGAACCTATTTGAGCATGAATTGAGATCATAGAGGTCCCCAAATACTAGGACGTGTTGAAAGTTTTCCTATCGTTCGAGTTTGAGTGAGCGTCAAAACTTGGGTCAACTTCAATCGACCATAAATCTTTGTATATAATGAATTAAAGGGCCTACTATATATCAAATGAATGCTCTTCAAATTAGATTTCCAACGATACCAATTTCGCCAAAATCCGATACCCGAGTGAAAAGTTATAGCCATTTTTGTGACTGAGATAGTAGCATCACGCGATTAGCGTGCAACGGACGCTCAGTCGCACACACCCAATTTCCAGGTTTTATTTTTTTTGTTTTTAAGAGCAAGAGTGGTATTTTCCACCTCCTATTCAGCCATAACACGGGATTAACCTCCCCAGACATCAAAATAACATTACTTTCTCTCAAAATCACCAAGAACACTCCTTAGGGTTTCAACCCAAAAATCAACATATCTCAAGATTTAACCATAGCTTTTCCTTAATTCTTCAAGAATCAAAATTCCCATTGCGAGGGCTACAAGAAGCACCCATCAGTTGTACTAATAGCATCCCTAACGTGAGAGTTCATTCAAAAGCTTTTAATTTAAGGTACATGGGGTTTATCCTAAAACTACATGGGCTTGTTGAAAACACTCAATTATGATTTAAAGATCATCAAGCATGAATTTATTAAAGGGGTTTTGAAATCCATGATTTTATTATACTTTATTCATGTTTAATGATATTGTTGTTTTGGCCTTTAGGCCTTATCCCCTTAAGTTGATTTACACATATAAGTATATGTATGAAACTTGAAATTGAAGATTTGTTTGAGAGCACAAATAATGAAAATCCCTCTCTTGTAATAACTTTATGTTTATGATCTTATGGTGATTGATTGAAATGCATGATTTATGACTTGAAAATAGTTTACTCAAATACCATAGTATTTTGAGCATGATTTAGAGATTTAAGAAAGGGAGTTTCTTGATGTAAATATATTTTGTTAAAAGAGAAAGATTTGCATGAGATTAAGATTTTTGACATGGCCACCTTACATTATTGAAAGTTTGACAAAGAGAGTTGCATACATGTGTTTACATGAGTTTTAAACAAAGAGTTCTTTGAAATAATTTATTGATATAGTGGTTTCAAATTTATGTTTTGAAAACAGAGATTGTAATATACTAATAATGGCTCAGAGATGTGACTTGCAAGTCAATTGTATGACTATACCATAAGTATATATGTCATAACAAAGTATGTTTTCAGAATATGTTTTCAGAGAATGTATGTTTTAAAGAGTTAAAAATGGGTTTAAAGAGGGTTAGGTGGTTACCTAAAGAAGGCTTGAGTTCAAGTAACTCTTAGCCTAAAACCGTGATTTGTTGATTCGGGTATATTATTTTTACGTTGGCGACGGCAGTGTGGCGTAGCAGAGTCAGAAACTCCAACCCTTGCGTCACACTTGGGTTGGAGGCTTCCCCGCCAAGTCAATGGCAGATTCTATATAGACCGTGGAATTTCAGAGTTGTTGGGTATACCATCTAGCGCAGAAATAAAACAAAGAGTGTCGCAGAGTTCAGATGATTGTACAGAGTCTTTCGAAAATGCCCATATGATTCCTTACCATATGATATGTTTATGAACTATTTTAAATTGCTTTTATATATGTTGAATATAAATTATTATTTTGGATTTGCTCTGCGTACCAGTACAATTGTATTGACCCCTTACCTCCCAGGTTCGAAGGCTCAGTCTAGGGGCTCGGCTAATCAGTAGAGTATCCAGAGAGAAGTGATCCATGCAGTGGTGAGCTTTCTTTGTTCCAAAAGGCCTGTTATTTCAGATTATGTTATTCCTTTGTTTTGGTCTACTGGGGGCCTTGTCCCAGCTTTTCAGAAAGCTTTCTTTAGATCATGTAGTAGTGATTTCCCAGACTGTTCCAGATGTGGTTTAGTTGATTTTGGATTTCATTCCTTATTCTTAAACTGAATCCAGAGTATGATCATGTTTCCGTATTAGATTATAATTCTACATTTTCTTTTATTACATGAATGTTGTGCATGATTACCAGATCAGATAGAGTAGGATGTACGGGCCTTTATGATTCGGGATATCTGTCACAGCCAGGCCCTAGTTTGGGTCGTGACACTTAGCTACTAGGTAGGCCTTATTCTTCTCCAAAGATCCATTTGATTTGAATTTAGTGGCGAACACCCATTTGCAACCCACTGGTTTCTTTCCCTTGGGTAGATCCACCAATTCCGATGTCTCATTTTTCTCAAGAGATCGCTATTCCTCCAAAATAGCCTCCTTCCACTCGGGAACTCGTAGAGCATCCTGCATAATTTTTGGAATCTCCATACTAGAAAGTTATGAAGTAAAGGTTGAATAACTAGGAGATAACTTTTTATAGGACACAAATATAACTTTTTATAGGACACAAATGTAGAAATAGGATATTTAGGAGCATTTTTAACACCTTTGCGTTTTGCAATAGGTAGGTCCAGTTAGAGAAAGAATTAGAAATAGAATCAGTTGGAAGATTACCTTAAATTCCAGTAAGGTCTTGCGGAATTGACTTTTGGCAGTGTTGAGAATCTTCGATCTTTTTGTCTTGAGTTCGGTTCTTTCTCGAGTACACTTGTATTTCTTTTGTTTATTATCCATTTCCATTTTTATTTTTGTCATTCAAAGGCTCTATAGGTTCAATATCAGAGTTCTTATCATTTAAGTCAGTTAGGTCCCTATCATTTCTCAAATTGCTGCCCTTTTTATCATTTGGTTCATATGTATTCATATCTTCTCCTAGATCCCTCACATCAGTATTTATTGTAATATTTAGCTCCTCATTTGTCTGATGTCCATTTTCCTCAATATTCCCAAAAAACAAATCTTCTACGTAATGCTCTTCCTAAAGATGAGTAGTAAAATAGAGTTGAGACTCAAAGAAAATTAGATCCATTGTGACAATAATCCTCCTAGCATGTGGATCATAACACTTATATCCCTTTTGACTTGGAGCATATCCTACAAAAACACACTTCTTAGTCCGCGGTTCAAGTTTACTGTGATTATAAACATGAACAAATATTGTACCCCTACAAATTTTCAGTGGCAAATCTGCAGTTAACCTAGAGTTAGGAAAACTCTCTCTAAAAACATTAAAAGGTGCTTTAAATTTGAGAGGATGGGATGGCATCCTATTAATAAGGTAAGTAGCAGTCAAGAGAGCCTCTCCCCAAAGGTACTATGGAACCTTACTAGTAAATATTAAAGCCCCCGTAACCTCTAAAAGGTGCCTATTCTTTCTTTCTGCAATACCATTTTGTTGGGGTGTATTAGGACAAGAGCTTTGGTATACTACCCCTGTTTTTCTAAAAAAACTTCCTAATTGTTCATTAAAGAATTCACGATCATTGTCACTTCAACAAATCTTGATTTTCTCATTAAACTATGTTTTCACCATGACATAGAAAGTCTCAAACACATTTTTAACCTCAGATTTGTCCTTCAATAAAAAAACCCAACTCAATCTAGTATGGTCGTTAATAAAAGTTATAAACCATCATTTTCCAGACATTATTGAAATTCTAGAAGTCCCCAAACATCACTATGAATCATCATAAAAGGCTTTGAAGCCTGATACTTTTGAGAAGGAAAAAAAGATCGGTGATGCTTAGCCATTTCACAGTATTCACATTGGAACAGGGATGGATTGTTATTTCTAAATAAATGAGGTAACAAATATCTTAAATAATAAAAACTTGGATGACCAAGCCTATAGTGACAAAGCATAACTTTATTCAAAATAGAAGTAGAGTTCAAACAAATAGGATTCAGTTATAGAGAGTTGTTCATGTTGTCCAGAAAATAAAGACTTCCAGATTCTCTAGCATTGCCAATCATCTTCCCCGAGACCTTTTACCAAAATTCACATAAATCAAAGTAAAAAATAGTAAGATAATTAAGAAAATGGGTTAATTTGCTGACATAAACCAGATTACAAGAGAGTTTTGGAACATAAAGAATATCATAAAGTATGAGGGAAGGTGATAGTTTAACAGTTCCTTTTCCAGCAATTGTAGATGAAGAACCATCAGCTAACTTGACTTTATGATTTCTTGTACAAGGAGTATAAGTAGAGAAAAAAATGAGAACTTCCAGTTATGTGATCAGTAGCTCCTAAATCTATGATTCAAAAATCTATTTGTTTGGAGTTGGCGCTAAGAAAAATGGATGGTAAAATACCTATTTCAGTAAAGGAACAAGAAAGAGTAGAAGTATTTGGTGCATTTGGATGAAATTGTGGAGATTGCAGGAGTTTGTGCAAAATTTCCAATTGTTCCTTTGTAAATGGAGATGATTCTAGAAAATGTTACTACCCCCAATCAAAATAAGTTGCTTGGAGGGCCTGATCATGTTGATATTGAGATACACGATTATCAACTCCCTTCTTCTTCCAGTTTGGTGGTTTCCCATGAATCTTCCAACATTTTTCACGGGTGTGCCAGTGTTTCTTGCAATGATCGCACCATGGCCTTTTTTTATGTCATCTTCATTTTTCACTGTTACAAGAGCTGAAGGGTATATAGCAGGTTTAAGTTCAATGCTTAAATCAGGTTTTGACATAACCTTTCTCCTAGTTTCCTCTCTTCTAACTTTAGAAAAGGTTTCACGAAGTGAGGGTAGAGGATTTTTTCCTAGGATTCGTGACATGACCTCATCAAACTCCCAATTTAATCTCGCTAAAAAAGGTAAACTCTCTCATTTTCTTCCCTTTTATTTTCTCTAACACTATCCACAGAAAACTCTCATTCATCATTGTAACACTGGTCTAACTCTTGCCATGAAGATACCATTTCATTATAATAAGCAGTGACTTCTTTCTCACTCTACTTAGCTTGCCATAGTTTAATTTTTAACTCAAAAATTTGAGAGGCATTTTCTACATCAGAATATGTCTCTCTAACAGCTTCCCATACATCCTTAGCAGTGGGTAAAAAAAGATAAGGCTTACCTATGACTGGCTCCATAAAATTTATTAATCGGGAAATCACGAGTGAATTCTCTGATCTCCAGGTGTTCATCTTTGGGTTTTTGAATTCCGACTTTCTCGTCTCTCCGGTCAGATGTCCCTACTTTCCACGACCATTGATTGCAAGCTTAACGAATTGTGCCTATTCTAGATAGTTCTTCCCATTTAGTCGATGAGAACTTAGCTAGAAGGGCATGTAAGAAATATTGCCTCCTTGAGTCATCATATTTTCTGGTAGAACTTCCTGAGAAGACATTTTGTCTTCTTTTGATGTTCCAAAAAGATATTCTCTGTAAAAGGTTGTTTTAACCATATGATATTACAAAAAAAATCCCGCTTTGATATCATGAAAGTTTGGATACTACAAAAGTATGTCTTTATTCATTAGAGTTGTACAATATTTATAGGTGAACAAGAAGATCAAATAATCTAATCAATCCCTAATTCCTAGGAGATACATGAATCAAGGGATTCTCTCTAATCTATTTTCCTAGAATAATAATATATGATGTCTATATTTACAGCAACAGATTGCAATCATATCTGACAATTTATGGAGCTTATTGTAATCAAATCTGTCAGCTCATCAGTGGAGCAGATAATGCCTTAATCTGCCAACTCATTCGACAAGGTCATCTCCAAAGTCATATCTAATAGAATTAAGGGTTTCATTAATAGTATAGTGTGGCAGAGTCATCCAATTATTATCCCTGGTAAGCTCATTTCTGACAATATTATCATGAGTCATGAGTTGATAAAGGGGTACATAAGGAAGCACACATCCCCAAGATGTATGATTAAAGTAGACTTGCAAAAGGCTTACGATTCATTAATATGTTGCTTCACAGAGTAAATGCTAAATTGATTGGAGTTTCCTAGTAAAATGGTTTCATGGATAATGAAGTGTATGCAAACTATTAGTTACACTTTCTTGGTAAATGGGGAGATATATTATATTATGCAAGCTAAGAGAGGGTTAAGACAAAGGAATTTCAAATTCACGTATATTTTTCACCATTTGAAAAAAAAGTACCAAAATTTATAAATTAACAATATCTACAAAATCTATCTATCTATCTATCTATCTATGATAATAGTAGTAGTACACATTGACCCAAAAAAAGCAGCAGTATGTTGGGTTCAAAATCGAGAGAGCGTCATGCAAACTATGAGATGATAAATCAGTCGACAAAGAAAACAATACTAAAAAGCATAATTATTGATATGTTTGATCAAAACGACCTACATATGAAAAACTAATATTGGAAAACATAAAATCTACTAGGAGAAAATCTCCTCCTAAACAAAACTCCTTAAATGACTACATTGTGGATGCTATTGTGTTATTGTATAAGAAGAAAAGGTCTTTTATTTATACAGTTTCAAAATCTTTCCTCTTAGAACGAGGTTTGTCAAATATGAAAAAGTTTTATATTTTTCTTCGAGGAAAAGTAAAAGTAATTATGGTATTACTTTTATTTCCCTTCTAAAAAAAAGTAGAACTTAAATTTGATGAGAAAATCAGGGAAAAAATCCTAACAAATCTCCCCTTTTTCGGCTTGATTTTTTTGACAAAACTTGACTCGCCTTCTTTATATGCATAATCTTCATCTTCACATAACCTTCATTTATCACTGCTGTTTTGTATGCTTAAAAATGGAGCTTTTGGGTTAAAAAATATATGAGCCCCTTTCGGGTTAAAAATATTGGAGCCCTTTGTAGGGTCAAAAGTGAGCTTTATTTTCAAATATGTAACAACAGGATTGTTGAAAATATGATTGACAAATCATCTCCACATGTAGCTTTTGGACATATATTTTTATTAACATCAAATTGATTGTAAATTAGTTTGAACAGCCTTGAACTTGTCTTCAACCTCGTTTCACCAAATCATTGGACCTTTGAACCATAGCCTATGATACCACATGTTGGGTTCAAAATCAAGAGGCGTCATGCCGAAGCTACTAGTTGCAAACTATGAGACGATAAATCAGACAAAAAAGAAAATAATGCTAAAAAGCATAATTATTGATATGTTTGATCAAAATGACCTACATATGAAAAACTAATATTGAAAAATATAAAATTTACTCGGAGAAAATTCCTCCTAAACAAAACTCTTTGCACGACTACATTGTGGATGCTATTGTGTTATTATATAAGAAGGAAGGGTCTTTTATTTATACAGTTTCAAAATCTTTCCTCTTAGAACGAAGTTTGCCAAATATGAAAAAGTTTTATATTTTCCTTCGAGGAAAAGTAAAATTATTTATGATATTACTTTTATTTTCCTTCTAAGAAAAAGTAAAACTTAAATTTGGTGAGAAAATCAGGGCATAAATCCTAACAAATCTCCCTTTTTTGGCTTGATTTTCTTGACAAAACTTGACTTGCCTTCTTCATATGAATAATCTTTATCTTCACATAATCTTCATTTATCACTGTTGTTTTACATGCTTAAAAATAGAGCTTTTGGGTGAAAAAATATATGACCTCTTTCGGGTTAAAAATGTTAGAGCCCTTTGTAGGATTAAAAGTGAGCTTTATTTTCAAATATGTAACAACAGGATTGTTAAAAATATGAGTGATAAATCATCTCCAAATGGAGCTTTTGGACATATGTCTTCATTATCATCAAATTGATTGCAAATTGGTTTGAACCGCCTTGAACTTGTCTTCAACCTCGTTTCACCAAATCATTGGACCTTTGAACCGTAGCCTCTGATACCACTTGTTGGGTTCGAAATCAAGAGGACATCATGCCGAAGCTACTACTTGCAAACTATGAGACGATAAATCAGACGACAAAGAAAAAAATACTAAAAAGCATAATTATTGATATGTTTGATCAAAACGACCTACATATGAAAAACTAATATTGAAAAAGATAAAATCTATTGGGAGAAAATCTCTCCCTAAACAAAACTCTTTAAACAACTACGTCGTGGATGCTATTGTGTTATTGTATAAGAAGGAAGGGTCTTCTACTTATAGAGTTCCAAAATCTTTCCGCTAAGAACGAAGTTTGCGAAATATGAAAAAATTTTATATTTTTCTTTCAGGAAAATTAAAAGTAATTATGGTGTTACTTTTATTTTCCTTCTAAGAAAAAACAAAACTTAAATTTAGTAAGAAAATCAAGTCAAAAGCCCTAAAACAGTACACGTAGTAGCACCATTTTTTATTTTAAGAATATAATAATAATAATAATAATAACAACAACAACAACAACAACAACAACAACAACAACAAAAAACAACAACAACAGTAATAATAAAAATAAGAAGAAGAAGCCACTTGGAAATTTTAAATATTTTAATAAAAGTTTTAAATTACAAGATTAGAGATTTGCTTTTAAAAATATTAATATTCTTTTCAAGATTACCATTAACTTGAAATTAGAAACGTAATATTGAAGAATTCTAAATTAGCTCTTACTATTCATAAACTTATCCCTTTCAAATATTATTTTAAAATATATTTAATTAAATGAAATATAAAATATTAAGATAAATAATAATAATAATAATAATAATAATAATAATATATGATGATAATAATAGTGGTAGCAGTAGTACACGTTTAACCAAAATAAAGTAGTAGTACATATAGTAGCAGTAGTAGTGCTTTTAATTTTAAGAAAATGTGTATTATTAATAATAATAATAATAATAATTTTAAAAAGTAATTGTAATAGTAGTAACAATTTAATCAAACTCTCATTGTTGTTTAACCAATTCCATAAAATATTATTTATTTTATTAATTTTGAATTTGAATTGGAGATAAAATATCTTCTCAAAGATAAACTTAGAAATTTCAAAAAGAAAAACTTAGTTTTTTTTTTTTACAAAAAAAAAATAGATTTATTAATCAATAATGGATGCTACATGAGTTCTTGCTGCACAAAATGAATAAAATCATTAATATGAAAAGAGTTATTATTTTAGTCAGACCAAAAAGAATTGAAAGATAAAGAATTAAAATTCTGAATTTAAATAAAAATACCAGAAGTATATTAGAATCTTGAATATAAACTTAAGATAATCATGATATTTTCAAATCTTATCTTTCTAACAAATTTATATCACATTCAATTTTGAATTTGAATTTTAGTTTGCAAGCATATTCAACTTTGTGACCTCTTATATATATACACCCTGAGTGAGACACATATTAGCGTAAGCTTTATTCTTCTTTTTTAGTTATTTATCATTTTCAAATTTAAATTTTATTTATATGAGAGAATATTTTAGGATTGTTTTATTTGCAGAGATATTGATTAGTCTTTCTTTTTACGTGTCTTAGTATTATTTTGTTGCATACAACAATAACAACAACAACAAACCCAGTGTATTCTCATAAGGTGGGGTCTAGGGAGGGTAAGATGTACGCAGTCCATACTGCTACCTCTGAAGAAGTAGAGAGGTGTTTCTGATAGACTCTCGGCTCAAGATAAAGAATAATAAATAGAAAAAAGAAATAAGGAGTAAGAAATAATAAAATAGAAGTCAGAGAAATACGAGAAATAAGGGCACACAAAATAAGAAAATATGAACTAAGAAATTGGGAATAGGATACCCACCTAGTAGTAACATACACTCACAAACCAAAGACACCTGTGTACACAGTCCTAGGATTACTAACCCGGATACACAAGATCTCTCCTAACTGCTTACTACAACCCACACACTCACACTAGCCTTTTACCCTTATCCACAAACTCCAGACCTTCCTATCTAGGGTCATGTCCTTGGTAAGCTGCAGCTGCTTCATGTTATGTCTAATTACCTCCCTCCTGTATTTCTTTTGCCTACCTCTACTCCTCCTGAAGTCATCCAACGCTAGCCTCTCACACCTACGAACTGGGGCATCTGCGTCCCTCCTCATCATATACCTAAACCATCTCATCTTTCCTTCTCACATTTTATCCTCCACCAAATCCACTCCCACCTTCTCCCAGATAATAACATTCCTAACTCTGTCCCCTCTAGTAATCCTGCACATCCAATGCAATATCTTTATTTCCGCCACCTTCAATTTTTGAATGTGGGAGTGCTTTACTAGACAACACTCCGCTCCATACAACATGGCCGGATAGATTGTCACTCTATAGAATTTGCCTTTAAACTTAAGGGACACCTTCTTATCACACAGCACTCTCGAGGCAAGCCTCCATTTCATCCAACCTGCTCCAATACGTTTAGCGACATCCTCATCAATCTCACCATTTCCCTGAATCATAGACCTAAGATACTTAAAACTATCCCTCTTACAAACATCCTGGGAGTCCAACCTCACCACCACTTTGTCCTCCTGCCTCAAGTCACTAAACTTGCATTCCAAATACTCCATCTTGGATCTACTCAACCTGAATCCCTTAGACTCAAGGGTTTGCCTCCAAACCTCCAATTTGTCATTCACACCCCCCGCGTCTCATCAATTAGCACTATATCATCTGTAAATAACATACACCAAGGCACCTCACCTTGAATACTCTGCATCAACACGTCCATCAGCAATGCAAATAGGAACAGATTAAGAGTCGATCCCTAATCTAACCCAGTCCCAATCGAAAAATGCTCTGAGTCTCCTTTCGCCATTCTCGCCCTGGTCTTCCCTCCATCGTACATGTCCTTAATAGCTCTGATATATGTCACCGGTACCCCTCTCAACTTCAAGTATCTCCAAATAACCTCCTTCGAGACTTTGTCATACGCCTTTTCCAGGTCGATGAACACCATTGAATGTAATTAATATATTTTGTTTATAATAGTTTGTGCTAATTACTAATTACTAGCTCCTAATGAATTATAGGTTGAAATTGCTCAATCACTGTCAAAGCTTAGTCTTCAATTTTCTTATCTATACATCAGTGAGTCGTTAATATCCTATACAAAGTTAATGATTTATCTGAACCGTCTTTTAGTCCCATACTTAAGAAATAAAAATTAAATTTTTTATTAATCTTCAATACACTTATATATTAATATATATTTTTTAGTCTCGGAGAATTTCTATCATGGATAAAAAAGTTATAGATAATGTCCATCATATTTCTTCATATAACTAATAAGATATGTTATTCATGCTTAACTTTCTAATAGTGTTAGCGTTACTTGTAATAAATGTTATATTTACTTTTTCCACAGATATACTTATCATGGATAATAAGTAAAAAATATTTTTCTAAAATATTTGGATATCTATATTATACAAAATAATAGAATGAATTGAATAGGGTGATGAATATTGTGGTTGGAAAGGAGAGGATGGGGGATTGTGGTGGGTGGGGTTGGAAAATTTTTTAAAATATTTTTGATGAGTAATATAACAAATTGTATGTGGTTAATTAGTTTTTAAGAAAGGTAAATTTTAAACTTTGGAATAAGAACTTTTGGAATTAGACATAATCATGTACTTTTAGTGTAATTGTTGTTTTGAATTAACAGATATAAAAAAGTAAATTTGAAATGAAAGATAAAAAAATGTAATCACATATCTTAATTGGTTATAATTATAAAAAATAATAATTATTTAATATTTTACATTCATTATTTTTTATAATCATCAACAAAATTTAATAAAAATACCAATTTCATTCTTTTCATATCAAAACATCTAAAATAATTGTAACTCTTACTCTATATTAACGATTAATTGCAATTTCACTATTGAATAATTTTTTTAATGTTTCATAACTAATCTAAAATATGTTAATTTTTTAATAATAATAAAATAACTCATTTATTATTTAAATTGTAACTAAGTACATCGTGAATCAAAGATGAAGGATGCGTAATCCACTCCATTGCATTAGACATAGAAGATAAAATATTTTATTCTTTCAAAAAAATTAATTTTATTTTTTCAAATGAATAAGATAGTATTATTTTTAATGATACTTTTATAGAGAAGTATTCTGTGCATCGCGCGGGTACCTATACTAGTATATTATAAAATAGATGATGAAGCACTAGAAGAAGCCACATGGCAAAATGCTGAAAAGCCACGTGGCAGTTTTTAAGACAAGTTTAAAAGTACTATAATAAAATCTTTAAGATTGGTTGAATTTAAGAATATAGTAAAATCATTACTATATATTTGAATTTGAAAATAATAATACTTTAAAAAAAAGACAAAAGATTTTTATTAGCTTAAATCTAACAACCATAGTTGAAGAGTTCTAAATAAACTCCAACTATTTCATAATATTAATAATAATAATAATAATAATAATAATAATAATAATAATAATAATCTAATAATAAATAATAGTAGAACTCATAATATTACGTTTAGGATAATATATTTAACAAAAAAAATATTAAACAAAATATAATAATAATAATAATAATAATAATATACAATAATAATTGTAGTCGTAATAGTAGAAGACACGTAGTAGTAATTTTTTAATTTAGAAAAAAAATATTGTGGTTAATAGTACAGCAACAACAACAACAACAATTACAACAACAATAGGTTATTGAAGGGAAAATCTTATTATTATTATTATTATTATTATTATTATTATTATTATTATTATTATTATTATTTTAAAATAAAAATATTTGGATGTGAAAAATAATAGGTTTTTAGATTTAAAAAATAACATATTTTCATTAGCTTAAAACTAGGAAATCATTAGTGGAGAGTAGTAAATACATAAATTTATAATTTTTAAATGCTATAAAATATATTTATGTATTAAAAATAAAATAATAATTTTAAAAATTATCATTATTATCTCATTGATTTTAAATATTTATCTCAATTTAAATATATAGATAAGATAACTATGTATTACATTTGAAAAAAAAAAAGAAAGGATAAGAAAGACTAATAAACTAGATAACCATGATAGTATTTGAATTTGAATTTAAATAAAGTTTGAATTGGAATAGAATTCTAGCTTCTTAGGCTCTCTTATATATAGTCCTATATATGTCATTAGCTTTATTCATGAATTCAATGTATATACATGCATCACATGCTTTATTGTGTACTAAACTATTTGAAAATCACAATATATGGATGCTCATAGTTCCATCACAAATAATATTTCGTATAATAATTGTATATCGTACTTTTCATCTATTTTTACATTTTAGATTCATGAATCTTGATCATTTCAAGTTACAAAATAAACATGTTTTTGGTTCTACTAAATAATACTGTTAATTTTTTTTTTCGATTTGATGAATATTATTGTTACAAAAGTACTATCATTTATATATAATATTTCCTATGGAAAATTCAAGATTTTGTGTACCATCATTCTTATTTTTTATCACTAAGTTTTTTTAATGATTTTATGGATGTGTTCATTATGAAGAATATAATTTTCATGAAAAATATTTTTTAAGAAAACAAATTGTTTCTTACTTATAATTTTTATTAACGACGCAAATAAAAAATATTTTTATAAAAGCATATATATATATATATATATATATATATATATATATATATATTCTAATACTAAACAATAAAAATGAATAGTGACAAAGAGATGAATATGGTCAGAGTGAATTGGAATAGGTGGGGATGGGGTAAAGGGGTGGTCTAGGTGGGTTGAGGGTAGGGGGTGGTGAATGTAGGTTTAGTTGGGGTGGGATAAGGAAAAGGATTCTTAAAAAAATATAAATTAAATAGTTTAAAAAAATTTTAGGGTTGGAAAAAAGTTTTCCAAAAATAAAAAATAAAACAATTTAACCTTTTTAGAGGTGGCGGGGGTTTCGTGGTGTGGTGGGTGGTGTTAAGAAAAATAAGTTTCTTTTTTTTTAAAATAAAATAAATAATTTTTATCTATTTGGGGGGAGCCACGAGGGTGAGTTGGGGTTGGGTAGGGTAAGAAAAAAAGCTTAAGAGTTAAAAAATAAAATAAAAATGTGGGGGGGGGGGGGGGGGAGGAGATGGATGATTCTGAGAGTGGTATGGGAGATTTTCATTAAATTTATTTAGAAGATATAAAAATACGTATAAATAAAATACTTAAAAATATAAATGATAAAATCAAACAATGAAAATATTATGAGCAATTAAACTTTATTTAAAATTTAAAAAAAAAATTGTATGTGATTTGTTTATTGAATCGAGAGTGGTGAAATTTAAATCTTGAAATTAGAGTTTTTGTAATTAACACAATTAAGTTTTTTGAAATGAAATTGAAAGATAAAACCTTTTTATAAAAGAGTGTAGTTAGTTGTTGAAGTTGAATTGTTAGATTAAAATAAGAAAATGAAAATGTGAAATGAAGGCAAGAATTGTAATTATATGTCTTAATTTATTAAAAATATAAAGATAAAATTCAAACAACAAAATTAATAATTATTTAATATAAAATAATTTATTATATTTAAAATTGAAGAGAGGGGTGGGGGTGGAGATAGTTAGGGTTAGATTTGTTTTTTTTTCTTTCTATTTTTTTTATTTATAAATAATATGTTAATTTTTTAAGGTAATATGATTTAATATGCTGGAAAGAGATATGTCAATATAAATAATTTAAAATAATATTTTAATATTATTCGTGCATCGCACAGGTACGTATACTCGTATATCCTTTTGAGAAAGTTAATATTATCCCATATACATGATCTTACACGTGTCCTAATATATAATCTATAGTCTATAATATATTAAAAGTGTGAACGCCCTTAGAAAAATGATTTAAACTTTTTGTCATTAGTTAAAAGACCCCGTAATAGATAAAACTGCCATTACTATTTTCTTTAAAGTATTATTAAAATATTTGTCTAATATTTTTAATGTTCAAGAAAAAAAATTCTGCCTTTGATTTTGGTTATAATTGTCATTACCTTTGGTAAGAATAAAGTTTCCCAAATAAACAATGAAAGAAATAGGAGTAAGGTTGCCCAAAATTGTTGGCAACATGCTGAGTCTCCAAATTATTTGGAGTTATGTTTATATGGAGTAAAAAAATTTCTTCGTGTTATGTTTATATGAAGTAAAAAAAAATTCTTATCATATATTTTATATTTTTTAATTAATAATTTTCTCAAAAAATTTTACCACATATTTTTTTCTTATCAATTATTTTAGAATTTAAATTTTACCATAATTTGAGTTGTAAATAAATATTGGTGTTGTATAAGATTTCGTGTCAAAGCACGATATTAATACATAAATCCTGTACTTCAATACTCATATGTTGATAATTTAATATTTTGCGATCTTCCTCTTCTATGCACGTCGGAGTAGACCTAACATAGAATGTGTTCATCATTTGAGCAAGTATTTATATAGGATGGGGATGTCGATGTCGATGAGATTGACTTTTTCCTAAATTCAGGTGCCCGCTAAATATATTTTCTATTGTCTTGCAATACTTTTTCTCCTTGGTGATTTTGTCTTGCCTAAGCACTATAATACTTGCTAGAAGATTATGTGATTATCCTTGTCTACCTATTGCAATATCTTTTCTCCTTAGTGATTAGTTTTGGTTTAAGAACGCTAAAGACGAGTTGTATAAGATGGTGGTTACATTAGTTATGTTGTATGATATGGACATGGCACATTTCAGCTTATCAAAAACATGAAATAAGATAGGAGGTAATGGAGGACTCAAATTAAAATAGAAGGTTTATTAGATAGTTAAGTTAGAGTTGTCTCGCATATTCTTGTTACAATTAGCATCAATAATCAAATCCTTAATAATTATGTGATATGTGATAACAATCATGCTTTTTATATCCAAGTAATTTTATAAATTTGAACTCAGTAAAGTAAGATATCCGTGCGTGGTGCATACACCTAAACTATTTAATTAATAATAACGAGTAGCACCATGTCGTTAATGGTTAATTACAATAAGGATTTAATTCCCTACTCTTCCCAAATTCTCCATTTTTGTCATAAATATAGTATCGTATGTTGTGAATGTCTACTTTACCATATATAGTGAATGTCTATTTTGTCATATATAGTGAATGTCTATTTATGAAAAAAAAATAGAAACCTCAAGGTTAGTTTTTCCTTATAAATAAAGAGGTTTTCCTTCATTGTAATTAACTCCTCAAGAATTCCTCATGAGAAATAAAAAAGTCTCCTCTCTTCTCTCTCCATTCTTCTTCTTCTTGCTTTATTTTTCATAACATGTTATCAGCACGAGATTTTGCCAAATAAGGTGAGATTATAAATCTAAAGGTAATTTCAAGGTTAGTAATTCCTTATGTTAATTGTCTTTTGCTACTAATGATATAATTATTGTTGGATTTCAAAAAAAAATAATTGATTTGGAACCACTTATACTTTAAATTTGTTCATGAAAAATAATATTATTAAAAAGATATGATGATGAATTTAAGTCTTATCTCATAAGCGGGTAAGGATTGAGTTAAAATTTCCAATGCACCATGATGATAAGATATTGGGTTCAAGTCCCATCGAGTTATACCTAAGACGCCTTTTTATATGGATAAGATATTGTGTATGAATCTCAATACACCATATTGATGATATTCTGATGGCTAAGGCAAAATAATGGATGTTTGGTAAAAAATCATGAAACATATCCCATTGATATGCTATATTCCATGAAGTGAATATGGTAGCAATATATAATGAATCTAAAAGTTGACAACTTGCTCCATTCTTGAAGGGAATGTGGTAGCAGTACATAATATGTCTGAAAGAAGACAACTGATTGAATGCACAGATATAAGCATGGAGGAACAATATGATAATAATCATCAAAAATGATAATATTTTCATAAACTTATTATGATTACAAGATATGTTAGAGAAAAGTTCTCTGCATTATATACACACCTCGATTTGCTCTTGAATTAGCAATATTTTTAAAGAGGTTATAAGCTATCATAATTTGATAGGCTAAAGGAACGATTATATTTCATTCCTCGGAATGAGAACTTTGATTGTTATAAGTACAAATCCATTCCTTAAGGTGAAAGTGATAATATTTAGAAAAGGTTTTCAATACAAACGTGCATTTAATTATGATGGTATCAAAACTCACCTCTAAAAGAGGCAGAATAATTGAGAGGGGTTATTCTGAGATCTACTTCCGAAGTAGTAAATCTAAAATCTATTTATATCATAGTAAATATGAAATTTACTAAAGCAAAAGAATAAAAGTCATGGTAAACTTGGAGTTTACTAGTATAAAAGTTCATAAATTGACATGATATATTACGACATCTCGAAGATGTGCATATTAAAGATTAAACATATATTGAAGAACTAGAAGATTCTTCATGAACTTTTAATGTTGATTGTTCTCATGATAAGTTGGTTGGACCAGCTAATATTGGGATTAAATTCCTTAAATCTGGAAAGTATAATAGGTGAATATGGGCTCGTTCATCTATCATGAGATCTATTAAGATGCATCGATTTAAGATGATCACATGCGAGTTATTGTCATCCTGTAGTTTGACATTCATAAAGTTGCTTGCTCAATATAAATTGAGTTAAGGGCATAATTTTCAGATTATATAATCAAGACAATTTATCTTGATAATACTGGTTTAGCATTGAATGTCTTCGGTAAATAGTTGAACCATTGCTTATGAGAACAACCTTATATGTTGGTCTAAAGTATGATATACTACACACAATAACACTTGTATGCATTAGAACAATAGATTATTATTATTTCTTCCCTCTCCATTGGTTTAAGGTCATGAACCAAATTTTCATCTAAAAGTTTCTTCTTTGATGTACGACATATGATCAATAGATATACCATGATGCACAAACATGGATTCTCTAAAGTAAATTGAGAAGTATGATAGTTTTCCTAACATGAGGGGGAGATGATAAAAAACTAAATAATATATTGTGAATTATCATCAGATTCCTATTCAAAAGATATTTCAAGTCA
This sequence comes from Capsicum baccatum var. pendulum, assembly GCA_030864225.1. Lineage (NCBI taxonomy): Eukaryota > Viridiplantae > Streptophyta > Magnoliopsida > Solanales > Solanaceae > Capsicum > Capsicum baccatum. Next base: position 73,488,050 of record CM061561.1, on the reverse strand, counting down.
AATATCGAAAGCATCTCAATTGTAAGCTGCAAGTGCATGCTCCTATTTTGTGTCCCTAAAGGATAAAATCTATGCATGTGTGAAGCGTGGTAGATCAATCAGTTCTAAATGAAATAATTCTTGAAAAGGATAAGGAGCAAATAATCATAGTAAGAAGGTAATGTACTCTTGAAGAGTCTACGACATAACACTTTATAAAACCTTATAAGAGGTTCAGGTACCTCAAAATAATGAAGTGATGAGATCTCAAAATATTATGTCACATTATGAATCAATACGAAATGATATAGCATCAATATCTTTGATACAATATTGGCGCAATATTGTGAAAGATCACGAGGATTTGAATTCTACGTATATTTAAGCATACTACATAGAAACATTTATCAAGTAACGTAAAAGGATGCATCTTAGTAAACATTAAACTTATTTGATTTGCAGTCCAGACAATTGAAGATGTCACGTATGAAATGTTGAATATTGTCACTTGATAGAATTTACATGAAAACTTATTTAAGGATTCAAAATGTTTGAAGCATATAAAAGTTTCTGAGAAATTTATTTATAATCCTTATAATGTATTAGCTTATAGCTTGAAAATTATTGGAACTCTTGAAGAGTTTTTAAAAGTAATAGATTATTTACTAAAATGAAAAAATACCAATTTAGATTGGTTATGAAATGCCATATCTTAGTACACTTGGTGAACTCATGTATCTTGCAAATACCACAAAGTCTGATATAGCCCTTTCTATCAATTTGGTAGCAAGGTATAATTCTGCTCCTACTAAGAGACATCGAAATAAGATCAAACATATAAGCTTATTTTATTCTAAAGATTATAGTCCCGGTCTTGTTAGTTATGCTGATACTGGGTACTTATCTGACCCGTATAAAACTCGATCTCAAATAATCTATGTGTCCATATGTGGGGGTACTACCATATCTTGGAGATATACAAAGCAGTCTATCGTAGCCACTTCATCGAACCATAATGAAATATTAGCTATTCATAAATCAAGTCGAGAGTGTGTGTGGTTGAGGTCCACGATATATCTCATTTGCGAAAAATATGATTTAAAATATGACAAAGTACCCATGATTTTATATGAGGATACTGTAGCATGCAAAACACAACTTAAGAAAGGACTCAAGGAGATAGAACGAAGCACATTTTGCCAAAGCTTTTTTATACACACGAGTTATAAAAGAATAGTGATATTAACATGCAATAGATTCGTTCAAGTGATAATGTGGCTGATTTATTCACCAAGTCTCCTCCAATTACAACTTTCAAGAAGATGGTGCACAAGATTGGGATGCAAAAATTTAAGGATATTCTCATTAAGGGGAGTTAATATGCGCTGCACTCTTTTTCCCTTACGAGGTTTTGTCCCACTGGGTTTTACTTGTAAGATTTTTAGTGAGGCAGCATATATGGGTATTGTTACATATGTGTACTCTTTTTCCTTCACTAGATTTTTTTATCACTTGATTTTTTCTAGTAAAATTTTAACGAGGCACATTATCTATCAATTAGACATTCAATAGGGAGTGTTATAAATATATTGTCATATATTATGAATGTCTACTTTACCATATATAGTGAATGTCTATTTATGGAAAAGTTAGAAACTCCAAGGTTAGTTTTCCCCTATAAATAAAGAGGTTTTCATTCATTGTAATTAACCCCTCCAGAATTCCTCATGAGAAGTAAAGAAGTCTCCTATCTTCTCTCTCCATTCTTCTTGTTCTTACTTTATATTTCATAACAATTTCTATTTTTTCCTCCTCATTATTCATGGACAACTTACACTAATTACACCATCCATTCCATTTGTCTGATAATATTTAATTAAACATAAAGTTCAAAAATAATTTAGCTTTAAAAAATTGTGGTTTAAAACAAGTTACAAATATTTACTCACTCTGTTTGCTTTTAGTTGTTGCTTATTTCTATAATTGATCACTTTATATTACATAACAATTTCTATTTTTTTGTCCTCATTATTCATGGACAACCTACACTAATTACACTATCTATTCCATTTATCTGATAATATTTAATTAAACATAAAGTTCAAAAATAATTTATGTTTAAAAAATTTGTGGTTTAAAACAAGTTACAAATATTTACTCTCTCTGTTTGCTTTTACTTGTTGCTTATTTCTATAATTGATTTTCGTTTTTACTTATCGGTTTTGACATATCAAAAAAAGATAATTATTTTTTTCATATTATTATTTTTTAAGCATTGTGTAAAATAAATTCAACCAATACAGACGAAAATAACTATGAATTTCCTTGTTAAAGTATTAATATCCATGTTAATTCTCAATACCTAACATTAACATCAACTAATAGGGAAAAGAAGGGTAAAATAGCCATATCAATTATTATTTTCTTAATACACGTGCCAAGTCAAAATGTGATATGTAAAAAAAAATAAAAAAGTATATGATTACTCTATAATTCATTTTACTAATATTAAGGGTAATATAAAGTAGGATTGCGGAACATGAGAGTTTCAACTCATGCACCGATTTGCTAAAATAACCTATCCTCCACCACTTCCTTCTATTTAAAAGGTGAGCAACCTTTTTTAGGCATTTTGTTAAAAGTGATAAAAGAATTTGAAAATGAGGTGCAGGTGACTCAAGTCTTAATAATTGAGTGGAGGTGACAATTACTTTATTATGGATTAAGAAAGTTGTGAAAGTTTGAAAATAGCCCACAAGTTTTTAAATTTATACTTTGATCCAAATGTTAGTTAATATAACAGAAAACGGAGGAAAAATGCGCGTTTTTCTCTCTTCTCATCCGTTGTTGTTTTCTCTCTCTTTGAATTTTTTGTTTTCATTGTTGTTGCTGCTTTATTCATCATCTTCTGCTTCATTTTCATCATCTTTAACTTCATTATCAACATCTTCTACTTCATTATTATCTTCATCTTTTTCTTGTCGACCATTGTTGTTGATTTTACTGCTACTATTGCTACTTGAATGATTTTTTAGGTCAAATTTTATTTTGTAAATCACTTTGGCATTACTTCATAGGTGACTTTAGTAAGTAAAATTATGATCTTTCGTTTAATTTATCATCTGGGTACACTGCTACTTCTGTTTTTTCAAACAATGGATAGATCCCGTTCATGAATCCAACATAAGAGCCATTTGTTTAAAGAGATCATTTATCTATGGCGACTGATGAGTAATCTATTGTAATAGAAGACTTATATGTTGGATTCATGTTTATAGTTCTATATAGTGTCCATAACATAAATCAAATATATGGGACATCTGTTCCTACATACGGGTTATCTGTTGCAATAGATGAGTTATCTGTTACAATAGATGAGTTATCTATTGCAGCAGAAGAGTAATCTATTGCAACAGATAACAACACAAAACAACTCCTACCACAAATCCAACAGATAACCAATATGTTTCAAAACTCTTTCTATGCTACTGGATTAAAAATTATTCCTTACGTCCAATTGTCGACATGTTTGTTGAGAAGAAGAAATAGACAGAAACATACATTTTTCATTAAATAAAAATAAAATACACTAGGTAGGCAGTTGGAATATAAATAAAAATAAAAATGCACACGCTAAAAGAAAAGCATAACCTTATTATTATTATTATTATTATTATTATTATTATTATTATCATTATCATTATCATTATCATTATCATTATCATTATCATCATCATTATTATTATAGCTAGCCGTCCAATCATCAACCGGCAGCAGCAGGGCCCTCCTTAGCTTGCGAATCTCTCGAAGCATCCTTGCTCTCATGGCGCCCAACTTCCACTGCAGGTCATGAACTTGCCTCCAAAGTTTCTCCACGGTATCCCGCAGAAAAGTAATGTCACAAATAGGATCAGCCATATCTAGAACACGCATGAATTGACAAAAAATATAAAAATATAAGTAAAGAAAAGAGTCCAAATGTAATACAACGTATACTACAATTGGGTAGATTTACACAAAAAGAAAGAAAAAAACTTACCCGAGTCAGGGAAAAGGTATCTTATCTTTGAAGAGAAAGTGGTTGAAGATGTAATATGAAAGAGAAGACGCAATAAATAAATAGAGTGTAGTAGTAGAATGAACGAGTAAGGAGGGACCTATTTATAGAGGATTGAATTTTAATGAGTTAGGCAAAAAGGTGCGACTGTTCACCTCCATTTTATTAATTACATTCAAACAAACTGGTGACTTTTTAATTATTGTGAAAAGTTGTGACTTAATTAAATCAAGTTGTTGACTTTTTGATTATTGTGATAAGTCATGACTTTTCAGCTTATTATTATTAATTTGTTCTTAAATTTAAATAACCCTTTTCTCAATTAAATAATTGAAGACTTCTAAACTTTTCAATAATTATTTCTTTTAATAATAAAATAATAACTATTTTTATTCAGTTGTGGCAACAAATTGTATATCTGTTGTATCAGATAACCAATCTGCAAATCTATAATCTATTGCAACAAATAATCTATCTGTTGCAACAAATAATCTATCTGTTGCAACATATAATCTATCTTTTTTAATAATAATAATAATCATATACTTTCATTAATCCAAATTGGTGTCTTTTTTATTATTTATTATATAAATTAAAAAAGAGATTTGAAAACAAAAATGGTGAAAAGTGACTACTTGTTGCCTATTTAATATTTTTATCACTTATTCAACTTATATAACCATTTTTAACGGTTATAAATTGAGTTATCATTTATTTCCTTATTTTTCTGTGAAAATAAATGACTTAATTTAAATCAAGCTGGTGAGTTTTTTATTATTGTGACAAGTCATGACTTTTCAGCTTATTATTATTAATTAGTTCTTAAATTTTAAATAACCTTTTTCTCAATTAAATAATCGAAGACTTCTCACCTTTTCGATAACCATTTCTTTTAATAAGATAATAACCATTTTTATTGAGTTGTGGCAACAAATTATTCGTCTGTTGCATCAGATAACCCATATATTGCAATAAATCGACCATCTGTTGAATGAGTTTTTTTGATTTCTTCTAATAACTGATTCATCAGTCACAACAGATGGGAAATTTGATTCATTAGCTATTTCGAATGTGAGACAAAAAGTCATGCCTATTTAATATTAACATCAGTTATTAAAATTAAATAACCATTTTTTTACGGTTATAAATTGTATTTATTATTTATATCCTTATTATTTATTTACAAACTATTTTTTCATATTAAATAATCAAAAAGTCATGAATTTTCACCCTCTCAATAACAATAATCCTTTTCTATTAATAATTATCTGTTGCAACATATGATCCATCTATCGCAACACATTAACCATCCATTGCCACAAACGCTCAATCCCTACCTTCAACCGTCGACATGTTGAGAATAAGGAATATAGACAGAAGGAAAATTAAATATTAAATAAGAATTAAAAATTCAAAGTCGACCAAACATAGATTTCTAAATCCATTATATACAAATATGCAATAAATAAAACATACATTAGGTTCCTCCCTTAGATAGATCCGATATAATAAAAGAAAATACATACGCTAAAAGAAAAAAAATAACCTAATTATTATTATTACTATTATTATTATTGTCAATCGATCAATAATCATTCGGCAGTAGCAGGGCTCTCCTCAGCCTTACTCTCATGTTGTCCAACTTCCATCGGAGTTCATGAATCCGCCTTATAAGTTTCCGCAAGGAGTCACACAAAATCACCATATCCAAATCCAGATCATCCATATGTAGAAGTGAAGTTATGTATAATTACATCCCTTAATTACATAAAACTGATGACTTTTCAAATATATAAATTTAAAAAATGAATCTGAATACAACATTTTATCTTTACTCTATTTCAGAAATAAAAGAAAATTTATTTAAAGTAAATCTAAAAGATGGGTAATCTGTTGCAAAATATATTTTATTTATTTGATAATTTACAACATATTGACAACTATTGCAACAGATGCATATATCTTTTTTTAACGCCCCGAGGTGCTTACGACCCCGAAGGACCACAACTAACCCATGACTAGTACCTGCTGTGAACACTGAATAATAATACTGAAATAATGCAGAAGTTACGCTGAAATTCCATAAGGTTCATAATCTAAAAAATAATAAATATAGCAGCTGATAATAACATCTGAAAACTAAGTACTGTCTAACTAGTCTAGTCTGAAAAGCTTCTACTGAACTGTCTGAATGTGGAGTTGATGGGACAAGTCCCTAACTAACTCCGACTACTGAACATACTGAACTACTGGAAATACTAAAATAAAAAACTCTATCCTTGAGATATGAGGACTCACCACTATAGCTGCTGCTGATAGCCTGAGTTGCTAAGTATGGTCAAGAGCCCGTGCGTTTGAACCTATGATATAAGACATCATAGCATAAAATAAAGAGTATGCATCAGTACTTTGAACATATTGGTATGCTAAGTGAGGTAGGCTGATATACATGGGTTCATTTGCATAAGATGATAACTCACTGAATGAGCATCATGAAATAACTAAATAAGAATGCATGTAAAACTGTATCTATTAATCACGCTAATTATGCAATACTATGCATATAACCTCTGTCTAAATTAGACTAAAACTGAAGTACTGAGTTCTGGTAACTGAATACTGATAACTGAGGTTAAGATTGATACTGAAATACTGGATTCTGATGGCTAAGTAACTAATAACTGTTAGCCATGATTCTGTAGAACTATCTGAGTTCTTTACTAAATTCTGAGACTGAATATTGATTACTGAGTACTAAATTCTAATGGCTATATAATTGATAACTGATAGCCATTGTTTTGTAGAACTGTCTGAGTTCTTTACTGAATATTGAGACTGAAACTATAACTGTGAGAGGTAATCATCTAACCGACATGCCCCTTTCTAAACTAATTGGGGTCTAAATTGTAACCCCAGTTGGACGGGTGTCAGTACCGTTCCACGGATACAGACAAGCTAAAGAGTCACCCTCGTCTGGTAGGTGCCCTAAATAAGAACGGTGCTACCCTCAACTGGCAGGTAAATACCTTATCAACCCTCAACTAGCAGATTGATATCTAAACCTACGTTGGCTATGTAGTTCTGGAATGCAAGGTTTGCTACTAAGGATCACATATTCTACTTACAGGTGAGCCCCCATCCTTGGGTTCGCTCGGTGTTGAATCCTACTTCCAACTGAATGACATTGAGTATTAAATTGAATTGGACCGAGTTTCACTAGTTCTATAACCGACTGAGTACTGCTATTCGTGACATTACTGAGACTATTCTGTAGCTACTGTGATCTAGGAGAACAACTAGATTTTTTGGGTATTGAATACCCCCAGGACTTAATAGCATCAATAGTAAAACATGGCATAATCTTGAAAAACGTACTAGCTTATCACTTAGTCATGATTCATTCATTGAGACATTTTGTCAAATACTTGCATGGCATGAACTTGTACATGAATCGGAACATATGCTAACATGTTATGATTGCACTATTCAATTCACATAGACATTCTAACAAACACTTGGGGATCATGATTATTTCACATAATAATAAACATATATAAATATCATGGCTACAAATTCAACTTATACATTCAAGGATTTAACATGAGGATCACATGATTCTAGATACTTGCTAATTAATTCACTTGAAACTTGTATGAATCTTGATTTGAAAACCATACAACACTACATACATGAACACAATCCTACTCAAATATGTAATCATGAAATCAATAAACTTATAGTTTTAAGAAGGGTTCTTGAAATCCAAGGGTGTAAGGAAACCTAAGGATGAACACCTAACATACCTTGGTTTCTGAATTCGTGAGAATTGATGGTGAACTCTTGAGGCTTAGACTTGAATTTAATGAACCTAGGGCTTGATCTTGAGAGAATTTTGTGAAAATAATGAGTGAGTTTGCCCTTTATGAGGCTTGATTTCGTGTTTAGGCTTAATAATGTAAGGGGAAAATGACCCATTTGCCCCCACAAACCCAAATGAAATTTGTTGGATAGGGTCCCCACAGCATCGCGACCCCTGCTTGGGTCAAGAAACTCTCGAAATGCGACCCCTACTTGGGTCAAGAAGCCCTCATGGCGCGACCCTTAGCCTGGGTCAACTGGTCCTCGTGGCGTGGCCCTATTGCGACCCCTTGCTATTTTGGACATCCAAAATCACCCTTACTCTAGTTCAAAAAATTTGAAACTCGACTGAGATGACCAAAATGTGACACTGATCATGAATCAACTTGAAAATCAACATACTAAGGTCAGAAAGGTCAAAAATAAGATCTTCCAATTTCTAAGGCTAAAATAATTCTATGTCTTGACACTTAGCTGAAACTTTTAAGTCTGGGACCTTTTTTGGCATGCTATATAGGACTGACATGACTAGGATTTTGCGAGGTCTGATACTTTTTGATTATTTCCAATAGATAAGTCATATGTTAAAATAGATTGATCATCTCTCATAAAAAAAAGTCTATAATTGTTTGATAATTTTAATAGATGTTTCATCTGGTACAAAAAGTTAGTCATCTATTTATTCAAATTAATCCATAGATAGGCTATAAAGAATAAGGTCGTGCAGATGGATGGATCCACTTTCATGTGTGGAAGTTATGTATTACTTATAAAGTCATCGGGACAACACACATAAAGTACAATGATTTTGTGAATATAGTTCTTAACCAATTAGGCATTGATCATTCAAACAAGATCCTGTATTGTACAGTTAAGTTTGATAGGTTCAAATTGATAAGGCTGAGGGGCCCATAAAGATGGTTCTGATACCCTTTTATGAATTAATGACAGTTATTGCTCATGTTTATGCATGTCGTGTTTTGAGAAGGGATCAATATTTGGTTTTATTGCAGAGATCCAATAGCGATTGGACATAACTTTAAGTGTGAATTGGACTCTGAAAAGGCCTTAGAACCCTCGTACTGCATCAAAAAAGAATGAAAAAGTAAAAGAAATTCCCCTGGCCCAAATTTATATGGAAACAATTGATTGAGAAGATGATTATATGCTAGAAGAATTAGTAGGAGAATACCTGTAAGGAAAAGGGAGCTAATGAAAAATTATATCATCTAAGAGCTAATTGAAGATGAAATATAGGGTAGCAAGGAACTTCTAGCGAATCAGGATGATGAAACTAAATTAAAACATGAGAAATCTAAATCAAGTGCAAATATGAAATTGTATCCGTTAATGAAAATCCATCTGTTGTCTCTCTTAAAGAAAAATACTATAGCTGGACACTTTTCTAGGGAGCTGTGACTAGCTAGCGTGGTCGGAATGATCACCTATATAGAAAATAGTAGAGCACCAAGAAACCAGCTTTGTAGTTGCCGAGGGTTGAAATAATGTATAGTAAGTCAAGAAAATTTGCCCCAAGAACAACCGCAGTTAAAATAAGCAATCTAAACGAAGGCAGCAATTTCTGAATGCCTTCTTGTTTGTGGTTTCGATTAGGTCCACTGGTATTGACCTGATCAAAACCACAAGTAAGATTGAAAGGAAAATTGAGTATCATTACTTCCTTAGCAATATGGATATAATTGATTGTGTTTTCTTTCCTTAGCATGAATATGGATATAATTGATTGTGTTTTCTTTCCTTAGCATGCTTTCAACATATCTTGGAGAAGATCAAAGGCTTACAATGACACAACTTCGAATAAAGTATTCCTCCCTCATTGACAAGCTCACAAAAGAACAAGAACTCTATACTAACCTTAAAGATGGCAATGATAAACTTGAAGACCAAATAACAAGCTAGAGGCAAGCTTGAAAATTATCGAGATTCACATACTAGAACAAGCCTCTGATCTTCTCCAAGATATATTAAAAGCATGGTAAGGTAAGAAAATATATTAAATTATATCCATTTGCTAAGAGAGTAATGATACTCAATCTTTCTTTCAATTTTGTTTGTGGTTTCGATCAGGTCAATAGTAGTGGACCTAATCGGAACCACAAACAAGAAGGCATGTGATACAATTTAAAATTTAGAAATTTCTGCCTTCGCTTAGATTGCTTATTTTAACTGCAGTTGTTCTTAGGGCAAGTTTTCTTGACTTATTGAGACAGACAATAGACGGATTTTCATTTTTGGATACACTTTCATATTTTCACTTGATTCAGATTTCTCATGATTTAATACAGTTTCATCGGCCAGATTCACTACAAATTCCATCCTATCCTATGTTTCCTCTTCAATTAGTTCTCAGATAATATAATCTTCAACAACTCCCCTTTTCCTCGCAGGTATTCTCCTACGACTCCTTTTGGCGTATAATTATCTTCTCGAACAACCCTTCCATATAAATTTGGGCCAAGGAAATTACTATTAATTTTCCATTCTTGTTTGATCTAGTGCAAGGCTTTAAAGGCCTTCTCAGAGTTCAATGCACCCTAAAGTTAGTCCAATCGCTATTGAATCTTTTTATAATGCCACCAAAACTTGATCCCTTCACAAATCTTAACACATAAACATAAGCAACAACCGTCATTAAATCTCAACAAGGTATCAGAACTATATTATAGTCCCTCAGCCTTATCAATTGGGACCAATCAAATTAACAGTAAAATTGCAGATATATTATTTGAATGATCAATGTCTAATCGATAAAAACTATCATTCACAAAATCGGTGTACTCTATATGTGTTTTCACGATAGCATGATCAGAAATACATACCTCCCACATATGAAGTGGTTCTATCTGCAAGCAACTTATTCCTTCGAACCAATCTTTACTGTAGCCTCTTGTGTTGGTCTAGCAAAAGTTGATCAACTTTTATTTCCTTATATCTACAAACAAGAGAAAAACAATTGATGTCAAACAAGAGAAGAACAAAAATAACATTACAATTGATGCCTACATAATTTTTAAAATGGTAACACAAAATTGAATAAATACAACATATTTCAACATCTGTTCAACAACTTCCCCATCTGTTACAATAGATGGTCCATTTGTTGCAACATATTACCCATCTGTTGTAATAGATTTCCAAATAAATAGGTAATCTATTGAAACACGCTACGTATCTGTTGCAACAGATGTGGAGTCTGCTGTAAGAAATATATAATCTCTTAGAATACATCAAACCAGCCTTGCTAGTGGTTTGATTTATTACAACAGTTGCTCCATCTATTGCAACATCAATAATAGCATCAACAACACCACACCACATGTTCCAACCCCACCAACAACATCAATAACAACATCAATTATAGTATTAACAACAAAGAAACAAACAAAATACATATAAAAAATAATAATAATGCCAACATGGATTTTAAACTTAAAAGTTACTTTCTTTCAATTTTTTAAAATAAATAGGATATGGGTAAAGGGTAATTAAATTAAAAAACAGATGTAAATAACTAATTAAAATAACTTGCAAACAAGAAGACGAGAATGAAAGAGCACTAGTGAATCATACTTGCAATGTCAAAACCAAGGGATTAGAACAACAATTTTAGTCGAGAAGAGATATGGAACAGTTGAGATTCGAAAGGATCCTCATGAGAAAGAGGAGATAAAAGAGAAAAAAGAAGACGATTGAGATCATCCTAAAAAGGAGGGAAAGAAAAAGAAGAGAGACAAATTACTATTCACTAATAACTTTTAGGGGCACGAGAAGATGGGTGACATTTGAAAAGACAAGATAAGACTACTCAAGGAGGAGATTTTTGAGTTATCCAAGAAATATTTTTTACCGCCTTAGTATTTTATCTTTTTTATTTTGGACAGAAAATTACTTTAAAATAAAAAAAAGATTTTTAAACAGATATGTAATCTGTTGCAACAAATATTAATAGTTGTTTGAAAATTTCCAACATCTCAGTCACTTGTTGCAATAGATACAAATGTCTAATTAATAATTAAAACAGATAGGCAATCTATTGCAACAGATCTCAATATCTGTCTGGCAATTTCCAATAGCTCAGTCGATTGCTACAATAGATTTTTTTACAATTGATTTAGCTAAAACTAGGGATAAGTTGATAGGATCAACTACAACTTCAGTTGATTCATTTAAATACCTAAATTGTTACTAAGCTAATACCTAAATTAATTTAGCTAGTACTAGGGATGAGTTTAACTACAACTTCAATTGAGTCTTTGCAATTGCATGATGTTTTCATTGCATTCCACCCGACCTGAGTCGTCAATCGATCACTCTGAGTTGAAACAATTCATATTAACTTATTATTAATATAATACCTAAATTGATTTAGCTAGAACTAGGGATGAGTTGATAGGGTCAACTACAACTTCAATTAAGTCTTTGCAATTGTAGGTTGTTGGTATTGCGTTCTTCCTGACTTGAGTTATCAATCGATCATTCTGAGTTGAAACGATTCATATTAACTTATTATCAATATAATACCCAAATTTATTTAGCTAAAACTAGGGATGAGTTGATAGATCAACTACAATATCAATTGAGTATTTATAATTGCATGATGTTTGCATTGCGTTCCTCCCGACCTGAGTCGTCAATCGATCACTCTGAGTTGAAATAATTCATATTAACTTATTATTAATCTAATACCTAAATTGATTTAGCTATAACTAGGGATGAGTTTATAGGGTCAACTACAACTTCAATTGAGTTTTTGCAATTGCTTGATGTTGGTTTTGCGTTCCTCCTTACCCGAGTCATCAATCGACCAATCTAAATTAAAATAATTCATATTAACTTATTATTAAAATAATACCTAAATTTATTTAGCTAGAACTAGGGATGAGTTGATTGGGTCAACTACAACTTTAATTGAGTCTTTACAATTATTTGATGTTGGTATTGCATTCCTCCCGACCCAAGTCGTGAATCGATCACTCTGAGTTGAAATAATTTTTATTAAATAATTATTAAGCTAATACCTAAATTGATTTATCTAAAACTAGGGATGGGTTGATAGGTTCAACTACAACTTTACTTGAGTCTTTGCAATTGCATTATATTGGTATTACGTTTCTCCCGACCCGAGTTGTCAATCAATCACTCTGAGTTGAAATGATTCTTATTAACTTATTATTAAGATAATACCTAAATTTATTTATTTAAATCTATGGATGAGTTCATAGGGTCAACTATAATTTCAATTGAGTTTTTGCAATTGCGTGATGTTGGTATTGCGTTTCTCTCGATTGGAGTCATTAATCGATCACTCTGAGTTGAAATATTTCTTATTAACTTATTGTTAATCCAATACCTAAATTAATTTATCTAAAACTAGGTATGAGTTCATAGGGTCAACTACAACTTCAATTTAGTCTTTGCAATTACATGATATTGGTATTACGTTCCTCCAGACCCAAGTAGTCAATCGATCACTCTGAGTTAAAACAATTCTTATTAACTTATTATTAAGCTAATTCCTAAAATTTATCAGTGTTCTACTTAATACACTTTATTATTATGAGAAGGTTAAAAATTATATCTTTTAAAATTTAAAAAAATAATTAAGATCAATTCAGACCAAATTAAAAATTTCAAAACTTGTCATTCTTTTTCAAAAATACAAATCAACCCATACAAATCATCCATTTGTGGGAAAAATATTTCATCATTTCAAAACTCGATTTCTCGCTCTTTCTTTCTCTCTCAACAATACAGACAACAACTACTCAATATTTTGCTCAACCCTTCAAAACAAATCAATTTTCTTTCTATTTCTGACCATATAGTTGTTATTTTCGACTTCATTCGCTTGTATTCGTTATATTTTCTGTGTCTTTGTAGGTAACAGAGTTTGAGAAGAGTTCTACATTTATTCTTTATTCTAAAATTTAGGGTTTTTAAGTTAATGATGAAAAACACGACTTTTAGTCGTATTACCTTTGAGAATGGGTCAATAATTTTGAGTTTTGATGCTAAAAAACATAGGAAGAACCCGAGAAAACCCTAATTTTTGTCGTAGTGTTTTGTTGACTATCGCGGTATTGTTGGATGGTGCTTGTGGTGTTGGTGGTGATGTCGGTATTGGTGGTCTTGGTGGTGGTGTCGGTGGTCTTGGTGGTGGTATTGGTGGCATTGGTGGTGGTGGTGGTGGTGGTCTTGATGCAGGTATTGGTGGTATTGATGGTGTTGGTGGTGGTTTTGGTAGTGGTATTAGTGGTCTTGGTGCCATTGGTGGTGGTCTTGGTGGCATTGGTGGTGGTGGTGGTGGTGGTCTTGGTGGTTCATTTGTTACAAAAAGTGGTCCATCTGTTACAACAGGTGGAACATCTATTGGGAGATATTAAATAGGTCTTCAAACAAATTTTCCATCTATTCCAACTGATGGTTATCCATTGAATTTTTTTTTTGTAATGTGACGTATAATAATTTATTGAAACTTGTCTTACCTATTTTTTTAAAATTATGCAGACATCAAATGTAATGTATTTTTTATTTTTCTGTTGTTTGTAGTTAAAAGATGTCTCCCAAAAGAAAAGAAACTAAAAATGGATCAACTTCTGACCACCCAACAAAAAAGGCTAGAGTACAGATGGATTCGGAGGAACTTTCTGAACAATCTCAGTCAGGGATAAATGAAGCTGACGAAAGTTATGTAAAAGAAGGTGAAGTGTAACACCCCGAGTCTGTACCCCGGACGCTTCACGGTACTTATGACCCCGAAGGACCATAAGCTAACCCATGACTGATATCTGCTGTGAGTACTGAATAATAATACTCTAATAAATGTGAAAAATAGGCTAAAATGCCGTAAGGTTCAAAACATATGAAATACTGATAAAGTATATTAATAATCTGTAAAACTGAATACCGTCTGAAAGTCTAGTATAAAAAGCCTATAACTAAACTATCTGAAAATGGAGTTGATGGGACAAACCCTCAACTAACTCCGACTACTGAACTACTGATAAACTGAAATACTAAAATAAAAGTATTCCCTCAATAGATGAGGACTCAATACTGAAACTACTGCTAATAACTGGATCTATCTTTGCGCGGTCAGGAACCTGAGCGTTCGAACCTATGATATGAGACATCATAGCGTAAAAAAAGAGTATGTGTCAGTACGTGAAATATACTGGTATGATAGATGAGGTAAGGTTGAATGCAAGGGTTCATATGCATGAACAATAACTGACTGAATGATATAGAGTAACTGAATATAAAAGTACATGGATAACTAAAACTGTTGTAAATACTGAGTATGCAATTTTGTGCATATGCGTGTATACTATAACTGAGCTTTTACTAAAGCTGAGTTTTGCATTTTGATAACTGAGTAACTGATATCTGAGATTACTGATAACTGAGTTACTGAAACTGGTTGACTGTATTTGATAGTCCTAATTCTGTAGAATTGAACTGAGTTCTATACTGAGACTGTGGAAAGTAATCATCTAACTGACATGCCTTTTTTCTGAATAGATTTGGGGTTCAACTTATAACCTCAACTGGAAGGGTGTCAGTACCATGCCACGGGTAAAGACACTGAAGAGTTACCCTCATCTGGCAGGTACTCTAATGAGAATGGTAGAACCCTCAACTTGCAGGTTAAAGTACCTTATCAACCCTCAACTGGTAGGTTAAAATACCTCATCAACCCTCAACTGGTAGGTTAATATCTCAACCTATTTTGGCTACGTAGTTCTGGAATACAATGACTGCTTCTAAGGATCGCACCCTCTACTGGCAGGTGAGCCCCCATCCATGGGTTCACTCGGTGTTGAATCCTACTCCCAACTGAAAGACATTGAACTGAGTATACTGAATTTGACTGGTACTGAGTTTACTAAGTTTTTTTTAGTTCTGTAACTGACTGAGTTCTGTAGCTGACTAAATTTTACTATTTGTGAAATGACTAATACTATTCTGTAACTAACACTGACTCTAGGTAAACAGCTAGATTGTCGAGTATTAAATACCCCCAGAACTCGATAGCATGAAAATAAAGCATAGCATAATCTTAAAAGACATAACAATAATTACTTGTCCATAATTCATTCATAGAGACATTTTATCAAACACATGTAGGGCATAATCTTGTACATATACTAGCATGTCATGATTGTATCATTTAATTCGCATATACATTCTATCAAACACTTGGGGAGCACAACTTTATGCGCATAATCATAGATAACATATAAGCATTTCAACTAAAATGCCCAAAGTTGCAAATTCATGGGTTCAACATGCAATTCATATAATTCCCTATAAATACTATTCTATTTTCATGAATCTTATCATAATCATGGATTGAGAACCAAATTAACATCATAGATATGCGACAATCAATTTTAAGCATTGGAATCATGAATATATAACTTGTAATTTAGAAAGAGGTTCTTGGGCTTTATGGGTGAAAGAAACCCATGAATGAACACCTAACATACTTGAATTTGATGAGTTCTTGGAGTTCTTAGTGAGTTTCTTAAGTTTTATTCTTGATTTCTTGTGAGCTAGGGTTTGCTAATTGAGAGAGAATGATTTCTTTCTTGCGATAAGTGAGCAATTAATGTGATATTAGGCTATTTAGGGCTTTAATCCCATTTTAGGCTAACTGGAATGAGGGAAAATGACCTAAAAGCCCTTGGAATTTAAAACTCAAAATTAGCTGAAAATTCCCGATTTTTACCCTTGACGCGATGCGATGCTATCGCGCTATGTCAATGAAAATTAACAACTGGAAAAATGCACGGTGGCGCAATGCGGTGGTATCGCATTGCCATACTGGATGCGACCTGGAAGTTCACCGCGATACGGTGACATCGCGTAGCTTCACTGGAAAGAGGACAATTATGAAATTGAGCCTTGGCGTGACGCGTCATGATCACGGAGGCTCACTAGATTTGACAATTTCCATTTGGTCATGCTCCGCGACGTACTGAAGTGCCAGTTGACATACTACTTTACAAAAATGGCTCTAACTTTTCGCCCGAGTATCGAATTTTGATGAATTTTATATCATTGGAAAGCTGACTGAATTTCCTAGGCATTGGTAAGCTCTAAACTGAAAATACTGAGTATTTCAAAAATTTTATATTGGATAACTCATGGACTGAGTGTTAATTTAAGCTAGGGAAACACAGGGTATTACATGGAGAAGGGAATATAGAGGTTAGTGAGGAGAATAAAAGTGAGGAGAAAAAAAAAGATAAATAAGAAGAGGAAGAAGTAGAAAGTGAGAAAGAGGATGTTGATAAACATGATGATCAACATGATGATGCATCACCAATGGGGTGTGAATTAAGATCGAAATCCTAGCATGATCCTATCAAAACTATTAGTATTGATCGGTTTCAAGTTGCAATGCCGAAAGATGACCCTGCAGAACTAACTGGTGATCTTGTACTTAAATGTTAGTTGGGGAAACCTTTTGATGAATTTAGGAATATTATGAAGAATGAAAACATAGACGAACTTTTTAAGAAGAGCTGCTTTGGACGCTTTCTTGAGCTTCCTGAGGACCACACTGCCCGTTTCTTAATGAGAATGGTATATGGTCTTCTCAAGAGTAGGATCAAGTATGTAGGGGATGATAAATATTCAACGGAAGGGGGTAAAAAGATGGATGAAATCTGGATCAACTACTGTGGCATGCCATTTTGTTTTGCCATGATAGAGTTTGTCATAGTGACAGGCTTGAGATGTGATCGTCCAAAAGAACCTCTCATCAAGGAAACACCCCACAAAAAGTCCAAGGCAAGCAGGACAACCAAACCACCACAATCAAATAAAGTAAAGGCATTATCCAAGCGACCACCCAACAAAACCAACAAACACAACAAAAATATAGATGAGTTGTTCGACATTAAGGGACGTAGCTACAAAACGGCAAATTTGATAGAAGATCTTAAGGATAAAGCCATACCAAAGAATTACAGGGAGCAATTATGCTTGGTTTGGTTTGCCCATTCCGTTATATTGGCAAGAGACGTCAACAAAGTCATAGAATATGATTTATTGGCGTTTGCTTAGGATTTTGGCAAATTCAATAATTAACCTTGGGGATATGACAACTACAACCTGACTATCAAATATTTACTGACAAAGCTATCTCCAAAGAAGATCACATTATACGACTTTCCCTGGACTTTCATGGTAAATTTAATCACTATTTGTTTACTCATCCATTAATTTATATTGAATAATTATTATAACTTTTTTTTTTCTTGCTTTCTGTTTATATATTTTAGGCTTGGGCAATTGAAGCCATTCCTTCCCTCCGAAAGGAAGTCAAGGATTACCCAGATGAGGTTTCTCGTCCAAGGATCCTTAGGTAGTTGGCTGCAAAGAGCAGCACAAGAATTAAGGAGGATGATCTCTTTAACCCTCCAGATGATGCAGTGCATCTTCTTTTAAGTAAAATAATTTGACTCAAAAAAAGATATTAAAATAGATGTGCCATTTGTTGTGATAGATGGGTCATCTGTTGCAACAGATTACCCATCTACTGCAACTGGTGTAACAAATGGGTAATCTATTATGACAGACGATCCATATTTCACAACAGGTTACTCATCTATTGCTTTAGTTCTCTAAACTCGACCAACATATTACCCATCTACTGTAAATTATACAATAGATGGGTAATCAATGCAATATATTATTAATCTGTTATGACAAACAAATTAGTTATTGCGACAAATAATTCATCTATTGTATACGTTGTCTGTGTTAACATGTAACCCAACTGACTACAAATTATTATATGATTTAAATATATTTGTCTTTTTTATAGGTTGTGTATCCATGGATCTTGCCTAATGAGTAGGAGTTGGGGATGACTGATTTTATTACTCTAGGTCTTATTAATACAATAGCAGACCCAATAGTGGAGTTAATAAAGAAGAAATTAGCTACATCAACAACCATAAGAAGAGCAGTTAGGCAAGGCCAGCCTAATGTTAAGGTTCTTTATGACCAACCTACTGCAATAGATCTGGGTGCTTCTTCTGGGGGTGTTACAGGTGGAGTTGTGATGTTGGTGGCAGCCATCCTGATGTTGATGTTCCTGCCAGTCGTGATGATGAGTATGTTCATGCTCAAGAAAAAATAAAAATATTTAAAATCACCCCTTAAATAGGTCCTTCTCACCCTTACACTGGTCTCTCCCACCTTTAAAGTGGTCCCTCTCACCCCTCTTCACCCTCATGTTCTCATTGCAAATACAAAAAGTTCCAGGATAGACAGAATAAACTCTTTAAAAAATTAGAGGCTATGGCTGAAGTTATCGAGGAATTGAATTTCAAGAGGGGTGTCAAACCTTCAAGAAGGTGAGGGAGCCATAAACTCCTACAGTTGCGGTTAGGAGGAATAAAAGAGAAATTAGCCAAATACTCTCTAATCTGAAACCAAAAACAATTACAACACCTTCTTCTCAAAAATTTGTTGAAGTTTAGGGGACACTGAAGAAGGTGGACATATACGCAGCACTTGGCGATGAAGAGAAGAAGGATTTGTGAAGGACCATGATTACCAAGAAACCCGCACAAGATTACACCATGCACAACTTTCGCGGCCAAGACTTCAAGAATATGACAAATATGTGTAAGTGGTACGTGGGCAAGGTAAGTTTACTTTTCCTAACCTAGACTTTTAATCTATTCTATGAAGAGGAAGCTACGCAACAGATGACACATCTGTTGCAACAACTGGGTATTCTAGTATAATTGGTAGTGGTTCTATTACAATAGATTACCTATCTGTTATAAGTTTTGTTAGCTGGGTAATTTATGAACAGATTTAGAGAATCCTTTGCAACAGATGGACTATCTGTTGCATCTTTCCACTGTGTTTTTATTCTTTATAATTACTAACCTATTTAAAAATTCTCTTCTTATATCACAGTATGTTGATAAAATTCTCTTCCTCATGAGGGCAGACATTTAGCGTACCCAGATGCTTATAATGTTGCCGAGAGGATAGTGGACCTCAACTTTTACAACTATTTCAGGGATAGGTACAATGAGCTTAGAAGGATAAATGAAACTCCCAGTGGCCTGGGATTTGATTGGTTAGTTTATACGTTCCAATGGGATGAAGATATGATTAACTATATTAGAAGAAAGAGGCCATATCCATATGGTAAGAGCTGGACCAAGGCAAAGAGAATTCTTGCAGTCATGAACGTGGCCATCAAATATTTTTTGGTTGTTGAGATACTACTCTAGGAGGGAAAGATTAAGGTTTGTGACTGCAACTTACTTGTCTTCGAAGACGGCAATTTTTGTATCCACTTGTAGCCACTGTTGGAGTTGTTCCCAACTTGTTGAGCCAGAGTAAACTTATGGATCATTTGCCAATGGAAGTGTTGATGAAGAAAACATAGGATTTTGAAGGTCAAAACAAGGATATGGACCTTCTAGAAAATAAAATCAGTGGCGCGTGCGAGTCGTATGTGCTTGCACACATCGAATATTTGTTGATTGGCACAAAAATGGCCAAGTCAACGACCGCTCTGTGCGACGAGGTTGTGGCAGGCATACAAAAGGTTTAGGCTTATGGGGTACTAACTGGATGGTTGGATCCTTTGTATAAATAAGAATATGCAGAAACATAAACACCATAACAATTTTTTATTTCAAGCCACTCCACTACATGTAGTGACAATTATTTTATATTTGATGAAAGTTGAATTTTTTTTAATGCAATAGATTAAGGGTAAAATGAGAAATATATATATATATATATATATATAAAAAAAAATACTCTTGATTTTATAACTTGAACAGTTAAATTGAAACAAATATTTTAAAAAAAAAGACCAACTAATATGAAACAGAGAGAGTATTTAATTTAAGCCTGCTATTAGGAAACTGAATAAATTATTAGGATTTTAATCTATATTCACTCAAAAAATCAATAATTTGCCATTATAGATCTTTAATGTTCAACTTTTAGTCCCGGTTTGACCGTAAAAATAATAATTTTTCGGAGTTAGAATTGGAGTTGGATAGAGTTGGAATTGGAATTGGAATTGGAATTGGTATTGGTATTGTGTTTGATATGAATATTTGGAGTAGTTTTTAAAATTTTGTGAGAAATACTTGTTTTCATTTTTTCAGAAATAATTTTCACTAAAGTGAAATTATTCTCATGGTCAAACACTACTATTTTCACTAAAACGAAATAATTTTTCAAAAAAAAGTAAAAAAAAAAAAAATCTCATGACCAAATGCCTACTTAATTCCTTGTCACAAACGTGAATCATTTCAAGTAAATAATATATCAAAAGACGCACAACATCAAAATGAGCTCATATCTAAAATTTAAAATTTTTTAGAGGAGATTTGAGTAAAAATTGGATAAATGTTCAATGGGTGAACATTTCTTATCCAAAATAACTCGATTATTATTTATTACTGCATGTGAAGTGAATTTAGACGAAACATATCAGAACAAGCATAATGGTGGTCATGACGACTTTGACATCGACAATGGAGTCTTCTTTGTTTTGTTCACCATTTTCCACTGTTAGATGATAAAGATTGTTGTACTTCAATGTTCTTTCTTTTGAACGAAGTTAAAGGTAGCAATTCAAAGACAAGTCTGATTGTTCTTTAAGCATAACATGTTTTTAACATTTACACTTAGGGCCCTTTGGTAGACAAGATAAGGTGGGATATTCTAAGATTAAATTTAATAAATTTATGCCATCTACCAACGGCGGTATAAATCTTATCCAAAACTGAATCCTTGAATGTCCGACCTTATCCAATCCAACTTGAAATTATTTTATCCCATCTCAGTGGGATAAATTAGTGCAGGAGTTATAATCTAATATAATTCCAAGACTACAGTCTCAAGGTAATTTCGTCAGCTTACCAAACAGCCCCCAAGGATTTTGCCACACTATACATGCATAACATATGACAAGCAACTCTATAACAGTAGTACTCCAAATTGGAAGTAAACTATGGCAAACACCTATCACTCCCTCCCACCGAACAAAGAACCAGTAACCCCTTCTTTTCTCTTTATTTGAGAAAATAGAAGCAATTACAAAGAAGCTAACAATTTACATAAAACACCACAGTATTAGGTTTCGTTAGACACCCTAGATCTATACATTGACAAAGAATGAATTTCCAGCTAAATTCACCTACTTGCTGCTTCCTTGAAAGTACCTATCCTATGTTACAAAGATGAGCAGGAAGAAAGCATGTACGTTACACCCTCGAGAAAAGAAGAAGGCAGACTCATCCCAATAGGTTTTATAGCGCTTGAATAGGAGCAGTTTCACCCTTAGTAATCTCTGAGCTTTTGCCTGGTGTGCTTGCATGAAAAGCTGATTGTCTTGACGGTTCTGCTGTTAACTTAAGGGAGAGTGGTGAAGGCTCAAAATGGCCAGAACCAGCTTCTGCTAAAGTGAGCTGGGACATTCCCACTAGTTCATCTACATTCACAGGTTCTTTGGGGACGGTTGGAATTGGCTTGAGGATCTGATGATGGGATGGTTCTGGTCCCCTATCTTCAGGCACAGGAATTGCATTTGATGGCCAGAAGGGATAAGGAACTGGAATGTAAGCTGGGAAGAATGCTGGAAATGCTGGAGGAATCTCGCTGGTTGCGGTATTTGGTTTCGTTTCTTGAACAGGTTCACTTGGAACGGTTTCCATGGATTCAAAATCTGACTTGAGAGAAAGATCCAAGGAAGGGAGTGAATCTGCAAAATCAGTTTCTATTGCTTTTGTTGCAGAAGGTGCTAACTGTTCCTTATCACTTTCCATTGCTCTAGGTGGGAGCATAAATTGTTCATCAGGAAGTGGATGGGAAGCATCAGCGGCCTGTTTAACATCATAGAAAGGAGAGCATAAAAAAGGATCAAAACAGAGATTAGATGAATGGACTTCACCAGTAGCCCAAGCAAAATCAGGAAGCTCAAGTTTCACCCTTGGCAACGGGATAACTTTTCTCATACGTCGTAAAATTTGATGGATAATAAAGTAACTAAGAGCAGACCTGCTGCAACGACATGTCAGCTCACTTGTGTGTATACTTGGGCGGGGGGAGGAAAGCTTAGTTTTTTAGGCCTTAACAATTGTACACAGCATGCCTATATGGTCACAATATGATCATTATCCAAAGCATAAGTTTGAGAAGAAAGACAAACCGTATCAGCAACAATGTCAAAAAGACTGGATCTTCTCTTTCTCCGAGTAGCACTACTCTGCCGGATAAAATACTTCTGGGCATGGCTAGCTACTTGGGTAGGAGTCCTTGATGTCACAAAGTTTCGCGATATACCCCGCCAATCTCCTTTGCCCAATTTTTGTAGACCGATCAAGAAAAGTCGGTGCTCTTCCTCTGTCCAAGGAACACCTATAAACACATCAGATAAATAAGATCACAACCAACCTTTCTCCATCCAGCTAGGTGATAAATTTGCCACCAAAGTTGGAATAAGTGACAAAACTCTGTTAACAAATCATCCCAACAAACAAAAGTGAGATACAAAAAGGAAAGGGAAAACTGTTGAACATTTGCTTCTGTTACTGCTGGATTACTAGAATAGTAATGACTTGTTTAAATATAAATTTAGATATAAGTTTAGTTATGATATTTAAGGTTTATGAATTTTATTCTATAAATTTTCTGCAGAGTTTTTGTTTTAAATTGACTATTTAAAGGTCACTATGCTTAATACAAATAAAGAGACAATTTCAATCATTTTTAATCTTTCTGCTGCTCCATCCTTTTTAAAAACCCAACAGTGGTATCAGATCTTCCATTGATTTTATTAAATCTGTGAGTTCATTGAAGAGGAAAAACTTCCATCCCCTAAACTGTACCTATTTTCAACCCCTCCCGATACAAAGTTTTTAACTCATGCTTATTTTTAACATCTTTATTTCAACCAACACTTCGAAATTTTATTTATACCTATATTAATCATGACAAGCATCAGTATCTTTTTGAATGCCCCCCAGAGTTTCATGGATTAAAACTATCAAAATTGGTCCGTGAAGTTCATGTCTTACTATGAAACCCATGATATATGGGATGTTATGCGGAGGAAAAATCCCACAACACAACAACAACAACATACCCAGTATATTCCCACCAAGTTAAAAAAAAAAAAAAAAAAAAAAATCCCACAACAATTTTTTGTAAAATCCCACAGTTGTCCAAATTAAAGCACATTAAAAAGAGCTATTATTGAGGATGATTATTATGCACAAAATCAAAAGAAGAAAAAGAAAGAAGGAGAAGACGGAAAAGTCATGTTACAAATAAGTGTTAGTTCAAGTGTTCAACAACACTCAGAAGAATTGACAAGCACAAACTACTAAAGCAAAAATTGAGGAGGAACAGAGGAAGAACGTTTTTATATTGCAGCAATTGAAGCAAAGGAGTGTCAAATATTTGATTCTGTTACTACTCCTTTACAAAGAATAATAAGTCGTTTAGTTGCAGGACGAGTCTTTGTTTAAGTTTAAATTTAGTTAGATAAGTTTAGTTGAGATGTTTTAGGTTTTTGAATTTCATTCTGCAACTATTTTTGCAGATTTTCCATTTTTAAGTAGGATATTTTATAACCCTCTATGCTTAATTAAAAATAAGAAACATTTCCAATAATTTTTAATTTTTTTGTTGTTCCACCCTTTATTTAAACCCAACAAAAACCACATTGAACAACAACATACCCAATGTCTTCCTACCGAAGTAGGGTCTAGAGAGGGTAGAGTGCACGCAGTCCGTACCTCTACCACAGATGTGATGTAGAGAGGTTGTTTCCGATAGACCCCCGGCTCAAGACAAACAGAGTGGAGAAAAGGATGCAATAGAAGTACAAGAAACAATAGGCAGCACCAAAATAACAGAGAGTATAAGAAACAATGCTACCACGGAATAATACAACAAATAAATCTACCCAATACATCAGGCATCACCAAAACAAAAAAAGACACTACCAGCTTACTAGTACAAACAATAAGACAAATCACTCCTACCTACTAATCAGGACACATTACTTCCTATTATCCTTCTATCCTAATCCGCGTCCTCCCCACCTTCCTACCAAGGTTCATGTCCTCAATAAGCTGTAACTGCGCATAACCAGTCTAATTGTCCCTCTCCAATATTTCTCCGGTCTACCTCTACCTAGTCTGAATCAATCCTAGCTAACCACATTGAAAAAGAAAAAAAAATTCTACTCCAGGAAGTTTTTGTTTAGATGATATGCCATTAATTCTCATGCATCCCTAAATAACTCCACGGGGTCGTTTGATATGGGGATGGATAAACAAAGTTGTCCCATGGATTCGGATATACCATGGGTCTAGTTATCCCACCATATACATGGGATAACTTATCCGATCACTATAGTATCAATGGTGGGATAAAGAATACCAGGACTAACTACTACCTCCAATCAAACAAAGGATAAAAATAATCCTACATTTTATCATGGAATCTGTCCTGAGTCGGGGATCAATCGGAAATAGCCTGGCTACTTCATTTGAGGTAGTGGTATGGACTGCGTACACTTTACCCTCCCCAGACACCACTTGATGGAAATACACCGGGTATGTTGTTGTTGTTGTATTTTATCTCGGAATTATTATATCTTATCCCTCACACTAAACGTCTCCTAAGAGTTTGGGACTACTACATCATACACGGAATTTACTTGTCATGCACCAAATCACGAAGGTAGATGGCATCATTAGTTAAAAGGCAACAATGCTATGTTCAATTATAAGGGAATGTGTTGAAGAAAAATATTTGATAAATAGACTTGAAAATAATTGCAAGAGCACATGTTTCTTATTTTAGAAGCCTCAGAGATAACAAATTTAAGTGTTTTGTTTATACGAAAAGACAATTGGATCAATGACTTGCTATACAACTGTATTTCTAAGGAAACAACCATGTCATTACTACAAGCACTATTTTTGGGATCACATTTCTGTGTCCACCATGCTAGTCATGTTGATCTTTTCAATTTTATCTTTTCCCTATAAGAGTGAATGGTTCCTATACCAGGAAATGTAAGAGAAACCAAAACCTCCATTTTAAGCTGCATTACCAGATCACAGACAAGTGTCAATTTGATGATCCATCAATGTAACACACATTATAGTAAGAGGATCAATATTTCGATTATGGTCAGCAACTGTAGGAAAAGCTAGCAAACTAGATAACACTATAAATCATATTGCATGCATTTGAATCAAGTGAACAAGAAAGGTGACCTTTCACACAAATGCATTAACCCCACACCACAAGAATGGGCACCTTTTTATTCATTGATGCAGTAAGCACACAATTGAATAAGAAAGTTTCCCTCTCACACAAACGCAGTAAAGTACACCAGAACAAAGTTATATTAATAACTGCTTTCCAACATCAGTTCTGATTGAATCATCAACTACTGCAACATACTGAGGCTGTATGAATTTGCCACAGTATGAAGGGCTCTAGACCAAATTCACTATTTTTATCATTTCCACCCGTACCACTCCAAACTTCTTCCATCCAAAGATTATCACATTCATTAATATCTGCAGCAGGAAGCAGTAAATTTCTCATTTCCATTCATTTACAAAAATTTGAGTCATTAAGAATGAAACACAACCATAAATGAAAGGACTAATTTAGTTAAGATTCCCTAAAAGAATTGACCGAGAGGGTGCATCCATTCTCATGGCTAACTAGGATATAATTGACGTTTTGGAGTATGCTCAAGGTAATCAAGTCATCCAGTATATATATATACTTGATACGTTGGAGTCACCCAAGTATATTGTGAAGCATGAAATAGCGGATACTGAAAAGAGGTGTAAAGATGTGGTATTGAAAGTCCTCGAAAGGATGGAGGCAGCAAAATAAAGAGCAGATCTGCATCAGACGTCCAAAAAGGCAAGCTGGTTCGTACTCTTCTCGGCGATGTTATAAAACTTTTGATTTGATAAGATTGAAATTGATCAAGATGTTGAGATAATGACTACGACTTCGATTTTATTTTATTTTTTGGGTCATAAGTTGACAACATTTCATAAACGCACAATTGGATATCTAGGCATACTGGTTACTCACAATTTGACAGAAACAGTATAGTCCAATCAAATGAGGAAAGGCAGCACAACTCTCAAAAATACAAAGTTGCATAGTGTGCAAAAATGAAAGCGAAATTAAAGTGAATAATATGCAAGGCGTAACCAAAGAAGGGGAACCTTGGAGCAACAATAAACTTGTCTCCGTGTCACTTAAGTTACGGGTTTGAACCGTGGAATCAACTGGTGCTGGTGCTGGCCTCAGGATAGGATGCGTACATTACACCCCTTTAGGGTGCATCCCCTTTTTGGACCTAATGTGAATGCAGCATTTTGTGCACCGGACTGCCCTTTTATTATGCAAGACGTGAACAAATCATTCCACAAGAAACACATTTTATCAAAACAAAAAAGAAATGAAGAAAAAGAAGGAGCTTTGCAGCTCTTTCACCAATCAACAACAACATATCCAGTATACTCCCACAAAGTGGGACCTGGGGAGGATAAGTGTACGCAATCTGTACCACTACCTCAAAGGTGAGGTAGATAGGTTTTTTCCGATAGACCCCCAGCTCAAGGCAAAAATGGTTCATAAAAGACATACTATAGGAACAATAGGTATTAACACAACAAATAATAACAGATACAAGACTACCACAAAGTAACACTCCAATCAATCTATCCAAGACACTACAAACATAGCACTATGACCACTAGCATAGATACCAAAACAACGCACTCCTACCTACCGAAATAAGGACGCACTTCTTTCTACTAGGCCTTCTACCCTAATTCGCCTCCTCCACACCTTCCTATTTAGAGTCATGTTCTCGGTAAGATGTAGTTGCTCCATGTCATGTCTAATCACCTTCCTCCAATATTTCTTCAGTCTACCTCTCCCTCGCCTGAATCCGTCCACAGCCAACCTCTTACACCTCCGCACCAGGGCATTCATGCACCGCCACATCACACGCCCGAACCATCTCATTCTCGCCTCCTGCATCTTGATATTCACCAAAACCGCTCCCACCTTATCTCGAATAACCTCATTTCTAATCCTATCTCTCCAGTAAAACCACACACGCATCGAAGCAACCTCGTCTCCGCCACCGTCATCCTTTGGATGTGAGAGTTCTTGACTGAACAACACTCTGCCCCAAACAACATAACAAATCTAACCGCCACTCTGTAAAACTTGATTTTTAGTTTTAGGAGGCACCTTCTTATCACACAAGACTACGGATGCGAGCCTCCATTTCATCCGCCCTGCACCAATACGGTGAGTGACATCCTCGTAAATCTCTCCATTTTCCTGAATTATAGATCCAAAATACTTGAAATTATCCCTCTTCTGGATAGCCTGAGTATCAAGCTTCACTACCATGTCAGCCACATGAATCACCGCACTGAACTTGCACTCCAAATATTCCGTCTTGATCTTGCTCAACCTAAACCCTTTAGACTCATCGGTCTATCTCCAAACCTCCAACATACAAGAACTACATCATCCGCAAAAAACATACACGATGGCACCTCACAGTGATAGTAATTGGATTACCTAATGAGAGTATCTAGCCCACAACTTAACCTTCACAGTAAGCACACCAAAAATGGGATGCAAGTTTCCGTATATCAAATTAACTTAGAGACAATTCAAAAAGCAAAAACATGCAACAAATCAACCAGCAAAACATGCAACAAACTCATATTGACCTAACAAGAATTATCTACTTGTGCTTACGAAACTCAAAACTGTTGGGAAGACGGAATCAAAATGTTCTCTTATATGATTTAGGCAATCATCACCTATTGAATTAACTTTTGAGATTGAGTAAAGTTAGACCTAAAAACCACTTTTGTTCACACGTGAGTAGAGTCAAGCATATTCATGTTCTTGGTTTATACAATGTTGGGTCCTCGTATTATGTTGTCTACGCTCTAGATGTCCAATCATATTGTGCGGGGTGTCAGAGTATCTCACATTAGTTGAGGGGTGGATTGTTTTCTCCTTATATGGTTTTGGACAACCCTCGCCTATTTAGCTAGCATTTGGGATTGAGTTCCCATGATCTTTCCTAGTTTTTTTCTAAGAATGTATCAATGTATCAAATTATTGAATTATTAGGCACAAAAGAAACAACAAAACAAGTCTTGGACACAAACAACAATATAACAAGTAAGATACACATTAAAATAAAGCCAACAGAAATACATAACAGAAGATGCAGGACAAAACCATTAAAAACCATTAAGGCAAGAAAGAAAACAAAAGGAAAACATACTAAAACAAATTTTTAAGATAAGAAATTACCAACTAAGTGTCGGCAAACCGAACCATCAACCTATCACCTCCCTCCCCCTGCCCCAAGAAAACGAGAAAGCAAACACTTAAAGATAGTCTTATTTTTTTCTGGAATAACAAACAAATTAGGAGGGAGTAGAGAAGGGGAAGGGGTATATCAATCAATTTACCCAAACAAGTTGGCTTCGTTATATGAGTATTCAATCTTATGTAGTATTCAAAGAATTCATCATAGTCACATATCATGCACAACATAGACCTAATCATCCTGCCTATCCAACTCAATCACCATATGATAAGTCAAATGCAAAGAGGGAAAAAACGTAAAATTGCAAATCAATTAAGCCTCAATCACAAACTTGTTAGAACAAGTATTCCATTCTGCTCTATTCAGGCATACAACTAATTTTGAAAAAAGATTAATTTTCAAGTTTCCGCATAATCAGACTAATTTAACTGTTGCGGCTAAGGAATCCACGCTATATTTCCCAGATGAACAGAACGCAAAGCAGTAATTAGGCCTTAAAATCATTTTTTTTTTTTGACACATTCATTCAAATATTCAGTAATCTTGGGCATCCAACGGTGTGGCCTAGTGGTCAATGAACTTGTTAAGAGCTATGAGGTCTTAGGCTCAAATTCCAACAGAGACAAAAACTACTACTGTAGGTAATTTCTTCTTGGTACCTCTTGCTGTGGAATTACTCGAGGTGTGCAAAAACTGGTCTGGACATGGCGGTCATGAAAAAAAAAAAGGAAAGTTGAAAAAGAAAACGGCAATCGAACCTTTTTTCCTTTCAATTCTGCGATTAGCAGAACAAGAAGCATGAACAGGATCATCAGAGAGATAACCATCAGTCAAATGAACAGATTCACGAAGAACATCTGAAGAAGGAGAACCAGGATGATTAGGCGAAGCAGCTGCGGAAGAAGAAGAATGATAGTGAAGGGAAGATAGATTCCCCATGCTAGCACTTTTCTTCATTATCGATCCATCTGTAAGCCTCACACCAAACAGCCGCACACCTCCGCCACCGATGGCAGAGCCACCACCGATACCGCTGGTGGCACCGCCGCCGCCGCCTCTGGTGGGGCAAGTTCGGGAATTGTGCCCATTGTTGTTGCAATGGGAACACCGCCGAGTCATGTGGATTGACTCGGCGAGTTATGGATAAGATTTTGTTTTGATTATGATTATGGAATTCTTTTTTTTTTTTCTTTTTCTGTTGGTGTTTGAAGGGGGAAGGTTTAAAATGGTGGATAAGAATAAATGAGGAGGAGGTGGAGGGAGATAAAAGAGGTAAAGACTAAAGTTTGTGGATGGGAGTGTAGAATAAGAGAAGAGAGAGGGAACAAAAACCGGAGGCCTTCCGCAAGTCTCCATCTTGATAAATGATACATGGCTTAATTAAATTAAATAACTAAAATTTAATTTATTTTAAATTAAATAATTAAAATTTAATTTATTTTAAATTAAATTTTTAACTATAATTTATATATATATAAAAGCAAATAAGAAGTCATGTGGCAAGATATTAAAAAGCCACGTGATAATTTTAAAATATAACTTAATAATGTTATAATAATAATCTATTAAAAAATTTAAAATATTTGAATTTGAAAATATATTATTCTTTATTTGAAAAAAAGATTTCATTAGTTTAAAAATAGAAATTCATGATTAAAGAATTTTTGAATAAATTTTACCCTTTCATGTTTATCTCTTTAAAAATTCAAATAAATATTATAAAACTATCTAAATATAATTTATATTAAATAAAAGTTAAAAGTATAATAATAATATTAAAAATATGAATTTGAACATAAAAGAGGGAAAAAAAGAGTTCTAACTAAACTCTAAAATTAATTGATGAATCTTTTCAACCCAAAAGATAGACGTAGAAAGAGGCCTGAGTAACTTTCAGGAAGTTATAAAAAACTTTTAAAATTTTTGTATTAAAGAATATTAAAAATTTAAATTTAAAAATAAAGGAGAAAAAATGGGTCCTAACTAAACATTAAAAATTAATTGATGATTTTTTTCAACCCATACATAAAAAGAGGCGTGAGCAACTTTCTGAAGTTATAAAAAACTTTTTTTTAAAATTTGAATTTGAAAATATTTTAACTAAATAACAATTTTGAATTTTACTGACTATAACTAACTCTATAACTTTAGAGTTTTAATTTTATCTAAATTCTTAGTGTTTATCATGAATTAATTTGAATTTGAATTTTGAATAATGTTATCTCAACTCTTTTATCATTATCTCTGTAATTCTAAAACTACAATAATACTATAAATATATAAATATATATGATGTATTTCAATATGATCATCAGGAAAAAAAATACTATTTAATATTATTGATTTCTCGCGATACAAGTGTTTTTATTCTTTATATCATTGTTATGATGGTGATTCGATGATATATTTAACTTGTGAAACATTGACAGCCTGGAGCTTTGGTATTTTATTGTGGTGATCCTTATGGTTGGTTGGTTAAAGAATCCTGAACTTGCAGTAGATGTTATATCAACCAGGTAGTAAACATTTGAATTTTAATAGAATTTGATTAGTTTTAACTAGGATTGCCTTTTTGTTATTCTTACTCTTTTCTTATTTCCATCACAGCTTGGTGTTACAACTTTGGGTACTGATGATCATTCTAGGATTCAATGCTACAATCAGGTTTACGAAAATTCCAGTTCTGTGCCATTTATTTTACTTCAAGTATTCCTCTTTAACACTTCAAATTTCTTGTCATGTTGTAGTGTTCGCGTATCCAATGAACTGGGAGCTGGTTGTCCAAAAGCTGCAAAATTCTCAGTAGTGGTTGCTATAATTATATCAACTCTAATCGAAGTTGTATTTGCAGTTGTTGTAATTACTACCAAGACCAGTACCCGAGATTATTTTCTGGTAAATCAAAAGTCATACATGAGACATCCAAGTTGGCGTATTTCATGGCTGCTACCATCCTCCTAATAAGATCCAACCGATACTTCATAATAATCAAAGTCTTTCGAAAAGCTGTCTTTGTCTTAGTAATAAGTTATTTAAACCAATATTTAAGTGTTTCTTGTGCAAGTGCAGGAGGTAACAGTTGGAGCTAGATGGCAATATTCAGTTGCGATTATAAATATCGTTTGCTACTATATAGTTGGCCTTCCATTGGGTGCCTGCCTTGGTTACATTGCCAATATTGGTGTTAAGGGAATTTGGACTGGAATGCTCTATGGGTACCTTACTTCAAAAAATAGTTCTGACGTTCAAAATGTGGAAAGCTAATTGGCGAAAAGAGGTTAGAGTATTCACAAGTTTACAAATCTGAAATTTGATCTATTACTTAGGCATTTTTGTCCCCGAATATGACATAGTATAAAGTAATTCGCTTAGATTTTAACTGTTATATACTAATAGCATAAGTCAGTGCTAGAAGTATATATACTTTATCTGGTGCAGGCAATTCATGCTGAAGAGCGGATCAGGACATATGACCACCAATCTTCTCAAGATGAAATTGAGCAATTTGGTTCACGTACCACCTCACCTCTTCCAGTGGTAACATGATTGAAGAGAAAATAGGAATAAACAAACAAATGCCCGTAGAGCATACAAGAACTGGATTAGTATAGTTTAGTAAAATCAGTTCCTAGGCGTCATAGGATATATTTGTACACATTTAATTGTTTCATCTTATTGTTTTTGCTAATAAATTGATTAGTAAAATCAATTCCTAAATAAACTCTTACTATCTTATTGTATACCTAAAACCTAGATAAGTATAGTTTAGTAAAATCAGTTCCTAAATAAACTCTTACCATTTCAAAAATTTATTTCTTTTATATATCATAAAATATATTTGTATACATTTAATTTAATAATAATAATAATAATAATAACAAATAGTAGTACGTAATAAAAGTGCTAACCAAAAAAAGCGTATAGTAATAGCAATACTAAGGTGATAATAATAATAATAATAGTAGTAGTAGTAGTAATAGTAATAGTAGTATAATTATAATAATAATAATAATAATTAAAATAAATTATTATTATTATTATTATTATTATCTCATTTATTTTATAATTATTTATAATTGAAAAATAAATGATTGAAAGTAAATTTAAAATGTCTCTAATTAGCTTTACCGATGTGAATCGATTTGAGGTCAAATTTCCTTATTTTTAGGCATTTTGAAAGGAAAATTTGTTCATTTAGTGGATAATTCAAGAAAGAAATAAGGATGGCTACTGTATTGTTGTAAGTAATTTTAATTACTATAACTTATCTATTTATTTGAAGTATAAAAATTTAAATGGTAAAATAATTACAAGTATCTAATGATTTTAATTACTGTAACTTATCTATTTATTTGAATCATAGAAATTCAAATGGTAAAATAATTAAAAGTATCTAATGATAAATTTATTAAAAATGTCTTAAAATTAGTTTTTTTCTAAACAAAATTATCATTGGCTTAAAATTAGGAATCTAATATTAAAGAGTTTTAAATAAACTCATAAAATTCAGAAACTTTCTCTTTCAATATTTTAAAAAGTATTCAAATATTAAATAGAAGATAATAATATCAATAATCATAATAATAAGAATAATTATAATAAATAATAGTAGTAGCGGTACACACATAGTAGTACCTTTAATTTATTTTTTTTAGAAATAAATTAGTGTTGTTGTTGATGATGATAAATTAATAAATAGAGTAGTGATAATGATAAATAATAATATCTATTTTGCAATTATTTATACATCTATATTATTTATCTGTAATGGGTTTTCCAAACTTCACCCTTACTGGCAAAAATTATAAATTATAAATAAATCTAACATATATATTTACTTGCAATTCATTTATGTATCTAAATTGTTGTTAAATTTTATCAAAGAAATATTTTATTTTTAACAAACAAATAAATGTGAAAATGAAAAGTGGATTAACGAAAAAAAATGTAAAAAAAGGTAAAATAGTGGAGATGGAAAATTGTGAAGAATTAGTCCTTTTAAAATTTTTATTATTTACTTTTAAAAATGTATAATCTATCTTATTGATTTGAAATATATTTCAATTCTTATTTATAGATAATAAGATAATTATGCATTGTATCTGAAAAAAGTATGAGATAAGATAATGAAGAATATAAACTTAGATTTTTCTAACAAATTGATATGATGTTTGATTTTGAATTTGAATTCAAATGGAATTTGAATAGGAATGAGACTCTGGCTTCTTAGTATCCCTTATATAGAAAGCACATTGTGAAGTATTTTACTGCATTCTTCATTTATTTTTAGAACTTTAATTTAATATTTTTATTTTTTTATATGCAGGAAAAACATGACATTCATCTTCATCTTTTCCTTTTAACTTTCAGAATTGATGACAATATCTATTGTCGTGATTTGACTTAATGGGTAATATTACAATCATAGTCTTTTTTTCCCACTCTAATTTAACACATCTCTTCAATATCATCCCTTTCTATTGCTTTCATTTTATTAAAGTTCATGACAATTTCTTTACCTGATGAATATGCTTATTGGGTTTATGACTTTTTTGTCTAATTATTTGGTTCAAAGCAAGTTAAGCAGTATATATTTATGTAAATATAAGTGATAATAAATAATATTAGAATTATATAACTCAAGATAAGGGGTATATATTTTCTTTTTAGAAAAAAATTTGAAGGGGGTAAGGGTGGGGGTGGAGAAGGAGGTGGGGGTAGAGACGGAGCTAGGTAGGTTGGGGGAAGGGGGAGAAAAATAATTATTTTATTTCGCATTGTATTGAGAAATAGTATGATATTTGTAGTTTTTTCATATGATAATATGATTTAACATGTTCAAACGATATGTTTTAATATGAAACAATTAAAAATAATGCTTTAATATTATCCTCGTATCACGCGGGTACGTATACTAGTTAATATAATATATCAATTAAAAATAAACTGCTTTATCTCTATCATTTTCTCAATATTCTCTTCCTATTATTTCTCTCAACTTTCTCTTATTCCCTTCAAATTTATCAATTATAAATTTGACAACGCCTAAAATTATGGATGCAGATAAACTGTTTCATATTTTTACCACGAAAATTAATTTTCAAAATAAATCAACAGAAAGAATACAAAGACGAGAAAAAATAGAGAACAAGATTATCTTTATTTTTGCTGGATTGAGGCAGAATATCCCCCAAGTTCTTTTTCATCCACTTTTGATTCTTCAACAATGAAATTCTTCTTGTCTGTATATTTGTGATGGTAATTCTTCTTGTCTGTATATTTCATCCAAAGAACTGTTCTCAATCAAATGAAATTAATTTATTAGATGATTCAGGAATATGTCCTAAGTCTTCTTTTAATTATGCCACTCGTCAAGCGAGGAGAAAATCTATTTTGGATTTTACACAAAGAGATCACAAGAACTATCTTCGCGGTAAAAGAAAAGAAAGTCTACTATATGGAGTGGCTCATAGCTTGGTAAATTATTTTGAAGAAAGAGTGATAAAAGATCCATCTTTTTAATTTTCTTTGCAATTAGATGATGATGGTTTGATAACAAATGTGTTCTGGGCCGATGCTAAAATGATAAGGGATTTTAAAATTTATAGAGAAGTTGTATCATTTGACACAACATATAGAACAAATAAGGAGTATCGTCCGTTGGCATTGTTTGTAGGATTAAATAATCATAGGGAGATGGTTGTATTTGGTGCTGCCCTTTTATATGAAGAAACAGTCGGAGCATTTGAATGACTTTTTAATGTAATTTTTAGAGCTATGTTTGCAGATAAGCCACAAATATTTATCACAGATCAAGATTCTGTAATAGCCCCAAATATATCACCGTCTGTGTATATGACACTTGGGATTGAATGCACATAAACGCCTTGGTTATATCTTTAAAGCTCATAAATTATTTCAAAGTGATTTTAGCAAGTTGCTTTTTTATTATGAGTATGAAGCAGATTTTCTAAATGTATGGGAAGAAATGCTTGAAAAGTACGACCTTAAAAATAATAGTTGGTTGAAAAATGCCTTTGCTATAAGGGAAGAATGGTCCATGACATATGGTAGAGATATATTTTTAGCCGGTATGCGAAGTACACAATTGAGTGAAAGTTTCAACGGATCACTTAGAGCCTACTTAAAATCTGATTTAGATATTGTATAATTTTTTAAGCATTTTGAAAGAGTTATTGATGATAAGCGCACTAATGAAATCAAATCAAATTTTGACATGACTCATCGAATGTTATTTTAAAGGTTAAACTTCCTTTATTAATTCATGTGAGAGGGAGATATATTGCGACTATATTGATTTATTTGAGAAGCAATGGGAATAATCATTACTTGATTTAATAAACGGCTTACGTGATGAAGGAGATTGCTATAAATACAATGTTAGAACACATGAAAGTGGTAGGGAGCATGCAGTAGTTGTGAATCAATCAACAAAAATAGTATCTTGCAGTTGTTAATTATTTGAATTTTCAGGTATATTATGTGGTCATGCTCAAAAGATTCTGGACACTTTAAATGTGAAGGATAAAATTTCCAACTACTATATAGTGAAAAGGTGGACAAAAGATGCTACTAACTTGATGGAAATAGAGATTAAAGATTCCATAGAAGAAAGTGATCCAAAAGCTGAGGTTAGAACAAGGTACAAACATTTGTGCAAAACCTTTATCCAAATTGCGAGTGAAGCTTCAGAATTAAGAGAAGGATATGAATTGGCTGGGAAGTATGCCAATGAGATAATTTAGAAGTTGAAGGAAATAAAAAAAAAGAAATGAGTCTCATGAAAATTCATCAGTTCCAAGTTAATTTACACATGATGATACAATATTTGTTGATAGTGAAAACATTACAAAGGTTACAGGGTTAAAAAAGAAGCAACCAACTCGTCGCTCGAATAGTTGTCCAAAGAGCTTTTTGAAAAAGACTAGAAAGAAGAATAGAATACAATTATCTCCATAAAAAATAATCAAACATGATGCAAGTCACATTGCAGGTCTTTAAGAATCATGTCCACCATTTTCAGCTTTTACGTCGACTACGGTATGTCATGTTAATTATATTGAAAGCATTACTGTATTTTTTTTAAATGTGTTATCTTCACTTTTTTGTTTTTCTGAGGCTTAGTCTGATGTATGATGCTTTTGGCAAGGTAAGAAATTTTGCACTAATATTTTTGCGTGGTGATTTGAGTGTTTGGGCAATAGTCACATTTGTAGAACAAGATTTTATTCTTCTGAAGAGTTTTAGTGCAATATTCGAAATAAACTCTGCTTAGCTCTTTCTTTCTCTTTTTGTGTTATTGCTTTCGGTGTTATATTCTCTTTTTAGACATGCGTTATCCATGACATTAAACTAAAAGAACTGTTATGTACATAAATTGGATGATTGAATACCTGCATAACTTCTTCTATGGTAGCCCTTGCTCTAGATGACACTACCTGAGTACAAACAAACATAGCTAGATTGATTGGTGTTGTCACTTGAGAAATAGAAGTCCATGCTTTTAGTTTTACAAATATGACTAGAACAAGAACTAACAAATTAAAAATTATGATGAGCAACTTTTGTTATAAGATGAAATATTTTCCAGTATAGTCTTTATGACATTAGATGTCTTCTGCAGCAAACTGTACCATAGTTAATGGGAATATTTAAGTATATTCAATTGATTTGTATTGCAATATAACTAGAGCTAAATGCATGTTAAGGTGTTCAAAGGGCTTGGTTTCAACTTGTCTGTGAGAAGATACACTCAGGATTCATATGGTACACTAGTATTGCTGTTTTATGTGTCATCGGAATAGGCATTACAACATTATTAGATGGAAAATGCAAATACCCAGTTAATAGTGAAAAAGAGAAATTATTTTATAAAAATAATGTTTTGCCAAAGCTAGCTTTTGTTCTTTAGTTCTTGCAATGGCTAATCACTTTCTTCTGTGTTGTATTAGCTTTTAAGCCAAGTCCAATGCAAGATTTCTGTGTGGTGGATCCTTCTAGTCCAGGTATTGCAAATCAGTAAATAATGATAAGAATCTCAATTTCCTCTTATATACTTCCTCCATTCCAATTAATGTGACGTAGAGTTTAAGAAAGAAACTAAACATTGAAACATAGGTATCAAGATGAGAAGAGAATAAACAATGACCATATGTAACACTAAATAATCTCCATAAAATATTTAGTTTGTCTCTATAAGTTGCTGAAGATCAAACTATCCAATGAACCACATTTAGTTTTTCCGTTACCTTTTATTCTTTGTGTGGTATTATGTCAAAGCTTATTTTTCTCTTTTCATGATAGGTATTGGGAGAAGGAAATTTTTTTCCATGGCAGTCTTCGAAATTCTCTCAACTATCATTTTATGGAAGTCTATCTCAACTCCTAAGAGTTAGTATAAATTTTATAAATCATACTTCACATATAAATTAATTTTGTTGCACTATTGCTTGACTTGATACTATTTTATTTATTATGTGCAGGATATTTCATCTCACGATTCAAACAAGTACTTGGATCGTCAATATCATGAATAGCGATAAGTACTCTATGTATATAGTCATTCTCTTAAGTGGACAGCAAAATGTTGTTCTTTTTAAGTGTAATTGCTTTGTATTTTTAGTTATAATGACTAGTAGGGATGGACATTCCATTTGATTTTGTCAAAGTTCTATTCGGTTGTGAAACAACAAATCAAACTAATTCGATTTGATTTTTTTTTAACTTCGCTTTAATTTGATTTTTTGTTTCTAAATTAATTTTTCCGTGCAAGTGAGAAACAAGACAAACGAAATATGAAGGTTGCAAACTTAGCATATTATATATATGGCTCTTAAATTAATAAAAGTTTGGTTATTCGATGCATCGAATAATCATGACCCTTAAATCGAAGAACGATTATTCATCTCCTCTCCATTTTCTTGAATGATTAATAAAGTTGAAATCAAATTGAAGAATCATGAGCAAAAGAATTGGAGGACTGAAAAATATTTTCTCGAAGTCATTCCATATCTCCCTTTTATTGCCGTGACCTGGAAATAATATATGTTTTGAGATGACATTAAAAATAGAGTTGTTATACTAATTACTAAAGTTGTTATTTTAGCTACTAAATATTCATTTCTGTATTAGGCGTTGCCAAATTTATAATTGATAAATTTGGAGGGAATAAGAGAAAGTTGAGAGAAATAATAGGAAGGGAATATTGAGAAAATGATAGGGATAAAGTAGCTTATTTTTAATTGATATATTATATTAACCATAGTTAGAGGTTTAGTTTAGAATAAATTTAATCTTAGCCTTTTAATTTAATTAGGCCATGTGTCATTCATCAAGAAGGGGACTTAGGAAAAATGGAGAGTAGCTGATTTCTTCCATGTGTGTGTTTTTTATTCTCTTATTTTTCTTTTTCTTTTTTGGGCTTTGTGAGTTGGGTAACTCGAATGAAGCATTGGTGATATTGACTAACGTAAAGGGTCAAACATAATTAGAAAACTTGATTAAGTTATTGTGGACTTGATTAATATTTTTAAAACTTTTTCATCTTTTAAAAATACAAATCAACTCACCCCCTCT
This sequence comes from Capsicum baccatum var. pendulum, assembly GCA_030864225.1. Taxonomy (NCBI): domain Eukaryota; kingdom Viridiplantae; phylum Streptophyta; class Magnoliopsida; order Solanales; family Solanaceae; genus Capsicum; species Capsicum baccatum. The sequence continues at coordinate 73,448,112 of CM061561.1, read as the reverse complement.
CCAAATAAACTGTCTCTCTCCTCTCTCTCGACAATTTCTCTCAACTCTCTCCCAACCAACAGTTTTACAGAATTTCTCCATTCAATCTTCGACGATTTCAACCTCCGATGATAAATAGTTGGGCGAGTTTCTTTTTGACTTTCAACCATCAATCGACGTGACAATAGTGTTCTTCGGCGACAACAACTTTGAGTTCTTCTTCATTCTATTTTTTCTTTCATAGGTAAAAAATTATGTCTTTTTAGTTATGAAGAAAAAGAGGAACTCAAGCTAACTTCTCTTCTAGTATTGGTTAATAATTTTAATATTTGTTGCTTAAATTTGAAATGTGGCTTGAAGAAAACTCTAATTTATGACAGTTCTTCTCTACTCTTTTCAGAGTGAAATATAATATTTTGTTGTTATTGTAGTTCTTGTTGTCGAACTGCTGATTTGATTTATTGGTGTCTGTTGAGTTTTTTAAAGTTTAGTTTTGTTGTTTGTGTTTGTACAAATGCAAAACAACAATGTTGGTGATTTTTGGTCATTGTTGATGTTCTTAGTGTGTGTGTTGTGTTGGTGTTGCTGGGTTGATTTGTTATTTTTCTTGGTAAAAATGATCCATTTGATATTAAACGATGATATTTTTGTTGTTCTATTGAACAAAATTCTGGTACTATTTTTTTCTGCAACAGATGAACTATCTAATACAACAGATGAACATCTAATGCAATACATAAATAATCTAACAGATCATTCATCTATTGCGACAGACGACTCTTCTGTTGAAAGAAATCTAAATAATATTGACAATTGATAACAGTTCCAATAGATAACTCATTTTGCAATAGATGAGTGATCTATTTTTATTATTTCCAATAGATTACTCATCCGTTGCAACAGGTTGGTGATATATTACAATAGATAACCTACCTTGTAAGACCCCGTAAAAGTTCTATTTTAATTCATTCTCATATAGCTTGTAATAAGGGGTCCCAAACTTAGAAAAATTCAGCTAAGTGTTAAGACTTAGAATCATTTTTAGCCTTCATAAATGGATAATCTTATTTTCGATCCTTATGACCTTAGAATGTTGATTTTTAAGTTGATTCAAGATCAAAGATGTCAATAGGTCATCTTGGGTGAGTTTTAGAATTTTTGAACATCGTTTGAGTCATGTTTGGATGACCAAAACAGCAAGCGAACGTGATCTTGATGCATCGCATTAGCTATCGCGTTGACAGTATCGACGCAGTGCATCAGCAATAGCGTTGACACCATCAATGTGGTGCGGCACTTGCCGCATCACTGGGCATATTTTTCTTATTTAATTATGACTTTCCAAGGGCAATTAAGTCCTTTTTCCCTCACCCAATTAAGCCAAAACACAAAATTAAGCTTCCAAAAGGAAAAAATACATTCATTCTTCACAAAACCTCTCAAGAACAAAATCCTAGGTTCATCAAATTCAAGTCTAAGTCTCAAGAATTCACTAGTAATTCCCACAAATTCAACAATTAAGGTATGTTAGGTGTTCATCCTTGGGTCTCCTTCCACCCTTGGAGTTCAAGAACCCTTTACAAAACTTGAATTATGATTTCCATGTTATGAATTAAATTATGCTCATGTTTGTGTTGTTGTATGGGTTTTAAGTTAAGATCTTTTATGAGTTCTATGAAATTAAGTTAGCATGTGTGTTGAATTATGAATCTCTTATGTCAAAACCCTTGAATTTGTAAGTTGCATGTTGTAGTTATGATGCCCTATGTGGTTAGTTTTCATGTATAGTAATCATGCTCCGCAAGTGTTTGATAAAATATTCATATGAGTAAATTATGCATGGTAACCTATAGTTGTGTTGCTAGAGTTGTGATATTAGCTTATCAATTATGCTATCGAGTCTTGGGGGTATTTATTGTCCAAAATCTAGTTGTTTACTTAGTTGTAGTAGTTATAGAATAGTCCCAGTAAAGGTCAAGAACTGTAGTACCCAGTCAGTTAACAAAACTCAGTGAACTCAGTCCAGTTCAGTCAGTCAACATAATCAGGGTCAGTTAAGTCAAGCTTAGTACAGTCTATTGATCAGTGTCTTTCAGTTGGGAGTAGGATTCAGCACTGAGCGAACTAAGGGATGGGGGTATTCCTGCCAGTTAGGGTTTGACTCTTAGTAGTAATCTATGAGTTACAGAACTACATAGCCAGCGTAGGCTAAGTCGTCCTCCTGCCATACTAAGGTTAACGCAACCATGAAGTATGGTTGATGCAATCATGCATATATTTCATGAGTGTTCTTGCCAAATTAGGGTTGACACAATATTTTAGTATCCCGTGGTAAGGTGATAACACCCTTCTAACTGGGGTCACAGGTTGGACCCCAAATTAGTCTATATCGAGGTATGTCGGTTAGATGAACACTTCCATAGTTATAGTTTCAGTCTCAGTATTTAGTAAAGAACTCAGTCAGTTTTACAGAACCACAACTATAAGTTATTAGTTACTCATCTATCAGAATTCAGTTCTCAGTTTCATTAAAATCTCAGATACACGATGTATACCTATATATGCAGTATTGCATGTTCAGTAGTTATAGTTTTGCATGTACTCTCATCCAGTTCCTTCATGATATTCATTTAATTAGTTATCATCTCATGCATATGAACACATGTATATCAACTTTACCTTACATAGCCTACCAGTACATTCTATGTACTGATCGCATACTTTCTTTTACGGCATGATGTCTCATATCATAGGTTTGGACGCTTAGGTTCCTGACCATACTTAGCAGCTCAGGCTATCAACAACAGTTATAGTGGTGAGTCCTCATATTTCGAGGACAGATTTTATCTATTTCAGCATTTCAGTAGTTCAGTAGTTATTTCAGTCAGAGTTAGTTGAGGGTTTGTCCCATCAACTCCATATTCAGACAGTTAGAGGCTCTCAGACTAGCAACAAAAATTAGGACTATCAGACACAGTCACTCAGTTCAGTATGAAACTTAGAATAGTTCCACAAAATCATGACTATCAGATATAGTCACTCAGTTAATAGTAATACAGTATCAGTAAACTCAGATATCAGTAAACCAGTGATTTAGAACTCAGTATCCATTGTTATCATGACCTCATTTATAGTTTATATATTCATGCATGTACTCTCATTCAGTTATGTTCATGTTATTCAATTATCTATTATTCATGCATATGAACTCTCGCATGTCAGCCTACCTCACTTAGCATACTAGTATATTCAAAGTACTAATGCATACCTTTCTTTTATGTTATGATGTCCTATATCATAGGTTCAGACGCACAGGCTCCCGATCATACTTAGCAGCCCAATCCATCAGCAACAAACTAGTGGTGAGTCCTCATTGTTTGAGGACAGATTTATTATTACAGTATTTCAGTACTCAGTTTATTTCAGTAGTTGGAGTTTGTTGGAAACCTGTCCCATCAACTCCTTGTTCAGACAGTAGAGGCTTTTTAGACTAGAGTATTTTTAGACAAATGTTCAGTTTTAGTATTTATTTTAGATTTGTATATTATGTAAAGTTTTTGCCTAATTTTTGTATAATTACAGTATTATTATTCAGTTATTGCAGTAGGTACCAGTCATGGGCTAGCTTGTGGTCCTTTTTGATTATGTGCACCATGTAGCATTCGGGGTACAGGCTCGGGGCATTACAAACTTGGTATCAGAGCCTAAGGTTAAACAGAGTCCTAGAAAGTATGAAAGCCACATCTAGTAGAGTCTTGTGCATGGGTGTGTAGCGCGCCACACTTATGGACAGGAAAAATAACCCTTTTTTCAGTATTCATGTCATGCGAGTGAGCATGAGCTCAAGTTAAAATCTCAGTCTAATCCATTCTCTCCTTTTCATTTATAGAACATGCCTCCCAAAAAGGCTAACAAAAGGAGAACCAAAAATCAGTCAGCACCGCAACCCCCAAGAAGATTCCCTAGACAAAAATGTCTCCCATGCTGAATTCAGAGCAACTTTCACCACCCTATCTCATTTTATGGTAGGACAGAATGAATACCCAGCTGCAGTTCTAGCAATCCTATGGCCAATACTACTGCATCCAGGTTCGGGACTTCACCCGAATGAATTCTCTATCTTTTACTGGGTCTAAGTCAGATAAGGACCATCAGGAATTTCTTGAGCAGGTGTAGAAAGTTACAAATATTATAGGGTTGACTTCTTTTGAGAGGTCTAAGTTGGCCTTACATCAGTTGCAGGATATGGCTCACTCATGGTTTAAATAGTGGAAAACAGAAAGGGTCGCAGATGCAGGGCCATAGAATAGGAGGAGTTTGCCACTGCTTTTCTAGATAGGTTCTTCCCGTTGGAGTTGAGGGAAGCGAAGGTTATAGAATTTATTAACCTAAAGCAGGGCAACATGATAGTGAAATAGTATTCTCTCAAAATTACTCAATTAGCTAGATACACTCCTCATGTTGTGGCAGATAGCAGGTCCAGGATGAGTAAGCTTGTATCTGGAGTTTCTAGCAGTGTGGTCAAGGAGTGGACGAAATCAATGCTGATTAAAGATATAGACATATCCAGGATTGTAGTCCACGCTTAGCAGATAGAAGAGGCTAAGAATAGGGAGAAGGAGAGGGAGAGCAATGAGCTAGAATAAGTAGTTTCAACTTTCCTCAAACTAAGTCAGAGGGTGGGAATCGTTCTCAGTTCCAGTTTCATCCTCAGCTAGTGCTCCAGTACTGAAATTCTGAGATGGCAACAGAGATAGGGTGCCAGGCCTTAAGCCTCAGGGTAGTATCAGCAGCGCCCGAACTAATGCCCTTTGTCAGAAATATGACAGAAACCATAAGGGTATCTACAGGCCTAGCAGTGACGTGTGTTTTGGGTGTGGAAATACAGGTCACAGAGTCAGAGATTATCCTTAGTAAAGTTCCTAAGGTCAGCATAACCATCTCTCAGCTTAGTTCAGTCACCCAAATCAGTAGGGTGCCGCTTCCAGTGCTACCAGTGGGCAACGCCCAAATAGACTCTATGCCCTTTAGTCCCGATAGGATCAGGAAAGTTCTCCTGTTGTGGTCACTGGTATGTTATAAGTTTATCATTTACATGTTTATTCTTTGCTTGATCCAGGATCTTCTTTATCCTTTGTAACTCCATCAGTAGTTGTCGACCTTGGAGTCAGTCCCAAAATCCTAGTAGATCCTTTCTCAATCTCTACTTGAGTGGGTAAATCTATCATAGCCCGGAGGGTATACAGGAACTATTTGGTTATCGTATCTTTGAAATTCACTTCAGTAGAATTAGTCGAATTAGATATGATCAATTTTGATGTCATTCTCGGCATGGATTGGCTTTATTACTGCTATACCTCAGTTGACTACAGAAACAAAATTATCCAATTTTAGTTTCTGAATGAGCCCATCCTAGAGTGGAGGGGTAGTACTTTAGCATTTAGGGGTCAGCTTATTTCCTACCTTAGGGAAAGAAAAATAATATCTAAGGGATGTGAATACCATCTCATTCGAGTCTAAGACTCTAGATCAGAAACCCCTACTCTTGAGTCAGTATCAGTAGCATGTGAATTCCTAGATGTGTTTCCCGAAGATCTTTTGGAGTTCCTCTCGAAAGGGAAATCGACTTTGAAATAGACCTTCTTCCAGACACTCAACCCATATCTATTTCGCCGTATAGAATGGCTCCAGTAGAACTCTAGGAATTAAAAGAACAGATTAAATATCTCCTAGATAAGGGATTCATCAGACCCAGTGTATCCCCGTGGGGTGCACCAATTCTATTCATGCATAAGGAAGAGGGTTCCCTCAAAATGTGTATAGACTACTATCAGCTAAATAAAGTCATAGTCAAGAACAAGTATCCACTTCTTGGAATCGATGACATATTTGACCAACTTCAGGGTGTCAGTTACTTTTCTAAGATAGACTTCAAATCAGGCTATCATCAACTCAGAGTAAGAGAATGTGACACTTTGAAAATAGTTTTCAGAACTTGGTATGGTCACTTCAAATTCTTAGTCATGTTCTTTGGTCTTACCAATGCCCTAATAGCTTTCATGGACTTGATAAACCAGTGTGTTCAAGCAGTACTTGGACATGTTCATCATAGTCTTCATATATGATATTCTTATCTACTTTTGTAGTGAGCATAATCATACAAACCATCTCAAAATAGTATTATAGACTCGCATAAACCATCAGCTATTCGCCAAATTCAATAAGTGTGAATTTTAGCTAAGGTCATTAGCTTTCCTCGGCCATATCATTTTCGGTGAGGGCATTAGAGTTAATCCCTAAAATACCAAAGTAGTAAGAAACTGGCCTAGACCAATCTCTCTATCAGATATTTAGAGTTTCTTGGGTTTGACTGGCTATTACCGATGGTTTGTTGAGGGATTTTTGTCTATTGCATCCCCTATGTCCAGCTTGACTCAAAAGAAGGTCAAATTCCAGTGACCAGATTTTTGTGAGAAGAGTTTTCAAAAGTTAAAGAATCGACTTACTACAACTCCAGTTTTGACCCTGCCAGATGGTTCAGATAACTTCATTGTATATTGTAATGCTTCCAGAGTCGGTTAGAGGTGTGTTCTAATACAGAGAGGTAAGGTTATAGCCTATGCCTCTTGATAGCTTAAGCCCCATGAAAAGAACTATCCTACTCATGATCTTGAGTTAGCAGCAGTAGTATTTGCCTTAAAGATTTGGAGACACTATTTATATGGAGTGTACTCATTGACCATAGGAGCCTGCAGTATGTATTCTCTCAAAAGCACCTAAACCTCTATCAGAGAAGGTGGTTGGAGTTATTGAAAGACTATGACATGAGTGTCCTGTATTATTCAGGTAAAGCCAATGTAGTGGCTGATACTCTTAGTAGGATGTCTATGGGTAGTGGTTCTCATATGGAGGATGGTAAGAAGAAGTTATCTTAGGAAGTTCATCAGCTTTCCCGACTAGGTGTTCGCTTATTCGATTCAGTAGAAGGTAATGTATGGGTGCAGAGTAGTTCAGAATCATCCCTGGTTTCCGAGGTAAAGGAAAAGTAGGATAGGGATCCCAGTCTAGCTAAGTTGAAAGAATCAGACAGAGATCAAAGTTAGAGGTTTTCTCCCAAGGAAGAGATAGTGTATTGCACTACCAAGGTCAGCTATGTGTGCCAGATATAGATGATATAAGATAAAGAATTCTAGCAAAAGCGCATGGTGCACGCTACTCTATTCATCCAGGGGCTACTAAGATGTACCATGATTTTCGGGAGATCTATTAGTGGAGTGGGATGAAGAGAGACATTGCAGAGTTTGTGGCTAAGTGCTCAACATGTCAACAGATTAAGATTAAGTATCAGAAGCCAAGTGGGTCCATGCAGGAGTTTAGTATTCATACCTGGAAATGGGTAGAAGTGAACATAGACTTCGTGATGGGTATGCATCGTACTCATCGTTAGCACGATTCAGTTTGAGTCATTGTAGATAGGATGAATAAATCTGCTCATTTCCTACCAGTCCATACCTTTTTTTTTCAGTTGAGGACTATGCCAAGCTCTATGTCAGAGAGTTGGTCATATTACACAGAGTTCTGTTGTCCATTATCATAGATAAAGGTACCCAGTTCACCTCTCATTTCTGGAAAGCCTTCCAAAAGGGTCTTAGTACTCAAGTCCACCTTAGTACATCCTTTCACCCTCAGAAAGATGGTCAAGAAGAAAGGACCATTCAGATTTTAGAGGATATGCTACGAGCGTGTGCGATAAACTTTAAGGGTAGTTGGGATGACCACTTACCTTTGATTGAGTTCGCATGTAACAATAACTATCATTCTAGTATTTTGACGGCTCCATTTGAGGTTCTTTATGAGAGAAGATATAGGTCTCGCATTGGTTGGTTTGAGGTAGGTGAGTCCGCAGTAGTAGGGTCTGACTTGGTATTTGATACCTTGGAAAAGGTTCAGCTAATCAGGGAAAGGCTTAAGACAACTCAGATCCGACATAAATCATATGCAGATGTATGGAGAAAGGATCTTGAGTTTGAGGTTGATGATTATATATATATTTAAAAATCTCTCCTATGAAAGGAGTGAAGAGGTTTGGCAAGAAGGGGAAGCTCAGTCCTTGATATGTCAGTCCTTACCAAATTCTCAGTCATTTCAGAAAGGTAGCTTATGAGCTTGAGTTTCCTTCTGACTTAGCTTCAGTCAATCCAGTGTTCCATGTCTCCTTGCTAAAGAAATGCATAGGTAACCCAACAATGTAGTCCTTGTAGGGAGCATAGATGTTCAGAATAGCCTCTCTTATGAGGATATTCCAGTCGAAATCCTTGATTATCAGATTTGCAGACTGAGGAACAAAAAGTCCCTTTAGTCAAAGTTCTTTGGTGGAATCAGTCCGTTAAGGGAGATACTTAGGAAGCAGAAGCAAAAATGCAAACCAGGTATCCTCACCTCTTCTCTGCCAACTCAGGCTTAGCCCAAGGTAACAGTTTTTCCTTAAACTTACTTAGTTCCATGCTCAGATTTTCCTTTATAGACTTGGTACCAGTTACCATTGCACATTCAGTTGTGACTTTATGCATCAAATATGTATGTTCAGCATAAGAAACTCATCTTACTAGAAATCCCAGTCATACGCTCATGAATCATGTTCAACTATGTACTCATGCATCAGATATGCGTGGTCAGTATGAAATTTCAGCATATCAGTAATGTCAGTTATGATATTATGTTGCAATTGTGCATATCTAGTATCTAAATTCAATCTATCAGTATTTACCAGCTTAATCAGTCTCATTTGAGGACGAATATTCCCAATGGGAATATATTGTAAGACCCCATAAAATTCTAAGCTTAGCTCAGTCTTTTAAAGCTTATCAAGGGGTCCCAGACTTAGAAAATTTTAGCCAAGTATTCAGACTTAGTGTTATTTTAGCCTTCATAGGTTGGCGACTCTATTTCATGACCCTCATGACCTTAAAGTGATGATTTTTTTGTTGAATCGTGATCAAGAATGTCAATAGGTGTTCTTGAATAAGTTTTGGATTTTTCAAACTTTATTTGAGACACATTTGAAAGCTCAAACCAGTGGATCAACATGATTTCGATACGTCGCATCACCCATCACATCGATGAGTATTTTACCCAACTCCCAGTGCAAATTCCAATGAACTGATGCAGACTCAACGTGGTGCGTTGGCTATTACATCGATGCCAATGATGTGGCACATCGATCTGCTCATAGCTAAATCAGTTTTTTGTCATTAAAAAGCTGCATCCTTAGGGATAATTGGGTATTTTCATGTTAGCCCCCAAAACACGAGATTAAGCCCCTTTAGAGGAAAAATCCATTCATCTTTCTCAAAATTTCTCAAAAATCAAACCCTAGGATCTCCAATTCAAGATGCAACCTTCAAGAACACTCCATCATTCTTCGCAAATTTGAATACTAAGGTATGTCAAGTGTTCATCCAAGGGTCCCTTCCACCCTTGGTGTCCAAGAAACTCTTTTAAACTTTAAGTAAATTGATTTCGTGACTTCCATGATTTGGATTCAAGTGTATTCATGATTATAATGTTGATTGGGTTTCTATACCATGATTAAGTTCAAGACTTATCTAAACACAATTATTATGTAGGTAGTATCATGTGAATTTATGTTAAATCCTTGAAATTGTGATGCTCATGTGTTGATTAGTACGTTGTGCATATACAATTCCATTCAAGTATTTGATGAGTTGTTCATGTGAATTAAATAGTAGATTATATCATGTTAGCATGTATATTAGTTCAAGCTATTCAAGTGTTTGATAAAATACCTCTATAGATGAATTATGAACAAATGTACATTTCTATGCTATGCAAGGTCATGTGATGCTTTACTTTTATGCTATTGAGTCCTGAGGGTATTTAATACCCGACAATTTAGATGATTACCAAGAGCCAACATCAGTTATAGAATAATATCAGTTACGTCATTAATAGTAATACTCTCAGTCAGTTACAGAACTCAGGAAAAATTTAGTAGACTTAGTATCAGTTCAGTCTAGTTCTGTATTTAGTTCAAACCTCAGTAAATTTAGTCAGTTAAAAGAATTCAGTAGCATTTCGCTATTTAGCAAAACTCAGTGAACTCAATTCAGTTCAGTTAGACAGTATAAACAGTAATAGTTTAGTCAAGGTTAGTATGAACTAGGTATTAGTTTAGTGTCTATTCAGTTGGGAGTAGGATTCAGCATCGAGTGAACCCAAGGATGGGGACTCACCTGCCAGGAGAGGGTGTGATCCTTAGAAGTAGTCCTTGTGTTCCAGAACTACGTAGCCAGCGCAGGTTGAGACATCAACCTGCCAATTAAGGGTTGATGAGGTGTCCTACTTGCAAGTTGAGGGTACCACCATTCTCATTTAGAGCACCTTCCAGATGAGGGTGACTCGGCTTATCTTTACCCGTGGAATGGTACTAACACCCTTCCAACTAGGTTATAGGTTGGACCCTAATCCATTTAGAGAGAGACATCTCGGTTAGATGATTACCTTCTACAGTCTCAATTTCAGTCTTCAGAGTAGAACTCAGTTCAGTTCTATAGAAATCAGGAATGTCAGACACAGTCACTGAGTTCAGTACGGAACTCAGAATAGTTCCACAGAATTAGGACTGTCAAATATAGTCACTTAGTTAATAGTAATATAGTATCAGTGAACTTGAATATCCGTAAACCAGTGATTCAGAACTCAGTATTCAATGTTATCATGACCTCATTTACGTATTCATATATGTACTCTCATTGAGTTATGTTCATGTTATTCAGTCAGCTATTGTTCATGCATTTGAACCCACGCATGTCAGCATACCTAACTTAGCATACCAGTACATTCAAAGTACTGATGCATACTTTTTTGCGCTATGATGTCTTATATAATAGGTTCAGACGCACGGGCTCCCGATCATACTTAGCAACTCTATCCATCAGGAGCAGATTAGTGGTGAGTCCTCATTATTCAAGGATAGATTTATTATTACAGTATTTTAGTAGTCGGAGTTTGTTGGGGACCTTTTCCATCAGCTCCTTGTTCAGAAAGTAGAGGCTTTTCAGACTAGAGTATTTTCAGACAAAAATTCAGTTTCAGTATTTATTTCAGATTTGAACTTTATGGCAAGTTTCCACCTATTTTTTGCATAATTACAGTATTACTATTCAGTTATTGCAGCAGGTACCAGTCATAGGTTTGCTTGTGGTCCTTCGGGATTATGAGCACTGTGTAGCATTTGAAGTACAGACTCAGGGCGTTACAGATATTTATTAAATAGTCAAAGTATTATGATTTTAGTCGATTACTTTCAAATTTAGCCAAATTGAAAGTCAATTGGTCAATGACGTGCAATTGTGGCCAAATTGACTCCAACCATGGTTAAATTTAATAATTTGGCAAAATCAAAACATAATCGTATACGAATTATCAACCAGTTTAATTTTGAGTTTCTTGACTTAATAAAATCAAACAAATATTTTTCAAATAAATTATTTTCAAGAACATTTAAATAAAAATTTATCCTATTTGAACTAATTTTTCAAGACAAGTTTTGATTAAAATTTGATTTTTGATAAAATTTCTAATGAGTAAAGAAAATTAGACGATCTCATATATTCATGCAAAATGCATAATCATTGCTTAAGTGACAAAATTAACATAAATAAATATTTTAGAAATTTTTATCTAGATAAGATAAATATTTGAATTTTATTTAAAATTGAAGCAATTCAAGATCAAACTTAATTATGGAGTTCAAAAATTAGGTGTCAACAGTTGCTCCCTCATTTTAAATAGGGTGAATGAAAGCAACTTTGAGCAAAGAGAGTTTGACGTTCCTAATTTTGTTAGACCACAAATTCATTTTTAGAAGGGTTTGATTTCTGCACGAATTTCAAAGAGTTATCACTGGACGCCGGTGTTAGATTTCCTATATATCTCATGTTAAATGAGGTTTTAGTCCACTTGAAGTTCATATATCTTGATTTTAAGCACGATTTTTAAAAGATTTAGTTATCCCTATCTCGAATTCTTATAGCAACAAAAATCTGGAGAATAAGAGATTCAGGGAGGTTGGAATACAGTAAATTTTTAACATAGATCCCAACCTATATATCCTCAAAACTAAGGGAGTCGGACTACTTGTAGTTTGACTTAATTAGTGCCAAAGGTAGTATTTTTTTTAAACATGACCTTTAGCTTAGAATGAGTAACAGGTAAGGTGAGATAAGGAAAAGTGGTTTGTAATTGTCTCAATTACGATTGTGGCATGATTCACAGTCATAACTCTGATACATCGATATAATTTCCAAGGCTCTAGGTGTACTGTCACCCTGATTTGAAGGAAAATAAAAGTTTCTTCCGGTGTGAGTTTAGAAGTACTTTGAAAAAAAAAACTGAAACCAAAAATCCCAAATACCCACATGCATTCTGATAGAGGTATTGTTTGATGGCGATGGAAGTGTCCTTTAGATCGCATCTAAAGAGTTTGATAGTTCTTTGGACTATGTCCCAAATCATTTCTAAAAAAAGTCCCATGTTGTGTTGCATTCTTTTTGTAGTCGTCCGCACCTATAGTTTTGGTTTGAGATTTTCATCTACTCGGATTATCTCGGCAATATCTTACACAAAAATTATTAATGATAAATATAATTCACTAAGAAATAGATAGTCTTTTACCATATTTTTGCATGAATTATTTCTAACTAGTAGTGTCGTTCTATCCTATCCCTACTTTTGAAAGACAATGGTTTCCTCAACAAGATAAGCACAATAACCATCTCGGTTATTAGATAAGATAGAACTTTGGTGATTGACTCTTTATTCAAAATATTCCTTTCTTGGCCACCAATGATAGTTAGAATAGTCCCTACAATCATTTGATCTTTTGTTAGATATGATAGCCTTATTGACTATTAGTAAGCTTTTGATTCGATGCAATGACCTTCTCGAATATCTGTAATGCTATTTTACTTATGACTTCAGTCAAGTCTTGGATATCTTTTGTATTTATACGACTTATAGATATCCCTCATACTATCAGTCTTTGGGTAATCTTGTGCATTATTCGATATTGGACATGAGGCTTCTTAAATATATCCTTTGAATTGTTAGTTTTGGGGTAATTATGCACATTATCAAACCTTGGATAAGATATGGCTAATAGATATCCCTCGAATCACTAACTTTTGGGTAGACTTGCACATCATCTGTCCTTGGATAAAATATAAGTTATATATGTATTTCAAATTCTGTTGTTTGGGTAATCTCGTGCATAATCAATCTTAGATATGGTATGACTTATAGAGAACCCTTGGACTTATTAATTTTGTAGTCTTGCACATTATTTGGTAAGAATTTAGTTGTGATCTATGGATTAACTTTGAACTGTCAATCTTTAGGTGATCTTGCATACTCTCTGGTTAGGATGTTGTTGTGGATTATAGATGGCCCTTAAACTTTTAAATTTCAGGTAATCTCTCGCACTATTCTATATTGAACATTATACTTACATATGGCTTTAATACTATCAACTCTTTGGAAATCTAGCACGTTGTCCATTTTCAAATAGTGACTTATAAACATCTCTTAGTTTGACATAGTCTTACTGTAATGAGGTATGCAACTTAATAATCCAAATATAATGGGGTGGATGGCCCAATAATCCAATTGTAATCAGATGGATAACCCGATCCTCAATGCCAGACTCCTTCATCTCAGCATGAATGATAGATATTAAAATTATTGTATCCACTAGTGCCAGATTTCTCTGCCTCAGGGTTAATAGATACTAAAATGATTGTATCCTTCAGCGCCAGTATTTTCCACCTCTATATGAATAATGAACATATATGCTTCAATTTATCTTTCAAACTCCTTCGTCTATACGTTATTAATGGGATATGGAGGCTTTTACAGATAATGTAATGATGGCTTTCTTGGCATGCCCTTTAGGTGTTTATATGCAATGGCCCTTTCAACAACACTATGTAATGGCATGAGATGACCCTTTCGGTAATGATACACAATTGGATGCAATGATCCTCTCTTCATGGACCTCTTCACAATGATATGCAATTAGATAAAATGACCAATCATCAATGATATGCAATTAAATAAAATCGACCTCTTGGCATGTCCCTCTTTGCAATGACATGTAATAAAATAAAATAGCACTCTTAGATGGCCCTCTCGGCAATGATATGCAAATGGATTGAATGACCCTCTTGGTATAACCCTTTCGACAATTTTAAGAGAAAATTCACCTTAGTCTATTTATAAATATGTTGGATTTTCTACATGTACCTATACTCAAGGTAAATGGTTAATAGCTACAGTGTTGCTCTTTCTAGCAACTGCAGCCATACTTTTGAAATCTTAAAGGACAAATATTTAGAATCATAGTATAAATAACGCAGTGTATCATTAGTCTCTTCCTTTTGAAGAGATACTAAAAACAATAAGCCCTTTAAATGTAAAAAAAGTGGTTGAAATGCCTTTCTAGGGACAACTCAAGTACCATTTGGTTTGCCTTGTGGTAAATCTGGGGAGGGCATTTCATTCTTCTCCTTATTGGGTTATCCGTTTGATTTCTTCATCATTGTGCCGACTCCTTTGAATGTATACATGTGCTCAAGGTAAACATAGATTCTATTTTTCTAGCAGCTATTTTTAGAAAATAATTTGAATAAATCATTCATAACAAGGATAAAATGCTTTTGTTTTCCGTCCATATTCTCTTGAAATGATATATACAAATCAAGCGGTCTTTGATCTTGAACGGATGATTAACCCGTCCTTGGGACAACCCAAAAATACCATTCTTGAGTATTTTATGCTTTGGTGTGGATTTTGATTTTCCTAGGGGATTTTTGAAGGACACCCCATCTTCGCACGGTTATTCTTACATCCATAGAAAAATTGTTAGTTTTGGGTGAAACTACTCTGTGTTGACCTTTTTTGATTGTTGGTTTAATTCTTGACATCTTTTTAGTGCTTTTTTATGTTTGGGCTTCCTCCCTGACTCCTTGTTTTAAAAGATGTAAGGCAAAACTAGTTGAGTAGAAAACATTTATAGATTTCCAAATATAGTTCTTGAATTTTTTTTTTGAAAAACCTGTGTACAATCTTTTTGAAAATCTCTGCTAGTCATGTCATGTGCTAGTTCAACGAATGCTCCCGCTTAAGTCCTAGCTATGCCTGACATCTAATGGAGGATATCTTAGAAAATCAGTATCCCTGTTGGGAAGTTTAAAAGCATAATTTGAAGAAGATTTTTCATATTTGGGGGTTTAGTCTATCTGGACTCTGTCGCAGCTGGTGATTCTTGAAGTTGACTCTAACTTCCTGGTTCTTGGGAGTTTGGATTCATTTAAAAATATTATTAGAAATTTTGAGCCCTCCTCAAAATTTCTGATTAATTAGATACTATTTAAGATGATCTCATCTTTGTAGGGATCTCTAGAGTTTCTCCCAAAGTTCTTCTTCTTCTTCATTCTTTCATTAGAAGATGACCCCTTTCTTTTGAATTTTTGAGATTTCTTCTTGAAAATTGTTCCCTAATTTCCATTTTCTAGGGTGGTATAACCAAGCCATTACATATCCTATTGAATAAGGAATCAAGTTAAATATAGTTGAAGACTATGTTAGGGTAATATAGGAAAATTTAAAGGGTTAACCAAAAACAACATAGGCCACCTACATATCTCATTCTTAAGAATTCAGGTCATTACATAGTTAATACATAAAAAGTAAAGATAGATTTTCCTAAGATGTTGACCAAAGCCGATATCAACCATCTGCATGTCTCCTTCTTGAGAATTGAGGTTAAATGTAGTTCATACATAAAAAGGATAGGGATTCTAAAGATTATAAATCATTAAATGATTATATTTATAAAAGTCTTATTACAAACAAATAAAACATAGATAAAATACTATATTCAAATATAGCATCTTTTCACCAGATTAGAGTTGATTGGCTTGGCCCACTCTTGACTGTCCATCTCAAACAGGATCAAGGCCCCTCCAAACAACACTTTCTGAACTATATACGTCCCTTGGCAGTTTGGAGAGAACTTGTTGGTGTACTCTTCTTGATCATGAAATATATGTTTGCGAACCAATTGCCCAATTTCAAACACGTAGGCTCTCACTTTCTTGCTAAAGGCAAAAATAATTTATTGTTAGTATAACTGGTCATGGTATATGACAACTAGCCTCCTATCATCGATTAGCATGAGTTGTTCATAACGAGCATGGACGTATTATTAATTTCTTAGCTTGGTTTCTTGAATAATCCTTAAGAAGGGCATCTCGACTTTGATAGGTATCATGGCTTTATTTCCGTAAACCAACAAATAAGGAGTTGCCATAGTTAAGGTTTTGATCATTATAAGGTAACCTAACAGAGCATAGGGTAGTATCTTGTGCCATGATATGTCATTTTCGACCATTTTTCTCAAGATCGTAGTGATGTTTTTATTTTTTCCTTCCACAGGTTAATTCATCTACGGGTTGTATGCGGTCGAGTTGCAATAAATAATATTGAGCTATTCTCTCTCATTCATCAAAAAACAATTTAAGTGATACCCATTGTTGGTGATGATTGATTTGATATTTTGAATCGGTAAATCAAGTTGTTCTTGAAAAAATTTACAACTACTTCTTGGTCACAACTTCACAAAAGGCAGCTTCTATCCACTTGGTGAAATAAGCAATGGCAACCAGGATAAAGATATGCACATTTGGCGCTGGTGGCTCTATTTCTCTGATAACATCCATACCCTAATCTATGAAAGGCCAAAGTGAACTCATTGCATAAACCCTATGATGGCTCTATTTCTCTGATAACATTCATATTTCCTTTTAGGGTTCTTGGAGAAACCCCAATCTTTGCAGGTCAAGGTACGTGAAAACACTTAAGGTTTAGCATAATTATCCCATTGAAGATTAGGAAAACGTACTATTCATGCTTAATTTTAAGTGCATGAAGGAATATAAAGTAAGATAAATGCTTACTTTTTCTTTGTTATTAAGAGATCTCTTTTATTCTCTGGTTTAAAGTGTGAAGGAAAGTAAAAGTTGAAATTCTTGAAGAGTTCAAATTAAAAGAATAAGTTGCAGAATTGTGGTAAGGTGATTGCTCCATTTTTTCTCCTTATTGATGAATTTAATAGAGGATTATTGATGTGTTGTTATTGAGAACTCAAGAGATGATGAGTTCAATAATTGATTGCTACAATAAAAGGAATTTGGGGCTGTTTTGTGGACTGTTTTATATGTATATGTTATGGCCAAGGTGGTTTTGATGAATCTTTTCAGACCATGTATGTTACATGGGTGTAATTGGAGGAGAAAAGTGTTAAAATAACACCCTTGATTGATAGGTTAAGGGCTTACTGCCCAATTATTATTCTGGTGAAGTTAAGTTTCCCAAATTTGTTGGTTGGTTGCTAATATTATTTTGCCATATGTTCTATTGTAGATAAGTAATCTAAAAGGCGGGAAGTCAAGTTGGGTTAGTTTTGGAGTTATATAACTAGGTATGTAAGGCTACTTTATGTCGTATTCTTTAGGCATGAAATCTAGCACTTTTTGTACAACGTAAGCTTCTAAAGCTTTCCCATAGTACATAATACCTAATAGCAGCTCATGGTCTCCCATATAGCTAATGACCTTTCTCCCACTCCCCAATGTGTCAAAATTTCTCACCACATGCTTATTATCAAGTTTATAATTTTACATTAACTAGCAAGTCTCTAGAGTTCTCTTTTAAGTCAAATAAGACCTGTATGTTATATTCCGCTCCTAAACATTTCATTTTTGTACAATATGATCCATACCTCTTTGTCATTGCATTAAGTATTTATTCATATGTCTTTTATTGGTAGATTATTGTTCCAAGGCACCATAATGTTATGACCACCAAAGTAACAATCTCAAAGGCTAAATAAACTAACACAATCTATAAAATAAGTGGCATCTCAGGGGCATAAGCCTAGAATGGGCCAATTTTGATACCTTTATATGTGGGTGGCAACTCAGAGGCAAAAGTCTAGCATGTGCTGATCCTAAGTTCATATATGGGTGGCAGCTCAGGGGCATAAGCCTAGCATGGGTCGATCCAGATTTATCTATTTACCACTAATTATCTGTCATTTGCATTATATGTCTTACAATGATTATGAAGTAAGAAAGGTAAAAATAAAGAAAAGAATGTATTGTACATAGTCCCATAAGTATATATAAAGGTGGTCTACTAGTACTACTTATATACTTGTATTTGATTTCTATTGAGCTCTTGTATCATGTGTTGTTACCTTAAGCCTTACATATTTAGTACATATTTTTGTACTGACGTCCCTCATGGGGGCCATGTATTTCATGCTGCAGGCATAGGTGCTTCAGCTAATACACCACGCTAGTAGGAGCATAGGCTATTCAGTCACTATTAGTGAGCTCCAGGTTGATTCAGGGCTTTCCAAGTCTGTTCCATATATTTTGGTATTGTGCAGTAGTCAAGAGTAGGGCAGGGTTTGTCCCGACCCTAACTAAGTATATGTATCTTTTAGAGGCTTTGTAGAATAATATAAAGTTAAACATGGTAGTGTCTTGTCTTTTAGATGTTGTGGCCCGAACAGCTAAATCTTGTATATATAATTTTATGCTTGCGTACGTAGTTATTCTCATTGATGTATTATATCATATTTGTCAGGACCTTTGGTTGTTATAATTACATGCATGATAAGTACAAGGTTATAGATTGGTTCTCTCGGGCCTTCACGGCTACGAATGCCTAACCACCCCAGTGGGATTTGAGGCGTGACAAAAGTAATATCAAAGCAGGTCGTCCTAGGGTGTCTACAGAGTCGTGTCTATGTAGAGTCTTATTTATGGGCATGTTGTGCACCACATCTATAAACAAGAGGCTATGGGACATTTAGGGGGTTGCCTCTTTTTCTTCATATCTTAGATCATGCAATTGATCCCATGTTGTAGGTGAAGTCATAATTAACCATTGAATCTATCATTTTCCTATTATTATAGTAAAGATATCGGTTATAAGAAAGAGTAAGAATACAGGTAAGTAAGTAGATATGGATGCTGGAGAAGGGACCAACAAGTCCTCACCTAGACAAGCTAATCAAAGTGAGGCTCAAGATAAGTCTGTATCACAAACTTCTTTACTCCTCCAGATCCAGAAGAGCTAACGAGGAGAAGAACCACATCCTTAAAACCACCTATTAATGCTAATGAGCAAGATCTAAGAAATATGGTGCAATTGTTGGCTCGTATAGTTGTTGGACAAACTCAAGGAAAAGCTATTCCAACCACAGGTTCTAGTGGTGCAGATAGGGCAACGAGCCTACCGATGCAGGATATTCTTAAATTGGATCCTCCCACATTCACCGGATCAGATCTTAATGAAGGCCTATATGACTTTATTATTCAAATCTACAGTTCTCTAGATGTCCTGAATATATCAGGTAAGGAGATAGTTGAGCTAGTGGCATATAGATTTAAATGAGAGACTATATTTTAGTATGAAGAATGGAAACGATCTAGGGGTATTGATGCACTTTCAGCTACTTGGAAAGAGTTTAAAGAGGCATTTCTTGATCATTACCTTCCATTTGAGATTCGAGAAGCCTATGCGGATCAGTTCCTGAATATTCGCCAAGGAAATATGAGCATGAGGGAGTACAACCTCCAGTTTAACTCTTTGGCTAGGTATACTCTTAATATAGTAGCTACTATGGATGATAAGGTTCATCGATATGTAGATAGATTGGATCCATATCTGGTTAGAGATTGTACTATTGCTGCTTTGACCAAAGACACGGTAATAGTAAGGATACAAGCTTTTGCACAAAAAATGGAGGATGAGAGGCAAAAAAGAAGAACACAAGAATTTGAAAGAGCTTATTTCAAGAGGGCCGAATCTACAGAAAAGTTTGTGGCATCCCAAGGAGAGTTTAGGCCTCGGTTTTCTAACAGACCGCCTAGGCCATTATTTTCTTATCCTGCAGCTAGTGCTCCATCTTGGTTTCAAGGATCCAAGGGCAATCAATTTGGGGAAAAAGTGAGAGTCAGAGTTTACGAGCAAGGGAGTATGATCCAATTAAGGCCTCCTCAATAGCCATGTAAACAATGTGGAAAGCTTTATTTAGGTGCGTGTCAGTTTGGGACAAATGCTTGCTTTTGGTGTGCTGCGTCGAGGCATATGATTATAGAATGACCTCAAAGGGTTATAGGTGGTATGGCACGATCTACTGGATTAGCCGTTGCATCATCATCATTGGTGCCTTTTTTATGTAGGGGTGTACAACCTATAGGTCGTGGTAGAGGTGCTAAAGGAGCAACTAGCTCTAGCATTAATGTATATGCTACAGGTACATTGTTCATCTTTTCACATAATGTATATGCATTAATTGGTTCAAGTTCTACATTATTGTATGTCACTCCATTGATTGCTGAAAATTTCAAAAGAACACTGAAATTACTAGTTAAGCCAGTTAAAGTGTATACACTGGTTAGTGAATCTATTATAGCTAGGAGAGTGTATAAAAATGTATAATAATAACTATTTATGGTCGTGATACAATGGCTGACCTGGTTGAGTTAGAATGGTAGATTTTGATACTATAATGGGTATGGATTGGTTGGGTTCTTGTTATACCGTAGTAGATTGCCGAACTAAGAGGGTGTATTTCCATTTTCCAAGAGAGGCAGTACTTGAATGGAGGGGTAATATTGGTAAGCCAAGAGGTAAATTTATTTTTTATTTTAAGGGAAAAAGGATGATTTCCAAGGGTTACATATATCATCTAGTTAGAGTGAAGGATATAGATGCAAAGCCACCAACTCTTCAAACTACTCCAGTGGTAAATTTATTTCTTGATGTATTTCATGAAGATCCTCCAGGATATCCTCCAGAATGAGAAGTAGAGTTTGGTATTGATGTGATTTCAAGCAGTCAACCAATCTCAATTCCTCTGTATAGAATAGCCCCAGTAGAATTATGAGAGTTGAAAGAGCAATTAAAAGACATACTAGATAAGGGATTCGTAAGGCCTAGTATGTCCCCTTGGGGCGTACCAGTGTTATTTTTGTTTAAGAAGGATGGCTCATTGAGAATGTGTATTGACTATCGACAACTAAATAAGGTGACTATGAAGAATTAATATCCCCTTCCTAAAATTGATAATTTATTTGATCGGTTACAAGGCGCCAAGTGTTTCTCAAAGATTGATTTGAGGTCAGGTTACCACCAAGTAAGGGTCAAAGAGAAAGACATACCCAAGATAGATTTTTGAATATGGTATGGTCATTACTAGTTTCTAGTCATGTCCTTTGGGTTAACTAATGCACCCACAACTTTTATGGATTTGATGAATAGGGTTTTCAATCCATTGTTAGATGTGTTTGTGATAGTTCTTATAGATGATATTCTGGTTTATTCGAGATCAAAGGAAGACCCTGTCAGTCATTTACAATAGGTGATACAAATTCTTTGTGATCATAAGCTATATGCAAAGTTCTCTAAATGTGAGTTTTGGTAAAAAAATGTGGAATTCTTGGGTCATATTATATCTCATGAAGGAATAATGGTTGATACTCAAAAGATAGAAGCTGTGGAAAACTTCCCAAAACCTATAACGCCTCTAGAGGTTCGTAGTTTCCTTGGGTTGACAGGTTATTATAAGAGGTTTTTTGAAGGGTTTTCTTTAATTTCTGCACCTTTAACAAATCTAACACACAAAGTATCCAAGTTTTAATGGAATAATGCATGTGAAAGAAGTATCCATGATCTTCAGAATAAGTTGACTTCTACACCCGTATTGGTACTTTCGGAAGGCATAGAAGGGTATGCAGTGTATTGTAATGCTTCAAGAATTTGTTTAGGATGTGTGTTAATGCAGCATGGTAAAGTGATAGAATATGCCTCAAGAAAATTGTGGCCATATAAGAAAAATTATCCAACACATGATCTTGAGCTACCAGCGGTTATATTTGCCTTAAAGATATGGCGCCACTACCTGTATGGGATTCATGTTGACATATATACTGACCACAAGAGCTTGCAATATATCTTTATCCAAAAGGATCTATAATACTGACCACAAGAGCTTGCAATATATATTTATCCAAAAGGATCTAAACTTGAGGCATCGAAGGTGGCTTGAACTATTAAAATACTATGATGTTGATATTTTATATTATTCGAGAAAAGCAAATATGGTAGTTGATGTGTTAAGTCATAAGTATATGGTGGCCACTTATGGGTGATAACGCTTAACTTACACGTCAATTTAGTGCAAGACAGTTGTCGTCAATATATTTAGCCAACTTTTGGAGTCAGGGTCGAATCCACAGGGAATAATGTGAGTGGCGATTAAACTAATTTGAAATTATAGCTACAAGTTGAATTCAAAAAACTGGCATGAAAAAGATAAAATGGGGGTTTTGGACATTAGCAAATAATTGTTGGTCACTTTAGTTTCAGTGTTTGTAATCTAGAGTTTATGGAAAACCAGAATTATGTTCACTAGGGGTTTTGGTACTTCACAGATGCAAATGGTGGCTCAAGATTCTCACAGTAGGTAGGACAACAAGTTATCTTTATCGAAGTTATGCCTAAATTTCTGTCGACCTACTTAAGCCTTTAATTACCTAATCCTCTCGGACTTAGGGAATTTATATTCATGACCATATTTTACCCCAGGATAATCAACCTTGTTACAACGTCAATTATTAAATGGAAGTTTTTAGTGCTTCCACGTTCCTGTTAATAATTCACTTCCCACTATATTTGATTTCTTTCTCAAGTAAATCAAAGTAGGTGTTATCTATCGTTTGCAACCAATAGAAGATTATTAAAACCTTAGAATTATCAAGGAGTGCTACCACCTTTTGAATCTTGAATACTCAGCACCTTATCAAGACTTAACCCTAGCTCCCATAATTCAAGTTAAAGGAATTTAGCCGCTTATGATGTAATAATCGAAACAAATAGTTATATTCATGATTTGAAAGATAAACTTACCACAAGATGAATAGAAACTAGAGATTCTCAGATTAGATCATAGTAGTAATCCGAAGATAATGATGATAATCTCTTAAAAGTAATTGCTTGTTCAAGTCAAGGAACTAAAGAGAGAAAATATCAAAATACGTATCTCCACAAAATGTTCAGCACACTCAACAAAACCCTAAACAACACTTTAAATAGTTCACCCTAATTATGGAAACAAAATAATAAAGTTCAAAAATTCCTCAAATTAGCTGACGCCATTCGTGATAACCTATTAGGAGGTTGACGACTTATCACAAATGTCGTCAGCTCGTCTTTGCTTTTAATACTTGCTGCCTAAAGCTGATGACAACCGGTGACGTCCTATCAACTCCTTGACGACTTATCTTAAATATCGTCAAGTCTCTACCTCAGCCCTTATGTTCTGCCTTAGGCTGATTACAACTTTGATGACCTATCAGCTCCTTGTCGGCTTATCACAAAATGCCGTCACAACTCTCAACTCAGGTGCGTTCTCTATCTGAGGCTGACGATGAAGCTAATAACTTATCACAGGGCTGACAACTTATCAAAAATATCGTCAGCAACATTTCTCTTCGAATTACTTCCGATTTTAACTCCTTTTCTTCCATCCTTGTTAGTTCTCTTGAATCATAGCTTCTACTGCAAAATCAAACATAAAACAATAAAAACGACAAAAGTTGCTTAAGACTTTGCAATTATTCTTAGTTAAAAGCCTCAGATGTGTTAGTATTAGTTCACACATCAACACTGTCAACTTAAAATAATTTCTTGTCCTCAAGCAACTCAACACAACTAAGAGAATTCAAAGTACATTTTGCAGTCAATCATCCATATCATCTTAAAACACTTTCACCCTGTCCAAGGTCAATCAATTCAAGAACGATGACGAACACCAATGCAACACACAGAAATCAATATACAACATTAATTCAACTTCATCCACCATATATGTATCAAGATTACACTATCCAAACAAGTTAGCAACTATCAACGTAACCAGTGTACCCTCACTACAAAGAAGTCCCACTTTACTTCTATCAGACATTACATATGTAACCATGGGGACAATCACCAGACACTCACTCTCAGAATGAAGCTCCAATCAATGCATGCCAAATACCATAGGCTTGCCCTTATTTTCATTACCAAGAATTTCAGACAGGTCAGCTAGGATCGCTATAGGTCTTCTCTTTGTCTTGTAATATAGGATAGGAGCTGATATGATACTCGATATTTAAAGTGACTAAGCCTCCTTGACACTACACTAGCTTCTGGGGTCTCACTTATTAACCTTTTTCTATTCTTCTCTTTTCTTGATCACACATATTCAGGATGGGTGCGATCTTTTTGACAATCATTTCTTCCTTTTCACAACTTTTCTTCTCTTATTCTTTTTCACCGCATCCAACTTTTTATTCTTTTCTTTTATTCTACTTTTCTTCGTACTCATTTTACATCATGCACCACTATGGTAGCCACCCTCAACTTAGGCTATTTACCTAAGTCAAAGTGCATAATGTTCATGGAGGACCAGGGACAAAATAGGTTCATTATGATACAATTGGGAAGGTGATAGGTATAATAAAAGGAATAGGTATTCAGGCTCAAAATCTGGATCAAGGGATATTATTTACACATGGAAGGTCATTTAGGCTAAAAGTGAACTAATATTAACAACGGCCTATGATCCTTTCCTAACCGTTATCCTACAACCAAAGCAAGACCAACTAGGCAAGTTCTGGATTTAACACATAATGGGAACTAGGTAGTATCTCAGACACACACGGTACAAAGGTACATCATAAGCTACTACACATTTGGTTCATGCAATTGTTTAGCAATGGTTATCATGTCATTAGTACTAATGCCATAACAAGATGCACAGTGGTCACACATAAATACATATCACACAGTTATAAAATAGACCATTAGAGAGGTGTTCAAAAATCAACAAAAATATGCTAACTGCCTAAGGTACTTGTATTTCTTCTAGTCAACTACAATATTTTACAGCAAATCACAATACGCCTAAACATGCCGTCTTTACTGGGAACAAGACTCCGGGGAAAAGAGGCACTAGAACAAAAACCCCAAGAGGACATCAACACCCATAAGTAGCCCCACCCTCAACTGAAAATCATGCAATGTCCCCAATGCGTCAAACCAAAACAAGAAAGTTAGAAACATACCTGTGGCACCATGGGTGCGAAGATATGATTTCAATCACATAATACGAATACAAATAACAAAGTACCTTGGGTTACCTCCCAAGCAGCGCCTGATTTAATATCGCGGCACGACCCAACTCATTTTTTTCCTCCACCTTGAGGATATGAATTTCACCCCCAACTTAGAGTCCATCTTTTTGGCTCGACATAGGGGGTGGTACAAAAATTAAGAAGTCGAGTAATGGATTGAGCGTGGTAAACCACTCGGCCTTAAAGTGAGATGTGTTTTTATGTTGCTTATTAAGTGTAAAATAAAGAATATAGGATTCTTGTTCCTCATATTCACACTTTTCCACTATTTTAGATGATTCCACAGACATGATATCATCTAAACATAATGTGGAAAAATGCTTCGAGTGAGGCCCAACTAATTCTACTTAAAAATTTACACTATCTACTACACACTCACTTTTATTCATCTACTCAATGTCAGTCTCAAGATCAAGATGACAATCGAGTGGTTGCGATTCTTGAGTTTTCTTCTCAAATTGGCTAATATACTCCTAATATTCTTTTTTGTTTAGCCATTGTAAACATAGTAGGAGTGGTAACTCCTTTAGCTATGCCCACAGCTGTTCTTGATTCTATAAAATTCATTTCATCAATTTGTTAGCTTAAATCGTGACAACACACATATCTTCAGTATGATAACTTTGACCACAAACCAAACTCCAAGTTATAGTAAGTAGAACAATATCTGTATCATATTGTGAAGGTCCATTCCATGCACTTCTTGCTAAATCTGGACAACAAACCTCAAAATATGGTCCCCCATAATAATAACAAGAATTATCACAAGAATCATCATCACTTAAAAAACCATCAATCCAGGTTGACATCTCAAGAAAGAAATGAGAAAAAAAATAAAAATAAAAGAAAATAAAAAAAATAAACTAAACAAATATTTACAAGTTTGAATTCAAGCAAGTAAACTAAAATTCCAAACCAACTCAATACGCCAAATTCGATCCCCATCAATGGCGCCATTTTTGATAACGCTCAACTTACACGTCAATTTAGTGTAAGGCGGTCATCGTCAATATATTTACCCAACTTTTGGAGTCGGGGTCAAATCCACAGGGAACAATGTGAGTGGCAATTAAACTAATTTGAAACTATAGCTACAAGTTGAATTCAAACAACTGTCATGAAAAGATAAAATGATGGTTTTGGAGATTAGCAAATAATTGTTGGTCACTTTATTTTCAGTGTTTGTAATCAAGAGTTTATGGAAAACCAGAATTATATTCACTAGGGGTTTTGGTACTTAACAAATGCTAATAGTGGCTCAAGATTCTCACAGTAGGTAGGACAACAAGTTATCTTTATCGAAGTTATGCCTAAATGTCTTTTGACCTACTTAAACATTTAATTACCTAATCCTCTCGGACTTAAAGAATTTATATTCATGACCAGATTTTACCTCAGGTTAATCAACCTTGTTACAACATCAATTATTAAATGGAAGTTTTTAGTGCTTCCAAGTCCCTGTTAATAATTCACTTCCCACTATATTTGATTTCTTTCTCAAGAAAATCAAAGCAGGTTTTATCTATCGTTTGCAACCCATAGACGATAATTAAAACCTTAGAATTATCAAAAAGTCCTACCACGTTTTGAATCTTGAACACTCAGCAGCTTATCAAGACTTAACCTTAGCTCCCATAATTCAAGTTAAAGGAATTTAGCCGCCCATGATGTAATAATCAAAACAAATAGTTATATTCATGATTTGAAAGATAAACTTACCACAGGATGAATAGAAACTAGAGATTCTCAGATTAGATCACAATAGTAATCCCAAAATAATGATGATAATCTCTTTAAAGTAATTGCTTTTTCAAGTCAAGGAACTAGAGAGAGAAAATATCAAAATACGTATCTCCAAAAGATGTTCGGCACACTCAAGAAAATCCAAAACAAGACTTTACATAGTTAACCCTAATTATGGAAACAAAATAATAAAGTTCAGAAATTACTCGAAATAGGTGACGCCATTCGTGATAAACTAAATGTCGTCAGCTCTTCTTTGCTTTTGATACTCACTGCCTAAATCTGGTGACAACCAGTGACGTCTATCAACTCCTTAACGACTTATCACAAATGTCGTTAAGTCTCTACCTAAGCCCTTATGTTCTGCCTTAGGATGACGACAACTTTGATGACCTATTAGCTTCTTGACGACTTATCACAAAATATCATCACAATTCTCAACTCAGGTGCATTCTCTGTCTGAGGCTGACGATAAAGCTGATAACTTATCACAGGACTGACGACTTATCAAAAATGTTTTCAGCCACACTTCTTTTTGAATTACTTTAGATTTTAACTCTTTTCCTTCCATCCTTGTCAGTTCTCTTGCATCATAGCTTCTACTATAAAATCTAACATAAAACAATCAAAAATGACAAAAGTTGCTTAAGACTTTGTAATTTTTCTTAGTTAAAAGTCTCAAATGTGTTAGCATTAGCTAACACATTAATGGGAAGCCTATGGAAAGACAACGAATGATTAAAGATCTATACCAACTAGCCAATTTAGGGGTTCGGCTTCTTGAAACTCCAGATAAAGGGCTTCTTGTGTAGAATGTAGCAGAATCTTCATTAGTAGTTGAGGTGAAAGAGAATTAATATGTAGATCCAATTCTATTACCGCTGAAGGAGAATGTACGATATGGTATGACCAAGGCATTTGAGGTTACATAAGAGGGAGTACTTCGGAGCCAAAACATATTATGTGTGCCTAATGTAGATGGGCTAAGAAAGAGGATTATGATGGAGGCATATCATTCAAGGTATTCCATCCATCTGGGGTTAACTAAAATGTATCAGGATTTGAAAGGAATGTACTGGTGGAGTGATATAAAGAAGAACATTGCAGAATTTGTAGCTGAATGTCCAAATTGTCAAAGAGTTAAAGTAAAGCACCAAAAGCCTGGGGTTATATGCAATGTATAGATCTTCCAATCTGGAAGTGGGACATGATCAACATGAGTTTTTTCACTGGTTTACTCTTACATAGAGAAAGTTTAATTCCATATAGGTGGTAGTTTATAGGCTTACCAAATTAGCACATTTTTTACCAGTTAGGACCACTTACACAGTTGAAAAGTACGTAAAATTGTATATCAAAGAGATAGTTTGACTATATGGAGTACCAATCTCCATTATATCAGATAGGGGAGCTCAATTTATTATAAAGTTTTGGAAGTCTTTTCAGAGAAATTTAGGAACATAAGTGAATTTAAGTACAACTTTTCACCCTCAGACAGATGGATAAGCAAAACATATTATTCAAACACCTGAAGTTATGCTACGATCTTGTGTATTGGACTTTAACGGTAGTTGGGATGATCATTTACCCCTCATCGAGTTTAGCTATAATAATAGCTGTCATTCAAGTATCAAAATGGCATCATATGAAGCTTTATATGGAAGAAAGTGTAGATTACCAACTGGATGATTTGAAGTGGGTGAAAATACCTTGTTCAGGCCAAATCTTGTTCACCAAGATATGGAAAAGGTTAAAGTGATCAAACAGTGGCCGAAGACAGCTTAAAGTCGATGTAAATTATATGCAGATATTAGAATAAGGGGGCTAGAGTTTGCTATCGGTGATTGGGTATTCTTGAAGGTGTAACTAATAAAAGGGGTAATGAGATTTGGTAAGAAAGAAAAACTAAGTCCACGTTATATAGGCCCATATAAGATTATTCGGAGGTTTGGCCAAGTCACCTATTAGTTAGAGCTACCCCAAGAGCTCTCAACAGTTTATCCAGTATTTCACGTCTCAATGCTTCAAAAGTACATCAGAGATCCATCTCATATTAGTCCTACTAAAGATACAAAAGTTACAAAAGATCTCACCTATGAAGAAATACCTGTTGCTATTCTAGATCGACAGGTTAAGAAGTTAAGGAATAAATAAATAGCTTCTATAAAAGTGCTTTGGAGAAATCTTCAAGTCGAAGAGATCACTTGGGAAGCTGAAGAAGCGATGAAATCAAAGTACCCCCATTTATTCTAATATAAAGAGAACGTCCAAGATGCTGAATTAGAGAAATAACAAGTAAGTATAATATATAAGTACTGTGTGATAATAGGGAATTAAACTTAGTCTTGAACTTATTTTGGTTGGACAGTTATGCTAATATTCGAGGACAAATCTTCCTAAGGGGGGGATGTAACACCTCGTATTTTGCATGCACTTGTTCTATTTATATGGAATATGGTACAACCTTGTGGTATATGTAATGAAAGAGATTTATTATGCGAGTATTGATAGTGTAGATGGAGTTCTAGATACTATCCATATGTTTAATGTGACATGATCAAGTTAACATTGATACAACTATTTAACTTGGAATCGTAAGCCGGTATTTGAATCTAATGTTTAAAGTGACCAAGTGTGTACAAGTTGTAAGTTGGATTAAAGGGATTAGAAGCTGGAAATGGAATAAAATATTGAGGTACTTGGTGGAGTTAACTAAGCTAGTAGGTTAGTCACCTACTTAAGCTATTTGGACCAAGTTAACGGAACCATGGCTATGGATCAGATTTGGGCCTATATAATGAACTCATTTGGTCCCAAATTGAATAAAAGAGGAAGAAAAATGGAGAAATGGCCCATCACACAAATCTTCCAAGACCCAAATGTAATTGATCCCAACTAAGAAATTAAGAAAGTAGGTGCATCACCTACTTTGATCTCTTTGAGCCACTTAATTTCTTTAAGTATGTGCATCACCTACTTGGACCAATTAGACCAAATTTGGGGTCCAAAATACAGCTAAGTGGATGGTCAAAAATAGGGCCTTTACACGGCCAAGTTGTTGGTCATTTTCCCTCATTATTAAGTCACAAAAAAGGTTATACTTTGCAAAATCTCTGTAGTTTCTTTAAAGCAACTAGAAGCAACCCTATATTTACTTTTTGGGTTCTTGGAGAAACCCCAACCTTTGCAGGTCAAGGTAAGTCAAAACACTTAAGGTTTAGCATAATTATCCCATTGAAGATTAGTAAAACATGCTATTCATGCTTAGTTTTAAGTCTATGGCAGAATATAAAGTAAGATAAATGCTCACTTTTTCTCTGTTATTAAGAGATCTCTTTTATTCTTTGGTTTAAAGTGTGATGGAAAGTAAAAATCGCAGTTCTTGAGGAATTAAAATTAAAAAATTTAATTGCAGAATTGAGGTAAGGTGACTGCTCCTTTTTGTTCTCCTTATGTATGAATTTGATAGAGGATGATGGATGTGTTTTTATTGAGAACTCAAGAGATGATGAGTTCAATAATTAATTGCTACAATAAAAGGGATTTGGGGCTATTTTGTGGACTGTTTTGCATGTATATGTTATGGGCTACCAAGTTGATATTGGAGAAAGGTATGACTAGTTCGAATTGAAATATAGAAGAAAAGTGTGGAGGCAATCCACCAAACTAATTATTGCCTATGTTTACTACCCAATCTATTTTGCATGTTGTTTGGAGGGTGTAATGAAGCCAAGGTGGTTTCGATGAATCTTATAAGAACATGTATAGTATGTGGGTGTAATTAGAGGAGAAAAGGGTAAAAATAATAATCCTAATTGATCGGTTAAGGGCTTACTACCCGATTATTGTTTTGATGAAGTTAAGTAGCCCAAATGTGTTGGTTGGTTGCTAATATTAGTTTACCATATGTTCTATTGTAGATAAGTAATATAAAAATGGGAAGTAAAGTTGGATTAGTTTCAGATTTATATAACTAGGCATGTAAGGCTACTATATGTTGTATTCTTTGGCATAAAATATAGCACATTTTGTACAACGTGAGCTTCTAAAACTTTCCCATAGTACATAATACCTCATAGCAGCACATGGTCTCCCATCTAGCTAACGACCTTTCTTCTGCACCCCAATGTGCTAAAATACCTCACCATATTCTTATTATCAAGTCCATATTTTTACATTCACTAGAAAGTCTCTAGAGTTCTCCTTTAAGTCAAATACGACACGTATGTTATATTCTACTCCTAAATATTTCATTGGTGTACAATCTGATCCATACCTCTTTGTCATTCCATTAAGTATTTATTCACATGTCTTTTATTGGTAGATTATTGTTCCAAGGCACCATAATGTTATGACCACCAAAGTAACAATCTCAAAGTCTAAATAAACTAAGTAACACAATCTATAAAATGAGTGGCACCTCGGGGCATAAGCCCAGCTTGGGACGATCTTGATACCTTTGTAAATGGGTAGTAGCTCAGGGGAAAAACCCTAGCATGGGACGATCCCAATGTTCATATGAAGGTGGCAGCTCAAGGGCGTAAGCCTAGCATGGGCCAATCCCAATTTATCTATTTACCACTTATTAGCTGCTCATTTGCATTATCTGGATTATAAAGATTATGAAGTATGAAAGGTAAACATGAAGAAAGAAATGTAATGTACGTAGTCCCATAAGTATATATATAAAGGTGGTCTACTAGTACTACTTATACACTCATATCTGATTTTTATTGAGCTCTTGTATTATGTGTTGTTACCTTCAGCCTTACATATTCAGTACATATTTCCATACTGATGTCCCACCTGGGATACCTGTATTTCATGATGCAAGCATAGGTGCTTCAACTAATACACCTTGCTAGTAGGAGCATAGGCTATTCAGTGACTATTGGTGAGCTTCAGGTTGATTTGCAAATTTTCAAGTCTATTCCATATATTTTGGTATGATGCAGAAGTCAAGAGTAGG
This sequence comes from Capsicum baccatum var. pendulum, assembly GCA_030864225.1. NCBI lineage: Eukaryota > Viridiplantae > Streptophyta > Magnoliopsida > Solanales > Solanaceae > Capsicum > Capsicum baccatum. The sequence goes on along the minus strand of CM061561.1, from coordinate 73,416,087 downwards.
GAAAGGGTTGTCCGGCTCTAACTAAGTCTATGTATCTTTTAGAGCTTTGTAGACTAATGTAAAGTTAAACATGGTAGTGTCTTGTATTTTAGATGTTGTGTCCCCAACAACCAAACTTGTATATATAGTTTTGTGCTTGCCTACGTAGCTATTCTCATCGATGCATTATATCATATTTGTCAGAATTTTTGGTTGTTATAGTTACATGCATGAGAAGTTCAAGGTTATGGATTGGTTCTCTTGGGCTTTCACGGCTACGGGTGCTTGTCCACCCTCGTGGGATTTGAGGTGTGACAACCTCGATAGCACCTTTCTAAGAAAATGAACATGACACTTATATTCATATTCAAATCATTAGATTAGAGTTTATACACGTAAGAACGATGGTTCAAACTCTAGCCCCAAAATTTATGGTGTTTCATTATATCCCCTTGGAATGATTCATCCTCGAATGATGGGTAGGAACTTCGTGAAGCTTTAGAAGTATAGAATAAAGTATATAACTCCATATTAATAATTCTTTCCTAACAAAAGACATTTAGGATTCAAAAGAGAAGGGCTTTGTAGAATCACTATGTAAATTATGTAAGCATGAATCATGAACAACGAGACTAAGGTTGTACAAGGAGTAAAATATCCAAAGCCCCACACCCTAAGTGAGAAAATTAAAACTAGAAAAAATTCAAACATTGGCATGGAACGCTGCTTATTGAAGAGACTATTATCTATGCCTCGCTGATATCACAGAGACTAGCTTCCATGACACGGTGATACCGTAAAGGTTTAGAAATGACCCCAAACCTCATCCAAAAATTCTGAAACTCTTCTAAGACACCCTATTAACATACCTGAACACATTTTAAGTAAACAATCAACATTTCAAACATAGGAAGGCCAAAAATAAAATGCTTAAAATTTTGAGGGTGCACAATAAATAGTCATGACTCTTATCTATGGTTCGACATAATTGCTTTGGGGCCTTTAAACATGTGATGAATAGTTGGAAAATTATCTAGGAGCTTGTGGGGTATTACAATGTCTGAGCTGGAATACTAGGATAACTGAGATCATGCACTGAACACTTAGGAACAAAATCATGGGTAAATATCTTAATAAGAGACATGATGCATGGACTGAACTAAATTCATAATTTGCGTGGATGTGAATAAATTACATCATGGAATATCCATACTCATGAAACTTTTTGGATAGTAAGAATAGATGGAAAAATGGAAAACTATAAGAGCTTATTTGTTTGATTGCTAAACTGAATTGATGTCTATACAGACTGACTCATACTGAAAGTTTATACTCAACTGGAATATTTCTTTGACACAATTTTAAAGAAGTTCTAATAAAATTAGGGTGCAAAGAATTTTGGGAAAGATCTGAATAAGATATCTGAATAAGGAATCACAACATGACTTCAACTCTATAACATGTATATAGGACTATAAAACATAAGCTAGGATAGAATTTCTATGCCTTATGCAATGCAACTACAAACTTTCAATCTTAAGACCTATTTCTCCTATACTCTCTCAACTATGCTTTTCCTCTTAAATACTAACCTTTATTTGATGCCACTTATAATCTTTACATGTGCATTGATAACTACACTACTAAAGTCTGAGCTGAACTAAATTCTCACACCATGTTCAAGCCTACTCAAACTCACTCGGTACCAGACATAACACCATAATATTAGTCTAACCACGAATTCAATATCCGATGTGTTTTCACAGCTCTCATCACAAGAATAGGTCTCTTTACCACTGCAGCAACTAACTTCAACCTCTTACAAGGAATTTACTAGAGCACAATGTATTTATCCACATATATACCATCATGACATTCAAGCCTAGCATTATAACCACAAATAAACGTCTAGTAAACCAACCCACCTAGGAATTTTTCCCATATTCTCTAATACCTCTATTAATAACAACTTTCATCAACTATCCCCAAGAAGCCACACCTAGAATTTTAACTAACTATGGCATATACCAAAAGCTTTACCTCATTCTTCTTTTACACTTATAGCCTTCGATAAAACAAGCATACAATAATATTTCTCTACTAAGGAGCATTTAATTTATCCCATCCAAACCATTGTTCATCGCCACTATCATTTCATAAGGAGAGGTCACTGAAAGTTTAGAATATGTGGACCTAAAGCATAAAAGTATACTACACATAACTTTGACACATAGTAAGGCCTGTGGAATAGAGTATCAATAACATAGATTCATTAAATAGATCTAAACTGAGGAGATACATGGCATAATATAAATTTTCACTAGTCATTAGGGGTGCACCATGAGTTATGGGAACTGAGCATACTGTAAAACATGAGTACATGAGTCAAGATCTATATGAATTAAGCTTTAGAGTTCATAAATTCATGGAATAGGAGTCGTGCCACTTAGTGAACTATCACTCTTTATACTAGGAACTGGGAGAATACACGATTCCATTGACAGTGCAAGAATATGAGCTATGATTATAGAGCTGACTTGTAAGGCATGAGTAGATGTCGTGATGACTGAAGTACAAAAGTTTTCACTCAGATAAGAATGGGTTGGGTATCTTTCTCCCTACTGTTCTTGTAGAGCTCACTAGCATCACTACTAAAATTTGTAAACTTGACTTAGTTCTTTGTTCTATCAACCCCCCCTCCCCCGATTTAAGCCACAGTTTTAAGTCTGCAGACCCCTTTAATAAGCTCTAAACTGAACTGCAACCACCCTACTCTAGAGTCTAAGATATAAAAATACACATAAATAATAAACTCACTCTAAAAGACTATATCTTAAAGTGTAAAACTCACTGATAGTACTTCTTTTTTGAGATACAATTCTTAACTTTCAATAGCCCCAATAGTCATCATATAGTAACTTAAAATACTTACTAACTTGGAATCTTTAGGCGTATCACCATACCTTGAGTTCATACCATCTAGAATTTCAAAACCTCCTTCCTATTAGATCAATCATCCAAGATTCTAACACTAAGCATGGATATCCACAGAACTTCTCATACACTAATACCCACTTATTACTACATGATAGGAATCATGAAACACTAATTCACACAAAATTTTATGAACATACTCAACCTTAAAAAGCTTCTTTATCATTGTGGTCACTACCTAATCTCTATCCCGACTAAAGCTTTAACATACTCTAAGTCTTCCTTAACTGAAAATCTCTCTCAAAGTTATATTAAAAAAACTTCACAACACCTTTTTATCCCCATTGATACATAACCTACTAAATCTAAATAAACACTATCCCTATTTTACTGCTGCTAAACTTCTAGGTTTATACGACCATAGGATTCTGAGAATGGATCTAAGGGCTCATCTGACTATGTCTTAGTTCATAATTTTCATGAACAAGAACAAACACTTTAAAATATTAGAACTTAAAGTCATTGCTGAGATCCTTTTTGAGCCCACATGTAATCTCATAACTGTCTGTATGGATTGTTTGAGAAAATTCTATTAGTAGGAATTTAAGATTGACTGTTTCTATTACCTCAAAAATAAGGTAGAGTTGGCATAAATGAAGCAAGATAAGAATTTGTATAAGTTTCTTAGAGAACGTCTCTATAGCATGATCTGAGATATAATAGAAGGGAAACATTTCTTAAATGTCCTATAGACTCTTAAAGAAAAGTACAGACGTCTTTGTACAATTCTGTAAGACTCTACTAGACACGGCTTCATAGACACCCTAGGACACTTGAGCCTTATGCTCTGATACCAAGTTTGTCATGACCCAAGACTACCTTCTAGTCATAACATGGTGCTTACAACCATAAGTAATCCTAAGTTAACCCATGTAGTAGCATGATACTTGAGCAACTGATTAAATATATATATATATATATATATATATATGTCTATATATATCTATAAACTCTAAATAACTGAGCAGAAGCATGATCAACATGAGATAAGCTATTTCAATACATAATTAATCAAAGTTTACAACATAAAAATATGATAAAGAGAGAAACTTTAATTACAATTATTGACATTGAATAACAATCTATTAAGCATCTACTATACTGGCTATAGGTATTCAAGACATAACCACTAACTATCCCAAATCAATACAAATGAGTAAGGAACATACAATACAAAAACTGTTAAGTGACTTGACTCCTTAAAATAAGAGAACTCATAACTTGTTGGCTGAATGCTAAGAATTATCTGACCCTGGTGTGTGGGCTACATCTGGTACCTATTTTGTGAAGGAATGTAGTCACAGACATATATATATGGTCAGTACTTTGGAATGTACTGAGTAAGTGAGACATGCACTAATCATGAATTTACTTAAAATATGTTGTAAAACTGAGGACATAAGCTATTTATTGAAATATGCATTTAAAATAAGTTTGTACGTAAAAATTGTAAGGCATAGTGAAAATCCTAAGCCATGAGATAAGAATATTTTTGTAAATTGGGAAGCAGTAGAAACATGAATGCTATTTATAAATCTCAAGTTAAAGCTGAATAGGCTGTAAAATCATACAAAAATCATGTATGAATACTGAGCATAAATGCATAAATATGTAAAACAAATGCAATACCAAGAATAAACATGTATTAAAACGATTTTAATAACTGAATAACTATTATATTGAACTTTTAGTCATACAAACCTGAATATTAGACTAAAACTATGGGAGCTAATATTTAACCGACATGATATAATTTGAGCTAATCGGGGTCCAACCTGTAACTCCAATTGGAAAGATATCAATACCTTACCACGAATACTAACAATGGCTGTGTGGATCTACTAAATTGGTGTCCTAAATGATTAGGGTGTCACCATTGACTGGCAGGTGGCCCTAAGAGAGTGTTAACCCTCTATTGGTAGGAAGACCTTTCATACCTATGCTGGCTACATATTTTTGGTTCTCAGGGACTGCTATTAAAGATCTCACCTTCTACTGGAAGGTAAGCCTTCATCCGTGGGTTCACTCAGTGCTAATTTCTACTCCCAACTAAATGAATATAGAAGCATAAACTAGTGTAGGCACTAATAACTGATATGCTCCAATATGGTATTCTGAAAATAACAGTGCATACATAATTTGAAGTAATCATGAACATGTTAACTGATGTGTTTATCATGATATAATATGGGGGAGTACTTATAATGTTATAAATTTAATGGAACAAACGTGGTTTGAATAGCTTGAAAACTATAGCATGTATGATCATCTAGGTATCAGGTGTTCATATCCCACCAGCATTTAAAAATACAATTTAAACATGATAGTTTTCAAGTAATGACATGATAAGAAATTTCATAACTTAAACTCAAGAATCCAACAATGTCATCAATGCAACGAATCATCAAGATTAGAGTGCAAAAAAATACTTGAAATTATGAGGGTACACTATTTCATGGTTTAATTCAAGAATTACGTAGAGGAATCATGGAATTTATAGTTGTCATGGAACCCTAAATTAAAAAGGAAATTAAACTTGAAAATTGGGGAAACTTTGAAACTCAGTAGGTGAAAGGAGCCTATTGATGAATATCCCACATACCTAAATTTCTTGAATTCTTTAAGAGAACTTAAATTTGGAGACTTGGGGGTTGAATCCCTAGAAAAACCTTACTTTTTGTTCTTAAGAAACTGGGAGAAGTGGAATTGTGTATTTGGTGTATTTTAGGGTTATAGGATGATGAAATAACGTTTCTATCAATTACAGGATGGTTTAGGATGCAAATTACCAGTTTAACCTTGAAAAACTAAAGAGAAATATGGGATTTATCATTTCTAAAAGTAGGGACGTGCCATATCTAAATCGTAGAGCATCAAAGGCGTGCCATGCTGAAATCGGCACCCTCTCTAGTTCCTCACAAAAATGCTCATAACTTTTTGTTCGGGTATCAAATTATAGCAAAATTGGATTCTTTGAAAAGAGGAAATAATCATCATATTTTCGTGGGTCTTGAGCTATAACATTACACATGATACTGAAGTTATATATGATAAAAGTTGACCCTTGTAGGATCGAATATCAAAATTTGATCGAATTTAAAGCTCTTAACTTAACTTTTCTCTAAGTATTTCCTACGAAGATTTTTAACCTCAATAGAACTTTTCACACTAAGTAAATGATCATGACACTTATATTATAAACAAATCCTCATATTACTGTTTATACATGTAGGAACGACAGTTCGAATTTTAGCCCAAAAATGCAGGGTGTTACACATATTCTATTGTTGTTGACTTGTAATATATGATACTGTGTTTTGCCTTTTTGGGGAATTTAATTTACATCATTGATTTAATATGAGCATTAAAATGCATTTATTTAGATATGATGCCCGTTTAGGGGCTTAGTTTGCTAATATAGGGCTTATTTGAGCATTGGTTGCTTTTATCTTGATAAAAACACCTGAGTTAGGGGTTAATATTATTTTATATCTTTTGGCTTTAAGGATTGGAAAATATTTGATTTTTGACTTTTTAAACTATTTCAAAACTTTAAAGAAAATTTTGAAATAATTTATGAAAATACAAACTCGTCACTTGATCTTTTAAGAAAATATCAAGAAAAATTAAAAGGTAATTTAAAGACTTGAAAATAGAATGAATTCTTAGAATTAGAGAAAACTAAGTAAGGATTCAAGGAATGCTTTGAGAAGATTTTTAAGGCACTCAAGAACATCCGTTAAAAAATGGTTGACCAAAAGACGAAGTGACTGATTTCACTACTTTCAAAAACATGACTAATTTTGTAAAATCTTGAAATTTATCGCAAAATATGGCATTCATTTTATTCAAGTGAAAAGTTGTCCATTTAAATTAAGAAAAAGAATCTCAAAAGGAAAGGTTAACTAAGTCCAATTCTTTTATTAATTTGAGAAATAAATTATTTTCAATAAAAGAGAGAAACTAAACAAATTATGACATTTTATTGATATTTTATGTTGAGGAGATCTTTCTTTAACTGAAATAAGCCACTTTAGCACATGAACAAAATAAAATGTCATTTTATCTTTCAAAGGTTCATTTTAAGAGGAAACATAAAAAAATATGTTATGTGACAAGTAATAAAGAGAGAGAAATACAAAAATAAATCAAATCAAAGGAAAATTTATTTAGATTTAACCAAATTTAAGAGTTTAATGTCATCAAGTATTCAAATATGATTTACAAGTAAATAAATACATAAATAAAGGGAGAAATTTAAGAAAAGATGAGTTTTGAACTCGTTTGGACTTGCCCGACTTTAATCCTTAATTTCTATAGGCTCTTTGACCCGTTTCAATTTTCCAACTTCGCTTTCAACCATGTAGATTATCTTCCTTATGTATCTTTTATCTATGCATTTCTTCAATGAATTTTACCCATTTTTGGGTCTTGAGGCTTGATTCAATTAGATTGTAGGCTTTGTGGGCCCAGCAAGGATGCAAGATATGAAAATCCAATTGTATTCATATAGGAGGGTTCATGCATAACAAAATGAGATAAGGATTAGTGAAAGAAGAAGAGAAGCTAAAAAAATACTTAATTTTTAAAACTAACTTGAATGCCAAATCATCATTCAAAGACAACTCATTTAGACTAAACAACAAGTCAAGGTCACTATTACCTCTCAATATCAAAACAAAACAAGGTTGAACGTTAATGCCTGCATAGAATCAGAAAAAGGGAGAAGTCAAAGCATGATAAGAAACACTAATAATTTTTTAGAAAAAGGGAGAAGTCAAAGCATGATAAGAAACACTAATAATTTTTTAACTTTACTCAATTTGGTAAACAACATTACTGTATCAAATAATTTTTGAGACACTCGGCATGCTCAAGTAATATTTTTATGCAAATAACTAGAGATAGAGAACGCTTTAAAATCCTATGCATATTTCTTTGACAAAGAAAATTCTTCCTAAAAAAACTAAGGTGATCATAAGCACATTGTCTAACCAAGTTCATTTTTTTTGTTAGTGATTCAGGGAAGGTTTTTGCACTCATTCCTCTCATACTACAAGAATATGAGCATACATCTAAGACACTTAATTAAGAAAAAGGCACAACAAAGATTCATAAAGCTTTATTCAATCTAGGTCATCAAACAAAATTATGAGAGAAAAGTAAAACAAGTTGATGGCGTAAAGTTTCATACTACAAACAATCACTGATAGATACGAGAACCTATGTCTAAACAAAGATTTCAAAAGGCACATAAAAAAAGCAACTTCAACAACCTTAGAAGCAAACTTTTTAAAAAATAAACAATGAATACTAATGAAGATTAAATCTATTAAAGGGGTGGGGAAAAGGAAAACTAACACGAGAATAAATCTAGAAACAACCATGACTATTTTATAATGACAAAGTTCATGAAACCATTACTCCCAACCATAAATCAATTGAACATGTTACGCCTAGAAATATAGCAAAGAATTTATTCTAGTCTTTCATGGAGACAAAAAAGTGAACTAAAACTTGCAGCAACAAACACTAGAGATAAAATATTAGTATTAAAGCTAAAATTTAGAAATACTAAATCAAAATAGTGTACTAAAACAAAAAAAAGGATACAAAAAAAATTATAGACCAGACCCAACGAGCACCTGTTCAAACAAAGAAAAACAAACACTTGAGATAAAATATTAGTATTAAAGCTAAAAGTTAGAAATACAAAATCAAAATAGTGCACTAAAACAAAGAAAGGATACTAAATAAAATTATGGACCAGACCCAACGAGCACCGGTACAAATAAAGAAAAGCACTAAATCCAAGTATAACCATCATAATACATATCACACAAAAATTCTATGGCCTCCAAGGCCTTCTACAACTCATAGTCCCATCATTACTACGATAATAAAAATCGAACATAAAAAGAAAAAGAAGAAGATGATGATGAAAAAAAAAATAACTAAAGAATTGAAAAAGAGAAAGTGTGTTTACGTTTTAAGAACAGTAAATCAGAATTACGAACTCTTTGTTGGAATTTCACTACCACCATCAGAATAAAATTAGATTCTTAACCTAGAAATTCAAGCTCGAATGAGTTTTATAAAGTTTCTTGGCATCAAAATTAATTTTCTTTAAGCGAAAGTCCCTTACATTTGGGTCTCTTCGCTCTTGAATAATGCCTTTCCCCGCTTCTTCTCCAAAAATAGTAGTTATTTATAGAAATGAATGGGGATTAATTTTCTAGCTTCCACTGATATGGGATATAGGAAATTTAGGGGCATTATGGAAATTGTTGAAGGAATTCAAATTTTAAAATTAGGATAAGATTGATCTATAAAAATTGGTATGAATTCGTACAAAATTTTGAGAGACAAAAAATAGTGAAGCAATTGAAAAACACCACATTATAGGTTCTAGAACTTTGGAGGTACACGTCTGCGTGTTGGTCATATGGTTCCATACAAATTAGAGGGAGATTAATGAAGAAAAAGGAGAGAAATAAGGGTCAGATTTTGTTGAGGTTGTACTGGTGTTGCCATTTTTTGTTGTGATTGGTATCACTATTATTATCGAGTATTGGGTTAGGGTCATTGTTGTTATATGGTTAAGGGTAAGGGATTGAGGGATTGGGTCACAGCGGTTCGGGTAGGTTATGAGATGGGCGCTAATATTGTGGTTGAAGTTTTAGGTTGTTGATATGGTTACAGATGGGTAAGATCAAAAGGTAAATTGACTGATAGTTGTTGGTTAAATGGTAGGGCTTGAGTAGGTCAAAAATTAAAAGGGAATAGGGTTGGTGGTAAGGGATTTATGTGTTGTTAAGGGTAGAATTTAGAGGGTTTTAGGGTTATTAAAATATAACCCAAATCAGATTAGGATTTAGCCCATATCATTTAGTTTTGGCCAAACTGAAAATCAATTGGCCAATTAGATTTCAATTATGGTTAAATTTAATAAGTTTAAAGAAAGTAATCGCAATTCGAGAAGAATTAATATGTTATTTAATCCCAAAATTCTTGCTTTAATAAAATCAAAAAATATTTTTCAAGTAAGTTATTTTAAAAATAAATTATATTTAAATTAATATTTTACCCATTTGAATTCATTTTTTAGATAACCCTTGATCAGTATCTAATTTTGAGTAAAATAATTATTTAAGTATCAAATTATACAATTTCATATATAAAAATACAAAAATATATAATCATTTCTTAAAATAATGAAATTATCAAGATAAATATTTTGAAAATTTTTTATTCGTATAAAATAAGTGTTGTAATTTTATTTAAGATTGAAGCAACTCAGAATTAAATTTATTTGTATAGGACAAAAATTTAGTGTCAATAGATATGATATTAATGATGTCTTGCATGCATATTTATTCTGATGGTGCCTATTTGGAGTTGATAATCATGATTATGAACATATTGAATTGATTCTACTCTCACTTGCGTGTATATACGTGTTAAGGGAATTAGATATTGTCATATTGAGCTGATTGTAAGCATTACATTCTCATTCCACATATATACATTCATGAGTTTTTGGTATCATTGAGAAATTTTACTTTTGAAAGAAAATAACTCACTTTTGAAAAATCCTTGACCGTACTCACTTACTAGCAAGGTTGGTTATGATGTTCTAAAAAACCTTAGTCGAGGTCATTTATTTGCATGGTTGGATTGAGATTGATATATAGTATATGGATTGCGGACTCCCCATGAGTCCTACCTGGTAGCTGCGAGTTCGGTGATTGTATACAGAAAGTCATGTGATGGCTTTTATCACTCATCACATTCACATTGCATTGCATCTATATATGCATCTTGGTTGTTTCCTTAGTTTTCCTTGACTTGTGCTTAGTTTTCGTATGTTTTCATATATGTTTGTGTTGTTTTATTTTCTATGTATCTATATGAGAACTATTAGTGGAGACAGTACCATTTAGGGTTTTTTCTACTTAAAGGTGATGTACTTGTTGTATATTTAACTTATTTCATTTTCTATTTTGATCGGTCATTCTATGATACCTATTGTGTAAAAGTAGACCATACTCACTCTTATGAAGCCCTTTCAGTGTAGATTCTAGTATGAGTACTTTCCGTGGTAGATGATTCATGAATAGCCAAGTAATGATCAAGGTATTGGTGTGCTCTATGGATTCAGAGCTACCACGAACCTTTTCTTACCTATTTTGGATGTATTTACTTATTATCTGAGACAGATATTCTTACTTCAATATTTCTGAATTGCATTAGATTCTCTTAAACTTATGACACTAGATTTTGGAATTTTATGTAATTGCTTAAGATTTACCTTCGATTATGTTTTGTATTTGGCCTAACTTTATTCTAGAAGTTTCACATTATAGTTGACATTGTTAAGTATTGTATTTGCTTTCTTATTTTCCACATTTTCTTTGTCTTGGTGATCAGCTTACTTATCAAGGCTAGTTCATGCCATCATGATCTAGTTTTGGGGTTATGACAGATAGGTATCAAGGTATCCAGGTTCACTAGTCTCATAAGTGTAAGAGACGGATATCAAGTAGAGTTTCAAGGTTCAGTATGTAGACTTCTGTATCTATCTTTAAAATACTATAAAATATCTTTTGGAAAAACTTATTTCTAGTATGTGGATTGTTTTTACCCAATGATATAAGTTGTATTCCACTCTTTTCATTGCATATGGTAAGGACTAGATCTTATAAAGATAGGGATACTAAGCTAGTACAAAATGATGAAGCCCAAACTAGGGGCGAGGTAGGGGTCAACATTGCCCAAAGGTAGTGGATGGGCACGATGAGCTACCCCTGTTAGAGATAGTGCTAAAGGGACCTCTTCTCCACTCGAGGTTGAGCATGCAAGAGATACAGGTCTAGCTCAAGTCCCACAGGGTTCAATTGCTATCCCAGTTTTGGAGGATCTGTTGATTTGGCTATTGACTCATTTAGATGTTGTTCCTTGAGTTCGCCTGGTGTTCCTTTAATTCCGAGTATGGTATCAAAAATAGCATTAGTGTCTACTTATGGTATTTCTGCAACCCTGAGTGTAGTTTTGCCTTTATCTATGGTACCCTTGCTTGTGAATTTTTAGCCTGCCAGACTTACTATGCCTCTAATTGCTTTGGGTATAGTTATGTCTTCTAATGATTAGAAGAGGTTTGAGAGGGTTACTTTCTTAGGTCCACCCAAGTTCTGTGGTGCTATTGGTGAGACTGCCTATGTTTTTGTGGTTGTTTTCTAGGAGAAGTACATAATCTTGGATCCCTTAAGTCTAATAGAGTTTCTCATACTACCTATCAGTTGATAGATATGGCTAAGGATTGGTGTAGGTTGTTTGCTAGTAGTGGACCTCTGGGTTAACCTGCTATGACTTGGACTCAGTAATCTGAGGCTTTCTTAGAGAGGTCTATGCCATATAGTTTGAGAGATCATATGTGTGATGAGTTTGATGATTTGGAGCAGTTGCCATGACTACTACAGAGTATAAGGATCATTTTTACATTTTATCCAGGTTTTTAGTTGTTAGCATCTCCACCAAGTCCTATAGATTCAAAAGTTTGTGAAGGGATTAGATGGTACTTATCAGCTGTCTACCACTCACATTATAGTCTTAGAGGCTTGATTTTAGATTATTATTGAGCATGCTAAGATAATCGAGTTTATTTCTGGGCTACTCAAAGAAGCATAAAAAAGATGGGACATTCTGGTAAGCTTAGTGGACATGCCTCCCAAGAGCAAGATTCCTCTAATAAAGGTTCCTGTGGTTATCATGGTAAGCTAGTTCAAGCTATTTTTTAGGGATTAAGTGGTAGGTCTTTAGGTTTAGCGACTTTGGGTAGTCAAACATCTGGCCAGGACAGTCGTTCTGGTTTTTTTAGTCCCTCTCATCATGGTGCAAATAGCATAGAGTATTTTGTATGTCATGATATTAGTCATTACATAAGGTATTTCTCTCTTTATACATTAGGTTATGTCTAGCAGAGTTCTCAGGTTCCACTTTACCCTACTCTTGTATCTGCAGTCAAGGGGGTTTACAAAGTGGTTTGAGTGGTGCTAGAGGTGCTTGAGGTAGGGGTAAAGGTGCTCATGGAGTTACTCAGTTTAGGAGTAGATTTGGTAAATCTTATGTAATACCTTCTAGACCTGAGGTAAAGGCCTCTGATTCTATAATTACAGGTATCATCCCAATTTTCTACAGATCTACTTCTGTATTATTTGACCCTAGGTCAACTTTCTCCTATGTGTCTACATATTTTTTTTTGGTTTTGATGTTGTGTGTGATCCTCTTGATATGTCTCTTCATGTTTTTAACCCTATAGGAGATTCTTTTGTGGTGTATCGAGTGTACCGATCTTGTGTAGTTATCTTGGTAGGATGTACGACTTAGGTAGATTTAATTTTTCTAGACATGGTTGGTTTTGATGTTATCTTGGGTATGGATTGATTAGCTCCTTATTATTCTATTTTAGATTGTTGTACCAAGATTGTGACCTTAGCTACATTAGGTGTATCTAGATTAGCATGGAAAAGTATGTTTAATTTAAGGTGTGAAGAGTGTTATATCTTCTTTGCATGCTCATCACATGATAGAGAGAGGGTGTTTGTCTTATTTAGCTAGTATTTGTGATACTATCATTGTCTCGCTATCTCTTATAGGTTCTATTTGAGTTGTTCATCAGGTTATGGATGTGTTTCTTATGGATTTACCTAGTGTTCCTCTAGACCATGATATTGATTTTGCTATTGATGTGGAGAGAAGAACAAAACCTATTTCTATTCCTCCAAATAGGATGTCCCCTAGGGATTTAAAGTAGTTGAAAAAGCAGTTATAGGATTTGTTTGATAAGGATTTTATTAGACCTAGTGTATCTTCTTGGGGTGTACCTTTCTTGATTGTGAAGAATAAGAATGGTTTGATACACATGTCAGTTAATATAGGCAGTTTAACAAGTTAATGTTAATAACAAGTATCCTCTTTCTCTCACTAATGATCTATTTGACTAGCTTTAGGGTTCTTTAGTGTCCTCTAAGAGTAATTTGAGATTCATGTACCATCAGTTGAAGATTAGAGATTTGGATGTTTGAAAGACAGCTTGTTGGACTTGATATAGTCATTATGAGTTCTTAATCATGTCATGGGTTGACCAATTCCCCTATAGTATTCATAGAGTTGATGACCTAGGTATTTCGACCATATCTTGACTCCTTTGTGATTGTATTTATAGATGATATCTTGGTTTATTCCAAGAGTGAGGCCGGCTATGTGAAACATTTGAGGATAATACAGCAGAGGTTGTGTGATGCAAAATTATATGCTAAGTTTTTTAGTGTAATTTTTAGTTGGATTTTATCTTTTCACTTAGCTATATGGTGACTAAGCATGGTAGTATGGTTATCCGACTATGATAGCAAGGATTTGTGACTAGGATAGACCTACTTTTCTTATCGAGATGTAGAGTTTCATTAGTTTGGCAGGTTATCACGGGTATTTTATTGAGGGTTTCTCTTCTATTGCGTATCTTTTAACCAGGTTCTCTAAAAAAGGTGGTTTTTTAGTAGTCAGATATGTGTTAGAAGAGATGCCAAAAGCTCTAGGAGTTGTTGACTTCAACTACTATCTTTACTTTGTTTATGAGAGCGTGGATTTTATCATATTTTATGATTCTTTATGTGTTAGTTTGGGTGAGGTGTTGATGTAGGACGGTAAGGTGATTGCTTATACCTCTCATCAGTTAAAGCCTCATGAGAGATATTACCGTACCTGAGATTTGGAGTTGGCAACAATAATATTTGTATTAAAGTTATGGCATCATTACTTATTAGATTTCCTTGTGAGATTTTCTCAAACCACCTCTGCATTCAGTACTTCTTCAGACAACAAGTTCATAATATGAGGCAGCGGTGTAGGCTTGAGTTGCTTATGGATTATGATATCAATATTTTGAATCATTCAGGCAAGGCTAATGTGTTTGTAACTATCTTGAGCTGAAAGTCGACTAGGATGGAAATTTTAGCTTACTCTTGACCTAGGAGTGGCCTTTAGCCATGGAGGTTCAGTCCTTATATAACCTGATGGTTAAGCTAGATATTTTGATACCCGAACATGTTTTATCCTTTTTTAATTCTAGATTTTCCTTGCTGGAGTAAATTCGAGCTCACTGGTTTTATGATGATAGTTTGAGGGTTATTCGGGAGAAGGTGTTGAGTGGCAAGGCTAAGGAAACGTTTCTTCATTTTGATGGTATATTAAGGATTGGGGGTTGATTTAGTATTCCAAGAGTCGTAGATAGGGTAAGATTGATTTGAAGGAGAATCATTGCTCTAGATATTCTATCCATCCATGTGTGACCACGATGTATCATAATTTAAAGTAGCTTTACTGGTGGGGTGATATAAAGAATGATATGGTAGATTTTGTAGCTCATTGCTTATGTTGTAAGTAGGTGAAGGCTGAGCACCAGAGACTGGTTTGTTTTCTTTAGAGACTACTCATTCATGAGTAGAAGTAGTAGCAGATCTCTATGGACTTTATGACTGGGTTGCCTCGTACTTATTATGGTTCTGATGATATTTGAGTCATTATGGATTAGTTGACAAAATCAACCCACTTTATCCCTATTCGAATCTCATCCAGTGCTGAAATGTTAGCTTATATCTATGTTCGTCAGATAGTTCGCCTTCATGGGATACCTATGTCTATTATTTTTTACAGAGGTTCAATGTTTAGTTCTACCTTCTAGTAGACTTTTGAGGAGGAATTAGGTACTCTGGTTGACCTTTAGTAGTACTTTGTACCCTACAAACTAATGATCAGTCTGAGCGGACTATTTGAGTTTTGGAGGATATACTCCACAGATGTGTTTGGACCTTAGAGGTCAATGAGAGTAGCATTTGGCTTTGGCGGGGCTTGTTTATAATAATAGCTACAATTCGAGTATAGATATGGACCCTTTTGAGGCATTATACAGTAGGCATTTTTGATCCTCTATTGGTTCTTTTGAGACTTTAAAGGTTAGACCCCATGGTACCTACTTGCTTCGCGAGTCTTTGGATATAGTAGAGTGATTTAGGATAGGCTTTGAGCGTCTCAGAGTAGGACAAAAATTTATGCGGACCGTAGGCTTTGTGCCTTAAAGTTTAGGATCAGTGATCAAGTCTTTCTTTATGTGTCACCCATGAAGGGCGTGATAAGGTTTGGTAAGATAAACAACCTTAGCCCCATGTATTTTAGACCTTTTGAGATTCTTCAAATAGTTGGGGAGAGTTCTAATAAGTTGGCCTTAACTCAAGACATTTTAGTTCTTCAACTAATATTTCTTATATATATATATACTTTGGAGCTATATTCTTGATGAGTCATATGTGCTTCGTTGGGATTCAATTTAGTTGGATGAGAGGTTGACCTTCATTGAGGAGCTAGTATCCATTTTAGCAAGGGATGAGAGATGGTTGTATTCTAGAGATCTTTTGGTAGTTAAGGTTTAGTGTAGACACCATCCTTTTGCGGAGGCTACTTGAAAGGTCGAGTCCAACATGCATAGCAGTTACACTCAGGTTTTTACCAATTCAAGTATTTTCTTACCTTTTAATTTGAGAACAAAATAGAGTTTAGTGATGGGTGATGTAATGACCTGAATTTATTGATTTTCTATTTCTATGTGTTTTGAACATTTTACCCTTCTCCGTAGTTGATACATATTGATTTTGATGTTTAGCCAATGGTTGGCACAATTTCCAATGCAATTAGGAATGATTATGTGAGTTTGTGGTTTGTAGATGCATGAGAAGCCATATAGTTTATTTCAGTCAAGATTTGTTATTCTGAGTGTTGGAGGGCAAAACGGGCTATACCAGCAGATGTCAAATGTCAAATGTAGGTTAGTAGCAGGGTTGGTTTGATTTTGGAACCTTTATATCTCATTTTGGCCCCTTATTCGAAAAATAGTAATAAAGGGATCTCGAAGGTTAATTTTGTGGAACAATTTTGTTTCAAAAATTCAACGTCGCCATCGAGTCCGGAATATCTAAGCTAGACTAGTAGCATATATGGTTTACTTATATTGGGTCCCAAATGAATCTCGAGAGTCTGTTCATAGAATTCAAAATCATGCAAAATTAGCAGGTGCGCAGCTGATATCTGGTGCATAGACCTTTCTTTATGAACATAGGTCCTTCGCTATGGATGCGAAAAAAGAAAGCACCCTTCATCACAAGATGGTGGCTGCAATCATGAAGGGCAATGGAGTCCTTTTGGAGAATACAGTGAGGTGTCGCAAATGCAAAGGCTTGATTAATCTGCCTTCACAAATATGAATCCTTAGCCGTGAACGCAAAGGCCAGTTTAATGGTCGGTCAAACTTTGACCCTTGCGATCATAAACTGGGGCTTACAATCATGAGGTACTATTCACTAATCAATATAAGTACTCTATTATAGAATTTTACTCTATTTTTGGACCTCCAATCTTTGAGAAAGGCAATTTTTGAGGGTTTCAACATTAAACTTTGTATAGGTAAATTGTAAACTCATAATCTAACAATTTCCCCTTGATCATATTTTCGAAAACACCTTCAAATCATGATTTCAAAATGAAAAATTGGGGTTTCTGTTGCTAAAGTTTAAAAAAGGTTTTCTTTGATTTAGACCTCATTTTAACCCATTTTTGTATGAACTTTTACCTATAGACTCCTATAACTTTGGGAAATGTGTTTTTAAAACAAAATTCCAGCATTACCCATTTTGTTATCAAACACATTTTGGCCCTGACCCAAAGGTGGGCAATATGGGTTCGTTATCTTTTTTAATGCATATATGCTATATTAGAATATTGTGGTTGATTTTGAGGTTGTTCTCAAGGGGAATGCTCTATGTTGAAGAACTTTTGATCGGTATGTTATCTTTTTGAGGTAGGTTATGACTTAACTTCTTTTAGATTGAGCTTGGTAGTTAATAAATAAGTAAAACGTGCTATGGGTTTGGAAAAATTATTTAGGGAGTTTGTACTTTGAAATTCTCATTATTGTTGTGTGCCCATATGGGGGCTTATATTCTATTATTGTTGAATTGTAAATTATGTTATTGTGTGTTGCCCGTGTGGGGGTTTTAATTGATATCATAAGCCTTATTTGTGCATTAGGATGCCTTTATTCTAGATATGATGCCCCTGTGAAGGCTTAGTGTAGCGCCCTAAGAATCCAAGCCTAAACTAGAACCATGCTTCAAGTACACATATGGTAAATCAAAAAGTTTTAAAAGCATGTATCAAGGATGAAACATATCTCTATCCCTTAACCAAGCAAAAACCTCCCTTACCAGTCAATTCCTAGAGTAGTTATCATATTTTAAAAAATATAAATTTCATATTCATATGCATTTTTGAGGTCCCCCAAGTTATAGGTATTTCAATTACCTTTCAAACGCATCTAGTTTGCCTTAATCTCACATCAGAGTAGGAAGTTTTGGCCTTTTCAGTAAAGCACTGCACTACAGTGAGATACCATGAGACAAACCACGACTATGGTTACATTGTACGACCATACAATGGTCTCATCTGATCAATATGACCCTAACTTTTGAAATTTGACAAAGTGTACCCTCACTCCACAAGAGGCAACCATGATCATGCTTTGAAACTACGATCCATATGCACGATCATGAGTCCCACAGATGCCCTTGATGTAACCAGTGAACATACGATCCAAGGTAAGACCATGGGTATAACCCATAATCATAACAAGGCTTGACTGATCATGTTTAGAGAGTTCATAGTCAGCTCCCATACCACAAGCTCAACCCACAATCGTTAGTTGTTCTCACGATCATGAGAAGGTCTTACACATTTCTCTCCGTAGTTTCTAGTTATGAAATTTTAGTAGCCAAATCAATTTGCCCACTCTTTTATTATTAAACTAAATCATTTTAGGAATTCCAAGGGTCATTATTGGTGTTAAAAGACCCTAAGCCCTCACTACTTAGAATTTTATCCGACACTTAACTTTGAAAGAGAAAAGGATGAGATTTCATTTCCCCCAGTCCAGTTAGGGTTCATCTTCCTTAGGAATCCAACTCTAAGGAATTCTTCAGGAATCTTATCTCCAAGAATGTAGGGATTCATCAATGGGTCCCCTTTCACCCATTGAGTCCCAAGGTTAACCCAATTCTCTAGTAGATTCATTAATATTTCATTCCTTTCGTGTCATTGAGTTGTAATTCTTGTCTTAGCATAAAATTCAGTGTTACTATTTTATGATGATATCAATCCCTAGTTCCATTTTGAAATCCATAATTGTTGGACCTGAATCATTGAATTCTGTTAATTCGATCAATTTATAAATTTGACATAGTATTTGCATTCTTCTGTGATGGAGGATTATGAACGCCTAATGACTTAGGATTTGATGCATATACTATTAAATGCTATATTTCCCCAGTTTAGTTAGTTCTAATGTTTTCATAGAATACTTTTGTTTTAGTTATCATATTATTACCATCAATGAGCATTATAGCTTTGTCATTGACATTCAGTTGGGAGTAGTACTTAGCACCAAGCTGACGTAGGGATGAAGGCTCATCCATCAGTGAGGTCGAGATCTTTATTAGAAGTCCCTAAGTACTCGAACTATGGCACCACCATAGGTTATAAAAGGTCATCCCTCAGATCAGGCCTGAAACCTTAGTCTGTTTTAGATATCAATTTAGTGGATCCACATCAGTCAATGTTCGTACACTTACTAAGGAACTAGACACCCTTCTAGCTAGGGTTACAGGTTGGACCCCGATTACCTCATATTGGGGTATGTCAGTAATTAAAAGCTCCAAAATCCATTGTTTACAGTTAAATTTTTTTATTCTTTCATGACCTTGTATTTTAGTTATTCAGTTAAGTTTACAACGTGTGTTCATTACTTGGTCTGGCGCTAGTTATCATGTTATATATCCTATGTTAAGCCCATATCAGTTATTTCTCTATCTCACATACTTAGTACATTTATAGTACTAATCGTATACTTTCTTGCACTATTTTGTCTTATAATATATGTTCGGAAGCTCAGCATCCTGATCGCACTTAGAACGATCTCATCCCATATCAATAGTAACATTTTTAGTGATTCGTCATTATGTAAGGATTAGAGTCAACTTTTGATATCATTTTATCTTTGGCATTTCTAGTTTTTAGACAACTAGAGTTAGCTATGATCTTGTCCTAAAAACTAATCTTAGTAGAGGTTTTTCAGACATACAGCTAGATATTCAATTTTGATCTCAAACTTTCTTAGTGATGTTTTGATTTCCTTTGAAAATTTATTATATTATTCAAGTTCAGCTTTTGCATAAGTGTTATTTTATTTGTTATTGTCTATTTTCTCAGTGTTTTACTAGGACATGGGTTATCTTGGGTCACTCGTGATTCTAAGCCTCATGTCACGACTAGGGGGTAGTCTTGGATCGTATCTTATTCATGGGTGTGTGGCAGGCCAAACTTACAAGTGAGAGGCTATGAGACGTTTTAAGAAACGTTTCCCTTCTTACATGATCATGTAGTGTAATAGAGTGTATGCTCTATTAAAACCATCTTCTAACTCATTCTCTATATGATTACATATCATGCCTCCAAAGCATACCAACAAAAGGTGAAGTGGAAATGAGAGCGGGATGGAGAATCAAAAAGCACCACTATCTTTGGAAAACCCTCTCAATAAATAAGTCTCCCACGCCAAATTTAAGGTTTCTTTCACATCCTTAGCCTAGTCCATGAATAACCAAAATAATCAACCTACTATGGAACTAGTCAACCTGACAGTGAATGTGGCAGCGATAAGAGTCTGAGAGTTTACTCGGATGAATCCCCCAATGTTCCTTAGGTATAAGTCGAATAAGAATCCATCGGAGTTTCAGAAAGTTAAAGAGATTATGGGTGTTAAACCTAAATTGAGAGAACTAACCTAGTTGTCTTTCAATTATAAGGGGTAGTTCACATCTAGTACAAGTAGTTAACGGAGAATAAGGGATAAAAATGCAAAATCGATAGAATAGGATGAGTTTGTGGTTGCATTCTTAGACAGACTCTTCTCGCTTGAGTTGAGAGAGTCTAAGGTGCAGGATTTTATAAATCTAAAGCAGGGTAGCATGAGTGTGAATGAGTATTCCATCAAATTTACTCTGTTGGTGAGGAATGCTCTGGATATAGTTACTGACTATAGGGCCTGCATAGGCAAGTTTGTGTTTGATGATTAAGTGAATGTGGTCAAGGAGTGTAGCACTTCTATGTTGGTGAAGGAGATAAAACCCCAAGGGTAAGTGTATGGTTGGTAGTAACAAGTGCTTTAAGTATGGCAACAAAGGCCACAGGCTTAGGGAATGTCCAGTGGCTTCTTAAAAAAGTAGAGGTGTTCATCAGCAAAGACAATATCAAATTCTTCTGCATCTCCCATAGGTCTCCCTAATTAGTAGAGTGCCTCATCTAGTGCATTCCACAGATAACATCAGAATAGGTTCTATGTCTTTAAGACTCGACAATATTAAGAGGGTTCTTCTGATGTAGTCACGAGTACATTATAGGTTTTCTATATTCATGTTTATTCATTATTAGACCCTAGAGCTACACTTGTTTCATAACTCCTTATATAGTAGTGCACTTCAGTGTTAGTCCCAAAATCCTCTCAGAACCTTTTAGAGTCTCTACTCTAGTGGGTGACTCAGTCATAGCTAAATAGGTATACAGAAATTGCCCACAGTTAATCTTATAGAGTTAGACATGGTCAATTTTGATGTCATTCTTAGTATAGATTGGATCCTCTCTTGATACACCTTAGTTTACTATAGAAATAGAGTAGTCCAATTTAAGTTTCCAAATAAGCCAGTCATAGAGTAGAAAGCTAGTACCTCAGTCCCTATAGGTTGGGCCAAAAGGATTTACATCTCCATTAGATAAGATGGCTATAATTGCTAAAGAATTATGATATAAGTTTTTTGTACCATCTAGGAAAGTCAAATTTGGTGTCTGACACTCTTAGCAGATTATCTATGAGGAGTGTTACCCATGTAAAGGATAAGAAGAAAGAATTAGCTTACAAGGTTTATAGATTGGACAGACTGGGAGTTCAATTGGTTGATTTAATCGAAGGTAGTATTTTAGTTAAGAATGGTTTGAAATACTCATTGGTAGCCGAGGTTACGAAAAAGAGCATTCTAGAGTCAGAAGGTTGAGGATTTCTCCAAGGGGGAGATGATGTTCTACATTATCAGGACAGGCTCTGTGTTCCAGATATAGACAAATTGAGATAGCATATTCTTATAGAGGCTCATGTTTATCATTATTCTATACACCTAGTAGTCACTAAGTTGTCAAGTGACTTACAGAAAGTCGATTAGTGGAATGGATTAAGAAGTATATCGCGGAATTTGTGGCTAAGTTCTCTAATTGCTAGAGGTTAAGGTTGAGCACTAGAGACCTAGTGGCATACTTTAGGATATCAATATTATAACTTAAAAGTGGGAGGTTGTAAACATAGACTTTGTTACAAGGTTGGCTCATACTCATTGACAACATAATTCTATTTGGGTTATTCTGGATAGGATGGCAAAGTCAGCCAATTTTCTACCAGTTAACACCATAAATTTCGTAGAGAACTATGCCAAACTCTACCTAAAGGTGTTAATGAGATTGCATAGAGTCCCCTTTACGATTATTTTAGATAGAGGAACTCAGTTTACCTCTTGGTTTTGAAAGGAATTTTAGAATGATCTTGGTACCCAAGTTCATCTCAGTACAACTTTTCACCCACAAACAAATGGCCAAGCAAAAAAGACCATTCAAATCCTAGAGGATATTTTGGGAGCATGTATGATAAATTTCAAGGGTACATGGGATGATCATCTACCTTTGATTAAGTATGCTTATAATAATAGTTATCACTCTACTATTTATATGGCCCTAGTTTAGTTATTTTATAGAAGGAGGTGTAGAACTCTTATTGATTGGTTTGAAGTTGATGAAACCCCATTGATAGGGCCAGACTCAGTCCATGAGGATATGGAGAAAGTTCAATTGATTAGAGAGAGGTTGAGAAATACTCAAAGTCATAAGAAATCTTATACATATATGAGGATGAGGGAACTTTAATTTGTTGTTAGTGATTTGGTTTACTTAAAAGTCTTGCCTATGAAAGGGGTAAAATCATTTGGGAAGCAAGGAAATCTTAGTCCCCGCTTTGTTGGTCCTTATGATATTATAGGACGTTTAAGAAAGGTGGCCTATGATTATTTTTTCAACAAAATTTGCAGCAATGCATCCACTCTTTCATGTTTCTATGTTGAAAAAATGCATTAGTTCCCGCATTGATTGTTCCCTTAAAAAGGGTTGGTGTGAAAGATAGCCTCTCTTACAAAGAGATTCTTGTTGAAATCCTTGGCTGTCAGGTTTAGAGATTGAGGAATAAAAAAAGTCACTTTGGTAAAGTTTCCATGGCTATATTAGTCAGTTAAGAGAGCTCAATAGGAAGCAAATGCAGACATGATGGCCAAGTACCCCCATCTTTTTACTTTAAGCTCAGTCCCAACTTGAGTTAATAGTTTCTCTTAATTAATTAATTAATTAATTCTTTCTATTTCATGTCACCCAGCTACACTTATGCCATAGCATGCATCCATGAGTCTGAATCTGCCTATATTTTAGTTATTGTCTAGTACCCTATCAATATCCATCTCCTATAAATCCAATTTAGGAATTTAAGGTAAAGATAGTGTAGAACGGTTCCTATAATATTAGGATAAGTGTTGAAAAAATATAGGAATTACAGCTCTTTTCCCTAACCTTCTAACTCTATTAGTTACTATTCAAGGAAGAATGACCCCAAGGTAGAGATAATATAATACCCCAAAAAATCCAATTTTTTACTAGAATCATACTTTAAGTACACATAGGGTATATCACTATGTTCTAAAAACATAAGAGGAAATTTATCCATGTACCAAGTCCACAAAAAACCCCTATCCCTTAAATAATCCAAGACATTCCTTAACAATCAATTCCTAGAGTAGTGATCATATTTAAACAAGTATAACTTATAGATTCAGATGCATTTTTAATTCTCAGATCCACCAAGGGATAGTTATCGGAATTACCTTTCCAATGCATCTAGTTTCTCCTTAATCAAACATTAGAGTAGGAAGATATGACCCTTTAGTAAAGCACTACTATGTAGTGAGATACCACGAGACAACCATGAATGTGCTTACATTGTATGACCATACAATGGACTCATCTAATCAAGATAACTGATATGCCTAAACTACAACTCCGAAGAAGAACATAAGCGATCGTTGTCAAATATATAACCCAACAAAGTTGGGGTCGAATCTCACAGGGAATATGGTTTTTATTATGTTGTATATAGATTACTAGACTTTTAATCATAAGTTTTCATTGAGTAGGAGTTTTTTATTGAGATAGTAATTATAATGCTCCAAGTCTGGTACCAGGAATGCCACACAGTGCTCATGACCCCAAAGGACCACAAGCTAACCCATGACTGGTATCTATATTTGTATACTGTATGACATTATGTAAAATGCGAAAATAATAGACTGAAACATGACATAAGGTTCAAAATTGATAAAACATACTATCTGAGCGTACGGTATATCAACACCAAAACATGAACTGAAATAAACTGTCTGAACATACTATAGTCTGAAAGCCTCTAAAACTAAATTGTCTGAATAAGGAGTTTATGGGACATGTCCCCTACTAACTCCAACTACTAAAATAAACTAAGTAATGACATAATAAAGTAATGATCATGTCCTAGAAGGATGAGGACTCATTGCTAACTCTGACAGATGAGACTGGAATGCCACTGATGCTCGTGCTTCTGAACCTATGGTATAAAACACCATAGCACAAATACATCATTACAATTGAATGTACTGGTATGCAAGTGAGGTAGATTGAATGAAAGAGTTTATATGCATGAACAATACTAGATAACCGAATAACATGAACGTAAGAATACATGCATGAATGCATGAACTGCATCTGAGATCAAGGCATCACTGAATCTGAATATTGATAGCATAGGTTTCGTTTAACTATTATACTATTATCTAAATAAATGTGTCTGACAGTCCTATTTCTGATAGAACTAGCTGAGTTCCGTACTTAATTGGGTGACTGTATCCCACAGTCCTAAAATCTGTAGAACTATTTGAGTTCTATTACTGAGATTGAGACTCAGATTCTAACTGTGGGAAGTAGTCATCTAACCAACATACCCCAAATAAATAAATATAGATGTGTTAGGGTCCAATCTATAACCCCAATTAGAAGGGTGTCAATACCACGCCATTGGTAAAGACAAACTGTGAGTGATCCCTCATCTAACAGGTACTCTAAGGAGAACGGTAGGATCCTCATCTAATAGGTTAAGCCACCTCATCAACCCTCATTTAATAGGTTAAGCCACCTCATCAACCCTCATCTAACAGGTTAGATATCTCAACCTACGCTGGCTAAGTAGTTCTGAAGCACAAGGATTATTTCTAAGAATCACACCCTCTACTCGCAGGTAAGTTCCTATCCTTGGGCTAACTTGGTGTTGAATCCTACTCCCATCTGATTAGACACTGAATTAATTCTACTAAACTGACTAGACTGAGGTTACTGAGTTTTGTTAACTAACAGAGTATCACTGAGATCTGATAATTGACTGTGATTACTGTGATTACTGAGTTTTCCTGAATCGTGAGACTGATTGAATTCTACTGAGAATGGCTTGATTGAGAGTATCTTGAAAACATGACACTCGCTATAGGCACATAGCTAAATTGTCGGGTACAAGTACCCCAGGATTCAATAGCATGAAACTGACAAGACTTGACACTTCTTGACACATGACCATAGTCAACAATTCATAGTACAATCATCGGGGATATTTATAAAGTATTTGCATGCCATAAGCTTACACATGAATAGAAGTGCATGTAAACATGTCATAATTTCATAAGCCTAATCTCATGAGAATTACAACAATCCATCACAAAGCAGAACAATAACATGAGAGTCATTTGAACTTAAGGGTGAAATGTAGGTTCATCATTTTGGTCACAATTGAGTCATAAGGCATGTTTCCTATTCTCTTAGGCATTTTATCAAACTCCTTGCAAGCATAACTATAAGATTAGGCTTGGACATTAAATTAATTTATCATGGTTGCATAAATCAAAACAATTTAGTAGATTTCAATCCATATGCTAGCATAAATTAATGAAAACACAATTAGCGATTCAAACTTCGGTATCATACACAACTTCAAGATAATCGTAATAAATCAACAACATAAATATCACAATTTATAATTTAAAATTGGATTCTCGGACTTTATGGATGAAAGGAATCCATGAATGAACACTTGACATACCTGGGTGGATGATTTCTTAAAGATTTATGAAGGAAAGCTTGAATTCTTGACTTGGAATTAAGCATATAGGGTTTCTTGTTCTTGGGGATTGATCTTTGAGAGAAACCCTAATTGGATGTTGTGAATGAATAATGAAGTTATGAGCTATTATCTGGTATAATTAGGGGTTAAAATGGGTGGAAAAAGACCAAAATACCCTTTTATAAATGGATTTAAATTGCTGAGCAGGATCTGCGATAGCTAGTGCGACGGTCCTTCGCTGGCTCAATGGTGTGTCGTTCTGACCATCGTACTTAGGCCAGAATAGGGACTCACTGCCTTAGGAGTGATGGATTGGGCGATGGTCTGTCGCTAGCTCGATGGTCTGTCAACCTATCCATTGCACCTTAGCCAAAAAATTGACTTACTTCCTTAGCTGTGAAGGCTTAGGCGACGGTCCATCGCTAGCTTGAAGGTCCAACAACCTACCCGTCGCACCTGGGTGGTTCTGATAGGTCTCAGTAAAACGTCCATAAATTTTTACTCTGATACCAGAGTTAGATAAAATTGGTATCGTTGGAAAGCTAATTCAATTTCTCACATGATAAAAAGTCAAAATTGGGGAAATTCTAACTGATTTAAACATTAATAATTTAGGAAGTCATCACTAACTCTTTTAGAGACTAGATTTGACTTAAAGAAAGTTTGAGGTATTACAATATCTCCTCCTTGGAAACATTCGTCCTCGAATAAGACTGACTGAGAGGGGAGAAATGGTAGACTGAAGCACATCCTGAACATGAATGACTGCTACATGACTCCATGACTAGTATGATCAAATATATTCACCATCACTCCTGTTAGTAGAATACTTGTCCTGTTCTATATGTCTTCTACCTTCGATCCTTTTGCACAATCCTTCTCTAATATTTCCAAGTAATTTGTCACAATATTTCAAACAAGGTTAGGTTAATATGATGTAGAAGTAGTGCTCAGACATCCTAACTTGTACTTATTAAACTACCTTCGATGTTCGGGTATTCATGTAGATCCATGGTGATGATTTTCCATTCTTCTGCAATGGACATGTTTATGATTCTAATTTGTGTAGGTTGAAGGCCATCATAGAAGTGCTTCTTTGATCATTCAAGCTTCCATCTAATAGCCTCTTAAACTTCAGGGTCTTGGCTTCAAAAATTATCACCCTCTTTCTGTTTTGGCTTTTTTTAGGGTTGTTCGCATCCTTTTTTTTTACCTTCACCCATTAGGTTTGAACTAAAGCTAAAATTGTTGTCACTTTCACATTTTCTATTGGCCTCCAAACTCTATTATTCCCCCCTCCTCAAACGGGATGGTATTTGGCAATTTTTTTCTCTCTGGCGAGTGTGATAGTCTAGAACTTTAGTGTCCCTTTTAGGTTCATCATGTAGTCTTAGGTGGTTATCTCATGAGTTAGCCCGGTTCAACATTCACCTCTCCTTGTTGATAACTTTTGAGTCATTGTACCTGAGATAAGAAGTAAGCCCAGATAGTGTTAATGATGAAAAAATACAAACTTCTTGATAATAAGATTCTTGTTAGAAATAACGAAAGGAATGACGGTTTATTGCAAAAGCAGCGAATCATCCCAACCTCCATCATAGTTGGGCAGAAACTTTTCATTAATTGGCAATGATTAAGCCAAAAATTCATTAAAGATACAACAATCTATCACACACCTTGACCAGTAATTTAGATTCCAATCGACTTTATGATGGTTGTTCAGAATGTCTATCACTCTTATGATGGCCCGTCAAGTAACACATCTCGAACCCAGTCCTACCAATTCCATTGGGGCATTCTGTCAAACACGTGTTAGGCCTATGCTTTCATACCTAATTGTTTAACAAATTTAACCTATCAAACTACCAAGTTTCACGCAGTATCAAGGTAACTTAGACTTCTCCTTTACATCAGCTCCACCATAGTATAACACTCCTTATTTGCCAAATCAATACAACACAAAATAAAAATTCTAAATATCTTCATGATATTTAAAACATCATATGCACCAAAGTTAATGCTATTAATCATACCTAGGATTGGAATGAAACTTTACAAATAACTTGGAAGTGGTGGAAAGTACTACGACACTCTTAAGCAAAGAAAACTAAACCTTGTTCAAGTAGAGAGAATGAGTTTTTTTAGTAATGAAAATGAAGTAATGGCTTGGTCAGGTTTATATAGCAGAAGGAGATAAATTAAAGAGTTAGTGGAAAATGAATTTTATTTAAAAATGGATGAATATGGGAATTTTAACCATTTCAACAAATGAAGTGGAAGAGTAATGTATGAACTAGGGAAGTTATCTCATGTTTTTTCCTGATTATTGTTGGATCAGGTTATTGTCCTAATTTGAACTTAATTTTTTGGTATATGCACTACATGGGCTGGCCTATTTTATTTTAAGCCAGCTTACCTAGGACGATTTAGCTGACGAGCCATCGGTGAGTTAGTGGTTTATTGCATAAGCTAGTGCTATAAATTAGTATCTGACTTCTCATCCATACTGACTCGTCCCCAGGTTGATGGCCCATCAAAAGTATCGTTGGATCTTATCCGAGAACATCAACTTTTACCTAGATCGGACATTTCCATCGATGGTTCATCGCTTAGTTGATTAGCATCCTCCATCAATTTTTATCTAGAGAGCACAACTTTTAAGCTCTTCTTGACAATTTAAACTGACAATCCATCACTTTTGTGATGGCCCATCACTCTTTTCATTGCTTATCTCTAGTATCCACTTCCTATATTTTCAAATCCTACACACATAACACATTAATTAAGTTGAACAAACACAAAACAAAATCTAACTACATAATTTTACAACACATTATGGGTTGCCTCCCACTAGTGCCTAGTTTAACATCGGCCATGACTGTAATATTCTAATTTATTATTATTATTTTAATGAAGAGTTAATTGGTAATTATAACTAATAATTGATATTAATTAAGGAATTAAAAGAGAGCAAGCCAAAGGTCTAATCTTTTTCTTCAGTTTCATGACTAAAACACTACAAATAGAACCCTAAGGCTATTTATTTTTATCCCATTATTCTGGAGAAGGAAGCAAAGCAACATAGAAAGGTAGCTTGATAGAG
Organism: Capsicum baccatum var. pendulum; assembly: GCA_030864225.1. Lineage (NCBI taxonomy): Eukaryota > Viridiplantae > Streptophyta > Magnoliopsida > Solanales > Solanaceae > Capsicum > Capsicum baccatum. Next base: position 73,386,574 of record CM061561.1, on the reverse strand, counting down.
ATTAACTGTCAGGTATGAGATTTTCTCTATCTTTCACCTAAATTAATTTTATATAGTGGTAACGTTCTTGTCGGGAAAAATAAAAGGAGAGAAAAAAAGTTGCCATGTATGATCAAGAGATATTGGACATAATTTGTAAATTGGAGATCTCATGGGTGGGTGGGTGCTACTGTAGTGAAAGAATTAACATTGGCTAATGCTAATTAGGCAGTGGGAAAAATACATAGAAAGAAAGGAATCAAAGTACGTAACTTCGGGCACAAAGTATATTTTCTTTACTCATGTTTTTTCAATTTTTTGTTGTTAACACTTTAAGCAAATCATTAGGGAATATTCAAGATGAGGCAATCATTAGATATTGAAGAGAGAAATCATTGGCTAGTATTTTGAAATTCTTTGTTTGGCAGCCTTCCCTTGTTAGATTATCCTTAATTCATGGGTTAAGGTGTGAGATATTAAGATTTCAGTCTAAATTTAAAAGTTAGCGATGTTGAGACTTGACCCCGAATAATAGAATTGATATTGTTATTTAATATAGTTGCGTAGATTGAAGCCATTGGAGGCTAGTTTATTGGTGTTCTATGCATAGTGAGGTTTGAGAACTTGTTGTTAGTGAGGTAAGTGAGACTTTAAGCTTTGGTGCTTGCTTTTCAAATTTATTTTAAAAATATATTTTTGTCTGTCCGGTCCATATGTTGGGACAAGCGCGTGCTTGGCAGAATCAACGGTCTTTAAGGCCAGCCGCATATACTTTATTTTAAGAATACTAATTCTCTTTTTATAAATTATTTCATTATGTGATATTCTTGTTTACTATGAGATTGGGGCATTGTATATGCTTCTTAATTCCTTTGGGGCATTGTGTATGCTACTTAATTCCTTTGGGTCATTGTATATACTTTCCTTGAGCATTGTGTATGCTTGTTGATTTTATATGGGACATTGTGAATGTTTCCCTTGAGCATTGTGTATGCTTGTTGATTTGATATGAAACATTATGTATGCTCCCCCTGAGTATTGTGTATACTCCTGATATATTTGATGCATTGTATATGTTGCCCGAAACTTCTTGTGCTGGATAATTACTTTGATTTCAAATGGTTATAAGTTCTCTGTATGAAATTGTATTGACATATATGGTTCTTGATAAAGGATTATTGAGTCTCGTTGGTTAACTTATTATGATATAGTTCTGTGTGTAATAACTTTATGTTCTTGGTGTTGTTGTATTTTCTAATACTTGTCCCAGGAGTACTTGAAGCAGCGAGCCGATAATCTTACTGAGTTATATTTACATATAGCTCACTCCTTACTTATATATCTATAGATACTGTTGCGGAGGGAGAGATTAGTAGCTGACGGTTCTTACACGCGAATTCCATTGCTGAGGTGAACCTTCCCAATTGGTCGTGAAGGCTATCATTCAGTGTTAGATCTTTTAGATTACATTTCTTTTCGTTGGGTTTGCATGCCCGAAAGTTGAACTCATGTAACTCTGTTTAGATACTTCATGAACTTAGAGTGGGACTTAGGTTAGAGATTTGATATCTAAACTACTGCCATTTTCATAAAACTCTAAGTGGTATCTTGTTAGATAGTTACTCTGTGTTAATGATTATTTTATGCATGTGGGCTTGTATAGTGTGTTTGTAGACCATGTGAATGTATGGAAAATTGGTTCTCCCGACAAGTGGTGTTAGCGGGAGCAGTCACGTCTAATGATTATTTTGGGACGTGACAATGACCTAGTTATCTTGATTAATCAGACTTCATCAAGATAGGTTGATATCACTATCTTAAAGTCTTCTTAACAACCAACATATTGTTTAATACATTGACCATTAACCTCGAAAAGCTTACCATCTCTGTTCTCCAGATCTATTGCTCCAGATGCAAATACTTGAGTTACCTTGAATGGGCCGAAAAATTTGATTGAGTTGAACAATAAGACCCAATCCCCAACTTGGAACTCTCTCTTTTCAATCTTCTGATTATGGTATAGCATCATCATTTCTTTGTAAAGATTAGACCTTTCATATGCCCAAATATAAAACTCATCTATTTCATTCAACTGATCCAGCCTTAAATCAGTCATTTTTTTCCAACTCAAGTTCAAATACTGAAGCATCCATAATGCTTTATGTTACAATTCTAATGGTAAGTGCATGCCTTACCAAACACCAATTGGTACGGTGACATACCTATAGGAGTTTTAAAATCGATATGGTTATCCCAAAGAGCATCATCAAGCTAACTTGACCAATCACTGCGGTTAGTATTTACTGATTTGGACAGAATTATATTAATCTCCCTATTGGATACTTCAACCTGCTCGTTCATCTATGGATGATAAGGCATAACTTCCTTGTGCTGATTTACACCATATTTTGCCAATGCAGCCCTAAAAATTTAATTACAGAAATGTGATCCCCTATTGTTAATAATTGTACGTGGGGTGACAAAGTGAGAGAAAATGTTCTTTTTATAGAATAATACCACCCTCTTTACTTTATTATCACCTAATTCCATAGCTTTAACCCATTTGGATACATGATCTAAAGCAACTAGAATAAACTTACACCCATAAAATTTGAGTATTATAGATTTATCAGTGTTATTCAGTTGGGACTAATGCTTAGCACTAAGTGGATATGGGGATGAAGGCTTATCTACCAGTTAGGCCTAGACCTTTAGTAGAACTCCTTAAGTCCCAGAAATATGAAGATATTATAGGTTCTAATGGGTAACCCCTCAGATCAGGCTTGACACCTTAGTGCTTTTTGGACATCAGTTTAGTAGATCCATGTTAGTCAGTGTTCATACCCATGGCAAGATACTAGACACCTTTTCAGCTGGGGTTATATGTTGAACCCTAGTTATCTCACATTGGGGTATGTTAGTTATTAGTAGCTCACACAGTCCACAGTTTACAGTTTGATTTTTATATTCTTGCATAACCTTGTATATTAATTATTAATTTTAGCTTATAGTGTATGTTCATTACTTTGTCTTTCACTAGTTATCATGTTATATATCTGATGTTTAGCCCATATAAGTTATTTCCCTATCTCACATACTCAGTACATTCAAAGTACTGATCTATAACACCCCAAATTTTACCACTGAAAAATTTTAGAGTTTTGAGCTCACTGGCTAGGGTACGACTTAGGTGACGAGTCATGAAGACTCTTCATAAGTCATATGGCTCCAACCATTGTATGACCAATAAGTTTCCAAGGTTTCTGTTGAGGTAATGACTTAGACCTCATGAGTCATAAGGTGAGGTCACGAGTCGCAGGGTGTGACTCATGATCATATCAGTAAGGATGCCCTGAGTCACTGCCCAGACTATGAGTCCAGGCAATGACTCATATACAGTCATCACTAGTCGTGATGTGACCCACAACGACTGGTGGTAGTTTTTTTTTGTGTGTTATTTAAGAGTAATTTGGTCATTTCTCTCTTTTCCGAATTGTAACCCACGACCTAAAATACCCTAAGGGACCTTATAACTTCCTATTTCTTAATCTTAAAATACTCTAAAACTCTCTCGAATCCCTAAGACAAGAACAAGCTTGGGTTTCTAAGGATTTGGCTTCTAGTGTTCCAATTGGTGATTTTCGTCCATAATTCTTAATACTTTCAGGAATGTATCTCTTCCCCTAAACTTGTTTTGTTAAAAGCATCTATTTAGAATTGTTATTCATGTGATTAATTGATGGTTTTAGAAATTGAGTTGAGGGCCTTTGAATGTTATGATGGAATTGATTATCACATGGTTTTTGTGAATCATTCATGTTTTGACATTGGGTGCATGGGCATAGTAAATGGGAATGGGGGTCATGGAGTCCCCTGAATAAATGAATTTGGAATTGAAATTGGTAATAACCTCAACCCACCTTATTAAATTGGCTTTGAAACATGAGTATATACATATTCTAATCACTTTTGGAACTATCGCACTGCATAAAAGGCTAATGGAACATATATGGTTTTAAATAGAACCTTGGGGGTTGTGGATTCCCCTAAGTTAATGGATAATTAATATTGAACCTCAAGGGTTATGGCTTCCCCCATTTGTATGAATGATTGGAGCTTGTGGGGTTGCGGATTCCCCCAAGTGATGATAATTAGAATAGCATGTTGATAATATCTTGCAAGTGTAATTGGTATGATGATACCAATGGTTTATGCCTAAATGGATGATTATTTGTTCAATGAATAGGAATGTGTAAATATTTTAATTGGGCTTAAAGTAGGTTGTGTAAATGAGCTATGAAAGTGGAGGTCCCGAGGACTAATACTGGGAACCCATATTTTTTGATATAAGGGCTGGTCCTAATGACTGTGTGATTATACCACACTTTATATATTTGTATCTTGGATTGAAGAATGGTCATGGATTCCTCAGCCTTCCTCGATACCATGGTTCATGCGGCTAAGACGCACTAGGACCCTTTTAGCAGGCTAAGAGTTGGACCCATATAGCCCATGGGTATAGATAACAGTTTGAGTTACACAGTCCAGGTTAATGTTTTAACTCTCATTCTAAGCCTTGTTTCCTATCCCAGCATATTGTATATATATGTATATGATTGTGTCTATATGGTTTAAAAATGACTTTGGACTAATTGATCATGGCATTATTTTATTCCTTCCCTGAGTTACATACTAGCGCTAACCCTACTAACCATCCCTGGATGATGTATCCCCATGCGATGCAAGGTCCGAAAATACTTCTTTTTCCTTGCATAGTGGTATGTGACTTCTTTCTTGTCTGTGTGTTGGCTTTGGAGTGGTTAGATTCTATCTCTGAAAGGCCCCTATTTTATGGTCTTGTCTATACATACGTTCTAGACTATTTTGGTGGATGTTTAGCTATAGTCGGGGGTATGTCCCAACTTTGGTTGATATTTGGTTTCTTAGAGGCTTTTGTGGATAAGATATGAGTGAATTTGTTAGTGGATTTTTAGATCCTATTCTATTGATTTATCTATCTTGTTATATCTTCAGAACCCAATTCTATCTTATTATATGTTCGAAACTCAGCTTTATCATGTTATATGCTTTAAATTCACCCATTACTAGTTGTATTATTTTTTCTGGTTGGCTAGGATAATGGGAGTGGTCTCTAGTCCTTGGAGGACTTAAGATAACTATCATGACTAGGCCCTAGTTTGGGTCGTGACATGTTTACATGCTTTCTATGCTATCGTAAGCCTTATTGTGCTATTATATCTTATAATATAGGTTTGGACGCTCAACATCCTGATCGCGCTTAGGACGATCATATCCCCTATCAGTTGTAGTAGTTTTGGTGAGTCCTCATTATGAAAGGACTAGAGTTAGTTTTTTATTTTATTTTGTCTTTGCCATTCCCAGTTCTTATATAGTTTGAGTTAGTTGGGGGCTTGTCCCAGCAACTCATCTTAATAGAGTCTCTTCAGACATACAATTAGATGTTCAGTTTTGATCTCATACTTGTTTATTAAAGTTTTGATTTTCTTTGGACATTTATTTTATTGTTCAAGTTTAGATTCCACGTAAGTTTTGTTTTATCTACTATTATCTATATTTCATAGTATTTTTTCATGTCATGGGTTAGCTTGGAGTCACTTGTGATTCTAAGCATCGTGTTTCGACTAGGGAGTAATTCGGGTTGTAACACTTACTTTGCAAATATAGATCATATTTGAGCATTAATTGCTTTGATCATCATAAAAACACGCAAGTTAGGGATTGATATGATATTAATTATGTCTTGCATGCATGTGTTATTCTGATGGTGCCTATTTAGATTTGATAATTATGAATTATGGACATATTAAGTTAATTCAAGGCTTACTTACATATATATACGTGTTGGGTGGATTGGATATTGTCATAGTGTGTTGATTCTAAGCATTAATTCCTCATTCCATACATATACATTCATGAGATGCTAGTACCATTGAGAAATACTATTTTTGAAAGAAAATGACTCACTTTTGAAAAAACCTTAGCTGAGCTCATTTACCGACAAGGTTGGTTATGATGTTTTGAGAAACCCTTAGCTGAGTTCATTTGTCAACAAGTTTGGCTTGAGATTTAGATATAGTATATAGGTTGCAAACCCCTTATGGTTCCTACCTGGTAGCTGCGATCTTGGTGGGTGTATATAAAAAGTCATGTGATAGCTTTCATCATTTATCACATCTACATTGCATTGCATTATGTTGCATCTGCATATGCATCTTAATTGTTTCCTTAGTTTTTCTTAACTTATGTTTAGTTTTAGTGTGTTTTAATATATGTCTATGTTGTTCTATTTTCTTTGTACCTATATATTAGAAGTATTACTAGAGATGGTGTCAGCTACCGTTTGGGACTTTTCTACTTGTAGGTGGTGCATTTATAGTATAGTTTACTTATCTTATTTTATGTTTTGCTTAGTCAGCCTATGGTACCTACTGAGTACGAGTGGACCGTACTCACTTCTACTATTCCCTTTTTGATGCAGATCCTAGTACGAGTATTTTCCATGGCAGCTGAATCATGCTTAGCTGAGTAATGATCGAGGTACTGGCATTCTCTAGGGCTTTAGAACCAACTTCGGACCTCCTATTACCTGTTTTGGATGTCTTTACTTATTATTAGAGACAGATATTCTAACTTCAGTACTTCTGATTTGCATTAGATGCTCTTAAACTTATCACACCAAATTTTGAAATTTGATGTTATTTCTTTATATTTGACATTGATGATTGTTGGATTTTCTTCTCTATTTGTTCTCATTTCTTTTGTCTTGGTGATAGACTTACTTATCAAGGTTGGGCCACAGTAAGGGCCATTATGACCTAGTTTTTGGGTCGAGGCATTTTGAATTTCAAAATTGGAATAAGGTGTTGGATTTTACAGTCATGGAATCAATAAACTTGGTAAAAAATTTGGGTGCGAATTCACAGTGAATTCTTAGGGATTTTATTTTGGGGGAGGGGGGAGGGGGGAGGGGAACATTTTCCCTCAATCAATCAAAAATACAAAACATTATACCTTCACAGTACAAAAACGATAGATTTTAGCTGAATTTTTCCAAATCGAACATTCAAAGGATGAGTTGTCGAGCTTCTAAAACACTTGCCAAGGGTATGTTTGGATTTTGATGAAATCCAAGGATAATTAACGGAGTCTGAGATTGTTTGGGAGTGGTGGTGTTGCATCTGGTTTGAATTTGACGAAGGGTAAGAATCATTTGGCCAAGTTTTTATTATTGTTCGTTATTGATGTCGTTGTTGTTGAGGTTGTACGCTAGTGAGGGGGAGTAGTTATAAAGTTGGTTTTGGTTGGGTTAAAAGGAGTTAGGCTGGGGTGGTGCTGATGATTAGGCTGGGTTCGGGGTGATATTTTAGATTAAGGGCAGAAATTAGGGATTAAATTGGGAGAGGGTAGATTTTAGGTTATTTATTAAATAGCCAAACAGTTAGGATTTCAGTCAATTACTTTCAATCATAGCTAAATTTAATAAATTGGCTAAATCAAAATATAATGCGATACGAATTTTCAATCAGTTTAATTCTGAGTTCTTGATTTAATAAAATTAAATAAATATTGTTCAAATAAATTATTTTCAAGAACATTTAAATCAACATGTATCATATTTGAACTATTTTTTCAAGACGAGTTTTGATTAAAATTCATTTTCTGATAAAATAATTATTGAGTAATAAAGTTATGCGATCTCGTATATATGAATACAAAAATGCATGACTTAAGTGACAAAATTAACCCAATAAATATTTCAAAAATATATCTGGATAAGATAATTATTTTAATTTTATTTAAAATCGACGCAATTCAGGATCAAACCTAGTCGTGAAGAGTAAGAATTAGGTGTCAACATTACGATAATCTAGAAAAAAAAAGCGAAGAGTTATTAAAAAAAAAGAGAAGTTTAGATTTTACTCTTTTTAGAAAGTAAAATAATAGGAAAGAAAAAGTATTTGTCAAGAATAAATTCTTCTTCAAAAATAAATTGAGCATTTTGCAAATCAAGTAGTACTCCATAATTAAACCTTATACTTCCTTTGTTCACATTTAAACTTGTCACTATTTCCCTTCTCGGGGTCAACCTACGTGAACTTTGACTAACATTTTAAGTTGTATTTTTTCATCATATTAATAAGAGAAGAATTATAACTTATAACATTTTTCGTATAGTTTTTTACCATCTAAATTTTAATTTTAAGATATTAAATTATATACCTTAAAATATTGATCAAAATTTATATAGATTCACCTTGAAAAGTTAAACATTGACAAGTAAAAAGTAAACAGAGGGAGTAGTAATTAGGATCTTCATTTTTCATTCCTTATTCATTACTCCAGTTGAATGTGAAATCTAATATCTAATATCTAATATCTATATATATAAAAGCAAAATTAAATGCACTAGAAGAAGCCAAGTGGCAAGCAATTGAATGTGATATCTAATATCGAATGTGATATCTAATATCGAATGTGAGAGTTTAGTTGGGATGGGTGATTGCGAGAGTGGATGAGAGATTTTAATTGAATTAATTAAGAAGATATAATTATAAGTATAAATAAAATACTTAAAGATATTCATGATAAAATCAAACAATGAAAAAATTATGAACAATAGAACAAAGTCCTAAAGTTTAAAAGAAAAAATAAATTATATATGCTTAGTTTTTGAATTGAAAAACTAAATTGTATACGCTTAGTTTTTTCATCTAAAAAATATATTAGAAATTGAAATTCAAAGTTTTGTAATTGGCAGAATTAAGTACTTTCCGTGTTTGAAATGGAAGGAAAGGAATGTAATTACAATATCTTAATTGATTAAAACTTTATATATATAGTTGTTGAAATTTGAAATGTAGTTGTACGTTTTTTTTAATTGCTTTCTGCATTTCACTAAGAAATAGTATGATAATTAAACTTTTTAAAAGTAATATAATTTTAAAACTTTTCTAAAGTAATATAATTGAACATATTTGAACGATACATTTCAATATGAAATAATTAGAAATAAAATTTTAATATTATTCGTGCATCGCACGGGTATGTATACTAGTACTAGTATATATAAAAGCAAAATTAAAAACACCAAAAGAAGCCAAGTGGCAATCTATTGAAAAGGCACGTGGTAGTTTTTAGGACAAAACTTAATGGTATTGTAATAAAAATTTTGAATTAAAAAATTAAAAATATTTAAATTTTAAAATATATTATCCTTTATTTTTTTACGAAAAAGATTATTACAAACTTCTCTCGTTTAATGTTCTAAAATATTTTTAAATATTTTATAAAAACTACATCCATATATCTTCTAAATGCAAACTTAGTACTGAAAGCTACCACTTTAGCATGATATTATTTTGATATTAACAGGGTTGCCTTAGGGATCGACTCTTAGCCCATTTTTATTTGCATTGGTGATGGATGTGTAGACACGGCATATTCAAGGATAGGTGCCTTGATGTATGCTTTTTGCGGATGATGTAGTATTGATTGATGCGACACAGGGAGGTGTGAATAATAAATTAGAGGTTTGAAGACAAATCCTTGAGTCTAAAGAGTTTAGGTTGAGTAGGAGAAAGACAGAGTATGTGGAAGGCAAGTTTAATGACTTGAGGTAGGAGGAAGATGTGGTAGTTAGGTTGGATTCCCAGGTTGTTTGTAGGAGGGATAGTTTTAAGTATTTAGGTCCATGATTCAGGGGAATGAAGAGATTGATGAGGATATCTCCCACCGTATTGGGGCAGGATGGATGAAGTGGAGGCTCGTCTCGGGAGTTTTGTATAATAAGAAGGTGCCGCCCAAACTTAAAGAAAAATTCTACAGAGTGGCAGTCCATCCAGTCATATTGCATGTAACGGAGTATTGGCTAGTGAAGAACTCCCATATTCAAAAGTTGAAGGTGGTGGAAATGCGGATGTTGCATTAGATATGTGGATTTATTAGGGGTGATAGGGTTAGAAATGAGACTATTCGAGAGAAGGTTGAAGTGGCTTCGGTGGAGGACAAGCTGCAGAAAGTTGGTTGAGATGGTTCGAACATGTGATGAGGAGGGGCACGGATGCCCTAATTCTTAGGTATGAGAGGTTAGCTTTGGATAGTTTTAGGCGGGGTAGGAGTAGGCTGAAGAAATATTGGAGAGAGGTGATTATACGTGACATAGAGCAGTTACAGCTTACTAAGGACATGACCCTAGATAGGAAGGTTTGGAGAACGCGAATTAGGATAGAAGGCTAGTGCATGTAGGTGGGTCATAGTTAGTAGTTAGGAGAGTTTTGGGGTAGGGGTGCCTTTGGTTCGTTAAGTGTAGTTTATTACTTTGTGTGTGTCTTATTTCTGTTATTCCATCTTGTTTAATGCTTTATTATGAATTATTTTATTATTCTTTGTCTTGAGCCGGGGGTCTATCGGAAACAGCCTTTCTTCTTCTCCGTAAGTAGTGGTATGGACTGTGTTCATTCTACCCTCCCCAGACCCCACGTATGGGAATACACTAGGGTTTATTATTGTTGTTGTTGTAAATAAGTTAGTTATATTTGTCATATATATAGGTACAAGATATGAATTATATTCAAATTCAAAAAACGGATGTTTATCACTTTCCATCCTCATTATCTTTTTTCATAAACCAACACTAACTAATAAATAGTATATGATTATAATGATAACTAATTTATTTACAACCGAATGGTTATTACAATTTTTTTATTTTATGGTATCATTTAATTTATAAAAAGAGATGCATATTTGTAATTGAATTTATTTTCAGATCAACATCTTATGATTAGTAAATTAGCAAGTATCTTCTAATTTGATTCATGTGTTAATAATTGTATTTGTAGTTCTTTTTTTTTCTTTTCTGATTATCCTGAGATATCTTATGAATTATCTTGGTAAATAAGATGTGATTTATCTCTGTCCGTTGAGTGATATTGAACAGATTGAACATAAACTAATTCTACGTATTTTGAGAGGTGACTTTTTTCGAGTAAATATCCTACGTTTTTATAGTTTCAAAATGCAGCTATAAAAATATAAAGTTTATTTTGAAGGATAAGTATATATTTAAGGATACGGAAGAATAATAAACTTGTCTTCTTTTAACAAATTAAAACTAATCTTGGTTTAACAAATTAATATGGTAGTAATTTGAATTTGAACTTAAATGAAATTTGAATTGGAATGGAATTCTACTTCTTAGGCTCTCTTATATAAACTCTTATATCATTAGCTTTATTCATTAAATTACTCATTACATTCTTTAACTCTTTGTTTTTAAATCTATTCTTTAACCTAGTTATCTGCACCCCCCTACAAATAGTATCAGAGCACAGTAATTTAAAAAGTACAGAAGTGAGCTATATGTTAGTTAGATGTTAATTATGAAAAGACCATTTAAAAATAGAGAAGCTTTTAGAAAAATTAAAGAATCTTTAGTTAGTAATTATTCAGAATATATAAGTCTAAATAAAACAAAAGAAAATCCAGAAAAACTAGCTTACCTAATTACATTAATATCCAGTATTGAACCAAAATTAATAATCCATTTAAAATCTAGAAGAATGAGACATATACCACCTAATTATGATAAAATTAGATTTAGATATCCATCAAGATATTATAAATATAATTTAAATAAATAAAGAGCAAAAATACAAAGAATTAAAACAATTTATCTCTGAAAAACGTAAAGAATTAAAAATAAGAAAAGAAAGATTACATTATAATATATTTGCCGGAGTTAGTAAAAATTCAATAAATATACAAAAAGATGAAATATCAAAATTAGAATCACAAATAGATAGTTTAGAATATATATACCAACATGAATTATTCACAATAAAATGAACAAAGAAGAATTTATAATAGATGAAAAAATATATAAAAATCACGAAGGATCAAAAATAAAAATAGTATTTTCTAATCTAGGAAGAAGGTATAAGAAAATAGGAGAACATTTATACCTAATGTTAGAAAAAGAAGAATTAAAATTAGAAGATAAATTAACAGCAATGGTAAGAATAGAAAAAGAAAATGAAGAAATAGATAGAAAAAAGGAAATAGAAAAAATTAAACAACAAACTACGGAAGAAATACGAAAAATAGAAGAAACTAAAAATAGTAGAATTGCTGAATTAGAAAAAGAACTACAAATGTTAAAAGATCTGTACGAACAAAGACAAAAAGAAAAAGAAGAAAAAGATAAAGAACAAACATTAATAAACGAGATAAACCAATTTAAAGAAAAATTAGAAATAAATAATATAGAGGTCGAAGAGACAGATAATTATGATTCAGAAGATAGTGAAACATATACGGAAATATTAACAAATATAAAAAATTTAGAACTTAATGAAAAACAAGAAATAATTAATGAAGAAAATTTGGAAGATAATAATACATAAATAAATACTCTTGACAAAAAAAAAGATGAAAATATAATACTTAAAACAACAGAAATAAGAAAACCTATATATTATAAAAATAAATTTAAAAGATATAATGAATATGACAAATGGACACCAAAACAAATAGTTAATAAGAATTATAACTTTTTAGATCTAGATTGTGTAATAGATACAGAAAAAACAATACAATTATGGATAGGATATATGACAAAACAATTATTAGATAATAATATAAACATAACAGATGCACCAGAATATATAGAAAGAACATTAATAGGATCAGTAAAACTATGGCTTTCAAATTTAACTGAAAATAGTAAGAAAGTATTAAGAACTAATAAACCTATGGAAGGAACATCATCAACAACAACTAAACTAACAACTATAGAATTATTAAAAAAATATGAAACAGCTATAAAAGATGAATTTGGTAGTATAACAACATTAGAAGAAGAACAAGATGAAGAAAAAGATACAAATAGGAATTTAATGATAAAATTAACAATATGTAATATGTGTTATATAGACGAATATACTTGCGCATTTAGAGAATATTATTATAAAGGAGCATATAGTATAGAAGAAAGTAAAGAAATAAGAAAATTATATTTTAATAAATTACCCGAACCATTTAGTTCAAAAATAATAAAAAGTTGGGAAGAAGCAAAAGTAGTAGATACGTTAGGAGCTAGAATAAAATTTTTACAACAATGGTACAAAAACTTATGTGAAAAATATAGAGAAGAATTAAAAATGGAAAAAACATTAATAAGAAATTTAGCATGTTGCAAAAATAAAATAGCACCCCAATTCGGATGCAAAGAAAGATATTATAAGAAAAGAAAAAGACATAAGAAATATAAGAAATATAAAAGATCAAAATATAAATATAAGAAACCAAGAAAAATATATTATGTAAAAAATTATAAAAATAAAAGACCATATAGAAAGAAAAAATCTATAAAAGAATGTACATGTTATAATTGTGGAAAGTTAGGACATTTAGCTAGAGATTGTAAATTACCCAAAAATCCAAAAAATAAACAAATATCAGAAATAAAAATAGAAAATACAGAATATATGCAAATAGATTATATAGATTATGAATTAGAAAGTGAAGATAGTATATATGAAATTTCAGAAAAAGAAACAGATACTGAAACAGCTAGTGAAATAGATGAATCGAATGACTGAAGAAGATATAAAAATAATAACAAAGGAAGAATATTTAAATGACGAAGGAACAGAACAAAAGATAATATTTGACAGTAATATATTTGATGAAATAAAAGGAAAATAGTTAGATTTAAGTGTAGAAAAAATATTTAAAATACCAACAATAAAAAATCTTTTTACTCGGAAAAAGGATGAATATTATGTAGTATGCCAAAAAGAACATGTAATAGACTGTAGAAATGCAAAAGGAAAAGCTAGTATACCACTAGTAACAAAAAGAATAATTAATAAAGAAATAAATGATATAAAAGGTAAAGGAGATCCAATAAAATATGTACACATTGGAGGTACAGAAATATTAATAAAAGCATGTTTTAGGGAAGGAATAGATACACCAATAGAATTATATTTAGCAGATGATAGAATTATAAAACCTATAGAAAAAAGCATAATAACTGCCGTAAAAGGAAATTTAATATACCAAAAATTTAAATTTATAATAAGTGCAAATTATTCAGTAGCGGTAACAGATAGAAATATAGATAAATCACTAGTATTATATTGGAAGATATCAGGAATAGAATTAACCTCAGGAAGTAAAATATTTACAGCAAGATGTAAAAATTTATATGTGTTAACAACAAAACATAAAATAACAGGGAAAAATAAGATTAACAAGATACAAATAGATAGCCCATTTGAACAAATTGTAAAAACAATAGATTATAATAATTATAGCTATAGAGACATAGATATAGAAGAAAATTTAGAAATAGTAAATGATAGAATAAGTACAACAAAAAGAATAGCTAATGAAAAACCAGAATCATCAAGCTCATAAAAAAGAACGAGTTATGAAACAAATTCAATAAGTAATCTAAATCAATATTATATAACAGGAAAAATAAATGAAAAAGAATATTTAATATTATTAAACACAGGACAAGAAGAAAATTATATAGCAAAATGTCTAGTAAAAATGAAGAAATAAAAACTGATAATGATATATGCCCAGATCTACCGAGAAGTTTAATAAATAATAAAGATATAGCAGAAAAAGAAATAATAATAGGAGGAATTAGAAAAATAAAAATAGAATTTGAAGTAAAAGAAGAAATGCAAAAGACAGATATAATATTAGGAATAAAATGGTTAGAACAAGTAAAACCATATAATATAGAACATACATAATTAGCTATAACATATAATATGAAAAGATTATTCTTAAAAAGAGCCTTAACATAAAATGAAAATATATGTATTAATGAAGATAGTAGTGGAAGGATATTACAGTAGATATTATACGCCTATGATAGATACAGGAGCAGAAGCTAATTTATGTAGATATAATTGCTTACCAGAAAGTAAATGGGATAAATTAAAAATACCAATAGTAGTTAAAGGATTTAATAATGAAGGAAGCTTAATTACTTATAAAGCTAGGAATGTAAAAGCACAAATATGGGATAAAATACTAACAATAGAAGAAATTTATAATTATGAACTAACATCAAAAGATATACTTTTAGGAATGCCATTTTTAGATAAATTATACCCACATATAATAACTAAAAACGATTGGTGGTTCACAACACCATGCAAACAAAAAGTAAGAGCAAAAAGAGTTAATAATAAAATAAGAAAGAAAACTGATTGGATAAAAGGAAGTGAAAAAATTACATGAAAGTTAGAAAATATAAAAAACGCTGAAGATACAATAGAATTAGTAGTATTTTCGATAAATAAAACGGAAATAACTATATTTTCAATGAATAAAATAGAAATTGTTAAGAAAAAATTAGAACAATTATATAGTGAAGATCCATTAAAAGGATGGGAAAAACATAAAACTACCATAAAAATTGAATTAATAGACAAAAATAGTATAATAACCCAAAAACCATTAACATATAATTTTGACGATTTAAAAGAATTTAAAATGCATATAGATGAATTATTAGAAAAACAACATATACAAAAAACTAATAGTAAACATAATAGTCCATCATTTATAGTAAATAAACATAGTGAACAAAAAAGAGGAAAAAGTAGGATGGTTATTGATTATAGAAATTTAAATGCAAAAACTATAACATATAATTATCCAATACCAAATAAGATATTAAAAATAAGACAAATCCAAGGATATAATTATTTTAGCAAATTTGATTGTAAATCAGGATTTTACCATCTAAAGTTAGAAGAAGAATCTAAAGAATTAACTGCATTTACGGTACCACAAGAATTTTATGAGTGGAATGTATTACCATTTGGATATAAAAATGCACCAGGTAGATATCAACATTTTATGGATAATTATTTTAAACAATTACCTAATTGCATAGTATACATAGATGATATATTATTATATACAAAAACTAAAGAAGAACATATAAAATTATTGGAACAGTTTACAGATATAATAGAAAAATCAGGAATAAGTTTAAGCGAAAAGAAAGCTGAAATTATGAAAGACCAGATAGAATTTTTAGGAATACAAATAGATAAAAGTGGAGTAAAAATGCAACAACATATAGTACAAAAAATAATAAATTCGAAAGAAGAATTAGATACAAAAAAGAAATTACAATCATTTTTAGGATTAGTAAACCAAGTAAGAGAATATATTCCAAAATTAGCAGAAAACTTAAAACCACTACAGAAAAAATTAAAAAAGGATATAGAATATAATTATAATGAAGAAGACAAAAAACAAGTTCAAAAAATAAAATTACTTTGCAAGGAATTACCAAAATTACAATTTCCGGATGAAAATAGAAAATTTACATACATAGTAGAAGCAGATGCCAGTGAATATAGTTACGGAGGAGTACTTAAATATAGATATGAGGCAGAAAAAATAGAACACCATTGTAGATACTACTCAGGTACATTCAACGAGACAGAAATAAAATGGGAAATAAATAGAAAAGAATTATGTTCATTATATAAATGTTTGTTAGGATTTGAGCCATATATTGTATATAACAAATTTATTGTGTGAACAGATAATACACAGGTACGCTGGTGGCTAACAAAGAAAATACAAAATTCAGTTACAACAAAAGAGATTCGGAGACTAGTTTTAAACATATTAAATTTTACATTTATAATAGAAGCAATCAGTACTAACAAAAATGTTATTGCAGATTACATATCAAGACAAAGCTACACAAACTGAAATGATAGAAGAAAATATACATGAAAAGATACTCAACGCCCTAACTACGCTTTCATTGAAAGTGGACAGTATGGGTACTGAGATAGTAAAGATGGGTACTAAGACAGAAATGCTAAAGCTAAAGACTAGTGAAGATAAACTGAAGTCTATATCTATGAATCAGCTAACTCAGCAATGCGCAGAGCTATGTCGATCGGAAGACAGTAAAATTCCAGAGCTAGAAGGAGACGTTGGGATACTCCATAAAACCCATAACGTTTATCAATCTACTTCTGCAGGTACAAGCAAAGGAGTTAGAAAAAATATGAACCTAAACAAGCTATTTGACAAACCATATACACCAAATACATCAAAAGACCCCATGTTTATACCCCCACAAGTTACTACATATCGAGATAGTCTAAACCAAGACAAAAAGACATACAACTACACAGCCCGCACATATATAGAAAATATCTACAATGTACAAACCTTTTTAAATAACAACCCCAAAGCTACAAATATCCAAGAACCAGATACAAACTATATAACCCAGAAATTGACCGGATACAATAAGCTAATTGCTTTACCTAAAACCAAACCAAGCTTAGTTAAAACTTGCTATGAATATGGATTACTTAGTACCGTATATACCACGGACGGAACTGAGATATCCACTATACCAGAGATATATGAAGTATTTATCACTTTTAAAAGAATAACCAAAGGTACTTTATTTTTTAAAAAAATTTACACGGCACCAGCAGAGATATTATTTGATGAAGTTAAAAAAACCATACAAGTTGTAAAGATAGGAATGACACGAGATATGATTATACCACAAGATATAAGTTCACAGCCAGAGATACCCAGAATCGAGATACCAAAGTTTTATGCGAACAAAAGAGTTATCGGACTATCTACAATTTTACAAGAGCTAGCAAATACATACTGCAACCAAAATCCTATATGGAGCTACTATTCAAGAAATCATGTATTAATATATTCAAATTCAAAAGAGTTATGAGAAACAGATATGGAGACTATTAGGCAATGGATTATCACGTTGCTTAAACAAGAAACAGAACTTATTGCCAGAGCTATCAGAGAAAAATTTATTTTAGAAGAATTATTGACCAGATATTGCAAGACTATTGGACACAAATATCCAGACCACAAATGTTCAAAATGTAATGGAGGAGATAATGACGTCCCAGCAGTGCAGCTAGAATAAAAGAAGATAAGGACGACAGCTGGAAAGATAAAACCAGAGCAATAATGGAGATACAACAGATACGACAAAATAAACGGAAGACAAGATATTTAATATGTTGTATAAAGTCTTTAGTATATTTAATATATTATAAGACTTTAGTCTTAGACTTTAGTCTTTAGGAAACTTACGTAAAAGAAAAAGATAGTAAAAGTAGTTAGCATTTATGTAGCATTTATGTAAAGTTTGAAATTTTTAGGGTAATTTTTGGTAGGTGAAAGACTTTTAAGTCTTTAGTCTTTTCGTTAATAGTTTTTTATTTTCTTAGCAGATAGTTGTAAAAATATGTAAAGAGAATTCTTTCTATAAATAAAAGCTCAAGAGGCATTGCAGAGGGCAAGCCTTCTCACATTAGCCAAAAAACTCTCTCCATTCCGTCCAAAAATATTTAGCCCAGTTAATTAAATATATACACTGCAATGGAAAAAGCTATGGAGCAACAAACCTCAGAAATATCAAAGCTACCAGAACAGGTATATCTATTTATGATTATGAATAGCTAAATTCATAATTTCCAACAATCATGATATGATAAAATAAATTCATATTAGTTACTTTATAGTAGAATTATTCGAAAAATAATATGTTAAGAAGTTTATTAGCAAAGTGGAAACGGAGAAAAATCCCTAAGAACTATGCCATCCTAAAGGTGAAACCAATGAGGCAAGAAGCCGTGGCGGGGAGTAACCAGAGTCGAGGCGCTATTTAAGGGAAAAAGTATCCGAATTACCATGCTAATAGTGACCGAAGAACATGTTGTTTAAAAATAATCTAGTATATAGTAATCTGAGATGACTATATTTTATTATGTACATGGTTGAAGGGAATATTTTGAAAAAAGCAATTTTATGATAATGAATAATAATTTATCTGATGTCATGGTAGATAAATTTAAGATACTTATTTTGTATGCACTTAGAGATATAAATGTTGTAGATATAAGAAAAATTATATTAGAAAAAGCATTTGGAGAATATTACATGACTAGAGTAAATTATATACCATTTCTACCTAGCTACTCTTATAAATATTTATTATGTTAAAATCACGTAGAAATTTTAAAGATATACGAAATATATAGTTACTAGAAAAACAGATAAAAATAAATATAGACAAATACATGGAAAATAAAAAAAATATATGAAATCTCTTAATATAAATATGCAAGAACTACTAAGAATAAAACAAATAACTATAAAATATCAATTTTAGAAAATAGCTCATTTAGACTACCTTAGAGTTTTAATCTTATATATACTTAAAGATATAGAAATAATAGATATTAAGAAAATGATATTAGAAGAAGTAATAAACTACGAAATTGAAATGATAAATGCCTTAGAACGAATATACGAAGACATTTACCCAGAAGGATATTATTCAGATCAAGATTGTGGATGTTAGAATATATTAGAAAAACTAGAGAAAACCAAGATAATCTAAATAACGAAAATAATTATAGAAACCGAATTAGAAAAATAATGGAAGAACTAAAAGAAAAGTTAATATGGATAGAAAAAACCTTAGAAAATTTAGAAAAAAGCACATGTGATAGTTTATATAATTTAAAAAACTCACTACGAGAAAAACAACACCAAATAATAAATGACATAGAAACTCTAGAATTAGATATACACTACAGTACAGAAAGAATAAATTATTACACAGAAATTTGCAACTCAGCAGTTACTACAGGATAAAATAAAAAACTAAATAAATTAATGGATACATCTCACAAAAATAATAAACAAAATTTAAGAAATATCCATGCACAAAAAAGAATAGATTCATTAGATATAATAAATCTATTTATTAACCTAGTTATTATCCCTAGTTATCCGCACCCCCTAGTTATCCGCACCCCCCTACAAATGGTATCACCATTAACATATAATTTTGACGATTTAAAAGAATTTAAAATGCATATAGATGAATTATTAGAAAAACAATATATACAAAAAAGTAATAGTAAACATAATAGTCCAGCATTTATAGTAAATAAACATAGTGAACAAAAAAGAGGAAAAAGTAGGATGGTTATTGATTATAGAAATTTAAATGCAAAAACTATAACATATAATTATCCAATACCAAATAAGATATTAAAAATAAGACAAATCCAAGGATATAATTATTTTAGCAAATTTGATTGTAAATCAGGATTTTACCATCTAAAGTTAGAAGAAGAATCTAAAGAATTAACTGCATTTACGGTACCACAAGAATTTTATGAGTGGAATGTATTACCATTTGGATATAAAAATGCACCAGGTAGATATCAACATTTTATGAATAATTATTTTAAACAATTACCTAATTGCATAGTATACATAGATGATATATTATTATATACAAAAACTAAAGAAGAACATATAAAATTATTGGAACAGTTTATAGATATAATAGAAAAATCAGGAATAAGTTTAAGCGAAAAAAAAGCTGAAATTATGAAAAACCAGATAGAATTTTTAGGAACACAAATAGATAAAAGTGGAGTAAAAATGCAACAACATATAGTACAAAAAATAATAAATTCGAAAGAAGAATTAGATACAAAAAAGAAATTACAATCATTTTTAGGATTAGTAAACCAAATAAGAGAATATATTCCAAAATTAGCAGAAAACTTAAAACCACTACAGAAAAAATTTAAAAAAGGATATAGAATATAATTATAATGAAGAAGACAAAAAAACAAGTTCAAAAAATAAAATTACTTTGCAAGGAATTACCAAAATTACAATTTCCGGATGAAAATAGAAAATTTACATACATAGTAGAAGCAGATGCCAGTGAATATAGTTACAGAGGAGTACTTAGTATTTTATCCCATATTTGTGCTTTTACATTCCTAGCTTTATAAGTAATTAAGCTTCCTTCATTATTAAATCCTTTAACTACTATTGGTATTTTTAATTCATCCCATTTACTTTCTGGTAAGCAATTATATCTACATAAATTAGCTTCTGCTCCTGTATCTATCATAGGCGTATAATATCTACTGTAATATCCTTCCACTACTATCTTCATTAATACATATATTTTCATTTTATGTTAAGGCTCTTTTTAAGAATAATCTTTCCCTATTATATGTTATGGCTAATTGTGTATGTTCTATATTATATGGTTTTACTTGTTCTAACCATTTTATTCCTAATATTATATCTACTTTTTGCATTTCTTCTTTTACTTCAAATTCTATTTTTATTTTTCTAATTCCTCCTATTATTATTTCTTTTTCTGCTATATCTTTACTATTTATTAAACTTCTCGGTAGATCTGGGCATATGTCATTATCAGTTTTTATTTCTTCATTTTTTACTAGACATTTTGCTATATAATTTTCTTCTTGTCCTGTGTTTAATAGTATTAAATATTCTTTTTCATTTATTTTTCCTGTTATATAATATTGATTTAGATTACTTATTGAATTTGTTTCATAACTCGTTCTTTTTGATGAGCTTGATGATTCTGGTTTTTCATTAGCTATTCTTTTTGTTGTACTTATTCTATCATTTACTATTTCTAAATTTTCTTCTATATCTATGTCTCTATAGCTATAATCATTATAATCTATTGTTTTTACAATTTGTTCAAATGGGCTATCTATTTGTATCTTGTTAATCTTATTTTTTCCTGTTATTTTATGTTTTGTTGTTAACACATATAGATTTTTACATCTTGCTGTAAATATTTTACTTCCTGGGGTTAATTCTATTCCTGATATCTTCCAATATAATACTAGTGATTTATCTATATTTCTATCTGTTACCGCTACTGAATAATTTGCACTTATTATAAATTTAAATTTTTGGTCTATTAAATTTCCTTTTACGACAGTTATTATGCTTTTTTCTATAGGTTTTATAATTCTATCATCTGCTAAATATAATTCTATTGGTGTATCTATTCCTTCCCTAAAACATGCTTTTATTAATATTTCTGTACCTCCAAGGTGTACATATTTTATTGGATCTCCTTTACCTTTTATATCATTTATTTCTTTATTAATTATTCTTTTTGTTACTAGTGGTATACTAGCTTTTCCTTTTGCATTTCTACAGTCTATTACATGTTCTTTTTGGCATACTACATAATATTCATCTTTTTTCCTAGTAAAAAATTTTTTTATTGTTGGTATTTTAAATATTTTTTCTACACTTAAATCTAACTCTTTTCCTTTTATTTCATCAAATATATTACTGTCAAATATTATCTTTTGTTCTGTTCCTTCGTCATTTAAATATTCTTCCTTTGTTATTATTTTTATATCTTCTTTAGTCATTCGATTCATCTATTTCACTATCTGTTTCAGTATCTGTTTCTTTTTCTGAAATTTCATATATACTATCTTCACTTTCTAATTCATAATCTATATAATTTATTTGCATATATTCTGTATTTTCTATTTTTATTTCTGATATTTTTTTATTTTTTGGATTTTTGGGTAATTTACAATCTCTAGCTAAATGTCCTAACTTTCCACAATTATAACATGTACATTCTTTTATAGATTTTTTCTTTCTATATGGTCTTTTATTTTTATAATTTTTTACATAATATATTTTTCTTGGTTTCTTATATTTATATTTTGATCTTTTATATTTCTTATATTTCTTATGTCTTTTTCTTTTCTTATAATATCTTTCTTTGCATCCGAATTGGGGTGCTATTTTATTTTTGCAACATGCTAAATTTCTTATTAATGTTTTTTCCATTTTTAATTCTTCTCTATATTTTTCACATAAGTTTCTATACCATTGTTGTAAAAATTTTATTCTAGCTCCTAACGTATCTACTACTTTTGCTTCTTCCCAACTTTTTATTATTTTTGAACTAAATGGTTCGGGTAATTTATTAAAATATAATTTTCTTATTTCTTTACTTTCTTCTATACTATATGCTCCTTTATAATAATATTCTCTAAATGCGCAAGTATATTCGTCTATATAACACATATTACATATTGTTAATTTTATCATTAAATTCCTATTTGTATCTTTTTCTTCATCTTGTTCTTCTTCTAATGTTGTCATACTACCAAATTCATCTTTTATAGCTGTTTCATATTTTTTTAATAATTCTATAGGTGTTAGTTTAGTTGTTGTTGATGATGTTCCTTCCATAGGTTTATTAGTTCTTAATACTTTCTTACTATTTTCAGTTAAATTTGAAAACCATAGTTTTACTGATCCTATTAATGTTCTTTCTATATATTCTGGTGCATCTATTATGTTTATATTATTATCTAATAATTGTTTTGTCATATATCCTATCCATAATTGTATTGTTTTTTCTGTATCTATTACACAATCTAGATCTAAAAAGTTATAATTCTTATTAACTATTTGTTTTGGTGTCCATTTGTCATATTCATTATATCTTTTAAATTTATTTTTATAATATATAGGTTTTCTTATTTCTGTTGTTTTAGGTATTATATTTTCATCTTCTTTTTTGTCAAGAGTATTTATTTATGTGTTATTATCTTCCAAATTTTCTTCATTAATTATTTCTTGTTTTTCATTAAGTTCTAAATTTTTTATATTTGTTAATATTTCCGTATATGTTTCACTATCTTCTGAATCATAATTATCTGTCTCTTCGACCTCTATATTATTTATTTCTAATTTTTTTTAAATTGGTTTATCTCGTTTATTAATGTTTGTTCTTTATCTTTTTCTTCTTTTTCTTTTTGTCTTTGTTCGTACAGATCTTTTAACATTTGTAGTTCTTTTTCTAATTCAACAATTCTACTCATAATGAATTTATTCATTAACCTAGTTATCCGCACCCCCTACAAATGGTATCAGAGATATATGTTAGTACAAAAAGAATAATTTATTAAAACAAAATCTAAAAAATATCCACGCACAAAAAAGAATAGATTCATTAGCTATAATAAATCTATTTATTAACCTAGTTATCCGCACCCCCCTACAAATGGTATCAGAGCACAGTAATTTAAAAAGTACAGAAGTAAGATATATGTTAGTTAGATGTTAATTATGAGAAGACCATTTAAAAATAGAGAAGCTTTTAGAAAAATTAAAGAATCTTTAGTTAGTAATTATTCAGAATATATAAGTCTAAATAAAACAAAAGAAAATCCAGAAAGATTAGCTTACCTAATTACATTAATATCTAGTATTGAAGAAAAATTAATAATCCATTTAAAATCTAGAAGAATGAGACATATACCACCTAATTATGATAAAATTAGATTTAGATATCCATCAAGATATTATAAATATAATTTAAATGAATAAAGAGCAAAAATACAAAGAATTAAAACAATTTATCTCTGAAAAACGTAAAGAATTAAAAATAAGAAAAGAAAGATTACATTATAATATATTTGCCGGAGTTAGTAAACATTCAATAAATACACAAAAAGATGAAATATCAAAATTAGAATCACAAATAGATAGTTTAGAATATATATACCAACATGAATTATTCACAATAAAATGAACAAAGAAGAATTTATAATAGATGAAAAAATATATGAAAATCACGAAGGATCAAAAATAAAAATAGTATTTTCTAATCTAGGAAGAAGGTATAAGAAAATAGGAGAACATTTATACCTAATGTTAGAAAAAGAAATCTTTTAACATTTGTAGTTCTTTTTCTAATTCAGCAATTCTACTATTTTTAGTTTCTTCTATTTTTCGTATTTCTTCCGTAGTTTGTTGTTTAATTTTTTCTATTTCCTTTTTTCTATCTATTTCTTCATTTTCTTTTTCTATTCTTATCATTGCTGTTAATTTATCTTCTAATTTTAATTCTTCTTTTTCTAAGATTAGGTATAAATGTTCTCCTATTTTCTTATACCTTCTTCCTAGATTAGAAAATGGTTGGAGTTATGAATATGGTTGGAGCCGAATGGAATAGGTGGGGTCGGGATAAGGGAGTGGTCGGTTGGTGGATGTAGTGAGAGTTGGGAAGGGGTAGGAAAAAATTCTTAAAATATAAATTAAAAGATTAAAATTTTTTTGGGGTCGGAAAAAATTTAAGAAAAAGTTTTTTTTTAAAAAAAAAAAAAATTTGGGGGAGTAGTGGGTGGATGGTGTAAAGAAAAAAAATTTTTCAAAAAAAAAAAAAAATTTAGTATGGGGGGATTGGGTAGGGTATGATTTTTTTGTTTTAAATATTTAGCGGGGCAGGGGTTAAGGTGCAGGGGTGGGGGTGCGGGTGGATGGTCTTGAGAGTGGTATGCGAGATTTTAATTTAATTTATTTAGAAGATATATTAATAAGTATAAATAATATACTTAAAGATATTAATGATAACATCAAACAAGTATAAATAAAATACTTAAAGATATTAATGATAAAACCAAATAATGAAAAAATTATGAACAATTAGTTTTAATCTGAAAATTTAAAAGAATATAATAAATTGTATATGCTTAGTTTTTTTAATTTACAGTGGTGGAATTTAAAATTTGAAATTACAAAATTTTTAATTGAAATAATTAAGTACTTTTAGTTTTTGAAATGAAATTGAAAGATTAAATCTTCTTGAAAAAGTGTAATTAGTTGTTGAAGTTGAATTGGTAGATAAAAAATTGAAATTTGAAATGAAGGTAAGGAAAGAAATTATATGTAACACCCCGTAAATTTTTCCGTACACTTATCGCGATTATATGGAGTCCTAAAGGCTTGCGTATGGGTTAAATTAAGTTTATGGTGTTCGGAAGTATCCCGTCAATAGTTGTATGTGTAGGTATTGGAATAATCTTTCCAACGATATAAAGTTTGCCCAAAACAGAGGAGTAGTTCATATAAGCGAGCACATTCGAAATTTCAAAATGGTGGTCGGGAAGCCTGTGAACAGTAAATCTGCAGGAAAATTACTGCAGCTAGGCAATTATTTTTTTGGATCAACTTTAGACGACCATAACTCCTTGTACGAAAAGAACTGTGTGAGATGCTATGTATCGACGAAAAGCTCCGAGAGTCTTCTTTCCGATGAAATTGGTTTCATCCAAATCCAATGTCTGAGTAAGGAGCTATACCCATTTTACTACAGCCTATCAAAAAAAAAACAGAATTGTGGGACAGATTTTTGGGTCAACTTTAAACGACCATAACTCCTTGTACAGGAAGAAATGGGTGGTATACTTTATATGAAAATGAAATCCCTTTGAATTATATTTCCAATGCAATTGGTCTCACCCAAATCCGATACCGGAGCAAAGAGTTATGATCGATTTACTTCAGCCTGTCAAAACTGTCCACTGGGGACAGGGCAAAATGGTCATTTTCTATTACCTCTTGGATGAATATGGGTCTTTATAAACCTACACTTAGCCTCATATATATCATATATCATTCAATTATTAAGAGAAGGTGAAACCCTAGCCTAATTTCAACTTCAAATATTTTGTGATTCAACCGTAGAAAATTCGAATTGGTTCCGTAGTTGTGTTCACCATCTCGAAAGCTTCGAGAAGCACCCCATGGTTATGTAAGGAGGATTCTAAATACAAGAGTTCATTGTTAAGGTATGAATATTGTTTATTCTTGATTCTTATCCATGAATAAGTATTGATAAAGGATTATGAGTATTGTCTTGATGTTGGAAGATAACTAGAAACATAGTTATGAATTGTTTTGTATAAATTGTTAGTAGTAAATTATGAAAGTTGTTGTATTGGATTATGGAGGATGGATTGTGGTGATATATCATTATATTGGTGGTTATGTATGCCTAGTTATCATGTTGGTATTGGATGGTGATTAAGAAGGGAAATAATGGCTAAGAGTGATGTTGAGGGATATTTCATGAAAATGCATGATATGTGAATGTAATAAGAGTATAAGAGGATGTATGTAGCACTCTTATTGATGAGTTAAAGGATTACTTCCTGGACATTATTTGGTGAAGTTAATACCTAAATGGTAAGGTTTGGTTGCTAATACTAGTTTGCCACAAATGACTTATTGTAGATAAGTGTTCGAAGAGTACGGGAAGTCAAGTTGGACTTGTATTGAAGTGGTTATATCAAGGTATGTAAGACATACTCTATCTAATATTTGGCATGAATAATGACCCATGGCACTCTCAAGTAAGCTTCCAACATTGTCCTACGACACATGACACATAATAACATCATATGATCTTCGACACTACCAATTGAACTTGTTTTCACTTTTAAGAAGTCCGGCTAGTCAAAAAAATGTCCATATACTATTGTTGACTCAGAAATGGTTTAATGAGGTATCCATGATTCTCTACTTCATTTTCATGATATTGATTACCTATTTACATGTTTTTCCTATTGAGGTATCATGGTTTCAAGTTCCATAAGGTGTGACCACAAAGTAACCAATCTCAAAGATTAATTGAATTAAGAAATGGAATGTCTGTATTTTAAATTGATGATATGATGTATTGTATTAGTACCACTGATCAGTTGGCCATTGTATTAGAAAGTTTATGTATATATGCTATTCCAGGGGTGGTCCCAGATGTATTGTATTAGTATCACTGATCAGTTGGCCATTGTATGACATATGTTATGTATTGATAAGGATTACGGGAAGTAATAATATGAAAGTAATGTGCAGGTATCCCATCAGCTCTTTTAAGTGTGGTCTACTCATACTGTTTATTCACTGGTATCTGGGTTCTGTTGATCTTTTGTATCTCATCTTGATACTCACTGCCTTACATACTCTAAACATATTTCCGTACTGACGTCCCTCACGGGGGACCTGTATTCATGCCTGAAGGAACAGATACTTCAGGTCGTACACCTCCACAGTAAGAGCCAGGACATTCTGTTGTTAGTGGTGAGCTCCAGTTGTTTCAGGGCATCCCAAGTCGTTTCTATATGTATTTTTGGTATTTGTATAAAAGTCTTTTGTGGGCGGGAGTTTGTCCCGACCTTAACTCAGTTGTGTATCTATGTAGAGGCTTTTGTAGACATATTGTACAGCCATAGGAGTGTTTGGTTGATAGACGTGATGGCTCTGACGGCCAATTACTGTTTATATATATATATTTATGCGTGTCTGCTGGGCTGATACAGGTATTGTTTTCTTCTATTTACAACGAAGTGCTGCCCAAATTTCTAATTTTCATAAGTAATGTAAATGTGAAAGTATAGGTTATGAACGGGTTCTCCCGTGCCTCCTCGGCTACGGGTGCCAGTCCGCTCCAATGGGATTTGGGGTATGACATTATATGTCTTAATTTATTAAAAATATAAAGGTAAAGTCCCATAACAAAATTAATAATTATTTAATATTTGTTATTTTCATATGAAAACATCTAAAACAATTGCAATTGTGATCATTTATTAAGTATTAGTGCTAATTTCACCATTAACAATTATTTTTAATATTTCATAATTAATATGAAATATGTTAATGTGATACAATAAAAATTAATTAATTTTATTATTTTACAGTGAATAAGCTAACATTATTTAATAAATATTTTTAAAAAAATATTTTCCACCCATCGCACGGAAACATATACTAGTTTAGCTGATTACATTATTATGATTTATGCGCATTCCCCGGATCCCCTAATCTGCACCAATCAGTTACGTTTTGTAATACAAAACTATATTTGGTAAATGATAAAAAAAGTACCTTTATGTATTGTAATATAGAATCTTAATTATCATTTTGATGTGGTTTTCCAGTAAATAAATTCAAGTGACAGTTTTCAAGATAAAAAATTAATTAAGACCTTTAAGTTGATTAACTAAGTTAAACGAATAAATTCATGCAAGAGATAATTTTATTTGTGAAAATAAAGGAAAAATCAACTACATTACTGAAAAGAATGTTAGTATTCATAAAAACATGAAATGTACAAATAACTAAGAGCTTTGTACATTGAACATCGTTGCAATTTGAATTGTGAATGAAAGATGAGAAACCTTGTCCATGTCTTTAATTTCTCTCTTGTCTCTGTGTGTGTGTGTTGGGGGGGGGGATATTTAAATGCTAAGTGCAAATGATGTTAATGAGGTTATCATTCGTAGTCGAGGAAAACACAAGAAGGTCAAAGAGAAAATGGAAACTTTAAACAGGCAAATAGAAGTTTTGAAACAATAGCTAGCACATATCGAACATAAGATGAGCGTCTGAACTCTAAAAGGTGATACGATAAAATACAAAGAAGACCATGAAGTTGCAGAAGCCGAGAAACATGAATATGGCTGGTAGTAACAAGTGCTTTGAGTATGGAAAGCAAGGCCATAGGCTTAGGGAATGTCCAGTGGCTTCTAAAAAAGGTAGAGGTGTTCATCAGCAAAGACAATATCAAATTCTTCAGCATCTCCCATAGGTCTCCCTAATTAGTAGAGTACCTCATCTAGTGCATTCGGCAGACAACGTCAGAATAGGTTCTATGTCTTTAAGACTAGACAGTATTAAGAGGGTTCTCCTGATGTAGTCACGAGTACAGTATAGGTTTTCCATATTCATGTTTATTCATTATTAGACCCTAGAGCTACACTTTTTTCATATCTCCTTATATAGTAGTACACTTCAGTGTTAGTCCCAAAATCCTCTCAGAACCTTTCGTAGTATCTACTCTAGTGGGTGACTCAGTCATAGCTAAACAGGTATACAGAAATTGCCCACAGTTAATCTTATAGAGTTAGACATGGTCAATTTTGATGTCATTCTTAGTACAGATTGGATCCACTCTTGATATACCTTAGTTTACTATAGAAATAGAGTAGTCCAATTTAAGTTTCCAAATAAGCCAGTCATAGAGTGGAAGGCTAGTACCTCAGTGCTTATAGGTTGGTTTGTCTCTTACCTTAAGGATAAAATACTGATCTCTAAAGGGTGTGTATACCATCTTTTTTTAGTTAAGGAATCAAAATCCAAAACCCTAACTCTTGGATCCATTTCAGTGTTGAATGAATTTGTAAAAGTATTCCAAAAGACCTACTCAGAGTTTCTCTCAAAAGTGAAATTGACTTTGAAATAGATCTCCTTCGACATACCTAACTTATTTCTATTACACCCTATAGAATGGCTCCAGTCAAGCTTAAAGAATTAAAGGAATACTTAAATTCCTGATCAAGCCCAATGTCTCTCTATTGGGCATTCTAATTTTTTTCATGCATAAGAAAGATGGTTATTTCAGAATGTGCATCCACTACCATCAGGTGAATAAGTTCACAATTAAAAATAAGTATACCATCCCCAGGATTGATGACTTGTTCGATCAACTTCAGGGTGTAAGTTGCTTCTCTAAGATAGACCTCAAATTAGGCTACTATCAGCTCAGTTTCAGAGAGTGTGACATTCCAAAGAATGCCGTCAGAATTTAGTATGGGTAGGTTAAATTTGTTACTATTTCTTTTGGACTAATGAATGCTCCTACAACATTTATGAACTTGATGAATAGGGTGTTCAAGAAGTACTTGGACATGTTCATTATAGTTTTCATAGATGGCATCCTCATTTATTCTCAAAGTAGGGATGAACACGCAGATCATCTGAGGATTGTCTTAAAGACTCTCAAGGATCATCAGTTATTTGTCAAATTTAGCAAGTGTAAATTTTAATTAAAGTCAGTAACATTCCTTGGTCATATTATCTTAGTGCAGGAATTAAAGTTGATCCTCAAAAGATCAAAGCAGTGAGAAACTATCCTAGATCTATCTCTCAAGCAGATATCATGAGTTTCTTGGGTTTATCCATTACTATAGATAGTTTGTTGAGGCATTTTCTTCTATTTTTTTATCCCATGTCCATGTTGACTAAAAAATAGTCAAGTTTCAGTTGTCCCAATCTTACGGGAAGAGTTTTCAGAAGTTAAAGACTCGACTCACTATTACTCAGCTTTTAACTCTACCCAAGGGATTAGATAGTTTTGTGGATATTTGGATGCTTCTAGAGTTGGTATTGGTTGTGTGTTGATGAAGTGGGACAAAGTTATAGCATATACCTCTAGACAACACAAGATCATGAGAAGAATTATCTGACTCATGATCTAAAATTAGCAGCAGTGGTTTTTGCCTTAAATATTTGGAAACACTACCTTTTGGGGTCCTTGTCAATGTGTTGACCCATCACAAGAGTCTTTAGTATGTGTTCATCCAGAAGGATTTAAATCTCTATTAGATAAGATGGTTATAACTGCTAAAGGATTATGATATAAGTGTTTTATACCATCTGGACAAGGCCAATATGATGGCCGACGCTCTTAGCAGATTATCTATGAGAAGTGTTACCCATGTAGAGGATAAGAAGAAAGAATTAGCTTACAAGGTTTATAGATTGGCCAGACTAGGAGTTTAATTGGTTGACTTAACCAAAGGTAGTATTTTGGTTCAGAATGGTTTGAAATCCTCATTGGTAGCCGAGGTTATGAAAAAGAACATTCTAGAGTCAGAAGGTTGAGGTTTTCTCCAAGGGGGAGATGATGTTCTTCATTATCAGGAAAGGCTCTGTGTTCCAGATATAGACAAATAGAGATAGTAGATTCTTATAGAGGCTCATGGTTATCATTATTGTATACACCTAGGAGTCACTAAGATGTCAAGTGACTTACAGAAAGTCGATTAGTGGAATGGTATGAAGAAGTATATCGCAAAATTTATGGCTAAGTTCTAAAATTGCTAGATGTTAAGGTTGAGCACTAGAGACCTAGTGGCATGCTTTAGGATATCAATGTTATAACTTAAAAGTGGGAGGTTGTGAACATAGACTTTGTTACAAGGTTGGCTCATACTTATTGACAACATAATTCTATTTGGGTTATTGTGGACAGGATGGCAAAGTCAGCCAATTTTCTACCAGTTAACACCATAGATTTCGTAGAGAACTATGGCAAACTCTATCTAAAGGAGTTAATGAGATTACATAGAGTCCCCATTACTATTATTTTAGATAGAGGTACTCAATTTACCTTTTTTATTTTGGAAGGCATTTTAGAATGGTCTTGGTACCTAAGTTCATCTCAGTACAACCTTTCACCCACAAACAAATGGCCAAGCAAAGAGGAACATTCAAATCCTAGAGGATATTTTGGGAGCATGTATGATCGATTTCAAGGGTAGATGGGATGATCATCTACCTTTGATCAAGTTTGCTTATAATAACAGTTATCACTCTACTATTTAGATGGCCCCATTTCAGTCATTTTATAGAAGGAGGTGTAGATCTCTTATTGATTAGTTTGAAGTTTATGAAGCCCCATTGATAGGGCTAGACTCAGTCCATGAGGCTATGGAGAAAGTTCAATTGATTAGAGAGAGGTTGAGAAATACTCAAAGTCATAAGAAATTTTTTACATATGTGAGGACGACGTAACTTTAGTTTGATGTTGGTGATTTGGTTTACTTAAAATTATTGCCTATGAAAGGTGTAAAATCATTTGGGAAGCAAGGAAATCTCAGTCCTCTCTTTATTGGTCCTTATGATATTATAGGACGTTTAAGCAAGGTGGCCTATGATTATTTTTTCAACAAAATTTGCAGTAATGCATCCAGTCTTTCATATTTCCATGTTGAAAAAGTGTATTAGTGATCCCGCATTGATTGTGCCCTTAAAAAGGGTTGGCGTGAAAGATAGCCTCTCTTACAAAGAGATTCTTGTTGAAATCCTTGGTTGTCAGGTTCGAAGATTGAGGAATAAAAAAAGTCACTTTGGTAATGTTTCCGTGGCTATATCAGTCAGTTAAGGGAGCTAAATAGGAAGCAAATGCAGACATGATGGCCAAGTACCCTCCATCTTTTTACTTCAAGCTCAGTCCCAACTTGAGTTAATAGTTTATCTTAATTAATTAATTAATTCTTTCTATTTCATGTCACCCGTTTATACTCATTCCATAGCATGCATCCGTGAGTCTGAATCTGCCTATGTTTTAGTTACTGTCTAGTACCCTATCAATACCTAGCTCCTACAAATCCAGTTTAGGAATTTAAGGTAAAGATAGTGTAGAACGGTTCCTATAATATTAGGATAAGTGTTGAAGAAAATATGGGAATTATAGCTCTTTTTCCCTAACCTTCTAACTCTGTTAGTTACCATTCAAGGAAGAATGACCCCAAGGTGGAGATAATATAACACCCCAGAAAATCCAAGCTTTTACTAGAACCATGCTTTAAGTACACTTAGGGTATATCACTATGTTTTAAAAACATAAGAGGGAATTTGTCCATGTACCAAGTCCACAAGAAACCCCTAGCCCTTAACTAAGCCAAGACATTCCTTAACAATCAATGGCTAGAGTAGTGATCATATTTAAACAAGTATAACTTCTAGATTCAGATGCATTTTTAATTATAGATCCACCAAGGGATAGTTATTTGAATTACCTTCCAACGCATCTAGTTTCTCATTAATCAGACATTAGAGTAGGAAGCTATGGCCCTTTAGTAAAGCACTACTATGTAGTGAGATACCACGAGGCAACCATGAATGTGCGTACATTGTATGACCATACAATGGACTCATCCAATCAAGATAACTGATATGCCCAAACTACAACTCCTAAAAAGATCATAAGCGATAGTTGTCAAATATATAATCCAACAAAGTTGGGGTCGAATCCCACAGGGAATATGGTACTTATTATGTTGTATATAGATTACTAGACTTTTAATTGTAAGTTTTCATTGAGTAGGAGTTTTTTATTGAGATAGTAATTATAACGCTCCAAGTCTGGTACCAGGAATGCCATACAGTGCTCATGACCCCGAAAGACCACAAGCTAACTCATGACTGGTATCTGTACTTGTATACTGTATGACATCATGTAAAATGCAAAAATAATAGACTGAAATATGCCATAAGGTTCAAAATGGATAAAACATACTATCTGAGAGTACGACATATCAATACCAAAACATGAACTGAAATAAATTGTCTGAACGTACTATAGTCTAAAAGCCTCTAAAACTAAACTGTCTGAATAAGGAGTTTATGGGACATGACCCCAACTAACTCCAACTACTGAAATAAACTAAGTAATGACATAATAAAGTAATGATCATGTCCTAGAAGGATAGGGACTCACTACTAACTCTAACAGCTGAGACTGGAATGTTACTGATGCTCTGGAGCTTGTGCTTCTGAACCTATGGTATAAAACACCATAGCATAAATACATCAGTACGATTGAATGTACTGGTATGCAAGTGAGGTAGGATAAATGCAAGGTTTTATATGCATGAACAATACTAACTTACCGAATAACATGAATATGAGAATACATGCATGAATACATGAACTCTATCTGAGATCAAGACATCACTGAATCTGAATATTGATAACATAGGTTTCGTATAACTGTTGTACTATTATCTAAATAACTGTTTCTGACAGTCCTATTTCTTACGGAACTAGCTGAGTTTTATACTGTACTGGGTGACTGTATCTGACAGTCCTGAATTCTGTAGAACTATCTGAGTTCTATTACTGAGACTGAGACTGAGACTCTAACTGTGGGAAGTAGTCATCTAACCGACATGCCCCAAATAAAGCAATATAGC
This sequence comes from Capsicum baccatum var. pendulum, assembly GCA_030864225.1. Taxonomy (NCBI): domain Eukaryota; kingdom Viridiplantae; phylum Streptophyta; class Magnoliopsida; order Solanales; family Solanaceae; genus Capsicum; species Capsicum baccatum. The sequence continues at coordinate 73,352,054 of CM061561.1, read as the reverse complement.
TGAGTTGGGGTCCAATCTGTAACCCCAATTGGAAGGGTGTCAATATCGCACCACTAGTAAAGACAAGTTGTGAGTGATCCCTCATCTAACAAGTACTCTAACGAGAACGATCAGACCCTCATCTAATAGGTTAATCCACCTCATCAACCCTCATCTAATAGGTTATATATCTCAACCTACATTGGCTACGTAGTTCTGGAGTACAAGGATTGCTTCTAAGAATCACACGCTCTACTCGCAGGTAAGTTCCCATCCTTGGGCTCACTTGGTGCTGAATCCTACTCCCATCTGATTAGACACTAAATTAATTCTACTGAACTGACTAGACTGATTTTACTGAGTTCTATTAACTGATAGAGTATTTTTGAGATCTAATAATTGACTGAGATTACTGAGATACTAAATTCTACTGAACATAGCTTAACTGAGAGTATCTTGAAAATATGACACTGGCTCTAGGCACACAGCTAAATTGTCGGGTACAAGTACCCCCAGGACTCAATAGCATGAAACTGACAAGACTTGACACTTCTTGACACATGATCATAGTCAATAATTCATAGTACAATCATCAGGGATATTCATGAAGTATTTGCATTCCATAAGCTCACACATGAATAGAAGTGCATGTAAACATGTCATAATTTCATAAGACTAATCTCATGAGCATTACATCAATCCATCACAAAGCAGAACAATAACATGGGAGTTATTTCAACTTAAGGGTGAAATGTAGATTCATCATTTTGGTCACAATCGAGTCATAAGGCATATTTTCTATTCTCTTAGGCATTTTATCAAACTCTTTGCATGTATAACTATAAGATTAGGCTTGGACATTAAATTAATTTATCATGGTTGCATAAATCAACACAATTTAGTAGATTTCAATCCATATGCTAGCATAAATTAATGAAAACACATTTAACGATTCAAACTTAGGCATCATACACAACATCAACATGATCGTAATCAATCCACAACATAAATATTACAATTTATAATTTAAAATTAGATTCTTGGGCTTCATGGATGGAAGGAATCCATGAATGAATACTTGACATACCTGGGTGGATGATTTCTTTAAGATTTATGAAAAAAAGCTCGAATTCTTGACTTGGTATTAAGCACATAGGGTTTTTTGTTCTTGGCGATTGATCTTTGAGAGAAACCCTAATTGGATATTGTGAATGAATAATGAAGTTATGATCTATTTTCTGGTATAATTAGGGGTTAAATTGTGTGGAAAAAGACCTAAATACCCTTTTATAAATGGCTTTAAATTGCTGAACAGGATCTATGATGGCTCGTGCGACGGTCCTTGGCTGGCTCGATGGTCCATCATTCTGACCGTCGCACTTAGGCCAGAATAGGGACTCACTACCTTAGTAGCGATGTCTTGGGAGATGGTCCGTCGCTAGCTCGACAGTCTATCAACATGTCCATTGCACCTTAGCCAGAAGATTGACTTACTTCCTTAGCTGCGACGGTTTAGGCGACGGTCTATCGCTAGCTCGACGGTCCAACAATCTACTCGTTGCACCTGGGTGTTTCTGACAGCTCTTAGTAAAATATCCATAACTTTCTACTCCGATTCCGAATTTGGATAAAATTGGTATCTTTTCAAAGCTAATTCAATTTTCCACATGATAAAAAGTCAAAATTGGGGAAATTATAACTGATTTAAACATTAATAATTTAGGAAGTCATCACTAATTCTTCTGGAGACTAGATTTGACTTAAAGAAAGTTTGAGGTATTACAATATCTCCCCTTTGGAAATATTCGTCCTTAAATATGATAGACTGAGAGGGGAGAAATGGTAGACTAAAGTACATCCTAAACATGAATGACTGAAACATGACTCCATGACTAACATGATTGATAAAATGAATATATATCATATTGAACATGCATATCTGATGCATAAGTAACTAATTCATGAATGCATGACTGGGTGTTCTTAGGAACTAAGTTTCTCACAATGAGAATGTATATTTGAGGCATGATTACTTGGCTGAACTGATACATGAATGAATGAATGAATATGCAATGATATTTAATACAAAGTTTATAATAGAATTCTGAACATGTAATGGATACCAAGCTTGTAACTTAAACCTAATCATAAAATAGAAAAGCTTAAGGAGAACTGTTACCTTGAGCTAGATCTAAGTTTCCAGAGAAGAGGTGAGGATACTTGGTCCGCATGTCTACTTCTGCTTCCCAAGTATCTCCCTCAACGGACTGACTCCGCCAAAGAACTTTGACTAGAGGGACTTCTTTGTTCCTTAGTCTGCGAGTCTGGTAGTCAAGAATTTTGACTGGAATCTCTTCAAAAGAGAGGCTATTCTGAGCATCTAAGCTCTGAATAGGGACTAAAACTTATGGGTCACCTATGCACTTCTTGAGCAAAGAGACATGGAAGACTGGATAAACTAAGGCTAGATCTGAAGGCAATTCGAGCTCATACGCTACCTTGTCGAAGCGACTGAGAATTTTAAAGGGACCGACATATCAGGGGCTGACATTTCCCTTCTTGCCGAATCTTTCCACTCCCTTTATGGGAGAGATCTTTAGATAGACATAATCATTAATCTCAAACTCGATATCTTTTCTACACATATCAGCATAAAACTTCTATCGGCTTTGAGCAGCTCGGAGTCTTTCTCTGATCAACTAGACTTTCTCTAAAGCATCAAATACTAAGCTAGGCCATATAACTGAGGCCTCACTAACTTCGAACCAACCGACTAGAGATCTGTATCTCCTACCTTAAAGAGCTTCGAATGGAGCCATCCGAATACTGGAATGATAGATATTATTACATGCAAACTCAATCAAAGGCAAGTGGTCATCTCAAATACCCTTGAAATCAATTGCACACCCCTTTAGAATATCTTCTAAAGTATGAATGGTCCTTTCTACTTGACCATTTGTCTGAGGATAAAAGGCTGTACTGAGATAAACTTGGGTACCAAGACCCTTTTGGAATGCTTTCCATAGATGAGAGGTGAACTGGGTAGGTCTATTTGAGATAATAAATTAAGAAACACCGTGCAATCTGGCCAACTCTCTGATATAGAGTTTGGCGTAATCCTCTGCTGAATAAGAGTTATGGACTAGAAGGAAATAACCTGATTTGTTCATTCTATCTATAATGACCCAGACTGAATCATGCTGGCGACGAGTACGAGGCAAACCCATCACAAAGTTCATATTCACTTCTTCCCTCTTCTAAATAGGAATACTGAACTCCTGCATGGACCCAATAGGCTTCTGATGATCCATCTTAACCTGTTGACATATAGAGAACTTATCCACAAACTCTGCAACGTCTCTTTTCATCCCACTCAACCAATAGATCTCCCACAAGTCGTGGTACATCTTAGTGGCCCATGGATGAATCGAGTAGCACGCACCATGCTCTTCTACAAGAATTCGTTGCCTTAAGTTATCTACACCTGAAACACACAAACGACCCTGACAACACAGAACACCATCTCCCCCTAGGGAGAAAACCTCTACTTTCTGATCCTTAACTGATTCTTTCAACTTGACTAGACGGGGATCTCTATCTTACTTTTCTTTTACCTCATAAACTAGATATGATTCTGAAGTATTCTGAACCTATATATTACCCTCTAAAAAATCAACTAGGCGGACACCTAGTTGGGCAAGCTAATGAACTTCCTGAGCTAACTTCCTCTTACTGTCCTCAACATAAGCAACACTACCCATAGAAAGTCTATTGAGAGCGTCGGCCACTACATTGGCCTTGCCCGGATGGTAAACGACACTCATGTCATAATCTTTCAAGAGCTCTAATCACCTCCTCTGACGAAGATTGAGATCTTTCTAAGAAAATACATACTGAAGGCTCTTATGATCTGTGAACACATATACATGAACTCTATATAGATAATGCCTCCAGATCTTTAAGGAAAAAACTATGGCAGCTAACTCGAGATCATGAATAGGATAATTCTTCTTATGGGGTTTAACTTGTCTGAAGGCGTAGGCTATGACCTTACCATACTGCATGAGGACACAACCCAAACCTACTCTGGATGCATCACAATACACTACGAACCCATCGAAACCATCTGGAAGAGCCAAAATTGGAGCTGAGGTAAGTCGAGTCTTCAAATCTTGAAAACTCTTCTCGTAAAAATCTGACCACTGAAACTTGACTTTTTTCTAAGTCAATCTAGACATAGGGGATGAAATATAAGAAAATACCTCAATAAACCATCCGTAATATCTAGCCAAACCCAAGAAACTCCTAATGTCTGATGGAGAGACAGGTCTAGGCCAGTTTTTTACTGCTTCGGTCTTTTGAGGATCTACTCTAATGCCATCACCAGAAATTATACAGACAAGAAATACTATTGACCTTAGCCAAAACTCAAAATAATCGAATTTGGTGAACAACTGATGATCTTTGAGAGTTTGAAGTACGATTCTGAGATGGTCTGCATGATCGCGCTCAATGCGGAAATAGACCAAAATATCATCTATGAAGACTATGACGAACATGTCCAAGTACTGCTAGAACACACAGTTCATCAAGTCCATGAAAATGGCTGGGGCATTGGTAAGACCAAAGGACATTACCAAGAATTCAAAGTGACCATACTGAGTATGAAAAGTTGTTATCAGAATGTCACATTCTGTGACTCTGAGCTGATGATAGCCTGATCTGAGGTCTATCTTAGAGAAATAGCTGGCACCCTGAATCTGGTCAAATAAGTCATTGATTATAGGAAGGAGCTACTTGTTCTTGACCATAAATTTATTAAGCTGATGGTAATCCATACACATTTTAAGAGAACCGTCTTTTTTGCACACGAATAAAACTGGTGTACCCCATGGGGACACACTAGGCCTGATGAACCCCTTATCTAAGAGATCTTTCAACTTTTCTTTCAATTATTTGAGTTTTATTGGTGCTATTCATTATGGCGGAATAGATATAGGCTGATTATCTCGAAGAAGATCAATGCCAAAGTCTATTCCCCTTTCGACAGAAATTCCTGAAAGATCTTCGGAAAAGACATCTGAATATTCATTCACTACTGGGACTGATTCAATACTGGAAGTTTCAGAACTAGTGTCCTTAACTCAAACAAGATGATAGACACATCCTTTAGATATCATTTCCTTGCCCAAAGGTAGGAAAAATGTTGACCTCTAAAAACTAAAGTGCTACCCCTCCACTCTAGGATAGGTTCATTCAAAAACTAAAACTGGACAACTCTATTTCTGCAGTCGACTGTGGCATAGCAGGAATGAAGACAATCCATACTATGAATGACATTAAAATCAGTTATCTCTAATTCAACTAAGTCTGCTGAGGTGACTTTTTAAGATACCATAATCGATAGTTCCTGTATACCCATCGGACTATGATGGTTTTACTCACTGGGGCAGAGAATGAGAAGGGCTCTACTAGAATTTCAGGACTGACTCCGAAATCAACTTCTATATAGGGAGTAACAAAGGAAAAACAAGCTCCTGGATCTAGCAATGCATAAATATGCAAGTGAAAGATCTGTAATATACCAGTATCCACATCAGGAGAATTTTCCTGATCCTATTAGGACTGGAGAGGATAAAGTCTATTTGGGCATTGCCTACTAGTAGCACTGGAAGTGGTACCCTGCTAATTTGGGCGACAGAAATGAGCTGGGGAATGGTTATGCTGACCCTAATAGCTTGGCTGGGGACAATCTCTAACTCTGTGTCCTGGCTTGCCATATCCAAAGCAAACATCTCTACCAGCTATGTAAGTACCCTGATGGTGCTTACCATATGTCAGACAAAGAGGATGGGTATGGGCACTATGAACACTCTCCTGAGACTTAGAGCCTGATGCCCTATCTCTATTACCATCCTTGAACTTAAGATCTAGAGCACCGGCTGAGGAAGGAGCTAAAATAGATGACTTAGGACAAAACTGAAAATGATTTCCTCCCTCTGACTTAGGCTGAGCAAAGTTGAAACTATATGTCCTAGCTCTCTTATTTTGTTTTTCCTTCATCTTCATCTTTTGCTCTTCTATCTGTTGAGCATGGGTTATAAGTCTGGCTATGTTCATGTCACTATTCAACATCACGGACCTGCACTCATTGACTAAACTATCATTTACCCTAGAAACAAACTTACTCATCTTGGCCCTGCTATCTGCAACCACATGAAGACCATATCTGGGTAATTGAGTAAACTTCAGAGAATACTCTTTCACTGTCATGTTTCCCCGTTGAGGTTGATAAATTCTAACACCTTGGTTTCTCTCAGCACTAGAACAAAGAATCTATCTAAGAATGTGGTGACAAACTCCCCCCATTCAATAGACCCTGCATCAACTGACCTCTCTGACCTTTACTATTTGAACTAAGTGTAAGCAACATCCTGCAACTAATATGCAGCTAGCTCAGAACCCTCAATAGGAGTAACCCCCATGATGTCTGTAACCTTCTGAACCTGATCAATAAATTCCTGAGGGTCCTCATATAACTTAGACCTAAGAAAGGATAGAGGATTTATTTGGGTGAAGTCCTGAATCCTGGATGTAGATGAATTGGCCAGTAGGTTGGCCAAAAAAATAGTTGTTTATTCATTCTTAGCAGCAACTGACCAAGCAAGAGTAGTGAATGTAGCTCTAAACTCTGCATGATAGACATGTTTGTCCAAAGTATCTGCTTGGACAGGCTGGGGGGCTGACTGATTCTCGTTTCTTCTTTTACAAGGCATGTTCTATAGAAGAAAGGGAGAACCAGATTAGACTGAGAGGTTGACTTAAGATTATGCTCACTGGCATGACATGAATACTGTAAGAAAGGGAAAATGTTCCTAAAATATCTTATAGCCTCCGGCATATAAATGTGGTGTGCAACATACCCATGTACAAGACTCTACGAGATGCGGATTTTAGACTTCCTAGGACTCTATTGAACCTTAGGCTCTAATACCAAGTTTTTAACACCCCGAGTCTCGTACCTGAAATGCCACACAATGTTCATGACCTTGAAAGACCACAAGCTAACCCATGACTGATATTTGTACCTATATACTGTATGACATCATGTAAAATGCAGAAATAATAGATTGAAATATTTCACAAGTTTTAAAATAGATAAAACATACTATCTGAGAGTATGGTATATCAATATCAAAACATGAACTGAAATAAACTTTCTGAACATACTGTAGTCTGAAAGCCTCTAAAACTGAATTGTCTGAAAAAGGAGTTGATGGGACATGTCCCCAACTAACTCCAATTACTGAAATAAACTAAGTAATGACATAATAAAGTAATGATCATGTCCTCTAAGGATGAGGACTCACTGCTAACTCTGACTACTGAGATTGGAATTCTACTGATGCTCTAGATCTTGTGCTTCTGAACCTATGGTAGAAAACACCATAGCAAAAATGTGTTAGTACAATTGAATATACTGGTATGCAATTGAGGTAGGATGAATGCAAGGGCTTATATGTATGAACAATACTAGCTGACCGAATAACATAAATGTGAGAATACATGCATGAATACATGAACTGTATCTGAGATCAAGACATCACTAAATTTGAATACTGATGACATAGGTTTCGGATAACTATTGTACTATTATCTGAATGACTATGTCTGAGAGTTTTGTTTCTGATGGAACTAGCTGAGTTTCGTACTAAACTGGGTGACTGTATACGACAATTCTAAATTCTATAGAACTATTTGAGTTTTATTATTGAGACTGAGACTGAGACTATAACTGTAGGAAGTTTTCATCTAACTGATATGCCCAAAATAAAGTAATATAGATGAGTTAGGGTCCAATCTATAACCCTAAATGAAAGGGTGTCAATATCGTGCCCCTCCTAAAGACAAGATATGAGTGATCCCTTATCTAATAGGTACTCTAAGGAGAATGTGGGACCCTCATCTAACAGGTTAATCCACCTCATCAACCCTCATCTAACAGGTTAGATGTCTCAACCTTTGTTGTCTATGTAGTTCTGGAGTACAAGGATTGCTTCTAAGAATGACACCCTCTACTCGCAGGTGATTTCCATCCTTGGTCTCACTCGAAGCTGAATCCTACTCCCATCTGATTAGACACTAAATTAATTATACTCAACTGACTGGATTGAGTTTACTGAGTTTTATTAACTGACGGAGTATCACTGAGATCTGATAACTGACTGAGATTACTGAGATTACTGAGATTTTGAGTTTTTTTGAGTCATGAGACTGACTGAATTCTACTAAACATGGCTTGACTGAGAGTACCTTGAAAACATGACACTGGATCTAGGCACACAGCTAAATTGTCGGGTACAAGTACCCCAGGACTCAATAGCATAAAACTGACAAGACTTGACACTTCTTGACACATGACCATAGTCAACAATTCATAGTACAATCATTAGGGATATTCATGAAGTATTTGCATACCATAAGCTCTCACATGAATAGAAGTGCATGTAAATATGAGAATTACATAATCCTAATGTCATGAGCATTAAATCAATCCATCACAACGCATAACAATAACATGGGAGTTATTTGAACTTAAGGGTGAAACATAGGTTCATCATTTTGGTCACAATTGAATCATAAGGCATGTTTCCTATTCTCTTAGGCATTTTATCAAACTCCTTACATGCATAACTATATAATTAGGCTTGGACATTAAATTAATTCATCATGGTTGCATAAATCAAAATAATTTAGTAGCTTTCAATCTACATGCTAGCATAAATTAATGAAAACACATTTATGGATTCCAACTTGGGTATCATACACAATATCAACATGATCATAATTAATCCACAACATAAACATCACAATTTATAATTTAAAATTTGATTCTTGGGTTTCATGGACGAAAGAATCCATAAATGAACACTTAACATACCTGGGTGGATGATTTCTTAAAGATTTGTGGTGGAAAGCTTGAATTCTTGACTAGGAATTAAGCACCTAGGGTTTTTTGTTTTTTGGAATTGATCTTTGAGAGAAACCCTAATTGGATGTTGTGATGAATAATGAAGTTATGAGCTATTGTCTGGTATAATTAGTGGTTAAAATGGGTGGAAAAAGACCCAAATACCTTTTTAAAAATGGCTTTAAATTGCTAAATGGGATCTGCGATGGCTCGTGCGATGGTCCTTCACTGGCTCGATGGTCCGTCATTCTGACCATCGCACTTGGGACAGAATACGGACTCATAGCCTTAGTAGCAATGTCTTGGGCGATGGTCCATCTCTAGCTCGACAGTCCATCAACCTGTCCAACTTACCTTAGCCAGAAGATTGACTTACTGCCTTAGCTATGATGGTTTAGGCAACGGTCCATCACTAGCTCGACGGTCCATCAACCTGTCCATTGCACCTGGGCGGTTCTGACAGCTCTTAGTAAAACATCCATAACTTTCTACTCCAATACTGAATTTGTATAAAATTGGTATTGTTGGAAAGCTAATTCAATTTTACACATGAAAAAAAGTTGAAATTGGGAAAATTCTAACTGATTTAAACATTAATCATTTAAAAAGTTATCATTAACTCTTCTGGAGACTAGATTTGATTTAAAGAAAGTTTGGGGTACTGCAGTAATTTAGTAATTTTAGTTAAGTAATGTCTAATGTCTTCTTTATAACATATTAAAAGTTGAGAAATAGTAAACTGGGGTTATGTTCACCTTGGTGTTTTAATTTTTTCAATGTTATTAGTTATATGATGTCATATTGACACTAGTGATTATAGAGAAAGTAACATAAAATTTCCATCCAAGTATTTCCCAATCTTCAAATATGGATTCACATTAATTTCCTCAAAGTTAAAGTGATAACATAATATTTTAAGAAATTCTCCAAGAGATTAATCTAATTAAGGCAGCAATCTATAAATTAAAAAATAGAAACTCTAATATCTTTTCATTACTCTATTTCCCCAATAATAACTTCTTTGTTCAAACAAGTTATGTTTTAAGGCACACTCTCAAGCTTGAAACCATGAGAAATGATTAAAATGAAGAGAATGTGATATAATCACGATGCCAATAGGAACTTAACATTCCAAACTTGGAATTAAGATTTCACCAAGGCACCCATAACCCTAGTATGGAGATTTAGCCACACATGATTATAATATAAATGAATAAATTAATTTCATAAAATTACAATTTTAACTTAAAACCAAAACAAATCAGAATTCCCAATCCGAATTCAAAAGTTAAGTAATGTGTTCTTGATTTCTATATGAATAAATTAATTTCATAAAATTACAATTTTAACTTAAAACCAAAACAAATCAGAATTCCCAATCCGAATTCAAAAGTTAAGTAATGTGTTCTTGATTTCTAAACTTGTTTCTCAGCCAAAATTTCGTTACAAATTTCACAATAGTCAAAAAGATGCCTATTCTAACCCTAAGATGGGTATTTATAGGCTCCAATAAATTTGGGATTTAAAATTCAAGCTTGGGATACCGCATGAACATAGATAGTTCTACTAACTATTTGTCAGGTTGGCGATGGTTTATAAGCTTAACAGTCAATTTTTTTCTAGTGATTGACTGTTTTATGACTATCAGTGATGGCCTAGACAATAGTCCATTGCAAGTCTAATGGCCCATTACCCCTTTCATAACTAAATCCTGAATTTTTATACATTTTGGTTGACTCCGACGATCAAGATGATAGTTCGTCGGGACCTTGACAGTCTGTTGCTTGGGATGTCATCCAACTCTAGGGTATCTATCATTATGCTTAGTAGCGATTGGAAGTCTAATGATCTGTTAGGGCTCTGACAGTTAGTCGGTTAACCCATCGCAAGCCTCTGATTCTTGACTTCCTAAATTTTCATGCCTCATGATTCTTTAGATCAAGAACAAAACACATCAAATAACACCAGTTTTTGCTAGAAAATATGCAATTTTCCATCTTTGAACTTTAAAAATGTACTGTCATGAGCCGGTACATCAAAACCCTCAACTTAAGACAATTTATCATTCTCAAGCAACTTAATATTGTATCATGAATGCATCTAGATAATGAAATAATGACAAAATATTGGTGTTAACAAGGACTAACACAAAAATATGTACCACAACTTTTTAATTATAACTTGTAGGGAGATATGCTAGGAATTACACTCTAGCTATGACACATACATACACATAAGACATAGAATACATGAATTAGCACTCACAAGCACCATGTACATATGCTCTCACCTCAGATAATCCTAATCAAACTGATTCACATAATCCAAGGACTATTAATTAAATCTCTCACTCTCACAACAAATTTCAAACAAAGCATACACAAAGCCATATTCTGCTAGGTACTATAGTTGGTTGCATGGATCACTATAGGAATTAATTAGGCTTATAATGAAGGCTTGGTTACAGGCAAGAAATCTTTTTAGAACGGTGACTGAGCCCTCCTTGCCATCGCTTCCACTTATTAGCATGTGTTTATTTTAAGCTTCTCTCTTTGTGTAGTAGTCCTTGTACTTTTCTTAAGATATATGTATACACTTTCTACCACTTACTATTAAACCCATTTAGTAAATATTTTACACAATCTACCCTGAACTTATGCTAATTCCATAAGTAGAGATGCACAATATCCACAAAGGATCGGGACAACATAAAGGTCTAACACTTATGAATTTTCTTAATCTCATATTTAACTCGTTAGCTATCAATAGTATCCACCCTCAACTTATGAAATTTCCTTGAGTTGAGGTGGACAATGTCCAAGGAGGGACCATGGAAAAATAGGTATTTAGCAATAAAGAATGAAATGTTAAATGAGCCAAATAAAAAGGGTACTAGCTCAACAGGGGATCAATGGAAAATATGCATCACTAAATATTTGGTTAGGATTTCAAGGCTAAGTGCACACATTTAAAATACTGAATGTTATCCTATCATATTTAACCAAATTCCACTCACCAAAATGAACTAGTAAAATTCTAGTTGCATATACCAAGTAAGAAGTATACAATATCCTCACACACGCAATACAGTGAAATGATACTCATGTTACTGAGTTTTCAAATTAATGATCAACTTAAGCATGCTTACAATACCTAGATATTCTAATGCCAAGTGCAGATCCATAACAATTTGTCATTAAAAACAATGTACATGATTTAAAAAAAAATGAGGATGCTCCTAATTTCACAAGATTGAGAATTCTAACGGCCAACACATTTTATTCAATTATTTTATTTCAATACACATGATATAAAAAATAACATAAATGATATAAAAAATAACATAAATAGGAAGAAACACTAGAAATAATGAGATAAAAAACATAGACATGTCGATTCTCCTAGATAGCACATGAGGAAAAAGAACTCAGGAAACAAACCCCCCCATTGTAAAAGACTTCCAAATAGATACAAGTAACACACCCTTACATAAAAAATGTGTTGTCCTCAATGCATTATTATTAAAGTAAAGGGGAGTTTAACACTTTTAAACCCCTTAGCCTTTGGAGTCTGTCTAGTCATTGGAAGCCCCACTGGCCTTAGTAGAAGAAATAGTGACCCCAACGGTGATTGGGGTGCTCAAATCACCCACTTCCTAAAAAATTAGACTGGATACTGGTAGAACCAGTGGTCTATATCCATATCCCTATGCTGAACTAGTCGACACATAAGCAGCTTTATATTTGACTCTCTTCTTTCTTGCTTTTTCATCTCTCTTTGATTTTCTCATTACTTTGCGCACTGTCCTTTCTTTATTCATCTCATCCCTATGCCTTCTCTTTTTTGAAGACCTCTTCTCACCATATTCACTCATAGCTTTGCATTTGTCTTTCAATGGTCGGCCCGTAAGATCAATAATGACATATTTTTTATCTACCTCCATAAATATTCAATCAAAAAATCCTAGAATGGGTTACCTTTTCAACTAAGCTATATCAGCTTATTCATGTTTCAACTCAACAATGAACCTAGAGATATTTGGGACTAATAGCTCCCTTATCCTATTATTCACCCATTCTTCCATATCATACATTCATGTATATAGGTTCTCATATGGCTTTAAAGCCTCTACTATAACTCTATCCACAAATGGCTTAAACTCTTTGTCCCAAACATTAACCTATCATTCAAACTTCATCTATTCTTTAACCATTTTCACAAAGTTTTTTGGGTCAATCTATATTCTAAATACATTGGCTGCATAGATATCGTATCTGCAGTCTCAGCCATAGGGTACGTAGGAATCGACCCTAAAACTATAGAAGTGCCTTGTGAAATAATAGTAGCAAGAAGAAACAACATACCTGAAGGGGAATCTAATGCCTCTGGAGTGGTTTGTGACTTTGGGACAAATGTTGGAGGCTTGTGTGCTCATATTTCAAACTTAGTATCATCTATGGCTTTCTCAATATCTTGCAACTTTAAGTTCCTTATCTTATTATCAATTCATTGAATAATCAGCACATTTGATTGCCTGCATAATTCTGTGATAAGGCATGGAAAAAGCATGGAACTATAGGATTTATATGCTCACAAAAACATCTCATTAGTAATAATTTTCTCATAATCAATTTTCAGGCCTTTTATCAAATTCGTTAATTATGCAGCCCTCTATGGGTCAAGATTCGCATCACCTCTAGTCAACATCAATCTCAACTTAACTATAGCCCACTATGACTTTCCCTTAAAGCTTAAAGACAATTTTTTAATCATCTCTCTAGTCCTCAACCATGATGGATCATCTTTACCAATTAATAAATGAGCTAGCCATGGCCATTTGTTGTGTGTTGTGGTCATTTGATGCTCAAGTTCTAGTGTGATAGTAAAGGTTGTGTAAAGCTGATCGAATAGAATTTGGTTGATAGTATGATCAGATATATCCACCATCACTCTTGTTTCTAGAATACTTTTCCTGTTCTATATGTCTTCTACCTTCGATCCTTTTGCACAATCCTTCTCTAATATTTCCAAGTAATTTGTCATAACTTCGATCTTTTTGCACAATCGCAAACTTCAAAGTTAACTTCTTTACTATTGAGTCTAAACTTAAGCTCATTCCTCTCCATATCCACTAGTACTCTCTCGGTGGAGAAAAATGGTCTATCCAAGATTTTGGGTACTTTAAAATCAACTTCACAATCTAGAATCGCAAAGCTTGCAAGAAATAAAAAAATTTCAACTTTCACTAGAACATCATAAGAAATACCAACCATTCTTCTCACTGAATGGTCTGCTATCAACATACATATAAAGGTTGGCTTAAGAGTTCCTAAACCCTACTACTGATAAATTGCTAGCATCAAGAGGTTGATACTTTCTCCTAAATCACAAAGTGCTTTAGCAAAGATAAAAGCCTCTATCGTACATGGTATAGTGAATTCTTTTGCGTCGGATTTCTTTTGCACTAGTGATCTCGTTGTAATAGCACTGAAAATAATAAAGATTATCTACCAGGTCATAGCTGGCTGTTCTCTTTTGCATGACTAGATCCTTCATAAATTTAGGATACCCCAATATTTGTTCCAAAGCCTCAAGTAATGATTCATTCACTGATAATTTTTTCAACATATCTATATAGTTTCTAAACATTCCATCCTCTGCCTTCTTTTTCATCCTATGTGGGAATGAAGGTGGTGGCCCAAGATTTTTTTGTTAGAGATGCTTATGCCTCCTTCCCTTTTTCAAGCCCCACATCATTAGAAATTTTCACCTTTGATGGTTTCTCTACATCCAAACTCTTCTCACCCAACTTCTTAGGTTTAGTATTCATCACTTTATTATTTAACCAGTTACTCATCTCTTGACACAACATCATCTACCTGTAGGTGCACTATTAGACATGAGTTCGATAATATTCTACCACTTCTAGTGGTAACAACAGATACATGTACCATCATTCCTTGAAATTTGTACCATTTCACTCAGTAACATTTCATTTTTTATTTGATTAAAGCAACCGATAATTGGTTTATGTGTTGCTCCAGATGCTTAATATAGGTAGAATAGGACCCAAATAATTAGGTCATGGTTGATAGATCACTTCTCATTTCCTTGACACCTATATCAGTTGAATCCACCACTTTAAGCAGCTTAGCCATCATGGCTTCCATGGATATTTTCCCAAAATTGTTGACCGTATTATCACGGATCCCAAGTGGAATATACAATCTGCTTTAGTCACCTTTGGTCTTTTAATTTCCTTTATCACTGTCTTTATAACCATTATGGTTATAATAATTCTCTCGCTAATAGTTTTGACCTTGGCTTCCTTGGACACAAGCCCAGAAACCCCTGGTTGTTCAAGTAATTATCCTCTTTCTCAGAATCAGAATCAGTTGCCCTACTATAAGACCCAACTGCTTTAACCTTCTCCATATTTCCTGATAGTAGATACTTAGTGAGCAAGTCCATCTGTGCTTACATATGATCCATATCTTGGTCATATTCTTTTTCTCTTAGGCATTATTCTACCGATATCCCAACCGAATAAGTGTTACTTTCTGTCTCATAATCCCTGGTATGCCAAGCTCTACTTGTCTTCAATAACTTATCCAAGATCTCAGTTTCCTTAGTAAAAGTACAATCCATAAAAGCTCTTCTAGTTGTGTTGTCCATCATTGGTTTTGTGTTAAAGTTCAAAGCCCTATAATATATCTCCATCAAGTGTTTATCCATCAGCTTATGATTTGGGCATTGAATAAAATTCTTCTTAAATCTCATCCATGTTTCATGAAGGGCCTTATTAGGCAGTTGCCTAAAGTTACTGATCTCGTGCCTCAACTGTAACATCCTTGAAGGAAAAAAGAACCTTTCTAGGAAAGCTTATTTTAATTGCCTCCAATTTGTTATAAAATCAGGTGCTAGTTCAGTCAACCATAAAGTTGCCTCCCCAGACAAAGACAATGGAAACAACCTCAAATGAATCATATTTTGTTCCACTCTAGGATAGTCGAATGACATACAGATATTGATAAAGTTCACTAAGTGTATGTTAGGTCATCATTGGGTAGTCCACCAAATATCCCTTTCAAGTTGATCAATTAAATCACCAATCTATTAATGTTGAACTTTACCCCAGGAGATAATGGAGCTAGCATAATTTCTTCAGCAGCACCACCTCCATGCAAATTACCGTCATCATCATCCAAGGAAAATTGCACTACAGGCAGTTGGTGCCCTCTTCCTTATGTTTACTAATTTTCGTTGGCCGATGGGATATTATTGGTACGTTTCCTATTCATCAGGTCAACCAAGTCATCATCTCCTAGATCCTCATAATCCATATTTGGCACATGTCCGGGTGCATCAACATTCTATTAGTTAACCTAAGTGGTGGCTAATGCAGCCAACCTTTATGCCTCTTATTATGCTCCATATTCCTTTTTAAAGTTCTTTGAAGTTTAGGATGATAAGGTAATAGAGGCTCGTAACTAATGAGTTTGTAGCATACATAATTAATAGCCTTCAAACACAAAAACAACTGATAAAAGTAAAATTAGGAAACTTGACTAAGAGTTAGTTAACACACATAAACTTAATTGAAAATCGTATTTCCCCGTAGTGGTGCCAAATTTGATACGCCCAACCTATAAATCCCCAAGAAGAGTGAAAGTGGTCGTTTTCAAATATACAGTTCAATAAAAGTTGGGGTTGAATACTACAGGGAATAAGCTGCTAATTAACTTTGATTATAAGTTTCTTTGAGTAGGGATTTTTATTGAGATATTAATTTAGTAGTTTTAATTTAGTAATGACCAATTTCTTCTTTATAATGTGTTAATAGTTGAGAAATAATATACTAGGGTTATGTTCACCTTGGTATTTCAATTCTTTCAAGGCTATTGGTTATATGAACTCATATTGACGTTTAAGATTATAAAGAAAGTTACGTAAAATTTCCATCCAAGTGTTTCCCAACCTTCAAATATGGATTCACTTTAACTTCCTCAAACTTAAAGTGATAACATAATACTGTACCAAACTCTCCAAGAGATTAATTCGGTTAAGGTATCAATCTATAAATTGGTGAGTAAAAACTCTAATATCTTGTCACTATTCTCTTTTCCCAAACAATAAATTTTCCTCAAGAAAGTTATGTTTTAGGGCACACTCGCAAGTTTGCAACCATGAGAATCATTAAAATAAATATAATGTGATATAACCATGATGTCAATAGGAACTCATCATTCCAAAACCTAGAATTGAGATTCACCAAGGGGCCCATAACCATAGTTATGGAGCTTTAGCCATATGTGATTAAAAAACAGAGAAAAATTGATTTCATAAAATTGTAGGTTAAAAAATAATTTCATAAAATTGCAGGTTTAACTTATAATTTAAACAAATCAGAATTCTCAATCCAAGTTCAAAAGTAAACAATGTGTTCTTGAGCTTTAAACTTATTTCTCAGCCAAAATTACATTACAAATCTCACAATAGTCAAAAAGATGTCTATTTTAACACTAAGTTAGGTATTTATAGGATCCAAGAAAGTTGGATTTAAAATTTAAACTTGGGCTACCGCGTCAATATAAGACGGTTCGAATGATGGTTTGTCGGGTTGGGACAGTTCATCGAGTGAATTGTTACTACTATTATAGTGATTAACCATCTTGTGACTATTGGTGATGGACAAAGTGATGGTCCATAGTTGTTCCAATGGCTCATGACTCCTTTCGTCACCAACTCTTGGATTTTTATACATTATGGTTGAATCCACCAATCAAGATGACAGTTCATCATGACCTTGACGATCTGTTGCTTGGGTCGCTATCCAACTCCAGGGTATCGACCATTTTGCATAGTAGCGAATGGGAGTTTGATGGTTTATTGGGGCTCTGATGGTCAGTTGATTAACCTATTATAATCCAATGATTCTTGACTTCTTGAACTTTTATGCCTCTAAGTTTGATTTATGAGAACAAGCATAAAACACATTAAATAACACCAGTTGTTGCAAGAAAAAATATAATTTTCCTTCTTTAAAGAAGAAAATTATACCATCATGAGTTGGTACATTAATGACCCCAACTTTTGCAAGTTGACAAAGTGTACCCGCATGTCATGAGAGGGAACCACAATCGTGCTTTGAAAGCATGATCCACAAGTAAGATCATGAGTCTCAGATATGCCCTTGATGTAACTAGTCAACATACGACCCAAGGTACAACCGTAGTTAGAACTATCGATCGTATTAAAGCTCTTCTGATCATGTTCAGAGAATTCACATCAAACTTCCAAACCATGATTGTTAATTGCTCCCACAATCATGGAAAAGTTTCATACGTTTCTCCCAATAGTTTTTAGTTTTAAAATTTTAAAGGGTAAATCAGTCTTTCCTCACTCTTTTATTATTAAAAATATGTCATTTTATAAATTTAAAGGGTTATTATTGGGGTTAATAACACCTTACTCCCTCATTACTTATAATTTTACTGGACACTTAACTTCAGAAGAGAAAAAGAGGTGATTCCCTTTCTCTAAGGCCAGTTAGGGTTCATCTTCCCTAAGCATCCAACTCTAGGGAATTCTTTAGAGCTCTTATCCAAGTATTTAGAGTTTCATCAATGGGTACCCTTTCACCTATTGAATCCTAAGTTAACCTAATTCTCTAGTTTAAATTCCTTTTTCACAACTCAGGGTAATGAGTATTCGTATATTCGTTGATATCTTATTCCTTTGGTGTCATTAAGTTATGATTCTCATCTTAGCATGAAATTTAGTATTACTATTTGATTATGATCCCAATCACTATTTACACTATAAAATCCATGATTGTTGGACCTAATTCATTTAATTTTGTTAATTCGATCAGTTTATAAGTTTGACACAATTGTTGTATTCTTTAGAGATGGTCGGTTATGAACAATAATGGCCTAAGATTTCATGCATATACTATTGCCCCCGGTTTACTTATTTCGAATGTTTTTATTAAATACTTTATTTCAGTTATCATATTATTATCATCAGTGAGTATTATAGATTTAACAGTGTTATTTAGTTGGGACTAATACTTAGCACTAAGTGGATATGGGGATGAAGGCTCATCTACCAGTTAGGCCTAGACCTTTAGTAGAACTCCCTAATTCCCAAAAATATGAAGCTATTATAGGTTCTAACGGGTCACTCCTCAGATCAGTCTTGACACTTTAGTAATTTTTGGACATCAGTTTAGTAGATCTATGTAAGTCAATGTTCATACCCTTGGCAAGATACTGGACACCCTTCTATCTGGGGTTATATATTGAACCCTAGTTATCTCACATTGGGGTATGTTAGTTATTAGTAGCTCACACGGTTCACAGTTTACAGTTCGATTTTTATATTCTTGCATAACCTTGTATTTTAATTATTAAGTTTAGTTTACAGTGTATGTTTATTACTTTTTCTTGCACTATTTATCATGTTGTACATCCCATGTTTATCCCATATAAGTTATTTCCCTATCTCACATACTTAGTACATTCAAAGTACTGATCTATAACACCCCAGATTTTGCCTTTGAAAAATTTTAGAGTTTTGAGCTCATTGGCTCGGGTATGACTTAGGTGACGAGTCATGAAGAATCTTCATAAGTCATATGGCTCCAACCATTGTATGACCAATAAGTTTCCAAGGTTTCTATTGAGGTAATGACTTGGACCTCATAAGTCATAAGGAGAGGTCATGAGTCGTAGGGTGTGACTCGTGATCATACCGGTAAGGATGCCCTGAGTCACTGCCCAAAATATGAGTCCAGGAAATAAGTCATATGCAGTCATCACTAGTCGTGACATGACCCACAATGACTGGCGATAGTTTTTCTTGTGTTTTATTTAAGGGTAATTTGGTTATTTCTCTCTTTTTTGAATTGTAACCCACGACCTAAAATACCCTAAGGGACCTCATAACTTCCTATTTCTCAATCTTAAAATACTTTAAAACTCTCTCAAATCCCTAAGTCAATAACAAGCTAGGGTTTCTAAGGATTTGGCTTCTAGTGTTCCAATTGGTGATTTTCGTCCATAATTCTTAATACTTTTAGGAATGTATCTCTTCCCCTAAACTTTTTTTGTTAAAAGCGTCTATTTAGAATTGTTATTCGTGTGATTAATTGATGGTTTTAGAAATTGGGTTGAGGGCCTTTGAATGTTATTGATGGAATTGATTTTCCCATGGTTTTTGTGAATCATTCATATTTTGACATTGGGTGCATGGGTATAGTAAATAGGAATGGGGGTCCTGGATTCCCCCGAATAAATGGATTTGGAATTGAAATTGGTAATAACCCCAACCCACCTTATTAAATTGGCTTTGAAACATGAGTATATACATACTGTAATCACTTTTGGAACTATCGCACTGTATAAAAGTCCAATGGAACATATATGGTTTTAAATAGAACCTTGGGGGTCTTGGATTCCCCCAAGTTAATGGATAATTAACATTGAACCTCAGGGGTCATGGGTTCCCCCATATGTATGAATGATTAAAGCTTGTGGAGTTGCAGATTCTCCCAAGTGATGATAATTAGAATGGCATACTGATAATATCTTGCAAGCGTAGTTGGTATGATGATACCAATGGTTTATGCCTTAATGAATGATTATTTGTTCAATAAATAGAAATGTATAAATATTTTAATTGCGCTTAAAGTGGGTTGTGTAGTTAAGCCGTGAAAGTGGAGGTCCCGAGGAATAATACTGGGAACCCATATTTTTCGATATAAGGTTTGGTCCTAATGACTGTGTGATTATACCGTACTTTATATATTTGTATCTTGGATTGAAGAATGGTCATGGATTCCTCGGCCTTTCTCGATACCCTGGTTCATGTGGCTAAGACGCACTAGGACCCTTTTAGCAGGCTAAGATTTGGACCCATATAGCCCATGAGTATAGATAACAGTTTGAGTTACACAGTCCAGGTTAATGTTTTAACTCTCATGCTAACCTTGTTCCCTATCCCAACATATTGTATATATATGTATATGATTATGTGTATATGGTTTTAGAATGACTTTGGAATAATTGATCATGGCATTATTTTATCCCTTTCCTGAGTTACATATAGCACTCATCCTACTAACCATCCTTGAATGATGTATCCCCATATGATACAGGATCCGAAAACACTTCTTTTTTCTTGCATAGTGGTATGTGACTTCTATCTTGTCTGTGTGTCAGCTTTGAAGTGGTGAGCTTCCATCTCTGAAAGGCCCTTATTTTATAGTCTTGTCTTTATATACGTTCTAGACTATTTTAGTGGTTTTTTGGCTATAGTGGGGGGCATGTCCCAACTTTGGTTGATATTTCGTTTCTTAGAGGCTTTTGTGGATAGGATGTGGGTGGATTTGGTATTGTGGATTCTTAGATCCTATTCTATTAATTTATCTATCTTATTATATGTTCGACACCCAATTTTATCTTATTATATGTTTAAAACTCAGCTTTATCATGTTCTATGCTTTGAATTCGTCCGTTACTAGTTGTATTGTGTTCTGGATGGATAGGTTAATGAGAGTGGTCTCTGGTCCTTGGTGAACTTAAGATACCCGCCATGACTAGGCCCTAGTTTGAGCCGTGATATGATCGTATGCTTTCTATGCTATCGTAAGCCTTCTTGCGCTATTATATCTTATAATATAGGTTCAGACGCTCAACATCCTGATCGCGCTTAGGACAATAATATCCCCTCTCAGTTGTAGCAATTTTGGTGAGTCCTCATTATAAAAGGACTAAAGTTAGTTTCTTATTTCATTTTGTCTGTGCCATTCCCAGTTCTTATATAGTTTGAGTTACTTGGGGTCTTGTCCCAGCAACTCATCTTAATAGAGTCTCTTCAGACATACAGTTAGATGTTCAGTTTTGATCTCATACTTGTTTAGTAAGGTTTTGATTTTCTTTGGACATTTATTTTATTGTTCAAGTTTAGATTCCACATAAGTGTTGTTTTATCTACTATTATCTATATTTCATTGTGTTTTGTCATGTCATGGGTTAGCTTAGAGTCACTTGTGAGCTTAAGCATTATGTTCCGACTAGGGAGTAATTTGGATTGTAACACTTAGTTTGCAAATATAGATCTTATTTGAGCATTGGTTGCTTTGATCATGATAAAAACACTCAAGTTAGGGATTGATATAATATTAATTATGTCTTGCATGCATCTATCATTTTGACGGTGCCTATTTAGATTTGATAATCATGAATTATGAACATATTAAGTTGATTCAAGACTTACTTGCATGTATATACATGTTGGGTAGATTGGATATTGTCATATTGTGTTGGTTCTAAGCATTACTTCCTCATTCCATACATATACATTCATGAGATGCTAGTACCATTGAGAAATACTATTTTGAAAGAAAATGACTCACTTTTGAAAAAACCTTAGCTGAGCTCATTTACCAACAAGGTTGGTTATGATGTTTTGAGAAACCTTTGGCTGAGTTCATTTGTCAACAAGTTTGGCTTGAGATTTACATATAGTATATAGGTTGCAAACCCCTTATGGTTCCTACCTGGTAGCTGCGATCTTGGTGGGTGTATTTAAAAAGTCATGTGATAGCATTCATCATTTATCACTTCTACATTGCATTGCATTGCATTGCATTGTGTTGCATTTGCATATGTATCTTGATTGTTTCCTTAGTTTTTCTTAACTTATGTTTAGTTTTAGTGTGTTTTAATATATGTCTATGTTGTTCTATTTTCTTTGTACCTATGTATTAGAAGTGTTACTGGAGATGGTATGAGCTACCGTTTGGGACTTTTCTGCTTGTAGGTGGTGCATTTATAGTGTAGTTTACTTATCTTATTTTCTGTTTTTCTTAGTTGGTCTATGGTACCTACTAAGTACAAGTGGATCGTACGCACTCCTACTATTTCCTTTTTTATGCAGATCCTAGTACGAGCACTTTCTATGGCAGCTGAATCATGCTTAGCTGAGTGATGATCGAGGTACTGGCATTCTCTAAGGCTTCAGAGCTAACTTCGGACCTTCTATTACCTATTTTGGATGTCTTTACTTATTATTAGAGACAGATATTCTAACTTCAGTACTTCTAATTTGCATTAGATGCTCTTAAACTTATGACACCAAATTTTGGAATTTGATGTTATTTCTTTAGATTTACGTTTTATTATATTTCGTATTTGGACTGACTCCATTCTGGATGTCTCGCATTATATTTGACATTGATAATTATTGGATTTTTTTCTTTATTTGTTCTCATTTCCTTTGTCTTGGTGATAGACTTACTTATCAAGGTTGGGCCGCAATAAGGGCCATTATGACCTAGTTTTTGGGTCGTGGCATTTTGAATTTCAAAATTTGGATAAGGTGTTGGATTTTACAGTCATGGAATCAATGAACTTGGAAAAAAATTTAGGTGCGAATTCACAGTGAATTCTTGGGGATTTTTTTTTGGGGAGGGGGGAGGGGAATATTTTCCCTCAATCAATCAAAAATACACAACACTACATCTTCACAGTACAAAAGCGATAAATTTTAGCCGAATTTTTCCAAATCAAACATTCAAAGGATGAGTTGTCGAGCTTCTAAAACACTCGCCAAGGGTATGTTTAGATTTTGATAAAATCCAAGGATAATTAACGGAGTCTGAGATTGTTTGGTAGTGGTGGTGTTACATCTAGTTTGAATTTGACGAAGGGTGAGAACCATTTGGACAAGTAGTTGTTGTTGTTCGTTATTAATGTCATTGTTGTTGAGGTTGTACGCTAGTGAGGGGGAGTAGTTATAAAGTTGGTTTTGTTTGGGTTAAAAAGAGTTAGGCTGGGACGGCTGCTGATGATTAGGCTGGGTTCGGGTCGAATTTTTAGATTAAGGGAAGAAATTAGGGATTAAATTAGGAGAGGGTAGATTTTAGGTTATTTATTAAATAGACAAACGGTTAGGATTTTAGTCAATTACATTCAAATTTAGCCAAATTGAAAGTCAATTGTACAATTGCATTGCAATTGTGGTCAAATTGACTTCAATCATAGCTAAATTTAATAAATTGGCTAAATCAAAATATAATCCGATACGAATTTTCAATCAGTTTAATTCTGAGTTCTTGATTTAATAAAATTAAATAAATATTATTCAAATAAATTATTTTCAAGAATATTTAAATCGAGATGTATCATATTTGAACTAATTTTTCAAGACGATTATGATTAAAATTCATTTTCTGATAAAATAATTATTGAGTAATAAAGTTATGTGATCTCGTATATATGAATACAAAAATGCATGACTTAAGTGACAAAATTAACCCAATAAATATTTCAAAAAAATTATCTGGATAAGATAAATATTTTGATTTTATTTAAAATCGATGTAATTCAGGATCAAATAATCGTGGAGAGTAAAAATTCGGTGTCAACATTAAGATAATCTAGAAAAAAAAGTGAAGAGTTATTAAAAAAGAGAAGTTTAGATTTTACTCTTTTTAGAAAGTAAAATAATAGGAAATAAAAAGTATTTGTCAAGAATAAATTCTTCTTTAAAAATAAATTGAGAATTTTGCAAATCAAGTAGTACTCCATAATTAAACCTTATACTTCCTTTGTTCACATTTAAACTTGTCAATATTTCCCTTCTCGGGGTCAACCTACGTGAACTTTGACTAACATTTTAAGTTTTATTTTTTTATCATATTAATATGAGAAGAATTATAACTTATAACATTTTCCGTACAGTTTTTGACCATCTAAATTTTAATTTTAATATATTAAATTATATACCTTAAAATATTGATCAAAATTTATATAGATTCACCTTGAAAAGTGAAACATTGACAAGTAAAAAGTAAACAGAGGGAGTAGTAATTAGGATCTTCATTTTTCATTTCTTATTCATTACTCCAGTTGAATGTGATATCTAATATCTAATATCTATATATAAAAGAAAAATTAAATGCACTAGAAGAAGCCAAGTGGCAAGCAATTGAATGTGATATCTAATATCTAATGTGAGAGTTTAGTTGGGATGGGTGATTGTGAGAGTGGATGAGAGATTTTAATTGAATTAATTAAGAAGTTATAATTATAAGTATAAATAAAATATTTAAAGATATTCATGATAAAATCAAACAATGAAAAAATTATGAACAATAGAACAAAGTCCTAAAGTTTAAAAGAAAAAATAAATTATATATGCTCAGTTTTTTAATTGAAAAAATAAATTGTATACGCTTAGTTGTTTAATCTAAAAAATATATTAGAAATTGAAATTCGAAGTTTTGTAATTGACAAAATTAAGTACTTTCAGTGTTTGAAATGGAAGGAAAGGAATGTAATTACAATATCTTAATTTATTAAAACTTTATATATATAGTTGTTGAAACTTGAAATGTAGTTGTATGTTTTTTTTAATTGCTTTCAGCATTTCACTAACAAATAGTATGATAATTAAAATTTTTAAAAGAAATATAATTTTAAAACGTTTCTAAATTAATATAATTAAACATATTCGAACGATACATTTTAATATGAAATAATTAGAAATAAAATTTTAATATTATTCGTGTATCGCATAGGTACGTATACTAGTACTAGTATATATAAAAGCAAAATTAAAAGCACCAAAAGAAGCCAAGTGGTAAGCTATTGAAAAGGCACGTGGTGGTTTTTAGGACAAAACTTAATGGTATTGCAATAAAAATTTTGAATTAAAAAATTAAAAATATTTAAATTTTAAACTATATTATCCTTTATTTTTTTACAAAAAAAATTATAAACTTCTCTCGTTTAATGTTCTAAAATATATTTAAATATTTTATAAAAACAACATCCATATATCTTCTAAATGCAAACTTAGTACTGAAAGTTACCAATGCAAACTTAGTACTGAAAGTTACCACTTTAGCATGATATTATTTTGATATTAACAGGGTTGCCTCAGGGATCGGCTCTTAGCCCGTTTTTGTTTTCATTGGTGATGGATGTGTTGATGCGGCATATTCAAGGAAAGGTTCCTTGATGTATGCTTTTTACAGATGATGTAGTATTGATTGATGAGACGTAGGGAGGTGTGGATAATAAATTAGAGGTTTGAAGACAAACCCTGGAGTCTAAAGTGTTTAGGTTGAGTAGGAGCAAGACAGAGTATATGGAAGGCAAGTTTAATGACTTGAGGCAGGAGGAAGATGTGGTAGTTAGGTTGAATTCCTAGGTTATTTGTAGGAGGGATAGTTTTAAGTATTTAGGTCTACGATTCAGGGAAATAAAGAAATTGATGAGGATATCTCCTTCCATATTGGGGCAGGATGGATGAAGTGGAGGCTCGTCTCGGGAGTGTTGTATGATAAGAAGGTGCCGCCCAAACTTAAAGGAAAATTCTACAGAGTGGCAGTCCATCCAGCTATGCTATATGTAGCGGAGTATTGGCTAGTGAAGAACTCCCATATTCAAAAATTGAAGGTGAAGAAAATGAGGATGTTGCATTAGATGTGTAGGCTTACTAAGGGTGATAGGGTTAGGAATGAGACTATCCGAGAGAAGGTTGGAGTGGCTTCGATGGAGGACAAGATGTAGAAAGTTTGGTTGAGATGGTTCGGACATGTGATGAGGAGGGGAACGGATGCCCCAATTCCTAGGTATGAGAGACTAGCTTTGGATAGTTTTAGGTAGGGCAGGAGTAGGCCAAAGAAATATTGGAGAGAGGTGATTAGACGTGACATAGAACAATTACAGCTTACCGAGGACATGATCCTAGATTAGAAGGTTCGGAGGATGCGAATTAGGATAGAAGGTTAGTGCATGTGGATGGGTCGTAGTTAGTAGTTAGGAGAGTTTTAGGGTGGGGGTGCCTTTGGTTCGCTAAGTGTAGGGTATTACTTTGTGGGTGTCTTATTTCTATTATTCCATCTTGTTTAATGCTTTATTATGAGTTTTTTTATTATTCTTTGTGTTGAGCCGGGGGTCTATCGGAAACAGTCTTTCTACTTCTCCAGAGGTAGTGGTATAGACTACGTTCATTCTACCCTCTCCAGACCCCACCGTGTGAGAATACACTGAGTTTTATTGTTGTTGTTGTAAATAAGTTAGTTATATTTTTCATATATATAGGTACAAGATATGAATTATATTCAAATTCAAAAAACGAATGTTTATCACTTTCCATCCTCATTATCTTTTTTCACAAACCAACACTAACTAATAAATAGTATATGATTATAATGATAACTAATTTATTTACAATCGAATGGATATTACAATTTTTTTATTTTATTGTATCATTTAATTTATAAAAAGAGATGCATATTTGTAATTGAATTTATTTTCAAACCAACATCTTATGATTAGTAAATTAGCAAGTATCTTCTAATTTGATTCATGTGTTAATAATTGTATTTGTAGTTCTTTTTTTTTTCTTTTCTAATTATCCTGAGATATCTTATGAATTATCTTGGTAAATAAGATGTGATTTATCTCTATCCGTTGAGTGGTATTGAACAGATTGAACATAATCTAATTCTACGTATTTTGAGAGATGACTTTTTTTGAGTAAATATCCTACGTTTTTATAGTTTCAAAATGCAACTATAAAAATATAAAGTTTATTTTGAAGGATAAGTATATATTTAAGGATACGGAAGAATAATAAACTAATGTTCTTTTAACAAATTAAAACTAATCTTTGTTTACCAAATTAATATGGTAGTAATTTGAATTTGAACTTAAGTGAAATTTGAATTGGAATGGAATTCTACTTCTTAGGCTCTCTTATATATACTCTTATATCATTAGCTTTATTCATTAAATTACTTATTACATTCTTTAACTCTTTGTTTTTTAAACTATTTTTTATTTAACATTTTTCTTTTTATTTATATGCAACAAGGATGTTATTTTTACTTTCATCTTCTTCCATTAATGTTCAAGGTCCGTCAATTTAATCAGTTTACTTTTTCTTAAATTTATAAAAGTCAATCTTATGTTGTTTTTGAATTATGTATATACATGTATTGCATATTTTGCTTTGTAAGCTATTTGAAAATTACAAAATGTGGATATTCATGGTAAGATATAATATTTTATATAATAATTGTATGTCGTACTTTTTATCTACTTATGCTTCTAACTTCAGGGATCTTGATCATTTTAAATCATGAAATAAATATTTTATTGGTCCGTATAAAATAATAATGGTGATACTTTATTTTTGTTTGATAAATATTATTGTTACAATAGTAGTATCATTTATCTTGAATAGAAGGTTAAGATTTTGTGTACCATAATTCTTATTATTTATCATTATATTTTATGAAAGAAAATAATTTTCATGAAGAATTCATTTTAAGAATACAAATTATTATTTTTTTTTTTTGTTATGCTCCCCGTGCTAATAAAAATATTTCTTTAAAAATATTTGTAAATATTTAACACTAAACAATAAAAATGAATAGGTATAGAGTTATGAATATGGTTGGGGCTGGATGGAATAGGTGGGGTCGGGATAAGGGAGTGGTCGGTTGGTGGATGTAGTGGGAGTTGGGAAGGGGTAGGAAAAAAATTTTTAAAATATAAATTGAAAGATTAAAATTTTTTTGGGGTCAGAAAAAATTTAAAAAAGTTTTTTAAAAATAAAACAAATAAAGTTTTTTGGGGAGTAGTGGGTGGATGGTTTAAAGAAAAAAAAAATTCAAAAAAAAAAAAATTTTTTTTTGGTATGGGGGAGGGGGGATTGGGTAGGGTATGATTTTTTTTTTAAAAAAAAATATTTAGCAGGGCGGGGGTTAAGGTGCAGGGGTGGGGGTGCGGGTGGATGATCTTGAGAGTGGTATGTGAGATTTTAATTTAATTTATTTAGAAGATATATTAATAAGTATAAATAATATACTTAAAGATATTAATGATAACATCAAACAAGTATAAATAAAATACTTAAAGACACTAATGATAAAATCAAACAATGAAAAAATTATGAAAAATTAATTTTAATCTGAAAATTTAAAAAATAAATTGTATATGCTTAGTTTTTTTAATTTACAGTGGTGGAATTTAAAATTTGAAATTACAAAATTTTTAATTGAAATAATTAAGTACTTTAAGTGTTTGAAATGAAATTGAAAGATTAAACCTTTTTTGAAAAAGTGTAATTGGTTGTTGAAGTTGAATTGGTAGATAAAAAATTAAAATTTGACATGAAGGTAAGGAAAGAAATTATATGTCTTAATTTATTAAAAATATAAAGGTAAAAGTCCAATAACAAAATTAATAATTATTTAATATTTGTTCTTTTCATATGAAAACATCTAAAACAATTGCAATTGTGATTAGTTATTAAGTATTAGTGGTAATTTCATTATTAACAATTATATTTATTATTTCATAATTAATATGAAATATGTTAATGTGATACAATAAAAATTAATTAATTTTATTATTTCATAATGAATAAACTAACATTATTTAATAAATATTTTTTAAAAAATATTTTCCACCCATCGCACGAATACATATACTAGTTTAGCTAATTACATTATTATGATTTATGCGCATTCCCCGGATCCCCTAATCTGCACCAATCAGTTCCGTTTTGTAATACAAAACTATATTTGGTAAATGATAAAAAAAGTACCTTTATGTATTGTAAATAGAATCTTAATTATCATTTTGATGTGGATTTTCAGTAAATAAATTCAAGTGACAGTTTTCAAGATAAAAAATTAATTAAGACCTTTAAATTGATTAACTAAGTTAAACGAATAAATTCATGCAAGAGATAATTTTATTTGTGAAAATATGGTAAATCCAAAGGAAAAATCAACTACATTAGTGAAAAGAATGTTAGTATTCATAAAAACATGAAATGTACAAATAACTAAGAGCTTTGTACATTGAACATCGTTGCAATTTGAATTGTGAATGAAAGATGAGAATCCTTGTCCATGTCTTTAATTTCTCTCTTGTCTGTGTGTGTTGGGGGGGGGGGGGGGGGGCCCCCCATATTTAAATGCTATTAGTGCAAATGATGTTAATGAGGTTATCATTCGTAGTGGAGGAAAACACAAGAAGGTCAAAGAGAAAATGGAAACTTTAAACAGGCAAATAGAAGTTTTGAAACAATAGCTAGCACATATCAAACATAAGATGAGCGTCTGAACTCTAAAAGGTGATACGATAAAATACAAAGAAGACCATGAAGTTGCAGAAGCCGAGAAACATGAATTTGGCACCCAGGCAGTCTAGAAAAGCTAAGGGAAGTTAAGCAACATAAAAGAATACAGTGTCAGGATAAAAAATTGGTTGGGCGGAAGTTAATTGTTGCAAATCATAAAGGCGAAACATATTATTATATGATTTGGTCAAATGACCTACATATTAAAAATTAATATTAAAAAATCATAAAATCTATTGAGAGAAATCTCCACATAAACAACACTCTTTAATGACTACATTGTGGATAATATGCTGTTGTAGTATGAGAACAGGAATTTTTAATTTATGTGAACCAACCAAGATACCAAAAACGCAAATATCAGCATTTTACCGCAAAAAAAGAGTTATTGGAATAAGCAATATATTATTAGAGTTACTTAATAATTATTTAAATAAAAAGCCAGTTTGGATATATAATTCAAGGAACCAAGTATTGATTTATTCAACTTGCAAAGAAGTTAGAGACCATGACATGGAAGAACTTAAAAAATGGGGATTAACACTCCCCAGACCAGAAGAACAACCATTAACAAGATCTATCAGTAAGAGAATTATTTCAGAAGAAGCTATGGATCAATTTTGTGAAAAAGTTGGTTAAAAATACAAAGACCACATATGCAGCAGGTGCAGTGGCAAGTACAACTTTATTCCAGATGTGATGCTACACTGATAAGAAGATAGAAAAACAACAAATAAAACAAAAAAGAGATAACTACGGAGCAAAATAACAGAGAAGACAAACTATTAAATTGTGAAAGTGATATATAGATAACTTTCACAATTTTCTTTACGTAAATTGTAAAAATTTGTATAGAAAAAGTCTTAGGTATTAACAATTTTTTGTCTTTTAGTAAGTTAAGATAAAGACTTTTTTGTTAGATAGCTATAGCCTATAGCCTAGCCTTTTTGACATTTTTGTTAAAGTTTTTTAGTCTTTAAAATAGACACGTGTATGTAAAGTTTGTTTACAACTTCAGCCTATAAATAAACAAGCATTTGCTCAGATGAAGGGTAAGCCTTCATGCGTTGAAGCAAAAACTCTCTCTCTTATCTACAATAAATATTTTGCTTATTTATTTAAAAAACAAGTATATTTCAATGGAAAAATCTATGGAGGAACAAAACTTAGGATTATCAAACTTACCAGAACAGGTATATTTATTCACTATTATGAATAGCTAAATTCATAATTCCTAACAATCATGATATAATAAGATAAGTTCATGTTAGTTACTTTATAGTAGAATTATTCAAAGAATAGCATGTGAAGAAGTTTATTAGCAAAGTGGAAACGGAGAAAAATTCCTAAGAACTATGCCAT
This sequence comes from Capsicum baccatum var. pendulum, assembly GCA_030864225.1. Taxonomy (NCBI): domain Eukaryota; kingdom Viridiplantae; phylum Streptophyta; class Magnoliopsida; order Solanales; family Solanaceae; genus Capsicum; species Capsicum baccatum. The sequence continues at coordinate 73,320,568 of CM061561.1, read as the reverse complement.
CCTAAAGGTGAAATCAATAAGGCAAGAAGCCGTGGTGGGGAGTAGCCAGAGTTGAGGCGCTGTTTAAGGGAAAAGTATCTAGATTACCATGCTAATAGTGACCGACGAACATGTTATTTAAGAATGATTTAGTATATAGTAATCTAATATGATCACATTTTGTTATGTGTATGATTGAAGGGAATATATTAAAAATAGCAATTTTATAAAAAATAAATAATTATTTATCTGATGAAATGGTAGATAAATTTAAAATACTTATTTTATATGCACTTAAGGATATAAAAGTAGCAGATATAAGAAAAATCATATTATAAAAAAATTTGGTAAATATTATATGACTAGAATAAATTACATACCATGCCTACCTAACTACTCTTACAAATACTTACCATGATAAATTACATATATCTAGAATTTTGAAAAAAAGATATGAGAAACATACAGTTAATAGAAAAACAGATGAAAGTAAATTTAGACAAATACATGGAAACTAAAGATATAAAATATATAGAATTTCTTAATAAAAATATGCAAGAACTACTTAGACTAAAACAAACAACTGAAAAATATTATGAAAAAACATTTAATCAAGCTTAAATGACAGATGATATTAAAATACTTGTTTTATATATACTTAGAGATATAGAAATTATAGACATAAAGAAAATAATATGAGAAAAATTACAAGATTATGAAGAGGAAGAATTATTAAACAATATAGAAAACTTACTTATATATTATGAACACCAATACTATTTAGATTCATATGGATGTTATACAGACAAAATGTCAGAATATATTAAGAAAATTAGAGAAAACCAAAAAGACCTACATAAAGAAATTGATTATAGAAAACAAATTAGAGAAATAATGGAAAATCTAATAGAAAAATTAAAATGGATAGACGAAACCTTGAAAAATTTAGAAAAAAGCAAAGATAAAAGTTTAGATAGTTTAAAAAATTCATTAACAAGAGAACAAGAAAAAATAGTTAGTAGTATTAATAACCTCAAACAAGATATTAAATATAGTACAAGTATAATAGATTATTATACATTTACTTTAGAAGAATAAAATGATAAACTACGAATATCTAAAATACTGGGAACAAGAAATGGAAGAAATAAGATTAACAGAAAATCTTATAAAAACGAATTTAATTGAATATTTTAAAACACAAGATATAGAATATTTAGAATATCTTAAAAATAATATAGAAGACTCACAAAAACTAAGAGAAAAAGCTAAAGAATATGAATTAATAAAACATCTTAAGTCAAGAAGATAAAAATGAAAAATATTTCAATCGATAATATTCACAAAATAAATTATATAAAAAATAAATACTTATTACCCTATAACTATTTATTTCCTAGTAAAGTTACACGCGCCTAATCCGCAACCCCCTACCAATTATAGGGGGTTGCGGATTAGGCGCGGTGTAACTTTACTAGGAAATAAATATTGTAGGGGGTTGCGGATTAGCGCGGTGTAACTTTACTAGAAAATAAATAGTTATTGGGTAATAAGTATTTGTTTTTTATATAATGTATTTTGTGAATATTATCGATTGAAATATTTTTCATTTTTATCTTCTTGACTTAAGATGTTTTATTAATTCATATTCTAAATTAGATATTATCGTAAGTAAATTATCTAGTGTTTTAGGATCCTCGTTATTACTATGTAATCTTTTGTATTCTTGGTATAAACTATATAGTTGAGTTTTGATTTCTTTTAATGATTTATTCTTTTCGTAAGATGTATCCATTAATTTATGTAGTTGTTAAATGCTTTGTAGTAATATTCATTAACTGTTTTTCTTCATTCTTGTATTTTTTATTTTCATATATTTTATTAATATATTCAATTTTATTGATATTCATATTTTAAGGGGTGATTAAATGGTAGTTGATTAAATGCTTTTCTATAATATTCTTTAGTTTTTTCTCTTAGTTTTTGTGAGTCTTCTATTTTATTTTTAAGATATTCTAAATATTCTATATCTTTTGTTTTAAAATATTCAATTAAATTCGTTTTTATAAGGTTTTCCAGTTAATCTTATTTCTTCCATTTCTTGTTCATAGTATTTTAGATATTCGTAGTTTATCATTTTATTTTTCTAAAGTAAATGTATAATAATCTATTCTACTTGTACTATATTTAATATCTTGTTTGAGGTTATTAATACTACTAACTATTTTTTCTTGTTTCCTTGTTAATGAATTTTTTAAACTATCTAAACTTTTATCTTTGCTTTTTTCTAAATTTTTCAAGGTTTCGTCTATCCATTTTAATTTTTCTATTAGATTTTCTATTATTTCTGTAATTTGTTTTCTATAATCAATTTCTTTATGTAGGTCTTCTTGGTTTTCTCTAATTTTCTTAATATATTCTGACATTTTAAGCCTGTATGATATCCATCTGAATCTAAATAGTATTGGTGTTCATAATATATAAGTAAGTTTTCTGTACTGTTTAATAATTCTTCCTCTTCATAATCTTGTAATTTTTTTCGTATTATTTTCTTTATGTCTATAATTTCTATATTTCTGTAACTATAATCATTATTATCAATTGTTTTTACGAATTGTTCAAAAGGACTTTCTAGTTGTATTTTATTAATTTTATTTTTTTTCGTTATTTTATGTTTTATTGTTAATACATATAAAATTTTACATCTTGCTATAAATATTTTACTTCCTAAGGTTAGTTCTATTGATGATATTTTCCAATATAATACTAATGATTTATCTATATTTTTATCTGTTATTGCTACTAAATAATTTGCACTTATTATAAATTTAAATTTTTGGTATATTAAATTTCCTTTAATTGCAGTTATTATACTTTTTTCTATAGGTCTTATAATCCTATCATCTGCTAAATATAATTCTATTGGTGTATCTATTCCTTCTCTGAAATATGCTTTTATTAATATCTCTGTACCTTCATCGTGTACATATTTTATTGGGTCTCCTCTACTTTTTATATCGTTTATTTCTTTAGTAATTAACCTTTTTGTTACTAGTGGTATACTAGCTGTACCTTTTGTATATCTGCAATCTATTACATATTCCTTTGACTTACTACGTAATATTCTTCCTTTTTCCTAGTAAATATATTTTTTATTGTTGGTATTTTAAATATTTTTTCTACACTTAAGTCTAACTCTTTCCCTTCATTTCATCAAATATATTATTATCAAATATTATTTTTTGATCTGTTCCTTCGTTATTTAAATATTCTTCTTTTGTTTTTATTTTTATATCTTCTTCAGTCAATTGGTTTATTTGTATATATTCTTCAGTCATTTAATTCGTCTAATTCACTAACTATTTCATTATCATCTATTTTATTATTTGTTTCATTCTCTGAAATTTCATATATGTTGTCTTCACTTTCTAATTCGTAATCAATATAATCTATCTACATATATTCTGTATTTTCTATTTTTATTTCTGATATTTATTTATTTTTTGGGTTTTTAGGCAGTTTACAATCTCTAGCTAAATGTCCTAATTTTTCGCAATTATAACAAGTACATTCCTTTATAGATTTCTTTTTCCTATATGGTCTTTTATGTTTATAATTTTTTACATAATATCTTTTTCTTGATTTCTTATACTTATATTTTGATTTTTTGTATTTCTTATATTTCTTATGCCTTTTTCTTTTCTTATAATATCTTTCTTCGCATCTAAATTGAGGTGATATTTTATCTTTGCAATATGCTAAATTTCTTATTAATGTTTTTTCTATAGAACCCAGTAAGTCATGTAACTCAGGAAAGCTCAGTAATTCAGTAATCTCAATAGTATTTCATCAGCTAACGGAACTCCATGAATTCAGTCTAGTCCAATTCAGTTCAGTAATCTATGATCAGTGTCTATTCAGATGGGAGTAAGAATTAGCACTGAGTGAACTCAAGGATGGGAACACACACTGTCAGATGAGGGTATGACTCTTAGAAGTCATCCTTGTATTTCAGAACTATGTAGCCAGCATAGGTTGAGACATCAACACTGTCAGATGAGGGTTGATGAGGTGGATAAGCACTGTCAGATGAGGGATCCACCATTATCTTTTGGGGACACTGTCAGATGAGGGTCACTCATAGCTTGTCCTTGCCAGTGGAAAGGTATTGATACTCTTCCAATTGGGGTTATAGATTGGACCCCAACTTAGCCATAATGGCGTATTAGGAGCATGTCAGTTAGATAACTACTTCCTACAGTTTCAGTTACAGAATCAAGAATGCCAGATACATTCATTCAGTCTCAGTAATAGAACTCAGATAGTTCTTCAGATTTTAGGACTATCAGATACAATTAACTCAGTACAGTATAGAACTCAACTAGTTTTATCAGAACTTAGAATGTTAGATACAGTTGCTCAGTATCAGTATACTAGTTATACGAAACTTATGTTATCACTATTCAGCTTTAGGATTGTAAGATATAGTCAACCAGACCAGTTCTTCATAATCAGAACTATCTAAAAATAGTTATTCATGTATCCATAATATAGTATCAATCCCTCAGTATTCAGTATCCCAGTATCAGTAAACTTAGATGTCTGTAAATCCATGTTATCAGTAGACTTAGTAGTCAGAACTTAGTATTTAGTCCTATCACAATCTCAGTTACATTTACATTTTCATACATGTATTTTCACGTTCATATCATTCAGTCAGTTAGTGTTGTCTATGCATATGAACCCTTTTGAATTTAGCCTACCTCACTTGCATACCAATTTATTCAAAGTACTGATGTATTTGCGCTATGGTGTCTTATACCATAGGTTCAGAGACACGAGCTCCAGAGCATTAGTAGATTCCAGATATCAGCAGTCAGTCCTCATCCTTCGAGGATGATATGATTTGTTATTTTATTATTTTAGTACTTAGTTATTTTAGTAGTCGGAGTTAGTTGGGGATATGTCCCATCAACTCGATAGTTTTTAAACAATTTAGAGGCTTTCAGACTACGTTATGTTCAGACAGTATTTTAGCTATTTTGGGTATTCGATTCTCCACACTTATGTTGTATTTTATCAACTATTTAGTTTGAACCTTACGGACTTACAACTTCTGTTCCACATTTTTTATAGTATATATATACAGTATATCATATAATGTACAGGTACAGATATCAGTCATGGGTTAGCTTGTGGTCCTTCGGGGTTATTAACACTGTGTAGCATTTTGGATACCAGATTTGAGGCATTACAAACTTGGTATCAAAGCCTAAGGTTCAACAGTGTCCTAGGAAGTCTGAAAAGCCGCATCTATTTCCCTTCTTTCATGTTTCAGATCGTGCTATAGAAAGGTTCTCTAACAAATTCATGTAGGTTCTTATCATTCTCCACTCATGTCAACTCCACCTTACTTTCAAGGTAATAGAAACAGTGAAGATCAAGGTCCTAGAGGTAGGGGTTTCTCAAGCAGACCTTGCAGAAATTATGGGATTGCCCACAGGCTCAAAAGTATCCCATCAATTCCATTATGTTCCAAAGTTGTACAGATCTCATTCATGATTATGAGTACTCATTTGCGAAACCAAAATTAAATATGCCATCAGATCCCTTCTCAAAGTCCTATGATAGCATATGACCTAGAGTTAGAGGCATGAACCCAAGAGTTTAGCAGTAGTAGATTTGGGGTAACATTATCCAAATTGAGCAGATTATATATTCACGAAGATAGTTGTGCCAAGGTAGACCAGTAGGCTTGAACAGTGCAAACAACAATTTAAGATTATTGATCTAAAGTTAAGTATGAAGGTGTGGATGTGAATTAGGAGATGCAATATTAGTAGTATATGAAGAAACAGAAGCAGATGATATGTTTAGTAAGGCAAGCATGTGTCGAACAAAGTGTAAGTATGTGATGATGATTGCAGTTCAGTTCAGAGTTTAGTAAAGTATTCATAGATTTATTATGATGGCTTAAAACAAAGGGGGAGATAATAGATCAAATGACCAATTGAAGCTCTCAGATTCCAGTAGTAGTGCCAGTACATATAGAAAAGCAGTAAGGGAAGATGATTCCCGACCTATCCTTATCTCAATATAAAGTTTGGTACTTCAGTCAGCATGATGCCTATGCATGCTTCACATCTTAGTTCCATGAATATAGCTTATATTCATATGTTTTCCATTGAATCATGTACAATTCCAGTTCCCAGCATAAGGAGTTCATTTCTATTCCCCTCAGTAATACAAATCATATCCCACGAATGAAGAAAATTCCAAACTTAGGTCATGCAACTCATGACTCATGTACACATATCATGCTTTACAGTATACTCATTTCCATGGCTCACGCTACGCCTCTACTGATTAGTTAAATGAATACTATGTTATGCATATCCTCAGTTTAGACCTCTTGGTGAGTCCATGATATTTATATTATATTTCTCAGGCTTCAGTCAAGTGTCAAGTTCAGTTAGTGTGAATTTATGCTTTAGGTCCTCCTAATTTAACCCTTCAGTGAGCTCTCTTTGTGAAAATAGTGTAGTGATGGGCAGTTGGTTAAAGGGAAGAAAGTAAATGTTACATGTTAAAGAGAAGATTATTGCATGTTTGTTTTACATGAGGGTATAGTTATGAAGATAGGCTTGAATATCATATTAGTGTGCAAGTAAATGGCTAGAAAGAGGTTGTAATTAGAAGTTGGGAAAGTACAGAATGTGAGTGTATATTTAGATCTTTGGCTTATGTCATCCCCCGTCGTGTAACTATCAAAATTCAGTTTCCATCTTAGTTACAGTTTTAATATTCAGTACTCAATAATCAGTGTTCAGTCTCGGTATTTAGTACCTCAGTACCATTCTAAACCTTAGTTATTAAAAACCAGTATTTAGTCCAAGCTACAGTCTTAGTTACAGTTACAGTCTTAATTACTGTCTTATTTATAATCTCAGTCTCAATCGTAGTTTAGTAATCAGGTCGGTAACTCAGTTTAGTTTTGAGTTTACTCGACCATATTGTACAGTTATCAGCTACTCAATTGTCAGGCTTTCAGTAACTTAGTTTGTATGACTATTCTAGAAGTATGTTGTACTCTTGGTGTTGTATTTTCAAATAATACAATTACCCTCAGTTTATGCTCAGTATCTTATGTCAAATAGTCATCTATTATCTCTTATGCATAATGCTCTGTAGTTGCAGTCCAGTTATTCAAGACTAAGTACAGTTCAGTCTTACACGCTCCGTATTTAGCTATCAGCTATCCAGTTAATCAGATAATTTAGTATATTATGCATTTATGCTCAACACCATGTAAATCTTTTCAGTTGCCGTAGTTGCAGTGCAAGAGGCTTAGTCATTTCACCTTAAATGGTATTTATAGGCCTCAACCCATCTTACCGAACTTTATCCATGTGATGATTTTCTTATTCAACTGTCTCTTTTAGACAAGGCCAAGATTTTTTTTGCCCTAAAGCCACTAGAACTCTATAGAAAGAGTGTTAAAGAAAGGCTTCAGTCGACTATAAGTTTTCATCATGAGTTAGTCTGTAAAACCAGAAAGTCAGTCTATCATTCAGATGGACAAGTTCGTATGGCTTGGGTTTCCATCCCCTCAATCTAGACGTACCATCTTAAGCCTCATGAATGTAACCATTCTAAGCCAGTTCATGCATCATGCTTCAGTTTTAGATCCCAGATATTCAGTTAAGACTCATCTCGTAGATGCCTTGTACATCGCTTCAGTTTTCTCAGCGACTCAGCCAAGTTAGTATTCTTTGAGGGACATAACATTCCAAGGAGGAGATGCACTATGAATCCTAAAACTTTCATGATAAAAACATCTCATTCTTTCTTCTTGTAATGAATCCAGTTTAGGAGTAGGGGGTACTCATAAGTTGAACCTCAAGTTTCTATCTCATTCGTGAGCCATGTATTTAGGGGCTCAATTTAGTTCACAATATTTAGTTCATAGTATTCAGCTTATGTATCACGTTCCAAACCCAGTTACGTTCTTAAGTTTCCACTCATGCAGATTTAGTAATTAATCTTAGACTCAACCCAAGGTAATATCTTTTCTTAAGCTTATCCAGTTTCATGATCATCTTTTAGTTACAAATGTGGTATTCAGTTCCATGCTCAGTTTTTATTTCAAACTTGGTATCGTTACCCTTACATGTTCAGTCACATGTTCATGAGTCGGTTCAGTCATGCATTCATGCATTGGATATGTGTGATCAGCTTATCAGTGCTCTCAATCATGCATTCATGTATCAGCTCAGTCATAAAATGATGCATCAGATATGCATGCTTAGTATGAATCTCAGTACTGTCAGTCAGGTAGTCATGTTTCAGCTGTTCATGCTCAGTATGTACTTCATCTTATCATTTCTCCCATCTCAATCAGTCTCATTCGAGGATGAATATTCCTATGAGGGAGATATTGTAATACCCCATACTTCTACCTAGCTTAAATTCGTCCCAAAGATGTCAAAGACTTGTTTTAAAGATGAATCCACTTTTATATATGTGGTTTTTTCAAGATTTTCTCTTTTTATCGTGTGAGAAATTGAATAATCTTTCCATCGATACTAAATTCGCCCAAATCCGACACCCGGGCAAAGAGTTAGGGCCTTTTTAGTAAGGTAGTGTACCACCTGAGCCATCAACGCATCATGGAGCAGGACAAAATGACAATCGTCAAAATCCAGTGAGACTCTGCAATTATGGCGCATCGGGCCAGGGCTCAAATTCAGAATTGACCTTTTTCCAGTGTCTCAGCACGATATCTCCGCGTCGTGCCAAACTCTCAGGTCGCAAACAAAGTGGAAACACGATAGCGTCGTATTGCGCCACCATGCAGATTCCCAATTGTCCTGTTTCAGTGACTTGGCGCGATAGTGGCGTATTGCTTCCATGAAGATCAAGAATTCTATTTTAAACTATATGTCATGATGTTCTTGTTTTGAATTGATTGTGTACATGTTGTTATTGTTGTATGATTGCCAAGATTGCCTCTTTATCGTATTTTTATGAAATCATGTTAGTATAGGGTTGAAATTCATGCAATTGAGTTAAATTATGGAACCATGTTATATTAAATTTGATGGTAATGCCTATGCCCTAAGTCATGCATCCGAGGTGTTTGATAAAATACCTAAGAGAATAGAAATTATGCAATATAGCTTAATTGTGACCCAAGGAATAAATGCATGCTTTACCTTATGACCAAGAATGACTTCCATGATATTGTGTGCATTATGAATGGTTGAGGGAATGTCCATGAGAATAGGTTTATGAAAGTATGACATGTTTATATGCAATTCTTTTCATGTACAAGACTATGATAACCATGTACTTCATGAAATCCCCAAATTGATGTATTATGTATTGTTGATACCGGTCATGTGTTTAAGAAATGTCATGTTCTGTCAGTTTCATGTTATCGAGTCCTGGGGGTACTTGTACCCGATAATATAATTATGTTCCTAGATTTAGTGTTATGTTTTCACGATATCCTCAGTCAAGTCATGGTCCATAGAACCCAGTCAGTTATATGACTCAAGAAAACTCAGTAATTCAGTAATCTCAATTGTATTCCGTCAGCTAACGAAACTCCATGAATTCAGTCTAGTCCAGTTCTGTTCAAATTAGCACCGAGTGAACCCAAGGATGGGAACACATACTGTCAGATGAGGGTGTGACTTTTAGAAGTCATCCTTGCATTCCAGAACTATGTAGCCAACATAGGTTGAGACATCAACACTGTCAAATGAGAGTTGATGAGGTGGATAAGCACTTTCAGATGAGGGCCCCACCATTCTCTTTTAGGGACACTGTCAGATAAGAGTCACTCACAGCTTGTCCTTGCAAGTGGAAGGGTATTGACACTCTTCTAATTGGGGTTACAGATTGGACCCCAACTTAGCCATAATGATGTATTAGGGGCACGTCCGTTAGATAACTACATCCCACAGTTTCAGTTATAGAATCAAGAATGTCAGATACATTTATTCAGTCTCAGTAATAGAACTCAGATAGTTCTTTAAATTTCAGGACTGTTAGATACAGTCAACTTAGTACTGTACGGAACTCAACTAGTTCTATTAGAACTTAGACTGTTAGATACAGTTTCTCAGTATCTATATACTAGTTATACGAAACTTATGTTATAATTATTCAGCTTTAAGATTGTCAGATACAGTCAGCCAGAGCAGTTCTTCATAATCAGAACTGTCGAAAAAATAATTATTCATGTATTTGTAATGTAGTATCAGTCCCTCAGTATTCAGTATCCCAGCATGATTAAACTTAGATGTCTATAAATCCATGTTATCAGTAAACTCAGTAGTCAGAACTTAGTATTCAGTCCTATCACGATCTCAGTTACAGTTACATATTCATGCATGCATTCTCACATTCATATCATTCAGTCAGTTAGTGTTTTCCATGCATATGGACCCTTTTGCATTCAACCTACCTTACTTGCATACCAGTACATTTAAAGTACTGACGCATTTGCTCTATGGTGTCTTATACCATAGGTTCAGAGACACGAGCTCCAGAGCATCAGTAGATTCTAGATATCAAAAGTATCTCATCAGTTCTGTTATATTCCATAGTTGTACAGATCTCATTCATGATCATGAGAACTCATTTGCAAACCCAAAATTAGATATACTATCAGATCCCTTCTCAGAGTCCTATGATAGTATATGACCTAGAGTTAGAGGCATGAACCCAGGAATTTAGCAGTAATAGATTTGGGATAATGTTAACCAAATTAAGCAAATTATGTATTCGTGGGAATAGTTGTACCAAGGTAGACCAGTAAGCTTGAACAATACAAACAAGAATTTAAGATTATTGATCTAAAGTTAAGTATGAAGGTGTGGATGTGAATTAGGAGATGCAATATTAGTAGTATATGAAGAAACATAAGAAGATGATATATTTAGTAAGGCAAGCATGTGTCAAACAGAGTGTAAGTATGTGATGATGATTGCAGTTCAGTTCAGATTTTAGTAAAGTGTTCATAGATTTATGATGATGGCTTAAAGTTAAGGGGGAGATGATAGATCAAGTGACCAATTTAGGGTCTCAAATTCCAGTAGTAGTTCCATTACATATAAAATAGCAGTAAGGGAAGATGATTCCCGACCTATCCTTATCTCAGTGTAAAGTTTGGTACTTCAGTCAGCATGATGCCTACGCATGCTTCACATCTCATTTCCATGAACACAGCTTATATTCAGACGTTTTCCATAGAATTATGTACGATTCCAGTTCCCAGCATAAGGAGTTCAATTTTATTCCTCTCAGTAATACAAATAATGTCCCACGAATGCAGAAAACTCCAAACTCAGGTCATGCAGCTCATGACTCATGTACACATATCATGCTTTACAGTATACTCAGGTTCCATGGATCATGCTACGCCTCTACTGATTAGTTAAATTAAGACTATGTTATGCATATACTCAGTTTAGACCTCTTGGTGAGTCCATGATGTTTACATTCTATTCCTCAGGCTTCAGTCAAGTGTCAAGTTTAGTTAGTGTCCATTCATGCTTCAGGTCCTCCTGATTTAACCCTTCAGTGAGCTCTCTTTGTGAAAACAGTATAGTGATGGGCAGTTGGTTAAAGGGGAGAGAGTAAATGTTACAAGTTAAGAGAAGATTGTTGCATGTTTGTTTTACTCAAGGGTGTAGTTATGAAGATAGTCTTAAATGTCATGTTAGTGTGTAAGCAAATGGCTAGAAAGAGGTTGTATTTTGAAGTTGGAAAAGTACAGAGTGTGAGTGTACATTCAGGTCTTTGACTTATGTCAGCCCCCGTCATGTAACTATCAAAATTCAGTTGCCATCTCAGTTATAGTTTTAGTATTCAGTACTTAGTAATCAGTGTTCAATCTCAGAATTCAGTACCTCAGTACCAGTCTAAAGCTTAGTTATCAAAAACCAGTATTCAATCCAAGCTACAATCTTAGTTACAGTTATAGTCTCAATTACCGTCTTATCTATAATCTCAGTCCCAGTCCTAGTTCAGTAATCAGGTCGGTAACTCAGTTCAGTTTTGGGTTTACTCGACTATAGCGTACAGTTATCAACTACTCAGTTGTCATCCTTCCAGTACCTTAATTTACAAGACTTTTCTAGAAGTATGTTGTACTCTTGGTGTTGCATTCTCAAATAATGCAATTACCCTTAGTTCATGCTCAGTATCTTATGTCAACCAGTCAGTCCTTATCTCTTATGCATTACGCTTTATAGTTCCAGTCCAGTTATTTAAGACTAAGTATAGTTCAGTCTTCAATAGATTCGGGGAGTTACAAAGATCATCATTAGCAACAACTGCAATACGATTTTCATTATTGCCTTCGTTCTTTTGTCGTCTCATATCTCTCTTATGCTTGTAATAATATTTCATCATATGCCCCCTTTTGTTGTAATAGTCACATGTAAAATTCTTTAATTTGGACCTCAACTTGCTTCTACTTTTATCTCTATCATTCGGACCTTTGGACTTGTTTCTCCCCCTTTCTTCAGTAACCAAAATATCAGAGTGTGAAGATGAAGAAGATGAAGCCTGAGATCTTATTCTCATCTCTTCATTTAAGACACCACTCTTAACATATTCCATAGTTACAACACCATCAGGAGCAGAATTAGTCAAAGAAACTCGAAGAGTTTCCAAAGAGTCAGGCAGAGTATTAAGAAGCCAAAGTCCCTGAATTTCTTTATCGAACTTTACACCCATTCCGGATAGCTGGTCAAGGACACCCTGAAAATCATTTATATGATTAGAAATAGGACTGCCCTCTTTATAACTGATATTCATCAATTGCTTAAGCTAAAACAATTTGTTATTGCCAGTCTTCGAAGCATAAAGTATCTCGAGCTTGTCCCACAAACTTCTTGCATGTGTGTCATTCACAATACGATTTCTAACATTATCTTCAACCCATTGTCTGATATAGCCACAAACATGTAAGTGCTCAAATTTCCAATCCTCATCTGTCATGGTTTGAGTTTAGTAGACGCGAACACAGGTAGATGCATTTTCTTGACAAGTAGAACATTTTTCATCTTGCCTTACCAAGTATGATAGTTACTACTATTCAAACATACCATATTGCTCATATTTTCCTCCATCGTTCAAATCTACAATTAACAATAACCTACGCTCTGATAGCACAATCAAAGTGCCCGATAGGGTAGCAGAGGAAAATACCAAAATCTAAACTTTTCCTTTCAATTTGAACCAAGATGAGACAAGCAAACCCAAGTAAATATTGATAATAGGTAGCAAGTAAAGCAATCACACAAATACGATAAGATAAGAATAAAGCCAAGAACAAGAGACACCAAATTTACGTAAAAAACTCTTCGGTGTGAAGAGTAAAAAATCATGGGACCAAAACTCCCACTATAATCATCAAGAGTTACAATATTATTCTCCAAAATGGCCACAAAACAAGTTCCAAACAATGAGTAGCAATAAATAAACCATAATACCAAACACTTGATAAATAAAGGAGCGAAAGCACCCAAAAGCAACTACTGTTTAGGAATAAAGAACAGGAGTTACATGCTACCAAATCAACCTCCATCAGTTCCTAATCAAAGATTGAGATGAGAGAAACAAACTGTCCAAAATTAGCTCAATCGGACAAGAAACGATGCGGGAATCGCAATTTGAAGTTGACAGCTGTGGCTGAAAAATTTGGGCAAAAATCAGCTTTGTTTTTCTCTCTTTGGCTGCTGAAAACTCTCTTTTGTGGTAATGAATAAGACCTAAAAAATATTTATATATATGTCCCATATTAATGGGCCTATGGATAAAAGTGGATTGGTCCAAATTGGGCTTTATTTATCCATATAGGAAGGGAAATGACCCATGACCCAACATGCAAATCATAAAGATGATAAATCAGATAACAAATAAAACAATACACAAAGCATAAAATTATTATATGGTTGGGACAATTAGCCTACATATAAAATTTAATATTAAAAAGCATAAAAACTAATTGAGAGAAAATCTCCCTGTAAACAATAATCTTAAAATGACTACATCGTGGATACTATTGTATTATTATATGAGAAGGGACCTTCTATTTATAAAGTTCCAAAAATCTTTCCTCTAAGAAAGATGTTTGGCAAATATGGAAATGTTTTATATTTTTCTTTTAGAAAAAAGTAAAATTAATTATGGTATTACTTTTATTTTCCCTCTAAGAAAAAACAAAACTTAATTTTGGTAAGAAATCAAGGCAAAAACCCTAACAAATATCCCTTTTTGACTTGATATTTTGGTAAAATAATTTTGATCTTCCTTGTTCACACGATCTTCATATATTACTGCTTTTTACCATGATTAAAAATTGATATGAGTTAAAAATTAAAGCCTTATGTGTTAAAAATAAAAGAACGGGTTGATATTATTGAAGACCTTGGTTATAAGTAAACAAGATTGAAAGTGGAGCCTTGTGCATTGAAAGTGAGCACAGGTTAAGAGTGAAGCTCATGCGTTAAAAATAAATGCACGAGTTGAAAGGAGTCCAAGCGTTGAAAGTAAGCAGGGGTTAAAATTTGGAGCCCATAATCATGGGTTGAAATTTGATTTAGTTTTAAAAATAGATTAGCAGCAGGATTGTTGAAAATTTGTTTGAAACTTTTTATCCACATGTAACTTTTTTTTAATTTTTTTAACAAAAAACTTCAACATCGCCAAGCTGATTGCAACTTTGATCTTAAACTATCCTCAACTGAACCATCAGATCTTTGAACCATAGGCTCTGATACCTCTTGTTGAGTTCAAAATCGAGAGGGCATCACGCGAAAACTTATAGTTTGCAAACCATGGAGATGATAAATCGGATGAAAAATAAAACAATACAAATAGCATAAAATTATTATATGGTTTGACCAATTAGCCTACATATAAAATCTAATATTAAAAAGCACAAAAACTAATTGAGAAAAAATCTCCCTCTAAGCAAGAATCTTAAAACGACTACATTGTGGATACTATTGTGTCATGGTATGGGAAGTGGAGTCTTATATTTATAAATTTCCAAAATCTTTCATCCAAGAAAGAGGTTTGCCAAATATGGAAAAGTTTTATATTTTTTATTTCAAGAAAAGTAAAAGTAATTATGGTATGACTTTTATTTTACTTCTAAGAAAAAGTAAAACTTAATTTTGGTAAGAAAATCAGAACAAAAACCCTAATACATACAACTCGTGAAATTTGTTGGGGAATCTTATTGATGCATTAATGACATTTTCATTTAGATGCAACTTGCAAATTAGTAGCTACTAGTCCAGTTTCAGTTCAAATGTCCTTGCAATTTTCTGCACTAGCTCAATTGAGGAAATATGAAAGTTGACCTCTTGTTATGATCACAGCATTGATTGTTTTCCAAAATCTGAGTTTTACCTATTTTTTGTTTTTTCTTTTTACTTCTCATGTACGGTACTAAGTACAATTAAACCAATTATAAGTATTTATGAAGAAATGTATCTCTACCATCAAATACAAAACATAAATTACCTTATTCAAGATTTGCAAAATCAATTTTTAAAAACTTTATATAAAATCGTGAAATCTTGTTTTAAAAAAACTCCTCATATAAGATAAAACGATATCAATCAGTTGCTTAAAATTGACTTAAATTATTTGAGTATATTCCGGTTACATATCTAAAATAATCATATTAAAACAACATCTTATTCATTTAATTGATGAACAATAATGAGACATAATAAAAAAAAATTATGGTACGACTAAGATAAGATGATATAATCAGTTAAGTAAACATTATATTTTATAGTTGAGTATATCCAGCTAACATATTTAAAGTTATATTGAAACACTCTTACCTTATTAATTTAATTAATGAAGATTAATGCGAGAGAAAAATAATTTTTTTTTACAGAACTGCTAAGATAAGATGATAAAATCAGTTATAGAAAACATGAATTTGACTTTGACCAACATAGGTTGTGGTGCAGCATATGGTTCTGCTCCACTCTTAACCAGAGGTTGAGGATTAGACCCTGGGCATGTAGAAAACTCTGTTGGAAGTGCTACTTCCCAAATGGGGCCCTACCCGGCGCGAATCCGGATTAGTCGGGCTACAATGCGGGTACCGAACACCGGATGGAAAATAAAAAAAAATGACTTTGAGTATATCCTATAACATACCCAAAGTATTTATACATAACATAGAAACATATTAAATTCGATTAATGATGAATAACCAGAAAAAATAACAAATTAAACACCAATAAAATAAAAATAAAAAAATTTAAATAGAACTCAATAATTTTTATAAATATATTACTTTATAAAGTGAAAGTCTACTTTACCATATATGGTGAATGTCTATTTACGGAAAAGTTAGAAACCTAAGGTTGTTTTTTCTCTATAAATAAAAGGATTTCTTCATTATAATTCAACCCATCAAGAGATCTATTAAGAGAAATAATAATCACTCTCTCTTCTCTCTCTATTCTTCTTCTTTTTCTTTGATTTATATTTCATAACATGTTATCAGCACAAAACTCTTATCTTATCGAGATTGTCTGAACTCTTCTATTTGTGAGATTGGGTGTTGGTCATGATGTACTCGTGAATTTATTGGATTGTTCACCAAATAGTTTGACTCACTCATTCCAATTCTATTTTGCTTTTAATGATTTGCTAAAGTATAATCTTGATTGTTCTTGATCTTAATGATTATCTATTTTATATTCATGAATGTTTATGTTGAAATATAATACCATTACACCTGCGGTTGATTTTGTAATGACCTAAAAATTTGATGAAATATGTGAAATTTATGATTTTGTGTGATTTAACTATTTTACCCCTCTCCGTAGTTTCATTATGGTATTTCTAGTATGTGGGAGTGGTTGGAATGATTTTTGATGCATTTTGGTAACATTTATGCAATATTGTGGTTTTTGATGGCTTCGAGAGCCTTATTTTGGACTTATGCGGTAATATTTTGATCCATGAGATTGATAACCGAACGAACTGCGTCATCAACTCTAGAATATCGATTTTAGGCTAGGTAGACCTTTGTTTCGAGTTCTGGTTCACCCGAGCTCATTTCGACCTATTGATCGGAAAGTTGAAAAATTAGAAATATGGGTGTGGGACCCACATTTGATCGAAATGATCTCGTATAGAAAATACGACTTTTCCAACAGATCCGGAATATCAATTTTAGTGTGTTAGCATGTTTGGTATAATTTTACGGCTTTTAAATCTCATTTCGACCCTCGTTTGGAAAATTGTGATTTCGGGTCACGGGGGTCAATTTTGTGAAAATGATTTTTTCTGGAAAATCTGGTATCGGCATCGCTTCTGGAACGTCGAATTTAGTGTGGTTTCATAGTTCGTTTGTATAAATCAAACTCCGAACGAATCCCGAGCACCCCGTCGAAGTCCATTTCGAGTTAGAATAAAAAAAAACTGCTCAGTTATGCAGAAAAAAATCTGCAATATATATAACAACTTTTTCATATTTTTGGCCCATTTTGCTCATTTTTCATCTTGTCTCTTGAGAGTTAAACCCTAAATATTTTGGGAGCTTAAAAGTGAAGTTTGTGGGAGCTCAGGAAGCTAGATTAACACCTATTTCTTGATTATATTACGGATTTAAGGTAAGAATTCACCCTTTTCTTAGTAATTTCTTCCTTAAGTTCTCAAAACCCGAAAAATCTTAGGGCATGATTTTAAACCCAAATTTTGCCCTTTTTAGTTGAATAATATTTTTATCTTATAATTACTAGTTTTTCCTCAATTTAAACTTCAAAACAACTCCGATTCTTGATTTCAACCCGAATTTTAAATATTTTAACCAATAAAGCTCAAAAATGGTTTTTCTTAGATTTGAACCTCATTTTTTCCTCGATTTAACTTGGGTTTTCAGCTGTAGGTTCCAAAAAATATGGGAAATATATTTTTAAAGTAAAGTTCCAATTTTGCCCTTCTTTTTCGAAAACTCATTTTGGGAGTCCGTTTTAATACCGAACGAAAAGAAATCAATATGGGTGTCGTTGGTTTTGTTTTTATGCATAGATTTTATATTTAATATTTCTAGTAAAGTTTGGGATTGTTTGTAAAAAGTAAGGTCGTGGGTTTGAGTGTAGTGGACCGGTTTCAGCTTTTGAGGTAGGTTATGACTTAACTCTTCATACTGGGCTGCGTAGTAAATAATGGTATAAAATGCATGTTATGAGTGGGAAATAATCATGAAAAATGGATATCGACGTGTTGTGCCCGTGTGGGGGCCTATATATAATGTAATTATCGAAATTAATATATTATGTGATATGTTTGGCCGTGTGGGGTCCTATGTGACATTGATAGCCTTGAATACATGTGAGTAATTTTATTGTATTGTCTAATGTGGTACCATGGGTGTATTGTGATTATATTCATACTTTACTAGCATATGAGATATGTGGAAATTCATGGATGAAATGAAAATAACGAGTGAATATTGGCTCATGTGGTTGTGGAAATGTATCATTGTGGTTGGTTGTGGAAATATATCATGTGGTTGGTTTTGGAAATACTTGTTGTGATTGGTTGTGAGAATTACATCTTCATATCATACTCATTTATGAAACATTAGTACCATCGTGGCAACATCAGAGAAACACTAGCAACACCTTTTTAAAAATATTGTAACACCTTATAAAACCCTTTCTGAGGGATGTGCCGGAAAGGAGATATGAGATATCTAGATTGTATATGGGTTGACATACCCCTCATGGGTCCTACGTCGGGAATCTTTGGCTCCGTAGGTGTATACGAGGATTGTACGATGATCCCGGAGGTTGTGCGACAACCTCATGCATCATCATCATCATCATTATCTTATACATTGCACTTCATTGGTCTCAACGGTGTAAGAAAGGGATGTCTAATAGAGTCTCGCAGATCAGTACGTAGATGTCCATATCTATCTTCGAGAGGCTATAGGATGTCTTTAGGAAAATTCCCTTATTTCATTCTTCATCGTGCAAAATTCTTTCATACCCTGCATTCTGAGTTGTGTTTCAGTCTTTCTATGCGAATGGAGTTGCTTATACCTTATATCAGTTGAGAGATACAGCGAGAGATTATTAGATATTATTTGTTAGTTGTAGGCTTGCTAATGCTTCTGAGTTGTAATGGGATCAGTTTGTTGATGCCATTCTGGAGAGATTTGTGCCTTTTAGTTTGAGAGATCATATGTGGGACAAGTTTAATAATTTGGAGCGGGGCTCCATGACAGTTTTTGAGTATAAGGCATGCTTCCATACCCTATCTTGATATTTCTAAGATAACATTTCCACCGAGTTTAAGAAGATTCAAAAGTTTGTAAAGGGTTGGGTTGTCTTCCTTCTGCTGGCTACAATTCATGTAGTTGTGTTTGAGGCTTCTTTTTAGAGTATTGTAGATCATGCTAAGATGACAGAGGATATTCTTAGTACATCTCATGGAGGCGCCAAGAAGGTGCGATATTTTGGTGAGTTCAACAGTCAGACTTCTTGAGGCAGAAATTTTAAAGGTTCTCATAGATACCTTGGTAGGCCAGTTCAGGCAGCATTACAGAGTTCAGAGGGTGGAACTTCTAATCCAGCAGTTCAGGGTGGCCATTCAGGCACAGTTGTACCTTCTCCTATTGAGACTAGTCATAGAGGTTGTTATGTGTGTGATGAGATTGGCCATGTAGCTAGGGACTGTCCCCGCTGGGTGATTCGAGCTACTCCTATTTCATCTGTAAGGGGTAGGGGTACTACCAGACGTATGAAGGGTAGAGGTAGTGGATCTCATAGGGGTGGTCGTGGGTCTACTCAGGCATTTGGTGGTCGTGGGGATACCTAGGCAACAGGTGATCGTGGTCAGTGTTATGCTATACAAGCCAGACCTGAGGCAGAGACGTCTGATGCTGTGATTACAGGTATTGTTCTCGTTTGTTTTAGATCTGTAACTATATTATTTGATCCTGGATCAACTTTCTTCTATGTGCATGTATATTTTTCTTTTGTCAGGGAGCCTCTTGCCATGCCTATTTGTGTATCTACCTCGGTAGGTGATTCTTTAATTGTGGATCGGGTGTATCGATCTTGTGTTATGACTTTTGCCGAACGTGAAACTTTGGTAGACTTGCTTGTGTTTGATATGGTCGATTTTGATGTTATTTTGGATATGAATTGTTTGGCTCCTTATCATGTAGTCTTAGATTGTTTTGCTAGGACTGTGACTTTAGCTTTAGTTGGTGTGACAAGGATAGCTTAGAAGGGGTACACTTAATTCGGGTCCTAAGATGGTTATATCTTATATTCAGGCTCATAAATTGGTTGAGAAGGGATGTTTATCTTACTTGGCCCATATTCATGACACAAGTATTATTTTGTCTCCTTTCTTAGATTCTGTCCGTGTTGCTCGTGAGTTTATGAAGGTGTTCCGTACGGACTTTCCTAGTATGCCTTCAAGTTGAGATATTGATTTTATTATTGATGTTGAGTCGGGCACTGAGCCCATTTCTATTTCTCTTTATAGGATGGCCCTAACAGAGTTGAAAGTAACTAAAGGATCAGTTATAGGAGTTGTTGGATAAGGGATTTATTCGACCTAGTGTTTCACCTTGGGGTGCGTCTGTCTTGTATATAAAGAGAAAGGATGGGTCTATGTAGATATATATTGATTATCGATAGTTGAACAAGGTGATGGTTAAGAATAAGTATCCTCTTCCTCGTATTGATGATTTATTTGATCAGCTTCGAGGTGTTGTGGTGTTTTCAAAGATGGAATTGTGGTTCGATTATCACCAGCTGAGGATTAGAGCTTTGGATATTCCAAAAATAGCTTTCCGGACTCGTTATGGTCATTATAAGTTCTTGGTCATGTATTTTGGGTTGACCAATTCCCCTGCCTCTTTCATGGAGTTGATGAATAAGTGTTTTGACCGTATATTGGCTCCTTTATTATGGTATTTATAGATGATATCTTGGTTTATTCCAAGAGTGAGGTTGAGAAAGAGGAGCATTTGTGGATTGTGCTTTAGAGATTGAGGGATAAGAAGTTGTATGCTAAGTTCTCTAAGTGTGAGGTTTGGTTAGTATCTATTTTCTTTCTTCGGTCATATAGTGACTGAGGAAGGTATTATGGTTGATCCAGCTAAGGTTGTAGCGGTTCCTGAATTGGGATAAACCTACTTTGCCCACAGGGATTTGGAGTTTTATTGGCTTGGCTGAGTATTATCGACATTTTGTTGAGGGTTATTCGTCCATTACACCTCCATTGACCAAGTTGACCCTGAAGAAGATTTCTTTTCAGTGGTCCGAAGCTGTGAGGCGAGCTTCCTGAAGCTGAAGGATTTGTTGACTTCAGCTCCTATATTAGCATTGCCTAAGGTGGACGTGGGCTTTACTATCTGTTGTGATGTTTCAGGTGTTGGTTTAGGTGCTTTGTTGACGCAGGAGGGCAAGGTAATTGCTTATGCATCTCGTCAATTGAATCCTCATGAGAGGAATTATCCTACCCATGATTTGGAGTTGTGCGCTTATGTGCTAGATTTTTGTAGCACATTTAGGACTTTTTAACTTGAAATAATTGTAAGTTCTTAAGTAATTATTGGTGTTTTTGATGTTATTTCTTAAGATTTTGTAGGAAAGTCAAGATGCATGGAAATAAATAACAATGGAGAAGAAGAGCTGAAATTTGAGCAAAAAGAGATGAAAACATGGCTGACAAAAACTGTAATAAGTCGTCAGCCTTAACCAGGGTGTTGTAGTCTGAGAAGTAGTTCTGACGACGTTGGCAATGTGGCATCAAAGTCGTGATAAGGCGTTAAGAATAGCTTCAGTCTTAAGAAGAAAGTTAGCATGGGAAGAAGATATCTGATGACGTTGATGATACGCCATCAAATCCCTGACGTGGTGTCAGCCACATCATCAGCCTAAGACAACACCTGAAGGTAACTAAAGCCTCTCTTACACCATCCGTGATAGGGCGTCAACTTCTTGATGTGGCGTCAGAATGGGCGTAACCTATTGCGGATAATTTTATTAGTTTTGTTATTTTATTTCCTTAATTAGGATTTAGCATAAATAGCATCTTTTAGGGTTTGTGATTTATTCATAATTCATCTATCAGACATCAACTCTAAGAAGAGAAACACACATTTTTTCTATCTTTCATAACATATTCTTGTGTTTTTGTATCAATTATTTTTGCAGTTTCTACCCTGTGATTAAAGTGGAGGAACTACTTGTTGTTTTTTATCCATTCGTAAGTTTATTATTGTAATCATGAATTCAACTTTTTATTTCTTTCATCAAGTCATGAGCGACTAATTTCATTTGCCGGAGTTATGGAATCCATGGATTAGGGTTTGATATGATACTAGGTGTTTAACGGATTCAAATAGTAGTAAAACATCTTGAAATTCTGTTGTTTTAACTAAGATCTAGTGGTTGCAAACATTAAGTTATGCCTTAGGTTTTATTTGCTTCTAACGGAGAAATAGACTAGAGGACGTGAATTATCAACAGGGACTCGGAAGCTACCAACCTTCTGTTTAATGATTAATTCCGTAACTGGATTAATTTACCTGAGATAAAATCCTATTGGAAATAGATAAGTTATCTAAGTTTGAGAGAATTAGATAATAAATTGTCTGTTGAGGTCGAGAGATAAGTCACATAGTATTGTCGTCAGGAATATTCTGTTGTTTCTACTTATTTCAAGAATCTCAAGCATTACCTAGTATTTGTCAATTCCCAAAACCCATGGTGAACATAACTCTGGTTTCCCCATTTATCTTGGTTACAAACACTAAAATATTGAAAGTGACAATTAACTCTTTGTGAAACTTAAAACCCCCAATTTATATTTTTGTACCATTTGTTTGAATTGAACTTGTAGCTATAATTTCAAACTAGTTTAATCGCCACTCACATTGGTTGTGAGAATTACATCTTCATATCATACTCATTCATGAAACATTAGTACCATCGTGGCAACATCAGAGAAACACTAGCAACACCT
This sequence comes from Capsicum baccatum var. pendulum, assembly GCA_030864225.1. Classification (NCBI taxonomy): domain Eukaryota; kingdom Viridiplantae; phylum Streptophyta; class Magnoliopsida; order Solanales; family Solanaceae; genus Capsicum; species Capsicum baccatum. The sequence continues at coordinate 73,297,534 of CM061561.1, read as the reverse complement.
TTTTAAAAATATTGTAACACCTTATAAAACCCTTTCCGAGAGATGTGCTGGAAAGGAGATATGAGATACCTGGATTGTATATGGGTTGACAAACCCCTCATGGGTCCTACGTCGGGAAGCTTTGGCTCCGTAGGTGTATACGAGGATTGTACGATGATCCCGGAGGTTGTGCGACAACCTCATGCATCATCATCATCATCATTATCTTATACATTGCACTTCATTGGTCTCAACGGTGTAAGAAAGGGATGTCTAATAGAGTCTCTCAGATCAGTACATAGATGTCCATATCTATCTTCGAGAGACTATAGGATGTCTTTAGGAAAATTCCCTCATTTCATTCTTCATCGTGCAAAATTCTTTCATACCCTGCATTCTGAGTTGTGTTTCAGTCTTTCTATGCGAATGGAGTTGCTTATACCTTTTATCAGTTGAGAGATACAGCGACAGATTATTAGATATTATTTGTTAGTTGTAGGCTTGCTAATGCTCCTGAGTTGTAATGGGATCAGTTTGTTGATGCCTTTCTGGAGAGATTTGTGCTTTTTAGTTTGAGAGATCATATGTGGGACAAGTTTGATAATTTGGAGCGGGGCTCCATGACAGTTTTTGAGTATAAGGCATGCTTCCATACCCTATCTTGACATTTTTAAGATAGCATTTCCACCGAGTTTAAGAAGATTCAAAAGTTTGTAAAGGGTTAGGTTGTCTTCCTTCTGCTGGCTACAATTCATATAGTTGTGTGATTTGACTGTTTTACCCCTCCCCATAGTTGCATTATGGTATTTCTGGGGTGTGGGAGTGGTTGACATGATTTTGATGCATTTTGGTATCACTTATGCAATATTGTGGTTTTTGATGGCTTCTAGAGTGTTATTTTGGTCTTATGTGGTTATATTTTGATCCGTGCGACAGATGACCGAACGAACTGCGCCAGCAGCTCCGGAATATTGATTTTAGGCTAGGTAGACCTTTGGTTCGGGTCCTGGTTCACCCGAGCTCATTTCGACCTATTGATTGGAAAGTTAGAAAATTGGAAATATGGGTATGGGACCCACATTTGATCGAAATGACCTCATATGGAAAATCCTACTCTGCCAACAGATCTGGAATGTCAGTTTTAGTGTGTTAGCATGTTTGGTATGATTTTATGGCTTTTAAATCTCATTTCGACCCCCGGTTTGGTAAATTATGATTTTGGGTCTCGGGGGTCAATATTGTAAAAATGATTTTTTTTGGAAAATCTTGTATCATTATCGCGTTCGAAACATTGAATTTAGTGTGGTTTCATAGTTCGTTTGCATAAATCGGACTTCGAACTAATTCCGAGCACCCCGTCGAAGTCCATTTCGAGTTAGAATAAAAAAAAACTGCTCAGTTATGCAGAAAAAATCTGCAATATATATAGCAATTTTTTCACATTTTTGGCCCATTTTGCTCATTTTTCATCTTGTATCTTGAGAGTTAACCCCTAAATATTTTGGGAGCTTAAAAGTGAAGTTTGTGGAAGCTTAGGAAGCTAGATTAACACCTATTTCTTTATTATATTACGGATTTAAGGTAAGAATTCATACTTTTATTAGTAATTTCTTAATTTCTCAAAACCCCAAAAATCTTAGGGCATGATTTTAAACCCAAATTTTACCCTTTTCACTTGAATAATATTTTTATCTTATAATTACTAGTTTTTCCTCAATTTAACCTTCAAAACAACTCTGATTCTTGATTTCAACCCGGATTTCAAATATTTTACCCGATAAAGCTCAAAAATAGTTTTTCTTAGATTTGAACCTTTTTTTTTGACTTGATTTAACTTGGATTTTCAGCTGTAGGTTCCTAAAAATATGGGGAACATATTTTTGAAGTAAAGTTTTGATTTTGCTCTTCTTTTTCGGAAACTCATTTTTGGAGTCCGTTTTGATGCTGAACCAAAAGTAGTCAATACGGGTGTTGTTGATTTTGTTTTGACGCATAGATTTAATATTTGATACTTCTAGTGAAGTTCGGGATTGTTCATGAAAAGTAAGGTCGTGGGGTTGAGTGTAGCGGATCAGTTTCAGTTTTTGAGGTAGGTTATGGCTTAACTCTTCAGACTGGGCTGGGTAGTAAATGATGGTACAAAATGCATGTTAAGGGTGGAAACTAATCATTAAAAATGGCTATCTATGTGTTGTGCCCATATGGGGGCCTATATGTGATCTAATTGTCGAAACTGAAATATTATATGATATGTTTGACCGTGTGGGGTCCTATGTGACATTGATAACCATGAATACATGCGAGTAATTGTATTGTATTGTTTAATGTGGTACCATGGGTGTATTGTGATTATATTCATACTTTACTGGCATATGAAACATGTGGAAATTCAGGGATGAAATGAAAATAACAAGTGAATATTGGCTCATATGGTTGTGGAAATGTATCATTATGGTTGGTTGTGGAAATATATCATATGGTTGGTTGTGGAAATACTTATTGTGACTGGTGGTGGGCATTACATCTTCATATTATACTCATTCATGAAACATTGGTACTACCGTAGCAATATCTGAGAAATACTGGCAACACCTTTTTAAAAATATTGTAACACCTTATAAAACCCTTTCTGAGAGATGTGCCAAAAAGGAGATATGAAATATGTGGATTGTATATGGGTTGAATAACCCCCCATGGGTCTTACGCTGAGAAGATTTGGATCTGTAGGTGCATACAGGGATTGTACGATGATCCTGGAGGTTATGTGACAACCTTGTGCATCATCATCATCATTATCATATACATTACATTTACTTTATGGTGTTTATGTTTTGTTGTATTGCCTTATTGACTTTTCATCTATGTATTTGTCTTACTTTCTTTACTTGTATTTGATGATCTTGTATCTATATGTTCTCTCTTGCTCTATTTTATATGTGTCATAATCTATACTTGCGTTCTATATCTTGATGTGTTTTTGCAATATATGTGAGATATATTAGAACTGTTAGTACAAGAGGTGTAGGCTATCATTGTGGGACATTTTTTGATTGAAGGTGACGTGCCCTTAGTGTATATTTTGTATGCCTTATTTCCTACTTTGCTTAGTCGGCCTATGATACCTACTGAGAACAAGTGGACCTTACTCATGCCTACTACGTCCTTTCGGTGCAGGGCTTAGCTCGAGTGTGCCTCAGCTTACTTAATTTGGGTGGTTGTTGGAGCTTTCAAGGTAGCGGTTAGACATTCATGCGTCTGAAGTTCACCTCTATCTTTCTATACTAGTTATGTCTTTATTAGTGTTCGGAGATAGTTATTATTTCTTTGTGGTTATTTTTTCGATGTATTTGACTCTTGGATTATATTAGTAGTTCTTACACTATTGACACATGGTTTTGGTCATGATTGGTATTTTTGATAAGTTATTTCTGCATTGTTATGATTATTTATATGGTTTGGCTTCATTCCAGAAGCCTTACCTTGGGTATTTCTGTCCTTTTCTCTATTCGTATCAGTTTGGGTGATAGGCTTACTTGTCAAGGTACGTCGCGACAAGTGCCATCATGACCCTTATTTTTGGGTCGTGACAAATTGGTATCAAAGAAGCCAGGTTTCATTGGTCTCAACGGTGTAAGAATGAGATGTCTAATTGAGTCTCGCGGATCGGTACGTAGACGTCTGTATCAATCTTCAAGAGGGTATAGGATGTATTTAGGAAAATTCCCTCATTTTATTTTTCATCGTGCAAAATTCTTTCTTACCCTGTATTCTGAGTTGTGTTTCACTCTATCTATGCGAATAAAGTTGCTTATACCTCTTATCAATTGAGATATGTAGCGAGAGATTATTGGATATCATTTGTTGGTTGTAGGCTTGTTAATGCTCCTGAGTTGTCATGGGATCAGTTTGTTGATGCCTTTCTAGAGAGATTTATGCCTTTTAGTTTAAGAGATCATATGTGGGACGAGTATGATAATTTGGAACGGAGCTCCATGAAAGTTTTTGAGTATAAGGCATGCTTCCATACCCTGTCTTTATATTTCTAAGATACCATTTGCACCGAGTTTGAGAAGATTCAAAAGTTTGTGAAGGGTTGGGTTGTCTTCCTGTTGTTGGCTACATTTCATATAGTTGTGTTTGGGGATTCTTTTTAGAGTATTGTGGATCATGCTAAGATAACAGAGGATATTCTTAGTGTATCTCATGGAGGCGCCAAGAAGGCACGATATTTTGGTAAGTTCAGGAGTTAGACTTCTCGAGGCAAAAATTTTAGAGGTTCTTGTTGATACCTTGGTAGGCTAGTTCAGGCGGCATTACAGAGATTAGGGGGTAGACCTTCTAGTCCACCAGTTTAGGGTGGCCGTTTAGGCACAGTTCTACCTTCTTCTATTGAGACTAGTCACAGAGGTTGTTATGTGCGTGATGAGATTGGCCATGTGGCCAGGGACTGTCCCCGCTAAGTAATTTGAGCTACTTCTAATAGAGGTGTGAGGTGTAGGGGTACTACCAAAGGTGCGAGGGGTAGAGATAGTGGAGCTCATGAGGGTAGCTGTGAGTCCACTTAGGCATTTGGTGATTGTGGGGCTACCCAGACAGTTGGTGGTCATGATTAGTGTTATGCTATACCAACCAGACATGAGGCAGATGTGTCTGATGCTGTGATTACAAGTATTGTCCTCGTTTGTTTTAGACGTGCATTTGTATTATTTGATCCTAGATCGACTTTCTTCTAAGTTTTTGTATATTTTTCTTTGGGTTTTGTTCTTTTAGGGAACCTCTTGCCATGCCTATTTGTTTATCTACCTCGGTAGGTGATTCTTTAGTGGTGGATTGGGTCTACCAATCTTGTGTTGTGACTTTTGCTGGACGTAAAACTTTGGTAGACTTGCTTGTGCTAGATATGGTCAATTTTGATGTTATTTTGGATATGGATTGTTTGGCTCCTTATCATGTTGTCTTAGATTATTTTGCTAGGACTGTGACTTTAGCTTTAGTTGGTGTGAGAAGGATAGCTTGGAAGGGGTATACTTAATTTGGGTCCTAAGAGGGTTATATCTTATGTTCAGGATCATAAATTGGTTGAGAAGGGATGTTTATCTTACTTGGCCCATATTCGTGACACAAGTTTTGTTTTGCCTCCTTTCTTGGATTCTGTTCGTATTGCTCGTGAGTTTATGGAGGTGTTCCCTATGGACTTTCCTAGTATGCCTTTGAATTGAGATATTGATTTTATTATTGATGTTGAGTCGAGCACCAAGCCCATTTCTATTCCTCCTTATAGGATGGCCCCAACAGAGTTGAAAGAAATGGAAGGATCAGTTATAGGAGTTATTGGATAAGGGATTTATTCGACCTAGTGTTTCATCTTAGGGTGCGTCTGTCTTGTATGTAAAGAGAAATAATAGGTCTATGCAGATATGTATTGATTACGACAGTTGAACAAGGTGATGGTTAAGAATAAGTATCCTCTTTCTCGTAATGATGATTTGTTTGATCAGCTTCTGGGCGCTGTGGTGTTTTTGAAAATGGAATTGTGGTTCGGCTATCACTAGTTGAGGATTAGAGCCTTGGATATTCCAAAAATAGTTTTTCAGACTCGATATGGTCATTATAAGTTCTTGTCATATCCTTTGGGTTGACCAATTCCCCTGCCTCATTCAAGGAGTTGATGAATAAATATTTCGACCATATATTCACTCCTTAATTATGGTATTTATAGATGATAACTTGGTTTATTCTAAGAGTAAGGTTGAGCAAGAGGAGCATTTATGGATTGTGCTTTAGAGATTGAGGGATAAGAAGTCTTATGCTAAGTTCTCTCAGTGTGAGTTTTGGTTAGTGTCTATTTTCTTTCTTGGGTCATGTGGTAACTAAGAAAGGTATTCTGGTTGATCCAGCTATGTTTGCAGTGGTTCGTGATTTGGGCTAAACCTACTTCGCCCACTATGATTGAGAGTTTTATTGGCTTGGCTGAGTATTATCGTTGTTTTATTGAGGGTTTTTCATCCACTGCATCTCCATTGACCAAGTTGACCCAGAAAAAGATTTCTTTTTAGTGATCTGAAGCTTGTAAGGCGAGCTTCCTGAAGATCAAGGATTTGTTGACTTCAGCTCCTATATTAGCTTTGCCTAAGGAGGGCGTGGGCTTTACTGTCTTTTGTGATGCTTCAGGTGTTGGGTTAGGTGTTGTGTTGATGCAGGAGGGCAAGGTAATTGCTTATGCATTTCGTTAGTTGAATCCTCATGGGAGGAATTATCCTACACATGATTTGGAGTTGTGCACAGTTGTGTTTGCCTTGAAGTTTTGGAGGCACTACTTGTATGGATTCCATTGTGAGATCTTCTCAGATCATCATAGCCTTTTGTAATTTTTTATCAGCGAGATCTTCTTAGGAGAGAGCGTTGTTGGCTTGAGTTGCTTAAGGATTATGACTTGACTATTCTCTACCATTAGGGAAAGGTTAATGTGGTTGTGGATACCTTGAGCTAGAAGTCGGCTAGCATGGGTAGGTTGGTACATTTTTTGACTCAAGAGAGGCGTTGGCCTTGGAAGTTCAGTCTTTAGCTAATCTGATGGTCAGGCTAGATATTTCAACACCAGGGAGCGTTTTGGCACTTGTGGATGCTATACACTTTTTGATAGAGCAGATTCAAGCTCATTAGTTTGACGATGTTGGGTTGAGGTTGATTAGAGATAAGATGTTGAGTAGAGTGTCTAAGGAAGCCTCACCTAATTCAGATGATGTTTTGAGGATTGAGGGCTGAGTTTGTATGCCGAGAGCGATGATCAAATTAGGTTGATCTTGTAGGAGGCCCATTGTTTTAGATATTTCATCCATCCAAGTGTGACTAAGATGCATTGTGATTTGAGATAGTACTACTGATGGGGTGGTATGAGGCTAGATATAGCAGATTTTGTGTCTCCTTGCCTATGTTGTCAGCAGGTGAAGGCCAAGCATATGAGATTTGGTGGTTTACTTCAGAGGTTACCCATTCCTGAGTGAAAGTGGGAATGCATCACTATGGACTTTATGACTGGTTTGCCGCGTACATCTCATGGTTCTGACAGTATTTGGGATATCGTGGATCGATCGACCAAGTCAGTTTATTTTACTCCGGTTTAGGTCTCTTTTAGTGTGAGAGGTTGGCCCGTATTTACATCTATGAGATTGTGCATCTGCATGGTGTATCGGTGTCTATTATTTCAGATCGAGGTCCTGTGTTCACATCACACTTTTTGAAGACTTTTCAGGATAAGTTAGGTACTCGAGTGGATCTTAGTTCAGCATTTCACCCTAGACTGATGGCCAGTCGGAATGGATTATCCAGGATTTAGAGTATGCTCCGCGTGTACGTGATGGATTTCGGTGGCCAGTGGGAGCAGCATTTTGCTTTAGCAAAGTTTGGACATAGTAATAGCTACCATTCTAGTATTGATATGGCTCCTTTTGAGGCATTGTATGGTAGGCGATCTCGCTCTCTAGTAGGTTGGTTCGATGTTTCATAGGTGAGACCTCGAGGTACGGATTTGCTTTGTGAGTCTTTGGATAGGGTCCGGGTCATTCAGGATAGACTTAGAGCGGCCTAAAGTAGGCAGAAGTGTTATGATGACCATAGACTTTGTGTTTTGAATTTTGGTATTGGTGATCGTGTTTTCCTTTAAGTTTCACCCATGAAGGGTGTGACGAGGTTTGGGAAGAGGGGCAAGCTTAGCCCCAGGTATATTAATCTGTTTGAGATTCTTCAGACTATTGGTGATGTGGCTTATGAGTTGGCTTTGCCCCTTGATCTATCGGTTGTTCATCCAGTTTTTATGTTTTTATGCTTCGTTGCAATATTCTTGACAAGTCTCATGTCATTCGTTGGGATTCAGTTTAGTTAGATGAGCGGTTGTCCTTTGTTGAGGAGCCAGTTTCCATTTTGGCTAGGGATGTTAGGCAGTTGCGCTCTAAAGTGATCCTTTTGGTTCAGGTCCAGTGGCAACTTTGACCTGTAGATGTGAATACTTAGGAGATTGAGTCTGATATGTGTAGTTCCTATCCCTAACTTTTCATTGATTCAGGTATTTCCTTGCCTTAGTTCGAAGACGAACTAGATTTTTAGTGGTGGATGATGTAACGGCCTAAAAATTTGATGAAATATATAAAATTTGTGATTTTGTGTGATTTGAATGTTTTACCTCTCCCCGTAGTTGCATTATGGTATTTCTGGGGTGTGGGAGTGGTTGACATGATTTTTGATGCATTTTGGTATCACTTATGCAATATTGTGGTTTTTGATGGCTTCTAGAGTGTTATTTTGGTCTTATGTGGTTATATTTTGATCCGTGCGATAGATGACCGAATGAACTGCGCCAGCAGCTCCGGAATATTGATTTTAGGCTAGGTAGACTTTGGTTCGGGTCCTGGTTCACCCGAGCTCATTTCGACCTATTGATTGGAAAGTTAGAAAATTGGAAATATGGGTATGGGACCCACATTTTATCGAAACGACCTCATATGGAAAATCCTACTTTGCCAACAAATCGGGAGTGTCAGTTTTAGTGTGTTAGCATGTTTGGTATGATTTTATGGCTTTTAAATCTCATTTCGACCCCCGATTTGGTAAATTATGATTTCGGGTCTCGGGGTTCAATTTTGTAAAAATGATTTTTTTTGGAAAATCTTGTATCGTCATCGCGTTCAAAACGTTGAATTTAGTGTGGTTTCATAGTTTGTTTGCATAAATCAGACTTCGAACTAATTCCGAGCACCCCGTCGAAGCCCATTTCGAGTTAGAATAAAAAAAAAACTGCTCAGTTATGCAGAAAAAATCTGCAATATATATAGCAATTTTTTCACATTTTTGGCCCATTTTGCTTATTTTTCATCTTGTATCTTGAGAGTTAAACCCTAAATATTTTGGGAGCTTAAAAGTGAAGTTTGTGGGAGTTTAGGAAGCTAGATTAACACCTATTTCTTGATTATATTACGGATTTAAGGTAAGAATTCATACTTTTATTAGTAATTTCTTCCTTAATTTCTCAAAACCCCAAAAATATTAGGGCATGATTTTAAACCCAAATTTTACCCTTTTCACTTGAATAATATTTTTATCTTATAATTACTAGTTTTTCATCAATTTAACCTTCAAAACAACTCTGATTCTTGATTTCAACCCGGATTTCAAATATTTTACCCGATAAAGCTCAAAATTGTTTTTTCTTAGATTTGAACCTCGTTTTTGACTCGATTTAACTTGGGTTTTCAGCTGTAGAATCAAAAGGTATGTTTTTATTTATTTATAAATTTCTATTTTATCTAATTAGTTGGTTTAAGTTACAGGTAAAAACCAACGACAAATAAAAGGACTTTACATCACTCAGAAACCAAAGGCTTAGCTTGTTCTCTTTAAACTATTTGTTAATTACTTAGTGAAAAATCATTGAGTGCCTGCATATTTTTGGTGTTTGAAGGTAAGATTTGCTTTATGTATTAATAACTTGGTTTAAGAAAAGTAATGCACTTTTGTAAAGTGAAATTGCATCTTGAGATAAATAATGATGTAAATCCATATGATATATGGACGAATGATCACTATCAAAAATTCACTATTTTCTGATTGAAAATTCCAACTGAAAAAAGTAATCAGAAATTTCCGACTACTTCAGTCGAAAATTTTATTTTTTTATTTTACAAAATATTTTTTCAATACTATTTGTGACAAAAACAGGCAGACTATTTGGCGAAAAATTCCGTGAAATATATATTTCGACTACAGTTGTCAAAAATATAAATGATAAAATAAATTATTTACTTAAATAAATTAATAAATATATGTTTCTGACTACTGTAGTCGAAAAAACTAATAATAAATAAAATTAATATTTAATTTAATATATATCCGACCACTGTAGTTGGAAATATAAATAATTAAATAAATATAATACTAAATATATAATCAGTTCCATATACAGAAATTAAATAATTATTTAAATAAATTATTAAATATATATTTCTGATTACTATAGTCGAAAATACTAATAACTAAATAAAACTAATAATTAATTAAGTATATATCCGACCACTGTAGTCAAAAACAGAAATAATTAAATAAATATATTACTAAATATATAATCAGTCCCTTGTATGGAAATTAAATAATTATTTAAATAAATTATTAAATATATATTTTCTACTACTATAGTCGAAAATACTAATAACTAAATAAAATTAATAATTAATTAAATATATATATCCATCCACTGTAGTCAGAAATGTAAATAATTGAATAAAAATATTACTAAATGTATAATCAGTCCTTTATACGGAATTTAAAAAATAAGTAAAATAAATTATTAAATATATATTTTCAACTGCTGTAGTCGGAAATACTAATAACTAAATAAAAATATGACTTAATATATAATCATATCCTTATACAAAAAATTAATAATTAATTAAATATATTAATAAATAGTTTTCTGACTACTTTAGTCGGAACATTTAATAATAAAATAAATATATTACTAAATACATTACAAAAAAGCTTCTGTATAAATATATTAAATGTTTTCGACTACTGTAGTCAGATATATTGAATAATTAAATAAATTCAACTTTTAACCGACTGTAGTGGTCAGAAGATTATATTTATTAAACTGTAGTGGTTTCCTTCCTCTTTCACCTTACTGCCTCTCTCTCCCTCTCAATACTAAATTACGGCTTACACCATTGAAGCAGCAGTGGTTGCCTTCCTCCATCGAAACTCCGACGGTGGTATGATCGATTTCTCTCTCTCTCTCTCTTTCGTTCTCTCTCTCTCTTTCACTCTCTCTCTCTCTCACACACATACACACTTACCATATTTAGACATCGAAACACCCTATTTATTCCATGGCCCACCACCACATTATAATGATTGAGGGTATTACAAAAGGGACTAGAAACTAAAAATAACTTCAAAGGAAGTCGTTGCAGGCTACAATATTTCATAATCTATCTCGTTTTAATGTTTCTAATGGTATCTGATTGGGCAACAGAGTTTAAAATATTCATTTTGACTTATGTATTATGTTAACAATGAGAGAAATTAGTGAAGTAACAGTAGAAAAGTTAGTTTGATAACAATATATAACTCATTTGGGAACCATCGAGTATATGATTGGTTTGGAGGTGAGTTTGTTTTGGGTTATGATTTAGAATCCTACCTATATGGAAGATTAACACTTGAATTGTGTCTTGTATTGCAAATATATACCATTAATTAAGATTTAGAATCCTGCTTAAGTAGATTACACTGAAATTAGCTGTGAATCTATCTAGCAATTAATACTCTTAACACCCAACTTAAAAATCCACTTAAACTATTTACAATACTTAATCACGGTGTGAGGAAAAAATAGGGAATGCAATTTGTATCTTGTCAGGCATTTAATCACACTAATATACTTGAAAATATGATAGCTGCAAGTTGGTAAAATCGTGATATTTAAAGAATGTTCTCTATTCAGCAAGGGAAATAACATCTCTGATGAGTGTACCTCATCTTTGGGCAAAGTGCTCGCACCAGTTATAGTGATTTACTGCTTCTTTCTTGTACCCTTACCAATAGCATGATAGAAATAATACCATTGGCATCAATATCGAGCTGTCTATATGACTCATCTGCTTGTGTTTCCTTCAAGTCTAGGATTTGTATTCCATTACTCCTAAATGCTTCTTGGAAGTTAGTGGTGCAGCCATTCATCCCCTTTCTTATCAACAGGTTTGTGAGATCCTACTGTTAGTTATCTGTTTCGTGACTTGCTCCTTGTTTGGCTTTGCATTCCATTACTTCTTTTCTTATCAACAGGTCCAGAAATGTAGAACTCGAAAGTTTATTTGTTTCATCCATGCCTTTCTGGTTGTCTTTAGTTTTACTACTTATATGATGCATAACAAGCTTAAAATAGTTTGAAAATAGGCAAAATAAAAACAAATAAAGTTTCTCGATATGGTTCCAGGAATGAGCATATTACTTCAGATACCACACATAAGGTCTATGCATATGCCTATCAATTCTTGTGACTTGGTTATTTGTCTTCTTTCTAGTGAATACATAGGTTGATTTCAAGAAAATAGTGTTAAAAGTTATTTTGACCTTTAGACAATATTAGGCATATACAGTAGGCAGAGACTAGATAAGTGTTTTTCTTCTATTTGGGCATATTATGAGATATTAATAAATTTTGGACTTAGGTGTATTCATAGGTTGCTTTCATTTTGTTACATCCAATAATTTCTCATCTATCACATGATGGTAACAGTCATCCTTAGCAGCTTATGAATAACAAGGAGGCACTTCACTAGAATGTGCAATAGTAGATAAGGAAATGGATAGCTTACGAGTGACCGTGTGTGGATACAACTGATATGTGAATTATAGGTATGTGGTTGTTGTTGTTGAAACTAGTCTGGGTGTGATGATACAACTGATATGTGTCTGAAAGTTGTGTGTTAGCACCAAGTTTTATTTGAAATGACCTCTGAAACATAATCCAGTGAAGGTAGTGCTAGTTTTCTTGAATTGAGTGTTATTATGAGAATGGATTGGTTGTCATCATATTACGCTGAGCTAGATTGTTGAACCATTTGTAATGATATCATTGTAGTGACATAGACAAAAGATTCATTGCTGGCTACTTTACTATGTTGTATTGAATCTCTTAGTTTTCTTCTTGTGTCCACTGCGTAGTAGCATCTCTAAACAAACCTGTTATTGTTTTGTTTCTCTTGTTTTTATTTCTCTTCTCTATTATTATTGTTGTCGTTCTTGTGTAGATAGAAAATAAAGATCGTACATGGATATATAATAGACTTTATCCTAATTGTGCGGGGTTGATGGAGGAATATAAAGATGGGTAAGCTGGATTTATTGCTAAAGAAATAAAACTTAATAATTTTATTAGTGAAGGGGAAATTAGATGTCTTTGTTGGAATTGCAAGTGTTTATAGTTATTGACTCCAGATGCTGTTATATTACATCTTTATAAGAAAGGTTTTATGTTGAATTATACTGTGTAGACATCTCATGGAGAAAGTAGTGCTGCTAATAATTTTGCTTTTCAGAATTATGTTGAAAGTCCAATAAGAAAGAATAATGTTGAAAGTTCACGATATAGTAAGATGGTTCGAGATACTTTTGGTACACACTCAGGGGCTCAAAATGAACCAACTGAAGCAGCTAAGCACTTTTATGAACAATTAAAGGAAGTTATTCATCTATTGTATGAAGGATCAGTGCATTCTAAGTTATCTGTTACCGTTCGGTTACTGAGTATTAAGTCAGATTATTCTATTTCTTAAGAGGGCATGAATTCTATCATTGGACTTATGAATGAACTTAATCCAAATAAATTTGACTTGCCAAAATATTTTTACACAACAAAGAAGTTAGTTTCTAAGTTAGGACTTTCATTAGAGAGCATTCACAGTTGCGAGAAAGTTTGCATGTTATTCTATAAGGAAGATGCAAATTAAGAACATTGCAAATTTTATAATCAACCTTGTTATAAGGAATTCACACATGCCAAAGTAAAGAAGGCTCCTATGAAGTTGATGCGTTACTTACCCCTTATACCATGGTTAAAGAGTTTGTACGCATCAATGAGCTCTGCCCCTCTTATGAGATGGCACTATGAAAATAAAAGACCACCTGGTGTTTTATGTCATCCGTCAGATGGAGAAACATGGAAGCATTTTGATAGTGTGTATTTGGATGTTGCTAGTGAACTAAGAAATATTAGGTTGGGATTATCTACTGATGGATTTACTCTATTTTCTGTCTCAGCCACACCATATTCATATTGGCTAGTATTTGTGACTCCTTATAATCTCCCACCCGAATTGTGTATGATGAGTCAGTTTATATTTCTAACATACATTATTCCAGGTCCTCGTAATTCAAAAGTTTTGATTGATGTATATCTGCAGCCATTGATTGATGAGTTGAACTTATTGTGGCATGAAGGTGTGGAAGCATATGATATATCAATGAAAAAAACTTTACATTGTGTGCTACTTTGATGTGGACTATAAATGACTTTCCTGCTTATGGAATGATGTATGGGTGGTCGACTGCGGGTAAGTTAGCTTGCCCTTGTTGTATGGAAGACACAAAAGCATTCACTTTAAAACATGGGGGTAAAAATTCATGGTTTGACTGTCACCGTCGATTCTTGCCAATGCAACATGAGTTTGGAAGAAATACAAGTGATTTTATGAATAATAAGACTGATTTTGCAGAGCAACCACCAATTTTGTCGCAAGAAGAAAATTAGGATAGAGTGAGGAATATGCCTAAGGTAAAAGAGTTTCCATCATCCAGGATACCTAGTTATTATGTTATACATAACTGGACTAAATAAAGAATATTTTGGGAGTTAGATTACTAGAAGGATAATCTTCTGCCTCATAGTCTGGATCCCATGCATATTGAGAAAAACTTCTTTGACAACTTGTTTAATACTGTGATGGATGTAAGTAACAAAACAAAAGATAACTTAAAGGCCAGGATGGACTTAAAAGTGTATTATCGGCACAGTGAGTTGTACCTGACATACTTAAACAATAAGATTTAGAAGTCCAAGGCTAGTTAGATATTCACTTTAGAGGATAGAAGAGTGATTTATGATTGGGTTAATAATTTGAGAATGCCAAATGGATATGAGTCAAATTTGGCTAGTTGTGTTGACATGAAGAATGGAAAGTGGAACTTTATACAGACCCATGACTGTCACATTTTCACGGAGTTATTGATGCCTATTGCATTTTGTGCATTGCCCTCTGGAGGCCCATAACGGAGATAGGCTTATTTTTTAAAGATTTATGTTCTAACACATTAAGGGAGGAGAACCTATCTTTGATGGATATCAACATTCTTTCAACCTTAAAAAGTTGGAAAATTTTTTTACTTCTATTTTTTTTATGTTATAGAGCATCTTCCAATTCACCTTGTGTGAGAAGCACAACTTGGAGGTCCTGTTCAGTGTAGATAGATGTATCCCTTTTGAGAGATATTAACTTTTAACATTTACCTTTATGTGTTTTAATTGAACATGATTTCTTCTAAAAGATCATACTAAGTAGAACTATTGGCAAATGTAAGCGGACCATAAAAAATAGATCCCAAATTGACGGATCAATATGTGAGGCTTATTTGGCTAAACAGACCTCTTATTTTTGTTCATATTATTTTGAATATGATGTACCCTATCTGAGAAACCGACCTAATAGGCATGATAATGGAGACAATACAGATCCTTCAGCACCACCATTTTTAATATTTAATCAACCAGGTAAAGGAAGTCCGAAAGGTGGTCCACTTCGATATTTGAATGAGGTAGAGCTTAATTAAGCTACATCACATGTATTATTAAATTGTTCCGAGGTACTGCCTTTTTATAAGTGAGTATATTTATATTAAGGACAATCATTCAAGGTCTATCTAAGCTTTAACTAATAAAAGTCATCACTTTGTCAGACAACTACTTCGTGGCTGGGGATGCTACTGTTTATCCTATGTTTTCAGTGTTGTTTATAGAATATGTAAGTGTAACTTAAATATTTAACACGATTTACACTTTCGTTCAATCTTATGTATATTTAAATTCTAACTTTTTTTTGAACTTTTTATAGGTTCATAATCCACTTAATTATGACCCAAATGGCCAATTTTTACGTGATATAGCTTAGGGACCTGATGCTAAAGTCAGAAAGTTTTCTAAGTACTCTGTCAATGGGTACAGATTTCATACAAAAGAGTTCTCTAAGGGCAAGAAATCCAACAATAGTGGGGTTTGGGTGAAAGGTGATGGCGGTGTTGATTATTATGGTGTGCTTTACGAGATTTTAGAACTTGATTATCATGTTGGTTGGCCAAAGAAAAAATTGGTTCTCTTTTAGTGTAAGTGGTATGATCCTACACCTAGGTTATTAGTAATGTGTTGTAACAAGGTCTTAAATTGTATTTTAGCTACTATTTTTTGATATTTTTCTTGACAATATAGTGTCTTTTCTTTGTTAATATTTGTAGTGCCAGTAAGAACATTTCTGGTTGTTTGATTAAATAGTAGTGCTAAAACTACTGGTACTATGCATGGTTTGCTTGATTTGTTGCATTTTCTTAAATCCTACTTCTTTAGTTTCTCTGCATAAAGCAAGTTGTTTATTTGTGAAGTCTTTGGTGTAGTTTGGAATTTTTGGTGGCTAAGTCTTTCCTATTTATGATTTCTTGAGTGTTTTCTTTCATTTCATTCAATCATAGCTTGTTATGTGGTTTCTGCAATGGCAGTTTCCCAGTTAAACCAAGATCATTTGAATGGTGTTAACCTTGGATTCAAATATCGAATACTAAAATTATAAGAGCTGATTTATTCTTGCTATTTGAAGAAGGTTACATTAGTAGATATGATCATCTATCATATGCAAGCAGTAGACGAAAAAGAAGTAAATCTACCTAAAATGAATGGTTTTCTATGTAAGATAATCATGTTTACTTGTAGGTGTAGAATATATAGGAGTTCGGGCAGAACTAATGGAGGTTGAAATTGTGTAGGTAATATGAACTAGAAGATTTGTATTTACAAGAGGACTCTTAGCATATTAGAGATATAAAACACTATATACTATACAACCCCTAGCGTTAGATAATCCTTTAGTAAGGAATATTGAAGCATTATGGCCCCAAAGATCATTTGTGATAATGCATATTTATATGGTCCAAGCCAAATAGTTTTGGATTTTTGGTGTCATTATGTGAGGTATAGTTGTCTAGGATGAACGTGAACTAGCAGAACTCTTACTGGTGCCTTTCTACCTTCCATACTTTGTGGTATTTTCATCAACTTTCACTAGCCAAAATCCCATTTAACTACCCACTGCTATTACTTTTATTGAGTTAGTACTAGACAAGAGTGGTAAACTAGTTGATGCTGGTTCAAGTTATCGTATGGCTTCCACTCTATGGGGTACTAGCGTTGGTGATGTGTACCTAGGTGCCTCCCCAAATTCAACTACACTTTGTAAAGATGTCATATTTCATCACAACTCTCGTCTACCTAGAGGTACGCCTGTCAAATTCATTAAGTATAATCTTACCAGAGGTATCAATCAAAACGAAAACATCAATATCCAATTCGACATTGCAACTATGAAACTATGTGTTAGCTATACAATTTGAAAGGTTGATAAGAAAATGTTGGCAATAGGAGGAACCATATTGCGACCAGATAGCAGTTGGTTCAGGATAGTGAAAGCATTAGGATTTGGTGACAACTTATTCTATTGTCCTGATCCATCTTCCCCACTTGATCAATGTCAACCAGTGGGTCAGGTTTCTCAAGATGGATAGAATCATTTGGCTCTCGTCAAAGACTACCCTTTTAGTTTTTACTTCGTGAAAGCTTAACCATGCATTACACTATTACTTAACTATGTACCCTAGTTATTATCTTTATAATTATCAAATAAATAAACCTGTAGCTCTTATGTTATTCTAATCATCAAATAAATAAACCAGCAGCCACTATGTTATTCTACCATATTTTTTTTCTAAGTGTACCTCTACTAAACGTATGGAGAATGTTTTAGCATGGCTTGTTTAATAAATTATCTTTCCTTCTCATCCATTGACTATGTGGAGCTTTTGTCTGTGTATTCTTTAAGAGGTTGTTTAGTTGCTGGATGAGATACACCAAAATATTTTATGGAATTAATTATCCCATACATCTATTATATAAGATAACTAATTTTATAGGATTCTATAAGATAACTAATTTTTCATTTAGTTGAGACGGACTAAAATAACAATGAAATAGAATCACATAAATGTTGAGTGTCATAAAGATCTGATCTTTTTTTGTTCTATCCCTTTATAACCCCTCGCAAACTTAGCAGTGAAGGTGCAGGATATCTACTATCTTAGCAACCCCTTTTGTCATGAAGATATGATTTTTTCTATATTAGGTGTCATTCTCATAGAGGTAAGTTTGAGCTGGAGAAACAAATTACATTAGAAGTTGCCTCGGCATTGTTGTTTACACATTTACATATGCACAAACTTTGGCCCTTAACTCGGTTAAAGAAGGAAGGTTGTATAGGTTCAATGTGTCTGGTATTTTATTATTCCTCATAGAACATAGGCTGTCAGATTCTGTAATATCGTGCCATTAGAAGTTTAGTCAAGTGAATGTTTTTGATATATGCTGATGCAAATGATCATTAAATTCCAACATCATTTCAATCTAGTCAAATATATACAAGAGAACACATGTTCCTATTATGTATTTCTATGCATAAATATTTCATCAATGGTGTCATATAAGCTGATTAGAAAAGAAGGATAGGTGTCATGGAGGGCAGGGGCGGAGGGCGGGAGAAGGAGGTAAGAATATCTCAAGGAGGCTTGTGTCCCTAAACAAACTTACCTTCTTTTATGAAGTTCACTTTTGCTTTATAAGAGAAATTGAGCGTAGGCTGCAGATGTGGACCAATGACTTCTTTTATAAAGTCTACCAAATGAAGTATATAATGCCATCTCTAGTGCATATTATAGAAATTTTAGAAAACTGAAATTGTTCCAAAATATTTGAAATTACAGGAAAACAAGGAGCACTTATTGCTTTTTATTTTTCAAATTCACCTTAACTGCTTTAGATAGTGGAGTGGTAACAAATTGAGTTATTTGAGGGATAGAGAGTAGTTTAGAAAAATACTCTTATGATCAAGGTTTGTATATGTATTTCTTAACGTGTATACAAACACCTTAAAAAATATATAACATATATTGAATGTAATAATTATCTGATCATATTGACAAATACAAGGACAAATACTTAGCATCTCACTATTCGAGACAAGATGAGGCTTTTTTTCACTCAGTACTACAGGGAATGTAGAATTTAATTTTATTTTGATCTAAGAAACATATCTGGGGATTATTACACAGACTAACTACATTTGGTGGTTCTTTTTTTCAGGTGGTTAATAAAGAAAATCAATGGCATCAAAAGGTCATGGTAATGGACGGTGTAAGAAAGGTAAGAAAGGACCTGATAATCTTCCCATAGGTCAATATACAACACCATCACCACCACCTGTTACCACATCTCTTCAACCAGCTGCTACAAATATTCTTCCTCCTCCAAGGGAAACTATTTCACTACCAAATGCATTTTTCATGCCCCCACTGGCCTATCAGTTCCAACCCTCTTCTCCCCATAATAGTCTGTATAGTAGCTCTTTATCTGTACCTTCAACATCATCCACACCTAGCCTTTCTGGATTGAGAATTGAAGGTCCTAGAACATCAACATCGTCATCCATTGATAGTGCTACAACATCTAATGCTACAATAGCTATTTTTTAGATTCTAAAATTTAAAGAGGTAGTAGAATATGACGGCAACGAGAGGATAATTATCATCCTTGATGGTAATGGGTAAGTAAACCTTATGTTTTTTGGTAATTTATAAAAAATTTTGAAGTTAAGATAATTTAATATAATTTTATTGCAGGTTCATACCCGCATATAGCACTGGACATATGGTTATAGAAGCAATTAAACCATATTATATGGAGCCATAGGGTAGTTGGAACAAGATTCAACTCGACATCAGAATTCTTATGTGGAAACAGTTTATGGTATAATCAAAATCAAATAATTTACCATTTCAGTATGTTATCAATGATATATTTACCTTTGTATCCGTCAACTCATCTTATGAATTTATATTAAACTATTTTTTAGACAAAGTGTGCATGTAAT
This sequence comes from Capsicum baccatum var. pendulum, assembly GCA_030864225.1. Classification (NCBI taxonomy): domain Eukaryota; kingdom Viridiplantae; phylum Streptophyta; class Magnoliopsida; order Solanales; family Solanaceae; genus Capsicum; species Capsicum baccatum. Next base: position 73,277,771 of record CM061561.1, on the reverse strand, counting down.
TCTTGTCATGAAAATGAAATACAATGCATTTTCAAGTTGAAAGCAGCTTTACGGATCAAAGAACATATGTGTGAGGCCCGGAGGAACTTGGAAAAACCTAGTTGGCTAAATGCTGATGTGTGGGTCTATTTCTTGGAAAATGGGATACTCTTGAATATAGGGCGAGGAGGGAATGGGAAAAGGCAAATAGAGCATCTCAAACAGGTATCTCGTTGCACATGGAGGTTTGATGAGTTTCGCTACCACCGACGAAGACTGGTAATATTAGCTTAAATTTCTAATTTGTTCAGTTTAGTTCAATGTTCTAAATCGTTACATAGTGAAGCTGTGTGGGGATCTTTTGATTCACTATTGTTGTTATCTTCTTGTTGTTGTTTATCTTGAAATCTAGTGAAGCTGTGTGTGGCCTATTTCGATTCACTTGCATTGTTGTTGACATCTTGTTTATTTCTTGTTGTTGCTTGTTTCTTTTTTTCTCTGTGGGGTTTACTAGTAAAGTAGTTCATTAATTAAGTTAGTTCCTATATAAATGATAAAAGTGCATGAGATGAATTTATAAAAAAGAGAAACATGATCAGTGAGGGCTCATGCAGACGACCCCAACTTGTTTCAGAATCAACAATCTAAGACTGTTAGCTGTTTAGCATGTCTACCTATGTATAGAACTTTACATCTACCAATTATATGATGTGTTTATAGATGTACTTCTACTAAATTACTATTATGTGTTTCTGCATTCAAAATTTTATAAACTATATTTTTCTAAGTAAATTCTTGTATAGGCTATGTTAACAACGATGTTGCTCGGAAATATAGGATAACATGTTAATAACATGATATCACTGAAATGTAGGATAGTAAAATGATATTATCTAACACGTCATATTGAGTGTTTTTATCTGACACAGTTCTGTAAGGTACTGAGTGAAATGTTACTGAAATGTAGGATAATAACATGATATTAGTTGTTTATCTTTTGTTGTTTGGTAAACTGCGTACACTTTACCCTCCGATTGTTGTTGCTTAATTACTAAAATATAGCAATTTGGTGTTGATTAGGGTCATATTCTCTCTTTTTAAGGAAGTGTTGGTGCCTACGACTTAGTTGAATGCATGATCTGTATATCTGTGATAAAGTTATATTGAAATGTCTTTCTAAAAGTTGGTTAGCATAAAGATAATGATAATCAAATCTTGCACATTGGCACATTTCTAGTATCTTTGGTTTCTGAACATGACTTTTCTTGTGACCTTTTCTGTTGAGTGTATTAGCAAATTCGGGGTAGGGGGAGGCTCCCTATATAACTGTAGACCCCTTCCAAACTATCTATTTATTTATTTTGTTTTACCAATAATGGTGCCCAGACCAGTTTGTGTACAACTCAAATCTTCTATTAGGAATTTGTTACCTCTCACTAGCACTTGTATGGAGTTACTCTGCCATCAAAGCTTAAACAATTGAAAATAATCAATCTAAAGTACTACTTCTATTGGATTTGAGTATTTTTGAATCGTGGACTCCATGATCTATTTGTACTAGTCTTAAGATGTTTTGGTCTATGCTGCTGGGACTTGTTTTCATACTTGCATTATCTCTTTTTCTAAAATTTTACAGTAATTTAAAAATGGGGGAAACGAGCCCACTTTTCTTGAGGCCTACGAAGAGACGCATAGGAAGAAAAACAAGGATGGTACAAGAGGAGATTGGGTCAAAGCACGTGTTAAGAATGCATATGTAAGATAATAACTTTTACATGCATTGTTTTATTATTACTCGACTTTGCTTGTTTACATACCGACAAATAATTTTTCTTTCAGGAAGAATTTTAAAAATGCATAGAAGAGTGGCGTCAAACCCAATCTACTTCAGAGGATGGCACCATGGTCCAACCATCACCTGTAGATATAACTAATATGTGGACAGATGTGGTAGGTGGTCTAACGAAAGGTAGAACCTATGAGATAGGGGTTCTTCAATCCTTGAGCAGTCCTTCGTTGTTTCCCAGTTCCTCTTCTACTTTGCAAACCGTGGAAGAAATGGAAGCGATGAAAAAGAATATTGTGGAATTGATGCAGAAATGTGCAGCTAACGACGCTAAGTTTTCTAAATTTGAGGGGTTGGTTAAGAAGCACAAGCCTCAAGTATTTCATGATGAGTAAGATAGTGAATCTGATGATAATTATATTGTAGTTATTGTTCTTGTTTTTGGTTGTGACATTTAGATGTTTAAACTATTTGATTTGATATTTGTTTTGAATGTTTTAAAGTGGTTTTATTTATAAATGTTTGTCGTGGTTGATCCTATTGTGAAAAATACATTAGTTATGTTGTTTATAATCTAAGAGTAGTGTAAGCTAATGCAAGATTTAATTATATAATTATTGGGTGAATATTTTTATTAAAATTCTGACTAAAGTAGTCAGAAGAATAATTATTGACTAATTATTTGTTAATGTTCCGACTACAGTAGTCAAAATAATTATTTTATTAAATAATTTTTTCATTAGTTTCTAACCACAGTAATCGAAAAGAATATTTATTTATTAAATTTCTGATTTAAGTAGCTGGAACAATAATATTTAAAAAATATATATTAAGTTTTCGACTACAGTAGTCAAAAAATAATAATTATTAAATAATTATTTATTACATTTTCGATTATATTCGTCGGAAAAAATATAATTATTAAATAATTATTTATTAAATTTCTGACTACAGTAGTCGAAATAATTATAATTATTAAATAATTATTTATTAAATTTTTGCCCACAGTAGTCAGAATAATTATAATTATTAAATAATTATTTATTAAGTTTTTGACTACCGCAGTAGGAAAATTTATAATTATTAAATAATTATTTATTAAATTTTTGACTAGAGTAGTCGAAATATTTATAATTATTAAATAAATATTTATTAAATATCCAAGTACATTTTTGACTATAGTAGTCGGAAATTTCTGACTAAAGTAGTCAAAAATATTTTTCTGACAAGCTATATTCTGACTACCATGAAACAGTAGGAAAGTAGTCGGAACTACCTTATTTTCCGACCACATTCCGACTATATTAGCCGTCGGAAAAATGTTTTTTTCTAGTAGTGGATAATCCACTTAGATGCTATGGGTCTAGAGACGCCATAAAGAAATCTAATCAAAATCGTGCTAAGGCTATGATTTTCTTGAGTCCTTATCCTGACAAAATTCTAAAAATTGAATACTTTACTACTAAGGATCTACTTGTTTTGTGGAATAGCCTAAAAGAAAGATTTGACCACTTGAAGATGGTCGTACTCCAAAAAACACGATATGAATGCATGCACCATGAAAATAAGATGTTGGGTTTAAACCCCATCGATTTGTGGCCTAAGACGCCTTTATATGAATAAGATGTTGAGTTTGAATCACAATGCACCATATTAATGATGTAATGATGGCTAAGGCAAATAATGTGTTTTTGGTGAAAAGTCATGAGACATGTCCCATTAAATATGCTCCATTCTCTGGAGTGAATGTGGTAGCAATGCTTAATATGTCTGAAAGAAGAAAAGTGATTGATTGCATGAATATATGCGTGGAAGGATCATATGATAATGAACATGATATTATGATTATAAGATATTCTAGAAAAAAAATTCTCTGCATCATATGTATGCCTCAATTTGCTCTTGAAGTAGCAAAATCTTAAAAGAGATTATAAGCTATCATAATTTGATAGGATTAAGGCACGATTATATTCCATTCTCAGGGAATAAGAAGCTTATCAATACAAATATGCACTTGATTGTGATAGTATCGTAACTCATCTTCGAAAGAGGCAGAATAACTAAGAAGAGTTATTTTAAAATCTACTTTTGAAGTAGTAAATCTGAAATTTATGCATCTAATAGTAAATCTAAAATTTACTAAAGTAAGAGATATATGTCATGGTAAACTTGGAGTTTGCTAGAATAAAAGTTCATAAATTGACATGAACGATTACGACATCCCAAAGATGTGCATATGAGTTTTAAACATATATTGAAGAACTAGAAAATTCTTCATGAACTTTTAGTGTTGCGTGTTCTCATGATAAGTTGGTTGAACCAATAAATGTTGGGATTGGATCTCTCAAAATCTAAAAATATAAAAGGTGAATATGGGCCCGTTCACCAGTCATGTGATCTATTAAGATGCATCAATAAGAGATGACCACGTGTACATTTATTGTCAACCTGTAGTTTGACATTCATAAAGTTTCTTGCTCAATAAAATTGAATTAAGAGAACACTTTTTAGACTGTGTGATCAAGACAATTCATCTTGCTGATGATGGTTTGGGAATGCCTTTGATAAATAGCTGAACCATTGCTAATGAGAACAAAGCTTCTTATGTTAGTTTGAAATATTATTTACAAAAGTACTTGTATGGATAAAACCAATAAATTATGATTAATTTTCCCTCAAAGTTGGTTCTAATTCAGGAACCACACGTTGTCTATCTAATAATTTTGATGTGTGGTATATGATTAATAAATATACCATGACGCATAAAGATGGATTCCTTAAAGAAGACGGAGGGTGTATGTTAGTTTTCTTAACATAAGGGGGAGATTATAAGCAACCATGAAATATGTTAGAAATTATCATTAGATCCTTATTCAAAAGATAATTCAAGTCAAACGTCGAAAGTATCTCATAGTTAACCTGCAAGTGCTCCTATTTTTTATTCGTAAAGAACAAAGTCTATGCATGCGTGAAGCGTGCTAGACCAATCGGTTCCAAATGAAATAATTATTAAAAAAAATAAGGAGAAAATTATCATAATAAGAAGATAATGTGCTCTTGAAGAGCCTACAACATAACACTTCATGAAACCTTATGAGAGGTTCAGGTACCTGAAAATAATGAAGTAATGAGATCTCAAAATGTTATGTCGCATTGTGAATCGATACAAAATGATATATCATTGGCAATATCTTTTATACAATATTAGAGCAACATTGTAAATTATTATGAGGATCTGAATTCTATGTTTATTAAAGCATACTGACGTTGAAAATATATATCAAGTGAGATGAAAGGATGCACCTTGGTAAGCATAAAACTTATTTGATTTGTAGTCCAGGCACTTAAAGATGTCACACATGAAATGTTGAATATCGTCACTTGACAAAATATATATAAAAACTTTTCTAAGGATTCAAAATGTATAAAGCATATAAAAGTTTCTGGGAAACTTATTTATAATCCTTATAGTTTATAAGCTTACAGCTGTAAAATTATTGAAACTCTTGGAGAGTTTTCAAAAGCAATAGATTATTTGATGAAATGAGAAATATTCCAATTTGGATTGGTTATGAAGTACTATCTTTTAGTGCAATTGGTGCACTCATGTATCTTGGAAATACTACAAGATTTGATACAACTTTTTTCAATTAATTTGTTAGCAAGGTATAGTTCTGCTTCTACTAAGAGACATCGAAATGGGATCAACATAATCTTATTTTATTCTAAAGATTGTAGTCCCGATCTTTTTGATTATGCTGATGATGGTTATTTATTTAACCCACATAAATCTCGGTCTCAAACATGCAATGTGTTCACATGTGGGGATACTGTCAAATCTTGGAGATATACAAAGTAGTCTATCTATCCATTTTATTGAATCATGCTGAGATAATAACTATTCATGATGTTAGACGAGATAATGTGTATAGTTTAGGTACATGATAAATCTCATTTGAGAAAAAATATGTTTTGAAATTTGATAATGTACCTATAATTTTATATAGAGATAATGGAGCGTGCAAAACATATTTTAATGAAGGATTCATAAAAGTAAATAGAACGAAGCAAGCTTATCAAAGTTTTTCATACACATGAGGTATAAAAGAATGGTGATATTAATGTACAACAGATTCGTTTGAGTGACAATATGACTAATTTATTCACCAAGTCTCTTTCAAGTGCAACTTTCAAGAAGATGATGCACATGATTTGGATGTAAAGACTTAAGGATGTTATCATTAGGGGGAGTTAATACACGTTGTACTCTTTTTTATTTACCAAGGTTTTGTCCCACTGGGTTTTCCTTACAAGATTTTTAATGAGGCAACCTATATGTGTATTGTTAGAGATGTGTGCTCTTTTTTGTTCACTAGATTGGGTTTTTCTAGTAAGGTTTTAACGAGATACATTTATCTATCAATTAGACATTCAAGGGGGAATGTGATAAATATATTAACATAGATAGTGAATGTCTACTTACCATATATAGTGAATGTATACTTTACCATATAGTGAATGTCTATTTATGAAAAAGTTAGAAACCCCAAGGTTATTTTTTCCCTATAAATAAAGGGGTTTCCCTTATTTTAATTCACCCCATCAAGAGATCTATCAAGAGAAATAATAATCACTCTCTCTTCTCTCTCTATTCTTCTTCTTCATCTTTGCTTTATATTTCATAATAATAATAATTAAAATTTTAAAATATTTCTTTCTAAAAGTTTTTAGTTTTCACATCACTAATAGGTCTCAAAAATTATACTTTTAGGAATAATGGCCATGCATGGAAGCTAACTTGTCAAAGTTGAGTGACTTTTGAAAGACGAAAAAAAGTCGAATGACTTTGAATGATAATGACCATGGAAGTTAACTTGGTGAAGTTGAGTGACTTTTGAAGACAAAACAAAGTTGTGTGACTTTTAAAACACAAAGCAGAGTTGAGTGAGCCAATTGCCCATAGTTGAGTGGCCATACAAGCTTCTAACTCTATTTTTGACAGGAATGTGGGACTCTTAACGGATTCTAATGCCCCATTCTCTCCGTCTTTTCTTCCAATAAAATGAGATCACTTTTGCTCTCCATTTTCTCCTTTGCACTTTTTCTCTAGTTAACTCTTTTTCTCATCTATGAAGTTCAAAAGCTATTCTGTCTTTTGTTTTTTCTCAAATCACCAACCTTATACGCGATAGATGTCATTTTTTGGGTTTAGTAAAATCTATATTTTTTCAAAAATAACTTCAAACACATGTTTAAATTAACATATGAACAATCAAAATGAAGTTTAAACTCTGTATTTAAAACTTGAAACTTATAACAATAACTTCAACCCGAACTTATGAACAACTAAAAATGAAGTTCAAACTATTTTCTTGAAAATAGAAAAAATCAAATGTTAAGAACTTCAACCCACGTTCAACCAACTTATGAACTATGAAAATAAATTTTCAAGAACTTCAAACTCAAGTTCAAATAGTTGAAGAAATATCAATATGAAGTTCAAACTATTTTCTGAAAAAATAATAAAACCAGCTTTAAGGAAAAGAAATGAAACAGAAAGATTCAAGTCCATTAAATTCACGGTATGTCCTTAAGGAAATTATTTCCCTCAAGCACCCAATGTTATTAAATATATCATCCCAGGATAAAATGAATCATTTCGATAGAATAAAGGTACCCCAAATTCTATCAAACTATGAACGCACTCAACAAGAGCATATCACACTAGAGTTTTTTTCAAGAAAGAAGAGTATTTTTCTCTTCAAAATTTTGTGTCTATACCTGTGAAAAAATTCAGGTATTAATAGCCATGAAGGTGTTGCTTCATAAAGAAAAGCAATGGTTTTGAAAGGTACACCCCTTCATAAAGGTGCAACTCTTTAAGAAATTTGTAACCCATTGGAAAGGTTATAACCATCCAAATAAAAAAGGAGCCTATTCAAATTGCACCCTTTTTCTTGGTGTCTTTCAAGAAAAAATATCTATTCATTTTTCATTCTCACCTCTTACGAATCTAACAACCCCCATATGAATGGAGAAAAGCTATTTCACAACAAAATTATGAACAAGTGTGTGATTCATAAGCAAAGACTAGTTGCATCTGGATAAGTAGGTTTTTCTTTACACTTTTCATAATGAACTTGAATTGGATGCACTCGATCAATCGGTAGATATGATATCTTTAAACCATCGAGCTTTAATATACACCTAGATAACCAAGTCATTTAACTAATGTTTTGCCTTTATGGTTCTCATAATTTTGTTCATTTCAACCATGAAAATGTCCTAAATTCATAAGAGCTTAGAGAATAGACTTTTACTATCATTCTCCTTGAAGCGACTTTCAGTTTACTCTCACATAAGTAATTTTTAAACATTTAATCTTATAGATCAAACTATTTAGTCAAATATATCAAACTTAAAAACCATGAAAAAGCTTCAAACCATAATCCTTATCTTTGTTTCATGAACATTATCTTTATCATTAGAATGGGTTGAGTATATTGACAATCTTGAATCGTCAGTCACAACTTTGTTTGATCTCTTTGAACCTAGCTATTGTAATCTCTGGTTTGCTAGGTAGAGTTACCACCATGATGAATTGTCCTAGGTCGTAAACCATTTCCTTTGATGATGATCAACTTCCTCTCCAGATAGGCCCTTTTTAAGCAGATTTGACACAATATCCTTTGACTTCACCTAGTTAACCATGATAATTCCACTAGAGAGTAGTTCTTTAACAATATTAAATCTCTATCTAATATGACAAGATTTATTGTTACATATCATGCTCCCTTTCCTACCTATTCCCGCTTCACTATCACAATGTATACATACTAGTGTCAATGATTTGGAAAAATAAGGAATAACTTCCAAGAAAATCTAGAGCCATTCAGCTTTTTCATCGGCTTTATCTAACACAATAAATTCATATTTCACTGTAAAGCAGGAAATACATGTCTGTTTGGGTGATGTTTAAGAGACTGCTCCTCTACCTAAAGTAAATATATATTCACTCTTGGATTTTAATTTATTCAGTATGGTGATCCCATTTGCATCACTATATCCTTCAATTACTGCTGGATATTTGTTATAATGCAAATGAAAGTGTTAAGTATGCTTTAGATTACCCAAAACTCTTTTTATTTCCATCCAATAAGTTTGATTAGGATTACTTATGTACCAACTCAATTTAATAATAGACTATGCTATGTGTGATCACGTACAATTCATAATATAAATCAAACTTCACAACATTCTTATGTAGTGTAACAATAACAAGTTTACCTTCATTTTTTAAAGTGCAAAGCTTATGTCTACTAGAGTCTTGGCAATACTGAAATCCAAATACTTGAACTTGTCAAGTACTTTTTCAATATAATGAGACTGTGATAATGTCAACCCTAGTGGAGTTCTATGAATTCTTTTATATAAGATCAAATCTGAAACTCCAAGGTTTTTTATATCAAGCTTGCTCTCAAGCATTCATTTAATATAATTTATGTTAGAAATGTCTTTATGTATGATCAACATACCATCGACATACAAACAAATAATGACTTTGTGATTTGAAGTGTCCTCAATGTAAATATATTTATCATATTCATTTATTTTAAAACCGTTTGCCAATATGTTTTGGTCAAACTTTACATGCCACCGTTTGATGCTTGTTTTAGTCCATAAAGTGGTTTAAAAAGTTTGCACACTTTTTTTTACCAAAAAATACAAAACCCTCGAGCTATTCCATGTACTTTTTTCCTCTAATTCTTTGTTTAAGAATGTTGTTTTCAGATCTATTTGATGAATTTCAAGATCATATACCACTACAAATGAAACCACATCCGAATGGACATTATCCTTATTACATACGAGTATGTGTTGAAGTAATCAAGGTTTTTTTTTTGTCTAAAGACTTTCATAATAAGTATTACCTTGTATTTGTCAATAGTACCATCAACTTTTATTTTTCTTTTAAAGTTCTATTTAAAACATGAATATTTATTTTCTGGAGGATGATTAATCAATTCCCAAGTATTATTGCTCTAGATTGAATTAATCTCACTATTGACTTCCTCTTTCCAAAAGGATGAGTCCGAAGACGACATCGCTTCTTTAAACATTCTCATTTTCAAGAAGAGATATTGCAAAATTTGATCCATAGAAAGTTAATTTTCTTTGATGTGTACTACACCTTGGATTCTCATCATTAAGTACATTCTCATTTGATTTATCTCAAGATCATTTAAACCCTCAACTTGACAACTCATGTCTAGTTTTATACGGATAGATGTGTTCAAAGAAATCACCATTATCTGATTCAATTATCGCATTGTCATGAATATTTGGATGTTTGGATTTAAGAACCAAAAATCAACATGCTTTACTATTTGTAGCAAATTCGATGAACATACAGTCCACAGTCTTAGGTCTTATTTTTGTACTTTTAGGTATGGAACTAAGACTTTAGATAGACATTCCCATACTTGAAATATTTCAAGTTGGGTTTCTATCCTTTTCATTTTTCATATAGAATAGATTGTATCTTGACATGGGATACTCTATTGAGTATTTGGGTTGCTATAAGGGTTGCTTCTGCCTATAAGTTTTGCAAAAAACCTTAACTTATGAGTAATGTAATCATCATTTCCTTTAATATTCAATTTTTTCTTTCCACAATCTATTTGATTGAGGTGAATATGGAGTAGTAGTTTCATGGACAATTCTATTTTCTAAACATATCTCCATAAAAGAACATTCATATTCTCCACCCAATCACTTTTTATAATTTTGATCTTTTTATCCAATTGATTTCAACTTTAGTTTTATATTGCCCAAATGCATCTATTGCTTCATCCTTAACATTTAGAAAATAAATATAACAATATATATTGCATTTGTCAATAAAATTTATAAAATATTTTTTCCACCACGAGATAGTATGAATTTCATATCACAATTGTTTGTATGAATTAAGTCCAAGGGATTGGAATTCCCTTCAACAGACTTATATGGATGCTTAGAATACTTAGATTCCACACATATTAGACACTTTGATTTATTGCAATAAAAATTAGGCAACACTTCCAAACTTATCCTTTTATGCAAGGTTTTGTAATTGATATTGAAACACCCCGAACTTTGGACCTTATGAAATTGTAATACCCCATATTTTGCTAACTTAGTTCAACTCTTAACGTATAAGAGATTCTATATATATATATATATATATATATATATATCCCAATACATATAGAATTTTTTTTAGTTTAAGACCCACCAAAGGGTAGAAAATTCAATCAACTTTCCAACGATATAAATTTTGCATTAATCCAATAACCGGGTAAGAAGGTATGGCAAATTTAGTTTCAGGCAGTATCCCAACGCAATTGTATCATGTCTCAGTGATAGGCCAAATGGCACTTGTCAAATTCTAACCACAATAGTACTACATCATAGTGAATTTCTAGTTCCCAATTGGCATTTTCCAGAGAAGCACTGCGATAAGCATCACGCCGCGGTGGAGTACCAGTTTGCACTCATCAATTTCCAGTGACACAATACAAAACGACCGTATTGTGCCAAAGTGCATTTTTGCACTTGTCCGTGGAATACACTTTCAGCCAAATTCTAGTGGCTCATCGCGATGGCACCGTCTCGTGGTGATGGCTAAAATCAGGATTTTCAATGACGAAAATTTAATTATTTCTTGGGGTAGTTGGGTCTTTTTCTATGACCCTAATCAGTCCAAAACATGAGATAAATCCCTTAATAGCCTAATTAGTCATAATTTAATTCAAATTCCCTTAAATCAAGAACATTCTCTCTCAAATAGCAAACCCTAGCCTACAAGATTCAATATCAATTCCCAATAAAATTTCCAAGAAACTTCAAGAATTCAACTACTCAGGTATGTTTGGTGTTCATCCTGGGGTTTTCTTCCACCCTAGGAGTTCAAGAAACCTTTTCAAGAACTTAAATTATGATATTTAATCATAACTTGAGGTATGTTCATGCATGTGGTGATTTTATGGGTTTTAAACCAAGAAGATTATTAATTCTAAGTAAATAAACTAGTATGTGAGTTGATTTATATAATCCCCATGTCATAGCCCATGAATTATGAATTGAATATTGTAATTATGAAAATCCCAAGTTATTTTTCCTCATGTTCAAGAACCATGCTCCCCAAGTGTTTGACAATATGTCTATGAGAATTATTTGTGCATGACATCCTAATTGTAATGCTTTAAACTTGTGATATGGTTTCTTTATTTATGCTATCGAGTCCTGGGGGTATTGTATACCAAAAATTAGTTGCTTACTTAGGTTCTAGTTGTAATAGAATTATCCCGCAGTATCTTAAATAGTCATACTTTGTCATTTAACAGAATCTGTATGAGTTCAGTCAAGCTTACTACAGTCAGTGATTAGTGTCAATGTAGTTGGGAGTAGGATTCAGCACCGAGCGAACCCAGGGATGGGGGCATTCCTGCCAATATAGGGCTTAACCCTTAGTAGCAGTCCCTAACTTACAGAACTATATAGCCAACGTAAGATAATCATCTTCCTGTCAAATTAGGGTTGACGTAACCATATACATATCATGATTTTTCCTGCTAGATTAGGGTTGACCCAGCTAGTGTTAGTAACTTGTGGCACGGTGCTAACACCCTCCTAACTAGGGTTATAGTTTAGACCCCAAATCAGTCTATAATCCAGGTATGTCGGTTAGAAAATAACTCCTACATTCTCATTTTTAGTATTTAGTAATCAACATTCAGTACAAAACTCAGTTCAGTTCTATACAATAATAACTTTCAGTTATTAGAAACTCAGTACTTCAGCTTTAGTCTAACTCTCATCCTATTACTTTATGAAATTTAGTTATGATTGTTATTCATGAACATGATCCCATTCATATTATACTGACCTTACCTAGCATACCAGTATATTCAATGTACTGGTGCATATTCTCTCTTTGCGCTATGATGTCACATATCATAGGTTCGGATACTTGGGTTCCTAATCATATTTAGCCAAATCATTTTATCAGTCACATCTATAGTAGTGGGTACTCATAAATTAAGGATGTGATATTTATGAAGTCATCTTATTATTTCAATAGTTCAATTATTTTAGACAACAGTAGTGAGTTAGTTGGGGCCTGTCCCATCAACTCTTTTATTTCAGATGTTTAGAGGTTTTTTAGACATGATCAGCTAGCAATTATTCAATAAATGTATTTAGTTTTATGAACCTTATGTCATTTATTAGTTTCATCCACATATACTTCATGATTATGATACAGTGCTTACAACAGGTACCAGTCATGGGTCAGCTTGTAGTCCTTTGGGGTCGTAAGCATCGTGTGACTCTCAGGGTGTAGTCTCGGGGCATTACAAACTTGGTATCAGAGTATAAGGTTCTATAGTATCCTAAGAAGTATGGAAGCCACGTCAAGTGGAGTCTAGTGCATGGGTATGTAGTGCGCCACACTTATGGACAAGAGGCTATGAGTCATTTTAGAAAACTTCCCTTTTTTTCAGTGTTCATATCATGTGAGTGAGCATGAGCTAAAGTTATAATCTCTATCTAATCTAACTTTCCCTTCCATTTACAGAACATGTCTCCCAAAAAGCTAAGGTAAGAAGAACTAGGAATCAGCCAATACCTCCGCCTGTTTAGGAAAATCCCCTGAATGAGCATGTTTCTCACGTAGAATTCAGAACTGTATTCACCACCCTATCCTATTCTGTGGTTGCTCAGAATGTTTGACTAGCTACTATTTAGTCCAACCCAATGTCCAATACTACTACAACTAGAATTCAGAACTTCACCCGAATAAATCCTCTTTTATTTTTAGGATCTAAGTCTGAGGAGGACCCACAGGAATTCCTTGATATAGTGCAGTAGGTAATAGACATTATGTGGGTAACTGCTAGTGAGAGTGGTGTGGTAGTTTCCTATCTGTTATAAGATATAGCTCATACATAGTTTAAGAAGTAGAGGGTAGAGAGAGGCACAGATGCAGGGCCTATAGAATAGGAGGAGTTTTTTACTATCTTTTTAGATAGGTTCTTTCCATTGGAGTTGAGAGAGGCTAAGGTGTTAGAGTTCATCAACTTGAAGTAGGGAAACACGAGTGTGAAAGAGTATTCCCTCAAGTTTACCCAGTTGGATACTATGTTTCTCATGTAGTAGCTAATAACAGGTCTAAGATGAGCAAGTTTGTGTTTGGTGTATCTGACAGTGTGGTCAAGGAGTGTAGGACTGCAATACTGATTAAGGAGATGGGCTTGTCTTGGTTAATAATCCATGCTCAATAGATTTAGTAGGAAAAAACTAATGAGAATGAGAGGGAGAGTAAGAGGTCTAGAACAGGTAGTTTTAGTTTTGCTCAGCCAAAGTCAGAAAGAGGTAACCATCCTTAGTTCTGCCTAAGATATTTAGTCCCAGCTCCATCTTTTACTAGTGCACTGATGCCCAAGTTTAGGAATGATAATAAGGATAGGGCGCCAGGTTCAAAAACTTAGGGTAGTGTAAATTGTGCTAGGACAAATCCTCTTTGTCAGAAATGTGGCAGAAACTATCAAGGTTTCTGTAGGGCTGGTAGCGATGTGTGTTTTGGGTACGGTAAGCCAGACCATAGGATCAAAAAGTTTCCTTATGTGGGTTCACAGAGCAGCATAGTCATCCTCTAGTTTAGTTTGGTCGCTCGTCTCATCAGGGTGCCGCTTCAAGTGCCACCAGTGGGCAGCGTCCAAATAGGCTCTATGCACTTTATTCCTGGTAGGATCAGAAGAGTTCTCCTGATGTGGTTACTGGTATGTTGCAAATCTATCATTTACATATTTATGCTCTGCTAGATCCAAGAGCTTCTCTGTCTTTTGTAACTCTTTACATAGCCGTCAACTTCAAAGTCATCCCCAAAATCCTAGCAAAGCCTTTCTCAGTCTCTATCCTAGTGGGTAGGAACTATTCAGTTATGGTTTTTTAGAAAGTTACTTAAGCAAACCTTATAGAGCTAGAGATAATGGATTTTGACGTTATCCTCATCATAGATTGTATCCATTCATGTTATGCTTCAATTGATTGTAGAAACAAAGTAGTTCAATTTTTTAGCTTCCAAATGAACCAATCCTTGAATGGAGGGGTATCACCACAACACTTAAGGGTTAACTTATTTTGTACCTTAGAACGAGAAGAATCATATCCAAGGGATGTATTTACTATCTTATCTGAGTCAAAGACTCCAATTCCGAGACTCTTAACCTTGAGTCAGTTTTAGTAGTAAGGGAATTTCCATATATGTTCCCTGAAGATCTTCCTGGAGTTCCTCCTAAAAGGGAAATTAACTTCGGAATAGATCTTCTTCTAGATACTAAGCCTATCTCTATTCCACCCTATAAAATGGCACTAACTGATCTCAAAGAATTAAAAGAACAATTGAAAGATCTCCTAGATAAGGGATTCATAAGGCCTAGTATTTCCCCATGGGGCGCACCAGTTCTATTCTCACAAAAGAAAAATGGTTCTCTTAGGATATGTATTGACAACCGTCAGTTAAACAAAGTCACAATCAAGAATAAATATCCAATTTCCATAATCGGTCACTTTGAGTTTCTATTCATATCCTTTGGTCTCACTAAAGCCCTAGTAGCCTTCATGGACTTGATGAACCGAGTGTTCAAGTGGTACTTAGACATGTTCGTCATAGTATTCATAGATGACATCCTTGTCTACTCTCGTAACAAAAATGATCATGCGAACTACCTTAGAATGGTATTGCAGACTCTTCAAGCCCATCAGTTGTTTGCTAAATTCAGTAAGTACAAATTTTGGCTAAGATCAGTAGCTTTCCTTGGTTATATTATTTACAATAATGGCATTAGAGTGGATTCTCAAATGACTAAAGCAGTGAGAAACTAGCCTAGACCTATTTTTCTGTTAGTTATCAAGAGTTTCTTAAGTTTGGATGTCTATTACCAGTGGTTTGTAGAATGGTTTTCATTTATTATATCCCCTATGTCCAGACTGACTTAGAAGAAAGTTAAGTTTCAGTGGTTAGATTCTTGTGAGATGAGTTTTCAAGAGTTGAAGACTCAACTCACCACAACTCCAGTTTTGACATTGCCAGATGGTTTAGATAGATTTGTTATGTACTGTGATGTCTCCAGAGTTAGTTTGGGGTGTGTTTCTATGCAGAAGGGTAAGGGTGTGGTCTGTGCCTCAAGACAACTTAATCCCTATGAGATGAATTACCTTACTCATAATCTTGAGTTGGCATCTATTATGTTTGCCTTACAGATCTAAAGGCATTATTTGTATGGGGTGAGTGTTGATGTGTTCACAAATCACAAAAGCTTGCAGTATGTATTTTTACAGAAGGATTTGAATCTGCATCAGAGGAGATGGTTAGAGTTACTAAATGATTATGATATGAGTGTTTTGTACTATTAGATCATGGCCAATTTAGTGGAAGATTCCCTAAGTAGATTGTCTATGAGTACTGTTTCTTATGTTGAAGATGATAAGAAAAAGTTAGTTAAGGAAGTTCATCAGCTTGACAGATTAAGTGTTCATTTAGTTGATTCAGCTGAGGGTAGCGTATAGGTTCAGGGTAGTTTAGAATCTTCCTTGGTTGCCAAAATAAAATAAAAGTAGGGAAAATATCCCAATAGAGTTAAGATGAAGGAGTTAGTCAGAGATCAGAAAGTAGGGGTTTTATCCTAAGGGTAGATGGTGTGTTGTGTTGCCAGGGTAGACTATGTGTGTCGGGTGTTGAAGAGTTGAGATAGTGAATTCTTATAGAGGCGCATAGTACACATACTCTATTTATCTAGGGGCCACGAAGATGTACCATAATTTATGGGAAATCTATTGGCAGAGTGGGATGAAGAGGGATATTATAGAGTTTGTAGCCAAATGCTCCACTTATCAGTAGGTTAGCATTGAGCATCAGAAGCCTACTAGGTCTATGCAGGAGTTCAGTATCCCTACTTGGAAGTGGGAGTATGTGAACTTAGGTTTAGTAATAGGTTTACCTCGTACTCGTTAGCAACATGATTCTATTTAGGTCATTGTCGACAGGATGACCAAATCAGCTCGGTTCTTGCTAGTCCATAATTCTTATTCGGGTGAGGACTATGCCAAGCTTTATCTGAGAGAGTTAGTTAGGTTGCATGGTGTTTCGTTGTCCATAATCTCAAATAGAGGTACTCAATTTGCGTCTTATTTTTGGAAAACTTTTCAGAAGGGTCTTGGTACCCAAGTTCACCTCAATACATCCTTCCACCCCCAGACAGATGGTCAAGTAGAAAGGACCATTCAGACCATTGAGGATATGTTGAAAGCATGTGTAGTTAACTTTAAGATAAGTTGGGATGACCACTTGCCTTTGATTGAGTTTGCGTATAATAACAACTATCATTCCAATATTTAGATGGCTCCATTTGAGGCTCTTTATGAGATAAGATATAGATCTCTAATTGGTTCATTTAAAGTAGGTGAGATTGCATTGTTAGGGACTGACTTGGTGTTTGATGCCTTAGCTAAAGTATAGTTAATTAGGGAAAGGCTTAAGGTAGGCCAAAGCCGATAGAAATCATATGCAGATGAGAGAAGAAAATATCTTGAGTTTCAAATTTGTAATTTTGTATATCTAAAGATCTTTCCTATAAAGGGAGTGAAGAGTTTTGGTAATAAGGGGAAACTTAGTCCTTGATATGTTGGTCCTTACAGAATTTTTAGTTGTTTGGAAAAATTGGCTTATAATCTCGAGTTTCCTACAGACTTAGCATCAGTGCACCCAGTATTCCATATCTCCTTATTGAAGAAGTGTATTGGTGACCCAACTATAGATGTTCCCTCAGAAAGTGTAGATGTTTAGAAAAACCGTTCTTATTAAGAAATTCCAGTCGAGATCCTTAATCAACAAATTCACAGGCTAAGGAACAAAGAAGTTCCCATATTCAAATTTCTTTGGAAGAATCAGTCTATTGATGTAGCCAATTAGGAAGCAGAAGTATATATGCGGGCCAAGTACCCTCATTCTTTCTCCGAAAACTCAAACTCAGCTTAAGGTAACAATTTTCTTTGATATACTCTGTCTAATACTCAGTTCCTATTGCATATCATTTTCATAAAAATCATACATACATGAATCAGTTCAGTCATGTAATCATGCTTCAGTTGTGCATGTTCAATATGTAAACTCAGTTCATCAGTATTTTCAGCTTAATCAGACTCATTCGAGGACGAATGTTCCCAAAGGGGAGATATTATAATACCATACTTTCCTAACTTAGTTCAGCTCTTAACAAATGAGATATTCTATATATAACTCCCAATATAATGATATTTTTTTCAGTTTAAGACCCACCAAAATGTAGAAAATTCAATTATCTTTCCAATGATATAAATTTCTCCTTAATCCGATAACCGGGTAAGAAATCATGGCCAATTTAGTTTCAGGTAGTGGCCCAATGCGATTGTACAGTGTCTCGATGATAGGCCAAATAGCACTCATCAATTTCCATTGAATTATCACGATAGTACCGCATCGCGGTGAAGTTCCAGTTCCCAATTGGTATTTTCCAAAGAAGCACCTTGATAAGCATCGCATCGCAGTGGAGTGCCAGTTCACACTCATCAATTTCCAGCAATTAAACACGATACCACCGCATCGCACCAAAATGCATTTTTGCACTTGTCTTTGGAATACACTTTCAGCCAAATTCCAGTGGCTCAACATGATGGCACCGCGTCGCGGTGATGGCCAAAATTGAGATTTTCAGTAATGAAAATTTAATTCTTTCCAAGGGTATTTGGATCTTTTTCCATGACCCTAATAGCCTAATTAGTCATTATTTTATTCAAATTATCTCAAAGCAAGAACATTCTCTCTCAAATAGCAAACCTTAGCCTTCAAGAGTCAAGATCAATTCCCAAGAAAATTTCCAAGAAACTTTAAGAATTCAACTTCACAGGTATGTTTGGTGTTCATCCTTAGGGTTTCTTCCACCGTAGGAATTCAAGAACCTTTTTAATAACTTAAATTATGATTTATATTATTAAATTGAGGTGTGTTCATGCATGTGTTGATTTTATGTGTTTTAAACCAAGAAGGTTATGAATTTCAAGTAAATACAGTAGTATATGTGTTGATTTATGTACTCCTCATGTCATAACCCATGAATTGTGAATTGAATGTTGTAATCATGATAATTCCATGTTATTTTTCCTCATGTTCAAGAACCATGCTCCCCAAGTGCTTGACAATATGCCTATGTGAATGATGTGTGCATAACATCTTAATTGTAATGCTTTAAACTTGTGATATGGTTCCTTTATTTGTGTTATCGAGTCCTGGAGGTATTGTATACCCAAAATTAGCTGCATACTTAGTTTTAAGTCATAATAGAATGATTCCACAGTATCTTGAATAGTGACATTCAGTCAGTTAACAGAACCAACATGAGTTCATTCAAGCTTAGTACAGTCTAGTTATCAATGTCGGTTCAGTTGGAAGTAGGATTCAGCATCGAGAGAACCCAGGAATGGGGGAATTCTTCTTCTATATGGTTTGACCCTTAGTATCATTCCCTGAGTTATAGAGCTATGTAGCCAGCGTAGGATAAATCGTCTTTTTGTCAGACTAGGGTTGACGTAACCATATACATCTCATGAGTTTTCCTGCCAGATTTGGGTTGACCCAGCTAGTGTTAGTAACCCATGGCACGATGCTAACACCCTTCCAACTGGGGTTACAGGTTGGACCCCAAATCAGTCTATAATATGGGTATGTCAGTTAAAAGATAACTCCCACAGTCTCAGTTTCAGTATTCAGTAATCAACATTCAATATAGAACTCAGTTTTGTTCTATATGATCATAACTTTCAGTTATCAATTATCAGTTATTAGAAACTCAGTACTTCATCTGCAGTCTAACTCATAAAGATATTATATGAGGGGTATTACATTTTTAGTATCCTCAGTGGTTTCAATCTTGCATATACTCTCATCTTGTCACTTCAAGATATTTTTGGTTATGATTGTTATTTATGCACATGAGCCCATGCATATTAACCTGACCTCACCTTGCATACCAATACATTTAAAGTACTGACGCATGCTCTCTCTTTGCACTATGATGTCTCATATCATAGGTTTGGACGCTCAGGTTTTTAACCATACTTATCCAGATCAGTCTATCAGTCGCAGCTAGAGTAGTAAGTACTCATCCATTGAGGAGATAATATTTATTTAGTCATCTCATTATTTCAGTATTTTAGTTATTTTAGACAATAGTTGTTAGTTAGTTAGGGCCTGTCCTATCAACTCTTTTATTTTAGATGTTTAGATATTTTTCAGACCTTATCAGTTAGCAATTATTCTATAGATGTATTAAGTTTTGATTCAGTTTTATTAACCTTATCGAATTTATCAATTTTCTTCCACATAAAATTTATGATTATTATTTAGTTCTCACAACAGGTACCAGTTATGGGTTAGCTTGTGGTTCTTTGGGTTCGTAACCACCATGCGGCTCCAGGGTGTAGTCTCAGGGCATTACAGAAATCCTTGAGTCTTGAACCATCTATTCATCATATGACTTACACCATAAGTCATATGGTATGGTGATTGGTCTAGGGACCTTAGTCATATATATTGTCAGTGTGTTGCTGGCCAAGTTTTTCCTTAGGTACGAGAGGCACCATACGAATCGTATCGTATTATGTTGAGAAAGTAGGGTCCCAATCGTATGTTATCCAGTTTCTAGCCCTTGATGTTCTTCGTTGGTTATAACTTTAAGGTACTAGACATATGGCTATGATATGAGTTAGGCAAGGGAGTCATATGTTGGAAAAAATATGGTGTCTAACTTTTTGATCAAGTGATACTTAATGGTACCACTCGTATGATGTGGTGATGAGTTAGAGGGTTTACTCGTACCCTTCTGCAAGATTTTTATAACTTTTAAGCTGAGGGTATTTTGGATATTTCTCACCCTAAGCCCTTAAGACCCTACATCTTATAACACTTTTTCACCATTCATTATACACTTTAGAAAATTGAAACACTGTTTAAAAACCTCTCAAGAAGATTGGGCTAAGGTTTCTTTAAGGTGGTCATATAGAAGCTTACGGATCAAAATCTCTTTGTGAATCTTCGTACAAGCATGTGACTCTTCCATCATTGTTAGTTTACTAAAAACATACATTTTAAGCATTGTTCATGATTCATTAATAATGGTTTTGTAAACCATGGTTGAGGGTTTGAATGCATAATGTAGAGTATTGCTTTTTCATGTCTTAAATCATGAGTATACATGTTTTGGTATTGGTTTTTCACATGTGGTTGCTTGGGAATTATGATTTGAACTAAAGGCTCATGGCTAACCCTAACTTGATGGTTTTTGTATTGAATAATGGTTTGACTATGGTGTTCCCTCAACCTATTTATGAAAATATCAATGAGAAGAATCTTGCAATATATGAATTGTGTTTAAACTAAGGCATTAGCCTATGAATGTTGATGATTGGTAAATGGTTTTATGATGGTCTTGTTGGTCATAAATTAACTAGAATCATAACCTTGGTGGTTTAATTGGATAAATGGGTTTGAGTCCCAAAAATGTTTAATTGAATTAATGTTTTTATTTAGACAATGGTTTTGAGTCCCAAAGTTGATCAATAATGGTTATGACATATTGTACGCTTGCAAGTGAGGTTGGTATGACAATACCAATGGGATGCCTTTAGTAATTAATTAGATTAATGGTTGTGTGTTTATGTAATGAATATTTTAATTGGGCTTTAAAGCAAAAAGTATAGCCAGGCCATGAAAGTTGAGTCTGAAGGACTAACACTAGAAACCGTGCTAACTGGTATGGGCTATCTATAGGAATAGGAGGTTTGAGTCCCCCATATTGTATACATTGGTTTTTAAGTTACCTTGATTATGTCGGGAGGTTCGAGTCCCCCATAAAGGCATATACAATTATAGATATTCTTTGGTTCATACGGCTACTCATATTGGGGCCCTTTTAGTTGGGGAACTGGGCCCATATAGCACGTGGGTGCCTTGATATATGACGGTTATGCTACACAACCCTGGGTAACATTTTCAAGTGCATGCTAAACCCAGTTCCTTATCTCGGCATTATATATATATGTATATATCTATGTGATTGCATATGATGATTAGACATGGTTATAAATGATGACATTACTTTATTCCTCTATCCCTTAGTTACATGCTAGTGCTCCAACCGCTAACCATCTCCAGACACTATATCCCTATGCGATACAGGTCCCGAACTTCATCTACTCTTCCAGTGCAGTGATCAGGTGTTCGAGTGGTTTGTGAGTTTACATTGAAGTGGTGAGCTTCCATTCTTTGGAAGTCTCCATTTCATGGTTTTTATTTCCTATTTTTTAGATCTTGTTTAGACTTCTTTTGACTATCTCTTTTAATATGGGTTTTGGCTATTATCGGGGGCAAGTCCCAATATTTTATTTACTTTAGGTTGTAGAGGCTTTGTTGGATTATTGTGGACTTGGGTGTGTTGTTTGGTGGATTGGTTTAGGTATTTCGTGAGTTATGATTAGTCTTGTTTTGCACTATTTTGTTATATGCTCGTAATTTATCCGACACTTGAGGTTATGGTGTTAGCTAGTTTAGGTGAAGGTGGTGATCTCTGGTCCACATGGGACTTGGAATACCCATCATGGTTAGGCCCTGGTTTGGGTTATAACAAAGTTGGTATTAAAGCCTAGGTTCATGGTAATTTGGGTGTCCACAAAGCTGTGTTGAGTAGATTCTCTTTTATGGGTGTGTAGCACGCCATACTTATAAGAGAGAGGCTATAAAACATTTAGGAATATTTCTCTTTCTTATTTTCTTTCTTCAAGCTGTAGAGTCTGAGGTCTTAGATATCCCTAATTCTCATTTGCTCGTTTGAGATCATGTCTCCCTGATAATCTGAAGCTCACGAATACTCTTTTGTTCCACTTGGGGACACTATTGATAGGACATGCGCTACTTTTGGGTCAGACCCAGTCTATGAATCCAGTTCTTGATTGTCCTCCTAGAGTTCCACTGGTCCAGTCCTTCTCGAGCCCCTCAAGCAGATGTGACGAACGCTGAATTTTATTAGTCTATTCACAAGTTGAATCAGTTGGTAGCTTCTCAAACTAAGCGTGGTGCTTCTATTACTCCATCTTTTGAGGCCTCTAGGGTTGGCCGGTTTATGAGGTTGAGCCCTCCTGAGTTCGCTAGTGTTAAGGTTGAGGAGAATTATCAGCTTTTATTGATAAGATAGAGAAGGTATTATGGAGTAGGAATACTTTCGATATTAAGGGTGTGGAGTTTGCTACGTACCAATTGAAGGATGTGGTGTATTAGTGGTACGAAGAATGGGAGCAGTCTATGGGAGATAATACTGACTCTGTATTATTAGATCACTTCTTTAGTGCCTTTTTAGACCTCTTTATTCCTAGGGAGTTGAGGGAAGCAAAAGCAAAAGAGTTTGTTAATTTGAAGCAAGGTAGGATGAAGGTCAAAGAGTATGCCTTGAAATTCCATCAGTTGTCCAAATATGCTCCTGAGTTGGTGTCTAGAATGAGAGCTAGAATATAACTTTGATTTTAGGCTATCCCATATGTTAGTTTTAGAGAGTATTGTACAAGGATATAGATATTTCTCGACTTGTGGTTTATATGTAATAGGTTGAGGAAGAGAAGAAGAAAAAGGCAGAGATTAGTGAGAGACAGAGTAAGAAGTTTAGATTTTCTGACTAGGGAGGAGGCTAACAGCAAAGTGGTAGAGATAGGGAAAATAGCCTAAGAAGTAGGGGAGTTATGGTTCTTTCTCTAAGGCTAGTACTCCTTACCCGAAGTCTTCGGGTGATTGTTTCTCTTAGCATGGTGGAGGGTACAAGGCATAGGGTGCCCAACCTTAGACTTGTGGGGCTCAGTCTACTCTATCATATCCTCTTTGCAAATTTTATGGTTAGCCACATCGTGTCCAATGTGAGAAGGGGAGAAATCGATGTTTTATTTG
This sequence comes from Capsicum baccatum var. pendulum, assembly GCA_030864225.1. Lineage (NCBI taxonomy): Eukaryota > Viridiplantae > Streptophyta > Magnoliopsida > Solanales > Solanaceae > Capsicum > Capsicum baccatum. The sequence continues at coordinate 73,253,940 of CM061561.1, read as the reverse complement.
TGGTCATATTGGTCACATACAACGTGTTTGTCCTTTTAGGAGATCTTGTATGGATAATAAGGTTCTTATATCCTCTTCATCAACTCCTACACCAAAGGGTGTTGCTTCTGCTTCTGGTACCAATACTAACCGGAATTGCTTATACAATCTTGCTTTTCGTCAGGACTCTGAGGCATCTTCCGATGTTGTTCTATTATGTTGAAACTTTTTTACTGTGATGTGTACTGTTTACTTGATCTGTGGTTTACTCTTTCTTTTGTGACCCTATTTATGGCTATGTATTTTGGTTTTGGTTTTGAGTTTATTTTGGACTCTTTTTCTATGTCTACCTTGGTGGGTGACTTTGTGGTTTCTAGAATTATCTATAGGGGTTGTTTCATATCTATTAGTGGTTGGGGGACTCTGGTGGATCTGTTTGAAGTAAACATAGTTGATTTCGATATCATTTAGGGATAAATTAGCTACTTTTATATTATGCTTCTTTAGATTCTCGAACTCGTAAGGTCATCTTTAAATTTCCCAATAATCCAGTTATTAAGTGGTAGGGTGGTTCCTTAGCTCCTAAAGGAAGTTTTATAGCATATATTAGGGATTAATCATTGATATCCAAGGGGTGTCTCTATCATCTGGTCTGGGATAAAGATTTTAACTTGGAGGGTCCTTCTTTACACTTTGTCCTGATACTGAATGAACTTCCTAAGGTCTTTCGTGACGACCTTCCAGGTATTTCTCCCAATAAGGAGATTAATTTGGGGATAGATCCTGTTCTAGACACTCCTCCTATATCTATTCCGCGATATAGAATGGCTCCGACTAAGTTAAAGGAGCTTCAGGAGTAATTAAGGGATCTTTTAGATAGGGGTTTCATCTATCTAGTGTGTCCCTGTGGGCTGCACCAATTTTATTCATACGTAATAAGGATGGGTCCTTTCGGATGTGCATTGATTATCAACAACTAAATAAAGTGACGGTAAAGAATAAGTACCCACTTTCGGGAATCGATGATCTCTTTGATCAACTTTAGGGTGCCAAATTATTCTTTAAGAAAGATCCTCGATCTGAGTATCATCAATTAAAGATTAGGGAAGTGGATATCCCTAAGATAAATTTTTCTACCTGGTATAGGTATTTTGAGTTCTTGGTGATGTTATTTGGCTTGACCAATGCCCCTGCGGCTTTCAAGGACTTGATGAATAGAGTCTTCCATCTGTTCCTAGATTTGTTCCTGATTGTCTTCATTAATGATATTTTAGTGTACTCTAAGAGTAAGGAGGATCATGTCGATCACCTTCATATTGTGTTACAGGCCTTAAAAGATCAGCAGTTGTACGCTAAGTTCTTTAAGTGTGAATTCTAGTTGAACGCCGTTATATTTTGGGGTCATATGGTGGATCCTTAGAAAGATGTTATGGTTAAGAGGTGGCCTAGACCCACTACTCCAAATAATATTTAGAGCTTCTTGGTTTTAGCCAGTTATTATAGGAGGTTCATGGAAGGTTTTTCTTCCATTGCTCCTCCAATGACCAAGTTAACTCAGAAAAAGGTAGCCCTTGTGGTCTGATGCTTACCAGGGTAGATTTAAGAAGCTAAAAGATAAGTTGACTTCATCTCCAGTCTTAACTCTACCTAAGGGTATCGAGGGTTTTATCGTCTATTGTGATATATCTCGGGTTGGTTAGGGTTACGGGTTGATGAAATATGGCAAGGTGGTTGCTTATGACTCTAGACAGTTGAAGGTTTATGAGAAAAATTATTCGAATCATGACTTGGAGTTATTGGTTGTGGTGTTTGCATTAAAAATTTAGCATCATTATCTGTATGGAATCTATATTGATATCTTTTCTAATTATAAGAGCCTATAATACGTGTTCACTCATAAAGAGCTTAATCTCAGGAAAAGAAGGCGACTTGAGTTGTTGAAGGACTATGATATGGGTCTTCACTACCACCCAAGTAAGTCTAATGTGGTTGCTGATATTCTTAGTAGGTTGTCCATGGGTAGCTTATCCCATGCGGATAAGGATAAGTAGGAATTAGTGAAGGATATTCACTATTTGTCTAACCTTGAAGTTCATCTCTTGGACTGAGGATTATGGTATGTTTGTCCAACAGGTGGCGCAATTATCTCTTGATTTGGAAATAAAGTAAAAGCGGGTATTAGACCCTCTCCTGATAAAAATCAGGGATGATGTGGGTAATCAAAAGGTGATGGCCTTTGAGATTAGAAGTAGTGGTATTTAGAGGTACCCAGAGAGTTTATGTGTTCCTAATGTAGATGTATTACGAGGTAGGATTTTGGCCAAGGCCCATGAATTACGGTATATGGTTTATCCCGGTTAAATAAAGATGCATCATGATCTTAAGGAGATATATTAGTGGAATAACACGAAACACGACATAGCTGACTTTGTGGCTAAGTGTATGGTATGTTAGCAAGTAAAGGTGTAGCACATGAGGCCCAGTGGGCTACTTCAAGAGATTGAATTCCTGATTTAGAAATGAGAGGTAATTATTATGAATTTCGTTATCGGTCTTCCGCGTTCACAGAATCAATATGACTCCATTTCGGTCCTCATGGATAGGATGACTAAATCCACTCACTTCTTGCCAGTAAGGACTAATTATTCTGTCGAGGACAATGCAAAGTTATTCCTTCAGGAAGTTATAAAGTTGCATGGTGCGCCGGTCTAGATTATTTTGAATTGTGGTACTCAATTCTTATTGCATTTTTGGTGCTATTTTTTGTGTGGTTTGGGGACTAAAGTGAGTCTTAGTACGGCTTTTCACCTGCAATCGGATGGGAAGGACGAAAGGACTATTCAGACATTAGAAGATATGTTGCGAGCCTGTGTGATTAACTATGGTGGTAGCTGGTTTGACTGTTTATGTCTCATTGAGTTTGTCTACAACAATAGTTACCATTCTAGCATTGGTATGGCCCTATTTGAGGCATTTTATGTTAGGAGGTATAGATCTCCTATTGGGTGGTTCAATGTTGGCGAAGAGGAAATATTTGGCCCGAATTTGGTCACCAAGCTATATAAAAGGTGAAGGTGATTTGGGATAGGCTTAAGACCACTGAAAGTCTCCAAAAGACCTATGAGGATGTGAGGCGAAGGCACTTGGAGTTTAAGGTAGGAGATTGGGTGTTTCTGAAGGTATCTCCTATGAAAGGAGTGATACAGCTTAGGAAGAAAGGAAAACTTAGTCCCTAGAATGTTGGACCATATTTAGTTTTGAGAAGGGTTGGTGATGTCGCCTATGAGTTTGATTTTCCCTCTAGCATGAGTTCCATTCATCCGATATTCCATGTGTCCATGTTGTGGTAATACGTGGGTGATCCTTCGTTCGTTGTTCCCTTGGTGAATATTGATATTTTGGATTCTTTATCCTATGAGGAGGCCCCGGTGAGGATCTTAAATTGGCAAATTCGTCGGTTGTGAATGAAAGACATAGCTTCGGTGAAGGTTCTATGGCAAAACCAAAAGTTTGAGGAAGCTACTTGGGAGGCTGAGGAGGACATTAAGAACAAGTATCCTTTCCTATTCCTGAATCCAAAAATTCATGCTTGAGGTATATGTTGATCTTAATATCTTTGTTTTCTGACTTTGTTAAATAAAAGATTGATTTCCTTGGCATCTTTGTTTCCTAACTTGGTTAAAAGTAAGAGTAGAGGCGTGTAGAGTCCAAATCATGCTTTTGTTTTCTTGTCCCATCATTTAAGCAGGAATGATCCTAAGTGAGGGAGACTGGAATACCTCAAACTTTGGCCCTTACAAAATACTTGAGTATTGAACCTTCTATTCATCATACGACTCACACCATAAGTCGTATGGTATGGTAATGAGTCTAGGGACCCTAATTGTATGTTGTTCAGTGTGTTGCTGGCCAAGTTCTGCATCAGTTACGAGAGGCACCATACGAGTCTGTGGTCTTATGACGAGAAGGTAGGGTCCCAATAATATGTTGTCCAGTGTCTATACCTTAATGTTCTTCCTTGGATACGACTTGGGGGTACTATTTGTATGGTAATGATACGAGTTAGGCAAGGGAGTCATATGTTGGACAAAATACGGTGTCCAACTTTCTAATTAAGTGACGACTTGATGGTACCACTCTGTGATGTGGTGATGAGCTGAAGAGTCCAGTCGTACCCTTCTACAAGATTTTTTTAGCTTTAAAGCTAAGGGTATTTTGGATATTTCCTACCCCAAGCCATTAAGACCCCATATCTTATAACACTTTTGTCCATTTATTTTAAATTTTAGAAGATTGAAACACTCTTTAAACCCTCTGTAAAATCCTCTCAAGAAGATTGGGCTAGGGTTTCTTCAAGGTAGTCACCTAGAGGCTTAAGATCAAAATCTCTCTGTCAATCTTTGTAAATTAGGCATGTGACTCTTTCTTCATTGTTAGTTTACTAACACATACACTTTAAGCATTGTTCACGAGTTATTAGTGGTGATTTTGAAAACCATGGTTGAGGTTTTGAATGTATAATGTTGAGTATTGCTTTATCATGTCTTAAATTATGATTATACATGTTTTGATAATGGTTTTTACATATGTGGGTGCTTAGAAATTGTGATTTAAACTAAGGTGTCATGATTAACACTAACTTGATGCTTTTTGTCTTGAATAATGGTTTGACTATGGTGTGCCCTCAACTTGTTTGTGAATATATCAATAAGAAACATCTTTTCACATATGAATTATGTTTTGAACTAAGGCAATGACCTATGAATATTGATGATTTGTAATTGATTTTATGATGGCCTTGTTGGTCATAAATTGACTTAAATCATAACCTTGGTGGTTTAATTGGCTAAATGGGTTTGATTCTATAAAAACTTAAATTGAATTGATGTCTTTGTTTAGACAATGGGTTCAAGTCCCAAAGTTGATTAATAATGGTTATGGCATATTGTACGCTTTCAAGTGGGATTGGTACGATGATACCAAAGGGATGCCTTTGGTAAGTAATTAGATTAATAGTTGTGTGTATGTGTGATGAATGATTTAATTGGGCTTTAAATCGGGCTGTGTAACCAGGCCGTGAAAGTGGTGTTCAAAGGACTAACACTAGAAAATGTGCTAGCCGGTGCGGGTGTCTATATGACTGAAAGGTTTGAGTCCCCTGAATGGATATATGAATGAGAGGTTCGAGCCCCCCATATAGTATACATTTGTACTTAAGTCACTTTGATTTTGCCGGGAGGTTTGAGTCCCCCATAAAGGCATATACGATTATGGATATTCCATGGTTTGTGTGGCTACACGTACGGGCCCCTTCCAGCTAGGGAAGACCTGGGCCCATATATCCCATGGATGCCTTGTTATATGACGGTTATGCTACACAGCCCAAGTTAAAGTTTTTAAATGCATGCTAAACTCGGTTTCCTATCCAGACATGATATATATATATATATATATATATGTATATGATTGCATTTGATGATTTGACTTTGTCTTGAATGATGGCATTACTTTATTCCTCTACTCCATAGCTCTCAAACCGCTAACAGTCACTGGACGTTGTATCCCCATGCGATGTAGGTCTTGGTACTTTATTTACTCTTACTACACAGTGATCAGGTATTCAAGTGGTTCGTGAGTTGACATTGAAGTGGTATGCTTCCATAATTCAGAAGGCTTCATTTTATTGTCTTTATTTCCCATGTCTTAGATCTTGTTTAGACTTCGTTTAACTATCTCCTTGGATATTGGTTTTGGCTATTGTCGAGGGTATGTCCTAACATTTTATTAACTTTGGATTGTAGAGGATTTGTTTGATTACAGTGGACTTGGGTGTGTTGTTTTGATGGATTGTCTTAGACGTTTCATGAGTTATGATTCGTCTTATTTTGCTCTATCTTCTTATATGCTCGAAATTCATCTGACACTTGAGGTTCTGGTGTTGACTAGGTTAGGTAAAGTGGGTAATCTCTGGTGCACATAGAACTTGGGATACCCATCACGACCAGACACTGGTTTGGGTCATGAAAAATATATCCAAAATGACTATGCCACATATCATTTGACTCTAGCAAGAAAGAGGAAGCCTCAGCATTCATCATTTCAACAACCACTACATCAAGTTTGAAAAGACCCTCATTTTGGTAGCCCTTTCCTACATACTTTTCATTCATGCTTAATACAAATTTTTCTGAAATAAACACACATTTAAACTCATTTTCAACAAAAAGTGTTATCAATACTAAGTTTTTCCTAATACTAGAAACATAGGGAACATTGTTGAGAGTCAACATTTTGCCATAAGTCATTTCTAGGAATGTATTCCCACTTTCTTCAACTTTAGTTGTTAATTATTTTTCATGACGATTACTTCTTTGGGACTAGTGGTATCATAAGTAGCAAAATATTCTTTGTCCTTACAAACATGTCAAGTGGATCCTGAATCAAACCACCATTCATTTGGATATCCAACTAGACTGCTTTCGGTGATCATAGCACACAGATTTTCAATCTTTCTAGTTATTTTCAACATGTTTATTTAATCTCTTTTCTTGTTCTTTTTTAGAACCTAATTATTTAGATTTTTGTAGCCAATATCTCTACAATTGTAGCAGTTGTCTTTGAATGTTTTCTTTCTCTGCTCTTTCTCTTGTCTAAAACACTTGTTCATCTTCTTATTATTTGGAGAATCATCCATAATAGGATTTGCAACCATCGTTGATGATTTATCATTCAACTCATTATCATCTTCTATCTTCAGATGAATCACAAGATCTTTCAAAATAGATAATTGATTTTTATCATTATTTTTTTCTGGAATATGAGGATCTATACTTGTTAACATTTGCATTTCAAGTTTGGTCAACCAAAATGATATTATTTGCTGTCATTCTTTGAAGTTTGCACCAAAATATTTTTTTTTTCAAATTTCTCTACCATTTCCATTGATAAAGAAATATCTGAACGACTTAATGACGCAACATTGGTTGCCGTTGGGACAACACTATTCATAATCGAATCAATTTGTTGTTTAGTTTCATTCATCATTTTCTTGGGAATCTTTGATATACATTTCAGTATTTCAGAATACTAGTAATAAAGACTTTAGTCTTTAACTAACTTCTTTATAGTCAATGTTGAAGTTTTTATATATTTAAATCATCAACCAAATGAACTTTAAAACCCGATGTAGTTTTTATGACATCAAATTCAAACAGAATGAAATCCCATAAGTTTTAAACTCCAAAATCCAATACAGAGATTTTAATGAATCAGTGAAGTTTTTATATTTTTTGAACCAAATGTCCACATTGATTTCTCGATGAAGCTTTTATGTTCTTATAACCGAGGGAGTAGAAATCAAAAGATTTTAGTCTTCATTAAATGAATCCCAATATATACTAAACAAGTACTTGATTTATAAATGGTGATAAATTTTCTTAAGATTATTGTTTTTCGAGTTTAGTAAAATCTGTATTTTTTCAACAATACATCAAACACATGTTCAAATCAACATATGAACAATCAAAATGAAGTTTAAACTCTTTATTTACATCTTTGAACATTTAACAATAAGCTCAACCCAACTTATAAACAACCAAAAATGTAGTTCAAACTATTTTCTTGAAAATAGAAAAGACCAAATGTTAAGAACTTCAACACAAGTTCTACCAATTTATGAACTAAGCAAAGGTTAAGAACTTGAACACAAGTTCAACCAATTTATGAACTATCAACATGAAGTTTCAAAAACTTCAAACACAAGTTCAAACAGTAGAAGAACTATAAATATAAAGTTCAAACTATTTTCTGGAAAAATAGTAAAACCAACTTTAAGGAAAAGAGATGTAACAAAAAGATTAAAGTCCACTGAATTTACGGTGTGTCCTTAAGAAAATTATTCCCCACAAGTACTTGATATTATGAACCAGTATAAAATGAATCACTTTGACAAAATAGTGGTACCTTAAATTCTGTCAAACTACGAACTCACTCAACAGGAGAAAATAACACTAGAGTTTTTTTCAAGAATGCAGAGTATTTTTTCTTCAAAATTTTATGTCTATACTTGAGAAAAAATTCTAGTATTTATAGCCATTAAGGTGTTGCTTCATGAAGAGAAGCAATGGTTCAGAAAGGTGCGCCTCTTCATAAAGGTGAAACTCTTTAGAAAAGGTACAACTCTTCAAAAATGTCACACCTCATTGGAAAGGTCATAACCATCCAAACCGAAAAGGTGCCGATTCAAATTACATCTTTTCCCTTGATATATTTTCGAAAAAACCCCTATTCATTTTTCATTCAAACCTCTTACAAACCCAAAAATAGAACCCCAACAATGATAGAGAAAAATCTGATTAAGAAATACAGCCTGAATTGCCAAGAGACTATTAGAAAAATGATCTTTAATTATAATAAAAAAAATACATTTAGCGGTAATATAAATAACCATAAAAACATTTACTAGACATTAAGTTTTTTCCATTGTACAAGGGGTAGCTAAAGGATTTAGCGGTCATTCAAATAAGTGTCAGCGAAGAGAGTCTTTATTGACACTAAAAGTCATAGACTTTAACGACCATTGCAGTGACTACTAAATTCATTACCAAAATATCTCAGCCTACCCTTTAGCATCTATTACTATTGAAGCTAAATCAAATGTAATTATTTCTAACAATTTCCTAATTTAACGACTACATTTATTGACAATAAGAGGCTATTAATTTCATTCCGAAATGGCTTAATAAGTTGAGCCAATGTAAATGCAATTGATCTATTACCTTGATTGATGACAATCAAAGATTAGAGAAACAAAGCAAGGGCTAAAGAGATCTATGCATGGATGCACTATTATATCAAAGTAGGAGTGAGAAAAGGAGAAGAAATCACTACTTCTATAGAATCATATAACATTCAAACATGTGATAAATAGGTAATTGGTGAACGTACAAGATACACCTTCTCTCAAAAAATGATATGATCGCTGCCAAGTATAGTAACCCAATAAAGTTTAGGGTCGAATCATAAGAGAATACATTGAATCGTGGCTCTCAACTGTTGTAATCAATGGATGGAATTGGAAAAGTAAATGAGGGGTTTTGAATATCAATGTCGAACTAGTAGAAAATATTAACTTCGATTGTATTTAGTCATAGGTGAACACTAGAATTGTGTTCCCCTTGGCTTATTAACTCTATAGTCTTATCATTCTTTGATGATCCAACTCGATACCTTGCATGAAAAATCAATAAGTTATGTACCTTCTACAGTCTTTTGGACAAGCAGAAGGATTTCACCCTTTATCTTTTGAGTCCCAGGATGTCACCTTGCTAACCCTTATCTTGATCCTAGTTAAATATTAATTTTTGGGTCTCTAGTTATTAGATGAAATCTAACCATCTTACTTAGATAAAACCTAGTAGCGTAGATCGACAATTAAACTCCAAGTTATTGTTGTCATTATCTTTTCCTAGTCACTACTCCCCTTTTGAAGTAATTATCAATAAACTAGGTGGGATCCTAACGTTTGCAACCACTAATATAAATGTTAAAGTATAGATTATACGATGCATGCATGGGTATCAATTTAGAACAACAATAGCATTTCCCCCACTTCGTCAATACACCAGGGCTCCACAACCCCAGCTAAGGGCTTTTAGCCACTCATGCTTGTGAAGCAATCAATAACATTCATAATGGAAAGCATAAGATGAAATCACAATAATGAGAAATGAAAACCCAAAATCGTAACTGAATTAATTAACCAAAATCAATACAAGAGAATTCTAAGACTAAAATTGAATCTCAAATTCAAAATATGTTTGTAAGCATCAAGAGTATATTACTCTACTTAAAAACACATAAGGGATATTTATATAGCACATGAGGAAACCGTAAAATCAAAGCCTAAACGAAATAGGAGTAAAAAGGGTTGGTGGATACATATGGTCTCTACATGCGCCCTGGCCTTGGGCGCATGCGGTACATGTGACTTGCAAGCTGGGCACAATAGTGACCCAGGTGCCCGAACCAAAATTTCCTGCAGGTTAGCCTTCGGGATTTTGAACTTCTCACACATGCTTTGCCAATATGCGGTCTACATGTGCTACATGCAGTCCACATGTTGACTTAGCTTAGCATATGCCGAAAGTTATTTTTTTAGCTCTTCTTTAATTCCCGTACATTTTTTGTCACGAACAAGCCGTAAAGTGTTCCAAACATCCATAATTGCTCCCATAAGTAACCAAAAACACCTTTTTTCATATTTTTATGAACTTCGCATCCAAAATACGATTTCCTGCAAAACATACCCAAAACGTATCATATCTAACAAAAAAAACTCAGAAACTTGCATATTTTCATTATTTTAAGCGTCGAAAGTGTTGTATTTCTATAATACATCAACACCCTCAACTTAGAACGTTTGCATGTCCTCAGGTAACAAAACAAAACAAAACTAAATGCGATACTTAACTAAGAGAATCCAAGTTATTCAAGGCAGTTAGTCAATACTTTAAGTTCAAAACACAACACCCACTCATATCTTACTTTTCAAAACCAACTATGTAAAAACATGAAGCACAACAATGTGACATAATGGGATCAAGTTATGACATTATATTAGCAGCATACAACCATGCATATGTAAAATTTACACTACCCAAAACAAGTAAGCAGCTAGCAATATAACTCGTGTGCCCTTACAATAGAGATGTCCCACTCACGCAAATGAAATAATGCATGTTAATGCAGGGATAGTCGAGAGACACTTACACTCAGAAGAGAAGTTCTAATAAATGTGCATCAAATACCATAGGCTTGCCCTTATTTTCTTTACCTTATCATTCAGATAGTCAAGTTAGGTTCACTATAGGACTTTTCTCGGCTTGTAATGTAGTCTTAGGGGTGGTATGGTACATATGGACATATCAAGTGACTAAGACTCCTTGGCACTACTCTAACCTTGGGGGATCACTTACTAGCCAATTTTCTTTCTATTCCACCCTTATTTCTCCATTTTTATTCTTTATTGCTCATTCAAGTTGGGTGTGGTCTTTTTTTATTTTTCACTTTCTTATAAATTTCTCTTTTGTTTTTTCTTTTTCTTTTCTTTTGCTACCACACCTGCCCTACGTTCTTTTTTTTCCCTTCTACATACCCACTTTATACTATGCACCCCTATGATATCCACCCTCCACTTAGATTTTTTTCCTGAGTTAAGGTGCACAATGTCCAAGGAGGACCAGGGCCAAAATAGGTTCATTGTAACACAAATGGGAAGGTGAAAAGTAAAAATAAAGAAATAAGCTATACGGCTCAAACTTAGGGATCAAGGCATACAATTCACACATAGAAGGTCATTTAGGCTAAAAGTGGACTAAAATTAAAAAATGATGTATGATCTTTTCCTAACCAACTATCCTACAACCTATGCAAGAGTAACTAGGCAATATCTGAACTCAACATACAAAGGAAACTAAGTAGCATCTCACAAACACAATATATAGTCAAAATTACAAACTACTATTTATTCGATTTATACAATTGTTAGCAAGTAAATATAATGTCCCTAATCCAAATGCAATAATAAGATCCAAAATGTTCACACATATATACATATCACACAGTTCTAAAACATAATTTTTTGAAAGGGTAAAAAAAATCAATAAAAACATGGCTATTGCCCTAAATACTTAAAATCTCCTAATTACACAAAAATACAATACAATACAACAAAAATTTTAATCTAGACATGCCAGTTCTACAACCATACTGTGGCCGATAGGAAAAGAAGTACAACAACAATGGTATACCCCACCCCAACTAAATACTGTGCACTATACTTAATGCGCTAAAATAATATAAAAAAGGGAATAAGGACATACCTAGGACTTACTAGGAATTTGTGTCATATTCTTCTCCGAATGGGGTATATCCACTAGCGGAGGACATAGTACTGGTGGTGCACTATGATAAGATACACACACCACTAGCTCAACACGACTCTTCTTATCAACAAATAGAGTCTCTTTTGAATCATGGGTGCCTCTTTTCAGGGCTTTCTCACATGGCCTATCTAGATTCTTCAATTCTCCCTCTTGGCCTCTCTTGGTCCTAACTATGGGGACCTCCACATCATTCTCTGCAAATAAATCAAACTATCTGGGAATATGTAGAGGTGATGAATTAATAGCTAGGTATACAACTAGAGGGATGGATATTATGTGGCTCTTAATGAGAGTGCATACCTCTGCTTTAGGAGGTCCATCTCTTCCCTAATGTATCCTAGATCTGGCATCTTAATCCTGCTGAACCGAGCCTATAGTTGACCCTCAAAATCATTGATCCATGAATGCAACTTAGCTCATAGCTATAACATGATATCCTGATGCACAAACTACAGTCTAGCCTTAATTATCTCTAGTGTAGTCTGGACCTATGGCCGAATATGCTCATATAATATCGCTACCTTGGTCTCAACAATCAGTATCTGAGTGGTCATCACCTCTATTCAACCCTAAATACCTGATATATTTGATATATTGACCTCTACAATAATATTCTCATCAATAGTGTCTATCTTAGACACCACTTGTATATCGTCTCACTACTGCACTATCATACACACATCAAAAACTACTTGATCATCCTTCAGTTTGAAGGTGATCTCCCCTAAGTCCATATTAATCAAGACCCTACCAGTGGATAGGAAGGGTATACCCTATATAATGGGGGCTTGAAAATTCACCTCACAATAAAGAACCATGAAATCAGCGGGGAACATAAAGGATGCGACCCTTACTTCTACATCACACAAAACACCCACTGGTTTCTTCACAGCCGAGTCAACCATCAACATCTTTATAGATGTAGGTTTGAGTTCCCCCATCCTCAATAGCTTGTACACAACCAGTGGCATCACATTTACTCCTGCTCCTACGTTACATAAATATTGTTTGACCTTGAAAGGCGCAATAGAATACAAACCAGTGACTTCTCTGGGGTCCTCCTACTTTTCTACTAATGGTAAGAAAGGGGTTGCACTATAAGGGTTCTCATGATCATTGGGCTCTATGACCCAATGCGCACCACTATCATATTCTAAATTATCATCACCCTATGTCGACTTCTTAGAATCCGCCTCAGGTGTCTCTTCACTCTCAGTACTATCAATCTTTAACTCCTTAATAGTAGATACAAGGGGATCATCTGTAGTGGCACCATAATTAGTGGTGATAGCTAGGCAATGAATAATGTTTGAAGGATTCTTCATCGTATTACTCGAGAGTGTACTCGACTACCATTTTTACAAAGTGGCCAATATCTTCCCAAATGGATGTTCTAACTGCTTGATAGCTGTTGTATGAGACTCAACCTTTCGGGTCAAACCTGAAATATCAGACTTGATCTCCTTAAGGATAGCCTCCAGACTTCCTTGCCCCTTCACCAGTTTGGTCAACATTTCTTCTATTCTTGATTTTGTATCTCATTTGCCAAGTGGAATGTACCTATCTCCTTTATCTATGTAATCATATTTCAATCTCCTATCACCATATTTGTCCCTACTTTGGTCTCTATATCTATTATTATAGTAGTTCTAACCTTAGTTTCCTTTCCCCTGGGCTCAAAAAACCTCTAACTAATGATCTGGATACCTAGCCCCTTCTTCTAATTCAGAATTATAAGCTATGTAAGTTGCACCCTATGCTCCTATTGCTCAAAATTTCTGGGTATTTTCAATCACAAACTGTTTTGCTAGCAACCCAAGATTATTCCTCAGTAGCACGACCTCTTGCGCTTCAGAACCATCAGCTACTTTCTGGTCACCAGTAGCTCCAATGGAATAAGTGCTAGAATCCCTCTCTACCTCTCGAGTTTGCCACCCTCGGTTAGTGAGAGAGATCTGGTCTATAATGTTAGAAGCTATCTCCCAGCATAATTTCATAAGATCTTCTCCAGAGATAGTGTCTACCATGGCTCTAGAACTGATGGTCAAGGCTCTATAGATTAACTTTAATAAGTTCACCCCTGAAATCTGATGGTTGGGCACCATACTTAACTTCTTCATGAACCTGAACTAAAACTCATACATGGACTCAAACTGAAGCTGGCAAAAATAATAAATCTTGTCCTTAAGCTGCAACATCCTAGATGATGGAAAGAACCTATTCAAGAATTACCTGCATAACTCATTTTATGTAGTAATAGATCCTCTTGGAAGTTTTCCTAACCATAAAGATGTTTCTTATGTAAGATAGAGAAGGAACAACCTCAATCTGAGCACCTCCTGATTCACCCCTAGATTTGTATAAGAAGTGAAAATCCCAATAAAGTTGGTCAAATAAATATTTGTGTCATCTGTAGGCAACCCCACAGACACACCTTTCAAATATAAGAGATGGATCATAACACTGGTTATGTTGAACTTGACACCTGGAGTAAAATTAGAGAAATAATAGCTCCAGTATTTGTCAGCTCAACTTACCCTATATCTCCTTCATCATCTACATATGGCTGCACATATTATGCTAGGATAACTTGAACATGAACACCTCTAGCTCTATTTTGATATCCACCGAGTGCTGCTTGACGGCCTGCTTCTTGTCTCAGCTCAGCTAGTGCTGCCTCCCTAGATATCTGTAGAGATTCTTATATTTCCCTACTCTTATTAAAAGCTTGTGCAAAATTACCCCTATCTAGTGATAAATGATATCATGAACTCTTTTGGGGGGAGGGGGAGGCACATCATCATGAACTCCTTCAGGAATGTTATCTTTTTTCGCTTTTATCATCTTATTAGGTGCTTGTAGGATCCTCTCTAGATTTAGATTCACTAAGAGTAAGGGATTGACTCTACTCTATGTACTAGGCATACACCAGTGTATACCTAACTAAGAACAAAAACAAGAAGAAAAACCCAAAAATTGTAACAACTTCAATTCATAAATCAACACTGTATTCCCCGACAACGATGTCAAAATTTGGTGACGTCCAAGCTACACCTCCTCTCAGAAGATGATAAGGTCACTTCCAAATATAGTAAAACAACAAAGGTTGCAGTCGAATCCTAAGGGAATTTGTGGAATCGTGGCTCTTAACTGTTGTAATCAACAAACAGAACTAGAAAAGTAAATGGGTGGTTTTGAATATCAATGTCGAATTAGTAGAAAATATCAACTTCGATTATACTCAGTCATAGGTGAACGCTAGGATTGTGTTCCCCCTGGCTTCTAACCTCCAAAGGCTTATCATGCTTTGTTGATACAATCTGATACCTTACATGCAGAATCAATAAGTTATGTACCTTCTATAGTCTTTTAGACGAGCAGAAAGATTTTACCTTTTACCTTTTGAGTATCATAATGTCACCTTATAACCTTTATCTTGATCCCTGTTAACTATTACCTTTTTAGTCTCTAGTCACTACTTCTCTTTTTGAGTCAACAATGATAATCTAGGTGGGATCCTAACGTTTTCAACCGCTAAAATAATTGTTAAAGTGAAGATAATACAATGCATGCATGGGTATCGGTTCAGAATAATAATAACACTTCCCCAACTTCATCAATCCACTCGGGTTTCCACAACCCTGGCTAAGGGTTTTTATCCACTCATACTTGTGAAGTAATCTATAATATTCATGATTGAAAGCATAAGATGAAATCACAATAATAAGAAGTGAAAACCCAAAACTGTAACTGAATTAATTAACCACAAACAATACAAGAGAGTTCCAGGACTAAAATTGAATCTAGAAATTAAAATATGTTTGAAAGTAGCAAGAGTGTGTTTCTCTACTAAAAAACACATAAGAGGTATTTATATTACATGAGGAAACCATAAAACTAAATCCCAAACGAAATAGCAGAAAAAAGGATTGGTAGCCACATGTGGTCTCTACATGCACCCTGGACTTGGGCACATGTGGTACATGCGACCTTCAGGCTGGGCACATGTAGTGACCGTATATGCTTGGACAAAAATTTCCTGCAGGTTAACTCTCGGGATTTTGGACTTCTAACACATGCTTTTACCATATGCGGTCTGCATGTTTCGAAAGTTAATCTTTTAGATCTTCTTCAATTCCTGCACATGTTTTGATCACGAACAATCCGTAAAGTATCTCGAACATCCATAATTTCTCTCATAAGTAGCCAAAAATACTTTTTTCATCTTTTTCATGAACTTAGCATTCAAAATATGATTTCCTTCAAAACATAGTCAAAACGCATCATATCTAACAACACAACCTCAGAAACTTACAAATTTTCATAGTTTTAAGCGTCGAAAGTACTATATTTCTGTAGCACATCAGTAATAAATAAAAAAAGCAAAGTTGAACATCTAGTACAACGGTAAATACTTGTCCCTTCCAATATTTACACCAAATCTAATTGGGTCATTCACCTCCTATCTTTGGGTGATTTAAGAAAAAAAATCCTTCAACACTTTAAGAAACAAAAAAGTGGACATATACCCCTGACTTTGGAAAAAAAAATTGCAACGCAAAAAATTATAACACAATTATGTCTACAGTGCATAACAAGTATACCTCTTAATTATTACTAGTTTATATGGTTAGCTAAGTTGCACGGACTTTTTATTTTTAATGTCGCACCCATGTCTGATTCTCCAAAAATACACTATTTTTGGAGAATAAAAAATGCATCCACTGACATTTTAAAGATTTTGAGCAAAATAGGTGGTTAAAAATATAAGTTTAGTTCATAATTCATAAGTTATGGTTTACACTGCATAACTTAAATCTCGAAGAACTTATGTCGTATTTTCAGAATGTTATGCTTTAAGAAGCTCATAATCCACAAGTTATGCCTTGTAAAGAATAATTTAGTTTTGACATAACTAATATCAATAGAAGCATTAGTTCAATTTCAAAACCCACAACGTTATGGCTTAAGAGACGTAAGTTATTCCTACAAAAATTTTATCGAACATGCAAAAATTCTTTAAACTTATGTCTAGCGAATTCGATACTGCGTAGCTTATGCCAGACAAGACAAAATTTCTCTAAACTTATGTCTTGTAAAATGAAGTCATAGTTAAGAATATTTTAGTCCATCTATTTTCATTAAATGAGCAACATGAGCAAAATTAAAAGACCAATCCAAAATAGAGACAATCCAGGCAAAAAAAGTTAAAATTAATTAGTGCAAAACAAGTTTTTTTATCACACAAATTTATCAATTAAAATGATCAAGTGATATATATTCGCATTTTAATTTTTAACTATTCAGGTTAAAGACATAGATATAGAAGAAGATTTAGAAATAATAAATCATAGAATAAGCACATCAAAAAGAATAGCTTATGAAAAATAAGAATCATCAAGCTCATCAAAAAGAATAGATTATGAAACAACTTCAACAGTTATTTAACTCAAATTACATAACAGGAACAATAAATGAAAAAGAATATTTAATACTCTTACATAGGACAAGGAGAAAATTATATAGCAAAATATCTAGTAAAAAGTGAAGAAACTCTAATGGATCTATTTTTATTTGTGCGTGAATATTTCTATTTTAATTTTAATTTTTATTGATGATCATATGTTGGGGGGTGATTAGATGGTATTTGATTAAAATCTTTACTGTAATATTCTTTAGTTTTTTCTCTTAGTCTTTGTAATTCTTGTATATTATTTTGGAGGTATTCTAAATATTCTATATCTTTTGTTCTAAAAAATTCAATTAAATTAAGGAACTTTTCTTTTGTTAAAGATCAAGGCAATCTTTTAGCCTAAATAAGTTTTATTCAACAAAAAAGGGAACCTTTAGTACCATTCAAAGTTGACATTCTATATTTATATCATCTGGATATTTTTATTAATTGATAAGGAAGAAAAGCTTTTTCAATTAATTTTTATATATTACGAAGCTTTACAAAGAAATGAGTTGGGATTGGCATGCTGAGTGACAAAAAATGGTATTTTTCAAAATGGAAAAAGTACAAACATATCCCTGAACTCTGATAATGGTGCGTATATACCTTCCATCATAATTTGTGTACAAATATACCCATGACATTAATTATTTGGTATATATAATACCCTTCTCACTAATGGCGTGCCACGTGTTGAGATCCTAGCCATTTAGCCATTTTTATTTATTTTACCCCTAAATAATTAACTAAAAATTACAAAAAATCACAACTTTAATTTCTTTTATCACACAATATCACAAATCTACAAACTAATTACAATTATCCCATATTTACAATTTCTCTCTCTATAATCCATATACATAACTTTACCTTCCCCTTCTCACGCTTTTATTTTCATAAAAGGTGCCTACTATAAGGAGCCAATTTCAAGTGATTTCCTACGTTGAATTTCACAAGTGTGTTTGGTTAAAACTATTCATCATCATCATTCTACTTGCCAAAAATCTCCATTAACAATCTTATTCAATTTTCTTTTGGAGTTTAGTAGATTTTATTATTTTTTTAACTTTACTAAATTGGAAATTGAAGAAATATGTTGTTGCATGTGCTTCAATCTTTATATTTGTCTTAGAAATGAATGATTCTCCTTCATTTAGTTTAGGTTTAACTCAAATAGATCAAACTGGACAATCAAATTGGGATTTTCGATTTGTCCCTTGGTGTTTTGATAACGAGGATTCAAATTTTTGTAAAAATAGATTAAAACACCATAACGATCCCACCAAGATGAAGACGTTGTGGAAAATTATTGCTAGTAGTTCAAAAATGCAAGTCTTTCAATCTTCAAGGAAGAGGAAAAAAGAAAATACATCATGGCCCCATCTCCCTAAGGTAATATGATGTGTATAAGATTGCGGGTTATGTATATGTTATATATATACATAACATTTTTATGTATATTCAACTGGTTTGGTATTTTTAGCATATATACATAACATTGGTTATATATATGGGATTATGTACCTAACATTTGTTATGTATATAAAACCATATACATACCGATATTAGGTTGTCTATCCTTTTTTTAAAAATCATATACATTATCTTCTATGTATATGGTAGCATGATGTCTCCCGAAAACTAACCTCCAAAGAAGTATGATGCGGTCGATGTCAAATATAGTAACTCAAATCAGGTGAGGTCGAACCCACAGGGAATACGTGGAACAGTCTCTCAAACTTGACAAATTCCACGAGCGCTGTGGAAAAGTAAATGGGGGGATTTAAAGTCACAAGTACTTAAGTAGCTGAACTTGAGTGATTGAGTCTGTAAATAATAGAAGACGAACACTAGAACTATGTTCCCCATTGTTTCTCAATTTCATAAGTTTCTTGTGTTCAATTCACCTAACCCACTGCTCTGTATGCAAAGTTTACAAGATATGTATTATCAACTATCTTGTGAACGTGTTGATAAATCTCACCCTTCACTTTGTGAGTCTTAGGGAATATCCTTACTGTCCCTTGTGTGTAACATTAGTACAACTCTCACCTTTTGAGTTTTGAGTTGATTAGATGAGGGTTGATAGCCTCGAATTACAATCATAACCTCCTTTCCCAATCGTAACTCCCCTGTGAAGACTTTCTCGAATACAGGAAAATTTCTAAGCTTCTACAGTAGCTTGGGATATAATGAAGATAAAGAAGATCGCAATACCTGCAGTTACAATACAGTAGATGAATCTCTCACTTCCCTTACATTGTTAATCCATAAATGTTCCCAAAACCCTAGTAAAAATTAGCCGCTCATGCTTATACAACAATTCATGAAATCAAAGAAGAAGACATGTAATTGATTCCACAATAATGAACGAGTAAAATCCAAAATCTCCACTTGAATATGAAATCAAAAACTCAAGAACAATTGTATTAATGATCAAAGTATGTGAAACTATGAAGAAAATTGTAAAAAGTGCATAATATAATTAAGGAATAACCCTAGGGTATTTATAGTGTCTCAAAATAACAAAAGAAACCTAATTAAAATAAAATAGAAAAATTTGTTGGCAGTGGTTACGCCTCTGGAAATGAGTTGTTAAGTCTAGTTATTACTCATTGGCTACTGTTGTATCTATCTTCAGGCTTTAGTAGTTATGACTCATAGAGTCCCTTTATGAGTCGTATGCATCTAGTTTAGTCACTCCAGTAGTTTTTCTTTTTTAGGAACTAGAGTCTGTTATATTTACGACCCCTCACCATGAGTCATCCTCAGACGTTATGACTCGTGGTCTTTACTCGTAACCACTGAAGCATCAATTCTTCAAGGCTTTGGAAACTGGTCACAATATGATTTCTCATTATGAGTCTTAGTCAAACCTTACCACTTGTAGTCTTCTAGGACTTTTGGAAATTTATTTTCCCACTATTATCTTTATGAGTCTAGCTATGATTCATAAGGTGACTTGACAACTCATAGATTGACCAGTACTTAAACTTTTCAGCACCTTCTATTCTCTTTTTTAGTTCAATGCCACTTTCGACCTAGTTTCCCCGCAAAACACAAAAAACATACATCATACCAAAAAAATAACCTAAATTAATGCATAATTTCACCATTTTAAGCATCGAATCTTCCATTTTTCCATGGTACATCAACACCCTCAACTTAGAACTTTTGCATATCCTCAGGCAAAACATAAATAGACACAAACGCGATGCTTAACAGGAAGATCATAAGATACCTTTGGTAGTGAATTCTCAAATTTAGTTCATAACATATTACCCTCTTCTAATTTTTAGACTTTCTAAACCAAATTATGTATACAAATGGAGTATAGAAATAGGGTACACAGGAATCACGTGATGGCATTACATTAGGAACGAACAACTAGGCATATACACAAGTTGCACTACTCGAACAGATAAATAATCTAACAAAGAAACCCATGTTCCCCCTCAATCAAAGAAGAACTATTCAATTATATGGATTTATTATGATAATAAAGGGATGGTCAATAGACACTCTCTCTGGCAAAGAAGTTGCATAGTCTACACAAAATGTCATAGGCTACCCGTATTTTCTTTACCCTAGTATTTGGATAGTCGAGTTAGGATCAATATAGGACTTTATTTGGATTGTAACATAGGCTTGGGGTTGGTATGATATAATCGGGAAAATTTATAGTGACTAAGCCTCATTAACACTTCAATTACTTTTAGGTTCCACACATTTTCCAACTTTTCTTTCAATCCTCCCTTGTTTCTCCCTTTTTATTCTTTTTCAACCTGTTCAGACTAGGTGCAGTCTTTTACTCTTTTCTTATTCTCATTTTTCATAAATTTCATTTTCTTGTTCTTTTTCTATTTTTCACAATTTTCCATTTTTTTTCTTTTTCTACCACACCCAACCCTACTTTCTTTTCTATTCACACCTTTCTTCATACCCACTTTCTTTGCACACCCCTATGATATCCACCTTGAACTTAGGCAATTTTCTTAAGTTGGGGTGCACAGTGTTCAAGGAGGACCAGGGCTAAAACAGGATCATTACAATTAAAATAAGAAGGTGAATTGGTGTAAACAAAAATTAGGTCCATTAAGGCTTAAATTGGGATCAAAGGATTCTTATTTGCATTTGGTTGGTTATTTTAGGCTAAAGTGGACTGTTTTTTTCAAAAAAATGCCCTATGATCCTTTCCTATCTGATGATCCTACAATCTAGGAAAGACTAACCTAACAAGTTCTGGATTCCACACATAAAGGGGACTGAGTAACGCCTCACACACATATTGTACAGGGTCACAGTGCTAGTTACTTCTGATTCAGTTCATGTAAGTGTTTGCCATAGTTATTACGTCCCTAATTCTAATGCCATTATGAGATTCACATTGGTTACACACGTACACAAATCATACTATTGTTATAATTTAACAAGGGGGTACCAGTTTTTTCAAACATATTAAAAATATTCAGCACAATCATATCAACAAAACATGAACTGCCTTAGATACCAAGTTTCCTCCTAATTAAACATCACATAAAAGACAAAACACACAAATCATGCCTATTCTGTATTTAAAAAGCATTGACGGGAAAAGAAACATGACAACAACAACCCGTGTTAGCTATGCATTACTCCCCCACACCTAACTAAATACCTATGCACTGTCCCCAGTATATCTAAAAATACAAAAACAAGGGGTGGAGATATACCTGGGCAGCCTAGGATCCAGATCAAGCCTGATTAGTATGTGGGACCTCTGATCGAGTCCCATCCTCAACACCAGTAGTCCCAATAATTGTTAGGACACTCTCAGTAATAGTGACACCAGCGGTGGTCGGTCCACTCATAAATGGCTCAGGTGGAGAGGTTGTACTATTGCTCATCCCAGTAGCACTAATGGGTGTCAAACTAACATCCCTCACTACCATCTCATGGACCCTCGTCTTACGATCTCTCTTATTCTAAAGACTCTCTTGTTAAAATCTCAATATTTTCTTCTTTGGTTATCTTTCACTTCCTTTTTTTCATTTTCTTCACCTTCTTACTAGGTTCAGGGGTCGTATCATCAACAACCCAAATGTTTTTGACCATATCCTCTCTATGGGTCTCTTTAATAATAGGCCTCGAGAGGATTGGCCTATTATGCAACTCATCTACTGATTTTTATATCTTGGATAGCTGACCTGTACACATGCTAGGTTTGGGTACTAGATATCTTCAAGCTGTCAATTAATCCTCTGCTCGAACCCATCAAACCTTGCCTGCATTGTCCTTATTTCTTCACTAAGCCTCTTCTCAACCCATTATTTCACTCCTCCTTTTATTAATCACACTTTTGTTTCCATTGTGCTCAACCTCTTCATAACTTTAGACAGAAACAACTGAGACACTAATACATAGTTGGTTGGAATCAACCTAGACGTGGATGGTCGTGGAGCCACAATATGTAGTAGAGTAGGAGTATGGAAAGTACCTGCTACATTAGAGGCCTGGGGCACGGAGTGGCGAGTCTAAGTAGGGGCATCACCCATATCAGTGAGCCTTGCAATGTTATCTTCATCCGCCTTATATGCATCACTAATTATCGATGCACCAAACTTTGGCATCTTCTAGATAGGGTTGGTTACATCTCTGATTAACCTTAAACCTGTCTTAGTCCTCAGCCACAAGAATTGATCAATATCTGGGAGCTCTGGCACCCTCGCCTCTAAAAAAATCCGAGTCACCAAGTATGGGAAGGCTAACACAGTGTCTATGCTAGTTTCCCTATCCCTAATCTCTCGAGCTATCTACTTGGCTACATAGATCTCATACCCCAACATTATACCTGCTATTAGTTTTGTTTTATTTCAACCCACAATATTATTTGATAAATTGGGACTCAACCTGTGTCTAACTGGGGTCCAACAAGCTTTTCTTGGAAGTTCAAGATACCTTTCTTGATTGATGATGATCCTCCAACCCCACCAACCACCCATAGGGCCTCCTCTAGAGCTGTGGAAATAATTTCAGCCATCCATCGAAATTGAACAGGCATGTCTTCTAAAACTATTTGATTAACCTTTACTTTTTTATCTCCTCTACCCAAAAATCTATCTCTGCAGTGTTGGTCGATAGTAAAAACTCTGGTCCATGAAAAATTGGGAGATGGTTTAAGCAGAGATGTTCATTCGAATACCTCAAATTACAAAATTTGATACTAGGTTTGCACCCCTCCATAAATTTCCCTATAGGTTTTGCCTTTTTAATTCTACCTGATACGCAATATACAACTCATGTACCGATGCTTTGTTGTATTTTCCTGGTGTTCTAGTCATCCATTAAAACTTATATTTCTTGAACCAGGCATAAAATTTAGGTATACTAGACATGCCTATAGTTGTCAGCTATCTTTCCAGATAAATACTTCCCAGGGGATTTTCGGTGGAAGGTTTTGCAATGAGGTGCCTTATATTTAGGGCCTGCATTTAGGGGTACCCCCATCATTAAACAATGGGCACTGAGGCAGCCTCGATGGAGAGTGAAATAGGAGGTACTCTTGGTGGTGGTATTTCTATGACTTTACTTTCACTCTCCTCAATGTCATTTTCTCTCTTAGGTTCGTACCCATCTTTATCATCATTCTCATCCTTATTGTCGCCTCTATTTTCATCTTTCTCAGAACCTTATTCTTTCTCTCTATTTTTATCATCATTATCATCATTTTTCTTATCAGAGAATGATAGTGAATGAGGTGGTGAGGTTGTCACGACCCGAACTAGGTCCTGGCTGTGAAGGACATCCCAAATCATGAAGGCCAGGATGCCCTATTTTATTTGGTAATCATGCACAATATTCATATAATAAAAGATGATGCGGAAATATACTCTAACACAAAAACATGGTCATAAATCTGAAAATCAGTTTGACAATGAAGGATAAAATCCAATACAGACTAACAACATCTGAAAATCGTATGTGAAATCTCTACTACATGATCAAAAGACAACTATCTAAAATTGGGACAAGGCCCCTAGTAGACCCTAAACAAAAGAATAATATAGTCTGAAATAAACAGGCCTTCTGGAACAAAGAAGGCTCACCACTGCACGAATCTTCTCTCTAAATACTCTACTGCTAAATCAAACACCTAGATTAAGCCTCATAACTTGGGAGGTAGGGGTCAACACAATTGTACTGGTACGCAAAGCAAATCTAAAATAATAATTTATATTCAACATGTATGAGAGCAATTTAAAACAGTTCATAAATATATCATATGGTAAGAAATCATATGGGCATTTTTGAAAGACTGTAAAATCATCTGAACTCTGTGACACTCTTTGTTTAACTTCTGCACTAGGTGGTATACCCTAATATTCTATAATTTCATAGGCGATATGGAATCTGCCATTAACTCGGCAGCAAAGCCCCCAAGCCAAGTGTGCCGCAAGGGTCGGAGTCTCTATCTCTACTACGCCACAGGGCTGTCGCCAGCGTATAATAATAATCTACCCATATCGGCTAATAAAGTTTTAGGCTAAGAGTTACTTGAACTTGCAAGTCACATCTCTGAGCCATTTATAGCATATTATCATCTCTTCTTTCAACACATGAAATTTAGGACCACCATATCAATAAACCAACTCAAAGAAACTCTTTCTTTAAAACTCAGGTAAACACACATGCAAGCAACTCTCTTTGTCAACATTTCAATAATAAAAAGTGGTCATGTAAAAGTTCTTAATCTCATGCAAATCTTTCTCTTTTTAACAAAACATATTTATATCAAGAAATTCCCTCTCATCAATCTCTGAATCATGCTAAAAATACCATGGTATTGAGTAAACTATTTTCAAGCCATAAATCATACATTTCAAATCATTCACAATAAGATCATAAACTTAAAGTTATCATAAGAGAGGGATTTCATATTTTGTGCTCTCAAAAAATCTTCAATCTAAATTTTTCATACATATACATATACATGTAAATCAATTTAAGGGGAAAAGTCCTAAAGGCCAAATCATCAATATCTTTTAACATTCATAATGCATAATAGAAATCATGGATCTCAAAACCCCTTTATAAATTCATTCTTGGTAAATTTAAAATTAAGATCAAGTGTTTCAACAAGCCCATGTAGTTTTTAGGATAACCACACGTACATTAAATTATGATTCTTGAAAGAACTCTGGCTTTAGGGATGCTATTCGAAATATTGATGGGTTCTTCTTTTAGCTTTTGGCCTGGGGATTCTGATTCTTGAAGAATTTTTGGAAAGTGATGGTTGAATTTTGAGGGATCTTGAAATCTTGGTTGAGACCCTAATAGTTGGTTCTTGAGAGATTTGAGAAAAATGACCATATTTTGGTTAATTGGGGTCTTAATTTTGTGTTATAGATGAAATTGAAGTGAGGAGGAATGACCAAAAAGCCCCTTTATCCATTAGAAACTGATTTGGTGTGTAAAAAAATTCCATAATGCCCAGGCCAACGCGTCACGTCGACATCGCGTCAGTTTACTGCCTCACACGAAAAATGTCATAACTTTTTGCTCAGTTGTCGGATTTTAGAGAAATTGGTATCATTGGAAAGCTAATTCAATTATCTACAATTTGGTAGATCTTGAGCTGTAAAATTCTAAGTTTATCAAGATTTATACTCGTTTAAAGTAGACCCTTGTAGAATCAAATATCAAACTTTGGATGAATGAATGACTCTTAGCTCAACTTTGCTCCACTAAGTGATTTTTATGAGCACTTTTCACCTCATAATCACTTCATAAACTAGGAGAAGGATCATGACACAAGAATTTAAATATAAACCATGTAATTAAAGATTACGCATGAAGGAATGATGGTTCGATTTCTAGCTCAAAAATGCGGGGTGTTACATTATCCCCCCTTGGGATCATTCATCCCCGAATGATGGGTTGGGACCTTTTGAAGCTCTAGAAGTGTAGAGTAAAGAATGTAGTCTAACATTGAACATTTTTCCTTGATAAAATATGCAATTCCAACAAACAAGCTTCATGATAACCCCTAGCGGAACGCGTAAGCACGAAATATGAGATAATGAGACTTTACATAGGGATGATCTTGCACATGAGCTCAATGCATCATAATCTTCTCAACATAAGGTAGGGAATTATTTGATGATCATAGACCTGATTTATATTGGTACTAATAATGAAAGAAGATTTTATGGAAGATAGGGATAGAATCATTCTCCATCTCTCATGATACAACGAAATAAATATTACACTTCAAAACACTATTCATCTATGCCCAAATAAAAAACAACACACTTCATTATTTCCAAGTTACAATTCTCCCATCACACATATAACCACAAGAGTTTGTGTCTTAATACGAAACGCTTTTTATGTTGAAGCCTAACTCGGAGTAACAAGGTGGTAACTTAGCTACAGGCTCCTGTACTATACATCCCTTTAAGAATATTTCTTCACCTTATCAATATCACCAAGCACCCTTGGGTTTTTAATTAAGAGGGTACTAACCACTTGGCATATAGATTTGTGTTTTCAACAGTCACAATGTTCAAGACTAATCATCTACACCAACTTCATGGATTTTCCCACCAAGACCAATAATTTCAATCACTCTACAAATATTTTTTGCCACATTCCTCCTTCTTAGCTAATTCACACAACAAAAGTTTACCTCTTTCTTTTTCCTTTTCACCTATAACCTCAGCTCAAGAATCACATAAAATTTTAAACCTTCAAGAACACCTACTCCGCTACCTAACACATCACCACTCTTTCATATCCACCATTATACTATTATACGGAAGGTCATTAAGGGACCCGAGCATAAATGTCAAGAATAGAAATAACACTATTAAACCATAACTTATAGTTATTGTACTACTCAAGAAAGGACATGAAATGAAGATATGATAGAATAAACATGAGGTGCTCCATATAACGAGTCTCTGGATTATAAGTAAAGAGTCATTTGGAAGACACAATACAACATAAATTCTTAGGATAGAGCACAGTGAGAAATATTGGTGCATATATCAGGATAAAATGGGGGAAAGAGACTGGATTACCCTCCTATAATAGAAAAAATTAGTAAGATGAATTAGGTACCTGACGCGATTGGAGACGCGACACGTCGAGATCACGTTGAGACGTTGGTTTGGCCAACACGATTACCGATATGGCATGTAGATATTACATTGACCCACTAGTTTGCTTACTCAAATGCATCTAAAACATGGTCCAAAAAGTCCAAAACTTTTCCAGAACAATCCCTTTACACTTCTGAACATGAATCAATTCAAAAACTTACGCCTCATGGTCGAGAAGATCAATTTTAAAATCATGGAAGTTAAGATATCATAAATATGACTAGGTATTTTAACCATTGGAAAATTTCCAGATTACAAGCTCTTCATACATGAAACTAAGAGTGGTATTGAGTCTGTAATACCCCAATCATTTCTTAAGCCTAAATCTATCTTTTGAATGAATATAGATACCTTCTAAAGTGATTGATGTTTATATTATATTTATCTAATTTCTACTTTTTATTATGTAGAGCGTTGAATAAGCTTTCCATCGACACCAATTTCATCAAAATATGACATCGGACGAGGAAGTTATGGTCATTTTACTAAGCAATGTCAAAATCGCCCAGGCCTGACGGTAAACCTGAAAGACCGCCAAGTCCTTGGTGGAACGTTAATTGTACAGTCAAGCCAAGGAAATAACACCTTTTTCTGGCCATCGTGCGACGGCCAAAATGGTGGGCCACCAAAAATTTGATGGATCGTCAAGGGGACCGTCAAGTCGAGGTAGAATATCTCATTTCTGGCCCCCGAGTGACGGACGATATGGTGGACTGTTAGTTTCCTGATGGATCATCACTTCAACCTTCAAGTTGAGGTGGAATTTCCTCATTTTAACACTCGAGTGACAGACCATCTGGTGGACTATCAGTTCCTCTGACGGACCATCAGTTCGACCATCACAGACTCGATCAACAATTTTTTTAACTTATTTTTTAGGGGAATTTTGGTCATTCCACCCATTTTGGTCCCATATATATATATATATATATATGTGTGTGTGTGTGTGTGTGTGTGTAGAAAAGATAAG
The DNA here is from genome assembly GCA_030864225.1 of Capsicum baccatum var. pendulum. NCBI lineage: Eukaryota > Viridiplantae > Streptophyta > Magnoliopsida > Solanales > Solanaceae > Capsicum > Capsicum baccatum. Next base: position 73,225,449 of record CM061561.1, on the reverse strand, counting down.
TTCATCTTCTCTCATTTCTCTTCCAAGAAAGATCTAGAACCAGGGTTTCTTAAAAAATCATAAATCAAATCTTCTACAAGAAAATTGAAGAATCTTCCAAAGATTTCACCAAGTAATTCAAGAATTAAGTTCTCCAAGTCAAAGGCATCAATAACTTAGCTCAAAAATGTGAAGAAGAGTTTCCAATCAAGCTTGTTTATCTTAAAATCATAATCCAAGGTATGTGGGGTTTGAACAAGAACTCTTCTTTCGTTCCTGTACCCAAAGATTTAATTTCTACTATTGAAATTCATGATTTTGCAAAGTGGGTTTACACCCAAATTACTTTATTAATTATTTATAATATTTGACCTATTCAAGATTGATACACACGACTATTTCATCATTTTATTTCTTAAATTAAGAACTTATGCCATGAGTTGAATATTGTTATTATGAGTTGATGATTTCTAAATGATTTGAGATAAGAGTCAAGATTTAAGCTTTTCTATGAGAAGTTTGATTATTGAATATATATATTGATATTTCATCTTGAGAGTCAAGAATGAGTTCTATGATGTTTACTTGAAGTTTATGATACATTTTGATATTGAGAAAGATTCATTTGATTTAAGTCGAGTTAGTAATCCACAAATTTATTATGGTTTGATAAATGAGAAAGAAATTTGATTTGGTCTTCATTATAGACCCTTGTGATCTTTGTGCTGGATTTCTTAATGCGTTCTACGCTTATGTCTGGGAGTAGTATTTAGCACAAAGCAGGAAATATGGTATTTCCCCCAAAACTACATGCCACCGTAGGATTGATATTGATAATTATGGTTTGGAGGATGAGTATGAGATTGTGATCACTAAATTTATGTTGTACTCCCTGGCAAGAGTACGATGCTCCCGTCAATGTGGGGTTTTCTCCATAGGAGGGCAAAACATTGGACTCCATGTAGCACACATGGTTTATGTCGGTTATAAGAACCTCTCAAGTCCATAAGAGTTCAAGTTTGATGAGTTATCGAGTCACTCTAAGTCATGAGTTAAAGAGTTTGATTTGAGTCCAATGATTTATGAGATTTATGAAGCATGTGTTTTTATTGATGATTTATGGAAATTACATTTTAGGAAATTCAAGCGAAGAGAGTCATTATCGTCAGCATGCATGATTTTCATAATCATTTATGCTATTATTTATAATGTTACATTGCACCCCCACATACTCAGTACATCCTTAAAGTACTGACCCCCATATATTTCTATGTGCTACAGTGTCTTATAATGTAGGTACAAATTATAGCGTAGATACTATATTCAGTCAGTCTGCCACTCCCAGTCAGCAGGTGACTCATCCTTTTGATTCAAGGGCTTGAGTTGGTTATATATTTTGAGAAGTATTGTATATTCTTATTTTAGTCGTATTGAGCTGAGATAGTTGGGAGTCATGACCCAGCTATCTAAAGTCAGCTATCTAAAGTCAATACTAGTAGAGGCTTCATAGACAGTCAGTAGAAGTTGATGTATTAAGTTTCAGTTTTATTTGGTAAAAGAAGAGTTTTAATCTTGTAAAGTTCATATTTATATTGATCAAGTTCAGAGAAGTTTTATGTTTTTGTTGATTGTATATAGATTTAAGCATTTTATCCAGTTGTTTATGAGTTATGCCAGTAGGAGGGTTAGCTTGGGGTCAATTATGCCCCTAAGCACCGTGTGACATCTCGGGACCCTATTTCAAGGCGTTACAAACTTGTTATCGGAGCACAGAGTTCAAGTGTCCTAGGGTGTCTATGAAGCCATGTCTAGTAGAGTCTTGCAGAATGGTACGGAGATGTCTGTATTTTTCTTCGAGAGGCTACAAGAGATTTAGAAAAGGTCTCCATTCTTTCATGTCTTAGATCGTGCTATAGAAAGGTTCTTTGAGAAACTTATGCAGATTCTCATCATCTTCTGTTCAAGGCATCCCCGCCTTATTTTCGAGGTATTAGAGATAGTCAAGCTCAACTCTTTCTAGATAGCGCTTTCTTAAAAAGTCTTCACAGACAGTTATGGAATTTTGAATTAGCTAGAAACTATCCTATTAATGTCTTATCATGCCTCGCTTATGAATCGTGCAATAAGCCTAAGTCAGTTGCGCTTCTAGATTCCTTTTCAGAATCTATAATGATAATCTATACTTCTTTATCTATGTACTATTCTTGAGGTAATATGATCTGTAAGTTTTAATTTCCTTCCCTGACACTGCCCTTAGACTTAGAAGTGGGAAATTTCAGAAGTCTCACAAAGCAACCTGAGAAGAGCTTACCAACGTGTTATAAGTTTCTTAAGTTCAATGTTATGCCCTCTCTCTTATGATTCATTCAGTTAAGATAGAGTAAGATGTGTATTCTTAGATTATCGAATATTGTATGGTTAGTTTCTACCTCTCGTAACCTTGTTATCATCATGATGTTGGAACTAAAAGTCTAGTGAAGCTATGTGGAGCTCTTTCGATCCACTAGCATAATTGCTTTGTTATCCATCTTAAATTCTTTTTTAAAATGCAAAATTAAAGACTAGTGAAGCCGGGTGAGGCCTATTTTGATTTAATAGAGGATCTTTGTGTATCTTGTTTCCTCATGCTGGTTGGAACTGGGTTTAGAGGTGTGGTGGCAAGAAATATGGAAAGTGTGATTTATTAGAAGTATGTATAGCCGAGCCTTTTTGCATGTGATCTAGGTAGTGATGAAGTGATAATATTCTTGTGTGTCAGCTCATGGATAAAAGAGAAGGAGTTATTGGTGGAGGTAAATAATAGTTTACTTAAGGTATGGAAAGAGTTGTTAATGGTGTATTGCACAAGATTAGTATAGGTTATGGATGAGGAAACTTAGTGGATGAGTGTTGTTAACTTAGGGGCTCCTGAGATTACAAGGGGAAATTAAGTTGAGGGTTAGAAAGTTATGAACTAAGTTAAGTTATGGAGGATAAATACTAATGATGGGTAGAAGGGGGTCATGTTGATGGATTATAAATAAGAGAGGCCATATGATCATGACCAATTATTGTTATTAGGGGGTTAAGTGGGCTAGTGTTTATTGACATTTTATTTTATAGTTTCTACGTGAGAATCGTGTGTGTGAGGTAGAGTTGTAAGTTATGTTGAACATTAGGAATTAAGCTTGGATAATTGGTGGCTATGAATGTGGATATGATGATTTCTTAGTTAATGGTGCTAGTTATAGAGAAGTGATCTAATAGGCTTGGACAGTGTATGCAAGAGCTTGAGTCTGATCAACTTGTAATTAAGTTTGATTTTGTGTTCTTGGCGAGAAATCTTTCCCAAGGTGCTATGGGGATGTTTTATTTTCTAGGGTTATTGTATGTGGTGTAATTAGCAAGTGCCGTGGAGTTGCTAGGTGAAGGAAGACTAGTTAGGTAATGAATGATGTTCCTAATAATTGAGTTAAGGAGTGTGATGGATTTAGTCTAAGGGGGAGATAGTAGAACGAGTAACCAGGTTAAGTTGTTAGGTTCTAGTGGGTGTGCCAGTAAGTTGTGGAACAGCTATGAGAAGGGATACTGCTTGACCCATTTTATTTTAGTATTTTCAGTCATTCCAGTATTCATTCATGCTTTATGTTTTGATTCCATGATCATGATTCATGTCCAGGCATGCCATAAAGAATCCTATCCTTACTTAGTTACCGAAATGCGGAGTTTTAGACCTTTCACCAGTCAGAATCACATTTCATAGTTACGAATTCCCAATTTATGTGATCAAGTTTTGTGACATGTTCATTTCCAATATTCAAGCACTACTTATAATGAACAGCAAAGAAAAGAATTTAGATTTATATCGTGCATATCCCTGGGCCGTATTTCTTTGATGGGTTTATGATGCTAAATCCTCTATTCCTCAAGCCTCTATTGAGTGTCAAGTTATTCATAGCATCTATTCATGTGTCAGATCCTTATGCTCTAATCTTTTAGTTATCTTTCCTTACCCAAGATAGTGGTGGTGAATAGTTATTTAGTCAGGAGAGAGAAGATATTTCCTTATCAATGATAGAGGGTGGCATACTTACTTTGTCTTGGCGGTAATGTGAAGTAAGATTGAGGCTAAGTCCTCGATACATGTTATGGTTAGTTGAAGTTTAATGTGTTATTATTGGGAATATTGTGGTGTGTTCATTTTGTGTAATTCTATGAGTTGGAAGGAATATTAGAGTGAAGCATTTGTGTAGGACATGATTATCTAGGAGTATGTCAGGTGTGCTTGAGGTGAGTGCATGGAAATTTTTCTTGATAAGAGGTATGTAGGTTATGAAGATAGGCTTGAATGTTTTGTTTGTGTGCATGCGGATGGGTGCCTTGCGCATTAGTAAATGGCTAGTACTAGGTGGATTGTAGTTGTCGAAGTGGTAATGAGAATTAATCTTGAAGTGGGAGGTTGTAACAATGTAGATGTGTGGGAGCTCATGATTCGTAATGGGGTTATGTGGCGAATCTTGTTGTTCTAGGTTAGGCATGAAGATGGTGAGGGGGTTTGGTTCGAGGGGATATGAGTAGATAGAAGTATCGGTGTCATGTGAGGATTGTAAGTCGAATCGATCAAGTATAGTATCATAAGGGTATAGTATAGTCGAGAGAGTATTTGAGAAGTGTGGTTGAGTTTGAGAGTAAGGAGTTGCCTTGCTTGCAGCTTAGTACTTTTATTCTGACTTATGAGTCATAGGTTTAGGTTTCAAGTTATGGTATTATGGTAATTCTATGATCTCTGATTCAGATGTCTTATTTAGATCTTGCCTAAAGTTCTTTGCTCCTTCATACCATTAGAATTCCTTAGGAGGGTTTTGAAGAAATCCTCTACTTAAGTATGAGTATCTAGTAAAATTCAGTTTGCATAGTTAGCAACCCAGATTTTAAAATTTGGCAGATAGATTTCTATGGTCTTCCAATTTTTTTCGAACTAGTCTGGTCTTACCACTCGAAGTTTCATAAGTACGGGCAATCTGGTAAGTAGTTTCTCGCACCAAAAATCTACTAATTCAGTTCAGTATGTGTATCAGGAATCAGTTTCAGATTCGGATATATAATTGTGATTCAGTCTGTAAGTATTCATTGAACAATCTTTGTCTTCCAAGTATTCTAATCTACACAATGTAATACCCATTGTGAAGTCTTATCCTTGCTTCTCATGGCCTATTTCTACATAAATTATATCTTCATCATCTATGAGTACGATTGCACCCTTATCACATTAAGTGAATTTTAAACTCTCAGCATAAGCCCGCTCTTTAGTATAAGCAGAAGGCAAATCAACTCTAATTCAGTCGAGAATTACAGTTGTTCTCTATCTATTCTTTTCCAGTCTCGGATCCAGCGGTATAGCTATTCTCATCATGAGTTTATACATTCAATGAAGTAATTCGAAATTTAGAAAGATATAGATTCAGATTAGCAAGTTTTTTCAGCTGTGTGTCTTCAGTTTTCTCTGTGTTCTTGGACAAACAGCAACATTCAAGGATGAATTTTCTAAGGGGGAGATATCATAATACCCCGATCGTTCCTTAAGCCTAAATCCATCTATTGAGTGAATATGGATGCCTTCTAAAGTGATTGATATTTATATTGTGTTCTATTTCTCTAATTTATTTTGAGTGAATATAGAGCATTGAATAAGCTTTCCATCGATACCAATTTCATCGAAATCCAACATCGGACGAGAAAGTTATTGCCATTTTACTAAGCGATGTCGGAATTGCCCAGGCCTGATGGTAGACCTGAAGGACCGCCAAGTCCTTGGTGGGCCATCAATTGTCCCATCAAGCCAAGGTAGTAACCCCATTTTCTGGCTATTGTGTGACGGCCAAAATAGTGGGCCACCAAAAATTTGATGGACCATCAAGGGGACCATCAAGTCGAGGCAGAATGTCCCGTTTCTGGCCCCTGAGTGATGGACGATCTGGTGGACCATCACTTTCTTGATGGATTGTTACTTCAACCATCACGTCGAGGTAGAATGTCCTAGTTTTTACACTTGAGTTATGGACGATCTGGTGGACCATCAGTTCCTCTGACGGAATGTCAGTTTGACCGTCACAGACCCGATTGACAATTTTTTTAACTCATTTTTTTAGGGGCATTTTGGTCATTTTCATCCATTTTGGTCCTATATATATATATATCCAAGTATAGAAGAGAAGTTTATTTTCTCTCATTTCTATTCCAAGAAAGATCTAGAACTAGGGTTTCTTCCAAAATCCTAAATCAAATCTTCTACAAGAAAATTGAAGAATCTTCCAAAGATTTCACCAAGTCGTTCAAGAATTAAGTTCTCCAAGGCAAAGGCATCAAGAACTTAGATCAAAAGTGTGAAGAAGAGTTTCCAATCAAGCTTGCTCATCTTAAAATCTTAACTCAAGGTATGTGGGGTTTGAACAAGAACACTTCTTTCATTCTTGTGCCCAAAGATTTAATTTCTACTATTGAAATTCATGATTTTGCAAAGTGGGTTTACACCCAAATTACTTTATTAATGATTTATGATAGCTGAGCTATTCAAGATTGATACACATGACTATTTCATCATTTTATTTCTTAAATTGAGAACTTATGCCATGAGTTGACTATTGTTATTATGAGTTGATGATTTTCGAATGATTTGAGATAAGAGTCATGATTTAAGCTTTTCTATGAGAAGTATGATTATTGAATATATATATACATATACATATATATATATATATATTTGAGCTTGAGAGTCAAGAATATGTTCTATGAAGTTTTCTTGAAGTTTCTGATACATTTTGACATTGAGAAAGATTGATTTGATTTGAGTCGAGTTAAGAATCCACAAATTGATTATGATTTGATAAATGAGAAAGAGATTTGATTTGGTCTTCATGATAGACCCTTGTGATCTTTGTGGTGGATTTCCTAATGCGTTCTGAGCTTGTGTCTAGGAGTAGTATTTAGCACCGAGCGGAAAATATGGTATTTCCCCTGAAACTACGTGCCACCGTAGGATTGATATTGGTAATTGTGGGCCGTAGGCCGAGTATGAGATTTTGATCACTAAATTTATGTTGTACTCCCTGGAAAGAGTATGATGCTCCCGCCAATGTGGGGTTTTCTCCTTAAGAGGGTAAAATGTTGGACTCCATGTAGCACACATGGTTTATGTCGGTTATAAGAACCTCCCAAGTCCATAAGAGTTCAAGTTTGATGAGTTACCGAGTCACTCGAAGTCTTGAGTTAAAGAGTTTGAGTTGAGTCCAATGATTTATGAGATTTATGAAGTACGTGTTATTATTGATGATTTATGGAAATTACGTTTCAGGAAATTCAAGCGAAGAGAGTCGTTATCGTCAGCATGCATGATTTTCATAATCATTTATGATATTATTTATAATGTTGCATTGCACCCCCATATACTCAGTATATTCCTTAAAGTACTGACCCCCATATATTTCTATGTGCTACAGTGTCTTATAATGTAGGTACAAATTGTAGCGCAGATACCGCATTCAGTCAGTCCGTCGCTCCCAGTCAGCAGGTGACAAGTCCTTTTGATTCGAGGGCTTAAGTTGGTTATACAGTTCAAGAAGTATTGTATGTTCTTATTTTAGTCGTATTGAGCTTAGATAGTTGGGAGTCATGACCCGGCTATCTAAAGTCAGTACTAGTAGAGGCTTCATAGACAGTCAGTAGAAGTTGATGTATTCAGTTTCAGTTTCGTTTGGTAAAAGTATAGTTGTAATCTTGTAAAGGTCATGTTTATATTGATCAAGTTCAGAGAAGTTCTGTGTTTTCGCTGATTTGATATAGATTTAAGCATCTTATCCAGTTGCTTATGAGTTATGCCAGTATGAGGGTTAGCTTTGGGTCACTTGTGCCCCTAAGCACCGTATGACATCTCGGGACCCAATTTCGGGGTGTTACAGAGTCGAGAATGCTACGAAGTGTTACATTACAACTAACACAAATATTTCTGCTTGAAGCGATTGCTCCTCATTTAAGGAACTGAGATTTTTTCCATGAGTTTTCATAAACTTTATCCCTTTGGCTAAAACTGACATAGGGTGAATCAGTGACATATAGAATCGTATTTCCTTAAGACCAAGCATGCTGAGAGACATAGATTTATCATGGATCACGAAAAACATAACATATGGCTTGAATACCTGAAAGACTAGATTACTGTGAGACATAATTGCTTCTAGTTTGGAGGTCAGATCATAAACATAAGTTGATCAAGAACTCGAATCATAGGCACGGGCATAACGTGAACAGATAATGTAAGACATTAGCAGAATAATCTTTGAAATAGAAGTAGGAGGAGTATGCTTGAGTAGTAATAGATCTATCATGGTTTCTCCCCAACAACTTGACACACTGAGGAAAATTCGGGAACTAACTTAATTCCCCATCTACCCCTTAGAACAAAGTCACAATCCTATACTTACGGACATATCCCCACATCAAAATCTATAGCCACAACTCTCAACATAAAAGAGACATCACCTCACACTTAAACTCTAATACAAAGGCACTATATTATTTTCTAGGACATCCCCTTTTAGGGACACTAATCGTAATTTCTTCTAACTCTCAGAGTCATCAACTTATGACTAATATTTCCATGTGTATAGACACCCACACTTCTAAACACTTAATACTCCATCTTCAATATCTTTAGGATACTATCATTACACCTCAAATAACAAAACCAACAACTTAACAAAATTTTTAAAACCATACCAAAGGAACTTATTTCTTACCTATTCCTGAATTCAACTATAACGAACACCATACAACAACCCCTGAGTCTTCCTCAGATGCCTCCATACTACAAATTTCAAAAACACAGATTAGTTACACCAAACACTTATACGCATAAAACTTTATCTAGCAACCTGCTACCTGGAGTTCAACTTATTCCCATATACCCATGTTCTTATCCACTTAATGATTCAACCACAATTCATCATTTTAACACTAGTCCTTATGTACACATATCCCTCACGATTACCATTTAAACTTTTCACAAATCATCAACCTGGGCTCTTTCACAAATCATATCAAGCCTACTAATTCATTCCCATAAATCATACATCATTAATCGTATGATACTATTCTCACCACCACATTCTACAATCTATAATTCAAGCCTATAGTCTAGAATCCATCATCTACCACCAATAATGCAAAGCATGCAACATAATATACTAGTCCATCAAATTGGGAAATCAACTCCAAATACTTATTTCATTTAACTACTACCTACAATCACAATCCCCTCCATGACAACACTATTATAGCTCAAAATCCACTTCATACCTTCTCATATGAAGTACTAGTTGACAACCACTAAACAAAAGAAGGTCAAGGGGGTAAAGTCATATAATAGACATGGTAAACCTTAATCTTATATAATAACCCACCTTACATACAATTATCATTTAGAAGCTATAAAATAAGACATCAAGAAACATTAGCCCACTAGAATCTCATAATAGCAATAATCGATCATAATCATATGGACTACCTTATTTACAATCCACTAATGCATCCTTCTTCTACACATCATTGCTATATACCAATCTATACAGCTAAACTTCTTTCATAGCTTTATAAGTCTCAACTAAACTCCACTTTGCAACCTCAGGGAAGCCTAAATTAACAACACTCATCCACCAACCACTTTCACCAATAACCTATACTTTTCTAGCACAACAAACACCATCAATAACTTTGCTCATACCTCAAGCAAACAACAATTTACCATAACCAATAACTCCTTCTCTACCTCCTACTAACCTAACACATAAGGATATATCACTTCTTTACTAACTTAATCATATGCAAGAAAATTCGGCTATATATATTCAATGAATCGTCCTTACCACTTTTCTTGCTACTACATCTCTAAACCCTCAGTTTCAACCAACACAAGAATAACAAAATGAATAAAAAGTTGCTAGTGAATTGAAATAGGCCTCACACGACTTCATTAGACTTTGATTTTGTGGTTTGAACAAGAAAATGAAATGAATAACAATGCAACTATGCTAGTGAATCAAAAGATCCCAACACGGCTTCACTAGACTTTTAGTTTTAACAACACAATGATAATAAGATCGCAAGAGATAGAAACTTGACAGGCAATATTTAATGACCTAAGAATACACATCTTACTCTGTCTTAACTGAATGCCTCATAAGAATGAGGATACAACTTTAAAATTGAGGGACTTATGACACACTAGGGAGCTCCTCTCAAGCCCTTTATATGACTTCTAAAATTTCTATTAGTAAATCTGAGAGCATTATCTGGGAACACCAGAGTAAGGAAAGAATTAGAATAATTTTTCTTTTGTATGGGCGACACCATAGCATGAATTTAGAGTAAGAAAGAGGAATATTCTGACTCCGTAGCACGAACTAGAACATGAAGAAAGAGAAACAGTCCTAAATATCGTGCAGCCTTATGCTTATAGGTGTGGCGCGCTACACAATCATAAACAAAAATCTACCCAATGCAATTTCATAGACACCCTGGGATGATAAACCATGCTCTGATACCAAGTTTTTCACGACCCAAACTAAGTCCTGATCATGACGGACATCCCAAACTATGAAGGCCAGGATGCCCTATTCTATCTGGTAATCATACACAACAGTCATATAATAAAAGAAGAGACAAAAATATAATCTAATATGGAAACATGGTCATAAATCTGAAAAAATTAGGTTGACACTGAAGGATAAAATCCAATACCAACTAACAATATTTGAAAACAGTCTACGAAATCTCTACTACAAGATAAAAGATAACTATCTGAAAACTAGGACAAGGACTCCAGTAGACCCAAAACAAAATAATAATATAGTCTGAAATAAACAAGCCTTCTAGAACAAAGAAGGCTCACCACTGCACGAATTCCATTTCTTCGAATACTCTACTGCTTAGCCGGAACCCTAGATTGAGCCTCAGAACCTGAGAGGTAGGGGTCAATATAATTGTATTGGTACGTAAAGCAAATCCAAAATAATAATTTATATTCAAAATATATTAGAGAAATTTAAAATAGTTCATAAATATATCATATGGGAAGAAATCATATGGGCATTTTTGAAAGACTGTAAAATCATCTGAACTTTGTGACACTCTTTGTTTACTTCTGCGCTAGGTGGTATACCCTACTATTCTATAATTCCACAGGCTATATGGAATCTTCCATCTACTCGGCAACCAAGCCCCCAACCCAAGTGTGCCGCAAGGGTTGGAGTCTCTGTCTCTACTACGCCACAGGGCTGTTGCTAGTGTACAATAATAATCTACCCGTATTGAAAAATACGGTTTTAGGCTAAGAGTTAGTTAAACCCAAGCCCTTTTTAGGTAACCACCTAACCCTCTTTAAGCCCATTTTTAAATCTTTAAAACACGTATTCTCTGAAAACATACTATAAAAAAATACTCTGAAATTCTTACTCTGTCATGGCATACATTTATATGGTGTCGTCATACCATTGACTTGCAAGTCACATCTCTAAGCCATTTATAGCATATTATCATTTCTTCTTTCAAATCATGAAGTTTGGGACCACTATATCAATAAACCAACTCATAGAAATTCTTTCTTTAAAACTCAAGTAAACACATGCAAGCAACTCTCTTTGTCAATATTTCAATAATAAAAGGTGGTCATGTCAAAGTTCTTAATCTCATGTAAATCTTACTCTTTTTAACAAAACATATTCATATCAAGAAACACCCTCTCATCAATCTCTAAATCATGCTCAAAATACCATGGTATTGAGTAAACTATTTTCAAGCCATAAATCATGCATTTCAAATCATTCACAATAAGATCATAAACTTAAAGTTATCACAAGAGAGGGATTTCATAATTTGTGCTCTCAAAAAATCTTCAATCTAAATTTTTCATACATATACATATACATGTAAATCAATTTAAGGGGGAAAGGCCTAAAGGCCAAATCATCAATATCTTTAAACATTCATAATGCATAATAGAAATCATGGATATCAAAACCACTTTATAAATTCATGCTTGATAAACTTTGAATCAAGATCAAGTGTTTCAACAAGCCCATGTAGTTTTTAGGATAAATCCACGTACCTTTAATTATGACTCTTGAAAGAACTCTTGCTTTAGGGATGCTATTCGAACTATTGATGGGTGCATCTTGTAGCTCTCGGCTTGGAGATTTTGATTCTTGAACAATTTTCAAAAAGTGATGGTTGAATCTTGAGGGATCTTGAAATCTTGGCTGAGACCCTAATGGTTGGTTCTTAAGAGATTTGAGAAAAATGACCATGTTTTCGTATTTCGTGTTATCGATGAAATTCGAGTGAGGGGGAAAAATCCCCTAGACCCATTAGAAACTGATTTAGCGTGTAAAAAAATTCCGTAATGCGCAGGCCAACGCGTCGCATCGACATCGCATCGGCTTACTGCCTCACATAAAAAATATATTGGATTTTAGCAAAATTGGTATCATTGGAAAGATAATTCAATTATCAAAAAATTGGTGGGTTTTGTGTTGGAAAATTCTATGTGTATCAATAGTTATACTCGTTTAAAGTAGAACCTCGTACAATCAAATATCAAACTTTGGATAAATGAATGACTCTTAGCTTGATTTTGCTCCACCAAGTGATTTTTATGAGCACTTTTCAGCTCATAATCACTTCATACACTAGGAAAAGGATCATGACACATGAATTTAGATATAAACCATGGAATTAAAGATTACGCACGTAGGAACAATGGTTTAATTTCTAGCTCGAAAATGCGGGGAGTTACAGAGGTGCTAGGGTTCTTCATCCATGGTGTACCTAGGGAGTGTGTCCTCTTCCAACACAGTTGGTTTCTTACCCCTATGTCATTTTTCCCTTGGCTCTACCTACCCCATATTTGTATATTTTTTAGATCACTGCTTGTCCACCTGTATTCCCCATTTTGAGATCTTGTGCCCAAGTATAATTTCTTTTTTCATCATGAAATGGCACTTCTTCCAGTGTAGCACCGAATTGCATTTCTCACATCAATGTAGAGCATTGGCTAAGTGGATCAAACAATCATCAAGTGAATTACCAACCATTAAAAAATCATCCATAAATACCTCAATGGTGTTTTTCACCATATCAAAGAATATCAACATCATGCATATCTGGAAGGTGGTGGGAATGTTGCACAACCCAAATGGCATTCTCTTAAATGCTAAAGTATTAAATGGGCAGGTAGAGTTCATATTTTCTTGGTCTTTGGGAGCAATAATCATTTGATTGTAACCCAAATAACCATCAAGAAAACAATACCAGCCCCTTCCCGCAAGTCTATCCAATATTTGGTCCATGGAAGGCATTGGGAAGTGGTTCTTTTGGGTCCATGTGTTTAACTTTCTATATTCCATGCACACTCTCTAACCTATGACTAGTATCATTGGCACGAGCTTATTCTTCTTATTTGGAACTACAGTAATTTTGCCAATCTTTGGGATGCACTGAATAGGACTAATCTACTTGTTATCTGCAATGGAGAAAACCATGTCTGCGTCCAGCCACTTGATGATTTCTTTCTTTACTACCTCCTACATAGAAAGATGCATTGATGCTCAATACTAGGGATGCAATCCGGTTCAACCTGGATCTTATGAGTACAAATACCCGGCGGAATACCTACAATATCTTCTATGGTGCACCCTATAGCTCTCTTAAGCCTCTGTAATACTGATAACAATGCCTCTACTTTTGTCTCAACCAAGTCAGCTACAATAATCACTAGAAAAGTGGTGCCGGGCCCAAAAAATGTATAGAACAAATGAGATGGGAGGTCCTTCAACTCAAATATCGGTGACTCCTTAATTGACAAACGAACGAGAAGAGTGGTTCAATTTTTTAAATCCGGATCAAGATTCTTTAGAGCATAATTGTAAGAACCTCTCACATATAGATCTTCTACCATCTCATCATATTCCTCAGTTCCATAACTATTAAAATTCATTATCACCACTGCTAGTGCTTCAACACCCAGCCACTCCTTAATTGGAGCAGTCACTACATCAACCTCATCATTAATGATGTCTATCACCAACATAACTCTCATATCGTTTGGTTTCTGCATCAACTAGCATAAAATTAATATTACCTATTCATCATTGAGTCTGAACCTCATCTATCCCAATTCCATATCAACTAACGCCCTGCCCATAGCTAGGAAGGGTAATCCCAAAATGATAGGGACTTGGCAGTCCACCTCATAATCAAGTATCATGAAATGGGATGGAAATATAAATGACACTACCTTACCAACACATCACAAAGAATACCAATCGTCTTTTTCATGGTTCAGTCAGCCATCAACAATCTTATCAATATTGGTTTCGGTGCCTCCAACCCCAACTACTTAAAAACAACCAGCGGCCTAAAATTAATACTGTCTCTTAGATCACATAAAGCCCAAGCAAAGTTAAAGGACCCAATGGTACATAGAATTGTAAACGCTCTACGGTCCTTCTTCTTCTCTACCAATGGTCTAGAGGCAAAAACACTTCAGTCATAAACTTGTTAGTAGGCTCATAGCTCACTGTTCACTTCCTAATGACTAGATCTTTCATAAATTTTGCATAACCATGCATCTGCTTCAATGCCTCTACAAGTGGAACATTTACAAATAGCTTCTTCAACATTGACAAGAACTTCTAATACTTACCTTATTCCTACTTCATGTTCAGGCTTTGAGGAAAAGTAGGAGGAGTTCTAAGAATTGTCTTCACAAAAGGTTCATCAACCTTACCCTTGCCTTTATCCTTTGTAGCACTATACTCAACACCTGATGATTTTCCAGCTTCAACTTCAGGTGCTTCTTGAATATCAGCATTAACATTATCATTTTTTATCTCAATCCCAGTGAGGATGGGTGGCTGCATGCTGGTCTTACCACTTAGAATAGTAATGGAATAAAAATAGCTATCATTGTTTAGATTTTACATTGTATTACTGGGAAGAGTGCCAGCTGCCTTTTATTTAATGTGGCCAAAATTTGGACAAATTACTACTCCAATAGTTTGATCGTTATGGCATGCGACTCTACTTTTTAATTCAGCCTTGATATGTCTGTCTTAATCTCCATATGGCAGATTTCCTGAATTTCTTAGCCTTTACTAACTTTGACAACACTACTTCCATTCCAGACTCAGTATCTTGGCTACCTGGTGGAGCATATCTTTCACTTTTCTCTTTATAATCATATTTACACCTCTAATCATCTTATTCTCTTCTTTTATCTCGATACCGATCGCCATAATAGTTTTGACTTTGGTTTCCTTGCCCCTTCGCTCAGAAACCCACCACTTCTCAATCCAGGTACTTATCTTCCTCATCTACGTTATACTCATAAGCTTTGGAAGTAGATCCATCTGCCCTCCTTGCATTTACTTTTTTCAAAGTCATTACTTTAAATTATTTTGTAAGCATTCTAATATCTGGTATAATTTGTACAACGTCCTGTGCTACTGAATCATCACCAAATTTTTAATCACTAGTGGCACCAATAGCATATGTACCAGTACCTCTATCTGCTTCCCAAGTGTGTCATCCTCAGTTAGTGATAGAGATTTCATCTAGCATTTCTTGAGCCATATCCCAGCAAAGACACATAAGTGCACCTCCAAATATTGTATCATCTATAGCCCTAGAACTTATATTCAGGGATCTATTGTCATGACCCTAACCAGGGCTTGTCTATTACGGGTATCTCAAGTTCTACGAGGATTGCAGACCACCCCTGTACCTAACCATAGAACACAATACCCCAACCTCAGATAAATTTTAAATATATAACAAGATAGTATAAGACAAAATCAAAGACATAAGGATAAGTCAATGACCAAAAATCGGTTAAAACAACCAAGAAACATCACCATCCAAGTTCACAGTAATCCAATAAAAGCCTTCTAAACAAAACCGATATCAATAAAGTATCGGGAAATGCCCCTGACCCTGACAATGACATTATTAATGATAATGTAAAGTATCAATTCTAATCTATAATAAGAATTGATGAAGTGTAAGTCTTCCGAATAATGAAATCTTACGACTTCACTACAACGAACTGACAAACTAATGAACCAAGTTGATCCACCTAACTCAGTGTAGGAAAAATGAAAGTATCTCTGATGCCTGTATCGCGTAGGGATACAACATCCAGAGATGGTAAGTAGGTTGAGCACTATCATGTAACTCAAGGATAGGGAGTATAAAGTCATGGATAACAATTCAAAACAAGTTCAAAATCCAATACACATAATTAAATGTAAATACATATTTATCATATGTCGGGGTAGGGAACAAGGCTAAGCATGCCATTTAAAACTTTTGCATAGATTGTGTAGCTCAATTGTCATAACATAAGAAGTCACCCACGGTCTATATAGCCCCATCTATCACCCAGTTAGTAGGTCCTCGTACGTGTGGCTGCATAAACCAGAGGGTATACATATGCACAATGGGAGACTCAAACATCTCAGGATATCAAGGTGAAACAAGCACCCAATCATATGATAATAATAAGAGTGACTCAAACCACCCGATCATGTAGACCCCCGTATCGATAATTGCAGTTTCCAGTATTGGTCCCTCGGAACCTCCACATTTACAACACAGCTACACAACCCTCATTAAAGCCCAATTAAATTATTTATCATACATTTCTATTCATTGAACCATGATACAAATTTAGACATACATTGTTGGTATTGTCATACCAACTACACTTGTAAGGTAACATCAATATGCCAAAACATTTTCATTATTTAGGGAAATTCACAGCCCCCTTAGTTCAATTATGCATTAGCCTAGGGAATTACAAGACCCGATAAGTTCAATTCAAAATAATTATGCTTCATTGACTTTTCACCTTATGCAATAGTTCAAGAGTAATTCAATGTGCATACTTTTTATATTCAAAACCAATATCACAATATAGGTTTGAGGTCATTACCACTTCAAAATTCCCAAGTTGAGGGAAATTAAAATCCCCTAGTTTATTGACCATACCCATGCACCCCGCCAGTTCAAAACCATAATTAAAGCATGAACGATCATACATAAACTATGGTGAAACATTATTCAAAAATAAACATGCAAATCCTCAACCCATGTTTCAAAACCATCATCAATACCTAAGAACAATACTTTAAAACATATGATTTTAACCAATTAGAAATTAGGGAATAGTAATATGCCTGAAATACCAAGTTTCATGGAAAGAATTCAACCCTTGATCCCTTGGATGACCTACTTCTTAGAAACCCTAATATCTTGCTTGAGAGAATTTGAGAGAGTTCCAAGAGTATTTAAATATGTTATGAATAAGAAATAACATCCCCCCCTTGAGTGCTTTATGAATGTGAGATTTTAATTGGGTAAGAAGGGAATTGTCCAAAGTGCCCTCAAATTAAAAGCTGAAATTCAGTCACCAATGTCTTTGGGTGACTATACGACTCATTACCATGAGTCATTATCAAGACAATTTCAAGGGCACACATACTGTTAACCCTATGACTCAAATAATACGACTTATAATGAGACCCTACTACTATAGGGCCCAGTCATAGTCAACACAAAAACCATCTATGGTAAACACTAGACATCATATATTTTCACAAAATAACTCATAATGGGTCTTTAAGACTCACAGTGAGCCACTCGTAATCAGAGCTAAAGACTTAACCACACATAATATATGACCTATCAATACACCCTACGACCCATGGGGTGAGTCATATTGTGGCCAGTAAGGATAAAATTTCAGAAATTCTCAGAGATCAACACTTGGGATATTTCATTCTCCCCCCTTAGGATCATTGATCCTCGAATGATGGGTCAAGGCATCGCTTACAAGATTTAACACGAAAATGCACCCATACTTACCTTTAATAAAGATAGAAAACAAAGATATCAAGATTAGATATACCTTAAGCACGATTTTTCAAAATAAGGAATAGGAACGGATACTTGGACTTTATGTCATCCTCAGCATCCCAAGTAGCTTTCTCAAACTTTTGGTTCCTCCAATGAAGCTTTACCGAAGCCATGTCCTTCATCCAGAGATCTCTTCCAAAATTCCTCATAAGAAAAAGAAATCAAAATGCCCATACCTTCCAAAGGAAAAACCAATGAAGGATCACCCACGCACTTCCTCAACATCGACACATAGAAGATCAGATGAATATAGATCAAGCTAGAAGGAAACTCTAATTCATATGAAATATTACCAACCCTTTTCAAAACCAAATACGGACCAACATAATAGGAACTGAGCTTTCTCCTCTTCCCAAATCACATCACGCCCTTCATGGGAGATACCTTTAAGAATACCCAATCACCAATATTAAACTCCAACTGCCTTCGCCTCATATCTGTGTAGGACTTTTGGTAACTTTGGGTAGTCTTAAGTCTATTTTTATTAACCTTCACCTTCTCCATAGGTTGGTGAACCAAATCAGGTCCAAATGACATATTTTCACCAACCTCAAACCACCCAATAGGAGACCTACACATCCTAAAATACAAATCCTCAAACGGAGCCATACCAATGCTAGATTAATAACTATTATTGTAGGCAAATTTTATGAGGAGCAAATGGTCAAACCAACCACCATCATAGTCAATCACATAATATCTAAGCATATTCTCCAAATTTTAAATAGTTCTCTATGCTTACCCATCGTGAAAAGTAGTGCTAAGGCTTACCTTATTCCCCAAAACTCTTTGAAAGGAATGCCAAAAGTGAGAAGAGAACTATGTACCTCAATTAGAAATATAAGAAATAGGTGCACCTTGCAACTTCATGATATCTTGAATGAACAACTTGACATAATCCTTAGATGAGAAATTAATCCTCACTGGCAAAAAGTGAGTGGACTTAGTGATCTTATCAACGATGACCCAAATCAAATCAAACTAATGGCAGCACTGCGGAAGATCAGTAACGAAATCCATGTTAATTATTTCCTATTTCCACACAGGCACCTTAATTTCTTAAAACAATCTACTAGGCCTGAAGTGTTCCACCTTCACTTGATGACACAACATGCACTTTCACATAAAATTGTCCACATCCCACTTTATATTAATTCACCAATAAATTTCCTTAAGATAATGATACATTTTTGTCGAACTAGGATAAATCTTCGGCCAAAATTCTTTCTTGCAACCCATCAACATCAGGAACACATAACCTACCTCGGTACCTTAAGATACCATTACCACTAATCTTGAAAGCGATCACTTTCTGCCTACCTGCATCCTCATTAAGTTACATCAAGATAAGGTCCAACACTTGTTTCTCCTTTACCTCAGCACAAAGAGAAGACTTCGCCACCTTTAGAAAAATCACACCACCATTCTCTAAATCTAAAAGATGGACTCTAAGATTAGCCAAATGATGAATATCTTTTACCAAATCCCGCTTCTCCTCATCTACATGAGAATAGTGCCTCAAGGAAAACCTAATAAGAGCATCAACAACTATATTTGTAAGACCCTATAAAAGTTCTAGTTCAATTCAATCCCATATAGCTTGTAATAAGAGTCCCAAGACTTAGAAAAAAATTTTGCTAAGTGTTAAGGCTTAGAATTATTTTGTGCCTTCGTGATTAGATGATCTTATTTTTTATCCTTACAACCTTAGAATGTTGATTTTTAAGTTGATTCATGATCAGGGAAGTCAATAGTTCATCTTAGGTGAGTTTTGGATTTTTTAAACATTGTTACAGACGTGTTTGGATGTCCAAAATAGAGAGTTAATGAGATCAAGCCATGACACATCAGTAATCACGTTGACAGCATCAATGTAGTGCATCAACAATCCCGTCAAGACCATTAATGCGATACATTAGGTATCACGTTGTTGGGCATAATTTTCTGAATTAGTTACGGGTTGTGGGGTCAATTAAGTCATTTTCCTCCCACATTAAACCTCTATAATATGAAATTCAGCCCCTCAATGGGCAAAACAATTCATTCTTCACAAATTCCTCTCAAGAAATAAGCCCTAGTTCATCAAGGTCAAGTCCAATTTCAAAGAAATCCCTAACAATCTTCCTAAAATGAGCAATCAAGTTATGTTTGGTGTTCATCCTTGGGTATCCTTCCACCTTTGGAGTTCAAGAAACCTTTTTAAAACTTGAATTATAATTCTTATGTTATGAATTGAACTATGTTCATGTTGTGTTGTTGTATGGGTTTCAAGTTAAGATCTTTTACGAGTTCCATGAAATTATGTTAGCATGTGTGTTGAATTATGAATCTCTCATGTCAAAACCCTTAAATTCGCAAGTTGTATGTTGTAGTTATGATTCCCAATGTTATTATTTCTCATGTATAATAGTCATGTACCCCAATTGTTAGATAAAATGTCTATATGAGTAAATTATGCATGGTAATCTATTATTGTGTTGCTAAAGTTGTTATATGAGTTTATCAATTATGCTATCAAGTCGTGGGGGTATTCATTACCTGAAATATAGTTGTTTTCCTAGTTGCAGTAGTTATAGAATAGTCCCTATAAAGAACAAGAATAGTAGTACTCAATTAGTTATCAAAACTTAGGGAACTAAATCAAGTTTAGTTAGTCGACACGATTAGAATTAGTTCACTCAAGCCTAGTACAGTTTAGTGATCAGTTCAGTGTCGATCTAGTTGTGAGTAGGATCAGCATAGAGAGAACCTATTGATGGGGGTACTCTTATCAGCAAAGGGTTTGACCCTTAGTAGCAGTCCCTGCATTACAGTACTACATAGATAATGTAGGGTAAGTCATCCTCCTGCTAGACTAGGGTTGACACAATCATATACATATTTCATGAGTCTTCCTACCAGATTAGGGTTGACATAACCATTATTAGTATCTAGTGGAAAAGTGTTAATACCCTTCCAACTGGGGTTACAGGTTTAACCCTAAATTAGTCTATAATTGGGGTATATCGGTTAGATGATAACTCCCACAGTTATAGTTTTAGTATTAAGTATTCAGTATTCAAACTCAAAATTCAATAAAGAACTCAAACTATTCTATAGAACCATGGCTATCATTTGTCAGTTACTCGGTCATCAGAATTCAGTACTCAATTTTAGTATAATCTCACATATATAATGCATACCTATATGAACAATATTGCATGTTTATCATGTTCAGTAGTTATAGTTTTATATGTACTCTCATCTAATTACTTTATGATGTTTACTCAGTTAGTTATCATCTCATTCATATGAACCCATGTATATTAGCCTTAACTCATTTAGCATACCAGCAAATTCCATGTATTGATCACTTACTCTCTTCTATGCTATGGTGTTTCATATCATAGGTTTAGATGCTCAAGTCCCTGATCGTACTTAGTAGCTCAGGATATCAACAATAGTTATAGTGGTGAGTCCTTATATTTTGAGGATAGAGTTTATCTACATCAGTATTTTAGCAGTTCAGTAGTTATTTTAGTCGGAGTTAGTTGGGAGGTTTTCCCATCAACTTCATATTCAGATAGTTAGAGGCTTTCAGACTAGAATAGTTATTTATTCAGTTTTTGAATGTTATTATTAGTTACACTTAGATATTTATTTTATTATTTAAAGAACCTTATGGCATTTCTAGATCTCTTTTGCACATGTTTGCATGATTATTGTTCAGTGCTCACAGTAGGTACCAGTCATGGGTTAGCTTATAGTCCTTTAGGATTATAAGCACCATCTGATGTCAGGTGTAGTATCGAAGCATTACAAACTTGGTATTGTATCCTAGGGAGTCTAAAAGCTACGTCAAGTATAGTATGGTGCATGGATATGTAGCACGCCACACTTATGGACAAGAGACTACAAGGCATTTTTGGAAAAGTTTTCCTTCTTTCAGTGTTCATTTTATGCGAGTGAGCATGAGCTTAAGTTAAAACTCTCTGTGTAATTCAACTCTTCCTCCCGATTACAAAACATGCCTCCTAAAAGTACCAACAAAAGGAGAACTAGGAACCAGCTAGCACTTCCGCCTATCTAGGCTGATCCCCTGAATAAGCATGTCTTTCACTCTGAACTCTGGGCTGCTTTTGCTACCTTAGTTTATTCAGTAGTTTCTCAAAACAATTAGCTAGATATTGTCCTATCTAGGCTTATAGCTCATGCTCCACAGAGTGAGGAGGAGAAGCATAGTGAAAAAGGGAAAAAGAATAAAACAACCAGAATATCAAAGCCAAAGAGTGGTTATACTAATTCTCTTGTCGGGAAGTGTGGTAGAAATGATTAGGATGTATGTAGGGATCAAAGAGATGTATGTTTTGGGAGTGGAAAACTAGGTCATAGAATCAGAGAGTATCCTCAGGTGGGTTCATAGAGTCAGCATAACCGTCCCCTAGCTCAGTCTGATCGCCCATCTCAGTAGGGTGCCACTTCCAGCGCCACCAGTGGGTAATGCCCAAATAGGCTCTATGCACTTTAGTCTCGATAGGATTAGGAAAGTTTTCCTGATATGGTCACCGGTACATTACAAGTTTACCATTTATATGTTTATGCTTTGCTAGATCTAGGAGCTTTTTTGTCCTTTATAACTCCTTATATAGATGTCAATTTTGGCGTCAGTCCCAAAGTCTTAGTAGAACCCTTCTCAGTCTCTACCCCTATAGGTAAACCTATCATAGCCTGATTGGTATACGGGAACTGTCCGGTTGTGGTATCTTAAAAAGTAACTTCAGCAGACTAAATAGAGTTAGATATGACAGATTTTGACATCATTCTCGGCATAGATTGTCTCAAATTCATGCTATGCTTTAGTTTGTAGAAATATAAATATCTATTTTTAGTTCTCAAATGAACCTTTCCTGGAATGGAGGGGTAGTACTTCAGCGCTTAAGGGCCAGCTTATTTCATACCTTAGAGTGAGAAAAAGGATATTCAAGGGGTGTTTCTATCCTCTTATGCGAGTCAAATACTCTAGTTCTAGGGTCCCCAGTTAGTTTCAGTAGCATGTGAATTTCTATATGTATTTCCCCAAAGATCTTCCTGCAGTTTCTCCCAAAAGGGAAATTGACTTTGGAATAAACCTTCTTCCAGACACTCAGACCATCTCTATCTCACCATACATAATGGCTTCAGCCGAACTTAAAAAACTAAAAGAGTAGTTAAAAGACTTACTAGACAAGGGATTTATTAGACCCAGTATTTCTCCGTAGGGCGCACTAGTTCTATTCGTGTGAAAAAAATATGATTCTCTCAGAATGTGTATTAACTACCGTCAATTGAACAAAGCCACAGTCAAGAATAAGTACCCACTTCCTAGAATCGATGACTTGTTTAACCAACTTTAGGGTGCCAGTTAATTTTCAAAGATAGACCTCAGATCAATCTATCATTAGTTCAGAGTAAGAGAATGTGACATTCCAAAAACAACTTTCAGAACTTGGTATGGTCACTTTAAATTTTTAGTTATGTCATTTGGTCTTACCAATGCCCCAGCAGCTTTCATGGACTTGATGAATCCAGTGTTCAAGTAGTACTTGGACATGTTCATCATAGTCTTTATTGATGACATTCTTATCTACTCCCATAATGAAAGTGATCATGAAGAACATCTCAAAATAGTATTACAGACTCTCACAGCCCATCAATTATTTGCCAAATTCAGTAAGTGCGAGTTTTTCCTAAGGTCAGTAGAATTCCTTAGTTATATTATTTTTGGTGATGGCATTAGAGCTGATCCTCAAAAGACAAATTTAGAGTCTTTACGACTCATTAGAAACCACTCATACTCAAGATAGGAAACTTATCCACACACACTGGTCAAGATATGATTAGGTTCCTACGACCCGTAATGAATCGTTATGACTCATAAAAAGAGTCATAGTAAGGGCAATGAAGATAAAATTTTAGAAATATTCAAGGACCAAAAATTTGGAGTGATGCATTCTCACCCCATTTGGATCATTCATCCTCGAATGACAGGACAAGGCATTTATTAGCACGATTTGACTACAAACACAACCACACTTACATAAAAGGTAAAAAAACAAAGATGTTAAGGAATACACATACCTTATACACGATTATCCAAAGCGAGAAACAAGAATGGGTATTTGGACTTCATATCCTCTTCGGCTTTCCAAGTATCTTCTTCACTCTTTTAATTCCTTCATAGAACCTTTACTAATGTTCCATCCCTTGCTTGCAACCAGCAAACTTGTCGATACAAGGTCTCAATTAAGACCTCCGCATATAATAAGGAATCCAAAACACTAACTCTTTCTAAAGGAACGACCAAGAAAGAATCACCTGCATACTTTTCATGGGAGATGCCTTCAAGAAGACCAAATCATCAACATCAAACTCCAAATCTCTTTTCCTTACATCTACAAAGGACTTTTGGTGACCTTGGGTGATCTTAAGCCTACCCCGTATTATCTTTATCTTCTCCATAGCTTAGTGAACTAAGTCAAGACCATACAACCTATTCTCTCCAACCTCAAATCACCTAATATGAGTCCTACATCTCCTACCATAAAAGCCTCAAATAGAGCCATCCCAATGCTAGAATGATAGATATTATTATAAGCAAATTCTATGAGTGGCAAATGGTCAACCCAATGACCACCAAAATCGATCACACAAGACCTTAGCATATCAACCAAAGTCAGTGTTGTGTTTTCCACTTGTCCATCCATTTGAAGGTGAAAAGAGATGCTAAGGTTCACCTTCGTCCCCAAACCTCTCTGAAAGAAATGCTAAAAGTGGGATAATATCGGAGTACATCAATCAGATATGATAGAAATTGGAGCATCATACAACTTCACAATCTCCTCAATGAAGATCTTAGCATAATCCACCACCAACTAGATAGTCTTCACTAGCAAGAACTAAGCGAGCGTAGTCATCCTATCCATGATTACCCAAATAGAATCAAAATGATGGAGAGACCATGGAAAACTAGTAATAAAATCCAAATTAATCACTTCCTATTTCTATACGGGAAATTCAATCTCTTGAGACAACCCACCAGGAATCAAGTGCTCCAACTTCACTTTCTGACAAACCAAGCACTTAGCCACAAAGTTGGCCGCATCCGTATTCAAATTATTCCACCAATAAATTTATTTCAAATCAGGGTACATCTTCGTCAAACCTAGATGAACATTGTAACTTAACTCATGAGCCTCTGCCAAGATCCTCTCTCACAGCCCATCAATATCAGGAACATATAATCTACCTTGGTATCTCAAGATACCAGCACCACCAATCTCAAAAACCATCACCTTCTAGCGACCCAAATCATCCTTGATTTACATCAAGATAGGGTCTAAGACTTGTTTTACCTCAACCTCAGCACCAAGAGATGACTTCACCACCTCTTGTACAATCACACCAGCATCCTCAGAGTCCAAGAGATAAACTCTAACATTAGACAAATAGTAAATATCCTTCGCCAATCCTCGGTTCTCCTCATCAATATGAGACAAGTTTCCCATAGATAATCTGCTAAGAGTATCAACAACCACGTTAACTTTACCTGGATGAGAGTGAAGACTCATGTCGTAGTCCTTAAGCAACTTAAGCCATATCCTTTTACAAAGATTAAACTTCTTTTGGATGAACACATACTACAAACCCCTTATCATAACCTAAACTAGGGCCTAGCCATGATGAGTATCTTAAGTCTATTAGGATCGGAGACCACCCCTGTACCTAACCAAAAAAACATAATATCCCCAACATTGAATAAATTCCGAACACATAACAAGATAGCATAAGGATAAAATTAATGATATATAAATCATGTCTATAAACAACAACTAATAACTACCTAAACAACCTATCAACATCACCTAAGTACACAGTAATCCAATAAATGCTTCTAACAAAAGAGTTAAAAACCATTTTTGGTCACGACATGTCCCCAACTCTAATAATAATACTAAAATATTAATGATAACGAAAACTCAATTCAAATCTATGAAAAGAACTGATGAAATGTATAAGTCTTCCATAGAATAGAAGGTCACCACTTTCACCACAATGAACCAATGAATTAAGGCAACTAATCTAACTATGTACAAAAAAAGTGGTGGTATATTCGGTGCCTATATCATGTAGGGATACAACCTCCGGAGATGGTT
Organism: Capsicum baccatum var. pendulum; assembly: GCA_030864225.1. Classification (NCBI taxonomy): domain Eukaryota; kingdom Viridiplantae; phylum Streptophyta; class Magnoliopsida; order Solanales; family Solanaceae; genus Capsicum; species Capsicum baccatum. The sequence continues at coordinate 73,199,296 of CM061561.1, read as the reverse complement.
AGTAGGTTAAACACTAGCATGTAACTCAGGGATAAGGATAACGTAATGTAGTGACCAATATTTCAAAATTATTTAAATCCAATGCACATAATCAAATACTTATACATATGTATCACATGTCGGGATAGGGACAAGGATTAACATGCATATTAAAAATTTAGCCTAGATTGTGTAGCCCAACTACTATAATATAAGAAGGCACCCATGGGTTAAATAGTCCTAGCTCTCCCCCAACTAGTAAGGCCTTAGTGTATGTGGTCATACGAACCAGAGGGTATACATATGCACTATAGAGGACTCAAACCTCCCGACATGTCAAGGTGACACAAGAACCAAGTCTTGTAATGTAATATAGGGGACTCAAACCTCTCAATCAAATGATATAATAAAGGGGACTTCAACTAGCCGATCATATAGACCGCCACGTAGGCAACCACGATTTCTAGTGTTGTTCCATTGGGACCTCCAATTTTACGTCATAAATACAAAACCCTTATTAAAGCCTAATTAATTCATTTATCACACATTCCTATTCATTGAACCATGATACACATTTAGGCATACATTATTGGTATCATCATACCAGCTATACTTACAAGGTAATATCAATATATTGAAACAACTTTATTATTTAGAGAAATTCATGGGCTCTTGGTTCAATTATACATTAGCTTGGGGAATCGCATAACCCATAAGGTTCAATTCAAAATCATTATGCTTGAATAACCTTTCACATCATGAAATAATTCAAGAGTAGACAATGTGCATTTTTTCATACTCAGAGGTCATAACCACATCAATAGACACAAGTTAAGGGAAATCACATTACCCTAGTTTATTCACCATACCCATACACCCCATAGGTTTAAAATCCATATTTGATGCATGAATAATCATGTGTAAACCATGAGAAAATATTGTTCAAAAGCAAACTTTCAAAACCCTTAATGCATATTTCAAAACCAACATCAATACCATATGAACAATACTTTAAAACATATACTTTTAATAAATTAGCAATTAGGGAAGAGTAACATACCTGAAATACCAAGTTTCATGAAAAGAATTCAACCCTTGAGCCCTTGGATGACCTACTTCTTGAAAACCCTAAAATCTTACTTAAGGAGATTTAGAGAGAATAAAGAGAGTATTTGATATGTTAATATGTTGAAAGAATACCGCAATGGTGTTTTATGGATGTGGGGTATAAGTGGTTAAAGTAAAAAATATCCAAAGTACCCTCAACTTAAAAGCTGGAAAAGTGTTGCCTGTGACTATGGGTCACACGTCAACTCATAAAAATACCTTACGACTCATCACCATAAGTTGTACCAAGACAATGGCAGGGGCACCCATACTATTGACCCTATGACTTATATCACACCACTCATATCGTGACCCTATGACTCATAGGGTCCAAGTCGTATCCAAGATAGAACTACTTGAGCCTTCACATGTCAGCCTAAAATTTACATCGAACGACTAGTAATGGGTCCTTACAACTTGTAGTGAGCCACTCATAATCAGAGAAAAACTTATCTACACATACATGATTTAGGTTATCATTTAAGGCCAATGACTGGTCATTAGTCTTTATGGCTCATATCCCTAATCATACTCAGGAAAGCAACGCTGGCACCATTCACTGGACACCTTACGACTAGGGTCACATGACCAATCATAAAACCCTATGACTCATAGGGTAAGTCATAATCAAGACAGTAAAGATAAAAGTTTAGAAATTTTAAGGGACCAAAATCAGAGGTGTTACATTCTCCTCTCCCCACCCCCCACCCCGCTCAGGATCATTTGTCATTGAATGATAGGTCAAGGCAAATGTTAGCACAATTTAACACAGAAACACTCTCTCACTTACCTTTAATAAAGATACAAACAAAGATATCAAGGAATTGAAAATTTTCTTTAACAAAGTAAGAAAACAAAGATTCTAAGGAATATATATACCTTAAGCCCGATTATTCGAAGTAGGGAAAATAAGTGGGTACTTGGACTTTACGTCCTACTCAGTTTCCCAAGTGGTTTGCTCAAACTTTTGGTTCCTCAAAATAATCTTTACCGATGCCACATCTTTTATCTGCAACCGATGGATCTCAGTCGAGACTTTCTCATAGGACAAGGAAAGGAACGACTGCTGAAGGATCACCCACACATCTTAACATCAAAACATGAAACACCAGATGAATAGAGCTCAAACTAAAAAGCAACTCTAATTCATAATCAACATTACTAACCCTAGTCAAAACCAAGTACAGACTGACATAATGGGGACTAAGCTTCTTCTTCCTTCCAAACTGCATCACTCCTTTCATGGGAGACACCTTAAGGAACACCCAATCACCAGCATTAAATTTAAATTTCCTTTACCTCACATCCACATATGACTTTTGAAAACTTTGGGAAGTCTTAAGACTATCCAAAATCACCTTCATTATAATACCTCGTACTATTCTTAGCTTAGTTCAGCTTCTAGTTGTATGCATAAGGGTCTAAAGGCCTGAAAATTTCACTAAGTATTGGAGAGTTAGTCATTTTTAAGGATTCTAAACTTGGAAGATTTTTAACTTGGTCTTCCCGACCCCAAAATATTTGTTTTTTAGTTAATTCATGTTCAGGGATGTAAGGAGAATGTATCGAAAAAGTTTTGGATTTTTTAAACAAGATTTGGGTCATGTTTAGATCACGAAACTAGTGGGTTACCACAATAAGCCCGTGATGAAACATTAGTACCAACGGCATACAGATCCTATCACAGTAAGGAAAATGCACTATCGAGATAAGACTGAATCGCGGTAATTTTATTATGTCTAGTTGCGAATTTAAATGTTAGAGGGGCAATTGGGTACTTTTCCCCTCAACCAAATCATTCATAACACGACTTGGGCATCCGTTAGAGCATAATTTTTCCCTTCTTCTTCAATTATCCTACCAAGAAAACCATTCCCTTTACCTAAGAACATAAATTCAATTCATTTATCCCCAAGAAATTAAGAATTCAAGTTCCCCAAGTTCAAGAACCTTTAAGAAAGCATCAAGATTAGTGTTTCTCTTTTAATTTAAAAGTTTAAGGTATGTGGGGTGTTTATTCATGGGTTCCTTTCACCCATGGAGACTAAAAACCCTCTTTTCAATTAAAGAATGGATTTTTCTATTATTATGGTATTTTATATTGCTTAAGATGGGTTTAAATTCATGTTTTCATGGTGATTTTAATTTAATTCAGCCCATGTATGATTCCATGCAAGATTTTTATTTCCTCATGCTATGAATTTGAGTTTCTCGTGCTTTATTCAAGAGAATTACATGTTAAATCTATAACTTTATGACTTCAGCCAAGTAATCATGTTGATTTCCCCTATTTAAAGCATTCCCATATTTAAATTGATGATCCCCACTTGTTTGATGGAATGTTTATGCTTATGGGTTCTGAATCATGATCCTTCGCTACAATTTAAGCTTCTTATTTCATTCAGTGATCATTCAGTGTTGGTGGGTTATGAATACCCGATACCTAAGTACTTTTACATGAATTTAGATCATTTCAGTAATGGTTCAGTTAAACTATGAATTCTATTATTTACTCAGTTGATGTAATCATGATGAACATTATAAGTTATGAAATCATGTTCAGTTAAGTTTAATTCAGTCCAGTCCAGTATAAGTGTCATTCAGTTGGGAGTAACCCTTAGAACCGAGTGAACATAGGGATGGTGTCTCCCTCATCAGTTAGGCATGCAGCACAACTAGCAATCCCTAAGGTCTAGACCTACAGAGCCACCATATATTTTGAAGCTCCCCCCTCAATTAGGCATGACACCCTCATCCTATAGGATATTAGCCTTGTGGATCCACATCGTCAGTGAATGTTAGTACCTTTGGAAAGGTACCAACACCCTTCCAACTGGGGTTACAAGTTGGACCCCGATAGCCTAGATTCAGGCTTTTCGGCTATAGCTAGCACCTACAGTATCAGTATAGTATTCAGTGTATCATCAGTTCAAATTTTCTTAACTAAGTGTACAAACTTTTAGATATTTAGTTTTATAGCATTTAGTCTTTTCTTAACTATGATGTATTATATCATAAGTTTGTAAACTCAGTTTCCCAAACACATTTAGACAGCCAGTACTACTCAACAGCCATTGTGGTGAGTCCTCATCCATCAGTATTTTATTATGTCCAATCAGTCGAAGTTAATTGGGGGCTTATCCCATCAACTCCTCAGTCATTTAGAGGCTTTTCAAATAATTACATAGTCAGTTAGACTATTTTTAACTTAACAATCTTGTTAGTATTTGCATGTGTTTTAAATAGACAGCTAAATTTTTGGTATTTCATCAGACTTATGGTTAAACCTTATTTTTAGAATTTAGATTAGTTACATCCAACAAACTATCTTTCACACACATATATTATTATTATTTTATTCAGTTCTCATAGCAGGTACCAGCTCATGGTTAGCTTGTGGTCATTTGTGACTGTAAGCACTGTTGTCATGACTAGGGGGTAGCCTCAGGTCATGACAAAACTTGATATCAGATCCTAAGGTTTTATAGTGTCTTGGGGTGTCTAAAAGTCAAATTAAGTAGTGTCTTATGCATGGGTGTGAAGCACGCCACTATTATGGAAGAGGCTACGAAATATTTTAGGAAAAGTTTCCCTTCTTTCAATATTCATGTCGATTGAATGAGCATGAGATCTATTTGAACTCTCTTTCTGATACATCCTTCATTCTATTTATAGACCATGTCTCCCAGAAAAAAGAAGGGAAAAAGGCATGGGGACTAGCCCGCACCTCCACATGTATAGAAAGATCCCCTAAATGAGCTTGCCTGTTACGCTAAATTCAGAGTTGCTTTCACTACCTTAGCTCATTCAATAACGGCTTAGAATAACTAGAAAACTATTTCGCCAGTTAATCTAGTGGTAAATACGACTGCAGCTAGGATTTAATATTTCACTCAAATGAGCCCCCCTCTCATTTTTGGGATCCAAGTCTGAGGAGGATCCATAGAAATTTCTTGATATGTCCAGAAGGTGACTAATATCATGGGTTTCACTTCAAGTTAGAGTACAGAGTTGGTTGCATATCAGTTGAAGGATGTAGCTCACACCTAGTTTAAGCAGTGGAAGGAGGACCGTGGTGTTGATGTAGGTCCTGTTGAGTGGGAGGAGTTTGCCATGGTTTTCTTAGACATGTCCTTTACATTAGAGTTGAGGGAATATAAGGTGTAGGAGTTCATAAATTTGATGCAAGGTAGCATTTGTGTGAAGGAGTACTCATTTAAGTTCACTCAGTTGGCAAAGTATGCTCATTCGATGGTGGCTGATAATAGGCATAGAATGAGTAAGTTCATGTATAATGTAGCTGATAGTGTGGTTAAGGAGTTTAGGATTACCATGTTGATTAACGAGAACGTGTGCTTCATTGTCAGGAAAAGTTATGTGTTCCATGTGTTGATGGTTTGAGGTAGCGAATTTTTGCGGAAGCGTATGATGCATGATATTTCTTTCATCCAGGAGACACTAAGATGTACTGTAGCTTGCGGGAAATATATTGGTGGATGGTTTGAAGAAGATCATTAGAGAATTTGTAGCTAAGTGTTCAAACTGTCAGCAAGTTAAAGTTAAGAACTAGAGGCCTAGTGGTACATTACAAGACTTCAGTATCCTCACTTGGAAGTGAGAAGTGGTGTACATGGATTTTGTGATGGGTTTGTCTCATATGCGTCATCAGCATGATTTGATTTGGGTTATTGTAGATAGAATGACCAAATTAGCTTATTTCTTGCCAGTTCATACTTTGTATTCAACTAAACATTATGCCAGGCGTTATATTAGAAAATTGGTTAAGTTTCATGGAGTTCCTTTTAATAACGCTCAAATTACACTCTTGAATGGGTGTAAGTGATCGTTGTCAATATAAAACCCAACTAGGTTGGGGTCGAATCCCACAGGGAATAGGGTGTGAACTTCGATTTGTTTATGAAAGACTTTACTGGTAGTTTGCTGTTTCCGAAAGATGGGGGTTTAAGTTCACAGTGTGTTAAATATCACTTTCAATACTTTAGTGTTTGTAATTAAGTTAAATAGGAAACCAGAGCTATGTTCACCAAGGGTTTCAGGAATTGACAGATACTAGGTAATGCTAGAGATTCTCAGAATGAGTAGAACAACAGAATATCCCTGACAATTATACTATCTGACTTATCTCTCCACCTCACCAGACAATTTATTATCTAAATTTCTCGAACTTGGATAACTTATTAATTTCCAATAGGATGTTATCTCAGGTAGATTAATCCAGTTACGGCATTAATCATTAAATATAAGGTTGGTAGCTTCCGAGTCCCTATTGATAATTCACGTCCTCTAGTCTATTTCTCCGTTAGAAGCAAATAAAACCTAAGGCATAATCTAATGTTTGCAACCACTAGATATCAGTTCAAACAACAGAATTTCAAGATGTTCGACTACTCTTTGAATCCGTTAAAAACCTAGCATCACATCAAACCCTAATCCATGGATCCCATAACCCCAGCTAATGGAATTAGCCGCTTATGATTTGATGAACGAACTCACAAGTTGAATTCATAATGATAAGGATAACTTATGATTAGATGGAAAACAACAAGTAGTTTATTCGATTGAATCACCAGGTAGAAACCCAAAAATAGTTGATAAAAACAAGAAGAATAATTGATGTAAGAAAGCAATGTTACGTACCTCCCTTCCCTAGGTTAATGTCTGATAGATAATAACAGATCATCCTCACAGGTCTTTTTATAGTCAACCCTAAATAAGGAAATAAAATTAATATTTAAGATTTTCTGCGGGATAGGTGACGGCATTCTTGACAGCGTGTCATATGTATGACGGCGTGTACAGTATAACGTTAAGGTTTCCAGTGAATTACTATCTTCTGATCTTTCAGACAGTGAATCTGAGGACGTGTTAAATATGTGACGGCCCATGAAAAATCTCATTACATCTTTACTGGGAATCAGCATAATCTGCCTCAGTTGACGGCCACTTTGATGGCTTCTCCCATTGTTGATGGCGCATTCCAAACGTCGTCACATTTTATCCAAATTTTTTAGGTTCTTTCGAACTTAACAACGACTTTGATAGTCTATCATTTACTCTGACGGTGCGTCAAAAAGGGCATCAACTTCACTATAGCTCATTTGCATCAGATTTCAGCTGATTTTTCCTCCTTTCTTTGGCTTCCTCCCGGATCACTTGTGTCTGCATTACAACAGTAAAAGCAATCAAAAACAATAAAAGTTGCTTAAGACTTCACAATTACTCTGGGTTAAAGGCCTTAAATGTGTTCGCTATTGCGCACACATCAACACCATCAACTTAAAGCAATTGTTTGTCCTCAAGCAACTTAATCTAAGTAAGAAAGCACATATCACATTCAGCACCCATAGCTCAACACAAATTTATTCTTTCAAAGCCAAACCACTGGGCATATCATTGAAAATAGTGTTGTAACACAAAGAAATCAAGTGGCAGCATCAATTTTTGGCCACGATAACCATTCATATATCAATACCACATATTCTAAACAAGCAAGTAGTTAGTGACGATACTCGTGTGCCCTCACAACAACAAAATCCCCCTTTCCTCATACGAGAAGTCCAGCCATACAAATTAGGGTTTATCGCAAGACTTTCACTGTCACAAGAAAGTTCCATTCAAAGTATACCAAGTACTATAGGCTTGCCCTTATTTTCGTTACCAGACCTCAGATAGGCCATTCAGGATCACTATAGGACTTCTTTTAGGCTTATACTGTGGTTTGGGGCTGGTATGGTACTCAAGGTTATTTAGAGTGATTATGCTTCCTTGACACTATACTTCATTCTTGGACTCACTAATGATCCTCTTTCGTTTCTCCTCTTCTTTTGATTATCCACATTCAAGTTGGGTGCTGTAACAACCCCTTTTTTTTTAACATTATTACCATTAATAGCACCCAGCTATAGTTTATTCTCTTTTAATCCACCCTTCTTTATGCTCCTCATTTTACACCATGCACCTCTATAGTAGTCACCCTCAACTTAGGCTGCTTACCTAAATCAAGGTGCTCAGTGTCCAAGAAAGCCCAGGGGTAAATATGTTTATTGCGATATCAATGGGAAGGTGAAAGGTGTCATACAAAAGAAAAGGTCAAACTAAGCTCTAAACAGGGATCAACAGAGTGTTATACATACAGAGAAGGATATTTAGGCTAAAAGCGCGTTAATCAACGATGGCCTATGATCCTATCATGACTCCTATCTCAAGATTATGAAAAAACTAACTTGGAAAGTTCTGGATTTGGCATCCAAAGGGAAACAAGTAATAGCTCACATACAACTGGCACACAAGTATATCACATATTACCACTTATCTAGTTTATGCCATTTTTCAGTAATGATCATCAAACAGCTATAATTAATGCCACAACAAGAGCAACAATGGTCACAAGTAAATGTAATATGTACAGTTTATCAAGCAAAGCATTGGAAGGATGGTTAAGTAGTGATAAAAATATGTCACTGCCTTTTGTGGCCCCCTTCTCTCCTTCATTTTTCTTAAACTATTTTACAACAACAAAATACCAGCCACCCTCAACTTATAACTAAGGCAAAAGACTAGATTAAGAGTTAGAGTATACCTGAATTGGTTTATTTTTAGGGATCATGGGTTACCTCCCATGCAGCGCTTGATTTATTATCATGGCATGACTCATGTGTCTCGATTACCTCAGACTTCATCGAGGCAGCTAATGGTGATGTTTTTCACTGATTATTCTGGGCCAATGTAAAGCTTGACCCATTGCCCATTTACCTTGAATGTACTGCCATCTTCAAGTTCAAGTTCCACCACTCCGGATGAGTGTACTTGATTTACCTTAAAAGAACCTGACCACTTAGATTTCAGCTTCCCTGGGAACAATTTGAGCCTAGAATTAAATAAAAACACCAAGTCCCCTTTATTGAACTCTCGTTTCTCTATTTTCCAGTTATGGTACTTTTTTATCTTTTCTTTATACAAATCTGCTCGTTCATATGCCCTGAGACGGAATTCATCCATTTCATTCAGTTGCCCCAGTCGCATCTCTGCTATTTCCTTCCAATTCAAATTCAACCTCTTGAGCACCCATAAAACCTTGTGTTGCATCTCTATTGGAAAATGACACATTTTTCCATACACTGGCTGAAATGGTAACATGCCAATGGGTGTCTTAAAAGTAGTTCAGTATGCCCACAAGGCATCATCAAGTTTTCAGGACCAGTTTTTTTGGCTAGCATTGACTATCTTGCTAGGATGGCCTTAACTTCACGATTCGACAACTCCACTTGCCCACTAGTTTGCGGGTGGTATGGAGTAGCCACTTTGTATTGTTTCACTTCATATTTTGCCAGGGCTGCTCAAAATAATTTATTGCAAAAGTGAGATCCTCCATCGCTTATGATAGTGCGTGGTACTCCGAAGCGAGAGAAGATATTCTTTTTGATAAAAGCAATGACTCTCTTTCCCTCATTATCATCCAAAGCAACATCTTCAACCCATTTAGACAGATAGTCAGTAGCAACTAGAATATACTTCATTCCATAAGAACTTACAAATGGCCCCATGAAGTCAATGCCCCAGACATTAAATAATTCCACTTCAAGCATCTTAGTCAATGGAATTTCATGCATTTTAGATATCCATCCCTGCCTCTGACATTGATCACATTTCTGCACAAACTCGTGGGCATCTTTAAATAATGTTGGACAATAATATCCATTCTGAAACACCTTTCTGGTCGTTCGATCACCTGTATGGTGACCCACAACTAGGGAAGCATGGCATGCTTCCAGTATGCACAGTACATCTACTTTGGGTACGCATCTCCGTATAATGTTGTCTGCACACCACCGAAAAAGATAAGGCTCATCCCAGAAGTAGTGTGTTATATCATGCAAGAACTTCTTCCTTTGGTGGAATGAAAGATTGTCTTGGATGATCTCACTCACAATGTAGTTTGCATAGTCCGTATACTAGGGCAGTGATTCCAAAGTAGTTTCCAGGATCTCCTCATCAGGAAATGCATCATTTAACTTGGTTTTATCGTTGACTTCCTATTCACCTTCCATTCTAGATAAATGGTTAGCAACCTGATTTTCACAACCTTTTCTATCTTTGACTTCGAAGTCAAACTCTTGCAGTAGAAACACCCATCTAATAAGCCTCAGTTTAGCATCCTTCTTGTCCATTAAGTACCGCAATGCCGTTTGGTCAGTATGGACTACCACTTTAGTCCCGAGCAGATAGGATCTGAATTTCTCGAAAGTATACACCACCGCTAGCAGTTCCTATTCAGTTACTGTGTAATTCTTTTGTGCTCCATTAGTGCTTTGCTGGAATAATATATCGGGTGAAACAGTTTATCCCTCCTTTGTCCTAATACAACTCCCAGTGCAACCCCACTTGCATCACACATTATTTCAAATAGTTTTTTCCAGTTAGGCGTAATAACAATGGGGGCTTCAATCAGTTTCTTTTTAAGGCACTCAAATGCCTTCAGGCATTCATCAGCAAAGAGAAATTTCACTTCCTTCTCCAACAGCCTGCAAAGTGGATTTGCAACTTTTGATAAGTATTTTATGAATCTTAGATAGAACCCTGCATGAACAAGAAAACTACGCACTCCCTTTTCTGAAATGGGGGACGGTAATTTTTTATAATTTCAACCTTTGCTCGATCAACTTTAATCCTTTTTTCAAAAATTTTGTGGCCCAGCACAATTCCCTCCTTTACCATAAAATGACATTTTTCCCAGTTAAGCACTAGATTAAATTCAACACATCTATGCAAGGCCACATTCATATTCTCCAGACATATTTCAAATGAATCACCTACCAAAGAGAAATCATCCATGAATACCTCTATGGTGTCTTCTACCATGTCAGAGAAGATAGACATCATGCAACATTAAAAAGTAGAGGGTGCATTGCATAGCCCAAATGACATCCTCTTAAAGGCAAATGTGTCGTATGGGCATGTGAACGTCGTCTTCTCTTGATCTTCTCAAGCAATACAGATTTGGTTATATCCAGAATAACCATCCACGAAGCAATACCACCCCCACCATCCAATTAATCCAGCATTTGGTCCATAAAAGGCATTGGGAAATGGTTCTTCAGCATACAAGAGTTTAACTTATGGTAGTCCAGGAAGACTCTCCCCCCGATCACAGGTCTGAGTTGAATCATCTCATTCTTCTCATTAGCAACCATCGCTATTCCTCCTTTCTTGGACACACATTGAACTGGACTCACCCACTTGCTGTCAGAAATAGGGTAAACCACTCTTGTATCCAACCACTTAATAATCTCTTTTTTAACCACCTCTTGCATTGGTGGGTCAAGACGGCACTGATGCTCAATGGTAGAAGTACAATCTTTTTCTAGTTGGATTTTATGCGTATAGATACCACGGGAAATGTCAATAATGTCTGTGATGGTCCATCCAATTGCTCTTTTGTGCCTCTGAAGTACTGAAATAAGTGTATTTACCCATTGTTCTTCCAAATCAGCTGCAATAATAACAGGTAGCGTGTTCCTCTTTCCCGAAAACACATACCTTAAGTGACCAGGTAGCTTCTTCAATTCCAATACCGGAGGTGCTTCAATAGATGGCTTGGCTGGTGGTATTGGTCGATTTCTTAGATCAAGGTAGAGCTTTCTAGGGGCATAAGAATACGAGCCCAGACCATTCAGGGCACAAACTGTCTCTTCATACCCCTTGATGCCTTCATTATCATAGTTCATCACAATTGCGGCTAAGGGTTCAATAACAAGATGCTCAATTCTGACCACATCCTGTTAGTCCTCAAAATACACATCAAATACTGAGAACACACTCATTTCCTCATGCTTCTTTATTGATTTGCCCACATCAAACCATACCTCTTCGTTGTTCACCCTGAATAAGAGCTCATTCGCTCTCAAATTAATCAACACACTTTCGGTTATAAGAAAAGGTCGACCCAAGATTATGGGCACCTCAAAGTCCACCTCACAGTCTAGAATGACGAAGTCTACAGGCAATATGAAAGTTGAGACATTAACCAATACATTATACAGAATGCCAATAGGTTATTTTACTGATCTGTCGGCCATCGCCAGCCTTATATTAGTAGGTATGGGACTCCACAGGCCTAACTTTTCATAAATAGTCAAAGGCATCAGGTTGACGCTTGCTCTCAAATCACATAGTGCTTTAGTGAATTCGATGGTTCCAATTATTCAGGGAATAGTGACTGCACCTGGATCCAACTTTTTTTGTGTCAAGGTCCTTCTGGAAATAGCGCAACAATGGTGGAGTTCTTCTTCTAGTTCGCAACTCACCGCTCATTTCTTGGTAACAAGGACTTTTATGAATTTCGCATATCCTAGCATTTGTTCAAGTTCTTCGATCAAAGGCACATTTATAGTCAATTACTTGAGCATTGCTAGGAACTTACTAGATTTTGCATCATTCGCCTTCTTTCTAAACCGTTGAGGAAAGGGAGGTGGTGGCCTTAGGATGGGTTTCAACACCACTTCCTCATCCTTCTCCTTGTCCGACATATCAATAGAATTATCCAGCTTCTCAAACTCCTCTAGGTGTTGTTCTGCTGGTTCCTCTGCAACTTCCTCAATATTCATAGATTTGCCCATAGAAGGGCCAAATAATATCTTACCACTCCTAGTAGTAATCACCAGACATGAACCATCTGTCTTCTGATCCTAAACCATTTTTGTAAAAGAAGTACCACTTCTTCCCTGGTTTAGTGTTGATAAAATGTGACTTATCTATTGCTCTAACTGTCGAATCAAAGTTGAATGTGAACTAACCAACTGACTCATAATGTAAAATTCACTCCTTATACTGGTCAATCCTGCGTTGGTAGCCTCTACTCCTTTTAATAGTTTTTTCATCATACCTTCCATAGATCACTGTCCCGAACTAGTTGCAGCCGCTTCTTAATCTCCGACATGAACATACAACCCACTTTTGTCATTTTTTCTTCTTCAGTTTTCTTGCTCCCTATCTTTGTTATTAGGATTGTCATACCCATTCCGACCTTGATTCCCTTGGCTAATGCCTCGAAAATCACCCCAATTAGTAACATAGTTAGTTTCTTCTTCAGGTTTCAGATCGACACGGTCTCGAATCATTATAGCCCTTACCTTTTTCGTCCTTCCTGACTCTAAATACTTGGTGAGTAGGTCCATTTGAGTCTTTAGATGGTCTATATCTTGATCCTTCTCCTCATATCTTCTGCACTGTTCATCATTCATTCCAATAGAATTGGTTGGACTTGACACCACAGAATCGTTGGTATACCAAGCCCGACTTAGTTTGGTCATCCTATTCAGCATATCAGTAGCATCTTGAAATGTCAGAGCAACAAATGACCCACCAGTAGCATTATCTACTATTAGCTTTGTAACAGAGTTAAAAGCTCTGTACAAAGTCTCCATCAAGTGTATGTCCATCATGTTATGATTCGGATACTGTGTTAGCTTCTTCTTGAACCTTTCCCAAGTTTCATGTAAAGCTTCATTCGGGAGCTATCTAAAATTATTGATCTTATCCCTCAATTGTACCTTTCTGGATGGAGGAAAGAACCTTTCTAGGAAATCTCCTCTCAACTGCCTCCAGTTGGTTATAGAGTCAGGCGTCAACTTATTTAGCCACAATGTTGCCTCTCCAAATAGATACAACGAAAATAGCCTTAACCGGATAGCGCTCTGGCTCACTCCTGGGTTATCAAAGGACTTGCAAATGGTGACAAAGTTAACCATATGCAGGTTAGGGTCAGCCCAAGGAAGGCCTCCAAACAACCCCTTCAGATTTAAGAGCTGGATCATTGTGCTTGTGATATTGAACTTTGCTCCAGGTGCTAACTGAGGGGGAATGATCGTACCCATTGCACCTACTCTATCCACATCATCATCATAATCAACCTCATACCGCAGCGGTTGGTCTTCCATTCTGCTTATACGGTGGGGTTCAGTATTGAGTAGTGCTTGGCGTAACCTATAAAAAAAATTCTACAAACAAACAAAAACAACAACCGAATGCAAATCTAGAAAACTCAACTATCAGCAAATTTTCGTGCACCAATTCTTAGTCTACAACTGTATTCCCCGGCAACGGCGCCATTTTTGATAATGCTTAAATTACACTCTTGAATGGGTATGAGCGATCATTGTCAATATAAAACCCAACTAGGTTGGAGTCGAATCCCACAAGGAATAGGGTGTGAACTTTGATTTGTTTACAAAAGACTTTACTAGTAGTTTACTGTTTTCGAAAGATGGGGGTTTAAGTTCACAGTGTGTTAAAATCACTTTCAATACTTTATTGTTTGTAATCAAGATAAATGGAAAATCAGAGCTATGTTCACCAAGGGTTTAGAGAATATCAATTAACAGATACTAGGTAATGCTAGAGATTCTCGGAATGAGTAGAACAGAAGAATATCCCTGATAATTATACTATCTAACTTATCTCTCGACCTTACCAGACAATTTATTATCTAATTCTCTCAAACTTAAATAACTTATCTTTTTCAAATAGGATGTTATCTCAGGTAGATTAATCCAGTTACAGCATTAATCATTAAACAGAAGGTTGGTAGCTTCCGAGTCCCTATTGATAATTCACGTCCTCTAGTCTATTTCTCCGTTAGAAGCAAATAAAACTTAAGGCATAATCTAATGTTTGCAACCACTAGATATCAGTTCAAACAACAGAATTTCAAGATGTTCTACTACTCTTTGAACCTATTAAACACCTAGCATCATATCAAACCCTAATCCATGGATCCCATAACCCCGGCTAATGGAATTAGCCGCTCATAATTTGATGAACGAACTCACAAATTGAATTCATAATGATAAGGACAACATACGATTAGATGGAACACAACAAGTAGTTTCTTCGCTTGAATCACCAGGTAGAAACCCAAAAATAGTTGATAAAAACAAGAAGAATAATTGATGTAAGAGAGCAATGTTACGAGCCTTCCTTCCCTGGGTTAATGTCGATAGATAATAACAGATCATCCTCACAGGTCTTTATATAGTCAAACCTAAAAAAGGAAATAAAATTAATATTTAAGATTTTCTGTGGGATAGGTGACGACATTCTTGACGGTGCGTCATACGTATGACGGTGTGTGCAGTATGCCGTCAAGGTTTCCAGTTAATTACTATCTTCTGATCTTTTTGATGACAAATCTGATGATGTGTCAAATATGTGACGGCCCGTGAAAAATGTCATCACATCTTCATTGGGAATCAGCATAATCTGCCTCAGTTGACGGCCACTTTGACTACTTATCCCATTGTTGATGGCGCGTTCCAAACGTCGTCACATTTTATCCCAATTTTTCTGGTTCCATCTAACTTGACAACGACTTTGACAGTCTGTCATATGTTCTGACAGTGCATCAAAAAGGGCGTCAACTTTACTATAGCTCATTTGCACCAATTTTTAGCTGATTTCTTCTTCCTTTCTTTGGCTTCCTCCCCGATCACTTATGTCTGCATTAAAACAGTAAAAGTAATCAAAAACAACAAAAGTTGCTTAAGACTTTGCAATTACTTTGGGTTAAAGGCCTTAAATGTGCTCGCTATTGCGCGCACATCACCTTTGTCTATTATTTCAAATAGAGATACTCAATTTACCTCTCACTTTGGAAGGATTTTTAGAAGGGTCTTGGTACCCAAGTTCATCTCAGTGCATCATTTTATCCTCAGATAGATGGTCAGGTAGATAGGACCATTCAAACCTTAGAGTACATATTGAGAGCATGTGTCATTGATTTTAAAGGTAGTTAGGATGACCACTTATCCTTGATTGAGTTTCCTACAATAATAGCTATCATAAGGTAATAAAAATTCTCTTTTCTAAAAGCCTTCGTCATGGAATAATATAAGTCACTAAAAATGATTTTGCTCTTACGAAAGTAACTGCAAATATTCTTTCAAAGATGTCAAATGCATGCAAGATGTGGGATATTAGGAAACACAATACTTACACTTTTGATAATGCTTTCGTTCCGATCTAATACAACACACATGTTGTCCAGTTCTCCAAATGCAGTTCTAAACTGTTCGAAGAATCAATAATCTATCTAAGCAAGTGGCAATATGTATTCTACGTTATCTAAAATGAATATTAATATATATCTATCTAAATGTATAAGTAACCTACGTACAAAAATCATGAATATAGTATATTTTATGTGAATATATCATTAAACAAATAAAAAATACTAATACCGGCACCATTCAGTGTGCTCGCCGAAAGAAAAGTTTCTTTATATGATCCACTCAAATGAGCACGTCAACTACAACAGCTCTGCAAAACTTACGTATACATATGTACATAAATATACATATATATATATATTTCTAAATCATATACATAAATATACTTGTATATACATAACCATTGAAAGAAGGCAAATAAAAAAACACATATACATATGTATAATTTACATGGTTTACGAAAAAGGGATAAAAACTACACAATTCAATTAATCATAAAATATAAAAGTACTAGCAACAATACCTCTTTTTGTCAGAACGTTTAGCTCTGAAATTAAATCCATGAGTTAACGCATATTTAGCCATTACTGATACAAGGGTCAATTTATCCTTATACAATTGTTTCACCTTCACTTCAATATTCTTGATATCACAGATTAAGTTTTCAACTTCAAACTCAGGCACGTACAATGAGTATTGATTTTGTGACTCAACAATAGAAAGAGCAAACACATCCATTTTCATCCCTTCGACACAAAAGGCACCTCTAATTTCTCCATCAAACTCTATATCCTCTGTACATTTATCCATCGTTGTTATACACAACGGATACATGACAAAATCAGGAAGAGTTTTCTTCAACTCAACATAAAGCTCAACACCATTTTCATTCCTAATAAAAAAATGGTGATACATTACCTTCAACAATGTAAAGGATATCAATTTTTTTCGAGATTCATCAATGTGTAATTCAGCAGCAATTGTCGAAATCAATCTCAAATAAGAAATTATTTCTGCAACAACAATTTCTTCACTTTTGTTTCCTTCATATTATATTTCAAATTTCCATTCACCTGAA
The DNA here is from genome assembly GCA_030864225.1 of Capsicum baccatum var. pendulum. Taxonomy (NCBI): domain Eukaryota; kingdom Viridiplantae; phylum Streptophyta; class Magnoliopsida; order Solanales; family Solanaceae; genus Capsicum; species Capsicum baccatum. Next base: position 73,182,109 of record CM061561.1, on the reverse strand, counting down.
TGCCTAAACATAATTGCAATATTCATCTTCTCGAAGTTTTATTTTCAAAAAAAATGAAAAACAACTTTTGTGAGAAAACGAAAACAGAGCTTGAACCGTTTGAATTGTGTTTTCTTGATCTTATTAGTTAAATTTATGTTTCAAATTTTGAATTAGAATAGTTGTTACGAAATTAAAGAGATTCAGTAATCTAATTTTAAAAAACGTTGCGTTAATTGTGTCCCATAATAAAGGAATATGTGTTATTTTCCTTTAACGCTATCATATTTAATCAATATACATAATTATCAATAGAGAGAAATTTTAATTAGAAAAAAGGGAGAAAAGATAATTATGTTTCAAATTGGTGGAATTTATATTATTTATACAATAATTAATCCATCCTAATTTAAAACCCACTTTCCGACCCATTACCTTCCAGCCCAATCCCGATCCGAATTGAAGCTTCTAATGAACATTAGAATCATGGAACGACGGAATGATGCAAATGGCATCGATGAACCATGACTATCTGAAGGCATTTTAACCCTATAAGCACGTCTCTTTGCTGTATGACCTACCGAAATCTGAAAATTTATGCGAAAAGATCTATTTTTTAAGCGGAGCCATTCTAATTCTGGTTGAAATGGCTAGCGGCAATTCTGAGGATCTTGCAACGGTCGGAATGGCTGAAAATACTCTGGAGAATCTAGAAAAGAGTGAGATAAATGTTGTTGCACCTTCCAGAAGCTTCAATTTGGATTAGACCGGGTTGAGAGGTAATGGGTCGGACAGTGAGTTTTAAATTAGGGTGTATTTTATTTGAGGATAAAATAAATAAAAACGGATAAATAGCTAGGATTACAACACGTGGCACACCGTTAGTGAAAAGGATATATATGTACCAAATCGTTAACAGCAGGGTATATTTGTACCGAAGTAGGACAAAGGATATATACGTGTCATTTATCAAAATTCGGAGGTATATTTATACCTTTTCCGTTTTCAAAATGGCAAAAATATAGATGGTCTATGTTCGCATCACTTTTTGAATTCTTAAACCAGCATTACTATTGCAGTAGTGTCAAATTCACGACAACACCTGGTTTTCTGCAAAAGGGCAGGACCCCCTCATGGAAAACAACAATATTCCAATTTATAATTCCGACGATAGAAAATGTTAACTTCACATTAGAAGATACTTCTACTGGAAAATAACATCAGTAAAGGGAGTTGTCGAAGACCCAGGGCTCGTGCAAGAAAAGTTCACGACCATTCATTTGCACTGCCCCTGCAGCTATATCTTCTGCACGTTTTCTTGCGACTTCAGCCTTTATAGCAGATGCATCAGCGTCCTGATAATGATATCAACTCTGTCACGACTCATGAGGACTATAACATTTTCAAGCATGGAATATGCATAAGATATACTACAGCAGGTTTTGTTTGGAGAAAAAAAGAAAAACCACGATATACTACCGCAGGTTTTGTTTGGAGAAAAAAAGAAAAACCACTTGCAACAAAGCTTGAAAATCTATAGAAATTCATGATCGGCAATTATAGGAACATAAGTAGATCTAAAAGTGGAAATCTGAATAACAAATGAAGTCAATAAACAATAGCAAACTTACATAAATCTATTACTCTCGCTGTCCAACAATACTTGTCCACTATACTAAAAATTACATGTCCAACAATACTTGTCTAGTTTGAAAAATCAGTAAATAATTCACCCTTTTCTACCCATTTACCCTAGGTATTAAATACTATTCATCACATAATACATTTCCCAAGAAATTGAATTTATTATATTCAAAGAGTGATATACTATTTTGATGAATTTCCTCCACACTTGATAATTTGTGTGTTTTGAATTCCTACAAAGGTGATATTGTGAAGGCTAGATCCAAAAAAAGGGCAACTTTTGCCAAGTGGTAAGTTTTGCTTGACGAAAATGAATAAGTACTTGTACGAATATTTTGAACATAAACCACATTTACTAGTATATTATTTGGAAATGACCACCTAAAACACTCATAAGGAATCGGCAATGACAATTGCTTGAACAAGAGTATGTTCAGATGGACTTATTTTCACTGTTTCGAAACCAAAATAGCTTTTAAGCACTTTTGCAGTGTTTGGGTAAAATTAAAAAGTGTTTAAAAGCACTTGCTTTTAAGCCAAAATGATTAAAAAAGTATAATACTAAAAATAAGTCAAAAGTCAATCCAACCAGGCTCTAAGGGATGCAACAAATTAAAGAGAGTAAGAAAGTAATGAGAACTTCCGAGAACATACATTAGTGAGTGCAAGCATCCTCATTCCAATTTTTGAGCAGAAATTTAAAATCCTCAAATTTCCAACCTTTTACTTCCCAAGGAACTTCCTTTTTTTAGGTAATTAATTATGGCATAGTTAAATGTTTGAAGATTTTAACAAGGTGAAAGAGATAGTTTCTCCTAAAAAAGGAGGTGAAAAGTTGCAACTTCCTAATAGCTTTTACTTCATATATTTCGGTTAATTATAGATATTTCAATCTTTTTGAAATAGCTTTTCTTTGTGCTTTATATGTTTTTCCATCAACTTATTTTATTTTTTTCTTCATTAGCGCTTTCTTCGATAAATCCAATGCTTTAATTTTTCTTTGTGCTTAAAGGTCCAATAATCTTTAGGACCTTTCTACGCTTTTTGGGTTTTACAACAATAACGGTGAACCGGAAAGGTTAACTAAATGCAGGAAGATTAATCAATGCAAGATCAAAGGCGTCTAATAGACGCGAAGCGGAAAGAGAATGCAAGGTTCTTCCACCAAGTGGCTAAGGCAAGTAACAGAGCCAACAACATAGATAGACCGAGGCTGGAGAAATGATAAGAGAGAGACAGGATCAAAAAGATATAATGAATTTCCACGAAAGTCTTTATGTTGAAAGGAAAGATTGGAGACTAGAGTATGTTAATGAGAACATCCCCACAATGTCTTAGGAGGAGAATATTTGGTTCGAAAAACCCTTTGAAGAAGAATAACAACTAATAATCAAAAGTTGTATTTTGGAAAAGAGCTTAAATGTTTCTCGTACATCTCTGATTCCAAAGGAAGAAAGGTGCATAAGAGCAAAAGGATTACACATCAATTAGTCGAGTAGGAAGGTATATGGCAGTAAAACTGCTTCCTAAGAAGATGAAAGTAGTCGTGAAAAAAATGATTTCATACTCCAGATGGCCGTTAATAAAGAAAGGAATTTTCTTTTTTTGACAATTAGAAAGGAAATTTTTTAATCAGATTAAAGAAAGGCAAATTGCTGCTACTGGAAGAAAACAAGTCCCTGATGAGAGGATCAAGCAAAACTTACCTAACATAGTCTTTATAGTGGTTACGGAGAAAGCTTGTGGCCATGTAAAATGGTTCTGACTTTTTTGAGGAGACAAACGGAATTTGATGAGAAATACATTAGTTGGGTCTCTACTTTATTACAAAATATTAACTTCTCTATTATTACAAGTGAAAAATCTTTTGTCTTCTTCCAAGGAGCCTAGACAAGGTGATCAACTCCCGCTGTTCCTTTTTATTTTAGTACTTCCATATGGACCAAGAGAGTAATGGGAAAAACATGCTAAGCTTTTGGTATAAATTTAGTTGGACTCGAGCATGAACTTCTGAATTAGATACTAAGAATGGAACAAAGGCACCAAGAACAGTTCATAAAAAAATTCCACAATCTTCTAGCAACAACAAAGGGAATAAGAAGGGGAAAGCAGATATAAAAAAATTTATCTGTTGAATAAATATTGGTTGATGAATTTATACAAGTACTTTACCATATTTTCTGATCTGACCTAAAATATTTTTAACGAATTGGTAGTGAAATTTCTTGAACGAGGAATGCAACAAACAGAAGACAATAAAACAGGAATGAGAATTTGTGAGAACATTAGTTAGCTGACTTCCTCATTCCAACATGAGCACAAAACTAAAATTCCCCTTCCAAACTTTTACTACTCCAAGGAACTTTTGTTTGGTTAAGGCATAGTTAAATGATTGAAGAATTTAACAAGGTGAAAGTGACTTTCCCAACAAAAAGAGAAGGTCAGTACGTTTTAAAATCCTATAAATTTTTCTAGCAAATGAAAATAGGCTAAACTCATTGTTACAAACATCAGCAACTGTGTCCGGAACATTTCTAATAATTCTCATTAATTTATATCAATACATACTTGACCAAGTTTGAAGAAAAGAACAAGAACATTGTTGGTATTACAGGACAATTAAGTGAGAGACCATTGACTGAGCCCAGCTTTTCTACGAGCAGAAACGGCAAAAGTGTGATAGGGTAAGGTTTGCATAAAAGCACGAATTGTGAAGAGGCGTGAAGTGTTCACTTCATCGAAGAGGATATTAAATTAAACAGCTACTGAAAAATCGAGTTAAACCAGACCAGCAATCTCCAGATAGATAAGTAGTTCACTACAAAATTGGATAACTAGTTTAAGAAGACCAAGCAGTAATAGTGGTGAACTTTACATCTTGCTACAAACCAATTCTGCTGTAATCTGGTAATGAGGAAAAAGGAGACATATTTGAAAATAGTTTATAGGGCTAAAAGAATTTATGGAAGTTGAGAGCAATTGGTGAAGCTCTTACAACATCAAAGAAAGAACTAATTTCAGACGGACATAAAAGTTGAAACTTCTTAAGGACACAAATAAATGGAGTCTATCTATTAGAAACAATAGAGAATGAAGATTCTAATTAAATTGAAACCCTGGAGAAAAGAGATGAATCATACAGTCAAAATGAAGAACAATACAGGCATAGAATGGGACTAGAAGGTGATCAATGTTGTTAAAGGCTCGTAATGGGTGCACTTTAAGTCGTAAAATCACTTAAAGCCAGGTTTTCTGCTTCCCTCACTTAGTTGCCGTTTTATTGTATGACACCGTGCTAAGGTATGCATCTCATTATCCATGAAATTCGGTCTTTAGTATGCCAATACAAACAATTAGTAAACTGATACATTAAATAGCTAAGAAGGTTATGAATGAATATTCAGTAATTAACAATAAGAAATTAAAATTTCAGAACGAGAACTAGCTCTAGATAACATAAAACTGCATTTCTTCATCTAAATAAGAAAAAAGAAATGGATTGTACACTTGACTGACATGATTTTTATTTTTTATAGTTTTTTTTTTAGATAGAGATGATCTTTACTTTATATATTACCACTTACACACTGTTTGGATGGTGGTTTGTCGTGGTATGGTATGGTTTTTAGCAGCGCCATGTTTGTTTTGATTGTTTCTTGAAAGGTATGGTATGGTATGGTTCATTTTCATGGTTTGATAACCATGAAATCCCTCAATAAATAACCACCGATTTAGTGGTTTCCCATGGTTTTCTTCTCTCTCTTTCCTATTATGCCATTACTGAATATTTTTTAATCTTATTTCACCTTTTTACCCTATATTACTTCCAACCCAAATTCGTTCTTATTTTTACATTTTTCTGCTCCATCATTCTCCCCTACGTTATTCTCTTCTGCATCACTTTTCTTCTTCGTTCTTCCGCCTTCAGCCTCTTCTTCTATGCTTGTTCTCTCTTTCTAGGTTTGTTTATTAAAACTTAACTACTTATTGTTTTCTACATGTGTTCTTTCAACAGATTAGTCTCATGATGCTTGAATATATCATCTGATATTGATATTTTTGTGTTACTGATTTTGGAAACTACTAATCCTCTTCCTTTTAATAGACTACAACTTATCGTAAAAAATGGGTATTGCAGTTTCGTATTCTAGGCAGCAAAAATTTAAGCATATTTCTCATGTAAAAGATTAATTCGTTCTCTTTTAGATTATACTTTTTTGGAATTAAGCTCTGCTATGCGTCAAAAGACTTCCTATGATTGTCAGAGAAGTAAGTTTTGCAGGATAAGTCTAAACTTAGTATTAGCTCTAACATTACAAACATAAGCCACATCTTTTGCTAGTAAGCTCCAATCTAGACGTTTTTTCTCAAAAACACGTTGATTTCTTTCTATCCACAAACTCTGCATGGCTTTAGCAATTACCATTAAGTATTAATTACCTGATGCATATGGCTAGTGTTCCGAGAAATGCTATCTTCTCTTTGTTATATTGTTTTGGAGGTGTTTTCTTGAACCTCAATATTTGACTTTCACGTGAATTATTTCATGGGCAAAATTACTTTAATAGCTAATTTGTAAGCAACACAAGCTACAGTACTATAGACTTAGACCTAAGGATATTTCTTTGACGGGTGATCAGACATTATCTTAGCCACCTGCTGTTTTGCTAAGAGTATTCGGGTACAGCTAAGGGAAAATCAATAACTATTTCAGTGGATTATAGTGAATAACCCTGACTCCGTTAGAATAGGTAATTTGAGGTATTTGGATTTGTTCACAGAGATCCTTGTTACATCAAAACTTTGAATGCTAACATGAATTTGCTGAAATCATAGTGTTTTTGTCTCTGCTGGATTTGAACCTGAGTGCTCATAGTTTTTAACCGACTTTTCTAACCATTACGCCATACCCTTGGGTGCTCTTCAACTTGCTCTTTACTGTTTCTACTTGCTAACTTATTCTCTTAGCATGCCATGTTAAGAACATTTTTTACTTTGTCAAGTTACTATCGCAGGCGACTGCTTCCAGAGTTCAATTCTACCGTGTAATATAGAATGTTTAGTACACCTGCTAATGGATAGATTCTCTATTTGATTAATGGATACTGAAACAACTTTTTCTTTTTTTTGACTTGTAGGATGTTGAAGTATCAAGCAATGAGTATGAACCTTCGAAGCGAGAAATATTGTAGCACACTTGGATACAATCTGGAAGCTTTTGCAACGCCTCTCACTAGGGTTATTCTCCTCTTACTAGAACAATATATTTCTTGGCGTTAAGTGATACTTGAGTATTTAGTTTAATACATTGAGAATTCCCTACAGGTACTCTGATTTGACACATATCTCTGATGGAATTGCGTGAAATTTATATTGTGTGAAGATTGAAATTTATCTGCAAAATCGTGTGAAGGTGTTAACTACTACCATTCCAGTATTTCACTGGCGTAGTAACATATTTGTTCCCTTTGTTCTTTAATTGTAAGAATTGTATTGTTGCCAGTTGAGCACTCTTTAGTGTTGATACAATCATACTCCAGCAAGTTGTACAAGTACTTATGTATGCAAGGGTGGCAATGATCTTCATTACCATTTCTTTCGCTCTCCACTTTTATGTGGCAGTTTGCATGAATGTAAAGTTTTAATTTTGTTAGAATTTTCATGAATTTAACAACTTAATATATTTATATTACATAATTTGTAATAAATTTATAAGAAAAAAATTATTTTATTAGCAGTTATTGATAAATTTAAAATTTATAATAATTAAGGGCATTTTTAGTAAATTACACTACCGTACCATCCAGTGGCGGATCCAGAAATTTTTCAGGGGGTTCGAGAAAACAAAAATATAAATATGTTACGTCAACAAAATATAATTTCAAGTTATAGCAGCTATACATGCATATATAATTTCAAGTTATAACAACTATACATGCATCCTTTTTTTTTATTATTATAGCTATTGTGCAAAATAGATTTTTAAAAAATGAAGCCTTCACGGGTAGTGGGAATCGAACCCACAACCAAGGGTAGAAGGAGAGACTCAAGAAGTGGACATAGAATCACTGGGCTACCCAACAACCTTGATTTCAGGTGGTTCAAAATTAATATATATACCTAAATATAGATTTTCTACGTTATATATACAATGTGGTTCGGGTGAACCCCTGGGAGTCCGCCCCCGGTACCATCAAACCAAATATGAAATCTGTTATTAAACGGTAGTGAACCAAATAATAAAACTGTTATTAAACGGTAGTGAACCAAATAATAAAACGATACAGTCAACCCAAACATTGTATTGTACCCTACCATACATTATGAAACCATGGCAAACCACCATCCAAACAAAGTTTAATTATATCTACTTCATATCTTAAGTTCATTTGGTTAGTCTTCGTGATAGTTTTTTATAGTTATTTCTTCTTGCATTACATACTTGTTGATTATTTTCTTCATTAGTACATTCTTTTAATGGAGTTCAAACTTCGACTTTGCTTTGCGCTTAAAGCTTCAGACGACTTTGCTGCCTTTGCCTTTTGAGTACTCAGAAGGTGAACCGCAAAGGTTAACTAAAATGGAGGAAATTTTTTCAACGCAGACATCAAGACTGAATGCGAAGTGATTGGAGAAACTCTTTGAAGAAGAATTAGAACTAATAATCAAAGTTGTGCGGGGCACCCCCAACATATTTTTGGGGAAAAAACAAAACATACCAAATATAATCCCCTGATAATAGATATAACACAATAAACTCAAATAAAAATTGACAGCGATAAATGAAGAGAAGGAAGAAGAGACCTTTTGACGCTTCCAGGAGAGAAATTGAGTTTGTGTAATGCGATTTGGATTTGGGTTTGGGTTTTGAATTGATTCTTGTTCATCTTTTTCTGTCTGTTGACCCATTTTTTTCTCCTCCAACTGACCAACAATCAGTATTTATTTCTTCCAAAATGTCGTGTCGGTCTATTTAAATTGCCTCCGCCCTCCGTAAAGTTTCAAAACGACGTCGTCCAACAGAAAAAACCACAAATATTATACTCTCATATTAAGTACTATTAATTATAATTACTAGTAAAGGTACCCGCGCAAATAGGGATCGCAATGGAGCAGTGTCGATGTGGTGTGGTGTGGTGTGGTGTGGTGTGGTGTGGGTTTTAATGGGTGGTGGGGGTTTTTGACTAGGTGGATGCGGTGCTGGTATGGAGTGGGTTTAAGTAAGTCTTTTTTAAATGATGCAGTGCGGGGCAGGTTGTGGGTATATGCGGGTTTAAACTAAAAAAGAGTTAAAAATTAGTATTATTCTCGTAAATTTACCAAATATTATATGTATTCTTCACTTAAAATTTTATGATACTTAAACCAAAATGTATAACACTACAAATAAGCAATTTTATAACTTTTTAAATTTCTTTATTTATCTTAATGAAAATTTAATATTTGATCATTACTTATACACATGATACTTCTTTGATAATTTTTTAGTAAAAACTGATATAATAGAAATTGGTTGTTACTATTTCCTAGTATTGAAAATATTATGATTTTCAGTGGAGTTATAAATTTTTCAAAAAAATAAAAATATAAAAATATGAGGCGGTGCGGTGTGGGTATGCGCGAGTATGAGTGTGAGGCGAATTTATGCGGGTTTAAAGTTGATGCGGGGCAGGCAATTTTAAAATTCATGAGTTTAAAAAAAGTCCACACCACACCATTGTCATTCCTACGCACGATGAGCAGAATATTTCAAAATAAAATAGTCATTAAAAATGTTATATTATTCATTTGCAATATAAAATTGATCATTTTTATTGTATTAAATTCACATATTTTAAATTAATTATGAAATATTAAATATAATTTTAATAAATAATACAGAAAATTACAATAAACCATTAATTTACTTGAATGTTGTACCCTCCCTTCTCCCCTGCCCCCTCCCCCAAATTCCGATAATTTCATAATCAAATTTATATAAATAAAAATAACGAATTATATAATTATCTAAAAAAGTTTATGCTTCACATTTTTCTTTATTATACATTGTTTATTACCTAAAAATATTAGATTGTTAATACTGACTTTTACTAAATTATTTAGTAGTATAATTACCAGTTGCTCCTCTTATTAACAGTGTACTCTCCCTCCCCCCTCCCGAACAATTTGATCATCAAATCTAAATAGGCAAAGATATTTAGGCTTCATATTTGTTTTTATTATACTTTTTAAAATCTAAAATATTAAATTGTTAATATTGATTTTTATTAATATATCAACTAATGTGCTTTAATTATCCACTATTCTTATTTTAATAATATAAAATAGATATATTTATTTTGTTATCATATAATTTATTTATTGTTGAACTTAAATTTTGCAGTTCACCTCGCTTCAATTTGTAATTTATGGATAGTAATATATTTATTATCCCACTACTTAATTGTATTCTCAAATTTAATTAGAAATCTTCATTCCTCCCCACTCCCCCACCAATACTATATTTGTAATTTTTTAATTGATTTTAATTATTTTAATCTATAATATAACTTTTGAACTTATTTCTTTTTGTGTTACGCTTCATAAGCAATTAAATTTTTTTCTTTTATATTTTAAAATATAAAATAATAAATTTAAATTTAAGTTACTTAGATTTTCATATCTTAATGTTTATTTACTTTTTTGTTTTTTCATGATTTTAATTACGTGATATACACAATTTAAGATTTTAATATCTTTATAATTAAAACAACATTTTCTTATCTAAAAGAAATTCTTGTCTTGAAGTTTGTTACATTATAATTCTAACTTGTTATCCAATGATTTTTTAATACAATACAAAAAGATGTATATGTATTTACGTTATTCCTAAAATTTAATTTATTTCTTAACTTTTATTTCATTGCCTATGATTTTTTTGTTTTAAATTATTACTTCGTATTACTACAAAATATGAACAGAGATACTGGCTATTTGCTTAAATTATAATTTTGTATTACTAAAACATTAAAAAATGAGATACTAATTTAGTATTTATCTATTACATTTTTATAATTAATAAGTTTTGTATAATGTGAAATTAAAATTGAAATTCTTTTTTATGCATAATAGATTAATAAAATGAGATATAGATTTAAGAAAACTCTTATATAATTAAATTTGTTATGGTTATGATTTAAAATTCAAGTTAAATACTTTCACCTCTATTGAATACAATTTTATCTCATATTTCAAAACTTAATTTTTCATTCGAATTTCAAAGGATTACTAACTTTGCCCATTGAATTAAATAACGCACAGAAATATTTTGAATTCGAATTTAAAGTAAAATATAAAATTAAAAATTCATTCTATACAAAAAAAAAAAAAACAGCTATGTAATATATGTACAACGTGTTTAATTATACTCTAAGTTACTATTTAAAAATCTACATTTTTAGGTAGTGATTTATATTTGTATTCTTTAATCTCTTTCTTTATACTATAGAACTAAAGAACACCCAAAATCACTACAAAAATACTATAGATATAAATTTGCAAGCAAAATTAAAAAGAATAAATATAATAAAGTACTTGTAAATCTATTTCAAAATCTCCTAAAGAAAGATAAACATATGATTACGATATTAAATACAGGAAAATATATGTAATAAAGCAACATTAAAAAAAGGAACAATAATATCAAACACGTATTTAAAAATCTAAATTTATAAACTATATCAACAAAATTTCTACTTTCGTAGTCATCTATTCTCTTCTCTTCATTCTTTTTATCTCTTTTGCAAGTGAACAATAGGGACAAATCATTAGTAAAAAATAAAAATAACTCCCAGGAAAACTTCTCATAAATTAAATAATTGAAACAGTACTAGTTTGAAACTGATTTACTTCGGAATATCTTACTTATCGAAAGCGTTGTTTCAATCATTACTGGATTTTCTTCTCTCCTTGGAGGGTGTTAGTTACCATTGTAGTGAGAGAGGAAGAGACGCGAGAAGTAGATAGAGATAACATTAATAGCCGAAAATTATTGTTCTTCTTTATCAATATCAGAAAGATGAAGATGGAAATGTCATATCCTGCATATAAAAATAAAAAAATTTAGTTCAGAAATAGTTTTATTTTTTTAAATATAAAGATAGCAGTAAATAAATCACCAATGGGGACGACCCGGTTCATACCTACTCCGTAGGTGTCGGGGAGGGGGGGGACCCAATGGCCTTACCTATGCGTCCTCACCCCAGCTTTGCTGAAGGGATGTTTCGAACCCCCGACCCTGGCACACCACGGTAAGCAAGCTTACTGCTGAGCCAGAGCCATCCCTCAGTAAATAAATCACCAATAAAACTAATAACATAGGAATATATATAAGAGAGGCCAAGAACCTAGAAGTTCATTCCAATTCAAATATCATATTAATTTGTTAAAAGAAGATTAGTTTGTCATTCCTTCTTATCCTTACTTTTTTCAAATATAATGTATATTTATCTGATAAACTATATACTTGAATTGAGATTATAATAATAATTATTATAATTATAATTATTTTATTTTTATTATTATTATTATTATTATTATCTTCTTGTTGTTGTTTTTGTTGTTGTTGTCGTCGTCGTTGTTGTTGTTGTTGTTGTTGTCGTTGTCGTTGTTGTTGTTATTGTTGCTGTTGCTGCTGGTGGTGTTGCCGCCGCCGCCGCCACTGTTGTTGTTGTTGTTGTTGTTGATTTATTTAAAAAAAGGATAATGTATTTTCAGTTCAAATGCTTAATCTTTCAATTCAATTTTTTTATTATAATATTTTAAAATTTTGTCCTAAAACTGTCACGTGGTTTCTCAATAGCTTGTCACTGGGCTTCTTCTAGTTCTTTTTGTTTTGCTTTTATATATCTATAATCTACAATCTAGTTAAAAAAGGATAATGTATTTTTAATACAAATGCTTAATCTTTCAATTCAAATTTTTTATTATAATATTTTAAAATTTTATCCTAAAACCTGTCGCGTGGCTTCTCAATAGCTTGTCACTTGGCTTCTTCTAGTGCTTTTAGTTTTGCTTTTATATATCTATAATCTATATCGATATCTATAATCTATATCTATAGTCTATAATCTTCTATATTGTATTAAAAGTGTGAAGGGCCTTAGAAAAATATTTGAACTTTTTGTTCATCATTAAAAGACTCCGCTTTAGACAAATATTGTTGTTGTTATTGCTCTACTTTTAAGATAATGAAAACTTTTTTTATTTAAAAAAAGGATAATGTATTTTCAATACAAATGCTTAATCTTTCAATCCAAATTTTTTATTACAATATTTTAAAAATTTGTTCTAAAACTATCACTTGACTTCTTCTAGTGCTTTTAGTTTTGCTTTTATATATCTATATTCTATATCTATAATGTATAATCTTCTATAATATATTAAAAGTGTGAAGGGCCTTAGAAATATTATTTGAACTTTTTGGTCTTCATTAAAAAACTCTGCTTTAGAAAAAATTAGTTTTCACTATTTTTTTTATTTACTTATTTTATAATATTTAAAAGTAAAGAGTCCTAAATATATAAGAAAGAGAATTAATATTTTCTTATGTGTGTACAACTAGACTCCTAAAATATATGGTAAAGGCATTGGTTGATGATCTGAAATTTAGCATTGGTTGATGATCTGAAATTTACACATTAATGTTACCATTTTGATTACTGATTTTATGATTTTGATTTGTGCAGGTTCATGATATAATTTTCAAATTGAAGAATTAGATTGCTTTACGCAAAATTATAGTGTAATTCGAATTTGAGAAGCACAATGCTGGGTATTTTCATGGAAAATTTGGATTCAGTTGCACATCTTTCTAATGTTACTTTTAACGAGTTCTAGAATGAAATCGACTCCTTTTTGTGAGAGACTGTTTGATGATACGAAAGGAAAAAACATGAATTTTGGCTATGTTTATTTTTTGATGTTATTTGTAGAGAAAAAAAAGATGGGGCTATGAGAGATTGGCTAAGAATCTTTAATTTAATTCCGCTCTTGAGATAATATAAGGGTCCTTGATATAAATAAATTCTGCTCTTAGTATTTAGATTGTGTTGTTTTTCTAAAATTTTCATATTTATTATATGTACAATCACTTCCTTCTTTATGATTATTAATGTGTACTGAATTTAATTAGTAGGTACATGCACAAGTGTGTTTGGTAGATCAAATTTTAATAGATTTGCCTCTAAAGGCAAGACGTTTGGTCCGAAGGGAAAATATGATATTATCAATGATTATTTGATGTTTAGAGAGTTTTGTTTAGGGGACACTCCCAATAAATTTTGTGAGCGAAGAACGTGTATATTTATTATATTGCTATACCTATTATAAAGAGAAGACGATAAAGGTAACAACATTCTTTACTTTTTCAGCATACATCAGTATCTATGGAAGATTTTTTTCCACAGTAGAGATCACCATTTGGGCCATCACTGAAGCTCCAAGAAATTGTGTGTATTTTTTAATTTTTTCTTGACTTGGGGAATATGCATATATCCCCGTAATCTATATTTGTGCCCTTTCATAAAGTACTTACCCTCAAGTATTCGGTCCATCACACAGACAATCCTCTTGAGATTACATTGTTGTAATATTTTTTTTAGAAAAATTTCATATTGTTAAAGTTATCGTAAGGTAAGGGGAGAGTAAAGTGCACACAGATCTTACCCCTATCTCAGAGAGATAAAGAGGTTGTTAGAAAGATCTCAAAAACTTTAACGTCACGTTATTAGTCCAACTTCAAACACAATCTCAATTTCAATATCAGCCTCAACCCCAGTCCGAACATTAGCCTCAGCCTCGACTCATCTTAACAAGTCGTCACGACAACATAGGACGTCTAATCATGAACCAAGATAAAGTAAGATTGGTCGCAGAATAGATAGGTTTCGAGGTAATTCTATTCAAGCTAAGAAAAAACACATCACTGCATGAATCATTTGGATTGATACACTCAAGCCATGCAATGATTGGAGTGCATGGAGAAACACTAACGCATGCATTATTTCTATATCTTAAATCAATATTTATACAAATTATTTCAATTGGAGCTGACGGAGTATCAAATATTTATTATGGAAAATTGGCAAGGGACATGAATTTGGTTTATCAGGAATACAAATCTGGGGTTGAAGAAAGTAGCTTAATGGAAAATTTTGGAAAAAGAAATAATTTGGTGTTAAAGAATCCAAAGGCTCTTCAAGAAAAAGGTCCATCTCAAGAGATTATGAAGATTTATCTTAGAGAACAAAATATATTTTTTAAAATAAAAAATTAAGATCGGGTTGATAGCCTTTTTTACTTAAGAGAACAAAATATAAATTTGGATTTAAATAGATTTAGAATGTACTTAGAGAAATCATATCAAAAAGCAAAAATATTTATGACTATTAATGGTTAGTAGCTAAAGGAATGGCGAACATGTGGTGTAGAAAAATTAGTTTTAGTTATCACTTTTTTTACTTTGATTTATTTTAAAAAAAAAATAATTTCAACATTTGGGTATATATGTTATGTTTTACAATTTTACTCTTCTCGTGTTAAAAAATTGAAATAAAATATTATATTTGTGTTAAATATCAAGTTTGCAATGGATATTTTTCAAGGAGAGAACAGAGTGCATGTGGATCTTATCCTAGTTATCTCATGAAGATAAAGAAGTTTTTCAAAGATCCCGACTTCCGTGTAGTTGAGTTTGCATAATCGTTGTATTATAAGTACATTTTAAACTTCTTCGTATTGCTCTGTTGATTTTGGCTAATAATTTTTTTGACTTGAATTTAGTTGTGTTGTCTGTTTGTTCCTTTATTTTATTGCTGAAAATGTCCAGATAATATCTTCATTTGAAGTTCATCATGATCTATTCCACTCATATTTAGAAATTTAAGCTTGACTAAATTTTCTATGCCTTGAAGTACTGATAGTCACCTCAGATTTTTTATCTTTTTTAGTGGTGGCATAGACTTGAGTTATTTACATTATTGAAGAAAGAGTTCTCTAAGACTTCCAAGTTAGATATGCAACTCAACAAATCCATAAGTACTGAGTTTTAGCTCATATGGAGTACTTAGGGGTTAATTCCTATATTGAAAGAAAGGTCCCGCAAAACAATATCTGGAGAAAAGCAAGCTTGATAATGTGGGCTAATTGGGGCAATAGACAAAATTTTCTTTGTTTTATTGATATCTACTATTTTTTCTTCTACTTTTGTTTTTTTATATGCAGTATCCGTTGGTTCTTTGTCGACGAAATTTAATACTTACTAGAAGATTTGTGATTATCTAGGTGTATTTAAAGATTATGTGATTGTATAGGAGGCTTTATTTAAGGACGCTCTTTTATCACCGAAATTTAAAGGCGAGTTCTATAGAATGCATGGTGAATTAGATCGGTTATATTGTATGAAGCAGACATGACATAATTTCAACTTACCGAAAACATGCCTTAGATAGGAGGTTATAAAGAACTTGAATTAGGGTAAAAGGTTAGTTAGATCGTTAAGCCAGCATTTTCTCACTTATTCTTATACTAGTTTAGGTGTATGCGCCTCGCGCGTTTACCTCACTGTATTGAGTTCAAACGTTACACTATATAGAATTTTTTTTAAATAATAAAAATGAATACAATAATTAAATTCAACATCTTTTGGAGAATTTATTTAATTAAACCTAACCTTTACAAAAAAAATTCTCAAAATTGATCGACATTCATCTACCACCTGTAAACTATAGTAAAATAATATGATGAGGCATCAAAATAGTATAATTAAATCTAACTTATACACAAAAATTTTCTCAAAGTCATCTGACACTTATCTACCACCTGTAAACTATGACAAAATAATACGACAATAGAGATATCAAAATAATACAATAAACTTTACCTTTACACCAAAACAAATCTCAAAACAGAGATATAAAAATAATACAATTAAACCTAACCTTTACCTAAAAAAATTCTTCAAAGCCGACTGACATTCATTTACCTCCTGTAAATTCCTCTACGATCTGTAAAGTACAATAAAATAATACAACAATGATCACAAAGCTTCAGTTTTGATGAAAATAATTCTTGTCTAAGCAAAAATTCTGACACTAGAGAATGACTTGAATGAAAACAAAGAAGATATATAAATACACACACGTTGAATTCTATTATGTTGACAAAAATAGTGAAGAAGTTGAGGGATAGAAAATTAAGCATCCATCAATCTAGACATGCAACCGAAGTAAGTTAGATGAGCACCAATCATATTTTTCAATAAGTAAATCAGTTTCTTCTCTAGTTTAACGTGCATCTCAATATTTATAGAAGTATTTCCTTAATAGAGTCCTATTTTAGGAGTATTTTTCTATCCTATTTTTGGAGTATTTTTCTAATTGATCAGTACAAAGAAAAATATTAATTGATTCTAATTCCATATATTTTAGGAGTCTCATATGCTTTAGGAGTTTAGTTAATATAATAAAAATAATTAAATAATAAATTAAAGAAAATAGTGAAAAGACAGTTTTGTCTAAAGGAGAGTCTTTTAATGAAGGACAAAAAGTTTAAATCACTTTTTTAAGGGTCTTCACACTTTTAATATATTATAGATTATAGATACTTTAGCTGTATTATTAATTGTAGTATTACTCTTGCAGTTTCTTATGCTTTGAGTTTGATTATTCGTTGTTTTTTAGTTTAAATTTCTCCTGCTATGATTTGATTAGTGCGTCATACATTTGATTTTCTTGTGTACCTATCTATAATGTTCACTTTAATATTTTCAATGTTTTTTTAATCAAAATTAGGTTATCTTGGGCTTAATATTTTCCTTGAAAAATGTTGAAGGACGAAGCAAAAGTTTGATTAAATTTCTCCTTAATTATCGTTCAGCTACTGATCTCTCTGAGGAGGTTCAAAAATTATTTAGTAGGTGGAGATTGTGTTTTATTCATGAATTGAAGGTAATTTCCAGTGTTAGGCATGCCAATTTCATGGGCTTGAGACGTTGTAGTGCCACATCCCCTTTGCAGGGTCACCAGAGGATCATTGTTGTGATTTAGTGAAAAATGAGAATCTATATGATCATTTCTTTGGATGGAGATGCAACAAATTGAGTTGGACTATTATTTAGAAAATTACAATTAGCATAAGGCTTCGCTTACTTACAATGCAGAGCGCAACTGCCTATCATTCATAGGGGTATAAAATCAAATAATATATTTTTAGATGAGAATTTTATGTCCAAGAGTTCGAATTTTGAATTTACAAAGTTTAACTCTGAGGGAATGACATATATGAGAACTCGTGTAGCAGGGACGATGGGATACATAGCGTTGAATATGCATTTTATGGTTAATTGACATAAAAAAGTGATGAGAAACAAAACCAAAGAAGAAACTTTAAAATAGATTGAGTAACAAAAAAAGAATAAAGTAAATTAAAAGTTGAAGGAATTATCATAAAAAGGGACAAAGTAAAGGTAGTATATTGTAATAATGTATTATTTATTTAATACTTTGTAGTTGTGAAAACACAAATACTTAAATGCATTGAGAGAAACCAAAGAGAAAACTAAGTAAGGTGATGGATTATCAACCAAGTCTTCACCTCTAGGCAGTGGGTCATTTGTTCCTCTTTTTGACTCGGAGCTATTTATTATGATGTGAAATCCTTTGGAGGGGATCAAAACATGTCCAAGTACTTCCATCTTCATAAATGATCCTTGAAGAATTTGCAACTCTCATGCTTGGTTTCTAGTGAATGGTTTTGAAGTCTTTTGAATCATATTATCCTCTCCATCTTGAGGAGAATTTGACCTCAAATTCGTGGGTTCATAATCCCCAAGTGTGTTAATGAGTCAAAAGTTGCACACATTGAATGTGTTGTGCACTTGATAGTTCAGAGAAAGATCAATCTTATATGCATTATCATTTATCCTTTCAAGCACTTGGAAGGGTCCATCAACCATAGGCATCAATTTAGCTGTCCTTTATGTTAGGAATCGGTCCTTCTGAAGATGTACCTATACCCAATCGCCCGGTTTAATGACAAGCCTTTTCTCCCTTTGTTCGCCCTCTTAGAAACTTCTTAATTCTTCTTCTCAAGGAGGAGTCTCACTTTCGCATGCAACTTTTTCATTGATTTTGCCCTTTTGTTTCCATCTAAGCTTAACACAAGATCATTAGACAAAAGGGTGATATCTAAAGAGGTAAGGGGTTAAAGCCATAAACACACTCATAGTGAGTGATATCGACAGTCGAATGGATAACACGATTGTAAGCAAAATCGGCTAAAGGTAGGTGGTCCTCGCAAGAATCCATATTATCTTTCACCACGAAGCATAGCATAGAACCCAAAGTCTTATTTACTACTTCGTTTTGTCCATCAATTTATGGGTGGCACAATGTCGAGAAAAATAATTTTATGCCAAGCCTACCCCACAATGACCTTCAAAAGTAACTAAGGAACTTGGAGTCCCTATCAATAACAATGGTCCTAGGAATTTCGTAAAATTTGACAACATGTTCAACAAACAATGAGGCAACATTAGGTGCATCCTCACTCTTATGGCACAAAATGAAATAGTCCATCTTAGAAAATTGATCAACCACAACAAAAATGCTATCTCTACCCTTCCTTGTCCTTGGCAAACCCAAAAAAATCCATAGAGATGCCAAGACAAGGGTGTTGGGTAGTGGGTAGTGGGGTATAAAATTGTTAAGGGAGAAAGGCACGATTTTCCACTTCTACAATCCATACGTTGGCCACAAATTCTAGCAACATATTGACGTATTTTGTGCCAATACAATTGTTCCTTTAAGATTCTAAGGTCTTGTTAATTCCAAAGTAACCCATCATACCATCATCATGTGCTTCTCTTACAAATAATTCTCTCCATGAGCTAGAGGGCACACACAACCTTCTTTCCTTGAACAAGAACCCATCAAATTTGGAGTAGGGCCTAGATGCTCTATCTCTCTCCCACTTTTCCCTATACCATGACTCACATTATTGGTAGAGTTGAGCAAATATGGGGTCCTCAGGATACATTGTCTTTAGGCTTTGAAATCCCAACCACTTCAAAAATAACATAGATACTAACACGGTTTTCCTAGAAAATGCATCATCTACCATATTTTTCTTTCCTTGTTGTATTGGATTACATACAGGAAAGTCTCTAGGAACTCAATCCATTTAGAGTGCTATTTGTTTAACTTATCTTGGGCTTGGAGATGCTTCAAGGATTCATGGTCAGTTCTGATCACAAACTCCTTGGGCTATAAATAGTGTTGCCAATTACCCAATGCTCTAACCAAGATATATAACTCTAGGTCGTAAGTGGAATAATTTAGAGTTGTGCCTTTGAGATTTTCAATAAAATAGGAAATAGATTTAAGATCTTTAATATGGCAACTATTCCCACCTTACTTGTATCACATTTAATTTCAAACATCTTATCAAAATTAGTTAATTGTAACAAAGAGGCAGAGCTAAGCATGGGATTCAAATGAATTGGCTTTCTCATCTACCCACTTAAGGGGTTTATCCTTCCAAATCACCTTGGTCAAGGGAGCGGTGATGGTACTAAATCCTTTGACAAATCGTCTATAGAAACCAACCAACCCATGGAAGCTTTGTACTTCACTAATGGATTTTAGAGTTGGCTAATTCTTGATGGCGTCTATCTTGGATTCATCCACCTCGAATCCTCTTGGGCTTACACAAAATCCCAAAAGCACTACTTCGCTCACACCAAAAGAGCATTTTTAAAAATTAACATACAATTTTTCTTTTCTAAGCACTTCAAACCCACTTTGCAAATGTAAAACATTCTCTTTGAGGAATTTGCTATAAACTAGGACATTATCAAAGTACACCATAAAAATTTTTGCAATGAACGATTTCATCACATGATTCATCAATCGTATAAAAGTACTAGGAGCATTGGTAAGACCAAAAGGCATGGCCATCCATTCATACAAACCAAACTTGGTCTTGAATATAGTATTTCACTCATCACCCGATTGCATTCAGATTTGGTGGCACCCGCTCCTAAGATCTATCTTAGAGAACGCACATGAACCATTTAATTCATCAAGCATATCATCCAAATGGGGAATTGGGTTATGATACTTTATTGTTATTTTATTGATGTCTCAACAATAAAAACACATGTGCCATGGCCTATCTTTTTTGGCACCAACAACACCGAGACCACACATAGGCTCATACTTTTCTTAATTATCCCTTGTTGAGGAGTTCCTTAATTTTTCTTTGTAGTTCTTTGGTATTTGTAGGGTTACTTTGATATGCTGGTTCATTTGGTAATTGAGAGACCGATACGAAGTCTATTTGATGCTCGATTCTCGAATTGGGGGTATCCTTTGTGGAAGTTTCTTTGGGAACACATCTTTATAATCCTAGAAAACAAAGAAGATAGAAAGGGAAATAGAATAAGTATAGGAGTTAGTATTAAAAACATGGGCAAGAAGAAGCATGGGTGTTTTGTCATCACGCTCTTTGAAGAGATCTTTATTTCTAGCCAACATCACTATTTGTTCCTTTCTCTTCAATTTTCTTACTTCCTCCTCTTTGTCGCCTTCCTTTCCAATAGTCCCATCTCTCCTCAAATTCTTTCCTTTCTCCTTTAGCTCCCTTAATTTTTGATGGGTTTCATCCACTTGTTAGGGTGAGAGAGGATAGTGTAAACTTTTAGCCATTCATCTCAAGGAAATATTGATTAGTTCTTCCATCATGCTTAGTCGATAAATCATATTGCCATAGTCTTCCCAATAATATGTGACAAGCTTACATGGGAATCACATTACATAGCACCTCATCTTGATAATTCATGACTTTGAAATGGATTAAAACTTGTCGATTTACCTTCAAATCTCCACATTCATTCAGCCATTGGAGTTTGTATGGGCAAGAATGCTTGGCGGTGGGTAGCTTTAGAAAATCAACCATGGTAGCACTAACTACATTGGCACAACTACTACTATTAATGATCAACGAGCATACATTCTCCTTGATAAGACACTTAGTATGGAATAGATTTTCCCATTGACTCGGGTCATCTAACGCCTTACCAATCATCACTCATCTTACCACAAAGTTAGGTACTTCAAACTCTCCATCTTGAGGCCAAGCATCTTCATCATCTCTTTTTTATTATACCTCTCCCTCAGCTTGCTCTCTATTTTGGGATTTTTCATCATTCTCATCCTCTTCTAATCCCACCTCTTCTCTAAGTGTAACACCCCGTATTAAAGTACATGTATTGGCGTATTCAAGTACGTGCATTGGTCTTATTTATATAGAATTAATTTTTTTATTTTATTTATACCGGAATTTTACCATCGATGGTTCTATGCGAAGGTTATTGAATAAGATTTCTAACGATATAAAGATTTCCAAAAATGGATAGGTTTCGGATATAATTGAGCACATTCGAAACTATAAAATGGTGGCCGGGATATTTGGGAATAGTAAATGTGCAGGAAATTTTCTTGCACACAAACTACTGAGGCTAGCCAATTTTTTGGGTCAACTTTGAACGATCATAACTCCCTTAATATAATGAACTGTGAGAGCTGCGACCTATTACAAGAAATATATTTGAGTCTTCTTTCCAATGCAATTGGTTTCATCCAAATATAACGTCTGAGTAAGGAGTTATACTCGTTTTACTTCAGCCTCTCAAAACAGATTTTTAGGGTCAACTTCAAACGATCATAAATCCTTGTACAGGACGAACTGGGTGGCCTACTTTATATGAAATGAAATCTATTTGAATTATCTTTCCAACGATACAATTTTCACCCAAATCCAATATCCGAGCAAAGAGTTATGGTCGATCTACTTTAGCTTATCAAAACAGTCCATCAAAGGACAGATTTGGCATTATTTAAATTTTAAAGGCATTTTGGTCATTTCCTATTATATTATGGACGGTAATATGCATATATATACATGTATATGATTTCAAAAACTCATTTTCATCATCAATCATTGAGAAAGAATAAACCCTAGCCAAATTTGACCTTTAAATTAATTTTGATTCAACCGTAGAAATTCCAAAGTAATCCGATAACTGCGTTTGTCATCTCGAGAGCTTCGAACGGCACCTATGATTTCTGCAAATAGGATTTCATAATCAAGAGGTGAATTCTAAGGTATGAATATTGTTTGCCTTTGTTCTTTTCCATATGTATATGTGTGATAGAGTATTATATGTATTGGTTGTTATTGAAAGGTGATAAAAATAGGGTTATGGACTATTTTGCATGGTTTGGTTGTATTGAATTGTGGAAGGTGGATATGGTAATTGAGTTATGGAAGGTGGATATGGTGATATACTATTGAATTGATGATTATTTATGTCTATGGCTCAATTTGGTTTAATGGATTGATTGGAAGGATAAATGAATCCAAACTTGATATTGAAGGATGTTGTATGAATTTGCATGGCATGTGAATGTAATCGGAGTATAAGAAGGTTAAAGTGACACCCTTTATGGTGTAATTAAGGCTTAGTACTCAACCACTAGTTTGGTGAATTCAAATAATTGAATTGTGACGTTTGGTTGCTAATACTAGATTGCTATATATGTTCATTGTAGATAAGTAATCCGAAAAGATGGGAAGTCCATTTGGGACTAGTATTGAAGGTTGATAGTCAGTTATGTAAAGCATACTCTATACCATATCTTTGGCATGAAAGTGAACAATTGTTCTATTAAGAAAGTTTCCAATGTTATTCAATAACATGTGATCCATAATGGTTTTGTATGATGTCCTACGTTACCAATGAACTTGTTTCCACCCTACAAGATATCAAGACATTCCAATACTTACTTGTCTTCCAAATATTACATGTTTATTACACTAATGAATGTCAAAAGGTATCCAGTTACTCAAACAAGATCCATGTGCTATTAATGACTCCAAAACGTTTCATTGATATACCAATAAGTTCCTACTTCATTGTTATGGCATTAATGACTCCAAAACACTTCATTGATGTGCCAATGAGTTCTTACTTTATTGTTATTGCATTGATGGTCTATTTATATGTCTCTTAATGATGTATCATTGTTTCAAATTATCAAAAATGCTGTGACGACCGAAATAACAATCTCAAAGATTAATTGAACTAAGTGATGGAAGTTCTCTCTTATCAGGTGGTATCCCAGGGGCATAAGCCTATCATGGGTCGATCCCTATTTATGTGTTTATGGGTGGTATCCTAGGGGTATAAGCCTATCATGGGTCGATCCTAGTTTATATGTACTAGAGGCAGCCTAATGGTCATAATACAGTACAGTAATGGTTACAAAAATGATAAGAACGAAGGTAAACTAATTGAATAAATACAATGTACAGGTTGTCACAAGTTCTAGTAAGTGTGGTCCACTCCTATTATGATTTATTCACTTGTTTTTGATTTCTATTGAGCTCCTATATCATATGTGATTATCTACAGCTTTACATACTTAGTACATATTTCGTATTGATGTCCCCTATGGGGGACCTACATTTCATGCTGTAGGCACAGGTACCTCAGCTCATACACCGCATAAGTAGGAGCCAGGATATCCA
Organism: Capsicum baccatum var. pendulum; assembly: GCA_030864225.1. Lineage (NCBI taxonomy): Eukaryota > Viridiplantae > Streptophyta > Magnoliopsida > Solanales > Solanaceae > Capsicum > Capsicum baccatum. The sequence continues at coordinate 73,157,857 of CM061561.1, read as the reverse complement.
GCTGCTTTTGGTGAGCTCCAGTTTGCTTTGGGGCTTTTCGTGTCATATCCAGTCACTTTTGGTATTGTATAGAAGTTAGTTATATGGCGGGGTGTGTCCCGACCCTAGTTAAACTCTGTGTATTATCTAGAGGCTTTGTAGACCTAATGTACAGTCAAGGTGGTGTTTTGTTAATAGACGTGATGGCTCCAACAGCCAAGTATTGTATATACATATATATGTGTGCTTGAGCTTATACATGTGATTATTTCCTTTTATATGCGACATAATGCTGTCTAAATTTCAAGTTGTTATAGAGGTATGCATGGAAAGTATAAGGTTATGAGCTGGTTCTCCCAGGCCTCCTCGGTTACGGGTGCCAATCCACCCCAATAGTATTTGAGGCGTGACAAAATTAGTATCAGAGCAGTTCATCCTAGTGAGTCTACAAAGCCGTGTCTATGCAGAGTCTTATTTATTGGTGTGTCGTGCACCGCATCTATAAACAGGAGGCTATGGACATTTAGGAATTGTTTCTTTTCTTCATGTCTTAGATCGTGCGATAGAGCCTATATTGTATATGAAGTCATAGTTGACCACTGAATCCATTTGTTTCTCTTATTATAGTAATGATGCCGGTTACCAGAAGCAAGAATATCGGTAAGCAAGTAGATGTGGCTGCCAGAGAGAGGACTAGTAAGTCACCCACTATACCAGCTAATCAAAGTGAGGCTCCAGCTGAGCATGCATTAGAAACTTTCTCTAGTCCGAAAGAAATAAGGGGGAGGAGAACTATATCCCCAGAGCCACCTATTAATGTTGTTGATCAAGATCTTAGAAATGCAATGCAACTTTTGACTCGTATAGTTGCTGGGCAAGCTCAAGGGCAAGCCATTCCTACCACGGGTCCTAGTGGTACAGATAGGGCGGCTAGCCTTCGAACACATAATTTTCTTAAGATGGATCCTCCCACTTTTACTGGATCAGATCTTAACGAGGACCCACAGGACTTTATTGATCAAATTCAAAGGGCCTTATATGTTATGCATGTAATGGGTAGAGAGACAGTGGAGTTAGCGGCGTATAGATTTAAAGGGAAGGCTATATATTGGTATGAGGACTGGAAATGATCTAGGGGTATTGATGCACCCCCAACTACTTGGAAAGAGTTCAAAGTGGCATTTCTTGATCATTATCTTCCATTCGAGATTCGTCAGGCCCGTGAAGATCAGTTTTTAAATCTTCGTTAGGGGAATATGAGCGTGAGGGAGTACAGTCTCCAATTTAATTCCTTGTCGAGATATGCTCCTAATATTGTAGCTACTATGGATGACAGAGTTCATCAATATGTGGATAGTTTAGATCTATATCTGGTTAGAGATTGTACTATTGCCGCGTTGAACAAAGATATGGACATAGCGAGGATCCAAGATTTTGCACAGAAAATAGAAGATCAGAGGCAGAGGAGAAGAACACAGGAATTAGAAAGAGGATATTCCAAGAGGGCCAGATCTACAGGGCAGTTCATGGCATCCGAAGGAGGGTTCAGACCACAGTTTTCTGCTAGACCACCTAGGCTATTATCCTCTTATTCTGCAGCTAGTGCCCCACCACAGTTCCAAGGGTCCAGAGGAAATCAATTTGGGCACAGAAGTGAGAGTCAGAGTTTATGGATAGTGGGATACCAAGGGAAAGGGAATATGAGCCAATTGAGACCTCCTCGAGAGCCATGCAATAAATGTAGAAGGTATCATTTGGGCACATGTCGGCTGGGGACCAATGTTTGCTTTTGGTGCAGTATATCGGGGCATATGATGAGAGAATGCCCACGAAGGGGCATAGAGGGTATGGCACGACCTACGGGATCATTTGTTGCATCATCATCATCGATGCCTTATTGAAGAAGGTGTGAACAACCAATGGGTCATGTTAGAGGTGATAGAGGAGCCACAAGTTCTAACGGGGCTCAAAATTGTACATATGCTCAAGCGGATTGACAAAATTTAGAGGCTTCCCCAGATGTGGTTACAGGTATGTTATCTATCTTTTCATTCGATTTATATGCCTTAATTGATCTCGGTTCTACATTATATTATGTTACTCCATTGGTTGCTGGAAAGTTCGAAAGAATACCCAAACTGTTAGTTAATCCATTTGAAGTGTCCACACCAATTGGGGAATCTATTATAGCTAGAAGGGTTTATCGAAACTGCATAGTAACTGTTTTTGGTCGTGATACGATGGTTGATATTGTGGAGTTAGAAATGGTAGATTTTGATGTTATAACGGGTATGGAATGGTTGGCGTCTTGTTATGCCACAATTGATTGCTGCACAAAAAGATATATTTCCATTTTCCAAATGAATCAGTCCTTGAATGGAAAGGTGAAATTAGCGTGCCAAGAGGTAGATTTATTTCTTATTTTAAGGCAAGAAGAATAATTTACAAGGGATACATATATCATTTAGTTAGAGTAAGGGATACAGAAGCAGAGCCACCAACTCTTCACGTTGTTCTGGTGGTAAATAAATTTTCTGATGTATTTCCTGAAGATCTTCCAGGTTTGCCTCCTGAACGAGAAGTAGAGTTTGGTATTGATGTAATACCAGGTACCCAACCAATCTCCATTTCTCCATATAGAATGGCCCCAGCAGAATTACGAGAATTGAAAAAGTAATTGAAAGATTTGCTGGAGAAGGGATTCATAAGGCCTAGTATGTCCCCCTGGGGAGCACCAGTGTTATTTGTGCTCAAAAAGGATGGCTCGCTGAGGATGTGTATTGATTATCGATAATTGAATAAGGTGACTATTAAGAATAAATATCCTCTCCAAAGAATTGATGATTTATTTGATTAGTTTCAGGGCGCCAAGTGTTTTTCTAAGATTGATTTGAGGTCAGGTTACCACCAACTGAGGTTCAAAGAGAAGGATATACCCAAGACAACTTTCCGAACATGGTATGGTCACTGTGAGTTTCTAGTTATGTCATTTGGGCTAACAAATGCACCCACAGCTTTTATGGATTTGATGAATAGGGTTTTTAAGCCATTCCTGGATGTATTTGTGATAGTTTTTATAGATAGTATTCTAGTTTATTCTAGATCAAAAGAGGACCATGCCAATCACTTACGACAGGCATTGGAAACTCTTCGTGATTGTAAGATTTATGCAAAGTTCTCTAAATGTGAGTTTTGGTTAAAGTCGGTGGCATTTTTAGGTCATATTGTATCTAGTGAAGGGATAAAGGTTAATGCTCAAAAGATAGAAGCCGTGAAGAACAAGCCAAGGCCCACAACGCCGACGGAGATTCATAGTTTTCTCGGGTTGGCCGGTTATTATAGAAGGTTTGTTAAAGGCTTTTCTTCCATTTCAGCACCCTTAACCAAGCTAAACCATAAAGCATCCAAATTCCAATGGAATGATGCCTGTGAGAAGAGTTTTCAAGATTTAAAGAACAAGTTGATTTCTACACCCGTGTTGGTACTTCCAGAAGGCACCGAAGGGTATACAGTATATTGTGATGCTTCTAGAATTGGTTTAGGATGTGTATTGATGCAGCATGGTAAGGTAATGGCATATGCTTCTAGATAATTGCGGCCACATGAGAAAAATTATCCTACACACGATCTTGAGCTGGCAACAGTTATTTTTGCTTTAAAGATATGGCGCCACTACTTATATAGGGTTCATGTTGATATATATACTGGCCATAAGAGCTTGCAATGTATTTTTAATCAGAATGATCTAAATTTAAGGCAGCGGAGATGGCTTGAACTATTAAAGGACTATGATGCTGATATCTTGTACCATCCAGGGAAAGCAAATATGGTAGCTGATGCGTTAAGTCGTAAGGCTATGATGGTGCCTATAGAAAGGCAAGGGATGATTAAAGATCTTCACCAGTTAGCTAGTTTGGGAGTTCGCCTTCTTGAAACTTCGAATAAAGAGCTTATCGTACATAATGCTGTGGTTTTTTTGTGTACGGAATTTGTTGTGTATGCTAAGTTATGGAGATCGGGTGCACCGTTATTCCTAATACATCTAAAACCGTAACTTATTGGCAGAATGACAGAACCCCAAGATGCTGATAGACTAGCTGTATTGGCTAGAGCTCAATTAAATTAGCAAAATAATGGCCAGCAGGCACATCGTCCTAACCCTGACGATGATGATTTAGGGGGTGATGACTTGTTAGATCCTGCTAATCGAAGGAGTGTAGAGAATGTAGTTGCACCAGTGAACATAAATATGAATAGAAAACATCCTTTCAAGGCGATACCTAACCGTCAAGATGTTCAATTTGATCTTAATGATGATGAAAATGGAATAGATGGAGCTTGTTCCACTAGAGCTATTATTCCTCTACCTCTAGCACCAAGATAAAAGTTCAATATTACCAGCACAATGATCTAACTCCTTCACTTGAAGGGGTTGTTTGTTGGACTCACGGGAGATGATCCCAATATGTATTTAGTGAATTTTATCACTATTTCCAAGTCCTTTGATAATCCGGGAGTGGGACAAAATGCCATCCAGCTGTATTTATTTTCATTGTCTCTATCTGGGGAGGCAACATTATGGCTTAATGAGCTAATGCCTAATTCCATAACCAACTGGATGTAATTGAAAAAGGCTTTCCTAGAAAGGTTCTTTCCACCTTCCAAAAGGGTACAGTTAAGGGACGAGATCAATAACTTTAGGCAGCTCCCAATCGAAGCCCTTCATGAGATATGGGAGAGGTTCAAAAAGAAGTTGACCCAGATAATATGACAGATATTTATTTGATGGAGACTGTTTATCAGGTTTTGAACTCTATTACAAAGCCAGTTGTTGATAATGCTGCAGTCATTTGTGGATCTCACTTTTCAGGAGTCGTCGGAGTTGCTTGATCGGATGACCAAACAAAGTAGAGCTTGGCATACCAGGGATTCTGTGGTATCAAGACCTACTATGTCTGTTGGCATGACTGCAGAACAACGTAAGAAAGAGAAAGAATGTGATCAAGACATGGCACACTTGAAGATGCAGATGGATCTGTTGACCAAGCATCTATTATCTGCAAAGATTAAAAAAGTGAAGGCTATTGCATCTAAAGGTAGAGATGATTCAAATTTGAAAGAAGAGGCTAACTACTTAAATTATCAGGGGGTTTCTGAGGTAATGACCAAGGAAATTAAGATCGGAACTACTACGATAAGGCTGGTTATAAGGATAAGGAGCAAGGAAATTTAAAAGATAAGAATGACAAAAATTGATTATATGTACCTCCCAGAAGTAAAGATAGTGCTGTAACTAGCTCTAAAAAGATGTCCATAGAGGACATGATGGAGAAATTATTAAATGGAGTTAAAGATACAAACTCAGGAGTGACTACTATGAAGAGAGTTTTATTTTCTATAAATCTGTTAGTGAACTCGCACTCTACCTCTATCAAGCAGTTGGAGCAATAAATGAGCCAGCTCTCGGTAGCTTTGAATCAGAGGAAGACTAGAACATTTCCAAGTGACACTATTCAGAACCCACAAAATGATAGCTCTTGCATGGCTATCACTCCTTTAAGTGGTAGGGTATTGGCAAGCCCTCCTGCGGGTAAACCTGCGATTGATATTATAACCGATAATATTGAAGAAGCAGAGATTTATCATTTGGTAAAGTATGGGAAATCGGATAAGGTTGTTAATGACACACCATCCAATAGTCAGCAGGTTGATGAGTTAAAGAAGAATAAGGGAAAGGATACTGAAGTGGTGGTTACCACTCTTCCAAAGCCACCTCCCCCCTTTCCTCATCCATTGAAGAAGAAAGATGATGACACAAAGTTTAGAAAATTTTTGGCTATTCTGAAGCAGTTGAAGATTAATCTACCACTAGTGGAGGAATTAGAGCAAATACCCAGATGCGTAAAGTTTATGAAAGACCTTGTTACAAAGAGGCGGTCGGTTAGTTTGAGCTAATGGATAATTTATATCATTGTGGTGCTATTTCCACAAGGTCTCTGGTGTAGAAAAAGGCAGATCCGAGAGTATTTACTATCCCATGCACTATTATACCTCTTCGCTTTGCAAAAGCTCTGTGCGACCTGGGAGCTAACATTAATCTGATGCCGCTAGCTGTTTACAAAAAGTTGGGTTTGGGAGATCCCACACCCAGTAGCATACAACTTTTGATGGCGGATAGGTAAGTCAAATAACCTATTGGCGTTTTGTATGATTTGTTAGTGAAGGTTTCTAGTTTCATATTTCCTGTGGATTTTGTTATTCTAGATTGCGAGGTCGATTTCAAGGTGCCCATAATCTTGGGTTGACCTTTTCTCGTAACAAAAAGTGTGCTGATTGATTTGCGATCTAATGAGCTTTTCTTTAGGATAAATAATGAAGTAGTGGGATTTGATGTGTACCAATCAATGAAGCAGCATAAATAAATGAGTGTGTTTTCCATTATAGATGTCTATTATGAGGAAGAGAAGAAAATGCTGATAGAAGAGAAATTTGCTGTTGAAACCTTGGTTGCAGTGTTGATGAATTTTGATCGGGATGGTATAAATGATTATGAGGAGGCTGTTTGTTCCTTAACGGGCATGGGGTCATACTCATATTCCCCCAAGAAGTTGGACTTGGACTTAGAAAATCGTCCTAGTTCACTTGCTAAGCCCTCTATAGAAAAACCACTTGTCTTGGATCTCAAAGAATTACCCAGTCATTTGAGGTATATGTTCCAGGGTAGTGGAAATACACTACCTATTATTATTGCAGCTAAATTGGGTAAGCAGCAGGTGGAAGCACTTATTTGAGTGCTTCAAAGATACAAAAGAGCAATAGGCTGGACTATTGCTGATATCATTAGCATTCCTCCTGGCACTTGCACTCATAAGATACAACTTGAGGAAGAATGTATTCCTACCATTGAGTATCAACGCCAACTTAACCCACTATTGCAAGAGGTGGTTAGGAAGGAAATTATTAAGTGGCTAGATGTATGAGTGGTTTATCCTATTTTCGACAGTAAATGGGTGAACCCGGTTCAATGTATGCCTAAGAAAGGGGGCATGACTGTTGTTGCAAATAAAAAGAACGTGTTGACTCCTTTCAGGCCTATGACTGGTTGGATATTTTGAATGGAATACCGCATGCTAAACTCATGGACTTTAAAGGACCACTTCCTAATGCCCTTCATGGATTAAATGCTTGATCGATTGGCTGGAAGGGGGTGGTATTGCTTTTTGGATAGGTATTTTGGCTACAATCAAATTTGTATTTCTCTTGAAGATCAAGAGAAGACAATGTTCACATATCCGTATAGAACTTTTGCATTCAAGCGGATGTCGTTGGGTTATGTAATGCACCTTCTACCTTCCAAAGGTGCATGATGTCTATATTCTTGGATATGGTTGAGGATACCTTGGAGGTGTTCATGGATGATTTTTTTATGGTTGAAGATTTATTTGGGCTGTGTCTGGAGACTTGAGTAAGGATTTGCAAAGGTATGTGGAATTCAATCTTATGCTTAATTGGGAGAAATGCTAGTTCATGGTGAAAGAGGGCATTGTTATCAGGAACAAAATTTTAGCAAAAGGGATAGAGGACGATCGAGCCAAGGTAGATGTTTGAAAAGCTACCACCTCCTATCTCAGTAAAAGGGGTGCATAGTTTTCTTGGGCATGCTGGGTTTTACCAGAGATTTATAAAAGACTTTTCTAAAATTGTAAATACACTTTGCAAACTTTTAGGGAAGGAAACTAAGTTCTTCTTTGACGCTGATTTCATTAAGGTATTTGAATGCATTAAGAGAAAGCTAGTTAAGGCCCTTATCATTGTTTCAACAAAATGGTTAAAACCGTTTGAGATAATGTATGATGAAGGCGGTGTTGCCCTCAAAGCTATGTTGGGGAAAAAGAAGGAAAAATTATTTCAACCAGTTTATTATACCAACAAAACACTAAATGGAGCTCAGAAGAACTACACCATCGTAGAGCAGGAACTTCTAGTAGTAGTGTATGTTTTTTAAGAAGTTTTAGGCATATTTTCTAGGAACCAAGGTAGTGGTACACACTGACCATGCTACCTTGAGGTACCTAATGGCGAAGAAGGATGCTAAACCAAGGTTGATCCGGTGGGTATTGCTACTTCAGGAATTTAACTTTGAGGTTAAGGACCATAAGGGATGTGAGAATCTAGTGGCTGATCACTTATCCAGACACGAAGACGAGCAAGAAGTAAAAGATGGTATTGAGATTGATGATTCCTTTCCTAATGAGAAAGTATTGGCTGCAGAGTTAGAAAAAGTCCCTTGGTATGCTGACTTCGTGAATTATATGGTAAGTGAGGTGGTACCGGAAAATCTTTCCTTTCATCAAAGGAAAAAGATTCTTCATGATGTGACCAATTAGTTCTAGGATAATCTATATCTTTTTTGGTGATGTGCAGATGGTATTATTAGCCTGTGCATCCCAAAAGTAGAAATGCTGAGTGTATTGGAAGCAAGCCATGCTTCCCCAGTTGGAGGTCACCACACAGGTGATTGAAATACAAGGAAAGTACTTCAGAGTGGCTACTATTGGCCCTTTTTGTTCAAGGATGCTTATGATTTCATGAAGAGATGTGGCCAATGTCAAATTCAAGGGCCCATCTCAAAGCACCATGAGATTCCAATGTCTAAAATACTGTAGGTAGAATTATTTGATGTGTGGGGCATAGATTTCCTGGGGCCTTCGTGAGCTCATTTGGAATGAAGTACATACTTGTTGTTGTTGACTAAGTGTCAAAATGGGTTGAGGCTATAGCTCTGGCGGATAATGAAGGAAAGTGGGTTGTTGTATTTTTAAAGAGTAATATCTTCTCTCGCTTTGGGGTGCCATATTCCATCATAAGCGATGGAGGATCGAAGCTCTGCAATAAGATATTTAGAGTTGCCTTGGAAAAATATAGAGTTTAGCAGCATAAGGTAGCTACGCCATATCACCCGCAAATAAATAGGCAAGTGGAAATCTCTAATTGGGAAATCAAGGCTATCCTTTCTAAGACTATTAATTCTAGAAGGAAGGATTGGTCTAGGAAGCTGAACGATGCATTATGGACATATCGAACAGCTTTCAAGACACCTATTAGAATGTTGCCATACCAATTGTTTTATGGTAAGGCATGCCATTTGCCGATTAAGCTAGAGCATAAAGCACTCTGGACGCTGAAGCATCTGAATCTGAACTGGAATAAGGCAGAAAATATGAGACTGTCTTGGAAGGTATGAGAGAGCTGACCTATACAAAGAACGAATAAATAAATACCATGATCACAGAATTAAAAAGAGAGAATTTAAGAAAGGTGACTTGGTGCTTCTATTCAACTCTAGGCTCAAACTGTTTCAGGTAAACTAAAGTTCAAGTGGTCAGGCCCGTTTAAAGTTAGTCAAGTCTACTCATATGAAGTATTTGAACTTGAAAATAATGATGAAAGTGTCTTCAAAGTTAATGGGCAATGATTCAAACTTTATATCGGTCCAAAGGACTCGATAAAAAACACTGCTACTTTCTATCTCGGTGAAGTTTGAGTAATCAAGATAACTAAGTTGTGCTGTGATTATAAATCAAGCGCTAGTGGGAGGCAACCCATATTGAGTTGTTGTATAGCATTTATTTAAGTTATTTAGTTATTTATTTTGTTAATTTGTTCAAAATGAAGGGTTGTGAAAGTGTGCAGATACAATAATGCAGAGTAAACAGAAGCTAAAGGAGTTTCGTATGACTTACGGATCGACTAATGAACCTTCGCAAGTTCGATGGACCATCGCAGGCAATCATCGCAGCCATGTCCAGAAACCAAGAATCTAGAAAAGTAGCGATGGAATTATCCAATGGACCATCGCATGCTTAAAGAACCATCATTTGAACTATCGTAGGATGACTCTAAGGGTAGTTCACTGGATAGTCATGATAGGATGTCCGACGGACCGTCAATTTCACCATCACACTTACCCTAGTTATGCGGGTTGAGTCATATAAGTTTAAATAGCTGAATTTTTTTTATTCTTATCTGATCTAAACGGTTTGAGATTGATAATTTGAAGAGTTAAGTAACTCCCACCTATTCAATGCACCTGTGCCTTTTCATTCTCTCTTCTAACTTCTCAACTCCCCTTTTCTCTTTCTATTTAAATGTTACTCCCTCCTTTTTTATTTTCTTACCATAAGTCATAAGCTCACTTCACTAAATCAAATCTTCATCTGATAGTTCGAAATTTATTATTCAAGCCCATGTAGTAATTCAATACTGCAGCAATCAGTTATGAATCCTCCTTTCCTTTTCTTTAATATGATGAGAAATCAAAGAGGTGAAAACAACCTGGTGTATCAAAGTTATTTCTTTTGCAAATTTTGTTGGTATAATGTTGATGTTAGTCGAACTATTGCATATACTATCCAGGGGGAAGTCTAAGTAACCCTTGGACCAAGAATGGCAAGTTAGGGTGAGATATTATTGATCAAAATATTGTAAAAATCACCCTTACATGATATGGACGCAAGGTTTTTGACAAAATACCAAAATAAGAGTTGCATCTACCAGTTATAGTTGACAGTATGCACGATGGACCATTACATACCTGATGGACCATTTGGATCATTGTACATTTTACAAAAGAGGAGCTACTGGAACAATCCCGACGGTTGAATTCGATGGACCATCGCATACTCGACGGATTGTCCCTTTTAACCGTCGCTGGTCATAAGAATTTCTTTTGTCTTGTTTAAAATTGTATATTCATAAATGCATCATTTTTAGGTACCATGGATCCCAAATTACCATAAATCAGAGGTCGAGGTAGAGGCCAAGCAACCCGATTTGATTCACTAGCCCATAACACTCAGTGAAGTCAACGAGTGGTTTCTTCATCCTCCTCATCTGACGAGGTGGTTGAAATTAGAAGCAACAGTACCTCCATTTTAATTCCACTCAAGGTGGGGGTCTAAACTTCTAACCCTGCTCAAGAAAAGGTCCAAAACTAATTGGATCCAAATGTGATTCGATGCAAGGATTAACAACTAAGGGAAGCCATTAAATGGCAAGTAGAAGGTGCCCGTGACATTTTCTACAAAGGGATGGTACCAATGGATAGGTTTCCTAACAAAAGGACAATTTTTTAGGAGCACCAGATCATCACAATAACCCTGCATGAGTATCCAAAACTTGAGCGCCGTTTTAATGCATATGAGTTGGCCTGTATTAGCAAGCCACTTGGACCTTACCAACCAAACTTGGTTCATGAATTTTTTGCCAAATATTTGGCATTGCTATAGAAGGACTACCCTAAAGGTTCATCGGTTGCTGATATGAACAAGCTTGATACAGTTCCTGTGAAAGGAGTCGACATTGACATTTCTGAGAGAACTTTGGACAGATTTCTATTTAGGCCTGACTATCAGATACCAGGGGCTATTTTGGAGTTAGAGCATCGAATATTTTCATGGGATGAACAAAGGACATGGTTATGTAGGATACTACCAGACAGGGGAGAGCTTTTATGGTTGCTTGACGCCCTTGAAAAAGTATCGAAGAAATCACTAAGTTTTAGGGCCAAGTTCTAGTGGGCGATTGTGCGATTAAGGCTTATGCCAACAGGTGGTGATGATCATTTAGAGTGCAACAGAGCTGTAATTATTGCTGCTTTGATAGAATGGTTGATCGTAGATTTTGGGCACATCATTTCCAATGAGTTATTTTTTCATGCTCATAAGACTCACACTGTACTACCATTTCTATGCCTTATCACTGAGTTATGCATAAAGGCCAAAGTTTCTTTAAGCAGTGGAGTAGAGTATGAGGTCCTAGCATTGCAAAAGCAGGACATTGAAAAGACAACGGATGACTCGAGATTTGATTTGAGAATCAATAGACCTCCAGCCTAACAAACTCAGTCAGCACCGGTGCCCGAACCATCAAATTTTCCTACAGGTATGCCGTTGCCTTTTACTATGTATGTGCCTCCTACCACCTCTACAGGTTTAGCTGTTATGCTAATGGGTGGGACCTAGACTCTACATCTGTCCCACCCCAAACTGTTGAGTACATACTGAACCCTGATAACTTTCCTAAGACTATGCAAACCGTCAAAAAGGTCAAAAAATAGATAGAGATTTAGGGGAAATATTTCAGACCCTTTGTGGAGAAAATTGTGGAGGATGCATTGCGCACCTTCAGAAACGTCCAGGTACACATGGAAAACATGAAAAAAAGCATAAATAAAAAGATAGATGAAATGTACATTCCTGATTTTGCTAAAGTAATTGAGGAGGTTAGACGGCTCTGGGCAGATGTCGATAAGATAACTCAGTAGCCACAACAGACCCCATTCGATCCAGTACTGGTTGCTAGTGATGAGGATGAAGGTCTTGTGGACTTATTTGGGGGTCCGATTAAGGACAAAGGTAAAAAGTTAGAAGAATCAAACAAGAAGACTAAAAAAGCTTCTAAGAAAGAAGAAAAAAGGTGAAGATTGGCAGCCATGTCACCTGAATAATTCAAATATTAACAGATGTGGTGGGTAGTAAAGAAGTTAAGGAGAGAGGTAGAGAAGTAGCAGAAAAGAATTCAAGATGAAGCAACTGCAGTATCCACTAGTTCAGCGCCAGTTAGGGGCCGAATTTCAGACCCTGTCAGAGATGTGCTACCTCCGACCCTGGAGAGAGAGATTTTGAGTACTCCCACCACCATGGTAGTCGACATTGCACCTGGTGAGGATGCTGGCACCTCCCCACACTTCACTGACACCTCAGATTGAATAAGAGGTGCGACAAGTATTTTTCTATCCTTTGTTTGTAAAATTTTATGCATTTGAGGACAAAGAATTTTTTGTATGGGGTGGGTGGTGTGCTTGTTGGGGGGCTATATTGCTGATATTATTGGTATGTCTAACTTTTTGGGGGGATGTGTTTCCGATATTATTGGCATGTCTAAGTGTTAATTTTTTTTCATTTTCATGTTCTATTTGTTGAATTTTTAGTTTCATATTTGGTTGCTAATATGGTTGCATGAAATAAAAGTTCTATTCCTGTTGGCACCTTATTGTACATATATGGATGACAAATTTTGGTGAAAAAAATGTGTTTTTTATTTTTTGTATAATTAATTCCTCTTACCAAGTGGCAAAGTGTTGTGCAACCATGTATGACTCTGTTAATGGCATTAGAAGTTAGCAATAAATCAAGGCCTAGCTATGTGACCGGGATCCCAAAAATTAGTAGGATAGAAATTAACTCAGTGCCTGTGTGGGTGAATATTTGTGTATTTCTGACATAAGTGTTACACCTCAAACTTTCCCGGTTCATCAGATGTTGTCATATGTTTTGACTCAAAAAGAGAGGATAATCGGCCTTCTTGTATTGTTAGTCCACTTCTCCAAATGATTGACCCGCCAAATCATTGTGTTCCCTTTGTCAACCCTTTTGAGATGCGGTAGTGTTTTTATATCCAAATAAGTTTGATTCACTCTCTAGAAGGTGTTAAGCATTTAGCTTTGGCCCTGGTCTAATTATGGACATTGTGCACTTTAACTTAGGAAAATCGCTTAAGTTGAGGGTGGCTACTATTGGATTTTTAGTAGCCTAGAAGGTTGAGTTGAAAGTAATGTGAAGAGTAGCATCCGACCCTGGTCTAGTTAGAAATCTAAATAGATATTGTGCACCTCAATATTCTACATCAGCATAGTAGAGTCCTTAATTCTGGTAAGTAACTACCAAATAGGGTAAAGAGAGTAAAATTCTTGTACTTCAAGTCACTTACCCAAATGAATAACCTTCACCAAGCCTAAAATCTCATTACAACCCTTAGAAAGTCCTACTTGATCATAGTGAGTCAATCATAAGATAACATTAGATGATAAGGGCAAGTTTATAGGTGTAAACTATGTTAGCAACTTCTTTTCAGAGAGTGAGAAGTTTAGTTTTGTCCATGATTTAACTATGTGATGTGAGGTGGACTTCTTTGGCTGTGAGGGAATGTTGAGTTATATCTATTCTATTTAGTTATTTGGGGTGTCGTATCTATAGCTATAAATGTGTTGATTAGTAGTTAATGCCAATAGTGGATCTATGTGTGTTGAAATGGCATAACCAAACGGGTAGTGGAATGATTGTAAAATTATGTTGGTTTTACGGTGAATTTACCATCACGATGTTGTTCATATATGTATCCAAGTGTTGAGTTGCTTGAGGACAAGCAATTACCTTAAGTTGAGGGTATTTGATGTTCCGACTTTTGGCAGAACAATTTAGGTCTTTTCCTTAGGATAACTGTGTGTTTTCAAGCAACCATGGTTGTATTTAACATGGTATTTTAGTGCTTTCAGGGTAAGGACTGAGTGTGAAGGATAACTTGGACAATTTGAACAAAACAAAGGCAAATTGAGCAATGACAGCTCATGTGATGGACCGTTGACCTTGAGATAATTCGTCTGTCTAAACCATCGATAAAAAGCAGAAGCTATAGGCTCTAGATGGATGCAATGGTCCAGGCGATGGAACTTTATCCCTACGATGAACCGTTGGTGTGAACCATCGCCATAATATAAGTGGCACAATCATTGGAAGTCCTGCGATGATGCAAATGATAAACGTCGACTTTTCGATGGGCCGTCGTACTACCCGTCATCCAGAAGTAGAACATGGAGTCACTGGACACCCTGTGATGATGCAAGCAATGAACCATCAGACCTATGATGGACCGTCGCTTTACCCATCGACCAAAAGAAGAATATGGAGTCATTGGACACCCTACGATAATACAGGCGACAAACCATCGGACTTGTGATGGACCGTCGCTTGAGCCGTCGACCAAAATGCAGAGAATCTAAGTTTGAATTTTAAAACCCCAGTTTTGGAATCATATAAATACCAAGTATTAGGGTTTATTACGAATCTTTTGTCTTCAATTCCATGCTTTCTCTTCTATTTAGAGCTTCGTACTACTTTTCATGGGGATTTGAAACTAGAGATAGAGAGCGGTTATTAGTTTTCATATTTTTCCATCAAATATTAAGAAGAACAATATTGTAACTTTTTTAAGTACTCTTTTGAAGCTATTAATGAACATTAATATAACTTTGATTTCTGACATGGAGATGAGTAACTAAACTCCCATAACTAGGGTTATGGGAGACTTGATGTAGAGAACTATTTTGGGGTTATGAATGGGTTTGTTTTCTAACATCTATCAAATTTTCATGAATATTTCTTTATTTTAATAACATCACTTGGTTGCAAACTTGAGAAGTGAGACCATGAACTCTAGTTGTCTAACAAGAAAGTGGATGTTGGGAAAAGAATTGATTCACATGAATTCCATAGGTTTACCCTTTGGGTTAATAGGTTGATTCCTTAACAGGATCAACCCTCATAAGAGTGTTATTAAATATTGCATGGACCCTTTAAGTTAGAGAGAAATAAAGGGTGAAATACTTTTTAAGTTGAGAAACATGTGTGTAATCTTTAGAATTCAATAATTCTTGCAATTGGATACATAAGTTAGAATTTGAGCACAAACTCACAACCCTAATTGTTTGAGCATCTTGGTGAGAATAAATCTTGTTAATTTATTCTCATTGGAACTAAATCTATATTTACTCTTAGTAGCTAGGCTTTTGTGTAACGCCAATACAAAAGAACACTGTTAACATTTCCAAACCCCCTTTATTTCGAAACCTTAGATCAAAAATCTAATAACAACCATAATACTTAGTGAACACAGTATTCCTTGTGGGATTCAACACCCAACCCAGTTAGGTTCTATATTTGGTAGTGACCACTTTCTCTCTCATAAGAGAGTGGTAATTTGAGTGTATCAACCATGTACACTTGCGTGTACGCTTGAGCACTGTCACACTTCCATAATATTTAACTAATGATATCCAGATTGAAGATCAATCTTAGAAAATAATTTAGCACCCCAGAGCTGGTAAAAAAAATCATCAATTCTCGAAAGTGGACACTTATTCTTTTCTGTCACCTTGTTCTGCTGTCGTTAATCAATGCACATACGAAGGGAACCATTATTCTTATGCACAAAAAAGATAGGTTCACCCTATGGGGATTCACTAGGATGGATTAAACCCTTGTCTAAAAGATCATTTAACTTCTCTTTCAGTTTTCTCAATGCAGTTGCAGCCATTCTATGCGGAGTGATAGAAACAGGACTAGTGTCTGGAGTAAGGTCTATAAAAAATCAATCTCCTTATCGGGAGGGACACTAGTGGGAATGAAATATCTAAACTTTGAACTATTGATAAACAACAACTTTTGGTATCTCTGAGTTGGGTACGACTTGGAGCTTGAGTCGTACCCTTCTCCCCCTCCCCTTTTATACCTTGATCAGTCCATGAGGTTAACACACTGCCCACCTTTTGACATTTACTCCCCTTGGTCAAAACCATGCATATGAGTCATATACTATATGGTCGTATAGAGTGAGGACCTAACCTATAGTGGACTATTTTCTATATGAGTGAAACTTACGACCAGAGGGTGAGTTGTACACTTTATTTATGACTCAAGGGTGCCATTTCATACCTTTAACAGTACATTTCACCAAGAAGAAGACTAGGGTATGAGTTAGGGTACCACACGTACCCTAGGGTATGATTGCTTAGGGAACCGTAAGGGGGAGTCTTACCCCTACATGAGTGAACTTTTCAGCTTTTAACTAAGGAACTTTTGGTAATTTACCTTGCCTAAAACCCTAATCCCTCTCACTATTTAAGGAATTTTAACCTCCTAAATCTTCATTTACAAGACTTAGACATTCTAAAATGCTCTAAAGGCTTCTTGGAGTAAGATTGGAGGCTAGGGTTTGGAGGTGTTCATCTAGTGGCAAGAGGGAGCCAACATTCTTGGTGATTCAAGGTTTTTAAGGAATATATCTATTCCCCTCTTTAAATAACTCTAAACCCATATATTTAACACTTAAATTAGTAAGTGTTCATGGTTTTTTAAAACTAAATGAAAAAGGGTTTGTTACCTAACAATGAATAATGATGATTCTTGATTGTATGTGTGTTGATATATGTTATTGATGGTAGATTATATATTTGGGTGATTTTTGTATGTTTTTTAACATGAGGGTCTTCATTAACCTTAGTTATAATGATTTCTACCATGAGAATGACGTTGTTAGAGGTATGCATCCAAGGTGTTTGTGAAAATGTGTTAGTGAAATGATTAGTTGCATGTTGACAATATGTTAAGCTAGGGAAATGGATCAAATGAGTATGAATGATATTGAAAAAGGTATTATGAAACATCTATTGTGAAATTGATAACCTTGTTGGTTGACGGCTAATGAAAGGGTAAAGCACTAGACATGAAAATAAACTCAAATTGTGTATGGAACCAAGTGTAGTGAAAACGTGATATAATATTGCTAATGTTATGTGAATGGCTTGTGTGGATCTTAAGGACCATAAATTTAATTGTATGATCAATGGGGACCATGTTGTCATCTATAATGTTGAATCGGCTTAGTGAGCCAAAGCCCTTAAACGTGATATGAATTGTATGAATGAACATACATGAACTAATGGGTCAAGAGTTCAAATGTCAACTAGTAATGAAGAGTGATTTTATTTCCTCTTCTAATGATATGAATATCAATTTGAGTTCCTAGTCTAATGAAATGAGTGATTTGAGTTCCTCATCTAATGACAGCTAGTGATTTGAGTTCCTAAAATAGTGATATGACTACTCATTTGAGTTCCTAGTCCAAAGAGATCTCTTGAGGTTAGAATACCTCATTTAATGACACGGCTAGTGATTAGAATTCCTAGACTGGTGATATGACTAGTGATTCAAGTTTATAGTCTGAAGAATCTCTTGAGGTTAGAATACCTTGTCTAATGACACTGCTAGTGATTCAAGTTCCTAGACCAATGATATGACTAGAGATTTGAGTTCCTAGTTTAATGAAATAAAATGGGTAGTAATTCGAGTTCCTAGACTGGTAAGATGACTAGCGATTCAAGTTCCTAGTCCAGGGAGATAGAAAAGAGATTGGTTAAATTGGCTAACTTGGTTGAAAGTTGTTCACTCCATATCTTATGAATGAATGATTCAAGAATACATGCTAAGTCTTTTTTACCTGTGGCATAATATGATTATGTTATGTATATCCATGTGTATGAATATATACTCAAGAACGATATTGAGCCTTGATCTGTTGATTAGCATGTGGAATACCTATGTGTAAGGATAAGTATGTGAATATGAATGATGATATATCTATGTTGAATTGTTGATTGAGAGATGATAATATATTGACTTGTTTTTAAATGATGATGTTATTTTATTTTAACCATGAGTTATATGCTAGCATTCCAACCGCTAATCATCTCCTGGCACTACGTCCCCACATAAAGTAAGGGCCAAAACATCTTCTTCTTTACCTGTCCAGTGATTAGACAATTAAGCGGTTCGTGCATTGACTTGAAGGGGTGAGATTTCTTACATCTATAAAACATTTATTTCGTAGTCCTTATATTTAGGCTTAGTCTCTTTAATACTTGGTTTGTCTATAGTCAGGGGTTTGTCCTGATGTATATACTTATTGGCTTCGATTTTGTATAGAGGTATTATGATCAACTGTGCACTTAGGCGCAATTATTATTTTTATGAATTTAATGTTGACTTATGATATTATTCCATGATCTTAACTTGTGAATTGGTGTTCCTTCGACTCTTATGATATGATGAGGTGTTTAGGTTAGGTTACTGATGACAGGTGATTTTTCCACTCATTCTCACTAAGCATTTGTATACATTACCTTGTTAAAATAAATGAATGAGACATACTGGTGATAAAATGCACTATTACCCACTTTTTGTAGGCATAGAGTTGAGGAGATAGAAAGATTTGGATTAGAGCTAAAAATGATACAAAGGGAGCAAAGAAGAGTACAACTGAAGACCTGGACTACATCAACCCCAGTTACCGCGACAGCGATACTCAATCCGTGGTCACGGACATTTAAGATGGTCAACATAATGCGGCCGCGTCACATAACTGTGGTCGCATAAATACAGTCGCACAAAGTCATGCGCGATCCTAGTTCAACGGGAATATGCCTAGGGGCAGATCTATAGAAATACTTAGAAGAATCCCAAACCATATATATGTAACACCCCGTAAAAGTCGTGCATGGATTAGCCTTTAATAGAGTGCTCTTAGACTTAAAAACTTGAAAAAATTTTCTAAGTGTAACTTCGAGTCATTTTAGCTGGCAACCTTCGGGATAAACTTCTCGACCTTCCCGACCTTCATTTTTAGATTTTCAAGTTGAGTTACGATCGGGAAATCTCATAGTACATCTCGGATAAGTTTTGGAATTTTTCGGAATGCATAAGGCTGCGTTTGGATTTCAAAACAGTAGCAAAACGCAAAGCCTGTTGCCCAGTTTTTTTTTCAGCATTTCAGGGTCAACTTCAAACGATCATAACTCCCTGTATATAATGAACTGTGTGAGCTATAATATATAAAACGAAAGATCTTTGAGTCTTCTTTCCAATGAAACTGGTTTCATCCAAATACAACATCTAAGTAAGGAGTTATATCCGTTTTACTTCATCCTGTCAGTTTGTCAACTGAGGGATAGTTTCGACTTTTCTTGTTTTCTTAGGGGCATTTTAGTCATTTCACCTCACCCTTAATTCGTCTGTAACATCTGATTCAGCTCCAAATTCAGCAAAATATACCCCTTTTCTCTAATTTTCTCTCAAGAATACCCTTTAGGGTTTCAAACAAAATCCCAAATAACTCAAGATTCAACCGTAGAAAATTCAAATTGGTTCCGTAGTTGTGTTCACCATCTCGAAAGCTTCGAGAAGCACCCCATGGTTATGTAAGGAGGATTCTAAATACAAGAGTCCATTGTTAAGGTATGAATATTGTTTATTCTTGATTCTTATCCATGAATAAGTATTGATAAAGAATTATGAGTATTGTCTTGATATTGGAAGATAACTAGAAACATAGTTATGAATTGTTGTGTATAAATTGTTAGTAGTAAGTTATGGAAGTTGCTGTATTGGATTATGAAGAATGAATTGTGGTGATATATCATTATATTAGTGGTTATGTATGCCTAGTGATCATGTTGGTATTGGATGGTGATTAAGAAGGGAAATAAAGGCTAAGAGTGATGTTGAGGGATATTTCATGAAAATGCATGATATGTGAATGTAATAAGAGTATAAGAGGATGTATGTAGTACTCTTATTGATGAGCTAAGGGATTACTTCCTAGACATTAATTGGTGAATTTAATACCTAAATGGTAAGGTTTGGTTGCTAATACTAGTTTGCCACAAATGACTTATTGTAGATAAGTGTTCGAAGAGTACGGGAAGTCACTTGTATTGAAGTGGTTATATCAAGGTATGTAAGACATACTCTATCTACTCTTTGGCATGAATAATGACCCATGGCACTCTCAAGTAGGCTTCCAACATTGTCCTACGACACATGACACATAATAACATCATATGATCTTCGACACTACCAATTGAACTTGTTTTCACTTTTAAGATGTCCGGCTAGTCAAAAAAAAAATATCCATATACTATTGTTGACTCCGAAATGGTTTAATGAGGTATCCATGATTCTCTACTTCATTTTCATGATAATGATTACCTATTTACATGTTTTTCCTATTGAGGTATCATGGTTTCAAGTTCCATAAAGTGTGACCACAAAGTAGCCAATCTCAAAGATTAATTGAATTAAGAAATGGAATGTCTATATTTTAAATTGATGATATGATGTACTATATTAGTACCACTGATCAGTTGGCCATTGTATTATAAAGATTATGTATATATATGTTATTCCAGGGGTGGTCCCTGATGTATTGTATTAGTACCACTGATCAGTTGGCCATTGTATGACATATGTTATGTATTGATAAGGATTACGGGAAGTAATGATATGAAAGTAATGTGCAGGTATCCCATCAGTTCTTTTAAGTGTGGTCTACTCATACTGTTTATTCACTGGTATCTGGGTTCTGTTGATCTTTTGTATCTCATGTTGATACTCCCTGCCTTACATACTCAGTACATATTTCCGTACTGACGTCCCTCACGGGGGACCTGCATTCATGCCTGCAGGAACAGGTACTTCAGGTCGTACACCTCCGCAGTAAGAGCCAGGACATTCTATTGTTAGTGGTGAGATCCAGTTGTTTCGGGGCATCCCAAGTCGTCTCTATATGTACCTTTGGTATTTGTATAAAAGTCTTTTATGGGCGGGAGTTCGTCCCGACCCCAACTCAGTTGTGTATCTATGTAGAGGCTTTTGTAGACATATTGTACAACCATAGGAGTGTTTGGTTGATAGACGTGATGGCTCTGACGGCCAATTACTGTTCATATATATATTTATGCGTGTCTGCTGGGTTGATACAAGTACTATTTTCTTCTATTTACAATGAAGTGCTGCCCAAATTTCTAATTTTCATAAGTAATGTAAATGTGAAAGCATAGGTTATGAACGGGTTCTCCCGGGCCTCCTCGGCTACGGGTGCCAGTCCGCTCCAATGGGATTTGGGGTGTGAAAGAAGTGGTATCAGAGCAGTTCGTCCTAGTGAGTCTAGAAAGCCGTGTCTACGTAGAATCTCGTTTATCGGTGTGTTGTGCACCACATCTATCAACAGGAGGCTATTGGACATTTAGGGATTATTTCCACTCTCCATTTCTTAGTTCGTGCAATTGAGTCAGAATGTTCCTCTTTAATACTCTTATTCGCGCTTTGATGTCGCCCATATGAAAGTAAAAAGTCATCCCAAATTCTTTCCTTACTCTAATGTCCTCCGATATGTCTCATTATTGAGGTGATTCAAGTGTAGAAGTTTAGAATCTAATGGTATGGTCCTTTCTGATTGAACCATATAAGAGTTTAAATTGTGCAAGGACTTGAGAAGAGTCCGTTAGTGCTTCAATGTGTATTGATTCTGATGTAGACATTGATCTTGATGGAATCGTGCTTTTCAGCTTCAGGTATTAATTTCATTTAGTCCCTTTCAAATTTATGTTACAAATGTCTAGCTTAAGGGAGGATGATGTGTAGTAGAATGTTGGAACTGTATTTCCACCCGAATAGTAGTATGCGTTAAAAGTGTTGTTGTCATGACTTATTGGTAGTGAAATTAGACCAAGAAGTTGGTGATGTGAAGTCACAAAGTTAGAAGTCAGAGTGAGGGTGACTTTTGTGTAAATGAATATTTTAGTTGAATAACCGATGCTCGAGAACGATTTACCCCCCCCCCCCCCCCCTATGGTGATAGACTAATGTGGTAACGAGTAGCATGTGTGGATGGTATGGTAGTCCGTGGAGGAAGTGTTTGACTTCGATTTTATTTATACAGAGTAATACGTGTATTCTTAGTTCATTGGATGTTGCGTATTAAATTTCTATCTCATGTAATCTTGTCATCAAGGTGTTGTTGAAAATAAAATAAAATAAAATAAAGTCTAGTGAAGCCGTGTGGGGCTCTTTCGATTCACTAGCATAGTTGACTTGTCATTCATTTCATTTTCTTGTTCAAAATACAAAATCAAAGTCTAGTGAAGCCGTGTGAGGCCTATTTCGATTCACTAGCAACTTGTTGTCCAACTTGTTGTTCTTGTGTTGGTTTAATAGATGTATTGCTGAATTTGTTTGCATGAGATTGAGTTGGTAAAGAGGTTATTCGTCCTTGTGTGTTGTTTAGTAGATTGTAGAGAAGGAGTTGTTAGTTAGAGTGATTTGTAGGTTGCTTGAAGTGTGAAAATGGCTATATTAGCCAGTAAGTTGTAAGTATTGACTCATGGTTGTTTGTGGAATTTGAAGGCAGACTAAATGTATGCTTAAGTAAGTAAGCGTGATGTGAGAGGCCGTATAAGTAGATAAGATTGTATGGGGTTACAATATAAGATTAATGTCGATCATGTCTATTATGTGACTTTACCCCTTGACCTTCTTTTCCTTGGTAGTAGTAATGTTATAAAGGTGCTTTGGTCGTGGATAGTATCTAGATAAAATCAAGTATTTGGGGTAAAATGTCCCAATTTGATGGACTAGTAAATTATGGTGTATTCTTCATGGGTGGTATTTACTGAATAAAACAAGTATGAGCTGATGCCTATGATGCCTTACACCATGTATTTATAGTACCTAAAAGTCCCTAAGTCAACAAGGTACAAAAATGCAAGCTATACAATTATCAACTACAAGCTGAAAATCTGAAAATCCTGCACATGCTTGCTGAAATTTCTGCACATGCTTGCCAACCTTTGTGGACCTTTTAAAGTGGAAAATTTGCAGTTTGATACCAGCCCGCATGAACTTCCTAAAGTCTAATAAATGTGCTGCCAGACTATTTTGACCATCTAGAAGGTGCTGGAACGTTGGCAGCAATGCGGGGCATTTATCGAAGCCAAGTCAAGCTCGAAAACGCGCCCGAATAGTTCTAAACATGCCCAAAACGTGAGGAGTTTAATCTGTTGTGACGTTGAGCGTCAAAATGTGGTTGTAAAAATAGTGATTTAAGATTTATGATGTATGTTTTGTAAGAATTGTGTATAAGGTTGGATTGTAAATCATGTTAAGCACTAGACATTAAGTTTGAACAATTGATGCCCATGAAGGTGGATGTGATGACTTCTTGGTTAATGATACTAGTTTTATAGAAGTAATCTAATAGGCTTGAGTGGTGTATGCAAGAGCCTAAGTTTATTTGATTTATAGTGTTGAGCCTTTTTATATGATCTTGATTCTCATAGTATAGAGATGTAAGTTTGGACTCGCGATATTGATAGGCTATGTCGGAAGTAGTATGTTTCATTGAAGGCTTGGTGATATCCATGTTGAGTGCTAGATTCTAAGTTTGAGTTTTTGAAGGTTGAACTAATAGAAATAAGAGTTAAAACATTAGAGGGTGTGCTGTCCGACTATGGGGATACTCATGAAGAACCGAAGTTAGTAAGTGCAAGTATTATATGATGACTGCTGGGTCTATAGAATGATAAAGTGTATCTCAGAAGGTAGTATTAACAGTATGTTTTCCACTTTCAGGTGTAGTCATTTGGGTTAAGTGCCATGATATGCGTGTATAGTAGTTTTTCAGACCCCAGAATGCAGTGAGTGTACTTCAGTTTAAAGTCTAGTAAGGGATCTCCCAAACTTAATATCAGAGCTTGAAGCTAAGGGGGAGATGTTAGAGCGAATAACCAAGTCAGGCCTTCAGATTCTAGTCATGATGTCATGATGATATAGAACATCAGAAAGTGAGGTTGAGACTCAACCCATTCTTGTCTCAGTATATTTTTTTTAGTTATCCTAATATCTACTCATGCCTTACATTTCAGTCCAATGATCAAAATTGATGTTCATGCTTATGATAGAGAATCATGTACTCTTCAAGTTCTAAAATGAGAAGTTTCAGTTCATTCAGTAGTCGGAAATCCCATTCCATAAGTTATGAACTCCAAATTGAGGTCATGTAGCTCATGACTCATGTACTCACGCTTTATAGTATGCTTGTTTTAAATAGGACCATAAGTGTGAAGTAAGATCTGGGGCCAAGTTTTTGATATATGTGAGTTTTAGTGGAAATTTGTATGTGTATGTTCTTGGGGTAGCGCGTGGGAGTTATATTAATAGTGGTTTAGAGAATATGTGAAGTGTTTCTTCATGGGTGTTTGGGTTGAAGTTCATATGAGGTTATAAAGATTGGCTTGAACGACATGTTGGGATTTTAGTAAAGGGACGCAATATGCGCTAGTGAATCTATGGTAAGAGTTCAGAGTTAGTCATTAATGTGGGAAGGCATGATATGCTTAGGGTGTGAACTTTAAAAGGATATGGAAGATTGAATCATATTGTTTAGACTAGTATCATGGTATGACATGTTGTATTTTTGGGACTTGGAGTTAGGCTTGATCACAGTGAAAGGATTTAAGCTACTATAGACATTGTAGAAAGAGATATCAATGCCCATATGAGAATTATAAGTTGAATCGAATGAATGTGGTATCTAAGGGAAATAGTGCAGTTAAGGGAGTATTCGAGGAGTGTGCTAATCTTGGAAGTAAGAAGTCGCATTGACTAAGGACTGACAATTCTATCATGATTTATGAGTTATATGTCTATATTCCAGGCTGCAGAGTAATGTCAATGTTGGGATCCTATAGTCGGATGTATTGTGTGACTCATGCCCAGGATCTTTTGCTGCCTAATGCTACTAGAATTTTTTTTACGAAGAGTGTTGATAAGATACTCCAGATTGGGTATAAGTTTCCTGTGTAGTTCAGTCTGTTCAGCTAGCAAATCAGTTCAATAGTCAGAAAGTCAAATTCTCATGATTTGTTTGCTTGTCTTTTCAATTAATCATGCTACCCGAATTCTCAGATATGTTACTATTCCAAGATTGAGTATACTAGTAGTTGCGAGTATAATTCAGTTCATGCGTCATGTACTAGATTCAGATTCCAGAGGTTCAGTTATGAATCAAAATCATAGGTGCCGTGTGCATTTCCTCCATTTTCCAAGTATCTTAGTGAATTGAACACTCATAGAGGGATGTAGGATCCCAAGGGGGAGATACCCAATTGGGTTGCGTGCATAGATTCTTATTACAAGCTTCGCCTCAATTGATATTGCGTATTCAGTCATACGTTCTTGTGTCAGCTCAGTCAGATATGCCTGCATTAGAAATGCACGTTCAATAGAAAATGTTCAGCTTATCTATGTATTCAGTTCTGCGTTCATGAGATCAACTCAATAACAAATCCATACATTAGGTTTGCATGTTCATTATGAGAACTCAGCTTATGAGTGGCTCCAGTCGTGTATTCCATGCATCAGATATGCATGTCCAATATAAGAATTCAGAATATCAGTAGTTATATCCATATGGTCATGTTTCAGATCAGTGTATTCTTTATTAGAAGGCATGTTGTGCCTGCGTTATTCCATACCTTTAAGGCTTCAACATTTCCAATCCATCATTCGGGGACGAATGATCCCAAGGGGGAGATAATGTAACACCCCGTAAAAGTCGTGCATGGATTAGCCTTTAATAGAGTGCTCTTAGACTTAAAAACTTGAAAAAATTTTCTAAGTGTAACTTCGAGTCATTTTAGCTGGCAACCTTCGGGATACAACTTCTCGACCTTCCCGACCTTCATTTTTAGATTTTCAAGTTGCGTTACGATCGGAAAATCTCATAGTACATCTCGGATAAGTTTTGGAATTTTTCGGAATGCATAAGGCTGCGTTTGGATTTCAAAACAGTAGCAAAACGCAAAGCCTGTTGCCCAGTTTTTTTTTTCAGCATTTCAGGGTCAACTTCAAACGATCATAACTCCCTGTATATAATGAACTGTGTGAGCTATAATATATAAAACGAAAGATCTTTGAGTCTTCTTTCCAATGAAACTGGTTTCATCCAAATACAACATCTAAGTAAGGAGTTATATCCGTTTTACGTCATCCTGTCAGTTTGTCAACTGAGGGATAGTTTCGACTTTTCTTGTTTTCTTAGGGGCATTTTAGTCATTTCACCTCACCCCTAATTCGTCTATAACATCTGATTCAGCTCCAAATTCAGCAAAATATACCCCTTTTCTCTAATTTTCTCTCAAGAATACCCTTTAGGGTTTCAAACAAAATCCCAAATAACTCAAGATTCAACCGTAGAAAATTCAAATTGGTTCCGTAGTTGTGTTCACCATCTCGAAAGCTTCGAGAAGCACCCCATGGTTATGTAAGGAGGATTCTAAATACAAGAGTCCATTGTTAAGGTATGAATATTGTTTATTCTTGATTCTTATCCATGAATAAGTATTGATAAAGAATTATGAGTATTGTCTTGATATTGGAAGATAACTAGAAACATAGTTATGAATTGTTGTGTATAAATTGTTAGTAGTAAGTTATGGAAGTTGCTGTATTGGATTATGAAGAATGAATTGTGGTGATATATCATTATATTAGTGGTTATGTATGCCTAGTGATCATGTTGGTATTGGATGGTGATTAAGAAGGGAAATAAAGGCTAAGAGTGATGTTGAGGGATATTTCATGAAAATGCATGATATGTGAATGTAATAAGAGTATAAGAGGATGTATGTAGTACTCTTATTGATGAGCTAAGGGATTACTTTCTAGACATTAATTGGTGAAGTTAATACCTAAATGGTAAGGTTTGGTTGCTAATACTAGTTTGCCACAAATGACTTATTGTAGATAAGTGTTCGAAGAGTACGGGAAGTCACTTGTATTGAAGTGGTTATATCAAGGTATGTAAGACATACTCTATCTACTCTTTGGCATGAATAATGACCCATGGCACTCTCAAGTAGGCTTCCAACATTGTCCTACGACACATGACACATAATAACATCATATGATCTTCGACACTACCAATTGAACTTGTTTTCACTTTTAAGATGTCCGGCTAGTCAAAAAAAAAATATCCATATACTATTGTTGACTCCGAAATGGTTTAATGAGGTATCCATGATTCTCTACTTCATTTTCATGATAATGATTACCTATTTACATGTTTTTCCTATTGAGGTATCATGGTTTCAAGTTCCATAAAGTGTGACCACAAAGTAACCAATCTCAAAGATTAATTGAATTAAGAAATGGAATGTCTATATTTTAAATTGATGATATGATGTACTATATTAGTACCACTGATCAGTTGGCCATTGTATTATAAAGATTATGGATATATATGCTATTCCAGGGGTGGTCCCTGATGTATTGTATTAGTACCACTGATCAGTTGGCCATTGTATGACATATGTTATGTATTGATAAGGATTACGGGAAGTAATGATATAAATTAATGTGCAGGTATCCCATCAGTTCTTTTAAGTGTGGTCTACTCATACTGTTTATTCACTGGTATCTGGGTTCTGTTGATCTTTTGTATCTCATGTTGATACACTCTGCCTTACATACTCAGTACATATTTCCATACTGACGTCCCTCACGGGGGACCTGCATTCATGCCTGCAGGAACAGGTACTTCAGGTCGTACACCTCCGCAGTAAGAGCCAGGACATTCTATTGTTAGTGGTGAGATCCAGTTGTTTCGGGGCATCCCAAGTCGTCTCTATATGTACCTTTGGTATTTGTATAAAAGTCTTTTGTGGGCGGGAGTTCGTCCCGACCCCAACTCAGTTGTGTATCTATGTAGAGGCTTTTGTAGACATATTGTACAGCCATAGGAGTGTTTGGTTGATAGACGTGATGGCTCTGACGGCCAATTACTGTTCATATATATATTTATGCGTGTCTGCTGGGTTGATACAAGTACTGTTTTCTTCTATTTACAATGAAGTGCTGCCCAAATTTCTAATTTTCATAAGTAATGTAAATGTGAAAGTATAGGTTATGAACGGGTTCTCCCGGGCCTCCTCGGCTACGGGTGCCAGTCCGCTCCAATGGGATTTGGGGTGTGACAATATAAGAAAAAAACTCTCTTCTTTGGGTATTGCTTACCTCATAACTATTTTTGATTTGTAAGAAGGATACCCTAATTGGGCAAGTGTGTAACTACTCTTGGAGGCTTAATTTATTAGTATTTTTGTGAAGAATGGATGTTTTGGAAAATCCCTATGGTATATTTCTCTTATTTTCTTCATGAGAAGCTAAGTAATTTAGTTTGGGGATTATGTTGCACTAAAGTGTAATTGTGTGTGGGTGTTGTCGTGTTTGCATGATATTTAGTTGTTGAGCATAATTCCACTATTACTTGAGCTTACTAGTTAGAATTTAAAGGGTGAAAACCCCAAATCTCCAAATGGGTTTGATGGATGAAAACCCTAAACTTTAGAAATCCTTTGTCATCCTTGAAAAAGGGACTAAGATTAACTTGAGGTAACCCATAACATCTTTGAAAGGGGGTTATAGGGGAACAAAGTAATGGTGGACAAATCATTCTATGGTCTACTACCTTTTGCAATCTTAGAAATAAATGTGACTGGAGTGTAAGCCATGTAAATAGCATCATCCTAGAAATAGGGATATTTTATTGAGGTTTCGGGTGATTATGAATTGCACACTTATTAGGTTCTTGAAAGAGCTAATGGGTGAAATCGTTGTAGTTTTATTGAAAGATTAACTTCAATTACTTTTGACCTAGCCTATCCTTTGATCAATAACTAGAACTCATGCCAAACAGTCATTAACCCATACATTTTACCTTTAGGTCGACATGATCCCAAGACCCTTCTCTAATCTTAATCTTAAATCAAAAGTGGTATATTTGTGCATTGTTAGTTGATAAGCTATTCTCCAAATCAATTTCCCCCTAGATTATTTTACATGTCTAGTTTATTATCATTCCAAGTGAACTTGTAGTAACTAGGACACCCATAAGATTTGAAGCCTATAATTCGCTCCTTGTTGATTCAACCGCAACTCTATTTGGGTTGTTTGAAAACAACCGCCTCACCCCTTAGTCATGGAAGTGAGTTGAGAGTTATCAAAATGATGCCATTGCTGGGAGTGAAATATAGATTTCACTTGTGCTATGTGATTTTTACTTGGGAATACCCAGAGTGATATCATTTACTTTATCTATCTTTTTAATTCTTATTTTAAGTGTTCGGAGTGTTAATAGAATAATGAGTGATAGTGCAAGCAACATGTGCCTTTTTATGCCCCTCTAGATGATGAGCGCCCACTAAATAAAGTGGGGCAAAAAAGTGCAATCCGCATCCCACCAACTAATGGGAACGAAGTCTTCCATGTAACTAGTGTCATGCTTCACATGTTGCAAATGAAAGGATTGTAAGGAGGTCAAGCCTTTGAGGACCCAAATGTCCATTTGAAGATTTTTGTAGAAGTGTGTGAACAGTTCAATATTGCTTACATTACTCAAGAGTCCATTTGGCTTTGCCTTTTCCCATTCTTATTAATGGGTGAGGCAGTTTCATGGCTCCACTCACTTCCACCCATCTCAATTACATCTTGGGACGATCTTACTAAGGTGTTTCTTGATAGATATTTCCCGCCATAAAAAATGCTTCAAAAGTGGGATGAGATTGTCAATTTTTTTTCAAATGAATGGAGAATTATTGTTTGAAGCTTGGGAGAGTTTTAACGGTAAGCTTGCTCAATGTCCAAATCTTGAAGTCCCGGAGAAAATGCTTCTCGAGATCTTCTATTGTTCCCTTGATCTACTAAACAAAATGGTAGTAGATAATGCGGCGGGTGGTTCCCTTGTAAAGTTGCACCACCACGTGGCCTTTCTCTTGATTGGAGAAGTGTTAAAAAAATCATGGTTGGAATACCTGAGAAACCGAAGCTCCAAAGATTTCTTTTACTACATCCATGGTCGATAATGAACAAAGAAAGCGGAATGAAGAAAAGTAGGAGAACATGGAAAAAATAGTGACTAAACTCAAACTCTTGACTAAATATGTTATGGGCGTACCTGCAAAATTGGTCAATGTTGTAGCATTAAAATCTTATAAAGGTGATAAAGAGTCAAAGAAGCTAGATAAGGAAATCCACTATTTGGTTTACTACTCGGGGGGAGGGGACCTGCCCCGCCTATCAAAGGCAAGGTGAGAATCAAGGTTGGATGGACCATGAGAGGGAAAGAGATTGGAGATATTGGTAACTAACTATGGCCATTATATTCCTCCTCATGATTGGACAAAAGCCAAAGAGACAAATATCGTCGACCCCATAAAATTCAAGACCGAGGATTTGTTGGAAAGGATCTTGAGTAGAGTGGAGGGTATGGGAAAAATGGTCCATAAATTAAAGGGAATTTTTTCCCAACTCTTTTAAATAGTGGTGTCTCACTCCGCCTCTATCAAGCGATTGGAAACCCAAGTCAGGCAAATCACCTTGCTAATCCAAAGACTGATGCCCAAGTTCTAAAAATTGTCACAAGGAGTGGGAAGGTACTTGATGAGCCCTATAGAGGAGACTTGAGTGAGAATTTACTCAAGGGTAAAGATAAGGAAGTGATGCCCCAAAGAAAAGAAGCAAATGACGAGAAAGAGATCGAGAAAAGTGATGACGAAATGGTAGAAGTTAGGAAGTCACAAAGTGATGCAGGGCCAACCTTACAAGTTCCTCCCGTATTCCCTCAATGATTGTATAAAAATAGGAAGGTGACAAATTGATGAAGTTTATGGCAAAACCTAGCAACCTATTGATAAATATTTTATTTCTTGAAGATATCCAAGAGATCCTGGGATACGCTAAGTTGATGAAAAAGTTGATATCTAAGAAAAAACTTATTGAAGGTGATAATATTGAGGTCACTTATGGATGTAGTACTATCATGGATAGCAAGGTTGAGGAAAATAAAGATGACCCCAGAGCATTCACTAGTCCTTGAACAATTGGTACGCATGATTTGCAAAAGCTCTCTATGACCTTGGTGCGAGCATCAACTTAATGCCTTTTGTCATAGATAAGAAACTAGGTTTGGATACCCCGATGCAAACCTCTATGCGACTCTTGATGGTAGACCAGCCTATAAAAAAGCCAGTGGGTATATTATTTGACGTCCTTATGAAAGCGGACAAGTTTATTCTCCCAGTAGATTTTGTGGTATTAGATTGTGAAATAGACCAAGAGGTGCCTATAATTATTAGTAGTCCTCTATTGGCCACCGGGAGAGCCATTGTTGATCTAGAACTGGGGAATATGAAATTTAGAGTGCAAGAGAATGAAGTCTCTTTCAAAATTTGCAAGTTAAAGAAGCAAACTACAGAGTTGCATGTAGTATCCGTGGTGGATGTTGAAAATGAGAATATGAATGAAGAGGAGTTCGAAGACCCACCTTGAGAATTAAGGAAGGAATAAATCATTCCACGATGATAACTAAGGAACTAGGCAGGATGCAACCTACAAATTCCACGTGAGTGGCTCGTATTGTTATGTTTTTTTGTAGGGAAGATGTTATCTTTTTCATATAAATAACCCATGCATTTGTGGAACTATGGAGCGCATTGGATAAGTTGAATAAGGGAGAAATGTGTCAAAATTGAGTAAAATGCTGAATAGGGGAAACAGGGGAGCAAAGTTGCTCTTAGTTACCATGACGTGGTCCCCAAGCGCGATCATGGTCCCGTGGGTGTCTACGGTCACAGTCCTTTGACTGCAGTCATGGCCACTTCTGTCATTTAACCCCTAGTTTCCATTATTTACCTCACACTGCCTTTCACGATTGTACTCTAAAATATGGGCTGATTTATGGACAAGTTTATGAGCTTTCAAACAATATCCTTTCATCCCTACTTCATTTTAATTTTGATAAGTGTCATGAATTTGTACTTTTATTTACAAGAATAAGCCTTAGAATGCATAATTAAGAGAGGGCCCAAAGTTTTAATTGTTATGCTTTCCATGTTATCTTACTTGATATTGGTGAGATGTTGGCTTCTTGAGCAAAGTGTACATATAAGTGGGAAGTCTTGAGTACCTATGGATGTTTGGAAAATGTAGACAAATGAGATATGCACCCAAAGTGTGTGATGATTTTTCCAATTGAACTTTCACTAATCATATTTGTTTTCTAAAGGTCACATCCATCCACCTTTTAGCATTTTTCAAATGATCTTCATATGCATCCATATTGTAGAACATGCTATTAGCCTAAAATTAGAAGAAATTTGAATATACAGAGCTGACAATGGAACTGCCCTCAGGTATCGCGACCGCAGTCATAGATCGCGATCACAAAAATGCGAATGAGGTCATAGACTACGATCACAAAAATGTAAATGTGGTCTTGACTCGCGATCGCAGTAACTGAGAGCAGTTTCCTGTAAGGCCAAAAATCTTGCATTTCCAATTTTTCGTCAAGAAACAACAAGCACCTAGTCTGATGAACTCTAGTGATCAATATAGCATAGTTTGCATGATTAAAATATCATCGAAAGATATAATGTATGCTTAGTGCTTTCAGGACAACATCATGGATAAGTATGATCACATTCGATTCATGACACTCGATTCCACACTCATTACTATAGGGATCTTTCGAAGACAAAGTTTCTCCAGGAGAGAGGAATTTATTTGGAAAATGTGTCAGAGAAACTACTGGCACTTCATGACACACTTGGAGCTATAGGGTAGAGGTACTTCACCCCAGATCCATGCATTACAAATGAGCAATGGGTCCAAGAATTTAATGCAAACATTGATGTAGTCACTTTTTTGGACCCATTTAATATGACTGTTAAGATTTGGAGAATGTCGGTGAAAGTAGGGGCTAAGCAAATCAATGAGGTTTATGGGCTTAAGCATACTGACATGATTGAATTCAAAGCACTGGGGTGTAAATTGAGGAGTTGGTTAGCACAACAACTATGACCCAAAAATAAAGTCTCATGGACCAGGACTAAAAGAATTATATCCATGAACGACATCAGTTTTGAGGACCGAATATGGTTGTACATCATTTGTAGCTGAATTTCTCCTTGAACCCACATGATAGCAGTCCCCGAATGGCGAGCTAGGATGGTTGCATGTATTATAGATGGTATACCTCTAGATATTGATCAACTCATGGTTAATAAGATATATAATTTTAAGGACCAAGGCAGTATGTATCAATTCTTCCCCTCTTTGATTATAGAGATTTGCAAAAGAGCAGGGTGGAAAAGTATGATAGTGATACATAGGTGCTACCTAATTCCCCCATTTACCCCTTGAGGATTATAGGTGAGGGTGCACCTGGAAAACAAAAGAAAATAAAGATTAACTTACATGTAATGAGCTTAAGTCTCATAGGCCAACCCCACAGGACCACTTGAGGATATTGGAGTAAATATTGTAACCATCAAAGAGTTTCTATCTAGTTTTCCCCAAGAATCAGGAGAGCCTTCAACTACTCATCATTCCTGTGTGTTAGGTACCAATTATGAGAAGTACAAAGAGGACCAAATGAAGCAAGAATTTACCATTGATAAGCTTGAAAAGACCTACTCCTCTTTGGCAGAGTCAAATTGATACCTTCAGATTGCAAATGAAAAATGGTTACATGGGAGAAGAAGAGGAATGAATTCTTTATTAGGATATGGAAGGGAGTAAAGGGCCTATGGAAGGTTCTAATTCCACGAGATAGACTTTCTTCTTCTTGGGTGGATAGTGATAATGAGGCCCTAGCCGAGTAGTTCGATCTTGAAGAAGAGGGTAGTGATGCAGAGTCCGACAGTGATAGTAGACCTTGATACGGTTTCATGAGCACCCTTATCTCTTTTACCCTTAATTATTTATGCAGTTGGGACACTGCTATCTATTCAATTGGGGGTGTCTCATTATTCTTATTCATTTAATTTGGGATTGTATTATTGATATTTCTACATACTTTTCTACTCTTTTGGATAATTCTTATCTTTGTTTTTATTTGGGTTGTAATAATCGGGCACTCTGATGGTGCCCACATTTGCGTGTATTAACTATTTTTTTTGGGTGTGTTACTTTATTTTAGTTCTGCTGTGATTGGGTTTCTAACCATGGATGCAGGGGAAGTCTGAGTACCCATGGCACTGAGGCCTTAAAATGTAAGAGAAGTTTAAGTACCTGTAGCATTGATAATCTTGGATTGCTTTATTATCCATTGGTGAAGTCTGAGTAACCATATGGTGGGTCGCCCGAACTATAATTTATAATGTGAGATGATAGATTGGGTAGTTGCCATGATTAGCAAATTATGTGTGGTACAAATATAAAAGAAAATAATCTCCTCCGTCTAAAATTTTTGTAAAATTCAAAGGCATGGACGTGAGCAACTTTGTGATGAAATTTTTCCCTCTTTCTATGACTCCGAAAGTTCACTTTGGGAAAATAGTGAATACTCCATCTTTGTCTCAAGTAGGGAGAACAATTAAACCCCCTAACAACATTCGCATTCCATGTGTGTGAGGTTAATTGCCTTCATCTCATGTGTACTTGTATCATCTAGAACTTGCCCTATTTGTCTTTCAAAGATAAATGTTTATTGTGCTTGGTTGGTAAAATGATCATAGTCCATCCTGTGATTTTGTAAGCTCACTTTACTTTAAAAAGCCTACCCATGCATAATTATCCTTAGTACCCAATTTGAGCCTTTGGACCTTTCTTTGGCAAACTCTTACAACCTGTGACCCATCCTTTTTATCTCTCTTGTAAACCAAACCCTCCTTGAACTAAAAAATATAACTTGTGGCTAAAATCCTAAGTTGGGGGTGGTAAAGGTTAATGAAAGAAAGTGTAAGGCCATAAAGTTGTTAGTGAAATGCCTCATGGGCTTGAACTGTGAAAATAAATGTATAGAAAATGAATGAATCCAGCAAAGGAATGAAGTGTGCATAAGTTCCAAGAAAAAGAAATGAAAGAAAAGTGGTACACAAAGGAAGCTATTAGTAGGCATGGGAAAAGAAAGAAATTAAACAAGAGTGGCCCTTAGCCAGAAAGGAGGATTGAAAAAGTATGATATGAATGTTCCAGGAGGGGTGTAGCTATGTTATTCCTAAATGATATCCTACTCCAAACCTAAACCTACATTAAAATCACAAAAATTCCTTTGTAATTCCCAACCAAGTGTGGTCATTGTAGTGGTGATTTAAAATAGGGGAAAGCCTATGGCATGGTACTTGTTAACATAGAGAATTTCTTGAGAGAGTGAGTGTTTTCACTTAAAATTCCTTGTTGCATGCTTGGTAACTAGGTGTGTTAATTGTTCCTTTCTTATGAGGAGGCATATGAACTAGTTGGGATTGGTGATTTTTTCATCTTCCGCATAATGAGATAAATTAAAGTGTTGTATGATTGTAGTCAACATGTGAGTCATTTCTAGAGTGTTAGTGGTTGTTACATGGTTGCTCCCTAAAGTCTATTGCATCCTTCGCTATTTCATCTTATGATGAGTAGAGTCATTAAAAGCCTATTTTCCCATGTCTGAAAAAATTTTGATGGTAGAAATCAAGTTTGAGTCATCATGATCATTGAGTGATAGAATGAGGGCATACATATAAGTTGTCTCATAATAAGGGTTAGTGTTTCTTGAGGACAAGAAAGGTGTTAAGTTGGGGGTGTTGATGAGGGGTGATTTTTCCAGTCATTCTCACTAAAAATTTGTACACATTACCTTGTTTTAAATAAATAAATAACACATATTAGTGATAAAATACACTACTATCCACTCTTTGTAGGCATAGAGTTGAGGAGATCTAAAGATGTAGATTAAAGCTAAAAATAATAAAAAGGGAACAAAAAAGAGTGTAGTTGAAGACCTGGACTACATCAGCCTAAGTTACCGTGACAACGGTCCTTAATCCATAGTCATGGACAGTTAAGATAGTCAGCACAACGCGGTCGTGGCATACAACTGCGGTCGGGATAGTCATGCGTGATTGTAGTTCAACGGAAATATGCCCAGGGGAAAATCCATAAAAGTACTTAGAAGAATCCCAAACCATATATAAGCCAAAAACCTTTCTTGTTTGGGTATTGCTTACCTCATAATGATTTTTATTTTGAAAGAAGGAAACCCTAATTGGGAAAGTGTATAACTACTTTTGGAGGCTTAATTTCTTAGTAATTTTGTGAAGAATGGATGTTCTGGGAAATCCCCATGGTATATTTCTCTTTATTTTCTTCATAAGTAGCTAAGTAATTTGTAAGATACCACAAAATACTCTCGTAGTCTGAGCCTTAGAGCGTTTCAAGTGAAGCATAAATTCGTCCCTAAAAGATAGAGAAGTGACTTCTTAAGTTAGAAATATTTTAAACCGTGTATAATTTCCCTAATATTGACTTTTTTCACGTAAATAATTGAGTAAGCTTCCTGTCGATACCAATTTCGTCAAAATCAGACATAGGATGAGGAATTTATGGCTATTTTACTAAGAGATGTCGAAACCACCCAGGTACGACGGACAGGTTGACGGACCATCGAGCTTACGACAGACCTTTGCCCAAACCGTCGCAACCCAGGCAATGACTCTCTTTTAGCCCAAGTGCGACGGCTAAGACGATGAACTATCAAGATAGAGATGGACCATTGCTAAGACCATCACAACTGAGGCAGTGAGGGTTTTTTTTAACAACATGCGATGGACGATCCGACGGGCCATCAGAATAGCGACAGACCATCACTCTGACCATCGCAAATCCCGCTCAGTATTTTTAAGTCATTTTTAAAAGGGCTTTTTGGTCTTTTCCCACCATTTTTACACTTATATATATATATATATATATATCTAGAATGAAGCAGAGGGATTTATTCTTCATCTTCAACATCAAAGCTAGGGTTGCCTACAAAATCAAAACCCTTCTTTCTTCAAGAAGAAAAAATCCATAAATCAAGAATCTCTCTAAGAGCCTTCAAGAAAGAGTTTCCTAAGGTATGCAGATGTTGATTCTTGGGTCCCTTCCACCCAAGAAGTTCAAGAATCCTTTTTCTAAATTCAAAGATCTTATGTTTATGAATTTTCATGATTCATGTGAATTGAAATTGAAGTTCATGTTAATATTGAGTTTTAATTCATGATTTGTTTACAAGGTTTCAAGCTTTGTCCCTAGTATGTGATATTCATGATAAACACTCTTCAAGTTAATTGTTAAGTGATATGTTTATGTCAATTGAGTGTAGAAATTGTTGAATAAGGAAAACATACTCCCCATATGTTTGATAAAATGCTTATGTGAAGGAATTAGAGCCATTATATCATGTTGACTAGAAATCCCCAATTATGTGCAAGCTCATGCATGCCAAGTGTTTGTTGAAAAGCCTTAGTGAATGAATTGTGGCATGGTAGCATTAAATTCCCCAATTATGTGTTCTTTAATGCATGCTAAGTGTTTGATGCAAGACCTTGTTGAATGGAGTTTGAGCCAATAGCATACTCCCTATATTATCACATGTTTATGGTTTTTTAAATGGTTGAAGAGATGCTTCAGTGATTGTGATGGTGAATGAATGTCTATGGTTATGATTATTCAAGAATATTTAGGTTTTACCTTTATGTCATCTAGTCCTGGGTATTTATGCCCGACAAATTAGCTGCAGTCTAGAGCTAGTGTCAGCTTTCACGATAATCTCAGTCAAGCCATGATTCTCAGAACTCAGTGAGTTATAGAACTCAGAACTCTCAGACAGTTACATAACTTAAGTAATCTCAGTAATTTAATAAATCTCAGTAATCTTAGTATCGTTAGTATTCTAGCTTCAATTCAGTAATTAGCTCAGATCTAGTAGTATTCAAG
Source organism: Capsicum baccatum var. pendulum (assembly GCA_030864225.1). Classification (NCBI taxonomy): domain Eukaryota; kingdom Viridiplantae; phylum Streptophyta; class Magnoliopsida; order Solanales; family Solanaceae; genus Capsicum; species Capsicum baccatum. The sequence continues at coordinate 73,119,635 of CM061561.1, read as the reverse complement.
TGTTCAATTCAGACCTCAGTAGCATTCAAGTAATCTATTCAGAGCTCAGTATCATTCAGTCAGTTAACAAGATTCAGTAGTATTCCGTCAGATAATGAAACCAAGTGAACTCAGCTTAACTCTGTCAGATCATTCCAGAAATATGATCAGTAATAGATTTACCTCAGTTTTCAGTTTAGTTAAGAATCAGTTCAGAGTCCTTCACATGGGAGTAGGAGCTAGCACCGAGCGAGTGCAGGGATGTCGACCCTCCCGTTAGAGAGGCAGAGTTGTTAGCAGCAATCCCTGAACTTCAGAAATGCATAACCAATGTAATACCAGGAGTTACCTATTAGATTAAGTCTTGACTATCATACTACCTTAGGCTTGACTTTCTATTTAGGGTCACCCGTAAGTGATGCTTGACCAGAGTAGAGGTCTTTACTCGTGCCACAATATTAATAGCCTTTCAGCTGGGGTTACAGGTTGGACCCCACCAGTTTAGATATAGGGCATGTCGGTTAAGTGAGATCTCCCATAGTTGCAGTTCTAGTATCATTCTTTAGAGTACAACTTAGAAATCAGGACTGTCAGATTCGATCACCTATCTCAGTATGGAACTCAGATATTTCCATAGATTCATGGACCACCCACTAGATAGGCCCGGTCTCTCATAAAGTTAATCAGTATCATTATTGATAGATCCAGAGATCACCCATTAGATAGGCCTAATATCAGTCTCAGATTCAGTTGAGTATTCTTATTATCAGACCCCGAGATCACTCGTTAGATAGGCCTGATCTTAGTCTCAGGTTCAGTTGATTATTTCATTATCAGATTCAAATATCTTTTGCTAGATAGGTCTGATCTCAAACATAATCATTTCTTATCATTGATAGTAGATTTGGGGATCATCCGTTAGAGGGGTTTGATCTCAGATTTAGTCAGTCAATTGTAGCAAGCTCAGAACTTAGTTATTGATACGAGTAGATTCAGTTAATCAACTTCAGTATCATCAGTTTTTGAGATCACTCGCTAGATAGGACTGATCTCAACTTCAGTACTCAATTATCATTATCAGAAGTTTGAGTTGTTCAGTATCGTAGTATTAGTAGTGACTTTAGACGTCAATAAAGCAATACCCGAGTTTCAGTATTCAGAGTCATGATGATTTTAGTTATGGTTTGTGCATAAATGCATATATCCTTATTCATTACTCTTGTGATTATTCAGTTAAGTACTTGTTCATGTATAAGCCCTTGCATTTAGCCTTACCTCATCTTGCACACTTAGTACATTCCCACATACTGATGCACTTTCTCTATGGTGTTTTACTTTACACCATAGGTTCAGAGGCACGAGATCCAGAGTACCCTTAGGAGCTCAGTCCCAGTCAGCAGTAGTAGACGTAGCAGTGAGTTCTCTTCATTAGAGGATAATCCTTATTTTACTATCGCATCAGATTTTATTTATTTTTAGTAGATGGAGTTAGTTGGGGAAATGTCCCATCAACTCCATAGTTCAGAAAGTCTAGAGGATTTTCGGACAGATGTATCAGTATTCAGTTTTAAGTTTTGAGTATTTTAGATATTTTGAACCTTATAGCAAGTTTTCCGCTAGTTTTCTGCATTTATTATATTATATAATGCTGAGCTCAGGTACATATATTAGTAGAAGGTTAGTTTGTGGTCCTTCAGGATCATAAGCACCGTGTAACAACTAGGGGGTTGTCTCGGGTCGTTACATAATTTAGTCTTGGGATTATGTTGAACTAAAGTGTAATTGTGTGTAAGTGTTGTTGTGTTTGCATGATTTTTAATTGTTGAGCATGGATTCCACCATTACTTGTGCTTACTAGTTGGAATTTGATGGGTGAAAACCCCAAATCTCCAAATAGGTTTGATGGGTGAAAACCCCAAACTCTAGAAATACTTTGTCATCATTGAAAGAAGGACTAAGGTGAATTTGAGGTAACCTATAACACCATTGAAAGAGTGTTATAAGGGGACAAAGTAATGGTGGACAATTAAGTCTATGGTCTATTACCTTTTGCAATCTTAGAAATAAGTGTGATTGGAGTGTAAGCCATGTCAAGAGAATCATCCTATAAATAGGGAAGTTTGAATGAGGTTTTGGGTGATTATGAATAGCGCACTTGTTAGGTGCTGGAAAGAGCCAATGGATGAAATCATTGTAGTTTTATTGAAAGATTGACTACAATGACTTTTGACCTATCCTATACTTTGATCAACAACTAGAACTCATTCCAAACCGTCCTTAACCCGTACACTTTACGTTTAGGTAGACATTATCCCAAGACCTTATCTAATATTAATCTTAAATCACAAGTGGTATATTTGTGCATTGTTTGTTGATAAGATATTCTCCAAATTAATTTCCCCTTAGATTATTTTACATGTCTTGTTTATTATCATTCCATGTAAACCTATAGTAACTAGGACACCTATATGATTTAAAGCCTATAATTCGCTCCTTGTAGATTTGACCCTAACTCCAGTTGGGTTGATTGACAACGACCGCCTCAACCCTTATTAATGGGAGTGAGTTGAGTGTTATCAGTTATAGGGAGACCTCTAGTACATGTGTGCTTCAGGTACCCTGACAACAGGCCTGAAGTTCGGGGTGTGTCAAAGATCATCAGGGAATACTTCAGGAAACTTATTTATAATTGGGATAGAATGTAAGGACGGGACCTCCGAGTTAGAATCTTTAACTTGGACCAGATGATATAGATAACCTTTGGAAATTAATTTTTGGGCTTCCAAGATATGATATGAACCTCCCCTTAGGCTCTAGGGAACTTCCCTCCAATTCAACAATTGCCTCATTAGGGTATTTAAACACGAACCTTTGGGTTTGACAGTCTAGAGAAGCATAGCATGAGTGCAACCAATCCATACCACAAATAATAACAAAGTCAACCATGTCTAACTCTATCAAGTCTACTGGAGTTATTCTATTTCCAACAGATACACACAACCCCTATAGATTCTTTTAACAACCACAAAATCACCCACCAGGGTAGAAACAAAAAATGGGTTTGATAAACACTGAGGACTGAAACCCAAATACATAGCCACAAATAGGGTCACATAAGAGAGAGTGGACCTCAAATTCAAATAAAAAGTACACTTCATAAGAAAAGAGTTTCAACATACCTGTAACAATATCCAAAGATGCCTCAAACTCCTGACGAGTAGTGAGAGCATAAAGGCAATTTTGACTAGTACCGAAGCCAGAAGTTGGACCCTTTGGTGCAGGAGCAGATAAAGAGGTAACAGGAACCTTGTTTTCCTTGAAAACAACTATAGAGTGACACTCCCACTGCATATGTCTAATCAAGCCACAATAACAACATCGGTTCCTTCTTTTCTCACACTAACCATAGTGGTGCTGACCATAAAATCTGCAAGAAGGGTAGGATGGTACTGGCTGGGTCCTACCAGTCTGAGATAGGGCACCCTGTGCCGTAGAAGCATCACATCCAGAGATGTCTTGGTCAGCAGAAAACTTTGGTTAGGGAGCACTAGTCATCAAATAGGAGTTAGGACTCCCCCAGTTGTTCTTCTTTGATCACTTTCCACTTTACTACTAGCCTCACCCTGATTTGAATACATAAATTTCTTACTCTGCCTCTCACCAATCTCAACTTGCTTCTTTTTCTCCTCTTCAATGTGCTGTATATATACTACAAACGAAGAAATATCCATATCTTTATTTAACAAGATGGCCTTACTCTCCAAAATTAAGTCTCGAGACAACCCAAAAATAAACTTTCTCATCATGATCCTCATGCTAGATACCAACTCTAGAGCATATCGGGACAATTGATGAAATTTCAAGGCGTACTCCTTGATTGTCATTCTTCCGTTTTTAAAGTTAACAAATTCTTCTGCCTTTGCCTTCCTAAACTCCAAATAAAAGAAGTTGTCCAGAAATGTACTAGGGAAGTCATCCCACAAAGATGATCTAGAATCTTTTCCCCTCAACTGTTCCTACTCTTTATACCACAGACACGTCATATTCTTCAATTGGTAGGCAGCAAAATCTACAACTTCAACCTCTAAAGCATGCATAACTCGGGAGATTTTCTCCATCTCATCAATGAAACTTCAAGGATCTTCCTTTACCTTAGTACCAAAAAATATTAGAGGATGCAACCTCATAAATTGGCCAACTGTAGTGGCTCAGATAAACCCATAGTAGTACTAGCAGAACCCGACTATTATGACTGATACATCACCAACTAGGTCAATAGATTAACAGAGGAATGGAACTCAGCATTAGTAACCTCTTCTTTAGCCGACTGAGTATAAGTGTCACTTTCAGGAGTAAGATTAGTAGGAACAGGTGGGACTTCACAAGGACAACCAGATATAGAGACCCATATGAGATCTATCTACCTTGTCCTCAGATTGGACAAATGAAGTTCCACGGATATCAGATCTTCTTAGAGGCATGATTTGAAAGATGAATAATTGGAAATCAGAAGGATCCAATACCTTAGACTCTATAGCTTAAAATTAAGACAACAAGAAAGAAAAACATGCCTAAATGTCTCATAGCCTCTCTCTTATAAGTATGGTACACTACACACCAATAAAAGAGACTTTACTTGACATAGCTCTGTAGGTACCGAATTAACACTAGACCTAGGATCTAATACAACCTTTGTTATGACCTAAACCAGGGCCTAACTTTGATGGGTATCTTAAGTCTTATGTGGATCGAAGATCACCCTATTCGTCTAACTGAACCAAAATAACATCCCCAAATGTTAGATGAATTCTGAACATATAAAAAGATAGTATATAATAAAACGTATGATAACTCATGATATATCTATACAACCCATAAGTAATCGGGCAACCGTCTGTCACCAAAAATTGATCAAACCACCTAAGTCCATAGTAATTCGACAAAGCCTCTACAAAATCAAAAGTTAATAAAATATCAGGACATGTCCCCAACAATATACAAAACCAATATCCAAAGAGATAGTCAACACATAAAAAGATAACCACAATAAATGATGGAAGCTCACCACTTCAATTCTGACTCACTAGTTGTTCTCGAATCCAAGTCACTGATCAGGGGATGTGTAAGTATGCCGATCTCTACATTGCGTGGGGATACAACATCTAAAAACAGTTAGCGGTTGGAGTACTAGCATGTAACCTAGGGATAGACAAGCAAAATAATTCTATGAAAATAGTTCAAATCCAATACAACATTCAGTGTATAATATCATATGAAATACATATGCATATATAATACCAGATGTTAGGGTAGGGAGCAAGGCTTAGAATGAACTTTGAAAACTTTAACTTGGTTTATGTAGCATAGTCATCATAAAATAATGCACATACGGGTTATATGAACTCAACTCTACCTTAGTTGGAAGGTCCCTAGTGCATATAGCCAGACGAACTAGAAATATCCATATCTGTATATGCTTTTATGGGGGACTTGAACCTCCTAACATAATTGAAGGTGACTTAATAACCAATGTATACAACATGGGGAACACAAAACTCCTATTTATATATTTAATATGAGGGAATTAAATATCCCAGTCATTTACACACCCACACCGGCTAGAGCTATTTCCAGTTTTAGTCCTTTGGGACCTCCATTTTCACGGCCCAGCTACACATCCCACTCTTAATCCTAATTAAAAATATTTAACATACATCACATTTATTAATTTCATTATGCATATAGGCACCCTATTGGTATCATCATTATACATATAATATGCTATTACAACAATTTCATCAATTGGGACTCGAACCTATTATCCATAAAAGGTCATCAAATTAATTAAATATTTAGGACTATAACCCATTTAGCCAATCAAACCCCTGGGGTTAAAATTTAAATCAATTTATGGCAATCAAGGCCTTCATGAGCCATTTTTCATTTATTAATTGTCTTATGCCAATGCATTAGTTCAATACACAAATCAAACTTCTGACAAAGTCATTCTTATTGACAATTTCACAAATAGGTTGAGGGCGTACCATTATAAATCCAAGACCAAGACAAAAATCATCAATTTTGGGGTTAGCGATGACCCCTTAGTTAAGTCACCATTCCCATGCACCAACATGTGCGAAAACCATAATTAAAGAATGCAAAATCTTAATTAAAATATGGGAAAATGTTATTCAACAACAAATATTCAAAACCCTCAACCCTCTTTTCAAAGTAATGTCAATGACTCATGAAAAATACTTCAAATCATATGCTTTTACAAAATTATCAATAAGGGAAGTTTCACATGTTTGAATCTCGAAGATTTATGAATAGAAATAAACCCTTGAGCCCTTAGATAATCAAATTGGTGAAACCCTAGCTTGACTTGGTTGAGAGGATTTAATGAGAGTGTTTAATCCATTAAATATTTGAATGAATACCCTAAAATTGTTAATTGGATGTGGGGTCTAAAAGGTTTTAAGAGGTATATATTTACTGTTCCCCTAACTTAAAAGCATTAAAAGCATCGTATTTAGTTATGAGTCTTCCATCTACTCGTAACATCACTTTACGACTCGTCAGCATGAGTCAAAACTAGGATACTCCCTAGGACCCCCAACACTGTTATCATTCTGACTCAACCAACCAACTTGTAACATGACCCTACAACTTGTTGGGTCCTACTCAATACCAAAGCATAACCAATAGGGTGAACACTAGATATCCTACGGTTTGATCGTTATGACTTATAATAAGTCCTTATGGCTCGTAGTTAGACACTCATACTATAGTACCCCATAATATTATAAGTTCGATTCAGCTCTTAGTTGCATACTTAAGGGGTCCAAGGCTTGAATATTTCACTAAGTGTTGAGGACTTATCCATTTTCAAGACCCGTAAACTTTATTGATTTTTACGTTGGTCTTCCTGACCCCAAAATATTGGTTTTCAAGTTGGTTCATGTTTAGGGAGGTTAAGAGTATATCTTGAGAATGTTTTGGGACTTTCAGATAAGGTTTGAGATGTGTTTAGATGGATAAAATAGTAAATTCTTGTGATAGAGCTGCATTGCGAGGGTGGCTCAACAGGCAAGGGTGTGCACGACACAGTGGCCACTTGATCCATGCAAGGGTTGTGAAGTGCCAAGGGTGTGGGGGTGTTCTAGCATCTAAGTTCAAGAAACTCTGAATAAATCCTTAAGAAACTAGCTATTAAGGTATGTGGGGTGTTCATCCGTGGGTCCTTTTCACCCATGGAGCCTAAAAACCCCTTCTTTGATTAAAATATGGGTTCTTGATTTATTATGAAGTTATATTTGTTCAAGATGAGTTTAATTCATGTTTTTCCTTAGAAGTTTGACTCAATTCATATTCTAGTGTTATTCCACAGAAAGTTAGGTTATCTCATGTTTCAAGTTTTGATTTTCCATGTCGTATTCAATTGATTTTCATGTCAAACTATTGAATTGTGAATTTAGCCATGACATCATGTTGCTTTCTCATGTTTCAATACATTACCATGTTCAAGTTAATGATTCACACATATTTGATGAAATTTCTAAGTTTTGGGTTTTTTAACCATGATCCCATACTATAGTGTTTATGTTGTGTTATCATATTTTATAGTCATTCAGTGTTGGCAGGTTATGAACACCTGATACCTATATGTTATATATGATTTTAGATCTTCCATTAATGATTCAGTTAAACCATGTATATTATTATTTTACTCAGTTGATATAATCATGATGAGCACTATTAGAAATAATGTTCAGTTAAACTTAGTCTAGTTCAGTACCAGTGTCAGTTTAGTTGGGAGTAGGATTTAGCACCAGTTAAAAGTAGGGATGAAGACTTCCCCATCAGTTTATGTAGAGTCGTTAGTAGTAGTCCCTGGGTTCCAAATCTATGTAGCTAGTGTAGGTTATGAGGGTTCACCCATAAGTTTTGGCTTGAATTCTTTTCAAGGGTCAGCCATCAGTTTAGGCTTGACACCTTAGTCCTTCAGGACAACATATTAATGGATCCATACATCCAGTGTTAGTACTCATGGCATGGTACTAACACCTTTCCAACTGGGGTTATAGGTTGGACTCTAATTATCTTAGATTGGGGAATGTAGGTTACATAATACCTCTCACAGTTTCAATCAGTATTCATGATGTCTTAACTCAGGTTTGTTTGACCAAAGCATACAAATTTTTAGTTATTCAGTTACACAAAACTCAGTCTTTCAAGTTTCAGATTTTCTCAGAAATATGTTTATGCTTGGTCTTACATTCTTAGATATTACATGTTCATGCATTCATGCTCAGTTATCTCATGCATTTCAGTCAGTCCTCATCTCATATACCATTATATTCAAAGTACTAACTGCATACTTTTCTTTGCTCTATATTGTCTTATAACATAGGATTGAATGCTCGATTTCTTGATCATTCTGAGACAGCTCAGCATTACTCAGCAACAGTAGTGGTAAGTCTTAATCCATAAAGGATATGATATGTTTATCTCAGTTATTTTAGTATTTCCTTATGTTCAGTCAGTCAGAGTGAGTTAGGGGTTTGTCCCATCAACTCCTCATGATGTTTAGAGGCTTTCAGACAATCAGTTAGGTAGTAAGTCATTTCTTTCAGTATTATCAGTTGCTTTAGATAGAAAATTTGGTTTTTAGTATTTTATCAGATGTTTTAGACATATTGTTGATACATATTTCAGTAGTCAGATTTATGGTACCTTATCAATTTGTCTTAAGCTCATATGTTATATTACTATTTAACTCAGTGCTCGCAGCAGGTACCAGCTTATGGGTTAGCTTATCGTTACTTGTGGCCATAAGCACCGTTGTCATGACTAGGGGGAAACCATGGATCATGACATGTACTCAGAGAAGAATCAAGCAAATAAATTACATGATTTGGTTACAACTCGTCCAAACAAATAATCAAAGTCAACCATGTTTAACTTAATCAAGACCACTAGAGTTTCTCTAATACCAATAAATACCACACAACCCCTGTAGACTCTTCTAACAACCACAAAGTCACCCAGTGGGGTAGTAATAGAAAAAAGGGTTTAATAAACACTCAGGATAGAAATCAAAATGCACAGCCATAAATAGGGCCACATAAGAGAGAGTGGATCCCAGATTTAAGTAAATAGTACACATGAATGGAAAAAATATTCGACATACCAGTAAGGACATCTAGAGATAACTCGGGCTCCTAACTATTAGTGAAAGCATAAAGAAAGTTCCAACCAGTGCTAGATCCAGAAGTGTCACCCTTTGGTACAGGAGAAAATAAAGAGAAAATAGGAACCTTGTTTGCCCCTAAAGAAACTAGGAATAATCCCTCTGCATATGTCCAATCTTGCTATAATTAAAACATCAGTTCCTCTCTTTTGCAGACAGGCCATGGTTGTGCTGACCATAAAATCTGAAGAAAGGGTAAGATGATGCTGACCAGGAACCACCGGTCTGAGATTAGGTACCCTATCCCCAAGAAGCATCATCGCCCTAAAAATATAAGTCACCAGACGACTTTAGGTAAGGAGCACTAGACGTCGAATAGGAGTTAGGACTCCCCCAGCTATTCTTCTTAGACCATATTCTACTCTATTTTTAGCCTCCACCTTAATACTGTAATTTCTTACTCTGCCTCTCACCAATATTAGTTTGCTTCTTTGTCTCTTCTTTGACCTACAGCATATAAACCATAAGCTAAAAAATATCCATTTCTTTGTTTAACAAGCCATCCTTACTCACCAGAATCAAGTCTCGGGACAACCCAAAAGCAAACTTTCTCATCCTGGTCCTTATGCAAGATACCAACTCAGGAACATATTGGGACAACTGATGAAATTTCACGGCATACGCCTTGACTGTCATTCTTCTTTATTTCTATTTAACAAATCTTTTACTTTTACCTCCCTCAACCCTTGGGGAAAGAAACGGTCCATAAATGTACTAAAGAAGTCATCCTATAAGGCAAAACCCACATCTTTAGCCCTTAAATGTTTCCACTCTTTGTACCACTAGTATGCCAAATCCTTCAATTGGTAGGCAACAAACTCGATACCTTCAATGTCTAAAACAGGCATCACTCATAAGATCTTCTCCATCCCACCAATTAAACTTTAAGGATCTTCCTTAACCTTAGTACCAGTAAAAATTAAAGACTGAAACCTCATAAATTGGCCAACTCTAGTGGCATCAGATGAACCCATAGCAGTACCAGTAGAACCTGACTGTTGTGACTGAGATGTCACCAACTAGGTTGATAAATTAATAGAGCGACAAAACTTAGCAATAGTATCATCTCTTTAAGGTGTCTGATTTGGAGTGTTGCTCTCAGGAGTAGGATCAGTAGGGATAGGTGGGACTCCATGAGGGTATTCAGATATAGCAACCCTTGATCGGGTCTGGAAACCAAAAGTCAGATAAGCTCCATCCACATTGTCCTTAAAATAGATAGAAGAAGTTCCATGGAGATTAGATGTCCTTGGAGGAATGATCTGAAAGATGAACAAATAGAAATTTGAAGGATCCAAGACCTTAGACTCTATTTCCTAAAATTAAGACAACAAAAAAGAGAAACATTCCTATATGTCTTATAGCCTCTCCCTTATAAGTGTGGTGCGCTACACACCCATAAAACAGACTCTACTTGACCCAAATTTGTGAACACCCAATTGACCATGAACCTAAGCTATGATACCACTTTTATCATAACTCGAATTAGGGCCTAGCCATGACAAGTATCTCAAGTCCTAGATGGATCGGAGATCACCCCTTTTGCCTAACCAAACCACAAACATCCCTAAATATCGAATGAATTCCAAATAAATAACAAGATAGCGTATGATAAAATATATGACAACTCATGATATATCTATACAAACCATCGGTAACTGGAAAACTATTTTCACTAAACAATTGACTAAACTACCCAAGTCTACAATAATCAGACAAAGCCTATACAAAACCAAAAGTTAATAAAATATCAGGGTATGCCCCCGACAATAGCCAAAGCCAATATCCAAAGAGATAGTCAACACATAAAAAATAAACCACAACATAAAATAGGGTATTTTAAAGGATGGAAGATCACCACTTTAATTTGACTTACTAGCAATTTTTGAATCCAAGTCGCTAAGATAGAGATATGGAAGTATAGTCGGTTTCTGCATTATGTGGGGATACAACGTCCAAAGATAGTTAGTGAGTAGAATGCTAACATGTGTCTCAGGGATAGAGGGAAAAAATAATTTCATGATAACAGTTCAAAACTAATACTGTATTCAATGTATAATATCATATGAGATACATATACATATATACCACATGCTAGGGTAGGAAGCAAGGCTTAGCTTGAACTTTGAAAACCTTAACCTGGGTTGTGTAGCTTAACCATCATATAAAAAGACACCACGGTCTATACGGACATGGCTTTCCCTAAGATGGAAGGGACCTAGTGCGTGTAGCTACACAAACCAGAGAATATCCATATCCATATATGCCTTTATGGGGGACTCGAACCTCCTAGCATAATTCTAGGTAGCTTAAGAACCAATGTATATAACAAGAGGGACTCAAAACTCCCATTCATATATTTAATATGGGGGACTTAAACCTTCCAATTATTTAGACACCCACACCAGCTAGCACATTTTATAGTGTTAGACCTTTGGGACCTCCCATTTCACAGCCCGACTACACATCCCACTCTTAATCCAAATTTAAAATATTTAATATGAATAATATTTATTAAACCCGTTATACATATAGGAACCCCATTATTATTTTCATACCAACCCTACTTGCAAGCATATAATATTCTATAACAATAATTTCATCAATGGGACCTCAAACCTATTGTCCGAACAAGGGCATCAAATTAATTTAACATTTTGGTTAGCCAGTAAAACCCCTAAGGTTACAATTTAAATCAATTTATGGCCATCAAGGCCTTCATGAGAGATTCATCATTCATTAACCGTCTTATGCCAATGCATTAGTTCAACACACAATTCAAACTTGTTACAAAGTTATTCTCCTTAACAATTTCAAAAATAGGTTGAGGGAAAACTATTATCAAATCAAGACCGAGGAAAAAATTATCAATTTGGGGGTTAGCCATGACCCCTTAGTTAAATCACCATTTCCATGCACCCATATGTGCAAAACCCATAATCAAAGCATGGAAAATCATAAGTAAACCATGGAAAAACATTATTCAACAATAAACATTCAAAAAACTCAACCCTTATTTCAATATCATGTCAATAACTCATGAACAATAATTGAAATTTTATGTTATTACAAAATTAACTATGAGGGAAGAGTCACATGCCTGAATCACAGAGATTTACAGAGAGAAATCTACCATTGAGCCCTTAGATAACCAAAAATTATAAAACTCTAGCTTGACTTTATTGATAGGATTTAGAGAGAGTGTTTAATCCATTAAAATATTGAATGAATGCCCCAAAAGTGCTTTATGGATGTGGGGTCTAAAGGGTTTTAAGAGGGAAATATCTAAAGTGCCCCCAACATGAAAGCTAGAAAAGAATTGTCTATTGTTACGAGCCATCCATATGCTCATAACATCACCTTATGACTCATCACCATGAGTTGTATCGAGAACAGTCCCCAGGACCCCAATAATGTTATCCTTAAGACTCAACCAGCAAACTCATAAAATGACTCTATGACTCATAGGGTCCTACTCATTACTAGAGCAGAACAAAATAGGTTGAACACTAGGAATCCTATGGTTTGATCATTATGACTCATAATGAGTCTTACAGTTTGTAGTGAGACACTTTTACTAAGAGAAAAATCAAGAAAACAACTTACATGATTTGGTTACGACTTGTATTAACGACTCATCATGAGTCTTCACGACTTATGTCTCCAAGTAGTACCTAGTACAAAGACTTAAAAACATCTACTGGACACCTTACGACTGGGCTACATGACCCATTAAGACACCCTTCAAATCATGGGGTCAAGTCGTAACCAAAGCAGTGAGCTCAAAGATTAAGAAATTTTTAAAGGCCAAAATCTGAGGTGTTTCAGAGACTAACCATTTAAGCCGCCAATAAACAATAAAAGTCCTTAAGTAATGGAAGAATAACGCAAGAACTTGAAATCGGAGGCCTTTTAGAAACCAAAAGTGAGGTAATGCTACATTACTTTTCGTGTGGAAAATAATAGATGCAACAAGCTTTTGCCTCTTTTGCTTATGGAGTAACAAAATTTGTTTTTTCTTTAAAGGTATAGAAGGGATGAGAAGTCCGTTCAAATAAGAGAAGGGGCTCTCTTTTTATTGTAAAAGAATTTTGAGAGGTTCAACATAAAAAAGGAATATTGAATATTTAGTAGATGAATTTCAAAGTTATTTTCCTTAAATCAATGGGCAGAATTCAAAATAGCATCACATATTATGTCAAAACTTTCAAAAATAAGCTAATGAAAAAGTGGACAGAATTCAAAATAGCATCACATAAGGTAAAGGCAAGGAAATCAGTCAAGAAAATGAAAAAGGTAGAGGAATATTCAAAACAACCAATCTATCAATACCACATCAAATAGATCAAGGAATTACTATAATAGATACTACATCAAAGATCAATATATGTTAAAAAGGAAAACAAATCACATATTATTAAATTGGAATTCGTCAAAGGGATTTATATGGTTAGAATTGATCAAGATTATAAAATTATGTTAATATATTTAAAAAAATAAAAAAATTAGCAAAATCTATAAATAAGGCACTGGATCAGTTGGAAATTATCATGAGTGGGTAACTAAAACATTCAAAATCATATGAAGAATTATGTCACTAAGCAATAACAATTAATTGTAGATGAACAAAAATATATAGGTTTTTTCAAAAATCCCAAGGCTTATTACAAAAAAATGAAAAATTGATAGAACCGATATCAAAATCAATCCCATTTGTTAAGCAAGAAACAAACAAATGAAATAACAACTTTATGATAACTGGAGGACAATCAAATCACTTTAATGAGCATAAAAAATGAAGAATGGGATGATGTCCAAACAATAACACAATAGTGTAACAGTAATAAAATGAATTTTCTCACCTAGCCTAACTAACAAATGAACATCATAAAGGAAAAAGGGTAAAAGATAGAGCTGATAAAGATTTTGGCCGATGTTGCACCAAAAAAGGTTGTTTCGGCTAGATCTTGAATGAAAATGGGAGGCGGCGCCTGGTGGAGGCTCACCGGTTGATTGGCTAGTTAGTTCACCTATTTGCCAATGGTTTCATGGTGAAACACGAAGGAGAAAAGACGATAGGTAAGCTGGTTTATAATATTAATTCGGCTATTTTATTGGTGATGGTGGTGCTGGACTATTTTTCACGGGTTAAAAATGATGGATCAGTAGAGTTTTGATGTAATCTTAATAGTAATCATATCCATCAAGGCTATAATGAATGGGTGAATGAAGAGTGGCGCTGGTATTGTTGCGCTCACTGACGACGATAGCTAAAGGTGGCTGCCAGTGCGTGGTTTGCTGGAAAAAAAGAGCAACTGTTGGTGCTGATGTTGTTATGGTGGCATTGGTGATGATAAAGAGGTAGGGGAGACAATAGCTATTGTGGCTCATCAGTAGTAGTAGCAACAGTTAGCCAGAGAAGTGGTAGAGAGAGATGGGGAAGAGAGAGAATGAAACTTTTTTAGGGTTTCTGAGAAGTTTTTTGTTAATAAAAGGTAAGGATAGGATTTATAGTCTTATTTATTGTAGACACCTAATTTTATCCCTCCCCAATACCATTTTTACACCTTTTTACCTTATCCTATCGTGTACCCTCAACCATGTAATTATCCCTTCATAAAATGACAAAAATAATAACCCCTAAAAAATTTTACATTGTTTTAATCTTATCCTAACAACCACTCCAATTAAAATAGGACACCTCACTACCCCACACCCATATATCCATGTGTCCACCTCTTTTCTTCATATCTTAATTCCCCTCTAATAGAATAAAGTATAAGATTCTTCCATTTTCCATTATATACACGTGGGTCCCACAATAATAGAGGTAGACACCATTTTCTATTATAGATATATTAGGACAATACTTATTGATATATAGAATACTCCTCCATCACCAGAGGACCCATCTTCTTCTTCTAAAAGAGAACCAACAACAATTTACATGTATATACAGAGAAGAAAGGTACCCACCATTGATACTACACCACTAACCATACTCTCCATTCATCGACACCAAGACACACCTAGAATATTCCATAGGTGTACATCTCTCAAATGCACCCGTAGATATAGGCAATTTCATAGAAAAGGGGAGGCCATTATTGAGGACTTCATTTTTCTTTTTCTTTTTCTGCTGCTGGGCACACACATAAATTAGAGAGAGAACTATTTGGAGAGCGGAAGAAATGGAGAGAAGAACAATATATTTGATCGAGAGCATAGAGAAAATGGATTGGGGTTGACTATTTCGGCGTACTTAGCTGGAAATAACATCCTTTCACCGAAAAACATTTAATTTAGGTCACCACTAGTTTGAATTGATCATTTTTATGCTGAATATAGACTTGCTCACAATCGGGTTGGAGTAAATTAGAGTTTGAGGTTCAAGTGGAGATGGGTTAGTCGATTGAGGTTCAATTCGAGGTTCAGTCGTGGGTTTCGTCTCTTTATCGGATAATACTAAATCTTGAAAGCTTAAAATTGAGTTCCAATTCTACTCCTTTCATCTTTTCATTTCTTTGTTGGTGATATTCGGTGTGTTGGATTGAATATTCGTGTGTGATTTGAACTTTGTTGGTGATGAATAATTGTTTGTATTGATTGGTTGTTGATTTCATTGGGTATGAATTATATATGATGTGAATGATGAATATTAAGTTTATAGTGATTGTGGATTGTTGAAAATAGTAGTATGATTTGTTATGTTTGAATATTGATTTAAAATTAGATTGGGATGGGATTGAGAATTGAAATCGATCATAAGAGAATAGTGTTTAATTGGATTCATTATTTTGTTGGTTTAATTTGGCATGAGCATTGACATCGTTAAAATTGATAATATTGTGCTTTAGGTTGAATTAGTAGGCAAACATTAGGCCAGGTAGGCAAATTTAGTAATAACGATTTGTTGAGTGTTTGAATATATGTGTGGATGGTTTGTTCTACTTTATCATACGAAAATTGAAATTGTACTTATTTAGCCAGGGAAAGCCCAAGGGATTTGTATTGATTTATCTGGGTAATGCCTCGATGTATTATGTATGCAAAGGACATTCATGATGAAGGCCCGAGGCATCGGGTAAAGCATTGGAGCGTAGTTTAGGATCCGTGTAGGTTTACATTTATGCATTTTTCTATTTTTTGGGATTGTATAATTGGACTGGACATTATATTTTTTGAAATTAATTTGTTTGTTTTGATTGTTTTTGTGTGGTTTATACATTTTGTAGGGTCAAATTAGCCTATACGCTCCACCAAGCGACCGTGGTCAAACCACAGGACCGAGGGGTGCCTAACACCTTCCCCTCGATCAACAGAATTCCTTAGCCGAAATCTCTGTTCACAAATTAGTTTAAAAGAGTTAAAATTGTTTTGAAAAAGGATTTTCAAAGGTGACTTGGTACACCAGATCTATGTCAAGTGGCGACTCTGAGTTTTTAAATGTAAAAATAGTCCTTTCTTTATTTTTTTCACTTTAATAATGAAAACCCATTTGAACTAAAATAGAATCTTTTTCGGTTAAAAAAGGAGTGTGACAGTTTTGGTTACTCCGCTGGGGATGATTTTTTAGAATTCAAACTTATTTTGGAGTGGTATCATCTTAGTTGACACTATAGGTGTATATACAATTTTTTTTATGTTGTTTTGTGTTATTATTTTATCATTGTTGAGTGCCTATGTGCTCTTTGTTTATAGTTTTTTTCTTTTATGTGTTACCGTTTTATATCTCGCATCATGTGCATAACACGAGTCATTCTTTCTGCAACAAGTCCGTAGTGCACGCTGTGTACATGACCTCTAGTTGAGTCACCCTTATCTTAGGAGGGGGAACCGTTGGCTGGTATGGAGTGGGTGGAAATCTAAAATAACCACTATCGACCATACGCTCCCCTGAATAACCTTGTTAGTGAACCCTAGTGCAGGTCAGCCTTTAGGTCATGCTTATCTCCATCATATTGAGACCTAATGGGACCCATTTGGTCCTTCGTAGGAGACTCACCTCTAAAGCATCCCTACTTTCTAAATGTTGCATTTTTAGGGTAACGAGGTCATTTGACAGACTAATTTGGGCAAAAACATGTGTTAGAAGTAATGTGTGAAGGGGAGAAATTATTGAAATAAAAAAAAGGAAAAAGAAAAAGAGCGAAAAAAAAAGCAGAGCTTTGTAATTTTTTAGAGTTCTTTATGGTTTTATTTTCACAATCCAAAAATTCTAAAAGATTTTCTTACCTTTTTCACGCATTTACTCAAAAACAAAACCTCACAAAGATTTTCCCTTTATCTCTTTTAATATGCATTCATAATTCAAAAATTCCAAAAAAGAATTTTAGGAGCTTTTTATAAAAGGAAATTTCAAAAAGATGGTAGAAATTTTGTACATTTCATATAATGAAAATACCAAAAAGATTTTCCTTTCATAATTGTTGGTGTCATTTTTTTGTCCTAGCTAGACGAACTACGCACCCCTGATTCTCCTCTCTCGGTAGTGAGATACGTAGACAACCTATTGATGATCCGAGGATTTTATTTCAAAATTCAAAAAAAGATTGTCTTCACTCTCCATTCAGAGTAGATGTTTCATATACATCTTTAAACGATAAAAAAATGTTTTAATAGGTTCAAGTTTCATTTTCAGATGAAATTCAAAATTGAAAACCCAAAAAGATTTTTCTTTGGTAATTGTAGGTTTCATTTTGTATAGGGATGTTAAAACTGAAAACACTAAAAAAAAGAGAATATTTCTCGTCAATTCTTTTTACAATTTATTATTTTCTTTTCTTCTTAGAGTTTCAAGAAAAAGAAAAAAAGAAAGAAAAAGAGTTTAATTGGCTATTTTGGAAAGACTTTACAAACTACGCATACCTAATTCTCCTCTCTCGGGAGTGAGATACATAGGCGCCCTTCTTGGGTTTGGTGATCTTTTCTAAAAGGAAAAAAATAAAAAAAAAGTTTTTGAAAAAAGGGTGTTGAACTATAACGCATTTGATGTTTCTTTTCTTTAGTTAGTTTAAGGTGGTTGGTTTGTGGCATTTTGGTTGGTCCTCCATATTGCACCAAGTCACAGAGAAAGTTATGGCCAACAAGGATACTGAGTTTTTTGTCACTAATCAGATAGGAAGTTTGGGAAATAAGAATTTAAGAGCCAATAAAGAGATTCAAAAATTAAGGCAGCAAATGATAAAAATGCATAGAGCTTAGGCTAATAGGTTGCCGCCTCCCCCAGTTTTCACTGATAATCTGGAATATATTTTTAGATTGCCTCCCATGTCACATGGACAATTTTCCATTTTTTTTGATATGCCACAACATGCATCAATATCGACTCCGGGGAAACAATATCCAACCACTTCCAATGTTCATTTCCTCATTCCCTAATCCAGGACTGCCACATACTCGGCTCCACCTATTGTTCATGCTTTTACGGTGTAACCCCAACATGAAGCTCCTACTTTTTATGTTCATCCATCAGTTGTGCCTCCCTACTCTACAAGAGATCCTGCATTGAATATTACTGGTGATCAGCATTACACTTCTTAGCCTATATTTAGGTTAGTTGCTCTTTACGGTGACACTCACCCGCCTGAATTTCCTCCTAACACTGAGAAGCCTGTTATGAAGAAGAACAAGAGGAAATAACCAAAAAATTAAGAATTTTGGAACTGTCTATGAAGAACTTGCAAGGACTTAGGGGTCACAAAAGTGTCTCATATAAGGACTTATGCATGTTTCCAGGTGTCAACCTTCCTCCTGGATTTAAAATACCAAAGTTTCAGAAGTATGTCGAACATGGGGACCCAGTGGCACATTTGAGGGGCTATTGTAACCAATTAAAGGGCGCCGGAGGGAAGGAATAACTAGTCATGCTTATTTCGGGGAAAGTTTTTTAGGCCTAGCTTCGGAATGGTTTGTTGAAAAAGACATTGACAAGTGGATTACTTGGGATGACCTAACTAATGAATTTGTGCAATAATTTCAATACAATGTGGATTTTATCCCTGACGAAAAGTCCCTAACTAGTATAAAAAAAAAGAATACCGAGAGTTTCAGGGAGTATGCAATCAGATGGCGTGAACAAGCTGCTAGAGTAAAACCACCAATGAAAGAAAGCAAAATAGTGGAGATGTTTATTCAAGCGCAGGATAAACCATATTATCAACACTTCTACCTACATTAGGAAAGTCATTTATTGAGGTCCTTAAAATGGGAGAGATAATAGAAAAGGAAATTAAGACTGGTTGCATTGTAAGTTTTGCAACACTGAAAGCGATAACTCAAGCAATTCAAAAGGGTTCAGGAAGTGTTGGGGAGACAAAGAATGAGGAATTTGCATCTTCTATTGTAGTTGGACAGCGGGCACGGTCAAGAAGACCCCGTTGTCATCACTGTTAGGCTCAAACCCAAGTTCATGCCCAAGATCCACATAATCACTCCTAAAATCCATTATACTCTGCTCATCTACCTCCTTATCCAGTATATAACGCACAACTACATGTTCAACCCCCATCTTACCCACACTAGAACACACCAAATCCTCAGAGTCATCCTCCAACTCCACAAATATACCAAAAACCTTCTAAGGTTAATTTTTGATCCAAGCTAATTGATGAAATAAGGCAGAATTTGAGAGATAGATTCACACCAATTGGAGAGTAGTATGCCAGTTTATTTCAAATATTGGTATAATGGGGCATGATCTCTCTTCTTCTTGGGTGCACTCTTAATCGACTTTCAAGAAATTTTGATCCTAATGTACGATGTGTGTATCATTCAGATGCTTAGGGTTGTAGTATTGAAGATTATCGAGATTTGAAAACAGAAATTAAAAAGATGAGTCAAGATGGATCAATTATGGTCCAAAACATTGATAGTAAGGGAAGCTCTAGACATGCTGATATGCAAACCAGTGGCTAAGTTGTCAGGATAAGCAATTGAGAAGTTACCCCACTCCCTACTAGGAATAGGTCTGGTAGTTTATTTGGTTGTTTTTTTTTTTTGAATTATTTCAAGGTTGTACTTTGGGATCTATCTTGTTTTGTCCTTTTGTCATTTAGGTTCAAACCCTTCTATCTTTTATTTCAACTAAATGGATTATCCCTTTTCCTTTGTGTTTTAAATAGTGTTGTTTGTTTGTTTTCTTTATATAGTAAATTTTATGATGACTCTAGTGATATGACATACTTGCAGAATTTTTAGCCAAAACTTAAAATCTAATTTAACCATGAAACATGGGATAAGAGGGCTAAGGTTAGAAAAAACATTTGAGAAAACAGGTAGAGTGCTGACACATTTGGTGATAACAGAGGCCTTCTTTCAAAATTAAGGTAATTATTTTGAGAATCACAAGAATAACTTGGTTATCAATTGAAAAATATAGCTCAATTAGGTCAAATAGTGTCTGTGTGATCCTATTAAGAGGAACAGAAAGAAAATCAACTCTACGAAAGCATGATGAGTCATTCAATGTGAGAGATGTACAAAAAATGTTGAGTTGTATGTTTGAAAATTATAGAAAAAGAGGTGACACACATGTTCGGGGCAAGTTAGTGTTGCAAAATATGTCATAAATAATGTTGATAATGCACCTTCACATTGTATGCTATGTACGAGTATTTTCAAGGATTGATATGACGAAGGTATTTCATTCAGCTATCTAAACGTTATGTCATCACTTATTTACCCCATTTGAGCTTTAATTTTATTTTCTTTCATACACCTCTTTTGGAATCAAGATATAGTTAGTAAAACTCAAAAGAAAAGTGTCAAGCAAAACAATAGAGTCAGAAAGTTTCTAAAAAAGAGAGAGGAAAATATGTCCAAAATGGAAGAAAAGAGTGTCAAGAAAATTAGAATCAGAAAAATTAGAAAAAAAAGTCAAAAGAAAAAAAAGAAAAGAAAAAGAAGAAATCAGAATCAAGGAAAATAAGCGGCCAGAACTACGCGTGACCTGATTCTCCTCTCTCAGGGGTGAGATATGTAGGCTGACCTAGTCTGATCTCGGTCTAACTAAATAAATAATTTATAGTTGATTAGTCAAATGAAACTGGGGCGTGAGTTAATCCTCATTATTTGAGTCGATTACAAAAGTTGTAAGTCCTACCCCACTTCAAGTGTCGTTTGAGCCTCATGCCATTCTTTGTTTCTAACCATATCCAAAATCCAAGTTACAACCAAAGAAAGACCTTCATATCAATCTTTGAAGATGTTAAGGCAAAGCATGCATTAGATATAAGGATGCATTTAGGGAACGATTTGTCTTCCTCAGCATAAGGAATCAATAGAGAATTACGAATGAGAGATCCTTATTGGTGAGCACCCTCATGGTAACCATAAGGTGATGATAAGTTGAGAGAAATAAAAATGAGAGAGTCTTATTAGTGAAAACCCTCACAGGCACCATAAGGTGATGGTGAGCCAAGAGAAAACTGAGAGAGGCTTATTGACGAAAACCCTTCAAGGTGTCACTAGCCAAATGAGGTCTTGAATGCAATTGACCTAAGGAAGCAACTCAGTTTCAAGACCGTTAACTCAACAACAGCTGGTAGAAAGTGTAGGTAGAAAGACCAGGCAGATTAATCCAAATGCATGGCATAATCATTAGAGTTGGTTGTGATTTTTGGATAAATTTTTGTTTCTTTATTTCAAATAGGGACATTCATTGTCTGTTCTTTCTTCTCTATATTTTTGTTTTATCTTTCTTGAGTCAGTTATCCAAATAAAAAATCATTTTTATTTTTTTTCTCTTATCTTTGAGTCAAGTCCGTGTCAAAACAAGTGAGAAAAGATTTCAAAACTGGCTACCAGTTTCTTCAATTGCACAAAGCAAGATAAAAGTCAGCACATGAAAAAGACATGATTGTGAGCCGAAATAAGGCATGCAAGGAATATTGTCAATAGACAAGTCTGGTAACTCATGAAAATAATAATGTTCGAAGGGTTTATTTGAGAAGCATGGCAAAGCAGAGATACCATGTTTGTTTCAGAATCGCTCTTAATAATCTGAGTTTGGGTTAATGATGTAGCAAGTCAATGACATATGCTAATTGTTGGAAGCAAGGTTAATGGGATAAGTACAAGAGAAATCGACCAAAAGCCAAAACTGCAAGCCAGCCACCATATTTTTAAACTCACAAGTTTTCTCTGTATGAAATAGAAACACATGTTACCTTCAAATCAAGGACTTCAAAGGCCATAATTCCTCACTTTTACAAATGCATGAAGTAATATTCTTGCACAGGTTTGATAATCAAATCATAGTAAAAATTCATCATCCTATATCCTTTGGAGATACACTTGTCCAGGGATTTCAGTTTTCATTTGCTAGGTGATACACTTCTTAAATTGAACCGTCACTCCTAGGAGACGTACCTTATAGTCGATTTATCTCCCTGTGATTCCTATAAGACGTACCTTTTAGTTGAGTTATTCCCTTTGATTCCTATAAGACGTACCTTCTAGTCGATTCATTCCCTTTGACCCCTAAAAGACGTACCTTTTAGTCGAGTCATTCCTTTGATTCCTATAAAACATACCTTTTACTCGAGTCATTCCCCTTGACCCCTAGAAGACGTACCTTTTAGTCGAGTCATTCCCCTTGACCCCTATAAAATGTACCTTTTAGTCGAGTTATTCCTTTGATTCCTATAAAACGTACCTTTTAGTCGAGCCATTCCCCTTGACCCCTAGAAGACGGACCTTTTAGTCAAGTCATTCCTTTGATTCCTATAAAATGTACCTTTTAGTCGAGTCATTCCCCTTAAACCCTAGAAGACATACCTTTTAGTTGAGTCATTCCCTATGATTTCTACAAGACGTATCTTTTAGTCAAGTCATTTCCCTTGACCCCTAGAAGATGTACCTTTTAGTCGAGTCATTCCCTTGATTCCTATAAGACATACCTTTTAGTAGAGTCATCTCCTTTGATTCCATAAGGCATACCTTTTATTCAAATCATTCCAATTAACTCATAAAAGATGCATTTCTTTGTGTGGGATAATTTTCTTTTTAGTTTTGATGTGATTTCAGGAGCCCACCTGAAGGACAGGGCGAATACATGGAAAGTCAAGCAACAAGGTGAAGAAATTGAAAAGCAAGAAATAAGAGGAAGAAAATTTAAATAGTTAAAAAATAGCAAGTCAGGAACCCACCTGAAGAACAAGGTGAAGAAATTGAAAAGCAAGTAACAAGTTGAAGAAAATGCAAGTCAGGAGCCCGCCTGAAGAACAGGGTGATGAAGTAGAGAGTAAGGAGTCAAGGAAAGCTGCATAGATAGAGGTTTTGTAATTTCATTTATATTTTTAACTTGTAATTTTTATTTTTGATGTAATGACAGAGCCGCGAACCAAAACCTCAAAAGGGCCTCACTCGACTCTCTAACTCAGTTGTCCTTCTTCCTTCTATTTCTTCCTTGGAATAATAGTTGGGATAAAATTTTGTCTAATTGTCTACTTCTTTATCAAAAAACACTTCGTGTTTACATTCAAAGGGGGCATGATGTAGACATCTAATTTTGTCCCTCCCCAATATCACTTTTACTTATTTTTACCTTATCCTATCATGTACCCTTAACAAATTTTACCTTGTTTTAATCCTATCCTGACAACCTCTCCAATTAAAAGCGGACACCTTACGACCCCACACCGACATATCCACGTGCCCCTCCCCCTTTCCTTCACAGCTTAATTCCCCTATAACAGAATAAAGCATAAGATTCTTCCATTTTCCATTATATATATATATATTTGGGCCCCACAAAAATAGAAGTATACACCATTTTCCATTATAAATATATTAACACAATACTCACTGATATATAGAATACTCCTCCATCACCAGAGGACCCACCTTATTATTCTAAAAGAAAATTAACAACAATTTACACACACACATAGAGAAGAAAGGTACACACCATTGACACTACACCACTGAACATACTCTCCATCCATTGACACCAAGACACTCCAAGAATATTCCATAGGCGTACATCTCTCAAATGCACCCATAGATATAGGCAATTTCACAGAAAAGGAAAGGCCATTGTTAAGGACGTCATTTCTCTTCTCTTTTTTCTACTGCTATGAACACACATAAAGTAGAGAGAGAACTGTCCAAAGAAAGGAAGAAACGGAGAGGAGAATAAGACATTTGAGTAAGAGAGGAGAGAAAAGGGATTGGGGTTGACTGTTTCGGTATTCTTGGCTGGAACTAGCATCCTTTCATAAGAAAACATTTAATTCCAGTCACCACTGGTTTGAATTGATATTTTTTATGCTAACTCTAGCCTTGATCACAATCGGGTCAGAGTGAATTAGAGTTCAAGGTTCAAGTTGAGGCGGGTTAGTTGATTGAGGTTCAATTCGAGCTCCGGTCCTAGGTTTTGTCTCTACACCATTTACTACTAAATCTTGATAGCTTCAAATTGAGGTCCAATACTACTCCTTTCATCTTTTCTTTTCTTTGTTGGTGATATTGGGTGTGTTGGATTGAATATTCGTGTGTGATTTGATCTTCGTTGGCGATGAATAATTGTTTGTGTTGATTGGTTGTTGATTTCATTGGTTACGAATTGTGTGTGATGTGAATGATGAATATTAAGTTTATAGTGATTGTGAATTGTTGAAAAAATAGTAGTATGATTTGTTATGTTTGAAACTTAATTTAAAATTAGACTGGGATGGGATTGAGAATTGAAATCGATCATAAGAGAATAGTGTTTAATTTGATTCATTGTTTTGTTGGTTTAATTCGGAATGAACATTGACATCATTAAAATTTATAATATCGTGCTTTAGGTTGAATTAGTAGGAAAACATTAGGCCGTGTAGGCAAATTTAGGAATAACAATTTGTTGAGTGTTTGAATATGTGCGTGGATGGTTTATTCTACTTTATCGTATGAAAATCAAAATTGTACTCATTTGGCCGGGAAATGTCCTAGTGGATTTGTATTTACTTATCTAGGGAATTCCCCAATGTATCATATATGCAAATGATATTCATGATGAAGGCCCGAGGCATTGGGTAAAGCATTGAAGCGTAGTTTAGGATTAGTGTAGGTTTACATTTCTGCATTTTTCTATTTTTTGGGATTGTATAATTGGACTGGACATCATATTTTTCAAAATTTATTTGTTTGATGTTTGTTTTGATTGTTTTTGCGTGGTTTATACATTTTGTAGTGTCAAATTAGCCTATATTCTCCACCAAGCGACCGTGGTCAAACCACGGGACCGAGGGGTGCCTAACACCTTCCCCTCGGTTAACAAAATTCCTTAGCCGGAATCCCTGTTCGTAAATCAGTTTAAAAGAGTCAAAATCAATTTGAAAAAAGATTTCCAAAGGTGACTTCGCACACCTGATCTATGTCAAGTGGCGACTCTGAGTTTTTAAATGTAAAAATAATCATTTCTTCATTTTGTCACATTAATAATGAAAAACCTTTCGAACTAAAATCGAATCTTTTTCGGTTAAAATAGAGGTGTGAAAGTCGTTGGAATATATTTGATCCACGACTGATATTAAAATTAGAATATGGGTTGGGTTGAATTAAATTAGATTAAGATATTGGGTCAATAATTTGATTTGGGGATTTTGAGAATGAGGCAAATTGAATTTAATTTAGACCAAAATTGACAACAATTAAGTATAAAATGACCAGAATTTAAACAAATTGAGAGATTTAATTGTATTAGGCATCTATTTAATAAATGTAATTAATGAGGAAAAAATCAAATCATTAAAGTTAAATTTTGTATATGAAACTAATGTTACGTAAGATATTATATAAAATTGACTATTGTATATTGGAATAAATTAGGTACAAATTTTAAGAAATGGTATAATAATAATAATAATAATAATAATAATAATAATAATAATAATAATAATAATAATAATAATAATAATAAATGTGTTTTTAAATTATGACTGCACATATTTGTGGAAATAATTTAATAATCATTTATAAAAAGTTATGTAAAATATTATATTTAAATTATATATTACTTGATAAAAGTAAAACATACTTAGAAATTGTGAATGTGACACATACATATTTATTTGATACCAAAAATAATATGTAAAATATATTAATATTTACAATTAATAATTTTGATGAAATAACAACCTAAGAGGAGTATAGGGAGGTCAAAATTGAGTGTCAACAATACCCAGTGCTTCGAATGAATTAGTCATACTTGTAACAAAGCCTTGTCTTGTACCTATATTAAACTTTTGTGCTTTCAGTCCTCCCCTCTGTATCACAACACATGAGTTCTATTTTTCTTAGCATATCTAATTTGGAATTTGCTTCTAATATACCTTGTTGTTTTTCAATCTACTTATTCCTCCTCATCCTTCCACCCCAGGCCTTATCTCTTTTTTGCCTTCTTCAATTAGCCAATTCATGCCTAAAATTCTTAAATTTGTTTATGATCACTGGCTTTCACTCATAATTAACTTTTTTATTCCACTATTATACCTAGTTCATATTCAAACATAACTTATATTGGATATTTTTGATTCAACTGTATTTCTACTAATACTCTAGGAAATGATAGTCTCTCTTTAAACATTCTATCCTTATAAACTTTCAATGGATTCCCAACTATCCCTACTATCTTAGTAAGGGAAGATTTACCCTAATATTTGATATCCAATCATGATAGTTTTATCTAAATTAGGACCTTGTCGATAGTTTTTTTGTAACTTCACAATCAAGCTTCCATGGTTTAACCATAATTAGATTATGATCAAACATCTGAAATCCTTCCTCAACTACTTTTGCACTATTCTCAGCATATTCAAATTTGACCAAAACTACTCACCTTCTTTCATAAGCAACTTTATCTATAGTCATTCCCTTTAGTATTCATTTAAAATAACATTTGATGATTGTTTGGAGGGGGGGGGGGGGATTTGATAGTAAATTTACTTACTGTTTCACTAGCTAGGTCAAATCTATCTGCAATTGGAGTTTCCTCCACTACACTACTCCAAGATGATCTAGGGTTGGCACAACAAGGATTGTCCACATTCTTAAGGAATTGTTCCTTCTCTATATGGTCTGCGTAAGACCTCACAGACCTCAGTTATCTGCTCACCATTCCAATTGGGTTTATCACCAGTATTTCCCCAACTACAACATTAACAAAATCGAATGGGATAAAACCTTGTAGTATGTACACAATATTCTTTATTTTTCTTGCATCCTCTATTTGTAGAATCACCCTCTTCATAGCTCATATCACTAATGTAGTCACCTATGTTATTGCCCTATCCCTTTAGCCTTTGTCTTTCTATCTATTTTCAATGTTAGCTATGAGGAATCTCCATTCTAGAGAGAGAAAATTCTAAATCTAAAGAATATCAATCCTTATCAATTAGGAATTGCTATGTCCATTGAGTATTTAATTACATTATTTTGTTTTTGGATCTATTAGTGTTTATGATCTTTTTTAAAAGACTTAAGTTCCTTAATTCTTACAGTATCCATCCTGTAATAAGGACATGAGCTTCTAGACCAGTAACTCATTTACCAAGAACAATCTTTGTAAAGTTTTTAGAGGAATTGTTGGAGACCTTGTCGAGGAGATAAGTCCAGGCGATGATTCTACATATATGAAATTCAGCTTATAGATATTGAGGGCCCTTCATTAATGTGTTATACATACTCTTATTAGTAACGTATTTTACTAAATTAATCATGTTCATTTTTTAGTTCTTAAGTCTTTTTCTTTTCTTAGATAGCAGTTAATCATTTAATTGCATCTAAGACTGTGGTCTAGTAGCTAATAAAGTGAGAGAAAAACATGAGGCCTTAGTTTTAAATCTTAGTTGAGGCAAAAAACACTAGATGGTTTCTTCCCGCCCAGGCCTTGGTGTAAAGTATTATTTGATACCTATGATGGTGGGTGGTAGAAAGTTCCCAGAGAAACATCTGAGCTGCCAATGTCAATTAAAAAAGAGTATATACATTTAGTCTATTTTGTTGGGGACGCATCTACTATTATGGTTTATTGAGAGACGTTCACACTCAAGCAATGGTCATTAAATATTTTGTTTACGGTACTCTCATATAAATATTAGTTCATTTGAATTTTAAATTTAAAAATGTGGAAATCTATAATATTTAGCTTGATAAACTGAACCTCAAATTCTTTGGTACAATAGATGTACATATGATGTTGTCTAAAAGATTTGATTGTGAATTTTGTTTGTAACATGAGGTAGTATAGTGAGATAACTTTTGTATTTAAGTAGTAGAGGGTAGAGGGTGCACCCATCATCCCCTTACCAAAGGGTTGGCTCTAGATAGACTTCTCAGTCCTCATGTAGTTCATGATGGGGTCCACACCAATTTAACTAAAGAAAAAAGGGATTGCAAAATCAAGTGGCAAAAATAAGTTGTATCCAAGTCTTTTTTTGTTAGTGAAATAAAAATTCCAGAAAATTTTTTTCGCAAGTCCTATTTTGGTTCTTGAAATCAATACTTGGTATAAAAGTTGTAGCCAAGTCATATTTTGGCCCAATGAAGTCAAGATTCGGTACAAATTGAAAATGTCAAATCGGACACCAGTATGGCCACTTTTCCAATAAAAAGGAAGCATTATTTCCTCATATGGAACACACACCAAAAACAACAATTAAGAAATAGTTATGGAGAGTGTGAAAAATATGTATAAGGAAAAATAGAGTGTGAGCAGTATTATAATGAGGTGAGAAAATCAATAGAGGGTTATTTACGTTGAGTGTGTAGTGGTACCTGAAGCATTTACTTAGAACTACAAAGTGTAAATTCCTCATTATAATGGATTATTTTGCTCTTATTTTCTCATGGTTTTTCCCTTATTTAGAAGGGATTTCCATGCTAAAATCTTTGTCTCCTTGTTATTCCTGCTTGTTTATTACCGTATCATAGTGCTACGTTGTTATTCTATTGTTATTACTGTAAATATTATTTTTGTGGAGAGGTTCATCCCCAACAATTAGTATCAGAGCACATGTTTCAATCATTCACGAAAATAATTTTTTATGGTTGTTAGTACCATACTCGATAAAAATAAAATGCCTGAAGTAAAGTACAAGGTAGAAAAATTCAATGATGATAAAAGTTTCTCAATATGGTAGAGAAGGATGATGGATCTACGCATCTAACAAAGATAACACAACCCACTAAGTGGCAAATCCAAAGAGCCCAAATCAATGAAAATAATGGATTGGGAAGAAATAGATTAAAAGGTTGCTAGTGTAATCAGGTTGCACTTAACAGTTGATGTGGTCAATAACATCATTGATGAAGATAGTGCATGTAGAATTTGGACAACGTTAGAGAATCTATACATGTCCAAAACACTAACAAATAAATTATTCCTAAAGAAATAGTTGTATGCCCTACACATTAGTAAAGGAATAATTTTTTTGGTCATATTTAAATATGCTGAACAGACTAATCACACAGCTGACTAACCTAAGTATAAAGATTGAGGAGGAAGATAAAGCCATTATGCTCTTGAACCCATTGCCATTTTTTACCATGCTTTGGAAAGAACCATCTTGCATGGTAAAGAATCAATTAAGCTGAAGGATATCACATCAACTCTTCTACTTAATAAGAGGACGAGAAAGAATCCTGAAAGTCATGGATGGGCTATCATTATAGAAAGTAGAGGCAGGAGCCACAAAAAGAGTTCAAGTAACTATGGTAGATTTAGAGGTCATTAAAAGTACAAGGATCGATCTAAATCAAGAGCTAAAATTTGCTATAATTGTGCTTAACCAAATCACTTCAAGATAGATTGTCCAAATCTCAAAACGAGAAAGATAAAAGTAGTGGACCGAAAATTAACACCGACACAGCTGCACAATACAAAATAAAGATAACGTTGTTCTCTTCACAAACAAAGAAGATGAGTGCATGTACTTAGTAGGCCCAGAGTCCAAATGGGTGGTTGATACACCAGCAACTTACCATGTGATGGAACGCGGAGGGGGGGGAAGGGGTTGCACCACACGATAAGGGACTAGGTCCCTTAGAGTCACTTACTAGCAATCAAATAGTTAAGCACTGGAAAACTAAAACATTGCAAAAAAGTAAAGAATAAAGTGATTTAACGTTGAAACCTCCTTGATCAAGGGAGGAAAAACCATAGGCTTTCCCTCACAAGCACCTCAACTGTCCACTATAATCAAACTCTTGATTACAGACACCAATGAACCTAAGTCTAGTCTCCACTTTCTTGTAATAACTCTACTACAAGCCTACCTTGACAACTCTGCCAAGAAAACACCTCAATACTTATTTAATCTAAGCAATATTGAACTTGGGTAACTCTACCAAAGCACTCTCAAGAAAGCAAATAAAATATTACTCTTATACCACAAGTAATTCAGTTACAAACCATGGCTTGACTCAAGAACACACACACTCTTTTAGCTGATAAAGAATGGAACTTGAGCAATGACTGAGTTTTTACCTTTTTCATTGTTTGAATATTCAGGAATGTGAAATCTCACTAATTGAGAAGCATTTTTTCCTTTTATAGTGAAGTAATGATTAGGGAAGAAATCTAATTAGGCCAAGTGTCCTGACTAGTACACATATTACCTACGCAATTTGTTACACTAGACAATAGAATTGTGCAGGCCTGGTGATAGTTGTATGTTTCCATAAAAACCCAGGGACCTGGTCCTTTGTTTTCAGTTGATCATCATCAAAATAAGATATAACAATTTTTCCCCTTTTTGATGATGACAAACCACAGAATAGGACCACAGAACTTGAGCATCAAAGTCATTTACCTTATTTAGTCGGATTGATTACCACTACTATTAGTGAATGTTCCCCCTATCACTTTGCACTTTGTTTCTCCTTGTCAATATATCACATAACCTAGGAACCTGGTCCCTTGTTGTTAGTTGACATCAAAATTTCAACTCATTCACTATGTGTCCATATTCCCCCAGTCAATATACTTGGTCTCATCAATATTTATTTGAACATTCTTCTTCCTGTCAAAATGCCATCATTACTTCACTATTATTTCATTCAGCATATATCACTTATCACCTGTTTGGTATCTGTTCTCTAGCACATCATCACACAATGCATACACACTTAGTCCCTACTATATGCATTCAGTATTCCCCCTTTTGGCATTATTAAAAAGTGATAACAGTAAACCAAAAGTAAAAATAAGCACAAGATAGTTAACTCATGCCCACTGGGGCAATACTAACATGAGGAACAACTTTTACAAAAAAGAGGAATAGATGAAACACACAAAAAAAATTCATTTCTAAGGAGATCAGTACCATTACATCATACCAAAAAAAATTGTCTTCAAAAGCCAATGTGATAACAGGTCTTAGGTAGTGAGAGGCTTAGGGGAAAGGGATTTAATCAACGTCTCCATTCTTGTATGCTCTGAAGCATAGGATTCCAAAAACTTCTTGGTAAGGTTCTTCACTATGGAATTTAGTCCTTGAACTTTTCCAGTATGTTCTACAACCTTGACCTAGAGCTTAGCATTTTCTGCTGCAAGTTCACTAGAAGCACCTTGTCCCTTAAAAGATAGCTGCTGATTTTTCATCTTTAGTTGAACTATCTCAGCATCATTAGAGGCTAACTTAATTTTAAAATCCTCTATTTCCTTTCTTATATTTCTTGAGCTGTTAGTATCTCAGACACCTAGGACACAGTTCCTATTTTTCCTTCTATGCATTCATTCTGCACCAATGTTGTGAAACTAAACATTTGCTTGACAGTTCCTGGGGTCCTTTTAGTTCCAACTACTCAAAAACGTTGAAACACTTTGTTCAAGAAATATCTATATGGCATCCTATTTTTTCCTTCCATATTATGAATCACCTTGTGTATATGCTCTATTATTAGAGTAGCCAAACTTATCAGCTCAAACTTGCTCAAACATTCTATCTGAAATAGATCAGCTCTAGAGGCTATAATTCATTTCTCCAACCATGGTAAAATTACCTTATTTATGAAATAAAACACCAAATGAAAGTCACTTATGAGAAAATTCTTTCTCATATTGGACTCACATTGGCTAGTGATGTCCCTCCCACCTTAGAAGCATCAATCATGAATTCGGTTGAGGGTTGTTGGTTCACAATAGTCCTCACACCAATACCAAGTACATCCAAAATCTTTCCCAATGTCTTTAATTTGCTTTCCCTGTACTTGTATAGTTAGACTTAAACCATCATCTGAGAATTCCATAGTGTAATATAATTTTCTTCACCCTTAAATACCATGGGAGTTGGTTCCTCTAACAGGTGTAACCAACCCTGGTGTCTTACATACTATACCTACTCTACCATTCTAGGATTATCATATATATTAGGATTAAAACCCCTTCATACTAGCAAAATTTTATGTTTTCAGTATCTCATTCTTTTGCTCTCTAGACACGTCCTTCTTTTCTTTCTCTTTTGTTTATTCTTTTTGTATCACTGCTTGATTCATTTTCAAAAAAATTTCTCTTCTTAGGACCAAGTCCCTCAGATACTTTCTTTCTTTTCACAACTCTATGTTTCTTCTTAATTTCAATAGGGATGCCAGACTTTGTACTGGAGGACTTGGTCCTTCCAGCAAGATGAACATCTTTTCTTATTTTCTCAGTTACGGCATCAATATCTGGATCAATGTCCTCATCTTCTCCAACCTCTAAATTTTCAACATTCTGCTCATCGTCCACTAAAGTAGCTTTCTTAAGTCTTATTCTCTTGATGGTTGAAGACTTTCTTGCCTTCATTGCATCTACCAACAGCTTCTTTTTTATCCCTTAGTAGAATAGGATGTAGTAACTTTTACACTAGTGCACTGACTTTATCCTTTCCTTTACTGTCCCTTTGTTTCTTCATAGACCACCTCGAAAGTGGTTCACTCTCATCCTCCTCATTAGGAGGTAACAAAACTCCTTTATCCTTATTCCCATCACATTTTTCTTCTACTGGTTTCTCTTCTACAATGACATAGCTTTCCTTGGGATCATATACAATAAAAAGAAAAGTTTTTTCTACAATGAATGGATCAGATTTCTTTTCAAGAATTTCTTCATCACATAGTTGAGCAAAGATTAGGTTTGAATCTGAGGGAGTAGGGGAATCAAGTACATATATGTTTTTTGAAAATCTTAGTACCTTTTAATTCTTTAGAAAGAAAAGGCATTTGAGAAAAATTAGAGGGTTTTGGTTCTTTTAAAGAAGGAGAAACTTCACATAGAGGACTTCTTGTTCAGTTGGTGAACCAAACCTTGGTTTAAATCCTCTATCAAGAATGACTCAGTAGAAATTTCCATATTTAGAAAGTTTGGATGGGGACAAAATTAGTAAGGTGTTGTGGATTATCTAGAAAGGACTCAGTTGGAAGAGTTAATACAAGTTCTTGTTAAGGACTAGAAGTGATTTTATCTATGCTACTAGTTGTTAAAGAATTAGATTGTTCGATTTGGGAATTTTCTAAAATTGGTTCATTTGGGATGTTTGGAACTTCAAGTGAAGGCATGGTGGGTAAAAAACTCTATGATTTTTGATGAAGATCAAAAGAGGACTCTTTTATGGGGGTTGAGAAAGATGGAATTTTTGTCGTTTTGAATTCTTAAGTGAGAGAATGAAGAGGACCAGTTTAGCTTAGATATGAAAATGATTTTAAAGGATGATCTAAGCTAATTATGAAATAATACAATATATTAGATTTGATTTGTAATTAACAGAGGTAACCATTAGACATTAAGAGGTACCTTTTTGAATTAACGCATTAGACTATAAATGGTGCGACTCTTCACATTTGTTGTGAATTGATAGATTTTGTTAAGATGAGTAAAAACATGTGGCTTCTTAGACAGGAATTTTATAATTTTTTAAGGCACACTTTATAGTACTAATCTGAGAGATGAGACCAGGTCCCTCTCTTTCTTGAGTGAATTTTCCATTTGTGTTTTCCTTGACTGTTTTTCTTCCAAGTTATTCCCATGGGTGCATACTTGCAAAGGTATAGTACTAGGTTAGGACATTAAGTACTTACTTTACCAAGGATACCTGTCTTCTGATCATTCCCAGTTTTAGGAAGCGAATTGATTCATTAGTAGCCTAGGTTGATTTGATCAATTCCAACCTCAACTTGCTTATTTCAGGACACCACTTTATACCAGAATTTATTATGAAAATAGGTCTAACGACTAAATCCCATACTTAGAATCCTTTAAATTTCCAAGGTTCCTTATGCATTGCCTTGAACCTGTCAGCATCTTTCAGAATACTTTCATATTTTTAGGCTTACATTAGGATAGGAAAGCTGAGAAAACCATGAGATTTCTGACTTAAGCTCTTGTTTGGATTCCAGTCACAAAGGGTAAAGTTAGAATGTCATGGGGATGTGAAGATATATGCCACCGGTTTGTCCTTATGAGATGAGTCCTACAGGGACCAGGTCCCTGAGAGCTTGACTGGTCCCTTCTTGATATTTCTTTACCTGGAGAAGGGGTTTGTAACTGATATCTTAGATCAACATTCATTATTTCCTTCTACATCAATTTGTCTTTTAATAACATTTTTATCAATATCATCATTTTGATCAAAGATGGGATCTTAAGAATATAAATCTTCACCATAACTTGGATTCACCATCTTTCTAGACATATCAAAAATTACGTTCACACTTTCTTCAACACACAGAGTTCCTTGTTGATGGAAATTTAGTATACTTGACTTACTGAGGTGAATCCTACAAATACAACTTCTTTTGAGTTTGCTGGGAAAGAACTAGAGCCTTATAGATTTCATTCTTGATTTTCAGGAATATTTTTTGAGTGAACCTGGACAGATCTTCTTCACTCAACAACAACAACCCAGTATATTCCCACAAAGTAGGTTCTGGGGAGGGTAGAGTATACGTAGTCCATACCACTACCCCTAAAGAGGTAGAGAGACTATTTTTGATAGACCCTCGGCTTAAGATACAAGGCAGTATACAAAAGCATCAAAAGCATAGAACTTGATAAAATAACATAGGTACGACATCCACAAAACATTGTACATTGCCAAACAAAGGACACCAGCGCCCACATAATTACTGAATATGACTCATCCACACCTTTAGCCCTCTATCCTAATGTTTTTCCTCTACATATTCCTATCCAGGGTCATGTCCTCAATCAACTGTAACTGCTCCATGTCATGTTTAATCACTTGTCTCTAGTATTTCTTCGATCTACCCCTACCCCGCTTAAAACATTCCAAGGCCAACCTCTCACACCAATGAACTGGGGTATCCGTACCCTTACTCATCACATAACCAAACCATCTCAACCTCACTTCCCGTATTTTGTTCTCCACAGGTACCACTCCCACCTTCTCCTGAATAATTTCATTCCTAACCCTGTCAGCCCTTGTGAAACCACACATCCAATGCAACATCCTTATTTTTGCTACTTTCCACTTCTGGATATGTGAATTCTTAACCATCCAATACTCTGTTCCATACAATATAGCAGGTCATATTATAATTCTATAGAATTTTCCTTTTAGCTTGGAGGGTACCTTCTTATCGTATAAAATTCCTAAAGCGAACACCCATTTCATTCAACCAGCCCCAATACAGTGAGAGACATCCTCATCTATCTCTCTATTCCCCTGAATCATAGACTTGAGATAATTAAAACTACCCCTCTTACAAACTGCCTGAGATTCCAACTTCACTACCATCTCCTCCTTGCGTCTGGAGTTACTAAACTTGCATTCCAAGTACTCCATCGTGCTCCTACTTAATCGAAAACCTTTAGACTCCAAGGTTTGTCTCCAAACCTCCATCTTATCAGTAAACCCTTGTCACGACTCATCAATAAAAACTATATCATCCACAAAAAGCATACACCAAGGCACCTTACCTTATATATTTTGTGTCAACGCATTCATCACCAAAGAGAATAAAAATGAACTAAGAGTTGATCCCTGGTGCAACCCTGTCAAGATCGAGAAATGCATAGAATCTCCTCCTACTATTCTTAACCGAGTCTTTTCCCCCTCATACATGTCTTTAATCTCTCTGATGTACATTATTGGGACCCCTCTTGCCTCCAAGCATCTCCAAAGAATCTCCCTAAGGACCTTGTCATACGCCTTTTCCAAGTTAATAAATACCATGTGAAGATCCATTCTCCTCTCTATATACTGCTCTACCAGACACCGCACAAGGTGAATTGCCTCAGTCATGAAGCGACCAGGAATAAAACCAAATTGATTCACCAAAATAGGCATAATCTTCCTCAACCTATGCTCCACCACCCTCTTCCAAATCTTTATCGTATGACTCAATAACTTAATACCCGATAGTTGTTGCAACTCTGAATGTCACCTTTGTTCTTATATAAGTGAATCGTCGTGCTCTATATCCATGCCTCAAGCATCTTTGCTGACTTGAAAATATCATTAAACAAGTTGGTAAGACACCTCAAACCTGCTCTGCCAGAGAACTTCCAAAAATCCACTAGGATCTCATCGGGCCCTGTCGCCCTTCCCCTTTGCATCTTGTGAATAGCCTCACTGACCTCCTCTACCTTAATAGCCTCACTGACCTCCTCTACCTTAAAACACTAGTAAAATCCAAAGTCGCGACACTCTCCAAAAATCTCCAACTCCCCTAACACAACACCTCTATCTCCCTCATCATTCAAGAGCCTATGGAAATGGGATGACCATCATTTATTAATGGGGGCGTCTTTCACCAAAACTCTTCCATCCTCCACCTTAATGCACTTCACCTGGTTCAGATCATGAGTCTTCCACTCCCTAACTTTGGCAAGCCTAAACAACCTCTTCTCCCTGTCTTTCTCCTCTAACCCTTATTCAAACTTTCAAAACCTGCTGAATTAGCAGCCGTAACTGATAACTTAGCCTTCATTTTAGCTAACTTTTACTCCTTTTCTCCTATACTTTGGACTTCTTGTCTACATATTTCATATTTGACATCCCAAGGACCAGTTCCTTTAAAATAACTTTTTTAAATTGAGATATTTCCATCTTAAAGTGTCTTTAGAGGGGTAGAGAGAGTACAGTTAGACCTTCCATTTATATACCTTGAACATCTATTATCAATGACCAATTTTGACTACAATACCTTTATCCTACCTGTAAACACAGTCACTTGTTAGATTTAGGAACCCACTTGAGTTTGAGTTCCTAGTAAGAAAACAAGGGTGTGATCAAACATTTCTTGGACCATCCAGGTAGTGAGATCATATTCATATTCTTCAACAGTTTGAAACCCTTAGGATAGGAATTCTCCTGCTGGATATATCTAGCACCATTCATCCTTGTTCTTAGCCAGCTTTGGCAATTTTCCTTCATATGCCTATTTCTTCCATAATAAATGCATAGGGGTTTATGGACTTTGTTTCTAATATTTTTAACACCCTTACCTTAAGGCCTAAGTGATTGGGATTTATACTGATATCCAAGCCCTTTACGATTACTAAAACTCTAACCAATTAAGTTAGAAAGAATTTTAGAGGATGTTGTCTATTGTTGAGATTTACTAGGCTCTATTCTCAAACGGACTAGGTTTATTTCTATCTCTTCATTCTTCTGGAGTACAGTCATGAGAAGATTTTGGGAATCCTTCAATTTTTCTTCAAGCTCAATATGAAACTTTAAGGCCTCTTTCTTCCCTTTACTATTTGAATTATCTTATTTCTCCAGTTGGCTCACCAAACTCAAATTTTTAGTTTTTAACTTAACAACTTTTTCCTCAATTTTAGATATTTGGAGAGTTAAGGTAATTAGTTCAAGTTCCTGATTCTCTACCTTCTCTTCTGGAGCATTTGTCTCATCAGTCAGTTCACACATAAAATCAATCAACACATTAGCAAAGTTTTTCATCTATCTACCAGAGTAGTTGTCCAAGTATTCTTTAATATCAAAGAGATTTTTCTCACTTTATTCTTTACTTCAGTGTTTTCCATGAGAGGAAACAAGGAATCAAAGGTCACTTTCTCATCCTCTACTACCGACATGGAAACATCTTCATGCTTTCTATTTTCTTCATATTCACTACAAGAATCCCCGCAGGTAGCTAAGGCCTGCTTAATTGCAAAAATCAGTTGTAGCCTTTTTTTTATTTTATAGGGACTTGGTCCCGACCCTTACCTTTGTCACCTCCAGTCTTAAGGAATTTCTGGTAATCCAATTTTTGTAATGGATAGTCCGTGATGAAATGCTCAGGACTTCCATATTTGTGACAAACATTAATAAAGCCTCCCTTCTTGATATTCTTTCCTCTTATTTGAAACAACCACTTTTCTTTATAGCTCTAATAATTCTTTTTTCCAAATAGGTAGCATCAGTGTATTCTTCACTTAAATCTAACTTATAAGCCTTCAATGCTAGAGATTTTTTTCATTTTCCTTCCTTCTTCCCTTGCCCTTGCTTCTTCTTGAGTTTATATGTCTTTAGATTCCTAATAAGTTCATCCATTTGAGAGTTTTAAGATTTCTTGCATCGGTGATATCATCCACTTTGCTTTCCCAGGATTTAAAAAGAACCTCCTGAATTTTTCTCACCTGTTTGTACAAAGGAATCACTTCTCCTAAATAATGCAACTCATAGGTGATTGAAGTGAATCTTGGATGCATCTCTTGGATAGTTTCTCCTTTTTCAAGGTAAAGGTTTCATAATGAGTAGTCAGCATATCAAATTTTAAATCCTTCACAATGGTGGTTCCTTCATGAGCAGTCTTCAAGCAATCCCAGTTTTCTATTGGATTTTCATATACAGTAATCCTGTTGCATTCATCAGGCCCTATACCATATACTACAAGTTTCATGGCCTTATAATTCTTTTCAACTTCTCTTCTATCCTTATCATTATATTCTTTACAGCTTTTTATAACTATTCTAGATATGTCTCCTTCCTTGACCTCTTTTACTAGCACATAAGGACCATTAGGAATTACATCTATTAGATTATTGTCCTCAGTCATAATGAAGTCATACATCCTTTTTTTCCATCACCCATATAACTGCCCATTAAACCTGGGTGGTTTAGTGGTAGATTGCCCTTTTTCCAGATTAGTTAGAGCAGCCATGATAACCAAATCACTTTAGGTATTAACCATTTAGAGTGTTCCTACTTTGATACCAATTGATGATGTATAGGGGTAGGGGTTACACCACAATGTGACAGACCAGTTCCCTTAGAGTCAGTCACGGGCAATCAAATAGTTAAGCACTGGAAAACTAAAATCTTGCAAGAAAGTAAATAACATAGTGATTTAACGTGGAAACCTCCTTGCTCAAGGGAGGAAAAACTACAGCTTGCCCTCACAAGCACCTCAACATTCCACTATAATAAAACTTTTGATTACAGACACCAATGAACCTAACTCTAGGCTCCACCTACTTGTAATAACTCTACTACAAGCCTGCCTTGAAAACTATGCCAGGAACACAACTAATACTAATTAACTTTAACCAATATTGAACTTTGACAACTCTACCTAAGTATTCTCAAGAAAGCAAATAAAACATTACTCTTATAGCACTAGTAATTAAGTTATAAACCATGACTTGACTCAAGAACACACATACTCTTTCGGTTGACAAAGAATGGAACTTGAGTGATGTGTGAGTTTTTTACTTTTTTCACTCTTTGACTAAATAAGATTATAAAACTCTCTAATTGAGAAGCATTCTTTTCCTTTTTATAGTGTAGTAATGATTAGGTTTGAAATTTTATTGGGTCAAGTGTCCTGACTAGTACACATCTCACCTACGTAGTTTGTTACAATAGATGACAAATTGTGCATACCTTGTGACAGTTACATGTTTCCATGAAGACCTAGGGATTTGGTCCTTTGTTTTTAGGTGATGATCATTAAAACAAGATATAGCACCATGTTACACCCATAAGGGATCTTTTATGCAAATATATAATAGGAGATTTTGACATTATGAAAATGAGTAATATAAGTTTCTCAAAGATTATAGGGATTGGAGACATTAGTTTCAAGACTAATGTTGGGTGAACTTTAGTTCTAAAAGATGTGTGTCATATACCTGATTTTTTATTGAACTTGATCTCGAGAATTATTTTGGATTGAGATGAGTATGATAAATATTTTTCAACTAAAAATGGAGACTCACCAAGGGAGCATTGGTGATTGCAAAATAAGCTGCTTATGGCATATACTTGACAAATGCAAAAATATGCCGAGGTGAAATAAATGTAGCGAGATAAGAGTTTTTAGGGATTTGTGGGATAGAAAAATAGGTCATATGAGAAGAAAAGATTGCAGATTCTTGCTAAAAAATAACTTATCTCTTATTTCAAAGGTACAATGGAAAAACCATGTAACTACTGCTTATTTGGTAAGAAGAATAGAGTCACATTTTAGACATCATCTAAAAAGAAAATTTAGTATACATGATCTGGTTTATTGTGATGTTTGTGGTCTAATAGAGGTCGAATTGATAAGTGGTAACAAATATTTCTTTACTTTTATTGATGATGCTTCATGGAAATTTGTGGGCTTATATCTTGAAAACCAAAGATCAAGTGTTTCAAGTATTTTCGAAGTTTCATATTCTGGTGAAAAGGGAGACGAGTCAAAAGCTAAAGTGTCTTTGCACTAAAAATAGAGGTAAGTACACTTAAAGGGAATTTGAAGAGTACTAATCAAGTTATGGGATCAAACACGAGAAGACAGTTCCTAGAACCCCATAACACAATATTGTAAATGAGCGAATGAATATACTATTGAAAAGGTAAGAAGTATGCTTAGAATGGCTAAGCTACCTAAGTCATTCAGGGTGAAGAAGTTCAGCCGACCTATTACCTGATCAATCATAGTCCATCCATTCTATTAGAGTTTGACATTCAAGAGAGTTTAGACCAATAAAGAGGTGTCCTACTCACATTTAAAGATGTTCAGTTATAGTTCTTTTTTACATGTACCAAAGGAGTAGAGAACAAAACTAGATATAAATTATTTCCCTACATATTCATCGGATATGGAGATGAAGATTTTAGGTACAGTACATGCTGTGGAATCTTATAAAGAAGAAGTTCATAAGAAGCAGAGATGTAGTCTTCCAATAAAATAAAGTGGAATTACTAATGATTTGTTAAAGAAGGTCAAACAATAAATGGTATAGTACCTAACTTGATTACCATTCCTTATACTTCTAAACCATCCCAAAAGTGTAGAAAGTACAACCAATAAGTCTATAGGGTAGAGGGGTGACCTAATAAGATTATTAAACATGGGGAGCAACTTGGTCATCATATTGAGCAAGTGGGGTAACCCACTTAGGAAGAAGAACAATCTCAATCTCAGAGGAGATTTGAACGGAAAATGGTAGAGTCATTACTGTATGTCCTCATCAATGATGGGGGAGTCAGAATCTTCTAACCCATCCATAAAATAACAAATGTATAAATGCCATAAAAGAAGATATAGAGTTTCTACAGAAAAATGGCACATACAATCTGCTTAAAAGTCCAAAAGGTAAAAGATCACTTAAGTACAAGTTGTCCTTAAACTTAAGAAAGATGGAAATAACAAGCTAGTTAGATACAAAACTTAATTGGTAGCAAAAGGTTTTGAACAGATTAAAGGTGTTGGTTTTGATAAAAGTTTCTCACCTATTATCAAGTTGACTTCTCTTCGAACAATATTGAGCTTAGAAGCTAGCATAGATCTTGAAAAGGAGCAGTTGGTCGTGAAAACTGCATTTTATTATGGATATATATAAGAGGAGATCTATTTAAATTAGCTAGAAGGATTTGAAGTAGATGAAAGGAAACACAAGGTGTGTAAACTGAATAAGAGTCTTTATGGGTTAAAGCAAGCACCAAGGTAGTGCTACAAGAAGTTTTACTTATTCATGCAAAGTTAGACTCACACAAGCCCTATTCTTATCCATGTGTATACTTCAAAAGATTTTCTAACAAACAACTTTATTATACTATTGTCGTATATGGATGACATGTTAATTGTAGAAAAGGACAAGAATTTGATTTTCATGTTGAACAGAGATTTGTCCTAGTCATTAAAAATAAAGGACTTGGGCCCATCAAAAAAAATTTTGGGGATGACAATTATTTGAGAGCAAGCAAATAGAAAGTTG
The DNA here is from genome assembly GCA_030864225.1 of Capsicum baccatum var. pendulum. Taxonomy (NCBI): domain Eukaryota; kingdom Viridiplantae; phylum Streptophyta; class Magnoliopsida; order Solanales; family Solanaceae; genus Capsicum; species Capsicum baccatum. The sequence continues at coordinate 73,077,261 of CM061561.1, read as the reverse complement.
TACCTATCTTAGAAGAAGTACATTGAATATGTACTTGAATGCTTTAACATAAAGAGTGTTAAACTATTATCATGACTCCTCTTGGTTATCTAAAGTGGACAAGAAAATATGTCCTACAACTAAGAAGGAGAAAGGGAGCATGGATAAAGTTTCTTATTCTTTGTCAGTTGGGATTTTGATATATGCAACGATGAGTACCAATTGTCATACAATTGGTGTTGTTAGAAGGTTCCTTGAAATTCCAGGAAAAGAACACAGGGAAGAAGTCAACTGGATACTCAAGTACCTGAGAGGTACCTCTGGAGACTGTTTGAGTTTTGGAGGATCTAAACCAATCTTGAAGGCTATACCAATGTTGATATGGTAGATGGCCTTTATAATTGAATATCACTAAAACATTTATGGCCTAAGGGCACACTAAATTTGGATAACACTTGTAAAGTGTTGCCTAAAATATTTCTGAACATGCTTTTAATATATAGCCTTAATTTTTAACTTTAAGCCACAATAATTTTAACAATACTTGTAAACAGTTCTCTTTAATGATATATGATATACTTTATAAGTGTTGTCACATCATTATTTAATTGGCAACTTATTTTACAAATATGGTTACATTTTTAAAATGTGCTATTTTTATTATTTTAAAACAACAATTTACAAGTGTTGCCTTATAACTTTTCAAAAATATATACCAAAATATGATATTCCCTCAATATTTTAACACTAAAATATTATATTTCCTCCAATATATTTTGTTCCTCCTATTTTTAATCACCAAAAAAAATGATAGAACATAAAAACTTAAAATATTAAAAAATAATTCTCTCAGTTTAAAAAACCCTCAATTCTCAAAAACATTCAACTCAAAAATGGCATAACCATACAACACAACAACAACAAAAACAAACCTAGTTTATTCCCACATAGTGAGGTCTAGGGAAGGTAAGATGTACGCAGTCTATACCACTACCTCCGGAGAAGTAGAAAGGTTATTTCCGATAGACTCTCAGCTCAAGATAAGGAATAATAATCAGATCCATATTAAAGCATGGAATAGGCTGACATGACATAAATACGACATCCACAAGGAATAGTACACAAAGACTAGTAAGGTATAACCATACACTATTACAGTAAAGTATATTTTTGAACAATTTCATCTAGGGTTTGAACCTATGGTAGGCACCCTATGTATAGTCAACATTTCTAATGTTATTTAATTAATAATCAAAAATAATAATTATATTATTTTTTACAAAAGAAGTCTAAGAGAGAGGAAGAAAAAGAACATCGATGGCAAGGAAGAGGAGATCGGAAGGGCAATTGTCTTCAGGAGAGGTACCTATAACACCCCGAATCTGGTACCCTGAATGCTACACGATTCTCATGACCCGGAAGGATCACAAGCTAACCCATGATAGATATTTGAAACTGGGCACTGCATAATATACTGTATAACTGTGGAAAAAGGCTGAAAAGACATAAGGTTCAAATATTTGATAAAACATAACATTTGGAAATATGTTATATCAATACCAAACAAACTGAAATAACTATCTGAATATGCTATAGTCTAGAAGCCTCTAAACTATCTAAAAACTGTGGAGTTGATGGGACATGTCCCCATCTAACTATAAACTACTGAAATAATAAATTAATTAAATAATAATGATATCCTCGAATGATAAAAACTCACTGCTAGTCTGGCTGCTGAATGTCTAATCTACTAAGGATTCTCTGGAGCTCTTTCTTTTGAACCTATGGTATAAAACACCATAGAGAAAATACGTCAGTATGATTAAATGTACTGGTATACAAGTGAGGTAGGCTGAATGCAAGAGGTTTAAATGCATGAACAATACTAACTAACTAAATAACATAAACGTGAGAACACATACATGAATATGTGAATTGTAACTGAGATCATGACATCACTGAATCTGATTACTGATAACATAAGTTTTCATATAACTGATATACTATTATCTAAATGACTATATTTGACAGTCCTATTTTCTGTAGAACTATCTGAGTTCTATTATTGAGACTGAGACTAATACTAAGACTATAACTATGGGAAGTAGTCATCTAACCGGTATGCCCTAAATGAGATAATATAATTAAGTTAGGGTCCAATCTGTAACCCCAATTGAAAGGGTGTCAATACCGTGCCACTGGTAAGGACAAGCTAAGAGTAATCCCTCATCTAACAGGTACTCTAAAGAGAATGGTGGGACCCTCATCTAATAGGTTTAGTCGCCTAATCAACCCTCATCTAACAGGTTAGATATCTAAACCTACACTAGCTATATAGTTCTGGAGTACAAGGATTGTTTCTAAGAATCACACCCTCTACTCGCAGGTGAGTTCCCATCCTTGGGATCACTCAGTGCTGAATCCTACTCCTATCTCATTAGACACTGAATTAATTATACTGAACTGACTGGACTAAGTTCACTGAGTTCCATTGACTGATAAAATATTATTGAGATCTGATAACTGACTGAGATTAGTAAGATTACTGAGTTTTCCTGAGTCGTGAGGCTAACTTAATTCTACTGAACATTGCTTAACTGAGAGTATCTTCAAAACTGACACTGACTCTAGACACAACTAAATTTTCAGGTACAAGTACCCCTAGGACTCGATAGCATGAAAATGACAAGATGTGACACTCCCTGGACTCATGACCATAATCAACAATCCATAATACAATAATTGGGGAACTTCATGAGGTACTTGATTATCATGGGTTGGTACATGAATAGGAATGCATATAAATATGTCATAATCTTATAGGGATAATCTCATGAACAATCCATCAAATAATTTCAATGCATAACAATAACAGGGCAGTCATTTTAAACATAAGGGTAAAGTATGGGTTCATCAATTTGGTCATAATTGAGTCCTAAATCATGATTCTTATTCCCTTGGGAATTTTATCAAATACATTGAATACACAACCTTAGGCTTAGTCATATACACTAGTTCATACATCATGGTTACTTTAATCAACTCAATTTAAAAGTTTACAAACCCACATACTAGCATAATTTCATGAAAAGTACATAAAGACTCCAACTTGGGATTCATACAACCACATCAACATAATTAAAATCAAATCACCATATGGAAATCACAATTTATGAGTTTAAAATAGGATTTTTGAGCTTCATGGGTGAAAGACACCCATGAATCAACACTTTACATACCTGGATGGATGATTTCTTGAAGATTGATGGAGGAAAGCTTGAATTCTTGCCTTGGGATTAGACACCTAGGGTTTCTTATTCTTGGAGATTGATCTTTGAGAGAAACCCTAACTTAGTTTTGTCGATGAATAATGAAGTTATAAGCTCTGGTCTGGTATAATTAAAGATCAAAACGGGTGAAAAAAAACCCAAATACCCTTTTCTAAATGGCTTAAAATAGTTGATTGGAGGTCGCGATGGTTTGGGTGATGGTCCATCACTGTCTCGATGGTCCATCGATCCATCCGATTGTACTAGGACAGAACCTGAACTTCCTACCTTGTCTGCAATAGTTTTGGCGACGTCCATCGCTAGCTCGACGGTCCATCGGTCCTGACCATTGAACTTAGCCTGAAAATAGGTTCACTGTATTAGTCATGATGGCTTGGGAGATGGTCCATCGCTAGCTCGACGGCCCCCTGGCCTAACTGTTGCTTATGTTCAATTTCGACATTTCTTTATAAAACGTCCATAACTTTTTACTCTGATACTGGATTTGGACAAAATTTGTATCATTGGAAAGCTAATTCAATTTCTCACATGATAAAAATTTAAAATTAGGAAAATTCTATTTGATTTAAACATTAATCATTTTAGAAGTCATCACTAACTCTTCTGGATACTATATTTGACTTAAAAAAAGTTTAGGGGTACTACAGCACCCCTACTACTGTGAGGTAAAGTAATCTGGTGCTTATTATACACTAGAAGGGTGTTTTATTGATTTATTATTATCATTCTTTCAATCTCTATGTTAATTTCTTTATTCATTTCCGATTTGGGTACCTGTAATTTAGTTGTTTTGTTAAATTGATAATAATTTTGTGTAGGTTTGTTTTCATTTAGCTCATAAATGTTGTGTTTTCTCATATTTCTATTTATTTTAGCTCTCCCTTGTTCTGTATTTTTTTTTCTTTCTCAATTTCCTTAAGATAAAGTTGTAGTTTCCTAGTTTTTGCATTTTTTACTAGAATAACAAATTATTTAATTTATCTTAGAATTATGAAAGATTTGTTTTTTTCACTTTCTTTTGATGTGTAGTTAATCTCAAAACTATTTAATTAATATATTTTTTGTTTATTTGTTGTGTTTGGTTGAAAGTAATTGTTTTCTTAACATGATTATGTTGTTTGTTTTAGGCCAAAGGTTTGAATCTCTTTTTCCTTTTTTCCTTTAATCTTTTTGGAGTTTCTCTACTAAATAGACCATTTTATAGTTGATTATTTTTTGAATGTTTGTACTTTAGCAATGTTTGTATTTGATAAGATCAACACTTTTCCTTGTTGATGATCAACATGAAGTAAGGTACACACTATCCACAATTTGAATGTTATGTGTTTATTGAAAGTTTTGTTCTGAAAAAAATGGATGGTGGATTGGTGATGACTTATAACTTTGATCACACATCACTAAATATATATATATATATTACAACTCTTTTACAACATAGAAGGTAATACTTTTCAAGTGTTCCTTTATATGTTGTGACTGAGAGGAGCCAAAAATATAGCTACATGGACAATGATAATTCATATAACTGACTTCCACATTTTATTGTTGCATAGAATTTAGAAATTTTATTTACCTTGTAGTTTAGAGACACTAATAAATGTTTCTAGTATTTTTGTGAGTAACTGGTTGCAAAATTACATTTTTTACTTAATAATGAGGTTGAAATAATAAAACCATTAATTTAAGTTATTTTATATCGAACCATAGTACCATTATTTGATTAGACGGTCGAATCATTTATTTCTCTTGAGATCTCTTTGATGGTTAGTTTTACCCGTGTTTGTTTTTCGTCGGAGGTCTAAAATAATTATATAGCCGAAATTAATAGTATACCACTTCAATGAATAGATACATATGTTGAGGTCTATTCTCAATGTAGTATTTGAAGTTAAAATGGTTCCTACCTTCTAGTTTAAAGGCACTAATAACATTTTTTGTACTTAGTGAGACATTCTTGTGTAATGGTGTTGAATTCTTCAACTAAAACCATAATGTAATTCATATGTTTATTCAATATCTTAGTTCTTTTCTCCTTGAATGTTTTGCTATTATCTTCATTATATTTTCATATTGCTTCACCGGATTTTCATTTACCTTAGATTATATGTATATTAAAAATGGAATTCTTAAAGGTTGGCGTAAGTTGCACTAGAGCATGAATATCTTTACAAGCATTTTACCCAAGAAAAGACCACTTTACAAGAAAATTATATTGAGTTTTCAAGATGTAAATATATTATATAATAAAAAGCAATTCATACAAAAATTAATTTGTTTCCAATAATCAACTGGCTGATTATAACATTAATTTATTTCCAATAATCAACTGGTTGATTATAACACAAAGTGCTATACATTCCTACTACATTTGGTGTTTTCCTATCTTACTCCCATAATTTTTTAACCTTGCCAATGTGCTTGAAATTTGAAACACCTTGGCTTCGGACCCCTAGCAAAACACCCTTGTTTGAGTATTCTGGACTAGGCATGACTCAGGGTACTAGTTGTACCCATTGGATACGGCTTAGTGACACCCTCTCATACACTAGGTAGTATGGTTGGGGTTACATACTCTCCAGTGTAAGACTTGTCCTTCCTATGGTAATATGTTAAGGTACGAGTCATACTAAGCCAAGTCATATGGTGCTTGGCACTTGTCCTAGTTAACACTATTGTGGGTACAATTTAGGGTACTACTTGTACCATTGGGTATGAGTAAAGGGTATGTGGTCATTCCTTGATAAGTGAAGGGGTCCTTGGTAAGGCCTAGGGTATGATTTAGGGTACTACTCGTACCCTAGGATACAATTGACTTAAGCGAGTCGTACCCACCTGGGAAGTAACTTTTTAGCTTTTAAGACAAGGGCTTTATGGTTATTTCCCCACCCTAAAACTCTTAAAAACCTCGATATATAACATATTTTGGCTCTTCATTCTTCATATTTGCAAGATCAAAACACATAAAAATTCTCTCAAAGACTTCTTTCTCAAGATTGAAGCTAGCATTTCAAGGGGGGCTTTCTAGAGGCTTGAAGACCAAGAATACTCCTTGAATCATATTGTTTAAGGCATGTGACTCTTTTTATTGTTTTTAAATCAAAAACTATGTATTTCAAACATGTATTAAGACTCATAAATGATAATTTTTGAAACCAAATGATAATGGTTTTGTTGTCAAATGATAAGTAATTTTTGTTCTTACTGATACTTGTGATTACACATGATATTGGTGATGATTTATATGTGTGGGTGATTTTTGTTGATGTTTTAACTAATGGGTCTTGAGTAAGCCTAATAATGATGAATTCTACCATGATTTTGGCATTGATAAAGGTATGCACATGAGGTGTTTATGAAAATGTCTAAGTGAAATGTCTAGTCACATGTTGAGGATATTTTGAACTAGGGCAATGGCCCAATAGTGTGAATGGATGGAAAGTGGAATTGTAAAGACACTTTTAGCCATGTAATTAGTTAACTTATGACCATGTTAGTTTGATTGCTAAGTAGGGGTTAAAGTCCCTAAATGTGAAATTAAATTATGCTTGAACTAAAATATGGTATGAGAATGCTAATGAGGATGAATAGTTTGTAAGGGTATTGATGAACTTAATTTGAGTTAAATGATGAATTTAATTAAGGCATTGGCCTATTAAAGTGTTTGAATGATGAATGCTTCCATGAAGACCTTGTGGTCATAAATGGTGTTGATTTGGTTAAATGGGTCAAAGTCCTAAAGTGTTGAATTGGTCAAATGGGCTAGATTCCCTAAGTTTTGAAGTGAATAAATGTTGATATATGGACAAAAGGTTAGAGTCCCAATGTCGACTAAAGATAGTCGTGATAGTTTGTGGTTAAAGTCCCTAACTTACTAAAGTGGCTTATGGTTAGAGTCCTTTGCCTAACGAAATTTCTTGTGGTTAGAGTCCTTTGCTTAAATACGTCAGCCTGGGGTTAGAGTCCCTTATATATTATGACTTGAGGTTAGAGTACCTTGTTTAATGAAATTATATGAGGTTAGAGTCCCATGCCTAATAAAAGGGAATGAGGCTAGATTTCCTTGCCTAACAATGATGTGTGTGTGGTTAAAGTCCCCTGTCTAATGAAAATGTATGTAGGTAAAGTCACTTGTCTAATAAAAATGTATGTGTTTTAATATCCATTATATAATAAGAATTGTTTGAATCTATAATTGTGGAAGGTCGGAGTCCTTTACCTCATGACCTGAGAATGAGTACTTCATAAATGTTTGCTAAGTCTTATTTCCTTATGGCACATTATGATCATATTGTATATATATCTCCATGTATGATTATGTATATAAATATGGTATAAAATAATGTAATTATTTGGCTTTAAATGATGATGCTATTTTATTTTTATCCTTGAGTTATATGCTAACATGTTCTAATTACTATCCATCTCCAGATGCTATGTCCCTATGCAAAATAGATGTCAGAGCTTCTTGTTCTCTTCTTGTGCTATGACAGGTGTTTAGGAAGTTTGTGAGTTAACACTGAAGTGGTGAGATTCTATTTTTAGGAAGGTATACATTTCATAGTCTTTTATCTTTGGTAGTAGATATATATTTAGAATTGTTTTAGTTGTTGTCAAGGACTTGTCCCAATAATATATAGAGAGAGACATTGGATTTGTTTAGAGGAATTATGGATGACTATGGACACGGGTATGTCAGTTAGTACGTTGATGTAAATAAAATATTTAGACATTGTCTAGATTATGATTACTAGTTTTATTTTTGCTATCTTAATATATAGTTAGAGTTCCTCTGATACTTTTGGAGTAATGTGATGGTTAGGTTGGGTTGACGGGGCAATCTTCGACTCATGTTGTTCTTGAGATACCCGTACGACAAGGCCTAGTTTTGGGTCATGTCAAGTTGGTATCAGAGCCTATGTTTATGGTTAGTTAGGTATCTATAAAGTCGTGTTAAGTCGAGTCTCTTTTATGGATGTGTAGAGCACCACACTTATAAAGGAGGGGAAATGAGACATTTAGGAATATTTCTCTTTTTTGTGTTTCGATCTCGAGCTATAGAATCTAAGGTCTTAGATTTCTCTAATTTATATTTTCTTATCTTTCAGATCATACCTCCAAGAAGATCTAATGATCTGCAAAACCCTTCTATCCTGACTGAGGGCCCTATGGATGGAGCTCATCCAATTTTTGGGGTCCAGGCTAGGGTTGTGTTATCTAACTATGATTATGGGGTTCCATGGGTCCCTACTAACCCTGCTTATGAGAGTGACACTCCTACTCAGTCACCACATAGGGATGCAACTAATACTGAGTTTTGTTGATCCATTAACCTCTTAACTCAATTGGCAGCCTTTTAATCTGAGCATGGTACTCTAGCTGCCATTTTTTCTGAGGACACAAGCGTTGGCCAATTTATGAGGTTGAACCCTACTATGTTCATGGTTACGAAGGTTGAGAAGTATCCTTAAGACTTTATTAATAAAATGGATGAGATTTTCTAAATCTTGCATACTTTGGAGGTTGAGGCTGTTGAGTTTGCTTCCTACCAATTAAAGGATGTAGCGTACCAATGGTACGAAGGTTTGGAGTTGTCTAGAGGTATGGATGCTAGTTCTGCCATATGGGAAGATTTTTCTAAGGCTTTGTTGGGTGCTTCTTTCCTCAAGAGTTGAGGTAAGCAAAAGTGAAAGAGTTTGTGAACTTAAAGCAAGGAAAGATGTATGTTCATGATTATGCCTTGAGATTCCATCAGTTGCCTAGGTATTCTCGCAAGGTGATTTTTAGCATAAGGGATAGAATGCATAAATTTGTTTAGGATTGTCCCGTGAGTTGTAGCTTGAGATCATGGTGACTTTGTTGATAAAAAATATGGATATTTCTAGATTGGTTAAGTACATGCAATAGGTGTAGGAAGAGAAAAACAAGCAAGTTGAGTTTAGTGAAAGGAAAGTGAAGAAATCTATGCCCTTTGAGAAAAGTAGTAGAGACGATGGCAAGTGACCAAGAATGAAGTGGGGGCTCTTGGGTTCCTTCTTCCAGGATAGTGCTTTGTACCCTAAGTTGTTAGGTGATCACTAGTCTTAGTTTACTGGTAGGTTTGAGCACCATGTGTCTAATATCAAACTTGTAGGGCTCAGTCAGCTTCATCCTATCCACCTTGTAGATTCTGTGGTTAGCCTCATCATGGCCAGTGTGAGAAAGAGAATAACGAATGTTTTAGATGTGGTCAAATTTGGAACATGCAGTGAGAGTGCCCCTCTTTAGCAACTTATTGGGCCAACAGGACCCCTATTGCAACTTTATCTACTCCTAACTGAAGGGTGTTATTTCTTCTACTACTTCTATTTTTGGTACCGGCGCTGGCCGAAATTATTTGGATGCACATTCTACTCGCCAGGACTCTGAGGCATCTCCCAATGCTATCATAGGTATGTTGAAACGTTTCTCCTATGATGTGTATTGTTTGCTTGATCTAGGGTCTACCTTTTCTTATATGACCCCATTTGTAGTTTTTCATCTTGGTTTTAGTCCTGAGAGTCTATCAGTTCTTTTTTCTATTTCTACCATGATAAGAGACTCATCAGTTGTTAAAAAGGTCTATAGGGGGTGTGGTATCTGTTAGTGGTAAAGAAACTCTTGTAGACTTGACAAAGTTGGACATGGTTGATTTTGATATTATTCTAGGGATGGATTGATCGCTTTTATGTTATGCTTCCTTAGATTATCAGACTTGTAGGGTCAAGTTTAAATTCCCTAATGAGTCGGTTATTAAATGGGAAAGGGGTTCTTTAAAGCCTAAGGGAAAGTACATTTCATATCTTAAAGCCCCAAAGTTGATCTCAAGGGGTTATTTGTATCACTTGGTATGAGTTAAGGATTCTAACTTGTAAGGTTCTTTGCTAAAATTTGTTCTCTTGGTTAATGAGTTTCCCAAAGTTTTCTCTGATGATCTCCTCGGTTTTTCTCCCGGTAGGGAAATTGATTTTGGGGTTGATCTTATTTCGAACACTCATCTAATTTTTGTCCCTCCTTATAGAATAGATCTTGTGGAGCTAAAAGAGCTTAAGGAGTAATTTAAAGAACTCTTAGATAAAGGTTTCATCCATCCTAGTTTGTCTCCTTGGGGTGATCCTATGTTGTTTGTGCGCAATAAAGATGGTTCCTTTCGTATGTGCATTGATTATCGACAGTTGAACAAAGTGACCATAAAGAATAAATATCCTCTTCCTAGGACCGCTGATTTTTTTGATCAACTTCAAGGTGAGAAGTGTTTCTCTATAATTGATATTAGGTCGGGTTATCATCAACTTAAGATTAGGGAAGTGGATATCTCTAAGACCACTTTTAGAACCCGGTATGGTCACTATGAGTTCTTAGTTATGTCCTTTGGGTTGACCAATTCCCCAACGACACTCATGGATTTGATGAATAGGGTCTTCCATCTGTTGTTGGACTTAGTTATCATTGTCTTCATTGATGATATCTTGGTCTATTCTAAGAGTGAGGCAGAGTATATCGATCACCTCTGTGTTATATTGCAAACTTTAAGGGATCATTATTTGTATGCCAAGTTCTCTAAGTGTGAGTTTTGGTTGAAAGTTGTGACTTTCTCAATCATGTTATCGCTAGTAAAGGAATTATTTTAGATCCTTAAAAGGTTGAGATAGTTAAAAATGGCGTAGACCTGCAAATCCAACCAATATTCAGAGATTCATGGGTCTAGCCAGTTACTATAGGAGATTTGTGGAAATTTTTCTTACTATAGTTATCCCATTGACTAAGTTGACCCAAAATAAGGTCAAGTTCTTATGGCCAGATGCTTATGAAGGTAGTTTTGAGAAGCTTTGGTTCCAGTTCTAAGCTTTCCTGAGGGTAATGATGGTTTTGTAGTGTATTTTGATGCTTCTCGTATTGGGATTGGTTGTGTATTGGTTCAACATGGTAGGGTGGTGATCTATGCTTCTAGGTAATTGAAATTTCATAAGAACTACCCTACTCATGATTTGGAATTGTGAGCCATGGTTTTTGCTTTGAAAGTTTGGCGACATTATTTCTGTGGAGTTTATGTTGATATCTTTTTCGATCATAAGAGTCTTCAGTATGTGTTTACTCAAAAAGAGTTGAATCTCATGCAAATAAGGTGGGTTGAGTTGTTGAACGACTATGATATGAGTCTTCATTACCATCCGAGTAAAGCTAATGTAGTCACTGATGCTCTTAGTACATTGCCCATGGGAAGTTTAGCCCATGTGGATGAGGATAAGTGGGAATTGGTGAAGGACATTTACAATTTAGTTAATCTTTGAGTTTGTCTTATGGACTTTGAGGATTAAGGTGTAATTATGCATCGAGTATCTCAAACATCTCTTGTTGTTGGGATAAAAGAAAATCAAGTGTCGGATCCTAATTTGATGAAGATCAAGGGTAATGTGGGTCAACAAAAGGTGATTGACTTTGTGATTAGTGGTGATGGAATCTTGAGGTACCAAGGTAGGCTATGTGTTCCCGATGTCGATGGATTGAGGGAAAATATTATGGACAAGGCTCATGAATCTCTGTATGCTATTCATCTTGGCTCTACTAAGATGTACCATAATCTTAGAGAGTTCTATTGGTGGGTAATATGAAACAAGATGTGGCTAGTTATGTGGCTAAGTGTATGGTATGTCAACAATTGAAAGATAAGCACATGAGGCTCGGTGGCTTGTATCATGAGATTGTCTTACCCGAATGGAAGTGGGAGGCAATTAATAAGGATTTCATTACCGGTCTTCCCCAGTCTTAGAATCAATGTGATTCTATTTAGGTCATTATGGATAGGATGATCAAGTCCACTCACTTCTTTCCCGTAAGGACTAATTATTCGACATAGGATTATGCTAAGTTGTATCTTGCGTAGATTCTAAAGTTGCATGGTGCTCCGGTTTCTATTATATCGGATCATGGTACTCCCTTTTCATCTCACTTTTGGAAGTCGTTCAACAAAGGTTTGGGGACTAAGGTATGCCTTAGTATCACTTTGCAACCACAAACGGATAGACAAGCGTAGAGGACCATCCAAACATTAGAAGATATATTTTGTGCTTATGTGATTGATTGTGGTGGTAGTTGGTACAACCACTTTCCTTTTATTGAATTGTAACACCCCGTATGTTTCGAAGCTAGGAGACGAACCATTTTTCTTAGGTATGAAACCTCCTATCCTGTGAGTATCATTTTAGTTCATGACTTACAATGAGTATCCTAGCTATAATATAGCTTATGATGCATTAATCATGTTCATATGAGTCACTTAAGGTAAAACAAGCTAAGAGTTTTTTGAATCCATCAAGTTTTAGTGTTTGATTTTGTAAGGGTCATATTTGAATGAGTATAACTTGAGGTTAATGTGGTATTTCTGCATATTTCTACCCACCAAATTGTAGATAATTGAATTAGCTTTCCAACAATACCAATTTCCCCTTAATCCAAAACCCGAGCGAAAAGTTATGCCCATTTTTGTGAGAGACAGTAAGGATAGGCGCTTGGTTAGGCGCCGCCCAACCTAGCTTAGGTAATCACTTGGGCGCCGCCTAAGTCAGTTCCAGATGCCAAAAACACTCCGTTTTGAGTTATTTTAAGGGTAATTAAGTCTTTTAACACTCCTTACACGTCCCTAAACTTAACCCTATAAAAAATATAGCTTCTAAACACATTACAACCCTATTAACATCTCAAAGCTCATCATCCAAGAGCACTAAAAGAGAAAAACAACTAGGGTTCCATAATTAAGCTTCAATTTCAAGGAAATTCCTTCATCAATCATCAAGAACCTCCCTTCCAAGGTATGCGTAGTGTTCATCCACGGATTCCTCTCGTCTGTGGAGTTCAAGAATCAATCTTTAAAATACATAAGCTTGGTTGATTGTGGTGATATGATCATACCCATGTTGATGCTTGTTTGTTTTTCTATATAATAGTATCGTACTGTATATCTCATGAAAGTTATGTTGTTAGTTGAATAACATGATCTTTATATGGATTGATAGAATGCAAGTATGAAATCCACCTATGCCTTAAAGAATGCATGCAAGGTGTTCGATAAAATGCCTAGTATGTTAGAACTTCATATTTACATGATTTCATGATATCTAAATAACAAGTTCATGTTAGTCATACACTCCAATATGAATTTCCATGCTAATTATGTATTCTTATGGTAGTGGCATGAAGCATGTATGATGATAAAGATATGAATTATGTATGCGAATTATATCCATGCTTTCCCTACCATGTTTGAGATGTTGAATAAATACATGAAGTTTAATATCCCCAAATCATTACAATATTAACTAAATGTTACATGTTGTCGTTCCCTTATGCTTGAATGGTTTTCATGCCCTTGCTATGAATAGTATATGTTGTCGGAATGCCCATGATATTAGAATATGAGATTTATGACTTGATTATAAGCATTCCTATTCATGATAGATATTATGACGACCATGTACTTCATGAAATCCCCCACTCATGTATTATGGATTTTTATTGATGGTCGTGTACTCAAGAAATTCACGTTGTGTCAGTTTCCTTCCATCAAGTCCTGGGGGTACTTGTACCTAAAAAATATAGTTGTGTGCCTAGAGCCATGTCATGCTTTTATGACACTCTCAGTCAAGCCATGATCTATAGAATTCAGTCAGTCATGTGACTCAGGAAAACTCAGAAATCTTAGTAATCTCAGTAGTCCAATAATCTCAGTAATCTCAGTGCTCAGTAACCTCAACAACCTCAGTATTCACGGTCAATCTCACTAACTTCAGTACTCTCAACCAATCCTCAGAACTCAATACATTCCATTAGTCATTAGAATCCAGTAAACTTAGTTTAGCTCTACAAAACAATACCACTAGTATCAGTCCAGTTAATAAGTATCAGTTCAGCTAATCAGTTTAGTTTAGTTATTCAGTTCAGCTTAGTTATTTAGTGCAGTGTCCTTCATATGGGAGTAGAAGTTAGCACCGAGTGAACCCAAGGATGGGAACTCACCCGCCAGTTCAGGGTGTGATTCTTAGTAGTCATCCTTGTGTTCCAAAACTACGTAGCCAGCATAGGTTGAGACATCTTAACCCATTAGATTAGGGTTTATGAGGTGGATTAACCCGTCAATTTAGGTTTCCCACCATTCTAATTAAGTACCTGCCAGTATAGGGTTCTCACAGCTGTCCATACCAGTGGCGCGGTATTGACACCCCTCCAATCGGGGTAGAGATTGGACCCCAGCTTAGCTATCATAGTATATTTAGGAATGTTGGTTAGATAAATACTTCCTATAGTTTCAGTTACATATCTCAGGACTGTCAGCTATAGCTACCCAGTCTCAGTAAAGAACTCAGATAACTCTTTAGATTTTAGTATATCAGGGCTATCAGATACAGTCAACTCAGAAATAGAATGGAACTCAAATAGTTTCCTTCAGATTTATGGACTGTGAGATATAGTCACTTATACTATCAATTAAAAAAGTTATCATAACTCATGCTATCAGTACTCAGCTTCAGGACTGTCAAATGTAGCCAATCAGACCAGTTCTTCATAATTCGAACTATGAGAAACAATCATTCATTTATCAGTAATGCAATATCAGTCTCTTAGTATAGCAGTAATACAGTATCATATCCATCACTTATTAGTGATTTACTTATCAATATCAGTAAACTAATTCTTTCAAAATCTCATTATCAGTACACTCATGTTATCAGTATTCAGACTCAATAGTCCATATCTCCACGAGTTCAGTTACAGTTACGTATGCATGTATGTGCTCTCACGTTCATATCAGTCAGTATTGTCCATTCCTATAACCCTTTGTATTTAGCCTACCTCACTCGTATACTCAGTACATTCAGACGTACTGATGTATTTGCACTATGGTGCTTTATCTTATGTTACACCATAGGTTCAGAGGCATGAGCTCCAAATCAGTAGTAGATTCCAAGATCAGCAGTTAGAGTTAGACGTGAGTCCTCATCCTTCGAGGATATGATGATTTCATTTTTATTTTAGTTTTTTAGTTTATTTCGGTAATTGGAGTTAGTTGGGGGCATGTCCCATCAACTCCTTATTCAATTAAGTTAGAGGCTTTCAGACTAGATTTCAGATTAGATGTTCAAACTTCAGTATTTATGTTTCTTTTTGGTATTGTTATACCATATTTTTTAGATATGTATCAGTATTGAACATTATGGCCTTAAAGTTTATGTTTCCGTATTTGTTATGAGGTATTATGCAGTTTACAGGTATAGATATCAATCATGGGTTAGCTTGTGGTCCCTCGGGGTCATGAGCACCGTGTAGTATTTCGGTTCAGCGAATCAGGGCATTACATGAATTTGGCTATAACAATAGTTACATTCAGGTATTAGCATGGCTCCTTTTGAGGCGTTGTATGGTAGGAGGTATCTTTCTCATATTTGATGGTATGAAGTTGGTAATGGTAAGTTGCTTGGCCCCGATTTAGTTCACCAATCCTTAGAGAAGGTTAAGGTTATTCATGATAGATTAAAAACTACTCAAAGTCATCAAAAGTCTTATGCGGATATGAGGCGTGGGGATTTAGAGTTTAATATTGGAGATTGGGTATTCTTAAAGGTATCGCCCACAAAAGGAGTAATATGTTTCGGTAAAAAAAGGGAAGCTTAGTCCTCAGTATATTGGTCCCTACTTGATTTTGAAGAGGATTGGTGATGATAACGCTCAATCTACATCTCTCGTAGGAGTGTAAAGCGGTCGTAGTCAAATATAGAACCCAACTGGGTTGGGTATCAATCCCACAGGGAATAGCTTGGTCAACAAGAAATCAAAGATTACTAGACTTTTAGTGCAAGTCTCATAAAAAAGGGGGAGTTTTGTCGTGCAAGTAATGTAACCAAAGTAATAAGATAAAAATGGAAAATAGCAAAGTAAAAAGTAAGAATGTTTGGTAAGATGTAAAACAATGAGAATTGAGAAGTTGGGGTTATGTCCACCTTATGAGTTGTACATCTCTATTGGCTATGAGTTGTGCGGAATTCAGACATGCATGTGCTTATAGAGAATTGTATTCGATGGTAAATCCAAGCGTCTTTCGACCTAAACAAGGACTATTTCACTTTAACTCTTTCGAGCTTAAAGAGTATCTAATGGTACGAATTCTCCAAGAGGTTAATCCAGTTACGGCACTAACTTTTTAAAAGGGGATGGGACCCTATTACCTTGACATTATCTCTTTTCCAGACATATAATCTTTCTTTCGAACAAGTTAATGTTATACTGGCGTTATTCTATGCGTCTGCAGCCATAAGAATTTGCATTAAGATGAAGAGAATAATGATATAAGCAACATACGTGTCACGAATTTACAAACTCATAGCCTTAGATAGCATCTCATAAGGCTTCCATAACCCCAACAGAGAAATTTAGATATTCATGAGTGCGATGGAATCACAATAGACATTATCATTATACCACAATAAAAGATCTCACGTGTAGTATGGTGTGGTGTTAGGCGTGAATTCCTTGCAAAATAGTGATTCTCTTGTTGTAAAATTAAAAGTCGAATAGATGAAAAATAATGTCAACAATGAATTAATAAAGAGAATTATTTTGATGGATGGATGGATGGTGGATGGATGGGAATTGATGAAATGGGGGAATGAATGGGTGAATTGTGAGGAATGAATAAAAATCTCTAGCAAAATAGGGTATTTATAGCACCCATATCCTATTCCTACTAAGCTACTGCATTACTTAACCCATTCCTACTGGGTTACTGCATCATTATCCTAATCCTAATAAGTTACTGCTACTCCCCAAAGTCTTTAGAATTGCTATTTTTTCCCGGGACAGATTTTCCATGCGCCACTTTTGGTCCTTGGCATCCAAGCTTTCCCTTCCTTCTTTCGTGAAGCTTTCTTTGGCATCAAGTTATCCATAAAATGCTGAAATCTGCATCATTTATACCTGAAAACTTTCTAATCACGTTTGTTAGCTCACTTACAGGAAAAAGGACTAAAAGTGCATGAATTATATATTTTGTCCTCAAAACTTAGCTAAAATATGGGTAAAATATAGCACTATAGGCGTGTAAATTCGCCTATCATCAACACCCCACACTTAAGGCTTTGTTTGTCCTCGAACAAACTATCATGTCCATCTAAACATCTACTTGGGATTTCACAGTAACAACACAAAATATTCATCAAGACAAGCACGTCAATCATTAACAAAGAGTAGTTTTCTGAGCATTAGTAGAAATAATTCAACCTCTAACATAGACTCGTGATGGTGGTCAACTCATATTCAAAAGTCAAGGCACAAAGAATCATACACAACTATCCAAAACTCATCAACCATGTGTGTCTCACCATATATTACCTATAATCACTCACAAGTATTGTATATATTTCAAACATGGGTATAGGATTATCCTTGCTCTCACTCTTACAAAGAATTCATATGTTGCAACTGATGACCATAGGCTTGCCCTTAGTGTAATGCTCCACTAAATATCAGAATGCTAAGCTTAGGATCAAATAGGTCTTCTACAGGTTGTAATGTAGGCTAAGGGACGGGTAGGACTATTTTGGCCAAAAATAGTGACTATGTTCCTAAGCGCTTTAATACATCACATTGTATCATTAACACTTCTATTTCAAACAACCTTTCTACTTTCTTTTATTCTACCACCCCTTTTCTCCTCTTTTGTTTTTCAATTTTGAACATAACTACCTTTTCAGTTTTATTTTTTCTTTCCTTTTTCTTTTCATAACATACCTCTTATGATAGCACTTCTTTTTCATAACAAATTCAAGCACCAATACATTCTAAAGCATCATACTCACCCATTTTCCTCTTATTTCGTCACATAACTTTACAATTTAAAGCACTTAGGAATTTGGATCAAATTATGGTCTTGAAAAAAATGGATTAGGCTTACATATGAGGTTGTCAAAGAAAATAGGCTAAATGCTCAAAAGGGTTTAACTAGGATAATGTCCACGGGTAGGTAAAAAGAAGGTAAACAAGTATAGGTTGCCAAAGAAATGCCTAAATCATCTCCTAAACTTACACTCTTTATTTTTGCTTTACATACATACCAGGCAAGTTCTAGCATCAACCACAAGCATAGAATATACTATTATCTCACACACACAAGGAACATGGTCGACTTTATTGGGAGTAGTATACACTCTCGACCCAACAGATGAAGGAATTGAACCACACAATATCACATAGTGAGTCATAACTAGAGCCTAAATGTCTCAATAGTCATGATTTTAGCACAAACTCTTGTTATAATCTCATGTTGCCTATTAGAATGCGAAGCTAAGTAAAAAAATTTAACTACTAAAAAAATGAAAAACGAAAAAAAACTTAAACGATAAATGAAAAAAAACTAAAGCAAACATAAATGCAAATGCGGATAGAGAAGTATAGCATGCAAATACCACCACCCCACACTTAGACGGGATACACTGCCTTTAGTGGAAAATAAATATGAAGAACCTGGTCAGTCGAACTCCTCCTCTATGTCGGGGGTCATACCCCCTTTGTCGGAATCATCATAGGAGTCGTCGTCATCAGAATTCTCCTCTACGTCAGAGTCTGGCATTCGTCGATCATCATCGGTCGGCACATCGTCATCAAGAGGTTCCTCAAAGTATGTACCTACTTCACACATCTCCCTTGCATGCACATTCATTAGATAGTCATGATCTAGCTGTTGGAGCTTTGCAGCAGTTGGAACACGACCTCCGCTCATCATTGTAAATCGAGTCATGCCATAAAGATGACGAAAGAAACTTTCATCCCGAGCATGCCTTTCTGAAGTGGTAAGGTTGACGCCATGCGTGGTTTCAGCATCTTTAACCTTTGTGAAGTTAACCTTCTTTGGGTTGTGTGGAATTTTATGATCAGCCGGTTCCTCTTCGATGTCTTTCTTCCTTAGTATTGCAGTCAACAGGTTGCCAAAGCTGAAGTGGGACCGCTTGTGTAGCCTGGCCTTCCGCATTGTAGATCGAATAATTGTCCCAATGTTGATAGGGACATTTGTCATCAATGCGTATACCAAACACACTCTATCTCGTGTTATCTTGGTGTACTGGGTCCCTGGAATTAGGCAAGAGTTGACTATACGCAACCATATCCTTGCTTCCCTATTCAAAAGAGCATATGGGAAGGTGTTGTGTCTTCCGGTGTCTTTATGTCTACTCCACCTTGCCATGGATCTAGTTCCACAAAGTGTGTGTCGAATTGCTCTATATGGAGGTCTACTGTACAGCTCTTTGAATGGTGATGGATCGACTGAAGGCAAGCCAAGAAAGGAGTTGAAGAAATCCGCATTGAGTTGTAAAACTTGGCCCCGAATCTTGACCTCACTGCCTGTGGTTTTCGGCGACCAGTTGGCATAAAATTCTCTTTTCAAATCGAGATTACATTCTCCCATGTCTTGGAAGATGAAATCAAGATATAATGCCATGATCTTGGCCAACATGCGCGGCTCCTTTTTCGCTAGGCTTTCCTTGTTTATCAAGTCCACATGAACATATTTTCTTTCCTTGTTGTTCCTATACCATTCCTTAGCTTACTCCTCTAGAACCCATTTTATTCCGAACATGCGGCATGGTAATTGCATCGAGGATGATTCTCCTTGCTCTTTTCAGCCTCTTTTCTTGCCTTTTTGTGAAGTGGTTGCCTTTTCTTTGCCTTGTCTTGCTTTGGGTGCCATTGTACCTGAGACTAAAATAATGTTCATGTTAGCATCATCTCGACGTATACAATCTATAAGCAAGCAGTAGGGGCACCACCCCACACTTAGTTTGTTGTCACAAACTAGTGGAGTGAACATGGTGGATTACTTAGACTTCATCGGCATATGTTTTAGGTACTATAATCCAACCATAAAATCAGTGCAGTCATACTTCTTGTAATCTTTGCAATACTTTCATGTTAGATATATCAAGACTACTCCATAGGGATTGAATAAAGGTATAGTATCTATCAATAATCACAACCTCCTATGTCGGTAGGCAACTATAAGTCTTATTCCGATGAACAAGTCATTCCAACATGTAAGTATGTAAGTGACAAGATTATGCAATTTTAGTGACCATATTAATTCCGCAAAAGTATGACAATGCATCAAAATCAAATTCAAGTTGGGAACAAGTTAAGATCATCCTTACGTATTCATTCACTCACTTAGTTGTATCACAACAATTCAATCACATTCAAATCACCAATACTACTTCAAGATTTAACAATTCATAATAGGCGTAGTAGTGTAGTACTTACGGAATATAAATCAAGAACAAAGAAGTACTTACTTGGTTGATGACCTTGGATGATGTTCTTTCAAAGTAAAAGAGCAAAAGGAAAATTTTTGAGAGGATTTGGAGACTATAGGCGGCGCTTAAGCTAGGTTTCCAATGTGTTTTTAGTTCAAGACTAAGTCTCATATTTATAGGAAAAGGTTGGGTTGGGTTTTGACCCATTTAAAATCGGATTTGGAGACAAGAAATGACCATAGGCGGCGCCTTTTGCTTTGCCTATGCTTGGCATAGGCAGCGCCTTTTGCAAAGCAGTGTCTAGCATAGGCGACGCCTATGCCATGGCATTCCTAGGCATAGGCGGCGCCTTTAGCATGGCATATGAGATTCAGAGACAAAAGGCATTAGCATAGGCGGCGCCTATGCTATGGCATACTTGGGCATGGGCGGCGCCTATGCTATGACACACTAGATTCTGAGACATTAGGCCATAGTATAGGCCTTGCCTTGTTCATGGCCTAGTTTTACCTAGGCCGAGCCTTGTTCGATGCCTATATTTTCATGAGCAATGCTCAATCCATAGCCTTTTGCTTCTTAATTCCTAACTTACCACCTTCAACATGCAATACTTCCAAATCAAAATTTGAAACCAATCTCTTCCGTTATACCTCTTGCACCTACATTCACTCAAAAACAACAAAAAAGATTAGAACGATGGGTTGCCTCCCATCAAGCGCCTTAGTTTTGGTCGTGGCACGACTCTTCTTTTTGGATTTTTATTTATCAAAAGTAAACAATTAGTAGAACGAAAGAAAGAAAGAAAAAGAATGAAAAATGATGGGTTGCCTCCCACCAAGCGCTTGATTTATTGTCGCGGCACGACATAGCTATCTCGATTACTTAGACTTCATCGAGATAGATGGTGGATCGTTTTCTGAATGGATTTAGACGACAATGAGGCTTACTTGTAGGCATGCAATCTTCTTCGGGATGACCCTTGTGCATGCTTATCCTAGGAGGGATACCAATTATATCATCAATAGACCAACCCATAGCTCTCTTATACCTCTTCAGAGTAGATATGAGAGCCTCTACGTCCTGTTCACTTAAATCATCCTCCATACTTACTGGAAGTATATTTCCACTTTCCAAGAACACATACCTTAGATAATCGGGGAGCTCTTTCGATTCTAGAATTGGTGGCTCTTCATTTGAAGTCTTTGCTGTTGGTGACAGTTGATTCTTAAGATCAAGTTCCGGCTGTTTAGGAGTATGAGAATAGGACCCTATTTCTGTTAGAGCACACGTAGTTTATTCATAATCTTCATCATCCTTATGCTCAGCATTCAGTAGCACAACAGACAATGGCTCAACAGTAAGCTGTTTTGTTTCAGATAATGCTTTCTTATCCTCATAATGAACATCAGCTACAGAGAACACATTCATATCGCTGGGCTACTTCATTGCTTTGCATATATCAAAACGGACCACTTCGTCATTCAACCGAAATAAAAGCTCATTAGCTCTCATGTCAATAAGCGCACTTCTTGTCGCAAGGAAAGGACGTCCCAAGATTATGGGAACTTCAGAATCCACCTCACAATCCAGAATGACGAAGTCTGCAGGAAAGATGAATAAAGAAACCTTCACCAACACATCATTCAAGATACCCACAGGTCGTTTTACTGACCTATCAGCCATCATGAGCCTCATATTGGTTGGTGTCGGATCGCCTAACCCCAACTTCCTGTAGACGGATAGTGGCATCAAATTGATGCTTGCTCCCAAATCGCACAATGCCTTAGCAAAATTCATAGATCCAACAGTTCAAGGAATAGTGAAGGCACCGGGGTCTGCCTTCTTCTGAACTAGTGATCGGGTAGCGATTGCGCTGCAGTGATGAATAGTATCCTTCAACTCATAGCTTGCTGCCCACTTCTTTGTCAAAATATCCTTCATAAATTTCGCATACCCAGGAATTTGTTCAAGTGCCTCCACTAATGGAACATTAATGGTCAGCTGCTTTAACATATTCATGAATTTGCTAAACTTTGTATCATCCGCAATCTTCTTCAATCTTTGAGGAAAAGGTGGTGGTGGATAAGGATTTGTTTTCTCCACGGCTTTCTTCTCCTCTTTCTTCCGTTTTTAGCCTTTTCAGGCTGCCACATACTCGGTGTGACGTCATGGACGTCATGGGCAGCTTCTCCTTTTGCCTTATCATCGATGTCTGCTTCCTCGTCAACCACATACTTGCCTTTGGATGAAGTTTCTAGAACCTTACCATTTCGGGTAGTAATAGCCATGCATAATCCGTCATTCCTTGGATTTTGCACAGTGTCGCTAGGTAAAGTGCCAGCCTTTCTTTGATTGATTGCTGCTAAAAGTTGGCTCAATTGCTGCTCTATTTGTTTTATTGAAGTGGAATGCGAGTCAACAAATTGCTTCATCGAGGACAAATCATGTATTACCTCCATTACTCCTGCGCTGGTTGCTTCCACTCCTTTCAATAGTTTGGCCATCATATCTTCTATATTTCCAGAACCAGATGTGGTGGTGTTACGTCTTCCTGGGGGAACGTATAAACCATGCTTTTCATTCTTGTTCTTCCAACTACCTTGGTCCTTGTTTCCAGATTTATCATAGTAGTTCCGACCTTGGTTTCCTTGGGTATTACCTTGAAAAACCCCCTGATTGTTCAAGTAGTTGGCTTCTTCTTCTGAATCAGATTTGTCTCTTCCTTTTAACGCAACAGCTTTAACTTTTTCTATCTTCCCTGATAATAGATGCTTTGTAAGAAGATCCACTTGTGTTTTCATGTACGCCATATCTTGATCACGTTCTACTTCTCTTCTCCTTTGGTCTGTAGTCATGCCAATAGATAAAGTGGGGCTTGCTACCTCAGAATCCCTGGTATGCCAAGCTCTACTTTGCTTCGTCATCCGATCTAGCATATTGCTTGCCTGACCAAAGGTGAGGTCCATGAATGATCCTCCAGCCGCATTATCAACCACTAGTTTAGTTATTTAATTCAAGGCTCTGTATAGTATCTCTATTAGGTAAACATTAGTCATGTGATGGTTTGGGCACCTCATAAGCTTCGTCTTGAACCTCTCCCATGTTTCATGAAAAGCTTCAGTTGGAAGCTGCCGAAAGTTGCTGATTTCATCTCTCAATTGTGCTCTTTTGGATGGTGGAAAGAATCTTTTTAGGGAAGCGTCTTTCAATTGCCTCCAATTTGTAATAGAATCAGGAGTCAGCCCATTCAACCATAGAGTTGCCTCCCTAGATAGAGACAATGGAAATAGGCGTAATCGAATTGCATTCTGACCAACGCCAGGATTGTCAAATGACTTGCATATAGAAATAAAGTTGATGAGATGCATATTCGGATCATCGCCTGCTAGTCCACCAAATAATCCCTTGAGTTGCAATAACTGAATCATGGTTCTTGTGATGTTGAACTTGGCTCCGGGTGCCAATGGTGGAGGAATAATGGCTCCTGTGGCTCCGACTCCATCAAGATCATCATCATCATCGTCGAAAGCTGGTTGCATAGCTCGGCGTTCAGGTCTAAATCTAGCTTGACGATCTCTTCTGTTGGCAGGTATTGCGATCTCAGCAGCATGCCTAGGGTTTAGTAACTCGTCATCACCTAGGTCCTCGCCATCAGGATTTATTGCTCGCCCAGGGTTATCAATATTCTGTTGATGCACTTGAGCGGCGGCTAGAGCAGCTAGTCTCGCCTGTTCCTGTTGAGCAGCCATCCTTTCAATTTCGTGTTGTGCCTCCGTTCTACCAATACATTGTGGTTCAGGATTGATAGGTAATAACGGTTGACCAGAACTTCGAGTATGGGGCATGCACTGAATAAAAACCTGTAGAGAACAAAAACAAAAAATAAAAGTAAAAGTACGAGAATCTTTGACCAAAGGGTCTAGTAATTATCACAAACTTAATTGACACTCGTATTCCCCGGCAACGGTGCCAATTTTTGATAACGCTCAATCTACAGCTCTCGTAGGAGTGTAAAGCAGTCGTAGTCAAATATAGAACCCAACTGGGTTGGGTATCGATCCCACGGGGAATAGCTTGGTCAACAAGTAAGCAAAGATTACTAGACTTTTAGTGCAAGTCTCATAAAAAGGGGGGAGTTTTGTCGTGCAAGTAATGTAACCAAAGTAATAAGATAAAAATGGAAAATAGCAAAGTAAAAAGTAAGAATGTTTGGTAAGATGTAAAACAATGAGAATTGAGAAGTTGGGGTTATGTCCACCTTATGAGTTGTACATCTCTATTGGCTATGAGTTGTGCGGAATTCAGACATGCATGTGCTTATAGAGAATTGTATTCGATGGTAAATCCAAGCGTCTTTCGACCTAAACAAGGACTATTTCACTTTAACTCTTTCGAGCTTAAAGAGTATCTAATGGTACGAATTCTCCAAGAGGTTAATCCAGTTACGGCACTAACTTTTTAAAAGGGGATGGGACCCTATTACCTTGACATTATCTCTTTTCCAGACATATAATCTTTCTTTCGAACAAGTTAATGTTATACTGGCGTTATTCTATGCGTCTGCAGCCATAAGAATTTGCATTAAGATGAAGAGAATAATGATATAAGCAACATACGTGTCACGAATTTACAAACTCATAGCCTTAGATAGCATCTCATAAGGCTTCCATAACCCCAACAGAGAAATTTAGATATTCATGAGTGCGATGGAATCACAATAGACATTATCATTATACCACAATAAAAGATCTCACGTGTAGTATGGTGTGGTGTTAGGCGTGAATTCCTTGCAAAATAGTGATTCTCTTGTTGTAAAATTAAAAGTCGAATAGATGAAAAATAATGTCAACAATGAATTAATAAAGAGAATTATTTTGATGGATGGATGGATGGTGGATGGATGGGAATTGATGAAATGGGGGAATGAATGGGTGAATTGTGAGGAATGAATAAAAATCTCTAGCAAAATAGGGTATTTATAGCACCCATATCCTATTCCTACTAAGCTACTGCATTACTTAACCCATTCCTACTGGGTTACTGCATCATTATCCTAATCCTAATAAGTTACTGCTACTCCCCAAAGTCTTTAGAATTGCTATTTTTTCCCGGGACAGATTTTCCATGCGCCACTTTTGGTCCTTGGCATCCAAGCTTTCCCTTCCTTCTTTCGTGAAGCTTTCTTTGGCATCAAGTTATCCATAAAATGCTGAAATCTGCATCATTTATACCTGAAAACTTTCTAATCACGTTTGTTAGCTCACTTACAGGAAAAAGGACTAAAAGTGCATGAATTATATATTTTGTCCTCAAAACTTAGCTAAAATATGGGTAAAATATAGCACTATAGGCGTGTAAATTCGCCTATCAGTGATGTTGCCTATGAGTTACAGTTGTCTTTTAGTTTGGACTCCATTCACCCGGTTTTCCATGTCTCCATGTTGCAGAAATATACGAGTGATACTTTGTTGGTTTTACCCTTGGAGGATGTTGGTGTGACAGACTCTTTGTCCTATTAGGAGGTCTCGGTGAGGATCTTAGATCATCAATTTTGCCGGTGTTGAACAAAATAAGTGTCTTCGGTGAAGGATCTATGGAGGAACCAAAAGTCTGAGTAAGCTACTTGGGTGGCAAAGGAGGACATAAAGTCCAAGTATTCGCATTTGTTTTCCATATTGGAAACTCGTGATTAAGGCATGTGTTGATCTTCTAAAATTGATTTATGTCTTTCATATACAATGGATTCCAATCCCTAAACATTGCATTGAGCAAGTGTGGTGATAGACAATGGGTTCAAGTCTCTAAGCTTTGAATTTATCAAGTGTCTTGATAAATGATGGGTTTAAGTCCCATAGGCAATGAAATGAATGGTTGATTGAATACAATCATGATATGTATTGTATGCTTGTTATATGCTTTGTTTTTTGACGTGGATAAAGGTTGGTTTGATGTGTAATAATGTGTTAACTTGTGTTTATGCTTGACCTACCCGTTATTCAAGGACGAATAATCTAAGTGGGGGAGAATTGAAATACCTAAGCTTTGTACACTAAGCAAAATTCCCTTGTTTGAGGATTCTGGACTAGGTACGACTCAAGGTACTAGTTGTACCCATTGGATACAACATAGTGACCCCCTCTCATACAATAGGAAGTATGGTGGGGGTTACAAACTTTCCAAGGTATGACTTGTCGTTCCCATGGTTGTATGTCAAGGTACGAGTCATACCAAGCCAATTTATATGGTGCTTGGTACTTAGCCTAGTTGACACTATTGTGGGTACTGTTTATGGTACAACTCGTACCCTTGGGTATGAGTCAAGGGTGTATGGTCATACCTTGATTAGTGTAGGGTACCTTGGTGAGTCCTAGGGTATGAGTTAGGGTACCACTTGTACCCTTGGGTATGATTGACTTAAATGAGTCATACCCACCTGGGAAGTCACTTTTTAGGTTTAAACCCAAGGTCTTTATGGATATTTCCCCACCCCAAAACCCTTAAAACCCTCAATATATAACATCTTTTGGCCCTTTATTCTTCACATTTGCAAGATCAAATCACACAAAAATACTCTCAAAGACTTCTCCCTCAAGATTGAAGCTAGGGTTTCAACAGGGGACCTTCTAAAAGCTTGAAAACCAAGAATCCTTCCTTGAATCATCTTATTTAAGGCATGTGACTAATTTACCTAGTTTTGACTCGAAAACTATGTATTTCAAACATTGATTAAGACTTATAAATGATGATTTTGAAATCAAATGATAAGGGTTTTGTTGTCAAATGATAAGTAATACTTGTCCTTGCTTATACTTGTGATTATACATGATATTGGTGATGATTTATACATGTGGGTGCTTTTTGTTTATTTTTTAACAAATAGATATAAAGTAACCCTACTAATGATGAATTCTACCATGATTTTAGCCTTGATAATGGTATGCACATAAAGTGTTTGTGAAAATGTCTAAGTGAAATATCTAGTCATATGTTGATGATGTTTTGAACTAACGCAAAGGATGAATGAGTGTGAATGGTTGGTGAATGGCATTGTAAAGATACTTTTAGCCATGTAATTAGTTATCTTATGTCCATGTTGGTTTGATGGATAAGTAGGGGTTAAAGACGCTAAATATGAAATTGAATTATGCTTGAACTAAAATATGGTATGAGATTGCTAATGAGGATGAATGGTTTGTAAGGGTCTTGATGACCATATTTTGAGTAAAATTATGAATTGAATCAAGGCATTGGCCGATTAAAGTATTTGAATGACGAATGTTTCTATGAAGACCTTATGGTCATATATGGTGTTTAATTGGTTAAATGGGTCAAAGTCCCAAAGTGTTGAATTGGTCAAATGGGATAGAGTACCTACGTATTGAAGTTAATGAATATTGATGTATAAACTAGTATTAGAGTCCCAATGTCGACTAAGGATAGTCATGGTGGCTTATGGTTAAAGTTCCTTGCTTACTAAAGTGGCTTGTGGTTAGAGTCCCTTGCCTAATGAAACTGCTTGTGGTTAGAGTAGCTTGCTTAAATACACCGGCTTGGGGTTAGAGTCCCTTATCTAATATGGCTTGAGGTTAGAGTCCCTTGTCAAATGAAATTGCATGAGGTTAGAGTCCCATTCCTAATTAAAGGGCATAAGTTTAAATTCCCTTTCTTAATAACGATGTGTGTGTGGTTAAAATCCTTTGTCTAGTGAAAACGTATGTAAGTAAAGTCCCTTGTCTAATGAAAATGTGTGTGTGTTTAAAGTCCATTATCTAATAAGAAACTTTTAAATCTATAAGTGTGGAAGGTCGGAGTCCTTCACTTTATAATATGTGAATGAGTACTTCGAGAATGTTTGTTAAGTCTTGTTTACTTATGGCACATTATGAATATGTTCTATAGATCTCTCCATGTATGATTATGTATATAAATATGTAATTATTTGTCTTTAAATGATGATGTTACTTTATCTTTATCCTTGAGTTACATTCTAGTTTTCCAATCACTAATTGTCTTCGAACGCTATGTCCCCACGCGACATAGGGCTGGAGCTTCTTCTTCTTTTCCCGCACTATGACAGGTGTTCGGGCAATTTGTGTGTTGACATTAAAGTGGTAAGTTTCCATTTTCGAAAGGCATACATTTCATAGTGTTTTATCTTTGGTCATAGATAAATATTTAGACTTGGTTTGTCTATATTCTGTGGCTTGTCCCGATATTTATATATTTAGACATCGGATTTATATATAGGCATTGTGGATGAATGTGGACTTGGGTATTTTAGTTATTAGGTTGATGTAAATGAATTTTTAGACATTGTCTAAGTTATGATTACTAGTTTTGTTTTCACTATATTGATAAATAGCGGAGTTCCTTCGACACTTGTGGATTGATTTAATTGTTTGGTTGGGTTGACAGGGAGATCTCTAGCTCATGCTGGGCTTGAGATGCCCATACAAAAATGACCCATTTTGGGTTGTTTCAAAATCATAATTCATTACCAATCTTCTATCAATTCTCCTCAACACAAACCTCTTAACCAAAACATAGCAACTAAATCTTCTCCATCCATTACTATTTTCTTTATTTTCTTCAACTTGTTTAGTCCTTCCTTGTTTTTTCCTATTGTATTGAAATTATATATCCATTTTTTATCATTGTCAATGAATCTCCCCCTATTATATTGGATAAAGCCACCATAGGCAAGACTTGATTGACATAATAGCTTCCAAACTGGGGAAAATAAGACCAACAATTAGCTCTTTAATTTCTTAAAAAAGAAAAAAGTTTCTGAGTAATTGTCATATATAGAATTTGTAATTATAAGTATGATTATGTTGTGAAAGGTATGATATTAATATTCTCTTATTAAAGTTTATGCAAGCACTAACAACAAACTTACTGTAATTTGTATAAAACAAAAATAAAGATCCTTTTAGCTAAGAAAAAATCAGAATGACCCTGTTATTTTAAGTGACCCTTTTTACAGTCTTAGCTTATCTTACTATGAGTTGATTCCTTATAATTCTCAAGCATTTATTGACTAGATATTTAAATTAACACTTAGAGTCTTCCTGTTCACATTTTTTCTCTTTTTTGTGCTGAGCAAGTTAAAGAATGTCATCAAACAGTCAGGATATAAGTCCTCATAATACTATTTCTAAGATTTTCCCTCAAAAAGTAGTAGGATCTCATAAGACTATCATAGAGGTAGGTTGAACATATCCAACAAGGAGTGGAGAATATGTGAACAAATAATTAGAAAATATTGACACATACCTTCCAGTATCTCTACAACCCAAAGGTCGGACTAGTTTAAAGTTATTGAGCCCTAACTTTTCACCATTTGCGGAGACCTGTTGGGTTAAAATTTGAGTGTAAGATGGAATGGAAATAGTAATGAGAATAAAATTTTATATATGTCAAAAAGGAGAGTAGAAAGTTCAAACTAAATACTATAAAAGGTTAGTTTTTCTATTGAGTAATTGTCTCTTCTATCTTATATGCTATATTAGGTAGAACCTCAAACTTGATATAGAATAAAAGTAGGAAAGATCCTTATTTCAAGTGTTTAACACTTAGAGGCGTATATAATGTCTCCTACTTGATCTAGTACTCAATATATATATATCTTGTAAACCATAGTTGTAAATCATCAACCAAGAAATATCAGCAGTTCTCCCAAGGAAAAGGAAAAATATTAGATTTGATGGGGACAACACAAGAGATTATGTACCTTATGTATTATGGTCCATAAAGAACTATCCATCTTATAAGGCCATGGATAGACTGGTAGAGAATGTAAAGCCCACAAGTCTTCAGGTCTCTGAAAGTATTAGAAGGTTCGCGTCAGCTTTATTATCTTAAGTTTTTACAATGGTATCAACACGATGGTAAATACTAAAAAGATAGTTTTGATATAAATTTTGTTGACCATAAAGCTGAAAACATGTAACATAATACTAACTATGAAGAATATAACTATTCATAACAATCATGATCAGCAAAAAATTACATTACAAAGATTGTTAAAAGTTGCTTTAAATGGACCTGTTGACTAGGCATAATATTCACTGTATATAATTAATAGCACCAAATCAATAGGATTAACTTTGTGAGTCTATCTCCTGCAGGTCTATATCTATGAGGCCAAGATTTTTACTTAATTTCACTCCATAACTGCAGTTATAGTCGTAGCCATACTATTGCTAATATCTTTTATTATCACAATGAATGCTTGTATAATTTTGCCATCCTCATCTCTACTGATATCTCCAATTCCTGCTTTACTAGATTCATGTATGTAGCTACCATCCTAATTTCTCTAGTGATCCAAATCCTTTAGGAGTAAATTCTAGATAGTTTTAATGTTGATTTGCCTATTAAACATATATGTTTACTAGACAAGTAATATTTTCCCTTCGAATGTAGTAGGCCAATGTTTTAATTATTGTGATGTTCTATATATGTTATTGTTCTTCAAGTGTGATAAGTACATAATGTTGAGCAGTTACAACTTATGAACGATATGGCCCTTGATAGAAAGGTATGGAGTACACGAATTAGGGTAATAGATTAGTGTTTAGGAGTTTGTCTGTAATAATAGGAAAGAGTGATTTATCAGCGTCTGGGGTTTCTTGTTCATTATGTTTTGGTGATGCCTATGATTTTGAATAGATAGTTTATATTATTATCTTGTGGTTGTCTTGTTTTTTGTATTAGCTAGTAGGGTGTTATCCTTTTTTGTTGTGTGCTTTTTCATTTGGTGTTAGTTATACTTCTATCTATACTGAGTTGGAGGTCTATCGAAAATAACCTCTCTACTTCATTTGAGGTAATGGTATGGTCTGCATACACATTACCTTCCCCAGACCCCACTATGTAGGAATATATTGGGTATGTTGTTATTGTTTTCATATGTTAATTGACTCTTTGAAAATTGTCTTTGTTACTGTCACTTATTAATTTTACTTTTTTTTTAGTACATTCAAAAAGATCTGAAGAGGTCGATTTAAACTTGGGTTCAGCTTAGCACAAGTGTTATGACTAGGTAAGAAA
Source organism: Capsicum baccatum var. pendulum (assembly GCA_030864225.1). NCBI lineage: Eukaryota > Viridiplantae > Streptophyta > Magnoliopsida > Solanales > Solanaceae > Capsicum > Capsicum baccatum. The sequence goes on along the minus strand of CM061561.1, from coordinate 73,045,631 downwards.
TTCTTATCATCAATCAACACATAATTCTGATAACTTACTCATGGCTTTTAGAATTTACTTGTATGTAATTAATGCTTTTATATGTTATGAGATCTAATTTTAATATTGAATTTTTTTAGGAATACAAATTTTCCATCCAAATAATGGGTGGATTTACCTAGGTATAGCAAAGAGTATAAATAGGGTGTTATATTTTTCTTGGATTTTTCTTACACTTACGTAGATCCTTAAGGCGAATAAATTCAGTGCCTATGTGATAAGTGTTTTAATGTCCGTTGGACTCGAAAGGATGTAGTGTATAATTATCTAATAGACCATAGATTTGTTGAAGGTTATAAAGATGGATAAGTCATGGGGAATGGAAAATCTATTTGAATGTTAATGATCATATGGATGACTTAAATGATGATATTGATGGGTTGTTGAATGATCAATTTAGACATGTTGCACAAACTGAAGGAGTTTATGAAGGTCCAAATGAAGATGCAAAGAATTTCTATAACTTAATTGATGAGGCAAGTCAAGAGCTATATCCCGGCTGCAAAGGATTCTCTAGAGTATCATTCGCAATCCATTTATATTTGTTTAAATGTCTAGAAGGATGGAGCAATGAATCATTAACTTTTCTTTTATAATTATTGAAATAGGCAATTGCAAAGTTGAACATTTCTCCATCCTACAATAAAACCAAGTCTATGGTCAAGATCTTAATCTTGATTATGAGAAAATTCATGCTTGTCCTAATGATTATATATTGTTTAGGAATTACCATAAGGATGATAAATTGTATCATGCTTGCAGAGCTTCTCGATATTTAAACCTCCTGAAGTAGATTGTCAAGCTGTTGAGCTTTCTAAAATAACCTCATCGTGTTCTAATAAAAAAATTAAGATATTTTCCATTAGCTCCTATACTCAAAAGGTTATTAATGTTCTCAAAGATAGTAGATTCATTGAGGTGGTATGACGAGGAGAGTTCTAACCTCTGATGGACAAGCATGAAAATATTTTGATAGCTTGTATCCAAATTTTGCACTAGATTCTTGTAATTTTAGACTTGTCTTGGCAACTGATAGATTTAATCCATTTCAGACCATGATTATATCTCATAGAACATGTACAGTTATGACGATGGTTTATACTTTGCCACCTTGGATGTGCATGAATCAGAGTATCATATGCTTTACTTACTTATTCTTGGGCATCGTTCACCTGGAAATAACATTAATATTTATTTTCAGCCATTGATTGATGAGTTAAATTTATTGTGTCAAACTGGTGTTGAAACATATGATTCCTCAAGAAATCAAACCTTCCAAATAAGATCAACTTTATGCGAAGAATCAGTGACTTCCCTGCATATGTCATGTTATCTGGTTAGAGTACAAAAAAAAGTTAGCTTGCCCTTATTATAATTATGGCACTAATTTTTGTTATCGTAAATATAGTAGAAAGATGTGTTATATGGATATCATGTTTTTCTACCCATGGATCATCTGTGGAGATATAATAAAAGATTTTTCAATGGGAAAACTGAATTTAGACCTCCTCCACATTTTTTAAAGGGAACTAATGTTCTTAACAGCTTACAAAACATGAACAATATGTTTGGGAAGAAGATAAAGAGATCAAATGATGGCCCGTGGGAAAAAAGGTCAATCTTTTTTAATTACCTTATTGAGAGCACAACCCATTACCCAAAAACCTTGATGTGATGCACATAGAAAAGAACATAGTTTATAACGTAAATGGAACTCTTTTGGATATTTCTTGACAAACAAAGGATTATGCAAAGGATCATTATGATTTGAAAGAGATGGGAATTAGGAAGAGCCTTCATCCAAAAGACATCATGTATGTCAAGAGAATTAAGATTGCAAAAGCATCCTTCTCAATGACTAATGGAGAAAAATTATTTTTTATGGAGTTTTAAAGATAGCAAAGCTATATGATGGTGGTGCCTCCAACATATCTAGGTGTGTGAAAATAGATGAAAGAAAATTATGTAGCTACAAGACTCATGATGCTCATTTCATGTTATATTACTTGTTGACAATACCAACTAAAAGCATCATTCCTGATCTCGTTGCTATTGCTTTGAATTGTTTTAGTTCGTTCTTTCGTCGTTTATGTCAAAAACTTATCATAATAGAGGAAATAGCTTTCTTAGAAGTTGAGATCATTAATTTAATAAATCGGTTGGAGAAAATTTTTCCACCTACCTTTTTTGATATAATTAATCATTTGGGTAATGAGGTGATATTAGTAGGTCCAGTTTAGAATCAATGGATGTATCTCTCGGAAAGAGATATGTGTACATTCAAATCATATGTCTGCAATAGAAATTATCTAGAAGTATCTATAGCAGAGGCATATCTGGTTGAAGAGTGTTTAACTTTATGTTGAGTTCGAATTCAAGCGGGAGTCATTCGGAAGATGAAAGTTTACAAACCATTACGATGATAATTTAGATAACAAAAAAAAGTATACTAAAACATAATATTATTGATATGATTTGGCCAATTGTCCTACACATAAAAATTAATATTAAAGAAAACATAAACAGTTGGGAGAAAAACTCCCCCTAAACAAGATTATTAAATTACTACATTGTGGATGCTATTGTTCTTATAATATGAGAAGTGGCTCTTCTATTTATGGAGTTCCAAAATATTTCCTCCAAGAAAGAAGCTTGACAAATATGGAAAAGTACTATATTATCTTATAGGAAAAAGTAAAATTAATTACGGTATCACTTTAATTTTCCTTTCAAGAAAAATAAAACTGAATTTTGATATGAAAATCAAGGCAAAAACCCTAACAAATCTCTCCATTTTGGCTTGATTTTATTGACATACTTCCAGTGCCCAAGCGCACACACAAGTATATGTGGTATTATCAAGTAGTAAACTGACCTTTAAGAAAGCCGAATATCGATCCCACATGGACTTAGTTTCGCTAACTATCCAATTCTAGTTCAACAAATTGAGAATGGTAACTAATGAAGTTTTGGAATTATAAGCTAAAAGTAAACTAAACTAATGCAGAAAAGTAATGAATTAGTACAATCAATTGATAGAATCCTAGGGTTAACGCTTACGAACAATCATACTATGTTAATAAATTTCATTCGTTAGATTGCTTATCTTGGTTATTGATTTGAAGGGTTAATCACATGATCATGGTCTCTCAAACTCTAACCATTTACCTAATTTGGACATTAGAACTACATCATTGATCGAGATGTAATAATCCAACTAGGTGATTTAAAGCTATCCTCCTACGTGTAAATCAAGTAAGTCTTCTAAGTAATCTCTATCCTAGACGCTAATTCAAAATCCTTATTTTATAAAAGACTATGAAACTTACTTTATATATCCCTATGTTCTATCTTGCAATTCCCTCTTCCGAGATCACAAGGTCGACAATGAATATATTCTACGGGTATTTAATCCTTAAAATAGTTAAAACAAGGATAAACAAGAAACCATAATGATAAGCAATTCAACAAACTTAATTCAAAACGAAAGTATTCATGATCTTGGCCTTAGCCCAAGAATGGGAGTTTAGCCTTTAAGGGAAATATTCATCATCCTATCCCTTAGATTGATGATGAAAACCATAAATCAAATAAATTAAAGAATGATAAAACCTAAAAAAGAAGTTGTGGTAGCATCCAATGATGTCCAAGTTGTTCTAGGTTGTTCCAAGATGTCCCAAGATGATTAAAACTGAGTTTGGCATGTTATATCTATAGTATACAAGTCATAAGCTGACTTGGATTAGGTTTCCACACTGTTTTATTTCAGCTGGCCAGAATTATCTGGATTTTGGGCATCACCGTATCGCGGTGTTGAGCCAAATCACAATTGTAAAATTCCAGAATCTTGCCGCAATTACACCACATCGCAGCACCTCCTTAAACTCCATTAGGACCTCCACGCTACTGGGTCACTATTTTGAGACTCTTCTAAATCTAGTGGGGTTTCGCACACATATATTGGCTACTCCTATAGTTAATACGCGCCCAAGAAATTTCATGGGTTCAAATTGCGTTAATTTTTGTATTGTGCTTTTGTTGAGACATTTTGAGACTTTTTGAGTTTTTCCACTTCATTTGAAGCTTGTAAATCCTCCATAAATCATCATAATACATTTAAAAAGTATCCTAAATCATTAAACACTACTATTTAGAGCTCAAAACAACGCAATATCCAATATGGTAAATCAAAAACACAAGCTAAGCATAGGTTAATTTAACTTTGATCTTTAACTCATTGTTTTGACTCTTGTATTGACCCAATTGACCCTTGAACATTATAAAAAAGTTGTTTATCATATAAATACACACTAAAAACCTTAGGAACTCATTAAAACATATTAGAATCCAACACGATAGACTAGATCCAACACGATAGACTAGACAAATACCTAGCTCAAGCTAGTCACATTAGTTTTCTTGATTGAACTCTAAATGATCAATTTGCATCAAAACTTGTGTGAAAATACCTTTAAACATTGTAAAGACTTACATGGACACTTAAATTCATATTTATATCATTATCAACACATATAGCATAAGAATCATCCTCAAAATAATATTAAAAAGGCTAGAATAGTAACACTAGAATGCATAAATACACCCAACATCACATACTTTGATCTGCCTTCTTTGCATGCATGATGTTCAAGGGTAAATTGTATCAATACAAGATTCAAAACAATAAGTTAGAAATCAAAGTGAATGAAGCCTTTGCTTAGCTCATATTTCTAATTCTCCTTCTTGGATGTTGTGTTGTTTTGATCTTTAAATTGTTATGTTTAATGCTATAGGATTATTTTTTAATAGATCATGATGATATATGAAGGATATACAAGCTTCAAATCAAGTGTAAACAACTCAAAAAGTCTCGGACTATATTAACGAAAGAACAATACAAAAATTGATGCAATTGGACCCCTGAAATGTCAATGTGTTGACTGTAGGAGTGGCCAACTGATACATGTAAAACACCACTAGATTCAAAAGAGGCCCAAAATAGTGACCTAGAAGCATGTGTAGGTCCTAATGGAGTTTAAGGAGGCACCACAATTCAGTGTAATCGCAGCAAGATTCTGGAATTTGACAGTTGAGATTTGGCTCAACACAACAATGCGGTGATGTCTAAAATTAGGATAATTTTAGCCAGCTGAAAGAAAATAGTGTGGAAACCCAATCCAAGTTGGTTTAGGACTTGTATACTATAAATATAATTCCCCAAATCCCATTTTAATCATCTTGGAACACCCTAGATCAACTTAGATACCATTGGAGGATACCACAATTTGTTTTTAGGTTTTATCATTCTTTAATTTAGTTTTTTTATGGTTTGTGTCATCAAAAATCAAGTGGAAACAACTCAAAAATTCTCGTACTGGATCAAATAAAGAACAATACAAAAATTGACGCAATTGGACCCCTGAAATGTCTTGGGCATGTGTTGACTGTAGAAGTGGCCAACTGACACGTGTAAAACACCACTAGATTCAAAAAAGGCCCAAAATAGTGACCTAGCAGCACGTGTAGGTCCTAATGGATTTTAAGGAGGCACCACAATACAGTGTAATCGCGGCAAGATTCTGTAATTTGATAGTTTTGATTTGGCTTAACACCACAATGCGGTGATGTCCAAGATTGGGATAATTTTGCCCAACTGAAAGAAAATAGTGTGGAAACCTAATCCAAGTAAGTTTATAACTTGTATACTATAAATATAATTTCCTAAAGTCCATTTTAATCATCTTGGAACACCCTAGATCAACTTGGATATCATTGGAGGCTACCATAACTTGTTTTTAGGTTTTATCATTCTTTAATTTAGTTTTTTTATAGTTTGTATCATCAAAAATATGATTGATGCAACAACAAGATTGTTGAAATATGCTTAAAACTAAAATTTAAAATGTTATAATTAAAAGTGGGTTAAAACTAATATTTTATTTTTATTTTAAAGATGCAGTAATAGGATTGTTGAAATATGCTTAAAACTTCTTCTCTACATGTAGATAAAACAATTGTTATTATTATCAAACAGGTTGCAGCTTGATTTTGAAATCACTTTGAACCTTTCTTTAACCTTATTTTATTAAAACACTGGATATTTAAATTATAGACTCTGATACCACTTGTTAGGTTCGAATCAAGAGGGTCATCATGCGAAAGCTTAAAGTTTTCAAACCAATATAGTGATAATTCAAATAAGAAAAAAATTATTGATATGATTTGGCCAATCGGCCCACACATAAAAACTAATATTAAAGAAAATATAAACTATTGAGAGAAAATATCTCCCTAAACAGGACTCTTAAACGACTACATTGTGGATGTTATTTTTGTTATAGTATGAGAAGGGGGTCTTCTATTTATAGAGTTCCAAAATCTTTCCTCCAAGAAAGAGATTTGCCAAATATGAAAAAAAAATAGATTTTCTTTTAGGAAAAATTAAAGGAATTATGGTATTAATTTTGATTTCCTTTCAAGAAAAGTATAACTTAATTTCGACAAGAAAATCAAGGAAAAAATCTTAACACTTTATGCTCTTGATATTTGCATGGGGGCGTACATACCATATTTAATAGGAGACCTCAAAATGATGATGAGTATGGGTCAAGTGATGCACAAGCTTTCAGTTTGTTCTCTAGCAAAGGTTCTCCTTTAGGATCAAATAAAAATATAGCTATTTTTTTAGATAACAAGTCACTGAAGTAGGCACATGCATACTTATTAGCAAATTGTGATGAAGTTCAAAAGTATATTAGGTATGTTAATCACTTATAGTATTATATTTTTATGGATAGTTTTTAACTTGTTGTATTTATTATTCTAATGAATAACAATACTTATTGTGTAGAGAGAATGAACTTGAGGTTAATATATAGCCGTGAAGATCTAAATAGCAAGGCTAAGAATCATAGTCAAAACTTCTTTGAATGGTTTGAAACTCGTGCTTTGCAAGATAATGTGCCTAATTTATTATAAGATTTTTCCATAGGACCAAATATATTTGCTAAAAGATATTCTGGGTATCTCATTAATGGATGTCGATTTCATATTAGGCAGTGTGATGCAAGGCGTAAAAACACAAAATAATGGTTAGTTTCCTCAACCACAAGCTTTGTAAGCTCAAAGGATAAAAATCGAGTTCATGCATATTTGACTTATTATGGTAGAATAGTTGATATACTTGAGTTAGACTATATGGTAATTTTAAGGTTGTTTTATTCAAGTGTCACTGGTATCATGTTGAAAAAGATATTTATGGCCCTGCTTACGTCTTCTTCAACAAGAATTTCTCTTTAGAAGAACCTTTTGTGCTAGAATCTCCAGTACACCACTATTTATATGTGCAAGATCCATATAATCAAGATAGACATTATGTTATGAGAACTATTCTAAAAGACATGTTTAACATAAGTGGTCAGGTTGAATCTAATACCTTAAAAAGTTATAAAAATGAGCCTTTGAACAGTTTATGGACCGATCTATACCGGATGATAATGTTAAAGTTGTATTAATGAGGAATGATGTTCCAAAAACAAGTATTGATGTTGATACCAAAGGATTTCTTGCTGAACAACTTCAATTTAAGCATGACAATATGTTTAAAGATGAGTCTGAAGATGTATATGAAGAATAGTATAAAGAGGAGTTTGCAGACAAGTCTAAAGACAATGTTGATTTTGAAGATAAACCATGAGTTATTATTTTTTTATGTCCCATAATTTTAGCTTACTCTTTCTATTATTTGACTGTTTAATGCTACAAACACTTTGAGACATCAAATATGCAGAAACATTGAGGAGATTGACAATCTTTGTGTATTTTTGGGGCTTCTTTTGTGTACATGATTATTATTTTGTTAATAACCCAAAGTGCTAGTTGGAATTGAGGAATATTAGTTGTTTATCATTCATCTGACGACTTCCATATTCAGCAGGCAAAAAGTAAGTCTGTAAATCCTATAGGTTGCAATATTTTGTTCCATTTTGTATCTTCTTGATCTTCTTTTGGTGTTGGTAAAAACTAGAAGTACTTTGTTGTATACTCTATACTTTCACATTCTTAATTTATATACATATCATTTGGAAAGTTTTTTGATAGAAAAGATAATTCTAAGTGTTGTATTTTGGTAGATGTTCTGTCTGTTCTTAATTACTTTCTTTCAATATGAGGTTAGTCTTCTTCTTATATTTTTGGATCATCTTTTTCATCTTAGATATTCATTACACAAAAATCATTGTCTTCCATTTGAATATACAACCCTTGGAGTTTTTTTTTTCAATAGCCTATCCGAGCTTGCTGTCCAAACTACTGAATATTTTTTTCCTACTAATGGCTATTGTTATTTACCTATTTCCAAAGCATTCAATGAGAATCGGAAGCGAATTCTCAATTGATTGCTTCTGACAAAGATGCAGTATTTCCATCATCTTTGTACTCTCAGATCTCAATCTTCCATTTGGCAAGGATTCTAACACTGAAATTCTCTGTTGGTTGAACTAAAATACTTCCACATAAGACATTCATTCTCAAGTAAGGAAAGACAAGTATAATGAGAAACATCTATAATTAGTAAGGGCTAACCCTGTTATAGGTTGAATTGTGGAGTCAGTTATTACTAGGGACTTTCCTTTACCACTTGCCATACAAAATATGCCCAAGTGGATTTTTAATCATGAAGGTACAGAGGTTAGTTAGGATCTGTGATATTTCTTCAATAAGATGTCAACCATAGGTTAGAGATCCCAACTCGCTAATTGCAGTATCATTTTTTGGTAGGTTTCCTTGGTGTCCAATTCTTTAGGGTCAACCCTCATTCCTTTTGAGTTTCTCTATGGAAATAATTTGTAGATGAAATTTAACTATTTTTGGATTAGTCGATCATATTACTTGAATACCATAATTCTCTTTTCTTAGTTGATGCCTACACTTGCATTATTTTAGCATATATAATTTTGTACCAGACTAAGAAGATATCTACATATCAAGGAAAAGTGTTGGATATAATATGTATAGCAGCTCTGCAGTGGAATGTCCCTTGAATTTCTGCCCATTTCAATTTTTTTGGACCTATTTTGACTTGACAAAAAGTTTAAAAAGGAGAAAAGGACTTTTGTATCTTTTTGTATTAAATTAAAGAGAATGTCAAGTGTACTAAAATGTACTTTAATCTCATGTCTTAATAATTATACCATGTGGAAAGTTAAAATTAAAGAATTGCTAAGAAAAGATTAGTTTTTATTAAATAAAAGGAAAATGGACCAAATAAATTAAAGCGGAGAGAGTAGTATTATAGCTAGGGAAGCTCATTATTTAACTCTATTTTTGGTTTCGTAATAGCCACATAACTGCTCAAATATAGACATACAAGACCTAGATCATTGGCTGGGTTGATATATCATAGTATGTTACTGGAAAAAATTGTCTATGGATACTAGCATACTACATATCTATGTATGCACAATGGCAGTTCAATCTTGATAAGATATTACAAAAGTAAATCTAGAATTCTTATATTACACGACAAACAAAAAAAAAGGGAGAAAATGGTTAAAATCAAAGGAGATTATTACTTGACAGTTTTGTGATTTATAAAGGAATTAATTGATTCTTTACAATAAGAATAAACAATTTCTTAGAATTCGGAAGAAAAGGAAAGAAAATTTATCCATGAGCAGATGGGTGTTAGGCATACCGTAATTCAACCAATAGGCACTAGCTTAAAAATTCTCTTTTAGTTCATAACAGTATATATTACTTTTACCCCATGCATTCTTTAATACATTAATTATCTTCTTGCTCTATTCACTTTAGTAATAATTTCTTTTTCTCCCTTTCAGTTATTTTACTTGATAAAGTATTTTTTTGAAAATTTAACTATAGGTTTCTTGCAGTCAAGGTTTGGACTACACACCTTCAGAATTGAAAGCATAGAAAGTGCAAAAGATGCACCTATTGATGAACTACGGGTGAAAAGTGTGCATAATCTTGGACTCTTATAGAAGGTAAAATGAATCTTTTGTACTATGAAAATTCTCCTTCGCTCTTTTCATCCTTTTTGTTTTAGGGTTTATCACTCAATTTATTAATTTAAATGCTCTTTATTTTTACTTTTTGTAGGCTAACTGGCAGACCAGAACATCAATTATTCTAAAGTATCAATAATTCTAAAGTGATAAGTGTTGACCTTATGTTTCCTTTATAGATGATCCTTTGGTAATACTAAGTGTTGCATTTTGGTAGATGTTCTATCTATTATTACTTTCCTTCATTATGAGGTTCATCTTCTTCTTATATTAGTGGATTATCCTATTGATCTTAGAAATTCTATATGTTGTGCCTCTCAAAACCTTGAAATTCAGGTCCAAGACTCGTTGTGTTAATCACTTGTCAATTGAGGAATTGTGGTTTTTAAATGCATTATCTCAATACAAGCTCATGGATACAATAGCTCAGGGATGTTCCATATCTGTGTTTTGTCATGCTTAAATTATACCTAGATTTCATTTGTATTTATGATCTTAAAGAGAAATGCACCAGTTGCAAGTGTATATGCTGGGGAAAGCTGTTTACAATTAAAAGGTGACGAGGTTATAGATTAGGTGTATCATTATTTAGAGTTGGTGACCGTTTGTATTTATGACCTATCCAAAATACTTACTACATTATCTGGTCTATATCATTTGTGTGAAACTAATACTCTAATAGTGTTCCTATGTTATGTTGCCTCTATTTGTAGTTAGTAAGAATGAAGCAGGCAACAGCTCTAAAGAAAAAAGTTTTGAATTCAAAAAAAGCTCAAATTCCTTTAAAGAATATGAATTTTGATACTCAATACCGTTCAAGTGTTGATCTGGTCAAGGACTATAAGATTAAGAGAGAACAACATGCAAAGACATAGAATAATAAAATTAGGAAAGCTTAGGCACCGATGACATATAAAATAAAAAATCTTGAGGAGTCCATTGCACAATAAGGAAAGAGTATATTGCCTATTCACAAATCTGTGATCCAATTATCCTCAAAGAAAGAGATTAATACTTCACATATGCTCACTGGAAAAGATCAAAATAAACAACGGTTATTTCAACCTCAATTTGAATAGATCATTAAAAAGAGAAGAGTTGAATTACCTATGCATCGATTCATGTCCCAAGGATTTTCAAAGGTTGATGTTAATACTTTCGATATCATTGGATGATCACAAGTTGAAAAAGAGAAACAACATTCTATTAAAGAGCTAGAAAAACTGCAAACAGGTGAAGAGGAAGTTAGTCCTACCGTCAAGTAGTCTTGAACAATTTCTAAAAAAACAAGGGATACATGTAGGTGGTGAAAAAGAACATGATATTCACTCAACATATGATGTTAAAGTTCTACCCACTAAAGATCTAGATGAACATAATAAAGGATTGAATGATCCTACGGAACAAGAGAAAATTGGTAAGGATTAGCGGTTAAATAATGATGAGGAATGGATGTTGATTGTGGTACAAATGGTATAACTTGAATTTCTTAATTTTATTACTCATTGCGTTTTGTTTCTTATTTTTTGGTTGTTACATCAATCTAGGGATGTCACAAAAGAAAAATGTTTGAGGACAAACAACATGAAAGAAAATTCACACAAGAAATTTAGATAAAAGAGAGGTGGTGACATTTGACTTAGGAAAAGTAGTGGGACCAACTAAAAAGGTAGTTTACCATTTAAGAAACTTCATAGAAACATTTTTAAGGAATCTCAAATTTATCACCTTGATGTACACTAGTGAGCATGTTGTTCCAGATGAAACTAAAAAATGCATGTGTGATTATGTCAACATAGGAAAAATTAATTTATATATATATATATATATATATATATATATATATATATATATATATATATATATATGTTATGCTTATTACAAATTGAAGCTTAATATATTTGTTTTGCATAGTCAAAATTCATGATTCCAAAGGAAGAACGGAAGTGGGTAATGGCAGGTCTCTTTGATGCTTGGAGGTGACGCAAGAAAGATGTTAAAAAGATATATTTTGATAAAAATCTTGCTGTTGAATAAATTCTCACAAAACATCCTGATGACATTCCATATGTTCGAAACATCGGTTGATCAAGTATTGGAAGCTTTCAATTGTTCAAGTGAGGCTAAAATAATGCAAACCTACTCTTGACATATTTTGCATATTTAATTTATACTCTTTTTTTGTCCTTAAGAGAGGTAAATTCTAAAAATAGAAAAAAAACAAAAGTGGAGACATCGAATGGGATCTATTAATTTTGCAATAGTACGCGTGGCATTTGTAATATTTAGTAGACACTTATAAAGAAAATCTATTTTTGATTTTTGGTACTTTGTCATAACATACTGATATTTGTTTTTACTTTAATTTGATTTAATTTGTAGTGTGCGACCAAAGAAAGTAATGAGCAACCATCAAAGGCTAAAATGTTTGTTGGAACTTGTACAAAGATGGGGAAAGAAGTTCTGGCAGATATCCAAATTGCAATTGTAAGTCATTTTGTATTATATGTTTCTCTTTTCTAGGAATCTTTATTTTTTTACATTTCCATATGACTACGCATAGTATTTATGTAGAGAATGGTAGAGAGAAGGTCTCATTATCCCCAAGTTTCATAGGTTACGGTTAGTTCAAAGGGTTGACCGCATATAGATTTGTTGATCATAAAAAAGAAATAAAGTACAGAGTAGGATTGTAGTCTTTAGTGGAAGATTCTTAAAGAGGTCTAATATTTTTTATTTCTAAAGGCTTATGCCTCTTTTCACTGTGGTTGTCTATAATCTCTTGGAATCCTTTTCATGGACTACTACTCTTCTGCATTTATGTTGTTGACAACAGAAAAGTTTTGATGGACCCTTAGATGGTTAGATTTGATAAACTGTCTTGCTGTGCCTGTGATACTTCTAATGATGTCTTGTCTTGTTAATCTCAATATCTAGTTATTTCTTGAGAAAAACTTCAAAGAGGATGAAAAAGTAGGATTTAATCTTATAAGAAGTTACTTTAACTGTATTTTTAGTTATTGAAACTAACTCTCTCTTTTTGGTACAAAGGAAACAGCAGTATGCATGGTTGTTCATAGATAAGTGAAATATTTGTGTAATTAGTAAAGTTGTTTCCATGTGATTAGTCCCAAACAACATTGCTAGGGTGATATTGAGAGAAATATATAAGAGCTTGAATAAGAAACTCAAAAATGATAGCCTACTACATGTCCAAATCATAGTAGCTTAGTGTACAAGGGCTATCACAAAAGTGGGGGTGATTTTCATGAATAAGATACTTCGTGCCACAGTTTAAATTTTGACCCCACTTAAATAAGTTCAGCAAAAATAGATCACATTTCGAAGTTTATACTATTTGTGTTAGTTCCAGTAGAGTTTAGGATTTTAACATAGTTCTAGAAACTTGGATCTTTTTATACCTCAAGTGAATGAAAGATTACTTGGATTGTGAAGGGCAAAGAAACCAAAACATATTGAAGTTGCCCTTACATGCATGAATGGTTCCTTTTGCAATTTTGTTGTTATGTTTGTTGCTGATAATTGGTCCTTTTTCCTTTTTTTTTGGTGTATTCCATTAGTCTTGGAAGTTATTTGCATGTGTGTTCGGACTATGACATAGTGTATTTGTTATCTTTCTTAAAAAAGTCTATGAAATAGTGTAATGGATACACATGATGCTTTAAACATTGTATTGTCTTTTATTTGTTATGTTCTAATTTTAATTGATAATGAGTAGAAAAACTCCCTTATGAAACCCGCTAACCAAAAAGGTAGAGATTCTTCAATAAGACAATTCTCTAGAAAGACACCCGATCTTGTATAGAAATTGGAATCTCATAGTGCTTCAACAAGTAATAAGGGAAAAGAAACTATTCATCAATTGTATGAAATCATTTTCTATCCCTTCAAAAGCTTTCTTGTTCCACTCTTTCCCTATAATACACATGAGTGCTAATGGATCAACATCCTATGCCATCTGTATTTCTCCTATTTCTTCCATATGTCCAGCTTCACATTGCACCCTTCAAAGTTTATATCATCTTTTATAACTGTAACACCCCGAGAATACACCCTGGGCATCACACGGTGCTTACAGTCCTGAGGGACCACAAGCTAAGCCATGAGCTGGTACCTATTGTGAGTACTGAATAATATATTAATAATGCGGAAGAACAACTATTATGCATAAGGTTTTAAGTAATGAATAAAGATAAAATCTATAAATTCCAAACTGATAAAATAATTTGACATTATCAACTGATGTCTGAATACTGAATAACTAACTGTAGTGTCTAAAAGCCTCTAAACTGACTGAATATGAATTGATGGGACAGGCCCCCACTAACTCCAACTGACTACTAAACTAAAAGCATGAAATAAAATAATCTATCATCGAAATATAAGGACTCACCACTTCTACTGCTGAAAGCTTGAGAAGTCTAAGCGTGATCCAAGAACTGGGTGTTCAAACCTATGATATGAAACATCATAGCATAAGAAGATGGTATGCGATCGGTACTTTGAATGTATTGGTATGCTAAATGAGGTAGGCAGATATGCATGGTTTTATGAACATGAACAAATAATTGTCTGAATATATATATATATAAGAATAACATAAGGTACTGAATAGAGTGCATTAATTCTGTAAATACTGAGAATACAACAAATCTGTAAATACTAAGGATGTATGACCAAGCATATAACATGAATTAAATGTAGTCTGTAAACTAAAATACGAAAATTTGGATGACTGAATGTCTTATATCTGTATACTATGGTCAAGCAACCTAAAACTGAGTTACTAAACTAATTTCTGAACTGAGACTGTAACTTGAGACTGTGTGAGGCATTATCTAACCAACATGCCCAATTTGAGCTAATATGGGTCCAACCTGTAACCCTAATTAGAAGGGATTAGTATCGTTCCATGGGTACTAACGTTGGCTGTGTGGATCCATTGTACTGATGTACTGTATTGTTCTGAAGGACTAAGAGTGTCAAGCCAGAACTGACAGGTGACTCCTACGAGATAGTCAAGCCTAAACTAATGGGTGACTTCTCACATCCTATGATGGCTACATAGTTCTGGAGCACAGGGACTGCTAATATCAACTCTGCCTATCTAACGGGCAAGCATTCATCCCTGTACTCGCTCGGTGATAAATCCTACTCCAAACTGAATGACACTGAGTTACTAAACTATTCAGAGTTTAACTGACGGATCTATTAATGTTCATAATACATTTTGAAGTTATTTTGAAGATACTGAGATGAGACAAATGTAAACATCTATGGTTTTTGGGTATTCAAAACCCCCAGGACTCAAAAGCAATAATAGAAAAATAATATCAAGCCTAGAGGACATAGCATGAGAGCTTCTATCAAGTACTCATTTTTATAGGCATTTTATCAAACACTTGTAATTCAAAGTTTACTCTAATCATGGGAATGACATGAAACTTGAAGTAATAGCTTGAATTCGACATCTATGATGCCAAATCATGATTTAATTCAATGAATAATAATATTAAAGCATGTGAAATTTGATAACAACAGTAATTACATTTAAACATAGTGTAGAATCAAAGTTCATGGAGATTCATGGTTGCAAACATGATTTAAAATCAATATAACTTGAAAAGATCATAATTTTGCAAATAAAATTGAATACTTGGACTCAATGGGTGAAAGGAACCCATGGATGAACATTTAACATACCTGGGTGGACAAATTCGTGAGGATTGAGGGTGAGTTCTTGTGATTTGGCATTGAATTTTTGAAGTTCAGGGTTTTTGTTCTTGAAGAGAATTGATTTAATTTGAGAGAATAATGTAAAAATAAGTAAATAATGCTTCATTAAGGCTTAAATCCCATGTTAGGATGGATTAGGAACTTTGGAAAAAGACCAAATGGCCCTTGGAATTTTAAATTGCGGACTGGACATCCTAATTTTTGGCCTTGGTGTGACGCGGTGCAATTGCATCGTGCCACTGGAAAATGACAATTGGGACCAGGAAGCTTGGCGCGACGTGGTGAAATCACGTTTCCTCACTGGAAATTGACAATTGTGAACTGGGTTTATGGTGTGACGCGCCATTATCATGGAGCAACATTGGAGTTTGACAATTGTCATTTGGCTGGCCTCCCCGATGCAGTGAAGTGACATTTGGCACACTGCTTTACAAAAATGGCTTTAACTCTTCACCCGAGTATTTGATTTGGGAATATTTTATATCATTGGAAAGTTGGCTGAATTTTCTACACAATTTAAGCTCTAAGCTGAAAATTACTGAGTATTTAGAAAAATTTATATAGGATAACTCCTGTACTTGGAGCTAAATTAAGCTAGAGAAATACAGGGTATTATAATATCTTCCCCTTGGGAATATTCATCCTTGAATGAGATTGATTAAGCTTAGAAACATTGATAGATTGAGTTTACACACTGAACATGCACAACTGAAAAATGATTGCATAGCTAAAATCACTGATAAGTTAAGTTTTCAATATGAACATGAATATTTGATGCATGAGTACATGACTGAACTGATTCATGAATGCATGACCGAATATGCTATGGTAATGATACCAAGTTTGTAATTGTAACTGAACATGGAACTTTTGCAAGGCTAAGGAAGGCTGATACCTCAAGCTGAATCTGAGTTTGCGGAGAAGAGGTGAGGATACTTGGTCTACATATCTGCTTCTGCTTCCCAAGTAGCTCTCTCAATGGACTAATTCTTCCAAAGAACTTTGACTACTGGAACTTCTTTGTTCCTTTGTCTACGAACTTGATGATCAAATAATTTCGACTGGAACTTCCTCATAGAAAAGAATGTTCTGAACATTTACACTTTCTAATGGAACAACTACAACTATGTCACTAATACACTTCTTCAATAACGAGACATGGAACACAGTGTGTATTGAAGCTAGATCTGCAGGAAACTCAAGCTCGTAAGATACCTTTTCGAAACGACTGAGAATTCTGTAAGGAATGACATATCGTGGATTGAGTTTCACTTTTTTTTACCAAAACTCTTCACTCCCTTTATGAGAGAGATTTTCAAGTACATAAAATCACTAACCTTAAACTCGAGATCTTTTCTCCTCACATCTGCATATGATTTCTGTCGGCTCTGGGCTGCCCTAAACCTTTCTTTAATCAACTCGACTTTCTCTAAACCATCAAACACCAAGTCAGGACCTACTACTATGGCCTCACCCACTTTAAACCAACCAATTAAAGACCTATATGTCCTACCATAAAGACCCTTAAACGAAGCCATCTGTATACTGGAATGATAGCTGTTATTGGATGCAAATTCAATCTAAGTCAAGTGTTCATCCCAACTACCTTTAAAATCAACAACGCAGGATCTTAACATATCCTCTAGAGTCTGAATGGTTCTTTTTTCTTGACCATCTAAGGGTGGAAGGTTGTACTGAGGTAAACATAGGTACCGAGACCCTTTTGGAATGCCATCTAGAAGTGAGAGGTAAACTAAGTACCTCTATCTGAGATGATAGATAAGGGAACACTGTACAACCTAACCAACTCTCTGAAGTAGATTTTGGCATAGTCCACGGTCGAATAAGAGGTATGAACTAGAAAAAAATAAGCTAATTTGGTCATCTTGCCAATGATAACCCAAATCGAATCATGTTGATGACGAGTACGAGGCAAACCCATCAAAAAGTCAATGTTCACTTTTTCCCATTTATATGTGGGTATACTGAACTCCTATGGACCCACTAGGCTTTTGGTGCTTAATCTTAACCTGCTGACATATCGAATACTTAGCTACAAACTCTACAATATCCCTCTTCATCTCGCTCCATCAATAGATCTCCCTTAAATTATAGTACATCTTAGTGTACCCTAGATGAATGGAGTAACGCACAAAATGCACTTCTATAAGAATTCATTGCCTCATATCATCTATACCTGGCACATATAGCCGACCCTGACAATGTAGCACACTATCTCCCCCTTGGGAGAAAACTTCTACCTTCTGATCTCTGACTGACTCTTTCAACTTCACTAGATTGGGATCTCTATCCTATTTTTTCTTTACCTCGAAAACTAGAGATAATTCTAAACTACTCTGCACTGTTGAACTGACTAAGAAGATGCCTAGTCGGGCAAGCTGATGAATTTTTTAAACTAACTTATTCTTACCATTCTCAACATGAGCGACACTACCTATAGACAATATACTGAGAGCATCTTCCACTATATTAGCCTTTCTCGAATGATATAAAACACTCATATCATAATCTTTTAGCAATTCCAACCACCTTATCTGATGCAAATTCAAATCTTTCTAAGAAAATACATACTGCAAGCTTTTATGGTTTGTGAACACATCAACATGTACCCTATACAAATAGTGCTTCCAAATCTTTAAGGTGAACACTACAACTGCCAATTCAAGATCATGGGTGGGTTAATTTTTCTCATGGGGCTTAAGTTGTCTAGAGGCATAGGCAATTACATTACCTCTTTGCATCAAAACACAATGCAACCAAACTTTGGAAGCATCACAGTATCCAGTAAACCCATCTTAACCATATCTAAGAATTCTTATGGATCCTCTTTGGAATTGGATCCTATGAAAGAAAGAGGGTTCATTCAGGTGAAGTATTGAATTCTGGTTGCAGCAGTATTGGCCACTAGGTTAGACTAAACAACGGTTGGCCGTTCATTCTGAGATGCTATAGAATTAGCTAGAGTGGTGAACGCAGCTCTCAATTCTACATGGGAGACATACTCGTCCAGAGAATCTACCTGAAAGGGTAGAGGTGCTGGCTGATTTCTTGTTCTTCATTTGTTTTTCTTTTTGGGAGGCATGTTCTATAAATGGAAGGAATGAATGAATTAGACAAAGAGTTTACATGACCATCATGCTCAATCATACGATGTTAATACTGGAAAAAAGAAAACTTTTTCTAATGCCTCGTAGCCTCTTGTCCATACGTGTGGTGCACTATACACCCATGCACAAGAATCTACTTGTCATGGCTTTCAGACTTCCTAGGACACTTTAAAACCATAGACTCTAATACCAAGTTTGTAATGCCTCGAGAGTACACCCTGGGCTTCACACGGTGCTTACAGTCTCGAGGGACCACAAGCTAATCCATGAGCTAGTAGCAGTTGTAAGTACTGAATAATATAATGATAATGCAGAAGAACAACTGTTATTCCATAAGGTTTTAAGTAATGAAAACTAATAAAATCTGTAAAGGCCAAACTGATAAATAATCTGACATTATCAACTGAAGGCAGGTATTCATGGTTTTAAGAACACGAACAAATAATCATATGAATATATATACGAATAACATAAGGTACCAAATAGAGTGCATTAAGTATGTAGATATTGAGAATACAACAAATTTGTAAATACTAAGGATGCATGAACAAACATATAACATTAACTAAATATAGTCTGTACACTGAAATACTAAAATACTGAAATTATGATAATTGAATGTTTGATATCTGTATGCTATGGTCAAGCAACCTAAAACTGAGTTACTAAACTAATTTCTGAACTGAGACTGTAACTTGAGACTGTGGGAGGTATTATTTAACAGACATGCCCCAATTTGAGCTAATTAGGGTCCAACCTGTAACCCTAATTGGAAGGGTGTTAGTACCATGCCATGGGTACTAATGCTGGCTATGTGTATCCACTATACTAATGTATTGTATTATCCTGAAGGACTAAGGGTGTCAAGCCTGAACTGATGGGTGACCCCTGCTAGATAGTCAAGCCTAAACTGATGGGTGACTTCTCACATCCTACGCTAACTACGTAGTTCTGGATCACAGGTACTACTACTAACGACTTTGCGTATATGATGGGGAAGCCATAATCCTTGCACTCGCTCGGTGCTAAATCCTATACCCAACTAAATGACACTGAGTTACTAAACTATTCAAAGTTTAACTGACTGATCTAGTAATGCTCATAATACATTCTGAAGTTATTCTGAAGATACTGAGATGAGACTAATATAAATATCTATGGTGTTCGGGTATTCAAGACCCCCCGAACTCAAAAGCAATAATAGAAAAATAATAACAAGCCTAAAGGACATAGCATGAGAACTTTTATCAAGTACTCATTCTTATAGGCATTTTATCAAACACTTGTAATTCAATGTTTAGTCTAATCATGGGAATGACATGGAACTTGAAGTAATAGCATAAATTCGATATCTATGATGCTAAATCATAATTTAATTCAATGAATAATAACATCAAAACATGTGAAATTTGATAACAACAATAATTCTATTTAAACATAGTATAGAATCTAGGTTCATGGAGATTCATGGTTGGAAACATGATTTAAAATCAAAATAACTTGAAAAGATCATAATTGTCCAAATAAAAATGGATACTTGGACTATGGGTGAAAGGAACCCATGGATGAACATTTAACATACCTAGGTGGACGAATTCATGAGGATTAAGGATGAGTTCTTGAGATTTAGCCAAGAATTTTTTAAGGTTAGGGTATTTGTGCTCGAAGAGAATTTTTTAATTTGAGAGAATAATGTACAAATAAGCAAATAAGGCTTTATTATGGCGTAAATCCCATGTTAGGACGGATTAGGAACTTTGGGAAAAGACCAAACAGCCTATGGAATTTTAAATCACAGACTGGAAATCCTGATTTTTTGCCTTAGCAAGACGTGGTGCAATCGTGTTGTGCCACTGGAAAATGACAATTAAGACTTAGAAGCTTGGCGCGATGTGGTGAAATAGCATTGCCTTACTGAAAATTGATAATTGTGAACTGGGTCTATGGCACGATGCACCATTATGACAGAGAAATATTGGAATTTGATAATTGCTATTTGGCTGGCCTCCGTGACATGGTGAAGTGATAGTTGGTACACTGCTTTACAAAAATGGCTCTAACTCTTCACTCGAGTATTGGATTTGGCCGAATTTTATATCGTTGGAAAGCTGGCTGAATTTATACACAATGGTAAGATCTAAACTAGAAAATACTGAGTATTTAGAAAAATTTATATAGGATAACTCATTTACTTAGAGATAAATTAAGCTAGGGAAATACTGGGTATTACAATAACCCAAACCATATGAAGATATCTTATCTTCCTAGTTCACAACAATTCTAAGAAATTCCTCTTTATAACCAGAACCATTAGGTTCCATCTTCACAGTGTGTATCATCTTTTGTAATCCAAACCAAAGGGTCCCATATTTATCACAACAAATTCTATGAAATTCCTAGTTCACATACTTGATCATAAGCCTCTCAAAACTCAGCTTACATTGACCCCCAGTTTTACCTTTCTTCCTTCTTAAATCTAACACTTCATTTGTCACTAAATGATCCACTTTGTCCACTCATCCTGGATCCTAATTTTATCATAAAGAAGTCTAAGAAACTCCCATTTTAGATGATTATTGGCCTTCTCAAAATCCAGCTTACACTAACTCCCAAGTTCACCTTTCTTCTTTCTTGAATCTAACATTTAATTTGTTACTAGTGTCACATCTAAGATTTGTCTTACTATAACACCCCAGATTCTGAATGTCGGAAGCTACACGGTGCTTATGATTCCAAAGGACCATAAGATAACCCTTTTTTGGTACCTGTAACTTAGCACTGCATAATATACTGTAAAAATATAGAAAACTTTCAATAAGGTTAAATATCTGAAATGCAACTGAAAACTGAATATTAACACAACTGTTTGAACATCTAGTCTGAAAGGCCTCTAAACTGTCTGAACTATGGAGTTGATGGGACAATCCCCCAACTAACTCCTTCTACTAAAATACTGAATCTAATGAAATACTACAATAAGAGAATATCCTTGAATGATGAGGACTCACTACTAAGTCTACTACTGTTGACTGAATTTGAACTGCTAAGGATGCTCGGGAGCTCATATTTCTAAACGTATGGTATAAGACACCATAGAACAAGAGAAAAGTATGTGTCAGTATGTGAGAATGTTCTGGTATACTAGATGAGGTAAGGCTAAATGCAAGGGCTCATATGCATGAACTAAAGCTGACTGAATAACATGAGTATACTAAATGAGGAAGACATGCATGAACACATAAAATATATCTAAAATCATAGTAAGACTGAATACTTAGTTCAAAAAATTGGAGTACTGATAACTGGGTTTATTGATGACTGCTATCTGAATTTACTGATACTAAATTCTGAATACTGATTCATTGACATCTAATTTTACTAACACTAGGATACTGAATAACTAAGTTTGTTGATATTAATATCTGAGTTTTATAATACTGATTGACTATATCTGAGATCAGACCTGTCTAGCGGGTGATCCCTAAATCTATTGGTACTGATTCTAATTGACTGTATCTGATATCAGTCCTATCTAGCAAGTGATCTCTGAATCTATTAATATTGATAATTATTTACTATGTTGGAGATCAGTCCTATCTAGCGGGTGATCTCTAAATTCTATGGAACTATCTAAGTTCCTTATTATACTGAGTGACTATATCTGACAATCCTAAATCTGTATAATTGAACTGAGTTCTATCACTGATACTAAATCTAAAACTGAGACTGTGGGAAGTAGTTATCTAACCGATATGCCCCGAATCTGAAATAGTAGGTTCCAACCTGTAACCCCAATTTGAAGGGTGTCAGTACCATGCCATAGGTAAAGACAACTGCTATGGAGTCATCCCCAATCTTGCGGGTGACTCCTGAGATCAGTCCTGCACTAACGGGTAATTCCTAAGTATGTCAATCCTATCTAATGGCTGACATCGCATACCTATGTTGGATATGTAGTTATAGAACTTAGGGATTGCTCCTAGGGATCTCAGTCCTATCTAGCGGGTGAGCCCCTATCCCTAGGCTCGCTCGGTACTGAATCCTACTTCCAACTGCAAAACACTAAACTGATTCTTAGATTGAACTATTACTAATCATACTAGTTAATTGAACTGGACTAAGGTTGCTGAGTTCTATTAACTGATGGAATACTACTGAATTCTATTAGCTGACTGGATACTACTAAGTTCTGAACTGAATACTTGAATGCTATTGAGGTATGAACTGCATACTGTACTGGAATACACTGACACTGAGATTACTAAGTCTTTCTAAGTTTTGTAACTGACTGAGTCCTACTGATCATGGTACGACTGAGATTATCATGAAAACTGACTCAGCTCTAGGCACACAGCTAAATTGTTGGGTACAAGTACCCCCAGGACTCGATAGGATGTAAATAATAAGACATAACAATTCTTGAATAGCATACAATAGTCTGTCATTCACCATATAATCAATAAGGCATCTCTTCAAAAACTTAAAAATCATAAACTTGTACATGCATAGGAATGTACACTAATATCTCATAATTCATTCAATAAGGAATGCACATGAATAGGAATACATGCAATATAGCATAATTCATTCACTAAGTACTTTCAACAAACACTAGGCATGCATTAACTTATACTTAATTGGGGATTTCATAGTAACATGCTATAATGATTCTATTTTCTTCACATAAGCATTTTATCGAACATATAGGGAGCATGCTTTGGTTATACAACAAATTTTACATCTAATTATCATAGATACATCAAGAAACATATAACTTGAAGGGGTTTTATCATGAGTATCTCATAAATGTCATATACTAGGATCAAATTTTGGGACTTTGTAATCACAACATGAATTAAAACTCAACAACAACAAGAACTTCAATTTCAATTTACATGAATCATGAAAAACTCAAATATATATAATATTTTAATTTAGAAAAGGATTCTTGAACTTATTGGGTGGAAGGGACCCAAGAATCAACACCTAACATACCTTAGTTCTGGATTTTATGAAGATTGACGGAGGAATTTTCTTTAATTTGGAGCCTCAATTGAAAACCCTAACTTGTTCTTGAGAGAAATTATGATAAACCACTATGTTTTGAGTGTAATAAGGATGAATCTCGTGTTTATGGGTTTATATAGGGGTAGAAAATTAACCATTTTTCCCTTGAAAGCACGGAGGTGGAATGCTAAAATTTTTGGGCCAGGGAAGTTCCCAGGGCGGCGCCCTGCCTAGCCTAGAGGATTATCCTGGGCGGCGGACTGCCTATCCCGAGCGACTAGCCAGGGCGGCGTGGGATAATCATCTCGAGCTACTATTTTAGGCAACCAAATATGCCCTTACACTATCCAAAAAATTTTGAAACTTCCTCGAGATGTACTATTGACTGCCTCATTGTGAATCAACTTAAAAATTGGCAAACGGAGGTCGGAAAGGTCACAAACTAGATCATCAAAGTTCAAAGGCTTATGAAATGAAAAAGTTCCAACACTTAGTCAAATTTTCTAAGTGTGAAGATTCTCTTATCATGCTTTAAATAGCTTTAACAACTAAGAAAATTTGTAGGGTATAACACTTACTATCATGAATGCATTCTAAGAAGTAGGCGTTGTCTTGTCTACCACCTTATAGTCCGGTAAAAAATATCTTAAGGTTATCTTATAGATATTTCCTATTAGACTAGAAGGCATGTAAGACTTCATGCCACTTCTACAGCTATGGTTTTCATCACATCTCCTATTACTGTGCTCTAAGCTATTGGAATAAAAGCCAAGATAAAACCTCTCAATCTAGAGGTATCATCACCCGCATAACTCACTATCGTTTATACCTTATCCTTCTCAATATATCTCTTCTGCCATTACCTCTTATCTTCTCCTATATAGTTAAAAATAACCACTTTAAAAGCATGTACATTAAACACTCAGAGACATATATGATTCTCTTTTAACTCAAATTTAAACCTATTAGATTCGGTCCTCTGCTACCAAAAAAGAAAAGAAATACACTCTCTTGGTGCGCTAGGAATTCAAGTCAATAGATGTCGAAATGCTGATTCCTTTTAGGACTAGAGCTTATTACAATAGGAGTTTATTGAAAACAAACACACTATAATCTTCTCTTGAGTCCAATAATCCTGGCTATCAATTGACAAACTGTGTATAGAGCAATTCAACCAGAATTTGAAATTCCACTACCTCACAATACTAGATTCCTTCTAAACCTTAATTCTTATTTAACTCCTTACAGATTGTATTGTTATCTCATGCAAAGCAATTCAGAAAAAAGAAAAGCTCCCTCCTCCTCCCCTTCTCTGGTTCTTGCTTCTATATCCTTTGCACTTTGAGTTGTAACTGCTAAAGCATTAGGAGTGTATTCTTTATCTTAAACTTAAAGTTTTTTCTTTCCAGCATTAAATTTTTATTTCAATTATCGTACCTTGTAAGTTGTAAGCACATGATCTTGTGAACCTCTTAGCAGGGTAATAGTTTTTTTCTAGTAAGATAATATTAATTTATCAGTACAAAAGGATTGTACTAGCACAAAGAAAATAAGAAAACCTATGTACACTTCACAAAGCTTATAAAAAATCTAGGATGACATTAGCATCCTCTATACAAAATTCCTTAAACCAAAAATGTAAGCTCAAAATATGATTTATCTTTACTTTCTATATTTTATTACTCTTGTTCTCAAGAATATTTGCTATTTCCTTCTCTCTATATGGTCCACCAAATGTCAAAGGAATTGACTTTAAGTATTTCATTTGCTTTACATTCCTCTAAATTTGATCCCTAGCTGTCAAAAGTTCAAAAATCTTTCCTGGAATAACCCATTTAAGGTTAGCCAAAACTAGGAAAAACTGCCACAGCTTGGTAGTATATACACAATGTCAAAAAAAGTGGTTGTTATCTCCTAATGTTGTAATAGATATGTTATTATCTTGATAGGACAAAATAATGACAAGAAGTTGTAAAACCCTATATTCTTCCTAGTTCAGTTCAACTCATATGCAAACATAATACGCTTAGAACCTAAAAATTAGCTAAGTGTTAGAGACCTATTCTTATTTTTTTGCCTCTAAAATTTGATGATTTTATTTTTGACCTACCCGACATCGAAAAGTTAAATTTTAAATTGATTTATGATTGGGGTTGTCGATAAAATATCTCAGGTGATTTTCAAAATTTTCAAATAAGTGTAAGGGTGTGTTCAGATCACCAAAATAGTAGAATCACCGTAATGGGCCCGTGGTGTGGGACTTGGACCGCTGCTAGGGGTGCCCACGAAAGATCCCGCGGCACGAGGCTTAGACCTTCGGTCCAGAACCCGTGACACCCAGCTCATCACCCACCCTTATTTTTCCAGCTTTTGATTTCATTTATCCAAGGGAAATTGAGTCTTTTCCCTTCACCTAATTGGTTCATAACACATGATTAAGGGCCCCAAAAGTCATAATTGATCATTTTATTCTCAAATTATCTCAAAAGAGAGCTTTCTCTCTGAAGAACAAACCCTAGCCTCTTCAAAAGAATCAACGGATTCAAGCTTAATTACCAAGAAAACCATCAAGAACCTTTACAAATTAATCAATTAAGGTATGTGTGATGTTCATTCATGGGACTTTTTCCCCCATGGAGTTCAAGAATACATTTTCAAGTTTAAAAGTTAAGATTTTTACATGCTATTATGAGTCATGTTCAAGAAGTTGTTATGAACTTTGATTTCAATTATGTTTACCTTGTGTTTTCATTGGAATTTTCCCTTGGAACGTTTGAATGGTGATTTTTGCATGTTACATCCTAAACCCATAATTTTAGTATTGTGATTGTGTTATTATCATATAATTTAACTATTCCCATGCTTTAACTTATGACCCTCATGTGTTTGATGAAATGCCTAAGTGTTGAATGTTGAACAAGGATTCCCATCTATGGTTTCAAAGTTTTCATATGGTCCTATTGTTACTGCTATTGAGTCCTAGGATTATGAATACCTAAAATTTGGCTATTTACTTAGTCTCAGTATTTTTAGAATAGTTTTAGATATGTATGAGCATTATCAGTTCAATTAGTCATCATGTTAGTCAAACTTAGATCAGTTCAGTAATCCAAATTAGTTCAATTGAGAGTAGGATTTCACACCAACCAAACTTAGGGACGAGGGGATCACGTATTAGTAGAGGGTGTGAGCTTTAGTAGCAGTCCCTAAGTTCTAGAAATATGTAGCCAGTGAAGGTTGAGATATCAACCTTCCAGTTGAGGGTAATTCATATCTCATTAGGGTACCTTCCAGATAAGAGTGACTCTTTAGTCCTTTGGGACTTTACTTTAGTGGATCCTTACAGCCAGTGTTAGTACCCATGGCACGGTACTAACACCCTTTCATCTAGGGTCATAGGTTAGACCCTAATTAGCTCAATTGGGGCATCTCGGTTTGATGATACCTCCCAGAGTTCTAGTTATAGTACTCAGTACAGAATTTAGTTCAGTTTATTTGACCATAGCTTATAGTTTATCAGTATTCAGTATTTTAGTTTTACAAATTATTGTAGATATATTATATGATTGGTATTACATTCTAAGTATTTCAGTTTCTCATGTACTCATATTCAGTTACCTCATGTCATTTAGTTACTTACTATCTCAAGCATATGAACCCATGTATTTCATCCTAACCTCATCTCATATACCAGTACATTCAAAGTGTTGATCGCATACTCATTTCTTATATCATAGTTTCGAACACTTAGTTTCCCAACTATACTTAGATAATCTAGCATATCAGCGGAAGTAATGGTAAGTCCTCATATAATAAGGACTTTAGGTTTATTTCAGTTTCCCGACCATACCTAGATAGTCCAGCATATCAGCAGCAGTAGTGGTGAGTCCTCATATAACAAGGACTTTAGGAAATATTTCCCTTCTTTTATGTCTCAGATCATGCTATAAAATGGTTATCTAAGAAACTCATCCAGATTCTTATCATGCTCTATTCATGTCAACTCTGCCTTATTTTAAGGTAACAGAAACAGTGATGCTTAAATCCCTACAGATAGAGTTTTCTCAAATAGTCCCCATAAATAGTTATGGGATTACACGTAGGCTCAAAAGTATCCCATTAGTGCCTTTGAGTTCCGAAGTTTTAAATATTTTACTCATGATTATGTAAAATCATTCACTAAGCCAAAGTCAGATGTACCCTTAGATACCTTCTCAAAATCCTATGATAGCATTTGAACTAGAGCTAGAATCATAAACCTCTAAGTTTAGCATCGATAAGCGGGGATAGTGTTATCTAACTTTGGTAGATTATGTATCCATAGGGCTAGTTGTATGAAAGGTGAATCAGTAGGCTTCAAATAGTGTATGCAAAAATTTATAATTATTGATTCAAAATTTAGTATGAAGGTGTGGGTGTGATTTACAGATTTGATATTAGTAGGCTATGAAGGAAGATACTATAGTTCATTAAAGGTTTGAAAATATCCATGTTACGTGTTAGAATTGAAGTTTGAATCTTGGATCGTTGATCTAATAGTATGGAGAATCAAAATTTTAGATGGGGTGAAATCATGATATGGTGATACTCATGAAGATTATAAGTTAGTGTTTAAGTTGTTATGTTGTGATTATTAGGGGCTATATAAAGTTAAGAGTTATATCTCAGAAGAGAGTAGAGTACTAGCAGTGGATTGTACACTTTTAGGTGTAGTCCTTCAGGTTGAGTATTGCAGTTCAGTTTAGAGTTGATTAAAGGGATCTACAGTCTTAGAATGATGTCTTGAAGTTAAAGGGGGGATGATAGAACAAGTAACCAAGTTAGGCTCTCATATCCTAGTAGTAATGTCAATATATTGTAGACCATCAGTAAGGGAGTCAGATGCTCGACCCATTCTTATCTTAGTGGAAGGTTTTTTAGTTATCATGATATCTATTCATGTCTTACATGTCAGTTCCATGATCATAGTTCATGTTTATGCACATCATAAAGAACCATGTACACTTCCAGTTCCTAGTATGAGGAGTTCCAATTCACCCAACTGTACGAATTATATTCCTTGAATTTATGAACTCCAAACTCAGGTCATACAACTCATGACTCATGCATTCATGTTTACAGTATGCTCAATTCCCACGACTCATGCTACACTCCTAATGATCATCAAATTTAGATTATGTCATGTATATCCTCAGTTTAGATCTCTTGATGAATCCATGATATTGATATTCTATTCCTGAGGCCTCAGTTAAGTGTCAAGTTTTGTTTAGTGTTCATTCATGCTTCAGGTACTCATACTCTAACTTTTCAGTGACCTCTCCTTATGAAATAATGGTGATGATGAGTAATTTATTTATATGTGAGAGAGTAAATGTTTCATGTTAATGAAAAACTATTGCATGCTTGTTTTACACGAGGCTATAGTTTTGAAGAATGATTGAGGCAAGGCTTTTGATATATGTCATGGTTAGTTGAAATTTTTTGTGTGTTTTCTTAGGGTAATACATGAAAGTTGTTAATGATAAAGGTTTAGAGGATATGAGAAAGATGCTTTTATGGGTGTTTGTTTAGAAGTGCATATATGGTTATAATGATAGGCTTGAATGTCATGTTGGTATATATAAGTGGATGGATGCATTGTCCATTAGTGAATTCCTAGTAAAATATTAAATTTAGTTGTTGAAGTGGTAATCGGAATTATTTATTAGATGAGAAGTTGTGAAAGTATGGGGCGTATTGAATTCATGATTCGTACTAGTGTTATGGTGGGATGTATAGTACATCATAGATTTGAGTAGGCTTGAACACAGATGAGAATTCAGTTCATCTCAGACTTCAGTAGATAGGGTGATCAGTGTCCATGTGAATGTTTTTACGTAGCCTCAAGTGAAGTGTAGTTGTGAATTTGAATGTATAGATGAGTATAAGCTTTCAGTATAATTTAGTTCGTTTAACCAGCAGTTTAGTTAGTAGTCAGACAGACAAATTCCTATGGTTTTCCATCTTCCAATGTAGTCATACTATCTGAAGCTGCATGAATATGGCCATTACAAGAGATAGTTTGTTCCCATCCATGTAAATTGTGAATCTAGTTCAGTTCATGCATGATATTTTAGAATTAGATATTCAGTCATGATTCAGTTCGTAAGTGTCCCATGCATCACAGTCTATCCTTAGTATTTCAGCCAAGTTAGTGTCATTCGGGGGATGAAATATCCCAAGGGTGATATGATGTGATATCCAAGTTTTCATGTCCTAAATCTCTCATCTTTTCTTCATGAAACTAGATTTAGCTGGAGATAATAGTTACTCATAAGTTGACTCTCTTGCTTCTATCTCAGTCTTAGAACCATTCTCATACAATTGCATGTATTCACGAAATAAGTGCAGTCATGTATCATGTTTCAGACTCAGTCACATTATCATATTTTTAGTTATGCATGTTCAGTAGATAATCTTAGTTCCTTATTATTCTCAGCTTAATCAATCTCATTCGAGGATGAATGTTCCTAAGGGTGAGATATTGTAATATCATGCATTCTTCCTAGTTTAGTTCAGCTCATAATGATGTATAAGCGGTTTAGAACCTAAAAATTTAGCTAAGTGTTGGAGACTTAGTATTTTTTGGTCTATAAACTTCTATGATTCTATTTTTGACCTTCCTAACATAGGAAAATTAATTTTTAAGTTGATTCATGATAGAGGTTGTCGATAGAACATCTCGGGTGAGTTTTAGAATTTTTGGACGAGTGTAAGGGTGTGTTTGGATCAGAAAAATAGTAGTATCACCATGATGATCCAGTGGTACAGGGTTTGGAATGCTGCTGGGGGGCCACGGCATGGGGCTTTAGACCGTTGGTGCAGAGCCCGTGATGCCCGACTCATCGCCCGCCCCTATTTTTCCAGCTTTTGATTCCATTTTTCTAGGGTAATTGGGTATTTTTCCTTTACCCAATTGGTCCATAAAACGTGATTAAGGGTCCCAAAAGGCATAACTAGTCATTCTATTCTCAAATTCTCTCAAAATAAGAGCATTCTCTCTCAAGAACTAACCCTAGCCTCTTTAAAAGAATCAAGGGATTCCAGCTTAATTTCCAAGAAAATCATCAAAAACCTTTACAAATTCATCAATTAAGTTATGTATGATGTTTATTCATGGTCATTTTCCCCCCATGGAGTCCAAGAATCCATTGTTCAAGTTTAAAAGTTATGATTTTTACATGTTATTATAAGTTATCTTCAAGAAGCTATTATGAACTTTGATTTCAATTATGTTTACCATGTGTTTTCGTTGGATTTTGCTCTTGGCACGTTTGAATTGTAATTTTCACATGTTACATCCTTAACCTATGATTTTAGTATTGTGATTGTGTTATTATCGTATAATTTAAATATTCCCATGCTTTAACTTATAACCTTCATGTGTTTGATGAAATGCCTACGTGTTGAATGTTAAACAAGGATTCCCCTCTATGGTTTCAAAGTTTTCATGTGGTCCTATTGTTATTTCTATCGAGTCCTGGGGTTTATGAATACCCAAAATTTAGCTACACTCAAATTCAAAGTAAAAAAGTCAAATGCCTCTCAGATGATAAGTTGGGAAAAGTAGGCATTTTAGAAAATGCTAGTTTTACCTCTTCTTTTAGAGAACCTTTAAGCTTAACAACCAACCTAGGTGAGGTTGGTAGATATTAGGATATGATGGTAACCCAACATGTTTTGACAATGCAACATACGACATTGTCACCCGTTAATAACCTGGCTGCCTGTTATTGAGCTGGGTAATGATAAATAATCTGGGTGTTGATCTAAATACCACAAAATAACTCCTCGATAAATCTTTAAAACTTGTTTTTTTTTCTCTTTTATTTACTCTATGTGTTTATTTTCTTGGTGTAGTTTAGGATCTCTAATTTAATGTAAATATTTTGTTATAAATCGTGTCCTTTCTATCTCCTCCCTTATCTAATTTATATGTTTATTTGTTTTATCACTTTGATGATTAATATCTTTTATAATAATTAAATTACATGTTCTATCCATTACTTTAACACTTAGTTAACATTTAGTTAATAAAACTAGTGACCTTTGTTTTATCACTTAGAATGCACAAGTAAAATACAAATTCATTTGGCACTACACTTGTAGACCTTGAAAGGTGTCTAATACCTTTCTTTTGAGGTAATTTGAACCCCTACCTGAATATCTACTGAACTAGACTAAATAACAAAATAGGTTCATAGTTAGCCTAGAATGGTGCCCTAATGCACTTTAATTTTTTAGGTGATGACTCTTCACACTTTTAAAAATCTCAAAAAGAGTTATCACATCGAATCCTTCTTTTTGCTAGAAATATTGGGTGTGACATCAGTTTTATAATGCGGTATTCAAATCGATTTGAGACAAGGTGTCGAGTGGTAAATCTAAGGAAGCCTCACTCGATCCAAATGGTGTTTTAAGGATTAAGGGAGTTTATATACCGGGAGTAGGTGACTGGATCAGGTTGATCTTAAAGGAGGCCCATTATTCCAGATATTCCATCCATCCAAGATTGACTAAGATGTATCATGACTTGAGACAACATTACTAGTGGGGTGGTATGAGGTGAGATATAGTAGATGTCATGGTATGTTTGCCTATGTTGTTAGTAAGTAAAGGTTGAGCATTTGAGACATAGTGGATTGCTTTAGGGGTTACTTATTCCCAAGTGGAAATGGGACCAAATTACCAAAGATTTTGCGATGGGATTTTCTCGCACTTTCCATAGATTTCATAGTATTTGGGTCATCATAGATCGATTGACCAAGTCTGTGTATTTTTTCCAGTGCAAGTCTCTTATAGTGCTAATAGGCTGGCTCATAGCTATATTCGAGAGATTACACGACTTCATGGTGTATCAGTGTCTGCATTTTAGATTGTAGTTTTGTGTTTACTTTGAACTATTGGAAAACTTTTCAGGATGATTTGGGTACTCGGGTTCACCTTAGTACAACATTTCACCCCATACTGATGGCCAGTTAGAGCAGACTATCCAAATTTTAAAAAATATGCTCTGTGCTTGTGTGATGGATTTTAGTGGCCAGTGGGACAAGCATTTGGACTTAGAATAGTTTGTATATAATAAAAGCAACCATCCCAATATCGATATGGCTCTTTTTGAGGCTTTATATGGTAGACATTATCACTCTCCAATAGGTTTTTTTGATGTTTCAGAGTGACGTCTCAAGGTACAGACTTGCTTCGTGAGTCTTTAGACAGAGTCTGGATCATTCAAGAAAGATAGAACAACTTAGATTAGGCAGAAGTACTATACAGATTATAGGCTTTATACCTTGAGATTTGGTATTGGTGATTGTATTTCTTTTGAGTTTCACCCATGATTAGGTTTGGGAAGAGGGGCAAGCTTAGCCCTAGGCATATTGATCCTTTTGAGATTATCTGAATTATTGGTGATGTGGCTTTTGAGATTCATCCAGTTTTCCATGTTTTTATTCTTTATCGTTATATTTTAGATGAGTCTTATGTCATTTATTTAGAGTCGGTTCAGTTAGATGAGCGGTTTATTTTGGTGAGAAATCGGTCTCCATATTGGCTAGGGATGTTAGACGATTGCATTCTAGATTTATCCTTGTTGTTAAGGTTCAGTGGAGACATCTACCTATCGATGAGTCTACTTGTGAGGTCGAACCTAATATGCATAGTTCTCATCCCCAGCTCTTTATGGATTCAGGTATTTCTTTTGCCTTTAGTTCGAGGACGAACTAGAGTTTTAGTGGTAGATGATGTAATGACCTGAAATAGGTGAAATTTGTGATTTTATGTGATTTAACTATTTTACCCCACACCATAGTTGCATTGTGAAATTTGTATAGTGTGGGGGTGATTGGCATGGCTACCAATGAATTTTGGTACTATTTGTGTGATATTGTGGTTTTTGGAGGCATTGAGAGCCTTATTATGGACTTCTATGGTTATCTTTAGATTTGTGTGATGGATAGCTGAATAGACTATGTGCAGTTGAATTGGAACATCAATTTTAGGGTGGAAACATAGTTGGTGAGGTTTTATGGATTTTAAATCTCATTTCGAACCTTGGTTTGGAAAATTATAATTTTGGGATTTAAGGGTTGACCTTGTGAAAATGACTTTTTTAAAAATTCTTATATTGCCATTAAGTTTGGAGTATCAAGTTTAGTGTGGTTACATAGTTCTTTTGCGTATATCCGGCTTTTAATGAGTCCCGGAGTAACACCTCAGGTTTTTGTCCTTGAAAATTTCTAAAATTTAATCCTAACTAACTGTCCAGACTATGACTCCCCCGATGACTCGTAGGGAGTCTTGATGAGTCGATGGACCAAATCGTAACCAAATCAAAAAGTGTACAGTTGAGTTCTTCTCTGA
The DNA here is from genome assembly GCA_030864225.1 of Capsicum baccatum var. pendulum. Taxonomy (NCBI): domain Eukaryota; kingdom Viridiplantae; phylum Streptophyta; class Magnoliopsida; order Solanales; family Solanaceae; genus Capsicum; species Capsicum baccatum. The sequence goes on along the minus strand of CM061561.1, from coordinate 73,011,274 downwards.
GTATGAGTGGCTCACTATGAGTCATAAAGACTCGTTATAAGTCGTTGAGTGTAAATCATAGGGTGTCTAGTGTATACCCTAGATGGTTGTTGGGTTGACTATTATTGAACCCTATAAGTCGTAGGGGCCCATTACGATTCATATATGTTAAGTTGTAGAGTCAACATATTGTGAGTGCCTTGGAGACTGTCTTGGTTACAACTTGTGGTGACAAGTTGTAATGAGTCTATAGGAGTTTTATACTGACCCGTAGTCAGTGGCAACTAAATTTTAGTTTTTAAATTGAGGGAACTTTGGATAATTACATTCTCGCCCAATTAAAACTCCATATTCATAAAGCACTTAAGAAGGGTTATTTCTCATTCATAACATAATCAAACACTCACATGGCTCTCTTAAATTCTCTCAAGTAGCCATAGTTAGGTTTTCCAAGAAATAGGTCATCCAAGGGCTAAAGGATTGAATTTTCTTCATGAAACTTGGCATTTCAGGCATATTACTCTTCCCTAATTATTAATTTGCTAAAAGCATGAGTTTTAAAGTGTTGTTCATATGGTATTGAGGTTGGTTTTGAAAACATGGGTTGATGGTTTTGAACAATTATTGTTTATGTGATGTTTCATGTTTGTCCCTGCATGAGTTACGTTTAGACGGTGATTTTAAAATGAAATTGATGAATGGGAATGGTGAATGAACTAAGGATTATGATTCCCCAAACTTATGACTTTTGAAGTGGTTATGACCCCAACTCCATATTGTGAAATTTGTTGTGAATATGAAAAGTATGCATATTGAACTACTCATGAACTATTGCATAACGTGAAAAGTCAATGAATAATTGTGACTTTTGAATTGAACCTTAAGGGATTTTGTAATTCCGTAAGCCAATGTGTAATTGAACCAAAGGGGATTGTGACTTTCCCCAAGTGATGGTAAATGGTGTGGCATGTTAAAGTTACCTTACAAGTTGTAGTTAGGATGAAGATACCAATAATGTATGCCTAAATGTATATCATGGTTCAATAAATGATAAAGTATGTGGTAATTGTTTCAATTGGGCATTAATGAGGATTGTGGAGATAAGTCATGAAAATGGAGGTCTTGAACGACCGATACTAGAAACTACGGTTGCCGATACGGAGGTCTATATGACTGGGTGGTTCGAGTCCCCCTTATTATTATAATTTGATTGGGAGGTTCGAGTCCTACATATCGTATTATATGATTTGGTGCTTGTGTCAACTTGATATGCCAGGAGGTTCAAGTCCCCCAAGTGCATATGTATACCCTCTAGTTCGTGTGGCCACCCACACTGGGGCTCTACCCACTGGGAGAGAGCTGGGCCCATATATCCCCTGGGTGCTTTCTTATGTTATGATAGTTGAGATACACAATCCAGGCTAAAGTTTTAAAGTTCATGTTAAGCCTTGTTCCTTATTTTGGCATATGATATATATGTATATGCATTTGAGTATGTGCATTGGTTTTGAATGATTTTGAACTGTTAATCATGGCATTATGTTATCCTTATCCCTGAGTTACATGCTAGTGTTCACCACACTAAACGTCTCTGGACATAGTATCCCTATACGATGTAGGCACCGGAGATACCTCTACTTTTCCTACATAGAGTTAGGTGGATCATCTTGGTTTGTTGCTTCGTTGTTCTGAGTGGTGAGCTTTCATTCTTTGAAACACTTAGATATTTCATCTATTATTATCATGGATTAGAATTAAGAGTTTTCATTATCATTAACATTATCTATTTTATTATCATTTTTCAGAGTCGGGGACATGTCCTGACTAAGACTGATTTTTGGTTTTTGTATCAGAAGTCTTTGTTAGATTATTGTGGACTTACATGATATTTGTCGATTGTTTTGGATGGTCAATGTTTATTGGTTATCGACATATCATTTATTCTTATAATTTATCTTATTATTTGTTCGGAATTCATCCGACATTGGAGATATTGTATTTTGTTTGGTTTTGTGAAGGAGGTGATCTTTGGTCCATGTAGGACTTGAGATACTCGACACGGCTAGGCGTTGGTTTGGATCATGACAAAAATGGTACCAGTGCCTAGGTAAGGTATCATTGGGTGTCCACAAACTCGTGTCAAGTAGAGTCTCTTTTATGGGTATGTAGTGCGCCACACTTATAGGAGAGAGGCTACAAGGCATTTAGGAATGTTTCTTTTTCTTGTTGTTCTATTTCAAGCTATAGAGTCGAAGGTCTTGAATCTACTTTAATTTTTGTATATTCTCTTTTCAGATCATGCCTCCCAGAAGATCTGATGTTCGTGAAAACTCTTTTATCTTGTCTAAGGAAAATATGGATGGAGCTCATCATATCTAGGAGTTCAGACCCAATTGAGTGTCACTAGTTCTGATTTCCCTGAGGGAGCTCCACCGGATCCCTTTATCTCTCTTGAAGCACCCTAGGCCGACGTGTCTAATATTTAGTTTTGCCAGTCTATTTATCTGCTTACCAAGTTGGTGGCGTCCCAGACTAAGCATGTTGCTTCTATTGCTCTATACTCCTAGGCCACTAAAGTTGGCGAATAGTCCTCCTATTTTCACTAGTTCTAAAGTTGAGGAAGATCCTTAAAATTTTGTTGATGAGATGGAAAAATCTTTCGTGTGATACATGTTACTGATGTAGAGGGTGTAAAGTTTGCAGCTTATTAGTTGAAGGATATGGCGTATCAGTGGTATGAGAAGTGTGACTATTCTAGGAGAGATAATGTTGAGTCTGCATCATGGGATAATTTCTTTAGTGCCTTTCGTGATTACTTCTTTCCTTAAGAGTTGAACAAGGAGAAGGATGAGGAATTCATGAATTTGAAGAAAGGCGGGATAAAACTAAATGAGTATTCCTTGAAGTTTTATTAGTAGTCGTATTATATTCCTGAATTAGTTTCTAGCATGAGGGCTTGAATGAAGAAGTTTACCTATGGGTTGTCCACTATGTTGATTTTGGAGAGAAAGGCTGCCTTATTGAACAAGAATGTGGATATCTCTAGAGTTGTGGTGCATATGCAAAAAGTGAAAAAGAAAAAAAAGCAAGCAGAGATAAGTGAAAGGTAGAATAAAAGTTTTACTATTCTGATTAGGGTGGAGGTTAGTAGCAAAGTGGTAGAGTCGGTGGAAAATAGTCTAAGAAGAAGTGGGGCAATTCTAGTTCCTACTTTACGATTAGTTCTCCTTATCCAAATCCATCTGGTGATTGTTATTCTCAGTATGATAGTGGGTTTAGAGCACCAGGAGCCCATCCTTAGGATAGTGGGGCTCAGTCAGCTCCTTCGTATCCTCCTTATAGATTTTGTGGTCAGGTTTACTGTGGTATTTGTGAAATGAGGTAGAACAAGTTCTTTAAATGTGGTCTTATTGGTCATATGCAGAAGGATTGTCCTTATAAGGGTGCTTCTGGGGCAAATAAGATTCTTGTTGCTACTTTATCAGTTCCCACACCAAAAGGTGTTGCCTCTATTTCTATCTCTAACACTAGTCGTAACTATCTGTATGCTCTTACCACCTACTAGGATTTTAAGGAATCCCCCAATGTTATTACTGGTATGCTCAAACTCTTCTCTTGTGATGCATATTGTCTACTTGATCCCGGGCCTACCCTTCCTTATGTGACCCTTTATGTGGCTATATATTTTGGTTTTGATCCTGAATGTACTTTAGAACCTTTTTTGTTTCCACCCTAGTGGGTGACTCCATTATGTCTAGAAGGATATAGAGGGGTTTTTTGATGTCGATCTATGGTAGAGAGACACTAGTAGACCTGATAGAATTAGGGATTTTAGGCTTTGATATGATTTTAGGGATGGATTGGTTACATTCATGCTATGCGTCTCTTGATTTTCAGACTCTAAGGGTTAGTTTCCATTCCCCTAATGAGTCATTTATTACATGGGAAGGTAGTTCCCGAGTACCTAAGGAAAGGTTCATTTCACATCTTAGATCCCAAAAATTAGTTTCTAAAGGGTGCCTATATCATTTAGTGAATGTTAAGCATTCTAGATCCAAAAGTCCTTCTTGGCAAACTGTCCCTGTGGTATGTAAATTTTTGGAGGTATTTTCTGATGATCTTCTTATATTTCTCTCGATAGGGAAATTGATTTTGGGATTGGTCTTCTTTCGGACACTCATCCTATTTCTATCCCTCCTTAATAAATGGCTTCGACTGAGTTGAAAGAACTCAAGGAGCAGTTGAAAAATCTTCATGACAAGGGTTTTAACTACCCTAGTATGTCTCTGTGGGGTTCTCCTGTTCTTTTCATGTGTAGGAAGGATGGGTCCCTTCAGATGTGCATTGATTATCACCAATTGAATATAGTGACCATGAAGAATAAGTATCCCCTTCCGAGGATTGATGATTTGTTTGATTATCTCCAGGGGGCTAAGTTTTTTTCAAAGATTGATCTTCGATAGGGTTATCATTAGTTGAAGATTAGGGAGGTGGATATCCCTGAGACTACTTTTCGAATGTGGTATGGTCACTTTGAGTTTTTGGTGATGTCCTTCGGTTTGACCAATACCCTGGCAGAGTTTGTAGATATTGTGAATTGGGTTTTCCATCGGTTTTGGGATATGCTCATGGTTTTCTTTATTGATGATGTTTTATTGTATTTGAAGAGTGAGGTGGATCATGTCGATCACTTTCTGCTTGTGTTGCAGACACTTAAGGAGCAGCAGTTGTCTGCAAAATTTTTAAAGTGTGAGTTCTGGCTAAATACTGTGACTTATCTGGGACATGTTGTTTCCAGTGAAGGGATCATAGTGGATCCCTGGAAGGTTGCGGTGGTTAATAAGTGGCCTAGACACACGACTCTAACCGACATTCAGAGCTTCTTGGGTTTAACCGGCTATTATAGAAGGTTTGTGGAGAGTTTCACTTTTATTGCGGCCCTGTTGACTAAGTTGGCCCAGAAGAAGGTGAAATTCTTATAGTCTGATGATTGTGAGGGTAGTTTAAGAAATTGAAGGATAAGTTGACTTCAACTCTGGTCTTGACTCTACCTAAGGGCACTGATGGTTTTGTTGTCTATTGTAATGCGTCCCAGGTGGCAGTGCATTATGTGTTGTGCAACATGGAAAGGTGGTTGCATATGCCTCTAGACAATTGAAATTTCATGAGAAGAATAACCCAACCTATTATTAGGAATTGTTAGCTGTGGTGATTGTGTTAAAGATCTGGTGACATTATTTGTATGGAGTCCATGTCGATATTTATTCTGATCATAAGAGCCTACAATACGCGTTCAATCAAAAGGAGCTAAATTTAAGGCAACGGAGATGGCTTGAGTTGCTCAAGGACTATGACATAATTCTTCACTATCATACCTCCCATCTATCAAAATCAACATCCAAGCCCAAAAGTGAAGCAACACAAAATAGTACAAAGTCATTACCTTCAACTGATAATGAAAGGATAGGCATTGTGGTCAAGATTGTCTTGTGCTTTTGGAAGCTGTCCTCACATTTATCTGACCAAACAAATGGTACCACCTTCTAATTCATCCTTGTCAAGTGTCTTGCAATAGATGCAAATTTCTTGACAAATTTGTGATAATAACTAGCAAAACCCACAAACCTCCCTACCTCAGTCACTATGCTAGGCCTAATCCAATTCTTAAGTGATTCGATCTTCTAAGGGTCCACCATTTCCCCCTTTATAAAAACAACATGCCCCAAAAATCAAACTGAAGACAACCAGAATTCACACTTCAAAAATTTAGCAAATAAAAGTTTTTCCAGTAGAATCTTCAACACTATGCGAAGGTGACATAGATACTGCTCTTTACTCATGGACTAAACTAGAAAGTCATCAATAAACATAGTAAAAAAAGAATCCAAGAATGACATAAAGATACCATTCATTAAGCTCATAAAGGTTGCAGGTGCATTAGTTAGTCCAAAGGACATTACTAGAAACTCGTAATGGACATAACGAGTCCTAAAAGTCATCTTTGGTATGTCCTCTGATCTAATTTCAGCTGATGATAACCCAACCACAAGTCAACTTTAGAAAACACCATTGCACCTTGTAACTGGTCAAACAAACTGTCTATGTAAGGCAAAGGATATTTGTTTCTGATAGTGACCATATTAACTTGTCTATAACCAATATACATACTCATACTACCATCCTTCTTCTTAACAAATAGAATTGTAGCACCCCAAGGTGAAGCACTTGGATGAATAAGCCCCTTATTAACTAGTTCCTATAATTGATTTTTGAGTTCCTCTAACTCTACTGGAGTCATTCGATAGGGAGGAATGTATATAGGGCGAGTACCAAGCTCTAAGTTAATACAAAAAATCAATATCTCTATCTAGAGGTATATCCTATAAATCTAATAGAAATACATCCTAAAATTCACAAACCACCAAAACAAACTTTATAAAAGGGGATTCTGCACTCACATCCCGAAGATGAACTAAAAATGTTGAACACCCCTTCCATACTAACCTTATAGCCGAGACAAATAATATAATTTTCACTAGTTTGGACTTATACACTCCCTCCTTCTCTAGTTTATCCATTTCAATCATAGTTAGAGTCATTGTCTTAGCATTATAGTTTAAGACAGCATGATATGGAGATAACCAGGTCTTACCCAAAATTACATCAAAGTTCAAAGTAACAAAAATAATCAAATCTATCCAATTCTAAAAGCCCATAAACAACACTGAACAAGAAAGATAAACATAGTTTACTACCACAGACTCAACAACCTAAGTAGACACATAAACATAATAGTCAAGTACATCATATACCAAATTCAAACCCACTACGAACTTGAAAGATACATAATAATAAGTAGACCATGGATCAAATAAAGTAGAATTCATCTAGTCACAAACAGATATAGCACCTATGATCATCGCATTAGAAGCCTCGACATTAGTTCTTTCTAGAAATGTATAAAAGTGATCCCAATTATCAATCTGAGCTAACTCTTTATCCAGCTGTATTTATCTCCCTACGTTGATATTTTCTTAACCACCCCAACCTGTTTCCTTATTTCCCCATCCACCTTGCAGATAACCACTGTCGTTACTTCCTTCCCTATACCTATTGGAACTATATCCCAAGTCTGTTACTGCACATGGGCATCTCCCTCTTAAAATGACCAACATCACCACAATAGTAATATCCTTTCTCAAGAGAAGGTTGGTTGGTAGAAGAGTAAAAATACCCTTGGCTCCTAATAACCTACAATTGATAAAATACCTTAGTTAGACCAAGAGTAAAAGATAGCAATGTCGACTAAATAGGGAGAACTGGGTAAGCCTATGAAACATATCCTTTAGATAAAGATCTACTAAAATTCCCAATATTGCGGGATTTCTTAGCTAAAAACTTATCCTGACCCACTTGTGTTACCCCTACTAACTTCTTCACATAATCTAACACCTCATTGAACCTTTTCCTTATAGAAATCATATGCATAGACAAGACCTGTAGGTCATAACTAAAACCTTTAACATAGTTTCACATCTTTTTCTCCTTTGCAGACAATAATTTAGTAGCATAGTGACGTAAAGCATAGAAATTAGCCTCATAGACTGCAACTAATACATCACCCTCTTCCAACGCAAAAAAACTCATCCTTCTTGCAATTATGAAGGGCTCCTAGCACAAACTTCTCTAAGAAAAAAACATGGAATCTCTCCCAAGTCAATAGAGGTAAACATGTGACCGACATTAAATATATGCCCTCCATTATTGCTCAGCATCCTTCTCGAATAAAAGGGTCACAAACTCAACTCTGTGTTATGATGACATCCAAACTACACCTTCTCTCAGAAGATGATACGATTGCTAACAAAATATAGTAACTTAAAAAAGGTTAGGATCAAATCCCAAGGGAACTCACAAAATTATGAATCTTAATAGTTGTAGTAAATGGGCAGAACTGGAAAAGTAAATGGGGGTATTTGTGTAGCAATTTTGAGTAAGTAAATATATCAGCTTCAATCGTAATAGGTCGTAGGTGAAGACTAGGATTTTGTTCCTCCTGGTTTCTCAACTTAATAGTTTTATTATGATTTGTTGAACCAACTTAATACCTTGTATATAGAATCGATAAGTTATGTACCTTCTACAGTCTTTTGGACGAGTAAGAGGATTTCACCTTTTACCTTTTGAGTCTCAGGATGTCATCTTAAAACCCTTTATATTTATCCCTGTTAACTATTACCTTTTGAATCTCTAGTTATTAGATAAAACCTAACCATCTTACTAAGATAAAACCTAGAAGCATGGATCGATAGCTAAATTCCAAATTACTGTTGTCTTTCTCTTTTCCTAGTCATTACTCCACTTTTGGAGTAAGTAGCAATAATCTAGGTGGGATCCTAACATGTGCACCTATTAAGAAAACTATTATAATAAAGATAAAGTAATACATGCATAGGTATCGGTTCAAAACAACAACACTTTCCCTACTTCATCAGTCCACTAGGATTTCCACAACCCTAGCAATGGGTTTTTAGCTGTTCATGCTTGTAAAGAAATAAGTAACATTCTTAATCAAAAGCATAGATGAAATAACAATGATAAGAAGAATAAAAACCCACAACCATAATTGAATTAATCAACTGGAGTCAATAATAGAGAATCCTAAGATCAAAATAGAATCTAATCAAAATATGTTTGTAAGTATCAAAAGTTCAAACTTCTACTAAAAACACATAGAAAGGGTATTTATAGTACATGAGAAAATCGTAAAACCAAAGCTCAAATGAAATAGGAGAAAATAAGGTTGGAGGTCACTTATGGTCCCTACTTACACCCTAACCCTGGGCATCTTTAGTACCTATGGTCAACAAGGTAGGCGCAGGTGCAGGACACAGGTACTAGGATGAACAAATTCTATAGGTCATCTCTCGGGATTTTGGACTTGTAGCACTTACTTTGCTTACTTGGGGTTCATAGGTACTACTTGCATCCTACATGTTGACTTAGTAAGTGTCAGGAGTCATTTTACAGCTTATTACTTAACATGCTTCAATCATGAACAAGTCGAAAAGTGTCCCCAAACATCCATAATTTCTCAAAAAAGTATCCAAAATACCTTTTTTCATCTTTTCCATGAACTTAGCATCCAAAAGATGATTTCCTACAAAACATACCCAAAATGCATTGTATCTTACAAAACAACCTCAAAAACTGGCATATTTTCCTTATTTTAAGCATCTCAAGTGTTATATTTCTATAGCACATCAACACTCTCAACTTAGAATGTTTTAATGTCCTCAAGCAACAAAACACAACAAAAAAAATGAGACTTAACTAGGAGAATCTAAGTTATTCAAGGTAGTTAGTCAACACTTCAAGCTCAGAACATAACACCCCCTCCAACCTTATTTTTCAAAACCAACTGTGTATGAACATGAAGCACCACAATGTGACACAATGGGATCAAAGTATGGCAATTACATTAGAAACAAACAACACTCGTATATGAAAGGTACACTACCCAAAAAAAGCAAATAGCTAGCAATATAATTCAAGTTCCCTCACAACAGGGATATCCCACTCACTTATATGAAATAATGTATGTCAATGCAGGGATAGTCAAGAAATACTCATGACAGTCAAGAGACACTCATACTCAAAAGAGTAGTTTCAATCAATTCATGTCAAATACCATAGGCTTGGCCTTATTTTCTTTACCTTAGTTGTTAGATAGTCAAGTTAGGATCACGATAGGACCTTTATCAACTTTTAATGTAGGCTTGGGGGTTGGTATGGTATATATGGACATATTAAGAGACTAAAACTCTTTGTAACTACACCAACCTTGGGGTCTCACTTACTAGCCGATTTCCTTTTATTCCACCTTTATTTCTCTCATTTAATTCTTTATTGCACATTCAGGTTAGGTGTGATCTTTTATTCGTTTGTTTTCACTTTTTCAGAATATTTCTTTACTCTTTTTTTTTCTTTTCTTTCTTTTTCTGCCACACCATACTAACTTTTCCATTTATTTTACCCTTCTTTATACCCACTTTACATTATGCACCCCTATATAGCCACCCACAACTTAGGCATTTTGCCTAAGTTGAGGTGCATAATGTCTAAGAAGGACTAAGGCCAAAACAGGTTCATTATAGCACAAATAGGAAGGTGAATAGGTGAAATAAGAAAAATATGTTGCAAGGCTCAAAACTAGGATCAAGGGATATAATTCACAATGGGAAGGTTATTTATGCTAAAAGTGAACTAAAAATTATAAATAACTTATGATCCTATCCTAACTGACTATCTTTCAACCTAGGCAAGACTAACCAGGAAAGTTCTGAATTTAACATACAAAGGGAACTAGGTAGTATCTCTCACACACATAGCACAGATTTAATATTACCAACTACTACCTATCTAATTCATGAAATTGTTAGAAACTGATTATCATGTCCCTAATCCTAATGCCATAATAAAATTGGCAATGTTCAGACATATATACATTCACACAGTTCTTAAATTTTAGAGGATTATCAAAAATCAATCAAATCATGACTACTTCACCACATACTTAAAAATCTCCTAATTACACAAAAATAAAACACAATACAAAATAAAACATAATACGACATAAAATTATCCTAGACATATTGATTCTACAACTATACTGCAGTCGATAGGAAAATAATCATGACAATAAAACCCACGGTGGCATGGTATTCCCACCTACAACTAAAACCTCGCATTGTCCTTAATGTGCTAAAATAAAATAAAACAGAGGAAAGTGAGAACATACTTAGGATACACTAGGTGCCCGAATCATGAGCACCCCTAGATATGGGCATATAAGCTAGCGGAGGTGGTGGTGGTGGAAGTGAACTACTAGAGAATGCACCTTGTCTATAGATACATATCTCGGCCTATCGATGAATGTTGTCTCTATCAAATTATATGTGGCCCTTTTAATGGCCTCTGCCTACTCAAATCTATTCCTACACCCTGATCTCATTTACTCATAGTGGGTAGTCTTCTCAGTTTCAATAACCCTCAACCTAGCATCAATTATGCTTTGGTTTTATAATAAGCCTTACAAAAACTCTCTATATATAGTACCTATACCTATAGCAGGATTTGTAGTGGATGGGTGACTAGGCTCTAAAGGAAAACCAATTATCTTTGAGGTCAAAGTCGAGGTTAAAGAAGAAGTGGTTGGTGTCTCATCGCCCTATGTACTTAAATTTGTAGCCTCTCTATACTCCCCTATCCTCATATCAATACTAACACCTATATCCTCTTGATGTGTATTAGCAGATCCTATGGAAACTGTTGGGCCCTCAGTCTATGACCTAGGTACTACTGCTGGCTCTATAAATCTCTGGGAAGGTCTAGGGTTGTTAGACCCTTCATAGTATTTGCATGCATAGTCACCATCGCAAGTATCCTCTCATCTACTCCCAGTATATTAGGTATACCAGCCTCATCAAACAACCTCTGAATTATGCAAGGGAATGGTAAATTTGTCAAATCCCCAAATTCTCTATCATGTACTCATATGGAGAATGATAGAAAAATCAACAGCATATCTGACCATCATACAAGCAACTAGCGTTGCTCCCTCCAAGTCAACATATTATTTAAAGGAGAGGCTATCAGTCGATATCAGATCAGCAATAAATAAAGCCTCAAATGTCAATAGTTCCTTCTCAATAATCACCTAAAGGTAAACTATAATTGGTTATCCACCTAGATATCTTAACCCTCTCTCTTTGGTAATCAGCCTTCCACATTATATATTGATCATGTATGACCCTTAGTCTATGGTCACACTCAACTATAGATACAAGATTAATGTAATTTAGGCTAAAGATAACTCTGTGGATAATCTCTGCTAAAATATCAACTTTAACCCCTCTAACCAGCATATAATAAAGTTATGGCTGCCTTACGAATCTCATTAGGCCTTGGGCTTTGTGCATAGGAAGGACTACTGTAGATAAATAGGATGCATAAAATTCTTGTACCATAGTCGAGTTGTAATAATCGAGTGGTCTAGTCATCTACTCTAACTAATATCGATCAAATTCCACCCATAATTAGTGTACTCAACTTAGCCCTGATAGATCAATCTCATGCTCCTTATAAATAACCATTATAGTCTTACCTATTTCCCAAATATGACTATCGATATCAAATATCTCCTATATCCCTTCTATATAACACCTCACATGTCCCTCCTCGGGATGTATATCTAAAGTATATGTAGGTGCAGGACCTACTATAATACCCTGGGTTCTGGTCCTTGGAAGTTTCCTTCATTTTAAGTCTTTTGGACATTATATAACTTGGGGTACTTATCGTATGGTAGGGTAGGATTTATGGGTCCTCATCTCATATGTTCATTACTAAATTTTCATTTTCTAGATCATAATATTTCTAGTGAGGGGATCATGGTGGATCCATAAAAGCTTGTGATGGTTAAGAAAGGTCTTATACCTACAACTCTAATTGACATTCAGAGCTTCTTGGGTTTGGTTGGCTACTATAGAATGTTCGTAGAGAGTTTATCTTCTATAGCTGCCTTATTAACTAAGTTTACTCAGAAGAAGGTAAAGTTCTCTTAGTCTAATATGTGTGAGAATAGTTTTAGGAAGTTGAGGGACAAGCAAACTTTGGCTCCAGTGTTGACTTTACTTAAAGGTACGGATAGGTTTGTGGTTTACTATGATGCATCTTGAGTGGGACTTGGTTATGTTTTAATGCAGCATGGTAAGGTGATAGCCCATGCTTCTAGGCAGTTGAAGGTGCATGAGAGAAAATTTCCTACTCATGATTTAGAACTGTTAGTTATGGTGATTGTATTGAAAATCTAGTAGAACTATTTATAAGAGCATGTGGATACTTTCTCAGATGATAAGAGTCTTCAGTATATGTTTACTCAAAAAGAGCTTAACCTTAGGAAAAAAAGATGGCTTGAGTTTCTCTAGGACTATGACATGAGTCTTTACTACCATCTATGTAAAGATAATATGGTTTCTGATGCTCTTAGAAGGTTGTCCTTGGGGAGTCTAGCTCATACGGATAAGAAGAAGCAAGAGTTGGTGAAGGATATTCACCTTTTGGCTAACCTTTGAGTTTGCCTTTTGGACTCTAAAAATGGTGGTGTATTCATTCAGAAGGTGGCACAGTCGTCTCTTGGTGCATAGATCAGGGAGAAACAAATGTTAGATCCTATCTTGATGAAAATCAAGGGTGATACTATGGGCAAAGTGTGATAGTATTTGAGATTAGTAGTGATGGTACCTTTTGGTACTAAGGAAGGTTGTGTGATCCTAACATTGATGGTTTGCGAGAAAGATATTGGCTAAGGTGCATGACTCATGCTATGTTTTTCATCCTGGTTTGACAAAAATATATCATGACCTTAAGAAGATATATTGGTGGAATGGTATGAAGAGGGATGTGGTTGATTTTGTGGCCAAGTATATGGTTTGTCAACAAGTAAAAGCTGAGCATATGAGGCCTGGATGGTTGTATCAAGAGATTAAATTACCTTGATAGAAGTGGAAAGTGGTCAACATGGATTTCGCTACTAGTCTTCCTTGGTCTAGGAATAAGTTTGATTTATTTTTTGTCAACGTGGATAGAATAACGAAGTCATCTCACATTTCACTAGTGCAGACTAATTTTTTGACTGACAATTATGCGAGGTTGTACCTTCATTAGATTGTAAAGATGCATGGGGTACTTTTTTCTATCATCTCTTATCATGGTACACAATTTTCATCTTATTTTTGGTGGTTATTTTAGAAAGGGTTGGGGACTAAGGTTAGTTAGAGTACTTTTTTACACCCACAGATAGATGGGCAAGCAGAGGGGACTATTTAGACATTGGAGGATGTTCTTCGTGCATAGGTGATTTTCAATAGTGGTAGTTGTGTTGAGCATCTACCACTTGTAGAGTTCTCTTTTAACAACAAATTCCAGTCTAGCATTGGTATAGCACTTTTTAAGACATTATATGGTAAGAAGTATAGATTTCCTATTGGGTGCTTTGATCTTGGTGAGGTAGATATATTTGGCCCAAACTTGGTTTATCAGGCTATGGAGAAGGTGAAGGTGATTTAGGATAGTCTTAAGGCTACCCAAAGTTGCCAAAAGTCGGATGCGGATGTAAGATATAGGGACTTGGAGTTTGAGGTTGGGGATAGGGTATTCCTAAAGGTGTCTTCCATGGAGTAATGCGGTTTGGGAAGAAGGGGAAGTTTAGTCCCTGATTTGTGACTCATTTGTGATTTTGAGTAGGATTATTAATGTTGCAAATGAATTTGGAGTTGTCTTCTAGTTTGAGATTCATTGACTCGATGTTCTATATCTCTATGTTGAGAAAATATTTAGGTGATGCTTTATCGATTGTTCCTTTGTAATGGTTAGGTATTTTGGACTCTTTTGTCTTAGGAAGAAATCTCGATTGAGATCTTGGATCACCAGCTCATTGGTTGTGGACCAAGGATATGGCCTTGATAAAGGTTCTATAGAGGAACCACAAGGTAGAAGAGGCTACTTAGGAAGCAAAAGAGAACATGAAGTCCAAGTATCTGCATTTGTTTTCCAATCAGATATTCGTTCTTAAGGTATGTTTTCTTCATCATATCTTTGTTTTCTAACTTGGATAAAGGAAGGATTGACTTTTTGCATCTTTGTTTTCTATCTTAGTTAAAGTTTAGAATGGAGGTTTTGGGGTGTAAATCATGCTTATACTGGCTCATCCATCATTCGGGGATGAATGATCCAAGTAGGGGAGAATTGAAATACCTTGGGTTCTGGCCCTTTGAAATTTCCTATGTTTTGAGTTTTTTGGATATCGTACGACTTGGGGTACTTGTCGCATAATAGGGTATGGTTTAGGGGTCCTCATGTCGTATGTTCATCAGTGTGGTTTGGATGATTTTTGTCCAAGGTACGAATGTATCATACCACTCGTATGTTGGGGTACTTGTGGTATGATATCAATCATATAATGCCATATAACTAGACTAGGTGATTCTATTCTACCTAAGGTATGGTTCTATGGTACTTGTCAAATGGTTGGATACGAGTTGGTCTTGGTGGTTGTATGTTGGACAGTGTTGGGGTGCAAGGTGAGACCTAGGGTACGAGTGGTAGGTACCACTCATATGGTATGGTATGATTTGGGGGGAAGGGGTGGTCGTACCCTACCGCAAGAATTTTATACAGTTTAAGTTGGGGGTATTCTAGATATTTCTCCTCTTAACCTCTTTTGACCCCCATGACTTAAAAAACTATTGGGACTTTATTTTCCGTATTATTCTAATATTAAACACATAAAAAACTCGTTCAAATATCTTTCAAGTCTCTTGGGCCAAGGAAGGCTAGGGTTTCTTCAATACAACCAATTTGGGGCTGACACGGGTGGTTTCTCTCCATCTTTAATATAATGTAAGGCTTGTTACTCATCCCTCATTGTTAGTTTAACTAAAGGCATGATTTAATGTATGGTTTTCATGGCATTGTGGTGTTAATAGTTTAGTTTTGAATTATATGTTAAGGTTTTGGTTATGAATGGTTGCTATGGTTTTCCCATGTTTTAATTATGGGTTTTCATATTTTAATCCTGGTTTGAACGTATGGTTGCATGGGAATTGTTATTGGTACTTGGTTTTGGTTTTGGAAACTATATGCCCTCAAAATGTTTGATAAAATGCCTATGAGAATGCTTTTGTTATATAGTTGGACTTTTATTGAAAACTTTGTATAGTATAATATGGTAATGGAACTTAAATAGATTTGGATGGTTTTAAATAATTAAATGGTAAGGTCTTGAACTTCATGGTTTAGTTTAATTGAAATCCTTGTGAGGTACAAGGGAATTCCCCAAGCGAACATAATAATGAACTACTTTTGGGGTACATAGAAATCCCCCAAGCAAACTTAATAATAATGGAATCTTTGGGTATATAAGAGTCCCTTAAAAAGTTGGATAAGGACATCACTTCCAAGCTATAGTCGGTATGACGATACCGCTTCTTTTAGCATTGGTTAATAGTAAATAGAATTGGTGGTTTGGTTGTATGACAATGGTTTTAATTAGGCAATAATAGTGGGTTATGATAGCTAACCGTGAAAGTTTGAGTCCAACAGAAGGAAATTGGAAAATCATATTTGCCGACATGAAGATTGGTCATGGAGACCATATATTTATGGGGTACATAGAAATCCCCTAAGTTACACTTGTATATACATATCATGGAGAGTAAAGGGTACACGAGAATGTCCTACTCCTATGGTATCTCCAGTTCATATGGCTACATGTATCGGGGCTCGTCCAGGGGTAACACTGGACCCATATACCCCGTGGTTAGTTCTAGGATGGTTAAGCTTCACATACCCAGGTTAATGATTTTAAAAGCATGCCAAACCCAGTTCTTTTTCCTGGCATGGATTATATATATATATATATATATGTATGGTTGTGAATGCATATGGTTGTTTACTTGGTTTTAAAGGTTTGCATTAGTTTTTCCTTATCCTGAGTACATGCTAGCTTTCATCCGCTAACCCATCTTGGGGCGCTATATCCCTATGCGATAGAGGAATTAGTTTTTTCTCTCCTCCTGCTCAATGATCAAATTTGGGACTATCTTATGTTGGATTAAAATGGTGATCTTCCATACTCTATAAGGCTCTATTTTATGTTCTGTTTTACTTACACACTTTGGTCATTTCATAGACTTTAGTTTTAGCTATGGTCGGTGGAATTTCCCGACCGAATATTGTTTTACCATTGGATATAGACTTTGTGAGACTACTATAGGTTGGGTTGGACAATGTCGATATTGGTGTCAGGCTTGGCATTGTTATTGGTATTATCGTCGATACCAGTTGACTGTGTTTGATTTATGATTGTTCTATATTATTTTGGATTATATATATATATATACTTATACATACATATATATATATATATGGAACTCATCTAATATGGGATGTAGGTGGTTATAGTGGGGTATTTGGGGTGGTCTCTAGTCTTGATTGGGCTTGAGGAACCCGACACGACTAGGCCCTAGTTTGGTTTATGCAGATTGAAATCAGAGCCCTAGGTTCATGGTCACTTTTGAGTCCACAAAAATGTGTTGAGTAAAGTCTCATTTAAGGGTGTGTAGCGTGCCACACTCATAAGGGAGAGACTACAAGGCATTTAGGAATATTTCTTTTTCTTATTTTTTGATTTCAAACTGCAAAGTCTAAGGTCCTAAAATCTTCTCTAATTTTTGTTTGTTCTCTTTTAAGATCATACCTCAATGATTTGATATGCATGAATACTCCTTTGTCCTAATAGGGGATGATGTTGATGGGAGACACTCTAATTATGGGATCCATACTCGATCTAGGGATCCTGTCCTTAAATTTTTTAGAGTTCTATCAGTTCTCTCTAGTCCTCCTCAGGCTTCTTAAGCTGATTTAATGAATGCGTGGTTTTGTTAGTCGATTTATATGATTCCTCAATTGGTAGCTTCGAAGGCTGAGTATAGTGCATCTACTACTCCATCTTCTGAGGCCATAAGGGTTGGCCTATTCATGAGGTTGAGTCCTCCAACCTTCACTGGTGTTAAGGTAAAAAAGGATCCTCAGGGTTTCTGGATGAGATGGAAAAGATTTTTAGGGTTATGCATACCATGAATATGGAAGGGGTGGAGTTTGCTTCCTACCAGCTAAAGGATGTGGCGTACCAATGGTACAAGGAACGGGATAGGGTAAGGTGTAATGTTGAGGAGTCATCTTTATGGGAGACTTTTTCTAATGCATTTTTGGACCACTTCTTTCCTCAGGAGTTGAGAAAAGAAAAAGAGAAGGAATTCGTTAATCTAAAACAAGGGGAAATATTATTCAAGAAGTATGCCTTGAAGTTTCAAAAGTTATCTCAGTATGCTCTGGAGATAGTGTCAGATATGAGGGCTAGGATAATAAAGTTCACCTTAGAACTATCTCATGATTTGATCCTTGAAAGTAAGACTGCCTTACTTATCAAGAATATAGATATATCTAGGTTAGTTATTCATATGTAATAGGTGGAGAGGGAGAATAAAAAGTAGGTTGGGATAGGGGAAAGACAGTGTAAGAATTTTAGGTTCTTTGAGCAAGGTGGTGGCCAATAGAAAAGTGGTTGGGATGGTGGTAAGTGGCCAAACAAAAAGGGGTTCTGGTTCTATCTCCACAGTTGTGCTCCTTACTCGAAGTCGTCAGGTGAAAAGTGCCAGTAAGGTCATGATAACTTTATGGCATAGGTTGCCCAATCTTAGGCTAGTTGGGCACAATTAATTTTATCATGCCCTTCTTGTAGGTTTTGGGGTTTGTTGCATTGGAGTTTTGTGATGATAGGTGGGAAAAGTGCTTCAAATATGGTCAGCCAGGCCTTATGCTTAGAAAATATCCGATTGGTAAGGTTTATTTAGGGGAGAATAAGGTTCTAGTTGCTTCATCATCATCTCTGGTATCAAAGGGTACACCATCTAGTTTCGGCACTAGTCAAAATTATCTTTATGGTCTCACTACCTAGTAGAAATCTAAGGCATCGCCTGATGTCATGACTAGTATGTTGAAACTTTTATCCTGTCATGTGTCTTATTTACTTGATTTGGGGTCCACTCTCTCTTATGTGACCTCGTTGTGGCTATGTATTTTGGTTTGGGTCTCGAGGTTATTTTAGAATCTTTTTCTATTTCTACCCCAGTAGGTGACTCTGTGATTACTTAAAGAGTCTATGAGGGTGTGTGGTATCTGTTGGTAGTAAGGAGATCTCGGTGGATTTCTTTAAACTGGATATGGTGGATTTTGATGTTATTTTGGGTATGGATTATTTACAATCGCGCTACGTGTCCTTAGATTATCGAACCTGCGAGGTTGTCTTTAGTTTCTTTGGTGAGCTGATTATTGATTGGGAGGGTGGTTCCCTAGCTTCTAAGGAGAAGTTTATATTATATCTTAGAGCTCGAAGATTAATCTCCAAAGGGTGTCTCTATCATTTAGGCCTGGTTAAAGATTCTCACTCGGAAGGTCTTTTTTTGTATCCTATTTCGTTGGTGAATGAATTTCTTGAGGTCTTTCCTGATGACGTTCCTGGTGTTACCCCTGATAAGGAGATTGAGTTTGGGATTGATCTGGTTCTGGACACTTGTCCAATTTCTATTCCCCCTAATAGAATAGTTCCAGCTGAGTTAAAAGAGCTTAAAGACCAAATAAAGGATCTTTTGGATAAGGGTTTCATCCATCCTAGTGTGTCCCCTTAAGGTGCACCGGTTTTATTCGGGCATAAGAAGGATGGATCCCTTCGGATGTGTATTGACTATCGACAGTTGAATAAGGTAACGATTAAGAACAAGTATCCTCTTTCAAGGATAGATGACTTATTTGGTCAGTTTCAAGGTGACAAATTCTTTTCTAAGATTAATCTTCAGTCTAGATATCATCATCTTAACATTAGGGAGGTGAATATCCCTAAGACTACTTTCTGTACCCGATATGTTCACTTTGAGTTTCTAGTCATGTCTTCTGGATTGACCAATGCCCCAGCGGCATTCATGGATTTGAATAATAGGGTCTTTCATCAATTTTTAAATTTGTTTGTCATTATGTTCATAGATGACAGCTTGGTGTACTCTAAGAGTGAGGTAGATCATGCCAACCACCTATGGGTTATGTTACAGACCTTGAAAGAGTAGCAGTTGTATGCTAAGTTTTCAAAATATGAATTCTGGTTGAACGCTGTCACTTTTTAGGGTCACATTATTTCTAGTGATGGGATCATGGTGGATCCACAAAAGGTTGCAGTGGTTAAGAAGTGGCTTAGACCCACAACTTCAATCAACATTCGAAGCTTCTTGTGTTTGGCTGGCTACTACAAGAGGTTCGTAGAGAGTTTCTCTTTTATAGATGCCCCGTTAACTAAAGTGACTCGGGAGAAGGTAAAGTTCTATTGGTCTGATGCATGTGAGCATAGTTACAGAAGCTGAGGGATAATCTAACTTTGGCTCTAATGTTTACTTTTCTAGAAGATAGGGATGGGTTTGTTTTTTACTATGATGCGTCTCGGGTGGGACTTGGTTTTATTTTGATATAGCATGGTAATGTGGTAGACTATGCTTCTTGGCAGTTGAAGGTGCATGAAAAGAACTATCCTACTCATGATTTGGAACTATTAGTTGTGGTGTTAGCATTGAAAATCTGGAGACATTATTTGTATGGGGTGCACATGGATATCTTCTCAGATCAAAAGAGTATGTAGTATGTGTTTACTGAGAAAGATCTTAACCTCCAACAAAGGAGATGGCTTCAGCTTCTCTGGGGCTATGACATGAGTCTTCACTACCATCCAAGTAAAGCTAATGTGGTTGCTGATGCTCATAGCAGGTTGTCCATAGGGATTCTACCTCATGTGGATAAGGAGAAGCAGGAGTTAGTGAAGGATATCCACCGCTTGGCTCACCTTAGAGTTTGTCTCTTGGACTCTGAGGATGGTGGTGTGTTCGTTCAGAAGGTGGTATAGTCATCTCTTGGTATAGAGATCAAAAGGAAACAAACGTTAGATCTTGTCTTGATGAAAATTAAAGGTGATGTCGGCAAGCAAAAAGTGATGGTATTTGATATTAGTAGTAATGGTACCTTATAGTACCAAAGGAGGTTATGTGTTACTGACATTGATGGTTTGTGAGAAAGGATATTGGATGAGGCACATGAGTTGCGCTATGTTGTTTATCCTGGTTTGATGAAAATGTATCATGACCTCAAGGAGATGTATTGGTGGAATAATTTGAAGAGAGATGTGGCTGATTTGGTAGCCAAGTATATGGTGTGTGAACAAGTAAAAGTTTAGCATATAAGGCCCAGGGGGTTTTATCAAGAGATTGAATTGACTGAATAAAAGTGGGAAGTAATCAATATAGATTTCATTACCGTTTTTCTTCAATCTCGACATCAGTGTGATTTGATTTAGGTCATCGTGGATAGGATAAACAAATTAGCTCATTTTTATCTAGTGTGGACTAACTTTTTGGCTGAGGATTATGTGAGGTTGTACCTCCATGAGATTTTGAAAATGCATGGGGTACCTGTTTCTATAATTGTTGATCGCGGTATGCAATTTTTATCTATCCTTTAGCAGTTATTTCAGTAAAGGTTGGGGATAAGGTTAGTCTGAGTACTGTTTTTCACCCACAGATGGATTGGAAAGCAGAGAGGACTATTTAGACATTGGAGGATATGCTTCGTGCATGGGTGATTTACTATAATGGTAGTTGGGCTGAGCATCTACCACTTGTAGAGTTTGATTTTAACAACAATTACCATTATAGAATTAGTATGGCCCCTTTTGAGGCATTGTATGGTAGGAGGTGTAGATCTCCTATTGGGTAGTTCGATCTTGATGAGGTGGATATGTTTAGTCTGAACTTGGTTTATTAGGCTATGGAGAAGGTGAAGGTGATTCGAGATAGGCTTAAAGCTGCCTAAAATTGCCAAAAGTCCTATGCAATTGTAAGACATGGGGACTTAAAGTTTGAGGTTGGGGATAGGGTGTTCCTAAAGGAGTCTCCCATGAAAAGAGTAATGCAATTTGGGAAGAAAGGAAAGCTCAGTCCTTAGTATGTTTGCCCATATGTGATTTTGAGAACTGGTAATGTTGCGTTTGAATTGGAGTTGCCTTGTAGTTTGAGCTTTATTCACCTGGTGTTCCATATCTCTATGTTGAGGAAATGTGTAGGTAATCCTTCATCGGTTGTTCCTTTGGAAGGGTTGGGTATTTTAGACTCTGTCTTATGAATAAATCCCAGTGGAGATCTTGGATCATCAAATTCGTAGATTGCGGACCAAGGATGTGGCCTCGGTAAAGGTTCTATGGAGGAACCATAAGGTGGAAAAGGCTACTTGGGAAGCAGAAGAGGACATAAAGTCCAAGTATCTGCATATGCTTTCCGATCCGAATATTCGTGCTTAAGATGTGTGTTTTATATCACATTTTTATTTTATAACTTTGTTAATGTAAGGATTGATTTCTTACATTTTTTATTTCTATCTTAGTTAAAGGTTGGAATGGAGGTGTTGGGGTGTAAATCGCTCTTATACTGGCTCATTCATTATTCAGGAATGAATGATCCAAGTGAGGGAGAATTGAAACACCTTGGGTTCTAGACCTTGGAAATTTCCTGAGTTTTGAGTCTTCTGGACATCATATGACTTAGGGTACTTGTGTAAGATAGGGTACAATTTAGGGGTCATCATCACGTATGTTCATCAGTGTGGTTTGGATAGTTTCTGTTCAAGGTTTGAATGGATCATACTAGTCGTATATTAGGGTACTAGTGGTATGATGTCAATCGTATGATGCCCTACATCTAGCCTAAGTGATTCTATTCGGCCTATAGTATGATTTGAGGGTACTTTTCATATGGTTTGACACGAGTTGTCCTTTGTGGTCATATGTTGGACAGCGTTGGGGTCTAAGGTGAGGCCTAGGGTACGAGTGGTGGGTACCACTCATATGGTACGGTACGGTTTTGGGGGTGGTCATACCCTCCTGCGAGAATCTTATGCAGTTTAAGTTGGGGGTATTTTGGACATTTCCCTTCTTAAACTCTTATGATCGCACAACTTAAAACACTATTGGGACTTCATTTACCTTATTATTCTAATCTTAAACATTCAAACAAACTCTCAAATCTCTCTCAAGGCTCTTAGGTCAAAGAAGGCTAGAGTTTCTTCAATACAACCGATTTGGGGTTTACAAGGGTGGTTTCTCTCCATTTTCTTCAAAATGTAAGGCATATTATTCCTCCCTCATTGTTAGTTCAAATAAAGGCATCATTTAATGTGCGGTTTTTATGGCATAATGGTGTTAAAGTTTTGGTTTTGAATTATATGTTGGGGGTTTTGGTTATAAATGGTTGGTTATGGTTTACCTATATTTTAATTATGGTTTTTCATGTTTTAATGGTGGTTTAAACATGTGGTTTCATGGGAATGGTTAATTGGTACTTGGTTTTGGTTTTGGAAACTATATGACCTCAACATGTTTGATAAAATGCCTATGAGAATGCTTTTGTTATATAGTTGGACTATTATTGAAAACTTTGCACTGTATAATATGGTAATGGAACTTAAATGGGTTTGGATGGTTTTAAATGGTTAAATAGTAAGGTCTTGGTGGTCATGGTTTAGTTTAATTGAAAGCCTTGTGGGGTACAAGGAAATACCCCAAGCAAATATAATAATAACTACTAGTGGGGTACATGTTAATCCCCTAAGTAAACTTAATAATAATGGAATCTTCGGGTACATGGGAGTCCTTTAAAAGGGTGGATAAGGACATTGCTTGCAAGCTATAGTCAGTATGACGATACCACTTCTTATATCCTTGGTTAATAATAAATGAAATCGGTGGTTTGGTTATGTTACAATGGTTTTAATTGGGCAATAATGGTAGGTTGTGAAAGCTAACCTTGAAGGTGTGAGTCCAATGGACGAACACTAGAAACTCATATTTGCTGACATGAGGATTGGTTATCGCGACCATATATTTATAGGGTATACGAGAGTCCCCTAAGTTACACTTGTATATATGTATTATAGAGAAGGAAGGGTACACAAGAATCACCTACTCCTATGGTATCTTCGGTTCGTACGGCTATATGTATTGGGGCCCGTCCTGGGGGTAAAACTGGACCCATATAGCCCGTGGGTGGTTCTAGGGTGGTTAAGCTTCACATACCCAGATTAATGATTTTAAAAGAATGCTAAACCCAGTTTCCTTTCCCAGCATAGTTTATATTTATAAGTATGGTTGTGAATACCTATGGTTGTTTACTTGTTTGTAAAGGTTGACATTTATTGTCCTTATCCTGAGTGCATGCTAGGTTCACCCGCTAACCCATATTCAGACATTATATAGGAACCGGTTGTTCTACTCCTACTGCTCAGTGATCGGATTCGGGATTAGCTTGTATTGGATTAAAGTGGTGAGTTTTCATACTCCGGAAGGCTCTATTTCATGTTATAGTTTAATTTACACACTTTAGTCATTTCATAGACTTTGGTTTAGGCTATGGTCAGGGGGAATGTCGCGATCGAATATTGTTTTACTTTTCGATTGATGCTTTGTGAGACTACTATGGGTTGGTATGGGCGGTGTAGGTATTAGTGTCATCCTTGGCATTGGTAATGTTTTATGGCTGATACCGGTTG
Organism: Capsicum baccatum var. pendulum; assembly: GCA_030864225.1. NCBI lineage: Eukaryota > Viridiplantae > Streptophyta > Magnoliopsida > Solanales > Solanaceae > Capsicum > Capsicum baccatum. The sequence continues at coordinate 72,987,040 of CM061561.1, read as the reverse complement.
AGTGTGTTTGATTTATGATTGTTCCATTTTATGTTGGATTATATATATGTTTGGAACTCATCTAATATGTGATGTAGAGCGGTTATAATGGGGTATTGGGGTTGGTCTCTAGTCCCAATTGGGTTTAAGGCACTCGCCTGGTTTGGGTCGTGTCACCTACCCCTGCTATACTAATGCATTGTGGGAAGGCTTCTATGTACCTTCCTCAGACTGGGGTACCTCTGACTGTTGTATATGAATAGCGGTACCTTCCTTAGACTGGGGCACTGCTGATGACTCCTCCTGCTCTGCCTCCTCGAATGAATCCTGGGACCCCTCCTCAGACTGGGGTCCTGAGAAGCAACATATGAAGTATACTCAAAATATGCCTCCTCATCATCATCATCATCATCATTTGGTGGTAAAGTATGTAGGGGTGACATCCGTGCTGACTTCATCCTTGGTCGGGCTACAACTGTCTGAGCAGCCTGGCGCGTCTGCCCTATAGTAACTCTGTGTGACATCTCAACTACAATGTCTCTATCTCTTCTTCGGGTACACCTCTACTGAACCACTAGGCTCGTGATACTCACGTATCTCCTCAAGGTATCGGCCTTTTTATTCTTCATCACTATAGGTGCCATATGTACCCTAAAAACTAGTTGTTAGTTTGTGACAAAAGTAAGGGATAGCAAAAGTTGAAGAAAAACTCAAAATTTGAAAAGTTCTAATTTTTCCTCAATTTTTACACCCCTTTAACCTATTTAAAATCACAACAAGTCCGATGTGCACACACTTGTCAAAGGGTGGTAACCGTTCATAATTTCATTAGAGGTCTTCAGCCCCAGCACCCTCTTCAGCCAGTCTCCCATACCCAAATTCAGAAATGACAATAGGGATAGAGCACCAGACTTTAAGTCCCAGGTCAGTTTTAGCATTGTTTGTACAAATCCTCTATGTCAGAAATGTGGTAGACACCATCAGGGCAAGTGTAGAGTAGGTAATGATGTGTACTTTGGGTGTGGCAAGACAGGCCATCATATTTGGGAGTATTAGGTAGTTGCTCATAAAGGTAGGGATGTGCACCAACAGAGCCAGTCCCATCAGTCGTCAAATCCATCTGGTCGCCCAACTCAGCAAGGTGTCGCTTCTAGTGTTACCGATGGTTAGCGTCTAAATAGATTATATGCTCTTCAGTCCCACCAAGATTAAGGAAACTCTCCTGACGTAGTTATTGGTACGTTGCAGGTCTTTCACTAACATGTTTATGCCTTACTAGACCCTAGAGCTTCTCTTTCTTTTGTAACTCCATATATAGCCATCAATTTTGGAGTCAGTCTCGAAATTCTAGCAGAGCCCTTTTAAGTGTCTACTCCATTAGGTGTTTCCATTGTAGCCAGACAGATATACAGGAACTGTCCGATCATAATATCTCAAAAAGTTACCTCAGTTGATATCGTGGAGTTAGAGATGACAGATTTTGACATCATTCTCATCATGTATTGGCTCCACTCATGCGATGCCTCAGTTGATTGTAGAAATAGAATAGTTCATTTTTAGTTCCCAAATGAACCAGTCCTTGAATGGAGGGGTAGTACCACAGCTCTTAGGGGTCAGTTGATTTCGTACCTTAGAACGAGACAGATGATATCGAAGGGGTGTATTTACTATCTTGTGCGAGTCAAAGACTCTAACTCAGAAACTTCAACTCTTGAATCAGTTCAGGTAGTAAATGAATTCTTAGATGTATTTCCTGAAGATCTTCCCAGAGTTTCTCCTGAAAGGGAAATCAACTTCGGAATAGTCCTTCTTCCAGATACTCAGCCCATATCTATTCCGCTATACAGAATGGCTCCAGCAGAACTTAAGGAGTTAAAAGAACAGTTAAAATATCTCCTAGATAAGGGATTCATCATACCCCGTGTCCCCCCGTGGGATACACCTATTTTATTCGTGCGTAAGGAAGACGGTTCTCTCAGAATGTGCATAGACTACAGTCATTTGAACAAGGTCACAGTCAAAAATAGATATCCACTTCCTAGAATCGATGACTTATTTGATCAACTTCAGGGTGCCAGCTACTTTTCAAAGATAGACCTCACATCAGGCTAGCATCAACTTAGAGTCAGGAAATGTGACATACCAAAAATAGCTTTTCGAACCTAGTATGGTCACTTTGAGTTTCTAGTTATGTCCTTTGGTCTCATGAACACCCCAGAAGCCTTCATGGACTTGATGAACTGAGTGTTCAAGCAGTACTTGGACATGTTCTTCATAGTCTTCATTGATGACATTTTTGTTACAAACTCTTAGAGCTCACCAGTTATTCATTAAATTCAGTAAGTGTAATTCGGGCTAAGATCAGTAGATTTCCTTAGCCATATTATGTTTTATGATTGCATTAGAGTAGATCCTCAAAAGACTGAGACGGTGAGAAACTGGCCTAGTACCATCTCTCCATCAGACATTAGTAGTTTCTTAGTTTTAGCTAGATATTACTGTCGGTTGGTTGAAGTATTTTCTTCTATTTCATCCCCCATGTCCAGATTTACTCAGAAGAAAGTTAAGTTTCAGTGGTCAGATTCCTGCAAGAAGAGTTTTCAGGAGTTGAAAACTCGACTCACCTAAGCACCAGGTCTTACCTTGCCAGATGGTTCAGATGGGTAGGTTGTGTGCTGTGATACATCCAGAGTAGGTTTGAATTATGTCCTCATGCAGAGAGGTACAATTATAGCCTATACCTCCAGACATCATAAACCCCATGAGAAGAATTATCCGATTTAAGATCTTGGGTTAGAAGCAGTAGTATTCTCCTTAAAGATTTGGAGGCATTACTTGTATGGGGTGCACGTAGATGTGTTCACTAACCATAAGAGCCTGTAGTGTGTATTCTCTCAGAAAGATTTAAATCTGCATCAGAGAAGGTAGTTAGAGTTATTGAAGGATTATGACATAAGTGTTCCATATCATATGGGCATGGCCAATGTAGTAGCTGATGCTCTCAGTAGAATGTCTATGGGTAGTGTTGCTCATGTTGAGGATGGAAAGAAGAATTTAGCTCAGGAAGTTCATCAGCTTGCCCGACTAGGTGTTCGCTTAGTCGACTCAACTGAGGGCATTGTGTGGGTGCAGAGTAGTGTCGAATTATCTCTAGTTTCTGAGGTGAAGGAAAAGCAGGATAGAGATCCCAGTCTAATTATGTTAAAAGAATCACTCAGAGATCAAAAAGTGGAGGTTTTCTCCCAAGGGGGAGTTGATGTGTTGCTTTGTCAGGGTCGGCTATGTATGCATAGTATAGATGACTTAAGGCAACGAATAATTGCAGAAGCGCATGGTGTGCATTACTCTATTCATCCAGGGGCCACGAAGATGTACCTAATTTGTGGGAGATCTATTGGGAGTCGGATGAAAAGTGATATTGCAAATTTTGTAGTTAAATGTTCTACATGCCAGCAAGTTAAGATTGAGCCCCAGAAGCCTAGTGGGTCCATGCAGGATTTTAGTATTCCCATTTGGAAATGGGACAAAGTTAACACGGACTTTGTAACAGGTTTGCCTTGTACTCATCATTAGCATGATTCTATTTGGGTTATCGTAGACTGGATGACCAAATCAGCTCATTTCTTGCCAGTCCATATCTCTTATTAAGCCAAGGACTATGACAAACTCTATCTCAGTGAGTTGGTCAGGTTGCACGGTGTTTCTGATAACGCTCAATCTACAGCTCTCGTTTGAGTGTAAAGCGGTCGTAGCAAATATAGAACCCAACCTGGGTTGGGTATCGATCCCACAGGGAATAGCTTGGTCAACAAGTAAGTAAAATTAATAGACTTTTGGTGCAAGTCTCGTAAGAAGGGGGGATTGTAATAAGTAACCAAAGTAATGAAATGAAAGCTGAAAATAATAAAGTAAAAAGAGAGTATTTCGTAGGTTGTGAAACAATGAGAATTGAGGCGTTGGGGTTATGTCCACCTTCAGAGGTATACGTCTCTATTGGTTATGAGTGTGTAGAGTCTTGACATGCAATTGCTTATAGAGAATTGTAGTCGATGGTAAATCCAAGCGTCTCTCGACCTAAACAAGGACTATTTCACTTTAACTCTCTCGAGCTTAAAGTGTGTCTAGCAGTACAAATTCTCCAAGAGGTTAGTCCAGTTACGGCACTAGCTTTTTAATAGGAAAGGGTGTCCTACTACCTTGACATTATCTCTTTTCCAGACAAATAACCTTTCTCTCAAACAAGTTAAATGTTAGACTGGCGTTAGTCTATGCGTCTTCTTTTCTAGACAAGTAACCTTTCTCTCAAACAGGTTAGATGTTAGAATGGCGTGTTCATGTGTTTGAAACCGCAAAGATTGTAGATTTAAGATGAAGAGAATAATGATATAAGCAATATACGTGTCTTGAACTCACAAGCTCATAGCAATAGATAGTAACTCATTCGGCTTCCATAACCCCAACTAAGAGGTTTAGTTACCCATGAATGCGTAGGATATCACGTTTTGCATGGTGGATGGCGTGAATAGTAGGTGTTTGGCGTGTGGTTTTAGTGATTCCGTAGCAAGTAACGATTCTCTTGTTGTGGAATAGATGAATAGAAGAATAGATTAGAAGTGTTTGTGGTGGAAGATGAGAGAGATGGAAGAAAATTAATAGTTTAAGAATGAATTTCTTGAATGAAGGGAGGAGTTGCCTCCACTAAGGGAGGACTTGATTAAAATCTCTAGCATGATAGGGTATTTATAATACTCCTATCCTACTCCTACTATGCTAATGAAATAAATAACCAAATCCTACTAAACTAAGGAAATACTTAACCCATTTGTACTAGGTTAATGTAACATTCTCCTAATCCAAATAAACTAATGAAATACATAACCCAATTGTACTAGGTTAATGTATCATTGTCAAAATCCAGCTTTGTGTCTGTAAGTCCCCAAAGTCTTCAGAAATGTTGTTTTAGTCCTGGACAGATTTTCCATGCAGTCCCCAAAGTATTCAGAAATGCTGTTTTAGCACGGGACAGATTTTCCATGCAGCAGATTTGGTCCTTTAGGCGTCCAGCTCCTTTCTACTTCGTTTGTGAGCTTTCTTTTGCGTCAAGTAAGCCATAAAATGCTGTATTTTGCATCATTTATACCTGAAACTTTCCTAATCATGTTCGTTAGCTCATTTATAGGAAAAAGGACTAAAAGTGTATGAAATAGATAATTAGTTCTCAAAACTAGGCTAAAATATGGGCAAAATATATTGATATAGGCGCGTAAATTCGCCTATCATCAACACCCCACACTTAGAGCTTTGTTCTTCCTCGAACAACATATCATGTCCTTCTAAGCATCGACTTAAGGTTTTTACAGAAACAACACAAAACATTCTTCAAGACAAGCACAACAATTATCAACGAAGAGTAGCTTTCCGATTATAAGTAGAAACAATTTAACCTCAAGCATAGACTCGTGATGGTGATCAACTCGCATGCAAACGTTAAGGTGCATAGAATCATATACAACTATCCAAGACTCATCAACCATGTGTGTCTCACAATATAGTACCCATAATCACTCACAAGTATAGCATATTTTCAAACATGGGTATCAAAATATCCTTGCACTCACTCTCACAAAGAATTCATATGTAGCAACTGATGACCATAGGCTTGCCCTTAATGTAGTACTCCACTAAATGTCGGAATGTTAAGATTAGGATCAAGTAGGTCTTTTGATGGTTTAACGTAAGCTAAGGGACGGGTAGGACTATTTTGGCCAAGAATAGTGACTAGGTTCCTAAGCACTTTAATACATCACATTGTATCATTGACACTTTTTTCTTTCAACCTTTCTTTATTTTATTTTTCCACCCTTGTTATCATCTTTTGTTTTTCAATTTTAAGCACAACTCACTTTCCAGCTTTCTTGTCCTTTTTCTTTTCACAACATACCTCTTATGATAGCCCTTTCTTTTTCATAACATATTCAAGCACCCTTGCAATTTAAAGCATCATACTCACCCAATTTCCTCTTATGTTGTCACATGACTTTTTCACTTTAAAGCACTTAGGAATTTGGATCAAATTACGATCTTGAAAGAAATGGATTAGGCTTACATACAAGGTTGTCAAAGAAATAGGCTAAAGGCTCAAAAGGGTTTAACTAGGATGATGTCCATGGGTAGGTAAAACTGAAGGTAAACAAATATAGGTTGCCAAAGAAATGCCTAAATCATATCCTAACTTACACTCCTTATTTTCGCTTTGCATACATACCAGGCAAGTTCTAGCATCAGCCACACACATAGAATATACTATTATCTCACACACACAAGGCACATGGTCGACTTGATTTGGAAGTAATATAGACTCTTGACCCAACAAGTGAAGGAATTGAATCATACAATATCACATAATGAGTCACAACTAGAGCCTAAACATCTCAATAGTCACAATTGTAATACATACTCTTGTTATAATCTCATGCTGCCTATCAAAATAATTTCATGCGAAGCTAGAAAGATTTTACTCCTAAAAAAAACTAAAAAAAACGTCAAACAAAAAAAAACGAACTCAAATAAAAAAAGTAAACAAACAAACATAGGTGCAAACAGAGAAGTATAGCATGCAATGCCACCCCACACTTGGACGGGACACTGTCCTCAGTGGAAAATAAATACGAGGAACCTGGTTAGTCGGACTCATCCTCTATGTCTGGGGTCATACCCCTTGCATTGGAATCATCATCAGAGTCGTCATCCTTAGAAGTTCCTCATAAGTATCCCACTTAATTCCAAGCGTGAGTCGGGGTATTTGCCGCGAGGAGGGTTCTCCTTGGTCCTTGCAACTTCTCTTTTTGCCCTTTTGGGAGGTGGTAGCCTTCTCCTTGCCTTGTCTCGCTTTAGGTGCCATTGTACCTGAGACTAGAAATAGTGTTAGTTGCAGCACAATCTCACTTGATACAATCTATAAGCAAGTACTAGGGGTACCACCCCACACTTAGTTTTGTTGCACAAATCAGCGAGGTGAACGTAGTCAATTTACTCAGATTTCGTCGACATACGTTTTAGGATTGTATTCCAACAAGAAAATCAGCATTGTATCACTTATTTGCAGCCATTGGACTACTTTCATGGTAGATATAGAAACACTACGACATAGGGGTTACCACATGGAATCGATATTCTTACAACAAGCACAACCTCCTAAGTTGATAGGCACTATAATCTTATCCCGATGGCCGGGATAGTCTAACATGTAAGCATCCAAACAACACTCTTAAGCAATATTCATAGCCATATCTATTCAGCAAATATCATAACAATGCTATTGAAACCAAATTCAAGTCGGAAATAAGTCAAGAATTCCCTACGTATATGTTCACTCACATGATTATGTAACAACAATTCAAACACATGAACATCACCAACAATCTTATATGATTTAGCAATTTATAATAAGCATAGCAACGTAGTACTTACGATGAAGAATAAGAGAGTACTTACTTGCTTGAAGCTTGTGGAGACGGTGTTGTGAATTAGAAGAGCAAAAGAAGAAAATTTTGAGAAGATTTGGAAGGTTATGTGGAGCCTTTAGGGTGTTTTCTAATGTGGTTGTGTTGTAAAACTATGTCCCCTTTATATAGGAAGAGTATGGGTCGGGTTATGACCCATTTACAATCGTATTTGGGGACAAAATCACCACATATGCGGCGCATATCTCTTGGCATATCAATGGCATATGCGGCGCATTGTCCATGGCATAATGGGACATATGCGCCGCATATCCTATGGCATTTCTAGACATATGCGCCGCATAGTCTATGGCATTTGGTCTCAGTATCTCAAATGCCATAGCATAGGCGGCGCATAGTCAAAAGCATACCTAGGAATAGGCGGCGCATAGTGTATAGCACTCTAGATTCCGAGTCCTTAGGCTATAGAATAGGTTGTGCATCGTTCGTGGCCTATTTTTACCAAGGCCTAGCCTTTCTCGAAGCCTATTATGACGTGAGAAAGGCTCACTTCATAGCCTTATGCATCACCATTCCTAACTTACCGACTTTACCATACAATGCGACCAAATTGTCAATTGAAATCAATCTCCTCGTTGCATACTTCTTGCACCTATTTTTGCTCAAAACCAAATGAAAATGATTAGTACGATGGGTTGCCTCCCACCTAGCGCCTTAGTTTTGGTCGTGGCACGACTCTTATTTTTGGATTTTTCATAAAACAAAACAAGTACTAGAATGAAAGAAAACGAAAAAAATGATAAAACGATGGGTTGCCTCCCATCTAGCGCCTTATTTATTGTCGTGGCTCGACATAGTTACCTCGAGTACTTAGACTTCGTCGAGATAAGTGATGGATCGTTTTCTAAAAGGATTTAGACGACAATGAGGCTTACCTGTGGTCACGCGATCTTTTTCGAGCTGGCTTATACGTTTCTCCGGAGAGTCACCAATTATATCATCAATAGTCCAACCCATAGCTCTCTTGTATCTCCTCAGAGCAGAGATGAGAGTTTCTACGTGCTGTTCACTTAAATCATCTGCTCTCTCTGGAAGTATATTTCTACTTTCCAAGAACACATACCTTAGATAATCGGGAAGCTCTTGTGATTCTAGCATTGGTGGCTCGTCAAAGGGAGTATTCGCTGTTGGTTGATTCTTGAGTTCACAATCCGGTTTCTTAGGAGGATAAGACTCTATTTCTGTTAGAGCACTCATAAGTTCTTCATAACCTTCATTGTCTTCATGCTCAACTTTCAGTGGCACAGCAGACAATGGCTTAACAGTAGGTTGTTTCTCTATAGATAATGCTTTAGTATCCTTATAATGAACATCAGCTACAGATGACTCATTCATATCGCTGGGCTGCTTCATTGTTTTGCATATATCAAACCGTACCACTTCGTCAACCACTTGCTTGCCTTTTGCTGAAGTTTCCAGCACCTTACCACTTCTGGTAGTGATGGCCATGCATGACCCATCATTTTTTGGGTTCTGCACAGTATTGCTTGGTAAGGTGCCAGCCTTTCTTTGATTAAATGCTGCTGAAAGTTGGCTCAATTGCTGCTCTATTTGCTTGATAGAAGTGGAATGAGAATCAACTAGTTGCTTCATGGAGGACAAATCATCAATCACCTCCTTAACTCCTGCGCTCGTTGCTTCCACTCCTTTCAATAACTTAGCCATCATGTCTTCCATACTCCCAGAATTAGATATGGTGGTATCACGTCTACCAGGGGGAACGTACAAACCACTCTTTTCATTATATTTCTTCCAACTACCTTGGTCTTTGTTTCCAGATTTATCATAATGGTTCCGACCTTGGTTTCCTTGGGAATTCCCACGGAAACCCCTCTGATTGTTCAAGTAGTTGGCCTCCTCTTTAGAATCAGACTCGTCTCTTCCTTTTAGCGCTACAGCTTTCACTTTTTCGGTCTTTCCTGATAATAAGTGCTTGGTAAGAAGATCCATCTGCATTTTCATGTGAGCCATGTCTTGGTCACGATCTTCTTGTCTTCGCCTCTGCTCTGCAGTCATGCCAAAAGATACAGTAGAGCTTGCTACCTCAGAATCCCTGGTATGACAAGCTCTACTTTGCTTCGTCATCCGATCTAGCATATTGCTTGCCTGCACAAAGGTGAGGTTCATAAATGATCCACCTGCCGCATTATCAACCACTGGCTTAGTCACCGAATTCAAAGCTCTGTATAATATCTCCATCAAGTGGACATTGGTCATATGATGGTTTGGGCATCGCATTAGCTTCGTCTTGAACCTCTCCCATGTTTCGTGGAGAGCTTCAGAGGGAAGCTGACGAAAGTTGTTGATTTCATCTCTCAATTGTGCTTTTTTGGATGGTGGAAAGAATCTTTCTAGGAAAGCGTCTTTCAATTGCCTCCAATGAGTAATAGAATCAGGAGTCAGCCCATTCAACCACATAGTTGCCTCCCCAGACAGAGACAATGGAAATAGACGTAATCGAATTGCATTCTGTCCAACTCCAGGATTGTCGAATGACTTGCATGTAGAAATAAAGTTGATCAGATGCATGTTCGGATCATCGCCTGCTAGTCCACCAAATAATCCCTTGAGTTGCAAAAGCTGAATCATGGCGCTAGTGATATTGAACTTTGCTCCAGGTGCTAATGGCGGAAGAATAATAGCTCCGGTGGCACCAGGTCCGTCTAGATCGTCCTCTTCGTCATCAAAAGGAATTTGCATAACTCGGCAATCAGGCCTCAATCGCGCTTGACGATCTCTCCTCTGTAAGGGTGCCGCCATCTCAGCAGTATGTCGTGGGTTTAGTAGCTCTTCATCGCCCAGATCCTCATCGTCAGGATTTGTTGCTCGCCTACGATTATCAATATTCTGTTGATGCACTTGAGCAGCCATCCTTTCAATTTCACGTTGTGCCTCCATTGATGCACTGAATAAACCTAAAAAAAACAAAAAAAAACAACTAAAAGTAAAAGTACGAGAATGTTTGACCAAAGGGTCTAGTAATTATCACGAACTTGATTGACACTCGTATTCCCCGGCAACGGCGCCAATTTTTGATAACGCTCAATCTACAGCTCTCGTTTGAGTGTAAAGCGGTCGTAGCAAATATAGAACCCAACCTGGGTTGGGTATCGATCCCACAGGGAATAGCTTGGTCAACAAGTAAGTAAAATTAATAGACTTTTGGTGCAAGTCTCGTAAGAAGGGGGGATTGTAATAAGTAACCAAAGTAATGAAATGAAAGCTGAAAATAATAAAGTAAAAAGAGAGTATTTCGTAGGTTGTGAAACAATGAGAATTGAGGCGTTGGGGTTATGTCCACCTTCAGAGGTATACGTCTCTATTGGTTATGAGTGTGTAGAGTCTTGACATGCAATTGCTTATAGAGAATTGTAGTCGATGGTAAATCCAAGCGTCTCTCGACCTAAACAAGGACTATTTCACTTTAACTCTCTCGAGCTTAAAGTGTGTCTAGCAGTACAAATTCTCCAAGAGGTTAGTCCAGTTACGGCACTAGCTTTTTAATAGGAAAGGGTGTCCTACTACCTTGACATTATCTCTTTTCCAGACAAATAACCTTTCTCTCGAACAAGTTAAATGTTAGACTGGCGTTAGTCTATGCGTCTTCTTTTCTAGACAAGTAACCTTTCTCTCAAACAGGTTAGATGTTAGAATGGCGTGTTCATGTGTTTGAAACCGCAAAGATTGTAGATTTAAGATGAAGAGAATAATGATATAAGCAATATACGTGTCTTGAACTCACAAGCTCATAGCAATAGATAGTAACTCATTCGGCTTCCATAACCCCAACTAAGAGGTTTAGTTACCCATGAATGCGTAGGATATCACGTTTTGCATGGTGGATGGCGTGAATAGTAGGTGTTTGGCGTGTGGTTTTAGTGATTCCGTAGCAAGTAACGATTCTCTTGTTGTGGAATAGATGAATAGAAGAATAGATTAGAAGTGTTTGTGGTGGAAGATGAGAGAGATGGAAGAAAATTAATAGTTTAAGAATGAATTTCTTGAATGAAGGGAGGAGTTGCCTCCACTAAGGGAGGACTTGATTAAAATCTCTAGCATGATAGGGTATTTATAATACTCCTATCCTACTCCTACTATGCTAATGAAATAAATAACCAAATCCTACTAAACTAAGGAAATACTTAACCCATTTGTACTAGGTTAATGTAACATTCTCCTAATCCAAATAAACTAATGAAATACATAACCCAATTGTACTAGGTTAATGTATCATTGTCAAAATCCAGCTTTGTGTCTGTAAGTCCCCAAAGTCTTCAGAAATGCTGTTTTAGTCCTGGACAGCTTTTCCATGCAGTCCCCAAAGTATTCAGAAATGCTGTTTTAGCCCGGGACAGATTTTCCATGCAGCAGATTTGGTCCTTTAGGCGTCCAGCTCCTTTCTACTTCGTTTGTGAGCTTTCTTTTGCGTCAAGTAAGCCATAAAATGCTGTATTTTGCATCATTTATACCTGAAACTTTCCTAATCATGTTCGTTAGCTCATTTATAGGAAAAAGGACTAAAAGTGTATGAAATAGATAATTAGTTCTCAAAACTAGGCTAAAATATGGGCAAAATATATTGATATAGGCGCGTAAATTCGCCTATCATCAGTTTCCTTATCTTTCATCTCAGATAGAGGTACCCAGTTTACCTCTCACTTTTGGAAAGCATTCCAAAAGGGTCTTGGTACCCAAGTCCACCTCAGTACAGCTTTCCACCTTCAAACAGATGGTTAAGTAGAAAGGACCATTCAAACTATAGAAGATATGCTGAGAGAATGTTTAGTTGATTTTAAAGGTAGTTGGGAAGAAAACTTGCCTTTGGTTGAATTCGTATTTAATAACAGCTATCATTCTATTTTTCGTATAGCTCCATTTGAGGCTCTCTATGGTAGGACGTATAGATCTCCATTTAATCCCTAAAAATATTTTAAGTTCATTATTCACTTAATTTTCCCCCAAACTTCAAGAGCTTTCTCTCTGAAATACAACCCCTAGCTCTCAAATTCAAGGCCAACCCTCAAGAATTTACCAAGAACATTAAGAAATTCATCAGTTAAGGTATGTTAGATGTTCATCCATAGATTCCTTTCATCCCTGGAGTCCAACTATCCTATTTAAATTATAAAATTTTGATCTTTGCAAGTTAATTGATTTTAAATTGTGATTTCACCCATGAATCTCGATGTACTATTGATTTTATACCATGATTCAATGAAATTATTGTTGTTATTCAATCCTCTATGTTTTAATATTATTATCTATTGAATTAAACCATGATTTAATACTATTATGTCGAATTCATGCTATTTCTATAAGTTCCATGACATTCCATGATTGTTTTAAAACATGAACTACAAGTATTTGATTAAATGCCTACAATAGTGATTGATATAATAAAAGCCTTCATTCTTTGTCCCCCAAGCTTTAGTGTCATTTTACCATTGTTGTTTTTGAGTCCTTGGGGTATTGAATACCCGAAAACCATAGTTGTTTATGTAGTCTAGTCTCAGTACATTATAGAATAGTCTTCAGAATTATTATGAACATTATCAAAATAGTTAGATATCACTTAGTTAAACTCAAAACAGCCTAGCATTTTAGTGTCTTTCAGTTGGGAGTAGGATTTAGCACCAAGCGAGTGTAGGATGGCGGCTTCCCCGTCAGATTCGCAGAGTCATTAGTAGCAAACCCTATGCTTCAGAACTATATTGCAGCATAGGATATGAGAAGTCACCTGTCAGATTAAGCTTGACTATCTCACAAAGGTCAGCCATCAGTTCAGGCTTGACACCATTAGTCCTTTGGACATTATATCAATTTAGTGGATCCACATTACCAGCTTTAGTACCCTTGGCATGGTATTAATACCCTTCCAACTGGGGTTACAAGTTAGATCCCGATAAGCTCAAATTGGGGGATGTCAGTTAGATGATCCCTCCCACAGTCTCATATATAGTCTCAGATACAGTCTCACTTACAGTCTAAGTTCTGTTATTCAATCTTAGTGTTGTTTGACCATAGCATACAGATTTCAGCTATTTCAATATTTTAACTCACAGATTTTACTCAGTTCATATTATATGCTTAGTCATGCATCCTCAGTATCTATAGTTTTTCATATATCTTCAGTATTTTTAGATTTTCATGTATACTCAGTATTTATAAATTTCTACATATTCCCAGTACCTACAGATTTCTTACTCTCTATTCAGTACGCCATGTTTTACATGCATATTCAGTTAATTATTAGTTCTGTTCATGAAACCATGCATATCAGTCTACCTCATTTAGCATACCAGCATATTTAAAGTACTAATCGTATACCTTGTATTTTGTGCTATAATGTATTATATCATAGGTTCTGAAGCTCAGTTCCCGGTTCGCGATTAGACTTATCAAATCCTCAGCAATAGTAGTGGTCATTCCTCATATTTTGAGGATAGGCTTACTTTATTTCATGTCTCAGTTTAGTAATTAGTTGGAGTTAGTTGGGGCCTATCCCATCAAGTCACAGTTGTTCATTTTTAGAGGCTTATCAGACATTAGAGTCAGTTATTCAGTATTCAAAAATTACAGTTAGTTATCTAGTTTGTCAGTAGTTTATCAGATTTAGTCAGTTATTTCTATAGACTCATATTTCAGTTTTGAATTCAGTTATTAAAACCATATGGCATGTCAGTATTCTTCAGTATTCTTCAGTATTTATGATCATGTTATCCAGTGGTCACTGCAGGTACCAACTCCTTGGTTAGCTTATGGTCCCTCGGGACTGTAAGAACCAAGTGATGTCCAGAGTGTGCTCTCGGGGCGTTACACCAACTTAATGTCTAAGAGGTATTGGACTTTCTACTTTGAATTTGGTCTTGGCAAAAGAAAGAAGGTTACCTAGTTAGACTAAGGTTCACATTAAACAAAGCATATTGAACGAACAATTAGAACTTAATGGTTTCAAACAAGCCTCTTGATTAATTAAGGTTGGTTAAGTGATTGACATGCTAAGACAAACAATTATTTATTTTAGTGTAATTAAAACCTATAGGCATGCTACTAAGGTGACACAATTATTTATTGACGAAGAATAATTATCAATCCCCTTCAAAACAATATGTTGTAAATTAAAACGTATGTCGAAGGTCAAGTAAATATATAAGAGATTAGATAAATGTAGTAAAAGTTAATTTCTAATTACTAGCTTAAACATATTTGAAACACAATTAAGGTGTCAAACAATAAACTTAAGGTGTTTAAAATTAAGCTAGATCGAACATAAATTTAAATACTGAAAATAACTGATATATGCTGAAAAATTAATGTAAGAGTTCTGAAAAATAAGATCAAAATGCTGAAAATTGATTTAAAAGGAGCGGAAAAATAGATTCCAATGCTGAAAAATAATTTATATGCTAGAAAATGATTTATATGTGCTGAAAATTAACTAAAACACGCTCGAAAATAAGGTAGACCGGCTAAAACTTGATTATAATATGTCGAAAATTAACCAAACATGCTATATATTTATTTGACACGTCCAAACTTATTTTATATGTCAAAAGTTCATTAATATGCCTAAAGTATGATTTCTAGGTGATAAAACAGATTAAATAATAATCCTAGAACATTTACCTAAGTGATGAAGTAATTTGTTTAAATCACATACTTTCCCCCACCCACCCACCCACCATAAGCAGTCCCCATAATTTTATCATACATAGTGTTTATACAATAGTTGTTACAAATCAAGATAATAAATAAAATGAAGATTGGAAGATCTCCAAAAACCCCGAATTCCATAGCAACTCTTCCCTTATTTTCAATTCAAAAACTTGTTAAACATAATCAGAATATCCAAGTACACAAAACAAACATATATGTTTTGGCAGACATGTGGTAGCCGCATGGCTCGAAAGAACACACATACAGATTATCAGCATACCTTCTAAGTTTCAAAAATAAGGAATCATCATATAAGTATTAAAATACGTATCGATAGAGACTAACCTGTTAGCAGCAAAATTAATTTTTTTTTTAAAAGAATTGAACTTCAAAGTAGAACATAAGATGGAGAGTAATATCAATGAAATAGCAAGTAGAAACCAAAATTCTACCCCTTTAGTATGAGACTTTAAAGTATTCTAGTGTGAGAGAGAGCAATACTCAAAGCTTTTCTTTCTTTTTACAGAGAGTGGTAGAGAATGAAAAGTTGTCCTTAAAGAGAGGAGAAAGGTGGTGTTTATAAAGTAAAAGAGTTGCATAGCATTAAAGGAAAGGGAATATTCAAAAAATTAATTAGTGAAAGAAAAAAAATATTCTAAGAATCAAGTAAAAAAATATTTTTCATTAAATAAAATAAATTAATTTAGGAGAAAATTATATCATATTTCCACAAATAGCCAAGTAAAATCTGTCCCAACTAAAAGTAACACAAATGATGGAAAATTCTTTTTCCTTAATTAACATAATCAAATCATAGTAGTGTAAACAACTCACAATTTCCTTAAATAGTCACATAATAGAGTTGTCAAGAAAAGAAGATAATAACCATTTGATACTTGATATCAATCAAAAAATTCAAAATTATCATCTACTGGAGAAAAAAAAGGAAATCAATTATAAGCATGATAAACATTTTCATAATCAAGTATTAAAAAGTCGTTCTATAAGCTAACTTGAGAGGAAAAGAGAACACATTATGCAAAGTCATATAATTGGTCTAAAGGGAACATAATTTGTAGGTCGTAAATTAATTTAATGAATAGCACTTTCGATCTAAAAGAATATCCTTAATATTAACTAGACATATAATTCAGACAAGTAGTAGATGAACATAATAACCAAAGTAGTTAAATACTGAAATTAAAATTGATAACAGTTGAGAATTTTCACATAGGACATTCTAAATTGACAACTGAATAAAACTTACTAAGAACTAAACAAACACTCTCTAAGAAAAAAATGCGTAAATTTCTGAATGTTGAAACCCATCCAGAAAAGCATGGATGGAAGTAGAAAGAGTAGCAATCAAACATAATAATGCATAAAAAGGGATCATACCTGGGACAGATTCATCGAAATCCATCTCAAAATCGAAACCTCCCAGCTAGCGAAGACTAGAAAATGACATGGGTGATTATTCATCACATCGATAATACTAACATACTATTGACATTACAAATCAAGAAAAAATAAAAATTTTGTGTTAGACTTTTGAGTAGATGAGAACACAGGGGTTTATTTGGTAGTGCTTCACTGCTGGCTCCCCGGAGTTAGGTAGAGACAGGTGGCGTAGTTTCTAGAAAAGAAAGAAGGGTGGCGGTTTGGTTTTTGCCGCTGTAATTTCCTCTGGCCAGAGACGGTGAGGGAAAATGGTTTGAAAGGGAGAGAGGTGGCAGTTATAAGTTTTGCTTGGTTTGGTGAGTATGAGGCTTGAGAAAGAAGAAAAGGTATGGAGGGTGGCGATGGCGAATTAGCTCGTCGTTCGAGGGTCGTCAACTGTAATAGTGGTGGTCGGCAAAAGTTTGAGTTTAGAATGAGGAAGAGAGAGAGGAGAAATGAGAGAGGAGTTGCAGCAATTTTAAGGAAAATGAGATTAGGGTTTGGGGTTATTAGATTATAAAGAAAAGAAAGAGGAGAGTTGATCTCAGTCATTGGATCAATCTTAATCAATGGTTGGGATTAAATTTACATTATGGGAGACTTAAAATTGTGGTCAAAATTAGGTTTAAAAAAATTGACATCAATTTTGACTAAAATTAACATGAATTGGGTACAAAAATAGCTAGAATTTAAATAACTTGGGAGATTGAATTGAATTAGCTTTCTATTTAACAAATGTGATAATAATTCCATAATAATAATGAGAAAAAGAGTAAAAATGTTATGAAAATTGTTATATAAAATTAATGTATTATATAATTGTTGGTAATAAATTCACAATGAATTTTAAGAAATTATTTAATGAATAATAAAATAATTGGAATAATAATAATAATAATAATAATAACAACAATAATAATAACAACAAGAACAACAATAACAACACAACAACAAAAATGATAATAATAATAATAATAATAATAATAATAATAATAATAATAATAATAATAATAGTAATAGACAATGTATTTGTAAAATTATGAGCATGAAAATCTACGAAAAGAATTTAATAAATATTAACATAGTTATGTAAAAAAATTACTAGATTTAGATTAATAAATTATATATAAAAAAAAATATGATAGAAATAAATTGTATATCTTAAAATCATGAATGTGGCACGTCAATATTTATTTGTTACAAAAAATACTAATATTCAAAATTAATAATTTTTTATAAAATAGCAGCCTAGGAGCATATCGAGAGGTCAAAATTGGGGGTCAATAGCTGCCCCTTCGTTGCTTGAGAATAATAAAAGAATTATTGAGCAACAAAAGTTGATATAGTATCCAATTTTGTCCGATCGAGAAAACAATTTGAAGCAACATAAGGTGTTTTTTAAAAAGTGTGGCTGAGACTTTGGTTTTAAGTCGCCTGCATATTTTGAATTTTATGTGAATTAGGCCATGTATAGTTCTAGATTTAGGAAAGAATGATATTCCTAAAGAACAATAATGAATATTGAATTTGAAGGAAGATAGCACGGGTTATGGAATGTGAATATGATTTCAGTCATGGAAACACGTAGGGGTAAAGAATTATATTTCAAATTCGAGAGAAAATCATCTCTTACTCGTCGAAATTTCAATAGTAGCTCAATTGAAGGTTCAACGAGGAACCCAATGTCATTTTTAAGGTTTAACAAAGAACCCAGTATTGTGTTAAGGTTCTACAAGAACCCAATGTTGTTTTAAGGTTCTACAAGGAATTTAATGTCATTTTTAAGGTTCTACAAGGAACCTAATGTTGTTTTTAAGGTTCTGCAAGGAACTCAATATTATTTTTAAGGTTCTACAAAGAACTCAATATTGTGTTACGGTTCTACAAGGAACTCAATGTCATTTCTAAGATTCTACAAGGAACCCAATGTTGTGATAAGGTTCTATAGTGAGCCCAATGTTGTTTTTAAGGTTCTGCAAGGAACCCAATGTCATTTTTGAGGTTCAACATTGAACTCGATGTCATTTTTAAGGTTCTACAAGGAACCCAATGGCGTTTTTAAGATTCTACAAGGAACCCGGATTGTTTTTAAGGTTCTATAAGGAAACCAATGTCGTTTTTAAGGTTCTACAAAGAACTCAATTTGGTTTTTAGGTTCTACAAAAAAATACAACGTTATTTTTTAAGGTTCCACATAGAACCTATGTAATTTTTTAAGGTTCTACAAGGAATTCAATGTTGTTTCTAAGGTTATACATAGAACCCAATGTTTGTTAACGCAATGTAATGTCAATTTTGATGTCGTTAGATTTAAAATATAGAATAACTTAGATCCTTACCCTAATTAGGGATGTAGTTTGGGCTTCCTTGATGTAAGGTCGTTCCTACATTTGGTTATGTTGTCTGCACATAAATAAAAATCATTAGTCGAAAAGTAATGTTGATTCATATCTTACTTGATTTGAATCCTTGTCGTTGCTTTCTATTTCATGGATAGTTAGGACTTGTACTCTAACATGGTGAAATTTTTTAGGAATACTCAAAAAATTTTGCCCCAGTTTAGGATAAAAGACATTTTTTGCGCGTCCTTGTGAATCGATATACTACTTGTGAAATTTCTTAGGTTTTCTCAAAACCTTAAATATTCTATTCCAGTTTTTACTTTTGGAGTCTTATATTCCTACTTCACTCAAAGAAAATATTAGTTCAAGAGAAATGATTGTCCTACATTTGAACATCGTGATCTCAATTAAAAGTTGTCATTATATGCTCAAGATTTGGGCCTATTAGTATGATATTTTAGAGGTGTAAGAATTTGAGAAGAGTTTTTGAATTAATAGAGAAGAGAAAAAAAGAAAAAAGTTATTAGATTATGATCAGACCCAAAATGGGTTGCCTTCATATCCAAATGGAAGTCAGGACAAACATAGTTCATGAGTACAAATAAAAGTAGATATAACAAGCAAAATAGTATTATCCATCAGGCAGATAAATGGAAAATGATGAAATTTTGCTTGTGAGGATGGCGGTTTGTCCTTATCAGATCATGTGATGTATTTTATACTTCTTTCGCAATCGTGTTAGAAATATTTTTTTTGGATCACCTTGAACAAAGAGTTCACTTGTAGTGATGGGATCATAGATATTGCTTATTGGGCTCATTGAACTTTTATCCTTTTTTTTTCAATCAGATTTTGGATCTTGTACCTTAGTGTCGAGCATTCCTCAATATCATGACCTTGAATATTTGAGTAATAAGCATAATTTCTAGTTAGATCAAAGTTAGGGGGTGGATGCACAGGGATCCATCTATTCCTCAGTTGCATAATACGTTGGGACTTAAGTCTTTCAAATATGTTCACCAAGGGTTCGGTTAAAGTAGTAAAGGTACAAGGCCTCATTCTCTTTGGTTGATGAAAAACACATTGTACTGGGAAAGGCCCGTGTTGAAAGATGGGTAATGTATGAGAAGAGTCATTTTGAGAACCTTGTTGGAAAGAGTAGGGTTGAATCTGATAAGCCCCGCTTTGAGAATATTGTGAGTCATAAGGTTCAATATGCACATCATGAGAACCAAAAATAAAATGAAACTCTTTATTATTCTGATAGCCTTGTGTCTTAGTTATGGAGGGTGATGAATGCTCTTCCCTTTCCTCGAATGGACACTTTGGTGTTTGAAAACTGTCTGGTATTATAGAAACATCAATAATTTTCCCAATTCAAATGCCATATTTTAAATTTTTTAAAATTGAAATTAGACTCTCAAAATTGTGACTGCCTAAGAAGAATAATTTTTGAAAGTATATTCTATCTAGCAACCTAATGAAGATTTGGAACAACTCTTCTTTAGGTAAAAAGGATGTATCTCAGAAGCGTCCAACCTCTATCGTATCGCATATTCCTTGAAAGATTCATGGGTCATTCTTTTTACCTTAAGAAAATCCTATATTGTTGGACCAGTACTAATGTTAAACTTATATTGCCGCACAGAATCTTGATTCGTGTATTTCCAAGTATGCCATTTATCGAAATCATGTTGGGCGAACCATGTGAGCGCAATTCCTAACAAATTTTGAACAAATAATCTCATTAGAAGAGCCTCATTATGTCCTATGCCAACTAGTCTTCCACACTTATCCTTTAGGTGTATGATTGGATCTCCATGCCCATCAAACATGTCAAATTTTGGAACTTTGTCTTCTGTAGGTAAATTGACCCTTGGATGTATACACAGCTTCTCATACCTCAAGTCATGAATACCTTTAGAATGCAATTTTTCATCGAACCTCTTTCTAAGTGATGAAGTATTTGTTGACGTGCATCTAAATTGACTCTCTCACCTTCAAAAGTGGTATGTACTAAAGAAAATTGTTGAGAGGGTGTATGAGTAAGGCATGGATAAGGAGGCATAGTCCAAACAGTATTTTGCCTTGGGCGAGAAGAAAGAGGACTGGACTCTTTTCAGATATTGAGCATATTCATTATTGCAGATTTTCAATCGAATCGATGTTCAAATGCTAGACAACCTTTAAATAAATTAGTAAATCAAACAAGACAAGAGTCAGTGTACCAAATAAGAAAAGAGATAGTATAACACTATGAGTCATTTTGTCGAAGAGGACCTTAGGACAAATGGCGGGCTAGAACTTAAGCTTGAGAAGTGAATTGACATCTAAATATAGAAGATAGGCTATAAACAAGTCCTAGATACTAAGTTCGTGCTTACCGTTGATGGGGTGAATAAGTAAATAATGATACGATAATTAAAAGTTATAAAATATTTAAAGAAATTTTTTTTTTGAAAAGCGGGAGGTTAAAGAATTGAAATGTTTTAAAAATTTTGAAAATAAAATAGTTAAACTAAGAAATTTAATACAAAACAATTGAGAATTTGAAGAATCACAAAAAATTATTTGAATAATTCAAAAAGGTTCTAGTTTTCACCCTTATGATATTATGGAAGGGCGAAGGAAAGGGAGAATATGATTTTTATAGAAAAACTATTGGAATGATAAAGATTGTTTCAAAGTTTTAAATACTAGGATATTTTGTAAAAGAAAGGAAAAAGGAAGACAGCATCCTTATAAAGAATTGCCTACGTATCTTGTTAGAACAAGAATCAGGTCAGACGTAGCTCAGAGTTTGAGAGTTATAGAAGTTTGGACAGTGGGTGGAGATGGATTACAAATGAAATAATCATGGAATGTTGTCAAATACAAATGTAAGAAGTTAAAATAAAAAATTTGATATATGCATACAAGTTATGAAGACACCATAATTTTTCAGGATGTATATTCCTTAGTAAAGAAATATACGATTAAGCTCTAGAGAATAAGAGTAGGTTTTGATAGGGTTCCCCCAATCGGATAGCTTGGAGCGGAAAAGCTCATGACTGTCGATGCACCGCTGATCGATCAATTCATGAGGCATTTTTATAGGATGTTTTAGGAATAAACGTTCGTGCAACCACACAACCATTATTAAAAAGGAAAATAAAAAGAGGTTCCAAGTGGAGAAAGTTAAGGGGACAATGCCAGTTATGAAAACAGTAGCATATAGCACATAACAACAAAAAATAATAAGACATTGAGGAATATAAATACAAAATTAAAGATATATCAAAAATATAAAACAATACATAACCAATCAAAGGGAAAAAATAGGAAAGGAGATAGGCATGGAGAAATATATAAATATCCATAAAACAAGAAAAAAAAGAGTGAAGGCGACTAACATGTAGAAACGACAAATTGTAATGCTAAAGACAAACAATTACAGAGGAACACAAACATCAAAATAACATTCATACAGATAAAGAGAATCTGACATAAAACATAAGTTTGAAATGGTTAGAACCTATATATTTCCAGCAGAGTCGTCATTCTGTCGCACCTTATTCTTTTTAAAAAAACTCTTTTTTGGGTGGTTAAAGAGTGAGAGTCACTACCTAATGAATTAAGGTATGTTAGGGCACCATTCTAGGCTAATTATGAATTGGTTAATTAATCTACGTCACTAGAAATTGGGTAAGGGTTCAAGTTACCTCGAAAGAAAGGTGTTCAGCACCTTTTTTTTTTTTTTTAAATTAAAGTATCATCCGAGGTTTGAGAGTTTTTGGGCTCTCTAACCCGAGATGACCAGGGGTTGAGCCATGCACCCCCAAGCCTTATTATTAATAAACGAATTAAAAAAACTGAAAGTACACGGAGGGGGGCATAAACCTGACCTCCAAACCTATGGTGGTTTCAAGTCAACTGATCCACGAAAGTCAGTCGACTCGTCCCCAATACTAAAATGGAAACCTAATGCTATGCACCTACAAACGAGGACTCCTCGCGTACAAAGTAAACTAGGTATAAATAAATGAGGGAGACTCTCCCCTTACAAGTAAGAGAAAAATCAAAATAAACATGACGACTACATAAAAACTGAATTCCGCAGAAATGCAGAGCAAAGAAAATTTCGTTTATTTTTTTTTATTTTTATTTTTTTTTTTTAATATAATTTCGCGGAACTGCAGAAATACTGAAGTCATTTCGATACCTGCCATGGAACAATGAAAGTAGCCGCCTTCGTTGGAGGAATCAAGGTGGTTTCTTTATTCTCTTCAGCTTTCTCCGTCGAAAGCTCATCGTGCCAAGCTTATCTAGAATAAAGTACCCTTTTGCTGCTCTAGGCAGCTGCTGGTGAGTGTAGTAGTGCTGAGTAATATCATAGTGGTGACTAGACTTAGACAAGGCATCCGCAGTGTAGTTAGCTTCCCGGTATACATGACGACTCTGAAATGACTCAAGCTGACTAACGTAGTTTTCGGCTAAATTCGCATATTACATGGGGATTCTATGTAATAAAAAAAGGTCACTAATTTTATAAACTTGATGTTACTAAGTGATAAGAGTAATAGACATGCAACTTAATTATTTCTTAAATTAGTAATTATCTAAGTGGTAAAAAAAATTAAAGATATAAATTAGATAAGCAAAAAGACAGAAGTGACACAACAGAATATTTATTAAATAAGGGAACCTAAACTACCCCAATCAATTAAAACATTCAAAGTAAAGATACAACAAATTTGAATTACAGTACAAGAATTTATTACTTTTATAATTCGGATCAGCGCCCAACTTATTAACGAGTGAAAATGTCTATGTCGCATTATCAGTTTATGCTCGGGTCAACTTCCATAATTTCCGAATGTCTACCCACCTCCACCAAGTTTGGTTATTAAGCCTAAAAGGCATTCTAAAAATGACCAAAAAACTAGTGTTCCCTAAAATGCCTACCCGTCCTAACTTAATGTCCAAGAGGTATTGGACTTTCAACTTTGAATTTGGTCTAGACAAACGAAAGCTAGGTTACCTAGTTAGACTCAAGGTTCACATCAAACAAAACACATTGGACGAACAAGTAGCACGTAATGGATTCAAACAAGCCTCTTGATTAATTAAGGTTGGTTAAGTGATTATCATACTAAGACAAATAATTATTTTTTTTGGTGTAATTAAAACCAATAGGCATGCTACTAAGGTAACAAACAATTATTTATTAATGAAAAATAATTATCAATTCCCTTTAAAACAATATGTTGCAAATTAAAAGGCACGCCGGAGGTCAAGTAAATATATCAAAGATTAGATAAATGTGGTAAAAGTTAATTTCTAGTTATTGATTTAAACATGTTTGAAACACAATTAAGGTGTCGAACAATAAACGTAAGGTGTTTAAAATTAAGATGGACCGAAAATAAATTCAAATATTGAAAATAACTTATATATGCTGAAAATTTTAATTTAAGAGTGCTGGAAAATAAGATCAAAATGCTGAAAATTTATTTAGAAGAGGCGGGAAATAGATTCCGATGCTGAAAAATAATTTATAAGCTGGAAAATGATTTATATGTGCCGAAAATTAATTTAAACATGCTGAAAAATTAGATAGACATGCTAAAACTTGATTATAATATGCCAAAAATTAATTAAATGTGCTATAAATTCATTTGACATGCCCAAACTTAATTTTATATGTAGAAAGTTAATTAATACGCCTTAAGCATAATTTCTGGGAGATAATCAAATCAGAGTAGTGTAAACAACTCACAATTGCCTTAAATATTCACCTAATAAAGTTGTCATGAAAGGGGTATAATAACCATTTGATACTTGATATCATCAAAAAATTCAAAATTATCATCAAATGATAAAAGGGAAGGAAATCAACTATAAGCATCATAAACATTTCCATAATCAAGTGGTACAAAGATGTTCTATAAGCTAAACTTGAGAGGAAAAGAGAACACAGTATGCAAAGTTGCCATATAATTGGTCTTAAAGGAACATAATCTGGAGTAATGCAGATTCTAATTTAAAAAATAGAACTTTTGATCAAAAACATATCCACAATATTAACTAGAGCATATAATTCGGACAAGTAGTAGATGAACACAATAACCAAGTAGTCAAATACTGAAATTGAAATCGATAACAGTTAGGGATTTTCACATATAACATTCTAAATGGGCAGCGGAATAAGAATTACAAAGAACTAACAAACACTCCCTAAGCAAAAAATGCACAACTTTTTGAATTTCGAAACCCATTCGAAAAAGCAAGAATTGAAGTAGAAAAGGTAGCAACCAAATATAATAATACATAAAAAGGAATCATACCTGGGATGGATTCATCAGAATCCATTTTAGAATCGGAACCTTGCAACTAGTGGAGATCGAAAAAAGATATGGGTAATTATTCATTACATCGATAATACTGAGATATTGTTGGCATTTTCCCAATAAATTGAGAAAAGGGATACTTTTGTATTTTGACTTTTGAGTAGATGAGAACACGGAGATTTTTGTAGTGGTGCTTCACTGTTGGTTAACTAGAGTTGATGGTGATAGGCGGCGTAGTTATTGGAAAAGGAAGAAGGGAGGCCGCTTGGTTTTTTTTTATAGAATTTCCTCCGGCCAGCGAAAATGATGGGGGTTGGTTTGATAGGGAGAGAGGTGAAAGCTATGATTTTGATTATTTTGGTGGTGATGGGGTTCGAAGAAGAATAAATAGGATGAAGGGTGGCGGGGCGGCGAATTGACTCATCAGTTGGAGGTTCGCCGATTGTGATTGCGGTGGTTGACGAAAGTTTGAGTTTAGAGTGAGGAAGAGAAAGAAGAGAAAAGAGAGGGGGTTGCTATTTTTTTTAGGGAAATGAAATTAGGGTTTGGGTTATTAGATTAAAAAGGAAAGAGCAGGGAGAGTTGATCTCAGCCATTGGATCAATCTTGTTCATCGGCTGGATTAAAATTCCATTATGGTAGACTTAAAATTATTGCCAAAATTAGGTTTAAAAAATCGACATCAATTTTGATTAAAATTGACATAAACTAAGTACAAAAATAGATAGAATTTAAATAAATTGGGAGACTGAATTGAATTAGAGTGCTATTTAATAAATGTAATAATAATTCCATAATAATAATGAGAAAAAGAGTAAAAATGCTATGAATATTTTATATAAAATTAATGTATTATATAAATTATAGGTAATAAATTTGAAGTGAATTTTAAAAAATGATTTAATGACTGATAAAATAATAGGAACAACAACAACAACAACAATAATAATAATAATAGAAAATGTATTTGTAAAATTATGAGCATGAATATGCATGAAAATATTTAATAAACATTAACAAGATTATATAAAATAATTATATTTAAATTAATAAATTATATATAAGAAATATGATAAAAATAAATATTATATCTTAAAATCATGAATGTGGCATATCAATATTTATTTGATATTAAAAAAATATGCAAGAAAATATTAATATACAAAATTAATAGTTTTTGATAAAATAGCAGCCTATGAGCATATCGGGAGGTCAAAATTGGATGTCAACAGGTATATTTAGAACTTTTATTGTGTTCGACTCAATATTTGGGCATAGAGGAAGTTCAAAAATGAAAAAAATTGGTTTGATGAGAATTTGGCTGTCAGGATCCGAACTAGGGCATGGCCGTGATGGGTATCTCTAGTTCCACGTGGACCAGATATCACTCTCTGCACCTAACCAAAACAAACACAACATCCCTCAATGTCAGATGAATTCCAAACATATAACAAGATAACATGCAACAAGCTTAAAAAAATTCAAAATATGTCTATAACTGATGACTAGTGACCGGCCAAGAAACCGACCAAGATCGCCCAATATCCACAGTAATCCAAACCAAGCCTATACCAAAAACTGAATATCAATAAAGCATCGGTACATGCCCCCGACTATAGCCAAAAATAAGTCTAAACAGTCTGAGACAAAAAGAGACTAAAACATGAAATGTAGACTTTCAAAATATGGAAGCTCACCACTTCAATGTCAACTCACGAACCAATCCCGAATTCTAATCACTAAAAGGAGGAGTATAAGTATGGCTAGTTCTTGCATCGCATAGGGATACAACATCCGAAGACGGTTACCGACGTAAACACTAGCATGTACTCAGGAATAAAGATAACATAATTCCATGATCAACAGTTTAAAATCATTCAAATTCAATGCTATTAATCAATGCATATACATACATACATACATATATATATACATACATACATACATACATACATACATTTATATATACCTACATACATATATTTATATACATATATATATATACACTAATTTAACATACGTGTGTTGCACGTGTATTCAATATTAAAGAAGAAAGTTGCATGTATAAAAATAACAAATTCATAATTTCAAATCAATGAATATAGAACTTTAAAAATATATATATATGGTCAGACCTCTCTATAATAATCTGTCATTATAATGGTATTTCACTATAGCGACCTGATTTTCTCCGAAAATGTTTTCATATTATATGTTAATTCTCCATAAAGACATTGTACCTATAACAACAATGACGTTTATTATAGTGGTATACTCTTTATAAAATTACTTCTCTATAATAGTATATTCAAATATTATATTTTATAAAAATACATTATGTATTGTATAAAATAAAATATTAATGATAATCATAATTAAACTAAGTCAATTATAAGCTTTTTAAGTTCTTCAACCATCGTACTTTAGGACAACATAAGTTCAATGCCTAAAATTTTCTTAGTCTCATGAGAAATTGTAACGCCCCAAAATTTCCATCCTGAGACGTCACACGATGCTTAGGGTTATACGTAGACCCAAGCTAACCCTCGGAGCTAGACACAACCTCAAGGAACTCAATTCAACAATAGTCATGCATAATAAAGAGATATATCACATCGTGTTCAAGAGAGATACTGGAGAATACTAAACTGTACAACCAAAATTTATATTGAATGTCTGTACATACCATCCCTCTAGTCTGACAAAGCCTGAATACATCAAAATCAAGGATCCTTTGGGATAAACCCCCAACTAACTCAACAGTACTAAAAGCCATAACAACAAAATGATATCACAAAAATATAGACACGGTCCTCAAACCATGAGGACTCACAACTGAGGAAATGTAGTAAGGCACCCGAATATCGTTAACATGGCTGTGGCTGAGTACCTGAACCTACATTATGAGAAAATGTATCCCATAGAAAAATATGTGTGTCAGCACTTTGAAATGTACTGAGTATGTAGGGGTGCATGCAATAATGTAAATATTATCATCAATTTCATGAAAATATGCATATGTACAATGATGGCTCACTTGGCTTGAGTTAGATTGAAACATACTTTTCATGATCTCATAGTAAATAAATCATATGATAAAAACCTCATAAATCATCATAAACAACTCAACTCTTCAACTCAAGACTCGGAGTGACTCGGTAATTCTAGAAACTCAAATATTATGGACATGGGAGGTTCTTATAAACGACATAAACCATATGAACTACATGGATTCTAACGTTTTGCCCTCCTAAGGAGAGAACGCCACATTGGTGGGAGCGTCATACTCTTGCCTGGGAGTAAAACCTCAATTTAGTGATCATAATCTCATACTTGGCCTCTGTCCCACAAATATCAATACCAATCCTATGGTGGCATGTAGTTTCAAGGGAAATTACCATATTTCTCGCTTGGTGCCAAATACTAGTCCCAAAAACAAGCTTAGAACGCGTTAGGAAATCCACCACAAACATCACAAGGGTCTATCATGAAGACCAAATCAAATCTCTTTCTCATTTATCAAATCATAATCAATTTGTGGATTCCTAACTCGACTCAAATTAAATCAATCTTTCTCAATATCAAAATGTATCAATATATTAAATCATTGCAACATTTATAACTTTGAGGAAATATCAAGACTCATTATAACAACTCAATCTCATCAATTAATTTACTCAATAATCTAATTTATCATAAGGAAGCTTAAAGCTTGACACATATCTTGAAAGCACTTGAAATATCAACTCATGGTAGAAATATAAAATTCACAATATTGAATATCAAGTCATAACTTGGAATAGTAAAATAATCATGTATAACAAAGCTTGAACAATTTAAATTCTCATAGTCTCATGATGAAGTAATTTGGGTATAAATCCACTTGCAAAATCATATAAATCCATAATAGAAATCAAAGTTTTGGGCACAAGAACGAAAGGATTGCTCTTGCTCAAAACCCCACATACCTTAATCTTTGAAATTGAATGAATTCTAGTGCTTGAGACTCTATCGGCACTTGTAATAAATGATTCTCGAAGCCCACACTATGAGGAACTTGGTTCTTGAAGAAATCTTGAAGATTTATGGATGATTTTTGGAAGATTTATGTTATTGAATGAAACCCTAGATATATTTTCTTAAGAGAATTGGAAGAGAAAATGAATAAATTAGGGTTTGGATGGGGATTGTCATATATATAGGGGCTTCCAAAAGATGGGAAAAGTCAAAAATACCCTTGCAAAAACATCTTTTAATTGCTGAAAAAAAATAGTGGACGACATTTTTGACAAGTCATCACGAAATGTCGTCACAAAAGGGTGGAATTTATGACTTTCTGCTTAAGATTGACGACATTTTATGACAAACAGTCAGACTTATGACAAGTCATCACAAAATGTCGTCACACAATTTTCAAGATGACACGCCGGAGTAAAATAGGCATAACTTTTTGCTCCGGTATCGAATTTGGGTGAAATTGGTACCGTTGGAAAGCTAACTCAATTATCTATCTGTTGGTGGGTCACGAGCTCAAAATTTATTTGTGTAACAAGAGATATACTCATTTGAAATTGACTATGCCAAAATCCTTCTCAAGAATTCAATTGGTAAGGGATGTTTTTATTCACCTAATCGCTAGGACATCTTTGAGGCCTTAATCACCCTTGATTAGAAAACAACCAAAGCACCATAATTTATTTCTCATGAGCTTGAGTCATGGTGGCACTATTGGTTAGAGTTCTTGGGGTATTACAATATCTCCCCCTTAGAAATATTCATCCCCAAATGTTGCCAGATAGGCCAAGAACAAGAAGAAAATAAGGACGTATAGCTGGAATGACTCACTCAAAGGACTTACTTCACTCTATACCTTCAGATACTATACAAAATGCATGAATTCTTGATGAAAGTAGGCACACATCTGAAACTCTAATAAGAAGAGGGCAGAATTAAGAAAGAATGGTACCTTCTGCGCGCTCCGAACTCATAGAAAAGAGGTGAGGGTACTTGGCTTGCATATCAGCTTCAGATTCCCAAGTAGCACCTTCAACAGATTAATTTTGCCAAAGCACTTTAACCAAAGGAACTTCTTTGTTCCTCAGCCTACGGATCTGAAAATACAAAATCTCAACCGAAATCTACTAGAATGAAAGGCTATCCTGAATATCTAAGCTTTCAGAAGAATCAACCACAACAGAATCACCAATACACTTCTTAAGCAGAGAAACATGGAATGAGGGATAAATGTTAGAAAACTCCGCAGGTAACTCCATTTCATATGCTACTTTCCCAACAAGGCTCAGAATCCTGTATGGACCAACATAACGGGGACTAACCTTTCCCTTTTTCCCAAATCTCTTCACCCCTTTCATGGGTGAAACCTTCAAGTACACCTAATCATTAACATTAAACTCAATATCTTTTCTTCTCACATCCTCATATGATTTCTGACGACTTTGAGCGGTCTTCAATCTTTTTCGAATCAACTTAACTTTTTCCATAGCCTCTAACACAGCATCAGGCCCAATCATAGATATTTCTCCTACTTCAAACTAACCTATAAGTGATCTACATCTTCTCCCATACAAAACTTCGAATGGGGCCATCTGAATACTAGCATGGAAACTATTGTTATATGAAAATTCAATCAATAGCAAGTACTCATCCCAACTACCTTTGAAATCAGGCGCACATGCCCTCAACATATCCTCCAAAGTCTAAATAGTCCTCTCATCCTGACCATCAGTCTGCGGATAAAAAGCAGAACTCAAATGAACTTGGGTACCAAGGCCCTTCTGAAAGGCTCTCCAAAACTGTGAAGTAAACTGAGTACCTCTATCTGAGATGATAGACAAAGGAACTCCATGCAATCTGACTAACTCATGGATATACAATCTAGCATAATCCTCAGCTATATAAGATGAATGCACTGGCAAAAAATAAGCTGATTTAGTCAACCCGTCTATAACAACCCAAATCAAATCATGATGACGATAAGAAGGAGCCAAACCAATTATGAAATCCATATTCACTTCCTCCTACTTCCAAGTAGGAATTCTAAACTCTTGTATTACACCACTAGGACTTTGGTGCTCTACCTTAACCTGTTGATAAGTAGAACACTTTTCCATAAATCCTGCTATGTCTTTCTTCATACCGTTCCACCAATAGATTTTCCACAAATTGAGGAACATTTTGGTATCATCGGAATGAATAGAATATCGCGCGCCATGCGCTTCAGCCATAATTCTCTGCCTTAGATCATCAACATTGAGAACACACAATCTACCCTAAAATCTCAACACACCATCTCCCCCTTGGGAGAAAACCTCTACCTTTTGTTCCTTAACTAACTCCTTCAGTCTGACCAAACTAGGATCCATGTCTTGCTTCTTCTTTACCTCCGAGATCAAAGAGGACTCGGAACTACTCTGAACTAACAATATCCCTTTAGCAGAATCAAGCAATCTAACACCCAACCTAGCTAAATGATGTATATCATGAGCCAATTCTTTCTTATCATTATCTACATGAGCTACACTATCCATAGACAACCTGCTAAGAGCATCTACCACAACATTGGCCTTGCCTAGGTGATACAATACACTCATATCATAGTTTTTTAGCAACTCTAACCATCTTATTTTCCTAAGATTCAACTCCATCTGAGTAAACACATACTGCATGCTTCTGTGATCAGTAAACACATCAACATAAATAGCATACAAATAATGTCTCCAAATTTTCAAAGCAAAAACTACAGCTGGTAATTCAAGATCATAGGTTGGGTAATTCTTCTCATGAGGTTTCAACTGTCTAGAGGCATAAGCTATAACTTTACCCTCCTACATCAACATACAACCCAAACCAACTCTAGAAACGTCACAATACACCACAAAACCAATAGTACCTTCGGGTAAAGCTAACACTGGGGCTGAAATGAGTCAAGTCTTCAACTCCTGAAAACTCTTCTCACAAGCATCTGTCCACTGGAACGTAACTTTCTTTGGGTCAACCAGGTCATAGGGGACGTAATGGAAGAGAAGCCCTTAATAAAATGACGGTAGTAACCAGCTAGACCTAAGAAACTCCTAAGGTTAGATAGGGAGGTAGGTCTAGGCCAATTCCTTACAGCTTCTGTCTTTTGGGGATCGACTCTAATACCTTCGCAGAAACAATGTGACCCATAAAAGTAACTGACCTTAGCCAAAATTCACAATTGCTAAATTTAGCAATAATTGATAATCTCTAAGAGTTTGCAAGACAATTCTAAGATGGTCGGCATGATCATCCTCTTTGGGAATACACAAGAATATCATCTATGAATACAATGACAAACATATCAAGATATTGCTTAAACACTCGATTCATGAGGTCCATGAAGGCTGCTGGAGTATTGGTTAACCCAAAGGAAATGACAATAAACTCAAAGTGACCATAACAGGTTCGAAAGGTTGTCTTTGGAATATCACACTCTCTCACTTTAAGCTTATGGTAGCTGGATCTAAGGTCTATCTTTGAGAAATAACTCGCAACCTGTAGCTGGTCAAATAAATCATCGATTCTAGAAAGAGGGTACTTGTTCTTAATAGTTACCTTGTTGAGTTAACGGTACTCAATGCACATACTCAATGTACCATCTTTCTTATGCACGACTAGAACAGGTGTACCCCACAGGGAAACACTAGATTTGATAAAGCCTTTATCTAAGAGATATTTGAGTTTCTCCTTCAAATCTTTAAGTTCTGTAGGAGCCATACGGTACGGAGAAATAGAAATAGGATGAGTGTCGGGAAGGAGATCAATCTCGAATTCTATTTCTCTATCAGGTGGGACCCCTGGGAAATCTTTCGAGAAAATATCAGGAAACTCATTAACAATGCTAACAAACTAAATAGTCAGAGTCTCGGACTTAAGGTCTTTAACTCAAACTAGGTGATAGATGCAACCCTTCGAAATCAACTTCCTAGCTTTGAGGTAGGTTATGAAATGGCTCTTCGGAGTTATAGAACTCTCGAACCACTCAAAAATGAGCTCATCAGGAAATTAAAACTTAACCACTTGGGTACGACAATCTATAGATGCATAGCTCGAGTGAAGCAAATCTATACCCAGAATGACGTCAAAATCAACCATATCTAGCTCAATCAAATCAGCATATATGACCCAATAAAGGACAGTGATAGGACATTTCTTATACACTTACTTAGCAATAACAGATTCTCCTACCGGGGTAGAAACTAGAATAGTCTCAGGAATCCGTTCAGGGTTGATCTAAAAATTTACAGCAACCAGAGGTGTCACATAAGAGAAATTCAAACCGAGGTCCATTAATACATACACATCAAAATGAAAGACACGGAGTATACTAGTAACAACATCTGAAAAGTCCTCCTGCTCCTGGAGAGGTGGTATATCATAAAAGCGATTCTAGCATGAACTGCCAGCAGTACTAGAAGAGGCGCCCTGAGGAGGAACTGGGCGGACTACGGGAGCAGGGGCACTCATAGCCTGACTTTAGGTACGAACATCTCGACTGCCATGTCTAGCATACGGATAATATCTAAGTCAGTGGACCAACTTTCCATAACCAAAGCAACCCCTCTGATCAATAAAACACTCACCAAAATAATCTTTACCATACTTGGCACATAAAGAAGGACGAGGTTTGTTACTTACACTTTTCTAAGACCTGGATAGGATAGGCCTGTTCCCCTACTCCTGCCTGCTTCTAGGTGCGGGAGAACTAACTGAGAAAGACGTGGGCATAAACGAACATCTTTGGAATTAAGGGTGGTTTCCTCCATGGAATCTGAACTGACCGAATCTCTACTGCTCTGATCTAGCTCTTTTATTCCCTTTTACTCTCTCCCTCTCTTTTACTTTATCAGATTTAATCTGTTGGGTATGTATCATCAACCGAGAAAGGTCCATCTTCCTATTAAGAATAGTAGATCTACACTCTTTCACAACATAACTCGACATGTTGGTCACAAACTTGCTCATAATAGTCCTGGAGTCAGCCATCATACTAGGAGAATATTTGGATAACTGATTGAATCTAAGATAATACTCCTTAAAAGTCATAGAGCCTTGTCTCAAATTCATAAATTCCTCTATCCTTGGCTCTCTCATCTTAAGAGGAGATAATCTGTCTAAGAATACATCTTGGAATAACTGCCAAGTCATGGGAGTATCATCCTTTCCTCTACTCTTCCTCTATATCTCCACCCAATCATATGCAATATCTTTCATTTGATAGGCAGCTAATTCAACACTCTTCTCCTTAGTCACATGCATAATCTGGGTGATCTTTCTCACTTCATCCAAGTAAATCTGTGGGTCTTCACCTATCTTCGACCCATAGAACTCAAGCAGATTCATCCGTATAAAGTCACAAACTCAAGATGCAACAGAATTATTCTCTTGTGGAGGCAAAACAGTAGCCTGGGCATTGGCTTCAGCATTGGCGTTAAATTCCTGGGCTAGCGCCTGAAAATCTGCTCAGAATTTTGCATGAGACATATGCTCGTTCAAGGGATCAATGGGTTGAGGTTGCTCGTTGTTTCTACGAGCTCAACGAGGATGCATTTTCTGTTATAAGAAAGCATGAGTTAATCGCAGATAAAGAGACAGTTGTAGGTACAATAAACTTTAGAAAGAAATAAACAACTTTTCCTAAAATGTCGCATAGCCTCTTGCACATAGATGTGGTGCGCTACACACCGATGATCAAGACTCTAGGTAACACAGCTTGTCAGACTCCCTAGGACCTAGGACTCCTTAAACCTTAGGCTCTGATACCAAGCTTTGTAACACTCTAAAATTTCCATATCGAGACTTCACACGGTGCTTAGGGCTATACGTAGCCCCAAGCTAACCCTCAGATTCAAACACTACCTCAAAGAAGTCAATTCAACAATAGTCATGCATAATAAAGAGATATATCTCATCAGGTTCAAGAGAGATAATAGAAAATACTAAACTTTACAACCAAAATATATATTGAATGTTTGTACGTACCATCCCTCTAGTTTGACAAAGCCTTTGTACATCAAAATCAAGGATCCTTTGGGACAAACCCCCAACTAACTCAACAGTACTGAAAGCCAAAATAATAAAATGATATCACAAAAATATAGACACGATCCTCGAACCATGAGGACTCGCCACTGAGAAAACGTAGTGAGGCACCTAAATATTGCTAACGTGGTTACGGATGAGTACTTGAACCTACATTACGAGAAAATGTAGCCCATAGGAAAATATGTGAGTCAGCACTTTAGAATGTACTGAGTATGTGGGGGTGCACGCAACAAATGTAAATATCATCATCAATTTCATAAAAATATGCTTATGTACAATGATGGCTCACTTGGCTTGAGTTAGATTGAAACATACTTTTCATGATCTCACAGTAAAAAAATCATATCATAAAAACCTCATAAATTATCATAAACAACTCAACTCTTCAACTCAAGACTCGAAGTGACTCGGTAATTCAAGAAACTCAACTCTTATGGACATGGGAAGTTCTTATAACCAACATAAACCATGTGAGCTATATAGAGTCCAATGTTTTGCCTTCCTAAGAAGAAAACCCCACATTGGCGTGAGCGTCGTACTCTTGGCAGGGAGTACAACCTCACTTTAGTGATCACAATCTTATACTCGGCCTCTGGCCCACAAATATCAATACTAATCCTATGATGGCACATAGTTTCGGAAGAAATACCATATTTCACATTCAATGCTAAATACTACTCCCAGACAAACTCAGAACGCATTAGAAAATCCACCACAAACATCACAAGGGTCTACCATGAAGACCAAATCAAATCTATTTCTCATTTATCAGATCATAATCAATTTGTGGATTCCTAACGCGGCTCAAATAAAATCAATCTTTGTCAATAGCAAAATGTATCAATTCATTATATCATGGAAATATCAACACTCATTGTAACAACTAAATCTCATGAATCAATATACTCAATAATTCAATTTGTCATAAGAAAGCTTAAAGCTTGACACATATCTTGAAAGCACTTGAAATATCAACTCATGGTAGAAATATGAAATTCACAATATTAAATATCAAGTCATAACTTGTAAATAGTAAAATAATCATGTATAACAAAGCTTGAACAATTTATATTCTTATAGTCTCATGATGAAGTAATTTGGGTATAAACCCACTTGCAAAATCAGATAAATCTATAATAGAAATCAAAACTTTGGGCACAAGAAAGAAAGGATTGCTCTTGTTCAAAACCCGACATACCTTATTCTTTGAAATTGGATGAATTATAGTGCTTGAGACTCTATCCGCACTTGTAATAAATGATTCTCGAAGCCCACAATATAAGGACCTTGGTTTTTGAAGAAATCTTGAAGATTTATGGATGATTTTTTGAAGATTAATATTCTTGAATGAAATCCTACGTATATTCTCTTAAGAGAATTGGAAGATAAAATGAAGAAATTAGGGTTTGGATGGAGATTCTCATATATATAGGGGCCTCCAAAAGATGAGAAAAGTTTAAAATACCCTTGCAAAACGTCCTTTAATTGCTAAAAAAAATAGCTGATGACTTTTGTGACAAGTCATCTGACTTGTGATAAGTCGTCAGACTTGTGACAAGTCATCACGAAATGTCATCATAAAAGGGTGAAATTTATGACTTTCTACTTATGGTTGACGACATTTTGTGACAAGCCGTCAGACTTGTGACAAGTCGTCACAAAATGTTGGAATTTGTGACTTTCTTCTTAAGGTGACGACATTTTGTGACAAGTCATCATAAAATGTCATCACACAGTTTTCAGGCTGACACGCTAGAGTAAAATAGGCATAACGTTTTGCTCCGCTACCGGATTTGGGTGAAATTGTTACCGTGGGAAAGCTAATTCAATTATATATATGTTGGTGGGTCATGAGCTCAAAATTTCTTAGTGTAACAATAGATATGCTCATTTGAATTTGACTATGCTAAAATCCTTCTCAAGAATTCAATCGGTAAGGGATGTTTTGATTCACCTAATCACTAGGACATCTTTGAGGCCTTAATACACATCACCCTTGGTCATAAAACAACAAAAATACTGTAATTTATTTCTCATGAGCTTGAGTCA
Source organism: Capsicum baccatum var. pendulum (assembly GCA_030864225.1). Classification (NCBI taxonomy): domain Eukaryota; kingdom Viridiplantae; phylum Streptophyta; class Magnoliopsida; order Solanales; family Solanaceae; genus Capsicum; species Capsicum baccatum. The sequence continues at coordinate 72,949,636 of CM061561.1, read as the reverse complement.
TAGTGGAACTATTGGTTAGAGTTCTCGGGGTATTACAAAAATCACTTGGGAGTAGAGATTCGGACAATTACAAGGTAAGAAGAAAACAAAATCTTTGAAATATATTTAGACCTCCTTGTTTCGCTATTATTTTGGTTAAGTTGGTTAATAATTTTTTATATTTTTATTAGTAACAATAAATGTAATTTAAACATCAAATACCACTATATTTGTATATCAACACCTCTCTATAAGAGCCATCAATTTTTCAGACAAATGTCGCAACTATAGAGAGGTTTAACTGTAAATACGTTAAATAATATATTTAAATTAAAAATAAATATAAGAACATATGATATCTTGAAAATTAATAATATGTAGCTTGTACATGAGATCTAATGTATGACATTATGCGATTGTCTATTTTGAGATATTACTATTTTAGAGTAAATTTGATTGTATTTTTTGATTAGTTTTTAAAAATTAGGGTGTACACCATATTTTAAGAAAATACATTTAAATTTTAAATGTTTTTATCGGTAAAACATAGCTCAAACAATTAAGTAATATGAAAATTTTGACTTTCACGACGAAACATCCACTTAATTTTCTACTTGCGCCTCACAAATAATATTTTTCCATTATGTAGAACATGCAATCCATAGTTTTGAAGGGATAACTTAGATCTTTGGGGAAATTGAAATCTAATATTTGTGTTTCTTTTAATCTAATCGCTCTTTTATTAAAGGTAAATAAGAAGGTTATCATGAACATGACTTCTCGCGTAGAATTTAAGAATACTTCCTCCATATAAAAAATAAGTGTAACTTTATCAAAAGAATTTAGTTTAAAATAAGTGTCATCTTAGAGATTCAAGATAAAAAATTAGTAGTTTGTGTTTCAACTATACTTCATTTCTTAATAGTAGTCCATTTTTTGTAAACTCCACTTCTTAATAGTGGTCCATTTTCAAGAAACATTTATTAAATATGAATAGTTAATAAATACATATTTTATATACTAATGCATGTCTTAATGAACGTGATTTTTGCTAAGATGACACTTATTTTAAGATGAACAAAGTAAAATTTTGAAGAGCTTCAGATAAACTTTGATGATATTTCATACTGTAAAAAATAGTTAATTAATTCACATGCAGAATTTAAAATTTAATTTCATTTAGATAATTATTCAATTCTCAGCTACACAAATTAACAAAAAAATACATAAATTAAAACTAACATCCTCGGAGCTTGTAATTCATATGATTTTAATACTAACACATATTTAACAGGAACCGAAGCATATGAGATACTTCTTAATGCACTACTTCTTAATGCAAGTAATGTTAAATATATATGCGATAGAAAAAATTAACCAAAAGAGAAATTATTCCCCTATAATAATGAATATTGTCACTTCCACCTTTCAAAATATTATTACAAACGAAAAACTAATCTAAAAAGGTGAGTTTAATTTAGCCAAACCTCGTGCTTTGTATGTCCTGCTAAAAATAGATCTAAGGATTGTATTCTACGTTGAATTTTTACTTCATTCATGAATTCTTTTGGAGAAATGCTTATCAACTCTTCTGTACTATGAATACTTTTGGAGAAATGATCCCTCGTTCTCTTCTTTACCTCTTGATGTGACTCTTTGTTGCATTATTATATTTTTTTACAATCAGATTTAGTTGATCTCATAATGGTCTACATAATTACTTCCGGCAATCAGTTTTACCTCTAAATATTTTGATAATGTACTAGACAAAAAACAACATTGTTAAGAAAATTTTAATCATTATTTCAAACTTTAGCAGCCATGTCTTTAACTTGATCTTTTCATATGTCTATAAATTGATAACTACAAACTTGTAGATTTATGTTATCCCCTGGATTTGACCTATTCTTTTCAGGAGCCATTTATATACTAATGTATCTTATCCATGCATATATAGTTAAGCCGTACATAACAAATAACATAGCTTGCAAATTACCATTGCTGTAATTTTTACTATAGTTGAACCTTCTATCAGCTATTATGCATGAAAACCTGACCCCCTCTTCTTGGCTACTGCTACGAAATGAATAGTAGATTTTGGTTTATCAATTTTTATCAAACGACTCTCTACAAAATCAATTATATCATATATAGTACCACAGATATACATAAATTCATATCTTACAATTTATCATAAGAACCAACACTAATTTCTTGCTTGTTTCCTCATCCTGGTTTGGAGTAGCAACAAAAAGGAAGGTTCTAGATTGACTTTTTATTACTTTAGGGTTGATATCATGAATAATTGACACATTGAGTTGACAACGAGCTCACTTTTACATGTATTAAATGGATTATCATAGTTGTGAGAATTACATCCTCATTTAATACATACATTTTCATGAGATATTGGTACCACTAAGAAATAATAATTTTGAATAAAAATGAGACACTTTTAAAAATACCTAGACTGAGGGATGTGATGATCGGGTTGATTGAGATATGAGAAACACTGTACAAAATCCTTGATCCATGAACAATATCCTGAGAGGTGAATGAAACACTTTATAGACCTTAATTAATGAACATGAGTCGTAGAGGTAGGTTAAGATTTTCAGAAATGTATATTGGTTTCAAAGCCCTCATATGTCCTATCTTGGAATATTTGAGGCTTTGTAGGTGTATATAGAAAGTTATATGATAATTTTCATACATTCATCATCATTCTCTCTATATTGCATTGGCATTTCTTGGTATGGCTTGGTGTTGTGGTAGTATTTATCCTTGTATTGTATTACCTTGATAGAACCTTGATTGTGATATTGTGTTTGAGCATTCATTTCACTTCATTACATTATCTTATATCATGTTATATTGATTAGAAAATTGAGATACTATCAGACGTGGTGTACGGGTATGGCTTGATCTGAGAAATAGTTGTATAGCTGAGATACACCATTATATATTCACACTCTCCCTATTTTATTTGATATTGTTGGTTGACTATAATTGATTAATCCTGGTATAGTCTTCTTCATAAAAGACTTATCTTATTTGTTGAGAATAAAATAAACAGTGTTCACTCACCTAGCTTAATGTGCCTACCCTATATATTGATGAACTTATAAATGTAATATTGGATTACCCAGATAGGATGAAGTGACATATCTATGGACTATAGTGGTTTGGGAAACCTTGAAAAGTCAAAATAGTGGTTCTCGCCATCACTTTGAATTAAAAAATAAGTTATTGACGATGCTTTTTGAGTACATGTATTTTCGTTCACCCTTGCCCTTCTTTTCTTTTTCTTATATTTCTACACCCATGTAGGTATTTGTTGGAGCAATAGATCTTATACCATGTTTCTTTCTGTAGTGGTACTATGGTGATTGAGGTAATGGACAATGGAATTCAGGACCTATTTGGATCTCTCTACTTTTATTTTATGCTTTCTTCGGATTTAAGATACCTTAGACAATTACTATTATTTTTATTCTGTATTAGATACTTGTACTAGTAACAACTATACCTAGGATATGTTTTAGAGACTCGTGTCTCATGTTATTTTAATATGGAGTTAACATATTATTATGGTTCCGCTTATTTCTCCTTAAATTTTGTTTATCGGGATGGTTTAGGCTCTTTTGTTCAGAGGGCGTGACAAGTGTCATCACATGCCTATTTTGGATTGTGACAGGAAATAAATGAAATAAATATTGAATATGTTGGTATTACCAAGTATGTCTCAGGCCAGAAATATGTTTTGGGGAAATTATCAACTTTGAGCATGTTTGGATAGGATAAAAAACTTATCAAACCAGCTTTTAGTATCCTTTTTATCTTTTTAAGTTATTTGGTAAAATAAAAAAGTTCTTAAGAAAAGCTAAAAGCTATTTAAAAAAAAAAAGCAAAATGTGATAAGTTGGATACCCCCAACTTTATATTTTTAGCTTAAATTTCTTTTAAGTTTGACCAGGCATTTACCCTTTTATCCCTTATATTTTTTCTAATTCCAATAATATCCTTAATTTGTAGCTCTAGACTATGTTGTTTTGTTTTACTTTCTCTTAAGTAGCTTCTCTAGTCTCTTTCCCCTAAACTATTAGTAATAGCCATAAACATATTGCAATAATATACTTTTAACATTTAACAATAAAAAACTAACTTATATTTTTTGAACTATCATTCTTGATTTTACTAGCTTATAATATTGCCAAGTTGTTAATATTAGAATATAATACGACATTTATATTTAAGAAAATCTCCTAAATTTTATTTATGATATTTTAAAAATAAAAAAGTAACTTATATTTATAAATTTACCTCACATAATCACTTTACAATGAAAGTGCATTCAAGTAGATATTATTTTTGAATTATTAGAATTAATAATTATATGATTATATTATTTATGATGGTAACTAACTTAAAGACATTTAAGTCATTTTGGCAATAAAAATAGTGTTTAACAACACTTGTCTACTAAAACACATCAACAACCTTTTTTCAATTGCACTTCTATCCAAGCACTTACCTACTTAATTTATAAGTATTTATTTTCAGTATCTAGGCATTTAAGATTTAAAAAAAATTAATACTATCCAAATGGGTAATATGCCTTCTGGACAATATTGCGCAGAAATTATTACAGTTGAAGCATACTCTATAAATCAGAAGTTTACTGATTTAAATATTTTGTGGTTTTTTATGACTAAATAGGTCATCATAGATTAATAATGATGAGGTGAATCATTAAAAATTCAAATGGGCACTCATTAAAAGACCTGAAGATTATTTCAAGTGATGAATTTTCGTGTGCTGCTCTTAATAAAGGTAAATTGATAACTAAACCTCCGTCAATGTAAGTAGGCACTAAATCCCCTCTTTATCTAGAACGTATACACAGAAATATATATGGACCTATTCACCCATCTAGTGGGGCATTTAGCTACATTACGGTCCTAGTAGATGCATCTTCAAGATGATCCCACATGTGCCTCCTATCATCTCGCAATCTGGCAGATGCAAAATCATTGGAATAAATAATACGATTAAGGGTGCAATTACCAGGTTATCCTATTAAGGTTATTCCCCTTTAGTAATGCTGGAGAATTTACATTCCAAACTTTTGATAATCATTGTGTATCAGGAATAAAAGTTGGACATCTCCCTCATATTGATTCTCAAAATATCCTTGCTGAGTGTAACGATCCAAATCGTCGTTATGCTAAAATAAGAGGTAAAACTTCAGCCAAGTCTTCCCATAGACTATTTTTAAGAAATTCAAGGCTAGCCTAGTATTGGATGATTTTTGAGGGGATACTATTCTAACAAAATCTAATATTGATGTGAATATCGGTAAGACGATTGACTTAAATTTTCGATAGGTGACGAGCTTAGAAATTTTAACAACTTTCGACATGTAAAATGGAGTTATAGAACTCTGATTATAGAATTTAACATGGAAGGATAGGTTACTGATATTTTATTTTGGGTAATGTGTTGAGGAGTGGATCCAATTGGAGAGAGGTCCTATTTCTTTGCCAAGGAACATTGCAGCAAAAACAAAATAGTTGTAATAGTACAGTAGCATCGAAAGGTCTATTCCATCGTGAACTGCTGAAATGGTAATTTTACCATTGCAGGGTAAAGCACAGTAAAGTTTTAGTTTTAAGATCCAAAAAATATTTTCATTCTCCACTTCTTCAAAAACGAACCAAGGCTTTAGGGAAAGCAATTCCCTGTAAATTTTCATAGGTTTTCATCTTTGGTGGTAAGTATCTTACATTCTAAACTTGAATTACTTTTTAGAATTAGTGAAAATCATTAGAAACTTGTTCATGGTGAAAATCAGTGTTTATCCCTAATTTAAGAACTTAATGCAAACTTGTGGAATGTCATGACCTAAAATCCAAGGGTCATGATGGCCCTTGTCGCGGTGAACCTTGACAAGTCAACCTATCATCCAACTGATACGTAAGGGGAAAAGATGAAAATGACCCCAAGGCAAGGCTTCTAGAACGAAGTCGAACCATACAATTATAACAAATGCAGAAAGAAACACACTCAATAATACAAAATCCCAAAATCTAGTGTCACAGTGTAAGAACATAACTAGTACAACTTGATGTCAAACACAAAATACATCCAAAATAGGATATAACTCTGTCTCTAAAATACAATAAATATATAGTCTAAAAAGAAAAGATAGAAGTGGACTCCGGACATCTGAAATTAACCCTTGCCTTGAAAAGCTCCAAATAACACCCAAAATCAAACATCGTGAGATGCACCCGAACCAAAATCTGCACTGAAAGGGTACAGTAGGACTGAGTACGGTCCACTTGTACTTAGTAGGTATCAAAGGCCAACCAAGCAAAGTAGAAAATAGAACATACAAAATACACACTAAAGGCACGTCACCTGCAATCATAAAATGTCCTACAACGGTAGCCCACACTGTTTGCATTAACAATTCTATAATATCCACATATAACACAACAAAACACCAGAAAGAAATACAAGTATACATTTATACCACATATATAAAGGGAAAAGAGTCAACATATACAGGAACATCATGTACAAGTAAAAGAAGATAGAAAAATGGATAGGTAACAAGTCAAATAGAATATACAATCACATAACAAGTATAAGAAGGTAAATACAATAAGAATGTTGATGATGGTAATGATGATGATAATGATAATGTAATGTACAAGGTTGTCTCACAATGTTCAAGATCATATCGCAGTTTCCAAGACCTTCACACAGTATCCGTATACACCTACAAAGCTAAAGCTACAAGACGTAGGAACCACAGGGGGGTATAAACCCATATACAATCCATATCCATATCTCTTCCCTGGTACATCTCTTGAGGAGGGTTTTATAAGATGTCACATTTTATGTCAAAAAAAAGTGTTGCCAGTGTTTCTTAGTATTTCCATGGTGGTACAAATGTTTCATTAATGAGTATGAGGATGTAATGCTCACAACTAACCACAATGAGTATTTCCATAACCAACCAACATACTATCACAAGAGAAAAATATCCACTCATTATTTCCATCCGTCCATGAAATCCACCATGATTCATATGCCAATAGAGTATGAATATTTAATAACACACAATCGGTAACATAACATGCGTTTTCATAAAACACAATACAATTATCATCATGTATACAAGGCTATTAATATCACATAGGACCCCACACGGTCATACATAGCACATAATATTCCAAAACCACCACATAACATCATATATAGGCCTCATTCATGGGCATAACACATTAAGAAAGCCATTTTCATGATTAGTTCCCACACCCTTAACATGCTTTTATATCAGAATCAACTACCAAGCCTAGTTTGAAAGACGTTAAGCCATAACCTACCTTGAATGCCAAAAACCAGTCCATAACATTTCAACATCAAAGACTTACTCCTCACGAATGGACCCAAAATTAACTAAATATAGAAATATAGAATCTACGCATCAAAAGAAATCTAACGACACCCATATTTCCTATTTCCAAGTTGGGGTCAAAATGGACTCTTGAAATGAGTTTCTAAAAAAGAATGGAAAAATTGTAACTTTATTTCAAAAACATGTTCCCATATTTTAGGAGTTTATAGCTGAAAACCCAAGGAAAATGAGTTTAAAACGAGGTTCAAATCAAAGAAAAAATATTTTTAAACTTCATCGGGAAAAAACCTTAAAATCCATTTAAATATCAAGAATCAAAGTTGTTTTAAAGATGAAATTGAGTAAAAATTGATAATTATGAGGTTAGAAACTCTTCCAAGTAAAAAGTCTAGAAATTGGGATTAAATTCGACAATTATAATTTTTAGGCCTTACGGACCAAAATCCCAAAATTCCATACTTGATTCAAGTTTAAATAAGAAATAGATAATAAATACTGAAGAAAATAATTGAAATAGGTCATATGGAGCTTACCCAAGCTTAGAAGTGGAAGAAACTGCTTAAAATCATGAAACCCTAAGCTCCGAGTCTCAAAAATGGCAAAAAATGGCAAAAATTAGGTATTTATACACCCACGCTTCGCAATCTCGAACCAAGACCGCAATCGTGATACCTAGACTATCAAGGGTATCACGATCGTCAAAAGGATATCGCAATTGCGACACTCCAACTGTAGGCCCAATCATGATTGCGACACTCAGACTACTAGCCCAATCGTGATCGTAGGTGTACCAGCTGGGGACTTCATACATTCCAATTCTCCACAGGCCCCTCGAGATTCATCTAGAATCTCGTGAACACAAAGAAAATATACTACCCTATCATATTTGATGCTCCAGACTCAATGACGATATCATATTTTCAAAAAAATATCATTTTCACAAAGTTGATCCCCTAAATCCAAAATCACAACTTTTTAAATTAAGGGTTAAAATGAGATTTTAAAGTCATAAAACCACACCAACCATTTTAACACCCTAAAATTGATATTTCGAATCTGTTGGTGTAGTCTATTTTGCCATCTGTTGCACGTATCAAAAGATATCAACTGAAATCAACTATAAGACTCTCAAAGTCGCCAAAAATCACAAATTCACACAAATGGCACCAAAATGCATCAAAACTCATATCAATCATCCCCAAACCCCAGAAATACCACAACACAATCACGAGGAAGGGTAAAATAGTCAATAATATAAAAACACATATTTTACATATTTTATCAAAATTTAGGTCATTACATCACCCAATATGAAAATTTTAGTTCATCCTCGAGCAAGGTAAGAGAAATACTTGAATCAGCAAAAATATAGGAATACGAACTACGCATATCTCATGAATGTAGATACAAGCCAGCCTCTCAGCAATAAAAGAGATCTGGACCAAAATGAAATAAGAAACATGGTCAATCAATCCATAATGAACCAAAAATAATTGGAACCATGCAAAGTACGAGGTAAGTGATAACGCTCAACTCACTCAAAAAACAAGGGGTGAGGTTGTTGTTGTCAAGTAACCTAATTTGAATTGTGATCGAATCTCAAGGAGTAAATTATAGACTTTAATTCTTATGGATGCTCAAACTACTACAAGATTACCCATAATGTTAATAAAAATGACATGTAAAATTAAATGGGGGTATTTATTTTGGAACTCTTCACAACAAACTTTGAACAAGCATTTGGTGAATGAAACTTTTACTTAGAATTCAAGATTTGAGAGAAATATTGGGATTATGTCTACCTAGAGGTAATGCATGTGGGTTGATGTTGGTTCATCATGAAATTTAGTTGTTAACTAAAGGATAGGTTAGGTCGAAGGTCATTTTGGTCAATCTTTAGATAAAACCATAATGATTTCACCCGTTTGCTCTTTCGAGCACCAAACAAGTGTGAAATTTTGTAATCACCCAAAACCTCAATCAAGCATCCATATTTCTAGGATGATGCTCTTGACATGTTTTAAAAACCTAATATACTTATTTCCAGAATTGCAAGAGGGAGCAAACCATAGGCTTAATTATCCACCATTGCCTTGTCCCCCTATAACCCTCTTTTAAGGATGTTATGGGTTACCTCATGTTCACTTTCATCTCTCTTGCAAGGATAATAAAGGGTTTCTAGAGTTTAGGGTTTTCACCCATCAAACCCATCTGGAAATTTAAGGCTTTCACCCATCAAATTCCAACTCATAAGCTCAAGCAATGGTGAAATCCTTACTCAACAACTAACAATCAAGCAAACAACAATACCCACACACAAGTTACACTCTAGTTCAACATAATCCCAAGACCAAATTCTTTAGCTACTCGTGAAGAAAGTAAAGAGATATACACCTTAAGAATTATCCAAAGCATTTATTCTTCACAACAATCCTAAGAAATTTAACCTCCAAAGTTAATTACACACTTTCCCAATTATGGTTTCAAGTATATAATTCAAAAATATCTTATGAGGTAAGTAATCTAGAAAGTGTTTTTGCCTATATATGGTTTGGAATCCGTTTCTATAATTTTATGAATTTGCCCCTGGGCATAATCCCGTTGTGCTGTGATCGCATCAGTTTGACTGTGATCGCGGTTATGCGGCCGTAGTTTGTATGTCTCGGTCACATTGCTCTGTCCATCTTGACTGACCACGACCGCAGATAGAGGACCACGGTCGCGGTAGTCAAAGATGATGTAGTCCAGGTCCTCAGTTGCTCTCTTCTTTGCTCCTTTACTATCTTTGTAGCTCCAATCCACATCTTTTGGTCTCCTTAACTTTATGACTGCAAAGAGTGGATATTAGTGCATCTAACCATAAATTTTGACTCATTTATTTATTCAAAACAAGGTAATGTGTACGAATAATGAGTGTGAATGAGTGGTAAACTCACCACTCATCAACACCCCCAACTTAAGACCTTATGTAACGCCCTGGAGAACGGGTCCCGGAGTCTCACACGGTACTTGAGGCTACGAGTAGCCCCAAGCTAACCCTTTGATCTATTTTCATTCAGTTCAACACAAATCAATGGGGTTTCCATAAATAACCCTCAAATATCAACAGGGTAATCATCGTCCAAGAATAAAAGAATTTCAGAAAAATGACAAAATACGACTTATTAGTCAACTTCCAACATCTATACTAGTCTGAAAAGCCTCTAAGAAAATCAATAAAACCAGCAAGTCATTGAGACATGCCCCAACTGACTCATACTCAGTTATCAAATGTAAACGATTCTGTGAAACCAACATCAGACATCACGTCCTCGGAATATGAGGACTCACCATAATAGAGGATGTAGAATAGCATTCCTAAAGAATCACTATCAAACCTGGAACTGATCACCTGAACATACATTTCGAGAAAATGCAGCCCACATCCAAAGATGTGGGCCAGTACCATGAAAAGGAACCGAGTATATAGGGGTGTATGCAGTTGTATAAACATCATCATCATAAATATTTATAGGAAATATGCAGGATGTATGACAGGCTCACATAGTCCAAAGAAAATCATCATAATCATGAGAGGATGAAATAAGTACAATAACATATGTGAGCCATCATATAATTTGTCAATCACTTTCAATTCATCAAAAAGATCAATTCTCATAATGTAAATGTCATTTAAATCTTTCGAAAGAATAACTTTCACAATTCCACTTTCAAATCACTTCACCATTCACCATAGACACAAGGAAACACACACACTGGGAGATTCTATAACCGACATAAACCATGTGAGCTACATGGATTCCAACGTACAACCCACGTTGGGGAGAACCGTCCTATCCTTCCAATCGGAGAAGGACTATTGATAATAATTCCACACAAACTAGTGATCACTATATAAATCAGCCTCAGGCTCACTCCTACGGGGGCACATAGTTCTAGGGAAGTAAGGTCTCTTTATACCTCCCACTCGATGCTAAAGATTTCTCTCGGACTTAGCTCAGATCATTTCAAAGACAATCCACAACAAAAAAATTTCAGTAATATATAAATATACATCGGGAGCCATCATGCTTCCCATCTATCAAAATCAACCACGTTGTAGATTTCTTTCACACTCTAGTTTAAAACAACTCCATTAAGACCAAAAGGTCAAATCATTCAAAATATCTCAAATATTCAACATCAATGTGCTTATAACACATACTTTCTCAAAAAAAACACAATTTCTAATGGGGATTCATGACCCAAATATCAAAATCATGATAAATATCATTCAAGATTCATGCTTTATATCTCCACACATGTAAATTCATCTTTCAAAATCATAAACATCAAGATTTCGTAATAATCATCATAAGATATGGGTTCATGCTTCAAATTCATAAAAATCAAATAAAAATCATGCCTTTGTAAAGAAAATTACTTTTGGCCTCAAGAACGAAAGAGAGTTCTTGTTGAAAACTCCACATACCTTGAATGATAAACTTTAGATCGATACTCATTTTTGAGATGTTAATCGTGCCTTTGAAAGATGGTTCTTGGAGTTCTTGAACTAGGAACTTGGAATCTTGAATAAATTTGCAGAATTAATGGTGAACTTTGGAGGTTCTTGAAGTTGGATATAGGAGCTTAGGATTTTCTTTTTGACAGAATTTGATGAAATATAACATATAATGCTTCTAATAGGTTTTATATAGGGTTTGGACGGATTTTGATTGAGGGGGAATGACTAAAACACCCCTAAAAATCAAATAATTCTCGAATTTGTCATTTGGTGGACTGTTTTGATAGTTTGAAGTAGATCAACCATAATGTTTTACTCCGATATCTAAATTGGATGAAACCAATTTCATTAGAAAAAAGACTCTTATATCTTTGCGTTGATATATAGTATTCACCCAGATCATTGTGTACGAGGAGTTATGATCATTTGAAGTTGACCCAAAAAGTTACTTTTGATAGGCTGAAGTAGATCAACCATAACTTTTTTCTCCGATAGACAAATTGGATGAAACCAATTTCATTGGAAAGAGGACTCGCAGAGCTTTCCGTTGATATATATTAGATCACCCATATCATTATGTACAAGGAGTTATGATCGTTTAAAGTTGGAGCAAAAATACTCCAGGCCTCAGTACTTTTTCCTGCACGTTTTACTGTTCACTACTATTCATGGTTCGATCGGAATGTTCATAACTCGTCGCTCGGGTGTCCGTTTTGGATGATCCACATATCATTGGAAAGATTATTCAATACTCTATGTAATGGTGGGTCATAATCTAAGACATTCTGCATGGAAAATTTATAATTCATTCTAGAAGTAGAACCCAACATGTTTACATACAAAATTTCAACGAAAAATTTCCCGGGGTACTACATCATCCCCCTTGGAAACATCCGTCCTCGAATGATGCTAGACATGCCAAGATTAGATAGGGAATAGAGCATATAGCTGAAACCATTCATTAGACTCATCACCACATCGTTTCTCACTCCGAATGCAACATAGAATACATAAATTCAAGAAACTATAACTAAACACATAATAAATGATAGTTGAACTGCTGCAACTTTTATCAAAAGTGCATGATTTAGGAAAGAACGGTACCTTCGGCTTGATCAGAGTTTGCAGAAAATAGGTACGGGTACTTGGATTGCATATCCGCCTCAGCTTCCCATGTTGCACCCTTAATAGATTGGTTTCGCCACAACACCTTGACCAAGGGAACTTCTTTGTTCCTTAGTCTTCGGACACTAAAATCAAGAATCTCAACAGAAATCTCATCAAAAGAAAGATTTTCTTGAATGTCAGCACTCACAGAGGAATCCACTACCAAAGCATTGCTAATATGCTTTCTAAGCATGGAGACATGGAATATTGGATGAACAGAGGATAACTCGGAAGGAAACTCGACCTTATCAGCTACCTTACCAACACGGCTAAGAATTTATTAAGGACCAACATAATGGGGACTACGCTTCCCCTTCTTTCCGAATCTCTTCACCCCCTTCATGGGTGAAATTTTTAGATACACTAGGTCACCAACTTCAAACTCAAGGTCTCTCCTTCTAACATCCGCATATGATTTCTGACGACTCTGCACAATTTTCAAAATAATAGACAAGGGAACTCCATGCAGTCTGACTAGCTCTCGGATTACAATCTAGCGTAATCCTCAGTAGTATATGAAGTATGAACAGGCAAGAAATGAGAAGACTTAGTCAACCTATCAACCACAACCTAAATGTAATCATGATGGCGTCAGGAAGGAGGTAAACCAATCATGAAGTCCATATTTATCTCTTCCCACTTCCAGGTGGGAATACTAAATTCTTGCATCATACCACCAGGTCTTTGGTGTTCAACCTTAACCTGTTGGCATGTTGCATAATTAGCTACAAATGCTGCTATATCTTTCTTCATGCCACTCCACCAATAGATTTCCCGCAAGTCTCGGTACATCTTGGTGGCACCAGGATGAATAGAATATCGCGTCCCGTGCACTTCAGCCATAATCCTCTGTCTCAGATCATCAACATTCGGGACACACAATCTACCCTGCAATCTCAACACACCATCTCCCTCTTGGGAGAAAACCTTTACTTTTTGGTCCTTGACTAACTCCTTTAGTTTGACCAAACTAGCATCTAACTATTGTTTTTCCTTCACTTCTGAAACCAAGGAGCATTTGGAACTACTCTGAACCCCTATACTACCTTCAGCAGAGTCAAACAACCTAACCCCTAACTAGCCAAACGATGTACATCATGAGCCAACTCTTTCTTACCTTCTACCACATGTGAAACACTACCCATGGATACTCTACTTAGGGCATCCGCCACAACATTGGCCTTGCCCGGATGGTGCAGCACACTCATATCATAGTCCTTTAACAATTCTAACCATCGTCTCTTCCTAAGATTCAATTATCTCTGGGTAAACAGATACTGCAGACTATTATGATCAGTAAAAACATCAACATGGACACCATACAAATAGTGTCTCCAGATTTTCAAAGCAAACACAACAGCAGCCAACTCAAGGTCATGGGTGGGGTAATTTTTATCATGGGGTTTCAACTATCTAGAAGCATAAGCTATCACCTTACCCTTCTACATCAATATGCAACCCAACCTAACCCAACTCTCAAAGCATCACAGTACACCTCAAAATCATCAACACCATTAGGCAAAGTCAAAACAAGGGCTGAAGTGAGTCGAGTCTTCAACTCCTGAAAACTCTTCTCACAAGATTCAAACCATAAGAGCTTTGCTTTCTTTTGGGTCAACCAAGTAATAGGAGACACTATAGAGGAGAAAACCTCAACAAAACGTCGGTAATAGCCAGCTAAACCCAAGAAACTTTGGATATCAGTCAGAGAAATAGGTCTAGGACAATTTCTAACAGCTTCAATCTTTTGGGGATCAACTCTAACACCTTCGAAAAAATGATATGACCCAAAAAAACAACTAAACTTAGCCAAAACTCACACTTACTGAACTTGGCAAACAACTTGTGATCTCTAAGGGTTTGCAAGACAGTTCGGAGATAATCAGAATGTTCATCCTCACTACGGGAGTACACCAGTATATCATTAATGAACATTATGACAAACATATCCAGATATGGTCTGAATACTTGATTTATGAGGTCCATGAAAGCTGTTGGGGCATTAGTTAACCCAAAAGACATAACAAGAAACTCAAAATGGCCATAACGTGTTTGGAAAGTAGTTTTCGGGATGTCACACTCCCTAACTTTGATTTGATGATAGCCGGAACGAAGATCTTTGAAAAATAACTTGCACCTTGCAATTGGTCAAACAAATCATCTATTCTAGGAAGGGGGTACTTATTTTTTACGGTGACTTTATTCAGTTGGCGGTAATCAATGTACATACGTAAAGAGCCATCTTTCTTTCTCACAAACAACACAGGAGCACCCCAAAGAGAAACACTGGGCCTTATGAAACCCTTATATAGTAGATCTTTGAGTTGCTCTTTCAACTTCTTAAGTTCTATAGGGGTCATACGGTAAGTAGGAATAGAAATGGGTTGAGTATCGGGAAGACGTTCGGAATAGAAATGGGCTGAGTATCGGGAAGACATTCAATCCCAAACTCTATCTCTCTATCAGGAGGTTTCCCTGGGAGATCATCCAGAAAGACATCAGAAAACTCATTGACGATGTTAACAGACTAGAGAGTTGGAGTCTCAGACTTAGTGTCTTTGACTCTAACCAAATGGTAAATACACCCCTTGGAAATAAGCTTTCCAGCTTTGAGGTAAGAGATAAAATGACTCTTGGGTGACACAGAATTCCCAGACCACTCAAACACGGATGCACCCAAAAACTAAAACTTGACCACTCGAGTCCGACAATTAATAGAGGCATAAGAAGAATATAGCCAGTCCATACCCAGAATCACATCAAAATCTACCTTGTCTAACTCAATCAGATCATCCAACAAGACTCTATGAAGAACGGTAACAGGACACTTTTTATACACTTTTTGGGCAATAATCGAATTACCCACTAGGGTAGAAACTAGGATAGGCTCAGGAATAATCTCAGGACTCATTTCAAAATTCACAGCAATCAAAGGTGTAACATATGAGAAACTGGATCCAGGATCCAACAAAGCATACACATCAAACTGAAATATACAAAGCATACCAGTAACAACATCAGGATAGTTCTCCTATTCCTGGTGGGACAATAAAGCATAGAATCTATTCTGGCGCTGCTCGCCAGCATTGCTAGAAGAGGCGCCCTGAGCTGGGGCTGGGCGAGTCGTTGGAACTGGAGAACTAACAATCTAAGTCTGGGTCTGAGGGAGATAGTCACGACTCCCTTGTCCATCCTATGGATAATCTCTAACTCCGTGACCCATGTCACCACACCGGAAACAACCCCTCTTCCCACCCCAATACTCACTCGAATGAGCCCTACCACACTTAGGACATAGGGGATAATTTGGCTTACTGCCAGCACTATACTGGGACCTGTATGCATATGACCTGCTACCTTGCTACCTCTAGGCATAGGAGCACTAGCAAATGACGGTGTTGGCATAGATGAACAATCCTGATACTAAGGCCGACTCCCTCTCTGTGATCTAGTCTGACCCTGTTCGTGCTGCTCAGACCTAGCTCTCTCATTCCCTCTCATTTTATCTCTCTCTTTAATCTTGTCTGCCTCAATCTGTTGGGCATGAGTCATTAGCCTAGAAAGATTTATCTCACTATTCAGCATAGCAGACCTACACTCCTTAACCACATAACTAGACACTCCAGTCACAAATTTACTTATACTAGCCCGATTATCAACCACTAAGTTAGGAGCATACTTTGCCAACTGATTGAACTTTAGATAGTACTCCCTAACAGTCATAGAGCCCTATCACGGTTTTATAAACTCTTCCACCTTCGCCTCCCTTAACTCTGAAGGGAAAAACTTATCCAGGAATGCAACTTGGAACTTTTACTAAATTGTAGGGATAGCTCCCTTACCTCTACCTTTCCTCCAAGAAACAATTCAGTCATAAGAAAGGTCTTTCATCCTATACGCAACCAACTCCACACCATGTTCCTAAGATACATGCATCACCTGAGTAATCTTCCGCATCTCCTCTAAAAACAACCATGGATTTTTATCAGACTTGGACCCATAGAATTCTGGTGGATTTATCTACATGAAGTCATGGATCCTGGCAGTAGCTGAATCACCTCCCTGCTGCTGTGTAGACGAGGCCGAGTTGGCCTGAATATTTGTAGTAACAGCTTGGGACAGCGCCTGAAAGGCTGCCTGAAATTCAGCATAAGACCTATTTTCATTTAATGGGTCAGCGGGTTGAGGTTACTAACCATCATTATTTCTTCTCGCTCGACGTGGAGGCATATTTCTGAAAGAGGAGAGCACGAATCAATAGCAGAGATAGATACTTTAAGCACGATAGACTTCTGAAAGAAAGAATCACACTTTTTCCTAAAACGTCTTGTAGCCTCTTTCTCATAGATGTAGCGCACTACACACCGATGATTAAGACTCTACTTAACGCAGCTTGTCAGACTCCTTAGGACACCTTAAAACCTTAGGCTCTAATACTAAGTTTGTAACGCCCCAGAAAATGGGTCTCGGAGCATCACAAGGTGCTTGAGGCTACGGGTAGTCCCAAGCTAACCCTTTGATCCTTTTTTATTCAGTTCAACATAAATGAATGGGGTTTCCATAAATAGCCCTCAAATATCAATAGAGTAACCATCATCCAAGAATAAAAAATTTTCAAAAAGATAACAACATACGACATATTAGTTAACTCCCAATATCTATACTAGTCTGACAAGCCTCTAAGAAAATCAATAAAACCAGTGAGCCATTGAGACATGCCCAAACTGACTCATACTCAGTTATTAAATATAAACAATTTCGTGAAACCAACATCAGACATCACATCCTTGGAACATGAGGACTCACCATAATAGAGGATGTAGAAAGTGTGCTCGAAGAATCACTGTCAAACCTGGAACTAAGAACCTGAACCTACATTCCGAGAAAATGCAGCCCACATCCGAAGATGTGGGTCAGTACCATGGAAAGGAACTGAGTATATGGGGGTGTATGCAGTTGTATAAACATCATCATCATAAATATTTATAAGAAATATGCAGGATGTATGAAAGACTCACATAGCCCGAATAAAATCATCATAATCATGAGAGGATGAAATAAGTACATTAACACATGTGAGTCATCATATAATTTGTCAATCACTTTCAGTTTATCAAGAATATCAATTCTTATAATGTAAATGTCATTTAAATCTTTTAAAAGAACTTTCGGAATTCCACTTTCAAATCACTTCACCATTCACCATAGACACAAGGAAACACACACACTGGGAGATCCTATAACCGACATAAACCATGTGAGCTACATGGAGTCCAACGTACAACCCACATTGGGGAGAGCTGTCCTATCCTTGCCATTGGAGTAGGACTATCGATATCAAATCAATAAAAATAAGTGATCACTGTATAAATTATCCTCAGGCTCACTTCTATGGGGGCACATAGTTCTAGGGAAGTAAGGTCTCTTTATACCTCCCACTCAGTGCTAAAGATTTCTCCCGAACTTAGCTCAAATCATTTCAAATACAATCCATAACAAAACAATTTCAGTAATATATAAATATACATCGGGAGCCATCATTCTTCCCATCTATCAAAATCAACCACGTTGTGGATTTCTTTCACACTCGAGTTCAAAACAACTCCATTAAGACCAAAAGGTTAAATCATTTAAAATATCTCAAATATTCAACATCAACGTGCTTATAACACATACTTTCTCAAAAAGATATAATTTCCAATAGGGATTCACGACCCAAATATCAAAATCGTGATAAATATCATTCAAGATTCATGCTTTATATCTCCACACATGTAAATTCATCTTTCAAAGTTATCCACACATGTAAATTCATCTTTCAAAATCATAAACATCAAGATTTTATAATAATCATCATAAGATATGGGTTCACGCTTCAAATTAATAAAAATCAAATAAAAATCATACCTTTGTAAAGAAAATTACTTTGGGCACAAGAACGAAAGAAAGTTCTTGTTGAAAAACCCCACATACCTTGAATGATGAAATTTAGATCAATACTCATTTTTGAGATGTTAATCGTGCCTTTGAAAGATGGATCTTGGAGTTCTTGAACTAGGAACATGGAATCTTGAATAAATTTGCAGAATTACTGGTGAACTTTGGAGGTTCTTGCAGTTGGATGTAGGAGCTTAGGGTTTTCTTTTTGAGGGAATGTGATGAAATATAACATATAATGCTTCTAATGGGCTTTATATAGGATTTGGACTGATTTTGGGTGAGGGCAAATGACCAAAATGCCCCTAAAATCAAATAATTCTCAAATATGTCCTTTGGTGGACTGTTTTGATAGTTTGAAGTAGATCAACCATAATGTTTTACTCCGATATCCAATTTGGATGAAACCAATTTCATTAGAAAGAGGACTCTCATATATTTCCGTTGATATATAGTATCTTACTCAGATAATTGTGTATGAGGAGTTATGATCGTTTGAAGTTGACCCAAAAATTTGTTTTTGATAGGCTGAAGTAGATCGACCATAACTTGTTGCTCCGATAGACAAATTAGATGAAACAAATTTCATTGGAAAGAGGACTCGCAGAGCTTTCCATTGATATATAGTAGATCACCCAAATCATTATGTATAAGGAGTTATAATCATTTAAATTTGGAGCAAACATACGTCAAGCATCAGTACTTTTTCCTTTACGTTTTACTGTTCACTACTATTCACGGTTCGATTGGAATGTTCACAACTCGTCACTCAGGTGTTTTGGATGATCCACATATCGTTGGAAAGATTATTCGATACTATACGCAATGGTGGCTCATAATCTAAGACATTCCACACAAAAAAATTATAATTCATTCTAGAAGATCGAACCCAACACATTTACGCATAAAATTTCAACGAAAAATTTTCTGGGGTATTACACCTATCTTTTCCTCAAGAAACGCTACCTCTTACTATGAGACAATTTCATATGTATGTCCTATTTCTATCACTCAATGATTATGAAGCCCCAAACTTGATAGCGGTCACCAAAAGCTTTTCACACATGGGCAAGTAGGCTTTCAATGACCACCCTCATCATAAATTGGAATAGTGAAGGATGCAATAGACTTCGGGGAGCAACTAGGTAACAATTACTAACACTCAAAATATTACTCACATGTTGGCAACAATAATACTATACTTCCACTTGTCTCACTTTGCGGAAGATGACAAAATCACCCACCTCAACTAGTTCACATGCCTCCTCACAGAAAAGAATAAAATTCATACACCTAGTTACCAATCATGCAACAAGGAATTTTAAGTGCAAACACTCACTCTCTTAAGAAATTCTCTATGTTAACAAGTACCATGCCATAGGCTTTCCCCTATTTTCAATCACTACTACAATAACCACACTTTGTTGGGAATCACAAAAGGATTTTTGAGCTTGTAATGTAGGTTTAGAGTTGGGGTAGGATATAATGTGGTAATAACATAGCTACACCCTTCCTTGAACATTCACATCTCACCCTTTTTATGTTTCACTTATTGGACCACTTCTTTTCACTTTACTATTTTGCATACCTTCGCTTTTTCTTGGTTTTTCCACTTTCCTCCTTTTTTCTTCTTTTAAAATTCTTTGTACATAGATAAATCCTTTCTTTCCTTTATGGTATCTTTTCTTTATTCAAATCCAAAAAGCTTCACTTTCTTAAGAATGTAGGAGCCTTCTTATGACTTTGTGGCTCAAATATACTTCTTTCTCTTTCCACCACCCCCAACTTAGGCTTTTAGCCTCAATTTGTAGTCTTAAGTTCAAGGAGGATGGGATTTAAGAGCTGATGAATAAAAAGGTCACAACTTGTAATACGTTTGCCAAACGAAAGTCCAAAGGCTTGAAGAGGGTGACTAGGGATAACTCTCATGTATTGGTAGGCTCTTTAGGCTAAAGTGGACTTCCAAAATCACAAGATGGCCTATGATCATTTTACCAACCAAGCATAGTCAAAAATTAGCTTTGAATGACTAAAGAGGTAAGTTCTAGATAGTACAAGTACACATGAGATGAAAACGTTTAATCTCACACACATGGAATGCAAATATCGTCAAGGGGATTCAATTGTTCTACCCGCTCGAGACAAATATGGAGTATTCATTATTTTTCTGAAGTCAGCTTTTAGAGTCATAGAAGAGGAAAAAATTTGTCACAAAGTTACTCACGTTCATGCCCTTAAATTTTTCAAAATTTTTGGACGGAGTAGGTTGTTTGTTTTTGTATCTGTACCTTATATGAATTGATAATCATGGAAACCATCCAAGATATCATCTCACATTGAAGTTCATAGTATGGGCGACCCACTATATGGTTACTCTAACTTCACCAATGGATCTTAATGCAACATCAAATTATCAATGCTATGGGTAGTCAGACTTCCCCTACATCTATTGGTTAGAAACCCAATCACAAAGTCAAAGCTCGACTAATGAAATTTAAATTAAAATAGCATACTACAAATAAAATAGTTAATCCATGCAAATGTGAGCATCATCAGAGACCCCGAATATTATAACCCTAATAAAAATCACAATAAGAATTATCTAGAAAAGCAGAAAAGTGTGCAGCAATATCAATAATACAAGCCCAAATGAAATGAACAAGGAAACATCCCCAACTAAAATGGTAGCAGTGCCCCTTATGCATGAATAAACAAAGCTAACAAAGAGATAAGGGTGCTCCTTAAAACTCCATCAAAGACTTCTATCTTTTTCAGACCTTGCACCATCACCATTTATCTTGAGATTAGACCATTTTTGCATACAATAACTTGAGAGAGAGTATGGGAAAATTAGGGAGGTATTTGGTGAATCAACTAGCTTCTGTGTCCATGATCGTGGCCAACTGACCGTGATTGTGGATAGACGGGCAACTGCAATCGCACATGGGAATGCGGTTGCGATAACCGAGGGAATGTTTGCTCCCTTATTTTTCCCCTGTCCAGCTTTTCTGCTCACTTGGTGTTGATTAATCATTTGATAAGTTTTCACCTCACATTATGCACACTTTTTCCTTTCTAAGCTAATGCAAAGCATTCCATAGTGTCACACATGCATGAGTTATTCATATGCGAACATCAATACTATAAAAATATGATAAAAAAATATGAGCCATCCTCGTGGAATTTAAGGGTTGCCTCCCACACAAAGCCTTAGTTATCATCGTGGTACAATGTTGGCATGTATTAATTTGTGAAGGAGGGTCCACAGAACCCCACTTATCACTCTCTCTTTCATCAATTAACCTTCCAACAATGCATTTCACCTCTTTCTTATCTTTATCGATTAGACTTTTGGACAACCTCTATTTTGAGGTGTTGAGCATGTTTTATCCCAAGTCCTCCGTCAAGTTCTCTTTCTTTGTCTTTTTCCCCTCCACATACATCACCAAGATTTGATCATCATTTTGGAGGCTGGCAATTGTGCCACTAGTAGAGGCTCCCTTAGGTTTAGCATCTAAACGTGCGAAGATGAGTCCCATTTGATTCTCCAATTCTTTAAAAGATGCCAAATGGGAGACCACTATTTTAGAGAGTGAAATGAAGTCCTCTTTTAATTCACAAACCATTTTATTTGTTCCTTCAAGTTTGTTCAAAATTCTTGCAAGGAGATCCTCCATTCTACCTCTATCGGCGTCAATAGAGCTTGACTCTTTGTTAGAATCCCGATCATGGTGAGGCACAAAATGGCAATTCTCATGCTCCCGATCTCTCCAACCTCGACCACCACCATGATTTATCTAACCTTGATTCCTACCTTACCTATGATAGGTTGGATGAGAATCCCTGAGTAGTTATCTAGGTACCAAACTTCTTCCTCTATTCTCCTAGTTTCTTCATCTTCATAATGGGATCTTGGTGTCATGGGGTTTTCCATTTTCATGGATGCACCCATGACATACTTGGTTAGGAGCTCAATTTGGGTCAAGATCTTTTCCATGGTTTGCTCTTGATCCTCATCCAACTTTCTTTGTTCTCTATTATTTATGGGCTTGGGTGGAGGGCTATTTAAAATGTTGATGTCTCGGGTATGCCATTCCCGATTATGTTTAGTTACCTCTCTCAACAATTTTGTAGTCACATAGAAGTTTATGTTTAAGAGAGAACCTTACATCACATTGTTTACCACCATTTGGTTTAAAGGATCTAGTGCCCGATACAGTATTTGGAGAAGTACCTTCCCCAGAATCTCATGGATTGGACATTTGGCTAACTTTCTATGAAATCTCTCTCATACTTCATGAAGTAGATCCCTGTTCCTTTGTCTAAAGTTCATGATTTCATCTCTCGGGTGACACACCTTGGATGGAGAGGAATATTAATCTAAAAGCTCTTTTGTGAGGTAATGCATGTGGGTTTATGTTGGTTCATCATGAAATTTAGTTGTTAACTAAAGGATAGGCTAGGTCAAAGGTTATTTTGGTCAATATTTCGATAAAACCAAAATGATTTAACCCATTGGCTCTTTCGAACACCTAATAAGTGTGAAATTTGTAATCACCCAAAACCTCAGTCAAGCATCCCTATTTCTAGGATAATGCTCTTGACATGTTTTTCACTCCTAATACACTTATTTCTAAGATTGCAAGAGGGAGAAAACCATAGGCTTAATTGTCCACCATTGTCTTGTCCCCCAACAACCCTTTCTCAAGGATGTTATGGGTTACCTCATGTTCACCTTCATCCCTCTTTCGAGGATAATAAAGGGTTTCTAGAGTTTGGGATTTTCACCCATCAAACCCAATTGGAAATTTGCGACTTTCACCGATCAAATTCCAACTCATAAGCTCAAGCAATAGTGAAATCCTTACTCAACAACTAACAATCAAGCAAACAACAATACCCACACACAAATTACATTCTAGTTCAACATAATCCCAAGACTAAATTCTTTAGCTACTTATGAAGAAAGTAAAGAGATATACCATAAGAATTATCCAAAGCATTCATTCTTCACAAAAATCCTAAGAAATTTAGCCTCCAAAGTTAATTACACACTTGCCCAATTAGGGTTTCAAGTCTAAAATTCAAAAAGATCTTATGAGGTAAGTAATCTAGAAAGGGTTTTTGCCTATATATGGTTTGGAATCCGTTTCTATAATTTTATGAATCTGCCCCTAGGCATAATCCCGTTGTACCGCAATCATGACAGTTTGACTACCATAGCGGTTACGCGACCACGGTTTGTGTGCCGCAACCATGTTTCCATGACTATCTTAACTGACCACGACCACGGATAGAGGACCACAGTCACGGTAAGCAAGGTTGATCTAGTCCAGGTCTTTAACTGCTCTCTTCTTTACTCCCTTTTTTATCTTTTTTATCTCCAATCCACATCTTTTGGTCTCCTCAACTTTATGTCTGCAAAGAGTGGATATTAGTGCATCTAACCATAAATTTTGCCTCATTTATTCATTCAAAACAAGGTAATGTGCACGAATAATGAGTGCGGATGAGTGGTAAACCACCATTCATCAATAAGCCAATCACGAAGGCCATAGTGATTCGTTCCCATTTCCACTCAGGAATGGGTAGTCTTTAAAGCAAACTAGTAGGTCTTAATCTACCTACAAAGTCCGCTACATCCTTCCTTATACCACCCTACTAGTAATGTTGTCTCAAGTCACGATACATCTTAGTCACTCCCAGATGGATGGAATACCGAGAACAAAGGGCTTCTCCAATATAATATAATCTAATCATCCATTCTTGATTCATAAACTTGGCCTCCAATCCTTAAAACATGATCAAAATCAGATGAGGCTTCCTTAACCTCACCACTTAACACCTTATCCTGAATCAACCTCAATCCCATATCATCAAGTTGATGAGCTCGAATCTGCTCCATCAAAGAAGACCTAGCCTCCACAAATGCCAAAATGAACCTAGGTGTCGAAATATCAATCCTAACCATCTGGTTATCCAAGGACTGAACCTCTAAGTCCAAAGGCCTCTCTTGGGTCAAAAGATGCGCCAAGCTACCCATGCTAGTCGACTTTCGGCTCAAGGCATCTGCAACCACATTAGCCTTGCCCAGATGATAGAAAACAGTCAAATCATAATCCTTAAGCAACTCAAGCCAATAACGCTACCTCATATTAAGATCTCACTGGGTGAAAAAGTACTGAAGGCTACGATGATTCGAGCAAATATCATAATAGACTCTGTACAAGTAGTGCTTCCACAACTTTAAAGCAAAAACAACCACGCAAAATTCCAAATCATGGGTAGGGAAATTCTTCTCATGAGTCTTCAACTAACGAGAAGCATATGCAATCACCCTACCCTCCTACATTAACACAGCACCTAATCCAAAACCTAAAGCATAAAAAAATGGTAAAACCCAAGCCCTCTTTGGACAAGGTCAAAATAAGAGCTAAAGTGAACAAATACTTGAGCTTTTGAAAGCTCGCCTCACAAGCATTGGACCACTGAAAGAAAATCTTCTTCTGAGTTAACTTAGTCAATGGAGCTACAATAGATGAGAAATCCTCAACAAAATGTCAATAATAACCTACCAAGCCAATAAAACTCCAAATCTCTATGTGTGAAGTAGGCCTAGCCTAATCACCAACTGTTGTAATCTTGGTTGGATTAACCATAATACCCTCCTTAGTCACCATATGACCCAAGAAAGAAAGAAACTCTAACTAAAACTCACACTTGGAGAGCTTGGCATACAACTTCTCATCCTTTAATCTCTAAAGCACAATACGCAAATGCTCTTCATGATCAGCCTCTCTCTTGAACAAACCAAGATATCATCTATAAATATAATAATAAAGTAGTCGAGATACAATCAAAATACCTGGTTCATTAACTCCATGAATGCGGCTGGGGCATTGGACAGCCAAAAAGACATGACGGAGAACTCATAATGACCATATTGAGTCCAAAAAGTTATCTTTAGAATATCCAAAGCTCTAACCCTAAACTGGTGATACCCAGACAATAAATCAATCTTCAAAAACACCGTGGAACCCTAAAGCTAATTGAACAAATCATCGATACGAGCAAGAGGATACTTATTCTTAACTATCACCTTTTTCAACTATCAATAATCAATACACATCCACATAGATGATTCTTCTTTTTCACAAATAAGACACGCGCACCCCAAAGTGACATACTAGGTCAGATAAATCCCTTATCCAACAACTCCTACAATTAATCCTCTAATTTCTTCAACTCAAGTGGGGCCATCCTATAGGGAAGAATAGAAATGGACTTAGTACCCCGCTCAACATCAATAGCAAAATTAGTATTACGATCTGGAGGCATACCAGGCAAATCCATAGGGAACATATCCATGAACTCGCGAACATCATGAATAGACTCCAAAGAGGGAGGTGAAGCAATGCTTTTATCATGAATATGAGCTAAGTAAGACAAGCATCTTCTCTCAACCAATCGACGAACCTGAGCATAAGATATAACCCTCTTACGACCTAAATGAAGTGCACCCTTCCAAGCTATCCTAGTATACCCAATAAAGTAAAGTCACAGTCTTAGCATAATAATCTCGAACCACATGGTAAGGAGCCATCTAATCCATACCCAAGATAACATCAAAATCAACCATATCTAACACAAACAAGTCTACCCAAGTCTCACACCCAGAAAAATGTCACAATACAAGATTGGTACACCTGATCCACCACTAAAAATCTTCTATAGGGGTAGATACACGAATAGGCATGATAAGAAGATCAAAATCAAAACTCAAAAAAAATATGAAGACACATAGGATAAAGTTAATCCATGATCAAATAACACAGATGTAGATATTGAATCAAATGGGGATGATACCTATGATCACAGCATCAGAAGCCTCAACCTTTGGTCTAGAGGGTATAGCATGACACTGTCCACGATCACCAATTAGTTGAGTAGCACCGTAACCACCACTACGATCTTTACTACCTCTGACTCTCGTACCTCTAATAAAACCCCTCCTTCTCACAGCTAAAATAAGAGTAGCTCTAATCACAAAGTGGAGACATATCTTAGCCACATGGCTAATATCATCATACACAAAGCAACCTCTACGGCCCGATCAACAAGATAAGATACCACTAGGTCCGATCAGCCACCTTGAATTATTTGACCAAAAGATCCACTACCCAAACTCTACTAGGTTGACTGCACTGGTCTACCATGATAATTATGAGAACCTCTAAAATCTCTACCTCGGGAAGCCTGACCCTTGAACTCACCATAATGGTGTACCTTCTTGGCGCCTCCCTGAGATGCTAGAAGAATACCCTCAGTCTTCTTTACATGATCCATTATACTCTGAAATAACACTGTAAATACAACCATCTAAGATATAGCCAACTGAAGAGAGACATCTAAATACTTTATGAACTTTTAAATCTTCTCAAACTCAGTGAAATATTGGCATAAGAATATCCGAACAAGCCATGAAAGCATGTTGCATACTCTATAATAGTCATGAAGCCCTGCTTCACACGATCAAACTTATCCATCATCTGATCCCTCACACTATAAGGAACAAATTCTCCAAAAAGACTTCGATAAATTGATCCTAAGTCATCTTGGTAGAATCAAGAAGTCTATAACTAACAAGTGATCTCCACCAATCTCTAGCAGCATCTCTCAGTTAATAACTAGTATAAGCAACCCCATGCGACTCAAGCAAACCCAAATTATGAAACTTCTCCCGACAATCAATCAATAACCTGTTGGCATCCTGGCCCATATCACTACTGAATCTAGGAGGACCCAAATGAGTAAATCTCTCAAACCTCTTATGAACCTCAGAAGACATGGAGGCATGGTGAATCTGGAAGGATGAGGCCCCATCTAGGGAGGTAACATATATGAAGGTTAAACTCCCGACCTCAAAATACCTTAGTCAGATACTAGCACTAAAATAGGGATAGTACTCGGGGTCTAAGAAGGACCAATAGTAGAAGTAGTTTCAACTAGAGGATCCACACTCAAGATTGTAGGAATACCAAGCATACTGAAAGGAGCACCTTCCAAATGGGTCAACAAGTGAACCAACAACCCCTCCAATACTGGGGTAGAAGAACTCGGTAGAACTGAAGTAAGACTCATACCTCTATATGCTCAATATGAGGCTTCGATAAAAGTCCCAAAGCACTATTCCTAGATATGGAAAATCTATGTGCCCATCCACTTCGTAACTCGCCCTCTAGACTGGTCTTTTTCCCAGAATAAAGGTTCCACATCTCTACCTTCATAAGATCTAGTCATCATCATCTGCGCAGAAAAGAGTAAGACATGGCTTAAAATCCAACGTATTAAAAAAATCTACATGATAAGGAACAAAATAAGGAAAAATTCCTAAGGACATTCTATAGCCTCTCGTATATTAATATGGACGTCTATGTACTGATCCGCAATACTCTATTAGATATCCTATTCCTATAGCATTGAGACCAATGAACCTATCTAGTCTACTACCAATTTGTTACAACCAAAAATTCAAGGGTCATGATAGCACTTATCGCAGTGAACCTTCATAAGTAAACCTATTATCCAAATTGATACACAAGCGGGAAAAGATAAAAATGGCCCCAAGACAAGGCTTCTAGAACAAAGCCAAACTATACAATTATAACAAATGTGAAAAGAAACATACTCAATAATACCAAATCCCAAAACCTAGTGTCATAATGTAAGAACATAACTAGTACAACTCAAAGTTAAATACAAAAGACATCTAAAATAGGATATAAATCTATATATGAAATACAGTAAATATATAGTCTAATAAAGAAAGATAGAAGTGGACTCAGGATGCCTGAAATCAACCACTACCTTGAAATGCTTTGAATGATGCTCAAAATCAAACACAGTGAGGCACACCCAAACCTGAATCTCCACTAAAAGGTTATAGTAGGAGTGAATACGGTCCACCGATACTTAATAGAAATCATAGGCCTACTGAACAAAGTAGAAAATAGAATATATAAAATACACACTAAGGGTACGTCACTGCAATTAGAAAATATCCCACAATAGTAGCCCATACTTCTTGCACTAATAGTACTATAATATCCATATATAACATAGCAAAATACCATAAAGGAATACAGTATACATTTATACCACATATAAGAAAGGAAAAGATTAAGTATATACGGAATATCAAGTACAAGTAAGGAAAGATGGAATAATGGATAGATAATAAGTTAAACAAAATATACAATCATATCATATGCATAGGAAAGTAAATGCAATAAGAATGATGATGATGGTAATAATGATGATGATGATGTAATGTATGAGGTTGTCGCACAACTTTTAAGACCGTCGCACAACCTTTGAGACCATCGCACAGCCTGCGAGACCATCGTACAGTCTCTGTATACACCTACAGAGCTAAAGCTACAAGATATAGGACCCATAGGGGTTGTCATCACATATACAATCCATATCCACATCTCCTCCTCGGCACATCCCTTAGGGGGTTTTATAAGTTGTCATATTTTCTGTTAGAAAAAAGTGTTGCTAGTGTTTCTTAGTATTTCCACGGTGCTGCCAATGTTTCATGAATGAGTATGAGGATGTAATGCTCACAACTAACCACAATGAGTATTTACACAACCAACCACAATGAGTATTTCCATAACTAACCAGTACACCATTATGTAAGCCAAATATCCAATCATTATTTCCAACTATCCATGAAATCCAACATGATTCATATGCCAATAGAGTATGAATATATCATAACACATAATTGGTACCACAACATGCTTTTTCATTAAATTAAGATACAATTATCATCATGTATACAAGGCTATCAATATCACATAGGACCCCACAAAGTCACACATAGCACATAATATTCTAAAACTACCACATAACATCAAATATAGGCCCCTCACATTGGTACAACATATTAAGATACCATTTTTGTGATTAGTTCCCACAACCTTAATATGATTTTGTATCAAAATTAATTATCCAACCCAGTCTAAAAGAAATTAAGCCACAACCTACCTCGAATATTGAAAATTGGTCTGCAACACATCAATCCCAAAGTCGTACTCTTCACGATGGATCTAAAATCAACTAAAATATGATAATATTTAATCTACAAATCAAAAGAAAGTCAACAATACCCATATTGCCTATTTCTAAGTCGGGGTCAAAATAGATCCCTAAAATGAGATTTCAAAAAAGGAAAAAATTGTAACTTTATTTTAAAAACATGTTTCCTATATTTTTAAGAGTCTACAGCTAAAAATCCCAGTAAAAATAAGGGTCAAATTCAAGAAAAACCAGTTTTAAACTTTACCGGGTAAAACCCACCCAAATCTTTTTAAAAACCAAGAATCAAAGTTGTTTTGAAGATGAAATTAAAGAAAATTGATAATTATGAGGTTAGAAACTGATCCAAGTGAAAAGTGTAAAAATTGAGGTTTAAATTCAAGAATTATAACTTTTAGGCCTTACAAGACAAAATCCCTAAATTACATACTTAATTCAAGTTTAAAACAAGAAATCGATGACAAAGATTAAAGAAAAAATTTAAATAAGTGATATGGATCTTACCCAAGCTTAAAAGTAGGGCTGCATAACGGTCGGTTTGGTTCGGTTTTGAAAATTATTGATTTTAATTATTTATTATTGGTTTGTATATATGCTAAACCATTAAAGAACCATTAAGATTTCGGCTAATCGTTTATCGATTTATTGATTTTTAGTTGTTATTGATTTGGTTATCAGATTAATCGTTAACATTGAACATATATAATTTAAAGTACAAAGCTACTGCCTACTCCAATGAAAAGGAAAGTATTCGTACTAAAATAATAGAAAGATCATAAGTTTATTCAAAAGGGATACGTCCAAATGTCATCAATTTAAATGAGCAAGAAACAGAGATCATTAGCTTTTTAAATTTACATAACTGAATATCCTTATCAGGACCTACTAGACTCCTGTGCTAGATAATTCAATACGAATAATTTCCCCATACATCTTCTCATCATATATGCAAGCTTTCAACCATTATGTTTTCAAGTTCACACTCGTAGATTCATAATTCCATCCTTCAATGCTCAAACTTCAAGCAAATTATAGTGATTATCACATCACAATCTTCACACAATTCACATCATATCAACAACAATATCTACCTCGAGTGCTAAACTTACACAATATCCCCTCAATTTAGGAACCTATTCCAATAGAACTCAAGGAGTACAAACTTGCATTCAGTAATCTTAAACAATAGTTCACTACTACCATGAATGTTTCATGAGCGACAATAACATTACATAATGCTAGTTATGAGATACGAATAATTAACCAATATGAAGTAGTCATTTCAAACAAACACATTCATAGCACATGTATCTGCACATACAAAATCACAATCAAAACAACTATGTGTTCTTACTACAACCTCTAAAACACAATTTTGAACCAAAATTCAAAGTACAATTCATCAATCAACAATGATATAAACTCACGCATCCATTCTTATAACACATAGTGAAGGAAAAAGTTGTAACATACACACACTCCAATATTTGGTAAACAATCAAACCTATAAACTCAAAATAATACCCAATAATTATATTGTCTCTCTATTCAATCCAACAATCCAACTTTAAGCTATATTTCTACTGGTTTTCTCTTCCTTGTAATCTCAATTTTATGAAATATCCTTGTGCATTTTTTGATATTTTTTATATTTTGGCTTAAACAGTGGATTCACAAGCATAAAGCACCAATTATAGTTTGGACAAAAATTGTACATACATCAAAGATTGGACACTGGACAGAAATTGAAGATGAAGCAGAGACTATCTAAAAATTGTATCTATTGTATAGAGATTGTGGGCACTGAGCAGCAATAGATGAGAATTATATCGTCTCTCTAAATTGAGTAGCTTTTGTGACTTGTGAGTAGTGAGAGGGAGACTAAGAGTGAGACACAAAAATTGAGCTTTTGAGAGCAGTAACACTTGAGCTTTTATGACTTGTGAGTGGTGAGAGAGAGACTCAAGAGAAAATTAGTGAAAGCTGAGAGAGAGCTGCAAAGTGTAGAATAAACCCTAATACCCTATTACCCTTTGGAGCTTGGGCTTGGGTTGTTTTTGTCTTAAATAATTGGGCTAGTGCGGTGTCTTGTAGAGTGTAACCTATTATGCTTATTAGGATATTGGGTACCTCAATAAAAATATCAACAAAACTGTGGCCCGAACAGACAGCCCAATAACAAAAAAACTAAAATCGACACTCGAACTGATAATTAATTAAACCAACCCATTAACCCAATAAACAAATTATTAGTTCGGGTTAATGGGTTGAACCAAATTTTGCAAAACCCTACTTAGAAGTAGAAAAATATCTCAAAATCATGAAACCCTAAGCTCCAAGTCTCAAAAATGGTGAAACTGGCAAAAAATAGATATTTATACACCCACACTTCGCGATCATGATACCTAGACTACCAAGGGTATCCCGATCATGAAAAGGCTACTGCAATTGTGATACTTTAACTATAGTCCCAATCATGATTACTATAGGAACATCATGATCACGGGTGAACCAGTTAGGGCTTTGGTGCATTTTAAGTCTCCGCAAGCCCCTCGGGATTCATCTGAAATCTCATAAATACAAATAAACTATGATATTCTATCAGATTTGATACTATAGACTCAATGGAGATATTAGATTTTTTAAAAAATGTCATTTTCACAAAGTTGACCAGAAAATTAAAAATCACAATTTTTCAAATTGAGGATCAAAATTAAATTTAAAAGTCATAAAATCATACCAACTATGTTACCACCCAAAATCAACATTTTGGTTATGCTGGCACATTCTATTTTTTCTTCTATCTCATGTATCAAAGGATATCAACTGAAATCAACTATAAGGCTCTCAAAGACGTTAAAAACCACATAATTATGTAAATGGCACCAAAATGCATCAAAAATTATGTCAATCATCCCCATACCCCACAAATACCACAACTCAACCATGGAGAAGGATAAAATGGTCAAATCACACAGCAACACATATTTCATCAAAATTTAATTTGTACATAGAATGAGTATAAAATTAGTAAATAATGATTCTAGGGTGTCCAAAAATACTAATAAGAGTGAATCATAGTTGTTCATGCTAAATGAGGTAGGGTTCATAAGGTTTAAGGGATAAAAACCCCTAATATGATGAATTAGGATAATTTACGATGAAAAATTGTTAGTTATTAAACCCTAGTGGTTAAAAGGGACAAATTTATTAGAATGGTTATGTAACCTTGTTGTTATAGATTAAGAACAAGGTGAAAGATAAAGAAAGGGCAAGTTTATGGCCTAGAAGTGACTTTGAGCATGAAATCGAGGTAGGTTAAGATTTATTATAGCAATTAGACTTGCTTCACTCTATGCTTATATATGAAGTAAATATTTGTGATTGATTTTCAGAACCACTTATGATTGTTGACTGCATTGCATATTTATACACATTGATTTTATTGAGATAATGATGATGATATACAAATCATGATGTTCATGATACTATTTATGATGATGTTTATGAGTTCATAATGATAATCATAATAGTGTTATTGAAATCATAATATTCATGATGATGTTGATGAGATTGAGAAAAGAAAGAGATAACGTGTATATCTTGAATTCATATATTCAGTCATGTGATTAAATGTTCACTCATAACCATATGTTGGGACGCCGGTTGTAGATGAATTTGACTAAGTGTAACATATTAAGTACTAGTTTGTATTCCCTCTAAAGTGAAGTATCATAATTATATTTTTGTCTTTGATTATAAGTTTTGCAATAATTGTGTTGCATTTATTTGGTAAACTTATTTGTATGGTATCGGGTTGAGTCAGTTTGTGATGCTTACTAGTGTTTGTTGATGTATTCATGCTATATGTATTATTCTTTTTGTTGAGTGAAGAGAGTGTTTAAGAATTTAAGATAAGACCTTGAATTTCACCAATACTTCAAACTCAGGTTCAAGAATGAGAACCATGACCAGGCAACCATTGAATATTCTAAATTGTGTTCATATCCCTTGCTTTAGGAATAAGATTTTTTCAGGTTTCCTTCCATTTTCTAGATAATCTATTAGTTACCTATTTATACATTCTTAGTTGCCCTTGTATGATTACTTCGGGTCCCAATGATGTAATAAATAGAGGTTTCCTCACTCTATTAGTGACTTGATAATTTGTTGGTTTGATATTATTAGTTTTCCATTTAATAAAGACTTTTTTTGAACTTGTTAATGAATAATTTAGTATAATGTGAATATGAATCTAACAATTAGATAGTAAGGGTTGGGTTAGGTATTGTTCTCCTATCATAGTTTAGGGTGGGTACCGATCATGACTATTTGGGTCATGTGGCATCAGAGCACTGGGTTCATATATCTCATCATACAAGAATAGGTCTAGTATAGTCTTGCGGAATGGTACAGAGACATCTATACTTTTCTTTGAGAGGCTATAGGGCTTTAGGAAATAAATTCCTTACTTTTTTCCTTTTGTGTTATTACTTGATTATAGTTGGTATCTGGTGATCCAAATTATAACTCATTCACTCTTATTACAGATGGTGAATACTCATTCCACTCAAGAAACAACACCCATATTGGCTATTGGGCCATAGTTTGGGGCATGGCTTAAGTTAGGGGCATAAGTAGATGGAAAGGGCAGAAGGCAACACCTGTTAGAGATGGAGCTGAGGCAGTTAGAGGACCATCTAGATAGATATCATTATCCTCTCACCTATAATAGGATGCTCTAGACCTTTCTCGGGACAAAGAAGTTCTAGTTGAGGAGGAAAAAATTAATAACCCTAGAAAATATTATGTCAGTACTGAATGGTATAGCCTTGGTGCCTTTGTCTACGAAAGTGATTCAGCAAGTGTTGAGATTTCTGAGTAGCTTGGTTGGCACTAATAACACTCAATTTGTTCCTGTATTACCATCCCCATCCTTACAACATGCCATGATTGTAACACCAAGGATAGATGAAGGGTCTGAAATAGAGGTGTATTCCTGACAAAGACTTGGGCCGGTAATAATTGATTATGAACATTTATAAAGATGAAAACCCTAGTATTTCAGGGTACAGAGTTTGAAGACATATTTGAGTTTTTGATAGATTTTCATGAATATCTACATAATATAGTAATTGCTAAAAGGTATGGTATAGAGTTTTTTTTGTACAATTATGGGCCAAAGCTAAGAAATAGTGTAGGTCATATGTAGAATATAGTGATGCCTTACCTTAACTTACTTGGGTATAATTTCATAATATTTTTCTTGAGAAGTGTGTTCCTCGTTCTTATCATGATCAAAAGAAAGTTGAATTCTTGATGTTAAAGTAGGGTGACATGTTTGTGGTGGACTATGAGGCCAAGTTCATGCCTAGTCTCACTATGCTCTTTAGTTGATCACTATAGAGAAGAATTTAATCAAGTACTTTGTGAAATGACTGAATTATGGGATTCAAATGGTTACTCTATCAGTAGCGGTAGTAGGCAATTCCTTTCAAAAGGTTGTGGAATTTGCTCAATAAAATGAGGCAATAGGGAAATAAATAGAAGTGAAAGCAAAATAAAAAGGCCCAGACCTTAGTCCAGTTTACTAGTACTTTTTTGAAGGGTTGTGATTCTTCTCAGCCTAATAATTTAACCATGCTTGTGACCACAGAAGGTGAATTTGAGGTCAGCTATCAGCCTTCATGAAAAGGCATTTATGCACCTTCATCCTCTTCTGTTTAAAGTCTTGCTTTAGGAATTAGGTGCCATGAGTATTGGGGCTTTGCCATATCAGGAGGTATTTTCCTAATTTTTTATCTATGGGTTAATTAACTCAGTAATTGGCTTCTAGTTCTCTAGTTTATATAGGTCATGGTGGTGGAGAAAATGGTAGGGTTCATCCATAAGATGGGCATGGTGGCTAGGCTACAGAAAGGGTGGAAACTAAGACAATTGAGTTAAAGGATAGGTAGACATAAATACAACGTAGGCTTGTAGAGATGGCTTCCAGGAAGGTGGTAGGGCCCAACTTTATGTTGTCCCAACTCATCCTGAGGTGGAAGCTTCTGACACGCTGATCACAGGTACTATTCTTTTTTGTGATAGTATGGCTTTTGTATTGTTTGATATCAGTTCTACCCTCTTCTATATGTCTATGAAGTTTGGCATGGGTTAGGATTTGTTTTATGAATTGTTTGATATTTTTATGTATGTGTTTACACTAGTTGGGGGTCTATGTGTGTTGATTAAGTCTATAGGGCTTGTCCTATTATGTTTATGAGTTACAAAGCCTCAAAAGACTTAGTAATTTTAAATATAGAGGAGTTTGATATCATTCTAAGGATGACTGGTTTGTCTCATTATTGTGTCATTCTTAGTTGTTATGATAAATCCATTATGGTAATGATACCCGAGATGGAGACATTATAGTGGGAGTACTTCTAAGCTACTTCTGTGAGTATTATGTTAGTTATTTGTATCGATAAATCGATTAACAAGGGGGTGTAATATATTTTTAGCCTATCTTTGGGAAGTTAAATATGTAGTTCCACCAATATCATCGGTCTCAATTGTTTGTGAGTTCTTAGAAGTGTTTCCTAATGACCTTTTGGGAATGCCATCAGACCAAGAGATCAATTTCTTTATACATTTAGAGCTCGGGACTTGACCTATCTCTATCCCTCCTTATCATAAGTTGAGTTGAGGGAGTTGAAATCACAGTTATAGGAATTATTAGAAAATGTTTTATTCACTCAATTATTTCTCTTTGGGGTGCTCCTATTTTGTTTATTAAAACGAAGGATGGTAACATAAGGATATTCATAGACTACCGCCAGGTAAAAAAGGTAACCATTCGCAACAATTATCATTTACCTAGGATAGATGACCTATTTGACCAGTTTTAAGGAGTTGTAGTATTTTTCAAAATTTATTTAAGATCGGGCTATCACCAACTTAAGATTATAGAGGAGGACATCCCAAAGACTACTTTTTGAACTCGTTATAGGTGCTACGAGTTTCTAGTTATGTCTTTCGCTTGACCAGTTCCCAACTGTCTTTATGGTTCTGATAAATGGAGTCTTTATGTGATTCTTGGAATGATTTGTTATTGTTTTTATTGATGCCATATTAGTTTAATCCATGGAGAAGAGGAGAATGAACCTCATTTCCATACAGTATTGGGGTTGTTTAAGGAGAAGCAACTATATGCTAAAAATTCTATGTGAGTTCTGGGAATCTTCAGTACCTTTCTTGGAGCACATAGTTTCTAAGGAAAGGGTTATATGGACCCGCAGAAGGTGGAACTTGTTAATGATAATGATCTTAGTTAGAAACTGGAATCAAAATATGAAAAGTTGAAATAAATAAATGGATATGTGAAGTTAAATAAATTCGATCATATTTATGAGCAACAAAGGACTCTACACACTCATATCTCAATTGAATCCAATTAAACAATAATAATTCCACCTCAATAAAAGACAATAAAATCAAATTAAATCCATATAAAGGGTAACTCAATGATTGATTAAGCTAGAACAAGTTAACACAAGAAATTTATAGAACCTACCCTAATTACGTAATCTATGATTATCAACTACAAATTACAGTAATGCAATCACCTAGAGAAACTATAAGCTTGAAAGTTATCAAATATTAAGTTTATCAAAATATCATCTTCATAATCTAAGGAAGAAAAAAACTAAGGCCACTCTTATGTATTGCTTTTGAAAAAATAGTGTAACAGCCCAACCCACTAGTGATATTGTTCACTCTAGGCCTAGACTCGCACATCTTTAAAATGTATCATTAGAGTCAACGACCTATTTACTTATATATCCAGCATCTCTCCTATGTTTTTCTAATATGGGACCTTATCCTAAGTTGGAGTGGTACATAAACCCTCTCTTATGGACTCAACATCCTCGTTGAGGTTTGCCCCACCGAATAGGATTTTCCTAGACTCAGGACTGAGATTTGCCTGCCTTGCTGAGATTTGCCTAAACTCATATTGAACTCAGGCCTACATCGACAATACTAACATAGAAGAGTCTTTGATACCATTTATAATGGTCTATCCCACTAGTGATATTATCTACTCTATGCCTAGACCCGCACAGCTTTAAAATATGTCACTAGAGTGAAAAGCCTATTTACGTATACACCTAGCATCTCCCCTATGTTTTGCTGATGTGGAACTTCTTATCCTGCTAGAAACATTCTTCAAGTGCATATAGGTTTAAACATCAAACTTAACAATGTGATAAAGTATTTGGCTATGTACCAAGGACCCCTATCCCTAACCAAGCTAAAACCTTCCTTATAGATCGATTTCTCAAGAAATAATCATCTTTAAATAAGCATAACTTCTAGATTCAGATGCGTATTTAATATCCAAACCCACAAAATGATATATATTTGAGTTATCTTTCCAAATCATCCAGTTTAGCCTTAATCTGACGTCAGAGTAAAAAGTTATGTCATTTTTAATGAAGCACTATTCTGCAGTCCGACGCCATGAACCAAACCACGACCATGGTTACATTGTATGACTATAAAATGGTCTCATATGACTGAGACAAACCTAAAATATGAAAGTTATGTGTACCTTTATACCATGAGAGGGAACCATGATCGTGCTTTGAAACCATGATCCTAGGCACGATCGTGAGTCCCACAAATACCCTTAATTGGACCTTCAAACCTACGAATAAAGGTGCGATAGTAGGTAGATATCAAGATCATGCCAAGGCTAGTCTGATCATATTGAAATAACTCTCATCTATATCAAAAGTATGACTACAACCCACAACCGTAGGTTGGTCTCATGATCATGGAAAGGTCCCCTACGTCTCTCCCTGCAATTTCCAGCTACAAATTTTAAATGGGCATATCAATATTTTCCCACTCTTTTAACATTTACGTCATTTTGATTATTTGAAGTATGTTTATTGGGGATTAATATTACCATAAGCAGTTATTACTCAGAAAAACATCTGACACTTAGTTCCAAGAAGAAAAAAAGAAATTTCTTTCCCCAAGGTAGGGCTAGGGTTTATCTTCTTCAAGTCGCCAATTCTAAGAAATTCTTCAAGGTTTTAATCTATATGTATGTGGAATTTCATCAATAGGTCCCCTTTCACCCATTGAATCCCAAAGTTAACCCAAATCTCCTATTTAGTTCCTTTTTCAAAATTTAGGGTTTATGGATATTGGCTTTATTGATATCTCTGTTTGTCGGTGTCATTGAGTTATAATACCTATTTTATTGTGAATTTTAGTGTTATTATATGACCATGATCACAAACTCTAGCTATATTGTAAAATCCATGAATGTTGAACCTGAGTCATTAATTTTTTTAAAATTCATTCAGTTTATAGAATTGGCTTAATAGTTGCATTCTTTAGAGATAGTAGGTTACAAAAATCGATGACCTAGGTTTTCATGCATATACTTTTGGGTACTATATCCTTCAGTTACATATTTTGAATGCTTTTAAATAATGTATTTATTTTTATTCTTCGGATTATTATTAGCATTGAGCATTACAGTTATCAATGTTGTAAGACCCCGTAAAAATCGTATGTTAAATTCAGCTCGTAAAGATCCATGAGAGATTCCAACACTTAAAAAAAATTTGCTAAGTGTTCAAGTTCAACACTTACTCTTATTTTAGACCTCCTAACTTTGGGGATTTATTTGATGATCTTTCCGACCTCCGTTTTTAGATTTTCAAGTTGCATTGCAATGGAGAAAGTCCCTAGTACATAATGGATACATTTCAGGCATATTTTGGGTGAATTTTAATGGATAACTCACAGGTTTGAAATGCTCCCGCATTCCGGGCGCATTTCAGGTCAAAACTTTTAGTCAACTTCAAACTATCATAACTTCCTGCATATAATGAACTGTGAGAGATTCTATATATCAATAGAAAGATATTTGAGTCTTCTTTCAAATGCAATTAGTTTCATCCAATTTAAACATTGGAGTAAAAAGTTATGATCAATTTACTTTAAACTATCAGCCTGAAAACAACAGAGGACAGTTGCATCTTTCTCTCTTTCTCCAGGGGTATTTTAGTCTTTCCCACCTATATATATATATACACAAACACGGGATTCAGCATAATTTAGCAACATATGCTTAATTTCTCTCAAAATTCGTTAAGAACAAGAAGAGGGTTCGCAATTGGGGATTTAATTT
The DNA here is from genome assembly GCA_030864225.1 of Capsicum baccatum var. pendulum. Classification (NCBI taxonomy): domain Eukaryota; kingdom Viridiplantae; phylum Streptophyta; class Magnoliopsida; order Solanales; family Solanaceae; genus Capsicum; species Capsicum baccatum. The sequence goes on along the minus strand of CM061561.1, from coordinate 72,909,322 downwards.
CAAGAAATTCTCTCCGTTGATCTTCGTAAAATGAAGAACTAAGGTATGCATAGTGTTCTTCCATGGATTCCTTTCTTCCATGGAGCTCAAGAATCAAGTTTTAAGTTATGTATCATGAATATTTTATGGTGGGACGATTATGCGTATATCTTACCTTCCCCAGACCACACTATGTGGGAATACACTGGATTTGTTGTTGTTGTTGTTGTTGAGTTATCTCAAGAATCATGAAAACTAATTTATTTTGTAATATTATTTATATGAACTTTATGTTGAGTTCTTAAAATTTCAAGTTTTATGTTGATGATCATGTTGTTGGTGCTGAATGATTCCCAAGTTGGGATCTTTATGTGAAATCATGAAACTATGTTGAAATATAAGTTGAAGTCCCTGAATTTGGTGATTTATACTTTGTGAAAATTTTATGATTTCACCTATGCCTAAGTTGTTCATGAAAGGTGTTTGATTAAATGTTTAAGAGAAACAAGAAACATGTAGTATGGATTAATATGGCCTAAAAGGTGAATTCATATCATTGACCTCATGCTTGAATAGCTTACATGCTATTGTTGTACAATGAATATGTTGTTGGAATGTCATGATGTTAGAGTATGAAATTAAGATCTTGATTATATACATTCCTACCATGAACAAGATTACGTTAACCATGTACTTCATGAAATCCCCAACTTATTTTATTATGAATGGTTGATATTGATCATGTATTCAAGAATGTCAATAAGTGTCAGTTTCCTTCTATCGAGTTTTGGGGGTACTTCTACCCAAAAAATGTAGTTGTGTGCCTATAGCCATGTCATGTTTTCACGATACTCTCAGTCAAGGCATGTTCAGTAGACTTCAGTCAGTCTCATGACTCAGGACAACTCATGTAAAGGCAATATTAGTTTAGTTTTACTCAGTACTCAGTAATCTATGTAATCTCAGTAATATTCCATCAATCTATGGAATTCAATAAATCTTAGTATCAGTACAATTTAGTTCAGTATTCAGTTTAGACATCAGTAAACTCAGTCAGCTAACAGAACTCAATAGCATTTAGTCAGTTAACAGAATTCAGTAGTGTTCTGCTAGTCATCGGAACTCAATAAACTCAGTCCATATTCAGTTTAGTTAAACAGAACAATCAATAACAGTTTAGTTAATTCTAGTATGAACTAGGAAATCAATTCAGTGTCATTCAGTTGGGAGTAGAATTCAGCACCAAGCGAAACCAAGGATGGGAACTCACCTCCCAGCAGAGGGTGTGATTCTTAGAAGCAGTCCTTGCATTCAAGAACTATGTAGCCAGCATAGGTTGAGACAACAATACCTATCAGTTAAGGGTAGATGAGATGGCTTAACCTGTCAGATGAGGGTTCCCACCATTCTCATTAGAGTACCTGCCAGATAAGGGTCACTCACAGCTTGTCCTTACCAGCTACTATAGTGTATTTGGGGCATGTCGGTTAGATAACTACTTCCCATAATTTTAGTATCAGTCTCAGTAAAAGAACTCAGATAATTCTTCAAGATATCAGGACTGTCAGATACAGTTAACTCAGATACAGTACAGAACTCAGCTAGTTCCATCAGATTTAAGATTGTCAGATACAGTTATTCATACTATCAGTTATCAGAACTCATGTTATTAGACATATTAGTTATCAGAATTCAGTTATCATTCATGATATGTTATCAGTAAATACATGTCATCAGTATTCATACTCAGTAGTTATGTTATCACGAGCTCAGTTTCAGGACTGTTATATACGATCAATCAAATCAGTTCTTCATAATCAGAACTATCAGAAACAATCATTCCTTTATCAGTAATAAAGTATCAGTCTCCCAGTATTCAGTAATATAGTATTAGTTCCTCACTTATTAGTGAATTACATATCAATATCAGTAAACTCAGTCATTCAGTATCTCAATATCAGTAAACTCAGTCATTCAGTATCTCAGCATTAGTAAACTCATGTTGTCAGTATTCAGACTCAGTAGTCAGTATCACCACAAGTTTAGTTGCAGTTACGTATGTATGTATGTATTCTCACATTCATATCAGTCAGCATTGTTCATGCATATAAAACCCTCACTCATAAACTCAGTACATTCAGTCATACTAACTCATTCACGCTATGGTGTTTTATTTGACGTCATAGGTACAGAGGCACGAGTTTCAGAGCAGCAGTAGCAGTGCAGATTTCAGTAGTCAGTGCTCTCTTTATTTGAGGACAATATTATTATTACTTTATTACAACATTTTAGATTAGTTTTTTAGTTTATGGAGTTAGTTGGAGACATGTTCCTTTAACTCCTTATTCAGTTCAGTTAGAGTCTTTCGAACTAGATGTCAGATTAGATGTTCAAACTTCAGTATTTATGTTTCTTTTTGGTATTCTTATACCATGTTTTTCAGATATCTATCAGTATTAAACCTTATGGCCTTACAGTTCATGTTTTCGCATATTTTATGAGATATTATGCAGTTTACAGGTACAGCTATCAGTCATGGGTAAGCTTGTGGTCCTTCGAGGTCATGAGCACCGTGTAGCATTTCGGTTCAAAAAATTGGGGTGTTACAAATGTCATTCAGTTAGGAGTAGTACTTAGCACTAAGAGGACACGGGAATGGAGGCTCATCCGCTAGTTAGGTTGAAACCTTAGTAGAATTCCCTAAGTCCTAGAACTACAGTGTCACCGTAGGTTCGAAAGGGTCATAATCAATCTAGGCTTAGACCTTAGTCCCTTTGGACATAAGTTTAGTGGATTCACGTCAGTCAGTGTTCGTACCACATCATTTTAGTGAATCCATATTATTCAGTGTCCGTACCCTTGTCAAGGTACTAAACACCCTTCCAACTAGGGTTACAAGTTGGACCCTGGTTAGCTCAAATTATGGTATATCGGTTATTAGTATCTCCTACAGTACAGTTCATAGTTTATAGTTCAAATTTAGATTCTTACATGACCTTGTATTTAGTTATTCAGTTTATTATATAGCACATGTTTGTTATTTGGTCTTGCATTAGTTTATTATGTTACGTGTACTATGTTCAGCTTGTATCAGTTATTCTCTATCTCACATACTCAGTACATTTAAAGTACTAACCACATACCTTTTTTTGTATGATATTATTTAATAATTAGGTCTTGATGCTTAGTATCCGGATCACTCCTAGTACAACCTCTTACCATATCAGCAACAACATTTTTGGTGGGTCCTCATCATGCAAAGACCAATGTCCGCATTTTATTTCATTTGTCTTTGTCATTCCCAGTTTTCAGACAATTAGAGTTAGTAGGGGTTTTCCCAGAAACTAATCTTAGTAGAAGCTTTTCAGACTTATAGTTAGATGTTCAGCTTATGATTTCAGATTTAGTTATGTTGATTGGTTTCCTTTGGAAAATATATTTCATTATTCAGTTTAGCTTCCTTACAAGTATTTCTATCACCTATTGTCGATATTCCTAGTGTTTTGCCAGGCCATAGGTTAGCTTGAGGTCACTTGTGAATCTAAGTACCATGTTACGACTAAGAGGTAGTCTCGAGTCGTACATAGCCTATAACAAAAGTACCCTAAAACTGACTATTTTAGAAATAACCCACAAGGGCCCTTCTTGATTTCCCAAAAGGCATCTTAATTGCCCATAGCTTTATCTATTTATTGATCCATGGCTTTCTCCAGGCTCTAAGTTATCATCCATATATGGAATCCCCTCTTAATTCTCCCAAAGCTACTCAACCCATATACATCCTCCCCTTCTTCAAAGGGATTCATCCTTGAAGACGGATCTTGCAAAAAATGAGAAAGATAAACAACAAATATGTCCCCTAGCATGAGGGTTAGCACAAGGTTTACCAACTTACCAAAGAGGCACATATTTGAAATACAACCAATTATCCTTATGTTGAAGAAGATCCATTTATCATATAAGGTAAAAAGGAATTAGTTATAAGAAACATCATGGTACAAGGAAGTACAAAGGGCTTAATGGAATCAAGAATCCCAAGAGATGATATCACATATGATTTAGGAACCATAAGACACAATTATTTCATTACCTCACATTAAGATCTCAATAAAAGTAGTGCAATTACCCATAACGATTCATTCAGTTCCAAGAAGTAAAAGACTCATATATCTCTATCTCCATATAAGAAAAATCCTACACCATCATAGGTATCATCATAAGCAAAGAGGTAGTGAGGAAGGAACTAAGCTTACTATTCTCATCTAGAGCATTCCAAAAGGTAAGGAAATCAGTAGATAAGAAGAGACATTCTAACCACCAAACAACCCTATCTATAAGCAACTTTCCAAAGAAAGAAAGAGCACCAATGAAGCCATGCTACTATAATGGTTGAGGGATCTATTAGGAGTCAAATCACTCCATATAAAATAATACTCCCAATGAGTTGGGCTCCCTCCTATTATAGTGTTAAGTATGTTTCTAAGATTCCCATTTAAAAACTTGACTTGTCCAACCCTATGAAGGTGAAAAAGAGATTTGAGTATCCATGGACTCTCCTAAGAATAAATAACAACTTAGCACCCACTAGTTGTGCTCCATGCAATTTAAGCAAAATGTGTCAAACAAGGAAGCAAAAACATAGGAAACTCCCACAATAGGCATTGACATATTTGCCTTGGGGTTCTTAAGCATGAGACCATATTTGAGAAAAAGGTCATCATATGAAAACAAGTAATAAATAAAGGAATGAAGGTCATTCAACTCATCCCAAGGTTTTTCAATTAAAATATACGCTTTAAGGTAAGAATGTTAACAAGATAGTATTCACAGTTTGGAACACAAGAGGACAAGATTAAGTGCACTTCATTGTCCTCCATCAAAAAAACTCCCACAAGGAGTGGATCACCAAGTGTATCTATACTTTTTAAGAGACTAAAGGAACTATAGGATGCATTCCTAGGTTCACTTATCTTAGCATGCTCCTACGAATCCATCCAACACCTTAACTTGTCTAGCCACGTAAGTGTGATAAGGAGTAGAACATATAATTTGGACATCACAGATACACCATGGGTTCTTTCCCAAATGACAAGCATAATTGTTATAAAAAATATGGAGTTCACACAATTTAAGAACAAAAGAAATAAACTATGAAATAATCTTAGAGAGATTAATTTTCACATGGTATGTTAGAAGTTTGCTTATTTCCAAAAAAAACTACTTACCATAGTAAAAATTGTCATCATGTCTTCAAAGATCACTAGGAAAAAGAGGGGGTAGGTCCATACCTTAGGGAAAAGGCTTTGAACTTGTTCTCTTATCCTCTGTATATACTTCACTAGGATCTTCCACCTCTTTCATGTAACTCATTGGCTTATCAATTTTATGCAACTCTTCTTCATTATCCAATTCTTTCTATCCCTCTCAAGTTCTTCTTCTCTCTTAAGTTCCTCCAAAAGCTTTCTCATTATCTTTAGTCCTCACTCTCTTGATAGGGTGTTAAGGGCACCATAGTATGCTTTCATCCTCCAAATACAAATGGGTATTTGTTGGACTCCACTTGATATCAAATATTCCTACAAACTAGCCAAGGTCTACCAAACAATATACGACAAGATTGTATGGTGAAACATCACATAACACCTCATCTCAACTTGATAATGCCAAAATTCACTAGCATTTAGTTACCTTTACTTCATCATTCTCAATGAGCCATAGAAGTTTGTATGATTTGGGTTTTTGTAGGAAGTTTTATTCTATCAAAAATAGTGCAACTCACCACATTAGTACTACTCCTACCATCAATGACCAAGGAACATATCATATTCATCATCTTAAACCTTTCATGGAGTAGGTTCACACTTTGATCAAGTTTCTCTTTAGAAACATCCCCATGATTTGCTTTAGATCACAAGAAGAGTTCAAATCCCTCTCCAATTACTCATCATTTATATTCAAGGTTGGTTTAGCTTGCCTAACCTTAGGCTTATCATAACATCTCAACCTCATACTCTATCACATTTTCAGCATAAGGTCCATTACATAAGATCATATTCGGCCTCGTTTGTGCACATTCTCTAGTAATATGTGCTTTGTCATGACTTGTGACTCCGGTCAATCAATTCAAGGTCACTTGTCTTTGTGGTGGAGTGAATTCTTGTGACTCTTGAAAGAAGGACGAATCAAACAAAGATAAAAGGACTTGGATCAAGAAATTAATCAATAAAAAAATAAAAAATTAGAAAAAGAATCATGAAAAAATCAAACTCAAAAACTAAGTAATAAAAGTAGAAGAAATTTACTCTTTGTTACTTCATTTGAAGAATAAAAAAATAATTTGATGCTTAGAAAGTAGTTAACAATTTATTAAAGATGTTAATTAATTTTTGAATAGTAGAGAAATGGAAAAAGAAGTAATAAGTTTGGAAACTTAGAAAAAAAAATTAGGGGTTACTAGTTTGGGCACTCCAGCAAGCATCTGGTCCTTCCTAGGATGTTGGGCTTTAAAAGCGTACTAGTTTGGCATTCCAGCAAGTGTCTGACATTTCCTAGGATTTTGATTGCTTAGATGTTGTGTTGTTGGCTGCATTAGCATAGGCCCCTTGACTTGTTGACATGGTAGTCCTCGTGGAAAATTAATTTTTTTCTATTTTTTAAAATTTCCACTATTGGACCCACAAACACTTTGACCAACTTAGATTTTGAAAATTTGGATCAGTGTACCTTTTTCTTCTTCTTCTTCAAGAATAATTTGAAGGCTTCAATAACACCAAGAACACCTAGAACATCAAGAACACACACTAAATCCTAACATCTTGAAATCAACTCAAAATTTAGTATTAGCTTCCCCTCGACATAGGGACCAAACCTCAATAGTTTTTATCCTTAAATTTAAATACAAAAATAAATTTATTTTCTCCATCTTCAAGCTATGAACAACACCATGAATACAATGAAAATTCAAAAATTCAACCTTAATCGAACAAGCTCCGATTGACATAAAACTTTACACATAATCTTTTTTTGCCACCACAAATAAACTCTAATAATTTTTAGGCTCTAACTTCAAACCAATTGCTCCTAAAAATTAAACCCACTTGCAATTTCTTTAAGTCATGAAGAATAGCATAAACACCAAAATTAACCATAGTGAAATTTAACTCTGTTTGGCTTCATATTTTAGATCTCAGCTCCAATTGACTAGGAAAAAAAATCACAATACAATTGAACCTCCAATTTTGTCTCAATCAACAAACCCCTTCACCTTTTTCAAGTTTTTTCAAGATCAACAATGGTGAAATTTCCAAATACTCCAAATTGGACCATTCAAATCCAAACTTATAAAATACCAGAGAGCATTAATCTAAATCTAGAAACTTAAAAAGGACAAGAATTGGAAAAAAAAAATTATTTTCAAATTTTTCAATATTTTTTGGAAATTTTTAAATTAATGAACCTAGGTGATGTCGCCAAAAACTAACCTCCTAAAGAAGAATGTTGTGGTCGATGCCAAATATAGTAACCCAACTACGTTTGGATCAACCCCATAGGGAAAATGCTGAATAGTTGTTTAACTTGATGTAATTCACAAGCGGTGCAAAAAAGTAAATGGGGGATTTAGGAAGTAATCAGTAAGTAGTAACCAAACTTGAGTGCTTTGAGTTGTAAACATTAGAAGATGAGCACTAGGATCGTGTTTTCCCTGACTTCTTAACTCCATAAGTTTCTCATATTCAACCCACCTATTTTGCTGCTTTGTATGTAAAATCGACAAGCCATGTATTATCAACAGTCTTCTGAACGTGTTGATAAATCTCTCTCTTTACTTTGTAGGTCTCAGGGCCTTGCCTTATTGCTGTTTGTCTATGACTTTAGTTCAACTCTAACCTTTTGAGTCTCAAGTTGATTAGATAAGAAGGAAGAATAATAAGATGGAAGTGAATCTCAAATTACTGTCTTAATCTTCGTTTCCTAATCATAAAATCCCTTGTGAGGATGTATACGAATACAGCCTATCCTTAAGTTTTTGCAGTAGCTCTGACATCAATTATAATGAAAAAGATTAAGATACATGCAAATTACTTTAGAATAGATGAATTTACTACTTCCCTTACATAGTTAATCCACCAGGGTTCCCACAACCCTAGTCAGGGAAGTTAACCGCTCATATTTACACAATAATTCATGATAATCAATAAAGAAAACATGTAATTAATTGCACAATAAAATGAGAAGAATAAAATCTACTATTGAATAAAAATCCAAAATCTCATGAAAAAACAAAAGTATGTAATAGAGTATATTGGAACGTAAAAAGATGTTAAAGAATGTAACCTAATAAAAGATAAACCCTATGGTACTTATAGTATCCAAAATACTCAAAAATCCTAATAAAAATGGGAAAGGTAAAGTTATGTCAGCACATGATATGCCTTGCTCACCCACTCATATGCTCATTATACTAGTCATACCCTATCTCTTGTATCTATTCCAGTGTATGATCTCCCAAGGCTTTACCTTTTTGTCCTTCTTATGACTTATTCTCAAGAGTCATACCTTGACCATACGACTCATGGCCTTAACTCATATCCACCTGGGACTTCTGTCTTTCCAAGCTTTGAACACTGGACTGCTTAAGGTTTCCTTATACAAGTCGTACTCAGACTTTTGACTCGTATACATCAGAAACTTTAAATTAGGATGGTAGATTTAGATTTTATTATGCTTATGATTCCTTGTAATTACCCATACCTTCAACATACGACTCATATAATGGATTCATATCTTTTCTTCACTTGGTATTTTGTCTTGTTCTTTGTTTCTGTTGTGTTTACGAGTCAGTCTATGAGTTGTATGGTATGTTGAGGACCCATGAGGTAACTTGTATCTTGATCAGACTTTGTCTTTTTATCTCTTTCTTTCATTTTCATCCCAACACTATTGTAGACCTATTTTACCTGCAATAAATACCAAAGTGCATCATATCTACTAAAACAACCTAAGTCCACGCATAAATTCAAGGTTTTAAGCATCGAAAGTGTCGTGTTTTCATGACACATCAACACCCTCAACTTAGATTTTCGCGTGTCCACAGGAAAGCAGAAATTAACCTGTATATCAAAACACAAAAACGATGCTTAAACAGGAAGATTCTAAGATACCCATGGCAGTGATTTTGAACTTAATTTTTAAATATGTTACTCCCCTCCTAATTTTAACTTTTCAAGGCTCAAACTGTATATAAAGATTTAGCACACGGAGAAACATAAGAGAATTTTATGATGGAATTACATTTGTAATAGACAACCGAGCCTAGACACAAACTGCATTCACCAAATAATCTAGTAACCTAACAACATAACCCATGCGCGCTCACTGTCAATGAAATCCCATTCACTCTCAGTATGGATCAATTAATTTATTCAGGGATATGACAAATGAATCTCTCGCTCAGAAAGAAATTTCACGGGTGTATATAGAATACCTTAGGTTTGCCCTTATGCTCTCTTCTTAAGTTTTTGGATAGTCGAGGTAGGATCACGAAAGGACATTATCCGACTTGTAATATAGGTTAGGGGATGGTATGGTATTTTTTTAGGATTTTTCAATGACTATGCCTCCTTGACACTACACTTTCTTTTGGGGTCCACTTTATTTTCAACTTATTCTTCAATTTTATTTTCGCCCTTATATATCCCTTTTTTATTTCAAGCACATTTCATAGTCCAAGTGCGGTTTTCTCTTCTCACTTTATTTTATTATTTCTTGTATTTCAATTTTCTTTTTCAATTTTTTTTATTCTACTCGTATCTGTTCTTTATCATTCATTTTTCTTTTACACCTTTTTCTTCACACTCATTTTCTCCTATGCACCATTATTGTAACCACCCTCAACTTAGGAAATTTGCCTGAGTTAATATGCACAGTGTTCAAGAAGGACCAGGGCTAAGACAAGTTCATTGTAGAAACGGGCAGGTGAAATTAGTGTAAACAACAAAATTGGTCAATTAAGAATCAAATATTTCGATCAAAGGGATTTATATTTTATTTGGTTGGGCATTTAGGCTCAAGTAGACTTACAACAAAAACAGCCTATGATTATCTCCTACTTGACTATCCTAGACCTAGATAAAAGCAACCGGGTAAGTTATAGATTTCAATACACTGGAAACTCAGCAATACCTCACACACACTCGCACAGGGTTACATTGTTAAGTACTACTTGTCTAGTTATGAAACTATTTGCTCTAATTGTTCTATCCCAAATCCTAATACCATTATCATATTCACAATGGTCTCACACACATACACATATCACACAGTTCACAAAAATATAGGAGAGGTCTCAAATTTTGAGTATAATTCAATCAAACACAAATACTTTTAACAAAATAATTTCAAATCCATAATCAATCATATTTCCAGAATAACAAATCATTTCAAAAACCACAATTCATTAAAATACAGAATTAAGAACAATTCTTCAAAAATTAGTCTTCTGCATAGGTAGAAATTTTCCTCTTATCTCAGTTATTTTTCAGCACCAAACCTGTAATCCATAACAAAATTTTAGCTACTTAGATTTTCAGCTTCTTCCAGACATTCAAAATCAGATATACACCCCCACCCCCAACTAAAAAATCTTACACTGTCCCCAGTGCTAAAATAATTTAAAGCAGGGATGAGAGGTCATGCATGGGCGCTCAAGGCATCATCTCAAACGACATCAGCACATGGGCCCTCAAATTGGGCCTCACTTTCATCAGCATGTATGTCATCAGCTACGGGAACTGAATCAGCAATCATTACACCAGTTATGGCTGGTACACTCAAGGGTATATATGAGAAAGGGTTTGTATCATCACGTTTCTTAATGTCAATAATTGGTGGTCTCAAACCATCGGCTCCAACAGTCATCTCGCGTACCCTCACCGCTCGGTCCTGCTTATCCTATAGGCTATCTACCATAGCCTTATTCTTAGCATCAATCTCCTCACATTTTATCCTCTTTCTTTATCTTCTATCCTCGTGGGTGTCCACTTGAGTCTCCTCAACCGGGTCTGGAATAGCCTAAATATTATCCACATGGACTATGGGCACAACTATCTCTATCACTGGCTCTGGGATAACAGGTCTATCATACAACTCTATGACCATCTTTTTAATTTTAGAAACTTTGGCTTTGACCTCCGCAATATTCGCGGTCTGGCCACTACCCAATTATCGGATAATCCTTAACTCAAAAGCATCAAGTCTTTATTGTAATCGTCTATCCTAGCTTTACAACTACATATCAACTCAGGGCTTCACTCCTCCTTCTATGTTTCAAACCTTGGCCTCAAGTGTGCCTAATTTCATCATTGCCTTAGTCCGCATGATTTGTAAAATCATCATAAAAATAGAAGGCATACCTCTCGGGCACGGTGGTACAGACTAAACTGGAGATAAGGCACTAGATGCACCCGTTGTATTCAAAGTCTGTGTGGTCTCAGTCTATCCACCTACCTCAACAGCATCAATAGTTTCTTCCTGACCATTTTGTCTATACACCTCAGCCAACAGCTCTGCTCCTTGCCTTGCCTACCTGGAAATGGGTTAGCTTCATCTCTGTTAGGCCTAGGTCAGTAGTGTTCATGGACTCTAACATCTTATTAATATTCAAGAGTTCCCGCACTCTTACAGTCAAACACTATATTCAAGAGTTCCCGCACTCTTACAGTCAAACACACCTACGTAATTATGCATAGGTATGCCATCAGTAACTTCTCACCACCTACAGCCCAGTCTCTTATCTCCCAAGTTGGGAACTCTCCTACATCAAACTCATAATCGACTATGAACCCGATAATCATAGCTTCCCAAACTGAATTCAACATATTATTCCCAGTAGTGGGACATAGCCTGTGTCGAGCCAGCGTTCACCATGCCTTGGCTTCGAACATCAGCATATGCTTCTCAATCTTCTAGGAGGCAACCCTTGGGACTCCTATTACCCACACAGATTTTTCATTATTTTTTGTTATAAACTCAGCAATCCATCTAAAGTGACCCATCTTATCATCTGATCCTAACTGCTTCCAAGTGATCTGTCTCATTTTCTCCATTTGGTAGTCCATTTCCTAAGTATTTACTAGAGGCTGATAATTTGGTCTATGCAGGAATCTGCTAATAGTGGGGGGAAATATCTACCCTTACTCCCTGAATAGTTAGTGAAGTGATAGGGTCACCATCTTTCCATAATTGACCTTATGGATAATGTCTCTTTAACTCGCCCTTGTACGCCGTATAGAATTCCCTTCATGCATATCACTGTACTTCTCGAGCGCTCTCATCATCCACTCAAATCCATATTACTTGAAGTGTGCCTCAAAACTTGGTAACTTTATCATCCTATTAGTAGTTAACCTTCTCTCCAAATATAAGACCCATTTGATCTTTTTGTTATGGAGTCTGATCAGGCCATCATTAAATGTCTCCTATATACCGAGGTACCCCCATCATTCAATGATGGGCACTAGAGTAGTATTAAGTGCTTGGAGAGAGTATTTCATATCGATTGATGGCACATCAACTTCATTTGTACTATTAGCATTTTTAGAACTTGCTTATTTAGAGCTAGATTTTGTATCATCTTTTGCCTCTGGAGGTAGAGGTGAGTAAGGAGTGGAGTTACTCAGGTTCTTTCTTCTTATTCCCAGAGGAGGTGTGTCCTCCGGAGTTACTACCTTCCTTTATTTTGCAGCCGTTTGTCCTTTTGGATTAACCTTTCCCTTCATTGGGTATTTGTATAAGTCATCACTACTGTTGGATGACTCAGTAGACCCAGAACTAGTAGATGGTGCCTTTTTGTTGTCTTTTTTACCCACTTGCTTGGAAGAAGATTCACCTTTTGGATGCATTGTACCTAAAAGTACACATTAATTAGTAAGTAAATAAAGAAAAGAAACAAAAATTTAGAAAATAACTGTCAATGTGCATAGTCTGTACAAGGTACAAATGGGGGTACAAGTCGTATTGACTGGGTATGACTTGTACGACTGAGTCGTATGATACTTATGAATACATAGGTGCTTTATGGATTGCTTATGTGTCCTCCTAACGAGTCATAATCTAAGATACGACTTGTTACCAAAACTCGTAAGCAGGTCAGAAACAAAAGTCTAAAATATGATGTCTACCCAGGTTCTAAGACTTTAATGTACGAGTCAAATAGTTTGGGTACGACTTATTTAGGCCAGTCGTACCCATACCAGAACTCAAACTTAGTTAAACTTCTATGTTTTTAGTGGGTACGAGTCTCATTATGACCTCGTTACATGTGGGTACGAGTCGTAAGGCGTCTCGTATGCACTGCAACATAAAGGTTCAACATTAAGGTTGACTCCAATTTAAAATTCCCAAACTACCCACTACTTTATGCAGCAATATCACCCAATTTCAATTAAAACGACACATAATATCAATACCCAAAACCAAGTTTACCCCTATTTCCCATTTTCAACTTAAAACCTATGAATTAGGGTACCAAAATTCAACCTAAAAGGCAATTCAACTTCAAGCAAGTCTAGAATATCTTACATTTTCAATTTCAACTTGATAGATAATGAAATTAAGTTCAAAAGCTTACTTGATTTGGTGAAATACTAAATTTGGTTGAACTCGAATGTTCTTCCCCAAATTCCTACCTAACTCTAGCAAAGAGAAGAATCTGAGCAAGGTAGTAGGAGTTTTTGAGGTTAAATCATATTATAGGAGCTTCAAATTCTTGCAACAATGGAGGTAAAGCAATTTGGGAGTGATTTAGTTCTTGGGTACCCTTATCGGGTGACATTTTTCTTTTTAAATTAAGTGAGGGGCCAGGTTAACCCATAACCCCAACCCGATAAGCTTAGGTACTATTTATGTGTATGAATCATACCCAGGATTACGGGTCTTTTTCTTAACTCGTATGGACTTGGAACCTTACCTGCTTTCTGGAGTGGATATGACTCAATTTGATGAGTCATACCTTGTGGGTAAGACTCGTTCTGAGAGTCGTACAGACTCTAGAAACTTTTACCTGTTTCTAAATAGTCTTTCAGGACCTTACAACTCTTATTCATGAGTCGTACCATTAAGATACGACTTGTGAAGAGTCTGTATGACCTAACTTCTTAAACTTTTCTAGATATTTTCTGCAATATTTAGTCCTGCACACTGAACAAACATATTACTCTATAAATAAATAAGTACAAAAACATGGGTTGTTTCCCATGTAGCGCTTGATTTGATATCGCGGCATGACGTGGCTAAGTTGGGTACTCAGATTTCACCAACTAGCCTCATGGGTTGCCTCCCATGCAACGCTTGATTTAACATCGCAGAACGACTTAATTACCTTGGTTACTCAGACTTTACCAAGGTCCATTTCAAAAATCACATTAATTTCCTTAGTGTTACCCATATAGTGCTTGACTCTTTGCTCATTCACCTTAAATGGGGCTTCACAATCCTACTTCAATTATAAATAATCATATGGAAACATTCTTAGCACAATAAAGGGACCATACCATCTAGACTTCAACTTACCTGAAAATAAGCAAAGCCTTGAGTTGTAGAGCAATACTTGTCACCTTTTTTGAAGATTCTTTTTTCAATTTTGCAGTCATGATGCAGCTTCACATTTTTTGTGTAAAGTGTAGAACTTTGATACGCCTGGAGTTGGAATTCATCCAACTCATTCACAAGATTCATCCTTGACTTGGTTGTATCTTAACACTCAAAATTCAGCTTCTTCAAAGCCCACAGTGCTTTATGCTCAAGTTCAACAGGCAAGTGACAAGCCTTTCCATACACTAGCTGATAAGGTGAACCACCAATTGGGGACTTGAACACTGTTCGGTAAGCCCATAATGCATCATCTAACTTTCGTGACCAATTAGTCCTATTGGCATTCACTGTCTATGCCAAGATGGACTTAATTTCTCAATTGGACACCTCAACTTGTCCAGTAGTCTACGGATGATAAGGTATTGCCACCTTGTGTTTCACAACATACTTCTCAAGAAGATATTTGAATACACGATTACAAAAATATGACACATTGTCACTAATGATAGCACGTGGTATGTCAAATCAAGAAAAGATGTAATTTTTCAAGAATGCAGTGACATTACGTGCTTTATTATTTGGAAGTACAAGTGATTCCACCCATTTAGAAATATAATCCACAACCACAAGAATATACTTCATGTTAAACGAACTCACAAAAGGACCCATAAATTTTATACCCCATACATCAAATAATTCAAATTCTAAGATAGGAGTCATAGGAAGTTCATGGCATCTAGAGATGTTACCTTATTGTTGACATTTATCATAAGAAGAAGAAAAATCATGTGCATATTTTTTAGATTGGTCGCCAACAATACCCACATTGTAAGATTTTGTGGGTTGTGCGGGTTCCTCTATGATAACCCCCAACCGGCGAATAATGACAAACCTTAAGTATACTCATCATCTCCACCTCAGGTATGCACATATGAATAATCCATCCCACATAAATTTTGAAAAAATAGGGCTTATCCTAGAAAATTTTCCTTACCTCATGTATAAACTTCTTTCTCTGTTGAAAGAAAAGATCTTCTGGGATTAAATCACTTGCTAGATATTTGCATTATCTGCAAACGATGGGATCAAATCTTGGGAAGCTGCTAATATTTGCTCGCCCGGAAAATAGACATCAATCTCAAGACCATCTTCAACCTTCTCCATAGCTTCCTCCTTAAGTCTAGACAAATGATCCACAACTTGATTCTCAGTGTCTTTTCTATCCTTGACGTCAAAATTAAATTCGTGCAGCAATAACACTCACTAATCAGTCTAGGATTTGCATCTTTTTTTATCATTAAGTACCGCAATGCTACATGATTAGTATGCACAATCACCTTTATCCCAATCAAATAAGACCTAAACTTCTCAAAGGCAAAAACCACTGCCAACAACTTTTGTTCTATCATGGTGTACTTTTTTAGCAGGATTTAGTGCCTTCCTAGCATAGTAGGTGGGATGAAGGATCTTTTCTTTTCATTAACCTAGTAAATCCCTAAGGTAAAACCACTCACGTCACACATAATCTCAAATGGCAAGGACTAGTCTGGAGATGAAATGATAGGAGCAGTCATCTACTTCTATTTCAGACACTCAAAAGCCTTCAAGCATGCTTCAATGAACTCAAATTTCACCTATTTATCAAGAAGGATACAAAAAGGGTTGGAAATCTTAGAAAAATCCTTGATGAACTGCCTATAAAACCCAGCATGACCCAAAAATCTATGAACGCCCTTCACGAAAATTGGTGAAGGTAATTTGTCAATCACTTCAATCTTTGTTCTATCTACCTCAATACCCCCTTTTGAATTTTTGCGTCCAAGCACTATACCTTCTTTGACCATAAAATGGCACTATTCCCAATTAAGTACCAAGTTGCAGTCTTCACAACATCTAAGAGCATTCGCCAAGGGAACTAAACAATCATCAAAATAATTACCAACGACTGAAAAATCATCAAAGAAAGCATGAAATTAATTTTAAATCTACTATTGAATAAAAACCCAAAATCTCAAGAAAAAAAAACAAAAGTATGTAATAGAGTATATTGGAACGTAAAAAGATGTTAAAGAATGTAACATAATAAATGATAAACCCTAGGGTATTTATTGTATCCAAAAATACTCAAAATCCTAATAAAAATGGGAAAGGTAAAGTTATATGGGTGATAACTCTCAACTTACACGTCAATTTTAAGTGCAAGGCAGTCGTCATCAATATATTTACCCAACTTCGAATTCGGGGTCGAATCCACGAGGAACAATATGAGTGGCAACTAAGTTAGTTTGAAATGATAGATCCAAGCTAAATTTAAACCAATAGTACAAAAAGATAAAAATTGGGGATTTTAAAGGTATCACACTTAATATTTATTTTTGGGTTTTTCAAGTACAAATTTGGGGCTACGAATACTTAGAGTTTAAATAATTAGGCACGTATCATGGGATTATGCTTTCCTAGGGGCAAAATATGCATGGAGACATGATAATTCAGTGCATGTTCTAATTAATGATGATGTGGTAGGCTAGGTTGTAAATCCTTGGGGCTACTTTGTCAACATAACCTCAAAGATTTCACTCATTGACTCTTTCGATTACCTAACTAGTGTTTCATATAAAGTCATCCAATACCTCAATTAGGCATCCTTATTTCTAGGATGATACCCAAGGAATAGTAAACTTCGCAATCACTCTTATGTATAAGATAGTGAAATTTAGCAAACTATGCGAACAATTGTCTACTATTACTTTGGTTCCCACATCAATCTTTCAAGGATTATGTTGGTTCCTAAGATTCACCCAAACCCTTCTTTCAAAGATAGATTGAACTCTCAAGAGCTTGGAATTTTCACCCATAAGCCCATTTGAGTATTTGGGATTTTCACCCACAAATATCAAATCAATTTAATCAAGAAACAATAGAACCCATCAATCAACACATTAATATATGCACAAATAAATCACAACCCACATATAATTGCTCCTTATTCTAGCATAATCCAAAAAGGAAACACTAGCTACTCATAAGATAAATAAGTAAAGATTTTACCCAAAATATCCATTGATTTGATTTGAGAAAATCTAAGTGAATGTTACTTCAAACTATGAGATCCAACAAATCCTCAATAGGAGTTCACAAATTTTTCACTTGGAAGTGACTCCAAAGTATTCTTCACCCAAAATTTACACAATATTGTCTTCTCCAAAAATGAAGGTTATAACCCTAGAACAATGTCTAAATATTAGGGAAGATGGAATATATAATGAATAGGGTTTAAGTCTTTCTTTTGTCAAATTTGAGATTCGCTACGTGCATTTACATTTCAACCCTTGGGCTGCATTTTTCGCTAAGCCGTGATTGCAGAGACTTCACCGCAACCATTTTGATCGCGACCACGTGGCTCTTGGTTTACCTTCTTGACTGACTATGATCGCGGCCCTCAAACCACAACCGAGGTAACTGAAGTTGTGTCAGCTCTAGGTCTTCAGTTGCACATCTTTACTTCCTTTTGATTATTTTTAGCTCCAATTTGCATCTTTCTATCTCATGAACAATGTGCCTGTAAAATGCGGATATTAGTGCATCCAATCAAAAGTATGTCTCATTTATTCATTGAAAATATATGAATGTGCATGAATTTTGAGTGCAAATGAGTGGTAAAATAACCACTCATCAACACCCCCAACTTAAAGAATTGTTTGTCCTCAAGCAACACTACCCCTTATCATGAGACATTATACTTTTATGCCTAATTTTTATGACTCAAAGATCACAATGATTTCAAGCTTAGTCACTACCATAAGTAGCTCATTACATATGGGCTAAGTTATTCTCACTACACCCCTCATCATAAAATTATATGAGGATGCACAAGACTTTAAAGACCAACCAAGAAACAATAATTTGTACTCTAAAGTGATTCACTTTTTGATTAAAACAAAGTTTACTCCATTTGCCTTAGTGTTCTGAAGATGAAAAAATCACCTACCTTAACTCGTTCACATGCCTCCTCAGAAGAAAGAAAATTCCATACACCAAGAAACCAAATATGCAACAAGGAATTTAAGTACAAAAACTCTCTTTCACACAAAAGAACTCTCAATGTCAACAAGTATCATACCATAGGCTTGCCCCTATTTTCAATCACCACTACAAAAAAAGTAAATGGTTGAAGATCTCAAAGGACTTTTTGAGCTTGTAATGTAGGTTCGGGTTAGGGTAGGATATCATTTGGGAACAACATGGCTACACCCTTCCTTAAACATCTATATCACACTATTTAATCTACCTTTTTTACTATGGGCCATTCGTCTTTGATCTTTTCTCTTTTCATATGCCTACTTTTTACTTTCTTTGATCATCCATTTTCTTCTATTTCTTTTTCTTGCAATCTTCATGAAATTCTTTCCTTTGTTGGACCCTTTCTTTTTCTATTCATTTGTTTTCAATGCTTAGGCACTTAGGCATTTCACGTACAACTTTGTGGCCCCACAGTTACTTCCACTAATCTTTACCACCCCCAACTTAGGCTTTTAGCCTCAAGTTACATTTTAAAGTTCAGGGAGTGTATGGTTCAAAAGAATGATAAAAAAAATAGTTCACGGCTTGTAATGTGTTTTGATGATAGGCGAATTTACACGCCTATATCAATATATTTTGCCCATATTTTAGCCTAGTTTTGAGAACAAATTATATATTTCATGCACTTTTAGTCCCTTTTCCTATAAGTGAGCTAACAAACATGATTAGCAAAGTTTCAGGTATAAATGATGCAGAAATCAGCATTTTATGGCTTACTTGACGCTAAAGAAAGCTCACAAAGGAAGGAAAGGGAGTTTGGACGCCTAAAGGACCAAAAGTGATGCATGGGAAATCTGTCCCGGGCTAAAACAGCATTTCTGAAGACTTTGGGGACTTGCAGTAACTTATTTGGATTAGGATAATAATACATTAACCTAGTACAATTGGGTTAAGTATTTCATTAGTTTATTTGGATTTGGATAATGTTACATTAACCTAGTACAATTGGGTTAAGTATTTCATTAGCTTAGTAGGATTTGGTTAAGTATTTCATTAGCTTAGTAGGATTAGGATATGGGTATTATAAATACCCTATCATGCTATACATCTTCTTACATTCCTCCCTTAGTGGAGAGACAATCCTCCCTTAGTGGAGAGACAATCCTCCCTTAGTGGAGAGATACATTCTACTTCTCAATTACAACTCTTCTAATCTTCCCATTAATTCTACTTTTCTTCTTCTATTCATCTATTCAATTCTTAATTTCCACAACAAGAGAAACGTTACTTTGCTAAGGAATTCACGCCTCACGCCTACCACTTGTGCTACACGAAACTCATCTTTATTGTGGTATATTAACAATGTCAATTGTGATTATCTTCGCATTCATGGGTAACTAAACTTCTCTGTTGGGGTTATGGAAGCCGTATGAGATACTATCTATTGCTGTGAGTTTATGAGTTCGTGACACGTATGCTGCTTATATCATTATTCTCTTCATCTTAATGCAAATTCTTGTGGCTGCAGACGCATAGAATAACGCCAGTATAACATTTAACTTGTTCGAAAGAAAGGTTATCTGTCTGGAAAAGAGATAATGTCAAGGTAGTAGGACACCCTTTCCTATTAAAAAGCTAGTGTCGTAACTAGACTAACCTCTTAGAGAATTCGTACCGTTAGACACTCTTTAAGCTCTAAAGAGTTAAAGTGAAATAATCCTCGAATAGGTCGAAAGACGCCTGGATTTACCATCGAATACAATTCTCTATAAGCACATGCATGTCACAATTCTACACACTCATAGCCAATAGAGACGTATAACTCAGAAGGTGGACATAACCCCAACGCTTCAATTCTCATTGTTTACAACTCACGTAACATTCTTTCTTTTTATTTTCAGCTTTTATTTTGATACTTTATTTAAATTACTTGCACGACAAGAATCCCCCCTCTTACGAGACTTGCACCAAAAGTTTAGTAATTTTGCTTACTTGTTGGCCAAGCTATTCCCTGTGGGATCGACACCCAAACCAGGTTGGGTTCTATATTTGACAAACGACCACTTTACACTCCTACGAGAGCTGTAGATTGAGCGTTATTAGTGTTTTCCAAAGAAAGGTCCAAAGGCTCAAAACAGGTTATGACGGATTACATTTATGCATGGGTAGGCTTTTTAAGATAGAGTGGCTTTTGAAGTCACAAAGATGGCCTAAAATCATTTCTCAAACCAAATACAATCAAAATTAGTCTTGAGAGACTAACAGGGCAAGTTCTAGATAACACAAGTCAAAAAGAAATGAATGCAAATAGCTCACCACACATGGTATGCAAAATTCGCCAAGGAGGCTCAATTGCCCCTCCCTTTAGAGACAAAATTGGTGTATCTATCACTATTAACAAGTAAAACATTTATGGAGTCACAAAAATAGAAAGAGTTTTATTACAAGGTTGATCATGTCCATGCCCTTGATTTTTAAAAGAAAAAAATTTTGGACGGAGGGGGTTGTTTGTTTTGCATTTGCACTACACTTAATTTTCTAACTTAGGCTACAACCAAAGCTTTATCCTTATATTTCGGCTCAATATGGACAAACCAACCATATGTCTACTCAGACTTCGCCAATGGTGTACAATATGATCCCAAGTCAACACTGCCAAGGGTACTCAGATTTCTCCTGCATCTATAACTCAAAACACAAACACGATGCTTTACCCTTAAGAATGTTGTCACTCAATATATCATAGTGCAAAGCCCGTCATGCATCATCATAATCAAAACTAAAGTAAAAAGAAAAACTAAAAATAAAACTACATGATAATCCATAAAAACGTGGGCACCATCAGAGTACCTAAATATAACATCCCAAAAGCACAAAACAAAACATCATCAAACATAAAAAAATATCTAGGAACATAGAAAAATAATACAAATTTAAGGGCACCCCCAACTAAAAAGAAAGCAGTGTCCTCACTGCATGTGCAATAAAGCAAGAGTAAAAAGGGTCTCCCTGAATCTGCATCAGGAGTTGTCCTCTTCCGCTGACTCTATGCTATCACCTCCAGCATCATCAGCTGACCAATCAGCAAGGGCCTCATCGTCACTATCCAACCTAGGCAAAGGTAGTCAATCATTGGGTTTGAGCACCTTGAAGATGTTATTTACCTCTTTCCACAGCTTTCTGAAGAATTTATCTCTCTTTTTCTCTCTTTTCACCATTTTTTCATGTAACTCCTTGAGGTACCTATGTGATGCAGCCAAGGCTGAATAATCTCTCTCCAAGCTGAAAACTGTGGCTCTTTGCTTCATTTGCTCCTCCTAGTATATCTCATAATTTGACTAAGCTACGTATGAATGGCGACCAGTGGAGGACTCTCCCGGTCCCTAAGGCAATCTAGACAATAGATCTCTAACCACCTATATCTGACCTGAGATGTCATCAAAGGGATTGGCTGACGAAGGTCTACAAGAGTTTGTGTCCTCCTAGGTTGGCATGCCTAAGTCTAACTTTTTCTTCTTACTCTGGCCATGGCAACCTTACCCAGAATTTGAGTGGTAAAATATAGGAGCCTGGGTGCTCCCAGGTATCTGTAGTATACTCCTCTACCTCCGCCATCTTGCAAAGCACAGTGATAAGGGAAGGAAAGAGAAGAAATGTACCTCTCTGGTTCTTGAAATACCACCACTCTAAGAGCACAATCTCACCTACATTAAGAGTAATGCCAAAGGGAATACAAGCCACCATTCATGCTTGTAAATCTATGACAATAGTCATGTAAGTGCTCGATGATACACTACTACAGATGATATTCAGCCAAAGCCTGGCCTCAGCTGTGAAGTCATTCATCAAAATATCTCTCTTGGTGGTGGTCTAGAGAACTTCCTTGCCTGGACATAATATATTTGCCATATAGGTCCCTAGCTCGCATCCTTTTGCTTGGAACTGCTCCATGTCATCATTCAGGAGCCCATATATCTAATTAATTCGCTCAACTCCGAAGTTCACTTGCTTACCTTGAATCATCATCACTGGGTTTGTAAGAGAAACCATGCTAAGGTTCGCATAGAACTCACATATCCAATGCTTATTGGCATAGCAGGGGTCCGAGGAAAAACACGTCCACCTGGTAGCAGTGAGTCGGACATGGAATGATGGGAGATTCTCCTCTACTTTATCAAGGCAAATATCCCTTTTTGGGAGTAATTTCGTCCTTGGCAGCTCACCATAGTAGAGGTTTTGGAATTCGGCGGCCATGAACCTGGTATTGTCAAAATCTTTCATCCTTGCGGCTTAGTACCTATAAGCAATACAATACAGACCTTCATTTAGCATTATCACACCAAAATCATGCTAGATTAATCAGATAAACTCATATGGTGGTGTTATAGAAGGTTCTGGGGTGAGAAATAGTTGTGCAAAAATTTTTGTTGTTACAGACGACTGCCCTCAGGTATGGCAATCGTAGAGTAATGACTGTAATCACTATGTTATGATCGCAATCATCAAAACCGTAATTACAGTACCTAAGATCGACAGTTCTGCACATCACTCAAAACATAAATTTATGTTCTAACTAGGCACATCAACATCATGATCAAAGAACTTAAGCCTAGAATACATGGTTATAACCCCAAATTTGAAGAATTATCATTGAACTCATTAGGGAATTTAATCGAACACATTGTATACACGTTAATTTCAACAATTTTAGGCCTAAATCAGGGTACTCAAGACTTCCTCATTGGTGTGTACACCACCTACAATAGCTAATCACCACAATACTAAAAACAACATATATTTCATGTTAAAAATATTATTTTAGACTTTTTCCTAAACTATAAGTTCTAAGGATACAATTGCATTAAAAATAAGAGAGTAGAGACAACATACCAAGTTAGAGGATGAAATTAGACTGAAATCGACACTTGGATACTCTACACAATGCCAAAATTTTGGGAGAATTTGAGATAGGTGTGTGTGAAAAAATGGCAGTCGAATGGTCATTTAAACTGATTCTACCGCAATCGTGGTCCTAGTTCTGTGATCGCGGGCATGCGGCCTCCATGATTACGTAGGCACGAGCCGCGATAACGGTAATTGAGATCAAAAATTAGGTCTCTTAAACTCCTATGTTCAGTCCACACATGCCAATTTTACAATTTCTTTTTTCAATTTCAATCAAAATTCCTCATAGCACTAACTTTACATAGATTATGATGAATAAATGCAAAAATAAAATATACTCTATAATGCATAAAATAAAAGAATACGGTCCACTTTTTGTGGATTTATGCGTTTCTTCCCATCTTTTGTAGCGAACCACCCTCCCCACTATCGTTTGTGTTTCCACTTAGAAGATTTGAATCTCTATCCCAACTTTCGCTCACTATGGATTAAGAAGCAGAGGGGCAGAAGATTCAAATTTTCCAAGGTGAATCTACATAGAGGTGAGGGCATGACAATGATGTTTCTATCTCACCACTTTGAAAATTTTAACCTTTTACCCAACTTCACATCGAATTTTTGGTTTGGCTCCTTAGGTAAAAGTGAGCACATCAATAGGACACTAGTTGCATATCAGAGGTTGAGATCCTTGACCATTGATAGTGGGGCTTCCATATGCTTTTTTGGAGTGTCAAATCCCAAAATATAGGGATGGTCCTTCTTCTCCCCATAATCCATCATTTTCCTAGGTGGATAAATTCTCATCACATTCTCTAAGTGTAATATTGAGAAGGGGTTTGAATGAGGCCTAACCCTTAATTCCGGGGTTGCCTTCTCTGAAGCACCTTCACCCTTAAATGAACTAGAGTCATCATAAAAGAGGTTCTTTGGTTCTTCTTTTGACTCTAGTACCATTTTCTTTATTTTGACATCTTTAACATTATTTGATTCAATTGATTAGGAAATCACCGAGGATTCTTCGCAACCAATCTCATCAACATAGCTTGGTTTATCTTATTGATTAACCTCCTTTAAGGAAATGGGCAAGGTAGTGGTATTTGCAAGTTTTGGTTCCTTGCCCATTTCCTCCATCTTGACAATTTCCCTTCCGAATGCCTCATTGGATTGATATATGTCTCGCACATTATCCCCCATTGTAGCTACCCGATCCAAAATAGTTTGAAGCATTGCCTCAAAACTATTGGATCCAGTATGTTACTCTTCCTTTGTCTCATCATAAGACCTATCAAACTCATAAGAAGAACTAGTATTTCGGTTAGCATAATAATAGGAGGAGCATTTAGTAAATCACTCCAATGTCCATCTCGACCACCACAAAAAAAATAATCATACTCCCAATAAGATCAAGATGGTATTTCCATATCTCTTCGGGTAGCATATGTGCAATTCTTGTAAAGTTGGGTCCGTCACAATATGGACATGGATCGTCAAGATAGGACTTTCAACTACCAAAATTATATTTGTCGAAAAATGCCATAGAGAAAAGTAAAATAAATAAAAATCTACCTAACACAAGAAACAAAAGAAAATTACAAACAAATATATACAAGTTTGAATTCAAGCAAGTAAGATAGAATTTCAAACTAACTTAATACACCAAATTGTTCCCCGGCAACGGTGCCATTTTTTATAATGCTCAACTTACACGTCAATTTTAAGTGCAAGGTGGTTGTCATCAATATATTTACCCAACTTTGGAGTCGGGGTCGAATCCACAAGGAACAATGTGAGTGGCGACTAAATTAGTTTGAAACGATAGATACTAGCTAGATTTAAACCAATAGTACAAAAAGATAAAACTAGGGGGTTTGAAAGGTATCATATTTATTATTTCTTTTTGAGTTTTTCGAGTACAAATTCGGGGCTACGAATACTTAGAGTCTAGGTAATTAGGCATGGATCTTGGGATTATTATTTCCTAGGGGCAAAATATAAATGGAGACATGATAACTCGATGCATGTTCTAATTAATGATGATGTGGTAGGCTAGGTTGTAAGTCCTTGGGCTAGTTTGTCAATATAACCTCAAAGATTTGACTCATTGACTCTTTTGAGTACCTAACGAGTGTGTCATATAAAGTCACCCAATACTTCATTTAGGCATCCCTATTTCTAGGATGATACCCAAGGAATAGTCAACTTCATAATCACTCTTATGCCTAATATAGTGAAAAATTAGCAAACTATGCCAACAATTATCTACTAATGCTTTGGTTCCCACATCCCTCTTTTAAGGATGATGTTGGTTCCTAATATTCACCCAAACTCTTCTTTCAAAGATAGATTGAACTTTCAAGAGCTTAGGATTTTCACCCACAAACCCATTTGAGTATTTAGGGTTTTCACCCACAAATCCCAACCAATTTAATAAAACAACAATAGAACCCATCAATCAACACATTAATATATGCACAAATAAATCATAACCCACATGCAATTGCACCCTATTCTAGTATAATCCTAAGAGGAAAATCTAGCTACCCATAAGATAAATAAGTAAAGATGTTACCCAAAATCTCTATTGATTTGATTTGACAAAATCTAAATGAATGTTACTTCAAACTATAAGATCCAACAAATCCTCAATGAGAGTTCACTAATTCTTCACTTGGAAGTTACTCCAAAGTATTCTTCACCCAAAATTTATACAATATTGTCTTCTCCAAAAATGGAGGCTATAACCCTAGAACAATGTCTAAAAATTGGGGAAGATGGAATATATAATGAATAGGGTTTAAGTCTTTCTTTTGTCAAATTTGGGATCAGCTATGTGCATTTATATTTTTGCCCTTGGGCTGTATTTTTTTTGGAAAGCCACGATCGCAAAGACTTTACCGCGACTACGATCAGAGCCACACATTCGCAGTTGGTTAACCTTCTTGACTGACCATGATTGAGGTCCTCAGACCGCGACTGCAGTAACTAAAGTTGTGTCTGCTCCAGGTCTTCAGCTTCACTTATTTTCTTCATTTTGATCCTTTTTAGCTCCAATCCACATCTTTCTATCTCATTAATAATATGCCTATAAAATGTGAATATTAGTGCATTCAATCACAATTATGTCTCATTTATTCATTCAAAACTTGGTAATGTACATGAATGTTGAGTACAAATGAGTGGTAAAATCACTACTCATCAGTCGGCACATGGTATGACTCTCTCACCCACTCGTACGCTCATCATACGAGTCGTACCCTACCTCCCATATCTATTTTAGTGTCTGATCTCTTAAGGCTTCAACTTTTTGTTCTTACGACTTCTGCTTACGAGTCGTACCTTCACCATACGACTCATGGCCTTCACTTATAACTACTTGGGACTTTTATCTTTTCAGGCTTTGAACACTGGTCTGCTTATGGTTTTCCTATATAAGTCATACTCAGACTTTCGAATCGTATACATTTGAGACTTCAACTTTGGATAGTAGTTTTAGATTCTGTTATGCTTATAATTCCTTGTCACGACTCATACCTTTAGCATACGACTCATATGACTGAGTCATATCTTTTCTTTACTTGGTATTTGGTTATGTTGTGCTTACAAGTCACCCTACGATTCATATGGTATGTTAACGACTTGTGAGGTAACACATATCTTGATCAGACTTTGTCTTTTTAGGTTTTTTTCTTCCATTTTAATCCCAATACTATCGTAGACCTATTTTACCAGCAATAAACACCAAAGTGCATTATATCTACTAAACAACCTAAGTACATGATAAATTTAAGGTTTTAAGCATCAAAAGTGTCGTGTTTCCACGACACATCACTAGGACCTAAGAATTAATGGAATAATTCGAATAATTCCTAAAACCTAGGTGCTCTATTAGGTGTGCCTGCATTTGTAGAAAATAAAATTCAAGTCAAGAAAATAATAATCGGAATAAGAAATATCACAACAATCACATTATTTGATTTCAAACAGTAAATGTTACAATCTCTATAAATCCTCTAATTCTCCTTTTCAAATATAAATTTTGGGGCCTTTTATCTTGATTTTGAATTTAATGGATTTGATCTTGGCTTGTGAACTTGTTGGATATGATCTTGACTTGTGAATTTGGATTCAAGAGTCTTTGAGCTTAATCTTGAATCTTTGTCTTGATCTTGAGTTGTGCATAAACTAGAGTGTGTGAATGTTTGAATTTGTAGCTTGTAGAGAAATATATGGGGTTTGATCCATGATCTCCCTCTTTCTTCTTCATAGAATTGTTCTTCTTTTTTTAAATTATGAAACCTCTATTTATATAGTAGGATAGAAGAATAATGATGAGGAAAGGCTTCTTTCGGCCAATCAAATTAGAGTAATATGACAACATTTGATTGGTCGATATATGTCACTTATACAAATTGTGTATTTTTATTGGTCTTTGATTTCACTAGGCATGATGCATCATTTTAACACGTGTCATGATTCTATTGGCTCTTTCGCTTGACTTGACATGCCACGTCATTTGCCATGAGGCACCAAATTGGACCTCTAGAATAAGATGATATATTGGGCGTAGCATAGTAGGCTCATCATTTGTAGCCTAAATTAGTTCATTAGCCCAATAAAATTTGAGCTTTAGTTAAGTCCATATTTATTGGACTTAAATCAATAGTCCAATTATATTAATTCATAATATTTGTTTGAACTAATATATTTAAAATTTATATAATCACAATTCACAGTAACCTTTTTCTGTTAATTTGTTAGGAAGGTATAATTCTTCGTCTATATAGAGACATTAAGATGAATCAAGCATATATTGCAATATATGAAAAGGACTATTAATACGGGTCTGTTTTGTACTAACAAAAATCGTGTACAACTTGTTGGCCATATAGATGCAGGTTATTTATCTGATCCACATTAATCTCAATCTTAAATAGGCTAATATTTACATATAGAGGTATTGCTATATCATGATGATCTACGAAGTAGTCCATCATTGTTACTTCTTCAAATCATGTTGAGATAATAGTTATTCATGAAGAAAGTAGAGAAGATTTTATGGTTGAGATGGGTGATATATTTCATCAAAGAGGTATGTGGTTTGAAGTGTCATATCAAGGCACTCACAGTCCTGTATAAAGACAATGATGCATGTTCAATCCAATTAAAATAAAGCTCTATAAAAAGAGATAGAACAAAGCACATCTCGCTAAAGTTATTCTTTACACATGATCTTCAAAGGAATTGTGATATTGATGTACAATAAATTCGTAAGTGACAATTTATCAGACATGTGTACTAAATCTTTATCAACTTCAACTCATGAGATCGTGTTACATAAGATTAGAATATGAAGAATTAACCAAATTAATTGTGTTCTTCAGCGGAGGAGTAAGAATCGCGTTGTACTCTTTTTTTCTTAAACAAGGTTTTATCCCACTAAATTTTTCTATTAAGGTTTCTAATAAGGTAGCACTCAAATGTGCATTCAGTAGATTATCTTTTATAATAATATTCAAGGGGAAGTGTTGTAAAATATGTGGATATTATGCAGGCCATAATGAGAAATAGTGGCCAATAAAATAATTGGCATTCAAGTATGGTAGCTTGTTGTACTGTAGCTTACATTAATGACTATGTAAGATATAAACTTGGCAGCGAAGTACTTTTGGCTTATATAAAGCCACTTCCCCTATATTGTAATTCATACTAAGAACGACCAAAAAGAAAAGTAATAAGACTAGATAGTTCTCCCTCTATCTCTACTTGTTGTCATTTTGTTTTGTCTTAGGCTTTTATTATATAACATGATCGATAAATTTAAAAATAGCGTTCTGATGTTTTTACTTGTAACATGTTTGAATTTAAAGATAATTTTTTTCTATTTTAATTAAAGATATTTTTATTCAAATTTTATTTTTATATGAAAAAATTAATTATTTTTCAATTGATAAGAGCGAGTTGTTATGTGATAAGAAAAGGGGAGATGCAATTAAAAGGAACAAATGAGTTTTTCAAGTTTTTTTAAAAAAAAAAAAAAATTGGGTAAAAGTGATAAGTTTCTTTCAACTATTCTTAAACTTTTTATTTTTCCATTTTTACCCAAACAATTGTAGAAGTTGTCTCAACAACTATTATAATTGTTCGATAATTGTGCACAATTATAGGACAATTGAATAGTTGTTGGGATAACTAATGTAGATGTTCGACAATTGTGTGCAGCTATATGTTATGGGACTCATTGTCCCTTTTAATTAATTAAAAACTTAAAAAGTTTCCTGACTTCAATTTTTCTCATCACCTCTAATCTTTTAGTTCGTAACTTGTAGCAAAAATTCAGTATAAAAAAGGAAAAACGAAAATGATTTTTTTAAATTTAGAGAAAATACTCTATTACCACCTTGAAATATATATGAAAAGTCTGAGACACATCCGAACTTTAGAAGGATCCTATTGCCCCCTGGACTAATTAAAACCATATTTTTTACAACCTTAGTGCCTACGTGGCACATACGTGGCACAACACACTGAAGGGTCCATGTAGGCATACGTGTGTGCCACGTAGGTACTAAGGTTGTCAAAAATATAATTTTAATTAGTCCAGAAGGGTAGTAGGACCCTCTTAAAGTTTGGGTCTATCTCAGTCTTTTTGCATAGTTCAAAGTGGTAATAAAGCATTTTCCTTAAATTTTAAAAAATAAATACAAATACATATAAGGAAAAAAAAAGATTTTCTAACCGTCAAAAAAATGGCAGTTATTATCAGGATAACAATCATCCCCTTTTTTTCTCTCACAAACAGTTCTCCCCTTCATTAACAACATACCCTATTTTTGCTTAAATCATCATTGTCAAATATTGATCTTTTCTTCTTCTTCACAATTTTCTTTTAAATTATTTCGCCATATTTGTCTTCTTCTTCTTCTTCTTCTTCTTCTAAAGTAATATTGGTATAAGTTTTTTTGAATCTGAATTAAAATAGATGGTGATAGTTTACATTCTCTACTTGTGATGCATGAAGGAAGATGGGATGTGACCGGTGTTTTTAATCCGTGAAAATTATACAAGGTTGTCAAAAATATAATTTTAATTAGTCCAGAAGGGTAGTAGGACCCTCTTAAAGTTTGGGTCTATCTCAGTCTTTTTGCATAGTTCAAAATGGTAATAAAGCATTTTCCTTAAATTTAAAAAAATAAATACAAATTACATATAAGAAAAAAAAAAGATTTTCTAACCGTCAAAAAAATGGCAGTTATTATCAGGATAACAATCATCCCCTTTTTTTCTCTCACAAACGGTTCTCCCCTTCATTAACAACATACCCTATTTTTGCTTAAATCATCATTGTCAAATATTGATCTTTTCTTCTTCTTCACAATTTTCTTTTAAATTATTTCGCCATATTTGTCTTCTTCTTCTTCTTCTTCTTCTTCTTCTTCTTCTTCTTCTTCTTCTTCTTCTTCTTCTTCTTCTTCTTCTTCTAAAGTAATATTGGTATAAGTTTTTTTGAATCTGAATTAAAATAGATAGTGATAGTTTACATTCTCTACTTGTGATGCATGAAGGAAGATGGGATGTGACCGGTGTTTTTAATCCGTGAAAATTATACAAGGTTGTCAAAATATAATTTTAATTAGTCCAGAAGGGTAGTAGGACCCTCTTAAAGTTTGGGTCTATCTCAGTCTTTTTGCATAGTTCAAAGTGGTAATAAAGCATTTTCCTTAAATTTAAGAAAATAAATACAAATTACATATAAGAAAAAAAAAAGATTTTCTAACCGTCAAAAAAATGGCAGTTATTATCAGGATAACAATCATCCCCTTTTTTTCTCTCACAAACGGTTCTCCCCTTCATTAACAACATACCCTATTTTTGCTTAAATCATCATTGTCAAATATTGATCTTTTCTTCTTCTTCACAATTTTCTTTTAAATTATTTCGCCATATTTGTCTTCTTCTTCTTCTTCTTCTTCTTCTTCTTCTTCTTCTTCTTCTTCTTCTTCTTCTTCTTCTTCTTCTTCTTCTTCTTCTAAAGTAATATTGGTATAAGTTTTTTTGAATCTGAATTAAAATAGATGGTGATAGTTTACATTCTCTACTTGTGATGCATGAAGGAAGATGGGATGTGACCGGTGTTTTTAATCCGTGAAAATTATACAATCTAATATTCATGTATTATTTTAAACAATTAAGTTGAAATCATTTTATAAATAATAAATACATATTTTAAATGATTTTTAATTTTTGGGGTCTCCATTTATTGAATTGGTAAATAAGATTCTACATATAAATGATGTATTCTTATAACTGTTTTTAGTGTATGAAAATGATACATAATACGATATCCATGAATTAGTTTAATAAATTTCGTTGAAGTAAGTTTATATATCAGTTTCATACTTAAATAATTGCTACTAAAATTGACATCGACAAAATTTCGTATATGTGGAATTGATATTAAAATTGACATCGACAAAATTTCGTATATGTCACATTTGTATGAAATGAGTTTTATGAACCTGATAATTGCTAATATTTTTAGTGGATGGAATTGGTATTGAATTAAAAGTCAAAAATCTAGATAATACTTATGTACGAATGCTTAATTTTATATTTCATATAATGGAATAGATATACAAATTATTTTACTTAATCTTTTTTTAATACCAAGTTACTTACAAACTATATGGATTGAGATATTTAATTAAGTAGATATACTTTATATTATAAATTGAATGAAATCGATTTATAAAGTGATTTCGTCATATTTGTATGAAATCTGTATGAAATAGATATATAAACTGGTGTCTATGGATTGTGATATTCAATTCAGATGATATCAGTTTATATATCCATTCCATACACTATGTGTTTATCTCTTTGAATCAAAATTTTATCTCATCTACTTTCGTATTAAATTAAGATTGAATAAACACGAACTTTGTCATTTTTCATACCAAAAAAAATCAAAATTTATAAAAAAAATGACAGTACATTTGGTTCTTCAATAATGGAAGAAGTAAGAAAAATGTTATAGTTAAAAGATGAAATCTATGATTATTTATGTGATTATCTATGGAGGATTTTGATGGATTTTGAGAAAATATATGTGAAAAAAATATAGAATAAGATGGAGTGAGAAAAGGGAGAGAGAATGCGTATCTTGTGAGAGAGAATGGCAAATTGAGAGTTTTTTAAAAAAGGTAAGAAGGATAACACGTGAAGATATAATATTGACCATATTTTACTCTTTTCATAATTATCAACACAGTTATTAAGGACAAATTGAATACTAAACCCTAAAAAAAAGGAGTTATTTACTTTAAAAAGTTTAACCATTTTTACAAAAAAAATTAGTTTTTCTAAAAAGTTGCTACAACTTACAATTAAATTCTTAATAAAATAATTATCTAAAAAGATTGTTATAACTTGCAATAAACAATCTAATAAATGTATATGAGATAATTTTCTTTATGTAACAACTTCTAACATGTATCTCACTTCCGTATCTTTTAAATTACTGTGCTCTGATACCATTTGGAGGGGGGTGCGGATAACTAAGCTGATAAATAGATTTATAAATATATTTATTATAACTGATGAATCTATTCTTTTTTGTGCGTGGTTATTTCTTAGATTTTGTTTTAATAAGTTCTTCTTTTTGTGAGATGTATTCATTAATTTTTAGTTTATTATTTTATCCTGTAGTAACTGCTGAGTTACAAATTTCTGTGTAATAACTTATTCTTTCTGTACTGTAGTGTATATCTAATTCTAGATTTTCTATGTCATTTATTATTTTGTGTTGTTCTTCTCGTAGTGAGTTTTTTATATTATATAAACTGTTACATGTGCTTTTTTCTAAATTTTCTAAGGTTTTTTTCTATCCATATTAACTTTTCTTTTAGATCTTCCATTATTTTTCTAATATGGTTTCTATAATTAACTTCGTTATTTAGATTATCTTGGTTTTCTCTAGTTTTTTTAATATATTCTAACATCCACAATATTGGTCTGAATAATATCCTTCTGGGTAAATGTCTTCGTATATTTGTGTTGTGGCAGTTATCATTTCTATTTCGTAATTTATTACTTCTTCTAATATCATTTTCTTAATATCTATTATTTCTATATCTTTAAGTATATATAAGGTTAAAATTCTAAGGTAGTCTAAATAGGTTATTTTTTAAAATTGATATTTTATAGCTATTTGTTTTAGACTTAGTAGTTTTTGCATATTTTTATTAAGAGATTTTATATATATATTTTTTTTATTTTCCATGTAT
The DNA here is from genome assembly GCA_030864225.1 of Capsicum baccatum var. pendulum. Lineage (NCBI taxonomy): Eukaryota > Viridiplantae > Streptophyta > Magnoliopsida > Solanales > Solanaceae > Capsicum > Capsicum baccatum. The sequence goes on along the minus strand of CM061561.1, from coordinate 72,875,546 downwards.
TTGTCTATATTTATTTTTATCTGTTTTTCTAGTAACTGTATTTTTTGCGTATCTTTAAAAATCCTACGTAATTTTAACATAATAAATATTTATAAGAGTAGTTAGGTATGTGTGGTATATAATTTATTCTATCCGTATAATTTTTTCCATATGTTTTTTCTAATATAATTTTTCTTATATCTGCAATATCTATATTTCTAAGTACATACAAAATAAGTATCTTGAATTTATCTATCATGACATCAGATATATTATTATTCATTATCATAAAATTGCTTTTTCAAAATATTCCCTTCAACCATATACATAATAAAATATAGTCATCTCAGATTACTATATACTAGATTATTCTTAAATAACATGTTCTTCGGTCACTACTAGCATGGTAATTCGGATACTTTTCCCTTAAACAGCGCCTCGACTTTGGTTACTCCCCGCCACGGCTTCTTGCCTCATTGGTTTCACCTTTAGGATGGCATAGTTCCTTGGGATTTTTCTCCGTTTCCACTTTGCTAATAAACTTCTTAACATATTATTTTTCGAATAATTCTACTATAAAGTAACTAATATGAATTTATTTTATCATATCATGATTATCGGGAATTATGAATTTAGCTATTTATAATCGTAAATAGATATACCTGTTCCGGTAGCTTTGATATTTCTGAGGTTTGTTGTTCCATAGCTTTTTCCATTGCAGTGTATATATTTAATTAACTAGGCTAAATATTTTTGATGGAGAGAATTTTGGCTGAATGTAGGAAAGCTTGCCTCTGCAATGCTTCCTGAGTTCTTATTTATAGAATGAGAAATGTACAAAAAGTTCTTACATCCGTATAAAAAAAACTCAAAACAAAAAAGAAACTAAAAAGACTTGAAAAGTCTTTCTTACCTAACTTAATCTAAAGACTTTGAAATTTCTACTTTACATTAACTTTACAATAAATGCTACAAAGCTAATGTTATCTTTTACGTAACAACTTTGTAAATAAGTCTTTCGTCTATCTGCCATATCTGCAAATAAGTCTTCCGTCTATTTTGTCATATCTGTTATATCTCCATTATTGCTCTGTTCTTATCTTTTCAGCTGTCGTCCTTATCTTCTTTTATTCTAACTGTACTGCTGGGACGTCATTATCTCCTCCATTACATTTTGAACATCTGTTGTCTGGGTATTTGTGTCCAATAGTTTTGCAATATCTGGTCAATAATTCTTCTGAAATAAATTTTTCTTTAATAGCTCTGGCGATAGGTTCTGTCTCTGGTTTAAGCAACGTCATAATCTATTGCCTAATTGTTTCCATATCTGTTTCCCGTAGCTCTTTTGAATTTGAATATATCAATACATGGTTTCTTGAATAATAACTCCATATAGGATTTTGATTACAATATGTATTTGCTAGTTCTTGTAAAATCGTAGATAGTCCGATAACTCTTTTGTTCGCATAAAATTTTGGTATCTCGATTCTGGGTATCTCTGGCTGTGTACCAATATCTTGTGGTATAATCATATCTCGTGTCATTCCTATTTTTACAACTTGTATAGGTTTCTTAACTTCGTCAAATAATATCTCTGCTGGTGCCGTGTAGATTTTTATAAAAAATAAAGTACCTTTGGTTATTCTTTTAAATGTGGTAAATGCTTCATATATCTCGGGTATAGTGGATATCTCAGTTCCGTCTGTGGTATATACGGTACTAAGTAATCCATATTCGTAGCAAGTTTTAACTAGGCTTGGTTTAGTTTTTGGTAAGGCAATTAGCTTGTTGTATCCGGTTAATTTCTGGGTTATATAGTTCGTATCTGGTTCTTGGATATTTGTAGCTTTTGGGTTGCTATTTAAGAAAGTTTGTACGTTGTAGATATTTTCTATATATGTGCGGGCTGTGTAGTTATATGTCTTTTTGTCTTGGTTTAGGCTTTCTCGATATGTGGTAACTTGTGGGGGTGTAAACATAGGGTCTTTTGGTATATTTGGTGTATATGGCTTGTCAAATAGCTTATTTAAGTTCATATTTTTTCTAACTCCTTTGCTTGTACCTGCAGAAGTAGATTGATAAGCGTTATGGGTTTTATGGAGTATCCCAACATCTCCTTCTAGCTCTGGAATTTTATTGTCTTCCGATCGACATAGCTCTGCACATTGCCGAGTTAGCTGATTCATAGCTATAGACTTCAGATTATCTTCACTAGTCTTTAGCTTTAGCTTTTCTATCTCAGTACCATTCTTTGCTATCTCAGTACCCATACTGTCTACTTTCAATGAAAGCATAGTCAGGGCGTTGAGTATCTTTTCATGTATATTTTCTTCTATCATTTCAGTTTGTCTAGCTTTGTCTTGATATGTAATCTGCAATAACATTTTTGTTAGTACTGATTACTTCTATTATAAATGTAAAATTTAATATATTTAAAACTAGTCTCCGAATCTCTTTTGTTGTAACTGAATTTTGTATTTTCTTTGTTAGCCACCAGCGTACCTGTGTATTATCTGTTCGCACAATAAACTTGTTATATACAATATATGGCTCAAATGCTAACAAACATTTATATAATGAACATAATTCTTTTCTATTTATTTCCCATTTTATTTCTGTTTCGTTGAACGTACCTGAGTAGTATCTACAATGATGTTCTATTTTTTCTACTTCATATCTATATTTAAGTACTCCTCCGTAACTATATTCACTGACATCTGTTTCTACTATATATGTAAATTTTCTATTTTCATCCGAAAATTGTAATTTTGGTAAATCCTTGCAAAGTAATTTTATTTTCTGAACTTGTTTTTTATCTTCTTCATTATAATTATATTTTATATCCTTTTTTAATTTTTTCTGTAGGGGTTTTAGGTTTTCTGCTAATTTTGGAATATATTCTCTTACTTGGTTTACTAATCCTAAAAATGATTGTAATTTCTTTTTTGCATCTAATTCTTCTTTCGAATTTATTATTTTTTGTACTGTATGTTGTTGCATCTTTACTCCACTTTTATCTATTTGTATTCCTAAAAATTCTATCTGGTTTTTCATAATTTCAGCTTTCTTTTCACTTAGGCTTATTCCTGATTTTTCTATTATGTCTGTAAATTGTTCTAATAGTTTTATATGTTCTTCTTTAGTTTTTGTATATAATAATATATCATCTATGTATACTATGCAATTAGGTAACTGTTTAAAATAATTATCCATAAAATGTTGATATCTACCTGGTGCATTTTTATATCCAAATGGTAATACATTCCATTCGTAAAATCCTTGTGGTACCGTAAATGCGGTTAATTCTTTAGATTCTTCTTCTAACTTTAGATGGTAAAATCCTGATTTACAATCGAATTTACTAAAATAATTATATCCTTGGATTTGTCTTATTTTTAATATCTTATTTGGTATTGGATAATTATATGTTATAGTTTTTGCAGTTAAATTTCTATAATCAATAACCATTCTACTTTTTTCTCTTTTTTGTTCACTATGTTTATTTACTATAAATGCTGGACTATTATGTTTACTATTACTTTTTTGTATGTATTGTTTTTCTAATAATTCATCTATATGCATTTTAAATTCTTTTAAATCGTCAAAATTGTATGTTAATGGTTTTTGGGTTATTATACTATTTTTATCTATTAATTCAATTTTTATGGTAGTTTTATGTTTTTCCCATCCTTTTAATGGATCTTCGCTATATAATTGTTCTAGTTTTTTCTTAACTATTTCTATCTTATTTATTGAAAATATAGTTATTTCTGTCTTATTTATCGAAAATACTACTAATTCTATTGTATCTTCAGTAGTTTTTATATTTTCTAACTTTTGTGTAATTTTTTCACTTCCTTTTATCCAGTCAGTTTTCTTTCTTATTTTATTATTAACTCTTTTTGCTCTTACTTTTTGTTTACATGGTGTTGTGAACCACCAATCATTCCTAGTTATTATATGTGGGTAAAGTTTATCTAAAAATGGCATTCCTAAAAGTATATCTTTTGATGTTAATTCATAATTATAAATTTCTTCTATTGTCAATATCTTATCCCATATTTGTACTTTTACATTCCTAGCTTTATAAGTAATTAAGCTTCCTTCATTATTAAATCCTTTAACTACTATTGGTATTTTTAATTTATCCCATTTACTTTCTGGTAAGCAATTATATCTACATAAATTAGCTTCTGCTCCTGTATCTATCATAGGCGTATAATATCTACTGTAGTATCCTTCCACTACTATCTTCATTAATACATATATTTTCATTTTATGTTAAGGCTCTTCTTAAGAATAATCTTTCCCTATTATATGTTATGGCTAATTGTGTATGTTCTATATTATATGGTTTTACTTGTTCTAACCATTTTATTCCTAATATTATATCTGCTTTTTGTATTTCTTCTTTTACCTCAAATTCTATTTTTATTTTTCTAATTCCTCCTATTATTATTTCTTTTTCTACTATATCTTTATTATTTATTAAACTTCTCGTTAGATCTGGGCATATATCATTATTAGTTTTTATTTCTTCATTTTTTACTAGATATTTTGCTATATAATTTTCTTCTTGTCCTGTGTTTAATAGTATTAAATATTCTTTTTCATTTATTTTTCCTGTTATGTAATATTGATTTAAATTACTTATTGAATTTGTTTCATAACTCATTCTTTTTGATGAGCTCGATGACTCAGGTTTTTCATTAGCTATTCTTTTCGTTATACTTATTCTATCATTTACTATTTCTAAATTTTCTTCTATATCTATGTCTCTATAGCTATAATCATTATAATCTATTGTTTTTACAATTTGCTCAAATGGGCTATCTATTTGTCTTTTGTTAATCTTATTTTTCCCTGTTATTTTATGTTTTGTTGTTAATACATATAAATTTTTACATCTTGCTGTAAATATTTTACTTCCTGGGGTTAATTCTATTCCTGATATCTTTCAATATAATACTAATGATTTATCTATATTTCTATCTGTTACTGAATAATTTGCACTTATTATAAATTTAAATTTTTGGTATATTAAATTTCCTTTTACGGCAATTATTATGCTTTTTTCTATAGACTTTATAATTCTATCATCTGCTAAATATAATTCTATTGGTGTATCTATTCCTTCTCTAAAACATGCTTTTATTAATATTTCTGTACCTCCGAGGTGTACGTATTTTATTGGATCTCCTTTACTTTTTATATCATTTATTTCTTTATTAATTATTCTTTTTGTTACTAGTGGTATACTAGCTTTTTCTTTTGCATATCTACAGTCTATTACATGTTCTTTTTGGCATACTACATAATATTCATCTTTTTTCCTACTAAAAATATTTTTTATTGTTGGTATTTTAAATATTTTTTCTACACTTAAATCTAACTCTTTTCCTTTGATTTCATCAAATATATTACTGTCAAATATTATCTTTTGTTCTGTTCCTTCGTCATTTAAATATTCTTCCTTTGTTATTATTTTTATATCTTCTTCAGTCATTTGATTCCTCTATCTCACTATCTATTTCAGTATCTGTTTCGTTTTCTGAAATTTCATATATACTATCTTCACTTTCTAATTCATAATCTATATAATCTATTTGCATATATTCTGTATTTTCTATTTTTATTTCGGATATTTGTTTATTTTTTGGATTTTTAGGTAATTTACAATCTCTAGCTAAATGTCCTAACTTTCCACAATTATAACATGTACATTCTTTTATAGATTTTTTCTTTCTATATGGTCTTTTATTCTTGTAATTTTTTACATAATATCTTTTTCTTGGTTTCTTATATTTATATTTTGATTTTTATATTTCTTATATTTCTTATGTCTTTTTCTTTTCTTATAATATCTTTCTTCGCATCCAAATTGAGGTGCTATTTTATTTTTGCAACATGCTAAATTTCTTATTAATGTTTTTTCCATTTTTAATTCTTCTCTATATTTTTCACATAACTTTCTATACCATTGTTGTAAAAATTTTATTCTAGCTCCTAATGTATCTACTATTTTTGCTTCTTCCCAACTTTTTATTATTTTTGAACTAAATGGTTCGGGTAATTTATTAAAATATAATTTTCTTATTTCTTTACTTTCTTCTATACTATATGCTCCTTTATAATAATATTCTTTAAATGCACAAGTATATTCATCTATATAACACATATTACATATTGTTAATTTTATCATTAAATTCCTATTTGTATCTTTTTCTTCATCTTGTTCTTCTTCTAATGTTGTCATACTACCAAATTCATCTTTTGTAGCTGTTTCATATTTTTTCAATAATTCTATGGGTGTTAATTTAGTTGTTGTTGATGTTGCTCCTTCCATAGGTTTATTAGCTCTTAATATTTTTTTACTATTTTCAGTTAAATTCGTAAACCATAATTTTACTGATCCTATTAGTGTTTTTTCTATGTATTCTGGTGCATCTGTTATGTTTATATTATTGTCTAATAATTGTTTTGTCATATATCCTATCCATAATTGTATTATTTTTTCTTCATCTATTATACAGTCTAGATCTAAAAAGTTATAATTTTTATTAACTATTTGTTTTGGTGTCCATTTGTCATATTCATTATATCTTTTAAATTTATTTTTGTAATATATAGGTTTTCTTATTTCCGTTGTTTTGGGTATTAGATTTTCATCTTCTTTTTTGTCAAGAGTATTTATTTCTGTATTATTATTTTCCAAATTTTCTTCATTAATTATTTCTTGTTTTGTGTTAATTTCTAAATTTTTTATATTTGTTAATATTTTCGTATATGTTTCACTATCTTCTGAATCATAATTATCTGTTTCTTCTGCCTCTATATTATTTATTTCTAATTTTTCTTTAAATTGGTTTATCTCGTTTATTAATTTTTGTTCTTTATCTTTTTCTTCTTTTTCTTTTTGTCTTTGTTCGTATAAATCTTTTAACATTTGTAGTTCTTTTTCTAATTCAGCAATTCTACTATTTTTAGTTTCTTCTATTTTTCGTATTTCTTCCGTAGTTTGTTGTTTAATTTTTTCTATTTCCTTTTTTCTATCTATATCTTCATTTTTCTTTTTCTATTCTTACCATTGCTGTTAATTTATCTTCTAATTTTAATTCTTCTTTTTCTAACACTAAATATAAATGTTCTCCTATTTTCTTATACCTTCTTCCTAGATTAGAAAATACTATTTTTATTTTTGATCCTTCGTGATTTTCATATATTTTTTCATCTATTATAAATTCTTCTTTATTCATTTTATCGTGAATAGTTCATGTTGATATATATATTCTAAACTATCTATTTGTGATTCTAATTTGGATATTTCATCTTTTTGTATATTTATTGAATTTTTACTAACTCCGGCAAATATATTATAATGTAATCTTTCTTTTCTTATTTTTAATTCTTTACGTTTTTCAGAGATAAATTGTTTTACTTCTTTGTATTTTTGCTCTTTATTCATTTAAATTGTGTTTATAATATTTTGGTGGATATCTAAATCTAATTTTATCATAATTAGGTGGTATATGTCTCATTCTTCTAGATTTTAAATGGATTATTAATTTTGCTTCAATACTAGATATTAATGTAATTAAATAGGCTAATCTTTGTGGATTTTCTTTTGTTTTATTTAAACTTATATATTCTGAATAATTACTAACTAAAGATTCTTTAATTTTTCTAAAAGCTTCTTTATTTTTAAATGGTCTTCTCATAATTTATTTAATAAATAACTAATTCTAACATAACTAAATTTAAATCTAACTTAACTAATTTAACTAATTCCAACATAGCTATTTTGAATAAATCTTCTAACACGTATCTCACTTCCGTATCTTTTAAATTACTGTGCTCTGATACCATTTGAAGGGGGGTGCGGATAACTAAGCTGATAAATAGATTTATAAATAGATTTATTATAACATAATTATTTTATTAAAGTTTTAATTGCAAGTTATAACAACTTTTTAAAAAGCTAATTTATTTATTTTGTTAAAAAAATCGGTCAAATATTTTTTAAGACTCCTTTTTGGGGGTTTAGTATTCAATATCTCCTAAATAAATGTGTTGATAATTATGAAATGAGTAAAAATGTGGTCAATATTATATCTTCATTTATCATCATTCTTATCTTTTCAAAAAAATCTCAAGTTTTTTCTAAAACAACTTTATTGAAACAATATTTTTTTGCCAATATCACACATTTCATCTTCATTATGCTTCTTTTTTTTTTTAAAAAAAAAATCATTCATAAAATATCTTCCTTTGGTGTATTATTTAAGTATCAACTTTGATATTTATCATAAAATTTTATCTATCATACAATTCTATCTTTGAGGGTTCAATTTTGTTTCATTTTATCAAGTTTTTTTTGTTTGAATTTTAGTATATATTCTTATTATCCGTTGATTTCATCAGTTATACTCTTTCTTCATCCAAAATTGACTTCATCTTCTTCTGCCAGAAAGCAAACACTAATATCAATCATGACTAATACTGATTTTTTTTTATTGTAAAAAAAATTATATGATACCAAACAATTACCAATTAATTTACTTTCATTATGTACGTGGTAGTTTTTCATACAATATCCATTACATACACTAAAAAAATTATGTAACATACAACATAATTTTTCTTATCAATTGTCACATTCATAAATCTCGTTCAATACAAATGTGACATATGTGAAACGTCATCGATATCATTTTAATATCAATTTAATACATTGATAACTCAAAAAAAATATTACTTTAGTACGAAATGAGTATATAAACTAATTTCAACGCAATTTATTAAATAATTCATTGATACTATATTGTGTACTATACTATTTTCATCCACTAAAAGCAGTTATAAAAATACATCATTTGTATGTAGAATCTTATATACCAATATCATAAATTAAGACACCAAAAATGAAAAAAATCTATTAAAATATGGCTTTATTATATATAAATTAATTTTAACTTGATCGTTTAAAATAATATATGAATACTAGATTGCATATAGCACAGATTAAAAATAAATTATTAATATATAGTATTTATGGCTGCTGTATTTATGTTATGGATGTTATGTTGTGTAATCTTGTAACCTTGTTCGGTGCTTTATTTTGTATTTGTGTGGTATCTGGTGTTTTGTGTCTTGAGCCGGGGGTCTATCGGAAACAGCCTTTCTACTTCTTTAGAGGTAGAGGTATGGACTGCGTACATCTTACCCCCCCAGACCCCACCAGGTGGGAATACACTGGGTTTGTTGTTGTTGTTGTAGTTTTAATGGAGTAATTCCACCACTAATATTATTGCAAATTTAAAATCCATGAATTAGAAATTATTATTATTATTATTATTATTAGAAGAAGAAGACAATTAGGGTGAAATTTTTTTAAAAAAATGGTGATAAAGAAGAAAAATTCTATGTTGATGATGAAGAATTGGAAAAAAAAATGTTGATTGTTATGAAGAAGGAGAAAGTGATATAGTTAAAGAAAGAGAAAACTGATTGAGAGAAAATAAAGGGGATGATGATATCCTAATAATAACTATCATTCCTTTTTATTAGTATGAAATCTCTTTTTTCTTATATAAAATTTATTTTTTATTTTTAAAAATAAAATAAAAATATTTTTTCATTTTTTATTAACTCGCAAACTTAAAATTTTTACTATCAATGAAAGGATATTTATTTGCATTTTCCCTCTATATTTTTGAGTTATTTTTGGATCCATGGTCCATTTGCAATTACATATCCAAATAGTGGCGAGCCCATTCTATTTGGAAAAGGACATGACATGGTCATTTTTTAAAAAAATGGCTCATAATTGAAAAGGTGGACAATCTTAACCAGTCAGATCAATTTAATACCTTTTTTTAGCCATTTGGTCTAATTGGGAACATGCAATTTGTATACTTAATTGATACACTTTTATATTATATTGATACACTTTTATATTATATTGATACACTTTTATATTATATTGATACACTTTTAAAAAAAAAAAAGAAAGGAAATTTTATGCAAGCACATGCAGTCTCTATACTCAATTGATACTCTTTTATACCACATTAATACAGTTGTATACTGCGTTGATACACTTGCAGTGTCCATATACTCAATTGATACTCTCTTATACTAGATTGATACATTTTTAGAATGCATGTAGAAACTATATAGAGTCGTATAAAATATGTATCCAAATAATAATTGTAGTTAAAAATTGTATAGAATGTGTATAAAAATGTTATAATTATTATATAGAATATGTATATGTATAGAAACTATATCATTATTATATATAAATATATATCTTTAACAATTGTAATATATTGTATTTTATTACATAAATAAGTAAAACTAAATAAAATAATTAATATGTTATTTTAATAGTATTGGTAAATGTAAAATAACCTTGAAAAAAAATTAAATAGTAATTGACTTGTCTTGTCGTTATTTGTTAAGTTTGTGGTGTAATGACTTTTTATTCAAATAATATGAGTATCTATTACAATCGGGGAAAGTAATTAGCATTATTAATGATGCCCACTCCCAAATGCCACTCTTTACACACACCAAATGGTGATTCAGTTGGAATTAGTTTTGCCGAGTGGCTATTTATCGGGGTTTAGAATATAATTGATAGTTTTGTATCCAATTCCCTTCTATTGGGCCATTGTTGCCTTGGCCAACTTCTTTGGTTCTAATACAGCCGACCCGCCACCATATCTGCTCGGCTTCTTCTTCCTCTCTCTCAGTCATTCATTGATGTATATTTCTGTATATAATTGTGTTAAATTCTGTGAAAGCTGACACCAAAAGTTCTCTCCCTGAAGCTGTTTGATAAAATTCCTATAAGGATTCTCGATTTCAAATTCGCTCTACAATGTAATCACCCTTAACCCTTCATTCGAATGGCGTGTAGTTGCATTCCCTATTCTCCATTTTTGCCTTCATTTCCCCAACAAGATAAAACTCATTATTATCGGAAAAATACAACTTCGTTAATGATTTCCTGCAATTCTGAAAACCCCAAAACAGAAGAAGAGAAGAAAACAAGGACAAATCAACTAGGTTTACTTAATCTTTCTGTTACACTCACTGTAATATCAGCTTCACTTGTTCGACCTGCAAATGCAGCAAAAGTATCTGAAAAGAGGCAGCGTTCGACGAAAAAATCTGAAGTTTTAACACCACAAGAGTTGAACAAATGGTCACAAGGTCTTCCGACTGTGAGTAATAGGTTACCTTATACAGAAATATTGGATTTGAAAAAGGAAGGGAAACTTAAGCATATAATTAAACCACCTAATGTTGGTTTAAAGCAAAGGCCCGAGGTAGTTTTAGCTGTTTTAGAGGATTCTAAGGTTGTTAGAATTGTTTTACCTTCTGTCGAAAGTGATCCAAGATTTTGGGCTGAATGGGATGAGTTAAAACTTGATGGACTTTGTATGAATGCATATACTCCACCATTGAAAAAACCTGAGCTTCCGTGGCCTTATTTAGGGTTCTTGTCAAAGATTCCAGTTTGGTTGTTTTCTTTTGTGAAGGCTAAGCCACAGTCGAAAAGGGCGTTGGAGTTGAAGAGGGCGAGAGAAGAATTGAAGAGAAGGCGAAAACAGGAGTTGGCGAAGATAAGGAGTGAGAGGGAGAGGATGGAGAACGCAATAAAATTGCAGAAGAAAATGGAAGAGAGTAAAAGGAAAAGAGAGTTGAAGAAAATCAGGTATGAGGAGTCGTTGCGTCAAGCGAGTAGTAGTTCTCAGGATATGGCAAGAATGTGGGAAAACTTAGCTAGTGATTCAAATGTTTCCACTGCTCTTGGTTTGGTTTTCTTCTATATATTTTATAGAACTGTTGTATTTAGCTATAGGAGGCAGAAAAAGGATTATGAAGATAGGTTGAAGATAGAGAAAGCAGATGCTGAGGAGAAAAAGAAGATGAGGGAATTGGAGAGGGAAATGGAAGGGCTTGAGGGTGTTGATGATGACGACGAAGAAGGAAGGAAAGGGGAGGAAAATCCTTATATGAAGATGGCTATGCAATTTATGAAGTCCGGTGCTCGTGTTCGAAGAGCACGCAATAAGAAACTCCCCCAGTATTTAGAGAGAGGTGTTGATGTTAAGTTCTCTGATGTTGCTGGGCTTGGAAAAATTAGGGAGGAGCTTGAGGAAATTGTTAAGTTCTTTACCCATGGGGAGATGTATCGCAGGCGAGGGGTCAAAATACCAGGTTAGATGCTGATATTGATTTTTAGGGGTCTTCTTGAATGTGGGTTCCTATTTGAGTTTGTTGTTTCCTTTTCTTTCTATGTCTGATCAGGATGAATTAAGCCACATCAATTGCTCTAGACTTGTTAGTTATTTGTTCTGGGTATTGGTGTATAGTCCTGCACTCACTATACTATCATTTCCTTATGAAATTGTGTGTGTAAGTGGATAAATAGACATAAAGTTATAGGCTTCTTCCACTGTGATATTCCAGTGTTAGCAGGTCCAAGGTTTTTTAATCCATTACTAGCTAGGTCACCTATGGTTCTTTCTTGTTCAGGAAGGTTTTCTATTGTTCTGTCCTTTGGAAGTAGACACTTCCTATCTCCATAACCCTAATAACAAAAATAACAACAAATATCACCAGTCTATGTGTAACATTTACAGTGCTGCTAAATGTGTTTGCATGCCTTCAGTTTATTATAAGATGATCTTGCTTTATTAAATTTTCTTTTAGATATTTCTCTGGTTATTTACATTTACTTGCATTTCACTGCTAAGTGTTTGGTAACATAATCACATGCAAGAATGGAGCTCTTTCTGACTTAAATAAGACATAATATGTTTGATATCTACTGCTGTAACTTTTATTAAAAGATCCTGTCTATCTGTCTGTCTCTCTCCCCTCAAGGTTTTTGATTACTGATTCTGTTGTTATTCATTACATCAATTTATATGAATAGCGTTGGCAGTGGGGACTTTGCTGCTTTTGTACATTTTAAAGCTATTTCTCTTCAATTATCATCTTTTCACTTGAAATAATAACAACTTTGTGTGCCTGTAAGATTTTACTACGCATCTGTCTTTTTTTTTTTCCTTTTTTAATAATGGTGATATCCTGGCCCTGTTGTGTGCATCTCGATTGTTCCACCAGGTACCGCTATCTCTCACTATCTTAGGTACCTGGTAACTCTTTTGCACCTTCCTGTTTCACTTCGACAATGACTCCATCAGCTTTTTGCCTCCTCGTTTGGAAAATTAGCTTAATGCTGCTTTATTTTTGTCTTATACCATCACGTATCTATTGAGCAAATGCTTTCAGGGGGCATATTGCTTTGTGGTCCACCTGGAGTGGGGAAGACTTTGTTAGCAAAGGCAGTGGCTGGTGAGGCAGGGGTGAACTTCTTCTCCATTTCTGCGTCTCAGTTTGTTGAGATATATGTTGGTGTTGGGGCTTCCCGTGTTCGAGCTCTCTACCAAGAAGCAAGAGACAATGTAAGTCAATTTTCTATCTTCTCTACTATCCACGGCATTGTTGAGAGTCATTTTGTGTTTTCTATCTTCTCTGCTATTCACGCATCGTTCGGAGTCATTTGTTTATACACGTTTGGCCTTATAGTTGGCTACTCTTATTCCACCAGTGCTGTGAATTAAAACTCTGCCATTTCCCTCGTATTCTGGATGAACTGTTTGCTTTTGTCTTTTTATGTTGCAAACCCCAGATAGTTTGGTGTTGGTAGTAGTTGATTGCTTGATTGTCTGTTGTTGAATGGTCTACTTCATAGTCTTGTTTCTAAATCTCGTCAAGCCATATTTGCTTTTATTTAGAGTGTATTTTTATGTAACTTATAAAGTCTCAACAATATATGAGCATTATTATGTGGTTTGGCATAGGCGCCATCAGTGGTGTTCATTGATGAGCTGGATGCAGTTGGCAGAGAACGTGGTTTGATCAAGGGGTCAGGTGGACAAGAACGTGATGCTACTTTGAATCAGGTTTCCTTGTCAATTTACACTTATGAGAAACTGTCATTTCATCTGGTTGAGATCTCAGGAATTGATTTAGAATGTTCCCCTTTTTTCTCCAGCTTCTTGTATGCTTGGATGGTTTTGAAGGCAAAGGTGAAGTCATCACTATTGCTTCTACAAATAGACCAGACATATTGGACCCAGCACTTGTTCGACCAGGGCGATTTGATCGAAAGATTTACATCCCAAAACCTGGTCTTATTGGACGAATTGAAATTCTTAAGGTGCTAGTTGCATATGTACTTTGTCTGTTGAAAAGCTTAATCTTTTGGGGGATGTACAGCATCTTAAAACTCTTTTCATGGGGATATATAACATCTTAGTAAGTTTGTTATATAGTTTGCTTCATGCTTTTCTTACATCTCATTTCCTTGGATTAGGTGCACGCTCGTAAGAAGCCTATGGCTCCTGATGTGGACTATATGGCTGTTGCCAGTATGACTGATGGAATGGTTGGTGCAGAGTTGGCCAACATTGTTGAGGTTGCTGCTATTAATATGATGCGTGATACAAGAACTGAGGTAATAGCTTTTGGGTTCAGTCTGGGTAAGGAAAAAATTCTATCCTAGTAATTAAGCAATATATGTCGTTAGTAGTTGTTATTGACTATACAGAGACTTTTTGGCATAGTCTTTAAGCAGCATTAGGTCTTCTTAAATCTGAGCTCTAATTAATTAGACATCTGACATTATACGAGTAAGAGAGGCTGATTTGCAGATTCAGCAGATACACGAACCACATCCAGTGGACATGCGGATCCCAATAGAGCACGAAGCAGTGGAGACAGATACACCAAGTTGGGTGAATTTACATATATTGGAACTGAGCAACACTTATGGAGTCGCTTTTAAGGTTTTGAGAGTGACACTCTGGCCCTTCTCATGAGAATTGATGAGAGAAAAATGGCAATTGGGAATAGAAAACAAGACAAAAGCAGCACAACTCCAAAAAGCAGAGGCATAGGTAAAAACGAATTAAAAAACCTAGAGTCTAGTCTCAACAAGGAGGTGGAAGGGGCAAGGAACAGGGGGGTGGGGGGGGGAGGGAGACAGGGAACTTAAGTTTGACCTGTCAATGAAGGTAAAGATTCTGTCATGGAATGTAAGGGTTTTAAACAGCTGGTTAACTAAGACCCTGGTTAAAACATGTCTACGGAAATGGAAGGCGGATGTGGTTTGCTTACAGTAAACTAAGGTGAGCGAAGAAGTGGAAGATGTGGCAATCCAGTTATGGCCATGTAGATGGATGAGATGTGGTTTCATGAAAGCAGAGGTTAGTAGAGGGGGTATTTTAATTATGCGGGATAGCAGGGTATGGGTGTGCACCAAGGTGGAGGAAGGAAATTTCTCACTTACAATTTTGAAACCACACAACATTCATTCTGCTGGACCTTTACTGGTGTGTATGCTTCTCATGCCAGGGTTGAAAAACTCGAATGTTGGGAGGAAATAGCCGCAATGAAAAGCTTGATTGAAGGGCCTTGGGTGACGGGGAGATTTCAATACTGTCAAGCACATGGTGGAAAGAAGGGAATGTACTAGAACTACTAACATCATTACCGATTTTTCTAGATGGATTGAAGATTTCGGTTTGCGTGATCCTATTCTAATTGGGGGTAAATGCACTTGGTCCAGGGGATCTAACCACCAGTGCAATGCAAGGCTAGATAGATTTCTATACTCTATGGAATGGGAGAAAAACTTCAGGAACTTTAGACAAAGAATTCTGCCTAGGGCAACTTCTGACCAAACAACAACAACAACAACACGAGACACCACACAAATATAAAGTAACGCACAAAACAGGATTTCATAACGTAAATACGGCACCCATAAGTAGTAGGAAACATCGGAAAGCACCCAGATTCGTAATAAAACATGGAACACCGAAAGCATAACAAGAAGAAGAATAGAAAATAGGAATAAAAATAAGAATAGGAAGAATAACAGGAATAAAACACCCACCAAATACTTCCCTACCCTAACGCCCCAAACTGACCCTAGTTTTCTGCCCTAATTCGCGCCCTCCAGACCTTCCTATCTAGGGTCATGTCCTCGGTGAGTTGTAGCTGCTCCATATCCCACCTAATCACCTCACCCCAGTACTTCTTCGGCCTCCCCCTCCCCCGCCTAAAACCATCCAACGCTAGCCTCTCACACCTACGGACCGGGGCATCCGTGTCCCTCCTCTTCACATGTCCAAACCAACTCAATCGGACTTCCCGCATCTTGCACTCCACTGGAGCCACACCAACCTTCTCCCTGATAGTCTCATTCCTAACTCTATCCCCTCGAGTCATCCCACACATCCAGCGCAACATCCGCATTTCCGCCACCTTCATTTTTTGGATGTGGGAGTTCTTAACTGGCCAACACTCTGCTCCATACAACATGGCCGGACGGACTACCATCCTGTAGAATTTGCCTTTAAGCTTGGGCGGCACCTTCTTATCACACAACACCCCCGACGCGAGCTTCCACTTCAACCATCCCGCCCCGATACGGTGCGAGACATCCTCGTCAATCTCACCGTTACCCTGTATCACGGACCCGAGATACTTGAAACTATCCCTCTTACATACCTCCTGCGAATCCAGCTTCACGACCACCTCGTCCTCCAACCTCACGTCATTAAACTTGCATTCCAAATACTCTGTCTTGCTTCTGCTCAACCTGAACCCTTTAGACTCAAGAGTTTGTCTCCACACCTCTAACTTGTCATTCACACCCTTTCGGGTCTCGTCAATCAGAACTACATCGTCTGCAAAAAGCATACACCAAGGCACCTCCCCTTGAATACGCCGCGTCAATACATCCATCACCAAAGCAAACAAAAAAGGACTAAGAGTAGATCCCTGATGCAATCCTGTCAAGACAGTGAAATGCTCTGAGTCTCCTCCCGCCGTCCTTACCTGAGTTTTCGCTCCATCACACATATCTTTAACTGCTCTGATATAAGCCATCGGGACTCGACTCACCTCCAAGCATCTCCAAAGCACCTCCCTGGGAACTTTGTCTTAAGCCTTCTCTAGGTCGATAAACACCATGTGCAGATCCTTCTTCCTTTCCCTATACTGTTCCACCAACCACCGTACCAGGTGAATTGCCTCCGTCGTCGAGCGCCCAGGCATAAATCCAAACTGATTTTCCGAAATAGACACTATCCGTCTCAGCCTCCCCTCGACCACTCTCTCCCAAATCTTCATAGAGTGACTCAATAACTTAATCCCCCTATAGTTATTGCAACACTGGATGTCACCCTTATTCTTATAAAGAGGGATCATGGTACTCCACCTTCAAGCCTCGGGCATCTTTGCCGTCTTGAAGATTTCGTTAAACAGACCAGTCAACCACCTTACCCCAGCCTCTCCAACGTACTTCCAAAACTCCACCGGTATCTCATCCGGCCCCGTCGCCCTACCCCTCCGCATCCTGCGAACAGCCTCTCTAACCTCTTCTACCCTAAAACGTCTACAATAACTAAACTCCCGACACTCCTCTGAATGCTCCAGTTCCCCTAACACAATAGCTCTATCCCCTTCGTCATTCAAGAGCCTATGAAAGTACGACTTCCATCTATTCTTAATATGTCTGTCCTCCATCAACACTCTGCCATCCTCCCCCTTAATGCACCTCACCTGATCGAGGTCACGGCCCTTCCTCTCCCTAGCCTTAGCGAGTCTAAACAACTTTTTCTCCCCTCCTTTCCCCTGTAACCCCGCATACAGGCTCTCAAACGCGGCCGTCTTAGCTGCCGTGACTGCTGACTTAGCCTCCTTCCGAGCTAGCTTGTACTCTTTCCTGTTTACCCGCTTCTCTTCTTCGTCCCTGCTCTCCACCAACTTAGCATACGCCTCTTTCTTGGACCGTACTTTCTTCTCCACCTCTTCATTCCACCACCAATCCCCCTGATGGTGCCCGGCCCGGCCCCTAGAAACACCCAACACCTCACTTGCCTTCTCCCTGATGCACCTAGCCGCCCTATCCCACATACTATCCACGTCCCCCCTACACTCCCACACCCCCATTCCCGCCAACTTCTCCCCTATCTCCCACGCATTCACTGGCGTCAAACCGCCCCACTTAATTCTAGGTCTACACTCCTTACTCCTCCTCTTACTATTCGTCTTTATACCCAAGTCCATGACCAAGAGCCTATGCTGGGTCGAAAGGTTCTCACTCGGGATGACCTTACAGTCCCTACACAACACCCTATCCCCTTTCCTGATCAACAGAAAGTCAATCTGGGTCCTGGCCATCGCGCTTCGAAAGGTGATGAGGTGATCGTCCTTCTTCGGGAAGCCCGAGTTCACCACCACCAGCCCAAAGGACCTTGCGAACTCCAAAAGGGTAGCCCCCTCTTCATTTCTCACCCCAAAACCAAAACCACCATGCACATCACCAAAGCCTCCCGGTAACGCGCCGATGTGCCCGTTGAAATCTCCTGCTACAACAATCTTCTCCGAGCTAGGCACGCCTCTCAGCACCTCCTCCAAAGCCTCCCAAAACCGCAACTTCTCCTCTCCCTCCGAGCCCACTTGCGGCGCATAAGCGCTACACACATTCAGGGTAAACCCCCGAATGACCAACTTAATAGTCATCAAGGCAATCTTACCATAATCCAATTATTTTAGAGTGTGGAATCTGGGAACAAAGGCAATCTTACTTCAAATTTGAAAATTGGTGGCTCAAAGTGGAAGGATTTAATCAACTAGTACATGAATGGTGGAATGGTTTTCTAGTTGAAGGGTGCCCTGAATACAAATTATGCACCAAACTGAAGATGCTTAAACTTAAGTTGAAAAAATGGAGCAGAAATGCCTTCTCTGAAATGGCTAATAGAAAAAATAGTCTCCTTGAAGAGTTGTCTGTTTGGGACAAAACTCGGGAAAATAGAGAGCTATCACAAGATGAATAGATGATAAGGGCAACAATTTTGGTAGAACTAGAAGTTTTGGCTAAGCATGAAGAAGAAAGGTGGAGACAAAAGTCCAGAGCTCTTTGGCTCAAGCAAAAGGACAAGAATACCAAGTTCTTTCAGAGATCGGCAACAACTCATAGAAGGTACAACACAATTGATAGATTGGTGGTAAGGGGGGAGGAAATCCAGGAGCCGAAGGAAATCAAAGAGGCTATGATAGAATTTTATTCTAAGTTATACACAGAATCTGAAACCTGGAGGCCTATATTTGAATTTACAGGTTGTCGTACAATCTCTGGTGAAGAAAATGAATGGCTTCAAAGACCATTGACAGAATCAGAAGTTTTACGGATCTTGAAATAGTGTGATGGAGACAAAGCTCCTGGTCCTGATGGATTTACTATGAGCTTTTGCAAGGCATGTGGGGAAATCTTGAAGGATGATTTATGCAAACTTTACATAATTTCTGAAAGTGAGTTCCACAAGGAGTAGGAGTTGTACAAGTAGTGTCAACACGGTAAACTTGTACAATAGAATAGGAGTCCTAAGCAGTGTATAATACAAAGAGCAAGAGCTCTCTCATCTATAAATTAGGCCGTGACAGACATGTATACCCAAGAACAAATAATATAATCTTCAGCCTTTTTTCTAAGTCTACGTTTGCTAAAGTTTCTTCATGGTATCAGAGCCTTGGTTTTAATCCAAAATTAATCTGTATCCTGCACTCTGTATCACGCACAATGGGAAGATCATCATTCTCCAGGCTCTCTCTCATCCGCCTCCCTACGTCAACTCATAGCCATATGTCCTATTAAGCTAAAACCTTCAAACTACCTAGTCTGGAAAATCCAAATCACACAATTGATGCAGACGTTGAAAGTTGGCGAGATTATCGTAGAGGATCCACCATTATCAGTTGTTAACGAAAAAGACAGAGATATCGAACCCTAAGTTCCTTGAATGGGAAGTAAGGGATGTCTTAGTTCGAAGTTGGCTCACTTGAACCATGACCGAGGAGTCCATGTTCCTTATCATTGGAGGCACATCGGCCCAACAAATTTGGCAAAGCCTTGAGGACAATTACCTAGAAGCCAGCAAATACAAAGAGTTTCAACTAAAACAACAAATTCAGAGTATTAGGATGGGTTCAAAAAATGTGGATAAATATGTGAAAGAATTCAAGGGAATTTGTGATAGTCTCGCTGCCATACACAAGCCCTTAGATGAAGATAGCAAAGTTATAAACTTTGCCTAGGGTCTTGGAAACAAATACTAGACTTTGCGGACAGTCATGTTGGGTAAGCCCCCGTACCCAACTTTTACTCAGTTTGTTAATGCATTGAGAGGATTTGACATGAGAGAAGACGATAGTGAAATAGATAATGTTGATTAGAGGCCATGTCCTTTCAAGCCCAAAAAACTCAAGGAAGTTTTGGCAGAGGTAGAGGAAACTCCTGTAGAGGACGGGGACAAGGTTGAGGAAGAGGTTAGTTTGGATTAAGTGTAATAACTACACAAGTGTGAGACAATTTGATTTTACTACAAGTAATCGGAAGAGCACTCCACCCCGAATAGATGCATGCCAAATTTATGGACGAAACAATCATACGGTTGTGACTTGTTTCTACAGGTAGGACTACTCTTACCAATCCCAACAAGAAACACCACAGGGGTTTTCGTCCTTGACCATCAATGAGACATTTGACAATCTCTATATGGATTCTGGAGCAACTCACCATATGGTAAAGACAACGGGTAATTTGAAAAATCCTACTTTATTCAAAGGCACAAATTCAATTATGGTAGGTGATGGAAAACGACTTAAAATTACTCATGTGGGAAACAAGAATATAGGTACAAGTTTGCGATTGAAGGATGTTCTAGTTGTACCTAAATTAAAGAAAAAATTGTTGTCAGTAAGTAAACTTGCAAATGACAATGAATGTCTTTTAGAATTTTCTATATGTTGTTAAGGACAAGAAAACAAGGAACATGCTGGCAAAGCGGAGTAGGAGAGGAGAATTATATGCTTTGGATCCCAACTATGCAGATGGACAAGTACATCAAGCTCTAGTTGCTATGCGTTCAAATAAAGCATTTGATGAAGTCTGGCACCAAAGATTGGGACACCCCAATTTTAGGACTGCAATTTTTACATTCTAATAGATTAGTTAGAATTAGTAGTTGGAATAAAACTTCTTTATTTGCATTGCGTGTCAAATGGGAAAAAGTTGTAAGCAACCTTTTGAGAATTCAAATAAAGTTGAGGTTGAACCTCTTGTCAAAATTCATTGTGATTTATGGGGTTCTTCACCTGTCACTTCTCCTCAAGGTATTAAATACTACGTGATTTTTGTAGACGATCACACAAAATACACTTGGTTTTACCCATTGAAAAGAAAATCAGATTTTTTTGCCACCTTGGTTAAGTCGAAAATCAATTTGATAAGAAAATCAAAAAAATTTAGTGTGATGGAGAAGGAGAGTTTAGCAGTGAGAAGCTTATTGATCTTCTTAATCAATTTGAAATTCAAAGACAAATATCATGTCCACACACACCCGAGCAAAATGGAGTTGCCGAAAGAAAACATAGACACTTAGGTGAGACTGGGTTAACTTTAATGTTCAATGCTAGTGTCCCTTTGTACTTATGGATTGAAGTGTTTATGGAAGCAATACATCTTATAAATAGGCTTCCTACGTTGGTCTTGATGAAATCTCCTCTTGAGAAGCTACACCAAAAAAAAAACAGAGTACAACGGTTTGAAAATCTTTGGTTGTAGGTGTTTTCCACATGTAAAGAGGTACAACAAAAATAACTTTCTACCGAAGAGCTTTCCCTGTGTGCTTATTGGATATAGCTCTCTACATAAAGGCTATAGATGCTATGATCCACAAACGAACTGAAGCAAACACCAAAGGCTTGGTTCCAAAAGTTTAGTGAAGCGCTCTTTCACCTTGATTTTCTTGGAAGCCATGCTAATTCGTCTTTGTTTGTTTGGCGACACAAGGGTGATGTTGTGATTTTGCTGCTATATGTCGATGATATCAAGATAATTGGGAACAATCCCAACCCTTATTTCTCACTGGAGTACTTATTTTGCTTTAAAAGATATGGGGAGTCTCCACTTTTTCTTAGGCATTGAAGTTGTGCCGATGGAATCTATCTTAGTCAAGTGAAATATGCAAAGGACATTCTCAAACGGACCATGATGCACCGTGCTAGAGCAATCCATATGCCATTGTCGCAAAAAGGTGATTTTCATATCACAATTGGATCTCCTGTTGAAGCCTCCGATTATCGAAGTATAGTTGGCGGGCTTCCATATCTTACACTGACACGTCCTAATCTTACTTATGCTATCAATCAAGTATGTCAATTTATGCAAGCTCCTACAACTACGCACTGGCAAAGAGTGAAACTCATCCTTCGGTTCCTCGCAGGGATTATATACTTTGGACTTCGCATCACTTCTTGATCCTCCTTATAGGTTGTTGGCTTCTCAGATGCCGATTGGGCTGGTTGTGCTATCACTCGTCGATCAATTACAGGACTTTGTGTGTTCTTTGGAGCTAACTGTATTTCCTGGTCATCTAAAAAAACAACATACCATGTCAAAATCTAGTGCTGAAGCTGAGTATTGCGCCCTAGCCTCTCTAGCAGCAGAAATCACATTGATCATTTGTTGAGACACCTTGGCGTATCACTTGCATTTCCTCCCATCATCTATTCAGACAATATCAGTGCTTTGCACCTCACCAGTAATCGCACAAAGCATGATGAACTAGACTATCATTTTGTACGAGAAAATGTTGCAGCTGGTGCAATGCTCACTAAATATGTTCCATCCGCAACTCAAGTGGCTGACATTTTCGCGTAGGCCTTGTCAAAGTAGCAGTTTCAGTTTCTATGCAGCAAGCTTGGAATTGTCTCTCTACCAATGTCCAGCTTGAAGGGGACTGAAAGCGAGTTCCACAAGGAGTAGGAGTTGTATAAGCAGTGTCCAGACGGTAAACTTGTACAACAAAAATAGGAGTCCTAAGCAATGTATAATACAAAGAGCAAGAGCTTCAACTTCTTTCTAAGTCTATGTTTGCTAAAGTTTCTTCAATTTCCACCAAAAGGGTTTCTTCGAAAAGTCTTTCAATGCCACTCATAGCATTGATTCCAAAGAAGCCGGGAGCAGTTGATCCTAAAGACTTCAGACCTATTAGTCTAATAGGAGGGTAATAGATCTAATAGGACGGGTGTACAAAATCATCTCTAAACTTATAACCGAAAGGCTCAAAACAGTTACTTAGAAATTAGTGGATGAACACCAAATGACTTTCTTGAAAGGAAGACAAATTCTAGATGCATCCCTGTTGGCATGTTGGCAAATGAACTGGTGGATTCAAGGTGTAAGCAAAAGAAACCAGGCATCTTGTGTAAGCTGGTCATTGAAAAGGCATATGATCATGTCACCTGGAATTTTCTTCTAAAAATTCTAAAAGGCATGGGTTTTGGTAGCAGGTGGATTAATTGGATCAAGTTTTGTATTTCAAGTGTGAATTTTTCCCTCATTATAAACAACAAATGTGAAGGTTTTTTCCAGTCACGTAGGGGTCAAGGGGACTCTATGTCACCCTTTCTTTTCATACTAGCTATGGAGGGATTCACCCACATGTTCAGGATAGCAAACACTAATGGGTGGTTGAAAGGTTTCAGTGCTCAAACCGACCGGAAGAGGGGCGGAAGTGGAGATTTCCCATTTGTTCTATATAGATAATGCACTGATTTTTTGTGAAGCAGAGGTTAGTCGATCATGCATTTGAAAGCTATACTAACAATTTTTGAAGGTATCTCAGGCCTTCATGTTAACTGGCTCAAAAGTTACATCTTCCCTATAAACCAGGTTGAAAATTTACTAGTGCTAGCTGAAAGTTTGGGTTGCCAGATGGATCTCTTGCCAACAAAATACTTGGGATTGCCACTAGGAGCAAAGAATAAAGAGCTGGAACTATGGAGTGGGGTGTTAGAAAAAAGTGAGAAGAAATTGTCAAGCCGGAAGAGTCAGTATCTTTCACTTGGTGGAAGACTTCCTATTATATAATCGGTGCTAGATGGACTTCTTGCTTATATGATGAGCCTCTTCCCCATCCCATGGAGCATTGAGAAAAGATTTAATAGGATGAGAAGATTATTTCTATGGCAAGGTAACAAGGAAAAAAGGGGATATAATCTTGTCAAATGGGATGTTTTAACCCTAAGTAATCAACAGGGGGGCTTAGTTTAAAACACCTTAACAATTAGAACAATTCTCTTCTTAAAAAATGGCTATGGAGATTTTGTTCAGAAGAAGGGGTTTTGTGGAGAAGATTTATAGAGCTGGGAAGTATGGCTTGCTCAACCGATGGATCCACTGAAGAGGTGGTGGGCACCTTTGGGTGTAGTGTGTGGAAAACCATAAGAAGATTTATGCCTTATTTCAACAACAACATTACAATAAGTGTTGGTAATGGATTGAGAACTGATTTCTGGAATGAAGTGTGGGTTGGAGAAGACAGCTTGAGGAATGCCTTTCCCCAACTATATATTCTAAGTTCACATGGAAATGCCAACATATCTCAGGTGTGGAGTCAATGGGGATGGAACTTAATATTCAGAAGAGCACATGGTGACTGGGAAATTGGGGAGTTTGCTAATCTTCTTGAAGTCCTAAACTCTTTTCCAGGTTTGTCATTGAGGCCTAATAGGCCCAGATGGAAACTGCACAACAAAGGCCTATCTACTGTCAAGTCATGCTACTGGAAGCTAAATACCAAGGAGAGAGGGTGGCAGATTTGTTCAAAATGTGTTATGTGTGACAAGGAAACAGAAGTGAATAACCACCTATTTTTGCATTGTAAAGCTGCTACAAGTCTTTGGAATATGTTTTTGTCTATGCTAGGAGTCAGTTGGGTAATGCCTAAAACTACTCTGGAATTACTTAGCAGTTGGAAGGGAATTGGCAACAGAGGAAGGAAGGAAGGAGATCTGATGGAAGACTTTTCCAGGATGTATGTGGGTGGACCCTATGGAAAGAAAGAAATGCTAGGTACTTTGAAGGGAAAAAAACTAGCTTATAGATGATTAGAACGAATTGTATAAGTCTTTTGTTTTTTTGGTGTAAATAGAATTTGGTAGGGGATGTAGTAGATTTAGTTGATTTTATAGGAAACATGTAGAAAAATACCCTTTTGGGGTGTGCCCACCACTCTATGGGATGTAAGTTTCCAATTCATCATTTGTTGGATGATGAATCTTTTGGTGCGAACAATGTTACCTTTATCTCAAAAAAAAATAGACATCTGACATTAGAAAATCTTTCTTCATTGTTGCTTTCAATATGATGCCCTCTTTAGGCGGAGAAGTGGGGATGGGTTGATTGTTGCTTAATGGCCTATAAATGTGTTCCTAAATATCATTTTAGAGAACCCCCCACCGACCCCACTCCCTTCCTTCTGGATTTATCATGGCAAAGATGAATTCTGGTTTCCATCTATCTCTGAAGTTCAGGTTGCAAAGTACTTACCTAAAACGGGTCTTCCAGACCTGCAGTTCACTGCTCCATTGTGGGCTCTTCTGCTATCAGACTCGGTAAACTTTGTATAACCTTAGAATTTTGGACTTAGCAGATTACAACTGATGATTTGTTACAAGCTGCACAAATTGAAGAACGAGGAATGCTTGACCGGAAGGAGAGAAGCCCTGAGATATGGAAGCAAGTGGCCATTAATGAAGCAGCAATGGCTGTGGTGGCAGTGAACTTCCCAGATCTTAGAAATATTGAGTTTGTAATGCTCTTTACTCTTCTCTATTTTGTTACTGTTTGCTTTCTCATTGTTGTTTTATGGCATGACAATTTTGTGAAGTATCTTTTCTGAGTTAGGCAATCATGTTCATGTTAATCCCACTGCTTTGCCTTCCACTCGGTTCACTTTTCAATAGTACCCAAATGTGCATTTGTTTCTAATAGATGCTTGTATCATATCTACGATAAAGGCTAAAGATCTGTTGTACCGCTTGAAATTTTGTCTTAGGGTAACTCCTAGGGAACCTGTATTAAATTTTGGTACCTTTCCTACTTATTCAGTGTTGGTGGCGTATCATGTCATTATATTACCCTGTCAAGAATTAGCAAGTTCTGGTTTTATGTTTATTATTTAGATAGCAATGTGTGATTGCTATCATCTTGCACACAGGAGTTGTCTGTTTGAAAGATTGATGTAGTTGCAATCATGCTCAAATGTTAAATTTATTACATTTTCCCCTATACAATATGCATGGATACGAGTTCTAAAATTTAGATTAATAACTAAAATGTCAATTGAGCTAACCATGCGATAAAAGGAAGCAATGCCCGTGTTGTAGAATACGACTTGTTAGAAAGGAGCTTTAGAGTGGAAGTTGGTCAGTTAGGAGAAACTTGATGAAAGATTGTCCTCCTCTTGATTTCTCATGCTCTTTTATGAAAATATCTCTGTAATTTAACCATGTATTAAACAAAATAAGCTGTACCCATTTAATAGAATATGACTTGTTACAAAGGAGCTTTGGAGTGGAATGACTGCTGCCTGCTGGTACGGGTGACAAATATAACTTGGGTTGGTTAGAAGAAATTTGATAAAAGAGAAATCAGTTTTTTGTCCTTCTTCCTGAATTCTGATTTCTCATGCCTTTTGCTTGACAACATATGGAAAAAAGACTCGTGCCATTTGCTAATGCAAGTATCTTTTTCTTTTTCTTTCAAAGTGCAATGAGTTCTTATTTTCATACTTGTTAAAAAAGGTGTTATCAGCATCGTTACAATTAATGATTTGGTTAAACCTGTACTTTCTTTAATAATACAGCATGTACATTCTTTATCCTGCCTTTTATGATGGCTGTTTTTTGTTAATGTTTTGTTTGAAAAGCTCACTATTGCTCCAAGGGCTGGGAGAGAGTTGGGTTATGTGCGGATGAAAATGGATCATGTCAAATTTAAGGAAGGAATGCTGAGGCACGGTTTCTGTCCCCTTCATATTGCACTTATCTTCTGATTTATTCTCTTAAAAGTTAGTTTCGGAAATTTAATGTAAGCACTGATGAGGCACAGTTTCTATCCCCTTCATATTGCACTTATCTTTCTGATTTATTTTCTTAAAATTTAGTTTTGGAAATCTAATGCAACAAGATAATGCTAGTGTATATGTAATGGAACTAGGAAGTGAGGGTATTTCAGACTTCTGCTCATGTATTGCCTTAAGTGATATGAGGAAACATATTTGTACACACTACATAGAAGAAGCATTTGCTTTCTGAAGTACCTCACTGTCTGTTTGTCTTACTTTCCCCATATAAGCAATTTGGAAAATGCGACCACCTCCTGCTTTTTGAGCCAGTGACGCTCAGATGTCAAAGAAAAAAAAATTCCAGATTATTGGCATCTGTAACTTTTGACACTTCATTTCAATGCAGCCGACAGTCACTCTTGGATCACATAACTGTTCAGCTAGCACCACGTGCTGCTGATGAGCTGTGGTATGGAGAACACCAGGTAAGATACGCAGAAACTTTAATTTTTAGTTTTTCATTATTTGTCACCTAACATTTAAATAAGCTTGAAAAGGATCCATGCTTCTTTTGTTGAAGTCTTAAAGATTATTCTGAAATGTAGCCTTATAGGTATCATGAAGCAAATCCATAGCCATTGGAACACAGACACAAATCTCTTGCCCAACATGAAATAGACATACAGGCATAAATATGCACCAGGCACATTACATGTAGTTTTGGAATAAATTTATCGACAAACTGGTATTGGCCCAATTAACTCAGTAGACAGATTTTCAGATGCTACATTATTCTCATAGCCTGATTACTGGGTGAACATTTCTTGCATGCTTGGAGAGAGATGTTTTAAATGTCACTCGAGTATGTAGGAAATTAGAACCTAAAGATACATTTGTGGTTTAAGCCTTCAAGGTTGGATTTAAATAAAGAAGAGGAGAGAAAAAAAGAATGGACGGTGGATCAGCAGGTTCTCCAAATTCTTTCCAAGATACATTTAACATTTTCCACTTTCATCTTCTAGATAGAAATAAGTGCTTTTTTGCTGGTTTCCCACCCAATGTCCCTACCAAAATTTTTTTCATTCCCATGAAAATAAGTATTATGGCGTTCTCATCAAATTCTCATCCAAAAATTTGAACTTCTCAATTAAGTGGAGGATTAATTCCATACCATCTGCACCAAATCAATCAATTACACCTAAATCAAAAAATTAGTTGGGTTGATTATATGAACTCTATTGATTCCACCCTATTCTGACCAATTCAACCATCCTCATTAGTTTCTAACCGTAGCTCTTAAAGTAAAAGAAACAGCATGCTTCTTGTCTTCTCATTCCCTCACAGTTGGAGAAAAACTAGCACGCCCTCCAAAGTGTTAATAAAAAACTACAATAAGCAGCTAGAGATAGATAGATAGATAGCTAGATAGATAGATAGATATTTAAAAAAAGATAACAGAGACCTGTTTCATGCAACTTATTTGAACCTGAGAAGGTGTGCTTTGTGATATTGTCATGGAAACGATGCTGCTTTGGAATTTGACTCTCACACCCGAATGTTAATGCACGTATGTGCTCACATGTTCCACTTGTCCCAACTTCCCACCCACTGAGAATAATTACCTGTTCATTCTGGTTGTCAACTAGTACTCTTGCACATGAAGTGTTTTACTTGCCATTTTTGTTTGAAAAGGTATGTTTCACTTGCCCTTTACTTATTCCAAGTAAGAACTACTTGCTGTTGCTATGCATAAAAGTAGTTATAGTAGGATATGACTGGCTATTTTTTTTTTCCTTTTGAAGGTATAGGAGTGTGTGTTTAATTATATTTACTACTTTAAGCATGTCATCCAGAGGATTTTAACTCTCTTCATTTCAGCTTTGAAAGCCTCCGATCGTACTGTATAGGATTAACTTCTGAACAGCTTGCAAATATCTCTTACTAGTATCAGTGAGATTAACATATGAATTATTAGACCAACAACAACAACATACCCAATGTAGTCCCACCTAGTGGAATCTTTTGGGGTGGGGTGGGGGTAAAATGTACACAGTCCATAATACCACTACCTCCAAAGCAGAGAGGCTGTTTCCGATAGACCCCCGGCGTATGAATTATTAGACCCGTCTATTTAAATGTATGTGCAGGTGTTCCATGTTCCTTCGTGTGTACTTACTGTGTATAATGTTAACACATTACTTCTATACATCCTTATAGAAGTTTCCATGCATTAGTTATTTGGATCACTATCCCTACCCTACCCTTACCCTTTCCTAGTCAAGAGTTACCATAATATCTTAATCTACGACCTTGAATAATGGCAGTGAACGCTGAACACAGTATTTGTATCGAAACTGCAACTTTGGAAGTTAATATACTTTTTCATGACATAATATTTCAGTTCAGTACAATATGGGCTGAGACAGCAGATAATGCGAGGTCGGCAGCTCGGAGTTTCGTTCTTGGTGGTCTATCTGATAAACATTATGGTTTGTCTGATTTCTGGGTTGCAGATAGGATAAATGTAAGTTTTCACTATCTGCACCCTTCACTTTAGTTATTTAATGATTTCTTATTCCCCATTCATAAAGGTTTTACTAGTAATTTTAGCAAAAGTATATCTCTTCCCTTCCGGAAGTACGGATACTTTGTTGGTATGCCGCTGCTGTAGTTTCAAATGTGCTTCTAAAATTTTTTAGATAGTCCCGACTCTTTTCTTTTGGGTTGCATTCCCATAGTACTTCACTCCATCTGTGTTTTTCTACGTTTATGTGTTTCCGCCACCTGAATTCCAAAATTTATTTTGTTTGTCAGGACATTGACTCCGAGGCACTTCGCATCTTACATTTGTGCTATGATCGTGCAAAAGAGGTATCAGTAGAACTCATTCCTCCCCTCTGCCCTCTTGTCTAAGTGGAAAAAAAAAATGAAAATATGAAATTGCATGCTGCATAGGTTTTCATTAATGCATTCTTGAAATGACTTCACAGATCCTTCATCAAAACCGGAACCTTATGGATGCAGTCGTTGATATACTAGTTGAGAGAAAAAGCCTTACCAAGGAGAGCTTCTTTAAATTAGTTGAGCTACATGGGTCCCTTCAACCAATGCCTCCCAGTGTAGTTGATCTCAGGTCGGCCAAACGCTTGGAGTTCCAGGATACACTCAAAAACCAGAAGGAAATTGTTTCTCAAGGACACAATTGAGCAAGGTATTTGGGATAATGATCTCACCTTTGGTGTAACCATGAGCTTATGCTCTCCTCCTTCAGTGTCTGGTGCGTTTTGGCTATTGGGGCTAGAGTCTACTTTGCAGGGTACGACTTCCTTCGATCTAATTTTGTCTTGAAGATCCTATTGAAGTGGTGCAGTTGTGAAAGTAGAGAGAGTGCAAGAGCTCTCTAAATGGATTGGGAAGCTTTCAAGCCCAAATAATTATCTGGAAGTCGAAACTATGAAGCTATAAATGCAGTGAACTCCTTTTTGTTTTCATTTTTTGCATTGGGGGTTTGGTCATTTAGCTGGTTTTCCATGTTCCATTTTGATACAGATTGTACAACAGAAAGGATTTGTATCGGAATAATAGGTCACATAATATTTATGCTAATGTTGCGTAATATTCTCACTAATATCAACTCTGTATGACTCTGGATAGCAGTATTTCAATTTAAGTACTTGTGATGGTCGGAGGCTGCATGTATTAGATGGAATAACAGGAGCTGGTCTGGATTCTGGACACCACCGTTATTTAGAACAAAAAATTACATGCTATAGCTCCGATAGTGGGTGACTTAGAATTTTTTGACCCCAATAAGAAAAGTCTTTAAAGACTAGTCTTCCTTTCTTTTTTTAGAACAGTATAAGTATAATTTTGCCCTCTACATTTTAAATATTTTTAAATTTTTCATACTCATTTGTCTCTCAAATTCTATTTTATTTTTATTGTTTTCACTTTTTTTATTTTTTTCCTTTAATTTTGTTTTCATGTTTTAATTCATTTGTCTCAACTTTTCTTTTTCTCAAACATTATCTATTTCTTCATTTTTTTTTTCTCTTTTTTTAATTCATTTGTTTCAATCTTTACTTTTCTTTTATTTATTTTTTTATCATTTCTCTTTTTATCCCTCATTTTTCTTGAATTTTATTTTTATTTTTTTCCCTCAATTTTTTAATTCTTCGCTTTTTTCGTAATTTTTATTTTTTTCTTGCCTTTTTTTTCTCAATCTCTTTTTTTATTTCTCTATTTTGTTTGATCGATTTTTTCTTTTTTCTCAACTTCTATTATATTTTGCTAATAAATAAAAAAATGAATAGTATGCAAAGGGATTTTTTTTTTACATCAAAACAAAGTTAAGGGCATGAATTGTTGTTAGGAAGTTCTTTGGGATAAGTTTTGCCTCTAAGACAAAAATTATAGAACAACTTATAAATCAATACACAATATGGTAGTGTTGAGTCTTGCTTGTGGAACATAACTTGTTGTTTGAAAATCCTTGAGTTAAGTCTTGCTTCTAAGACAAGAGTTATAGAACATCTCATAAATAAAAAAATAATGTGGTAGCATCAACACTTGTTCATTGGACGTAACTTGTTCTTGAGGTTCTTGGGCTAAGTTTTGTCTTAAGGGCAAGACTAATAGAGCATCACACAAATCAAAACACAATATGATAGTGTCAACTCTTGTCCATGGGGCATAACTTGTTGGCTAAGTTTTGCCTCTAAGGCAAGAGTTATAGAACATCTCATAAATTAAGACACGATGTGGTAGTATCAACTCTAGCCCATGGGGCATAACTTGTTGGCTAAGTCTTGCCTCTAAGGCAAGAGTTATAGAGCATCTCATAAATCAAGACACGATGTGGTAGTATCAACTCTAGCCCATGGGGTATAACTTGTTGTTTGAAAGTACTTGGACTAATTCGAGCCTCTAATGCAAGAGTTATAAAGCATCTCACAAATCTAAACATAATGTGGTAGTGTCAACTCTTACCCATAGGGCATAACTTGTTTAAAAGTCATTGATTTATAAAACATCTCATAAATCAAGACACAATGTAGTAGTGTCAAATCTTGTCCGCAGAGCATAACTTGTTGTTTAAAAGTCCTTCGGCTAAGTCTTGTCTCTAAAGCAAGAGTTATAAAACATTTCATAAATTAAAACATAATGTGATAGTGTCAACTCTTACGCATGAAACATAACTTGTTATTTGAAAGTCTTTGGGTTAAGTCTTGCTTCCAAGGCAAAATTTATAAAATATCTCATAAATCAAAACAAAATGTGGTAATGTCAACTCATGCCTATGGGGCACAACTTGTTTCTTGAAAGTCCTTGGTCTAAGTCTTGCCTCTAAGGAAAGAGTTATAAAACATCTACTAAATCAATACACAATGTGGTGGTGTCAACTCTTGCCCGTGAGGCATAACTTATTGTTTGATGGTCCTTAGGCTGAGTCTTACATCTAAGACAAGAGTTATAGAGCATTTCATAATTAAAAAACTATCATGACCCAAATGGCCATGAGTGACACCCACACTAATCTTCCTGTGGGAGAACCATCTAACCAAACCATTACCCAAACACTTAGTTAATATTAGATGATATTATTATAAAATTCAAGATAATAACAAATATCCAAGACTAATTATTATTAATGCGTAAATTCAAACAAACTACTTACTAAAATTTCCAAGACCCGAAACTCATCGTACAAGACTACAAACAAAGATCATATCTAAAGTGATATCCAAAAATAAAGTAAATAAAGAATGTTTCATTGCCCGAAGATGGACAAGAACAAATAAGATGACCCATGGCAGCCTGGAGACGGAGTGCTCACCCTTGTATCAAGATTTGCTATCAAACTCTAGAGGTGAGGTCATGTCTGAGTCTAGAACACTTTCTGCACTCAACAAAAGAAGAGTATAAGGTAGTATCAGTACAAACCACTATGTACTGGTAGGTATCATAGGCCAACTCAATTTAATAAGATGTACACAACATAAATCAAATAACGAGTAGGCAGGCATCGTCACACAACAAATATTCAATGAATCAACAATACAACAACAACAGGTCAAACAGTGCTCACAAACAAGTCACATAACCATCAAGAGTATCAACCATACTATAAATATCCACAGAAATAACACAAATATGTACACACATGCTATGGAACTTATTTTTGCCCAAATAGTCATGACCTTCAGGGAACAATCTATGTTCATGTACTGTACCAGCGTGCTATCAGATCCAACATAAATATAAACGTACCGGCGTGGTACCCGATCCAACATGAATATAAACGTACCGGCGTGGTACCCGATCCAACATGAACATAAACGTACCGGCGTGGTACCCGATCCAACATGAACATAAACGTACCGGCGTGGTACCCGATCCAACATAAATATAAACGTACCGGCGTGGTACCCGATCCAACATGAATATAAATGTACCGGCGTGGTATCCGATCCAACATAAATATAAACGTACCAGCGTGGTACCCGATCCAACATAAACATAACAAAGTATTATCAATATCAATTTACACAACCTCACAGCATGCCACACAATGTACCAAGTTTACAAGTACACTTAAAGTCATAAGACAATTCCATCAAGTCAATTTTCAATAAACATTTATACACGAATCAACAATCCAAACATCAACAATTTCAAGCATGTCCGAATACCAATCCACAAGTATCCAATTTAGGAGCATACACGCAATTAAGTCGAGTCTAAACTCTAATTAAATCGTAACCTACCTAAACCAACGAAGCTATGAAATCTTTTTCAACATATAATCCCCATAAGAATACGACTCTAAAGACAAAGTAACCTATATAAAATAGACTATATTTAGTGGCTAAGGATTGTTAGGATCATAATTACTAAAATTATCAAATCCTAAATTAGCTAACCTTCACGTTGTTCAACGTTGTAAAACCTGATTAGACATTATGCAATTAGATGAGAAGAAGGACAAAATTAATATATTATGATTAATTAATCATGAGAAAAATTAATAGAATACTTCCCAGAACTTGTTCGCACCAATTGTTTCTTAACATACTACAAATTTTCCTTACTTTTAAATCAAATTGAGTACTGCCATCATTATTCCATTATTACCACTATTTCGTACCCTTAAGTCTATTAAGATGAAAGCACAATTGCCTCACTTTGTTTTCAATTCTTAATAACGACAAAACCTCTAAGTCACTAACCAATTTGCCAACTTGTTTTTCATCCTTAATAACGGCAAATAATTCAGTCATTAGCCAATCATTTAACAATTATTACTATACTAAGCCCAATATGAACAAATTTGCAAAATAATTTCGCTATAAAATTTCTCAACTCACCTGAAGCCATTGCC
Organism: Capsicum baccatum var. pendulum; assembly: GCA_030864225.1. Lineage (NCBI taxonomy): Eukaryota > Viridiplantae > Streptophyta > Magnoliopsida > Solanales > Solanaceae > Capsicum > Capsicum baccatum. The sequence goes on along the minus strand of CM061561.1, from coordinate 72,841,175 downwards.
ATTTTGTTTTTCTTCTATGCTATGTGAGATAACCTAAGCATAACTTCTGTACTCCACCTCTCAATTTATCTGACCTTATTTTTAATAAATATGCTAAATTCCTCCCACTTAAATTAATTCTTTTATTGACCACATAAGAAAATAAGCTACCACTTTGACCCATTAAATCACTAATTAAACTAATTATCTAAAATACCTAAAACGTTAATATATCCTAAAAAATCGGTACTACTCATCTCGAGAGTCATAATTCACATACACAAACTACGAAGAGAGCAAAAAAAGAGAAGATGAGAAGATTTCACAAACGACCGAGAGGGTCGTTACATAAGATACCAATTAAACAATCGTTCGTCTGCGAACGAGTAACAAAGACAAGAGAGGGAAACAAGGAATTACCTGAATCAACAAAAAGTTGCGGATACCTACTACGCATGTTTGCTTTGGTCTCCCATGTGGCCTCCTCAATAGGACGATTCTTCCACTGGACCTTCACAAATGCAGTTTCCTTAGTCCTCAGCTTATAGATAACTTAATACCTAGTCGATACCTCCTCCGCCCAGACTTGGAAGGTTCAATCAGTATACAACAACATAAGGCATATTCTTCACCCATATATATATTCAATAGTCATATACTGGCTAATAAATATAGGTGCATACTGGTGATAAGTGATGCGTATGCAAAAATGAATACAAAGTACACAATCAATATCACCACTCATCATAACTGTCCTCATCAGGACCATCATTAAAGTAATCAACCTCCAGCCTTACCATATATCAATATGTCATCAGTAGTATCCTACGGCCTTGCCAGGTATGAACATATTATAAATATATCCTTCATCTTTGCCGGGTATCAACATTATAACAACTGTATCCTCTGGCCTTGTCGGGTATCAATATCATCACAATAGTATTCTCCGACCTTGCCGTCGGCCTTGCTGGGTATTAACATATCACCATAATAGTCATTACCAAATAACATACACTATAACACTCATAAAAAAATAGTCATATCACTATAAAATATCTATCTATTCAATACTTTCTAACTACATGTTATTAACTAACCAACACTTATTATAATAGAATCAATAGTTCTCTAGTCATCACATAACCTCTAGTTATTAGCCTAAACATTATCCTTCACATAATCCTTATTCACGGAATAACAACTAACCACTATTAATTTAATAGCCAACATCTAACATCTAGTCACGGTTCATCATTAGACCAAAACCGTCATTTAATCACCATTCATTATTATCAACTAATCATCTTATATCCGTTAATCATTACTAAACAACACATTATTACTTGTCACCTAACCATCTTTTATTAGCCGACACTATTAATTATCTAACCATCATTTACCAACTAATCCTTGCTTAACTATTCATTAGTTAACCATTTAGCAACTATTCAAAGCTATTAACTAGTTACCTCTTATTATCTAGTCTCATTAAAACATAACGCCTCATTTATCGACTAATCGACATCACAAATCTAGTCATCAATATCCACTAATCTTTACCTATGCTAGATCCGACCTCACTATAAGTCATGCATTAACCATCGCTAGCTACTATGTTTCAACTAAGAAAGATTCATTAACTAATACATTAGATTCCCAGTCATCAAGTGTTATAGTCCCCTAATAGACAACTAGTTACCACATAGCTTAACCGTTAATTAGGCAAAACAATCGTAAGATCATATTTTAGCTACAATCACATCAATTACCGATATAACACTTATGAATGTATCAAATCTATGCATGCCATCACCAATATCCAATCAACAAAGTCGTAAGCAACATACCACATCTTCCTTCATCCCATACCAGAGAGATGTGTATAAAAACATATATGTATTCATAAACTGTAATTGTATCCTTTACATTGATAAACATTCCTCGGATATTCAATCATTATCATAACATGGTCCTTGACTTATTAGTTTATCCGAAATAGTCACAACATCATAATCACGGCCATAGGGTAATATACATATCCAAAACTCATATCGAGAAATCATCTTTATAATCATAGCATATCTCTAATCGTCTCACATATAGGAGATATCTTATATATTAGAGGCATAATATAGATAAACATGTAATCGTCTGTAGAATATCTTATATCGATAGGTCATACATCATGACTACGAGGAATATCACCTCTCTAGGTCAATTTGTATATATAAGAGGAAATAGCATCTCTATAGATCAATTATCAAGTCTAGGAGGAAATAACATCTCTAATGCTCAATATCCCTTCCACAGGAAGTATCATAACTATAACTCAAAAGCCACAATCTATAAACATCAATACAAGTTACCAAGTTACGAAGTAACCTTATTTTTAGGTTTACTAGCCTCATCTATGTCTAACATCCACAACTTATTCCACAAGGCTTAACACAAGATTAGGCCTACGTGGGTAAGACGATCCCACTTCTAATCCTCAATTTCCATAAATAGGCACACTATGCCCCAAACTAGGCTAAGGTATCTAGTTCATCTTCTAAATATCAAGTAAGCATATTCAAGCCTAAGATAGCAACTTCGACTAGAACCAAGGTACCTAAGTCAACTCTACCCAACTTACAGTTTCAAGACTACTAAAGTAGCCCAATAAGGCTAAATATACAAATTATGCTTCAATTACTAAAACCACATCCCAAACATAGATTTACATCATAGCCACACTATAACTAATCTAAACTAGAGAGGAAAAGCAATAGGATTCAAAAGAGGTAGAAACATGCCATTTTATGGGTCCTACGAAATTAGAGCCTACATCACATTATCCCCCATTATATTGTTAATATCCATCTAATCATCATACCTTAACCACTCAACAAGAAATATCCACCAAGTATCACTCCAGAAAATATCAATCATGCCATTTAATAATTCATTTGTTCTCCCATTCAGGGTCATCACTAATTATTTTATGATTGTAACTAAGCCATTTGATTTTGCATTGCCCCACTATCATGAAAATTACTATCCTCTAAAAGTGTCATATATCAGGCAACTTTGTGGGACATACAAATGTATAATTCAACCATAAGGTCAAGTCAATAATAATTTATCTTCTCAAAATTTTTCCTAATGCATAAATCCACAACTACAACTTATGTCTTGACAATCACTAACTCAATATATTTCGACGACAAACACTTCATGGTCAAGCCAAACCTCTCTTATATCACTAACACCAATTTAAGATATATAGAGTCATTCTTATTTCTACCTAACAATATTTTATTATGGGATTTACTTAACTCTTAATCACCCCAAGAGTGGTCCCCACACCACTAGCACATAAGCAAAGTTAAATAAAATAAATCGATTATAGGTCATTGACAGACTCATCACCAATATCACATTCCAGATAAGTCATCGATCAAATTTTGTAGGTATCAACAAACTCTTCTAGTTTTTATCACTTTTATTTGAAACTTATTATTTTGCCAAGCATTAAGAATTCGTTCACATAAGGTACTCAAAGATAATGTCACTTAGCTAGTCCTCACAAGGAACCCATTATAGTTTCAATAATAGAACTGCACAAAAATTCTAAATACAGTCTCAATGGCCGGACCACACAAGGATCCCCAAATAATATAAAATAATCGAACTACACAAAAGTCTATCCACAACATCATTAACAAGAACCTCTCATTACGAAAAGCACATATCACCTCAGTCTTTTACTCATGTCACTTTTTCACCATCTTTTATCGACATCACATTCTCATATCATCCTCTCAATTCTCATACCATTAATCTCATTAGTATAATAGTACCAAAAATAAGTAAGCACCACAGAATTTCTAGTTTCACAATAATAAGAAATCAAATAATCCCATCATATTTATCAATAAAAACAACTAAGTCAATTTTCATCACTTAACAAAAACAGTTCACAACAATGACAAAAATTTAGCAACACAAGTTTAGTCAAATATCAAACACAAGCAATTAATAAGCTCACAACTTTCACAAGTCTTTACCTATTAACAATAACTTTAGACCTTATTAACAGATGCCAATTGAAATCTCCTAGATTTTTATTCAAAATTATTAAGATACCAATTGGAATTGTCTAGATACCAATTGGATTCAATCCAGTAGTCCAAGATTAGGATGGCACGATGGAGAGAAAGAAAGGAAAATCACTTCTACATGCCGCATAACCTTACAAAGATTAGGTGTGGGGCCCTACACACCAATCTATGAAACTTTACTTAACATTGCTCTTATTAGTAGATACCAATTGGAATCGTCAGATACCAAATGAATTCAAGTAATAGCATATAAGAAAGAAGAATTTGAATTTTTCTAGTGTCCTATAGCCTCTCGAAGAAAAGTACAGATGTCTCCATACCGTTTTGCAAGACTCTACTAGATATGTTCTTATACGATGAGATCGACGAACCTAGGACTTTGATACCAACTTTATCATGACCCAAATGGCCATGAGTGGCACCCACACTAATCTTCTTGTGGGAGAACCATCTAACCAAACCATTACCCAAACACTTAGTTAATATTAGATGATATTATTATAAAATTCAAGATAATAACAAATATCCAAGACTAATTATTATTAATGCGTAAATTCAAACAAACTACTTACTAAAATTTCCAAGACCCGAAACTCATTGTACAAGACTACAAACAAAGATCATATCTAAAGTGATATCCAAAAATAAAGTAAATAAAGAATGTTTCATTGCCCGAAGATGGACAAGAACAAATAAGATGACCCATGGCAGCCTGGAGACGGAGTGCTCACCCTTGTATCAAGATCTGCTATCAAACTCTAGAGGTGAGGTCATGTCTGAGTCTAGAACACTTTCTGCACTCAACAAAAGAAGAGTATAAGGTAGTATCAGTACAAACCACTATGTACTGGTAGGTATCATAGGCCAACTCAATTTAATAAGATGTACACAACATAAATCAAATAACGAGTAGGCAAGCATCGTCACACAACAAATATTCAGTGAATCAATAATACAACAACAACAGGTCAAACAGTGTTCACAAACAAGCCACATAACCATCAAGAGTATCAACCATACTATAAATATCCACAGAAATAACACAAATATGTACACACATGCTATAGAACTTATTTTTGCCCAAATAGTCATGACCTTCAGGGAACAATCTATGTTCATGTACTGTACCGGCGTGGTATCAGATCCAACATAAATATAAACGTACCGGCGTGGTACCCGATCCAACATGAATATAAACGTATCGGTGTGGTACCCGATCCAACATGAATATAAACGTACCAGTGTGGTACCTAATCCAATATGAATATAAACGTACCGGCGTGGTACCCGATCCAACATGAATATAAACGTACCGGCATGGTACCCGATCCAACATAAATATAAACGTACCGGAGTGGTACCCGATCCAACATGAATATAAACGTACCGGCGTGGTACCCGATCCAACATGAATATAAATGTACCAGCGTGGTACACGATCCAACATGAATATACACGTACTGGCGTGGTACCCGATCCAACATAAATATAAATATACTGGCGTGCTACCCGATCCAATATAAACATAACCAAGTATTATCAATATCAATTTACACAACCTCACAGCATGCCACACAATGTACCAAGTTTACAAGTACACTTAAAGTCATAAGACAATTCCATCAAGTCAATTTTCAATAAACATTTATACACGAATCAACAATCCAAACATCAACAATTTCAAGCATGTTTGAATACCAATCCACAAGTATCCAATTTAGGAGCATACACACAATTAAGTTGAGTCTAAACTCCAATTAAACTGTAACCTACCTCAACCAACGAATTGAAATGTAGTTAGTCCGCAAGCTCCTTCTCCCCCTCCCCCCTCCCCAAAGTTTTGAAATCTGTTTCAACAAATAATCTCCATAAGAATACGAATATAAAGACAAAGTAACCTATATAAAATAGACTATATTTAGTGGCTAAGGATTGTTAGGATCATAATTACTGAAATTATCAAATCCTAAATTAGCTAACCTTCACGTTGTTCAATGTTGTAAGGCCTGATTAGACATTATTGCATAATGATGAGAAGAAGGACAAAATTGATATATTATGATTAATTAATCATGAGAAAAGTTAACAGAATGCTTCCCAAAACTTGTTCGCACCAATTATTTCTTAACATACTACTAATTTTCCTTACTTTTAAACCAAATAGAGTATTGCCATCATTATTCCATTATTACCACTATTTCGTACACTTAAGCCTGTTAAGACGAATGCACAATTGCCCCACTTTGTTTTCAATTCTTAATAACGACAAAACCTCTAAGTCACTAACCAATCTGCCAACTTGTTTTTCCTCCTTAATAACAATAAATAATTCAGTCATTAGCCAATCATTTAACAATTATTACTATACTAAGCCCAATATGAACAAACTTGCAAAATAATTTTGCTATAAATTTTCTCAACTCACCTGAAGCCATCACCCTTTTGGTTTTCTTCTATGTTGTGTGAGATAACCTAAGCATAACTTCTGTACTCCACGTCTCAATTTATCTGACCTTATTTTTAATAAATATGCTAAATTCTTCCCACTAAAATTAATTATTTTATTGACCACATAATAAAATAAACTATTACTTTGATCCATTAAATCACTAATTAAAATAATTATCTAAAATACCCAAAACGTTAATATATCCTCAAAAATCAGTACTACTCATATCGTGAGTCATAATTCACGTATATAAACTACGAGGAGAGCAAAAAGAAGGAAGATGAGAAGATTTGACAAACGACCGGGAGGGTCGTTACAAAAACACAATGTGTTAGTGTTGACTCTTTCCCAATATACGTAACTTATTAGAAAATTCTTGGGATAAGTCGTGCCTCTAAGGCGAGAGTTGTAGAACATCTTATAAATAAAGACATAACATGGTAGTGTCAACTCTTACCTGTGGGACATAATTTATTATTTGAAAGTCCTTGAGCTAAGTCTTGCCCCTAAAACAAGAGTTGTAGAACATCTCATAAATGAAGACATATGTGGTAGTGTCAACTCTTGCCTGTCAGTCTTGTCTATAAGACAATAGTTATAGAACATGTCATAAATAAAAATATAACGTGGTGGAGTCAACTCTTGCCCGTGGGGCATAATTTATAGTTTGAAAGTCCTTGAGCTAAGTCTTGTCTCTAAGAAAACAGTTGTAAAACATCTCATAAATGAAAACATAACGTGGTAGAGTCAAATCTTGCCCGTGGAACATAATTTATAGTTTGAAAGTCCTTGAACTAAGTCTTACCTTTAAGGCAATAGTTGTAGAACATCTCATAAATGAAAACATAACGTGGTAGAGTTAAGTCTTGCTCGTGGGGCAAATTTGTTGTTTGAAAGTCCATGGCCTAAGTCTTTCCTTTAAGGTAAGAGTTATAAAATATCTCATAAATCAAAATACAATGTGGTAGTGTCAACTCTTGCCCATGAAACATAACTTGTTATTTGAAAGTCGTAAGTTTTGCCTCTATAATGTGTTAATGTCAACTCTTGCCCATGAAACGTAGCTTATTGTTTGAAAGTCATAAACTTTGCCTTTATAATGTGATAGTGTCAACTCTTACTCATGAGATGTAACTTGAATGGAAGAAAGAGAAGAAAAGAACAAAAATAATAAAAATTGAGGAAAAAGAAGAAAATAAAGAAAAATATTTAAAAAAAAATACAAAGAAAATGTAGAAGTTGAGAGAGAATGAAAAAAAAATAAAGGTTGATAAAAATTAAACGAAAAAATATTAAATAAAAATAAAGGTTGAGAAAATTTTAAAAAGAAAAACAGAAAAGAAAAAATAAAAATCAAAGAAAAATAAATTTTTTTTTTATATTAGTAGATGTTGAGAGGTGAAAGAAAAAATAAAAAATCAAAGTAAAATTAAAAGGAAAAAGAAGAAGTTGAGAGGAAAAAAAGGTAAACAAGGGTTGAGAAAAAAAAATCAAAGTAAAATTAAAAAGAGGAAAAAAATAAAAGTTGAAATAAATAAATATGGAGTTGTTATCCATTATGAGGATCATTTATGAAATTTACTCCATTGGCCAGGGGAAATTTTGTCCAAACAAATATTAGTTAATAGGCAAAAGCTATTTTAAGGAATTTTTTTTATTTGAGGTAAATTTGAAAGTCACCCCAATTTGGGTCTATTCTTGAGATTTACCCTAGTTACAAACATTTTCCTACCAAATTTTAATTATGAAAATGCTAGCACCGAAAAAGTTCAAAAAGATAAACTAGGCCATTAGTTAGAAGGTGTATAGTATCTTTCTGCTAATCACTCTAAATAACATGTATATGTATTTGGTGCGCAAGACGTCATTAAATACATACACATATACATATAACTCAATTACCTTATTTTTAGGTAATAATCTATCTATATATATATAATAAATTAAGGAAATTAGCCTAAAATTAAGCCAAGTGACATATTGAGAACTAGCCACTTGGTATTTTGGCAACATGAATTTATTTTGTTGGCAACAAAATTTATTTTGGTGATTATTTTGGTGAATAACCAATTAGTAATCAAGCAACTTATATGGAAAAAATTACTATGACCAAAAAGTCATTCCAAAATAAAAAATATTTCAATAGAGATGTCATTCCTTAAACTATGTGAACAGTTAATTTAAACAACATAAATAATAATATTATAAAAAGTAAACATTTATGATTTTACTACAATTGAGTAAATCAAGAAAATGTTACAAAGAAAACAATTAGTAAATTGTAATCATGTAACTTATATTAATAAGATTATAATAATCAAAAAAGCCATTTCAAAATAAAAAAAATATTATGAAAAAGATGTTATCCCTCAAAAAATATACACAATTAATTTAAATAATAATATTATTTAAAAAATATTTATGAGTTCATTAAAATTTAGTAAATCAAGAAAGTATTACAAAAAAATCAATTAGAGAATAACTAATTAATAATCAAGTAACTTATATGAAAAAGATTATTATGACAAATGAGTTCTTCCAAAATTAAAAATATTATGAAAAAGATGTCATCACTCAAAATGTGTATATAATTAATTTAAATAATAATATAATATAAAAAAGAACATTTATGATTTGATTACAATTGACTAAATCAAGAAAGTATCAAGAAATCTATATATATAATAAAGCAAAGAAGTTAGCCTAAAATTAAGTCAAGTGGCATATTGAGAGCTAGCCACTTGGTATTTTGGCAATAAGAATCTATTTTGTTGGCAACAAAATTTATTTTGGTGATTATCTAAATATATAATAAAGAAAAAAAGTTAGCCTAAAATTAAGCCAAGTGGCATATTGAGAACTAGCCACTTGGTATTTTGGCAATAAAAATCTATTTTGTTAATCAAGCAACTTATATGAAAAAAATTACTATCTATATATATCATAAAGCAAAGAAGTTAGCCTAAAATTAAGCCAAGTGATATATTGAGAACTAGTCACTTGGTATTTTAGCAACAAGAATCTATTTTGTTGGCAACAAAATTTATTTTGATGATAATCTATATATATAATAAAGCAAAGAGGTTAGCCTAAAATTAAGCCAAGTGGCATATTGAGGACTAGCCACTTGGTATTTTGGCAATAAGAATCTATTTTGTTGGAAACAAAATTTATTTTGGTGAGTAACCAATTAGTAATCAAGCAACTTATTTGAAAAAAATTGCTATGACCAAAAAGTCATTCCAAAATAAAAAATATTTCAATAGAGATGTCATTCCTTAAAATATGTGAGCAATTAATTTAAATAACATAAATAATAATATTATAAAAAGTAAATATTTATGATTTTACTACAATTAAGTAAATCAAGAAAATGTTACAAAAAATCACTTAGTAAATAGTAATCATGTAACTTATAATAATAAGATTGTAATAATCAAAAAGTCCCTGTAAATATTATGAAAAAGATGTTATCCCTCAAAAAATATACACAATTAATTTAAATAATAATATTATTTAAAAAATATTTATGAGTTCACTACAATTTAGTAAATCAAGAAAGTATTACAAAAAAATTAATTAGAGAATAACTGATTAATAATCAAGTAACTTAGATGAAAAAGATTATTATGACAAATAAGTCCTTCCAAAATAAAAAATATTATGAAAAAGATGTCACCACTCAAAATATGTATATAATTAATTTAAATAACAATATTATATAAAAAAGAACATTTATGATTTGATTACAATTGACTAAATCAAGAAAGTATCAAGAAATATCAATTAAGATAATAACCAATTAGGAATCAAACATCTTATATGAAAAATAGTAATCAAAGAGTTATTCCAAAATTAAAAATATTATGAAAAAGATGTAATCACTCAAATGGTAACTTTGAACTACAAAATGGAAGAAATTTATTTCAAGAAATTTTATTTAAAAAATATGCTTTATATTTATTGGAAGAATTTTCATTTGATATATTTTAAGTAATCTATACTTAAAACAATATGCATTCATATTTAATGAAAGGATTTTCATAATTAAAAATAACTATCAATGAGTAATTACACTATCATTCTATATTAGAAAATGAATAAATGATAGTCTTGAATTTAAAAGGAGGGTATATTGAAAATAAATAAATATTGAAAATTTTAAAAAATGAATATTACTACACAGAAAAGATTGCATAATGTTTATCAAAAATAACTACTAAAATTACATAGTCCTAATTAATATTCGAAGTCAAATAAAATTTTATCTTACAAAGTTATTCTTTAATTGACCAATTATATAACCTTATATATGTCTATAAGAATATTTCAGATTTTAAAATAATCAAATTTGAAAAAAATACTTCGTTTTGATGAACAAAAATTAATTAAAAAGATTAAATTATCTTATATACAACTTTAAACCTGCAGATCAATAAATTGAATTAGGAATAAATATTTCTTAATAATAAAAATTTATAATATTTTTTATATGATGGAATATAGCTGTGAGTTACTAATAAATTAGAATATAACAATTGAAGTATTATCATAAAATGAATATTTATATGACAAAAAGTATTTATGATTTCATTCAATGTACATCAATTAAGGAAGCACGACAAAATTGATTGCGAAATATAAATAGAAAATGAATAATCAATTAACAATTATATACATATATATGGAAAAGAATATTGTACCAACTGCAATTAATCTAGAAGTTCTAATGCCATAACAATAAAATCAATTAATAAATAGTAATCTTGTAACTTATATGAATAAGATTATAATAATCAAAAAGTCATTTCAAAATAAAAAAAATATTATGAAAAAGATGTTATCCCTTAAAAAATATACACAATTAATTTAAATAATAATATTATTTAAATAATATTTATGATTTCACTATAATTTAGTAAATCAAGAAAGTATTACAAAAAAATCAATTAGAGAATAACTAATTAATAATCAAGTAATTTATATGAAAAATATTATTATGACAAATGAGTCCTTCCAAAATAAAAAATATTATGAAAAGGATGTCATCACTCAAAATGTGTATATAATTAATCTAAGTAACAATACTATATAAAAAAGAACATTTATGATTTGATTACAATTGACTAAATCAAGAAAGTATCAAGAAATATCAATTAAGATAATAACCAATTAGGAATCAAACATCTTATATGAAAAAATAGTAATCAAAGAGTTATTCCAAAATTAAAAATATTATGAAAAAGATGTAATCACTCAAATGGTAACTTTGGACTACAAAATGGAAGAAATTTATTTCAAGAAATTTTATTTAAAAAATATGCATTATATTTATTGGAAGAATTTTCATTTGATATATTTTAAGTAATCTATATTTAAAACAATATGCATTCATATTTAATGAAAGGATTTTCATAATTAAAAATTAACTATCAATGAGTAATTACACTATCATTCTATATTAGAAAATGAATAAATGATAGTCTTGAATTTAAAAGGAGGGTATATTGAAAATAAATAAATATTGAAAATTTTTAAAAATGAATATTACTACATAGAAAATATTGCATAACATTTATCGAAAATAACTACTAAAATTACATAGTCCTAATTAATATTCGAAGTCAAATAAAACTTTGCTTTACAAAGTTATTATTTAATTGACCAATTATATAACCTTATATATGTCTGTAAGAATAATTTTGGATTTTAATATAATTAAAATTGAAAAAGATACTTCGTTTTGATGAATAAAAATTAATTAAAAAAGATTAAATTATATTATATAAAAATTTAATTGTGCATATCAATAAAATGAATTAGGAATAAATATTTTTTAATAATAAAAATATCAATTAAAATTTATAATAATTTTTATATGATGAAATGTAGTTGTGAGTTACTAATAAATTAGAATATATGCAATTGAAGTATTACCATAAAATGAATATTTATATGACAAAAATTATTTATGATTTCATTCAATGTAAGTCAATTAAGGAAGCATCACAAAATTGATTGAGAAATATAAATAGGAAATAAATAATCAATTAACAATTATATACATATATATGGAAAAGAATATTGTATCAACTTCAATTAATATAGAAGTTCTAATGTCATAATAATTTACCACTATATAAGAATGCTACACTCAGTAAAAGTCAATTAATTTTTGCCATAACATGCTGGAGAAGATGGATTGTGCAAGTGATTTCTGCCACAACTTATCTTATCGTGATAATCACTAGAATCTCAATTTACTCTGAGCATTGTTTTAGAATAGATTTTTCTTAATTTGTCAAGTCAACTAAATATACAAGTTATGTTGTATATTCATTTTAGTTTCTACATGTTTGGTGAAAATTTTATGAGTCAGTATTCATGTACTTTATGTTTTAAAAAAATATAATCTGTACTCTTTGAAAATTTAAGTTAGTGGTCTTTTAATATGTCATACATTCTTACAGACTTATAAAAATTTATCTTGGTCAAAATTTGCAATGAAAATTTTAGAAATAACATAAAACTTTACAAGTTATACATAAATATGAAGAAACTAATATTGATATTAGATAGTCGATTTTCTTGCATTACGAATATTGTTTCTTTAGATTTAGTGAGATGATAATATGATTTCAAAAATTAATAAATTATGATACTAAATTACTAATCCATTATATTTCTATATATTAGGATTAACACTTGATTTGTCTATACTATATTTCTATATGTTATGATTAACAATTAATTTGTAAATTAGATTGTGTGATTTTAATAGTATATTAAAAGTTTTGTGACAGTGTATTAGAAATGATAGTTAAGTGACCTTAGTAAAAAAATGATAGTTGTATAACTATCTCTGAAATTTACCCGACACTAGAATTACAATCTCAAAAGCTACATATCGAAGATCAAAATTTGGGTGAGTATCTCATGGCTGATGCTCAATGGGCAATGCTCAAATTCAATAAATCAAATACTTATGAATACTGATTTTTTTAAATTCATTATATTTAAATTCTTACTGCAAATATTATTGTACTTTTACGTAGCATATTGTACTAACGTGAAAGTAAAGGTCATTTATCATTTGTTATTTATAAACATTATGCTACAGACTTTCTTATTTTTTTTGTTTTAGTTGATCTAAACAGACAATGAGTTCAATCATGTTTATATTTATATTTGTAACTCTAATTTTACAATATTGTAGATCTTTTGGTACAATAATTATTTTAATCTACTTTGTACAATATAAAGGATAAAGATGAATAAGATTAATATCTTATTATATTGATAAACATGAGAGGTTAAGTATTAGTTGAATGTTCTAAGATGGAAGGAAATTCAATTTCGATAGTGATTAATATTTATAATTTCATTCAAATTGAGTAAATTGAGAAAGCATGATAGGGTTGATCGAAAATAGAGTTGAAGAATGAATATTCAAACCTATGAAGGACTAAACCATTTATTCAAAAAAAATATATATACAATAAGATTCATTAATATTTGTTGGTCCATTATCATAAGAGAATAAGTGAATATTGTGAAATTGTGCAAACAGGTTAGGACTTTTGATAATGTTATAAGTTATTTGTCGAAAAAATGGTAATCAAAAAGTATGAGAGAGAGAAAATTGACTATTATTGAGAATTTGCTCAAAATATTTGTCTTGACGCAAAAATATTTTAAATTTATAAAAAATATACTAGGACTAAGATCGTGCAAAGGAATACAAAATTTACTTTGAAAGAAAAATCTATTAAGACAAGAAAAGAGAAGGAGAAGCTCCTTTCTTCCTTTTGATAAGAGAATGCAAATTAAAATATTTAATATAAAAAAATTTAAATTTCAAGTTAAAATTTTAGAGAGAAGCCTCATGTGCATAACACAAACATATCTTTCATTAGTTCTTTGTTTTTCTAACCAAATTTAGAAGTAAGTCACTTAACTAATCATAATTATGTTAAATATGCATTTTCTTTTGTAATTCTATGATTTCTTACAAAATCAATCAATATAGATCACAATATTATCTAATATTCTAAATAATTATATTACAATATAATATTATTTGCACGCGGATACTAACTTTCGAAAAGAAATGTTTAAGTTTTATGTAACTAATGATATTAAGTTCAATATTTTAATAGTTATTTTTCGTATTGCATAACTTTATTAATTTCAAATATGTGAATGATATTAAATAAAATTTTTATTATATAAAATCAATAAGATAATAATTTCTATAATTAATTTCATTTAAATTCGACCGCACATTGCACGAGTACTAATATTAGTTTGAGTTTAAAAAGACGGGAATTTTAGCTTACTTGAGTCCAGTTCACCAATTAATTAAAGATTAATTGAAGATTCTATTTTTAAAAATAGGAGGCTTTTTTTAATGAGTTTCAAAACTCAAATAGGTTTTCGCTCTTTTTTTTTTCTTTTCATTTTTTTCTTCGTTTTTTTTTCGTCCTTTTTACTGTTTTTTTTCTTTGCACCTTTTTTTTATATTTTATTTATTTATTCTCTCTTTTCTCATTTTTTTTATTTTTCGTTATTTTTCTTTATCATTTTTTTGTTGTATTTTATATTTATATAATTTTTGTATATCATATTTTTGGTATCAAACTATACATTATAAATAGGTTGTATTTGGATAGTTTAGTCGTGAATATGTACGATTTTATCATTTGTTATCATTTATATTTGGATAGTTTAGCCGTGAATATGTATAATTTATTATTTGTATTTGTATACAAATAAGTATTTGCATTAATTATATTTTCTTGAGTTTAAAATATACAAATATGCAATATATCATTTATTACAAATGTATCATTTGTATTTGTATATAAACAAGTATTATTTGTATCTGTATCAAGTTATATAAACATGTGTCGTTTGAAATACATGTATCATTTACATAAGATATGTTACCAAATACAAATTATTTTATGTTCTCACACACACACACACACACACACACACACATATATATATATATCATAAATGTTTTTATGACCTCAAATACATAGACAACACATAGACCCATTGAAAACATTGTCATCATTCTTTGAAATATATATACAAATTTATTTATTTGTTATGAAATACATAAACAACAACAAATTCAGTATTTATTTGCATACAAATGCATAGCTGTTTTATGACCTCAAATACATATACAACACATAGATGCTTTACACATTGCCATCATTTTTTAAATACATATAAAAATTTATTTATTTGTTTTGAAATACAAATATAACTACAAAGTTTAGGCCTTATTCACATACAAAGTACATAACTATTTTTATGACATCAAGTACATATACAATACATAGACCCATTAAAAAGTTTGTCATCATTCTTTGAAATATATATACAAAATCATTTATTGTTATGAAATATACAAGGACAAATTCAGACTTTCTTAACATCAAAGACATATACAACTTATAGAACCATTAACAATTATATTTCAATCATACAAAAGTTACTAGCCACCGATACAATTATACAATTGCATGATACAAAAATTATTCAATTGCATAAATTCATTGATACAAATATATTTGAATTGTACAAATTCACTTTATTATTAGATGCAAATGTCAAATGAAACTAAACAGTTTGAAATAAATATATAATGTTGATGCAAATATACAGACAAGAACATATTTGAAATCGAAAAATTAGATGAAATCGAATGAAGAGTGAAATAAAAATAACAAAATAAATACGAAAATACAAAATGACATTTTGGATGTATTTTAAACATAGATCTAAGAAAGAAATTAAAAATTATCATAGTAGATCTGAAAACGAGATCTAAAATTATAATACACCACAAAATCGTGTGTCAAATTCAGTTCGTAAAGGTCCATGAAGGTTCCCAAGACTTAGAAAAATTTTACTAAGTGTTCAAGATTCAACACTTAGTCTTATTTTAGACCTCCAAACTTCGGAGATTTATTTAGCGACCTTTCCGACATCCGTTTTTCAATTTTCAAGTTGCGTTACGATCGGTAAAGCTCATAGTATATTCCGGGTGAGTTTCAAAATTTTTGGAGTAGCGTAAGGGCATATTTGGGTTCCCAAAACAGAAGCCCCGGGTGATTAGCCCGCGCCGCCTGCTAACTCCAGTGCTTGCCTAGTTTTTTTTTTTTTTAGCATTTCAGGGTCAACTTCAAATGGCCAGAACTCCCAATATATAATGAACTGTGAGAGATGATATATATCAATGGAAAGATCTTTGAGTCCTCTTTCCAATGCAATTGATTTAATCCAATTTGAACATCGGAGTAAAAAGTTATGATCAATTTACTTCAGCCTATCAGACAATCAACAGAGGAACAACTGCGTCTTTCTCCCTTTCTTTAGGGGTATTTTGGTTATCTTCTACCCCTATATATACCTCTTAACACCGAATTAATCCTGATTTTCAGAAAAAATATACTCTTTTTCTCTAATTTCTCTCAAGAACAATAAGAGAGGTTTTCAATTGAGGATCCAAATTCAAGAATTTTCTCCGTCAATCTTCGTAAAATCAAGAATTAAGGTATACGTAGTGTTCATCCATGGATTCCTTTCATCCATGGAGCTCAAGAATCAAGTTTTAAATTATGTATTGTGAATACTTTGTGGTGGTATGATTATGTTCACGTTGATGGTTGTTGTATGGTTTCAAGTTGGGATTTTTATGTATTTTCATGAAGCTATGTTAGTATGTAAGTTGAAATCTATGAAATTAGTTGTTTATGATATCTATATTGTTGGATGTTGATAATCAAGTTTTTGATGTTGAATGATTCCCAAGTTGGAATCTTTATGTATTATTATGAATCTATGACACCATATGAGTTGAAAACATGTAAAACTTGGTTGTTCATGATGTAAAATCTTATGGTTTCACCTATGCCTAAATTGTGCATGCAAGGTATTCGATGAAATGCCTAGAATAATAATAATCATGTTTTCATGACTTATGAGTACCAAGTAACAAGTTCATGCTCTATACTTTATGATTCTACATAAATTCCATGTTATTGATGTATTGTGGTGGTGATGTGTAGTGAACATGATGTTGAAGTTAAGAAAGTACTTCCATGTTGAATGTATCCTCTCCCACGTATGAAATGTTGAGAACCATGTGTAGTATTGAATCTCATACTTATGATATTGTGAATTGTGGACTCTATTCTTATGAACAAGTCAGTCATGTGTGTCAATTTCTTTCCATCTAGTCCTGGGGGTACTTGTACCCGAAAAATATAGCTGTGCGCCTAGAGCCATGTCATGTTGTCACAATATCCTCAGTCAAGCCATGCTCAATAGAATTCAGTCAGTCATGTGACTCAGGAAATCTCAATAATCTTATAAACTCAGTCAGTTATCAGACATCAGTAGTAATTCCATCAGTCAATGGAAATTCAGTAAACTCAGTACCAGTCCAGTTCTACTCAGTACTCAGTAACTTCAGTTCTCTCAGTCAGTTCTCAGATCTCAGTAGTATTCCGTCAGTCAACAGAACTAATTAAATTTAGCTTAGCTCAGCTAAGCAACACTATCAGTCAGTTAATCAGTTTAGTTGCTCAGTTCAGTCAATCATGCTCAGTGTCTATTCAGGTGGAAGTAGAAGTTAGCACCGAGTGAATCCAAGGATGGGAACACATACTGTCAGATGGGGGTGTGATTCTTAGCAGTCATCCTTGCATCCCAGAACTATGTAGCCAACATAGGTTGAGATATCAACATTGCCAGCTTGAGGGTTGATGAGCCGGACATCTGCTGTTCTCTTTTGGGGACACTGCCAGATTTGAGGGTCACTCACAACTTGTATTTACCCGTGGCACAATATTGACACCCTTTAAATCAGGGCAATGATTGGACCCCAGTTCCGTTACATTAGCATACATGGGGCCTTTCGGTTAAACTACTACCTCTCACAGTTTCAGTCATTCAGTCTCAGTAAAAGAACTCAGATAGTTCTTCAGAATATTAGGACTGTCAGATACAGTCAACTCAGATTAGTAAGGAACTTAGATAGTTCCATCAGATTTAGGGCTGTCAGCTACAGTCACCCATGTCATCAATATCCAGTATCAAGGCTATCAAATATAGTCACTCATATTATTAGCTATATCAGCTATCAGAAATTATTTTCCATTTATATTAGATTTCAGTAAACTTATGCTATCAGTACTCAGTTTCAAGACTGTCAGATATAGTCAATTAGACCAGTCCTTCATAATCAGGACTGCCAAAAACAATCATTCCTTTATCAGTAATAAAGTATCAGCCTCCTAGCATTCAGTAATATAGTATCATTTTCTCACTTATTAGTGATTCACAGATCAATATCAGTAAACACAGTCATTTAGTATCTCAAAACCGATAAACTCATGTTGTCAGTATTCAGGCTCAGTAGTCAGTATCATCATGAGTTCAGTAGCAGTTACTTATGTATGTATGTGTTCTCACGTTCATATCAGTCAGCATTGTTCATGCATACAAACCCTTTGCATTTAGCCTACCTCACTCGTATACTCAGTACTCTCAGTTGTACTGACGAATTAGTTCTATGGTGCTTTCTTTTATGTTACACCATAGGTTCAGATACATGATTTCCAAACCAGTAGTAGCAGTAGCATCTCGGCTGTCAGAGTTCCAGCAGTAAGTCCCCGTCTCTCGAGGGCATAATCATTACTTATGTTATGGTTTATTTTAGTTCAGTTTTGCTAGTCGAAGTTAGTTGGAGACATGTCCCATCAACTTCCTATTCAGACAGTCATGTTAGAGGTTTTTCAGACTAGTATGTTCAGACTTCAGATAGTATTACAGTTGTTTTAGATATTCTATACCCCACTCTCATGTTATGATTATTCTGTTTTGAACCTTATGGCCTTACAGTATTACATATTTCATATTTATGTTCTATATTATGCAGTGTACAGGTACAAATATCAGCCATGGGTTAGCTTGTGGTGCCTCGGGGTCATGAGTACCGTGTAGCATTTTGGTTTAGCAAATTGGGGCGTTACAAAAATTCACTATAACTATAAGAGCAGTGATGGTGAGGTACTTATGGTTAAATGGAGGGATTCCAGTGTTGACTGGTTTTCTAGTGAAAGAGATGGGTGTGTGCGGTGGAGGAGTTGGATGATGATGTCAATGAAGAAGATAGATGATGTTTACAGGGGAATGTAAATGTGAAAAATTTTAATGCGCGTGAATGAAATTACTTTATGAGCAACTTCTTGAGAGTTCTAACCATAAAGCATAGTCGTTCTTCTTAAAAAATAAAATTAACTCTTTAAATAAAAAAAAATTATTCTTGACAACACGAAGGACCATAACAAAACATGGCACACCCCTAATGTATGTGTTCTTCATAAAGTTTAAGATAAAACTGAAAATTTTCAAATCATATCAAAATTTTAATTTTTATAATTGACCAGTAGTTAAAAAAATATCTCTACATATGTTTTAAGGTTTGAAGAAAATTCTTATGTGATTTTATGTTATAACTTAATAAAAATTCTATACGAATAAAATTCAACAAGTCTAAAAGATTGATTAATAGATGGGTAGTATGTAAAAATAACTCAGTCAGTGATGACATTGAGGACGTACCAATAACTGCTTGATATGTCATTATCACTTAGATTTACATAATACACCATCCAATAGCCGCATGTTGACTGCTAATATGGCATTGAACCAACCATTATCTTATCAGTTGGCAAGCTGATTAGTACATATAAAAGTCGATAATCAATAAGTTAAATCGTTAAGCATAATTATCTGCTCAATCCATTGGCAAATAACCTAACAAAAATATTCTTTAATTTTATGGTCTTAAACATGTCATGTGAAATTTAAAATTAAGGAATTTCCAAGAAAGATAAGATACATTCTCTAAAATGAACTAAAAGAAAATATGTCATGTGAAAGTTGAAATTAAGGAGTTTCCAAGAAAGAAAAGATACATTCTCTAAAACGAACTAAAAGAAAACATGACAAAAAACTGACATAAATAAATAATTTAAAATTTTAGAAATATTGACAAATTGTTGAACTATCTTAACGAATATAACGTAGCCAAAGAAAACAAACAATAAGAAGAAAAAGAAGAAAAAAAATAATTACGAATGTAAATGTCAATATATAATTTGGGCCTGAGCTTAGCACGGACCAAATGACACTAATTTTTTATATAGAGAGGAGAAAAATAGAGATGTCAGTGATAAGTATTTAATTGGAAAGAAGGATGTGAAGGTCCATTGATGGAGTTTTTTGTAAGAGGAAAAAAATGAAGCTCTCAGGGATGAGGGGGCGACTGGTAAGATTCAAAGAAAAAATAATGCCATTTTGTTATCTCACTTATTTTTTTAAAAAATTATTATTTAGCTTAATTATGGAGTTAAGTTTGCTAGACTCTATGCTCCCCCCTCCCCCCATTTAATCTCCTTCAATTTATAACTAATTATTACCTTTATAAGCCCCAACTTATGTTTTTACTAATTTGAATTTAAAAGAATTCTCTTCGAATAAAAAAAAAGGGGAAAAAACATAGTGCAATCATCAGCCAAAAAAAAGGTAAATAACATAATTGTCACTAGTTTGTTCCTTAATTATCCTCTTTCTCAATTTTTCAATAAATTTTCTCTCCCGAATTTTAATTATTCATATACATAATTGAACATTGATATACATAATTGAACATTGACATACATAATTGAACATTAAGTATCTTACTGTCACGATCCGAACTAAGGCCCAACCATGATGAGTATCTCAAGTCTACCGAGGATCGGAGACCACTCCCTTGTCTAATAAAATAGAATGTGATACATTACTTAGCGGATGAATTTCGAACATATAACAAGATAGAGGATAATATGATCAAAAACATCTAAGTGTATCAACAACCAAAATTCTATCCACAGTAATATCCACAAAATCTCTACTAGTCCGAAAATAATCTAAGTCGGGACATGCCCTTGACCCTGATGTTGACATCTAATTTTTACCCTCCCCGTTTCAAATTAATTTTTGAGTTTCTCAATTTTAAATAGTTTTAAAATATGTGTTTTAAGTTATTTTGAAATAAATTTCAAGCCTACCCTTTTGAATTTAAGTGAAATCAATATGTTCTGTGTTTAATTATACGGGATCATATAATTATCATTTAAAGGTAATGCTTTAGAATTTATTCAGAATGAAAAGTTTGGTTAAATTGCGAATACTCTACTTTTTTCCAAGATCGATTGAAAATAAAAAAGTGATTACATAATTAGTTTCTTAATTCTGTTTTTAAACAAAATAATTGTGCTTTATTAAATATTTATTTTTGATATTATTGAATTTGAGAAGCTCATTAAATTAATTAGAAGTTAATTTCATTTCGACATTGTCCAAATTGATTCAGTTGACAATTTATTAGTACAAAATGACTATAATTTTAATAGAAAAAATTATAGAAACTAGCATTCTTAAGACTATAATTACAATAAATAGCAACACTTTTAAAAATTATAGCTTATAACAAAATTAACAATATTTTACCCACATCATAGTAATGGAAGAATATTTATTTTTCAGTTGTGCATATGTATTTATGAGTAATACATATATATTAGTATATGTATTTATATAGCAACATTTTACTTAAATACAAAATATAATTTACGTTTTTTCGTAATTATGAAACTATTGCTATAAAAGTTATAATTAAGGTCAAAGAGTTACTATTTCTGAAATTTTTCATTTTAATAAAACTCATTTTTATTAATTGCTGCTGTATTGGCCCAATGATTAGCCCACTCCAACATTATCTAGCCCTTTCTAATTTTGAATTGGGTCAGTTAACCCATAACATAACCTTGCACTAGCCCAGCAACCCCTAACCGACCCGGCCCAAATCTTTATCCCTTCCCTTAAACAGCAAAACAACGACAATAACTCAATAACAACATTATCAGCAAACCACGTATAAAAACAACACAACCACCGTATTAACAACAAACGTCATCTATTTCCACAACGAAAATAGCGTCAACTATGCAAAACCCTAGCCGCCTCCCTTCTTTTACCATTTTGTCCTCATTACGTTGCCATTAATGGCTAAAAAGCTTTTCATCATACTCGATCATGTTCATCCATTTTCGGCAAGGATAAACGGATACAACTTTCTCCACTGATTTTTCGAGTACAATGGCCATCAATGCTTTTGTCTCACTGTGGACTCCAATTACTCGAAAAATAATTTCAAAATTCGTATTTCAAATTTAAAACCCTAGTTCTTTCCCTCAATTTCCCCTATAATAGACAGTGGAGAATAGAGGTGAAAATGGGGGATTTTTGGGGAAAAATTGAGGATTCGGGAGACGCATGCTTCTAATCCTACGTAATCAAAAATTCTGGAAGCAACAGACTCAAAAGCTTAATTTTCACAAAAATTAAACTTCGAAGAGTCGGAATTTAAACTCCCGTGGTGGAAGTCTGTCGTCAAGTCTCGTTGCCCTAGGTTCGTTGCTCCAAAAAGGTGAACACTTCATCTCTTTTGAATTTGTTCATTTTTTTGTGTTTGTGTGTAAGAGAAAAAAATGTAAACATTACTGTTGTTACGTATTTCGTTGATATGATATTTCATTTATATGGTTTGATCTTGTTTGAAATTATATGTGGTATTCTTGACTGATCTTTAAAGATTTGGGATTAAGATTCAAAACTTGTTCATAAGGAGAATGATTTAGGACATATTTGCTTGTGTTCTTTTCTCTGAGTTGATAAAATTTTAAATCGAGTGTCCAGCTATTTAATTACTTGACTGTGAATAGTAGTTGATGTTGGTGATTTATATGGTGATCGACTATGTTTGAATGAAAAGTCTTAACAATCTCTCCTAGTTCTCAATATCGAGTGAGGTTTGTTTAAAGGATGTGTTAAGACAAAGCTTCAGAGATTCCTTTTAGTTCTCAAAAACGCTCCTAACAGTTCACCCTTTAGTTTTGATGTTGTGTAGTCTTGAATGACCATACATGTTGAATCTCCTATCTCAACATCAAATTAGCTTTGGTTGAGGTTTAATATTAACAAAATTTGCCTGTGATATGTGTGGACAGTGATTGGGTTAGTAGGATACTTTTCGGTCTTAAGTTTTAAATATAATAGTCAGCGTTGTTGAGATCCAAAAAAACCGAGATTCATGTTTCAGTGCTTTCTGAAGTTTTTTTTCTTTCCCCCTTTTTTTTGTTGTTCGAAATACTAATAAGATCTCTGAAAATTACCCCTTAATATTCCTCGAAGATAAAAACTATGAGATGGAGAAGAGTTTGAAGATAGTCTATCTTCACCTCCGAAAGTTCTATGTCCATACTTGCAATGATTATAGTCTTTCGTCTGTTTAATTTATTTTGTGGATATCAAGTTGATCTTCCAAGTTTCTGAATGCCTTATTGGTTTATGATACCAAAAGAGGTGTGGCAACATCCAAGTTGTTAACATATCTTTTACTCTCTTATGTAATTGTTTAAGTTTGATTTCTTAATTTTGTTCATCTCACTTATTCTACCCTTGACATTATTGAAACATCAGTTTTCTTTCCTTCAAAATGTAATCTTTAGAATTGAACTCTCTAACATTAACATAATCCATAGAGAACAAGCATCCTAGACTTATCCCTTGGGTTATATGAAACATGACATCTTTTTTTTTTTTTCTAGTAAATTGCTTGCACCTATTTGGTTTCAATGACTTTCTATTGTGATTTTCTCCGCTCATTGATATTTTAGCATGGTTGAATTCTTACTGTGCGGACAAAATGACTAAATTGGATGTCTAAAAATAGATGAGTTTTATTCATGTTTTTTTCAGATTTATTTTTTGGGTTAATTTTCTTTAAAAACCATTGTCTTTTAAGATTATTTGCTAATACTTCCCTCATTTGTATGCATGATATGGCCAAGTCCTTTGGACTCTATACCTTGTATCTCTTTTGGGTTGCCCAAATCATCGATATCCATCGAGTCAAACCTCACCAAGTCCACAGATGGATTAATATAACATAAACAACTACTGGTATAAAATGGTATACGATAGAAATACGGACTGTACAGGTGGAAGGTGGCTGGTACACATCATTATATGACACATAGTAAAGCTGGAAGCGAGCATACATTCTTATATGCTTATATACACCATATACATGAAAAACAGGGCTGATATACAACAGATATACACTAGAATATAGCTGCAGCTGTAAACTATCATACATGCACAGAAAAAATGGAAGCAAGCATGCTAATTTTTACACTGATATACAGCGTGTACGCGATGGTATACCAAAAAAATTGCAAGGGAAAGGGCTGTAGTATACAGCTGATATACATGAAAAAGTGGACTGAAAATCAATGAAATTTAGGCCCAAAAACTGGACAATCCTTTAATGGGCCAAAAGGGCCCAATCTTAACTCCTGTCTTTATTTCCCATGTTAGCTTATTTATTTGTATTTACTTGAACACTAATTAATTAATCTAGATAAATTCCCTTAGATGTTGCTATTTTTATTTATCTTCATTTCTCCCGTTATTATTTTTCTATCCACTTTATCCTTTTAAATAAATAAATAAATAAAGAATAAAAAATAAATTTTATGTTAATCTTCGCTTTTAGAATTAAGACGACTCTCTTTTTGTTCGTCTCATTTAGGCTTATGAGGTTTTTCCTAAACATAAAAAGAAATAGATTTTCTCAAATTGATTTCTTCGAAAAAATAAATGTTTGCATGATTGATTAAATGTTTCTTATTTATTTTGGTTTAACATTTCTTCTTAAAATATATTATTATTAAAACTAAGATTTCAATTAACATTGACCATCAAAATAGACTATTTCTACTTGAACAAAATGAATCTATTTTTTGAAATCGCTCGATCAAGCTTCATATTTTTTATAAAAAATTGACCTTTTTGCAAAATAAGTCATTTTTAAGCTAGTCAAAAATTATTTGTTAAACTTTTTTTCAAACGGACTCTCCTAAGTGCCTTAAAAACTTTTTTTGGGCGTTAATTGAACCCTTACAGACTCTGTGAATTTCTTAAAATTATTTTAATTTTTTTTTGAATCTTTTGAAATAGTTTTAAAGAGGTCAAGACTATTTTCTTGTAAATGAAATCCGAAATAAATAAAACAGAAATGACGATTCTGTTGAGAATTTAACAAGGTTCTAATCAAATATTTGTACTAACTTCTTTGAATAATTATTCGGATTTGTAATACTTGAATTGTTTGTTTGCTTATGTGTTTTCATAAAATTGAAACTATTACATTTCATGGAATATTTCCACATTTTGATTATTAAATTGTTTTGGGATTTCGCAGATGTCCTGTCCTCTATTGTTCAATTTCAAATCAAGTATTGGAAATACGACGGTTTATTGGCATGTTAGGCGTTCGATGGCTGCTTGTATTTTAAAATCCAAGTTGTTCACTTGGGAACCGGGTCGAAGCCCACTCTAGAGACTTAGGATAGAGTAAAACCAAAACTCTTTTTAGGCAGGAGACTAGGGTGACCCAATATTCGAGGGAGTGTTGAGCCCATTAGAAAAATCCACCTTACGTCTATTGACCACGAGTCAGTAATAAATGATCATTCTTTATGTGTTTTAATTGAAGGATGTCATGCCAGATTATATAGACCATTGTCCCTTGAAATATATTTGGGGGCAATGGAACATCTTACAAATCACATGTATATCCTTCAAACGCTAGGTTTACAAATCACATCTATAGTTGGTTGATCAGTGTGTTTAAATAGCATATCTTTGTCTTTAAACAAGACTAGTTCATCATTCTATTTCGAAGTCTTAGAACGTTAATAGGCATATAAAACTCAAAATTTAAATTTTTCTAAAATACCCTTAAAATTTCGTTGATAAAATTCTTTCCAGTTTATCCAAGTTTTGATCAAAAATTCATTAGGTCATTATCTAATTCACATTGACCACATTGCTCTCACAATTTGCCTTTTCTCGAATTTGATATAGTCAGAGCTGTCTAGATATGCCATTAATAAACTATGTTGTCTTCAAAAACAGAAAAAAAAAGCTTTTTAAATTTAGCCTTTTAAGATGCTTATTCGTAAACACCCGATTCCTTCAAATCGCTTAGTTAATTCTATTCGAGATGTTTTTTTCCCCATTAAATTCAAGATCCATCAAATGATCAAAGTTTTGATCATTCGGTTACTTTTCAAGTGTCTTATCCTTTAAATTTTGGACTTCGTTTCAAACTAAACATATGTCACTTGTTTCGTATATTACCTTGGTCAATCATTATGATCATGAACTAACATTTTATATTTTGAGTGTTTTTCTTTTCTTTTAGAGAGACTGATTTGTGTTGGTAGTCAAACTTGCTCGCTTCACAAAGACAAAAAAGTAATCACTTGCAGAACATAAGTATTTCACACGGTTTAAAGTTAAGAAAGCAACTATAGATTCATTAGTTCTTGCTTGGGATAATAGAAGGACTCATTCAACTCTGGGTCCTAGTTTGATTAGCACAAATACTTTATTTGAGTCAATTCCTACACAAATACTTAATTTGAGTCAATTCCTACCTTTTCTGTGGCAATGGACCCGAGTGTCTCGATAAGAAGAGAAATAGCCCCAAAGGTCGTTGCTGGTTTGGAGCAACAAATTGCCAAGCTAAGGCTTATGATAATGCAAATTAGAACACCTTCTCAGACTCCTCCAAGCATGACTCTGCCTCCTGGTGCTTAAAAAAAAGGGCCCATGTTTCAAACGTCAGAAGGAGCTGATTAGAAAGGACATTTTGCTTATGCTTCTTAGAATGCCGCTTCTGTGTACACATTTGCTCATTTGAAGGTTCAGAACATATCATTGTCACACCAAGCTCCGCTAGTATACACTTATTCTATCGCTCCGCCAATGACACAAACTCAAGGTTTATACTATTTAGATGCTAATTATTATGTTGAAACAGAGAATGATCCAAGAATATACACTGATGAGATGGTGAATAGAAAGCTTAAGGTCTCGAAAGATACAATAAGAAGCCTTCGGGGACTTGGGAGTAACGAAAGTGTGAAGTATGGAGAGTTGTGTATATTTCCTGAGATCGAGTTGCCTCTTGGTTTATAAGATCCAAAAATTTGAAAAGTTAGATAGGTCCAAAAATTCCTTCCTTTATTTGAAAACTTTTTGTAAAAAATTTGTTGGAGTGGAAAAAAATGGAGGAGTACAGGTCAAGCTATTTAGTCAAAGTTTGAGTGCAAAACAAGATGTGACTAAATGACGCACTTGGGATTACTTGACAAATGCTTTTGTGGATCACTACAAGTTTCATGTCGATATTATTCCTGACAAAATCTCTATCACAAAGCTAAGATAGAAATCAAATACGAGTTTTCATAAATACGCCATGAGCTGGAGAGAAGAAGCGATCGGGGTACATCCTTCTATGAAAGAAATTGAAATGATCAATTACTTCATCCATGCACTAAATCCAGAATATTTCGATCGCATGATGGCTGAAAAAATATTTACTGAAATTGTTAAAACTAGGGAAATGATTGAGGATGACTTCAAGACAGGAGGGATAATAAATTTAACAAAACTGTAATCCACTCATAAGGGCTTCCAACCTAGCTCTTTCAGAAATGGAAAGAAAAAAGAGAAGAAAGTAATGGGAGTGATGACTTAAGAAAGTTCTTCCAACAATAAGCAATCTCCTCGATACCAACCCAATGCTCGACATACTCACTATCCAGTCTACAATGTGCAAGCAACATATCATGCTTAACCTCCATCACAAAACTACCAAAACAATGCCCTTTGTACCAACCATGAGAGAAAGCCTCCTAGGATCTTCACGTCATTGGCAGAACCACTTACTCAGCTTTATGAAAGGTTCAAAGAAGTAGGGTTACTTCATCCAGTGAAAGCAAAGCTTGCAGACACTTTTGCTAATTGGTATGATCCAAACAAGTGATATGCTTACCATTTTGGAGTTGTTGGACATGATACAGAGAAATGTATCACTATCAAGCACAAAATTCAGGATTTGATTTATAACAAAGTGATAATGCTTGAAGAAGCTCCATCTAATGTTAACAACAATTCATTGCCTTATCATAAGAAGTAGTCATTGGCATCATCAATTAGAAGAAGCATGAATTTTCCTCAAAAGGTGCACTTTTTGTGTCCTTCTATCCTATATTTGAAAGTTAGTGTTTTCTTTTATTATAATCGTACTTTCTCATTTTATTTTCTCGTAATTGTATTCTATCGCTTTATTTTCTTATAATCACACTTTATGATTTGATTTTCTTGTAATTGCATCCTTTTAGTTGTAATGAACTATGTTCGACCTGATTTTCCTTGTGGAATACGTGGACGAACTGTATTAACTTCAGTCACGTTATCAAAGTATCAAATATCCCTTTTGTCTTGTATTAACTACGTTAGACCTGAATTCCCAAGAATGGAATATGTAGGCGGTCTATGTCGGCTTCGATCAATCCATTAGAAAATTTATATTTTCATTTTATAAACAAACTACGTTTGACCTGAATTTCCCAAAAAGGGATACGTAGGCGGCCTATGTTAGCTTCCGTCAATCGCTTTGAAGATTTATCTTTCCATTTTATGTCGGAACTACATATCCTACCTTAACGAAATGCGTAGGCACGACACTGACTTGTTATATTTCTTGCAAGATTTTCATAGAAACTAGAGCAAAATTTTTTAGAAGATCTCAAAAAATTCATTACAAGATCCTTTTCCAAGTTATACGAAGATGACATTAAAGTATGTAACCTAGGTAGAAATTTGTGAGAAGGTCTCAAAAATTTCACAAAACTTGACATTAGCTACAAAGTTGAAAATCAGACGTTGTTGAAGTTGAGATCGGGGCATAATTTTTGAAGTTCTCTGCTTTAAGTACTCTACGTCAGAAACAACTCAAGTATTTCACATTTTAGACTTAGGCACAATTTTTGAGAAGTTATAAAAAATTCCATACAGAACAATGTCATAAGTTATAAGAAAGTTTGATAGTTTCTATGTTATTGAGTGGGGCAAATTTTTTGAGGAATATCCTCAAAATTCCACAAAAATTGTACTTCAAGATTAGAAAAGTTTACAAATCGATGATCAACAAGGTACATTAGGAGAGCAAGTCAATACCAACATAGTTAGTCTCTCAAAACTAAGAATTTTTCTTTGGATGCAGGAACCGTGATCACAAAGTTGACAACGTTAAGCATGTCAAAGGGCATTATCAGACCCACTGTGGACTTGCCACAATAATCTAGACAACTTTTCTCCCCCATTTTCTTCTTGATTTGTGTTTCTATTACTTTGTTATGATCTTTGATACTTTCTTTGATTTTATAAGGAAATGATCGGGTATAATGATGAAGACGTAGAGACATTATCCAAACTACTATATCTAAATCAATATAAGTCAAACAACTTCATCTTTATTTTTAAATTCTATCTTCTGTTATGCTCCTGGCTTAGTTATAACAAATTATTGTGTTATTAATGAGTATTGTTTGAGTTATGTAGGTGATGTTATTCAAAGATCACCTCTAAGAAATAATGCAAAAATATCCTCTCAAAGTTTGAGGATTCAATCCAGAAGCCCAGGATATGCATAAATCCTTTTAAGGGCTCCCGATTCAAAGGATGAAGTTCAACAAATCAACTTCTATCTTTTCTCATTATATTTGGGTCATCCCTCTTTTAAAAGGACATATATTAGATGGGTCGTCCACCTTTCAATGAGACACGTTAGGACGTTACCCCATTCAAAGTGACATATTACATTCAAGATAGGTTGTCTATCTTTTAATGAGACACATTGGGTCATCAACCCATTCAAAGTGACACGTTACATTCAAGATGGATCGTCCACCTTTCAATGAGACAAATTGGGCTGTTGCCCCGATTCAAAGTGGTATGTTACATTCAATATAGGCTGTCTGTCTTTCATTGAGATACATTAGGCCATCATCCCATTCAAAGTGACACGTTACATTCAAAATAGGTCGTCTGCCTTTTAATGACACATTGGGACGTCACCCCCATTCAAAGTGGCATGTTACATTCAAGATAGGTTGTTTTTTTAGTAAGACATGTTTGGTTGTCATCCCATTCAAAGTGGCACGATACATTCAGGATATGAGACATATTAGGCCGTCACCCCGTTCAAGGTGACACGTTATATTTAATATAGGTTGTTCGCCCTTCAATGAGACATGTTAGGCAGTCACCCCGTTCAAAGTGACATGTTACATTCAAGATAGGTTTTCCGTCTTTTAATAAGATACGTTGGATTATCATCCCATTCAAAGTGGCATGTTACATTCAAAATAGGTCGTTCGCCTTTCAATGAGACACATTGGACTATCACTCAATTGAAAGTGGTATGTTATATTCAAAATAGATCGTTCGTCTTTCAATGAGACACTTTGGACCGTTACTCTATTTAAAGCAGCATGTTATATTCAAAATAGGTCATCCGCCTTTCAATGAGACACGTTGGATCGTCACTCCGTTCAAAGTGGTTGTGCAAATTGGTTCATCAACCATCTCAATGTGGTAGTTTAAAACAGGTTTGTACTAATTTATGATTGCATCATGCTACATTTATAACTAACCTTTTTGTTTGAGATGTTATCGAGAGCATCCAAAAGGATGAAATTCTCAAACCAAAACCACAAGGGTCGACAACTCCAATAAGGACGTAGCATAATGTGGAACTTTTTCTTAGCAGTGAACTGGGACATAGTCTGAAGCGGAATATCAAAATCTTTGAAAGGGAGTTGAAGGAAGACTTCCACCACCAGTAAATCATACCCCTATTAGAAGCCATGCGGGTTATTTTGGAAAATTTTAATTTCGATTTCACTTTCAGGATATTTCTAAACTCATACTGAAAGTAACCTTCTCTTTCCTTCAAATTTGGGTGATAATGCATTCAGAGTTTTGGAATTTATGTTTAGGTAAATTCTTGCCTATGAATGTGAAGGATCCCACATTCATGGTTAAGAGGTTACAAACCTCTTTTCCTTAACTCAATTAACTTATCTCTCATCCCAAACCAAACATCGTCTAATGTAAAAGACTCTTTTCTACCGATCGAGTCAAACTGCAAGCAGTTTGATTCCCTTCATATTGGAATATGTAGGCTGAGATCTACGTAGAAAACTCGACTGCATTTCAACCTCCCCCCCCCCTAATTCTCTTATTCCTCATCTTTTTGATTTTATCAAAATTTAAAAATCAAGATAGCTTGTGAATTCTTTGAAAATTTTTCTTTAGAATCAAGCTTTATGAACTACAAGTGGCCAAAATTCTTATCCAACCTTAGATATGTAGGAAATCCAATACCGGGGTCTGACCATAACTCCATGAGACTCAAGTAAAAATTGGCTTTTTTTGAGAGATGAATTTATGATCGAACAAAATTAGGGACGTCAAACTCCCTTTGCCCAGTGTTACTTGCATTCACCCTAACCAAAGGGAGGGGGAAGTTGTTGGCACCTAATTTTGCCCTCCCCATTTCCATTTAATTCTTGAGTTTCTCAATTTTAAATTATTTTAAAATATGTGTTTTAAGTTATTTTGAAATAAATTTCAAGCCTAACCTTTCGAATTTAAGTGAAATCAATATGTTCTGTATTTAATTATACGGGATCATATAATTATCATTTAAAGAAAATGCTTTAGAATTTATTCTGAGTGAAAAGTTTGGATAAATTGCGAATACTCCACTTTTTCCCAAGATCGATTGAAAATAAGAAAGTGATGATATAATTACTTTCTTATTTTTTTAAATAAAATAATTGTTCTTTATTAAATATTTATTTTTGAAGTTATTGAATTTGAGAAGCTCACTAAATTAATTAGAAGTTAATTTCATTTTGACGTTGTCCAAATTGATTCAATTGACCATTTTATTAGTACAAAATGACTATAATTTTAATGGGACTCATTTTTATTAATTGCTGCTTTATTGGCCCAATGCTTAGTCCACTCCAACATTATCTAGCCCTTTCCCATTTTTAATTGGGTCAGCTGACCCATAACAACATCAACCTGCACTAGCCCAACAACCCCTAATCGACCCGGCCCAAATTTTTATTCCTTTCTTTAAACAGCAAAACAACGACAACAACTCAATAACAGCGTTATCAGCACGCACAAACACAACACAAGCACTGTATAAGTAGCAAACGACGTCTATTTCCACAACGAAAATACCGTCAACTATATAAAACCTTAGCCGCCTCTTTTTTTAACCATTTGGCCCTTATTACACAACCATTTATGGCTAAAAAGTAGAAGCTTTCATCATACTCAGACCATGTTCATCCATTTTTAGCAAGGAGCAACAGATACATCTTTCTCCACTGATTTTTTGAGTACAAAGGCCATAAATGGCCTTTGTCACACCGTAGACTCTAATTGTTTGAAAAATGATTTCAAAATTTGGATTTGAAATCCATTTTTTTAAAAGTCAAACCCTAGTTCTTTCCCTCAATTTCCCCTATAAATAGACATTGGGGATAAAGGTGAAAAGTTTGGAGATTCGGGAGGCGCATGCTTCTAATCTTATGTAACCAAAAATTCTTGAAGCAAAATACTCAAAAGCTTGATTATGACAAAAACTAAACTTTAAAGAGTCAAAATTTAAACTCCGGTGGTGGAAGTCCATCGTCAAGTCTTGTTGTCCTAAGTTCGTTCGCCCAATAAAGGTGAAGACTTCTTCTCTTTTGAATTTATTCATTTTTCTGTGTATGTGTGTAAGAGAAAAAATATAAACATTACCGTTGTTACGTATTTCATTGATATGATATTTCTTTTATATGATTTGGTCTGATCTGTAAATATTTGGGATTAATATTCAAAACTTTTTTGTAAGGAGAATGATTTAGGACATATTTGCTTGTGTACTTTTCTCGGAGTTGATAAAATTTTGAACTGGATGTCCAACGATTTAATTACTTGACTGTGAATTGTAGTTGATGTTGGTGATTTATGTGGTGGTTGACTGTGTTTAAGTGAAAGGTCGTAACAATCTCTCCCCATTCTCAATATTGAGTGAGGTTTGTTTAAAGGATGTGTGAAGGCAAAGCTTTAGAGATTTATTTTAGTTCTTAAAAAAATTCTTTACAGTTCACCTTTTGTTTTGATGTTGTGTAGTCTTGTATGACAATATATGTTGAATCTTCTATCTTGGTTTTGCAGCATTAAATTAGGTTTGATTGAGGTTGAATATTAACAAAATTTTCCTGTGTTGTGTGTGAACAGTGATCGGGTTAGTAGGACACTTTTCGGTCTTAAGTTTTAAATATAACAGTCAGCGTTGTTGAGATCGACAAAACTTGAGATTTATGTCTCAGTGCTTTCTGAAGGTCTTTTTTTTCCTTCCCCCTTTTTTTGTTGTTCGAAATACCAGTAAGATATCTGAAAATTACCCCTTAATATTCCTCGATGATAAGAACTAGGAGATGAAGAAGAGTTTGACGATAGTTTATCTTCACCTCCAAAAGTTCTATGTCCACACTTGCAATAATTATACTCTTTCTTCTGTTTAGTTTGTTTTGTGGATATCAAGTTGATTTTCTAAGGTTCTGAATGCCTTAATGATACCAAAAGTGGTATGGCAAGATCCAAGTTGTTAACGTATGTTTTACTCTCTTGTGTAATTGTTTAAGCTTGATTTCTTAATTTTGATCATCTCATTTATTCTACTCTTGACATTATTGAACCAACAGTTTTGTTTCCTTCAAAATGTAATCTTTAGGATTGAACTCTCTAGCATTAACATAATCCGTAGGAGAACAAGCATCCTAGACTTATCCCTTTGGTTATATGAAACATGACATTTTTCTTTTCTTTTCTAGTAAATTGCTTGAACCTATTTGGTTTCAATGACTATCCATTGTGATTTTCTCCTCTCATTGATATTTTAGCATGGTTGAATTCTTACTGTGCGGACAAAATGATTAAATTGGATGTCTAAAAATGGATGAGTTTTATTCATGTTTTTATTAGTTTTATGTTTTGAGTTAATTTTCTTTAAAAGCAATTGTCTTTTAAGATTATTTTCTAATACTTCCCTCATTTCTATGCATGATATGGCCGAGTCCTTTGGACTCTGTGAATTTCATAAAATTATTTAAAAAATTTCATGAATCTTTTGAAATAGTTTTAAAGAGGTTAAAATCATTTTCTGTTAAATAAAATCTGAAATGGATAAAACACCTGACAGTGAAAATGACAATGTAAATGTGAAGTCTTCACTTCTAATCTAGGGAAAGAAAATCTATGGAATGATCAAGTCTTTCGGAGAATGGAAACTTACCAGTTCACCGCAATGACCGTCTCGGAGATCAGCTATCACTTTGCAGGAAAAGTAGAAGTTCCTTCGGACCCTGTATCACATAGGGATACAGCGTCCGGAGACGATTAGTGGGGTGAGCACTAGCATGTAACTCAAGTTTAAGGATAAAGTAATAATAATTCAAAATCCACTTTAACTCAATTTACATGTTCACATACATGTATGCATATAACCCGCGGTTATATGAAATGTGGTTATATATATATATATATATATATATATATATATATATATATATACTTATATGAAATGCTGGTTTAGGGAACAAGGCTTAGTATGAATTTTTAAAATCTTAACCTGGGCTGTGTAGCATAACCATTATAACAAGGCACCCACAGGCTATATGAGTCTAGCTCTCCCTCAGTTGAAAGGACCTAGTGCGTGTAGCCGCACAAACCAGAGGATAATCATATGTACATATGCACCATATGGGACTCAAACCTCCCGACATATATCAAATGTGACTTAAGAACCTAGTTATTTAGTGTGAAGGATTTGAACCACCCGATTTTATAGACCCCCGCATCGGCAACTGTGATTTGTAGTATTGGTCCCTTGGGACCTCCACTTTCACGGTCCATCTTCACATCCCTCTTTTAAGCCCAATTAAAACACTTTTCACACATTTTCATTCACTAACAAAACACACCTTAAGGCATACATTGTTGGTATCGTCATACCAGCTACACTTGTAAGGTAACATCATCATCCAATTACAATTCCATTAACTTGGGGAAAACAACTCTCTTTGTTCATTAATACAAGGTGAGGGAACATCGACTCCCTTTGTTCACTAAATCAAACCATCCTATTTCAATAACCTCTTTATATCATTCAATTGTTCCTAAAGTAGTTCAATGTAATTATACTCATACTCAAAACCACTTTCACAAAATCGAGTTGGGGGTTATTACCAATTCAATTGTCAATATTCACACAATTTGGGGAAATCACATTCCCTTAGTTTATTCACATGCCTATACACCTCACATGTTTAAAACCATATATATAAAGCATGAATAATGCAAAATAAATCAAGGGAAAACAATTTAAGAAACATTCATTCGAAAACCCTCAACCCATATCAAAACCTATGTTCAAATTCACATAAACAATCATATAATTTCATGCTTTAAGTAAAACAAATTTAAGGGTAGAGTCACATGCCTGGAATATTAAGAGTTATGGAGAGAATTTTCCCTTGGAAGATCTAATTGACCAACCTCTTAGAAATCCTAATGTTCTTGCTTGAGAGAATTTAAGAGAGTTCTAAAAGTTATTTTGATTCATTTTGGAGTGATAATGATATCCTAAAGGGGGTTTAAGTCGTGGGTTATGTTTAAGGAAAGAGGAAAATATCCAGAATGCCCTTAGTAAGAAGACTGAAATTTATCACCTAGTCGCTACAGGTGACCTTAGAATCGTAGAGTCACCCTATGACTCGTGATACGTAGTCGTAGGCTGGATAGTACCCCATGGGCAACCATACTGTTCTGGTTATGAGTCATACCATAGACTTGTAGCCAGACATTACAACTCGTATGCTCCACTCGTAGTTAAGGCAGGAACTATTATGGTAAACACTGGACACCCTACGATTTCCACCTTACGACTTGTATGGAGCCATTGCAAATTATGACCTCAAGTCATCACCAAGGTAGTAAATCAGGAAGATCTCACTGGACACCTTACGACTTGGGTCTTATGACCCATCAAAACACCTTACGACTCGTAGGGAGAGTCGTAGTCTGGGCAGTAACCTCACAGGTTATGAAATTTCAAGGACCAAAATCTGAGGTGTTTCATTCTCTCCTCCTTAGGATTATTCATCCTCGAATGATGAGACAAGGCATCCCTTAGCACGATTTAACACAGAATACAATCACACTTACCTTAAGCAAGATTATCCAAAATGGGGAACAAGAATGGGTATCTGGATTTCATATCCGCTTCAGCTCCTAAGTAGCTTCTTCAAACTTTTGGTTCCTCCATAGAACCTTCACCGTAGCCACATCATTAGTCTGCAACCGACGAACTTGTCAATCCAAAATCTCAATTGAAACCTTCTCATACGACAAGGAGTCTGAAACACCTACACTTTCCAATGAAACCACCAAGGAAGGGTTACCCACACACTTTTTTAACATCAAAACATGAAAACTCGGGTGAACGAAACCCAAACAAGGAGGCAACTCTAACTTATAAGAAACTTTAACCACTCTCTTTAAAATTTAATATAAACCTACGGAATGGGGACTGAACTTTCCCTTCTTTCCAAACTGCATCACTCCCTTTATGGGAGATACCTTTAAGAACACCTAATCGCCAACTTCAAATTCCAACTCCCTTTCCTTCACATTCGTATAGTACTTTTGGCGACTTTGGGAGGTCTTAAGCCTATCCCTAGTCACCTTCACCTTCTCCATAGCCTGATAAACCAAATCAATACTGAACAATCTAACCTTGTCAACCTCAAACACACAATAGGATAACACTATCTCCTACCATACAAAGCCTCAAATGGAGCCAACCTATTGCTAGAGTGATAACTATTATTATAAGCGAACTCGATGAGAGGCAAATGATCAACCCAGCTACCACCAAAGTTAATCACACAAGCTCGAAGCATATCCTCTAATGTATGAACGATCCTCTCCTCTTGTCCATCTGCTTAAGGATGGAAAGCGGTACTAAGGGTCACCTTAGTTCCCAAACCTCTCTGAAAAGAATGCTAGAAATGAGACAAAAATTGGATACCGCGATCAAATATAATAGAAATAGGCGCACCATGCAACTTGATGATTTCTTGAATGAATAACTTTGCATAATCCTTAGTAGAATAATTAGTCCTCACAGGTAAGAAATAAGCGGACTTAGTCATCCTATCCACGATGACCCAAATCAAGTCAAACTGACTACATAATCGTGGAAGACTGGTAATAAAATCCATATTAATCACTTCCTACTTCCACACGTGTAACTTCATTTCTTAAAACAATCCACTAGGCCTCAAGTGCTCCATCTTCACTTGCTGACAAACCATGCACTTGGCCACAAAATTAGCCACATCTCTTTTCATGTTATTCCACTAGTAGATCTCTCTTAAGTCATGGTGCATCTTTATCGAACTAAGATAAACAATGTATCTAGACTCCTGAGCCTCAACTAAGATCCTCTTTCTCAACTTATTGACATCAGGAATACACAACTACCTTGGTACCTTAAGATACCATCTCTACTAATCTCAAAATCTACCATTTTCTGTTGATAGACATTATCCTTGATCTGTATCAAAATAGGATCCAAAACCTATTTCTCTTTCACCTCAGTACCAAGAGATGACTTCACCACCTCTTACACAATCATACCTTCATCCTCGGAGTCAAAGAGATGAACCCAAGGATTTACCAAATGGTGAATATCCGTCACCAAACCTTGTTTCTCCTTACCAACATGAGATAGGCTCCCCTTGAACAACCTGCTAACAACATCAGCAACTACGGTAGCTTTACATGGGTGATAGTGCAGACTCATATCATATTTTTTGAGCAACTCAAGCCATCTCCTTTACCTGTGATTTAACTACTTCTGGGTGAACACATATTGCAAACTCTTATGATCAAAATAAATGTTAGCATGAACTCTATACACGTAGTGGCACCAACTCTTCAAGGAAAACACCACAACCAACAACTCTAAATCATGAGTTGAGTAATTCCTTTTATGGACCTTTAATTGCCTAGAAATATATGCCACCACTTTAGCATGCTGCATCAAAACACAACCCAATCCCACACGAAATGCATCACAATAAACCAAAAGCTGTCAGTACCCTAGGGTACAGCCAAAATAGGAGCAGAATTCAACTTGTCTTTAAACTTCTCAAAACTTCCCTCACAGGCATTAGACAACAAAAATGTCACTTTTTTCTGGATCAATTTAGTCAATGGGGCAGCAATAGATGGAAAGCTCTCCACATACCTCTTATACTATTCGGCCAAACCCAAGAAGCTCCAAATATCAGTTGGAGTCGTGGATCTAGGCCACTTCTTAACCACCATAACTTTTTGTGGATCTACCATGATCCCTTTACTAGAAACAACATGACCCAAAAAAGTAACAACATTCAATAGAACTCACATATCGAGAACTTAGCAAACAACCACTGATCCCTTAGGATTTGCAACACTGTATGAAGGTGATTAGCATAATCCTTCTCACTCTTTGAATATACCAAAATATATTCAATCAACACAATTATGACCAAGTCAAAAAATTGATAAAATACCCAGTTTATAAGATCCATGAATGCTACCGGCGCATTAGTCAAACCAAAGGACATCACCAAAAACTCAAAATGACCATACTAGGTTCGAAAAGCAGTTTTAGGGATATCAACCTCCCTAATATTTAAATAGTGATATCCCGAGCGAAGATCAATCTTAGAAAAGTACTTTGCACCTTACATATAGTCAAACAGGTCATCAATCCTAGGAAGAGGATACATATTCTTTACAGTCACCTTATTTAACTAGTAGTAGTGTATGCACATATGAAGGGACCCATCCTTATTACACATAAAAAGAATAGGAGCACCCCATGGGGAAATACTAGGGAGAATAAAACCCATGTAAAGAAGATCTTTCAATTGCTCCTTAAGTTCTTTCAGCTCAACTAGAGCCATTCTATAAGGAGGAATAAAGATAGGATGAGTGTACAAAAGAAGATAAATCCTAAAATCAATTTTCCTATCAGGATGAACACTAGAAGATCATTAGAAAACACTTTGGAAAACTCACAGACCATAGGGAAGAAGGCAAAATTTGAGTTAACTACAACCCCTCTAGAGTCTACTCTAGTAGTTGAAGTTGCCAAAGAAAGTGTTCCAAGAGAATCGAAGCACATGCAAGCTATCCAAATAATTTTATCATCGAAAACCTAGATGATAGGATGCAGAAAAGAGCCTCATAAAGTAAGCTTCTGTTGCTCTTGTATCTTAAATCAAACCCAAGAAGACTGATGAATCCCTCAAAGTTTAATCTTGGGCTGATTCTATGAAAGAAGAATTGGATCAATTTGATTGAAATCAAGTCTAGACACTAGTTGAGAGATCCAATAATTGCTTAGTAATTAGAACCAAATGGGTCTACATAAACTAATTGAATGAAGAAGGTAAGGCTATCAGAAACAAAACTAGATGTGTAGCTTAAGCTATCCTAATAAGAAGGTATTGATTATGATGAAACTCTTGCTCCTGTAGTAAGGTTAGAGTTAATTTGCTTTTTGTTAGCTTTTGCTACCTTCAAATGCTTTAAGTTATATCTAATGGACGTCAAAAGTTCCTTTTTCAATGGATTTATTCATGAGGAAGTTTTCGTAAAACAACCCCCCAATTTTGAAAATCCATCTTATTCAAACCCTATTTTTAAATTGTCAAAAACATTCTTGGTGTCAAACAAGCTCCAAAGGCTTGTTAAATAATAATTTTCAATAAGGGAAAATTGATAGAACTCTATTTATCCAAAGACTTGACTCAAATTTATTTATTCTGCAAATGTATGTTGACGATATTATTTTTGGTAGTCCTAAAAACTCCCTGTGTGAGAATTTTGCTAATCTAATGAAGGAGAATTTGAAATTAGCCTCATGGGAGAACTAACGTTCTTCTTGGGATTACAAATCAAGCAAACTCCTAAAGGTACCTTCATTAGTCAAGCTAGATACATGAAGGAACTTATTAATAAGTTTGGCATGGAAAAAGAAAAAGCCTATGGAATCCGAATGAGTCTATCCACAAGTCTTGATTCAGACCCATCTGGAAAAGACGTTGATAAAAAAAACATACAGAGGAATGATTGAGTCACTCCTCTACCTGACCGTCGATCGACCAGATACTATGTTTAGCGTATGTAACTGTGCAATGTTTTAGTCGGCTCCTAAGGAATTCCATCTGACTGCTGTCAAAAGAATCATTTGATATCTTATTAGAACTCAGGATACTAGATTATGGTACCCTTGTTTTTCTCATTTTGACTTAATTGGATACTCAGATGCTGACTTTGCAGGTGATAAAAATGATAGAAAAAGCACTAGTGGAATTTGTCAAATTCCTGGTGATGCCTTGATTTCATGGCATAGAAAGAAACAAACTTCAGTTGCTTTATAAATAACTGAAGCTGAATACATAGCCGTTGTAAGTTGTTATACTCAAATTTTATGGATTATGCATCAACTACTTTATTTTAATTTGTCTTATGAATATGGTTCCTATAATGTATAATAAAACCAATGCTATTAGTCTGTCTAAATATACAGTGCATTATTTTAGGGCTAAACACATTGATATTAAACATCATTTTATTCAAGATCATATAGAAAATGGTATCTGTTCTTTAATATTTGTTGATTTTGAAAATCAATTGGCAAATATTTTTACCAAGCCCCTGTTAGAGGAGAGATTTTGTT
This sequence comes from Capsicum baccatum var. pendulum, assembly GCA_030864225.1. Lineage (NCBI taxonomy): Eukaryota > Viridiplantae > Streptophyta > Magnoliopsida > Solanales > Solanaceae > Capsicum > Capsicum baccatum. The sequence continues at coordinate 72,799,720 of CM061561.1, read as the reverse complement.
TCATTAGAAAAAGACTTGGTATTATCATTATTAATGACGTATGAGTTTTATTTTTGGAAAATATTTTTATAGCCTTATATTTATTTTTTAAAAGGGTGTCATAAATTACTTTCACCACTTCTTACGCCACCCCTACTGCCACTGTACCATTTTATCTTCCAAATATCCCCCTCTACCATTCTTTCAACTCAAATAGTTGCCTAATTCACTTCACCTATTTTTAGCTTCCCCTCAGTTCACTCACCCATCTTCGTCTATCAATCCCTTCATTTTCTTCTCCTCCCTTATAAAACCCTTATTCAAACACTTCTCCTATGACCAGAACTCGCTCCATGGAAAATATTTCCAAAACCCTTCCAAACTATCTCTTTGACAAATATGTACTTCTCTCCAAATTTTTTGATGAGCCTTTGTCTGATTCTCAATAGTCAACTATTATCTAAAAATGTTCAGCCCCCAGCCTAGCCCCTTCTGTCAAGAAACCTCATTCGAACTCTTTGAACACGTTATCTCACAAGGACATGTATAAATTCTGGACATGCTCGCAAAAGGACAAGTTCACAGCCTTTAAAAGCCACTCTATTAAACCCAGTTGTGTGGTCAATCTCTATCAATGAAAGGAAGCTCATTGCAATGTCAGTCACTTCTTTAAATTTCAACTTGTCCCTAGTTTTTCATCTATTTAAACTTAAAGTCTATGAGGAACCTGTTTGCATGTTTTATCCCACTCTCTACCTCTTTTCCAATAACGACGAACTAGAGACTTATGTGCTTGGCACAAGAATCATACTAAATAATTTTTTGTCAGACATAATGTCTTCCAACTTTGGTCCCCTATCTCTCTACTTTAAGTACCACCCTATGGCCCATATTATCACCACCACACTGATTTAAAGGAAGGGATCCCTCAGCAACATAACTTGCCGCGATGTGTTTGTCCTATATTGCATGGTGAAAAAGAACAAGATAAATTGGGCTACTTGGTTTCATGAATATATGCTTGAGAGTATTGCAGATGCTCATGCCTTCGCCAACCTGCATTATGGACTGCTGATTACTTGAATTCTCCTGTATTACTCTATTAACCTATCTGCATACCATCCTATGGAAGTCTCCACTACTTATGACTCCAAAACTTTCACCAGCATAGGACATGTTTTAGCAGATAATGAATAGTGCAAAAAAGACTCGGCTCGAGCAAAATCTAATCTTTCTAAGGTAAGCAAGTCTGTTTCTAACCCCATGCTTCCTGTGTTACAGGAATTGAAGGAACTCAAGGATCGCTTTAAAGATATCGAGGAAAGAGTAATGTTGCTTTAGGAGTTGACTTCCAAGCTGCAAAATCTTTGGAAGAGCACAAGCACTAATACAAGCAAGGTATGTGAAACACCTTGGGTTGTGGACCTTGAAAATTTCTTGAGTCTTAAGCTTTCTGTTTATCATACAACTCACCATACTAGTCATATAGTATAGGTAAAGTCAGGTGACCCAACTTGCAGAGTGTCAATGTATGTTAGTTGAGTTTCTGTCATGGTTATGAGTTGGTGGTAATGAGTCGTATGTTGATGATATGAGGGGTAGAGTGTCCATCCGTATGTTGTCTAGTGTCTAGACTTGAGGTTTTACTTAGGGTACGACTTGAAGAGTACTTGTCATATGGTGATGGTATGAGTTAGGCTAAGGATTCATATGTTGGATAGAATGTGGTGTCCAACTTTCTAATTAAGATACGAGTAGAGGGGTACCACCCGTATGATATGTATACAAGTTTAGAGGTCCAATCGTACCGTTTCGCATTTTTTTTAAAGTTTAAGTTGGGGGTATTTCAGGCATTTCCCCTAATAAACCCTTTTGATCCCATGATATAAAACACTTTTATAGTCTTTCTTAACCTATTATTCACAATCAAATACTCTCTAAACATTCTCAAATCTCTCCAATCTCTTGGTTTAAGAAAGGCTAGGGTTTTTTTTCAAGGCAATCAATTAAGGATCTAAATGGTTGTTTCTCTTTGTCTCCCATGTTGTCTAAGGGATGTTACTCCTCCCTCATTGTTAGTTCAACAAAAACATATTTTAGTGGATTTTTTTCATTTTATTATTGCGGTAATGTTAGGGTTTTGAAATATATATTAGGGTTTTTAGTTTTTCTTGGTTGTATAATGTTTTCCCATATTTTTTGTATTGTTTTCATATTATAATTGTGGTTTGAATATGTGGTTTCATGGGAATGGTCAATTGATACATGGTTTTTGTTTTTGGAATTTTCATGCCCTCAACATGTTTCTTAAAATGCCTATAAGAATACTTTTGTCACATAGTTTGACTATTATTGAAATCTTTGCATTGTATAATATGTTAATGGAACTTAAATTGGTTTGGTTTATTTTAAATGGATTGGGAAGGCCTTGGTGTCCATGGCTTTGGTTTAATTGGAAATCTTGTGGGGTACATGGGAATCCCCTAAGACTTGGCTAATGATAGTGCTTGCATGTTATAGTATGTATGATGATACCACTTCATAATGCCTTGATAATTGACTCTTGGAATTGGTGATTTGGTTATGTGCTAAATATTTTAATTGGGCAATAATAACGAGTTGTAATAACTAATTGTGAAGATGTGAGTATAATGGACGGATACTGGAAACTCCTGTTTGCCGACATGAGGGGTGGTTATGCTAAGCATATGCTTTATCAAGAAGGGCGATGGGTATACGGGAATCCTCAGTCCCTATGATATATTCGGTTCATGTGGCTCACGCACTAGGGCCCGTGCAGGGGGTAACACTAGACCCATATAGCTTGTGGGTAGATTATGATGTTAAAGCTATACAACCCAGGTTAAAGGTCTTAAATGCATACTAAACCCGATTCCCTTTCCCGGTATGGTATATATATGATGTATGTGATTGCATATGACTATTTACTTCAGTTTTGAATAATGGCATGATTGTATCCTTACTCTTGAGTACATGCTAGCATTTACCCACTAACCTATCTTTGGGTGCTGTATCCCTACGCGATGCAGGAACCAACTATACTTCTCCTGCTCAATGATCTTAGATTCGAGAATAGTTTTATGTTTGACTAAAATGGCAAGCTTCCATACTCTGGAAGACTCTATTTAAAGCTATGGACTTCTTATCATAATTTTGTTTCTTTTTTTGGAATTTGGTTTTGGTTATGGTCGGGGGCATGTCCCTGCCGGATGTTCTTAGATTTTAGTTAGAGGTTTTTTATGATTACTATGGGAATGGGCGGTGTCAGTATTGGTATCATCCTTGGCATTGGTATTGGTATTAAGGATGAGTTTGTATGATTGGTTGGATGTTTGGATGGCTATGGTTATGAACTTTATTAAATGCTTTTCAATTATAATTGTTCTATCTTTTTATATGTTTAGAATTCATTTGACATAGATTGCGAGGCAGTTATGGTTGGGTCTTGGGGGGTGGTCTCCTATCCTGGTTGGGCTTGAGGTACCCGACATGACTACGCCCTAGTTTGGGTCATGTCAGATTGGTATCATAGCCCTAAGCTCATGGTCATTAAGAGTCCATAAAGCCATGTGGAGTAGAGTTTCTCTTAAGGGTATGTAACGCGCCACACTCATAAAGGAGGGGCTACGAGGCATTTAGGAATATTTCTCTTTTTTGTGTTCTGTTTTCAAGCTGTAGAGTCTAAGGTCCTGAATTCTCCTTTAATTTCTCTTTGTTCTCTTTTTAGATCATGCCTCCTCGATGATCTGAAGCTCACATAAACTCCTCTATCCCACCGTGGACAATACTAATGGGACCTATTCTACTTATGGGGTCTATACCCAATCTAGGGGTCCAGTTAATGATTGCCCTTTTGGAGTTTCACTAATTCCCTCTAGTCCTTCTTGAGATCCTTAAGCTGATAAGATGAATGCTGAGTTTTGTCAGTCTATCCATATGTTTGCACAGTTAGTATCTTCTCAGGATGAGCATGGCACTTTTGTTACTCCATCTTCTGAGGCCATAAGGGTTGGCCAGTTCATCATTTTGAACCCTCCGCCTTCACTGGTGTTAAGTTGGAAGATGACTCTCAGGGTTTTTTTTAGATAAAATGGAAAATTTTTTCTAAGTTATGCATGCCATAAATGTGGAGGGCATGAAGTTTGCTGCCTACCAGCTGAAAGATATGGCATATCAGTGGTATGAGGAATGGGATCAGTCAAGGGGTGACTATGCTGAGTCATCTCTGTGGGAGGATTTTTATAATGCTTTCTTGTACCTCTTATTTCCTTAAGAGTTGTGGGAAGCAAAGACGGAAGATTTTATTAATATGAGGCAAGGCAAGATATCAATCAAGGAGTATGCTTTAAAGTTTCACCAGTTATCTCGGTATGCTCCAAAAATGGTGTCTAGCACGAGCGCTTGAATGAGGAAGTTCGCTTCTAGGTTATCCCTAGATTTGATATTAAAGAGTAAGGCTGCCTTATTGATTATGAACATGGATATCTCTGGGTTACATGTGAGGGAGAGGTAGGGCAAAAAGTTTAGGTTCTCTGAGTAGGGTAGTGACTAACAACAGAGTGGCATGGATGGTAGGAAGTGGCCCAAGAAGAAGTAGGTGAACTCTTGGTCTTACTCTATGGCTAGTTATTCCTACCCAAAATCTTTGAGTGATAGGCATTTCCAATGTGGCAATAATTTTAGGGCATTGGGTGCCTAATCTCAGGATATTAGGGCCCAATCAGCACCATTATATCGTCCCTGTAGGTTTTGCGGTAGATTGCATTGGGGTTTCTATGATGAGAGAAAGGACAGGTGCTTCAACTGTGGTCTGCCAGGGCATATGCTTAGAAACTGTATTGTTGGTAAGGTTGCCTCTGGGGGAAATGGGGTTTCAATTGCCTCATCAATAACTCTTACACTAAATAGTGCACCATGTAGTTTCGACACTGGTCGAAACTATTTTTATGCTCTCACTACCCGACCGAAGTCTGAAGCATCGCCTGATGTCGTGACTGGTATGTTGAAACTCTTTTCTTATGATGTGTACTATTTACTTGATTCAAGGTCCACTCTTTTTTATATGACCCCATTTATGGCTGTGTATTTTGGTTTTGGTCCCGAGTATGTTTCAGACCTTTTTACTATTTGTACCCCAGCGGGTGACTCTGTGATTGCTAGAAGAGTTTATAGGGGGTGTGTGGTATTTGATGGTAGTAAAGATACTGTGGAAAATCTATTTAAATTAGATATGGTGGATTTTGATTTTATACTGGGGATGGGTTGGTTGCACTCGTGCTATGTATCTCTAGGTTATTAGACATGAAGGTCGCCTTTAGATTCCCTAATGAGCCAGTTATTGAATGGGAGGGTGGTTCCCTAGATTCTAAAGGAAAGTTCATATCATATCTTAGATCTCGTAGATTAATCTCCAAGGGGTGTCTCTATCATCTAGTACGTGTTAAAGATTATAACTCGGATAGATCTTTTTTACATTTTATCATGGTGGTGAATGAATTTCCTGAGGTCTTCCCTGATGACCTTCCTGGTGTTCCTGCTGATAGGAAGATTGAGTATGGGATTGATCTTGTTCTGGAAAATTGCCTAATTTCTATTTCCCTATATGGAATGACTTAGTTGAGTTGAAGGAGCTTAAGGATCAAATTAAGGATCTTTCAGATAAGGTTTTTATTTGTCCTAGTTTGTCCCCGTAAGGTGAACTGGTGTTATTCATACGTAAGAAAGATGGTTACCTTCGGATGTACATTGATTACCAATAGTTGAATAAGGTGACAGTAAAGAATAAGTATCCTTTTTCAAGGATAGATGATTTGTTTGATCAGTTGGAAGGTGCTAAGTTTTTCTCCAAAATTGATCTTTGATCCGAGTACACCAGTTGAAGATTAGGGAGGTGGACATCCCTAAAATTACCTTACGTACCCGGTATGGGTGCTTTGAGTTTTTGGTTATGTCTTTTGGGTTGACCAACGTCCCTGTGGAATTCATGGATTTGATGAATAGGGTCTTTCATCAGTTTTTAGATCTGTTTGTCATTGTTTTTATAGATGACATTTTGGTATATTCTAAGAGTGAGGTGGATCATGCTGATTACCCCCACATTGTATTGCAGACCTTGAAAGAGCAACAGTTGTATTCTAAATTTTCAAAATATGAATTTCGGTTGAACATTGTCACTTTTGTAGGTCATATCATTTCTAGTGAAGGGATCATAGTGGATCCGCAAAAAGTTATAGTGGTGAGGAAGTGGCTTAGAGATACGACTCCAATCAACATTTAAAGCTTCTTGGGTTTAACTGGTTATTATAGAAGGTTTGTGGAGTGTTTTTGGCTTTAGCTACCTCGTTAACTAAGTTGACTCAAAAAAAGGTAAAGTTCCTAAGGTCTGATGCTTGTGAGGGGAGTTTTGAGAAGCTAAAGGATAAGATAACTTCGACTCTGATTTTGACTTTGCCTGAAGGCACTGATGGGTTTGTGGTCTACTGTGATGCGTCTCGTGGGGGGATTGGTTGTATTCTGATGCGACATGGAATGGCGATAACTTATTTCTTTGGAAAGTTTAAGGTGCATGAGAAGTACTATACGACTCATGACTTAGAATTGATAGCTCTGGTATTTGTATTGAAAATTTGGCATCACTATTTATATGGGGTACATGTGGATATCTTTTCTGATCATAAGATCCTGTAGTATGTGTTTACTCAAAAAGAGCTTAACCTCAGGCTAATGAGATGGATTGAGCTTCTCAAGGATTATGACATGAGTCTTGATAACACCTAAGTAAATCTAACGTGGTTGCTGATGATCTTAGTACGTTATCTATGGGGAGTATGGATCATGTGGATAAAGGAAAACAGGAGCTGGTGAAGGACATTCACTATTTGGTAAACCTTGGAGTTTTCCTCTTGGACTCCGAGGATGGTGGTGTGTTTGTGCAGGAAGTGGAGTGGTCGTCTCTTGGTGCTGAGATCAAGCAGAAGCAAATGTTAGTTCCTATTTTGACAAGGATTAAGGGTGATGTAGGTGGGCAGAAGGTGATGCCTTTTGAGATTAGTGGTGATGGTACTTTTGAGTACCAAGGGAGGTTATGTGTTCTTGATGTAGATGGTTTGCGAGAGAGGTTCTTGGCTGAGGCGCATGAATCGTCCTATGTTGTTTATCCCAGTTTGACAAAAATGTCTCATGACCTTAGGAGATGTATTAGTGGAACAATATGAAGAGTGATGTGGCTAATTTTGTGGCCTAGTGCATAGTGTGCCAACAAGTGAAAGTTGAGCACATAAGGACCGGAGGATTGTATCAAGAAATTGAGCTGCCTGAATAGAAGTGGAAAGTGATCAACATGGATTTCATTATCGGTCTCTCTTTGTATTAGAATTAATTTGATTTTGTGTGGGTCATTATAGATAGGATGACAAAGTTGACTCACTTTTTGCTAGTGAGGACTAACTTCTCGACTGAGGATTATGCAAGGTGTTGTACCTCCAAGAGATTGTGAAGTTGCATGGGCTATTTATTTCTATTATCTTTGATCATTGTACGCAGTTTTCCTATCACTTTTAGCGGTCATTTCAGAAAGGGTTGGGGATTAAGGTAAGTCTATGTACTACTTTTCACCCGCAGTCAGATGGGCAAGCAGAAAGGACTATTCAGATGTTTGAGGATATGCTTCGGGTTTACATAATTGACTATGGTGATAGTTAGGTTAAGCACCTGCCTTTTGTAGAGTTTGCTTACAACAATAGCTACTACTCTATCATTTGGATGGTTCCATTTGAAGCGTAATATGGTAGAGGTGTAGGTCTCCTATTGGGTGGTTCGAGCTAGGTAAGGCGGATATGTTTGGGTTGGATTTAGTTCACCAAGATATGGAGAAGGTGAAGGTGATTCAACATAAGTTTAAGGCTACCCAAAGTTGCTAAAAGTCCTATACAGACCTGAGGTGAAGAGACTTGGAGTTTGAGGTTAGAGATCGGGTGTTACTGAAGGTCTCTCCCATGTAAGGAGTGATGCAGTTTGGGAAGAAGGAGAAACTCAATCCCTAATTTATGGGTCCTTATGTGATTTTGAAGAGGGTTGGTAATATTGCATATGAGTTGGAATTGCCTTCTAGTTTGAGCTCCATTCACCCGGTATTCCATGTCTCTATGTTAAGGAAGTGTATTGGTGACCCGTCGCAAATTATTTCTATCAAGAATATTGGTATTTCAGATTCTTTATCTGATGATGAGATCCTGATTGGGATCTAGGATCGTCAGGTTTATCGGTGGTGGACTAAGGATGTGGCCTCGGTAAAGGTTCTATGGAGAAACCAAAAGAGGACGAGGCTACATGGGAAGCTGAAGAGGACATGAAGTCCAAGTATCCATTCCTAGTCCTCACTTTGGAAATTTGTGCTCAAGGTATGTGTTGATTCTTAACTTCTTTGTTTATTGTCTTTGTTAGAGGTAAAAAAGGTGAATTCCTTGGTATTCTGTTTTCTATCATAAAGGTAAGAGTAGAGATGTTTGGGGGTTTAATCATGCATGTAGTGCCTTGTTCCATCATTCGAGGATGAATGTTCCAAGTGGGGGATAATTAAAACACCCTGGGTTTTGTCCGTTGTAAATTTCTCTAGTCTCGAGCTTTACGATCTTTATATGACTCACTATACCAGTCGTATTGTGTAGGTACGGGTCAGGTGACCCAACTAGTAGGGTTTCCAGTGTTTAGAGGTTGAGATTCTGTCATAGTTATGGGTTAGTGGTCACGAGTTTTCATAATACAAGTGGTATAGTGTCTATCCATCTATTGTCTAGTGTCTAGCCTTAATGTTCTGCTTAGGGTTCAACTTGAGGGGTACTTGTCCTATGGTGATGTACGAGTTAGGCTAAGGAGTCATATGTTGGACAGAATATGGTGTCCAACTTTCTGATCAAGATATGAGTAGGGGTACCACTTGTATGATGTGGATACAAGTTGAGGGTTTAACTGTACCCTTCTGCGTCTTTTTTATAATTGAGGGTATTTTGGATATTTGCCCCTAATAATCCATTTTGACCCCATGATATAAAACACCTTTGGGGGCTTTCTTAACCTATTATTCACAATCAAACACTCTCTAAACACTTTCAAATCTCTCTCATGCTCTTGGTTCAAGAAAAGCTAGGGTTTTCTTCAAGGCAATCAATTAAGGCTCTAAAGGGTGGTATCTTTCTATCTCCCTTGTTGTCTAAGGCATGTTAGTTCTCCCTCATTGTTAGTTCAACTAAAAGAATGTTTTAGTGGATGATTTTTATGGTATTATTGTGGTAATGTTTGGATTTTCAAATATATGTTGGGGGTTTTGGTTGTTCTTGCTTGGATCCTATATTTTTTCTTATGGTTTTCATGTTATAATTGTGGTTTGAATATGTGGTTGTACGGGAATGGTCAATTCATACGTAGTTTTTTGGTTTTGGAAATCTCATGCCCTCAACATGTTTGTTAAAATGCCTCTAAGAATGCTTTTGTCACATAGTTTGACTATTATTGAAAACTTTGCATTGTATAATATAGTAATGAAACTTAAATTGGTTTGGTTAATTTTAAATGGATTGAGAAGGCCTTGGTGGCCATGGCTTTGGTTTAATATGAAATCTTGTGGGGTACATAGGAATCCCCTAGAACTTGGCTAATGACATTGCTTGCAAGCTACAGTTGGTATGATGATAACACTTTATAATTCCTTGATAATTAACTCTTGGAATTGGTGATTTGGTTATGTACTAAATATTTTAATTGGGCAATAATGGCGGGGTATGATAGGTAACCGTGAAGGTGTGAGTCCAATGGATGGACACTGGAAACTCATACTTGCCGACATGAGGATTGGTCATGTCCACCATATATAATACTTATGGGGTACATAGGAATCCCCTAAATTACACTTGCATATTGGTATCATGGAGAGTGAAAGGTACACGGAAATCCCCTACTCCTATGGTATCTCTTGTTCGTGTGACTACATGCATCGGGGCCTGTTTAGGGGGTAACACTAGACCCATATAGACCGCGATTGGTTCTAGGATGGTTAAGCTACACATACCCAGGTTAATGGTTTTAAGGTATACTAAAACCCAGTTCCATTTTCCAGCATGGATATATATATATATATATATATATGTATGTATGTATGGTTGTGAATGCATATGGTTGATTACTTAGTTTTAAAGGTTGGCATTATTTTGTCCTTATCCTGAGTGCATGCTAGCGTTCACCCGCTAACGCATCTTCGAAAGCTGTATCCCCACGTGATACAGGAACTAAGCATTCTACTCCTCCTGCTCAGTGATCGGATTCAAGATCAACTCGTGTTGCATTGAAGTGGTAAGCTTTCATATTCTGGAAGGCTCCATTTTATGTCATGGATGTCTTTACATGCTTGTCATTTTATAGACTATGGTGTTGGCTATGGTCGGGGACATGTCCTGATCGTATATTATTATAATTTTGGATAGAGGCTTTATGGGACTACTTTGGGTTGGTATGGGCGGTGTCAATATTGGTGTAAGCCTTTGCATTGGTATTGGTATTATGGCTGATACTGGTGGACTATATTTGATTTATGATTGTTCCATTTTGTTTTAGATTATATATATAAACATATTGGGTTGTCTTCTTGGTTTGTTTGGTTATTGGATGAATTAACTTGGGTGGGTTGGTCTAGGAAGTAGACTTATCCCAGAGTCGTTATATCTTCAAATACACTATCTTATTATATGTTCGGAATTCATCCAACTCAGGGTATGTGCTTGGAGGTTGGGTTGGTTATCTGGGGTGGTTCCTGATCCTGGTTGGACTTAGGATGCCCATTATGACAAAGCCCCAGTTCGGGTCGTGTCACCAACCCAATTAGATCGTCTTCAAAATAGTATATTAATTTTATTATATTGAATGATCAGTAGCGGTGCTTTTTGAATTTGACTGTGCCCAAGTGCACACGTAAGTGTACGTGGTCTTATCAAGTAGTAAAATGGCTTCAAGAAAGACCAAGTATCAATCTCTCAGGGACTTGCATTGACCGATTATCCAATTCTAGTTCACCAATTGAGAAAAAGTAAACAAAAAGGTTTTAGAATTGTAAACTAAAAAGAAACTAAACTAATGTGGAAAAGTAATAAATTTAAATAATCAAAGGATAGAAGCCTAGGGTTAAGGCTTAAGAACAATCATACTATGTTATTGAACTTCTTTCGTTAAATCGCTTATCTTGGTTGTTGATTCATTGGGTTAATCGCATGATTATGTTTTTTCAACGTCTAATCCTTTACCCAAGTTGAACCTTACAACTACATCGTTGAGCGGGGATGTAATGGTCCACTTAAAATCTTTAAGCTATCATCCTACATGTGAATCAAGTAAAGTATCTAAGTACATCCCTGTCCTAGATACTAATTTGAATTCCTTATTTCATAAAGAAACACAAACCATACTTTGCTTATTCCTATGTTCTATTGCTCTATTCCCTCTCCTGAGTTCACAAGGTTGATAATTGATGTATTCTAAGGGTCGCGAATCCTTAAAATAGTTATAATAAGAATAAACAAACAACCAATAATAATAAGCAAATCAAACAAACTTAATTCAAAACAAAAATAGTCATGATCTTGGCCTTAACCCCGGAAAGGGAGTTTAACCTCTAATGGAAATATTCATCGTCCAATCTCTTGGATTGATGATACAAACCATTAAGAAAACTAAATTAAAGAATGATAAAACCTAAAAGAAGTTGTGGTATCCTCCAATATCTTCCAAGGATGTCCAAAAGTGATTAAAAATGTTTACAAAGTTGTATTTATAGCTATAGGGTAAGCCCAAGCCATGTTGGCCAAGGAATCAACATGCAGTCCAGGGGTGAAATAGAGCATACGATGCATGCATATTGCACGTACACACTATTTTGGGTCCCTTATGAGTTTTTTGGTGTGTATCAAGTACCAAGATACTTTCCCACGTGCCCTCACTCGCCCCCAGATATTTCAGGTGTCTAAATTTGTGTCAAGTTGCGTATTATGCTTCTGTGATCTATTCAAAGCCTTTTTGAGTTGTTTCCACTTGATTTGAAGCTTGTATTTCCTTAATATATCATCATAATCCATTCAACAAGAATCCTATAGTATTAAAAACAACAACATCAAAGACGGAGAACTAGAAACATATGCTAAGCATAGGCTTCATTCACTTTGATTTCTAACTTTTTGTATTGACTCTTGTCTTGGTCCAATTGACCCTTGAGCATTACCAACAAGTTGTTCCACTCATAATTACACATTTAAACTATTTTTAACAGATTAAACACATTAGAATCCACCGAAACCAACTAGAAACACACCTAGCTCAAGCTAGTAAAACTAGTTTTCCGGATTGAACTCTAAATGACTACAAAATTGTTTGAAAAATACGTTGAACCTTGTAATGACGCACTTGGACACTTAGATTCTTATTTATATCATATTAACACTCTATACACACGAATTTCTCTCAAACTAAGGTGAAATAAACTAGAATAATGATACAAAAGTGTATAAAACCACCTCCGATCATCACCCCACACTTAAATCCTTGTTCGTCCTCGAACAACTCTTTACTCTAAGCATAAAAATATGAGGTGACGCTACACTTATACTAAAATAAAGACACTCAAGCTATTGCTACAATGACTACATGGAATTCAAGTTTCTACACAAAGCATGTTATTTACACCATTGAAAGTTCAAGAATTCTACTCCAAATCATCCTTGCCTCAAGAATTGACTCACCTAGTTGGAAAACTTATGCATATTGCTAAATCAATGACATCATACAAATCACCCACATTCATCAAACATGTTCCCCTCACAACAAAAGAGTTACCCATAATCACTCACAATAATGCAATTTATAACGTAATGGGTACAAGAATCAAGTTACGCTTACTCTCACAAAGAATTCACAAGTCACATACAATGAACCATAAGCTTTCCCTTAGTGTAATGCTCCACTAATATTAGAATGATGAACCTAGGATCAAATAGGTCTTTTTTGGGTTGTAATATAGGTTAAGGGATGGGTAGGAACTATTTTGGTCAAGAATAGTGAATAACCTCTCTAAGCGCTTTAATACACTACATTATACATTTAAAACCAATCTCCAACAACCAAAATACACTTTTTCATCCACCCATATCTTTTGTTTTACCCCATCTCTTTTAAGCATTTTCACAAACACATGGTGGGCGTATTGTCTATTTTCTCCAAGATTTTTTTTTCAAAACCATGGAAATATTTATAGCACAATGTCTATCACACCCATCAATCACACATCAATTATAAACACCAATAACTATTACCTTGGGCTATCAATTCACCTTTTCCCTCTTATTTCTCAAACTCTTTTCTCAATTAATTTTTCATTAAAGCACCTAGGAGCTTTTTGGATCAAATTATAATTTATCAAAGAAGGTATTAGGTTACATATGTGGCTACAAAAGAAAAGGCTAAAGGCTCAATGGGGTTAACTAGGATAATGCACAAAGGGTAGGTTAAATACAAGGTATAAAACAAGGCTATCAAAGAAATGCCTAAATCATCTCCTAACTCACATTCTTTATTTTGCTTTGCACACACACCGGGCAAGTTCTAGACATCAAATACAACAAGGAATATACAAATACTCACATCACACATGGCACATACTTGACTCAATAGGATCATCATAGACTCCAAACCAACAATAACATGAATTCAAATTTAAGCCACAAACACAAGAGTAAAAAACATGAGCCTAAGAGTCTCAAAAATAGTAATTCACACAATCAAAATAACTTTTCCAAAAAACCCACTTGTATCATGCAATAAAAAATATCACCAACAAGAATATCTTACAAAAAAAAATTAAATTGAGCCAAAATTTGAAAATTTTCCCACCCACACTTAAAAATCTACTTTTCCCCAAAGTGAATTTAAAAGTAAGAGATAGAAATACTCTCTGAGGTCCCTAGGCCTAGCTAGTGGCATCTTTTTGCATCAAAAAGGTCTGTGGGACCCCACACTCAATCTTTGCCATGTTTCTTAGATCAGGTTTCCGGTACTCAGACTTTCCAATAACCTGCGACTCAATAAAAAACAAAAACTACGTGAAGTAAAAAGTGAAAATACTAAAAATGAAACATACCTTGCTTGGGTTGCCTCCCAAGAAGCGCCTAATTTATTGTCGCGACATGGCCCACATCAACTTTTTCCTCCACCTTGAGGATATAAATTTTACCCTCAATTTCACATCCATCTTTTTGCCTTGCTCATAGGGTGGTGGTACAAAGATTAAGGAATCAAGTAATGTATGATGCATGGTAAACCACTCGGCCTTCTGGTGAGGTATGTTTTTATATTGTTTGTCTGGTGCAAAATCAAGAATATAGGATCTTTTTTCCTTAGTTTCACACTCTTCCACTATTTTTAATGATTCCACAGACAAGATATCATCTAAACATAATGTAGAAAAGTTCTTTGAGTGAGGTCCAACAAATTCTACTTCTAAATTTACACTATCCTAAACACCCTCACTCTTATTCACCTTTTTAATTTCAGTCTCAAGAGAACGATGATAATTGAATGACTGTGATTCTTGTGATGGTGGTTGTATCTCCGTAACATGTTTAGCAATTCTAGTTTTTTAGTACTCAGGCTTCCTCAAATTGTCCGCAACTTTGTCTGTATCTGGTAGGAGAGTCAACTCTGCATCAACCTCCATAGTTGTCTTTTAAGCATTACCCGCAAACATGACTGAATTAGGATTAAAAGTATACATATATTCAGAGTGATACAGACTGTAACAAACCACACACCAACTTGTGGGTTTCTTCACAAGTTGGAAACAAACAGGTCCCCTCCAAATGCTTCGATCAAAATTTGAAAAGAAGCCTCATGGTGGGGTCCTCCACAATAATGAAAAGAATCATCATCCCTCGAAAATCATCTATCCAAAACTAACATCTCAAGAAGAATGTGATAAAAAGAGAAATAAAAGAAACTAAAAAAGTATTTATAACTCAATATAGAAAAACTAAAAATAAGATAGTTGTCAATCTACAAGTCATCGACAACGGTGCCAAAAATTTGATAGTGCCCAAGCGCACACGCAACTGTACGTGGTCTTATCAAGTAGTAAAGTAGCATCAAGAAAGCCCAAGTATCGGTCTCTCATGGACTTACATTTGTCGACTATCCAATTCTAGTTCAACAATTGAGAAAAAGTAAACAAAAAGGTTTTAGAATTGTAGACTAAAAAGAAACTAAACTAATGCGAAAAAGTAATGACTTTGGACAATCAAAGGATAGAAGCCCGGGGTTAAGGTTTAAGAACAATCATACTACGTTATTGAACTTCTTTCGTTAAATCGCTTATCTTGGTTGTTGATTCTTAGGGTTAATCGCATGATTATGATTTTCCAACCTCTAATCCTTTACCTAAGTTGAACCTTACAACTACATCGTTGAGCGGGGATGTAATAGTCCACTTAAAATATTTAAGCTATCATACTACATGTGAATCAAGTAAGGAATCTAAGTACATCCTTGTCCTAGATACTAATTTGAATTCCTTATTTCATAAAGAAACACAAACCATACTTTGCTTATTCCCATGTTTTATCGCCCTATTCCCTCTCCTGAGTTCACAAGGTTGATAATTGATGTATTCTAAGGGTCGTGAATCCTTAAAATAGTTATAAAAAGAATAAACAAACAACCAATAATAATAAGCAAATCAAACAAACTTAATTGAAAACAAAAATAATCATGATCTTGGCTTCATTCACTTTGATTTCTAACTTATTGTTTTGACTCTTGTCTTGATCTAATTGGCCCTTGAACATTAAAAACAAGTTTTTCCATTCATAATTATACATTTAAACCATTTGAAATAAATTAAACACATTAGAATCCACTGAAATCAACTAGACATACACCTAGCTCAATCTAGTAAAATTAGTTTTCTGGGTTGAACTCTAAATGACAAAATTAAATACAAACTTGTTTAAAAAATATGTTGAACTTTTTAATCACACACTTGGACACTTAGATGCTTATTTATATCATATTAATATGTTACGCACATGAATTTCTCTCAAAATAAGGCAAAATAAGCTAGAATAATGATACACAAATGTATAAAACCACCTCAGATTAGACTTCATCGCTAATTATTGCTAGGTTTGTAAGAGGTATGAACAGGTAGTGAATAGGTGGTTTTTTTTCGAAAAGACAAAAGTGAAAGTATGTAATTTAAATAGGTATTTTTTTTTAGTTTGGATGAATATGACCTTTCCAATGGGTTGTGACTTTTATGAAGAGTTGCAACTTTATGAAAGGGTGCACCTTTCAAAACCATTGCTTCTCTTCATGAAGCAACACCTTGATGGCTATAAGTACCTGAATTTTATCTTAGGTACAACTATGAAATTTTGATGTAAAAACACGCCCCTTTCTTGAAAAACTCCAGTGTGATTTGTTACTGTTGAGTGAGTTCGAAGTTCAAAAAATTTTAGGTACCCCTATTTTCTGAAGTGAATCATTTTATTCTAGGAGGAAAGATTCCATTAAACTCAAATACTTGAGGGGATTAAATTCCTTAAGGAATCAACGTGAATTCGGTGGATTTATTTCTACAATCTTTCTGTTTCATCTTCTTTTCATAAGTTGGATTTACTATTTTCCTGAAAATGGAAGAAACTTTATTTTGATAGTTCATTTGATCAATTATTTGAACTTGTGTTTGAAGTTTTTGAACTTCATTCTAGTTCTTAAAGTTGTTCATGAATTTAGTGTTGAATTTCATATTTAATCTCCCAATCTTCATCTTTTTCTAAACTTTAGATTTAGCTATTTTCCAAAAAATAGTTTGAACTTTAATTTGTTGATGTTCATAAGTTGGGTTGAACTTATTGTTGAAGTTCAAAGTTGCGAATGAAGATTAAAACTTCATTTGATTGTTCAAATGATTAGTTTGAACATGTGTGTAAAGTTCTTGTTGTAAAATACAGATTTTACTATACCCGAGAAAAGAATAATCTTAAGGAATTTGTAATAATAATAAAAAATATTTATTTTCTTATGCTTGTTTGTTGAAAAAAATATCACTATTTCTAAATCAAGTACTTGGTTAATCGGTATTGGGTCTAATTTTGTGGAGACTGAAATCTTTTGATTTTTACTCCCTCGGTTAGAAGAATATAAAACTTCACTGAGAAATCAGTGTGAGAATTCAGTTCGAAGAATATAAAAGCATCAATGATTTGTTAAAATCTCAGTACTGGTTCTGGAGTTTAAAAGTTGTGGGATTTCACTTTGTTCTAATTTGATTATGATTTGAAGTCATAAAAACTTTGTCAGGTTTCAAAGTTCATTTAATTGATAATTTGAAGATATAAAAACTTCATCATTGACTAGAAATAAGTTGGTTACAGATTAACGACATTATTGTTAGTATTCTAAAATACTAAAGTGTATGTCAAAGATTGAAAGTGATGAATGAAACTGAAAAACAAATTCATTCGGTTGTGAATGGTGTTATCCCGATGACAAAAAATGTTGCATCATTAAGCCGTTCAAATATTTCTTTAGCAATGGAAACGACAGGGAAACTGAAAAAATATTTTGGTGTGAACTTCAAAAGAATGACAACAAATGATATCATTTTGGATAACCAAACATGAAATGCAAATATTCACAGGTAGAGATCCTCATGTTCCGAAAAAAATAATGATTAAAAATAAATTGTCTAGTTTGAAAGATCTAGTAAGTCATTCCGAGATAGAAGAGGATAATAAGTTTAATGTGTCATGACCGAAACTCGGACCTAGTCATGACGGGTATCTCAAGCCCACCATGGTCCGGAGACTACCCCTTTAGCCTAACCTCAAGAGCACCATAATAATAATAATAATAAAGAGGAAGCCAATTAAGATGGTAATAAAAGATGAATAGATAACTTCAAAGAAACTAAGAGTCAAAACAAAACCATCCCACACTTGTCCATAATAGCCTCTAAAACCAAATTAGCAACTAATTCGGGATATGCTCCCGACCATGACCAAAAAGAATCCAAAAGTACTGAGTCAATAAATGAAGAATAATGAAATGATAAAGCATTCCAAAGGATGAATTCTCACCACTTAAAGATAAATCAACAGACATGCTCAATCACCTAATGCTGCATAGGAGCAACAAAAAAGTCTTTGAACCCTACATTATGAAATGACATAGCGTCCTAAGATGGTCAGTGGGATAAGAACTGCATGTAACTTAGAGAAAGTGATAACATAATGACATGTCCAAAATCAGTCAAAACCATATGCACACATTCATATATACATATATAGGATGTCGGGATAGGGACAAGTGTCATGAACAAGAGAGTTTAAAGATTTAACCTGAACTGTGTAACTCAATCCGCCCTAAAGGCACCCATAGGCTATATGGGTTCAGATCCCTCTACTAAAAAGACTCCAGTACATGTTAGCCACACGAACCAAGGAAAAACTAAAGTCACAAGGGATAATATCCATCCCAAAAATATATATATCAAGTGTGCACCATGCACATGGTCATATAGACCCTAACACCCAAAAACGTGGTTTCCAGTGTTCATCCCTCCAGGACTTACACCTTTACTATGAACTATACAACTCCTTTTAAGCCTAGATTAAAACAATTTGAACATAAGATCAACCAGTAATCTATGAGTCATTCATTAAGGCATTTACCACTTGGTATCGACATACCAATATGCTTGCAAGCTAAATTAATTATACCAAACTGATTCACACAACCAAATTGGACTCCTAAGTTCCATTAAAATCCAAAACCAAGGCCACCCAAAACCATATTCATATCCATTTATCCTTTAATGCAATGCAATGGGTTCAAAGCAAGTTAAACCATGTAATTTTCCTTATTTAAAACCAAGATTATAAAGTGGATTGAGGTTAATGTCAATTCCAAGACAAAATTCATCTAATTTGGGGAAACTCATGTCCCCATTCCAATTATTTAAACAATGCATCAATTTAGTCCCAAAACATTAATTTAAAGCATGAATAATCAATTTAAAACATGGAACAAGTAATTCAGTCAGTAACAACCAAAACCCCCCAACCCCAATTTCAAAACCCATGATTTAAATAATATGAAATCCATTCAATTAATTCCACAATATAAAGTTGAAGTATAGGGAAGAGAAATATGCATGAAATACATGAGAATTGAAGTCAATTTGAAGTTTGGAGCCCAGATAATGAATTCTCTATGAAACCGTTGAATGTTCTTTGGAGATTAAGGGAGAAAGAGGATTATTTGATCTTTGAAAACACATGGAATGAGATTATGTATGTTATAAGGTCGTACAAGGGGTAAAACGACCAAAAGACCCCCACCCCAAGTGAAAAAAGACAAAAACTGAATGAAATTAAAGCATTGGTGTGGTACGCCAATATCACGTAGGTTAGCCTCCATGCCATGCTGATATTGCGGAGGTTAACCTCTGTGACACGGCCTTATCGTGGACCCTCACTGCCTCAGGATTCCAAAATGACCTCGAACAAAAATCCAAAACTTTCTTAAAACACCCTTTTAACATCCCTAAACATAATTCAAGTCAAAATTGTCATTACAAATATGAGAGGGTCAAAAATAAAATGAATGAAATTTTAAAAGGTCTTACATTATCTCCACCTTAGTATTATTTGTCCCTGAATGATGAGTTACAACACTTTTGGCACGAGAATAGCAAAAATACACCAGAATTAAATGAAAAACTCAAAAAATTAAAAGAGGAAAATGAAACTATACCTTAAGCACTTTTATCCAACCTAGGGAACGAGAATTGATACTTGTCCTTCATATCTTCCTCAGCTTCCCATGTAGCCTCTTCCACCTTTTGGTTTCTCCAAAAGACCTTCACCAAGGCTACATCCTTAGTCCTCAACCTACGAACTTGCCAATCCAATATCTTAATCAAGACTTCCTTATAAGACAAGAAATCCGTCACACCAATATCCTCAACAAGCATTATCAAGGAAGGATCACCCACAAACTTCTTCAGCGTGGACACATGAAAAATAGGATGAACCAAAGAAAAACTTGCGTAAAAATCTAACTCAAAAGCAATATTCCCAATTCTCATCAAAATTCAATATGAACCAACATAACGAGGAATCAGTTTCCCTTTTTTTCCAAACCTTGCGACTCTTTTCATAAGAGAAACCTTTAAGAATATCCAATCATTTACTTCAAACTCTAACTCTTTTTTCCTCAGATCCGTATAAGACTTTTGGTGACTCTGAGCAGTCTTAACTCTTTCTCTAATTACTTTTACCTTTTCATGGCTTGGTGAATTATGTTAGGACCAAACAACCTAGCCTCACCTACCTCAAACCACCCTATAGAAAACCTATACCTCTTACCATAATGAGCCTCAAAAGGAGCTATCTGAATACTCAAGTGCTAGCTATTATTATACGTAAACTTAATAATAGGTAAATGATCCATCAAACTTCCCTTAAAGTCAATCACATAGGCCCTTAGCACGTCCTATAGAGTTTTAATAGTATGCTCCGCTTGCCCATCTGTTTAAGGGTGGAAAGAGGTGCTACGGTTCACCTAAGTACCCAAACCTTTCTAAAATAAACGCCAAAATTAAGAAGAAAATGGTGTACCTCAGTCTAAAATAATGGAACTGGCAGACTATGCAATTTTATAATCTCCTGAATGAACAACTTAGTATAATTATCTCTTGAGTAACTAGTCCCCATAGGCAAAAAGTGACCAGACTTAGTCATCCTATCTACAATGACCCAAATAGAATCATACTGATTGCGAGACTATGGAAGACCTGTAATGAAATTGATATTGATAATCTCCTACTTCCACATGGGCAACACTATTTCTTGAGACAAGCCACCAAGCCTCAAATGCCCAACCTTAACTTGTTGTCAAACCATACATTTAGAATTTTTTTTCCATATTTCTCTTCATATTGTTTAACCAATAGATTTTCTTCAAGTCATGATACATCTTAGTCAAACCTGGATGAACTATATATCGAGACTAATGAGGCTTAGTCATAATCCTTTCCCATAGTCCATCAACATCAAGAACACACAACCTACCTTGATACTTCAAGATACCATCTCCCCTAATCTCGAAGGCCATAACTTTTTAATAACCCACATCATCCTTAATCTGTATAAGTATAGGATCCAAAGCCTGCTTCTCCTTCACGTCAGCATCACGAGATGATTTAACCACTTCCTAAATAATGATTCCCCCATCCTCAAAGTCCAAGAGATGAACTCTTAAGTTAGTCAACCTATGAATGTCCTTTACTAATCCTCTCTTCTCCTCATCCACATGAGATAAGATTCCCATAAATAACCTGCTCAGAGCATCAACAACAATAGTAAAATTACCGGGATGATAATGCAAGCTCATGTCTTAACCCCTGAGAGCAATGTGGCATTTTCAAGTAATAAGGTGACTCCAATTATTTAGTGTGTCCCAAAGGAAAAGAAGTTTGAAGTACAATCATTTGGGTTGTAGAAAAATAATAGGAGGGTTGACTTTTCCTATTAAGCAAATTGATATGATCAAGCCACCTTCAAGGTCAGTGTCAGGGTTTGTCAAGTCATCTCATCTTGATCCACATAAAATATTTCCTAAAAGTCATATGAATGAGGGTTTTGACCAAAACGCCTATAAGTTATTGGAAAAAGTTGGATAAAATCCCGATGAATCCTTTATGCTAGAGAAGCTCCCACCTGAAAGACAAGGAGGGAAAAACCATGTCCTAAATCCTACTCAGAGGATCATGTATGCCATCAAACAATCACGTGAAGGTTTGGGTTACAAACAACCATCACCAATCCATATATCTATAAATAGGGTGTGTATCAACTACATCACCCCTAAGGATGATTTTGTAGAATCTAACAAAAGTGTTTTTGTGTTTGATCGACTCACTGACCCAAGCCCAAAAACTTCGGTGTTTGATAGGTTGGGGTTAATGAAGAAGAAACACAAACACTAAGAAAATGATAGAAGGACGAAAGAACATTTTTATGGTAAAGATCCTAATTATTACAAAAATTGCTCTAGTTTGATTCTTTCTAGAATGAGGCAAGAAATGAAAGTCCTAGTTTCATGTGAAGATGTCCTCAAAGCAAGAAATCATAATATATTGCATTCTAAGAATTGTGATGAAGATGTAGAAAGTCTAGGATCATCATATCACATCACAATTTATAACAAGGAAGGTACTCCCAAACACGTGAAGATCGAAGATAAGTTCATTAATATCAACACATGTCATCACATATCTTTCAATGATTGTGATCCTCAAAAGAGTAAAGATGCTCAATATGCACCACCAAAACTTGAGGAGGGGGTAAGAAATAATGTTGATGTACTAAAGGGAGTGAATCTTGGGACTAATGAAGACCGAAAACCTATATATATAAGTGCTTTAATGGATGTAGATGAATAAAACAAGTATGTTGAGTTGATTATGGAGTTTAGAGATGTATTTGCTTAGAGATACCAAGAAATAGCATTGCATAAGTGTATCGATCTAAGGGCCCATACTTAAAGAAGACCATTGCATAAGTGCATCGGTGAAAGGGCTCATACTTAGAGAAGACCATCGCATAAATGCATCGGTGAAAAGGTGATAGAGGAAAAATTAAAATCGTACATTTATGCGATGGTCTTCTCTAAGTATGGGCCCTTTCACTGATGCACAAGTATTGCATCTTCAAATAAAATTTTTTGTTCTTAAGGTGATGGAGGCAAAATTAAAATCGTTCACCTTAAGCGATGCCCACCATTTTCAATCAAAATCTTTTGGTCTTAAGGTGATGGAGGAAAAGTTAAACCCTCGCACCTTAAGTTGATGTCCACCGTCTTCAAGAAAAATCTTTCATTCTTAAGGTGACGGAGGCGAAGCTAAACTGTCGTACCTTAAGCTGATGTCCACTATCTTCAAGCAAAATTATTTGGTCTTAAGGTAATAGGCGAATTTAAACTCTCGCACCTTAAGTCAATATCCACCGTCTTCAAGCAAAATTATTTGGTTTTAAGGTGACAAAGGCGAATTTAAATTCTTGCACCTTAAGCCGTTGTCCACCGTCTTCAATCAATGGTTTCATATTGATATTTTCTTTAAACCTACAAAAATATGAAGAAGAAAAAAATATAAGAAAAAAAAGAGGAGAGAAAATACCTCAATATTGATTCTTGAAGCTCAAATCGGAGGTGTCTTCAGAGAAACTTGCAAATTGATGTTTTTCCATGACAAAAGGGCAATAGGTATTTATACATATAAAAAGTAGGCGATGATTAGAAGAATTTTTATTGTAGGAGTGATTTAACCTTACCCAATATTAATTGGTGTCCCAATTCTTGTAAAGACGAGAAATAATAGGGCGGTGAAGCAGCTATATCACAAGTTCAATGAATTTAGGAGGCTGAGGCGCCTCCAATAAATTTGGACAGGAAAGATGCCGCCCTTTCCTAATCCTAATGTGAGTGCACAAAGAAAATAAGAAAGTTGGCAAACAAGGCAATTGTATACAACATGCAAAGGAAAAGAGGAAAAAAGTCAAACTTCCATCTTTCCCTTTTCGTAATTTTCTACGGATTAAAAAAAAATCTAATTGAAATCCGCATAATGTATGTTGGTTTGTAGCATTTTTTTTAACAATTATTATTGATTTTAATTAAATGATCAAGTTAATACTTCAAGCCTACTCTTTGAAAAAATTAAATATTTCGACAAGACTTAAAGTAGGGGGCATTTTGTGGACATCAAAATGTTATTAAACTTAAATCCATACGAAATTTAGATTATGTTAAATTCAAAATATATTAGTCCTAAATAAAATATTGCGGATTAATATAATTGAATTAATTATTTAATTCCAAACACATGGATTTAAATAAAGTCCAATATTTATTGGGCTAGTCCATTAATTTGGGCTACAAATATTGAACCCACTTTGCTAAGCCTAAGACACTATCATATTCTAGAGGCCCAAATAAGTGCCACATGTCAAATGATATGGCATGCCGAGTCAAGTGAAGGAGCTTATAGGACCATGCAACATATCAAAATGATGCAACAAGCCTAGCGAAATCAAAAGCTCATAAAAGGCTCCACGTCACCTGAATTTAATTGGCCAAAGGAAGTCCATCTTCATCATGACTCTTTCTTTTCCACAACTATAAATAGGGGTCTCATAATTCAGAAAAAGGACCCCCAGAACTCTAACAAGAAGCAAGAGAAAGCTCGTGGATCAAATGTCATAATTTCTCTATAAAGCTCAAGCATTCAAATCAAGTTCATCAAGATTCAAGATCAAGACCGCAATATTCAAGAACAAGATCAAAAGTCATTGAATTCAAGCACAAATCAAGATTAAGTCCCTCAAATCAACAAATAAAGTTAAAATTCAAGATCAAGCTTTAAGCCCTTGAATTTATATTTGAAAAGGCGAATCAGAGGATTCATAGAGATTGTAACACTCACATATTGAAATCAATAAATTGCTTGTTGCAATATTTTCTTATCTCGATTATTTATTTTTGGTCTCGAGAATTTTATTGTCCATCAATGAGATTGTTTTAATCAACACTTGAGAAGGTAACAACACTTATCTTAGATGTTTACTTTAGAGATTGTCTATGTCTTGGGGTGTAGTAGTTGATAATTTTGAGGTAATGTCATGATATTTAATAGGTTTAGTGTTCTATAGAGACCTTCAAAATAAGAAACAAATTTGTAGAACTTCAGTTATGGTACTTTCCCTAATAGGATAAACTTGTGTTGTTGAAAATCCAAATGAGTATTGCAAAAGGGGGAATTTCTAGAATCCCTCAAGTCACTCATTAAGGTTAGTCATAACAGTGCCAGTACCACCATAGAATAATAGTCGTAGCGAGATCATCTTAGCGAGACTGACATAACAGTCATTATACTTAAGGGATAAAGCATCATTGTAGACCTCGAGTTTTTCCTATAGGAGCAATGTAGCAGACAAGGGACCACTACAACATTCATCAAGTAGTTAAAACCTAGTTTCTATGTTTGGATGTTATTTTCTCCTAAAAATCAAAATTTTTGACCCGAGACTTGAGATAGATGATTTCCTATACTTTGGTGAGTCTACTTTTGAGATAAGTATATTAAACTATTCTAACATAGATTAATTCATTTAATTTATTGTAATATCCTAAATTTTAAAGCTTTAAACCCCCTCAAAAGATAGTCCATGAAATTAGCCTTCCAATACTTTAAGTCTCGCCTTAATCCGATGTTATGGCAAAGAGTTGTGGGAAGTTTCCCTCGAGGACCTGATACACTGCTATGACTGTAACTCAAGAAACAAGTTGTAACCACTCGTGACACGTCATCATGAGTGAGTCATAGTCACACCAGTATGTAACCAAGAATCCCTCCTAGTGGTTATGAGTCCAACATAAGACTCGTAGTAAGACCTTACGTGTCGTTGTGTGGACCCATAGCCTGACCAATGAAGATCCAAGAATCAAGCCTCAAACTACAACTTCACCTAACGAATCATAGTCAGTCATAATGAGTCGTTAGGAGTCAAGTCACTATCATACCAAAATGTATCTAGAATCCCAACATTGCAGGTTGCGAGTCAGACCATGATTTGTAATGACTGGGAGCGTGTTTTCATGTACATTTATCCAGGGACTCTTATACCTTTTCCCACTCCCTTAAAAGCTAAACCCATATTGTTTTGGCTTTCCAAGGGGTGGTATAAAAGAACCAAAGCCCCAAATTCATAACATAATTTTCAATTCCACTTAAACAAATCAAGAGAGGTGGTTTTCTTTCTCCCTCAAGAGCAAGTTAGAGTTTCTCAAAGAACAAGGACAATCTCAAGGATTTCATCCAAGATTTTACTTCATGTATGTGGGATATTCATCAGTGGATCCCTTCCACCCATTGAGTCCCAAGAATTTCCTATTTTTACTAATATAAACCTTTTTTCCCTAATTGGTGAAAATTTCATGTAGATGATGAATTCCATAAATTTGTCCCTCAGTTGTCTTGATTCTAAACCATGAAAATATATTCCCTCTTGATAATGGCATTACCATAGGTTTGATAATGCAAATGTCCACTTCATGAATTGTTATTAAAATATGAGGTTCTATTTATGATTTTCCCATACCATGAATTGTTCAATAATTACCAAGAGTATTTTTCAATAGATAGTGTTGGTGGGTTATGAACACTCGATACTTATATTGTCATGGATGTTATAATTTTTTAAATTTCAAGCCATCCAGACCATGTTGATATTGTTCTATTTAGATTGTTATCATTTTGAGCATTTAATAGTTGAATCTTGTTAAACTTTCATCGACATCAGTGTTGGTTTATAGTTGGGAGTAAAACTCAACATCGAGTGAACCTAGGGATGAGGGATTACTTGCCAACTTAGGGTGAGGCCTTTAGCAATCCCTAAGTTTCAAAACTCCATAACCAGTGTAGGTTATGAGAGGTATTCTTGTTGGTATAGGGTTGATACTCTTTTTAGGGCACCTGCCAGTTTAGGATGACTCCTCAGTCCTTTGGAAAACTAGTTTAGTATATCCATATAGCCAGTGTCTGTACCCGTGGTAAGGTACTGACACCCTCACAACTAGGGTTATAGGTTGGAGCCCAATTAGCTTAGATTAGGGCATGCCGATTAAATGTTAATTCCTATAATTTTAGTGCAGTATTTAGATTACATCAGTTTAGGTTTCCATGACCGAGCATTCAGTTTATCATTTGTTAAGTTTACAAATTATTTCAACACATGTTTTACTTGGTCTTGCATTAGTTTTACATGTCCATGCATCTATGTTCAATACTTACACGTATTTTAGTTAGTCCTATCTCATATACCAATATATTCAAAATACTGACTGTAAACTCTCATTTGTGCTATATTGATTTCATAATATAGGTTCAAATGCTCAGTTCCT
The DNA here is from genome assembly GCA_030864225.1 of Capsicum baccatum var. pendulum. Classification (NCBI taxonomy): domain Eukaryota; kingdom Viridiplantae; phylum Streptophyta; class Magnoliopsida; order Solanales; family Solanaceae; genus Capsicum; species Capsicum baccatum. Next base: position 72,772,669 of record CM061561.1, on the reverse strand, counting down.
AGATTATGCATAGTCCATATCAGTACCACTCAGCTGCAACATTGGCGAGTCCTCATTAGTCGAGGAACTAGTTCTCTTATTTATCATGCTTTCTAGTATTTTAGTTTATGTTGTTTCAGTAGTTAGAGTTAGTTTGGGATTTGTATCAACAACTTATCATATTTAGAGGCTTTTAGATAGTTATACAATTAGTTATGTTTTCAGCGATGTGTTTCAGACACCTTTATTTTAACTTGACTATTTGGAACATCTGTTAAATGAAATTTTGCATAGTACTTTATTACCTTCTTTTAGTAATTATAGCTTGCTCCAGTTCATGGGTTAGCTTGAGGTCACTTATGGCCTTAAGCACCGCATTATAACTAGGGGGTAGTCTCGAGTCATGACAAACTTGGTATTAGAGCACAAGGTTTAAAATGTCCTAGGGTGTCTAAAAGCCACATTAAGTAGATTCTTGTACATAGGTGTGAAGTGATCTACACTTATGAATGATAGGCTATGTGATGTCTAGGAAAGTTATCCTTCTTTCAGTATTCATGTCATGCAATGGGGCACAAGATCCATTAAAACTTCTCCTTTTAACTCATTCTCTAGCATTTATAGAAAATGACTCCAGATGGGCAAACAGAAGAAGAAATAGTGACCATTCTACCCCAAATGTTCCTAAAGACTCTCTTAATAAGTAGGTCTCTCACGTTGAATTTAGAGCTACCTTTATTGTATTAGCCCAATACATGGATGCTCCAAATAACCAGCAGGCCGTTGCTCCAGCCAACCCCATAGTTAATATGACAACTATTAGGATCTAAGACTTTACTTGGATGAACCCTCCAATGTTGTCTAGATCTAAGTCTAAGGAGGATCAACAAGAGTTTCTAGATTTTATGTAGAATGTGGCTGATATTATGGGTGTCGCTTCTAGTGAGAGTGATGACTTAGCTTCTTATAAGTTACAAAGGGTAGCTCATACTTGGGTTAAGCAGTAGAAGAAGGACAGAGGTACCAATGTAGGGAGTATACAGTGGGATGAATTTCCGATGACTTTTTTTGACGAGTTCTTTCCACTCAAGTTAAGAGAGGCCAAGGTGTAAGAGTTCATCAATCTGAAGTAGGGTAACATGAGTGTGAAGAAGTACTCGCTTAAGTTTGCCATTTAGAAAGGTATGCTCCGACTATGGTAGCTGATTTCAAGTCTCAAATGAGTAAGTTTTTATTGAGAGTTTCTGAAGAGTTAGTCAAAGAGTGCAGAAAAACTATGTTGATTAAGGAGATAGATCTCTCTAGTCTGATAGTTCATGCTCAGTAGATTGTTAAAGAAAAGCTCAAAGAAAAAGAAAAGAGTAATAAGAGGGCTAGAACTGGTAGTTTCAAATTCTCTCAGTAGAAGTCAGATAGTGGGAATCATTCTCAGTTCTATCAAAAATTTTTAGCCCTAGCTCCATCTTTTACTAGTTCTCTCATTCCTAAGTTCAGGTAGGACAGTTGGGATAGAGCACCAGGATCTATGTCCCAAGGTAGTGTTAATAGTGGTCATACCAACCCAGTATGAAGAAAATGTGGTAAGAACCACAAGGGTGAGTGCCTGGCCGACAATAATGCATTTTTAGATGTAGCAAGTCAGGTCACAGAATTAGGGAGTGTCTAGTAGCTGCTCGAAAGTGGAACAATTTTCATCATAGTGTCAAACTAATTTCTCTTCAACTCCAGTAGGTCTCATGACTTAACAGGATGCCACCTACAATACCATTAATGGACAATGTTAAAACTGACTCTATGCCTATAATACTTGATAAGATTAAGAAAGTTCTCCTGATGGGGTTACTGCTACGTTACAAGTCTTCCATACTCATATTTATATTTTATTAGACCCCGAAGCTTCACTTTCCTTTGTGACTCCTTCTATAGCCATATATTTTAGTGTCATTCCCGACATATTAGCAGAATCCTTCTCAGTGTCTACTCTAATAGGTAGTTCCATTATATCCAGGCGGGTATACAAAAATTTCCCAGTCGCAGTGTTCTATAAAGTTTCCTCCGTAGATCTTGTAGAACTAGAGATGACTAGTTTTGATGTCATTCTCGACATGGATTGGCTTCATTACTATTATACCTCAGTCATTTATTAAAACTGAACCATCCTGTTTTTTGGTGAGTTAGCCTTTAAATGGAGGGATAGTACCTCAGCGCCTGTAGGTCAGTTTGTCTCCTACCTTAAGGTGAGGAAAATGATTTCTAAGGGTTGTATTTATAATCTTGTTTGAGTCAATGACTCAAGATTCAAAACTCCAAGTGTTGCGTCAGTCCTACTAGTAAATGGGTTTCTCAATGTTTTTTGTTGAAGATCTTCCCAGAGTTTCTCCCAAGAGAGAAATAGATTTTAGAATAGGTCTCTTTCTAGATACATAACCTATTTTAGTTCCACCTTATAAATGGCTCCATCCGAGCTTAAGAAATTGAAATAAAAATTGAAAGATCTCTTAGATAAGAGTTTCATCAGTCCTAGTGTCTCTCCATGGGGTACTTCAGTCCTCTTCGTGTGCAAGAAAGATGGTTCTCTCAGAATATACATCGACTACCATTAGTTGAACAAAGTTACAATTAAGAATAAGTATCCTCTTCCTAGGATTGATGACTCATTCGACCAACTTTATGGTGCAAATTATTTTTCTAAGATAGACCTCAGATTTGGCTATCATCAGTGTAGAGTCAGAGAATGTGACATTCCAAATATAGCCTTCAAAACTCAGTATGGTCACTTCAAATTTGTAGTTATGTATTTTTGAATAACAAATTCTCCTGCAGATTTTATGGACTTGATGAATAGGGTGTTCAAGCAATACTTGGACTTATTTGTCATACTCTTTATAGATGACACGAGGGTGATTATGCAGACCATTTGAGGATTGTTTTGCAAACCCTTAATGACCACTAGTTATCCGCTAAGTTCAACATGTGAGAATTCTAGTTGAGTTTAGTCTCCTTCCTTGGTCATATTATTTATGTTGATGGGATTTGAGTTGATCCCCAAAAGACCAAAATAGTGAGAATTTAGCCCAAACCTATTTCTTTATCAGATATTAGGATATTCATAGGTTTAGCCAGTTTTTGTTGAGAGATTTTTTTATATTGCTTCTCCTATGTCCATACTAACTCAGAAGAAAGTCAAGTTTCAGTGGTCAGATTCCTACGAGAAGAGTTTTCAGGATTTAAAGACTTGACTCACCTCCGCCCCAGTATTGACTCTACTAGAGGGTTTAGATTGTTTCATGATTTATTGTGATACTTCTAGAGTCGGTCTTATATGTGTATTGATGCAGCGAGGTAAGGTCATAGCCTATGCCTCTAGACAACTTAAAACTCATGAAAAGAACTACCCGACTTATGGTCTTAAATTAGCAATAGTTGTTTTTGCCTTACAGATTTGGAGGCATTACCTTTATGGTGTCCATGTAGATGTTTTTATTGATCACAAGAGTTTACAATATGTATTCAAGAACAAAAACTTAAATCTTCGTCAGAAAAGGTGGCTCGATTTGTTAAAATATTATGATGAGTGTGTTGTATCACCCAAGTAATGCCAATGTTGTAGCCGATGCCTTTAGTGAGTGGTCTATGGAAAGTGTTGCTCATGTTGAGGATGATAAGAAGTTAGTTTCTAAGGTTTATCAGCTTTCTAGATTGGGTGTTCAGTTGGTAGATTCGAACGATGGTAGTATATGAGTTTAAAAGGGTTTAGAGTCTTCTTTGGTTTTATAGGTAAATTAGAAACAAGATAGAGATCATACTTTGGATAAGCTAAAAGAGGCAATTCGGGATCATAAAGTTAAGGTTTTCTCCCAAGGAGGAGATGGTGTGCTTCACCGTCAGAGCAGGTTGTGCATTTAGAATATAGATGGTTTAAGGCAGTACATATTAGCAGAAGCACATGGTTCACGATATTCTATTCATCCAGGATCCACTAAGATATACTACGATTTGTGGGAAATCTATTGGTTGAATGGTATAAAATAAGATATTGCAGAATTTGTAACTATATATCCAAATTATCAGCAAGTCAAGGTTGAGCACCAGAGACCTATTGGTATGCTTCAATAGTTTAGCATCACACTTTGAAGTGGTAAGTGGTGAATAAGGATTTTGTTACAGGGTTACCCTATACATTTCATCAATATGATTCGATTTGGGTCATAGTGGATAGGGTGACTAAGTCAACCTATTTCTTACAAGTTTATACTTCATATTAAGCCAAGGATTATGCTAGACTCTATCTCACGGAATTAGTAAGGTTGTATGGGATTACGTTAACCATTATTTTAGATAGAGGTACTCAGTTTACCTCTCATTATTAGAAGGATTTTCATAAGGGTCTCGGTTCCTAAGTTCATCTCAGTATGACTTTTGGCCAATAGACAGATAGTCAAATAGAAATCACCATTCAAACCTTAGAGGACATGATGAGGGCTTGTGTATTCGATTTCAAGGGTAGTTGGGATGATCACTTACCTTTGATTGAGTTTTTCTATAATAACAGCTATCACTCCAGTATCCAAATGGCTCTATTTGAGGCTCTCTATGGTAGGAAGTGTAGATCTCCTATTCGTTGGTTTGAAGTTGGTGAGGCTGCTTTGATAGGGATAGATTTGGTATATGAGGCGATTTAGAAAGTTCAGTTAATTTGAGAAAGGCTGAAGACAGCTCAGACTCGCCAGAAATCCTATACAGATATGAGGAGAAAAGAGATTGAATTTCATATTGGAGATTTTGTGTATCTAAAGATTTTGCCCATGAAAGGGGTTAAGAGGCTTGGTAAGAAGGAAAAAATTATTCCCTGCTATGTTGGCTCATATAGGATTTTAAGCCATTTTGAAAAGGTAGCCTATGAGTTAGAGTTGCCGGTAGAGTTAGCATTTATGCATCCAGTGTTTCATGTCTTGCTGTTAAGGAAATGAATTGGTGACCCATCTTCAATCATCCCTTTACAGAGAATGGATGAAGAAAATACCCTCTCTTTTGAAGAAATCTCAGTCAAGATCCTTGACCGTCAGATTTGTAGGTTGAGGAATAAAGAAGTTGCCTTAGTAAAGGTTTTGTGGAGAAATCAGTCCATTGAGGGAGCTACTTGGGAAGTACAAGCTGAGATATGAGCCAAGTATCCCTATCTCTTCTTTACGAATTCAGATTTAGCTTGAGGTAATGGTTCTTTAGATCAATTCTCTCATTTTCTATCTCAGTTATCAAACCATCATCTGTCATAATATGAATTCTTTTTCACGAATTCAGTTATGTCCACGCATCATATTTTCATATTCATATATTTAATCATGATTTAGCTAATAAGTATTCAGTGCATGATCTCAGTCTTCCTAGTACTCCATCTTAAAAATTTCATTCGAGGATGAATGATCCCAAGAGAGAGTTATTTTAATATCCCAAATTTTCAAGCTGTAGACCCCTTCAAAAGATAGGCCACAAAGTTAGCTTTCTAATGCTTCAAGTCTCACCTTAATCCGGTGTCATGTCAAAGAGTTTTGCAAAGTTCCCCCTGAGGTCCTGATACACTGCTATTAATACAACTCAGTAAATAAGTCGTAACCACTTGTGACGAGTCATCATGAGTAAATTATAGTCACAATAGTATGTAACCAAGATTCCTTCGAAGTGGTTATGAGTCCAGCATATGACTCATAGTTAGACCTTACGAGCCATTGTATGGACTCATAGCCTGACTAGTAAAGGATCCAAGAATCAAGCCTTAGACTACAACTTTACCTAATGAATTCTATATAGTCGTAATGAGTCATCAGAAGGCAAGTCATAGTCATAATAGAATGTATCCAGAATCCCAAGATTATATGTTGCGACTCAGACTGTGACTCATAACCAGTCGTAACGATTGGAAGCGTATCACTTGATTTCAATGATTTTAAAGCAAAGAAAATAAGGGTAAAGTAAAGAAAAGTTTGTAATTAACATGATTCCACAAGTGTAAGTAAAGGTGGTCCTGCATCCTTATCTCTATATTGACATACTAATACCCATATTCCTTGAGCTCTCATTTTACATGTGTCTATTTCATGTCTTATAGACTTAGTACATTCTTTTGTACTAATATCCCTCATGAGGGATACTTCATTCCATTGTACAGGTCTATGCACGTAAAAGCCAAACCTATGTCATTTTGGATTCCCAAGGGGTGGTATAAAAGACCCAAAGCCCTGAATTCATAACATAATTTTTAATTCCACTCAAGCAAATCAAGAGAGGCAATTTTCCCTCTCCCTTAAGAGAAAGTTAGGGTTTCTTAAGGAACAAGACCAATCTCAAGGATTTCATCTAAGCTTTTACTTCAGGTATGTGGGATCTTCATCAGCGGGTCTCTTCCACCCATTGAGTGCCAAGAATTTCCTATTTTTACAAGGATAAACCCTTTTTCCATAAATTTTTCCCTCAAATGTCTTGATTCTAACACATGAAAATATATTTCCTCTTGATAATGGTGTTACCATATATTTGATAATGCAAATGCCCACTTCATGAATTGTTATTGAAATATGGGGCGCTATTCATGATTTTCCCATACCATGAATTGTTCAATAATTGCCAATAGTATTTTGCAATAGATAGTGCTAGTGGGTTATGAACACCCGATACCTATATAGTCATGCATGTTACAAGTTTCCAAGTTACAAGTCATCCAGACCATGTTTATGCTGTTATATTCAAATTACTATTATCATCATTTTGAGCATTTAACAATTGAATCATGTTAAAATTTTATCAATATCAATGTCAGTTCAATTGAGAGTAAAAGTCAGCACCGAGAGGACCTATGGATTAGTGCTTACCTGCCAACTAAGGGTGAGGACTTTAGTAGCAGTCCCTAAGTTCCAGAACAACGTAGCCAACGTAAGTTATAAGAGGTCTTCCTACATATAGGGTTGATAATCACCTTAGGTAACCTGGCAGTTTAGGGTGACTCCTCTGTGCTTCAAGATACTAGTTTAGTGGATCCACACAGCCAGTGTCAGTACCCATGGCAAGGTACTGACACCCTTCCAACTGGGGTTATAGGTTGGACCCCGATTGGCTCAGATTGGGTCATGTCGGTTAAATATTAGCTTTCATAGTTTCAGTTCAGTATTTAGATTATATCAGTTTAATTTTTCTTGACCAAGCATTTAGTTTATCAATTGTTACAGATTATTTCAACACATGCTTTACTTGGTCTTGCATTTTTTTTTACATGTTCATGCATCTATGCTTAGTACTTATACGTATTTTAGTTAGTACCATCTCACATACAAGTGCATTCAAAGTACTGATTGCATACTCTCTTTTACTTTATATTGATTTGACAATGAAGGTTCAAATGCTCAGTTCCCAGATCGTGCATAGTCTATTTTAGTACCACTCAGCTATAACATTAGTGAGTCCTCATCAGTCAAGGATTAGTTTTGTTATTTATTGTGCTTTCTATTATTTCAGTTTATGCTATTTCAGTAGTCAGAGTTAGTTGGGGACCTTTCCCAACAACTCATCGTGTTTAGAGGCTTTTAGACAGTCAGACAATTAGTTATGTTTTCAGTGATGCGTTTCATACTTCTTTATTTTGACTTGATTATTTGGAACATTTGTTAAATGACATTCCACAGAGTATTTTGTTACCTTCTTTTAGTAATTACAACTTGTTCTTGTTCATGGGTTAGTTTGAGGTCACTTGTATGACTAGAGGGAAGTCTCGGGTCCTGACATTTGTCAAATCACTATATCAACGAGTTATAGTGAAATGGGTTGAAGCCCTATATTGATGACTGGTAAGAATTGCCTATGGATAGTCCTAAAATCACTTTATAATGATCTTAGGTTGTTAGATTTCACTTCCTAGCACAAAATTCTTTCTTTTTAATGTGGACTATGGGGATTTGGGGTAATGTAATGGGTAAAAAACCTCAAATTAATAATTTAGGCTATTTACTAGGGTAAATTCAGTGGATTTAGTACCAAATAACTAGAAATAAAGAGTAAATTATTGATTACTCCTTCATTATTATTTTAAACCAAGAACGATCTAAAGTTGCAAGGAAAGGGAAGACTCTAGCAGATTAGTTGGATTTGAACTTGTATTTGAGGTAGGTTATGGTTTCTACAGTAGTTTTAGACTTGATTTAGACTTCATTTATAGTCATAAGTTGAATGTTTGTAAATTTGTACTTGGGAATACTTGTGATTAGTGAGGGATAAATGACAAGAAATTGACTAAGTCATTACGATGATAAATTGTGTACTGGAATTATTTGTGCACCGTGATACATCTTAAATGGTAATAATTACATTTTATTATGTTGTGATATTTGGAGGTTCAAGTACTATGTCGGTACACATTAATTACTTATTGATATTAAAAGGGTTGGGTACCACACTAGTATGTTACAGGGATGAAATTGGTTCCCTGCAGGTCATGACTATTGGGTAAGCATAAGTCTCCTTAGTATATATTTATAGATTTGATTTGATATGCATTATCTTACTTACATTGGATTGTTTGTTTGTTCCTATAACATGGATAATATATTGTAATAATCTAGGTGGAATTAGACTGCTCTTGTGAAAAGGTTAACCACATTGATGATTAAGGTGTCAATTTCACACTTGTATATTTGGTTTAGACATATGTTCCCTTCATTATGAACATTGTACAGTGGTTGGAAAATAGATAATGGGTTGAAAGCTGTGATTTAGTAGCGGATATTGGTTGGTCTTACGTACTCCAGTTATGGAGGTTGTTGGTTGAGTTGAAATTAGTTGCTATGTGTTGATTACTAGTTTACTTGTATTTAATTTATGTTTATGTAGGGGTCTGAGTTAGTCAATAATACCTACCAGTACCTAGTGTTTATACTGATACTACTCCATGCTCTTCTTTTTGTATGAGTGCAAGTAGTATTCCCTAGTTTTCTTCAAGACCTTATCTCTAGTGTGTGACCAATAGTTTTTTATCCAACAGTGAGAACTTATCTTCATATTATCGTGGATCATCTTAGTAGATCATGCCTATTTATTAAGGAAATGATACACTTATTGATTTCATTAGTTCCAAATAATATTTTAGACATTGATTTTTGTTTGAAGTTATTGTACAATGACTTTTGGGTACGTGAGGCTTATAATAAGTAGTTTGTTTTATTTTCTACATTATTATTGATAAGTCTTGGAATTTATTATTAAATTTGTTTTTATGATAACCCTGTCTTAAAATTGACTAGATATTTGGATAATAGTTAAGGTTAGATGGTTCTCCCATCAGAGGATTAGTGTGAGTGCCACTCTTGGATATTTGAGTCGTGACATTATAAGTTTTACAACCCAAGTAATAACAAAGTGGTGGTAAGTCATGATGTTGAATTTGATAACAACATAGAATTGGGAGTCTTAGGAAGAAAGAACATATGATTTTCTTTCATACTTTGGAGATGTAGAAGAATATGAGACAATGACACCTACATAGGATGCAACCCTACCTCCATAACCAAAAAATTTTGCATCTCCTTTTTCTCAAGGGAGTTAAAGTGATAGGTTGTATTGGATGAGGAGCAACAAAGAACTCTATGCTGACATGGAAAAAGTTATTAATTTCAACTTCTTGTGTTGTCTTTTTGCTGATATTAAATGAAAAAAATTTGGTGAAGCTATTATAGAAAAAATATGGAGAAAAGCTATGGATCAGGAAATACAACCACTAGATAAGAACATCCCTTGAGAGTTAACAACTCTTCCCGAGGTTCATCAAGCAATTACAGTCAAATGGGTCTACAAGGTAAAGAAGAATATTCATGGATAGGTGGAGAGATAAAAAGTAATACATGTGGTGAATGGATAAAAGCAAATGCATATCATTGGCTATGAGGAAGTCTATACACCCATTGCCCACATGGAGATGATACATCTTTTGATCTATTTGGCAGAGCGAATGAAGTGGAAAATTCTTTAATTGGATGTCAAATCAGCATTCTTAAATGGATATCTTGAAGAAAAAGTCTATACTGTGCAATCATTGGGTTTTATGGTTAAAATTTACGAAGATAAAGTGTTGATATTGAAGAAAGCCTTACAAGGATTGAAGCAAGATCCACAAGTATGGAATAGTCACATTAACAAGTACTTTCAAGAAAATGGATTTAATCTTTGTCTTCGTGAATGTTCTCTTACATTATATTTCATACTAATAGAGATATCCTATTTTCTTGCTTATTTATTGATGATATTATTATGATGGGTATTAATCTATGGTTTCTGTAAGCTTTCACAAAAGCTATGTCCCTTGAGTTTGAGATGAGAGACATTGGGTTCATGTCATGTTACTTGGTCCTAGAAGTAAAGCAAATGGAGGAAGGAATCTTTATATCTCAAGAAAGCTATACAAAAGAGATTTTAAAGAAGTTCAACATGTTCGATTGCAACCCCATGAACACCTCAATGAAGAGTGGAACAAATTTTTCAGAGTTTGATGATGATAAAATGGTAGACTCCACTCTTTTCAAAATTCTCGTTGGAAGTTTGAGGTACTTGACTTGTACAAGGCCAGATATAGTCTTTGCAGTTGGAGTAGTAAGTTGCTTCGTGGAAGCTCCTACATCCACACAATTGAAAATAACTAGAAGAATTATTTGTTGCCTAAAAGGTACGGTAGACCTTGAGTTGTTTTATTCGTCTTCTAATAACTTTTACCATGTGGATTTTTTTATGGTGATTTTGCAGGAGATTTTGATGATAGAAAAAATGCATTAAGTTTTGTGTTTTCTTAGGTGATTGTGTTATTTCTTGGAGTTTAAAGAAATAATTCATTGTCACTTTTTTAACTTGTGAAGCTAAATATGTGGTAGCAACATTCTGTATGTGGAAGGCCAATTGAGTGAGAAGATTGTTGAAGGAGCTCAATTTACCACAAATTGAAACCACGATGATTTGTATTGACAACATATATTTATAGGCTCTTGACAAGAATCTAGTATATCAAGATCGAAGAAATTTTATGTACTAAAGGTATTACTTCATCAAATAATGCGTTGCCAACAGGAGGTAGAACTCAAGTATGTAAAATCTCATGATCAAGTTTTAGGAATCTTCTCAAAGCCTATCGAGTTTGATGTTTCTTAAAAGATTGAGATTGTCTTGAAACGAATAAGAAAAATCAAAATAAGGGAGATATTTTTGGAGATCTAGTTAAATACTAATACTAATAATAGAAGAAGTAAATAAAAGAAAAGAAAAAGATGATGATGCTAATGGAAGACAGATAAATAGTAGGCACTAGAAACAATTTGTGCAATTTGCTCAACTTGAGCTTACATCAAACAACAATCTGTAGTTACAAATTATATTGAGCAATCATTTGATTAGTTGAAGAGATGATGAACTTCCTATATAAACAAAGCTTCTACTCTCATTGGTAGTACACCAAAATAGAGAGAGCAATTGAGAGTAGATATAGTAATCCATATGTTATTTTTATAGTCGTTGAGATTATAGTGTGGGAGTAGTATTGTAGTGAGTTATAAAAACAATAACATGCCTAGTGTATTACCACATAGTGGGCTATTAAGTGTATGTAATCCATACCACTACCTTAGAGGTGAGGTAAAGAGGCTATTTCTAATAAACCTTTGGATCAAGACAAGTCTAGACAAAATGTAAAGAGTACAAAAGACAATAAAGAGTAATAAAACAACATATTGTAAAATAACAACATATAGTTACAGAATAATACTATCACAAAATAATGCTACACGCGACCTACCCAAAATAATGTATATCACTAAGAATCCAAGAATAAAAGAGTACAAGTATAGAACTACGCCTACTAATAACGAAAACACTCATACTTACTAGAATGAGCACACTCCAACCTCTTAACCTTCTACCGGAATTTGCATTCGCTACACCTTCCTATTTATAGTCATGTCCTTAATAAGTTGCAATCATGAAATATCCTATCTATCTTCCTAATATTTCTTTGGCCTATCTACTTTTTTAAAATCCATCCAAAACAACCTCCTCAAACCTATGCATTAAGGAATCTATATAGCGCATCATCACATTCCCAAACCATCTCAACCTATCTTCATGTATCTTGTTTTCCACTGAAATCACTCCACTTTATCTCAGATATCCTCATTTCTAATCCTATCTCTCTAAGTTAACCTACACATCCATTGCAACAATCTCATCTCTGCCACCTTCATCCTCTAGATAAGAGAATTCTTAACTAAAAACACTCCACTACATACAACAATGATGATCTACCTACTATTCAATAGAACTTACCCTTAAGTTTAGAAGAAACATTCTTATCACACAAGACTCTGGAAGTAAGCCTTTATTCCATTCACCTAGCACCAATATGGTGAGTGACATCTTTATCAATCTCTCCATTATTTGGCTAATATACCCATGCTACTTCAAACTATCTCTCCTTTGAATGGACTGAGTATCAAGCCTTACCTCCATGTCATCCTTCTATGTTACCTTGTTGAACTTTCACTACAAAAATTCATTCTTGGCCCTACTCAACTTAAATCCTTTAGACTCCACGGTGTATTTCAAAACTTCTAACTTCTTATCAACTAATTGATGAGTCTCGTCAATCCAAAGTATATCATCCATATATAACATATATCATGTCACCTCACATTGGATTTTCTTCATCAATATATCCATCACCAGGGTAAATAAAAATAGACAACAGGTCGAACCCTAGCGCAACCTCATCAATACTAGAAAGTGATCCGAGTCTCCTCCCGCAGTTCTTATTTGAGTCTTGGATCCATCATACATGTCTTTAATTGACATAGTGTATGATGTTGGTACACCTCTAGCCTCCAAAACTTCATAGAACCTCCCTGTGGACTCTATTATTAGACTTTTCTAAGTCGATGAATACCATATGTATGTCCTTCCCCCTCTCATCAATTCATCTTTCTTAGTCTTCTTAATAGACAAATAGCTTCTGTAGTCAATCATTCTGGAATAAATTCAATCTGATTCTTAGAAATAATCATGATCTTCATCAACCTCAACTCCACCACCGTTGCTTAACAACTTAATATCTCTTTAGTTGTAGCAATTCTGAATGCCACCCTTATAATTGTACAAAGAAATTATTACACTCCATATCCAAGATTTGGGCATCTTCGACATCCAAAAAATAATAGTAAATAACTCGATCAACAACTCCATACAATCCCACGTCTGCTCTTCCAAAATAGTCGCTCTACCATACACATCCTATGGATGGTACCCTTAACCTCTTCCACTTTTATACACCTACAATAATCATTGTTGTGATGCTTCACTGAGTGTTCCAAATCCTCCATCACAATGATATTGTTACTCCTCCTTAATTAAAGTATATAGAACTAATATTGCCACCTTCTCAATCAATACTTTGTCATCCTCATCCTTGATGCACTTCACTTGATTAAGATCTCAATATCTCTTATCTTTAGCCTTGTCAAGCCTATATAATTTCTTATGCCCACTATTATCCTCTAGTTCTAAGTATATGCTTTTAAAAGTTGTTGTTTTAGTCACATTGTAACTACTAACTTATCCTCTATCCTATCTATCTTGTACTTTTCTTACTCGTCTACTTATCCTCCCTATCCTTAATCTCTATCAACTTATGTACTCCCCCTTATTTTCCTCTGCCTTTTGTTTTACTTTTGTATTACACTACCGGTCCCCTTGGTTCTTGCTAAATTAATCTCTCGAGACGCCCAACACCTCTCTAGTCGTCTGCCTAATGTAATTGGAAATTGTATCCATAAACTATCCATACCCCTTCTACTCTCCCAAGACCTTATAGTCATAAGTTTTTCCCCTATATCAAGGGCATTGGCCATAGTCAAGCTACACCATCTAATTGTTGGCTAGTCCACCACACCCATCTTCTTTCTCTCTTTTTGGATCTCCAAAAGCTTATGTTAGATCAAAAGATTTCCACTCAGTATAACCTTACACTCTTTATAAAGACCTCTATTACCGTTCCTAAGAAGCAAAAAGTCTATCTAAGTCTTAGTTATCGAACTACAGGAGGTAACAAAGTCTTCCTCCTTTCGTGGGAAGCTCAAATTTTCTTCCATCAACCCAAAGTTCTATCAAGATAAAAAATGAGGTTCCTACTTTGTTCCTCTCACGAAACAAAAGTGAGGTTACTACTTTGTTTCTCTCACGAAACCAAAGCATCCATGCATAACATCATAACCTCTTAGGGATGACTCAATGTGCCTATTAAAATCTCGTCTCATGAAAAGCTTCTCGATGGTAGATTCATCTCACACCACCTCATATCTCTTAAAAACTCTTCTTTTCCTACTCGTCCAAGCCTACATATAGAGTGTATGAACTAGTAATGTTCAAAGTAGACCCTTCAATGACTAATTTAATCAATATCACCCTATTATTACCTTACTAGCTTCCACTACTTGCTCTTCAAACGTTTCATCTACTATGTTTCCTACTCCATTAATGTTCCTTATGCTTCTTAAGTACCACAAACTATACCCATTCACTTCTCGTTCCTTAGAAGTTATCAATTTGGTCTCTTAGACACAAGCTATATTAATTTGCCTTTCCTTAGAATATTCTCTAGCTCTATGGATTTTTTTGATAAAGTCCTATGTTCCATGACCCCACTCTCAAACTAAATGACCTCTTAACTCACTTACCACTCCTTCCCCTTGGACCATCCCTAACCCCTACCCCTACCTTAACCCTGACCACAACCCAACTCATACCCTAACATTGGCCTTGTCATCAAGCAATGACATGATCCTAGTCTGACATAATCCTAATCTACCATGATCCACCAAAGCCACTAAAAGAGGCAAAACCTACAACTAGCCAAAAAATACTACTAATGCACGATCAAGATACATCATGTAAACTAATAACCCAAGTAAAGTACAAGCAGGTGAGAATTTTGCAATAAGATTCTTTAAAGAGAGGTTACACAAAGAACAAGAATATAAGGTTAATAATGAGAATCTCCTCAAGAACTACAAATAGAGGTTGTACAAGAATAAGAAAATAAGTTTTAAATAAGAGGTATGAATAGGGAACTAGACAAATAAGGCAGGAATGACCAGGAAACTAGCAGGTTACATAACTAGAAAAAAATGTCAGCAATGAACTAGGTTCACATAACTAGAAAATTAGGGATGATGAAAAAGTTATGAAGAAAATCAAAACATCTCAATAGGAGAAATGAATCAGCTAAACCAAACCAAAAAATGCAACAATAGGAATGCACCGTGAACATTGCAGAGAACAATAAAACACTAAAGCAAATGAGCAAGAATACTGAATAGCAATTGTCTAACACCAATGCATGCAATCAAGAAAAAATATTTGTATATCAACAAAGAAAATAGGTACTCCAAAAAGAAGAAATGAAAGATTGTAATAGTTTTACAACTCTAAAATCAAGGACTGCAGAAACAATTAAGTCAAAGTCAAACATATATACAAGAAGCAATAGCAATGACTAAATGAGAAGTAATAATTAGAGACCAGCATGATATAACCTGATATATTCCTGATGCTACCCTTTTGAGTGATGTAAACACCACTGATTTTTGGGCATCGCTGCCGGTGTTCAGTTCCTACAGATATGGTGTAGCCACTAAATAATTACCCAACTTAAGTAGATGAAATAGAGTTCCAAAAGATTAATGTCTCATAGATAGAACAGAATTAAAGAACCACGTTTCTAGAGACGTGTTTAAGCATAGAAATTTGGGAATTTCTTTAGAGAAATAATAGAAATACAATAACGTTTTGAATTTCTTCCACCAACAGATCTCTTTGAGTATTAATTTGTCGATTTCATGAGAGAAAAGACAAAATACTATAGTAAGTTGTGTGAAATATAAGTGTGTTGTTTCTTTTAAAAGAGTAGTAGTGTTATCACACTACTAAATTATAATTGACATTATTTATTAGTCTATTCATGTATCATATTTATCCCATTATAATATTTGATGTTATTATTTCTCTCTTATTATTGTTGTTTAACATGGATATTATCCTAGGCAGGATAATTCTTTTTCTAACACCAACATGATGAAGTTTAGTAATAAATTATGATTGTCGTTTGATGAAAAATTAATATGTAGGTTAATAGCATTTTTATCCCTCTCTCTCATTTCCTAGGTAGTGCAAGATAGTGTGCCTCTAACGTGGTCCCCACCAAAAATGGTCCGAGGAAGGCTACGGAAAGATCTGGGAAAGGTGAAAACAATAGCAAACTACACTGCAAATTTGCTCTAGAAAGATTTGTAGGAAGGCATCAGCCATGGATCAGTGCAGAATCATGGATAAAAGATCCATACCCTACCAATGATGGCTCATACCAACACCCTTCACTAGTTTCTGCAATAACATATAATGAGGACCACTTATTTAAACATCCTAGGAATATCACTCCCTTCCATTAAAGCCCAAATCAATTGAACTTAGCCCAGAGAGGATGAAAATTCAAGGAACTGTAGTAACAATGAAATCCCAAAAAATTCCAGCTCAAAGGGGTAATTCGTGCCTAGATAAAGGCAGATCTATTAGAGATAGAGTGCCTAAGATGGGAGTAGATAAAGCAATAGATCGAACTCCCACTTCGACAAAATAAAGCAATGAACTAATTTGTTTAAAGATAATACTATTGATACTAAGACGATAAGTATACAATGTATTTCTCCTATGTTAATTGAAGGAGAGAAGGTTGGGCAACTAAGGCAAGATGAGGAAGATAGGGAGACTAAAAAATAGCAATAAGTTATCTTCATATATGTGCTAGGGAATACATGGCATACAATTAGAATTATACTGCTAAGCCTAAAGTGTTCTACCATAATGAAGGGTACTTCCTAGTGAAGTTTTCTTGTATTGAAGATCAGGATGAAGTATTGTATGCATCACACCATATGCTGAACAACAAGCCCACATTTATTAAAGCATGGGAACCCAACTTTGATTTCAACAAAAAAGTGTTGTGTATGGTCCCCTTGTGGATAAAGCTACCTAATCTATTTCTTAATTGTCGGAGCATAGATTGTTGGATTTGAAATCGAGAGTGCGTCATGCGGAAGCTATTAGTTGCAAACTATTGTGGTGATAATTCAGAAGACACATAAAACAATACTAAAAAGCTTAATATTATTATATTATTTGGCCAATTGGCCTACATATAAAACCTAATATTAAAAACATAAAAACTAATGAGAGAGAAAATCTTCCTCTAAACAAAGACTCTTTAATGACTAACTTGTGAATGTTATTGTGTTGTGGTATGAGAAGGGGCTCTTCTACTCCAAAACCTTTCCTCTAAGAAAGAGGTTAGCCGAATATGAAAAAGTTTTATATTTTGCTTTCAGGAAAAGTAAAAGTATTTATGGTTACTTTTATTTTTCTTTCAAGAAAAAGTAAACTTAAATTTGGTAAGAAAATCGAGGCAAAAATCCTAACAAATCTCCCCTTTTTAGCTTGATTTTCTTCACTTGATTCGCCTTCTTCACATCACATGCATGAACTTCGTTCTTGATATAATCTTCATAACTGTTGCTTGCCATGGTTAAAAATAAAGTTTAAAATATCATGATTAAAATGAATTAAAAATTAATATTTTATTTTTATTTTTAAAGATACAACAACAGAAATATTGAAAATATGGTTGAAACTTGTTCTCCACATGTAGTTCGACAAAAATCTTCATTATCGCCCAAATTGTTGCAGTTTTATTTTGAAACCACTTTGAACCTGTTTAATCTCGTCTCACCACACCATTGGACCATTGAACCATAAGCTCTGATACCACTTGTTGGGTTCGAAATCGAGAGGGCGTCATGTAGAAGCTATTAGTTGCAAACCATTGAGGTGACAATTCAGAAGACACATAAAACAATACTTAAAAACTTAATATTATTATATTATTTGACCAATTGGCCTACATATAAAACCTAATATTAAAAACATAAAAGCTAATGAGAGAGAAAAATCTCCCCCTAAACAAAGACTTTTTAATGACTACATTGTGGATGTTATTATTTTGTGGTATGAGAAGGGGGTCTTCTAGTTATAGATGTCCAAAACGTTTTCTCCGAGAAAGAGGTTAGCCAAATATGGAAATTTTTTATATTTTCCTTGCAGAAAAACTAAAAGTATTTATGGTTACTTTTATTTTCTTTTCAAGAAAAAGTAAAACTTAAATTTCATAAGAAAATCGGGGCAAAAATCCTAACATATATTTCTCTAAGTCAGATAGGTAAATTATTATGCACTCCAATTTATGATGATGAATGCACCACCAAAGTTGATACAATCTCTTATGCCTGACAATTAGTGAAAGTTGATATTACCTAAGAAGCAACTAGGACTGTTAATGTGATGGACCCCAAAGGGAAAATGCTTGAGCAGGTTATTTTATACGAATAGAGGCCCCAATATTATTAACATGTTTACAAGTAGGTCATATGTTTAGGCCCACTGCCCCCAGCTCAGTAGGAAAATAATATGCCAAAGCAACAGGCCAAAGTAAATTCCACATGGTTGCCAAGAAATATAGACATGGCCGAAAGGATGGATAGTAGCTTAGGAGAAGTCAGCTACCATAGCCAAATAGAGAGCAAAAACTGATTTTCCTATTGCCATGAACAATAGGCTTAACACTCTCACTAATAGATATATTAGTGATGAACAAGGACAAATATGCATAAAAGAGGGAAAATATAGTCGAGAAGGTAATAAGGGAAAATCTCTTGATCCTAACATGTTATGTTGAAAAATTACGTAGAATGTTCATGGTTTTAATTATTTGTATAAGCAAATAGAGCTAGTTAAATTTATCCATAATTATAGAGTAGGATTATCAGCTGTCATTGAACATAATTTCAAGAGAAATTTATGCAGGATATAATGAATAAAATGGATAGATAGTGGCAATGCTATCTCAACTACAACACTAACGGTAGGGGGAGACTATGGCTGTTGTGGAATCCAAACAAATGTGATGTTTCTGTCCAAATAGCAAATGACCAAATGATCTATAGCACTGGGACAATATAGGGGCTACCAATGACTTTTCATTACAAGAGGTGTATGGGATTCACAGTGTGAGGGATATAAGGTGTCTTTCGTTAGAACTTACATCCATTACAAGTACTTTGCAAGGTCCATGGCTTGCCATGGGTGATTATATTACCATAAAATGCTCAAGTAATAGACTTAATGGATTTGAGGTATGTGAGGAAAAAGTCGAGAACCTTAACAACTTTTACTTGTATGCACATATAACTGAGTTGAAGATGGTGGGAAGAAGATAAACCTAGAACAACAATCATATTTTGAGAAAGACTATTCTCAAATAGTTGACACATGTTGCAGCTATAGCAATGGATCAACTTTTCTCAAACCACTCTCCTTTAGAAGTGGACTTATATATTAGTCCAATAAAGAATCCCAAACCATTCAAATTCCACAACCATTTAGCCTAACATCCTTACTTTTTGAATATCATTATTTATGGGTGGACCAAGACAAGATGTAATGGCATGAAAGGGATATGGATGAATATGAAAAATGTAAAAAATATGTTAAAATAGCTGAACACTAAGGAAAACTTGAGCACACATGAGAAGGTACAGAATATTAAAGCACAACTTAAAGGGATGCAAATATAAATGAGAGAAACCAATCAACATTGCATGTCGTTTGAGTAGGAAAAAGAAGTTAGAAACTATATGGAGAAATGGACATTAACCAAGGAGAGCATATAAAAGTAAAAATCACGAGTTAAGCAGCTACGACTTGGGGATTCTAACTCCACCTACTTCCTTGCTAGTATGATAAAAAGTACATGGAGAATTAGATCAGAAGAATTAATAATGCAACTAGAGACATAATTTATTTTGACAATGATATTAAAGAAGAAATCAAAAAATTCGATCAGAAATTATTGGAATATGCTTCCATAACCTCTCAGTACTTTAGAAAGATGTCATGTGTGAGGGAAAGAAACTAATAGGGAGCATCAATTATCATTGAAAAGTCTTGTGACTCCTGAAGAGGTTAAAGCTGCTCTATGGGGTACAGATGACAAAAAATCTCCTAGATATGGGTGGACGTTGTACAAGTAGTGTCTAAGTTCTTTGAAACATGCAACTTACATAGACCAATTAATTGTTCCTCTATTATCCTCATCCCTAAAGTCAAGAACCTAAGCACAGTAAGAGAATTTTGTACTGTATCTTACTGAACAATATTGCAAAAGAGATATTAGATCCATAAACTTGGTGTTTAAGTACTTATTCTTAGAAGTACCTTGTTTAGTCACCAACCTCAATAAAAGCTGTATATACTTTGGAGGGGTGAATCCTATATTATAACAACAGATCAATGATGTACTAGGCTTCTCAAAAGTGTGTTACCTTTCAGATACTTAGGCATTCCCTTTATATTTAAGAGAGTCTCATGGTAACACGACATCAACATCTCATAAAGAAAATAATTAGTAGAGTTAAAGCTGGACATTTAGATATTTTTCGTACGTAAGCAGAGAGCAATTAATCAAAAGTGTGTTAGTTGCAATACAAAATTTTTGGGCACAATTATTCATCCTTACCAAGCTAATTATTAAGTTGATCATTTCAAAATGTAAGAAATTTCTCTACAAAGACTCTCATGAAGGTTGCAACAAGGCACTGATTGTATGGAAAATCTTATGCCTTCCTAAATCTGCCGGAGGAGAAACTTTGTTGATGTTGAAATGTGAAACAAAGTTGCTATTTTCATATACCTTTGGAACCTTGCCATAAACAAGATAGAATCGGGGTGTAACGATCCAAAATATCATTTTGCTGAAATAAGAGGTAAGAATTTCACCTAGAATTTTCGGAGAGAAATTTTGAAAAATTCAAGGCTAGCATAGGTTGGATTATTTGTAAAGGGGTAATGATAAAATAAAATCTAGTGTTAATGTGATTTGTAGTAGTGGTGAGGTGATAACTAGATATTCAAAGAGTGTAGAAAATTATAACTTTCTCCACCTAAAATAGAGTTATAAAACTCCAGTTATAGCATTTATTATGAAGGGGTTGGTTTGTACTATCAAAATTCATGGTGTGTGTTGTAAAATAAGAAAAAACAGAAGAGGAGTCTCAAGTTTCTACCTCAGACTGTGGCATCAGAAAAAGTAACTGCAATAGTGATACCACTGCAGTGACAACTAGAACTGCGTGGCAGCCTTTATGAAAAGAGATGCGAACCGCTACAGTAGTAATTTTTTGTCGCAGTAGTAACACATAGTAAAATTTTAATTTTTATGTTTCAAAAAATATTTTCATCCCCCACTTTTTTTAATAATGTTATAGAGCTCTAGGGGAGGTGACATTCATAGGGATTTTGGAGTTGTTCATCTTTGAAGATAAGTATTACGTTTTAGACTTGAATTGACTTTCTTTAACTTTAGAAAATCACTGGAAAATGGATTAATGATGGGTTTTGCAATTTAACCCTAGTTTATAAAAATTGACAAAAAAATGGTGAAATTGCTTATAATGGCAATATATAATGATCCTAGGGTGTTAGAAAATACTAATGGGACCAGAATTACAGTTTTTATGCTATTTCAAGAAAAATTCATAAGGTTTAAATGAAAATTAAACCTTAATATGATGAAATAGGGTAAATTAGTGGCTAAAATCAATGGGTTATGATCTATAATGGTTAAAAAAGAATGAAATACTGAAATGGTGGTGTATTCATGTTGTTGTATAAATCATAAATGAATAACGGGAGCGATAGGGAAAACATGTGGCTAAAAGGTGACTTCTTGCAAATGATTTGAGGTAGGTTATGGTTTTGTGTATAACTTAAACTTTCTTAGATTTGTACTTGTTTGTGAGTTAAATATCTATAATTTCTTTCTAGCATGACTTGTGATTTGATGATTGGATTGCATTTTTGTTGCATTATGATGAGGTATTGAGATAACAGGTTAGGTACCTTGCTGGTACACTATGATATGATATGATAATGGATCGAGTATCACACTAGTATGTTATGATAATTATGTTGAGGATGAGAAGGATAAGAAATATTGTGCACATCTTGTATATATTCACTTATTCATATGCATTGAGTGTTATATTTAATGAAGATATCTGATGGTAAAGTATTGGTGAAAATAATTAAGAAAGAATGACTATGAAAATAAACTTGTGAATTGTAATTAAATGGTGTGATATAGGTGATACAATTGGTTATGAGTTTTGTTATGATTGTGTTATACTTGTTTGTCTTGCTTACTTGTTCATTATTAAGGTAGTTAAAACACTCTGAACTTTGGCCCTTGTAAATTGCTTGAGTCTTAAACCTTCTGCTCATCATATGACTCATACCACAAGTCGTATGGTGTGATGACGGGTCTAGGGACCCTAGTCATATATTGGTCGGTGTGTTATTGGCCAAGCTATGTCCTAGTTATGAGAGACTCCATACAAGTTGTATGGTGTTATGATGAGAGGTCTAGGGTCCAATCATATATTGCCTAGTGTCTATCCCTTGATGTTCTACCTTAGATACGACTTGATGGTACTAGTCATATAATATTGCGATGAGTTAGGCAAGAGAGTCATATGTTGGATAGAATATGGTGTCCAACCTTTTGATCTAGTGATGACTTTAAGGTACCACTCATATATTGTGGTGACGAGTTGGAGGGTCAACTTGTACCCACCTGCGAGTTTTCCACATCTTTTAAGTTGAGGGTATTTTGGATATTTACCACCCTAGGCCCTTAAGACCCTACATCTTATAACACTTATTAGGCATTCATTCAATACTTTAAATGATCAAATACTCTCTAAAACCTCTCAATAAAGATTGGGCTAGAGTTTCTCCAAGGTGGTCATCTAGGGGCTTAAGATTAAATTTTCTCCGTGAATCTTCATAACTCAGGAATGTGACTCTTCCTTCATTGTTAGTTCATAAAATTCATGTGATTTAAATGTTGTTCATGGATCATTAATGGTGGTCTTAAAAACCACAGTTGAGGGTTTGAATGCATAATGTTGAGTATTATTTTATCATAGTTTAAATAATGATTATACATGTTTTGATATTAGTTTTGCACATGTGGGTGCTTGGAAATTATTATTTAAACTAAGGGGTTTTGGTTAACCCTAACTTGATATTTTTTGGATAGGATAATGGTATGCCCTCAACATGTTTGTGAAATTTCCTATGAGAATGATCTTGTCACATGTAAGTGGTTGGTAAATGGTTTTACGAAAGACTTGTTGGCCAAAAATGTGTTTGAGTCCCTAAATGTTGAATTAAAGTGATGTCTTTGTTTAGACAATGGGTTCGAGTCCCAAAGTTGATTAATAATGATTATGGCATATTGTACGCTTGCAAGTGGGGTTGGTATAATGATACCAGCGGGATGCTATTGGTAAGTAATTGGATTAAGGGTTATGTATGTGTAATTAATATTTTAATTATTCTTTAAAGCAAAATGTTTAGTCGGGTTATGAAAGTGGAGTTTGAGGGACTAACACTGGAAATTGCAATAGTCAGTGCGGGTGTCTATATGACCGAGAGGTTCGAGTACCTTGAATAAATATATAAATAGGAGGTTTGAGTCCCCCATACTTTATACATTGGTGCTTAAGTCACCTTGATTATGCTAGGAGGTTTCAGTCCCCCATAAAGGCATATGTGGATATGGATATACTCTGGTTCGTGTGGCTACACACACTGAGGCCCTTTCTCTAGGGGAGAGTTGGGCCCATATAGCCCTTAAGTGCCTCATTTTATGATGGTTATTCTACATAGCCTAGGCTAAAGTTTTTAAAGTTCATGCTAAGCCTTGTTCCCTATCCCGACATGATATACATATATATGTATACATATGATTGCATATGATGATTTGACTTAGTTTTGAATGATGGAATTATTTTGTTCCTCTATCCTTGAGTTGCATGCTAGCACTACAACCACTATCCATCTTCAGATGTTGTATCCCCACGCAATGCAGGAACCAAAATGTCTTCTACCTTTTCTACGCAATGATTAGGTGTTTGAGTGGTTTATGAGTGGACATTGAAGTAGTGATCTTCCATACTTAGGAAGTCTTCATTTTAAGGTCTTTATATTCTCTGTCTCAGACTTTGTTTTGGCTACTGTCGGGGGCATGTCCTGATATTTTATTAACTTTGAATTTATAGAGGTTTTGTTGGATTACTGTAGGCTTGGGTGTTTTATTTTGGTGGATTAGCTCAATGATAGATGGTTGTCCGGTTATCGATAATTGGCTTAGACATTTCATGAATAAATATTAGTCTTAGTTTACACTATCTTTTTATATGCTTAGAATTCATCTGACACTCAAGGTTGTTGAGCTGACTAAGTTAGGTAAATGAGGTGATCTCTGCTCCAGGTGGGACTTATGATACCAGTCATGGCGAAGCCCTGGTTTTGATCATGACAAAGTTGGTATCAGAGCCTAGGTTTATGGTTAATTAGGTATCTACAAAGTCATGTCAAATAGAGTCTATTTTATGGGTGTGTAACGCACCACACTTATAAGAGGGAGGCTATGAGACATTTAGAAATATTTTTCTTTCTTGTTTTCTTAAATTTTAAGCTATAGAATATAAGGTTTTGTATCCTTCTGATTTCTATTACATCGTCTTTAGATCATGCCTCCAAGAATATTTGATGTCCATGTGAACTCTTCTATCCCATTTGTGGACAATATGGACGAACCTTGTCCAACTTCTGAGGTACAAACTCGATCAAGGGTCATTGCATATGATTGTCCTTATGGGGTCCCATCTTTCGCCACTAATCCTACTTCTGAGGGCGACACTCCTACCTATTCGTCTCTTCTTCAGCTCTTGCACCGAAGGGTACCACTTCTGGCTTCGATACTAGTTGGAACTATTTTTATACTCTCACTACTCGTCAGGAGTCTGAGGCATCTTCGGATGTTGTTACTGGTATGTTGAAACTCTTATATCGCGATGTGTATTGTTTACTTGATTCGGGGTACGCTCTCTCTTATGTGACCCTATATATGTCTATGCATTTTGGTTTCGGTCCTGAGTGTCTGTCGGACCCTTTATTCGTTTCTACCCCAGTTGGAAACTCCATGGTTATCAGAAGAGTCTATAGGAGTTTTGTTATAGATGTTGGTGATAAAAAAACTCTGGAAGATTTGATAGAGTTAGACATTGTTGAATTTTATACGATTTTGAGAATAAACTAGTTACATTCGTGCTATGCTTCTTTAGATTGTCGGACCTTTAAGGTCATGTTTAAATTCCTTAATGAGCCAATTATTGAATGGGAGGGAAATTCCCTAATTCCTAAGGGAAGGTTTATATCATATCTTAGAGCCCAAAAATTAATTTCTAAAGGTTGTCTCAATCATCTGGTTTGGGTTAAATATTCTAACTCGGAGGGTCCTTCTTTATATTCTGTTATGTGATAAATGAGTTTCTTGAAGTCTTCCCTGATGACCTTCTTGGTGTCCCTCCTGATTGGGAGATTGATTTTGGTATTGACCTTGTTCCAAACACTCATCCTGTTTCTATTCCCCTATATAGAATGCCTCTAGCTGAATTGAGGAGCTTAAGAAACAACTAAAGGATTTTTTAGACAAGGGTTTCCATCTATCCTAGTAAGTTCTTGTGGGGTGCATTGATATTGTTTGTGCATAAGAAGGATGGCTCCATTCATATGCGTATTGATTACCGATAATTGAATAAGGTGACGGTAAAAAATAAGTATCACCTTTTGAGAATTGATGATCTCTTTGATCAGCTTCAGGGTGCTAAATTCTTTTCTAAGATCAATCCTCGATCCGGGTATCATCTATTAAAAATTAGTGAGGTAGATATCCATAAGACTACTTTTCGCACCCGATATGGGTACTGTGAGTTTCTGGTTATATCTTTTGGGTTGACCAATGCCCCTACAATATTCATGGATTTGATAAATAGGGTCTTTCATAAGTTTCTAGATATGTTTGTGATTGTCTTTATTAATAATATTTTTGTGTACTCTAAGAGTGAGGAGGATCATATCGATCACCTCATCCTTGTGTTGTGTACCTTAAAAGATTAGTAGTTGTATGCTAAGTTTTCCAAATGTGAGTTTTAGTTGAATATCATAACTTATCTGTGTCATGTCGTGTCTCATGGGGGGATTATGGTAGATCCTCATAAAGTTGTTGTGGTTAAAAAGTGGCCTAGACCTATGACTCCAATTGATATCCGAAGCTTTCTGGGTTTAACTGGTTACTATAGAAAATTTGTAGAAAACTTTTCTTCTATTGCTGCTCCATTGACCAAGTTAACTCAGAAGCAGGTAAAGATTTTGTGGTCTAATACTTGCGAGGGTAGCTTTGAGAAGCTAAAAGATAAGTTGACTTCAACTCTGATCTTGACTCTATCTGAGGGTACCGAGGGTTTGTTATCTATTGTGATGCGTCCTGGGTTGGTTAGGGTCGTGTGTTAATGTAGTATGGTAAGGTGGTTGCTTATGCCTCTAGACAGTTAAAGATTCATGCAAAGAATTATCTGACTCATGACTTAGAATTATTAGTTGTTATGTTTGCATTGAAAATCTAGCGTCACTATCTATATGGGGTCCATATTGATATCTTTTCTGATCATAAGAGCCTACAGTATGTGTACACTCAGAAAGAGATTAATTTCATGCAAATAAGTTGGCTTGAGTTGCTGAAGGACTATGATATGAGTCTTCACTACCATCCAGTTAAAGTTAATGTGATTGCTGATGCTATAAGTAGATCTATTTAGTTATATTTTATGTTTTAAATTAATTAAAAAGTGTGAGTTTATTTTTTTTAGATTTTTTCTATCTATAGTTTTTGGTTGCCTTATCTTAGCAAGTTGTCCATGGGTAGCTTGTTGCATGTGGATAAGGATAAGAGAGAATTAGTGAAGGACATTCACCGTTTGGCTAACCTTGGAGTTCATCTCTTAGAATCTGAGGATGGTGGTGTGTTTGTGCAATAGGTGGCGCAATCATCTCTTGGCTTGGAAATAAAAGAGAAGCATGTATTAGATCCTCTCTTGATGAAGATCAAGGATGATGTGGGTAAGCAGAAAGTGATGGCCTTTGAGATCGGTGGTAATAATATCTTGAGGTACCAAGGGAGGTTACATGTTCCCGATGTTGATTGATTGTGAGATAAAATTTTGGCCGAGGCCCATGAATCGCGATATATAGTTTATCCGGGTTTGAAAAAGATGTATCATGACCTTAAGGAGATGTATTGGTGGAATAAAATAAAATTGGATATAGCTAAATTTGTGTCTAAGTGTATGGTATGTCAGCAATTAAAGGTGGAGCCCTTGAGGCCTAATGAGCTACTTTAAGAACTTGAATTGCTGGTGTGGAAGTGGGACATAATGAATATGGATTTTGTCTCTAACTTTCCATGGTCGCGGAATCAGTGTGACTCCATTTGGTTTATCGTGGATAGGATGACTAAGTCCATTCACTTCTTGCCAGTGAGGACAAATTTTTTTGCTGAGAACTATGTGAAGTTGTTCCTTCAGAAAGTTATAAGGTTACATGGTGCACCTGTCTCAATTATTTTGTATCGTGGTACTCAGTTCTCGTTGTATTTCTAAAGCTCCTTTCAACATGGTTTGTTGACTAAAGTAAGTCTTAGTACGACCTTTCACCCACAATTTGATGGGTAAGCTGAGAGGACTATTCAGACTTTGAAAGATATGTTGCAAGCCCGTGTGATTGACTTTGATGGTAGTTGGTTAGACCACTTGCCTCTCATTGAATTTTCTTATAATAGTTACCATTCTAGCATTGGTATGGCTCCGTTTAAGGCATTGTATGGTAGGAGGTGTAGATCTCCAATTGGGTAGTTCGAGGTTGGTTAAGCAAAAATGATTTTTCTAGATTTGGTTCACCAAGCCATGAAGAAGGTAAAGGTAATTTGGGATAGGATTAAGACCTCCCAAAGTTTCCAAAAGTCATATGTGGACTTGAGGTAAAGAGACTTGGAGTTTGAGGTTAGAGATTAGGTATTCTTGAAGGTATCTCCCATGAAGGAGGTAATGCAGTTCAGGAAGAAGAGGAAGCTCAGTCCGCAGTATGTTGGCCCATACTTGCTTTTGAGAAGGGTTGGTAGTGTTGTGTATGAGTTGGAACGTCCCTCTAGAGTGAGTTCTATTCATTAGGTATTCCCTGTTTCCATGTTGTAGATATATGTGGGTGATCCTTCCTTGGTTTTTCCCTTAGAGAACATTGGTATTTCAAATTCTTTGTCCTATGAGAAGGTCCCGATGAGGATCTTAGATCGGCAAGTTTGTCGGTTAAAAATGAAAGATATGGCATGAATAAAGGTTCTATGGCGGAATCAAAAGTTTGAGGAAGCTACTTGGGAGGCCGAGGAGGACATGAAGTCAAAATATCTATTTCTATTCCCAATTCCAGAAATTTGTGCTTGAAGTATGTGTTTTTCGTAATATCTTTGATTTTTGTTCTTATTAAAATAAAAATGGGTGGTTTACTTGGCATTTTTTTATTCTAACTTGGCTAAAGGTAAGATTAGTGGTATGCGTAGTGTAATTGTTCTTTTATTGCCTTGTCCCATCATTTCAGGACTAATGATCCTAAAAGGGCGAGACTGAAACACCCCAAACTTTGGCCCTAGCAAATTTCTTGAGTCTTAAACTTTCTGCTCATCATACAACTCACACCATAAGGCATATGGTATTGTGATGGATCTAGGGAACCTAGTCATATATTGGTCAGTGTGTTGTTGGCCAAGTTCTGTCCTAGTAATGAGAGACTCCATATGATTCGCATGGTCTTGTGATGAGAAGTTTAGGGTCCAATCATATGTTGTCCAGTGTCTAGCCCTTGATGTTCTGCCTTGGATACAACTTGATGATACGTCGATGGTATTATGACGAGTTGAGCAAGGGAGTCCTATTTGGACAAAATATGGTGTCCAACCTTCGGATCTAGTGATGACTTAAAGCTACTGCTTGTCTATTGTGGTGATAAGTTGGAGGGTCAACTCGTACCCACCTGGGAGTTTTCCATAGCTTTTAAGCTTAGGGTATTTTGGATATTTCCCACCCCAGGCCCTTAAGACCCCGTGTATTATAACACTTATTGGGCATTCATTCAATGCTTTAGAAGATCAAACACTCTCTACTCTCTAAAACCTCTCATGAAAGATTGGGCTAGGCTTTTTCAAGGTGGTGATCTAGGGGCTTAAAGATCAAATTCTCTCTGTAAATCTTTATAACTTAGGCATGTGACTCTTCTTTCATTATTAGTTCACAAAAATCATGTGTTTTAAACATTGTTCATGAATCATTAATTATGGTTTTGAAAACTAAGGTTGGGGGTTTGAATGCATAATGTTGAGTATAGTTTTCTCATGGTTTAAATTATAAATATACATATTTTGATAATTGTTTTGCACATATAGGTGCTTGGTAATTGTGATTTAAACTAAGAGGTCATAGTTAACCCTAACTTGGATGGTTTTTGGCTGGGATAATGGTTGGAAATTATGTTTTGAACTAAGGCATTGGCCTAATAATGTAAGTGGTTGGTAAATGGTTTTACAAAAAGATTGTTGGCCAAAAATTGGTTTGAATTGCTAAATACGTTCGAGTTCTTAAATATTGAATTAAATTGAAGTCTTGGTTTAGACATTGGGTTCGAGTCCCAAAGTTGATTAATAATGGTTATGACATATTGTACGCTTGTAAATGAGGTTGGTATGACGATACCAACAGGATTCCTTTGATAAGTAATTGGATGAAGGGTTGTGTAAGTGTAATGAATGTTTTAATTGGGCTTTAAAGTAGGAGTTGTAGCTGGGCCATAAAAGTAGAGTCCGAAGGACTAACACTGGAAATTATGCTTGTCGGTGTGGGTTCTATATGACCAGGAGGTTTGAGTCCCCCAATTGAATATATGAATGGGAGGTTCGAGTACCCCATATCGTATACATTGGTGCTTAATACATTCGAGTACCCCAATTGAACAAGTCAGGAGGAATTGCCTTTATTTCTTATTGATAGATCGGTTAACTCAGTAACCAACTTCTACTACTCTAGTTTTGGGGTCAAAATGGTATAAAAATTAGTAGAGGTCATCCACAAGGTGGGTTTAGTATCCAATCAAGAGGTGGCAACTAGGCTAACCGACGCAAAGGATAAGTTGGTAGAAATAGAGTTCAAGGTGGTAGAGGTGACAGTTAGGGTGGTGATAAGGCACATCTAAATACACTTCTCACTCGTCCTGAGGCAAAATCTTTTGATGTGATGATCACAGGTACTATTTTTATCTATGATCATATGGTATTTGTATTATTTAATCCCAGTTCCACCTTTTCTTGTGTATATGAAATTTACTATGGGTTACGACTTTGACTGTGAATATCTTGATGCTCCTATATATGTATCGATACTGGATGGGGTGTTTGTATGTGTTGATTAGGTATATTATGTATGTTTTGTGATGTTCATGGAGTTTAAAACCCTAGAATACT
This sequence comes from Capsicum baccatum var. pendulum, assembly GCA_030864225.1. Classification (NCBI taxonomy): domain Eukaryota; kingdom Viridiplantae; phylum Streptophyta; class Magnoliopsida; order Solanales; family Solanaceae; genus Capsicum; species Capsicum baccatum. Next base: position 72,742,050 of record CM061561.1, on the reverse strand, counting down.
AAGTCATTTTAGACATGGAGGAATTTGATGTTATTTTTGTAATGAGTTGGTTTTCCCCTTATCATATTGTTCTTGAGCATTATGCCAAAATTTTCAACATAGCAATTCTCAAGGAAAAGAAATTGTAGTGAGATAGTACATCTAATCCTAATCATGTAAGGGTTGTGTTCGCAGTTCATCCCTAGCAATTAGTCAAGAAGTGGTTTAGGGCATTCTTAGCCTATTTCTGGGAAGATAAATTTATAGTCCTTATAATGTCAGTTCCAGTGGTATGTAAAGTCCTAGAAATGTTTTAAAATGATCTTCTAGGTATGCCTCTAGATCAAAAAGTTGATTTTTGTATAGACTAGAGTTGGGGATTATACTCATATTTATTACTCCATATCATTTCAAGAATTGTTTGGAAAGAGATTTATTTACCCAAGTGTCTATCCTTGGGGTGCACCGATGTGTTTTTATGAAGAATAAAGATTGTAGTTTGAGTATGTGTATAGATTACCTCTATTTGAATAATGTGATCATTCGTAACATATATCCTTTTCCTAAGATGGATGACCTATTTGACTAGTTATAGAGAGATGCACTATTCTCTAAGATCAATTTGAGATCAGGTTATCATCAACTAATAATTAGGGCAAAGGATATTCCAAAGACTGCTTTTGAAACTAGTTGTGTGAACTACGAGTTATTGGTTAAATTTTTAGCTTGACCAATGCCCCATCTTCTTTCATGAGCTTGATGAATGGAGTGTTTAAATCCTTTTTGGATTCATTCGTTATTGTGTTTATTGATGATATAATTGTTTATTCTATGAGTGAATAGAGGCCAAACTGGTGCGATCGCAGATTAGCGGGAGATTCAAACTAAGGGTAAATCTGGAAATGCATATGGCTAATCCTAATTTTGAAAAAATGACTCAAAACCTAGAATTATTCATGATATTCCATCTTCCTCAATTTTTTAGGTTTAGCTCTTGAGTTCATAGCCTCCATACTTAGAGAAGAAAATATTGTATAGATTTTAGCCTTCATGAATATCTCACTTCCATTGTTGATTTATGGGAGTGCAAAGTTTGAAGTAACATTCACTTATGCTTCAATAAATTATTTCAATGGAGATTATGGGTATATCTTTGCTTATTTATCTTATGTGTAGCTAAATCTCCATCTTGGGGTTATGTGTGAATAGGAGTTAAAGTGTATATGGGTTGTTATTGTTAGCCTCTATTTGGTAGTTCATACTTATGGGTTTTATCACTGCTATGCTAACTTATTGGGATTTATGGGTGAAATCCCCAATACCCATATGGGTTTGATGAGTGAAAGCTCCAAACTCTAGAAAGCTCAAGGTCATCTTCGAAAGAAGAGTTTTGGGTGAACTTAAGGAATCCACATTATCCTTGACAAAGGGATGTGGAGACCAAAGCAATGATAGACAATTATGTGTGTAGTTTGCTAAATTTTCTCTATCTTAGACATAAGGGTAATTGTGAAGTTAACTATACCATGGGTATCATCCAAGAAATAGGAATGCCTAAATTGAGATTTGGTTACCAAATAATAAATACATCCATTAGGTATTTGAAAGAATCAATGGGTGAAAGTTTGGTGTTTTGTTGAAAGACTAGCATCAAAATCTATAATTGAACCTACCCATATTTGATTTACTAAATTGATGTTGATTATTAACAACCACTTGTCATTCCCTTGGTAATGCATAATCCCAAGATTCGTGCCTAATTGTTAAAACTCTAATTATTCATAGCCTCGAATTTGTAATAGAAAAACCCAAAAAGAAACATTAGTGTTGATACTTGTCTCCCTCATTTTTATCTTTTTGTACTATTCGTTTGAATTTAACTTGTATCTATTATTTCAAATTAACTTGATTGCCACTCAAATTTTTCCTTATAGATTCGACCCCGACTCCTAAATTGGGTAAATATATTGACGACAACCGACTTGCACATAAATTGTCGTGTAAGTTGAGCATTATCAATGACTCACCTAAATCGGAAAAAAGTACCATTTGTATGGGACAGTAAGTGTGAGGAGAGATTTCAAAAGCTCAAAACTATGTTGAAATTGGCTCTAATGTTAACACTAACTATCGATGGTAAGGATTTTTGAGTATTTTATGGTGCCTCATTTTTGTGTGTTTGTGTTATGTTGATGCAGGATCAAAAAGTGATTGCTTATGCTTTGAGACAACTAAAGCCATATGACAACAACTGATCCACTATCATGACCCAAAATCTAAGGGTCATGATGGCACTTGTCGCAACAAACCTTGGCAAGTAAGCCAATAACCCAAACTAATATGGAATGAGAAAAACAACATCATGTCCTAAGGCAAAATTTCTAGAACAAAGTCGAACACACCTATACAATAGTAGCAGAAAAATAAATAATAATGATAGCATAAATCACACCAAAATCTAGTGTCACATTGTAAGAACCAGCTAAGTACATCTCAAAGTCAAAATATACAACTGATAGTCCAAAAAAGAATATAATGTGTCTCTAAGTATGAAACAAGACATAAACTAGGTAAGGAGGGGTAGGAGATTGACTTTGGAAGCATAGAGACACCAATGGCTCAAAAATACTCCAAGAACCACTCAAAATCATCTATCGGGTGGCGCATTCATACCTGGATCTACACCAAAGAGCATAGTACGAATGAGTATGGTAAACTTGTACTCAGTAGGTGTAATAAGTCAACTGAGCAAAGTAGAAAGTGAAGTATATAAACATAAACTATGGTCACATCACTTGCAATCAAAAAATGTCCCAGTCGGTAGCCCACACCATTTTTACTACCAGTTCTAAATATAAACTCATATACAAAGTATAAGTACATAAAAAAAACAAAGAGTAAATAAACATCCAATTAAAAACAAAAGTAAAACATAGAAGGTACATAATGTATGAAATGCAATGAGAATGATAATGATGATGATGATGATATGATATGTCTGAGGTTGTTGCACAACCTCTAGATACACCTACTGAGATGTGATCATGAGGTAGGACCCATGGGGGATTCCGTAACCTATATACAATTCAACAACCAATACCAATACAAATCCAATATCCATATCTCCTTTTCGGCTATGATCTTAGGTAGAGGGATTTTAAAGATGTCACATTTCTATCTGAAAAACTAGTATCTCTATGATGGTACCAATTCCTCAAGAATGTATATATGATATAAAAATGTAATGCTTACAACCAAACCAGAATGAGAATGTTAAATCCTACATATACACAATCACGTGATCCAAAATCCACTCAATAAGCCAACCAACCATGATCCAATATAATCCAAGTTCCATCAGAGTGAAATATGCAAGTCATATACATTTATACCACATAAATACTAATTTAGGCATTCCCATCAGGAAGAATACAGCCAAATATATATATGCACTAGACTAACAACAACTGTAATGACCCTTTAGCTAATATTCTATATTTTCATATATTTTTGCCGTTAGAGGTTTTCCATAGCTTCCCCAAGTTATTAATGACTTATTGGGACTTACATATTCAGTTACTAGGCAGTTCATTTGGGTTTTATAGCCAATTCCCTATTTAGAATTTTTTATTGGTTCCAATTAGACACGAGCAAAAACTTTAGTAAACCGATCTCGTATGCAAATTTTGACTGTGCCAACAGCTTCAAAATGTCAATTTTAAGCAAGGTAGATATTTTGTTTGGGTCTCAAGGTACGCAAGATCATTTTGACCTATTGGCCAGAAAGCGAGAAATTGGAAATATAGGTGTGGGACTCATATTTGATTGAACTAAACTTGGATGGAAAATCTTAGTGCACCATTGTGTCCAAAATATCAAATTTAGTGTAGTTACATATTCTGTTTGTGTATACAGGATTTCAAATGAATTCTGAGAGATTGGCGACTACTATATGGTACAACAGTGATCATTAGCCAAGGTTCATGATTGTGGTCCCCTTGGTAGGGAAGATGGTGCAATCACGATGGCCTGTTGCGATCGCAACTCTAATGGCAGGTAGGAGGTAGTGTGATTGCACATCTATAAGTCATGATAGTGACTTTGGAGGCCCTAGACTTGTATAAATTGACTCTTTTTCCATGATTTCGGGAATTTTGCATCTTCCCCCATGAGATCTAAACCCTAAAATAGTGTTTTAACTTAAAATTAAAGATTGTGGGAGCTTATGAAGCAAGATTAATATTTATTTTCATGATTATCATCTAATTTAAGGTAAAAATTCACCCTTTTCGTGGTGAATCTCTTAATTATTTCCTCAAAACTCCAAAATCTTTAGGGCTTGATTTTAGCCCCAATTAGCTTGTTTTTTTTACCCATTGTTGAGGGTAATATTCCTAGAGCTTCATATTATGTTGGGTTGCTTTTAGGAATGCGATTTTCGTAAGTGGGACCCACATGGGGTTTTGATGTCATTTTTGACTCGAAGCACAATGGTGCAATATGGGTATCATTACACTTGTATTGGTGAGTAGAATATATTTTTGATAGCTTAGCATCTTGAAGAGGCTTCTCAGAAGGGGAAAGTGAAGATTTAGTGGTTCGTTAAGCTTTCTTCGGTGTCAAGATATGCTAGGTTTATCCCTTCTTAGATTGACCTATGTCATAGTATTCTCATGGTATTGTGTTGGATTTGGGATGACTTTAGGTATTAGATTGACGGAATGCAAGACTTGAATTTAGTTGGATTGTTAGGCTAAATTAAAATCATAGGGTTGAAATACTTAGCTTGTTGTCTTGATCTTTAATGCATTAGACTTCATTACTCATATTTAGCATGATAATGCCTTAGTTTGGTCCAAATTTATTAAAAATCTCTAATTAATCATGTTTAGGTTAAGTTAGGCCTTAGTTGCTTATACTAATGAAGGTTGCCTTAATTTCCTTGGGACTTAGTTAAAGTACTTGAGTAGAATCTCTATCGTAGGACTAATTGTGGCTTGTCTAACATCTAAAAATGGATTTAGATACCTTAAGCCTAGTTCGGGTTGAAATTTTCCTAAAATAGAACTGGAGTATTAGAAATGGACTCTTAACCCACTTCAGGTTATGACATATGTTAGCTTTGGTAAAACTATTTACACTTATTAGATTCTTGGAAATGTGTATTGATGCAATATTGAGAACTCTTGATACTTGATGGCTTTGTTAGTTAATGTGAGGTTGATGCCTAATGGCTATGATTATGGCGATATTTATTATTTACTAGTTTGAGTTTGGATATTGATTATTTATCGATTTGAGTTTGGCTATTGATTATATATACCAGTTTAAGTACGACTATTGATAATTGTCAATTTGAGTCTGGCTATTAATTATATTTACTGGTTCAAGTCAGGCTATTGATATTTATTGGTTCGAGTCCGGATATGCATAATATGCTATGATCATATACTTTTTATGATTAATGATACCGGGATATCAAATTGAAGGCAGGAATTTAGCTAATTTGGAAAATGAGGGAATGGGTATAATGTGGTATGGTCTAAATGGATTCTAGTAATTGAATAGATTGATTCATAAGTGGTGATTGACTAATAAATGGTGATTAGTGATCAATGTTGGAAAGGTTGTTAATGATGGTAACATTGTGGAATGTGGTTATATTATGGAATGATGGTTAAATGACATTGAAGGTTAGTTATAATGTTGGTTGGTTTCTTTATTCTTCTCTTGAGTGTACTCTCCAGTCGTATGGGAGGCTGTGGTGAGTTCTTTACTTTTCTGTACTAATTGGTGAATGGGAGCCAATTTTGTAATTTGTGTTTGCTTGTGTGATGTCATGTTATGTTATTACTCTAGTTATTTACTTATGATGTACAACAATGTTGGAGATGATTTAGGTTCGTTTATGTATGTTAAGTTTATCTTATCTTGCATTTTATCATACTTATATCATGATTTAGCTCAATTGGCCAATTATGCCTGCTGAGTACCCATTATTTTGGTACCAATGCTACACTTCTATACCTTTTTACTGCAGATCCTAGTACTAGTTGCCGTTGTTGATCGACGTTCATGCGATAATTGATATTTGGAGATAGAGTGAGCTATTGGAATTTGAGTTTCCCATTTTCCTCTATCTTTATTATTCAATATTTTGTTTCAAGATAGATGTATTAACTATTATAGACTTTTGAGTTGTATTGATACTATTAGATGCTCTTGTACTAGCTTTACCAAGTCGTGGGATTGGTATCTTGTATTGATTGCTTTTAACTATCTAGAAAAATTTATTTATTTTTATATTGGGTTCTTGAATTTCATCTATTATGGGAATTTCCTACCAAATTGACTCGTTGTGTTAGCTCTGGGTAATGGTTTGTTTTACCTACAGGTAGAATTTAGTTGGTGCCATCATGATTCGTAAATAGGGTCTTGACAACATCATATAAAACCCCACACAGTTACACGTAGAAAATAATAACTCAAACCACCAATAAAAACAAAATAGGCCCATATATGGGCACATGACAATATTAACGTATTTTTTATAATACAACCCCATACACATAGCATGCTTTTATATCAATATTAACTACCCATCTGTAATGACCTTATTTTTTTTTATAATTTTAGTGAATTATTCATTACTTTGTAATTTGATCATTTTACACCTCTCCGTGGTTGCTTTATGGTATATCTGGGATGCGGGGATGATTGACATTAATTCCAATGCATTTTGCTATTATTTGTATGAGATTGTGGTTTTTGGTGGTTAAAAAAGAATTATAGTTGACTTCGATCAATATTTGTTGTTTGGTGTATCGGATGGCAAAAAAATTGTGCCAATGGATCTGGAACATTGATTTTAGATTGGTAACATGGTTGGTGTGGTTTTACGGTTTTTGTATCTCATTTCGATCCTTAGTTTGGAAAGTTGTGAACTAGTTTCAAGGGTCAATTTTGTGAAAACAACATTTTTCAAAAATTTGATATCGTTATTTAGTTTGAAGCGTCAAATTTCATAGGGTAGCATAGTTCATTTACATTTTTAAGATTTTGGATGAATCTAGAGGGGTCCACGGAGACCTGGAATTCTCCAACTCTCAAGTTGATGCACCACTCAACTGGTGCATCTGCTTAAGTGTCCAACCAGTTGTTAAGCAACCTTGCTTAACCAGCGAGTGTCGCTTAAGCTACACTTGACCTCTTAAGCTATGGCTACTTCAGCTACCCAGTGTCTTCTTAAGCAATGCTTGGGTGGTTTAAATACTTTTTTTCTTAAATTTTCACCAATTTTGATACTCGGAGCTTTGAGTTTTTGAGTTTTTGGGCTATTTCTTTTCATTTTCAAGCTTGGATAAGCTTCAAATCCCTATTTCAATTATGTTTCTTCAATTTTTGTCATTTAAAGATTGTTAAAACTTGATTTCAAAAGTAGAATTTAGGGATTTTGGCTTGTAAGGTCTAAATTAATAATTCTTTTATTTAGAGCCCAATTTCATCCCATTTTCTCTTGGGTTTTCTTTTATTGCTTCATTTAATCATGGGTAATATATTTATGAACTAAAATTCTGGTTTTACCCTTCTTTTTTTAAAATTCATTTTGAGGGTCTGTTTTGACCCTGACACAAAAATGGGCAATTTGGGTATCATTGACTTTTATTTAATGGATAGATTCTGAGTTCGTTTGTGAGGGGAAGGCTTCGTGATAAAGATTTTAGACTTAATTTTCTTCATTCGAGGTAGGTTATGGCTTAACTTTCTTCAGACTAGGTCGAGTAGTTAATATTCATAGAAAAACATGTTATGGGTGTTAGAACTAATCATAGAAATAGCTTTATTATTATTTTTTGCCTGTATGGGGGCCTATGTTGTTGTTATATAGTGGTTTTGAGACGTTATTTGTTATGTGTGACCGTATGAAGTCTTATATGATGTTATTGGTCTAGTATTTATGTAATTGGTTATTTTCTTCTTGGTGAAAAAATGTCTAAGTTGGTATTTATGTGGTGGAAAATGGCATATTTCTAGAAGTATATCTTACTCTATTGGCATATGGATTATATTGGATCATGGTTGGTTGACTTATTGAGTAGATATTTTGCTCACATGGTTGGTATATTGATTGGATTTGGGAATTCTCATTCTAGTAGGTTGAGAGGATTACATCTTCATATCACATACATTCACGAAACATTGGTACCACTATAAAAATATAGGTTTTCCTGACAAAGCGACATCATTAAAATCCCTCTGCCGATGTATGTGTCGGAGAGGAGCTATGGATATTAGTGTCATGACCCAAAATCCTAAGGTTCATAATAGCACTTGTCATGGGGAACCTTAACAAGTAAGCCTATTACCCTAACCAATACACAAAGGGGGAAAAGACATTGATGACCCCAAGGTAAGGCTTCCAGAATAAAGTCTAATGATACAAGCATAACAAATGTGGAAAGAAACATAGCGATGCAACCAAGACAACCAAAACAACCAAAACCAGGTGTCAACAGTATAAGAATGTATCTAGTACAAATCGAATCTAAAGAAATACATTTGATATCCAAATACAAGAGAAACTCTATCTCTGAATGAAAATAAAGACGTAGTCTAAAGAGAAAGGTAGTAGAGGACATTTGGACGCCTGAAAAGCATCAACTACCTTGAAAGCTCCAACAATCACCCGAATCAAGCAACGTAGGGCACACCCAAACATGGATCTACACTAGAAGGGTACAGTAGAAGTGAGTACGGTCCACTTGTACTCAGTAGGTATCATAGGTCGATCGAGCAAAGTTGAAAATAAAGTACACAGAATACATACTAAGGGCATGTCACCTGCATTAGAAAATGTCCCACAATGGTAGCCTATTTCGCTTGCACTAACAGTTCTAATATATATATATATATGTATATATATATATATATATATATATATATATATATATATATATATATATATATATATATATATATATAAAGTGTAACACAAGTATACATTATATCACATGCAAGTATAAATATAGAAGAACATGTATATACAAGATAGTCAAGTATAAGTTAAAAGATATAGAGCAAATAGACATATAACAAGTCAATATGGAAATCCAATCACAATATCAATCACAATAAAGTAAATGCAATGTATAATAATAATAATATGATGATGATGATGCTGATGATGCACGAGTTTGGCACACAGCCTTGGGATTTTCATATAGCCTTGATGAATATTGGCACACAGTCTTGAGTAATATTAAGTATTTCTAGTATTTCCAATAATTCAAGTATTTCCAATATTTCCAGTATCTTCCAGTATTTCCAATATTTTTAGTAATTCTAGTATTTCTAATATTTTCAGTAATTCCATAGTTTCCAATATTTCCAGTAATTCTAGTATTTCGAGTGTTTTCAAAGCACATACACCACGTAAGACACAAATCAAGTACACATACATGACAACAAGTAAATATAAAGCCATAAAACAAACAAGTGAAATGATGCATATGATAACATGAGAATGATGATACAAGATTCAAAACCATTCAAAATAAGTATTTTCACAACCAATCCAAATGATTTATTTCCACAACCAATCCATATAAAGTATTTCCACAACTAACCACAATGTTATAATTCCACAACCATGTGAGCCAATATCCATTCGTTATTTTCACTATCCAAGAATTTTCCACATAATTCACATGTCCACAAAGTATGAATATATCACAATACGCCAATGGTGCCACAATAGGCATTTCTAACAATGCAATACAATTATACTTAAGTATTCAAGGATATCAATCATCACATAAGACTCTGCACGATTACAAATATCACATGATATCTCATATTCAATAATTATATCATATTTAGGCCCTTACAGGGGCGCAACATCTAGGTAGCCATATTTTTAGTTCCCACCATTAACATGCATTTTAGTATACAAATTGACTACTCAGCTCAGTCGGAAGTGGTAAGCCATAACCTACCTCGAATGTCAAAACTGCTCTGCTACATTTTGAATCCACGATCTTAATTTGCACAAACGATCTTAACAATAACTAAAATCAAGAGAAATAGAGTCTACACGTAAAAAAAAGCTATCGATACTCATATTGCCTACTCTTGATTTGGTGTCAAAACGAACCCCCGAAATAGATTTTCGAAAAAGAAAAGCAAAATCAAAATTTTATTGCAAAAATGTGTTCTCCATATTTTCAGAAATCTACCGCTGGAAACCCAAGTCAAATCAAATAAAAATGAGGTTCAAATCAAAGAAAAACTATTTTTGAGCTTTATCGGATAAAATCTTTGAATTCCGCATTAAAATCAAGAATTGAAGTTGTTTTGAAGGTTAAATTGATTAAAAAACTAGTAATTATAAGATTAAAATATTATTCGAGTGAAAAGGATTAAAATTGGGGTTTAAAATCAAGCCCTAAGATTTTTGGAATTTTGAGAAATTAATCAAGACTTAGAGTAGAAAAGGATGAAATCTCACCTTAAATCCGTAATAAAATAAGAAATAGATGTTGATCTAGCTTCCCAAGTTCCCATAGGCTTCACTTTTAAGTTCTCACACTATTTTAAGGTGAAAGAATGGGCAAAATGGGGAAAAGGAGGAAAAAAAGTTGTTTTACACACTACACCAACATTTAAACAAACCAAATTTTTCTAAGTCCAACCCGAACTTCGACGGGGTGTTCGAGATTCGTTTGAAGTCTGATATATGCAAACGAATTATGTAACCATACTAAATTCGATGCTTCGGACTCAATGAAGATATCATATTTTTGAAAAAAATGTTATTTTCATAGAGTTGACCCTCGAAACTCGAAATCATAATTTTTCAAACCGAGGGTTGAAATGAGATTTAAAAGTCATAAAATTATACCAAAAATGCTACTACCCTAAAATCAATGTTTCAGATGTGTTGGCAAAGTTAGATTTTCTATTCGAGGTCATTTCGATCAATTGTGGATCCCACACTCATATTTCTAATTTTCCAACTTTCCAACCAATAGGTTGAAATGAGTTCGGGTGTATCGGGACCCGAACCAAAGGTCTACCCAACCTAAAATCGATATTTTAGAGTTACTGGTGCAGTCCGTTCAGCCATCCGTTACATGGATCAAAAGGTAACCACACTGGTCCATAATAAGGCTTTCAAAGCCATCAATAACTGTAATATCGTATAAATAGTACCAAAATATATCGAAAATCATGCCAATAATCCTCACACTCTAGATATACCATAATGCAACTATGGAAAGGGGTAAAACAGTCATATCGCACAAAATCATAAATTTCACGTATTTTATCAAATTTTTAGGTTATTACATCATCCACCACTAAAAATCTAGTTCGTCCTCAAACTAAGGCAAAGAAATATCTGGATCAATGAATAGTTGGGCATAGGAAATACGCATATCATATTCGACCCCCAAGTATCCTTATCTGCAGGTCGATGTCGCCACTGAACCTTAACCATAGGAATAACTCTAGAGCACAACCATCTAACATCCCTAACCAAAAAAGGAGACTGGCTCTTCAATAAAGGACAACTGCTCATCTAACTAAACTGACTCCCAACGAATGACATGAGACTCACTAGGAATATAGCGATAAAACATCAAAACATGAAAATTGACAAATTCGGGGGCAATTCCAACTCATAGACCACATCACCAATAGTCCCAAGAATCTCAAATGGGCCAATATACTGGGCCTAAGCTTGCCCCTCTTTCCAAACCTCATCACGCCCTTCATGGGTGAAACTTAAAGGAAAACATGATCATCAACACAAAATCTCAAGGCACGAAGCCTACGATCTACATAGAACTTTTTTCTACTCTGAGCCACTTGAAGTCTATCCTGAATGATCCAAACTCTATCCAAGGACTCACGAAGAAAGTACGTACCTAGAGGTCTAACCTTAGAAAATTCAAACCAACCAGCTGGAGAACAGTAACGCATACCATATAATGCCTTAAAAGAAGCCATATCGATACTGGAATGGTAGCTGTTATTATAGACAAACTCTGCTAATGCTAAATGATACTCCCACTAGCCACAAAAATCCACCACACAAGCACGGAGCATATCCTCTAAAACCTAAATATTTTGCTCTAATTGACCATCAATCTGGGGTAAAATGTTATGCTAAGATCAACTCGAGTTCCCAACTCATCCTAAAAAGTTTTCCATAAGTGAGATATGAATACAAAACCATGATCTTAGATGATAGACACAGGCACACCATACAGATGCATAATCTCATAAATAAAGACACGGGCTAACCTGTCAATACTGAAGGAAACCTGAACGGGTAGGAAATGAGTAAACTCGATCAATCAATCCACCATGAACGAAATGCTATCAAAACCATAAGAAGAACGAGGAAAGCCCATCACAAAATCCATAGTTATCTGTTCCTACTTTTACTCAAGAATGGATAACCTTTGAAGCAATCCACCAGGTCTCATATGCTCGGCATTCACCTACTGAAAATATATGCAATGAGCCATAAAATCTGCTATATCTCGCCCCATCACATCCTACCAGTAGTGTTGTCTCAAATCATGGTTAGCAATTTACAATTTGGTTCTATTTTTTCTTATCTCTATTAATCTTTTTTTCCTTAAATTTTTGAAAGATTTACTATGTGTCTCATATTGACAAGCATTCATATTCTTTTGAAAGATCTTCATACTGTAGAAGTTAAAAAATCTCATAGTTTTTGGCTGAATCATGACGATGATCACTGCAATGGTTTGTAAAATTAGATATCGAATTTGGCGTTGATACATAAATTTTTAGTTAATGTTCTTGATACATATATAATGTGGTTAATTTCTCGATATATTTTTGTACTATAAATGGTGATACATATGAGCTATACATTTATTTTCTGTATATTGGTGCTAGATATGAGTGATACCTTTGTTGTCAGAATACTGGTGATACATATGGTAAATACTTATTGATAGTGATTCATTTATAAATGTTTGATAAATTTAACATATGTTTGACATATATAAACAATTTATTTTTGTGCGATATTAAATTTTTTATGAGTATTGAATAATTTTACTATATGTATCATTATGATACATCTAGAAATAGATATATCATTGTAATACATTTGAAACCAAATGTATCATTGTGATACTTCTTGAACCAGATGTATCATTGTTATAAATTTGGAACCAAATGTATTTATGTCATGATTTAAGCGTGATTTAACTCCCGTAATAATTGAAAATCAGTTACTTCTTTATTTAACTAACCCTCAGTTATAAATGTATAACAATGCATATGTATCAAGGCTAAAGATATGTATCACAAAAATTAAAATTCGAGATATCTTGTAATTTAACAAAATTGTGATAAAAAGTGTTACAACTCATTAAATTAAAAATTCAAAATTTGTGTAAGTCACCCTTAATTTAACAAACATGTTCTTGATCTTGTAAAAATTTGACTGTACTAATTTTAGAAAAAACATTCTCAAATAAATTTAATATGGGCTTTAACTTTTGTTTTATTTTCAAAATTATTTAATTATTATAAATGATTATGTATAAATATATTTTAAGTAATTTAATAGTATAAATATTTATTTTTTCAATATTGACTTTATTTCATCTAGATTTGTTCTGCATTCAATTTGTTCGATTCCAATTTCTTTTTTTCTTTTTTGTTAACTAACACTTTTTAGTATATTTATATAGGAGTGTGCAGAACCATGTGTTTCTTGCCAATCTTTCTTACGGCAAGGGTGCTTCTGTCAATTTATTAGTATTGATATTTAAAAGATATTGTACAAATTTGCTTTATATGGTTGTATATTTGCAAATTCAGACAAAAAGATCAATTCATATTCTATTTATTACTTGGGTCAGCCAAAAACTTATAGTTATCTTTATGGTATAAATAATATAAATTCCAACCCTTTTGGAAGTAATTACACTCTCTCCCATTTTTTAAATTACTTTACTCTCTCTTCCTATTAATATACATAACATAGTCGACATATACATAGCATTCTGTGTATATGTTAGAATTTTTGTAATATATTTAGCGAGTTGGGATTTTTTATAATATTGAAAACATAAGTTGTGTATTTGTGTAATTTTAGCATCTTTATGATCAAATAAATTTTAATAATATTATGGATTAATATAGTTAGATTAATTATTTAAATCCAAACAAAATATGAATAAAATCAATTTTTATTTGGACTAGTTTATTTATTTGGGCTACAGATGATGGGTCAATTTTGCTAAGCCCAAAATGTCATTGTATCCTAGAGGCTCAATTGGGTGCCGAGTGGCAAATGGCGTAGCACGCCAAGTCAAGTAAAGGAGCCAATAGGATCATGTCACATGTTAAAATGATGCAGCATGCCCAACTAAATTCAATGCCAATGAAAACACACCACATGTACAAGTTGATATGTTTCAACCAATCAAATATGACTATGTCACTTCATTTGGATTGGCCAAAAAGTGTATCATGACTCTTACCTTTTCATAACTATAAATAAGGATCTCATAATTTAGAAAAAAGACGAAGAATTCTAACAAGAATCAAGAGAGAAATCGTGAATCAAATGCTGCAGACTTCTCTACAAGCAACAAATTCAAGTATTCAAGCACTCAAGTTCATACACAACTCAAGATCAAGACGAAGGCTTAAGATCACATCACAAGTCAATATCAAATCAATTAAGTTCACAAATCATGCTTAAATTCATCAAATTCAATATCAAGCTCGAAGGCTCGTGAATTTAGATTTAAAAAGGCGAATTAGAAGATTTATAGAGATTATATCACCCACATATTGAAATCAATAAAATAATTATTGTGATAATTTTCTTGTCTTGACTATTATTTTCCAAACTTGAATTTTATTGTTTGCATATTCTGTCACACTGTTTGGGACAATCTCTACCTCTCATCTCAATTTTTTGAACATCAAAGTTAAAGAATACTTAAATAAATTTTAAGAAGGTCAACTCTCAATCGACTACTTCCAAGACTATTGATTCCATATTCTATGCTGAAGTAGAAAATGTTCTTGGTGCTACTTTTGAAAGCTTTGGAGACATCACAAAGAGAAAAACCATTATGTTAGGACGAAAAAAACACCAAGTATCATCCACATACACTCGTATTTTCAACCCTAAAAGGAGCAAAGTCCCCTACGGGCTTTAGAAGAGGGAAATAATGTGGCAAAGATAATTAAGGAGACTCTATCTCTACTTGATCTCTCTGGTTCAAAAAGCTTTTTCACAAATAACGATAGTCATTTAACCAACTTATCATCTTCACTTACACTGTGTGAGAAGAGTCTTTCAATGATCAACTTATGCAACAAACTGTGTTACTCGGTAACGTTTCTAATGATCATATAGACAATGTTAATCGATGCCTCATCTATGAAGGAGCAACTTGAAATTTTGGAAATGGTAATTGAAGGTTTGAAAAAATATGTACAAAATTAAGATGCTCAAATCGATAAGTTGGTGGATAGAATAGAAGGCTAAATAAATGGAAATTCTAGTTGTATACCTAGAAAGTCTCTAGAAGTTTAGGAGACAAATCATCCTATGAAATAAACACCAACTTCTAAGGAGGTACCAGTCTTCCTAAAGGAATAATCCTAATTGATTAATTGAAAGGTACCCTCAAAGACCAGTACAACATAGCTACCAAGTATTTCCTAACACATGCCAAGCCTCACACTACTAGGATTGATAGCTTTAAGATGTCTCCCGGCTATTAATCCCCCTAATTGCAATAATTTGAGGGAAAAAGGAATCCAAAGCAACATATTACATACTTTGTTGAGACATGTAACAATGCTGGAACCTGTTGTGACTATTTTGTCGAACAATTTATCCTCTTCCTAAAGGCAAATACCATTGATTGATACACTGAGCTCAAGCTTAATTTCAATGATAGATGGGAGTAATTGGAGCCCAAGTTATTAAATTAATTTTATAGCATGAGGCATACAATAAGCATGGTAGATCTCACAAATACTCATCAAAAGAAAGATGATCCAATCATCGACTTCATTAATAGATAGAGCAATGCAAGCCTGAACTACAAATATAGGCTTAATGAAGCTTCCACAATATAAATATATATAAATATATGTATATATATACAAGGGATGCACTGGGAGCTTCTATATATTTTACAAGTCATTAAGCTAAAATCCTTTGAAGATTTAGCTACTCGTGCTTTAACTGAAAAAGGAGTAACGCTTATATATGACCCTCAAAAAGTAAAGATAAGTAAGTGCTCAGGAGAGATGGATCAAGTTTGTCATTAAAATCCACAAAAAATAATCCATGAACATCAATGTGTCTCTTGTGAATTTCACCAAAAAGGTGAGAAAGAAATAAAGAATGAATATGACTTCTCAAGACGGTCCAAATCAAAAGTTGACTTTGAAAGAGATATAGGAAAAGAAATACCCCTTACTTGATTCTGACATTTTTAAAACTTTTTTATGAAATTCTTGATCTAAAGCTCATTGATCTACCAGAAATAAGTGACCCAATGTTGTTGAAAATCAAACAACCCAAACTATTGCAAGTTCATAGGCTTGTGGGTCACCCCCTAGAGAAATATTTTGTCTTCAAAGGCAAAATAATGCAACTAACTAATGAGAAAAGATCATTCTTGATGATGAGAAAGGCAGTTCTCATCAATTTTCCATCACTTTTTACTCACTAAATCTTGTCTAAATATACAACTTCAAAAAGCATAATAAGAAGCCATTGAAGAATGACAAGTCTCTAATTGATGTAGATGATGATGAAGGTTGGATTTTGGTAACTACACAAAAACACAACAAGAAAAGTCTACAAATGGAGTCATCCGAGAAGCCATCTAGAAGAAGGGTGGTGAGAAAACCAAGAAAGCATAAATTAGTTGAGCTTTTGAAGAGGAAAGAGGTAATGGATAATCACCACCAAAAAACATGAAATTGTGCGAATTTAGAAGAGTTCTTTCCAAGTAGGTTTTGTTCAAATACTAATCAAGTCAACATTATGGCATCTTGATTCAATATTGGCAAAGAATAAGCATAGGGAGAAAACCTAGCTATGAAAGCTCCTTCTTCATCTGAAAAAACTACTGAACCTCTTAGCAAGAAACACATGTATGGGATACAAAAATCCTAATTACTTACAATAATCTCTTGTTTGGTGAAATAATATACAATCGTCCCTTGTATATGGCGGTTTATGTTCTAGAAAAGAAGATACATAATATCTTGATAGATGAGGAATTTGGAATCAACATCCTGCCTATTCACATAATGAAGGAACTTATCATCACAACTAATGAACTTATGGAAATTCATTTGATGATCTAAGGGTTCAATCAAGAGGGTTAGAGGGTCATAAGACCCATCAAGTTAGTGATCCATATGGATAATTTGCAATCAAATGTATTGATGCATGAGACAGATACCAAGACTTTATACAACATATTTTTTTGTAGGCCTTGGGTGAATAAGAAAAAAATCTTTACATCATCCTACTATCAATGTTTGAAGTATCTTAAAGACGGGGTGGAAAAAAATAGTTACCTATGATAAGCTAGTCACATATGCTGAATCACACTTCACAGATGCAAAATTCTACCAGAAGAATTTTGTCATAAAGGAGAAAAGGTAATGACATAACAACCACCAAGTGTAATGATCTTATAGCTAAGAAGGTTGAGGTGACTGTTGAAAAAGTTACCATTAAGAAACCTCCTTCTAATTTAGATAAAGAAAACATTGTATTGTTGTAAAATAAGGAAACTCTTGTGCTTCACTATGTACCAAAAATGAGGAAAGAAGAAGAACACTCATACAATGTCCAAGATAATGTACTAGGGGTCTGAATCCTTATATCAAGAGTATTGATGCAGTAAACTTGTTCTCAAAGATAATGGGATAATTTGTGGCTCAAAACTCACTGCAAGATATAGCACTCCCTACAAAACGTATAAAAAAATGCTTTGAGCCAAATGCTTACAAACTTTTTAAAAAGATAGGACACAACCCTAATAAACCATAAAAGTTAGGGAAACTCCCATCAAAAGCTACTACCAGGTAAGCACGTGAAGGCTTAGGGCACACACAACCACCACTACTTCACATCTCCACAAAAGGGAAATTAGAAACTTCATCACTATGGAAGAGGAGTCTACTACTTATAACAAAAGGCCTTTTGTATTTTATCTTCTTAGAAACCAACCACAAGAGCTTCTATGTTTGAAAGATTGTGTAGGACCCAATATAATTTTGACAATTTTATTTTTAACTCTCCCGCATGCGTGTAATGTTAATTTTTTTACTTGAATTATGATTAGGGATGTTAAAATGATGTCTGGGAAAGTTTTGAAATTTTTATAAGGGGTTTTTGGTCATTTTGGGACCTCGAGACAGTGAGGGTACGGGATACTGGCGTGCCACACCACTTAGCCTCTGCGATAAGGGCGTGGCACAGAGTCTAAGCTTCGCGAAGCGATGTACCATACTGCTATGTTAAATTCATATAATGTTTTATTTTTTTCACTTAAGGTAAGGGGATTTTGGTCTTTTTATCCCTTAGACGACTTTTAAAAACTCAATTAGCCTTTTTCCTTTAGTTATCAAAGATCAAACATCATCATTTTTCACTTTAACTCTAAACCCAAGAAAGTTAAAGGATTTTATAGAGAATTCATTATTCGGTCTCCAAATTTTGATTTCTCTTTGAATTTCTTTATATTTCAGGCATGTTTTTTTTTAACATTAATTTTACACTGTTGAATTAAATTATTTAATATGCATGTGATTTTAATTGATGGTTTTGAAATTGAGGTTGAGAGATTTTGTTTTTTATTACTTGAATTATTTGCCCCATATTTTAAATGGATTACTCATGTCATAATTGATAGTTTTGGGATTGAATTGGTGCATCGTTTTAGATGGTTGGAATGGGGGATATAGGTTTCCCTAAATTGATGAAATTTTTTCTTGATAATTGCATTAACCTCCACCCACTTTGTAAACTATTTTGAATATGGATAATTTCTTGGTTGAACTTGTCTTTTTAACCCACTGTATTGCATTAAAATATAAATGAATAGCAATGGAATTGGATGTCCTTGGTGGCTATTTCTTACATTTTAAATAAAATTGTGGAGTTAGTTTGGTTAAATGGACTAGTTTGGCATAATTAAATTATTTTGCAAGCATATTGGTAAGATGATACCAGGTTTGTAAATGCTTTGATAAATAACCATATGGACTAGTTTGGCATAATTAAATTACCTTGCAAGCATATTGGTAAGATAATACCAAGTTTGTAAATGACTTGATGAAAGCCTCATGGGTAAATGGTTGGTTTATGTGAAACTATTTTAATTTGTGCTTAAAGAAATTTTATAGCTGATC
Source organism: Capsicum baccatum var. pendulum (assembly GCA_030864225.1). NCBI lineage: Eukaryota > Viridiplantae > Streptophyta > Magnoliopsida > Solanales > Solanaceae > Capsicum > Capsicum baccatum. Next base: position 72,722,613 of record CM061561.1, on the reverse strand, counting down.
ATTAAGATGTAGGTCCTGGGGGAACACTGGAAACCACGTTTGCCAGCATTGGGGGTCCATGTGATAGTGTGCTTGGTTTACATATTATATAATAGAAAGGCTATAGCCTTGGAGTCTTTAGTCTTTCCTTGGTTTGTGCAGCTAACATGCCCTGGGTCCCTTCCAGCAGGGGGAGATGGATCCATATTGTGCATGGGTGCCTTTAGGATAGAGCGAGCTATATAGTTCAGGTTAATACTATAAACTTTCATGTTTATGGCCCTTGTCCCTATCCCGACATCCTATGTTTGTATATATAAATATTGTCCATGTGGTTTTGACAGTATTTTGGTAGTAACATTATTTATCCCTTTCCCCTGAGTTATATGCCAGTGATTGGCTCACTGACTATCCTTGGACGCTGCATCATTTCATGATGTAGGGTCTGAGGAATTTTTTGTTACTCGTGTGAAACATTAGGTGATTTGGTACTCCCGTGGATCTGTTGTGAAGTAGTGAGCTTCTATCTTTCTAAAGGACCGGTCACTTTATTGTTTTTAGTATTGTCTTAGTATTTTATTATAGATTCTGTTGGTCATAGTTGGGGCATGTCCTGACTTAGTTGGTATTTTTGATTTTAGAGGCTTTTGTAGACAAGTGTTTGGTTGGTTGGTTGTTTTGACTCGTAAGACATTTATTTGGTTTATCTATCTTTCTTATCACTATTTGGTTGGCCATTGTCGTCTATTTTTATTGTTCTATGGAGGTTAGGCTATGGGGGTAGTCTTCGTCCCACGATGGGCTTGAGATACCCGTCACGACCAAGCCCGATTTCAGGTTGAGACAAATTGGGTCAACTGAAAAAAAGAAGAACAAGCACCAAAGAAGTTATCAAGACACGACAATACTTTACCTTGAATCGAGAAGTATTTCCAAAGTTTGATTCCTTCCAAAATTAGGTGATAAACAAAACTTATAATTTCATGTGATGATTTGATAAAGAAAAAGACTCATACTGTGATTTATACCAAGGAACATAAGGAAGATGAAGAAAGTGTAGACTCTTTATATCATATTACAACCTAGACTTAGAATGACATCTCTCATCAAATGAAGAATGAAAAAGAGGTGGACGATATTTCCTAGTGTTACCATATATTCATTAATGAAGATGATCCTTAAGAGGAGGAATATGCTGGAGATGCTCCACTAGAACTTGAAAAGAAGAGAAAGGCCACAATAGATCTCTTAGAAGAGATTAATATCAGCATTAATAAAGACCCAAAGCTAACTTACCTGAGCACTTTTCTAGAAATAGATAAAGAAATTAGTTCTATGGACATGCTTAAAGAATAAAGGGACATATTCACTTGGAGTTATAAAGAGATGCATTACTTAGATCGAAAAGTGGTAGTCCATAAATTGACAGGAAAGAATGGTGCTCACCTTAGTTAATTTTGGCACTGTCCCCTTGGTGCATATGTTTTCTTTCAAGATCTTTCTCAAAATACCTTGCCCCAACTTCACTAAATTATGCCACCATCAATCGAATGGATGGTCCCTTAGAAATAAGAATATGTGTCTTCAAGTAGTAAACAAGCCAACCATACACATAATTAATGGGAAAAGATACTTTAAGGTGCACAAGCTGGAAAAATTTATAGATCATGTTTAAGACATTATAATGGTTGATAAGATTGGAATGGCAAGACTTAAAAATTGTTTATTTTTCATATGGTCCCTACAATCTCCTAAACAGATAAAATCATCATCCTTAGAGGGAAATACAAAGATGTATAACTAACATGACAAAAAGGCCTCCAAATATGTAGTAGTTCTATGTTTGTACTACATTCTAAGTTTAGAAAATGTCACCTCATTTGAATTGGCCTCTTTACTGATTTAGGAATAGCCCTAGTTAGGTTATGAGTTGACTTCAAGAAAATAAATTTTTTCTCCCTCCTTATTAGTGATGGTTCGTATCTCAAGACTCTTCTGCAACAAAACATTATACACTTGCTTAGATTAACTTTCATATTAGAAGCATCTCATTCTTGAAGATGTTGGAAGGCAACAATTAAGAATTCACAAGAACGGGGGATGAATATCTCATTCTTTTCATCAACTCCTGTGAGTTCCTTAGCTTTAAGAACAACTTTTTCATAGAGAAGACCTTAAATTAGTAGACCCCTAATTTTTTTGTAAATCCCAAAGACATATAGATAGCTCTCCAACTGATGTGATTAATGTGTTGATATTTGACGTCAATCTTTAAGAAATACCTAGAATATGTTTGAATTTGATCATAGGTGAACAGAGAAGCATAAATAGCATCATATATTTTTATTGCCTTTAGGGTTTATTGGCTTCTAGCCATTATGTCTTCAAACCACTCCTATTATCCTTAAGGGTGATGATATTCATTGTCTATCTCTATGGTACCTCCTTAATTTATATCTCCCAGGAGTACTCAATCTCCTAAGTAAGAAAGGTTGCTCTAATGTTCAATTTGCATTGGTTAGTATTTCAAATAGACGATATTTAATTAGTTGATTAGAATTAGTATCATTTTTTGAAGTAAGTCTAACATATGGAGAGAATATTGCACGGGTGGCCATGGCTCATCCATACCTGGTGGCTATTAGAGTATCAGTCAATAGCTTGGTTAAAATCATTCCTTCATCAACCTTGATTAGGAGATACTTATTTTTGGAGGATAAAGATGTATAGTCCCTGAAGCAAGCAATCTCTTCAAACTGCATAAACAAAGGAACCCTAATCAATTACAAAGTTAAGATACATAAAGAGTATATGCATAAATGCAAACTGACAAAAAGGTCCTCCATGTTTTTGCTTCATTGAAATATAGTCACGTCTGTTAGAGCCAATGAGTTCATCGAACTTGAATCCAAACATGTCAGACTTCAAGGTGATGAGGTAAAGCTCAACTCTCACATATTAATTTGACTGGTATATAGGTACGTCACGAAAAGAACTCAAACTTGTCAGGTCTCTAGGTGACAAGGCAAAGTTAAACTCTCCCATCTTATGCTGACTGTTGTATAGGTACTTCACTAAAAAAAGCCAAACTTATTAAGTCTCAAGGTGATGGAGACAAAGTTAAACTCTCATACCTTAAGATGATCATTGCATAAGTAATTGGTGAAAGAGATTAATCTTGAAGACAAACTTGCCAAGTCACAAGTTGATGGAGGCGAAGTTAAACTCTCGCATATTAAGCTAACCATTGGATAAGTACATTGATGAAAGGGACCAAACTTAAAGTGAAACTTTTTAGTTATTAAGCTCACAAAGGCGAAGTTAAACTCTCACACCTTAAGTTTTCCATTGCATAAATACATCACTGAAAAGAGCTAAATTCTTTAGGTCTCAAAGTGTCGGAGGCGATGTTCAACTCTCGCACTGTAACACCCCACACTTTTGGGCTAAAATCAAACCGTTTTTCTGATGTATATGCACCCAAATCCAATGGTTTCAAGATATATATAACTGTGATTTATATTTCCTTTTTTTGGAAACATCCTTGGAGATGAATATATAGTATAAGAATCCCCTAGCTCAAAAGTAAGTTGAGCACTTTTCTATCGATTGATTTTTAGTTGACGATTGTGCATGGGTCAACTTCCAGTGACTATTTCTCCTAGTATATATTGATTCATGTGTCCTACTATTTATCAAATTAAAGCCCTTCTAGTCTTCTTTCCAACACCTCTAACCGATTGTTAATTCGAGTCTGGAGTTAAAAGTTATAAGTATTTTAATGAGACATTGTCCAGCTTAGGTGATGGGCTTAACGTCGCAAACCTTAAGGTTTGTCATGGGTTAGGCGCCACAAACCTTATGTTTTACTGTATATGGACTTCATTTTTGAGTTATTTCAAAGGCAACAAAGCATTTTTGTATCTCATAAAATTTTCTAATCATTTATATATGAATTACAACCCTAATGTACGTTATTTCCTCCTAAAAATTCCTATTTTATTTTCTAAAACACAAGGGGAGAAACACCAACTTAGGGTTTGCTCAATCAGGCTTAAAGGTTTAACTTTTCGCAAATTCTTTGTCATTAAAGTACGTGGGGTTTTCCTAAACTACATAGACATGATGAAATTTTTTTATTAATGTTTTGAAAGTTGATAAATCATATGTTTACAAAGGTTTTTGAGTTACATTAACAAGTATGCATTGTGAACCCTTTTTGATAATATTGTTTTGGTCTTGAGGACTTCACTTGAAATTAATCTTTTACTCGTGTATATATATGTATGCGTTTGATGTTTGGAAAAATTGAATTGAGACCATGAAGATTGATACTCTCTCTCTTGTTATGAAGAGTCTTGATTTCACATGTTATGAATTACTCAATTGCATGCCTTAAAGCATAAACTAAGAGTTTTACTATCATTTATGAACTTTATGTCGATTGTGAATTAAAGAGAGAGATGTTTCTAACTTGTAAATGCTAATTGTGATAATCGAAAGAATTACATAATTGTCTTGAGAAATTGACCACCCTTTTGTTGAAATGTCAAAAAGAGAGGAGCTTTGCATAGTTTGACATATGTTTTGAAATAAGAACTTTCTTGCATTATTAAATGCTTTTGGTGGTCAACTGATTTGATTGGATTGAAAGAACAAAAGAATATTATGACATGGCTATGTAAATGACTTGCAAGTCTTGGTATGACAATACCAAAGTAGAAAATGCCATGACAGACTCAGATCATAACAGAATAAAATTTTTATTTAGATTTTCAAATTTCGAATTTAGAAAGATGCATGTTTAGAAAATGTTATAAATGGGTTCTAAGAGAGTTAGGTGGTTACCCAAAGTCTAGTCAAATGATTCATTGCCCGGAACTGTGTTTTGTCAATAGGGGTTTATTATGTCCTAAATAGGGATTATACGCCGGCGACGGCCCTGTGGCATATCAGATTCAGATACGCCAACACTTGCGATAAACTTGGGTTGGGGGCTTGGCCGTTGAGTTAAGGGCAGATCCCATATAGCCCGTAGGATACTTTCAGATATGTAGGGTGTACCACCTAGTTCAGAAGTAAGATAAAGAGTGAGTCATGATTAAGAAATGTTTCAGAGTCTTTTAGGTATGCCTATGTGTTTTCCTATATCGCATGCAAACTTTTTTATGAATTTCTCTCACTTATGTTGTATAAAAGTGCATTATTTTGGATTGCTTTGCATACCAGTACATTTTGAATTGACCCCCTATATTTGTAACGACCCAAAATCGCCTCCTGAAACGTCACACGGTGCTTAAGGCTACAAGTAGCCCCAAGCTAACCTTTGAGCCTGTTTCTAGTAATAACACTTATTTCAAGATGAAATAATTCAAACACTAGCATAGTTATATCATAAAAGGAAATACGGAGAAAATGCTCGGTCCAAGTGACCACAATACTAGAAACCTCAACATAACCACAATCTTATAACTAGTCTGACAAAACCTCTACTAATCCATGAACTAGAGAGCCATTGAAATAGGTCCCCAACTGACTCAAAATGAACTGAAAGAAATAGCATAGTCTCTCAAATACTGAAATGTCTGACGATAGATCCTCGAACCATGAGGACTCACCACTGTAGGGACATAGATAGAGGTACTTGGAAGTCATTGACGAGGTTGGGACTGAACACCTGAACCTACATTACAAGACAATGTAGTACATAGACGTATATGTGGATTAGCACTTGGGAATGTACTAAGTATGTGAGGGTGCATGCATTTATATAAAACAACATCAACACTTTTTAATCAAATCATGCATGCAATAAGTAATGACTCACATGGCTTGAATAAGTATAAAATGTAAAGCTCATGAATCATGTAAAATGGAACATGTAACATAATCTCGTGAGTCAACATAGATTTAGCTTTGAAATTGTGTACTCTTCTGTTATTCTCATTACTCAAGGCTAAAGGAAACTTTAAGAAATACTTTCAACTCATGCATATGTCTCATGTAGAGTAAACCTTTTCAATGCTCAAGAACTCATAACTCTTTTCAACTCAAATATTTGGAATTCGAAATCATATAACTTTGGAACATACTTGAAGGCATTTCATTCACGTTAGGAAAATATCTCATTTCAAGCTTTAGGAAAAAATACTCATATAAAGGGAAAGTATTTTAGTTTTAAAAGAAAATATCTTATCTTAATGGAAAATACTTTAGTTTAGGGAGTTTCTCTATCCGACATAAACCATGCAAGCTACATGGAGTTCAACATTTTGTCCTCCTAAGAAAGAGACCTCACATTGGGGAGAGACGTCATACTCTTGCCAAGGAGTATAACCTAGATCCAGTGATCACTAAACAAACTCGGCCTCAGGCCCAATATCAACTCGTCTTTAGGCCTAATAATAATCATAAACTTGGCCTCAGGACCAACCTACGGTGGCACATAGTTTTGGGGTAAGAAACCGTAGTAACTTACCCACTCGGTGATAAATACTACTCCCTTTAGTTTATCTCGCTCATCTCATGAAAATACACTTTAGAATAATCTCATGGTTCAATAAGAACTCAATAATCAAATCTGTAATCTCATGTAGTAGAGCGGATTTCAAAATCAATGACCATGAGGTCAAAACATTTTTCAATAATCTCAGAATACTCAAATCATGGGTGCTCATAGCATAAGAGTTCATAAAATTGCAAATCTTAAGTAGGGCTCAATAACCCATAATTCATTCTCAAGTTAAAACTCATCAAAATCATAATAGATAGCATATAGATTCATTATTCATGTAGAAATCTGGAAGTTTTAGCAATTTGTCACAAAATCTCAACATACTCATATACTTTAATATCTCAAACATTTCAACTATTTTCTCAGGGATTAAAATCATGGGGTATAGACCCAGCTGTAATTTCTTAAGAAAACATGTAAAAATTATGTCATTAGACTCTCAATTCAAGGGAAACATCAAAAGCCTGCAACCAATAACAATGGGTAAAACAATCCAATTCAATTTCCTGCAAAATCTCATAAATTGCAGAGAATTAAAGTTTAAATATGCCTTTGGGCACAAGGGTGAAAGAATTATCTTTGTTCAAAACCCCGCATACCTTAGATTATGAAATTGGATGAACAAGCTTGCTCTAAACTCTTCTTCTTACTCTTAAGAGAGGGTTCTTGCAACCTTTGAACTTGGGGAACTCAAATCTTAACTCAATTTGTTGAATCTATGATGAGTTCTTGGATTTCTTGGAGAAGGATTTTAGATTTTCTCTTGAGGGAGAAACCCTAGCCTTTGGATTTTTTGGGAGATAATGAGGCTATCAAGTTCAATTTGAATATATATGAGGGTTAAAAGGGAAAAGACCCAAAAACCTCTTATAAAATGAGCTAAAAATACTGAACGGGAGTCTACGATGGTTCATCACAAGTACGATGATCCATTGGGTCGTCCGTCGCACGATGACCAAAAAAGGGACATATTGCCTCGATGTGATGGTTGGATCGACGGTCCGTCGTTGGTCCGATGGTCTGTCGGATCGTCTGTCGCTTGATGGCCAAGATGAGACCACATTGCCTTAGTGGCGACTGTCTGAACGATGGTCCGTTGTCCTAGCCACCTCATTTAGGCCAGGAAAGGGAGTTTCTGCCTTGGTCGCGATGGTCCATCGCAGACTCGACGGTCTGTCGGATCATCCGTTGCACCTGGACGGTTCCGACAACTCTTGGTAAAACGGCCATAACTTCTCACCCCGATACTGGATTTGGACGAAATTGGTATTGTTGGAAAGCTAATTCAATTCTTTGCATGACAAAAAGTCAAATTTAAGAAAATCCTATATGTTTTAAATACCAATCACTTGGAAATTCACTTCTCAATCTTTTAGGTCCGAAATTACACTTCTCTTGACACGCTCTAAGGCTCAGACTACGAGGGACTTTTGCGGGGTCTTACAATATCTCATCCTTGGAAACATTCATCCTCGAATATTGCTAGTTAGACTAGGAACACAGGAAGAACAGAGTACATATAGCTGAATCTCTCTAAACTTTTCAATAGCTCAATAATTGCAAGAACTCATGCAAGAATAGATACATAGCTGCACTTTAGATTAGAAGGGCTGAATTAAGGAAGAATAATACCTTCAGATTGACCTAAACTCGCGGAAAATAGGTGCGGGTACTTGAATCGCATGTCTAATTTTGCCTCCCACGTAGCACCCTCAACAGACTGGTTCCTCCATAAAACTTTGACCAAGGAAACTTCTTTGTTCCTTAGTCTACGGATCTGAAAATCTAGGATCTCAATAGGAACCTTATCGAAGGAAAGACCATTCTGAATATCAGCACTCTCATAGGGATCTACTACAATAGAATCACCAATATGATTTTTAAGCATGGAGACATAAAAAACAGGATTAACAGCTGACAACTCCGCAGGAAACTTAACCTCATAGGCTACTTTACCAACACGACTGGAGACTCTATACGGGCTAACATAATGGGGACTAAGCTTTCTCGTTTTACCAAACCTTTTCACCCCTTTCATGGGTGAAATCTTCAAGTACACCAAATCACCTACCTCAAACTCAAGATCTCTTCTCCTCACATCGGCATATGACTTTTGATGACTCTTAGTGGTCTTCAACGTCTCTCCAATCAACTTAACTTTCTCCATAGCCTTAAACACTGCATCAGGCCCAGTCAAGGCAGCTTTACCCACTTCAAACCAACCAATGGGTGATCTACAGCTCTTACTATACAAGGCCTCAAATGGTGCCATCCCGATTCTAGCATGGTAACTATTATTATAGGCAAACTCTATCAATGGCAAATGCTCATCCCAACTACCTTTGAAATCAAGAGCACACGGTCGCAACATATCCTCTAGGGTATGAATGGTCCTCTCAGCCTGACCATCTATCTGCAGGGGAAAAGCAAAACTCAAAAGAACTTGGGTACCAAGACCCTGCTGAAACGCCCTCCGAAATTGAGAAGTAAATTGAGTTCCCCTATCCAAAATGATGGACGAGGGAACTCCATGCAACCTGACTAACTCTCGGATATACAATCTAGTATAATCCTCAGTTGTATAAGATGCATGCACGGGAAAGAAATGCGTGGACTTAGTCAGCCTATCCACAACAATCCAAATCTAATCATGATAACGACACAAAAAGGGCAACCCGGTCAAGAAGTCCATATTCACCACCTTCCACTACCAAGTGAGCATACCAAACTCTTGCATCACACCACTAGGTCTTTGGTGCTCTCTCTTAACCTGTTGGCATGTTGTACACTTTGCTATGAATTCAGCTATATCCTTCTTCATACCATTCCACCTATAGATTTCCCGCAAGTTGCAGTACATCTTGGTAGTGCCGGGATAAATAAAATACCACACGCCATGCATTTCAACCATAATCCTCTACCTCAGATCATCAACACACAGAACACACAATCTACCTTGCAATATCAACACACCATATCCTTCTTGGGAGAAAACCTCTACCTTTTGGTCCTTAACTTCCTCCTTCAGTCTGACCAAACTAGGATCCTTATCTTCTTCTCCTTCACTTCCTAAACTAAAGAGGATTCGAAACTACTCTGCACAAAAGTACTTCCCTCAATTGAATCAAGCAACCTAACATACAATCTAGCTAGACGATGCATATCACGAGCTAACTCTTTCTTACCTTCCTATACATGAGCAATACTACCCATAGACAATCTGCTAAGGGCATCCACCACTATGTTGACCTTGCTCGGGTGATACAACATACTCATATCATAGTCTTTCAACAACTCTAACCACCTCTTCTGCCTAAGATTCAACTCCCTCTGAGTAAACACATACTGCAAGCTCTTATGATCAGTAAACACAACAACATGGACACCATAAAGATAATGTCTCCAGATTTTCAAAGCAAAGACCATAGCAACTAACTCAAGATCATGGGTTGGGTAATTCTTCTCATGCAGCTTTAACTGTCTAGAGCCATAGGTTATAACCTTACCACTTTGCATCAACATACAACCCAAACCAATTCTAGAGGCATCACAATACACCACAAAAACATCTATATCGTCAGGAAAGGTCAACACAGGGGCTGAAGTAAGTCGAGTCTTCAACTACTGAAAACTCTTCTCACAGAAATTTGACCACTGGAACTTAACTTTCTTTTGGGTCAACTGGGTCATGGGAGACGCAATAGAAGAGAAACCTTCAACAAAACGATGGTAGTAGCCTGCTAAACCCAAGAAACTCCAAATATCAGACAGAGAGATAGGTCTAGGCAAATTTCTTACAACTTTTGTCTTTTGGGGATCAACTCTAATACCTTCGGCTGAAACAACATGACCCAGAAAGGCTACAGACCTTAGGAAAAATTCATACTTACTGAATTTGGCGAACAACTGGTGGTCTGTAAGAGTTTGCAAGACAACTCTAAGGTGATTCGCATGGTCATTCTTATTACGTGAGTACACAAGGATGTCATCTATGAAGACAATGACAAACATATCGAGATATTTCTTGAATACTCGGTTCATGAGCTCCATAAAGGCTGCTGGGGAATTTTCTAGCCCGAAAGACATTACTAGAAACTCAAAGTGAACATAGCAGGTTCAGAACGCTATCTTTGGAATATCACATTCCCTGACTTTAAGATGGTAATAGCCGGATCTAAGGTGTATCTTGGAGAAATAATTTCCACCTTGCAACTGATCAAATAGGTTATAATTATTGGAAGAGGATACTTGTTCTTGATGGTGACCTTGTTAAACTGGCGATAGTCAATGCACATACGCAAAGAACCATCTTTCTTTCACACGAATAAGATAGGTGCACCCCAACGAGAAATACTGGGCATTATGAAACCTTTATCTGAAAGATCTTTGAGTTTCTCTTTCAACTCCTTAATCTCAGCAGGTACCATACGGTATGGCGAAATAGAAATGGGATGAGAATCGGGAAGAAGGTCAATCTCGAATTCTATCTCTCTATCAGGAGGTACCCCTGGGAGATCTTCCAGAAAAATATTTGAAAATTCATTAACAATATCAACTGACTGAATAGTTGGAGCCTCAAACTTAGTATTTTTTACTCTAACTAGGTGATAGATGCAACCCTTGGATATTAGCTTTCTGGCTTTGATATAGGAGATAAAATGACTCTTAGGAGATACCGAACTCTCGAACCACTCAAAAGCTGGTTCATCAGGAAACTAAAACGTGACCACACGGGTACGAGAATCTATAGATACATATCAAGAATGAAGCCAATCCATACCCAGAATAAGGTCAAAATACACCATGTCTAACTCTTCAAATCCGCAAGTATGACCTTGTGAAGAATAGTAACAGGACAATCTCTGTACACTTGTTTAGCAACAACCGGCTCCCCTACTAGTGTAGAAACTAGGAAAGGCTCAAAAATATTTTTGGGATTTATTTTGAAATTTACAGCTACAAGTGGGGTCACATAAGAAAGACTTGATCCGGGGTCCAACAACACATAGGCATCAAAATAAAAGACACAGAGCATACTGGTAACAACATCGGGAGAGGCCTCCTGCTCCTGACAGGATGGTAAGGCATAGAATCTGTTCTGGTGTTGAACGACAACAGTGCTAGATGAAGCGCCCTGAGCAGGGACGGGATGGGTTACAGGAGCTGGTGCACTATTAGCTTGTGCCTGAGGTTGGGTATCTCTGCTTCCTTGTCTAGTATAAGGACAATATCTAAGTCTGTGGCCCTACTTTCCATAGCCAAAACAACCCCTCAGATCTATGAAACGCTCATCGAGATGATCCCTACCATATTTAGCACAAGGAGGATAACGAGGCCTGTTACCAACACTGTTCTGCGGCCTAAACATAAAAGACCTGCCTTTTTGCTCCTGCTTTTCTCTAGACACGGGAGCACTAGTTGATGAAGGCGCTGGCATAGACGAATGTCTCTGAAATTAAGGGCGGTTTCCTCCATAGAACCTAGGCTGGCTATACTCATGCTGCTCAGATCTATCCCTCTTGTTACTCCTTATTCACTCTCTCTCCCTAATCTTATCCATCTCTATCTGCTGGGCATGCATCATCAACCTAGTCAAATCTATATCCCTATGCATCATCGCAATCCTACACTCTTTTAGTACTAAACCAAAAATACCTGTCATGAACTTGCTCATACTAGCTCGGGTGTCAGAAATCAAATTAGGAGCATACTTGGCCAACTGATTGAACTTTAAGCAGTACTCTTTAAAAGTCATAAAGCCCTACCTCAAGTTCACAAACTCCTCAATCTTTGCCTACCTCATCTCAAGCGAAAAAAACTTGTCTAAGAATGCATCTTGGAACACCTGCTAAGTCATAGGAGCGACATTCTCGCCTTTACCCTTCCTCCACGATATAACCCAGTCATAAGCAAAGTCCTTCAACTTATAGGATGCCAACTCAACACTTTCTTTCTTAGAAATATGCATCACCTGCATGATCTTTCTCACCTCGTCAAGGTACAACTATGGGTCCTCATCTGCCTTAGACCCACAAAACTCTGGTGGATTCATCCGAATAAAATCATGGATTCTAGACACGACCACATTACCTCCCTGCTGATTAGCAACTGCGGCCTGGTTATTGGCTCGAACATTGACGGTGACTACTTGGGTTAACACCTGAAAGTCCACCCAAAACTCAGCATGAGACACAGTCTCATATAAAGGATCAATAAGTGGGGGTTACTATCATCATTCCTGCGGGCATTCTCTCTTCAGAGAGGCATTTTGTGAAATAAAAGAGCACAAATTATTAGATGAGAGGGAAAACTGCAGGCACGATGGAATCTGAAAAAGCAAAATAATTTTTTCCTAAAATGTCTTATAGCCTCTTACTTATAGATGTGACGCACTACACACCGATGAACAAGACTCTACTCAACACGGCTTGTCAGACTCCCTAAGACTCCTTAAAATCTTAGGCTCTGATACCAAGTTTGTAACGACCCTAAATTGCCTCCTGAGACATCACATGGTGCTTAAGGCTACAAGTAGCCCCAAGCTAACCTTTTGAGCCTGTTTCTAGTAATAACACTCATTCAAGATGAAATAATTCAAACACTAGCATAGTCATATCATATGAAAGGAAATACGGACAAAAGGCTCAGTTCAAACGAACATAATACTGAAAACCTCAATACAACCACAATCTGATAACTAATCTGACAAAGCCTCTACTAATCCATCAACTAGAGAACCATTGGAACAGGTCCCCCACTGACTTAAAATGAATTGAAAGTAATAACATAGTTTCTAAAATACTAAAATGTCTGATGATAGGTCCTCGAACCATGAGGACTTACTACTGTAGAGATGTAGGCAGAGGTACTCTAAAGTCACTGATGAGGCTGGGACTAAGCACCTGAACCTATATTATAAGACAATGTAGCACATAGACGTATATGTGGATCAGCACTTGGGAATGCACTGACTATGTGGGGGTGCATGCATTTATATAAAACAACATCAATACTCTTTAATCAAATCATGCATGCAATAAGTAGTGACTCGCATGGCTTGAATAAGAATAAAATGTAAAGCTCATGAATCATGTAAAATGGAACATGTAACACAATCTCGTAAGTCATCATAGTTTTAGCTTTGAAATTTTGTACTCTTCTCTTATTCTCATTACTCAAGGCTAAAGGAAAATTTAAGGTCTCATGGAGAGTAAAACTTCTTCAATGCTCAAGAACTCATAACTCTTTTGAACTCAAATACTTAGAATTCAAAATCATATAACTTTGGAACATACTTGAAGGATTTTCATTCATGTTAGGAAAATATCTCATTTCAAGCTTTAGGGAAAAATACTCATATCAAGGGAAAGTATTTTAGTTTTAAAAGAAAATATCTTATCTCCATGGAAAATACTTTAGTTTAGGGAGTTTCTCTTAACCGAAATAAACCATGCGAGCTACATGTATTACAATATTTTGTCCTCCTAAGAGACCTCACGTTGGGGAGAGGCATCATACTCTTGCCAAGGAGTATAACCTAGATCCAGTGATCACTAAACAAACTCGGCCTCGGATCCAATATCAACTCGGCCTAAGGCCCAATAATAATCATAACCACGGCCTCAGGCCCAACCTACGGTGGAACGTAGTTTGGAGGTAAGAAACCATAGTAACTTACTCGCTCGGTGCTAAATACTACTCCCTGTAGTTTATCTCGCTCATCTCATGAAAATCCACTTTAGAATAATCTCATGATTCAATAAGAACACAATAATTAAATCTGTAATCTCATATAGTAGAGCGAATTTCAAAACTCAATGACCATTAGGTCAAAACATTTCTCAATAATCTCAAAATACTCAAATCATGGGTGCTCATAGCATAAGAGTTCATAAAATTGCAAATCTCAAGTAGGGATCAATAACCCATAATTTATTCTCAAGTTAAAACTCATCAAAAGCATAATAGATAGCATATAGATTCATAATTCATGTAGAAATCTGGAAGTTTCAGCAATTTGTCTCAAAATCTCAACATACTCATACACTTTAATATCTTAAACATTTCAACTATTAACTTCTCAAGGATTAAAATCTTGGGGTATAGACCCAGCTGCAATTTCTTCAGAAAACATGTAAAAATTATGTCATTAGACTCTCAATTCAAGGGAAACATCAAAAGCTTGCAACCATTAAAAATGGGTGGAAAACTCCAATTCAAATTCATGTAAAATCTCATAAATAGAAGAGAATTGTAGTTTAAATAAGCCTTTGGGCACAAGGATGAAAGGATTACGCTTGTTCAAAATCCCACATACCTTAGATTATGAAATTGGATGAACAAGCTTGCTCTAAACTCTTCTTCTTACTCTTGAGAGAGGGTTCTTGAAACCCTTGAACTTGGGGAACTCAAATCTCAACTCAATTTGGTGAATCTATGGTGAGTTCTTGGATTTCTTGGAGAAGGGTTTTAGATTTGCTCTTGAGGGAGAAACCCTAGCCTTTGGATATTTTGGGAGATAATTAGGCTATCAAGATCGTTTGGAATATATATGAGGGTTAAAAGGCAAAAGACCCTAAAGCACCTTTTAAAAATGAGCTAAAAATACTGAACAGGGGTCTGGGATGGTCCGTCGTAAGTCCAACGGTCCATTAGGATATCTGTCGTACGATGACAAAAAGGGGACATGCTGCCTTAATGCGATGGTTAGATCTACGGTCCGTCGCAGGTTCGGTGGTCTATCGGATCATCCGCTGCTCGATGGCCAAGATGAGACCACACTGCGTTAGTAGCGACGGTCCATCGCAGGTTCGGCGGTCTATCGGATCATCCGCTGCTCGATGGCCAAGATAAGACCACACTGCGTTAGTAGCGACGGTCCGTCGAAGCCTTGACGATCCATCATCCTGGACGTCACACTTAGGCCAGAAAAGGGAGTTTCTGCCTTGGTTGTGATGGTTCGAGCGACGGTCTGTCGCAGACTCGATGGCCTTTCGGATCATCCATCGCAGCTGGGCAGTTCTGATAACTCTTGGTAAAACGTCCATAGCTTCTCACCCCGATATCGAATTAGGACAAAATTGGTATCATTGGAAAGTTAATTCAATTCTCTACATTACAAAAAGTCAAATAAGAAAATTCTATATGATTTAAGAACCAATCACTTGGGAAGTAACTTCTCAATCTTTTAGGGAAGGAATTATACTTCTCTTGACACACTCTAAGTAGACTACGAGGGAACTTTGCGAGGTCTTACAATATTTTAGATTCTGAGGCCTAGTCTAGTGGTCCTGCTAAACAGTAGATTGTTGTCAGACATTTAGAGTTGGTGAGCCCCCCTTACTTTTGAAAACGTCTTGTTTACTTAGGTTGATCTCATTGTTTTTAGTTCATGCTCCGATCGGGGTCCTTGTCCCGATTTCAGATAGATTTTTGTTTTTAGTTGTAGTAGAGATTTCGCAGACGTGTATTTGATGGTTTGAGTTTTATTGAACTTATGTCCACAATACTCAGTTGAGATATTAAAGTAATCATGTTTCCATTTGTTTTCTGCATTTTCTTACAGTATATGAATTTTGTATATGGTTGCCAGTTAGAGAAAGGCTCCCAGTCCTTCATGGTTCGAGATCCTCATCCCGGCCTCGGTGACAGCTACCAAACACACATGCAAGTGTACGTGGTCTTATCAAATAGTAAATTGGTCTAATGAAAGCCAAGTATCGATCCCACAAAGACTTGATTTAACAATGATTTTATTTTCATTCACTGTTTAGATTAATTTAGTGAAAAAGTAACCAAAAGTGAGTTTGGAAATTGGTAACTAAAGCTAAAGTAATAATGCGTAAATAAAGGTACTTAAAAAAATAAATGAATCAAAGCCCAGGGTTAAAGAACTCCGAACAATCATATTATGATGTAGAATTTCATTTGTTAATTTGCTTATCCTGGTTGTTGATTCGTAGGGTTAATTGCATGATCATGGTTTCTCAACCTCTAATCTTTACATAATATGGACATTACAACTACATCGTTGAGCAGAATGTAATAATCCAATTAAGTTAATTAAAGCTATCATCCAACATTTGAATCAAGTAAGGCATCTAAGTACATCCCTGTCCTAGACGCTAAGATTAATTCTTTATTTTATAAAAGAATAAAAATTCAAACTTTGTTTATTCCCACGTTCTATCTCCCTATTCCCTTTTCCGAGATCAAAATGTCGACAATATATGTATTTTATGGGTGCTCAATCCATAAAATAATTAAATCAAGAATAAATACACAACCAAAGATGATAAGCAAAATTAATTGAAATTAATTCAAAATAATAGTACTCGTGTTCTTGACTTTAACCCCAAAAATAGAAGATTTAATCGATAATATTCATAATCACGATTTAAATAATTGAATACATGATATGATTAATTAAAAACTAAATAAAAAAATTAATAAACCAGTTGCCATATCAAATTGCACACCATCGTTCGCCAAATTCCATCCAAGAATTGTCCAAGACGTCTTTAATTTAATTCCCAGGTATATATATATATATATATATATATATATATATATTAAATAATTCCTAATTATGGTGGGATTAGGAAGATGTCACAAAATCCTAGAAATATTCCCACCAAAATATTCCCACTCACTATTAAATTGCGTGCCATGCGATCGTATTTGTAAAATATGCCCAAAACCGTGTATAAGCGGGATTGCAAATTGGCCGTGTAATGTGACCCATCGCGACGCGACTTCTGAAAACAAGAAATATAGTTCGTGACGCAAGCAAATCACGAGAGCTCATTGGAAGTTGCGTTCAAAATTTTGGTTAAGTGTTGAATGTTCTTTCTTTTTCTCATGACTTTTGCAGTGTATTTTTAATGAATTTTAAGTATTTTTATCATCAATATATCATCATATTCAGCTCACAAAGCCTCCTACAATATCACACACCCCAAATTAGAGATCAAAACAACACACTATTCTTAGCGACGAATCAAAACAAAAGCTTAGATAAGACAAATTCGCAATGATTTTTACTTTTATGTTTCGACTCTTAACTTAATCAAATTGAACTTTATACATTAAAAACAAGTTATTTCACTCATAATTAAACATTTAAAAAATTTTGAACAAATTAAACACAATAGAATCAACGAAATCAACTAGACACACAACTAGCTCAAGGTAGTAAAACTAGTGTTCTGGGTTGAACACTAAATGACTCAATTAAGTACAAACTTGTTTGGAAAACACGCTGAACATTGTAATCACATACATGGAAACTTAAATTCTTATTTATATCAAATCAACAAATTAAGCACACGAATTGCTCTAAAAACAAAGCTAAATAAGTTAGAATAATGGTACCAAAGTGTATAAAACCACCTCAGATCATCACCCCACACTTAAACTCTTGTTTGTCCTCGAATAACTCTTCACTCTAAGCATACAAATCTAAGGTGATGCTACACTTCTACTAAAACAAAGACACTCAAGCTAGTACTACAATGACTACACGGAATGCAAGTTTCTACACAAAGCATGTTATTTACACAATCGATAGCTCATGAACACTACTCCAAAACATCCTAACCTCAAGAATTGATTCCAAAAGTTAAAAACTCATGCATATTTATCAATCAAAGAACTTAGTCGTTCTCTTTCTTTCTCTTTCTCACGCTTGGTCTCCATCTTGTTATTCTTTTCACACCTCTTGGGTGTGAATTCTCAAGTGCAACAATTTTTTCAATTTTTGCCTTTTCAGGCTCATCAATTAGCATCAAATCAGGCTTAGGCGGTAGAAGCTTAGGTTTCTCAATCAGGTAGACTGAAGAGGTTTCTTGTGGACTCAACACCTCAAACTTGTCCCCTTCAATCACATTGATCATACATAAATATTTATATTAGGATGTTAGTGTGGGTAATTTGTATATGCCAAATGCCACCTCTTTATCCTCTACCCTCATTTTGAGCGTGCCTTCTCTAACATCAATCAATGCTCCTTCGACTGCTAAGAATGGATGCCCCAAGATGATTGGTACCTAGTCGTATGCCTTAAAATCAAGAACAATAAAGTCATTAGAAATAATGAATTTACCAACCTTTATGAGGGCATCCTCAATTATTCCTTCCGGACATGCAAATGATCCGTCTGCCAGCTATAGAACCAAGGTGGTCGCTTTAGGATTTTCCAAGATCAATTTTTCAAATAGAGATAGGGGCATCAAATTTATGCAAGCCCCTAGGTCACTCAGTGCATGGATCGCTTTGCTTCCAATTTGGATAAAGAGAGTAAACTTCCCCAGATCTCTCAATTTCTTGGGGATTTTCCATGTCATTACCGTGCTACACTCGTTAGTGAGTGTTATTTCCCCCACATCCTGCAATTTTACCTTATTATCAACTACATTCCTTAAGTACCTCGCGTATTTAGGCATACCCTACAAAATATCTAACAAAGGTAAATTTATGTGAAGCCCTCTTAACATGTCAAAGAACTTCTTAAACATTGCATCCTCCTTCACTTTTTTATGCTTCTAAGGGAATGGTAGTGGTGGCACTTTGTTCACTTCTTCTGCAATAACTTTTTCTCTCAAGTACTCAGACTTCCTTGAAATTTCAGCATCTTTTTCATTTACCTATTGGGTCACCTCATCGGTATCTAGCTCTTTAGTTTGCTTTGGAGGTTCTCCTTGAAGCTCTTTACTGCTCCTTAAAGTGATTGCCATAACCTGTTTTGGATTTTTTATATCTTCTAGCAAACCACCTGGTGGTTTGATTTTCATGTCTGCAGCCAATTGTGTCTGAGTAGCTAGAAGCTACTTCAACATCTCTTCCATATTGCTAGTTCACTAATTAGTTTGGGCATGTGGTTGCTGAATTTGTTGTTGTTGTGTGTTTCAAGGCTGAGTTTGTCACTTTATGTTGTATACATTACCATAATTTGGCCATTGGGCACTACCTACATACATCACTGATTTTGGATTAGACGTATACATAGCCGTTGCATGACCCCTATTAACGCAAACTTCATACCAACCTGTAGCTTGTTGGATGACATTGACTGTGGCTGTAGGTTGTGGAGCTCCCAATTTTAGGCTGCTGAACTGAGTATTTATTATATTCTACAAAGCTGCAACCTGAGCTGATAAGACTGTGAATTGGCCCACCTCCAATACACCCGTAATTCTTTTCATAGCACGTCTATAATCTGAATGCCACTTTGAATTTTTTTGTGCTATACGGTTCAACAATGTGTACAACTCATCATAAGTCAACTCCAACGCTTGACCACCTGCGGCTGAATCTAGCAAAATCTTTATATTGTAATCAAGAGCTTCTATAAAAGTATGAGCAAGTACCTCATTGGACTATTGGTAATGTGGATAATCTCAAAGAATGGCCTTGAAGTATTCCCAAGTGTGATATAGATTTTTATCAGGCTTCTGTTTGAAGCTCACTATCTCACTGTGAAGTCTTGCAGTCTTGCCTGATGGAAAGAATCTGATGAGAAACTTTTTGGCTAAGTCTTCCCATGATGTGATCGAATTGGACAGCTCCGCATTCACCAGCTTTTAACTTCCTCCAAAAGTGAATGGGGAAATAGTGTCAGCTTTACATAAAGTATACTCACCCTAGTTAAAATGAATATGTCAGTAAGCTCAATGAAAGTCAGCAAGTGGACTTGTGGATTCTCGTGTGAAAGCCCTGTAAACTGTTCACTGTTGATGAGTAGCTGCACCATATTGTGATTTAACTCAAAAGTTCCCCCCAGCAGCCGGTCTTTGAATTGGGGAAGTCAAGTTCGTCGAAAGTGGGATTGCCACTTCCCTAACCTTCTTGCGTGCTGCTTGTTGTTCAGTCATAGGAGAAGGATTCTCTTGATCTTCCTTGATTTGCAGAATTTGGGGGTGAAGGTTTGCTTCTCTCCTTCACTGATGGTACAGTTGCTCAGGTTAGGAGCTTGGTTCAATCAAGTCCTGATCTTGGACCAGCTTTTGTAAACCTATTTCCTACAAATACAAAACCAAGACCAAGCGTAAAAACATCAAATAAATCTAAAAGTAAAACTAAAATAAACAGTTGTCAAATAACAAGTCCCCGGCAGTGGCACAAAAAAAAACACCCAAGCTCACATGCAAGTGTACGTGGTCTTATCAAGTAGTAAAGTGACCTAATGAAAGCCAAGTATAGATCCCACAGAAACTTGATTTAACAACGATGCAATTTTAGTTCACTGTTTAGATTAATTTAGTGAAAAAGTAACCAGAAGAGAGTTTGGAAATTGGTAATTAAAACGAAAGTAATAATGCGTATATAAAGGTACTTGGAACAATTAATGGATTAAAGCCCAAAGTTAAAGCACACTGAACAATCATACTATGTTGTTAAATTTCATTCGTTAATTTACGTATCTTGGTTGTTGATTCGTAGGGTTAATTGCCTGATCATGGTTTTACAACCTCTAATATTTTACCTAATATGAACATTACACTAGATTGTTGAGCGGGGATGTAATAATTCAATTAAGTTAATTAAAGTTGTCATCCTACATTTGAATCAAGTAAGACATCTAAGTACATCCCTGTCCTAGACGTTAAGTTTAATTCTTTATTTTATAAAAGAATAAAAATCCAAACTTTGTTTATAACCATGTTCTATCTCTATTCCTTCTCTCGATATCAAAAGGTAAACAATATATATATTTTATGGGTGATCAATCCATAAAATAATTAAATCAAGAATAAACACACAATCAAATATGATAAGCAAAATTAATCAAAATTAATCCAAAACAATAGTACTCAAGTTCTAAATTTTAACCCCGAAAGAAAGAATTTAGCCGATAATATTCATGATCACGATCTAAATAATTGAATACATGATATGATTAATTGAAAGCTAAATAAAAAAATTAATAAACCAGCCACCATGTCAAATTGCTCACCGCCGTTCACCAAATTCCATTCAAGAATTGTCCAAGACGTCTTTAATTTTCTTATTATATATATATATATATATATATATATATATATATATATATATATTAAATAATTCCTAATTACGGTGGGAATAGGAATATGTCACAAAATCCAAGAAATATTCCCATCAAAAGATTCCCACTCACTCTTAAATTGTGTGCCATGCAATTGTATTTGTAAAATATGCCCAAAACCGTGTATAAGTGGGATTGAAAATTGGTCGTGTAATGTGAGCCATCGCGACGCGACTTATGAAAACAATAAAGGTCGCGACGCAAGCAAATCGCGAGAGCTCACTAGAAGTTGTATCCAAAATTTTGGTTAAGTGTTGAGCGTTGCTTCTTTTTTTCATGCCTTTTGTAATATATTTCTAATGAATTTTATGCCTTTTTATCATCAATATATCATCATATTCAGCTCACAAAGTCTCCTAGAATACCACACACCCCAAGTTAGAGATTAAAACAACACACTATTCTTAGTGACAAATCAAAACAAAAGCTAAGATAAGGCAAATTCGCAATGATTTTCACTTTTATGTTCCGAATCTTGACTTAATCAAATTGAACTTTGTACATTACAAACAAGTTACTCCACTTATAATTACACATTTAAAACATTTGAAATAAATTAAACACATTATAATACAACGAAGCCAACTAGACACACAACTAGCTCAAGCTAGTAAAACTAGTTTTCTGGGTTGAACTCTAAATGACTTAATTAAGTGCAAACTTATTTGAAAAATACGTTGAAAACTGTAATCACATACTTGAACACTTAAATGCTTATTTATATCATATCAACACATTAAGCACATGAATTTCTCTCAAAACAAGGCTAAATAAGTTAGAATAATGATATCGAAGTGCATAAAATCACGTCAGATCACTAGGCCTCGGTTCGAGTCATCTTATGCTGACCCTACATGAACATTATTTGTTTCACACCTACAAAATAAAGGGGACAAAATTAAAAAAAAAAAAAGTAGAAAAATATTTTACCTAAATACAGGTAGATCTTGATAGTCAAAGAATGGAATGCTGAGTTCCAAATATGTAGCAGTCTGAGTTACACCGGAATTCTAGACATGTAAAATTCTGGATTATGAATATTGAGGGTCTGATTATGGATATTTTTCGACCAAAAGAGCTATTACAAATTTCTCCTATGTGAGTTTGGATAGGTGTGGCGGTGGAAAAATCCTAATTTTAATTGAGGAACATTAAGTTGAAATCCAAAAAGAAAAAGTCAATTACAGAAGAATTTTTATTTCCAAGGAGGTAAAGTATTTCCTGATGACATGCAACCATTGAAATAGGAAGCCACCACCTTTAATTTTTTTAAAAAGACAAAAAGGGGAAAGAGGCCCCTAAATCATTAAAAGCTACTAAAGGTCAAAACCCCATCTTTTTTCTTTATTTTGCACATAAACCAAAAAAAAGTGAAACAAAAAAAAATTTCATGAAAGAGGATTGTTAAACATCTAAACAAAAAGCATCCAAAATGGGGGTACATAGATAAAATCATGCATACCCCCACTTTAAACCAAACCCTAATGACTTCTCTTCCCTTATTGAAAAATTCAGCTTTTAGATTGAATCTTTTTCAAAAATTTTCTCCAAATATGCAATTAATTTTCATAATAAATTTTTCTCCATCCCCATGAATATGCATGCACTCCTAATCAATTTCCCTCTATTCGTAGGATGTGGAGAGGTAGGACGACGAGGTCAGACAAGATTTCGGTAGATTTTTGGAAGTATATTGGTGGTGCAGGTTTGAGATGGTTGACTGATTTATTTAATGGCATTTTCAAGATTGTGAGAATGCTTGAGGTTTGGAGATGGAGTATGATAATTCCATTATATAAAAATAAGAGTGACATCCAGAGTTGCAATAACTATAGGGGTATTAAGTTGTTGAGTCACACTATGAAGATTTGGGAGAGAGTAGTTGAGTGGAGGCTGAGAAGGGTCGTGTACATTTTGGAGAATCAGTTTGTATTTATGCATGGTCTCTCAACAACAGATGCAATCCACCTGGTAAGGAGATTGGTAGAGCAGTATAGAGAAAGAAAGAGGGATTTACACATGGTGTTTATTGACCTAGAAAAGACATATGATAAAGTTTCGAGGGAGGTTCTTTGGAGATGCTTGGAGGTGAGAGAGGTTCTGGTAGCGTACATCAAAGCTATTAAGGACATGTATGATGGAGAGAAGACTCGGGACTACGGTGAGAGGATACTCAGAGCAATTTTCGATCAAGATAGGGTTGCATCAGGGATCGAATCTCAGTCCGTTCCTTTTTGCACTGGTGATGGACGCGTTAACGCGAAGTATTCAAGGAAGGGCGCCTTGATTTATGTTATTTGTGGATAATGTAGTGCTGAT
Organism: Capsicum baccatum var. pendulum; assembly: GCA_030864225.1. Lineage (NCBI taxonomy): Eukaryota > Viridiplantae > Streptophyta > Magnoliopsida > Solanales > Solanaceae > Capsicum > Capsicum baccatum. The sequence goes on along the minus strand of CM061561.1, from coordinate 72,698,740 downwards.
TGATGAGACGCGGGGGTGTGTGAATAACAAATTAGAGGTCTGGACACAAACCCTTAAGTCTAAGGGGTTCAGGTTGAGTAAGTCAAAGACGAAATATTTGGAATGCAAGTTTAGTGACTTGAAGTAGGAGGACGAAGTGGTGGTGAGGTTAGACTCCTAGGACATTTGCAAAAGGGACAGTTTTAGGTATCTTGTGTCTACGATTTAGGGGAATGGGGAGATTGACGAGGATGTCTCTAAGCGTATTAGAGCAGGATGGATGAAATGGAGGCTTTCCTCGGGGGTGTTGTTAATAAGAAGGTGACCCTTAAGCTTAAAGAAAAATTCTATAGAGTGGCAGTCCATCCGGTCATGTTGAATGGAGCGGACTGTTGGCTAGTCAAGCCCTCACATCTAAAAATTGAAGGTGGCAGAAATAAGAATGGTGTGTTGGATGCATGGGCATACTATAGGGGACAGAGTAAGGAATAAGATTATCCGGGAGAAGGTGTGAGTGGATTCGATGGAGGATAAAATACAGAAAGGAAGGCTGAGATAGTTTGGGCATGTGATGAGGAGGGGCACGGATGCTTCAGTTCGTAGGTGTGAGAGGGTAGCTTTGGATGGATTCAGGAGGGGTAGAGGCAGGCTGAATAAATACTAGAGAGAGGTGATTAGACATGACATGGAGCAGCTTCAGCTAACTGAGGACATGACCCTATATAGGAAGGTGTGAAGGGCACAGATAATGATAGAAGGCTAGTGTGAGTGTGTGGGTTGTAGCATGCATTTAGGAGAGATTTTGTGTAGCCGGGGAAGTAACTCTAGCACTGTGTACATAGGTGGATGCCCTTTTTCTTATTTCTTAGTTCCTATTTGTCTTATTTCATATTGCCAGTATTTTTTCATATTTCGTATTTCTACGATTACTATTTTTATCATTTCTTATTTCTGATTTTATTTTATGTCACCCATCCCCCCCTTTTACTATTCTTTATCTTGAGCCAAGGGTCTATCGGAAACAACCTCTCTACTTTTTAAGAGGTAGCGATATGGACTGCATACATCTTACCCTCCCCAGACCCCACTTTGTTGGAATACACTGGATTTTTTGTTGTTGTTGTTGTTGTCTTCTCCATTTCCTTATCTCTTTTCAAAGAGACACCTCTTTTTTTTTAAATCTATTTAATAGCTTAATCAATTGTCTTCTCAAATTTATCCTCTCTTTTATTTACTACCTAAGCAAGACAAGTTAAATCTAAGAGTAAAAATGTCTAACTTGTCGCAACTTTGTGCTAATGAAAATGATCCAACGTCGTTTAAGAATTGTTGGGATGCAGTAAATCCTGAAAGATGATATTGTACTTGTATTCTATATGATTTAAGTTGTTTATTCAAATTTCAATTAAAACTCATCTTTTGTGTTTAAATTTTATCATTCTTACTTTCATAATTTATAATTACTATTGCAGGACCCTAATTTACAAATTCTTCCTTTGGAGAGATAAAGATATTTGTAGCTGATCGAGTTTCATCATCTCAAAACTTGTCGCTTGAATTAATCAATTACAATTATAGTTAGAATCTCGTAATAATTAGGGTGATCCAATTGATGACAACCAGGCTGAAATCATTGACGATGTAGATGTTATATCAAACCAATGGTATAATGAAAATGTGAACGGCCAGTCAGATGAGGAAAATGGAGGAGGGAGCATAGAACTAGAGGTTTGAAGAGGAAGAAGGCGCAAAAGGCAAACTTAGAAGGATGAAATTAATTTTTTTTAAATTATGCACTTGTATTAGTTCATCTATCTTTTTGTCCAATATTAATTCATCTATCTTTGTTTTATTTTTGGTGCACATCATCTTTCATTCGATGTGTTTTTCTATCTTAATACTTATCCGGATCATAAAAAGCTATTGGTCCTCATACATGATTTGAAGGCTAAAAAAGACACATTAACACAATAGTATATCTTGATCAATAGTATGTTATCTTGATCCTCATACATTAACTCAAACTTATGCATTGTTGCTAATTTAGTTGCCCTGCTAATTATATCTTGACGGATATTTTTGATACATTTGGGCCAAGTCACTTTTGGGCCTGGTCTTTAAACTCAATTTTACTTTTTTAATAAATGGGTATGTAGCTCAATTTTAATTTTCAAAAAAGTTATGCAATTGTATTATGCGTACCAAAATTGAAGTAAAGATAGATGAATTACAAAAGGAGCTAGATGCCCATTTATCTTTCTTTCAATTTTGGTACGAATCATTTTATTCAAAATATTTTCCTATATTGATATTTATCCAAATCATAAGAGCTATTGATCCTCATACATGATTTAAAGGATAAAAAATGCACATTAACTCAAGTGTATATCTTGATCACTATTTTGTTACCATTGAAGACTAAAGGTAGTACACCAACTTAACTTAAGCTCAATCAAAGATAATTTTATTTCAATTATTTTTAATTTTGAACAAACTTAACTTAAGCTTGATAAAATAATAACTTTATTTCAGATTAAAAATTATATTAATAAAATGTTATTACTAACTTAACTTAAACTTGATCAAATATAATTTTATCTTTCAGTTAAAATCTTTTTAAAATAAATTTTTTGACAAACTTAACTTAAGTTTGATAAAAAATAACTTCGTTTCAATTTTGAATTCTATTTTATAAATTTTTTTTGACAAACTTAAATTTATTTTATAAAATAACTTAAATTTTTTTGACTATCCTTAATGAAAATTTTCAGCTTAAGATTTAAATATTTTTCAAATCTTCCCTCCAAATGACCCACTAATACAACAACAACAAACCCAGTGTATTCCTACCTAGTGGAGTCTAGGGGGGGTAAGATGTACGCAGTCCATACCTCTACCTCAAACGAAGTAGAAAGGCTGTTTCCGATAGACCCCCGGCTCAAGACACGAGATACCACACAAATACATAGTAAAGCACAGAACAAGATTTCATAACATAAATACGGCACCCATAAGTAATAGAAAACAGAGGGAAGCACCCAAGTTCGTAATAAAACATGGAAAACGGAATCATAACAAGGATATTACCCCCACCAAGTAACTCCCTACACTAGCGACCCAAAATGGCACTAGTCTTCTGCCCTAATTCGCGTCCTCCAGACCTTCCTATCTAGGGTTATGTCCTTGGTGAGCTGTAACTGCTCCATGTCCCGCCTAATCACCTCACCCACTAATACCATATAATAAATATTTTTCTCCTTCCCCATGCATATTGTTTATGCAAAATTAATTACCTCATTAACCAATTCAAATTTGACTCATCTATTTAATAACTTTTGCAAGACAACTCAAGCACAATCTTTGGTGAGTCTTTCGACTGTAAAAAGAAAAAAATGGCCAACTTATCACAACCTTGTATTGATTAGAATAACTCAATGTATAAAGTTGAGGTAAGGTGCGGCCAGAAGCATTTGTTGTCGATGTAGATGTCTTGGGATGCAATCAGTTTTGGAAGACAATATTGGTCTTGTCCCTAATACGGTGTAAGTTTTTTGTTGAAATTTTAATTAAAATTTATTTTAGTGTGTAAATTTTATCATTTAATTAGGTAATCACTATTGCAGGGCTCCCAATCGTGCAAATTCTTCAAATGGAGAGATGAAGTACTTTGCGATCGTTCATGCTTCGTCATATCAAAATTTGTTGCTCGAATTGATCAATTGCATTTTCAGTTAGAATCTTATAATAATGTGGTTAATGATGAACTTGATGAAACTGTTGAGGATAGGGACTCTATCTCAAGTCATGTATAAAATAAAGACGGGACCAACGAGTGGAGTAAGTAAAATGAAGAAGAAAATATAGATTTCGTGTTTAATCGAGTTAAGGGAGTCCCTAGGAGAAGAATATAAAGAGGCGGTTGGGTTATAAAGTTTCATAAAAGACCTTACAATCAAGAAAAAATGATCCTTGTATATGCTTTTATTGGCTTTTAAATTAGTCTTGCAAATGTATTATAAGATCTCTTATAATAAATCTATCCTTATTTTTTTATTGCTATGCATCATTTTTTGGTGATAATTATTTCTTATCTCCATTTTTTATCATAAATGCTACTGATTTGAAGGCTAAAAAAAGCACTGTACTAATCAGTTGAGCTTGATCAATCTTTGGTATGCACTGTTGGAAAAAGTACTACAATATTGATATGGAACTAAAATTAATAATTATAAGAATATAGTCACAAATGTTATGTCGTGACAAGCCACTGCCTTGAAAGCGATTTCGGCCCGTCTTCGGTGCAAATCCTTCTAGCCGGTCTCTCCCCAAGGTTCCACAACTACTTCCAAACACGTGCACTCATGGCTGGAAGTTTGGAAGTTGCTCAAAAATATTCCCCAAAAGTAGAGAACTTAGGAGGAAGATATTTTTCTTTTACTTTGTTGGTATGTTTTTTTCTCAAATAGAGTGGCTTATATAGGTGAGGAATAAAGGATGTCACAAGAGTGAGTTAATGGTGAATTGAATGAATTAACTCATCAAGAATAATCTCACCAAATGAATTCATCCGTTCAAGGAGAATTAAAAACACATAGTTACAAAAGATTTAAGGAGTTACTTTCTTACAATGTATCTTGTAAATGTATTTAGACCTCTCTTTTTGGATAAGCTTAAACAAGCTTTAAACTTTGACTTTGCATTCTAACCATTTATTAAAAATTCTTTCAATCCCCCACAAATGCAAAGATAAAAGAATAGAAACACTTTCGGGCAAATAAAAGGAACATGTACTTAACTGTCAATATCTTTTGATTTGAATTGACACGTAGTGATATGAGTCAACAACAAATATCCAAAAAGTGAAGTACTCTTGAACTGGATGGACACAAGTTGAGACCTCCACAACACATACCATAGCCTTGATTTTTAAAAACCTTCGTGATACTACATAGTGTTTTTATGGTCATGCCCATAAACCTTGGGTCTCATAAGTGCTCTAGAAAGATAACCCAAGTCTTTCATAAAAAGGTGAACAACCTTTTACACTCACATAGGTGATCCATCAAGCCTATCTCATAGACCACCTTAAGACTATGGATCATTAAAAGAAAAAATAAGCTCAAACTTATAATTCACTACCTCACGCCATAAGAATAGGGTATGTAGTGTTTATTGATGGGCTATATGGCTTCGTTTGACGACAAATGGGTATCCACCATATTACCTCAATCCATGGGCTTTAGCCCCATACCCCTCAACGATTTAAGGACCATTTTCCTAGTCAAATCCTTGATCATAGGATCCGCCAATTTTTTTTTGAATCTTACATATTCCAAAAAAGTAACACCATTTTTCAACAATTGTTTAAATGCACTATGTTTGATGCGAATATGTCTCTTTTTACCATTGTATACACTATTTTTAGCAATCCCAATTGCCGTCTGTGAGTCGCAATGTAAAGAGACTGGTAACATTTGTCTTCCCATAAAGGCACATCTGTCAAAAGATTTCTCAGCCACTCAGCTTCTTGCCCTACCAACTCGAGAGCAGTGAATTTAGATTCCATGGTAGAATGTACTGTATAAGTCTGCTTTGAAGACTTCCATGAAATAGCATCTGCACCCAAAGTAAAACTTTCTAAAACAGCAGGAAGTTTATTAAAATGCAAACACCAATCCATAGTACCTCTCAAGTACCTTAACAAGCGATGAAGAACATGCCAATGTTCACTATTAGGATTAAGAGTATAGACTCAATCTACTAATAGCATAAGTTATATCAGGCCGAGTATAGTTCATGAGAAATATTACACTCCTAATTATTTTAGCATATTCAGTTTGAGAAACACTGAAATCTTTATTGTTTTTCAAGTGTATGCTAGGATCATAAGGAGTTCTCACTGAAACTACATCAAAACAATCAAATTATTTTCAATATAATGAGACTGACATAAAAAAAAACCATTAACAGTTCTTTTGATTTTTATTCCTAAAATCACATTAGCTTCTCCAAAGTCTTCCATTTCAAATTTAGAAAATAAAAATTTCCTAGTCTCATTTACAACGTTCATATTAGGGCCAAAGATTAACATGTCATCCACATATAAATATATACTCACACAGTCTGATCCTATCATTTTAGAATAAAATCAGGTATCAGATGAATTAACAACAAAACCATTATATATTAATGTGAAATCAAAATTTTCATACCACTGCTTAGGTGTTTGCTTAAGTCCATATAAATACTTTTTCAATTTGCATACTTTATCCTCATGTCCTGGGAACAAAACCCTCAGGTTGATTCATATAGATCTCTTTTTCTAAATCATCATTTAAAAATGTAGTTTTGACATCCATTTGGTGTACCACTAAACTGTGAATAGAAGCTAGAGAAATAAGAGTTCTAATGGTCGCTATTTTAGTCACATGAGAATAAGAATAAAACTAATGAACACCTTTCTTTTGGTTAAAACCCCTAATCACAAGTCTAGCCTTTTATTTATCAATTGTTCCATCAAGCCTCAATTTCTTCTTAAATATTCACTTGCTATTTATGAGTTTACAACATTTAGGCAAATCATACAAGTCCCATGTGTGATTAAAAACTATAGAGTCTAATTCACTTTTAATAGCCTCTTTCCAAAATATCACATCTATTGAACTCATTGCTTCATCATATGTCTTAGGGTATTCTTCTATTAAGTAGATATACAATAATTCATCATTTAAAGTATCGATATCAAAATCCTCAGTTAAGAGGGTGGTGATAAAATCAGGACCAAATCTAGTCTCAGTTCTACGTCTTTTACTCCTTCTCAATTTATTTTCATGCTCATTAGCAATAACTTTAGATAGAGGCATAAAATTAGAGTTAACAGACACAGATATAGAAGTATTATTTTGTACATCACTACGCACATCATTTTTCAAAGGAAAAAACATGCTCAAAAAATTCTGCATCTCTAGATTTACAAATAGAATAATCATTTAATGACATAAATCTATATGCGACACTATTTTGAGAATAACCAATAGAGACAGTATCAAAGGTCTTAAAACCTACATCTACTCATTTAAAATCAGGTAGACCAATCTTAGTCAAACACCCCTACTCTTTCAGAAATTTCAAGTTAGTGGAAAATTCTTTCTATAACTCATATGAGGTCTTTTCTAACTTTATATGAGGGATTCTATTAAGAATATAACATGCAAATAAGACATCTTCCCCCCACATATAGTCAGGTAGATCCGAGCTTAAAAGCATAGAATACATTATTTCCTTAATTGTTTTATTCTTTCGTTCAGCTACATCATTTTGTTGGAGAATGTAGGGAGCACTAAACTCATGCATAATACCATTTTTCTCACAAAAATCTTTTAGATTTTTAGTAATATATTCACTGCCCCTATCAAATCTAAATCTCTTAATTTTCCTGTCTAATTGATTTTCTACTTCTATTTTGAATTTTAAAAACATGCTTTCAGCCTTATCTTTAGTCTTAAGGAGGTATACCTTAGCGTACCAAGAAAAAATCATCAAAAAAAGTAATGTAATACTTCTTTCCACCTTTAATAATAGTTTTTTTAAAATCTTCTAAGTCGGAATGTACTAACTGGTTCAAGCAACCCGGTCTTTCTACTAGTAACATATTTAAAAAGTTTCTTAGCATGTTTTGCTTCTACACACGCAAGACATTTAAAAATATTATCAATATTTTCTACAGGAATTAATTCCATTTTTCTACGTCTTTTAATAGAAGCAATATTAGCATGACCTAGTCTACCATGCCATAGATTAATAGACTCAGCAATATAAAAAGAATAAGAAATATTTGCTTTGACAATCTCTTGATCAATGTTTAGTACAAATAAGCCCACATTAAGGCATTCCTTCCCAATAAAGTATCCTTCACGAGAAATAATTATTTTATTAGCTTCAAAAATAAGTTTAAGGCCTACTTTGTTGAGAAGTGCTCCAGAAACTAAGTTTCTAAAGAGCAAGGGAACATACAAAACATTGTTCAAGGCTAAAGTTTTTCCAGAAGTTAATTTGAGTAAAATTTTTCCTTTACCCATAACTCCAATAGTAGTGGAGTTACCCATGTAGACGCACTCACCATTGGTGGATTCCTTAAAGTCATGAAATAGTTCTTTGCTAGCGCAAAAAATGTCCTTAAGTGCCCGTGTCCAACACCCAATCAGTCTTGTTAGCTACCAGATTTGCCTCAATGATTACTACAGCAAATAATTCATCACCCTTTGTAATATGATCTTGGGCATCACCTTGTCCTCCCTATTTTGGATTTTCTCTTTTTCTTAGATAATACTGGATAGCCTTGTGGCCAAGTTTTCCGCAGATAAAACAAGTCTCCTTTGATTTTTTTTAATTTGACTCTCTGGCTTGTTGAAATTATTTTTCTTTTTCACTTGTTCCTTATTCTGAACATTATTTTGTTTGCCTTCGTACCTGTTTTTTGCAATAGTACCAGAAGATTCCACAAGTTTAGCTTTAGAATAATTAAGAGAAAGAACTTCCATCTTATCTTTAAGACGGTTTGCCTCATATCTTCTCATCTAACTGATAAGTTCTTGGAGAGTTAAGTTCTTTTTCTTATATTTCAATTGATTTCTGTAATCACTCCAAGTTGGTGAAAATTTTTCAAGAAAAATATTCACTTGAAGAATCTCACACATTTTCATACCCCTATTGAGAATATCAACTGTTAAATTTTCATATTCGTGGAATTGTTCCATGATTGATTTATTGTCACTATTTAAAATTTAATCCATTATCCGAGAATATTATTTTTCTTTCCTGCATCATCGGCACCATATTTCTTTTCTAAACTGTCCCATATTTCCTTAGCAGATTTGTAAGTAACAAATAAATCAAACAAATGATTAGTTATATTATTCAACAAATGTCCTCTAACTATTTTGTTGTCTTTACCAAATTTTCTTTTTGCAACATCATCAATCACAACATTTTTAGAATTATTAGTAGGAGATTCATTAAACAAAACATAATCAACTTCTAATTGTTCAAAGAAAATCAAAAATTTTTGTGACTAACTTTTAAAATTATTTTCGTCCAATGACTCAAGTTTTCACAAATCAGGAAAATTTTTGTTCAAAGAAAGAGTCATTTATCAATATTGTATGTAACAAAAATCATTTTCAAATTGTTGAAAAAAATACTAGAATAATGATATAAAACTGAAATTAATAATTATAATAAAATAGTCACAAATGTTGTGTCGTGGCAAACCACTACCTTGAAAGTAATTTCGGCCTGACTCCGGTGCAAATCCTTCTAGACGGTATCTCCCTAAGGTTCCACAGCTACTTCCAAACACGTTCACTCATGGCTAGAAGTTTGGAGGTTGCTAAAAACTATTGCCCAAAAGTAGAGAACTTAGGAAGAAGATATTTTTCCTTTACTTTGTTGGTGTGTGTTTTGTTCTTAAATAGAGTGACTTATATAGGTGAGGAACAAAGGATGTTACAAGAGTGAGTTAATGGTGAATTGAATGAATTAAATCGTCAAGAATAATCTCATCAAATGAATTCATCCGTTCAAGGAGAATTGAAAACACACAGTTACAAAAGTTATAAGAAGTTACATTTTCTCACAATGTATCTTGTAACTGTATTCGGACTTCTCTTTTTGGATAAGCTTAAAGAAGCTTTAGACTTTGACTTTACATTCTAACCGTTTATTAAAAATGCTTTCATGCACCATTTTTGTTCTTTTACATTGAAGACTAAAATATTACACAAACTTGAATTAAGCTTGATCAAAAATAGTTTTATTTCATTTTTTTAAATGTATCACGATAATAACTTAAGCTTTAATTTTAGACGAACTTAACTTGATCTTGAAAAAAGATAATTTTATTTTAATATATAATTTTTTTAAATTTTTTTTGGATGAACCTAACTCAAAGTAACTCCTATTTAACTCTTTTTTTCCATCCCAATAAAGTCTTGCATAACTAGTTTACTTGTATTTTCATAAACATTTACTCCTTTAACACTCAATTCACTCTTTTACACGCAACTCACTCCTTTACACTCAAACCTCTAAACCTCTTGAAAAGTCATTGAGTTGTCAGACCTTGTTGCAAAAGAGATCTATGATGTTTAACCTATCTCAAATTTGTGTTGATAAGAATGACTCAATCAGAAACACACAAGTGAGATGCAAGCATAAATTGTTATTGTCGATGAGGACTACTTGTAATTGAGATAATGCAGGGAGACGGTATTAGGCTTGTCCACAATGCAGTGTAAGTCGCCTAACCAAGCTTAATTAAAACTCATTTTTAGTTTCTAAATTATATTTTCTTTTTAAATTCATAAAAACTATTACAGAAGGCTCAATCATGCTAGTTTTTTTAATAGAGAGATGAATTTGTTTCAGATCACACTTCATGATTCCATGACTTGTAGCTCAAATTAATAAACTATAGTTTGATTGAAATCGCATAAAAATATTATTGAAGAATCCATTGTTAATTACCATGTTGATCAGAATCTTAATGATGAGATATTTTCTCAAGCACTGTGAATGAGAAAAATTAAATAGATAGCAAGTTGATTTATCTATTAAATCTTGAAAAGCCTAACGAGGGGGGGGGGGGGGGGGAGGTAAAAAAATTAGAGGCAATACTTAGGACTAAGAAGCAAAATAATTTTATCTTGTGCTTGATTTTTTATATGTTTGTAATTGTTCTTCTATCTTACAAATTATAAGTTATCAATTATAATAATTTTGATCTTTGAATTAAAATTATTTTATTAAGAATTCATATATATATTTCTAGCTTTTAAAATAAGTGCTTCTTTGTTACCACAGGTTTTGATTCTTTGAATTCCCTACGTTAATGCTCTCATCAATTCATTGATTCCGTTCATCAATGTAGGAAAATCCAAAGAAACAAAATCAGTGGTGTTCTTGTTTGTGAGCCATTGTTTGAATGAAATTGATGATTGGTATTGATAAATATTTTTGTGTTTCTACTTAAAGAGGAATTAAAAAAATTTGAACTAAAAATATCTTTAATAATATTTTGATTTGTTATTGCAGAAAAAAAATGATTTGTATCAAGTAGTTTTATATCTTTTATTGATAGAAAGAAATGCCACATAAAAAAAAGATATTTGCAATCTTAATTAAAAAAAGAGATGTAGTATTTTTTTGATAGTAGCTTTGAATTTTCTTTAAAAAATAAAAAACTCAAGGTATTGAATTTAAAAAAATAATAGATTGTATAATACTCAATATGAACCAAAAAAAGACATTGAATACGCTATTGACTTAAATTGACCTCGAGACCTAAGGATCTAACGATGACGAATGACCATATTTGTTACTAGAGTTTTTTATTACTATTGGCTAGCTTCATATTCTATGTCTTAAGCGATGAACTTGTAATTGAAATGATTTATACAACTAACTATATGATAACTTTAAATTCAAAATATTTGTATAAAATATTTTTTCTCAAGTCAGTGTCAATACAGAGCTGTTATTTTTGTGAAATTATTTTTCTATATTTATTATGTCAATGATGTTTATCTCATTGATTTTTGTATAAATATTTATTATATTTATTATATCAATGATATTTTCTGTAATATTTATTATTTTAATTTGTTATTAAATCTGAGAATGTTTTGTACTTGAAAAACAAAATTGACATGCTCAAACAATCTAAAAGTTTCATAAATATATTAGGGGTCATAACCCCTCTCCCCCCTCCCCCCTCCAAAAAAAAGAAGTAAAAATCAAATTGAATTCTCAATAGAAATCAATAAAAAATTGATAAACGTGGCTACATAGACTCGAACTCATAACCTAAATACTATAGACTTGACGCATGACCATTAGTGCTGCTAGAACTTTCAACCACTAATACTTGTTGTAAACCCTTTATAATTTTTTTTAACTTTTTAGTGTCTCTATTGAAATAAAAAAGAATTTTTTTGAACCACTATGTGATAAACTTCATATTCTATTTTATATTCTTTATATATATATATATATATATATATATATAAACTCTATAATAAGAGTGAGTATGAGGAGTTTCCCGTCCATATGTATGCTTAGTACGATTAGTATTTCGTTCAGGTGTTCTCCTTCCTTTTATTACTATATTCAAAGCTGCCGGCTATTGCACCAACTGTTTAGAAGAGCACATGTACCATGTAGCTTTTTTACAAATAATTTTTTTCCTTGACTATTATACCCTTCTGCTTTGGACTCCGATATTGTAGCTTTTGCATGTGTTAAAGGTTGCTTATAATGTCCAGTGACATGTAAGATATCCGAAGACTATAATGTCAAGTGTCATGTCATGCATTTTTTTTTAAAATTATATTGCTTACTTGTATTTACTACTTCTATGCTTTAGATTAAAGACCACTCAACAGAATCATTCACCACAGCTTAGCTTGTGAGTTGTGACTATTTAAGTTAAGGGAGAACACTAATTGAATTAGATTGAACATTTAGTTTATTGATCAATTGTTTAAAATTATAAATATTATTAGATTTTAAATTGCATGTAACTGAATGCTCAATCTATAGCTCAAAAACTTTAAAAAAATATTAACAGTACGCGCTCCAACAAATTTTTCTACCATCTTTCTCCGGCTAAATAAATACTTGAAAGTTTTATTTTATATTAAAAATTTAAAACTATTTTATCAACACCATTTAAAATTTATTAATATTGATAATATTTATCATATATTCATTTTATACTTTATGGGATCATTTACTACTATATAGATACATATAACTTATTTTAATGTAGAAATTTTAAAACATATAATTAACACAACTTAAAAATAAATTTATGAATAAAATTGCATAATTAACATGACGTTTGATCATTGACGCTGCTAAACCTTTCGTTAATTAGCTCAGAATGTTTTTATTACTATTAATCTCGTGGTCACACTATCTATTTGTACATCTCACTTTTTTTTGAGTAAAAAAGACTTATTTTATTATCAAGATAGTTATTAGATTATGGATAAAACAACCATCAATTTTAAAAGTTGAAAATTTTACGTAATCATCTTCACCCAATCAATCACTGTTTTGTGATTCAAAATTATATCATTGAAAAATTCATCACATAGATTTCTTGTGAGGTTGTTTATATGATAGACTCGATCAATTGTCATTGAAAAATACATCAATTGGATTTCTTGTGATATTGTTTATGTGATAGACTCAAACAAACACTACTTGTGATTTGCTCATTTCACTCTTTTTCACTCAAACCCCTACACCGCTCAACATCTTAAGAAAAAGAGAAACAAAATGAAAAATAAATAAGAATAAACTTAAGTCCGTCAACCATATATTTTTAATTCATGAAATAAAACATTTACTACATCTACTAGATAGATAACTAGATTCGATAAAAATAAAACAAAATACATCTGATAGAAAAATAACATACCCTTATTATTATTAGAGTAAACACATTGTTTCCATCCTGAACTATAAACGAAATTGTTGAGACACACCCTAACTTAAATGGGATCCTATTAACCCCTGAACTAATTAAAATCGTATTTTTGAAAATCTTAAGTGCCTACGTGGCACATACATGTGCCTACGTGAACCTTCAGTATATTGATTCACGCAGTGTGCCACCTAACCCTTAAGGTTGCCAAAAATACAGTTTTAATTAGTCTAGGGGATAATAGCACCTCCTTTAAGTTGGAGTGTGTCTCAGTAATTTTGTTTATAGTTCAGCGTGAAAGTAGTGCATTTTCTCTTATTATTATTATTATTATTATTATTATTATTATTACTATTATTATTACTATTATTATTATTATTATTATTATTAGGATCTCTTAGGATGGGGTAAGCCGCTCAGCCTACCAGACCACGTAATAATATCGGATTAAGCTAAAGTCGGAAAACCGAACCAAAGCACCAACCGAAATAACAAAGAAATTTCAGAATTTCTGACTGTATGGTAAATTTTTCACCTGAACAAGGGGTCTGTCAGAGATCAAACAATTTTATGTTAGCCCATGTGTCTAGAAGTTCTAATTGTGCAAAAATTCGCCCTATTCTCTTCAACAGTATGGGCTTTGAAGGCACAACTCACTAGACCGGTCACAGAGACCAGGCTGACCTAAAATCGATGATCTCGACTGTACCTCCATTTCGGAACCAAGTCGTGAAACCATAAAATTTCTTATATTATCTAAGTAGAGTCTGGATCTTCCATAGTTAACATACTTTGAGAGGTTAGAACGTTAGTATGAACATAAAAAGGGTCTAGCCGGACATAGTCACGACGTAGATCTGGGGAAAATAAAAAGAATACAAAATTAAAAATCAAGTATGTACCTGGATAGCCGGAGTCGGAATAATACAAGCAAACCAAACTTTATTTATTAGGCCGGAGGCTATTACAAGAGAGAGAGAGAGAGAGAGAGAGAAAACTTAAACTAAAACTGGATGCCTCTTCTCTGAGAATGAGGCTCCTTAAATAGAAAAGAAAAAGAATCTTGCACAGTGATATGTGGGTCCTGTGCACAGTGTTTTTACTATTACAATAGTGTCTTGCAACAGTATTTTTACAATTAAATATTCAGAACTAAATATTCAGATCTTTTTGTGGCCCCATCGCAAAAATTCTTCGGCGTTGGCTAATACTTCTTCTTCGTTCAGGGTTTCTGGTGGTTGAGAATCTGTGACAATATCATCAGTGTTTGGCTCTGTGCTATTCATGGATGTGTCCGAGGTTTGTTCGACGGTAAGAAGCAATTTGTCTCGGACTTCTGCCAAATATTCTTCAATAAGTTGGAGTTTATTTCCATCATGGGCAGAGATTCTTCTGGAAACATAATTGAGAGATTTATCCTCAATCAAAATGGATTTTTTGGGAGCCTTCTCATATGAGGAGATTTTTTGCTTGATTTCTTCCCGCTGATCATGTCCATAGGGAAGTTTGGTGTCCGGGTCTATTCGGAGTAGTTTATCCCAGAAATTACAATAAAAAGTTTGATAAATAGCTGGGATTTGTTGTGAATCGTAACCAATTTCAATTGACCATCGATGTATCCAAGGAATAGAGAATTCGATGTAAAAATACATCTGATCGATGGTGTCCAATTTGCAGATATGGTCAGAGAGATATAGTTCTATCAGGAATGGAGAGGATTTTTTCCATGAGTGATATAAAGAAGTATACTCTGCTGGCAGAATTTTGATCGTTGGTCCGTGATTAGTCCACCATTGAATGAACCAATTTGGAATGGGTTTTTCGAAGACTTTGGAACAGATTTTAATAAACCATGTGTGTTTATATTTATAATTATTATAGTATAACACATGGGAAAAAGCTTTAATATAATCCCAATAGGTAAAATTGACAATAGTTTGTCCTTGTGGACCCATGGGAAGATTTCGTTGTGTCATAGAGGAAATTCCCCATTCTTCAATAGGGATGAGTTTTTTGATGACTATTTTGGAGTAGCCATGTACTCCAGGAGTAGATTCGCCCAATGGGCTGTGCTCAAAGGTGGCACTTGCAGTGTGAATCAGGATCTGTTCATAATATGTCCGCGTTTTGTATGATTCACCTGGAACATAAACATTGGCGGTTAAGTAATTTTTCAAAATCCGCCAAGCTTCTTCAGAGTTTTCCTGGGAAGGAATATGCTGATTTTCCAAATATATAATGAATTCTCTTGCTTCCAGTTTTTCATATGAAGGTTTATCTTGGGTGTTTTCGTGCACAATTGAAGCAAATGAATCTGCAGTTTTTCCCTTTTCAGCCAGATAAGATTTTATTTGCTGAAATAATGGATGAGTTTCAGGAATATCTTCTAGATTAATATTCGAAGTTTGAGTTTGTTGGGATGAGGATGCCTCATCATGAGATATTCTTGAGTTTATCAAAGTTCTATTCCCTTGCTGAAGTACAGGAAAATTAGAACTTGATGAGCTATAAGCAGTGTTTCGGGCAGTATTCCGATATGAAGGATTTGTTCTACCACCGTGAAGCAAATATGCTGAGTTTTGGTTTCTTCCTCGTCCCTTGCCTCTGGCATATTGCCAAGGCGGTTCGGCCATATTTCCTGAAATATTATTCAATATCATACCAATCATTATCAGCATATTCAGTAGCAGTATACCACCATAATTCGTCACGAATAAAATTATACCACCAGGAGTCATCTTGAATGAGTTTGGCAATAAGAATGTCAAGAATACGTTTTTGAATATCGGCAGGTAAAGGAATACCTTTAAGAATTGTAATAATCGTTTTATTAGGGAGAAAGGTTGTATAGATGGTCATGTTAAATATTCTCTTGATAAAAAATCAGGTAATGAATTTTCACTACCCTTTTTATACTGAATTTCAAAATCAAAAGGGGCTAGCTGAGCTTGCCATCTAGCAAATATTAATTTAGAAGCATCGTGTTTAAAATCTTTATCAAACATAAATTTAACAGATTGAGCATCTGTTCGAATGATGAATTTCTGATTATACAAATCATCTTTAAATTTTAATACACATTTAACAATTGTAAGCATTTCATGAGCTACCGTAGCATATTTTTTCTAGCTATCGGTCCATTTACCTGAATAGAAACGAATTAAACATTTAGATTTTGTATGGGGATTAACTTGTTTCAGTATTCCTCCAAATCCAATATTTGAAGCATCAGTTTCAATAATTTTTTGCCAATTTGGATTAGCAAGAGAAGTACAAGGAAGTGATTGAACACGAGTTTTGATTAATTTTACCAAATCAGTGTGAGCTTTAGTCCACGGAGTTTTGTGATCCTTCTTCAGTCTGTCATACAGAGGGCCTAAGTCTCTAGACAGATTTTTATAGAAGGGAGAAATGTAATTGAGACTACCAAGAAATCGTTGAAGCTGTTTTTTATCGGTAATCTCATCAGGGAATTTAGTAGCGAATTCAAGTACTCGCTGAATAGGTTTAATGGAACCTTGGGAAATATTATGACCCAAAAATCTAATACTAGTTTGGAATAAGCTGATTTTTGGTTTAGAAATAACTAAGCCATTTTGAATAATGACCTGTTTAAAAATATGTAGATGTTTGAAGTGATGTTCAAGAGTTTTTGAGAAAACAAGAATATCATCTATATAGACAACAATAAAATCCATATATGGATTAAAGATGTCATTCATAATCTTCTGAAATTCAGAAGGAGCATTTTTCAATCCGAAGGACATAACATTCCATTCGTATTGACCAAAAGGAACATTGAACGCAGTTCGATAAGTATGATTTTTATCTATCTGAATTTGCCAATAACCTGATTTCAGATCAAATTTAGAAAATATATTGGCATCGTATAATCGAGAAAGAAGATCTTTTTTATTCGGAATTGGATACCGAATCCATTTTAAGACTTTATTCAGAGGTTTGTAATTGATGACTAATCGAGGTACACCTCATTCTTTCTCTGCAGCGTTATTCACATAGAAAGCAGTACAAGACCAAGGGGATTTAGAAGGTTTAATGAGACCCTTTTGCAAGAGACTATCAATCTCTTTTTTACAGAATTCAACCAATTCTGCATTTATCTGTCAGGGTCGAGATTTTGTTGGAATTTTGGCTTCATTGAAGCTATCTTCATAAGGAAGAGAAACAATATGCTTCTTCCTATTCCAGAAAGCGTTTGGATGATCAGCACAAATATCAAGCATTAATTGAGAGGAAATAGTTTTTATTTTTTCCTGTATTTTAACAGATTTCATAGTGTCAGAGATATTGATACTCATTATTTCTAATTGTAAGAAATTTAGTTGATTTTGCTTCATATGAATAAGAGCATTTATATCACGAGTTACTGGGTGAGTAACAAAAGGATAAGAAATAGGCTGATTTTTATAAGTAGCTTTAAAACCATTAGCATCTATATGAGTGTATGGATAAATAACATTTATAAACGGGGTTCCTAAAATAATAGGAGGATATATCTGATTTTTAACTAAAAAGAAGAAATGCGGAATACAAACCTTATCACGGCAAATATGCGCATTAGGCAGTTTATAATTAATGTCAAGTGTATGACCAGTTGCAGAACGAATAAGATGAGTAGTTTTTTCAAAATATTTTGTAGGAATTAGACCTTCCTGAATACAGCTGACGTCTGCCCCACTGTCAATCATGGCGACATTAGTGATAAAGAATTTTTTATTTATCAAAATGGTACAATTAATATACCACTTATGAGCAGTAACAATTTGCATCATTCCCAAAAAAGAATCATTTTTTAGATTTTCGATATTAAATTTCTCAATTTGAAGAGTTTCTGTATTTGAAGAATTTTCTAAATCCTTTTCTTTTTCTTTTGAAGAGGTTGAAGAGTTTGGAAAGCTTTCTTTTTCTTCGAGTTTCGAAAGTCGATGATCAGTAACCATCTGATTTTGTTTCAAAGAAACAATTTCCCTTTTTAGTTTTTCAACTTCAATTTTTAAATCATCAAAAGTGGTATCTCTACCGGGAGTTTTACTTATAGCAAGCCGCCGATTAACTTCAGTGAGAGAATAAGCTATAGGTTGATTTTCAAAAGAATTATCTCTAGGCGTATTAGATGAGGAAGCGAAAGATTTTTGCGTAGCAAAATTTAGGATTTTGTCACGAAGTGTTTCATCCGTAACCTCCTTAAGTAATTCAAGAATATTTTCAGCAGTAAGAGTTTTAACATCTAAATCAAGATCTTCAAATTGTGCTTGGATTTTATACATCATTTCATCACAATTACAATCATGATTTTCGCATTCATTACACTTATTATTTCGTTCTTGATCATAATTAGAATCAGGTAATTCGAAATCATTATCAGAAGAAGAGTCAGAATCAGAATCAGAAGTATACAACAAATTGTAAACTTGATCATGCATTTCATCAGAAAGATTTAAAGATTTAAGTTTTTGCAATTTGCAGTTGGGAGCAATATGACCATACTGATTACACCTATAACATTTAATCTTAGATAACTCGCGTTTTGAATGATTTTTAGCAAATCTAGTAGACTTACGAAAAGACTTTCGAGCTTCACGTTCTTCTTTACTTCGATGACGAGGGCATTTGGACTTATATTGATAAGGTTTAGACCGAGAATATCTGTGAGATTTCTTGGCTATGGGTTTTTCCATGCCAAATTGTTCACAGAAATCCCCAAGTTGTGATTTTTCGCGGAGTTTATCAAGCTTGATCTGTCTAGCTAGTTTTAACTCATTACAAAGAGCTAAGCCTTCTTGAGTACAAGCTACGATCAGCTGGCCATAAGTTTTTTCAGAATAAGGGATCTCACCATAAGATCCTCTAAGAGTTTTTCGAACACGTTCAGCAAATAGGGGAGGAAGACCATCAATGAATTTAGCTTTCCAATGTTCGTATTTACTTTCGGGTAGATCCATAACCCGACTAAGAAAGGTATCTTTATACCAACGGAATTCTCCTAGGTGACGACATTTCAAACCATTAAGAAGAGTCCGAATATTTTCGTATTGATTAGTAAATCGACCGCCAAAATATTCGATAATAGTCAGCATAAGGGTATACACGGCATCAGATCGACCTGCTGTAAGAGTACGATCGAGGTTATCTTTTCCTTCTTTATCATTTGTGGCATTAAAAATTGCCTCGCATTTAGTATCATCTAGGAAATTATCCCACCAGCCACGAAGTTGGCCATTAAACCCAGCAACAATCATTTTACAGATTGTTTGGTCAGTTTTTGCGTTTCTATCGGTAGCTTTTGTAGCTAAACAAATAGTAGCATACATAGACATACGATGAATAAGAATTGAGATTTGTCGATCAGAAAGACCGTCAATGTTCCATTCATAAATAGCGTCGCCGCTATACGAGGTGTTTGTCTGATTCCAATCCCTTTCCTCTATCAGAACGTCTTGAGGAGTAGGACGTGGATAATAGGCAGTAGTCATTCGAGGAATATCGGCAAACCTTTTACCTGGTTGTTTCTTCATCATTCCCCTGAGTTTATAAAGTTCTGAGGAAAGAACTTCAGCTGGATTATCGGTGGTTTCGATGTTGTCAGCAAAATTAGACTCAATAGTTTGGATTGAATCATTTGACATATTCAGTGGTTGAATATGAAGTCCAGAAAATTTTTTATCTAAGAGGGTTTCGAGTTGCTCTAAAGGAGAGACCTGAGTAAATCCTTCGATTTCTAGAGGTCTCTGAATACAGGGTTTAGAAAGAATGAATCCTTCCCCTTCCTTAGTGGTTTTGGAAGTTGAAGCAATATTAGAAGAGTTTATTTGGGTACTGAGTTTATTAACTAACAGAATGAGTTCATCGAGTTTGGTATCCAAAGAGGAGATATGTTCACCGAGAACTTTAACATAAAGACTCAAATAATTATTCTGAGAAATAAGATTATTTATTTCAGAAACAGTAATTTTTCCAATATCGCCTTTAATGAATTTTTGAAAAGCCGAAAAAGTCATACCCGTATTATTGGGCAAAATAAATGAAGATTGTGGAGGATATTGAGCTTGAGTAGTCGTACCGTATTATTATTATTATTATTATTATTATTATTATTATTATTATTATTATTATTATCAATCGAAAATTAATTAGGCACCAGACTTCTTATCCTTCCAATCTCACGAAGCAACCTGACTCTTGTGGTGCCCAACTTCTACCTTAGTTCATGAACGAGCCTTTCAAGTTCCCTCATAATATTCATCAAAATCATCATATCCCGAACCGAATCTGTCATCTATAGAACATGCATGAACAAAAACTTAATCACTAAAGAAAAGAAAATAGTCCAAATATAAAATAAAATCAAACATGCATGAACAAAAACTTATGTTCTAAAGAAAATAGTTCAAATATTGAAGCAAAATAAAAAGAATGTCTAACTTAACAAGAAAATATGCAAATAACATTTATCATGTTAGAATTAGGAAAAGAACGTACCTCAACTAATGAAAATAAAATTTACTTGCGAAGACGAAGTGACTTTAGAAGCAACGGAGTTTCTTTACAAGAAATTGAGTGGATTAGTAAAATAGCAATGATAAGACCTATTTATAGGGGATAAGTAAGTATTATCTTGGGTAGCTTTAGGAACCGTCATTTTTGACATTAATTAAATAATTGAAAAGTCATGACTTTTTATTTTTTATATCTATATCGTTTAGTTAAATTAAATAACCAAAAAGTCATGTTTTATCATATTTTTTATTCTTATTATTTATATCGATTAATTAAAAAATTATTAAACAGTTGAATCTTATCATTAACTATCATTATAAAAGTTGACGAGTTGTATCTATTTAGTTTTGCATTTTGTTGTTAATTTGTTAATTCATTTTATAAATAATAGACATTGAAAAAGGAAGATAACTAAACAAAAAAGAGGTTTCATTCATCAAATAGCCCAAGCCTTGACATAGATTTATTACAAAAAATATTTAAAAAGTACAGAACATGAAAACATAACAACGCATCCATGCAGCGAGTACATGGTGATAGAACACAAAGAAAATAAGGACAGAACATAAAACATTCAAACAAATCCATGCAACAAGTGCATGACAAAGAAGGTGTTGGGAAGTCTACGAGGGAGCGTCATGGACTTTGCATATACTGGGAGACAAGAATTTCATCCATCAATTTATTTGATGGCTTGGAATCCACTGAATCTAAAACGAAATGAGGGCTTAGCTTCGATGGATGGGACTCACTCCAATTAGTCATGTCATCAGAGGTAACGATGAATGAAGGAGCGAGCAGATTCTCAAGCATCCCAAACACTCTTGTAAGGTGGAATGGGCCACTCAAGACTAGAGTTATCACCACCTCGTAACCTTGATCACGAATGAGCCTAATCAGGAACTCCTTAATATCGACGTACAATATGTCATAGGATTCATATGACGCTCCAGGCATTGGCCACTGAAAAATTTTGAGTTTTTGTACTCACGGTCCTGACTACGAATCACCCTACGAGTCTTAGGGTATCTTGATGGATCGTAGGACCCAAATCATAGGGTGTCCAATAATTTTTTCTTGAGTTGCTGCCTTGGTGACAACTTGAGGTAATGAGTGTAAAGACTCATTACGAGTCGTATAGCCCCCTTCTGTAGCCAAACCAATATAATGCCCAAAGTGTTCTGCCTTGGGTAAGACTAGACTCAATGAGTCATAATGACTTTATACAAGTCGTAAGGAACCAATCATAGGGTGACTATTTTTTACCCAAAATTTTCTTTCTTGATTATGACTCAAACCCTACGAGTCGTAGTGAGTCCTTACGAGTCTTGTAGTGACCCATAGTCATTGGCGATAGTTTTTTAGCTTTTAAATTAAGGGTGTTTTTGACATTTTCCTTTTTCCCTAAACATAACCCACGACTTTAAAAATTTATTGGGACCCCATTCCCATCCATAACACACCAAAATAACTTCTCTCTTCTCATAAATTCTCTCAAGCAATAGTGTTAGGATTTTCTTAAGGTTGATTGTCTGGAGCTTCTAAGGGCAGATTACCTCAAAAATTGTGATCCTTTCAAGCATGTACCTATTTTACCAAAACTTATTTTTTTAAAAGCATATGCTTAAGTGGTTTAATTATTGGTTTTTCGATATAGGGTAAGGGTTTTGAATGATTATTGTTTATATGATGTTTCATGTTTACATATGCATTGTTTATGTTTTAAATGGTGATTTTGAAACCAATTTGATGCATGGGTGTGAGAGATTGAATGGTAAATGTGGCCTTCCCCAATTTTGATGAGTAAATGAGTTAAAGCTTACAATAACCTCATCCCGGTCTTATAAAATTTGCTTTGAATATGAGAATTTTCTTATTGAAAAGTATTTTGAAATGTTGCATAGTGTAAAAGAGTAATGGAACCTAAATTGAATTTTAAAGAGGGATTGATGGTGATGCATTGAATTTAAATTAAAAACTTTGAAGTCCCAGTGGCCAAGGGGTTAGAGTCTCACTTGGCTAGATGAATTGGTTTCTTTTGGAGACTTTGGATTCCCATTGACTAGTTGGTTTAGAATCCAACTTGGCTACATGGTTTGGTTCCTATATGGAACTATGGAGTCTCATTGGCTACTTGGTTTAGAGTCCTATTAGAAAATTGATTAATTTGGCAAGGTGACATATGCTTGCAAGCTACAGTCTGTATGATGATACCACTTGATAATGCCTTAACAAATGACTCCTTGTTTGATGATTGGTAATGTATGGAGAGTGTTTTAATTGGGATTTAATGATGGTTGTGTATCTATTACATGAAATTAGAGGTCCTGAGGGGCCAATATTAGATACTGTATTTGCCGCGCTGGGGTCTAAATGAGAAGTTAGTTCGAGTCCCCCATGTTATATGACTAAGTACTTAAGTCACTCTTAATTTATACCGGGTGTTTTGAGTCCCCCATAGTGCATATGCATATGTGATTATTCTCTGGGTCGTGCGGCCACACGTATTGGGGCTCTTTTGGCTAAGGGATAGCTCGACCCATATAGCCCATGTTGCCTTATTATGATGATTATGAGACACTGTCCAGGTTAATGATTTTAAAGTGCATACTAAGCTTTGTAACCTATCCCAACATTTGATATATATATATATGTCATGATCCGAGCTGAGACCCTGGTCGTGATAGTCATCTCGAACCATGAAGGCCCGAGCGACCCTATTCTCTCAGGCAATCATACACAATGTTCATACATTATAAATAAATGCAGAAAATTAATAAATGAAAACATGTTTACTTTTTAAATTCGACTGGACAATATGAAATAAAGTTCCTAATATTCAAAGTACATAACTCTGATCTGCGAAATCTCTACTAACTAAAAATATCATCCATCTGAACCCTGGGACAAGGCCCCAGTTGGACCTTGAATCAAAATAACATAACCATGACAAGTTTCATAACCAGGACTTCTGAAGTAAGGGAGGATCACCAGCTGTAACTTCTGTCAAGTCAATCTACTGGTTAACGGGACCCCGGGACTAAGCCTCAGATCCTGAAATGGAGGAGTCAATACAATTGAACTGGTATGCAAAGCAATCCAAAATAATGTATCTATATTTAACATAAGTGAGAGAAATTCATAAAATATTTTAAATATAATATATGAAAAGACATGGGCATACTTTAATGGACTTTGAAACATTTCTTTGAAACCATGACTCACTCTTTATCTTACTTTTGAGCTAGGTGGTACACCCTACAACTCTACCATCCCATGGGCTATATGAAATCTATTCTTGACTCGGCGGCCAAGCCCCCAACCCAAGTTTCTTGCAGGGGTTACGTCAAAGTGCACTAGGCCAGCGTATGGTCCCTTTTGGGGACATAATAAACTCGTATTAGCGAAACGCGACTTTGGGATAGGAGTTATCTGAATTCAAGCCTTCTTCGGGTAACAACCTAACTTTTTTAAGTCCATTTTTAACTCTTTAAGACATGCATTCTTTGGAATTGAAATCTAAAAATCTCACTCTATTATGGCATTCCTCTATTTGGTATCGTCATACCAAGACTTACAAGTCATATCTCTAAGCCATACATTATCATGTTATAGTCTTCATTTTCAAAACATTGTATTCAGACCACCAAACAGTTCAAACAGTATAAGAGGATGCATATAGTAAAACTCATGAAAACTTAGGCAAAGATCCTCAATTTTAATTTACAAACACGTGGTGGTCAAGTACCATGTAACAAACCATGCAATCTCTTTCAATTATCACTTTAAACATTTATAAAAAAAATAAAAACACCCTTTCCTCAATTCATAATCAATATCAAGTTCAAAACAATAGTAAAACATTTATCTCACGCTTCAAAACATACAATTGAACAACCCACCAAATGTGAAATTAAGAGGTATTATAACAAGAGAGGGGTTTATTCATTCATGCTATCGATTTAATCTTTGAAAAACTCAAAATACATACTTACATATACATGAGTAAAAATCAATTTTCAGGGGAGGCCTCAAGACCAAAACAATATGTCAATTATTGAAAAGGGTTTCATGATTTGGATATTCAAAACAATTGTTCAAACCCTTGTTATAAACATCATAAAATACTTTCAAAAGATTTATAAAATCATAACTTATGCCCATACAATTTTTAGGACAGCCC
Source organism: Capsicum baccatum var. pendulum (assembly GCA_030864225.1). Taxonomy (NCBI): domain Eukaryota; kingdom Viridiplantae; phylum Streptophyta; class Magnoliopsida; order Solanales; family Solanaceae; genus Capsicum; species Capsicum baccatum. The sequence goes on along the minus strand of CM061561.1, from coordinate 72,673,571 downwards.
TACGTACCTTATTTGATGAAGAATTCGCAGAAAAGTTGATCCTTTGAGCTTGAATGTTAAGCCCTAGGTTTTTTTTATCTTATGGTGTTCTTGTAATATAAATTAGGGATCTTAAGAGATTTAAAACATTAATAATAAACCTAATTTCATTGAAGAATGATTAGGGATGGTTTTGGATTGTAAAAAGACTTGATTGCCCTTAAAATGACTTAAAAATGAAGTATTTACACCGTTGGGCCATAGGGCGTGTGACGTATTGCCTATAGCCTAATATAGGTTGTGACATGCATAAAACATAGCCCAAAATAGGTTGGGAGTCACGTTTCCCATGGAACAACAATTCCAGTAGCTTTAGGCAATTGCTAGGCAAAAGTCATAACTTTTTGCTCGGGTGTCGAATTGAGGCAAAATTGGTATTATTGGAAAGCTACTTCGAAGACTTTAATTTGATATATATTAGGTCCTAGAACTCATCATATTCTAGGAGTAATAGTCTATGGAAGTTGACCCACTTTGAAACATTCACTAAAATTTAATCGATAGAAAAGTTTTCAACTTGTCTTTGAGTTAGGGGATTTTTTTGACCTCAATTAATATTCAAAGGTTTTCCCACACTATATAAGTAATCACTAAACATATATTAACATGGAATCATTTAGTTCAGATCTATACGCGTAGGAACAATGGTCTAAATTCTAGCCCAAAAATACGGGGTGTTATAATATATATGTATATGTATGTGATCATGTGCATTGGATTTTGATGATTTTTGAACTATTGATCGTGATATTATTTTACCCCATACCCCTAAGTTACATCGAGTTATCAACCCACTAAATGTCTCCGTACACTGTATCCTCATGTGATACAGGGTTCAAAGGCAATCCTACTTTTCCTGCACAGTGTTAGATGGATCGGTTTGGTTCGTCAGCCATTTACAATGAAGTGGTAATCTTTCATTCTGCTAAATACTTGATAATTCCATTAGTTTTCTTTCATAAACTAGAATTAATGACTTTACATTAACATTATCACTATCATTGTCATCATCAAATTCGGAGGCATATCCCACTATAGACTGTTTTGATGGTATAAAGGCTTTGTGGATTACTATGGACCATTTTGGTTGTTGACTTTTGTAGAATTTATAGTGATGATCTACTCTATATTTTTATATATTCAAACCTTATCCATTTTTATGTATTTGTGTATGTTCTTTCCTGTTAGGCAAAAAGGGTGGTCCCCGGTCCTTGGTGGACTTGGGTTACCCGTCATGACCGGGCCCTGGTTCAGGTCATGATAAAAATGGTATAAAATCCTAGGTTTGGTGTTATTGGGTGTCCATAAATTTGTGTTAAGTTGAGTCTCTTTTATGGGTGTCTACTGCACCACACTTATAAGGGAAAGGCTATTGAGCATTTAGGAATATTTCCCTTTTTCTTGTTATTTAATTTCGAGCTATAGAGTTCAAGGTATTGAATTTCCTCTAAGACCCATTTGTTCACATTTCAGATTATGCCTCTCTGAAGATCTGATACATATGGAAACTCTTCTGTCCTATTTGTGGATAATGTCAATGGAGCTCATCCTACTTATAAAGTATAAACTCAGTCTAGGGCCCCAGCTCTTAATTTTTTGCATGGGGTTTTATTATTTCCCACTAATCCTTCTCCAACTGGTGACACTCAAGCTCAGTCACCTCAAAGAGATATTTCTAATATGGAATTTTGTTGCTCTATTTATCTATTGACTCAATTGGTTACCTCTAAGACTCACCAGTCCGAGCACGAAGGCGTTGTTGCTTTTTTTTAGGTCACTAGAGTTGGCCATATCATGGGGCTTAAACCTATTATTTTTACTGGTTCTAAGGTTAAGGAGGATCCTTAAGGTTTCATTTATGATATAGAAAAGGTTTTCCAAGTAATGTATGCTTCTGACTCTGAAAGTGTGGAGTTTGCCATATATCAGTTAAAGGATATGGCATATCAGTGGTATGAGGAGTGGGATGAGTTGAGAGGTGATTATGTTGAGGTAGCCTTGTGGGATGACTTTTTTGGTTCCTTTCTTGACCATCTATTTTCTTAAGAGTTAAGGAAAGTAAATGCTGAAGATTTTATGATTTTGAGGCAAGGCAAGATGACTATTAAGAAGTATGCCTTGAAGTTTCACCAGCCGTACTATTATTCTACTGAGTTAGTATCTTCTATAGGCGAGATGATGAGAGAGTTTGCTTCTGGGTTTTTTCATGACTTGATGTAGGAATACAAGGCCGCATTATTGAACAAGAATATAGATATTTCTATGTTGGTGGAGTATATACAACAAGTGGAGGATGATAATAAACAACATGCAAAAATTGAGGAAAGATGGAGTAAGAAGTTTTGGTAATCAGAATAGGGTGGAGGTTAAAAAAATAGTGCTAGTGATAGAAGGTAGTGGTCTAAGAAGAAGACCTGGGAAAATTATGGTTCTTATTCTATAGATAGTGCTCCATATCTTAAGTTGTTTGGTGATCGTTGTTTCCAGAACAATGATGGTTCTAGGGCACAGGGTGGCCAATCTCAGGCTAGTAGATCTCAGTCAGCCCCATCTTATCCCTCATGCCATTTTTGTGGGCGGGTGCATTATGGATTTTGTGAGAATGGGAGGAATAAGTACTTTAAGTATGGTTTATTGGGCCACCTACATCGGAATTGTCCATCAATCAGGGATGCTACCAGGGATAATAAATTTTTGGTTGCTACATCTTCAGCTCCTGCACCAAAAGGTGTTATTTCTGGCTTCGGCACTAGTAATACCCCATACTTTTACCTAGCTTAAAATCAACCTATAAATGTTAAAGACTTGTTTTAAATATGAATCCACTTTTATAGATGTGGTATTTTCAAGATTTTACTTTTTGTGATGTTGAAAATTGAATAAGCTTTCCATCGATACCAAATTCACCCAAATCCGACACCCGAGTGAAGAGTTAGAGACATTTTAGTAAGACAGTGTCCCACCTGAGCCCTCAGCGCGTCGCGGAGCAGGTTAAAATGGCAATTGTTAATTTCCAGTGTTGCTCCGTGATAATGGCGTGTCGCACCAAACTTCCAGGTCACAAACAAAGTGGCAACGCGATAGAGCCGCATCGCGCCGTCAGCCCAGTTCCCAGTTGACAAATTCCAGTGACACGGCGCGATAGCCCATCGTGCCAGCCTGCCAAATTGGGAAATTTTCTCAGAAATAAAATACGCATCCAAGGGTTAAAAGGGTCAATTTCTCAACCCTATATAAACCCAATAACACGTGATTCAACCATATTTCACCCAAAGTATAGGGTTTCTCTCAAGTTTATCTCAAGAACAAGCTAGGGTTTTCAATTGGGGATTTAAATCCAAGACTCAAATTCAAGAATCTCTCTTCCAATCTTCATAGAATCAGGAACTAAGGTATGATTAGTGTTCATTTATGGACTCCTGAAGCCTAAGAATCCCTTTTCTAAATTCAAATTTATGGACGTTCTTATGAATTTCATGATCGGGCTGCTCTTGTTCTTGTGGATAATGAGAAATTGAATTCTACTCCATGTTGGGTGATAAATTCTATGTGGGTTAAATTATTATAGATATAGATTCATGCAAACCTATTACTAAACCCTTGAATGATGAAATTAAAATTGAACCATAATTTTTAATTATTGTACAATGATGTTTACATGTACCATGCCTACAATATGTTTGATTAAATGCCTAGATGAAGGAACAGTGCCTACCTAGCATGATACCATGAAATCCCCATGTATGTACAAGTTATGTCTATCACATGTTTTGATGAAATGCTTCTATAAATGTATTATGGATTATGATGTTAGTTATATGTTCAAGTAAGTTATGCTTGGTCAATTTCCTTCCATCGAGTCATGGGGGTACTCGTACCCAAAACATTAGATGTGTTCCTAGATCCATATCATGTTTTCACGATACTCTCAGTCAAGCTATGAATCCTTAGACTTGAGACAGTCTTATGACTCAAAAATCTCCATGATCTTATGAACTCAGTCAGTTGTCAGATATCATTAGTATTCCATCAGTCAACGGAATTCAATAACTCAGCCTTTGTTCAGTTCAGTAAATCATGTTCAGAGTCTATTCAGATGGGAGTAGGAATTAGCAACGAGTGAACCCAAGGATGGGAACACACACTATCAGATGAGGGTATGATTCTTAGACGTCATCCTTGCATTCCAGAACTATGTAACCAGCATAGGTTGAGACATCAACACTGTCAAATGAGGGTTGATAAGGTGGATAAGCACTGTCATATAAGGGGCTCACCATTTTCTTTTGGGGACGCTATCAGATAAGGGTCACCCATTGATTGTCCTTACCAGTGGCGCGGTATTGACACCCTTTCTATTGGGGTTTCAGATTGGACCCTAACTCAACCATAATGGCATGTTTGGGGCATGTCGATTAGATAACTACTTCCCACAGTTTCAGTTAAAAAATTAGGACTGTCAGATACAGTCATTTAGTCTCAGTAATAGAACTTAGTTCAGTTCTATTGAAATTCAGGACTATCAGATACAGTTCACTCAGTACAGTATGGAACTCAGCTAGTTCCATCAGTATCAGCACTGTCAGATATAGTCACTCATTTTATCAGTACTTAGGCTCAGTAATCATGTTTATACGAACTTAGTTAATAGTATATTAATTATATAAAACTCATGTTATTAGTATTCAGACTCAAGACTGTCAGATAAAGTCAATTAGACCTATTTTTCATAATCAGAACTGTCAGAAATAGTCTTTTTTCTATTAGTGATACAATATTAGTCTTTTAGTATTTAGTATATTCAGTCATTCATATTCAGTATCCCAGTATCAGTACTCAGATATTAGTAAACCCATGTTATCTAAATTCATGAGTCAGCATTATCACGATCTCAGTTCTAGTTACGTATTCATGCATGTATTCTCATATTCATATTATTCAGTCAGTTATTATTGTTCATGCATATGAACCATATGATTCAGCCTACCTCACTTGCATACCAGTACATTCAACGTACTGATGCATTTGTGCTATGGTGTTTTATACCATAGTTTAAAAGCATGAGCTCTCGAGCATCCTTAGTAGATCAGACGTTTAATAGCTAGACTAGCAGGGAGTCCTCATTATTTGAGGATATCATGATTATTTTATTACTTTATTATTTCAGTATCCTGGAGTTAGTTGGGGAAATGTCCTATCAACTAAATAGATTTTAGACAGTTTAGAGGCTTACAGACTAGAGTATTTTCAGAGAACAACATGTTTCAGACAGTTCATCTTAATTTTGGGTATTGTTATACCCCATTACAAACATTGTATTATATTCAGTATTAATTCTTATTTGAACCTTATGTCCTTACAACTTATATTTTGAATAATTTTAGTATATTATTCAGTGCTCAGCTACAGATATCAGTCATGGGTTAGCTTATGGTCCTTTGGGGTCATGAGCACCGTGTAGCATTTTGGGTACCAGATTTTGGGTGGTACAAACTTGATATTAGAGCTGAAGGTTCAACAGTGTCCAAGGAAGTCTAAAAAGTCATATCGAGATAGGGCTTTCTCAGACAGTCCCCACAAACAGTTATGGGATTGCCCATAGGCTCAAAAGTATCCTGTCAGTTTAGTTATGTTCCTGAGTTGTATATCTCTTATTCTTGATCATGAGAACTCATACGTCCTCAGATCCCTCCTCAGAATTCTATAATAGCATATGACCTTGAGTTAGAAGCATGAACTCAGGATTTTAGCAGTAGTAAAGTTGGGATAATATTATCCAGGTTGAATAGATTATGTATTCATGGGGATAGTTGTACCAGAGTAAATCATTAGGCTTGAACAATGTAAGCTAGCACTTAGGTTTATTAATTTAATACTAAGTATGAAGGTGTTTATGTGAATTAGGTGATGTGATATTATTAGTCTACGAAGAAATAGAACCAGATGATGTGTTTAGTAAGGTAAGCAGGTGTCGAATAGAGCGTAAGTATGTGATGATAATTATAGTTCAGCTCAGAGTTTAGTAAATTGTTCACAGACTTATGATGATGGCTTAAATCTAAGGGATAGATGATAGATGAATTAACCAATTCAGGCTCTCAGATTCAAGTAGTAGTTCTAGTACGTATAGGAAAGTAGTAAGGGAAGATGATTCCCCGACTCATCCTTATCTCAGTTAGAGTCTCATACACCAGTCAGCATGTAACACCCCGAAAAATGAGTCCCGGAGCATCACACGATGCTTGAGGCTACGAGTAGCCCCAAGCTAACCATTTGACCTATCTTCATTCAGTTCAACACAAATCAACGGGGTTTCATAAATAACCCTCAAATATCAACAGAGTAATCATCATCCAAGAATAAAAGAATTTTAGAAAGATAATAAAATACGACTTATTAGTCAACTCCCAACATCTATACTAGTCTGACAACCCTCTAAGAAAAATCAATAAAACCAGCGAGCCATTGAGACATGCCCCAACTGACTTATACTCAGTTATCAGATGTAAACAATTTCGTGAAACCAACATCAGACATCACGTCCTCGGAACATGAGGACTCACCACGACAGAGGATGTAGAATAGTGTGCCCAAAAAATCACTGTCGAACCTAGAACTGAGCACCTGAACCTACATTCCGAGAAAATACAGCCCACATCCAAAGATGTGGGTCAGTATCATGGAAAGGAACCGAGTATATGGGGGTGTATGCAGTTTTATAAACATCATCATCATAAATATTTATAAGAAATATGCAGGATATATGAAAGACTCACATAGCCCAAAGAAAATCATCATAATCATGAGAGGATAAAATAAGTACAATAACACATGTGAGTCATCATATAATTTGTCAATCACTTTCAGTTCATCAAGAATATCAATTCTCATAATGTAAATATCATTTAAATCTTTTGAAAGAATAACTTTCACAATTCCACTTTCAAATCACTTCATCATTCACCATAGACATAAGGAAACACACACACACTGGGAGATCCTATAACCGACATAAACTATGTGAGATACATGGAGTCCAACATACAACCCACGGTGGGGAGAGCCGTCCTATCCTTGCCATCAGAGTAGGACTATCAATATCAAATTCACACAAACTAGTGATCACTATATAAATCAGCCTCAGGCTCGCTCCTACGGGGCCACGTAGTTCTAGGGAAGTAAGGTCGCTTTATACCTCCCACTTGGTGCTAAAGATTTCTGCAGGACTTAGCTCAGATCATTTCAAAGACAATCCACAACAAAACAATTTCAGTAATATATAAATATACATCGGGAGCCATCATGTTTCCCATCTATCAAAATCAACCACGTGGATTTCTTTTACACTCGAGTTTAAAACAAGTCCATTAAGATCAAAAGGTCAAATCATTCAAAATATCTCAAATATTCAACATCAACGTGCTTATAACACACACTTTCTAAAAGAAAAACACAATTTCCAATGGGGATTCACGACCCAAATATCAAAATCATGATAAATATCGTTCCAGATTCACGTTTTATATCACCACACATGTAAATTCATATTTCAAAATTATAAACATCAAGATTTTATAATAATCATCATAAGATATGGGTTCATGCTTCAAATTCATAAAAATCAAATAAAAATTATGCCTTTGTAAAGAAAATTACTTTTGGGCACAAGAACAAAAGAGAGTTCTTGTTGAAAACCCCCACATACCTTGCATGATGAACTTTAGATCGATACTCATTTTTGAGATGTTAATCATTCCTTTGAATGATGGTTGTTGGAGTTCTTGAACTAGGAAATTGGAATCTTGAATAAATTTGCAGAATTAACGGTGAACTTTGGAGGTTCTTGAAGTTCTTCAACTAGGAACTTGGAATCTTGAATAAATTTGCAGAATTAATGGTGAACTTTGGAGGTTCTTGTAGTTGCATGTAGGAGCTTAGGGTTTTCTTTTTGAGGGAATTTGATGAAATATAATATACAATACTTCTAATAGGCTTTAATATAGGGTTTGGACTGATATTGGGTGAGGGGGAATGACCAAAACACTCCTAAAAATCAAATAATTCTCGAATCTGTCCTTTGGTGGACTGTTTTGATAGTCTGAAGTAGATCAACCATAACGTTTTACTCCAATATCCAAATTGGATGAAACTAATTTAATTAGCAAGAGGACTCTTATATATTTCCATTGATATATAGTATCTCACCCAGATCATTGTGTACGATGAGTTATGGTCATTTGAAGTTAACCCAAAAATTTGCTTTTGATAGGCTGAAGTAGATCGACCATACCTTTTTGCTCCGATAGAAAAATTGGATGAAACTAATTTAATTGGAAAGAGGACTCGTAGATTTTTCCGTTGATATATAGTAGATCACCTAGATCATCATGTACAAGGAGTTATGATCATTTAAAGTTGGAGGAAAAAATACGCCAAGCCTCAGTACTTTTTCCTACACGTTTTACTATTCACTATTATTTACGGTTCGATTGGAATGTTCATAACTTGTCGCTCGGGTGTCCGTTTTGGATGATCCACATATCGTTGGAAAGCTTATTTGATACTATATGAAATGGTGGGTCATAATATAAGACATTCCTCATGAAAAATTTATAATTCATTTTAGAAGATAGAACCCAACACGTTTACGCACAAAATTTCAATGAAAAATTTCCTGGGGTATTACATCATCCCCCTATTGGAAACATTCATCCTCGAATGATGCTAGACATGCCAAGATTAGATAGGGAATAGACAATATATCTGAAACCATTCGTTAGGCTTATCACCACATCGTTTCTCACTCCGAATGCAACATAGAATGCATAAATTCAAGAAACTACAACTGAACACATAATAAATGACAGCTGAACTGCTGCAACTTTTATCAAAAGTGCATGATTTAGGAAAGAACGGTACCTTCGTCTTGATCGGAGTTCGCGGATAATAGGTACGGGTACTTGGATCGCATATCCGCCTCAGCTTTCCAAGTTGCACCCTCAACAGATTGGTTTCGCCACAACACCTTGACCAAGGGAACTTCTTTGTTCCTTAGTCTTCGGACACTGAAATCAAGAATCTCAATAGGAATCTCATCAAAAGAAAGATTTTCTTGAATGTTAGCACTCACAGAGGAATCCACTACCACAACATCGGTAATATGCTTTCTAAGCATGGAGACATGAAATATTGGATGAACAGAGGACAACTCGGAAGGCAACTCGACCTTATAAGCTACCTTACCAACACGGCTAAGAATTTTGTAAGGACCAACATAACGGGGATTAAGCTTCCCCTTCTTTCCGAATCTCTTCACCCTCCTCATGGGTAAAATTTTCAGATACACTAGGTCACCAACTTCAAACTCAAGGTCTCTCCTTCTAACATCCGCATATGACTTCTGACGACTCTGCGCAGTTTTCAACCTTTCCCTAATCAACTTAACTTTTTCCATAGCCTCAACTAACGAATCAGGACCACTCACAACCACTTCACCCACCTCGAACCAACCTATGGGTGATCTACACTTCCTCCCATATAAGACTTCAAACGGAGCCATGACAATACTAGAGTGGAAACTGTTATTGTAAGCAAACTCTATCAACGTTAAGTGATCATCCCAACTTTCCTTAAAGTCAAGTGTACAAGATCTCAATATATACTTTAAGGTCTGGATGGTCCACTCAGCCTGACCATCGGTCTGCGTATGAAAAGTAGAACTCAAAAGCACTTGGGTACTAAGACCCTTCTGAAAAGCTTTCCAAAATTGCGAAGTGAACTGAGTACCCTTATCCGTAATGATAGACAAGGGAACTCCATTCAGTTTGACTAGCTCTCGGATATTCAATCTAGTGTAATCCTCAACAGTATATAAAGTATGAACAGGCAAGAAATGAGCAGATTTAGTCAACCTATCAACCACAACCCAAATGGAATCATGATGGCATCGGGAAAGAGGTAAAACAATCACGAAGTTCATATTTATTTCTTTCTACTTCCAGGTGGGAATACTAAACTCTTGTATCATACCGCCAGGTCTTGGGTGTTCAACCTTAACCTGTTGGCATGTTGCACACTTATCTACAAACACTGCTATATCTTTCTTCATGCCACTCCTCCAATAGATTTCCCGCAAGTCTTAGTACATCTTTGTGGCACCAGGATGAATAGAATATCGCGCCTTGTGTGCTTCAAACATAATCCTCTATCTCAGATCATCAACATTCGGAATACATAATCTACCCTGCAATCTCAACACACCCTATCCCTCTTAGGAGAAAACCTTTACTTTTTGGTACTTAACTGACTCATTCAATCTGACCAAACTAGCATCTAAGTATTGCTTTTCCTTCACTTCCGAAACCAAGGAGGATTCGGAACTACTCTGACCCCCTATACTACCTTCAGTAAAGTCAAACAACCTAACACCCAATCTAGCCAAACGATGTACATCGCGATCCAACTCTTTCTTACCTTCTACCACATGCGAAACACTACCCATGGACACTCTACTTAGGGCATCCACCACAACATTGACCTTGCTCGGATGGTACAACACACTCATATCAGAGTCCTTTAACAATTCTAACCATCGTCTCTGCCTAAGATTCAATTCCCTCTAGGTAAACACATACTGCAGACTCTTATGATCAATGAAAATGTCAACATGGACACCATACAAATAGTGTCTCCAGATTTTCATAGCAAACACAATAGCAGCCAACTCAAGGTCATGGGTGGGGTAATTTTTCTCATGGGGTTTCAACTGTCTAGAAGTATAAGCTATCAGCTTACCCTTCTGCATCAATACGCAACCCAACCCAACTCTCAAAGCATCACAGTATACCACAAAACCGTCAACACCATCAGGCAAAGTCAAAATAGGATCTGAAGTAAGTCAAGTCTTCAACTCCTGAAAACTCTTCTCAGAAGATTCGGACCACAAGAACATAGGAGATGCTATAGAGAAAAAACCCTTAACAAAACGGCGGTAATAGCCAGCTAAACCCAAGAAACTTTGGATATCAGTCGGAGAAATAGGTCTAGGCCAATTTCTAACAACTGCAATCTTTTGGGGATCAACTCTAATACCCTCAGAAGAAATGATATGACCTAGAAAAGCAACTGACCTTATCCAAAACTCACACTTACTGAACTTGGCAAACAACTTGTGATCTCTAAGGATTTGCAAGACAGTTCGAAGATGATCAGAATATTCATCCTTACTATGAGAGTACACCAGTATATCATCGATGAACACTATGACAAACATATCCATATATGGTTTGAACACTCGATTAATGAGGTCCATGAAAGCTGTTGGGGCATTAGTTAACCCAAAAGACATAACAAAAAACTTAAAATAGCCATAACGAGTTCAGAAAGCAGTTTTGGTGATGTCACACTCCCTAACTTTGAGTTGATAATAGCCGGAATGAAGGTTTATCTTTGAGAAATAACTTGCACCTTGCAATTGGTCAAACAAATCATCTATTCTCGGAAGGGGGTACTTATTTTTTACGGTGACTTTATTCAGTTAACGGTAATCAATGCACATACGAAAAGAGCCATTTTTCTTTCTCACAACAACACAGGAGCACCCCAAGGAGAAACACTGAGCCTTATGAAACCCTTATCTAGTAAATCTTTGAGTTACTCTTTCAACTCCTTAAGTTTTATAGGGGCCATACGGTAAGGAGGAATAGAAATGGGTTGAGTATCGGGAAGAAGATGAATCCCGAACTCTATCTCTCTATCAGGAGGTATCCCTGGGAGATCATCCAGAAAGACATCAGAAAACTCATTGACGATGTTAACAGACTAGAGAGTTGGAGTATCAGACTTAGTGTCTTTGACTCTAACCAAATGGTAAATACACCCCTTAGAAATAAGCTTTCTAGATTTGAGGTAAAAGATAAAATTACTCTTGGGTGACACAGAATTCCCAAACCACTCAAACACGGATGCACCAGGAAGCTGAAACTTGACCACTCGGGTCCGACAATCAATAGAGGCATAAGAAGAATACAACCAGTCCATACTAAAAATCGCATCAAAATCTACCATGTCTAACTCAATCAGATCATCCAACAAGACTCATGGAGGCATATTTCTGAAAGAGAAGAGCATGATTCAATAGCAGAGAGAGACACTTTAAGCATGATAGACTTCTGAAAGAAAGAATCACACTTTTTCCTAAAACGTCTTGTAGCCTCTTGCTCATAGATGTGGTGCGCTACACATCGATGATCAAGACTCTACTTAACGTTGCTTATCAGACTCCCTAGGACACCTTACAATCTTAGGCTCTGATACCAAGTTTGTAATGCCCCGAAAAATAGGTCCCAAAGCATCACACGGTGCTTGAGTCTACGAGTAGCCCCAAGCTAACCATTTGACCCATCTTTATTCAGTTCAACACAAACCAATGGGGTTTTCATAAATAACCCTCAAATATCAACAGAGTAATCATCATCCAAGAATAAAAAAATTTCAGAAAGATAACAAAATAGACTTATTAGTCAACTCCCAACATCTATACTTGTCTGACAAGCCTTTAAGAAAAATCAATAAAACCAGCGAGCTATTGAGACATGCCTGAACTGACTCATACTCAGTTATCAAACATAAACAATTTTGCAAAACCAACATCACACATCATGTCCTCGGAACATGAGGACTCACCAAGATAGAGGATGCAGAATAGCGTGCCCAAAAAATCACCGTCGAACCTAGAACTAAGCACCTGAACGTATATTCTGAGAAAATATAGCCCACATCCAAAAATATGGGTCAGTACCATGGAAAGTAACCGAGTATATGGGGGTGTATGCAGGATATATGAAAGACTCACATAGCCCAAAGAAAATCATCATAATCATGAGAGGATAAGATAAGTACAATAACACATGTGAGTCATCATATAATTTGTCAATCACTTTCAGTTCATCAAGAATATCAATTCTCATAATGTAAATATCATTTAAATCTTTTGAAAGAATAACTTTCACAATTCCACTTTCAAATCAGTTCACCATTCACCATAGACACAAGAAAACACACACGCACTGGGAGATTCTATAATCGACATAAACCATGTGAGCTACATGGAGTCCAACGTATAACCCATGTTGGGGAGAGCCATCCTATCCTTGCCATCGGAGTAGGACTATCGATATCAAATCCACACAAACTAGTGAACACTATATAAATCAGCTCAGGCTCACTCCTACGGGGGCACGTAGTTCTAGGGAAGTAAGGTCGCTTTATACCTCCCACTCGGTGCTAAAGATTTCTCCCAGACTTAGCTCAGATTATTTCAAAGACAATCCATGATAAAATAATTTTAGTAATATATAAATATACGTTGGGAGCCATCATGCTTCCCATCTATCAAAATCAACCACGTTGTGGATTTCTTTCATACTTGAGTTCAAAACAACTCCATTAAGACCAAAAGGTCAAATCCTTCAAAATATCTCAAATATTCAACATCAACATGCTTATAACACACACTTTCTAAAAAAAACACAATTTCCAATGGGGATTCACGACCCAAATATCAAAATCATGATAAATATTGTTCAAGATTCATGCTTTATATCACCACACATGTAAATTCATCTTTCAAAATCATAAATATCAAGATTTTATAATAATCATCATAAGATATGGGTTCATGCTTCAAATTTATCAAAATCAAATAATAATCATGCCTTTGTAAAGAAAATTACTTTTGGGCACAAGAACAAAAGAGAGTTCTTGTTGAAAAACTCCACATACCTTGAATGATGAACTTTAGATCGATACTCATTTTTGAGATGTTAATCATGCCTTTGAATGATGGTTCTTGGAGTTCTTGAACTAGGAACTTGGAATCTTGAATAAATTTATAGAATTAGTGGTGAACTTTGGAGGTTCTTGAAGTTCTTGAACTGGGAACTTAGAATCTGTGTCCTGGATTTCCACAACCGAAACAAATTCCTTGACCTGCTCTACACACACCCTGATGGTGCTTACCGCAAGTTTGACACTAAAGATTAATATGGGCACTACTAACACTGCCCTAAGATTTAGAGCCTGGTGCTCTATCTCTATTGCCATCTCTAAATTTTGGCACTGGGGCACTAGCGGGGGAAGAAGCTGAAGCTGCTGACTTTGGATGAAACTGTGAACGGTTTCCTCCTTCAAATTTAGGCTGAGCAAAACTGAAACTGCCTGAGCTTGCTCTCTTGTTCTGCCTCTACCTAGTTCTAACCTTCTACTCCTCTATTTGCTGGGCATGGTTCATGAGCCTGGCTAAAGTTATATCACTATTTAGAATCACAGACCTGCACTTATTTACCATGCTATCATTCACCCCTGGCATGAACTTGCTCATGTTAGCCCTGTTATCTGCAACCACATGAGAGGCATATCTGGCCAGCTTAGTGAATCTTATAGAATACTCTCTAACCGTCATATTTTCTTGCCTGAGGTTAATGAACTCAAGAACTTTGGCTTTCCTCAGATCTTGGGGAAAGAATCTGTCTAAGAAAGTCATGACAAATTTCTCCCATTCTATAAGACCTGCATTCTATAACCTGTCAGACTTTCACTATTTGTACCAAGTGTGAGCAACATTCTGTAATAGGTATGCGGCTAACTCAACGCTCTGAATAAAAGTAACTACCATGATGTCAATGACCTTCTGGACTTGGTCAATGAACTCCTGAAGGTCTTCATCAGACTTCGACCCAAAGAAAGATAGAGGGTTCATTCAGGTAAACTCTCGAATTCTAGCTATTGAGGAATTGGCCACTAGATTGGGTAGAATAACTGGTGGCCGTTCATTCTGGGCAGCCACAGACTGAGAAAGTATGGTGAATGTGGCCCTAAACTCTGCATGAGAAACATGCTCGCCCAAAGCATCTTCGGGCTGAGGACTTGGCTGGTTTCTTATTTTTGGGGCCATATTCTGAAATAAGAGAAAAACAGATTAAAATGAGAGTTTAACTTGAGACTATGATCACTAGCATGACATGAATAATGAAATAAGGGAAACTATTCCTAAAACATCTTATAGCCTCATGTACATAAATGTGGCATGCAACACATCTATGTACAAGACTCTACTAGATGCGGCTTTCAGACTACCTAGGACTCTATTGAACCTTAGGCTCTGATAACAACTTTGTAACACCCCGATTATCTGAACAGGAATGCTACACGGTGCTTATGACCCCGAGGGACCACAAGTTAACCCTTGACTGATATCTGTACCTATACACTGCAATATATAACATAATAATGCAAAAAATATGAACATGTAGGCCATAAAGTTCAACTAAATAAAAATTTGTCAAAACATAATATCCATATGGGTGAAAGATACCCAAAATAACTGAAAACTGAATCAAATCTAGACTAAATTTGAAAACTGAATCTGAAAGCCTCTAAGTACTGTCAGAATAAGGAGTTGAAGAAACATATCTCCAACTAACTCCATCTAACAAAATTGAGATGAAATAATAAATAAAATAAAATAATATCATCCTCGAATTGATGAGGACTCACTGCTACTGCTGATCTGGAGCTCGTGTCTCTGAACCTATGGTGTAACATGAAAGAAAGCACCATAGCATAAATGCATTAGTACAAATGGAGTACTGAGTATACAAGTGAGGTAGCCTAATGCAAAAGGGTTTACATGCATGAATAATGCTAACTGACTGACTAATATGAACGTGAGAGTGTAAATATACATACATAGTAACTGAGATCATGAGTACGTGATAGCTAGATCTATACGCTAATACATGGTTTACTGATAGCTGACATGGCTGAAACTGTAGTTCTGATAACACGGGCGACTATATCTGACAGTATTAAATCTAATGGAACTATCTTAGTTCCACACTATAACTGAATTTGACTGTATCTGACAGTCCTGGTATACTGATATCTGGAGAACTATCTGAGTTCTTTTACTGAGACTGAGTTTGAAACTGTGGAAGGTAGTTGTTTAATCGACATTCCCCATATGTGACAGTATGGCTAAGCTGGGGTCCAATCTCTGCCCAAACTAGAAGGGTGTCAATACCACGCCACTAGTAAGGATAACATGTGAGCAACCCTCAAATAACAGGTAACTCTAGTGAGAATGGTGGGAACCCTGATATAACAGGTTAAGCCACTTTATCTACCCTCATATAACAAGCTACGATGTCTCAACCTATGTTGGCTACATAGTTTTGGAATTCAAGGATGACTTCTAAGAATTACACCCTCATATACAGGTGAGTTCCCATCCTTGGGTTCACTCAGTGCTAACTCCTACTCCTATCTGAAGAGATTGAACATGATTTAACTAACTATACATGAGTGGAACTTACTGAATTCCATTGACTGACGGAATACGACTGAGACCATGAGGTTTTTTGAGTCATACGACTGACTGAATTCTACTAAATCACTAAATCATGGCTTGATTTTGTATATCGTGAAACATGACATGGCTCTAGGTATACAACTATAGTTTTCGGGTACGAATACCCCTAGGACTCGATGGAAGAAAACTGACACAACATGACTGAATTGATCATAAAATTGGAGTCCATAATTCACATTATCATAAATAGGGGATATTATACATCATGTAGTTCCTCAACATATTAAGCATGGTAGGGAGTGCATATCTATATTTTATGTGCATATTGTATATCTCCATTATCACACATGCTTCATACCACAATAATAGCAACACATGAAAAGCATGAAATTCATATTAAAGTATATAGCTAACATGGATATGTCATTTAGATATCATGGAACCATATAAACATGAATTTCTAGCATCCTAAGCATTTTATCGAACACCTTGCATGCATTCTTTAAGGCATAGATGTGTTTCATAACTTGCACCATTTTACACCTCCTAAAGTTCATAGTTTTCAACTAATAAGCAGATATGTTCCATGAAAACACCTCTAGATATCATCTTGAAACTTGAACAAAAATCATCAACATGTACATGATCATATCACCACAAAAATGTTCACAAAATAGCATTTAAAACATGGTTCTTGAGCTCTATGAACAGATTAGATCCATAGATGAACACTATGAATACCTTACTCGGGATTCTTGACATTTTTTAACTTAAAGGGTTTGAAATCCTTTGATTCTTGAAGAGGATTGGGTCTTGTTCTTGGGGATTAAATTCAGAGAGAAACCCTAGTTTTTGTTTGTGGAATAACAATGCAAAATGGCTGAATTCAGACTCGTCTGGGTATATAAGCGAGTGGTAAGTGACCAAAATACTGCTGTTAAAATGACCTAGAAATAAAATGAACGTGGCGTTTGACGGTCCAACTGACGGTCCATCACTTAGCCCGTCACACGTGGACAAGAAATGGGGTTCACTGGATAAGAGTTGACGGCCTGGATGATGGTTCGTCACAACTTTAACAGTCCATCAACTCATCCTTCAGTCCTTATCCAGTACATGGCTCAACTTCCTTGGCTATGATGATCAAAGTGGCAGTCCGTCACTTATGTGGCGGTCCGTTAACTTGGCCGTCATACCTGGGCGTTTCTGACAGTTCTAAGTAAAACGTCCATATCTTCCTAGTGATGTTGAATTTGGAAAAAAATTGGTACCTTTGGAAAGCTAACTCAATTTCTCACATGATAGAAAGTGAAAATTTCAAAAATACCACGTGTACAAAAATAGGTTTATATTTCAAAGTAAGTCCTAGAATCCTTGAGATGATTTCTAGCTAGGAAAAAGACACGGGTATTACAGTGAAAGTGGAGGTCCCTAGGGGCCAATACTGAACACCACAGTTGCCGACGTGAGGGTCTAAATAATCAGGTGGTCTGAGTCCCCTGTGTTATATGATTGAGTGCTTAATTCACACTTGATGTATGTTGGGTGGTTCGATTCCTCCATAGTGCATATGTATATGTGATTATTCTCTAGTTTATACTGCCACACGCACTAGGTCTCTTTCAGTTGGGGAAATATAGACCTTATATTCCGTGGGTGCCTTATTATGACGGTTATGCTATACAGTCCAGGTTAATAATTTTAAAGTGCATGCTAAGCCTTGAACCCTATCCCGATATTTGATATATATATATATATATATATGTTTGAAACTCATCCGTTGTGCATTGGATTTTAATGAATTTTGAACTGTTGATCATGACATTATTTTATCCCTTACCCCCTGAGTTACATGTTAGTGCTCAATCCACTAAATATTTGGACGTTGTATCCCCACGCGATACAAGGTTCAAAGGCATTCCTATTTTTTTTATACAGTGTTAGGTGGATTGGTTTGGTTCGTCGGTCATTTGTGGTGAAGTGGTGAGCTTTCATTCTCCAAAAGACTTAATAATTCAATCGATTTCCTTATATGAATTAGAATTAATGACTTCACATTAACATTATCATTGTCATTATCATCATTAGAGTTGGGGGCATGTCCCAATGTTGGTTGTTTTGATGGTATAGAGTGTTTGTGGATTACTGTGGACGGTCTTGGTTGTTGACTTTCAGACTTTTGAGTCACTATTTACTCTATCTTTTCATATATTCAGAACTCATCTATGTCATGTGTTTGTGTGTGTTATGTATGGTTAGGCAAAGGGGTGGTCCCCGATCCTCGGCGGACTTGGGATGCCCGCCACGATCAGACCCTGGTTCGAGTCGTGACAAGTCCCTCTTGGAACTGTAAAGAACCTTAAGAGTTTATGGAGATGGGGTATGTTAAACTCCTCAAAAAGTCTTCATTTTGGCAAGGTATTTTTCATATATTAAATCTTACCGAATTGATATTAGAAAGGAGGATAGTATTTGTGTGTCTAAACTATTGTATGACTCTAGGGTTTATATAGTACTATTGTAAATAGTATTGACCAATCAAGTGACATAATTTGAAATTTAAAATTAATTAGGTTTCTATAGGATCTAAACGTACCCCAATTGGATTGCTTTGGGAATGTATGCTAATTAATCTAGACAGAGTTGACCAACCACAAGTAGTAAAAATGTTTCTTGTTACTCTTAAGTAACAATCGTGTTCTATATCACACAATGCCAAAAAAACAAAATAAAAATTCTTTAGACCAATAAACTAGATTTTGATAGATCTCTTTAAAAATTTTATTCACAAACGAGACTAAAAGAAAAATAATTTTTATACTTATGCACGAGTTGTACAAGTTCAGTTGTGTTTCTAAGAAATTTTGCACTTGATTATTTCTCTAGATTAACTAAAAAGTTATGACGTTTGATTAATGTTGAGCGGCCCTAATGTCATGCTTTGCTTGAGAAATTTGAAATACTTAATACATCTAGTTAAAGGTTGCATCTATTAAGTGTTAGAGAAGAGAATCTTTCAACTAGTAAGTTATTTTTCATTTTATCTTGTTTAGAAAATTAAGTTATTGATAAAGAATTTATTTTTGATTTATTTCAAGTATAATTTTTACTTCTTTTTTGGAGGGTTTCTGAGAAATTATTTTTATGAACCTTTTAAATTGTTAAAAACTTTTATCCAAAATAACAGAAATTATTTCCTATTGATGATTTGTTTAGTTCGTCATTTTTAAAATCTATGAATTTGAAGAAAAAGAATATCAAAAGCCACTCTTTTTAACTCTGTATGTTAATTATGTAAAATTAATGTGTGAATTACTGCAGCTTTATCAATCTTACTCTTCGGTGCCTATTTTAAACTACTACGCCACTCTCCACTCTTATTTTCTAATCTGAAAAAGAGATTTCAAGAATGTATTTTTTTGAACAAAGAGTAGAATATTAGACATAGAAAGTAGTTTTGATTTGTTATTGTCAGGAAAAAATACAAATGATTTTTTTATTTGTTTTGAAATCTTAATCATAAAAAAGATGTAGTATTTCTTTGATAGTTGTTTTCAATTCTTAAAAAAAAACCAAGGTATTGAATTTAGAAAAATAATAGGTTATTAAATACTCAATAGAAAGTGAAAAAAAATAACATTAAATATGCCGCTGACTAGTATTTCTTTGATAGTTGTTTTCAATTCTTAAAAAAAGCCAAGGTATTGAATTTAGAAAAATAATAGGTTACTAAATACTCAATAGAAAGTAAAAAAAAATAACATTAAATACGCCGCTGACTAGAATCAAACTCAAGACCTAAGGATTCTAAAGATTACGAATAATCATATTTGCAACTAGAACTTTCGATTATTATTGACTGACTTAAATAATTTATATGTAAATATCTTAGTGTTTCTATAAAAAAATTGAAATTAGTGTCCAACATCAAGTCGCTACTTTTGTGAAATTCTTTAATCACATATGTATTTACTATATCAATAAATCACATACTAGTATTTCCTAAGTAAATAACAATTTTTTGTTGTAATGACCTTCTCGATCATTTTCTTGATTTTTCTACATTCTTGGGGGCTTAGAGCTTTTCTATAGTAGCTCAAAATTTATTTATGACTTGTTGAAACTTACAGTTCAATTTTTAGGCAGTTCGTGTGAGAATTTTATTAATATTAGATTAGTTGAAAAATATTTAAATTAAATTAAAATTTGGTAAGATAACACAGTTAATCATCTTTCTAAAATATTTTTGATATTGATAAAATTCTTTAGTTATGATATACTTATATTACTTTATAATAGCTTTTATAATCTATTAATACTTTAAGTGGAGATAGTGAATCTAGATATGTTAAAATATTATTATTATTATTATTATTATTATTATTATTATTATTATTATTATTATTATATAATAGAGGTTTTATTAGAATAATTTTCTATTAATTATGCTATATTCAAAATATGATATTTGTTTTACCACTAACCTATGCAATATCCGAGTATATATGTGATGAAATAAAATTAAATTTATGGTATCATTCCACTTCCACGTCGAAGTAAATTGAACTATACAACAACATGATATCTTGATGAATCACAAACACATGGCAATTATTAATTTTCTTATATTTTATTTACTTACCTGTGTAGAATCCATGGTTCAAATAAATATTGTTTTCTTTTGTACCTATATATGTACATGTATGTATGTAAATATTTATATTGTTAGTAACTACTTTCATTGATTTTTCCTTTTTCTTTACTAAGGTAGTTTTCAATCACTACAATTATATATAATTACGTTGAATATGAGATTTTGTACTAAAATATTTTGATGCTATACATTCAATCCCAGAAGGAAAGTCGAATATTTACGTCAAGTTATCTAAGCTTGGATTCTAGGAAAGCAATATTCGGAGGCTTTTCGAAGAGACTTTTAACTTTGGTTTTCAGGTAGTCCAAGCTTACCCTATCTTTTGATTGAGTTTATTTACGGTAATTGTGGGCTATTATTTATTTACGATAATTGTGGGCTATTATTCTAGTTTTGGACAGATAGTTGTAGTTTGCATATTATTTGTTAAAGATATCATACCTTATTTATCTGGTTAGGATCTTGTTCTAGTGAATTTTGATTTCGTTATTTTTAGTATAATGTAGTATTTATGAGCTTAGGATGTGGAATTTAAGTTGTGAACCCTTTGATTCATTTATTTTTTAATTAAGTTACACGAATGGTTATTTAAATATATTTTAACTACGATTTACGATCAACATATACTTTATATCTGTCATTCATTATGAAATTTGGCACACTCTGCCATCGATTACAATATGATTTGGGTTCTAATTTTATAGTTGGATATGATTACTATAAACTTTGGTTTGAGTCCGGCATCTAGTCATGATGAGTTGGGAGTTCTGGTACTGATTATTATTGTTCTGGAGTTGCAGTTAGTCTGAGTTTCGGTTCGAGTCAGACATCTGATTATGAGTTCTTTTGTATATCATATATGTGGCCTCTCATTATTACCCAACATTTTCAATTTGAATCCATCATATGGACTCTTGTTATAATCCACTACTACTGATTCGAGTCCGACATCTGACCTCTAGTTACTATCCATTTGTGCCGGTTCAAGACCGGTGCATATTTGGGCGACTACATCAGTTTCTTAGGATTGGTTCAGTTAGACTATTTATGTTTATTTTTTTGTAAATACTTCTTGTGTGTCCTACTGATTTATGGGGACACGTTTGGGTTAATTGTATTTTTCAGTATGCCTAGCGGGCTTATGGAGCCCCAATTAGGTTATGTCTGGTTTCTCTTTTATTTTTGCGTTATTTTTTTTTTTGTATTACTTTTACTTATTCTTGTATCGCATTTGTGTAACTCGATAGTTGTTTATCTTTCTATCTTTAATTATTGTTGGCTCAGACTACACCCTCACATTTTAGTTATATTTTTCTGTATTAAGATCAGTCAATCGATGATGCCTACTGAGTACCCGTTGCTTTGGTACTCATACTACACTTTTGCATCTTTCTGTTGATGTAGATTTGAGTACTAGTAGTCGACGTTGATATGATTTTTATTTTTCAATACAAATTCATAGCAAGGTGAGCTTGTTGACTTCCGAGGCTGATCCTCCTCTATCTATCCTAGTTTAGTCTTTTGTACTTTGAGACTACTTATATATATTGTGTATATTTTGGATTCTATCTAGTACTCAAGGTATCTTTTAAGTGGCTCTTATACAGACCTTACTAGGTCTTGAGAGAGATTCGTTTGTACATTTTGATCCTTTTTCATCTCTAATTTTGATATGCTATATGTTTCCTTTATGTTTTTCGCTTATTATTATTATTACTGTTATCATTATACATTTTTTTCTATTTCTGTATGTTAGTCCGTTACCTATAGTTCTAGACTATGATTTGGCTTGCTTACTGGTGAGATAAGGTAGGCGACATTATGATTTGATAAATTGGATCATAACAAATGCATTCAAAATAAATAGTTGGTGAAATTTTTTAACAATTTAAAAGGTTCATATTATATTTGGGGTTATAATCTATTAAAAAAGAGGTAAAAGTTGAATTGAGTACTCAATAGAAACCTATAAAAAGGAAAACATATTCGAACTCTTGACCTAATGTCCCTATATTAGACACATGACCATAAGTGCTGCTTCAGATTTTGATCACTTTTTGTACAAATAGTTCTTCTTGTAGACGTTTTGGTTACTATAAGAAAACAGAAAGAGATATAATATGTTCTTCAATAGTTGTTTTTTGTCCTTTTTATTTGTTTTCTAAGTTCACCTCCATAACTTAAATATTAATTTTTCACTCATAATTAGGGGTGAGCATGGTATGGTATATATCGAATACCATTTCGAAATCAAATTTTTTTATATCATGGTATGGATGTTTTGGTATTTGGTATAATATTTGATAAGAGTTTTAAATTATTTTGGTATTTGACACGATATTTGGTATTTAAGCAATAAATACTGAAATACCATATACCGCATCAAAGTTTTTTAATAATATATAAAACTCATATATATTATATTTAAGATTATTAAATATATTTATATATCATCCATTAGCCAAACGAACATAAAAGTAACTTTTATTTAGAAATAAATTTTTTGGGAAGCTTATTATTTAGGAGTACTATCCTTAAGTTTAGGTAATGTTGTTCAGATTTTGCATCTTGGACTACTCAATCGTGATTGAAATGTCCTTTCTGTGTAATTGATTAACAAAGGTAGTTGTTAGTCTTATATGATTGAGACGTTTTTAAAGTTTAAAGTTAGAGATTTTTTTATATGAATATATGTAAGTCAAAATCAAATAAGGTATGGTTACCGAATTACCATACCGTAAAATATCGAAACCGAATTTAAAAATACCAAACTATACCGAACGAATTTGGTATGGTAATGGTATTGTTCTTTTAGATACCGCAAATCGAAGTTACTATATCGAATTTTAAAATATCGTACCATATTGTACCATGCCCACCCCTACTCATAATAATATCATTATGTAATACCCCGTGTCTGAAAGCTACTATCCATCATACGACTCACTCCCTTGAGGCATATATACCCCATACGAGTTGTATATAATGAGTCGTATCTATGGTAGTGTAGAGTAGTTGAAGTTTGTTGTAGATACGAGTTGACCCTAGAAATCCTCAGAGAATGGTACAACTCATATGAAGTGAAGTCGTGAGTTCAACAGTGTAGACTCCCTAAGATTCTGTCCAAGTTACGAGTTGGGGACTACAATTCATATTGAGATGATACTAGTCATAGGTTTATACTCATATGTTGACCAGTGTATACCATCTTTGATCCTGCCAAGATTACGAGTCATGAGGCTAACTCGTATCTTCATCATACAAGTTATATGGTTGACTCATCATGAGTGGCGGTCAATTTCTCTAATGTTCAGTTAAGGGGCCTTTTGATCTTTTCCCCTTTTATAACTCCTAACCCACGACTTATACCCAAAAGAGTCATTATTTTCCTCACTCTTTCAATCAATTAACAATATCTTACCTCCTCTCATCTTCAAGAATATAAAGATTATGGCTTTCTCATCAAGTCATCTTTCAAGTTTTCTTCACAAGTCAACCTATTCTAGGTTTGTGGGATTTTATGAATAAGGATAATCTTCCATCCTTGTGCTCAAAAAGCATTATTTTAAGATTGAATTTACATATTTTATCAAATTCTCATATATTGAAGCATATCATTATCTTGTGATTTTAAGACTAAAGATGCTTAAAAGTTTCATACAGGCATGTTTTGAACTTTAAGATTGATATTATGATTTGAATTTCATTACTTTGATGGGTGTTGAGCCTTTTATCTTGTTATAAATATTATGAAACAAAGTAAGAGTTTCAAGATTTAAGAAGAAGCATTAAGTTTACAAGAAAGTTAAACCTCTTGAAGTTCTATTCATATGCATTATGGCATGATTCATGAAAGTTTGATCTTTTGATCTAAATAAAATACATGAAATCCACAAGTGTTCATCTTGATTATGATTTAAGGTAAGGAAAAACATAACTAGTTTTCAGTCTATAAACCCTTATGCTATTTTAAGGTGGATTTCTTTAGTATGAGTGTGTGTGTGTATATATATATATATGTGTGTCAAAATACTACTCCCATATTAATATATATCTATATATAGATATATATAGATATATATAATCTAGGAGTAATATTTAGCACCGAGAAGGGAAGGCGAATGAGCGTATCCTAAATTTTTGAAAACTATGAGCCACCGTAGGTTAAGATTTTTCCTAATATGGATGAAGTATAGTGATCACTTAAGTTAAGGTTCTATTTCGATGGAAAGGGTAGAAGAACTCTCCCCAACATAGGTAATATGTTGTACTCCATGGTAGCTCACATGGTTTTTGTCAGTTAGAAGAATATCCCATAAGAAAGAATGAAAGTGAATATTTTAGAAAGTAAGTATTATGGCTCACTAAGTTTATTCATATGATTCATTATCCATGTTTTATGATCTTGTAGCCTTCAGATTTACACAATCCTAAGGTGAGTCATTTACTCTTAGCATGCATCATTTGAAAGTTTATATATATATATATATATATATATATATATTTAGTTCTTATTTTACTTATGCATTCACTCGTATATACTCAATGCATTCCAGAGGTACTGACCCACATATATGTCTATGTGCTGCATTGTCTTATAATGTAGGTTTTATTTCTCATTTCCAGCAGCACGATTGACTATGGGTGGTGAGTCTTCATAGTCTGAGGATCCAGCTTATATTGCATGCTAAATTTTGGGCTACCTTTTAGGCATTATCCCAACCTATAATGGTAATGTTCAAGGAAATCAATAGGCAACTATCCAACTTTAGGAAAATGGTAACCAAGCTGCAGCCCAAATTTGGAACTTTATGATGATGAATCCACCCGAGTTCCATGGATCAAAGAAGGATGAGGATCCTCAACTCTTTATTGATGAGGTGATAAAGATTACTCAGATCATGCATGTTACTAAAGAGGAGAGTATGGAGTTGGTATACTATAGACTAAAGGATGTTGCTTACAATTGGGTCACTATGTGGAAGGATAGTAGAGGTAAGAATGTAACTCATATGAGTTGGTAGGTATTTTAGAGAGATTTTCTAGACAGGTTCATTCCTCAAGAGATTAGAGAGGCTAAAGAGGAGGAGTTCATGAACCTGAGGCAAGGCTCTATGACAGTGAATGAGTATTGCCTTAAGTTTACTCAATTGTCTAAATATGCCTAGAGTTGTTACCTGATTCTAGAGCCCGTATGAGTAAGTTTGTTATTGGGGTGTCTGACATAGCGGTCAAGGTGCGTAGGACTACTATTCTTACTGGGAATATGGATATTACTCGGTTGATGACTCATTCTCAATAGATTATTGTAGAAAAGTTGAAGGAAAGGGAGAAGACAAACAAGAGAGCTAGGACTGGATAGTTTGAGTATAGTCAGCTATGGTCTGAAGGGTGAAGCCGCTCGCGGTTTTAGGGTTATTCATCAGTGCCTGCACTATCGTCAGCCAGTGACCCTGCAACTAGAACCCGATAGGAGTAGTGGGGAAGGACTTTGAATTCCAGTTCTTAGAAAAATATAGTGGGAGGCCTAGTTACTCGACATGTCCAAAGTATGGCAAGACCCATCCTAGTGAGCGGTTAATAGGCAAATGGGGTTGCTAGGGTTGTGGCAAGTTAGGCCACAGGATCAAGGAGTCTTTATATGCTAACCAAGAAAGTAGAGATGTTCACCCTCAGACTCAGGCTACTAATCAATCTACTAATCTAGTAACTCGGCTAGGTCATCCAGTTCTCTCATAGGGTGCATCATCCAGTACCGGTGGTGGTCAGAGACAGAATTGGTTCTATGCTTTACCATCCTGCTAGGAGTTAGAGAGTTCTCCAAATGTTGTCACTGTTATGCTTTATGCCTTTTACCTTGATGTATATGTGCTGTTAGATCTGGGGTTGAACCTCTCTTATGTAACTCTATTGATTGCTGTAAATTTTGGGGCAGGTCCTGAAAATCTCACTAAGCCCTTTTCAATTTCTACCCTAGTGGTTGAGTCAGTTATTGTTAGGAGAGTCTATAGGGAGTATCCTATTACCACCCTTTATATGATCATACTAGTAGACATAATAGAGTTAGAGATGCTATATTTTGATGTTATTCGAGGCATAGATTGTCTTCATTCATGCTATGAATCAATAGATTATCGCACCCGTGTGGTGAATTTTCAGTTTCCTAATAAGGCAATTTTTGAATGGAAGGGTAGTTCTATGTCTCCTAAAGGTCGTTTCATCTCTTATCTTAAGGCCATAAATTTTATATCAAAAGGATGTATCTACCATTTAGTTTGAGCCAAATATACTAAGTCTGAAGTCCCGATAGTTTAATCAGTCCGGGTACTACTTGATTTTCTAGAGGTTTTCCTTAAAGATCTGCCAAGGGTACCTCCAGATAGGGAAATAAAATTAGGTATTGATCTTGTTCCTTATACTCAACCCATCTTTATCTCTCTATATTGTATGGCTCCGACCGAACTAAAGAGTTGAAGGAGCAGCTTAAGGACCTCTTAGATAAAGGTTTCATCAGACCCAGTATTTCTCCATGGGGTGATTCAGTCATTTTTATATGCAACAAATATGGCACTCTCAAAATGTATATATCTTATAGATAGCTAAACATAGTTACGATCAAGAACAAGTATCCTATTTCTATGATTGATGATTTGTTCGATCAGCTTCAGGGTGATGGGTCATTTTCCAAG
Organism: Capsicum baccatum var. pendulum; assembly: GCA_030864225.1. Lineage (NCBI taxonomy): Eukaryota > Viridiplantae > Streptophyta > Magnoliopsida > Solanales > Solanaceae > Capsicum > Capsicum baccatum. The sequence goes on along the minus strand of CM061561.1, from coordinate 72,645,820 downwards.
ATTGACCTTAGGTCGGGATTCTATTACTTGAAACTCAGGGAGCAATACATTCAAAAAATAGCTTTTTGAACAAGGAACGACCATTTTAAGTTGATGGTTTTGTCATTTGTACTGAAAAATGCCCCTGCAACCTTTATGGATTTGAAGAATAGGGTCTTCAAGTAGTATCTGGATATATTTGTCATTGTCTTTATAGATGACATACTAGTGTATTCTAGGAGTAAGAAGGAATATGCAGAACATTTGAGAATAGTGGTGCAGACCTTTAAGGACCTTCAATTATATGCAAAGTTTGGTAAATATGAATTTTGGTTGGAATCTATTACTTTCTTGGGGCATGTCATTTCAGGGAATGGTATTCAAGTAGATTCTCAAAAGACTAATGCAGTGAAGCACGGGCCTAGACCCATCACTCCATTTAATATTAGGAGCTTTTTGGGTTTGGGTGGGTATTATAGATCATTTGTGAAAGGGTTCTCCTCTATCGCCGCACCATTGACTAAGATGACCCAAAAGAAAGTGAAGTTTATATGGTCGGATACGTGCGAGAAGAGTTTCTAAGAGTTTAATGGAAGGGGTTAGATGGATTTGTAGTGTGTTATAATGCTTCTAGAGTTGGGTTAGGTTGTGTGTAGATGCAAAATGGGAGAGTGATAGCCTATTCCTCCAGGTAACTTAAGTATCATAAAAAGAATTACCCAACTCATGACTTGGAGTTAGTTGTTGTGGTTTTTGCCTTTAAAATTTAAAGGCACTACCTCGATGGTGTACATGTTGATGTTTTCACTGACCATAAGAGCCTTCAATATGTATTTTCTCAGCAGAAAATGAACCTTCATCAAAGAAGGTGGTTGGAGTTGTTAAAAAATTATGACATGAATGTATTCTATCATCCGGTCAAGGCCAACAAAGTGACGGACCCGCTGAGTAGGCTGCCTATGGGTAGTGTGTCATATTTGAAAGAGGAAGAATGGGAATTAGCCAAGAAGGTGCATAGATTTTCCCATTTAAGAGTACGTTAGCTCAATACTGATGAAAGGGGAGTAGTAGTTCAGAACGGATTGGAATCATCTTTGGTAGTTGAAGTGAAGGAGAAACAACAAAGTGATCCCATACTTAGCCAAATATTGAAAGCATCCCAGCAATAGAAGGTTGAGGTTTTCTCCCAAGGGGGAGATGGCATACTTCACTATCAAGGTAGGCTTTATGTTCCAGATGTAGATGAGTTGAGGGAAAGGATACTAGATGAGACTCATGGTTTGAGGTATTTCATTCATCAGGGTTCTACTAAGATGTACCAAAAGTTATGAGAAATTTATTGGTGGAATGATATTAAGAGGGACATAGTAGAGTTTGTGGCCAAGTTTCCAAATTACCAGCATGGTAAAGTTGAACAGCAGAAGCTGGAAGGTACGTTGCAAGAGACTAGTATCCCTACTTAGATGTGGGAAGTAGTGAATATGTATTTCATCACAGGGTTGCCTCGTGCAAGATGTAAATATGACTCAATTTGGGTCATAGTAAGTTGAATGAATAAATCAACTTATTTCCTACCTATCAAGACTTCAGATACCGCGGATGATTATGCCAAAATGTATATTCATAAGTTAGTAAGGTTTCATGGGATACCTTTATCCATCATCTCAGATAGAGGCATGCAATTCTATTCACAGTTTTGGAAATTTTTTTGAAAGGGCCTTGGCACAAGTTTAAGCTTAGTACTGCCTTTCATCCACAGACCGATGGTCAGGATGAACGTAAAATTCAGACATTAGAAGACATGCTGGGGGCGTGTGTTTAAGACTTTAAAGAAAGTTGTGATGACCACCTACCTTTGATTGAGGTCGCTTATAATAATAGTTATCATGGTAGCATTCAGATGGCTCCTTTAGAAGCGTTGTATGGGCGTAGATATAGATCACCCATAGGATGGTTTAAGGTTGGTGAAGCGACATTGATTGGGCTAGATTCTGCTCTTGAGACTATGGAAAAGTTTCAGTTGATTTATGAAAGCTTAATAACTTCTCAGAGCCGTGAGAAATTGTATGCTGATGTAAGAAGAAGAGAGCTCAAGTTTGAAGTAGGCGATTGGGTATTCTTGAAGGTGTCGCCTATAAAGGGAATAATTAGACTTAGAAAGAAAGGGAAACTGAGCCCCTAATTTGTTGACCCCTATGAGATAGTGAAGCATGTAGGAGAGGTCGCTTACGAATTAAATCTTCCATCCGAGTTATCTATGGTTAACCTAGTGTTTCATGTTTTAATTCTTAAAAAGTTCATTGGAAATCCATCCATAGTAGTTCCCCTAAAGCGTATTGGGGTCAAGGAAAATTTTTCATATGAGGAGATTCCTACAGAGATACTAGATAGGCAGGTTCGAAGGCTAAGGAATAAGGAAGTAGCATCAGTAAAAGTTCTATAGAGAAACTAATTTGTTGAAGAGGCCACTTGGGAAGCTAAAGTAGATATAATGACCAAGTATCCTCATCTCTTTTCTTCTAACTCAGTTCCTGTCGAATGTAAATCATTATTTTTAGTTAAAACTCGTTCTCTTTATGTCTATTGAAGTATTCTTAAGTCATATACTCTATTATAAGTAAATGGATCCTTGTGATAGATATACATTTGGTTAAGTTTGATATAGAGGTGTTGATTCTTTCCCCAATCATAGATGAAGCACATTCAAGGATGAATATTTCAATGGGGGAGATATTATAATACCCCATGTCTGAAAGCCACTGTCTATCATATGAATCATTCCCTTGAGTTATACATACACCATACGCATCGTACCTAGGGCAGTGTAGAGTAGTTGAAGTCAGTTGTAGATATGAGTTGACCCTGGAAATCTTTAGAGCATGGTACGATTCATATAAAGTAAAGTCATGAGTTCAGTAGTATAGTCTCCCTAAGATTCTATCCAAGTTATTAGTAGGTGGCTATAAGTCATATTGAGATGATACTAGTCGTAGGTTTAGACTCTTATATTAGCCAGTGTATACCATCTTTAATCCTTCCAAGATTACGAGTCATGAGGCTAACTCATATCTTCACCATACAAATCGTATGGTTGACTCGTCGTGACTGGCGGTCAATTTCTAAAATGTTAAGTTAAGGGGACTTTTTGTCTTTTGCCCTCTTATATCTCCTTACCCACGACTTATACCCAAGAGAGGCATTATTTTCCTCACTCTTTCAATTAATTAGCAACATCTTTTCTCCTTTCATCTTGAAGAACATAAAGATTAGTGTTTCTCTAATTAACTAAACTTTCAAGTTCTCTTCATAAGTCAAGCTATTCCAGGTATGTGGGGTTTTAGGAACAAGGATAATCTTACATTCTTGCTCCTACAAACTATGATTTTAAGATTGAATTTACATGTTTTATACTAGGGTTTATCCCTTAAATTTTCATATATTGATGCATATTATTATCTTGTGATTTTAAAGTCTAAAAATGCTTAAAAGTTTCATAAAGTCATGTTTTGAACTTTATGATTGATATTGTGATTTGAATTTCATTACATTGATGTAGATTCTAATGAAAGATTTTTATATAGGTGTTGAGCCTGCTATCTTGTTATAAGTTCTGTGAAAGAAAGTAAGAGTTTCAATATTTCTCTTGAAGTTCCATTCATATGCATTATAGCATGATTTATAAAAGTTTGAACTTTTGATCTAAAGACAAGACATGAAATCCACAAGTGTTCATCTTGATTATGATTTAAAGTAAAGAAAAGCATAACTGATTTTTAGTCTATAAACCCTTACATTATATTAAGGTGGATTTATTAAGTATGAGCATATATATAATCTGGGAGTTGTATTTAGCACTGAGAAGGAAATTCAGATGAGTGTATCCTAAATTCCTGAAAACTACGAGCCACCATAGGTTAAGTTTTTTCCCAATATGGATGAATTATAGTGAGCACTTAAGTTAAGGTTTTATTTTGATAACAAGGGTAGAACAGCTCTCCCCAATGTAGGTATAAAGTTGGACTCTATGGTAGCTCACATGGTTTATATCAGTTAGAAGAATCTCCCATAAGTAAGAATGAAAGTGAGGATTTTAGAAACCAAGTGTTATGGCTCACTAAATGAAACACCCTGGTTTCTGAACCTTAGAAAATTTCCTTGATTTTTTATTTCTAGGAAAGATATGACTTAGGGGAACTAGTCATACACTTGGGTATAGGTGGTATGGTCTAGTCATATGCTGACTAGTATTGGTTGGTGGGATGGATATAGTTACTGGAATGGGTACAATTTGGGTGGTAAGTCGTAAAATTGAAACAGGATATTTTGTTAGTTCACTTAACCTTATACTTGGTTACTTAATTTTGATCTGAGTATGAGTGGCTCACCATGAGCTATAATCCAAGGTATGGGTCATACCCAGGACTCATATGGTGGTCAGTTTTCAAATATTCTAGATTTTATTCTGCCAGGGGTATAGCTAATGGGTACTAGTCATACACTTGAATACAACTTGGGTTTAGGTGTGTCGTACCTTGGACAGTGTTGGGTCCAAGAGAAAAATCCTAGGGTACAAGCGGTAGGTAACACTCATACCGAATGGGTATGACTCATAAGGGTCGGTCGTATCCTATGGTGGGAATTTAATGCAATTTAAGAGAGGGCAATTTGGATAATTCCTCACTTATCCTAATAAGGTCCCACAACTTATATTGCACTTGAGAGTTTATTTGCCCTATTATTCTATTCTTAAATACTTGGAAAACACTCTTAAATCCTCTCTAGAGTTCTTGGGCAAATAAAGCTAGGGTTTCATCTTAAGGAGTAAATTGGGGCTTGTCTTGGTGATTTCTATCCATTATCAACTTGGATATACATTAATGGTTGGTTTGGATAATTGGTAGCATGGGAATGGTTCATTGGCAATGGACTTTGGTTTTGGAAGTACTATGCCCCCAATGTGTTTGATAAAATGCTTTTAACAATGTTTTCACTATAATATTTATTTTTTAATGAAACTTATGCATAGTTTAAACTTGGTAATAGAACCCTAAATGATATGAACGGTTTAAATGGATTGGAAAGGACTTGGTGGCCATGATTTTTGTTAATGAAATCATGTGGGATACATGTAAATCCCTTAAGGATTAGCGGATAATAATTGCAAGTTATTATTGATATGGTGATACCACTACTAATATCGTTGGTTAATAATAATGGAATAATAATTCAGTTGGAAAATGGTTTTAATTGAGCTTAAAGGAGGGATGTGTAGCAGAGCCGGGGAAGGTGGAGGTCCCGGTGGATCTAAATTAGAAACTCATTTTTTTATGTGAGGTTTGGTCCTAGAGACTGTGTGCATGATGTCACACTATATATTTTGGGGGATGTGCTAGTCATTGCAGGTTTTCTTCCCTGGTCGTGCAGCTTCACGCACTAGGGCCCTTTCAGAAGGGAGAGTTGAACCCATATAGCCCGTGGGTGGTTAAGGACAACAAAGTTATGCAACCCAGGAAAAGATTTTAATGGTATGCTAAAATTGGGCCCCTTTACTGACATAGTTATATATATACCCATCCATATCACACAACTATACATATATATATGTATGTATAGTTGTGTTCATATGGATGGGATTTACTTGGTCTTATAAATGGTTTTATTTTATCCTTGTCCTTAGTTCATACTAGCGCTAACCCGTCTTCAGGCGATGTTTCTTAATGCGATGCAAGAATCAGCTATTCCATCTCTTCTACTTAGCATTTAGATATTCAGGTTTAGTATTTGGATTAAAGTAGTGAGAGCTCATCATTTTGGCAAGCTCTATTTCATGGATATTATTTCATACCTTGACTTGTTAATGTATATTAGTTTTGGCTATGATTGGGGGCATGTCCTAATAGGATTTTGGTATTCTTTTGGTTAGAGGCTTTTTAGCACAGCTATAAGTTGGTATGGGCGGGATAGGTATCTGTGTTGGCCTTAAAATTAGCATTGGTATTGGGCTGACATTGTTAGACATAATTTCTCACTGTTCATCATTTTTTATGTTGGGATTATTGATATTTTATTTTGGGTCACATTTTGTTATAGACTGCTTTATGGCCCTTGTTTCAGTATTAGTTTGGCTTGGTGGTTTGGTTGGTATGGTTTGATGGACACAATGACTTTGTAGGGCTGGTCTAGGAATAGGCTTATCCTAAAGTCAAACCCTTGTCCGGTTATGCTATTTTGTTATATGTTTGAAATTTAGCTAACTTAGGGTAGGCGACTGGAGGTTGAGATGGGTAATGGGGGTGGCCTCGTGTCCCGGTTAGACCTGTGATGCCCATTATGACAAGGCCCCCAGGTTGGGTCATGTCAAGTTGGTATCAGATCTTTAGGTTCATGGTCAATTGGGAGTCCATAAAATCGTGTCTGGTAAAGTCACTTTTAATGGTGTATAGCACGCCACACTCATAAGAGATAGGCTACAAGGAATTTAGGAATGTTTCACTTTCTTGGTATTATATTTTCAAGGTTGGAGTTTAAGTCCTAGAATTCCTCTCTAATCCTTGGGTTTTCACTTTTTAGATCATGTCTCGACAATATGGAACACAAGGAAACTTTTCAGTCTCATCTGGGGACAATGTTGATGGGGTACATCCTACGTCTGGAGTTTGTCTTTGATCTCAAGGTCCTATCCCTGATTGTTCTAAAGTTCTTTCGGTTGCTACTAGTCTTCTTAGGTAAGGTGACTAATACGGAATTTTGGTAGTTTATTCATACTATTGCTCAATCGATTGTTGCTCAGGCTGAGTGGAATACGTCTGGTGAGATGTCTGCTGAGTCCACAAGGGTTGGTCAATTTATGAAATAGAATTCACCTCCTTTTACTGGTGTAAAGGTGGTGGAGGATCATTAAGTTTTCTTAGATTAATTAGAGAGGATATTCATAATGATGTAGGCTACTAATTTGGAAGGTGCAAACTTGGCAGGTTATCACCTTAAGGATGTTACATACCAATGGTACGAAGAGTGGGATAAAAATAGGGGTGATGCGGAGGAGTTTTCCTTATGGGATGCCTTTTCTGGTGCTATTCTGGATCGTTTCTTTCCTCAAGAGCTAAGGGAAGCGAAGATGGAAGAGTTTGTGAATCTTAAGCAATAGAGAATGTCTGTCAAGGAATATGCCTTGAAGTTTCATTAGCTGTCAAGATATACTTCTAATTTGGTCATTGAAATAAGAGCAAGGATGAGAAATTTCACTTCTGGGCTATCTCGATATTTGACCTTGGAAAGCAAAACTACTTTGCTGATCACGAATATGTACATTTTAAGGTTAGTTGTCCACATGCAGAAGGTGGAGGATGAGAATAAAAAATAGGCAGAGTTCAGAGATAGGCGGGGTAAGAGTAATTTTTTAGACCAGGGAGGTGCTCAGTTGTAATATTTTTGAGATAGAGGTAAATAGCTGAAAAAAGTAGGGGGGGGCTCTGGTTCATTCTCTACTACTAGTGCTTCTTATGCGAGGCAATCCGTGATAGGCGTCAGCAAGGTGGTAATAATTTCTAAGCACAGAGTGCCCAATCTCAGGTGAATGGGGGTCAGCCAGTTTCTTTATGCCCTCTTTATCGGTTTTGTGGTTATCTTTATTGGGGTTATTGTGATGAAGAAAGGGACAAGTGTTTTAAATATGTCCAGCTAGGCCTATGCTCAAAAATTGTTTGGTTGGTAAGGGAGAGGTCAAAGCTCTGGTTTCTTCATCTTTTATTCCTGCACCTAGTGGTGCAGATTTGGTAGCTGCTCCTGCTTCTGGTATCGTTACTGGCCAGAATAAGTTGTATGCTGCTACATCTGGGTAAGAATCTGAGGCATCACTTGATATCGTTACTGGTATAACAACTCTTATCTCGTGACGTGTATTGTCTACTTGATCTGGGGTCCACGCTTTTTTATGTTACCCTATTTATGGCTATATTTATTGGTTTTAATCCTGAGGTTATTTCAGATTCTTTTTCTATTTCTACCCCAATAGGTGACTTGATTATTGCTAAGAGAGTCTATAGGGGGCGTGTGGTATTTAGGGGCGGTAGGTAGATTTTAATGGATTTGTTTGAACTTGATATAGTGGATTTTAATATTATTCTAGGGATAGATTGGTTACACTTTTATTATGTGTACTTGGATTATCAAAGCCGTAAGGTTGTTTGTAGGTTCCCTGGTGAACTAATTATAGAGTGGGAGGGTGGCTCCCTAGATCCTAGAGGGAGGTTTATTTCTTATCTTAGAGCTTATAGGTTAATCTCTAAAGGTTGTCTTTATCACTTGGTTTGAGTTATGGATTCTAACTCGGAAGGTCCTTCTTTACAGTCAGTTCTGGTGGTAAATAAGTTTCTTGAGATCTTTCCAGATAATCTCCCTGGTGTTCCTCCAGATAGGGAAATAAAGTTTGGTATTGATTTGGTTCCGAACACTCATCCAATATTTATTCCTCCTTATTGAATGGCTCTGGCTGAGTTGAGGAAACTCAAGGAGCAACTTAAGGATCTTCTAGATAAGGGGTTTATTCATCCTAGTGTATCCCCATAGGGTGCACCGATATTGTTCATGCACAAGAAGGATGGTTCCCTTTGGATGTGCATTGACTATCGACAGTTGAATAAGGTAACAATCAAGAATAAGTATCTTCTCCCAAGGATAGATGACTTGTTTGATTAGTTGCAAAGTGCCAAGTTTTTTTTAAGTTAAATCTTCGGCCTGGGTATCATTAGCTTAAGATTTGGGAGGAGGATATCCCTAAGAAGGCTTTTCGTACTCGATATGGGCACTTTGAATTACTTTTTATGTCATTTGGTTTGACTAATGCCTTGGCGGCATTTATGGACTTAATGAACAGGGTGTTTAGGCAGTTCTTGGATCTCTTTGTCATTTTGTTTATTGATGACATTTTGGTTAATTCCAAAAGTGAGGTGGATCATGCTAATCACCTATGTATGGTATTGCAGACCTTGAAGGAACAATAGTTGTATGCCAAGTTCTCCAAGTGTGAGTTTTGTTTGAACTCTGTGACTTTTCTTGGTCATTTTATTTTTATCAAGGGGATCATGCTAGATCCAGAAAAGTTGGTTGTGGTTAAACGGTGGTCTAGACCCATGTCTCTAATTGATATTTAGAGCTTCTTGGGTTTGGCTAGGTATTATCGGTAGTTTGTGGAGAGCCTTTCTATGATAGCTACTCCTTTAACTAAGTTAACTCAAAAAAAGGTGAAGTTTTCTTGGTCGGATGCTTGTGAGGGAAGTTTTGATAAGTTGAAAGATAAGCTAACTTCGACTCTGATCTTGATATTACCTGAGGGTAGTGAGGGGTTTTTGATTTATTGTGATGTATCTAGGGTAAGACTTGGTTGAGTATTGATGCAGCATGGGAAGGTGATTGCCTATGCTTCCAGGTAGTTGAAGGTACATGAGAAGAATTATCCTACTCATGATTTGGAACTGTTGGCAATGTTTTTTGCTTTAAAAATATGGTGTCATTATCTGATGGGGTGCACATAAATATCTTTTCTTATCATAAAAGTCTATAGTATGTGTTCACTCAAAAAGGAGCTAAATCTCAAGAAAAAAAAGATGGTTGGATCTTCTTAAGGACTATGACATGAGTCTTCACTATCACCCAGGTAAGGCTAATGTGGTTGTTGATGCTCTTTAGGTTATCCATAGGGAGTTTGGCTCATGTGGAAGAAGGAAAGCAGGAATTGATAAAAGATTTTCACCATTTGGCTAATCTTAGAGTTTGTCTTTTGGACTCTAAGAATGGTGAGGTGATGGTACAGGAAGTGGTTTGGTCGTCTGTTAGTGAAGAGATTAGAAGAAGCAAGTGCGAGACCCTATCTTGATGTAAATCAATAGAAATATGGGTATGCAGAAGGTAATGTTGTTTGAGGTCAGAGGTGATGGTACTTTACGGTACCAAGGGAAGTTGTGCATTCCTGATGTTGATGGTTTTCGACAAAAGATCTTGGATGAGGCAACTGAATCGTGTTACACTGTACATCTCGGCTCGATGAAGATGTATTATGATCTCAAGGAGATGTATTGGTGGAATGGTCTGAAAAGAGATGTGGTTGATATTGTTGCCAAGTGCTTGGTGTGTCAACAAGTTAAAGTTGAACACATTAGGCCTGCTAGGCTGTATCAAGAGATTGTTTTGCCTAAACAAAAATGGGAGGTAATCAATATAGATTTTGTTATCGATCTTCCTCGGTCGCAGAACTAATTTGATTCAATTTAGGTCATCATGGATAGGATGACAAAGTCTGCTCGCTTCTTACCAGTGAGAGCTACCTTCTCGGTAGAGTATTATGCAAAGATATATCTTCAGGAGGTTATGAAGCTGCATAGGGTACCTATTTTGATTATCTCTGATCGTGGTACATAGTTTTTATCTTATTTTTGGCAGTGTTTTCAAAAGGGATTGGTACTAAGGTGAGTCTGAGTACTGCTTTCATCCTCAAACGAATGGGCAAGGGAAAAGAACTATTCATACATTAGAGGATTTGCTTTGGGCATATGTAGTTGATAATGGTGGTGGTTGGGTTGACCATCTACCTTTGGTAGAGTTTTCTTACAACAATAGCTATGATCTCAACAATAGTTATTATTTTAGTATCCTCAAACTCTTCTCTCGTAATGTATATTATCTACTTGATCCTGGGTCTACTTTCTCTTATGTAAATTTATTTCGAACTCTTTTTATGTGTCCACCTTGGTAGGTGACTCTAGTGTAGCCAGAAGAGTCTATAGGGGTTACATGATGTCGGTCCATGGTAGGGAGATCTTGGTAGATCTGATATAGTTGGGCATGTTAGACTTTGTTATGATTTTGGGGATGGTTTGGTTACATTCGTGCTATGCATCGCTTGATTATCGGACTCATAGGGTTAGTTTTCTTTTCCCTAATAAGTCAGTGATCGAGTCGGAAGGTAGTTCCCTAGTGCCTAAGGGGAGGTTCATCTTATATCTTAGAGACCGAAAATTATTTTCCAAAGGGTGCCTTTGCCTCTTAGTGCATATTAAGGATTCTAGATCCAAAGGTCTCTCCTTGCAGACTATCCCTGTGGTCTTTGAATTTCTCAAAGTATTTCTTGATGATCTCCCCGGTATACCTCCCAATAGGGAAATTGATTTTAGGATTGATCTTCTTTCGAACACTCATTCTATTTCTATCCCTCCTTACAGAATGGCTCCGACCAGTTGAAAAAACTTAATGAGTAGTTGAATGATCTTTTTGATAAAGGTTTTATCTGCCCTAGTGTGTCTCTGTGGGGTGCTCCTATTTTTTTCGTGCATAAGAAGAATGGTTCCCTTTGAATATGTATCGATTGCCGCCAGTTAAATAAGGTGACCATGAAGAATAAGTTCTTATTTTTGAGGATTGATGATCTGTTCAATCAGCTTTAGGGTGCTAAGTTCTTTTCTAAGATTAATCTTCAGTCGGGTTAGCATTAGTTGAAGATTAGGGAGGTGGATATCCCTAAGACTGTTTTTAGAACCTGTTATGGTCACTTTGAGATTTTGGTGATGTCCTTCGATTTGACGAATGCCCCAACAACATTCATGGATCTTATGAATTGGGTTTTCCATCAATTCTTGGACTTATTTGTCATTGTCCTTATTGATGATATTTTGGTGCTTTCTAAAAGCGAGGTGGATCATGCCGATCACCTCCGCCTTATGTTGCAGACCCTAAAAGATCAGCATTTGTATGCAAAGTTTTCTAAGCATTAGTTTTGGATGAATATTGTGACTTATCTGGGTTATGTTATTTCTAGTAAAGGGATCATGGTGCATCCACCAAAGGTTACAGTGGTTAAGAAGTGATCTAGACCCATGACTCCAATCGACATTCAGAGCTTCTTGGGTTTACTCAGTTATTACAAAAGGTTTGTAGAGAGTTTATTTTTTATTACTGCCTCATTGACAAAGTTGACTCAGAAGAAGGTAAAATTCTTGTCTGATTCTTATGAAGGTAGTTTCGAGAATTTGAAGAATAAGTTGAATTTGGCTCTGATCTTGACTTTGTCTGAAGGCACTGATGGTTTTGTTGTCTATTGTTATGCGTCTCAGGTAAGATTGGACCTTTTGTTAATGTAGCATGGCAAGGTGGTTGCATACGCTTCTAGACAGCTGAAAGTTCATGAAAAGAATTATCCAACCCATGAATTAAAATTATTAACTATGGTGTTTGCATTAAAAATACGGCGGTATTATTTGTACTGGGTTTATGTTTTTTATTCTTCTCATAAGAGCCTACAATATGTGTTCACCCAGAAAGAATTGAATCTTAGGCAACAGAGATGGCTTGAGTTGCTCAAGGACTATGATATGGGTCTTCACTATCATCTAGGTAAAGCTAATGTGGTTGTTGATGCTCCTAGCAGGTTGTCTGTAGGAAGTTTGTCTCGTGTGGATGAGGAAAAGTGAGATTTGGTGAAGGATATTCACCGTTTGACTAATCTTAGAGTTTATCTCTTTGATTTCGAGGATAGTGGTATGGTTGTTTACAAGGCAGCAAGATCATCTCTTGGTGCTGAAGTAAAGAAGAACCAAGTATTGGATCCTATTACGATGCAAATCAAGAATGATATGGGTAGGTAAAAGGTGATGATTATCGAATTTGGTGGTGATGGTAACTTGAGATACCAAGGTAGATTATGTGATCTCGATATTGATGGGTTGCGAAGAAGAATTTTGGTAGAAGCTCATGAGTCGCGTTATACTATTCCATCCTGTTTCAACAAAAATGTACCATGATCTTAAGGAGATTTATTGGTGGAATAACATGAAGCGGGATGTGGCCAATTTTGTTGCTAGGTGCATGGTGTGTCAGAAAGTAAAAGTAGAGCCGTTAAGGCCCGGTGGGTTAACTCAAGAGATTGAACTGCTGGTGTGGAAATATGAGGTAATTAATATAGATTTTGTTGCCGATCATCTATGATATCTCTAGCAATTTGATTCGATTTAGGTCAATTTGGATAGGATGACTAAGTCTGTTCACTTCTTGCCAGTGAGGACTAATTTTTCTTCTGAGGATTATGTCAAGTTGTTCATTGAAGAGATCGTGAAATTGTATGGTACTCCAGTCTCCATCATATTTGATTGGGGTACCCATTTTTTATCTCATTTTTGGAGGTCATTCCAGCGAGGCTTAGGACTAAGGTGATCCTTTACCACTTTCCACCCGCAGATGGATGGGCAAGATGAAAGGATAATTAAGTTCTTGGAATATATATTGCAGGCTTATGTTTTTTATTTTGGTGGTAATTGGTTTAACCACTTGCCTTTCATAAAATTTACCTACAACAACAGTCATCACTCTAGCATTGGTATGGCTCCATTCTAGGCCTTATATGGTAGGAGGTGTAGATCTCCTATTGGGTAGTTCAAGGTTAGTGACAATAAGTTGTTTGACCCTGATCTATTTCACCAAGCCATGGAGAAGATGAATGTGATTTGGGATAGATTTAAGGCCGCCCAAAGTCACCAAAAGTCCTACACGGATATGAGGCAAAGGGAGTTGGAGTTCATTATTGGTGATTGGGTATTTTTAAAGGTGTCCCCCATGAAAATAGTGATGCGGTTTGGTGAAAAGAGGAAGCTCAGTCCCCATTATGTTTGTTCATACTTGGTTTCAAAGAAGGTTGGTAATATCACTTATGAATTGGAGTTGTCTTCTTATTTGAGCTTCATTCATCTGGTTTTTCATGTTTCAATGTTGATAAAATGTATGGGTGATCCTTCGATGGTTGTTCCTTTAGAGAAGATGGGTATTTGTGATTCTTTTTCCGACGAGGAGGTCCCGCTGAGATTTTGGATTGACAAGTCCGTCGGTTATAGACTAAGGACGTGGCTTCAGTAAAGGTTCGTTGAAGGAACCAAAAAATTGAGGAAGCTACGTGGGAATCCTAGGAGGACATGAAGTACAAGTATGCATTCTTGTTTTCCCATTTCGGATAATCATGCTTGAGGTATGTTATTCCTTAACATCTATATTTTCTGACTTTGTTAAAGGAAATAGTGATTTCCTTGGCGTCTTTGTTTTTAGTCTATTAAAGTTAGAGTAGTGGTATGTGGAGTCAAATTATGCTAATAAATGTCTTGCCCTATCATTCGAGGATGAATGATCCTAAGGTGGGGGGGGAGGGGAGTATGCAACGCCTCAGGTTTTTGGTCCTTGAAATTTTTTTAAGATTTTATCCTCACTATCCTGACTATGACTCCCCTGGTGAATCGTAGGGAGTCATGATGGGTCGTAGGGACTCGATCGTGACTTAATTAGAATAAGTGGCTTAGTATTCTGCTCTAAGTACGAGTAGCTCTCAACAACTCATCAAAACTTCTTACGGGTCGTAAGGACAAGTAGTAATGTGTCTAGAAAATTTAGCCCAAGACACTCTCTTCATTATGACTTGGGGCCACGAGTCATAATGACTCATGATAAGTCGTTATGTCCCAATCGTAAGGTGTCTAGTGCATCATCCCAAATTGTTATTGTCCTGAGTATGAGAAGTGGTTGTGAGTCATCAAGTGTGGTTACGGGTCGGTTGTATGAATCGTATCCAGACCAGTATGGTGACTTGGTGGTTCAATCTTCACTACGACTCCTTGTGATGAATCATAATATGTCTATACGAGTCGTATAGTGACTCGTAGTCACTTGTAATAAATTTTTAGTCTTTTCATTAAGGGCGCTTTGGACATTTCCCCTCTACCCCAATTGTAACCCATGATCTAAAACCCTATTGGGGACCCAATTAGCATTGTTAACTCACTAAAACACTTTTAAAATCTCTCTTAAATTCTCTTAAACAACCATACTTAGGGTTTGCAAGAAGTGGGTCAAGTAGAACTTTAAAGGTTGAATTCTCTCCGTAATCTTGAGTATTTCAAGCATATTACTTTTCCTTCATTGTTAATTTGTTAAAAGCATATGGTCTAAAGTATTGTTCATGAGATATTTATGTTGATTTTGAAAATATGGGTTGAGGTTTTGTATAACTACTATTTATGTGATGTTTCACATTTTTTCCTACATGGGTTAATTTCAAATGGTGGTTTTAAAGTAAATGTGATGCATGGGAATGGTGAATGATCTAGGGATTGTGATTTCCCAAATTTGTGACTTTTGATGTGGTTATGACCCCAACCCCATATTGCTAAATTAGTTTTTAATTATAAGAAATGTGGAAATTTGTAAAATTGAACCAAGGGGGTTATGATTTTCCCCAAGTGAAGATAATTGGTATGGCATTTTGATGTTACCTTGCAAGGGTAGTTGGTATGATGATATCAACAGTATATGTCTTAATGTGTAGTGTGGTTCACTGAATGGGAATATGTGATACTTGTTTTAATTAGACTTAATAAAGGTTATGTAGCTGAATCATGAAATTGGAGGTCCCGAGGGACCAATACTAGAAATCACGATTGTCGATGTGGGGGCCTATATAACCAGGAGGTTCGAGTCCTCCTTATTATTACTACTATATGATTGGTAGGTTCGAGTCCCCCATATCTTATTACATGATTTGGTACTCGTGTCACCTTGGTATGCAGGGAGGTTCGAGTCCCCCATAGTGCATATATATACCTTCTAGTTTGTGCGGCCACACGCACTTGGGCCCTACCATTTTGGGGAGAGTTGTATCCATGTGGCCCGTGGGTGCCTTTGTATGTTATGACGGTTGAGCTACATAATTCAGGTTAAAGTTTTAAAGAGCATGTTAAGTCTTGTTCCCTATCCCGACATGTGATATATATCTATGGATATGCATTTGATTATGTGTTTTAGGTTTGAATTGTTTTTAATTATTGATCATGTCATTATGTTATCTTTATCCCTGAGTTACATGCTAGTGTTCACCCCACTAATAGTCTCCAAATGTTTTATCCCCATGCAATGCAAGTACCGGAGCTACTTCTACTTTTCCTGCGTAGAGTTAGGTCGGTCGGCTCAGTTCATTGCATTGTGGTGAAGTGGTGAGCTTCCATACCCCAGAAGTCTTAGGCATTTCATAATCTTTTATTCTTAGATTTGAGTTGATAGATACTTTCATTATCATTAACATTATTATTTTCATTCTCATTGTCATCTGTTAAAGTCGGGGACATATCCCGACCAAGACTGATTTTAGTTCTTTTTTATAAGGCTTTGTTTGGATTACTGTGGATATTGGGTGATGTTGGTTGGTTGTTTGGCCAGTCATCAGTCATTGGTTATAGATATGTTTTGACTTTCTTTTAAGTTTGTTGCATGCTATCTTGTTATATGTTCGGAATTCATTCAACATTGGGGGATGTTGCGGTTGGTTTGGTTAGGTGCAGGGAGTGATTTTCGATCCACGCGGGACTTGAGATACCCATCAAGGCCAGGTCCTGATTCAGCTCGTGACATTATTGGTCTCAATAGTGTAAGAACGGGATGTCTAATAAAGTCTTGTCGATTGGTACATAGACATTTGTTTCTATCTTTAAGAGGCTATAGGACGTCTTTAGGAAACTCACCTTATTTTATTCTTTATCGTGCGAAGTTCTTTCATACCTTATGTTCTAAGTTTTGTTTCACTCTTTCTGCACGAATGGTGTGGCTTATACTATATCTTATTAGTTGAGAGATGCGGCGAGAGATTGGTGGAGGTCACTTGTCAGTTGTAGACCCCGTGATTCTCTCAAGATGATTTGGGATCAGTTTGTCGAGGATTTTCTTGAGAGATATATGCCTTTTAATTTGAGAGACCATATGCGGGACGTGTTTGATCATTTAGGGAAGAGCTCCATGACAGTTGTTTAGTATGAGACATGCTTCCATGCCTTGTTCAGATATTCCTATGATAGCATTTTCACTGAGTCTGAGAAGATTTGAAAGTTTGTGAAGGGTTTGGATATCTCTCTTTAGTTGGCTACATCTCAGATGGTTGTGCTTGGGGCTTATTTTCACAGTGTTGTGGATCATACTAAAATGACAGAGGGTATTCTTAGTACGTCTCAGGGAGGCGCCAAGAAGGCATGATATTTTGGTGAGTTCAGGAGTCAGACCTTTCGAGGCAGAGATTTTAGAGGTTCTGATGGATACCATGATAGGCCAGTGCAGGCGGCTTTACAGAGTTCAGGTAGTGGATCTTCTAGTTCAGCAGTTCAGAGTGGTCGTTCGGGCCCAGTTGTACCTTTTTCGATTGAGATAGGTCGTAGAGTTTGCTATGTATGTGAGAAGATTAGCTAGGTAGTCAGAGACTATCCACACTGGGAGATTCAGACTACTTCTATTTCAACTGTGAGGGGTAGGGGATTTACCAGAGTGCGAGGGGCAGAGGCAGTGGAGCTCGTGGGGGTGGACATGGGACCACTCGGGTAGTTGGTAGTTGTTGGGCTATTCAGACAGTTGGTGGCCGCGGTTAGTGTTATGCTATACCCGCTAGGCCAGAGGCGGAGGTGTCTGATGCTATGATCAAAGGTATCTTTCCCATTTATAGTAGACCTGCATCTATGTTATTTGATCCTGGATCGACTTTCTCCTATGTGTCCGTGTATTTTTCATTGGGTTTTGATAATGTTAGTGAACCTTTTGTTATGCCTATTCGTATATCTACACCGGTAGGTGATTCTTTAGGGGTAGATCGGGTGAACCGATCTTGTGTTGTGACTTTCACTGGGCGTGACACTTTGGTAGATTTACTTGTGTTAGATAGGTTGACTTCGACGTTATTTTGGGTATAGATTGGTTGGCTCTTTATCATGCTATCTTAGATTATTTTACCAAGATTGTGACTTTAGCTTCGTCAGATGTGCCAAGGATAGCTTGGATGGGTGCACTTCATTTGCGACTTAAGATGATCATATCTTATGGCTCGTAAATTGGTTGAGAGGGATGTTTATCTTGCTTGGCCCATATTTGTGACACCAATATTATTTCGTCTTCTTTTCTTGGATTCTATCCGTGTTGTTTGTGAGTTTATGAATGTGTTACCTACAAACTTGCCGGGTATGCCTCCTGATCCAGAAAGGCCTTGTATTTGGTAACACTACCACAAGTACGGCATTTCTGCTGGACTTTGATCAAATGGCCATTTTATTTGTAATTAAGTCGGTCGAGTGGCCATTTATGGTAGAAACTTTGGCCGAATGACTATTTCAGGTAATAAATGATAAGTGTGTTGTTTTTTGTTTAAACAATTTAATTCAATGGACAGTTTATGTTATTTTCCCTTAAAAAAGTGATATGTCATTATAGCAAATAATATTTTTTGTTTTTCTAATTATAATTTTTACATTTACACTATATTTAGGAAATTCGAGTTTATGAAATGATACACAATGTTTATGAAATCATAGCCAATTTTTAAATTTGAGTTTATGAAATCATATTCAATTTTTACGGGCAACAACACCTTGGGAAACTTACGTTTCAAAGTTTAAGACATTTGATCAGGTTTTGGAAGAATGGCACCATGTATTTTACTTGTATATTACATATAAGTCAGGTGTATGTAATTTATATTTATATCTACAATCTATAATCTATATATATATATAAAATCTATAATTTATATCTATATCTATAATCTATAATAATAATAATAGTACAATAATATAATAATATAATTTATATCAATATCTATATTATATTAAAAGTGTGAAGATCCTTATAAATGTTATTTAAATTTTTTACCCTTTATTAAAATTTCTCTACGTTAGATAAAATCTTCTTTGTACTCTTTTTTCTCAAATAATTTTCATTTAATTATTCTCCTAATATTTAGGACTTTGAAATTAATTAAATATTTATAATATTTTAAATTAAGGAGTCTTGAAATATATGGTCAGTTTTAAAATTAAGGAGTCCTAAATAAATGGTAATAACAAAATATATGGTACAACTTTTTGAAGAATTAAAAATTAATGGATCCTAAAATATTTGGCAAGTGAAGGAGAGAAATACAATTAACGTGAATGACAAAAAATTGAAAAAGAAGAACATGTTAATAATCTTTAATCTATATCTATAATATATTAAAAGTGTAAAATCCCTTAGAAAAGTAATTTGAACTTTTTATCTTTCATTAAAAGACTCTCCTTTAGACAGAATTATTTTTTCACTATTTTATTTTATTTATTATTTAATTAGTTTTTATTATATTAATTAGACTTCTAAAATATATAGGACTACTAAAATATATGAAAGGAAAATCAATTAATATTTTTCTTTAGACCAATCAATTAAAAAAATACTCCTAAATAACTTCACGAGGAAAATGAGCCAATAATTGATCAATTTTGCACTTCCTAATACTATGAGAAAACGTGAGATACAGTTATATATTGTAGGAAAGTTTCATTATTCTATATATAGAATAGGTTAGATTACTACTGTAGGAAAGTTTCATTATTCTATATATAGAATAGGTTAGATTTATGATTACGAAAATTCTATTTTATCACTATCGGTAATGACGGCGTGCCTTTAGAGATTGAACCTAAATCATTCTTCTGGGCAGTATCATGGTAACATTGATAATAATACTCTGTTAAAAAAATACAAAAATATACTAGAGAAGAAATCAATTTACTTATTGAAAAAATATACTAGACACTTATTGGGAGAATATGATTAATGCTCATCAATTTGTTTAGTGGATGTTTAATTTTTTAATCCTCAATTTCTTCACTATTTTTGTCAACATAATAGAATTCAATGTGTGTGTATATAAATGTATATATCTTCTTTATTTCCATTCAAGTCATTCTTTAGAGTCAAAACTTTCACTTAAACAAGAATTATTTTCATCAAAATTGAAATTTTGTGATCACTATTGTTTTGTTGTAGTTTACAGGTCATAGATGAATGTCGATTGACTTTGAGAGTTTTCTTATATAAATATTAGGTTTAATTATATTATTTTAATGTCTTTATTATCGTATTATTTTATTTTAATTTACAGGTGGTAGATGAATGTTGGTCAACTTTGAGAATTTTTTTTAGGCAAATATTAGGTTTAATTATATTATCTTAATATCTCTATTAGTTTATTATTTTGTGGTAGTTTACAGGTCGTAGATGAATATTGATCGACTTTGAGAAATTTTTGTGTGTAAAGTTTAAATTTAATTATGTTATTTTGATATCTCTTTTATCGTATTATTTTGTTGTAGTTTACAAGTGGTAGATAAATATCGGTCGACTTTGAAAAATTTTTTTAGGTAAAAGTTAAGTTTAATTGTATTGCTTTATTATCTCTGATTTGAGAATTTTTTTTGTATAAAGATTAGGTATAGTTATATTATTTTGATATCTCTATTATCGTATTATTTTGTTATAGTTGACAGGTGGTAGATGAGTGTCACACGCTTTGAAATTTTTTTTATATAAAGGTTAGATTTAATTGTATCTTTTGATGTCTCTATTATCGTATTATTTTGTTGCAGTTTACAGGTGATCGATGAATGTCGATCGGCTTTGAGAATTTTTTTCCAATAAAAGTTAGATTTAATTAAATAAATTTTCCATCTTTACATATTCGAAAGATGTTGAATTTAATTATTGTATTTATCTTTATTATTTAAATAAATTTTCTATTTAGTGTAATATTTGAAATCATTAAAGTGAGACACACGCGCCTCGCGGGTACTCCTAAACTAGTAAATTGATAAAGAAGAACATGTTAATATCTTTTATGTTAGGACTTGTAGGTATAAGTACGTGTAAACTTAGGATATCCTTTTTGTTTGTATTATTCGTAATTTAGAATTGGAATTGCCTTATGTTAGGACTTTAAAAATATAAGGTAGTTTAAAATTAGGATCTCACTTTTTATTTGTTATTACATTAATTAACATAAAGATAAAGTAGAGTTCTAAATAATATCTTCATAGATTAGTCTTTGCTTACATGAAAATAAATTTAGATCTTATTTAGTTCTCTCATAGCAAATTTCAAATTTTAACTTTGATGGTTTTGTCTTTTAAATCTTTATGTCATATTATTTTTTTTCTTAGTGATTGAATGGGTGTTGTCCCTTTGGACATATCCGACATAATTTGGATACATTGTTGACTTTCTTTTTCTTGTAGTAATATTGGGCATATCAAGTAGATGCAATCTTATTCATGTTTATTGCTAAATAGGATATAGTATGTGGTTTAATTATGTTTTTGAGTTTGATTTCAGGAGAAAAGGTTATCGAAGTCTTGCGTCAACATATGCTTTCTGGCCAATAAATTTTCTGTTTTACTAAGTTTTTAAGGTATCTTTTATTCAAATTCTTTGTCTTTGCTCTTAGTTTTATTTGCTGCCAGATTGCGGCTTATTGGAGGCTCAATTTTAGGAATTTCACTATCTAACACTTATTTTTGTAAGTTATCAAAAATTGATGTAACATGTATGTTTAATTTATCCTTAAATTAGAGCTATATATATATATATCACTATATTAACATCAAGTTTACAAGAATATATAACTTATACTAAGAGTTGTTGTTTTTTTTTGTATTTTTTTATTCTTATTTTATAAAAATATATGTACCATTATTAAAATGTATCATTAGTTTTTCAAGTTTTGTAATAAATAACTTGGGATAAACGTGCAAGACATATTTTCACAGACTAATAGATAAACATGCAAGATATGTTTTCATCGACTAATAATGTATTAAAAATGTGAAGATCTTTAGAAAAACGATTTGAACTTTTTACCCTTCACTAAAATATTTCTCAATAAATAAAATTATATTTTTATCTTTTTCTTAAATTATTATTTTATTACATTAAGAACTCCTAAAATATATGTAAAGAATCCGATAAAATAAATATATGGAGAGAAAATAAGAATCCTAAAATATATGAATTCTAGAACATATGAATCCTAAAATAGATGGAAAAAAAAAAAGAAAGGAACCTAAAATTTTGTTAAATTCAATTCGCAATAGTGCATCACTTGACTGTCATTATTATACTAGAAGTGAAGTTTAATATAACACGAATATTGATCTATCCATATACATAAAATTCGGACAAGTGAGTGAATTATGATCTTTAATTTATGGGTAATTTTTTTTTCTCACTCTAGGTGCATGACTTAGTTTTTGGTTTTCTCTACACCCTTTAATTTATTGATATATAAACTGAGATACCACAATTAATAGTTTGATATGTTGTAGCTGTTAAAGAAAGAGAAAAAGTAGGATGTTTATATTAGTGATAATATAAATTGATGATTCTCCAAACTATAAATTTGTAAATAGGAGCTAAATGAAACTCGAAAATCGACAAAATTCAATTGTAAAGATTGAAATTGAGAGTCAAATGGTGAAAATAGTAGATACCCCAAATCCGAACTTTATAAAATAAATCTAAAATTCATTATGCATTTGGAGAGTCAAATGAAAAATTGAATTTCTTGATTGCACTGTTTTTCATGTTAATCATGTTCTTCTTGGTTGAATTTATTGGTTGCACTGTTCTTCATGTTATTCCGGCGAAGGTCGATGATGAGGAGATTTGTACAGTAGTTAGTAATGTTCAAGAACTTCAGATTCCGACACAGGCCTAAGTCTGGTGGAATGGACTCTAAAAATGTGTTCTTGGACAAGTCAAGGGAGCTCAGTTCTGACTGAGAAGTTATTAAACAATTTCCCAGCCAGTTTGTTGCTCGAGAATTTGTAATTGTAAAATACAAAAAAAAATCTACTAGTAAAATACAACCAAATATGGAATTAAGAATTCCTTTTGCAATTTCCCTTTATTTGCAGATTTTGCAGATAAAAGCAAAGAAAAAAGAACTTTTAAAATTTATCTTGCAGTATTCTGCAACTATGGAATCTTGATAAACACAAGAAACCAAAAAAGAATAAAAAGGAAAAACTATGGAGTGAGGGCATATGGTTGAGTTTTGTTTTTAAAATTTTATTTTACTATAATTTTTTGGGGTCCTTAGTGCCACTTGACACCTTTTTATTGGTGATTTAGTAAGAAGATGGCTTAAGCCTATACAATATATACTCATGACATACTGTGATACTTATGTATACATATGACATACACAATCTTCTTTTTCGCCAAATTTGACGTTGACAAAGGGAATTTTTTTTCACGTGTAAGAAATGTTTAAAATTACCAAATAGTATGTCCATAAATTAATGTCTTGTACAATTGTCTTCGTCATTGTTTTTGTGGGGTAATTGATAGTTGAGAGTATTAAAACTCATTAAAAACAGTACATCGCATCATCTTCAACTCTTCAATATTATAGCATTGCTATATTCCTTCTTAGAAGTAGCTAGCTAGAGATCGAGACCTATGGCTTCAGCAGTAGACATTGAGCCTCCCAATTCATCTATTTCTTCTGCTCCATCTTTCGCCATAAGACCACCTAATAATAATCATCCCACCACCTTCTTGAGAAGTATCTCTACAAAAGAGGCATCAAATTTCTCCGAAGAACTTTCCTACAGCCCGCCGCGCTTAAGCACTTCAGTCCTTCCTTCCAATACATGTCAAGGCCGTAATTCCCAGCCTTCAACGCCTCGCCTTTCGTTCACGCTTAATAATCCGTCTAAGTCAGTAGACGATCACGCAGAGTTTCATCAAACGAGTTATAGGTGCTCGTCTCAGCCTACTGAATTTTATTTATTCAATTTTTGTTTATTTTATTTTTCAACTGTAATTTACTGCAATTTATAGTATTTTCACCAATAGATGCATTACCTCCGTGCTGAAAAAGGACGGACAGATCTTGTCTGTGGCTGTATCCAACGGACTTGTGTACACGGGGTCTCAGGAGAATGTAATACGCGTGTGGAAGTTGCCTGAGTTTACTGAATGTGATCATCTTAAGACGAGGACGTCCATGGTGGTTTCATTACAAGTTTCGAATGATATGGTATATGCAGCCTAT
Source organism: Capsicum baccatum var. pendulum (assembly GCA_030864225.1). Taxonomy (NCBI): domain Eukaryota; kingdom Viridiplantae; phylum Streptophyta; class Magnoliopsida; order Solanales; family Solanaceae; genus Capsicum; species Capsicum baccatum. The sequence continues at coordinate 72,621,918 of CM061561.1, read as the reverse complement.
GCTGATTGTAAGATTCGGGTGTGGCGTAGGACTTGGGAAGGTGTCATCAAACATGTCCGAGTTGCAACTATCCCAAAAGTCGGAAGTTATGTCCGGAGCTATATCTCTGGTAGAGATAAGATGGTAATTTTTCTGCCTCAATTATTCATTGTTTCAAGAAATTGAATTTGTTTCAAAATATATATTTGATACTTTAGAAAATAAACTCAAAGTCATCCGTATTGCTATAATTAGTGAAATACTTAATTTTTCAATTCAAAATTTTTATTACAATATTTTTTTACTTTGTCCTAAAAACTGTTACGTGCCTTTTTTAATATTTTGTCACTTGACTTCTTATCTTGCTTTTAGTTTTTCCTTTATATAGAGAGAGATTGTTTACTAAGAGATGATTAAACCAGAGACTAAAAAAAAAATGTATATATAATTTCCTACGTGTTAAATATCCTTTTCTTTTTTAAAAAAACAAAAATATGCAAAAATCTTTAAAAAGAGATGACATGAACTGAACAGTACAACTATATTTATTTTTCTATTATATTCCTCGGTTCACTTTTACTTATCATGTTTCGCTTACTGAAATCAAACTGTATAAAATTTGACCAACATTTTAAGATGCATTTTTTTCATGATATTAATATTAGAAGAATTACAACTTATAGTATTTATTTTATAGTTTTTGAAAATCTAAATTTTAAATTTAAAATGTTGAATTAATCTAATTCAATTTAACTTTAAAGAGGCGCGATTGTGGAAAGTAAATAAAATGATTTTGTCTTTGCATTGAGTTTTTTGTTGTAGTAGACAATAAGTGTTGATGCATGCATTAATGGTAGGAGGTACACTGTAAGCTGGCATATACACTGTTTCTCGGATCCCTGTTTCTCTCACTGTTATTCTGCAAGCATAACAATGCGCTTAGGGATATTTTGTGATCCACGACGACCTTTTTGGACTGAAATTATTCTATTTTTATTTCTTAATAGTATAACTTAGGTTTAAAGACACAACTAATACTAGGACCAAGCATGATGGAGAAGTTCCTTCATCTATAAACAGTGTGATGCATGAGAACTTATGATTTTTAACTTGAATATATTGATATGAAATTTCTAAAAGAAAATTGAAACTATTTATATTTTTGGTAGTACTGAAATTTGTATCTTTGAATCTTGGATTTGCTCTGCGAAGCGGTAGAGCCAAAAGCTTTTTTTTTTTTTTTTAAATCATAACTCGAGGTTTTCACAAGGGTGCATAGATATTGATAGTAATTATATGACCTTTTCACAAGAGGTTTTGTAAGAAATAGACATATATCAAAGATCTTTGTTGTGTTATTTTTTTAATATTACAATTATAAGAGGACATGTGAGATCATTTTCTACAGTCACTTTCATTTTGAAAAGAAGTTCAAATTATTTATTCTTTTCAATCTTAAAGATTATGTACCAAAGCCAAGTAAACACACTCGTTCTGGTTCAGATGAACATGGGTGCAATATTTAATGACATTAGGTACTTATCTATTCAGAAATGGGAAACGGTCATATTTACTGAAAATAGTTGTTTAATAATGCCCTTAATTTTATATTGTTCTATAAATATATGATGCTCTTAAGAATATAAAAGTGGCTCAAATATATCCTTCCTTATTAACCCTATCCATTTTAGCCAAAAAAATGATATATTAACTCACCAAACCAACCCTTTTTATTCTTTCATCACTACCCACAATTATCAGAGGAAATGAGATCAACACTGTTACAATATCTATCATTACAACAAACATAAACCATCTGTTGGAAAAAATGTGGAAGCCACTATTGTTTTGGACATTTTCTAGCACTGTATTTATTGCAGCAAACCAAACTTTGATATGGACAGTTCTGGGAGCATATTTACTACATGTGCAACTACATCTTTGTGATTAAAGCACAGCAGCATCAACTTTAGTCATTTTCTAGCATCTAATTTAATGCATACTTGAAGCCTTGAGTTGCTTGTCTAACCAGAATAGTTCATAATCGTCACTTTACTGTGTAGCTAGAAAAATTAATGCCTTCTAATGAATTATGACAGATGAAGCATATGGGACCAATATCATCACTGGCAATTAACATGTCAGATGATATCCTCTATTCAGCTTCCCTTGATAAAACAGTAAAAGTATGGCGACTCTCGGACCTCAAGTGCATAGAAACCATCCAGGCCCATAATGATCCGATAAACGCCATTGTTGTTGGTGATGATGGTGTCCTTTATACTGCTTCCGATGATGCCACGGTCCGAGTATGGCGTCGTAATTTTTGTAGTGGAGATGGGCCACATTCCCTCACTGTGAGCTTACCAGCAAAATGTTCACCAGTAAAGACATTAGCCTTAACAACTGATGGTGGGGTACTCTATGGAGGGTGCAGTGATGGTTACATTCATTACTGGCTAAAAGGTTGGTTCTCAGGGCAATTGCAATATGGGGGTGCACTTCTTGGACACACGCATGCTGTATTGTGCTTGGCTAATATGGCTAATTATTTGGTCAGTGGATCAGCTGACTCAACTTGCAGGGTGTGGTTAAGGGAGCAACAAGATTGTCAACATGTGTGTGTGGCCATTTTGCAAGGCCACAGAGGGCCTATTAGGTGTGTTTCCGTGTTCCAAGGAAGACTGAATGAGGAGAGTGAAGATGGTTGCATCATTTGCACAGGAAGTCTTGATGGAGTCCTCAAGATGTGGCATGTGAAACGCACCAGCATTAGAGATAAGGGCAAATGTTCTTCACAGAATGCCTGCCAATATTTTGAGATTGCTTAAATCTGGACACCCTTTTATTTTTCGTGCAAGATGTGTTGTTTCTAACCAGAGACAGATCGAAGATTTTAAATAACTGCGCATAGTATTAGTATCACTGACTATCCAATTGTTTGTGACAATATAGGTACAGAGTTGCCCTGATTTCAACTTTGAGATAAGAGTAGAAGTGGCCAATGAATTCTTTATACCCTGTCCTCACAGATTGAGATCCGCAAAAAAGGAACTAGCAATTACATAAATATTCTAGTATATTTTATAGTTCAGCTTCGTTTTAATATGTATGGTAATATCTAAATTTACTATCAGTTGACTTTGTAATTCACTCAATATACTGTGTTCTATTTTCCCCATTTTTCCTTTCTATACTTGGGGGATTGCGTGGTTGCTCATTGTACTAATTCCACATCTAATAATTTTTCGGGGGGCTTATGTTTTTCCTTCTAAACAATTTAAAGCTTTTCAAAACAAATAACACAATTCAATGTAGTATCAAGTAACGGCGCCATTTAAACAATATAAGACAAAAAGAAAAATAATTGAAAATGTTTGTCCTGGCCACTTCAACATATTTAGTCAGCCTTGTGACATTCTTGATTGAAGAAATTGTAGAAAGCTAGTACACAGATACAGTTTTAGGAAAGAATATGGTTCATCATCTCATTCTCACTCTGTGGAAAGACGAAATGAACGAGATGCAAACTCAAAAGTCGTCTCTAGAAGCTGTCAAAGAGTTGCTCCACGATACACGTGTGTGGACAAAAGAATGAACACATCACCAGATAAAAAGCAGCTCCAACATGGGTCAACATTTGGACTTTATAAACAACCAACACACAAGCGCCCCAACATCAATTCAACAACAAATAAGAAGATGACCCAGTTACAGCTGAATGGCCCAACTACAGCTGAATGATTTGTTTATTTTTCTAACATTGTAAAGTGATATAATTAGTTTAACTCAACCAATTGTAAAGAAGACAGCTGGATAGTTAGTTAGAATAAAAGGTTCTTTTCTATTCCATTAGCTTGTATAAATAAACGTGATTGACAAGGAATATACACACAAGAAAATTTTTAAATCGTGTCTCTTTTTTTCTACATAGTATCAGGGCAGTAGTTATCACATATACAAATCATCTTTCTCATTTAAATTTTTCTTCATCTAACCAATCTCTATAATGGTGAATGAAGTCGCTACTTCTTCTGTATCTTTTGGTTCCACTAGCAGGACTCCACTAGCTATGGATCCCACTCATACTTTTTATCTTCAATCTTCAGATTCATCTAGAATGAACTTAGTTAACACTCCATTTGATGGGAGAGGTTATCAAGGGTGAAAAAGATCAATGCTTATAGCACTGTCAGCCAAGAACAAGTTGGTTTTACCATAGGTGATGATGCTTCACCAGATCCTTAATCTCCAAATCTGCAATCTCGGAGCAGATGTAATGGCATGGTAATATCTTGACTTCTTATATTCACTTTTCAAGGATATTGTTGATAGTGTGATATACTCTAGGACTGCTAAAGATTTGTGGGTAAGTCTTGAGCATAGATTTGGAGAATCTAGTGGAGCTAAGATGTTTCACCTGCAAAAGGAACTAAATAGGTTAGTTCAAGGAAATAATGACATTGCAAGCTATTTCCCTAAACTTAAGAGACTTTGGGATGAGCTGGAATCCCTTGACTCTGATAAATGCACTTATATGTGTACTTGTAAAGGTAAATTAAAGCTAGAGAAATTTCTAGAAGATGAGAAACTTATACAATTTTTGATGGGTTTGCATGATGTCTAGGCTCAAACAAGAGGCAATATCTAGATAATGAATACATTTCCCAACATAAATGTTGTTTACTCTCTAATTTTACAAGATAAAAGTCAGAGAGAAACCAATATAAGCCCTTTAATCCTAATTGGTTCTTCTTCCTTTATGAGAAGCAACATAAATAAAAACAAATTTGGTAAGAACATCTAGAAAATTCCTAGTGCTATGCCTAATTCTGGATCTAGATCATTCAATTCTTATCCAAGGATGAACAATCATTGGCAGTTACCTAAATTCATAAGGACAATCTGTCCTTTACTTCTAATAGTTCTGTCTTACAGGCCCTTTAATTCATAAATTCAGTGTCCAGTACAATTATACTCTTTCCTTTACTTCTAATAGTTCTGTCTTACAGGCCCTTTAATGAAGAGGCCTCAAGCTTTTGGTAAAGTAAAGGAAGGTGTATACTTGATTCAAGTCATTCCTAAGGTGTCTAGTGGCAACCAAGACATTCACAAAGATCCTTAATTTTTTTCTAGTTTTAATAGTTCTGATTTTAGTCCCAGTTCAGTTTCACCTTGTTTTCCAGTCCGTTTCAATACTAATTCTGATGTAAAGTTATAACATGTAAGATTTATGCATTTGCCTTATTTATCAATGAAAATTTTCAATTTCCTTACTATTCTAATTATGATTTTCATTGTGAAATCTGTCATTTAGCTAGGCAAGCTAGATTACCTTTCCTATTAGTCATGTTAATTCTCAATCCATTTTTGATCTAGACCATATAGACACTTGAGGTCCCTACAAATCATCCACTCATAATAATTATAGGTACTTCTTGACTATAGTAGATGACTACAGTAGAGGAACCTAGACATACTTGCTAGCAACTAAAGGCAATGCATTTTTTGTCATTCAATGCTTCTTGAAAATGGTTGAAAGACAGTTTCACAAAAAGGTAAAGATTATTAGCTCTGATAATGCTATGAAGTTGGGGAAGAGTACAAAGGCTTCAATTTTTTTAATATCTTAAGGAATTATACATCATACATCTTGTGTTTCTACCCCACAAAAAATGGGGTAGCTGAAAGGAAACATAGACACCTACTTGAAATTACAAGGGCTTTCATATTTCAATCTAGCGTTCCTATAATCTATTAGGGTAAATGTATACTCACTTCCATATTTTTGATCAACATACTACCTTCCTGAGTTCTTGAAGGTAAAATGCCTTATGAAATTTTATTTGGCAAGGAACCCTCTTATCAGTTATTAAGATGCTTTGGTTGCTTGTGCTTTTCTAACACTCTATCTCATGGAAGGGGTAAATTTGATCCTAGAGCCACTAGATATGTCTTCTTATGATACTCAAGTGATCAAAAGTGGTACAGACTTCTTGATCTAGTATCTAAGAATTTTTTTGTATCCTATTATGTTCTACCACACATGCAAGTATACGTGATCGGACAAATAATATATTGACTCAAAATAATCGGATATCGAACCCACAAGGACTGCTTGTTTAACAACTTACTCAATTTTTATTCGGACAATGTTATCTTCAAGTGTTGTAGAGTATCAAAATATTTGTGAACGTTTAGTAACTAAATAACTAATAAGAGAATAACAAAGTATGATAATAGCAAGTTAGGCAAAGATATAAATAATACGAGAGGAAATTCCAGGGCTAAGGCACTTTCTGTAATCATGCAAATCACTATTCTTATTGTTGGTCGTGTTGGTTATTGGGTTGTTGATTCACAGGGTTAAGATTATGATTATGGTATTTTGAGCCTCTAATCTTTTACCTAAAAGGACATCACAACTACATCGTTGAGCGCGGACACGATAATCCATTTTAGATGCTTTATCTTCCTACAATTGAACCAAACAAGGCGTTCCAGGTATATTTCTATCCTAACTGCTAATTCAAATCATTCATTATTTCAAAGAATAAGAACTTGTTACTTAAACCTTTTGATCTATCCTAATATTCCTTTTTTCGGGTTCACAAGAGGATTAAACATCTATTTTAATGGTGGCCAATCATTAAAATAGTAAGAGCAAGAGAATAAGAACAACCCATGCGATAAACCAACAGTTAACTAACTCTAAGAGTATAAAAAAAATCATGCATTCAACCTTAACCTAGAACAAGGAAATTTAACCACTCATGCTCAAGTCAACATCCATAAAATAGAAATAGTCATACCAAATTTAGAGTAAGAAAGTTGAATAGTAAAATAACTAAGAAAGTTAAATAGTAAAATAACCCTAAACAAAGCCTCGTAAGTGTTTGTCCTTGCCTTCATGTCTGCCAAAACAATCTATTATAATAGTACAAGTGCTCCTTTTATAGTTGGGCTGGACTGCACATTTTTAATACACCAACGTGCCACGCCGTTATCGCAGAGGATAAGTAGTGTGGCACGCTAGTATCGTGAAAGCGTACTAGAATTTGCAAATTAAATTTTACACATTCTCCATGCCATGCCCTTATCGCGAAGGATAAGTGGCATGACAAGCTAATATCACGCATGATCACTGGAAATTGCCATCAGTTTTTACCCCACCAATGTGGCACAACCTTTTCATGGAAGCTAGGGTCCTTGGCTTGCTGGTATGTTAATTTCTATATTTTCAGACTTGATGTGTACTCATCCACTTTTGTCCTTAGTCCCAAACATTACAAGCTTTGTTCTACTCTTCTCATGCTCAGCGTGTTGCTTTTGGAGCTTTCCATGATCCATAGGATTCAAGTTTATGCTCAATCACATTCATTTTTATCACATTCAGGTCCTACAACACTAATCATATCTATTAGCTTGAGGATACAATTTTAACGCAAACACAAGACATTTTGCAATATTTAGCTCATAGAACAAGCACATACATGGGTCATAATTGGCACTTGGACCTATAAATATGCCCAAGATCATGCCTAGAGATATCCACTTTGTGGAATATGTATTTCCTTTTTCTTTTAAACATTTACATATCCCCACTCCTATTTTTCCTATCCCCATAGGAGAAGACCATCACTTCATTTTATCATCTTTCATTCCTTCTAAACCGATTGAACCAGATTCTAACTTACCTCCTTTTAATATTTCTGAATTAACTTTTGATCATTTTGAATCCTCTTCTCCACCTATCACACCATCTATTCCTTCAGAACCAGATATTTCACAATCTCTACCCCCTTCTAGAAGGTCTCAGAGGAGAAACATTGGCGATCTATCCTATCATCTTAAGGACTACATTTGCAACACAATTTATCTTAGTAATGTCACTGAATCTTGTTTTTTCTACTCCTACTACACCCACTTGTCTGTCTGTTTACACTCTCTTTACTCCCAACCAAGCTATGCTACATTTTATTCCCTTTATCATTAAACCTGGCAGTTATTCTCAGGTATGTACACATCCAGGTTGGGTGCAAGTAATACGGGATGAGATTGATACTTTAATTCTTAATCAAACTTAGTAAGTTGTTAATTCGCCGTAAGGTAGAAAGGCTTTGCCTTATAAGTGGGTTTATAAAGTGAAACAACATACAAATAGTTCTCTTAAAAGGTTAAATGCATACTTAGTAATCGGAGGTGATATCTAGCAGGAAGCGGTTGATTTCAATGAGACTTTTTACGCGGTGGTCAAGATGACTACCATCAAATGTTTACTAGCAATTGTAGCTAAAAATAAATGGCAGATCTCACAAATTGATGTGAATAATGCCTTCTTGCAACAAACTTTGTAAGAAGAGGTTTATATGAAATTCCCTGCAGGCATAGAACCTCCTCAACCAATGGTTTGTCAACTTAAAAAATCTCTCTATGGATTAAAGAAAGCTTCTTGCCAATGGTATGGCAAGATTGTCGGAGCCCTAAACTTCAAGGGTTATATAGCCTCCCACAATGATTATGCCTTATTCCTTAAACAATCATGTGGCTTTATCACTATCATAGCTGCCTATGTATATGATATTTTTATTACAGGGGATGCTACTGATGATATTCATAATCTTACGGGGTTTTATCATACTGAGTTTAAAATTAAGGATCTCAGTTCACTACATTATTTTTGGACATAAAAATTCTACTCGAAGAACAGGAGATTATAATGAGTCAATAGAAATATACCTTGAATTTAATCAGTGAATTTGATGTTTCACACCTTTCTTTCGCTTCTTCTCTGTCGGATCCTTTCGTCAAGTTCTCTGTAGATTCAGACAATCAAATGTCAGATAAGAGGTGTCAAAATGAACCCAAATTGAGCTGACCCGCCTAACCCACCCAATAGTTAATGGGTTGAGTTCAACATAATTTACTATTGGGTAAAATATAAACCCATTAAGTCTCAACCCATTTTTAAATTGGGTTCAAATGAACCCAATTCAATCTCCACTTCAACTCGTTTAGTAGAAAAATCATTTTCTTAATGAAATTAGGAAAAACAAGAGATAGTGCATCCTCAAACTCTCAAATTGAACCACCTCACCTGACCCTAACCCCACTATGCCCCCAGTTTACCCCACCCCCACCTTGCCTCCATTAAATATATTCGTTTATTTCTTAAAAAGCTTTTTATAAGTTTTTTTGGCCCCCACCTTACCCTATTCCCATCCCCCTCCCTACCCCGGACCCCCACCCTTACCTTCACCCTTAAAAAATAATTTTTAATTTTTTTAAAAAAATTTAAAATCTTTTCTTACCTCACGATCAAAATCCTACCCTCCCTTTCACCGCATCTCCTACCACTCCCTCAAAATATATTTTTTTTAAGAAATATTTTTTAAAAATAAATAAATATTTTTTGAAAAAAAATCTTACCCGAACCCTCATCTCCCCCTACCCCTGCACCCCCTATTATCTCCCCCCCCCCCCCTAAAAAAAATAGTTTTTAAAGAAAGTTAATTTTTTATTTTTTTTGTAAAAATACTTTTACCTCAACCCCCATCCCTTCCCTACCCCCACACCCCCATCCTCACACCACTCCTAACTTTTTTTAAAAAATATTTATTTTAAAAAAAATATTTTTTTTAAAAAAATTCTCACCCACCCCCATAACCCCCTAACCCCACCCCACCCCCTCCATGACATATCCCTTTCCCAAAAAGTTATTTTCTAAAAAAAAATTCTTTTTAAAAAAAGATTCTTACCTCAACCCAATCATAACCTCGACCCCCTGCCCCACACCCCTCTCTAAAAAAGAAATTCTTATTTTTTTAAAAAATATTTACCCCACCCCTAACCCCACTCTCTACCCACCCATCAAACTTCTCAACCCCATCTAAATTTATTTTCTTAAGTTGGGTTTACAAAGGGTAAATATTAATATGTTAATATTTTTTAGACTAAGCGGGTCAAATTGGGCGGGTCAAGACTCAACTCAATTTTTACCCATTTCAACAAAAAGTGAATTTGGACGGGTCATGACCCAACCTAATATTCAATTTAACCCATTAATTTTTTTCAATCTCAACCCAATTCGCCCATTTGACACCCATATGTCAGATCTTACACTTTACAGACATCTCATTGGAAAAATTAATTATTTAACTTAAACTAGACCAGATCTATATTTTTCTGTCTTAACTCTCAGTCAATGTATGAAATGGCCTATCATGGAACACTTCAAAGCAGATTTGAAAGACGTAAATTACCTAAAAGCTTATCAGAATCAAGGCATTTTTCTCAGCGATTCACCTTTCTTCTCTCTGAATTCTTATTATGATACTGACTAGGCTTCTTCCAGTACTACACGACAGTCAGTCAGTCATTTTTTTTATCAACTTAGGGATCACCAGTCTCCTAAAATTAGAGAAATAACCTTCTATTTCTCTTTTATCTACAAAAGCTGAATACCGATCAATAAGGAGATTAGTTATAGAATTAACCTGGTTGACAAGATTACTTACTAATGTATCAATTCCTTCCCCTCTCCTTACTTTGGTTCACTCCGACAGTCAAGTAGCTCTCTATATTACTCGAAATCTTGTTTTCCATGAATGAACAAAGCACGTCAAGAACGTCGAGCTCGACTACCATTTCGTTCACCAATAGTTCTCTTGTTGGGTTCTAGATCAAAAGTGTTAATGGAAAATGCAGGGAACCAAATGGACGAAAAAATTGAGATAACACTCAAAACTAGAAAGTCTACTAATTCTCCCACATTGGTGGGAGAAGAAAACTTTCAAGTGTTTAAATTAAGGAATACTTACTCCACATGGTAAGTGAGACAAGAACCAAGAGGTGTCGCACGCCATGGTCGTTATTGCTCGCTCGACTCGACTTCAGATTTGGATTTAGATTTGTCAAATGATCGATCGATGAGATCCATCTTTGAGGACAAAATTTATTTGAACAGTCTGAAAAACCAAAGGAAAAATGCAACCAGTTTTGTTTGTAGTTTTTGAACCTTCATTAACCTGCATGCATGCAGTACATAAACAACCGCAGAATGTGAAATGCTGCTTCAGAAAAGATGCAACCCTTCGACTAAATGACACACTGATTTAGGAAAGGAGATGTCTGTTCAGATAGTTATGACCGTCCATAAAAAAGAAACAATAATTCAATGAACAGACATGATTGATCAGAAAGGATACACCTTTTCGATGAACCATTGCCTCCTTTCAGAAGGGGTACCTAATGGCTATATAAACCTGCATTTTTTCACAGATTTAGATACAAAAAATTTTCTGCATTGAAACACTTCTTGCTTTCTGAAATACTCCGTGTGATCATCTAATTGTTGAGTGAGTTTGAAGAGAATTCAATCATTTGAGGAACCACTATAGTCGAATTGTTAGGCTATTTTATTTTGGAAGGAAAATTCCACAACCTCGGGTACTTGAGGGGAATTATTTCCTTAAGGACACTTCGTGAATTCGGAGGACTTAGCCTTTTTTTGTTTCATCTAATTTTCTAAAAAACACACTTCTTTGAAAGGTTTTTTTGATCTTGTGTTGAGGGTGTTAAATAAATTCATAGGTCTTCTTATTTTATACTTGAACTTGTGTTGAAGTTGTTGTGCCGAATTACTGATTTTGTGTACCTATAAAAAAACAATCTTAAGGAAATAAATAATTTTCAGAATCTATGTTGCTTGGTTTTTGAAGATTAAAACTTTAAGCTTTCTATTTCATTTGAACTTAACTAGTGGTTTGAGGAAATAAAATCTTCATCACAAGTTAAAGATCACTCTGTTGATGATTGGAAGTCATAAAAACTTCATCGTTAAACTAGAAACAAAGGGTGTTTAAAATCTCTACAAATTTATAAAGTAGTATTTTGATATACTAAAAGTCACTGTCTTTTTGTGACAAGAAAATGACTATGGATAGTCATGTGCATGATACTGCAACAACTATGGCAGCAACTAATATTGCCACAACGAGTCGTACGAGTACTCCGCAGATAATGGCACCAGCGGAGAAAAAATTCATGGGTATTGATTTCAAAAGGTGGCAACAAAATATGTTATTCTACCTTACAACTCTATGTCTTCAAAGATTTACATCTGAAGAAGCTCCAGAGATGTCTGAGGGAACTTCGGTCCAGGAGAAATTTATCATTATGGAGGCATGGAAATACTTCGATTTTCTATGTAGGAATTACATTTTAAATGGACTCCAAGATGAACTGTACAACGTGTATAGAGGAATAAAGATGACAAACGAGCTGTGAGGTGTGCTAGAAATAAAATACAAGACTGAGGATGCTGGAACCAAGAAGTTCTTCTTTGTAAGATTCCTTGAGTTCAAAATGATTGACAACAAATCTGTTGTATCTCAAGTCCAGGAATTGCAAGTGATCATCCAAGATCTCCTCGTGGAAGGTATGAGTTTGATGAATACCTTAGTTGAACATATTAAAAATATTCTTGATGTTCACATAAACTTTATTGTAGGTTTGATCGTGAATGAGGCATTTCAAGTCGCGGCGATAATAGAGAAGTTACCACCTATGTGGAAGGACTTCAATAGTTACTTGAAACATAAATGAAAAGAGATGTCAGTTGAAGATCTTATAGTAAGACTGCACATTAAAAAAGACAATAAATCCACAGAAACAAGGTTGAAAAGAAAATCTGCAATAAGTGGAGCAAATATTGTAGAAGACGAACACAACAACTCCAAAAAGCGGAAGAAAGCTGGACAGAAAAACAATCAACCTAAGAAAAAATTCAAGGAGAAATGCTTTAACTGTGGCAAAATTGGCCACAAGTCAACGGATTGTCGTGCCTCAAAGAAAGGCAAAAAGAAGGACAAAGAAAATATGTTTGAATCCAAGAAAGAAATAGAAGATCTGTGTGCCATGTTTTCTGAATGCAACTTGGTGGGAAATTCTCAAGAGTGGTGGATGGATTCAAGTGCTACCCATCACGTTTATGAAAATAAGGAGTTGTTTGCTGCTTTTACTCCGACTCAAGGTGAAGAGAAGATATATATGGCCAACTACGCAACTGCAAAGATTAAAGGAATAGAAAAATTCTGCTTGAAAATGACATCAGTCAAAGTGTTGACTTTGAACAATGTCCTGTATGTACTGGAGTTATGGAAGAACTTGATTTCTGTATCACTTCTTGATAAAAATAGGTTCAAATGTATATTTTTTTTTGGAATAATTGTACTTAGTAAAGGAGAAGTGTACGTAGAAAAGGGCTAGATCACTGAGGGCCTATTCAAAATAAAAGTAATGAAGTTTGAAATCAATAAAAGTATAGTTTCTTCTTACTTGCTTGAGTTTAATGATTTGTGGCATGAACGATTACGACATGTCAATTACAAAAATTTGCAAAAACTGATTAACTTAGAAGTTTTGTCAAATTTTGAGTGCAATAAATCAAAACGTCAAACGTGTGTGAAATCAAAGTATGCTAAGAATCTGTATAAGTCCATTGAAAGAAATTCCAATCCCCTAGACTTAATACGCACTAACATTTGTGATATGAATTCAACACCATCTCGTGGTGGAAAAAAGTATTTTATAACTTTTATTGATGATTGCACTAGATATTATTATGTCTATTTTCTAAATAGTAAGGATGAAGCAATAGATGCGTTTAGGCAATATAAAACAGATGTTAAAAATCAGTTAGAGAAAAAGATCAAAACTATAAGAAGTGATAGGGGCGGAGATTATGAATCTCCCTTTCAGAAATATGTGTAGAGAATGAAATTATCCACCAAACTACAACCTCATATTCACCTTAATCTAATGGAATTATGGAAAGGAAAAATCAAACCTTGAAGGAAATGATGAGTGCCTTACTTATAAGTTCAGGTTTATCATAAAACTTATGGGGGAAATCTATCTTTACAGCTAACTGAATACTCAATAGAGTGCCCCCATAGTAAGACACAATCAATTTCATATGAAAAATGGAAAAGAAGGAAACCCAACTTGAAATATTTTAAAATATGGGGGTGTCTAGCAAAGGTCCAAGTTCCTATGCCTAAAAGGGTAAAAATAGGACCTAAGACAGTGGACTGCATGTTCATAGGATATTCAAAAAGTAGTAAAACATATAGGTTTTTGGTTCATGAATCCGAACATCCGGATCTCATTGAAAATATGGTAATTGAATCAGATAATACTGAATTATTTGAACATATATGTATCTGTATAAAACTAGATATGAACAGTCAAGTGGAGGGTCTAAACGACCTCAAGATAAACCAAGTGAGGATGTACATAATGATGAGAATCCAAAATGTAGTATAAGACAAAGAACGAAAACTTCGTTTGGATTAGATTTTGTAATATTTCTCTTAGAAAATGAGCCTCAAATATATAAAAAAGCGATATCATCTTCAGACTCATCCTTTTAGAAAGAGTCTGTCAATAGTGGATTTATTCAATCTTAAGCAACCATACATGGGAGTTGGTTGATTTTCCTCTAAAAAATAAACCTTTAGGTTTTAAATGAATCTTCAAAGGAAAAAATGAAAGCGGATGGTACTATTGACAAATACAAGGCAATACTTGTAGTAAAAGTCTTCAAACATAAATAAGGCCTTGATTACTTTGATACATACTTACCAGTAACAAGGATACGTCAATTCAGATATTAATTGCCTTGGTTTTGGTATATGGTCTTGAAATCCATCAAATGGATGTGAAAATTACATTTCTAAATGGAGAATTGGAGGAAGAAATTTACATGGAACAGCCTTAAGGTTTTGTGGTTCCAGGAAAAGAAAATAAGGTGTGTAAACTTGATAAGTCACTTTATGGACTAAAACAAGCACCTAAACAGTGGCAGGCAAAGTTTTACCAAACCATGTTGACAAATGGGTTCAAGATAAATAAATATGATAAATGTGTTTACATTGTTTGTTTGTACGTGGATGATATATTGATCATTAGTAGAGATATTTCTGACATAAATGCTATGAAACGAATGCTCGAGAGTAAGTTTGATATGAAAGACCTTGGAGTTGTGGATGTGATCTTAGGAATAAGAATCCATAGAACTCCACAAGGATTGGCATTGTCACAGTCTCATTACATCAAAAAGTTACTAGACAAATTCAAGTATTTAGAATTTGGTATTGCCAAGACTGCATTGGACGTGAGCTTCGCACTTTAAAAGAATGGGGTGAAAGTGACTCACAGTTAGAATACACAAGAGTGATAGGATGTTTAATGTATATCATGAACTGTGCATGACCAGACATAGGATGTGCTATTAATAAGTTAAGTCGGTACACGAGTAATCCTAATAAAACTTATTGGATTGCAATGAAAAGAGTTTTGGAGTATCTTAAATACACTCAAGACTATGCTTTGCATTATAATAAATATCCCAGGTACTTGAAGGTTTTAGTGATGCAAATTGGATCACTGGATCGAATGAAGTAAAATCCAGAAGTGGATATGTATTTGCTATAGGTGGAGAAGCAGTTTCTTGGAAATCATCCAAGCAAGAATGTATTGCTCGCTCTACAATGGAATAAGATTTTTTCGCATTAGATAAAGTCGTTGAAGAAATAGAATGGCTCCGGAATTTCTTGGAAGATACTCCTTATTGCCCCAAACCACTGACACCAGTATGTCTACACTGTGATAGTCAAGATGTAATCGGTAGGGCAGGGAGAATGATGTACAACGGTAACTCTCATCAGATAAAATAAAGATATAATACTATTATAGAACTTCTATCTAGTGGAATTATCAATGTTTACTATGTGAATTCAAAGGATAATATGTTGGATCCACTTACAAAAGGCCTATCTAGAGAAGGAGTTGAGAGGACATCCAAGGGAATGGGTTTATGGCCTAAGATAAGTTAGCATGGTGATAACTCTACCTAGAAGACTGGAGATCTTAAGAGCTAGGTTTAAGGAGATCAAACAAAATTGTGTCTGGCAGGTTCAACATTGTCAATATACCCAACCCATTCTCATGATATAGAGAATGTTTAGTAAATAAGGATAAGACTTATGAAGTAAAATCTTTTAATGATTATCTAAGTTTGGAAGATTTGACCAAATAGTTTAATATATAGGATTGAACATTTAGAAATCACCTATGTGAGGGTGAAGTGGAAGCCACTTCAAAGAGAATTTTAGTAAAGGTTTATTCTTTAAGCTCTCATGAGATCGAGATGTGTTCATGGATGAAATGAACAAAACTGTAAGAACCATAAACAGTAAAAGGCTGGTTGTGTGACATGTGTTATCTAGGTGTACATTAAAGATCGACGGTTCAAAGATATCAAATCTACCGAGTGACCGAGTGCATCCGATGTATGTTCACTACAAAAAGCTCAAAGGGAAACCTATTTATCCAGATATAATCAGTCTTTACTTGATGATCACATACTTGTTTGTAAAGTTTTATGAAAAAAGTAGCCATTCCCCATTTATATGGGGGATTATTAGGCTCTAGCTCAAAAGTGTGAATGAAAAATAGAGGGAACCTAGTGGAGGAAAAAAATTAAGATAACACTAAAAAATGGGTACTAAAAAATGGAAAGTCTACTAATTCTCCCACATTAGTGGAAGAAGTAAACTTTAAAGTGTTTAAATTAAGGAACACTTACTCCACATGGTAAGTGAGGCAAGAACCAAGAGGTGTCTCATGCCGTCGTCTTCATGGATTGCTCGACTCGGCTTCAGCTTCGGATTCGAATTTGGATTTGTCAATTGATCAATCGATGAGATCTATCTTTTTGGATAAAATTTATCTGAAAAGTCCAAAAAATCAAAGGAAAAAAGTAACCAGTTTTGTTTGTAGTTTTTGAACCTCTATAAACGTGCATGTATGTAGTGCAGAAACAACTGCAGAATGTGAAATGCTGATGCAAAATGGATGCAACCGTTCGATGAAATGACATATTGATTTGGGAAAGGAGATGTAGGTTTGAATGGTTGTAACTGTCTATAAAAAAACACAATGATTCAATGAATAGATATGACTGTTCGAAAGGATACACCTTTCTGGTGAACCATTGCCACCTTTCAGAAGTGACACCTAATATTTATATAAACCTGCATCTTTCCACAGGTTTAGATATGAAAAGTTTTCTACATTGAAATATTTCTTGCTTTCTGAAATACTCTCTATGATCATCTAATCGTTGAGTGAGTTTGAAGAAAATCCTATCGTTTGAGGTACCACTACAGTTGGATTGTTAGGCCATTTTATCCTATGAGGAAAATTACGTAACCTTGGGAACTTGAGGGAAATTATTTCCTTAAGGACACTTCGTGAATTCGGAGGACTTGACCTTTTTCTGTTTCATCTAATTTTTTTAAGAACACACTTCTTTGAAAGGTCTTTTTGATCTTGTGTTAAGGGTATTACGTAACTTCATAGGTGTTCTTGTTTTATACTTAAACTTGTGGTGAAGTTGTTGCGCCGAAATACTGATTTTATGTACTCGTAAAACAACACTACTAAAAAAAAAGGAAAACCGACCACAAAATCGACCAAAATGCATGGTTGGTAAAAGTATGGTAGCTTTTTAAAAACCGACCACGTGTGGTCGGTTTTTAAAAAAATATATATATATATTTTTAAAATTTATTATTATTTTATTAGAATAGAAAAAAATAATTTTAAAAATAAAAAATTCAATATAAACCGACCACAAATGGTTGGTTTTATGTTAAAATTAATTGATTAAATTTATTAAAATCGACCACTTGTGGTTGATTTAATTTTAAAATTAATTAATTAATTGTATTAAAACCAACCACACTTTTAAAATTAATTTAATTAATTTTATTAAAACCGACCACTTGTGGGTTTTTTTTTAAAATTAATTAATTAATTTTATTAAAATCGACCACATGTGGTCGATTTTTTTAAAAAAAATTTGCAGAAAACCGACCACAAGTGGTCGGTTTTTCTAGAAATTTTACAAAAACTCCGACCTCAAGTGGTCAGTTGTTTTGGAATTTTTTTTTAAAAAATAAAAAGCAACAAGTTGAACAAGTGAAACAACAACATAGAATACAACAACAACAACAACTACAAACCAAGAGTATTCCCACACAACTAACATACAATACAACTCAAAAAACATACAAAAATATAAAAACTACAAGTCATCTCCAAATCCAAACTATAACACATACAAAAGTCAAACAACTACCACTCATCATCATCGTCTTCGTCTTCTGCATTCTCAGCCGCACACACAGGATCTGATTTCTCATCTGTGCTAATATCATCCAGTGGACCTAGACCTTTTGCAGCCCAAATTGAATCACCAGGACATGGAGGAATAATCCCTGCAGATTGAATAAAAGAGCTGAACTGCTTCTGCAGCATCTTGATTTGTGATGATGTTTTCTCCTCCTTCTTCTGCGCCCTCTCTCTCTCACTACAACAAGCTCCTCAGTGAGTTTAAAAATCGTATTTTTTAGTGATTCAATGGTTTCTTTATCAACTGACAAGGTATAGGATGTAGGGCCGAAGGAAGGCCTAACATTATTGCCAAAATAATTTCTGTGGTATTCGTAGAACTGGCCTCTAACTACAGGACCCACATTTTGTTCCCATAACTCCTCCTCTACATGTTGGGGTATTGGTTCACCTTAACTTTCAGGAGGCTGAGTACTGCGAAACTCACTAAGGAGCTGCATATATTTGTCCTATATTCAAAGTAAAGTTAAAATTAATAGTAAAAAAACATCAAAGTACTTATACTTGAATAATATAAACTTTGAGAAAAAGATTCATAAATTTAAAATTTGATTCTTACATGGGCAGCTTTTGCACGAGGCTCAACCCAGACATCTTCATTAGTCGGATTTTTTTTCTTCTTCACATGCGTCTCCCTGAATACCTCATCGAAGGATATCTTCCTATCCTTTTATTTTTTCTTCATATAAAAAAATTATTAATCTTCAAATAATTAAAAATTTAAATAGAAATAAATAATTAAAACTGTAAAATTTACATATCATTTTTTCTTCCACAACAATCATACTAACTGCACCCGCAGTATATAGAGAGTCACCCTTGGACGATGTCCGGGCTTTCTTTCCTTTGTCCCTCGACAATTGGTATTCTTCGCAATTCCAATAGCGAATTTACTATTTCCATATGGATTCGAGAATCTAGTTAGGTCGTAACAAGTTGGTTGTAGCATAATCCAACAGACTGTTAAATTTGGATCTAGCTCTTCTGTAAAAATTCCTTCTTATAGCACATATATTCGTATCATTCCACCAGTAATATTTCTACAATAAAAACAAAAATATAATATTCATTATTTTGTTCTAACAATGTGTTAAGTAGTCAATAAGTTAAATCCTTACCTGAATTTCTTTAAACATTTTTTCTGTCATTTTTTGGAACCTTTTGCCAACTGGTCTAGTAGCCGTTGAAGTGCCGACAAATAAATTTACTCGCAATTTTTTCAACTCCAGCATCCGGATTAAACCTACAATACAAGATCAAACATTAATTTCATAAAGCATAATAATATAGTAATGAAAAATGAATAATGCCATTATATTTAGAAATCTTACCCTGTTCGATATGGAATAAGATAACGCCTCCCATAATCATCTCTGTCTCTGGGATGTGGAGCAAGTGCTGGTAGATACACTGGCATGGACAAATTTGAAGCACCAAATGAAGTGCCTCCAAGATGAAGATTTGACAACCCAATAGATCCAGCAGAATCACTGTGTGAACATGGGTGACTGCTATAGGAGGGTACTGGCGATGAAAGATGTTTGGATATTCCAGCGGTTGTTCGATAGTATGTGATGGCACTGGTACGGTGATAGAAGAAGAATGAGTCAGCTTAGACCCATAAAGTGGCCCCACATGCATAGGAGCAGGAACCGAATGCTGAGATGACCTAGAATATGAGGGTCGTCCTGGCGCATTAGCAAACTGACCCTTAGATATATGAATACCCGTCGGTTGTCTATGAGGCAGAGGTTGTTTTTATTTTTTTGTTTTTGTAGGATCAACTTTCCCTTACCTTTGTCACCTCTACCTAACATCTAAATTATGTAAAGTTAACAAGTAGTTAGTTCCTACAAAATGAATATACAAGAAAATATTTCAAGTTACTAATTCACATTTCAAATCGCTCCAACAATACGAGATAAACAAGAATATTTTTATTACTATATAAATTATAGAAAAGTGAAAACAATAATCTTAAACAGTATATTACATATCAATCTTAAATAACAAACATAAAGGTAAATATATAGTACAAAGCATAAAGACATCAATACATAATAAATACAACCTACACAAACTAATCCTCCTCTTCTGAAGACTCTCCACTAAACCATTCATCCTCTTCAGAAGTTTCCTCATCTCCTACCCACTCAGCCTCTTCTTCCACAATATTAACTTCTTCAAATATATTTTCTGGGTGATTCAAACTAGCCACTAAGTCAATGTGCACTAGCTGGTGATCAATTTGCATTTTTTTTATATGCAGTCTCCAACACATTCTCAACTTTCACCCATCCTATAGGCTTTGTTTTGATTACATCCCACCAATCAGACTTATCACTGTGCAACTGGTAAGGAACATAATACACTTGTTTAGCATTTTGCGCTAGAACAAATGGATCATAAATAGGATACGACCTATTCTGCTTCACTTTAATGATATTATGCTTCTTATGTACTCTTGTGCCTCTTATGCTTGGATCAAACTACTTAAATCGAAAGAGGACAATTTTTTTTATTGGGAGACTAGCATACTTCAGTTCTAAGATCTCGTGTATGATGCCAAAGTAATCAACATCATCATCACCCTTAACCCAAACACCACTATTGTTTGTTTTCCTTGTTCTAGAGTGTTTTTCGGTGGAAAATTCAAACCTATTTACTGTATAATGGGACATTGCATGAGTGTCTACTGGACCTAAATAAATATCTCTCAAGAACTGATTGTATGTGGCTGCATTTGGTGACTAGTGTACCTAAAGATATTATATATATATATATATATATATATATATATATATATATATATATATATATATATATATATATATATATATATATATATATATATATATATATGTTAGTTAAGGAATGTGTAAATGTTTAAAATTTATAGAAATGTTAATACACTTATGAACCTCATATATAAACCATATTGCAAAGGATGCATACACTTGATTTTCGTGGAATTGAGTCTTAAATGAACTGAAGATCCAACATGCGAAACACAATTAGTTTCTTTAAGGGAATGAGCAAATAAATAAGATATGTTAAAATTTTAATCTCCTTACTTCAGAAAGGGCTCAACTTTTGGATAATTCATCAAGACATATAAAGTTGTTGATTTGCGCTCTGTGGGAGTGAGCCAGCGAAATATGGTCTTTTTAGTCTTACAACCAGATTGATTAAAAATTGATATCGGTTGCAAATGAGGCTTATTCTTATCATTCTGATGACGATTTGCTTGATTTCTTGAACAAAAATCTTATCACGAAAGTAGTATGAACAAAATTGAGACGTTTCTCTTGCAAGATATGCCTCAACTATAGATTCTTCCACCCTATGTTTTTTTTTGGGACCCCTTTTCATTTTTCCAATTGACCTGCACAATCATAAGATTAGATGTTAACTATATTTAAAAAAGATATGTATGAATTTAAATATATTGCAATTACTTACGTTCAAATGGATACATCCACCTAGTTTGAATCGAACCGCCTAGCCGAGCTTCATGCACAAGGTGAATGGAAAGATGTTCTATTACATCGAAGAACGCTGGCGAAAAAATCTTCTCCAACTTGTTGGTGATAACAACAATATTACTTTCCATTCGTGCCAGATTTTATTCCTTTAATGTAGTGGCACATAAGTCTTTGAAGAACAAACTAATCTCTGTTATTGATTTCCATATGTTTTCAGGTAAATCAATAAAAGCAATTGGAAGTAATTGTTCCATGAAAACATGACAATCATGGATTTTCATTCTATGCAAGATTCCTTGTGCCATATCAAAATTTAAGGCATATCCATAGGGCATCTTGAAACTTTAGACCCACTTACATATTTGACACTTTGGTCCAAATTGAATATAAAACTAGCCTTGGGCTTAAGAATATTGCCATTGGTCCCCTCCTGTAAGTGTAATTCTCTGCATTTGCAATATTATGGTAAGTCAAGTCTAGACTTAGGATTATCCTTTGTTTTGTCGGTGACATCTACAACTGTGTTGAACAAGTTGTCAAAATAGTTCTTATCAGTATGCATGACATCAACATTATTTCTAAGTAAATTATCTGGCCAATATTCTAACTCCCAAAATATACTTTTCTTAGTCCAGTTATGCAAAATGCCATATCCATCCATCCTATAAATGGTTCCACGTTGATTTTTCGCAAATCCTAAACTATCTCCCAGATTTCATGACCAGATAACCTTGGAGGTGGACCATCATGTTCCCTTTTATTCCTTCTAAATGCATTCTTGAGTCTCCTAAATTCATGATCCGGTTGCAAGAAACAACGATGACAACAAACTATGAATTTTTCCTGCCATGTCTCAATGTGAAAGATTTTTTTTCTATGCAGTATAGACAAACCAATTTTCCAGCTATCATCTACACAGACAACATTCCATAAGAAGGAAAATCATTAACAGTCCACATTATATATGCACGCAAATTGAAATTCTGTTTAAGTGAGATGTCCCAAGTTTCAAATTCTATGCCATAAAATTTAAAATTCATCGATCAAAGGTTGCAAGTAGAAATCTATTCTGCTTTTTGGATTATGTGGTCCAGGAAAAACATAATTTAGAAATATATAGGGACTAGTCATCAATATTTCAGGAGGAAAATTATATGGGGTGATAAATATAGGCCAACATGAATATGGCACAGCACCAACTGAAAAAAAGAGAGAAGCCATCCGCACATAATCTCAAATGAATATTTCGTGGCCCAGTTGTAAAATTTGGATAAGTTGCATCAAAATGCTTCCAATCTTCTCCATCAGATGGATGACACATAAAATCAGTGGGCCTTCTATTTTCACTGTGCCATCTCATATGAGGAGTTGAGTTGTTTGAAGCATACAACCTATTCAACCTTGGTATTAGAGGTAAATAATGTATCGCCTTAATATCAATTTTATTTCCACTACAACTATGCTTATATCGAGGGTGTTGACAAAACTTATAGGACTCTAGGTTGATATCTTCCTTAAAGTATGACATGCAACCATTTTCACAATAATTAATTCTAACCAAGAAGAGACCTAACTTTGACACCAATCTTTTTGCCTTATAAAAAGAATCAGGAACCTCCAAGCCGGGGTCAACTAACTCTTTAATAAGGTCTATCATTGAGTCCATTCCTCCTTCAGCAATATTCCAGTCAGATTTAATACTTAATAATCTAACAACAACAGATAAATCAGAGTGTGAACACCCGTCAAACAAAGGATGACTAGCAGCATGCAATTGTTCGTAGAATTTGTCCGCTTCTCTATTAGGAACATCTTCGACATTTTTCCTAAAGTTGCCTCCGTGTTGTATCCCAAAAGCATCGTGCACCATTTCTGTCATCCTAGTATCTTGATATTTATTATGCCTTGCATACCTACTACTTTCTCCAACAACAAAGTTATTTTGCCCAACATCACCATCAATAGCATGCAATATTAAAAAGTCCTCCTGAAACCCCCTTATATAAAAATGTTCCTTTACAACTTCTCCTTTTGAAAGATTTATACCATTACATTTAACACTAGGACAACGAATAGCCCAAAAACGTGACCAAACATCAAGTGTCTTAGCATGTTCAATAATTCGTCTGACACCTTCATCAAATTCCTCCCTAAGACCCATTCTATTATCATTATTCCATTGATATATCCAGCTATAATCAGGTTCTATCTAAACAATCAATCAGATTCAACTAATTAGATCAAGTCACAAAAAGTTCAGCAAGTGATGACTACACTTTATCAAAACAAAAAATTGACCTTTAAAGTACCTACACTTTATCAATTTCAAGTGACTAAGTCACCTACCAAGTCACTAAACTTAACTACATTAAAAAAAAAATCACATTTCAAGTACCTAAACTTCAACATTTTTAACTCACTAAGTCATCACCCAAGTCACCAAACTAAACCACATTCAAAACAAAAATTCACCTTTAAAGTACCTACACTTAGTAAATTTCAAGTGACTAAGTCACCTACCAAGTCACCAAACTTAACTACATTCAAAACAAAAAATTCACCTTTAAAGTACCTATACTTAGTAAATTTTAAATCACTAAGTCATCACCCAAGTCACCAAACTTAATTACATTCAAAACAAAAATTCATCTTTAAAGTACCTACACTTCAACATTTTCAAGTCACTAAGTCACTTCCTAAGACAACAAACTAAACTATCTTCAAAATGATAAATTCACATTTCAAGTACCTACACTTAATCAATTTTAACTCACTAACTCACCACCCAAGTCACCAAAGTAAAACACATTCAAAATTATCAAGCATAGGAAAATTCACAATAAAAAGTTCACATTTCAAGTACGCTTCAACAAAATTCAAAATAAAAGTTCACCTTCAAGCTAAGTAACTACACTTATTCACTTTCAAGCAACATATTCATTTATAGTATAATAAATCAAACAATTGAACAAGTGTAACAAAGAAAATAAGTAGAGGCATCGCATGTCCCTCTCACACCATATAATCATCACAAAATTCCTATGTCTTTCAAACCCTTCTTCAACGAATAATCCCAAACTAAACTACATTTAAAGAATTCATTACAAGAAAATAGAGAGAAATCAACTTACCTTTGCTTGGCCTAAATTAAAGTGAAAGAGATAAGCAGTCACCAAATCTAGATTCAGATGTGTTGGTAGTGCAAAGATACTAAATCAGGAGCAGAAGAATAATTTTCAACCTGTCATTCAAAATAAAAATAATTAATAAATAGTATCCAAGCAGAAGAATAATTTTCAGCCGATAACAACTTCAATCCAACTAAAACCTATATAAACAACAACAAGCTAAATCAAAAAAGGAATCAAGAATCTGAAAAAATCACAACTAAAGATTCTAACTTTAATATATTTCTACCATGAATAACTTCAACCAATATCAAATTCAACAAGCTAACCTTAAAAGAAAATCAAATCTTAAATGTTCATAGCTAAAGTTTCCAACTTTGAGAAATTCCAACCAAAAAAAAAATAATCAAGAACCTAAAAAAATCATGACAAAATATTCCAACTTTGAGTGATTTAGAAAAACTCAGATAAAAAATAATAAGTTAAAGAGCTAAACCATAAAAGTAAATCAAGAATCTCAACAAATCACAACTAGAGATTCCAACTTTGAGAAATTCCAACCAATAATAACTTCAACACTACCAAACTCATATAAAAAACTACAAGTTAAACCATAAAACTAAATCACGTCAAAGATCAACTTTGAGAGATTTAGCAAAACTCATATAAAAAACAACAAGCTAAACCATAAAAAGAATCCAAGAATCTTAGAAAATCACAGCTAAAGATTCCAACTTTGAGGGATTTAGCAAGCTAAAACCCATATCATAAACGACAAGCTAAACAATAAATCTCAAAATATCACAATTAAAGATTTCAACTTTGAGGATTTATGCAATGAATAACTTCAATCAAGTAAAACTCATATCTAAAATAAAAAGCTAAATCATAAAAGAAAATCAAGAACCTCAAAATTTCACAGCTAATGATTCAAAAGACTCAAATTTTAAGGGATTTCTACCATGAATAACTTCAATCAAGCAAACCCCATATCTAAAACAATAAGCTAAACCATAAAAGGAATTCAAAAATTTCAAAAAATCAACACAAAAGTACCCACTGATTTCTAATCTTCATAAACACACAACTATGACAAACACATAAAGAATTATGCTTCATACCTGAGTTGTCGTCATCGGAGTAGAGCTGGAGCAGTCGCCAAAGTAGAGCTGGAGTAGATCGCGGTGGCAGTAGGGTTTGTATGTATGTGTTTGTGTGTTTGGAAGATAGTTTGTGTATGTGTTTGTGTGTTTGCTGTGTATATGTATTTGTGTGTGTTTAGTTGTTTAGTTCTGGTGGGTTCGGGCAAAATGGGGTCGGGTTAATTCTTTTTAATTATTTTTTTAAATTAATATTAGACGGACCACATTTTTACAAAAATGTTGATAAATTAAAATTTAATAAACTAAAATTAATAAATTAAAATTAATTTTTAACAAATTAATTTTTAAATAATTCTATAATATCAATAATAATATCCAATTAATTTAATACAATGCTTATATATATATATATATAAATCTTTTAATTAGTTATTTTATCATCACATTAACACAAGTAGTATATTTCCTCAATCGTATAACAATATCAATGAATTTTGCAAATTAAGATAATTTTTTGGTTAATTAGATTTTAATTATGATATTATATATATATATATATACACACACACACCCCTCGTAGTACAATGTGTTAATCAGATAAATTATTGATTACTTGTCTTACGTTATTACACCGTCAACAATATACGCGTATCTACATTGATACAAAATAGTATATCTATTTACTCAATAGTATGATATCAATTTATTATTCAAAATATTTTGATATATAGATTCATTTATCGATCTTTAGATTACTGCATACGTCACTACATGAGATATACATATATATACATATATTCCATTGTCTATTAGCTTTCAAATACATACTATAAACATCACATACACTATTTTGCTACCTCATAATAATATACAACGTATTTCACATATACTCAGATAATTATTGATTAGTTTATCTTATGTCATTAATATATCTTCACTATATAGTATGTATATACTATATATATACCTATACATACACACACATATACACACTATCGACTATATCAAGTTCTAAATATGTACTATATATATCACATACATACACGAGTATATTATCCAATAATATAATGCAAAGTATTTCATATACATACTCTGATGAGTGATCGATTAATTATATTTGATTAGCTTAATTATATTCTACTAGGTTTTGACTACATCGTTCATGAATCGATCACTTCATCATATATATATATATATATATATATATATATATATGAACTCTTGAATGCGTACTATATATATCACATCCACAAGTATATTACCTTATAATAGAACACGTTCATTATATTTTGATGAATTATCAATTATATATTACATTATTATGACTGCAATAGTAACATAATATCATCATCTCAATGGTATGATATATATATATATATATATATATATATATATACACATATTCATTATACAAAGATTATGCATGTTTAATGTCATTTAACGTATATAAAAAGGAAAATATTTATTTTATATATTAAAACATAAGTAAAAGATAAAGATTATGTTTAAAGTAATTTGTTTATTTTATTTGATATATTTTTTAGTGTACCTTTTTGACAAAATTTAAGATTGATTGATTTTTATTATTATTATTATTATTATTATAATTATTATTATATTGGTTATCGACTACGTGTGATCAGTGTAATTTTAAAAAAATTATATATATATATATATATATATATATTAGATTATATATATAATTATTTTTTAATAAAAATAATATATATATATTTGATTATATATATAATTATTGGTTTCTAAAAATTATTTACTTTTTTATGTTTTAGTTCAAAAACCGACCACTTGTGGTCGGTTTTTATATTATTTTTTTAATTAAAAAACCGACTACAAGTGGTCTGTTTTTTAAAATAATTTTCTTTTTATTCTAACAAAAACCGACCTCAAGTGTTCGATTTTTTAAAATAATTTTATTTTTTATTTTAATTAAAAAATCGACCACAAGTGGTCGGTTTTTAAAAATTAATTTCTTTTTATTTTAATAAAAACAGACCACTGCTGGTCAATTTTTTAAAATTATTATTTTTTATTTTAATTTAAAACCGACCACAAGTGGTCTTTTTTTAAAAATTATTATTTTTTATTTTAATAAAAATCGACCTCAAGTGGTCAATTTTTTAAAATAATTTTATTTTTTTATTTTTGTTAATTTAAAAATTATTTTTTTAATTTAATAAAAATACACCACTAGTGGTCGATTATTTATTTATTTTAATTAAAAATTGACCACTTGTGGTTGATTTTATTTAAAAAATTAACTAAAAACTATTTGAATTATATTTTTTTAAATAAAACACACCACAAGTGGTCAATTTTTTTATTTTATTAATTTTTTATTTTTAAAAGAAATAATAATTAGTATAAAAATTATTGAAATGATTTTTTTGAAATTTAAAAATACAATTTTTTATTTTTTATAAAAAAATCGATCACATGTGGTGAGTTTTTTCCGACCACAATCTGTGGTCGTTTTTTTGTGGTCGAAAATCATGTAATTTTTAGTAGCTCTGCAAGATCTCTCAGGATTAATATCTTTTTCATTTGTTACTCCAAAGACCAACTCACCGACATCTTCACAAAATCCCTTGCCGGACCTCCACACCATCAGAATTTGTGCATGTTGGGTGCCACTTCATTTCCCTCAAACTTGAGGGGGAATGTTAGGAATGAATATGGTTCATCATCTCACTCTCACTGCATGGAAAGACAAAATGAACGAGATAAAAACTCAAAATCCATCTCTAGAAGCTGTCGTATAGTTGCTCCACCATACACATGTAATGAACACATTATCAGATGAAAAGCAACTCTAACATGGATCAACATTTGGGATTTATAAACAACAAACGCACAGGAGACCCAACATCAATTCAACAACAAATATGAGGACAGACCAACTACAACTGAAAGACCCAACTACATCTAAATGATTTGCTAATTTTTCTCGTATTGTAAAGGGCTATAATTAGTTTAGCTCAACCAATTATAAATAGGACAGCTGGATAGTTAGCAAGAATGGAAGATTCTTTTTCATTCCATTAGCTTGTACGTTATTGGCAATGCTGTCTCTTGTTTTCTACATACAGTGCAAGAACTAGAAAAACTACTAAACAAGATAGAATTAAGGCAAGCAAATTGTTTGCTTGACCAAGTTCATTAGCTGAGTTTTGAGTTGTCAGTTTAACTCTTGTAAGTTTGTTGCTGGATTTGTTGTGGCTGCAACTGCTGTTCCCAGTGATTCGTAGCTGATAAATATAGTAACATAGTATCTTTAAAATGACAAGGAAGCCTATAATTATCAGAGCCGAGAATATAACCGATTTAGTGGAAGAGTTCTTGCACCCAAATATGACGCTTAGACACACCATAAGACTCTATGTCAGGCAGTGACAATTCAAAATTTAGAAGTAGTGGATTTTGAATTGAGAGAACGTCGTTCTGAAATGGTTCATCCTTCCTGCATGCCAATAAATATAAATAATCTTTCTGCTTACTATATTCCTAACTTGCTCATACTATTTAGTCATTACCTTTTCTCCTAAATCAAGCATTCTTGAAATTTGCAAAAGTAGGCAAACGAAAAAGTTTATTTCCTTGAAATTGTTCTGAGTGCGTTTTACCTTTTGCATTTGCCATTTTAATTAATTGGGTGCTATTATAGTAGACATCATACGCGTGTCCTTCTCATAATTGATTTCTTTTATGATTAATTCAAAAGTAATAGAATAAAAGCATACATATTTCCCCTAGTGTTTGACTTATTCTGGAAAGTAACTATTAGGATTCGGACAGGATAAGTAAACCGCAAGTAAAAAAAATTCAAGAACAACACGCAGATTTAGGTGGAAACCCTTGCGGAAAAAATCACAGGCAGAGGCAAAATAGGTTTCACTATAATGGAGAGCGAGTACAATGTGGAGAAGGCTGAATTTTCTTAATAATGAAAATAACCCACTAAATCACACTTATATAGTACGCGTGTACAAATAGGTCCTACACCCAAAAACATAAATGTCCATACCGCGAAACTTTCAAGGTCGGGCCAACAAAATTTGGGTCACAATTCTAAGAGACCCGATGGCAATAGAGTATGGAACTCGAGACATATAGCCACGCTCATCATCTATCTTTGGAGATAAAGTGGGCGAGCGTTTGAAGTGAGCTGCCAATGGAGTACAAATAGGCTTGGCATTTTGCATATTGAACCTGTGAAGCACTTTTTCAATATATCTTTTCTGACTCAAGTATAACTTATAATTCTTTCTATCCCTCAGAATCTCTATGCCAAGAATCTTCTTTGCTGCTCCTAGTTCCTTCATATCAAACTCCTTATTGATCTAGGCTTTGACTTTAGTTATCTCTCTCATATCCTTTGCTGCAATCAATATATCACTAACATACAAGAGAAGATACACGAATGAACCATCACTTACCTCTTTGAAGTAGACACAACTATCATAGTTGCTCTTCTGAAATATATGAGAGGTCATAACAGAGTCAAAACTCTTATACCACTTCCTGGACGACTACTTTAAGCCATAAAGAGACTTTTTCAGCAAGCATACATAGTCCTCCTTCCCTGAGACTACAAAGCCCTCTGGTTGCTGCATATAGATATCCTCCTCAAGTTCTCCATGTAAGAATGCAGTTTTGACATCCAACTGCTCAAGCTCAGGATTATACATGGCCATAATACCAAGCAATGCTCGAATCGAACTATACTTTATAACTGGAGAAAACACATCTATGAAGTCAATACCTGGAACCTGACTGTAACCTTTAGCAACTAGTCTTACATTGTACCTAGCATCTTCAACTCCCGATGTTTCTTCTTTCTTTTTAAATACCTACTTGCAATGGATAACTTTCTTATCTTTAGGCAATCTCACCAGATCCCATGTGCCATTCTTATGAAGTGATTCCATCTCCTTCTGCATAGCAATCATCCATTGGCCAGAATTATCACAATTAACTACCTCTAAGTAAGAAGAAGGTTCTTTACCGAAATCAATACCTTCTACTACACTCAATGCATAAGAAACCAAATCAGCTTCAGCATACTTTTTAGGAGGTCTAATATATCTTCTAGGCCTATTTTTAGCAATAGAATATTGTAGCGCCACTGGTGGTGAAGAAGAAATAGTATCACTCTGTATCTCCGGGCTAGACTGAGAAGTAGGCACTGGTGTAGACTTTGCTCCAATCTTTAATTCAACATAGGTGCTTGACTTTTTCTGATTCATGTCACTAAGCTCATCTGGGGGCGAAGCACTAGATTCGGAGGGAGCCCAAAGCATAGTAGTTTTATCAAACAAAATATCTCTGCTAATTATAACCTTTCTTCTTTCTGGACACCAACGCTTATAACCTTTAACACCAAGCTTTGATACACCCAAATTACAACTCTCGTTAGAAACTGTAAGCGGTTGCTGTCAAATATAGAACCCAACTAGGTTGGGTGTCGAATCCCACAGGGAATACTATGATCACTAAGTATTGCGATTATTATTAGACTGTTGATCGAAGGTTCCAAGGAAGGGGGGTTTGGTTTTAGTTCACAATAATATTATCAGTGTAACGATGAGATGATATGTGTAATTATATTTGATCACAGAGAATGACAAGTTAAGGTTATGTCCACCTTGTAGCTTCTACTTCTCTATTAACTATTAGTAATACGGATTTTATACATGCATGCACTTATAGAGAGACGTATTCTAATTCTAAATCCAAGTGTTTTTCAACCATTAAGGATTTATTCACCTTAGTTCTCTCTAATCCAAGGTGTACAACCAATTGTACGAACTCTCCAAGAAGTTAATCCTACTAAGGCATTAACGTGTAAAATAGAGGTTGGAAACCCTATTTTCTTGTCACACTCTCTTTTCCAAATAGTAACTTTTCTATCGAACAAGTTATTGCTATAATGGCGCATTCCCTATGTTTGAAACCACGAGAATTCAATTAAAACGAAGAGAGTAATGATATAAGTGGCGTGACATATCATAAATTCAAAAACCCATAGCAATAGAAAGTATACTGGTTTCCATAACCCTAACAAATAGGCTTAGCTACCCATGAATAAAACAGAAATCAACATAGAAATATTCGTCATACCAAAACTTAGAACGATCTTGGTGATGAAGATGACTAGCGAAATTAAGAGAGAAACACGTTTCTCTCTCTCTATCCTCAAGCTACGCTGCTATTCTTGTTTTCAAAGAGTAAATTTCTTGATCATTACTAGAAACAACTCACCCTCCAACATAGACTCATTAAGTTGGTTAATTCGTATACACAAGTTAAGCCAAAAAAATCATATAAAACTACCCAACAATCATCAACCATGTGCGCTCACACAAAATGTTACCCATAATCACTCATAGTTTTGTATTTTTCAGAAATATGGGTATAAGAACCTGCTTGCTCTCACTCTCACAAAGAATTCTTAGATTACAAATGATGACCATATGCTTGCCCTTAGTGTAATGCTCTTCTAATATCAGAATGCTAAGGTTAGGATCAAATAGGTCTTTACGGGTTGTAAAGTAGGCTAAAGGGACGGGTAGGACTATTTTGGCCAGAAATGGTGACTATGTTCCCTAAGCGCTTTAATACACTACATTATGCCATTTATACTAACTTTTAACAACCACTCTACCTTCCTTTCATCTACCAACCCCCTTCTTCACCCATTTTGTTATTCAATCAAAAACACTATGATGGGAATATACAACTCTTTTTTTTTATAAATATTTTTTTATTATTATTTTTATTTTTTTTGTTAAGCATCCCTATGATAGCCACCCTCGATCACAATATTTTCATGTACCAATAACTAAACTTTGGGGCATCACTTTCACCATTTTCCTCTTATTTTGCCACACTCTTTACTCAACTTGATTCTACAATTTAAAGCGCTTAGGAGCTTTTGGATCAAATTATGGTCTTTTAAAAAAATGGATTAGGCTACATATGAGGTTGCCAAAGAAAATAGCTAAAGTCTCAAAGGGTGTTCACTAGGACAATGTACAAAGGTAGGTAAAAAGAAGATAAACAAAATCAGGGCTGCCAAAGAAATGCCTAAATCATCTCCTAAATTCTCAATCTTTATTTCGCTTCACACACACACTAGGCGAGTTCTAGCATCAGTCGCAACAAAGAATATACAATAACCTTACACATACATGGCACATGGTCAACTTAATTAGGAGCATTATAAATTCTTGATCCAACAGATAAATGAATTAAACCACAAGAAATTATCATAGAATGAGTCAAAACTTAAAGCCTAAATATTTCAATAGTAGTGATTCAACACAAACTCCTGTTATAATGCCATGCCGTCTATAAGAACAATTTCATGCAAAAATCTGACTAATTACAACTAACTAACTACGGCTAAATCAAAACAACTATAGAATAAATGCAGGCAAGCAGTACACAATACAACAGAAAAGGCAATCCACAGACATATACCCGTACCCCACACTTATACGGAACCCACTGCCCTCCGTGTAAATAAATAAGCAAAAACCTGGTTAGTCCGACTCCTCCTCTACATCCGGGGTCATACCTCCTACATCAGAATCATTATCAGAGTCTTCATCATCAAAGTTGTCCTTCACATCAGAGTCTAGCAGCTGGTGATCATCGTCTGTCGGTACATCATCATCTAGAGGTTCTTCAAAATTTACCCCCACTCCACACATGGCCCGAGCATGCTCATTAAGCGGGTAGTCATAGTCCAACTGCCGAAGCTCTACATCAGTCGGCACATGACCCCCATTCATCATAGTAAACCTAGTCATGCCATACAGATGGCAGAAAAAACTTTCATCTCGAGCATGTCTCTCAGCAGTGGTAAGGTTGATGCCTTGACCAGTTTCTGGATCTTTGATTTTCGTGAGATCTACCTTCTTCGGGTTATGTGGCAACTTATGGTCTACTGGCTCCTCCTCAATGTGCTCTTTTCTTAAAATTGCAGTCAACAAGTTGCCGAAGCTGAAATGAGACCTTTTGTACACCCTTGCTTTTCGCATCGACGTTCGTATAACTGCACCAATGTTGATGGGAACATTCGTCATTAGAGCATATACCAAGTAGACTCGATAACGCGTGACCTTAGTGTATTATGTCCTAGGAATCAAGCAGGAATTGACTATTCTTAACCATATGCGAGCTTCTCTATTCAAACAAGCATATGGGTAAGTATTGTGATGACCATTATCTTTGTGACGAGTCCATCGGGTCATAGACCGTGATCCACACAACGTATGTCTGATGGCTCTGTAGGGAGGTCTGTTGTAGAGCTCCTTGAGTGGTGATTGATCCACACTTGGAGTACCCAGGAAAGAGTTGAAGAAATCAACGTTCAATTGCAAGACTTGCCCTCGAATCTTCACTTCATTTCCCATAGTCCTTGGGGACCAGTTGGCATAAAACTCTCGAGTCAAATCAAGATTATATTCGCCCATGTCTCGGAAGATAAAGTCAAGATTTAGTGCCATAATCTTTGCCAAAATACGAGGGCAATTCTTTGCTAAACTTTCCTTCTGCATCAACTCCACATGGATATATTTCTTCACTTTATTGTTTCTATACCATTCCTTCCCTTCCTCCTCCAGAACCCACTTGATCCCAAAAGTGCGTCGAGGCACTTGATGAGATGAGGAATCAGCCCGGTCCTTTCTTGACCTTTTTAGACCTTTTTTTGAGGTGGATGCTTTCTCCTTTCCCTGTCGTCCTTTCGAAGCCATGTTACCTGAGATCATAATAGGGTCATGTTAGTCTCATGTCATAGAATTCACTATAATCGAAAAAGAAAATAGTGATGGCACCACCCTACACTTAATTTGTTTGCACACACTAATTGAGTGAGTGTGTTTGATTACTCAGACTTCATCGACATACATTTATATGGTATGTGCCAACAACATTATTAGCGCAGTCACACTTTCAACCCTTCACTTTATATAACAATTTTTCAGGTTGATATAGAGAAGCAACACACAATGGTCTTGTAATCTTGACTATCATTTCCAACTTTATTTCATTGGAGCAATGCAATCTTTGAACAAGACTACCACATAGAAATCTTATCATGCTATAGCATAGAAACAATCACACAATCTTATGCTTGTGGTTAACCATGATCATTACATCGATGAACGAGTCATTCACATAGTCAAGCTTACAACTCCCAAAATTATGCATTAAACTTCAATATTTCAACTCCATAATAATAACAAATTATGACAGTGAATACCAATCAATACATGCTGGAGTAAAATCAAGATTACCTATAAGAATCCTTTCACTCAATGAGATGTATTTTTCAAAAATCATAACAAACTAACCATACTCTTATCACCAAGCACTACTACAAAATCTAGTTAACCATTATAAGTGTAGCACTGAAACAACTACGGAACATGAAAGAACAACTTACTTGGTGATAAATTTGTGATGAATCGGGAAGGTGAGCCTGCAGGATTAGATGAGAAAAGCGAAGGGCTTGGAGAGGGCGAAGATATGTTGGGCGGCGCTTAGGTTGAGGAAAAATGTAGTGGGGTTTAAGGGTAGAGGATATATTTAAAGGAAGAGGCATGGGTCGGGTTGGTTCATTCACACTCAGGTTAGTAGGCAAAATTCACGTTGATAGGCGGCGCCTATAGCATCGCCTAAGCATAAGTAGGCGACGCCTAACCTATTGCCTATGTTGGCATAGGCGGCACCTAGACTATCGCCTATGTGAGGCAGTGAGCATAGGCAACGGCATAGGCGGCGCCTAATCTATTGCCTATGTTGTCATAGGCGGCGCCTAACCTATTGCCTATGTTGGCATAGGCGGTGCCTAACCTATCGCCTATGTGAGACAGTGAGCATAGGCAAAGGTATAGGCGACGCCTAACCTATTGCCTATGTTGGCATAGGCGGCGCCTAAACCATCGTTGAGCCTTACACATTTGACCACTCCCACTTACCTGTATTGTTCCATCATTCCTAGACTTACCATCATTGACATGACTCACTTCCAAATCAAAATTTGGACTAATCTCCTCCTTTATACTCTATGCACCTGCACTTAATCAAAAACAACAAAAATGATTAGAAGGATGGGTTGCCTCCCACCAAGCGCCTTAGTTTTGGTCGTGGCTTGACTCTTCTTTTTGAATTTTTATTTACCAAAAACAAAATTCTAGTAAAACGATGGGTTGCCTCCCATGTAGCGCTTGATTTATTGTCGCGGCACGACATAGTTATCTCAATTACTCAGACTTCATCAAGATATATGGTGGCTATACATTTTATCGAGTCGGTTGGACCGATATATAGCTTCACTCTTTGGCCATTCACCTTAAAGACACTACCATCATTGTTTTCTAACTCCACTACTCCAGATGAGTAAACTTGGCTGATTCTGAATAGACCAGACCATTTAGACTTCCACTTACCTGGAAACAGCTTCAGTCTGGAGTTGAAAAGGAGCACCAAATCGCCTTTCTAAAAGTTTCGTTGGATAATCCTCCGATCATGGTACTTTTTCATCCTTTCCTTGTAAAGATCTGCTCTTTCATATGCATTTAGACGAAATTCATCCATCTCGTTCAGCTGTCCCAATCTCATATTTATAGCATCATCCCAGTTCAGGTTAAGCTACTTCAGTGCCCACATTGCTTTATGTTCTAGCTCAATTGGCAAGTGAAAAGACTTTCCATAAACTAGTAGGTATGGTGACATGCCAATTGGTGTCTTAAACGCGGTCCTATATGCCCATAAGGCATCGTCCAGCTTCCTGGACTAATCTTTCCTACTGGCATTCACGGTCTTAGCAAGGATCAGTTTGATTTCACGGTTTGAAACCTCCACCTGCCCGCTAGTTTATGGGTGGTACGGTGTAGCTACCTTATGTTGCTTAACCCTATACTTTGCCAATACGGCTCTGAATAGCTTGTTGCAGAAATGTGATCCTCCATCGCTTATGATGGTACGAGGTACCCCAAAACGAGAGAAGATATTTCTCTTTAAGAATGCCACAACACTCTTACCTTCATTATCAGCTAGCGCGACTGCTTCGACCCATTTGGATACATAATCCACAGCAACTAAGATATATTTCATCCCGAATAAGCTCACAAATGGGCCTATGAAATCAATACCCCAGACATCGAATAACTCTACTTCAAGCATTTTGGACATGGACATCTCATGGTGCTTTTAAATAGAACCTTGCCGCTGACACTGATCACATCTTCTTACAAAATCGTAGGCATCCTTGATTAATGAAGGCCAATAGTAGCCACTCTGCAGTACTTTCTTGGTCGTCCGTTCACTTGCAAGGTGACCTCTAACTTGGGAAGCATGGCTTGCTTCCAGTATGCTAGGCACCTCTACATATGGGATGCACCGCCTAATAATACCATCAGCACATCGTCAAAAAAGATACAGCTCATCCCAGAAGTAATGTTTCACATCATGCATGAACTTTTTCTTTTGATGAAAGGAGAGATTCTCAGGAATCACTTCGCTTACCACGTAGTTAGCAAAATCTGCATACCACGGTAAGTTTTCCACCATAGTTGCTAGAATCTCTTTGTCGGGGAATGCATCATCAATATCAAGGTCAGTCTGCACTGTGTGCTCACTCTCAAGTCTAGATAGATGATCAGCTACTTGGTTTTCACCACCTTTTCTATCCTTTACCTCGAAATCGAATTATTGAAGTAGTAGCACCCACCTAATTATCCCTGGCTTGGCATCCTTCTTTGCCATTAGATATCTTAGAGTCGCATGATCTGTATGAACTACTACCTTGGTTCCCAACAAGTAAGCACGGAACTTTTTGAAAGCATAAACAACTGCTAGAAGTTCTCGTTCAGTGACGGTATAGTTCTTTTATGCTTCATTCAAGGCCTTGCTCGTGTAGTAGATTGGGTGAAATAGTTTTTCTCTTTTCTGAACAAGTACAGCACCCAAGGCTACACCACTTGCATCACATATAACTTCAAAAGGTAGAGACCAATCGGGTGCTACAATAATAGGGGCTTCAACTAGCTTTCCTTTGAGGCATTCAAATGCCTTCAAGAAATCTTCACCAAAGTAAAACTTTGCCTCCTTCTCCAAAAGTTTGCATAATGGGTTTGCAATATTGGAGAAGTCTTTAATAAACCTCCGATAAAAACCAGCATGAACGAGAAAACTACAAACCCCCTTCACAGAAATTGGAGGTGGTAGTCTCTCGATAACTTCAATCTTGGCTCGATTAACTTCAATTCCCTTTTCAAAGACCTTATGCCCGAGAACAATGCCTTCCTTAACCATAAAATGGCACTTCTCCAAATTTAGCACCAGATTGAATTCCACACATCGCTGTAAAGCCATACTCAGATTTGCTAAGCATGACTCAAATGACTCACCTACAATCGAAAAGTCATCCATAAACACCTCCAAGGTGTATTCAATCATATCAGAGAAAATAGACATCATACACTGCTGAAAAGTGGCCGGTGCATTACATAACCCAAATGGCATTCGTTTGAATGCAAAAGTACCATATGGGCATGTAAAAGTGGTCTTCTCCTGATCTTCAGGAGTAATGCAAATCTGATTATATCCGGGATAACCATCTAAGAAACAGAACCATCCCTTTTCTGCCAATCGATTAAGTATTTGATTCATGAATGACATTGGGAAGTGGTCCTTTAACGTCCACGAATTTAACTTCCGGTAATCCATGCACACCCTCCACCCTGTGACAGGCCTGAGTGGAATTAGCTCATTCTTGTCGTTTGCTACTACTGTCATGCCCCCTTTCTTGGGCACACATTATACAGGACTCACCATTTACTGTCTGAGATTGGATACACCACCCCTGCATCTAACCACTTTATGATTTCTTTCTTCACCACCTCTTGCATAAGTGGATTCAGACGACGCTGATGCTCAATAGTGGGTACACAATCTTCCTCTAGCTGAATCTTGTGCATACATATGCCAGGAGAGATACCAATTATATCAGCAATAGTCCAACCAATAGCTCTCTTGTACCTCTTTAGAATAGAGATGAGAGCCTCTACTTGTTTTTCACCTAAATCAACAGCAATAATAACCGGCAGCGTATTTCCACTACCCAAGAACACATACCTTAGATGATTGGGTAGCTCTTTCAATTCTAGCACCGGTGGCTCTTCAATAGATGGCTTCGCCGGTGGTGAAGGTCGATTCTTAAGGTCAAGGTCCAGCTTCTTGGGGGCATAAGAATACGACCCCATTCCTGTCAAAGCACAAATAGTTTCTTCGTACTCTTTAACATCCTCACGATTGAAGTTCAAAAGCGCAGCAGCCAATGGCTCAATAGTAAGCTGCTTTTCTAAAGATAACGCCTTCTCATCCTTATAATAAACATCAGCTATAGAGAACACATTCATATCCTTGGGCTGCTTCATTGATTTGCCTACATCAAAACGTACCACTTCGTCATTCATCTGAAATAAAATCTCATTTGCTCGCAAATCAATAAGCATACTTCCTGTTGCGAGGAAAGGTCGACCTAAGATTATGATCACCTCAAAATTCACTTCACAATCCAAAATAACAAAGTCTGCAGGAAAAATAAAGGTAGAAACCTTCACTAATACATCATACAAGATACCAACAGGTCATTTTACCGACTGATAATGCTCAATCTACAGCTCTCGTAGGAGTGTAAAGCGGTCGTTGTCAAATATATAACCCAACTGGGTTGGGTATCGATCCCATAGGGAATAGCTTGGTCAACAAGTAAGCAAAGATTACTAGACTTTTAGTGCAAGTCTCGTAAAAAGGGGGGAGTTTTGTCGTGCAAGTAATGTAACCAAAGTAATAAGGTAAAAACGGAAAATAGCAAAGTAAAAAGAAAGAATGTTTGGTAAGATGTAAAACAATGAGAATTGAGAGGTTGGGGTTATGTCCACCTTATGAGTTGTACGTCTCTATTGGCTATGAGTTGTGCGGAATTCATACATGTATGTGCTTATAGAGAATTGTATTCGATGGTAAATCCAAGCGTCTTTCGACCTAAACAAGGACTATTTCACTTTAACTCTTTTGAGCTTAAAGCGTATCTAACGGTACAAATTCTCCAAGAGGTTAATCCAGTTACGGCACTAACTTTTTAATAGGGGATGGGACCCTATTACCTTGACATTATCTCTTTTCCAGACATATAACTTTTTTTTCGAACAAGTTAATGCTATACTGGTGTTATTCTATGCGTTTGCAACCACAAGAATTTGCATTAAGATGAAGAGAATAATGATATAAGCAGCATACGTGTCACGAATTCACAAACTCATAGACTTAGATAGTATCTCATAAGGCTTCCATAACCCCAATAGAGAAGTTTAGCTATTCATGAGTGTGAAAGAAATCGTAATAGACATTATCATTATAAAAATCTCACGTGAATTCATTGTAAATAGCGTTTCTCTTGTTGTAAAAATTAAAAGTCGAATAGATGAAAAATAATGTCAACAATGAATTTAAGAAGAAAAGGAGAAAGATCGAATAAGGGGAATAGGGATGATGGTGGCGGAAATTTGGTT
Source organism: Capsicum baccatum var. pendulum (assembly GCA_030864225.1). NCBI lineage: Eukaryota > Viridiplantae > Streptophyta > Magnoliopsida > Solanales > Solanaceae > Capsicum > Capsicum baccatum. The sequence continues at coordinate 72,581,356 of CM061561.1, read as the reverse complement.
GATGGATGGGTGGATGGTGGATGGATGGGAATTGATGGAATGGGGGAATGAATAAAAATCTCTAGCAAAATAGGGTATTTATAACACCCATATCCTATTCCTACTAAGCTAATGCATTACTTAACCCAATCCTACTGGGTTATTGCATCATTATCCTAATCCTAATAAATTACTGCATTATTATCCTAATCCTAATAAATTACTGCATTATTATCCTAATCCTAATAGGTTACTGCTGGTCCCCAAAGTCTTCAGAAATGTTGTTTTTGCCCGGGACAGGTTTTCCATGCGTCACTTTTGATCCTTGGCATCCAAGCTTTCCCTTCCTTCTTTCGTGAAGCTTTCTTTGGTGTCAAGTTATCCATAAAATACTGAAATCTGCATGATTTATACCTGAAAACTTGCTAATCACGTTTGTTAGCTCACTTACAGGAAAAAGGACTAAAAGTGCATGAATTATATATTTTGTCCTCAAAACTTAGCTAAAATATGGGTACATTATGGTACTTTAGGCGTGTAAATTCGCCCAACATCAACACCCCACACTTAAAGCTTTGTTCGTCCTCGAATAAACTATCATGTCCATCTAAACATCTACTTGGGATTTCACAGTAACAACACAAAATATTCATCAAGACAAGCACGTCAGTCATTAACAAAGAGTAGTTTTCTGATCATTAGTAGAAACAATTCAACCTCCAACATAGACTCGTGATGGTGATTAATTCGTGTCCACAAGTTGAGGTACAAAGAATCATACACAACTACCCAAGACTCGTCAACCATGTGTGTCTCACCATATATTACCCATAATTACTCACAAGTATTGTATATATTTCAAACATGGGTATAAGATTATCCTTGCTCTCACTCTCACAAAGAATTCATATGTTGCAACTGATGACCATAGGCTTGCCCTTAGTGTAATGCTCCACTAAATGTCAGAATGCCAAGCTTAGGATCAAATAGGTCTTTTACAGGTTGTAATGTTGGCTAAGGGACGGGTAGGACTATTTTGGCCAGAAATAGTGACTATGTTCCTAAGCGCTTTAATACATCACTTCATGCCATTAATACTTTTCTTTTAAACAACTTCCCTACTTTCCTTTTATCTACCACCCCTTTTTTTCACCTTTGTTTTTCAATTTTAAACATAACTAACTTTTCAGTTTTCCTTTCTTTTTTTTTTCTTTTCATAAAACCTCTTATGATAGCAATTCCTTTTCATAACAAATTCAAGCACCATTTCATTCTAAAGCATCATACTCACCCAATTTCCTCTTATTTTGTCACATGACTTTACACTTTAAAGCAATTAGGAATTTGGATCAAATTATGGTCTTGAAAAAAAATAGATTAGGCTTACATATGAGGTTGTCAAAGAAAATAGGCTAAAGGCTCAAAGGGGTTAACTAGGATAATGTCCATGGGTAGGTAAAAAGAAGGTAAACAAGTATAGGTTTCCAAAGAAATGCCTAAATCATCTCCTAGACTTGTACTCCTTATTTTTGTTTTACATACATACCAAGCAAGTTCTAGCATCAGCCACAAACACAGAATATACTGTATCCTCGCACACACAAGGCACATGGTCGACTTTATTGGGAGTAGTATAGACTCTTGACCCAACAGATGAAGGAATTGAACCACACAATATCACATAGTGAGTCACAATTAGAGCCTAAACGTCTCAATAGTCATGATTTTATCACAGACTCTTGTCATAATACCCTGCTGCCTATCAGAACAGTTTTATGCAAAGTTTGTAAAAAAGATTTCCTAAAAAATTTAAAACAAACAAACATAAATAAGCAAATGCAGATAAGGAAGGTTAGCATGCAAATACAAGCACCCCACACTGCCCTTAGTGGAAAATAAATAAGAAGAACCTGGTTAGTCGGACTCCTCCTCTATGTCTGGGGTCATACCCCCTTCGTTGGAATCATCGTTGGAGCCATCATCATCAGAATTCTCCTCCACGTCGGAGTCTGGCATTCTGCGCTCATCATCGATTAGCACGTCATCATCAAGAGGTTCCTCAAAGTACACACCTACTCCACACATTTGCCTTGCATGCTCATTCATTGGGTAGTCATAATCCAACTGTTGGAGCTCTGCAGCAGTTGGAACACGACCTCCGCTCATCATTGTAAACTGAGTCATGCCATAAAGATGGCGAAAGAAACTCTCATCCCGAGCATGTCTCTCAGCAGTAGTAAGGTTGACGCCATGCGTGGTTTCAGCATCTTTAACCTTTGTGAGGTCAACCTTCTTCGGGTTGTGTGGGAGTTTATGATCAGCAGGTTCTTCTTTGATGTCCTCCTTCCTCAATATTGCAGTCAACAGGTTGCCAAAACTGAAGTGGGACCTCTTGTGTAGCCTAGTTTTCCGCATTATAGATCGAATAATTGCCCCAATATTGATAGGGACATTCGTCATCAATGCGTATACCAAGCACACTCTATCTCGTGTTATCTTAGTGTACTGGGTCCCTGGAATTAGAAAAGAGTTGACTATTCACAGCCATATCCTTGCTTCCCTATTCAAAGGAGCATATGGGAAGGTGTTGTGCCGGCCGGTGTCCTTGTGTCTACTCCATCATGCCATGGATCTTGTTCCACAAAGTTTGTGTTGAATGGCCCTGTATGGAGGTTTATTGTACAGCTCCTTGAGTGGTGATGGATCAACTGAAGGAAAACCTAGAAAGGAGTTGAAGAAATCCGCATTGAGTTGTAAAACTTGGCCCCGAATCTTGACTTCATTCCCTGTGGTTTTCGGTGACCAGTTGGCATAGAATTCTCGTGTTAAATCGAGATTGCATTCTCCCATGTCTCGGAAGATGAAATCAAGATGTAATGCCATGATCTTAGCCAACATGCGCGGTTCTTTCTTTGCTAGGCTTTCCTTGTTTATCAAGTCCACATGAACATATTTCTTCTCTTTGTTGTTCCTATACCATTCCTTTGCTTTCTCCTCTAAAACCCATTTAATTCTGAATATGCGGTGTGGTACTTACATCGAGGAGGATTGTCCTTGCTCTTTTCGTCCTCTTTTCTTGCCTTTTTGTGAAGTGGTTGCTTTATCTTTGCCTTGTCTTGCTTTGGGTGCCATTGTACCTGAGATTATAACGATAGTCAAGTTAGCATCATCTAGGTGGATACAATCAATAAACAGGCAGTAGTGGCACCACCCCATACTTAGTTTGTTGGCATCAACTAGTGAAGTGAAAGTGGTCGATTACTCAGACTTCATCGGCATACGTTTTAGGTGCTATATTCCAACAATAAAATCGGTGCAGTCATACTTCTTGTATTCTTAGCAATACTTTCATGTTTGATATATCAAGACTACTACATAGGGATTAAATCAAGGTATAGCATCTAACAATAAGCACAACCTCCTATGTTGGTAGGCAACTATAATTCTTATTCCGATGAATAAGTCATTCCAACATGTAAGTATTCAAGTGACAAGATTATGCAATTTTTGTGACCATATCAATTTCGCAAAAGTATGACAATGCACCAAAATCAAATTCAAGTTAGGAACATGTTAAGATCATTCTTACGTATTCTTTCACTCACTTAGTTGTATCACAACACATCAACCACATTCAAATCACCAATACTACTTCAAGTTTTAACAATTCATAATATGCATAGTAGTGTAGTACTTACGAAATATAAATGAAGAATAAAGTAGTACTTACTTGATTGATGCCTTTGGATGATGTTCTTGTGAAGAAAAAGAGCAAAAGGAAAAATTTTGAGAGGATTTGGAGACTATAGGCGGCGCTTATGCTAGGTTTCCAATGTGTTTTTGGTTCAAGACTAAGTCTCTTATTTATAGGAGAAGGTTGGGTCGGGTTTTGACCCATTTAAAATCGGATTTGGAGACAAGAAGTGACCATAGGCGGTGCCTTTTGCTTTGCCTATGCTTGGTATAGGCGGCGCCTTTTGCAAAGCATTGTCTAGCATAGGCGGCGCCTATGCCATGGAATTACTAGGCATAGGCGGCGCCTTTCACTTAGCATATGAGATTCAGAGACAAAAGGCACTAGCATAGGCGGCGCCTATGCTATGGCATACTTGTGCATGGGCAGCGCCTATGCTATGGCACACTAGATTCCGAGACCTTAGGCCATAGTATAGGCCTTGCCTTGTTCGTGGCCTAGTTTTACATAGGCCTAGCCTTGTTCGTTGCCTATATTTTCATAAGCAATGCCCAATCCATAGCCTTTTGCTTCTTCATTCCTAACTTACCACCTTTAACATGCAATACGTCCAAATCAAAATTTGAAACCAATCTCCTCGTTTACGCCTCTTGTACCTACACTTGCTCAAAAACAACAAAAACGGTTAGAACGATGGGTTGCCTCCCATCAAGCTCCTTATTTTTGGTCGTGGCACGACTCTTCTTTTTGGATTTTTATTTATCAAAAGCAAACACGTAATAGAACGAAAGAAAGACAAAAATGAAAAACGATGGGTTGCCTCCCATCTAGCGCTTGATTTATTATCGCGGCATGATATAGCTATCTCAATTACTTAGACATCATCGAGATAGATGGTGGATCGTTTTCTGAATGGATTCAGACGACAATGAGGCTTACTTGTAGGCATGCAATCTTCTTCGAGATGACCCTTGTGCATGCCTATCCCGGGAGGGATACCAATTATATCATCAATAGTACAACCCATGGCTCTCTTGTATCTCTTCAGAGCAGAGATGAGAGACTCTACGTGTTGTTCACTTAAATCATCTGCCATGCTTACCGGAAGTATATTTCCACTTTCCAAGAACACATACCTTAGATAATCGGGGAGCTCTTTCGATTCTAGCATTGGTGGCTCTTCAATGGAAGTCTTCGCTGTTGGTGACGATTGATTCTTAAGATCAAGGTCCGGCTGTTTAGGAGTATGAGAATAGGACCCTATTTCTATTAGAGCACATGTAGGTTCTTCATAAACTTCATCATCCTTATGCTCAACATTCAGTAGCGCAGCAGACAATGGCTCAACAGTAAGCTTTTTCGCTACAGATAATGCTTTCTTATCCTCATAATGAACATCAGCTACAAAGAAAAAATTCATATCGCTGGGCTGCTTCATTGCTTTGCATATATCAAAACGGACCACTTCGTCATTCAACCGAAATAAAAGCTCATTAGCTCTCATGTCAATAAGCACACTTCCTGTTGCAAGGAAAGGACGTCCCAAGATTATGGGAACTTCAGAATCCACCTCACAATCCAGAATAACGAAGTCTGCAAGAAAGATGAATGAATAAACTTTCACCAACACATCATTCAAGATACCCACAGGTCGTTTTACCGACCTATCAGCCATCACAAGCCTCATATTGGTTGGTGTCGGATCGCCTAACCCCAACTTCCTGTAGACGGATAGTGGCATCAAATTGATTCTTGCTCCCAAATCGCACAATGCCTTAGCAAAATTCATAGATCCAACCGTGCACGGAATAGTGAAAGCACCGGGGTCAGCCTTCTTCTGAAGTAGTGATCGGGTAGCGATTGCACTGCAGTGATGAACAGTATCCTTCAACTCATAGCTTGCTGTTCGCTTCTTTGTCAAAATATCCTTCATAAATTTTGCATACCCAGGCATTTGTTCTAGTGCCTCTACCAACGGAACATTAATGGTCAACTGATTTAACATATTCATGAATTTGCTGAACTTTGTATCATCCACAATCTTCTTTAATCTTTGAGGAAAAGGTGGTGGTGGATAAGGAATTGTTTTCTCCACGGCTTTCTTCTCCTCTTGCTTCCGTTTTTCATCCTTTTCAGGCTGCAACATACTCGGTGTGACTTCATGGACGTCGTGGGTGGTTTCTACGACAGCTTCTCCTTTTGCCTTATCATCGATGTCTGCTGCCTCTTCAACCACTTGCTTGACTTTGGATGAAGTTTACAGCACCTTACCACTTCGGTTAGTAATAGCCATGCATGATCTGTCATTCCTTGGATTTTGCACAGTGTCGCTAGGTAAGGTGCCAGCCTTTCTTTGATTGAGTGCTGCAGAAAGTTGGCTCAATTGCTGCTCTATTTGCTTTATTGAATTGGAATGTGAGTCCACCAATTGCTTCATCAAGGACAAATCATGTATTACCTTCGTTACTCCCGCGCTGGTTGCCTCCACTCCTTTCAACAGTTTAGCCATCATATCTTCCATATTTTCAGAACCAGATGCAGTGGCGTCACGTCTTCCTGGGGGAACATACAAACCACTTTTGTCATTCTTGTTCTTCCAACTACCTTGGTCCCTGTTTCCAGATTTATCATAATAGTTCTGACCTTGGTTTCCTTGGGTATTACCTCGGAAACCCCCCTGATTGTTTAAGTAGTTGGCCTCTTCTTCCGGATCAGATTCGTCTCTTCCTTTTGACACAACAGCTTTGACTTTTTTGGTCTTCCCTGATAATAGATATTTTGTAAGAAGATCCACTTGTGTTTTCAGGTGCGCCATATCTTGATCACATTCTTCTTCTCTTCTCCTTTGTTCTGCAGTCATGCCAATAGATAAAGTGGGGCTTGCTACCTCAGAATCCCTGGTATGCCAAGCTCTACTTTGCTTCGTTATTCGATCTAGCATATTGCTTGCCTGCCCAAAGGTGAGGTCCATAAATGATCCTCCAGCCGCATTATCCACCACTGGTTTAGTTATTGAATTCAAGGCTCTTTATAGTATCTCCATTAGGTGGACATTGGTCATGTGATGGTTTGGGCACCTCATAAGCTTCGTCTTGAACCTCTCCCATGTTTCATGAAGAGCTTCAGTTGGAAGCTGCCAAAAGTTGCTGATTTCATCTCTTAATTGTGTTCTTTTGGATGGCGGAAAGAATCTTTCTAGGAAAGCGTCTCTCAATTGCCTCCAATTTGTAATAGAAACAGGAGTCAACCCATTCAACCATAGAGTTGCCTCCCCAGACAGAGACAATGGAAATAGGCATAATTGAATTGCATTCTGACCAACACCAGGATTGTCAAACGACTTGCATGTAGAAATAAAATTGATGAGATGCATATTCGGATCATCGCCTGCTAGTCCACCAAATAATCCCTTGAGTTGCAATAACTGAATCATGGTGCTTGTGATGTTAAACTTGGCTCCGGGTGCCAATGGTGGAGGAATAATGGCTCCTGTGGCTCCGGCTCCATCAAGATCATCATCATCATCGTCGAAAGCTGGTTGCATAACTCGGCGTTCAGGCCTAAACCTAGCTTGACGATCTCTTCTGTTGGCAGGTGTTGCGATCTCAGTGGCATGCCTAGGGTTTAGTAACTCGTTATCACCTACGTCCTCGTCGTCAGGATTTATTGCTCGCCTGGGGTTATCAATATTCTGTTGATGCACTTGAGCGGCGGCTAGAGCAGCTAGTCTCACCTGTTCCTGTTGAGCAGCCATTCTTTCAATTTCGTGTTGTGCCTCCATTCTGCCAATACGTTGTGGTTCAGGATTGATAGGTAATAACGGTTGACCAGAACTTCGAGTGTGGGGCATGCACTGAATAAAAACCTGTAGAGAACAAAAACAAAAACTAAAAGTAAAAGTACGAGAATCTTTGACCAAAGGGTCTAGTAATTATCAAAAACTTAATTGACACTCGTATTCCCCGGCAACGACGCCAATTTTTGATAACGCTCAATCTACAGCTCTTGTAGGAGTGTAAAGCGGTCGTTGTCAAATATATAACCCAACTGGGTTGGGTATCGATCCCACAGGGAATAGCTTGGTCAACAAGTAAGCAAAGATTACTAGACTTTTAGTGCAAGTCTCATAAAAAGGGGGGAGTTTTGTCGTGCAAGTAATGTAACCAAAGTAATAAGGTAAAAACAGAAAATAGCAAAGTAAAAAGAAAGAATGTTTGGTAAGATGTAAAACAATGAGAATTGAGAGGTTGGGGTTATGTCCATCTTATGAGTTTTACGTCTCTATTGGCTATGAGTTGTGCGGAATTCAGACATGTATGTGCTTATAGAGAATTGTATTCGATGGTAAATCCAAGCGTCTTTCGACCTAAAAAAGGACTATTTCACTTTAACTCTTTTGAGCTTAAAGCGTATCTAACGGTACAAATTCTCCAAGAGGTTAATCCAGTTACGGCACTAACTTTTTAATAGGGGATGGGACCCTATTACCTTGACATTATCTATTTTCCAGACATATAACTTTTCTTTCGAACAAGTTAATGCTATACTGGTGTTATTCTATGCGTTTGCAACCACAAGAATTTGCATTAAGATGAAGAGAATAATGATATAAGCAGCATACGTGTCACGAATTCACAAACTCATAGACTTAGATAGTATCTCATAAGGCTTCCATAACCCCAACAGAGAAGTTTAGCTATTCATGAGTGTGAAAGAAATCACAATTGACATTATCATTATAAAAATCTCACGTGAATTCCTTGCAAATAGCGTTTCTCTTGTTGTAAAAATTAAAAGTCGAATAGATGAAAAATAATGTCAACAATGAATTTAAGAAGAAAAGGAGAAAGATCGAATAGGGGGAATAGGGATGATGGTGGCGGAAATTTGGTTGATGGATGGGTGGATGGTGGATGGATGGGAATTGATGGAATGGGGGAATGAATAAAAATCTCTAGCAAAATAGGGTATTTATAACACCCATATCCTATTCCTACTAAGCTAATGCATTACTTAACCCAATCCTACTGGGTTATTGCATCATTATCCTAATCCTAATAAATTACTGCATTATTATCCTAATCCTAATAAATTACTGCATTATTATCCTAATCCTAATAGGTTACTGCTGGTCCCCAAAGTCTTCAGAAATGTTGTTTTTGCCCGGGACAGGTTTTTCATGCGTCACTTTTGGTCCTTGGCATCCAAGCTTTCCCTTCCTTCTTTCGTGAAGCTTTCTTTGGCGTCAAGTTATCCATAAAATGCTGAAATCTGTATCATTTATTCCTGAAAACTTGCTAATCACGTTTGTTAGCTCACTTACAGGAAAAAGGACTAAAAGTGCATGAATTATATATTTTTTCCTCAAAACTTAGCTAAAATATGGGTACATTATGGTACTTTAGGCATGTAAATTACCCTAACATCACCGACCTATCTGCCATTACAAGCCGCATGTTGGTTGGTGTAGGATCGCCCAACCCCAACTGTCTATAGATAGCTAGTGGCATCAAATTAATGCTAGCCCCTAGATCACATAAAGCCTTAGCAAAGTCTAAAGATCCAACCGTGCAAGGAATAGTGAAAGCACCCGAATCTGCCTTCTTCTGTACCAGAGACCTAGTGGCAATTGCGCTGCAATAATGAAAATTATCTGCCAGTTCATAGCTCGCTGCCCTTTTCTTTGTCAAAAGTTCCTTCATGAATTTGGCGTATCCTGGCATTTTCTCCAGTGCCTCCACCAAAGGCACATTTATAGTCAGCTGCTTCAGCATGGTCATGAATTTACTAAACCTGGTGTCATCAGCCTTTTTCTTCAGTATCTGAGGAAAAGAAGGTGGTGGATTTGGAAGAGTTTTCTCCACCACTTCCTTTTTATTGTGCTTCCCATTATCAATCTTTTCAGACTGTTGAAATCTAGGTGTAGTATCATGAACATTCTCATCCTGATCTTCAACTTCTACAGAATCATCACAATCTACTTCAATAACATTCTCCTCTATACTATCAACCACGGGCTTGCCCTTGGATGGATTTTCCAACACCTTACCACTCCTGGTTGTAATAGCCAAACATGATCCATCTTTTCTTGGATTTTGGACAGTGTCACTCGGTAAAGTGCCATCTTTTCTTTGATTAAATACCGCTGATAGTTGACTCATTTGTTGTTCCAACTATTTTATTGAATTGGAATGCGAGTCAACCAATTGATTTATTGAGGACAAATCATTTTTTACCTCAATTACTCCTGTGTTGGTTGCCTCCACTCTTTTCAACAGCTTAGCCATTATGTCCTCCATGGACATCTTCCCAGAACTAGGTGCAGCAGCTTCACGATTTCCAGGAGGGACATACAAACCGCTCATGTCATTCTTATTCTTCCAATTCCCTTGGTGTCGGTCCTTGTATCTGGACTTTTCATAATAGTTTCGACCTTGGTTTCCTTGGACATTGCCTCAGAAACCCCCCTGATTATTCAAGTAATTTGCTTCCTCCTCAGAATCGGAGTCATCTCTTCCCTGTGATACAACAGCCTTGACCTCTTCTGTCTTCCCTAATAATAAATGCTTGGTAAGAAGGTCCATCTGCATTTTCATGTGAGCCATATCCTGGTCACGTTCCTCTTCTCTTCGTCTCTGTTCTGCCGTCATGCCAATAGATACAGTAGAGCTTGCTACCTCAGAATCCCTGGTATGCCAAGCTCTACTCTGCTTTGTCATACGATCCAGCATATCACATGCCTCAATAAAATTAAGGTCCATGAATGACCCACCCACAACATTATCTACCACTGGCTTAGTCACCGAGTTCAAAGCCCTATATAATATTTCCATCAAGTGGACATTGGTCATCTGATGATTTGTGCACCGCATAAGCTTCTTCTTGAACCTCTCTCATGTCTCGTGGAGAGCTTCAGTTGGAATCTATCTGAAATTGCTTATCTCATCTCTTAATTATGCTCTCTTGGATGGCGGAAAGAATCTTTCTAGGAAAGATTCTTTTAATTGCCTCCAATTGGTAATAGAGTCAGGAGTTAGCCCATTTAACCATAGAGTTGCCTCTCCAGATAGAGACAATGGAAATAAGCATAGCCGGATCGCATTCTGTCCAACCCCTGGATTGTCAAATGATTTGAATGTTTAGATAAAATTAATCAGGTACATATTTGGATCGTCTCTTGCAACCGTATTCCCCGGCAGCGGCGCCAAAATTTGATACGCCCAAATTACAACTCTCGTTAGAAAGTGTAAGCGGTCTCTGTCAAATATAGAACCCAACTGGGTTGGGTGTCGAATCCCACAGGGAATACTATGATCACTAAGTATTGAGATTATTATTAGACTGCTGATTGAAGGTTCCAAGGAAAGGGGGGTTTGGTTTTAGTTCACAATAATATTATTAGTGTAACGATGAGATGATATGTGTAATTATATTTGATCACAGAGAATGACAAGTTAGGGTTATGTCCACCTTGTAGCTTCTACTTCTCTATTAACTATGAGTAATACGGATTTTATACATGTATGCACTTATAGAGAGACGTATTCTAATTCTAAATCCAAGTGTTTTTCAACCATTAAGGATTTATTCACCTTAGTTCTCTCGAATCCAAGGTGTACAACTAATTGTACGAACTCTCCAAGAAGTTAATCCTGCTAAGGCATTAACGTGTAAAATAGAGGTTGGAAACCCTATTTTCTTGTCACACTTTCTTTTCCAAACAGTAACTTTTCTATCGAACAAGTTATTGCTATAATGGCGCATTCCCTATGTTTGCAACCACGAGAATTCAATCAAAACGAAGAGAGTAATGATATAAGTGGCATGACATATCATAAATTCAAAAACCCATAGCAATAGAGAGTATACTACAAGGTTTCCATAACCCTAACAAATAGGCTTAGCTACTCATGAATAAAATAGAAATCAACATAGAAATATTCATCATACCAAAACTTAGAACGATCTTGGTGATGAAGATGACTAGCGAAATTAAGAGAGAAACACGTTTCTCTCTCTCTGTCCTCAAGCTACGCTGCTATTCTTGTTTTCAAAATAATACAGAATCTGAATAATCCCTAAAAATTCAGCAATAATGCTTTTAATAACATCCTTCTCTAATAAATTGCTACTGCATCCTTAACTATTTAAAAATATTGAGTTTGCCCGGGAAAAAGTTCCCATACATCACATTCAGTCCAAAAGCTGCTTTCCTTTTTATGTGAAGTTTTCTTTTGCTGTCCACGGGTACCCAAAGTGCTGAAATCTTCCTCATAGTACCTGAAAAGCATGCTAATCACATAGCTCAGCTCACTTAACTAAACACGGACTAAAAGTGCAAGAATTATGTATTTTATCCTCAAAACTTAGCTAAAACATGGGTAAGTTATGGTGCTTAGACGTATAAATACGCCCAACATCAGGCTTATAACCCATAAATAAGAACTTGATAGATCTAGGTTTTAACTTTCCATTATCAACATGATTATACGCAAGACATCCAACTATCCTCAAATCAGTATAACTAGCAGGAGTACCAGACCATACCTCTTGTGGATTTTTTTTATCAATTGTGACTGAGAGAGAGAGTGGTTAATAAGAAGGCAAGCTATGGAAGCAACTTCAGCCCAAAAAGGCTTGGGTAAACCAGTATTAGAGAGCATACAACGTACCTTCTCCATTATAGTCCTATTTATTTATTCGGCCACACCATTCTGTTGTGGAGTATGACGAACTGTTAAGTGACTCATATTTCCTTCTGACTTGCACAAAGCATTAAATTCATTAGAACAAAACTCTAAACCATTATCAGTCTAAAGGCATTTTACCTACTTCCCTGTCTGCTTTTCAATCATAGTCTTCCACTTCTTGAAAGTAAGAAATACATCATTCTTTTACTTCAGAAAAACACCCAAACTTTTCTAGAATAGTCATCAATAATAGTCAATAAGTAATTAGCGCCTCCTCTAGAAGGTACTCTAGCAGGACTCAGAGATTAGAATGAATGTAATCAAATGTACCCTTAGTTGAGTGGATGCCTTCAGTGAATCTGTCTCTCTTCTTCTTCCTAAAAATACAGTGCTCACATAACTCTAATTTGGTAATACTCTTCCAATCAAGAAGTCCTCTCCTACTTAGTTCAACCATCCTATTTTCACTCATATGCCCCAGGAACATATGCTAAAGTTTAACAACATCACTTTCTAATAGAGAGGAGGTAGAAATAGCTGCATCACCTATAACAGTAAAGCCTTACAGGACATAGAAATTTTCAAACTTTTTCTATCCTTTCATCACAATAAGAGCACCTTTAGTAACCTTCAGGACTCCCCCTTCACCAGTGTATCTATAACCATTTGAATCAAAGGTACTCAAGGAAATAAGATTTCTCTTCAGATCTGGGACATACCGCACATCACCAAGTATCCTCACAACCCCATCAAACATCTTAATCCTGATTGTTCTAATACCAGCTATCTTACAAGGTGTGTTATTTAACATCAACACGACACCTTTAGGGACTGTTTCATATGATGTAAACCAATCTCGATTATGATACATATGAAACGTGTAAGCTGAATCAAGAATCTAATCCTCATAGGGTTTGGAGTTACTATCAAAAACTACCAAGAGTTCTCCATCACTACCGCCATCTTTAATAAAACTGGCTTCACCGAACTTCTCTAGTTGGTTTCCCTTCAGGTTTGGAGCTTTTTTTTCTCTCTATTCTACAACTTCCAACACTTGGATTTGATATGGCCCTTCTTCTTGTAGTAATTACATATTTTGTTTCTGTTTCTAGATTTTGACCTATTCCTATCATCACCCCCATAACTCCTCTCACGAGTCCTTCCTTCTCGAACAATGAGACTATCTCCTTGAGTCTCCGATCCATTCACAAGATGATTCATCTTCTCCTTAGAGAATAAAACATCATAGACTTCATCAGTCGTCAGGGTATCATGACTATATAAAATTGTATCCCTAAAGGTCATGTATGATGTAGGCATTGAACACAATAAAATAAACCCTAGATCTTCCTCATCGTACTTAACCACTAGAGTCTCTAAATCAGTGACGATTTCTTTAAATACAAATAGGTGATCCTCCAAGGATGTACCCTTAGACATGCGATGGTAATAAAGTCATTGGTTGAGATGCAACTTACTTGTTAGGGTCTTTGTCATACACAATGATTCTAGTTTCAACTATAATACAATGGCCGTGGTCTCCTTCAAAATATCCTATAGAATCTGATTGGATAAATGAAGGTGGATCTGAGATAGAGCCATCCGATCCTTACATCATTTGTCCTCGTCCATCCATGATGAGGGAATATTCTCGAACCCTAATAAAAAATCAGCCAAATTCATCTGTGCGAGCACAACCCACATCTTAACCTGCCATAATAAAAATCTAGTGTTGCAATCCAATAGTGGAATATCATACTTCATGGTTGCCATCCCTGAGAAAATAATCGAACAGGCTCTGATACTAGTTTGTCAGGATTCAGATAAAATAAAAAAACCATAAGTAAATGAAATTAAGAATAACACACAGATTTACGTGGAAACCTTTACGGGAAAAACCACGGGCAGAGGTAAAGGAGGTTTCACTTTAATGGAAAGCGAGTATAATTTGGAGAAGACTGAATTTTCTTAATAATGAAAATAACCCACCAAATTGAACTTATACCATACGTGCGTAGAAATAGGTCCTAGGCCCAAAAACATAAAGGTCCATGCTACAAAACTTTCAAGGCCGGACCAACAAAGTTTGGGCACAATTCTAACAGTAACTAAATTATTTAATAAGGTAAGGAGAATATTTGAATAAGATTTTCCTTTATGAGAAATAAAATATACTCCACAACCCACATACTATCTTTGGGATCTAAGTTTTGATCCTATACCGCTTCTTAAGATTTTATTGATATTACAATCTTTACGTATAAATATTCTTTAGCTTAACAGTGGAGAAGAGGCCCAAAATTTTCCCTTAGTTTTGGACTTAACCTCGAAGTCATCCTTATTCTTTCACTTGTAGTACTAATTAACATGTCAAATTAATAGCCTTTTAGTCCCTCTCCAAAGGAGATGTTAGTTTTTAATGTAGAGAACATAATTACAAGTGTGTTCAGTTTTTTCTCAAATCTAATCTAAAGATCCAAACTCCCTATTATTTTTCGTCTTGCTAATTTACCTAACTAAATTGATTTATCAACAATTAGCCTAGTAAAAATCAAAATCATTCATTTAAAAAATAATCAATCATTTTGAATTGTAATTGTAACACCCCATATTTTTGCATTTGAAAATTTCTTAAGTTTAGAGCTCACTGCTCAAACTATGGTTCACCTAACGAGTTGTAAGGCCTCCTTATGGATCACAGGGCTCTATTCATATGGTGACCAGTGAGGGTTGCCTATGTTTTTGTTATGAATACGACTTGTATTTCATGAGTTGTAATGACTCTTTATGAGTCGTAGGGTGCCTTCCATAGTCAAACTAGTATAGGTGACTAAGTTATTATTGCATTTATGACTAGGAACCTATGAGTCGTAAGGTCCATATATGAGTTGTAGGGTATGAATCATAGGGTAAATAGTGAGGAGGCCCCAAGTCTCTGCCCAGACTATAAGTCGTGGAAATAACTCTAACAGATGTCATAAGTGGTGACGTGACTCATAGTTACTGGCGATAGTTTTTCCTGTGTTTTAATTGGGGGAACTTTGGTCGCTCCCCTCTTTCCCCAATTATAAGCCACGACTTAAAATCACTTTAGGATCTTATTATCACTCCAAAATAAAATAAATATATGTCTCTTTTCTCACATTTCTCAAGCAAGAAAAAAACTAGGATTTCTCAAGGTTAATCATCTAGGGCTCAGAGGTTGATTTCCCCTTTTAATTTCTACTACTTTTAGGCATGCACCTCTCTTCGTAAACTTGTTTTACTTAAATCATGTGTTTAAATAATTATTCATGTGGATTTGAATATGTATTTTGATTAGGGTTGAAGGTTTTGGAAGGATTGTTACTTGATTTGAATTTTTATGGTTTTAATGCAAGTGTTCATATTTTAGTTATGTATTTAGAAACTCATTGGGGTGCATGAGTATGATGAATGGGATGGGGGTCGAGGTATTCCCCTAATTTGATAATCTTGGGTTGGAATTTGATTTTGGAAATTGTGTTCCCTCAACTCACTTGTATAATTGGAAATATGGTTAGTCACTTGATTTGGCTTACTTTCCTAAACTATGATCGCACAAATAGTTAAATGGATAAAAAGGGGTTTTAAAGGCCTTATTGACCATGTTTTTGAATTTAAATCTAATTTAATAAAAAAAAAGATTTGTGGCATTCTCCCAAGTTGATGGAATTGATATGACATAATTATAAGCTTACAAGCATAATGGTATGATAATACCTGTGGTTAATGCCTTAATGGATAATTCCTTGGTTAAATGGATGGGTTATGTTATACTATTTTAATTGGGATTAAAGGGGGTTGTGTAGCTTGTTGTGGAAGATGGAGATCCTAGAGGGACTGATACTGGAAAACATATTTGTCAGCGTGGGGGTTTGTATGATCTAGTGCATAGTTTACACACATATATATATATTTTGGATTGGCTGGGGTCAAGGTATTCCCTAGATCATCCTTGGATTTTCTTGGTTTGTGCAGATAACATACGATGGGACCCTTTCATCAGGGAAGCAAAACT
Organism: Capsicum baccatum var. pendulum; assembly: GCA_030864225.1. Classification (NCBI taxonomy): domain Eukaryota; kingdom Viridiplantae; phylum Streptophyta; class Magnoliopsida; order Solanales; family Solanaceae; genus Capsicum; species Capsicum baccatum. Next base: position 72,564,954 of record CM061561.1, on the reverse strand, counting down.
TATATAGCCCGTGGGTGTCTTTAGGACGGTTAGAGATACACAGTCCAGGTTAATGGTTTTAAATCTTATGCTAAACCTTGTTCCCTATCCTAACATTTTATATAGATACATGTATGTATATATGTATATATGTGAACATGTATATTGAGTTTGGACTGGATTTTGAATAGGCATTATTTTATACTTATCTTGAGTTACATGCTAGCGCTTATCCTGCTAACAGTCTCTAGATGTTGTACCCCCATGCGATATATAAAATAGAGACACTTTTGATTCCCTGCCTAGTGATAGGTGATTTCTGGATAGCTCTTGAGTCAGGTTTGATGTGGTGATCTTTCATTCTCTGGAAAACCCTCATTTATTTGTCTTTCTTTATTCATGTTTTGGACTATTCCTTTTGGACTCATTTTAGCTATGATCGGGGACATGTCCCAACTTCGGTTGTTCTTTGTTATTAGAGGCTTTGTGGATTACTGTTGATTGGTATGGATGTTAAGTTCTTAGATTTCTTTCTGAGCTAGTTGCTTAACTATCTTTTTATATGTTCGAAATTCATCCGCTGCTAGTTGTATTGTGTTCTGTTTAAAGGGTTTGGTCTCTGGTACTCGATAGACTTAACATACCCATCATGGCCAGGACCTGGTTCGGGTCATAAAAACCTTGGTATCAGAGCATAGTTTCATGGTCATTGGGTATCCACAAAGCCATGTCTAGTAAAATTCTTTTATGGGTGTGTAGCATGCCACACTTATAAGAGAGAGGCTATAGGGCATTTAAGAATGTTTCCCTTTTTTGTGATTTATTTTTTGAGATATAGAGTCTAAGGTCTTTAAATTTCCTCTAATTCCATTTGTTTGCTTTTCAGATCATGCCTTCCTGAAGGTCTGATACTCGTGGAAACTCCTCTGTCCCCCCTGAGGACAATATGGATGGAACCCATTCTACTTATAAAGTACAGACCCAGTCTAGGGCCCCTACTCCTGACTGCCTACATGGAGTTTCATCGATCTCTACCAGTCCTTATCAAACTTCTCGAGCTGATGATGTTTATGCCCCACTGCCCCAAGGAGATATTTCTAATACCAAATTATGTCAATTCATTCATTTGTTAACTCAGTTGGTGACTTCTCAGTCTTGTTAGTCTGACTGTGTTGGTTCTATTTCTCCATCTTCTGAGGTCACTAGAGTTGGCCAGTTCATGAGGTAAAATCCCCTAAACTTCACAGGCTCTAAGGTTGAGAAGGATCCTCAAGGGTTTGTGTATGAGATGGAGAAGATATTCAGGGTGATGTATGCTACTGATATGGAGGGTGCGGAATTTGCCGCATATCAATTACAGGATATGTTATATTAGTGGTACGAGGAGTGAGAGTAGTCGAAGGGTGATGATGCTTAGCAGGCTATGTAGGAGGAATTTTCTAGTGCTTTCCCTGATCATTTTTTTCCTCAGGAGTTGAGAGACGACAAGGCCAAAGATTTTATGAACTTGAATCAAGGAAGGATGATTGTAAAGAAATATGCCTTGAAGTTCCACTAGCTATCTCATTACACTCCAAAGTTGGTGTCTAGCATGAGGGAAAAAATGAGAAAGTTTGCTTCATGTTTGTCTTAGGACCTGGTACTAGAGTGTAAGGCAATAATGTTGAATAATGACATAGATATCTCTAGGTTGGTGGTGTATATGCAACAGGTTGAGGATGAAAATAAGAAACAGATAGAGAAGGAAGAAAGTCAGGGTAAGAAATTTAGATATTCAGAGTAGGGTAGAGGCCAGCAGAACAGTGGTAGAGATGGTAGGCAGTAGGGCGAGAGAAAGGGTTGGGGAAATTTTGGTTCTTTTTTTACGGCTATTTCTTTTTATCCTAAGCCGTTTGACGATCATCCCTTTTAGGCTAACAATGGGTTTAAGAGCCAGGGTGTCCAGACCTAGGCTAGTAGAGCTCAGTCAGCTCCATCATATCCTCCTTGCAGATTTTGTTGATAGATGCACTATGGTTATTGTGATGATAGAAAGAATCTGTGTTTCAAGTGTGGCCATCCTAGTTATTTTTAGAGGAACTATTTGTCAATAAATGTTTCTACTAGAGCTAATAAGGTTTCGGTTTCTAATTTTTTGGCTCTTGTGCCAAAGGGTGCTACTTATAGTACCAGTACTGGTTGAAACCTTCTTTATGCTCGTGCCACCCTTCAGGAATCTAAGGCATCTCCTAATATTATCATTGGTACATTATAGCTTTTCTCTCGTGATGCGTATTATTTACTTGATCCGAGGTCTACCATTTTTTATGTGATCCCTTGTGTAGATTTTTTTGGTCTTGAGAGTATTTCCGATCCCTTCTCTTTGTCTACCCTGGTGGGTGACTCTGTTGTGGCTATAAGGGTCTATAGTGGTAGTGTGGTATCTATTTGTGATAGGGAGACATTGGTGGATCTGATTGAATTAGATATGGTAGATTTTGATGTGATCTTAGGGATAGATTGACTCCATTTGTGCTACGTTTTTCTAGATTGTTGAACCCATACTGTCAGTTTTCAAGTCCCAAATAAACTGATAATGCAATGGGAGGGAAGTTCCTTAGTTACTAAGTGAAGGTTCATTTCATATCTTAGAGCCCTAAAGTTGATTTTCAAGGGGTTTCTATACCATCTATTTCTGGTTAAAGATTCTAGTTCTAAGGTTCCCTCTCTACAATTTATCTCTATTGTTAATGAATTTCCTGAAGTATTTCTCAATGATCTTCTTGGTATTCCTCCAAATACATAAATAGACTTTAGGATCAATCTTTTATCGGTACCTATCCTATATCTATTCCTCCTTGTAGAATGGCTCCGACTGAGTTTAAAAAACTTATGGAGCAGTTAAAAGATCTTCTTGATAAGGGTTTCATCTATTTTAGTGTATCCCCGTGGGGTGCTCCTATGTTTTTCCGTGTGTAAGAAGGATGGTTCCCATTGGATATGTATACATTATTGGCAGCTGAATAAGGTGCCGGTGAATAATAAGTATCCTCTTCATATAATAGATAATATCTTTAACTAGCTCCAGGATAATAGACAAGTTCGTTGTTTACAAACTAAGGATGTGTCTTCGGTAAAGCTTCTATGGAGGAACCAAAAGGTTCAAGAAGCTACTTGGGAGGCTGAAGAGGACATGAAGTCTAAGTATCCCTTCTTGTTTCCCGGATGCTTAAGGTATGGGTTTTTCTACTCTTTTTGTTTTCTGACTTTGTTAAAGGAATTGTGGTTATGTGTCTGTCTTAAATTGTGCTAATGGATTCCTTAACTCCTTATTTGAGAATGAATGATCCTGGGGGGAAGGGGTGTTAAGGTAACATCCCAGATTTTTTCCTTGAAAAATTTCTTGAGTTTAGAGCTCACTACTCAGACTACGACTCACCTAACGAGTCATAAGGTCTCCTTAATATAGTCACTAGTAATAGTTTTTCCTGTATTTTAATTAGGGGCACTTTGGTCATTTTTCTTTTTCCTCAATTGTAACCCACGACTTAAAAACACTTTAGGGTCTTATTATTACTCTAAAAGAAATCAAAATACACCTCTCTTCTCTCAAATTTCTCAAAGCAAGAACAAAGGGTTTCTTAAGGTTGATTATCTAGGGCTTATAGGTTGATTTCCCTCCTTAATTCCTAATACTTTTAGGCATGCACCTCTCCCTTTAAACCAGTTTTACTTAAGGCATGTGTTTAAATGATAATTTATGTGGGACTATGGATTTTGATTTGGGTTGAGGGTTTTGAAAGGATTGTTAGTTGATTTGAATTTTCATGGTTTTAATGCAAGTGTTCATGTTTTAATTATGTATTTTGAAATTTGTTGGGGTGCATGGGTATGGTGGATGGGATGGGGGTCGAGGCATTCCCCCAATTTAATGATTTTGGTTTGGAATTTGGTTTAGGAAATTATGTTCCCTCTGTCTACTTGCATAATTGGATTTGAAATAGGGTTAATCATATGATTTGGCTTATTTCCCTAAACTATGGCATTGCACAAATAGTTAAATGGATAAAAAGGGGTTTTGAAGACCTTGCTAGCCATGTTTTTGAATTTAAATATAATTTAATACACAAAATGAGGTCGTGGCATTCTCCTAAGTTGATGGAATCGATATGGCATAATTATAAGCTTGCAAGTATAGTGGTATGACAATATCTGTGGTTGATGCCTTAATGGATAATTCCTTGGTTAATGGATGATTTATGTGAAACTTGTTTTAATTGGGCTTAAAGGGGGTTGTGTAGCTCACCGTGAAAGGTGGAGGTCCTGGGGAAAGCGATACTGGAAACCATTCTTTTTGGCGTAGGGGTCTGTATAACCGTGTACATGGTTTGCATATATATATATATATATATATATATTGGATTGGTTGGGGTCGAAGTATTCCCTATTTCATCCTTGGATTTTTCTGGTTCATGCGGCTAACACCTGTTGGGACCCTTTCAGCAGAGGGAGCTGAACCCATATAGCCCATGGGTGACCTTAGGACGATTAGAGCTACACATTCCAGGTTTATTATTTTAAATCTTATGCTAATGTTTTTTCCTTAGCCCAATATCTTATATATATATATATATATATATATATATATATATAAACATGTACATTGAGTTTGGAATGAATTTTTAATTGGCATTATTTTATCCTTTTCCCGAGTTACATGCTAGCTCTCATCCTACTAATTGTCTCCAAATGTTGTATTCCCATGCGATATAGATAACGAAGACACTTATGCTTTCCTTGAGCAGTGATAAGTGATTTTTGGATAGCTCGTGAGTTAGTTTTGAAGTGGTGAGCTTTCGTTCTCCAGAATACCCTCATATAATGTTCTTATTTCATTCATGTTTGGACTATTTCTTTTGAACTCATTTTGTCCATGATCAGGGGCATGTCACGACTTCTATTGCTCTTGGTTATTAGAGGCTTTGTGAATTACTGTACATTGGTATGGATGTTAAAGTTCTTGGAGTTCTTTCTGAGCTAGTTGCTTAACTATCTTGTTCTATGTTTGAAATTCATCTGCTGTTAGTTGTATTAGTTTTTATTTGTCTAGGCAAAGAGGGTGAAGTCCAGTCCTCCACGGACTTGAGATACCCGTCACGATTAGGACCTGGTTTGGGTCGTAACAACAAACATACTAAATCACCATCATTTTTACTATTGAGAAATAAGTGCCTTACATTTATTCTAATTGAATCATTCGATGATTCCATCAGACATATCAAAATTTTATGCGTTTCATGAAATTAATAGTATAGATAGAAGAGGGTGTGCTCCTAAACTTTCTGGTCCTTGACTTGGCTGATTATGTTGAAGTTTAGAAGTTCAACTGTGATGAACTAAATGGCGTTATCTTGTCCAAGGCTTTGGACTTGGTTTATTATTCAGTTTAGGCCTTTTGGTATGGTATAAATATAGAAAAAATTAAATAACACCACAACTTATTTTTAATAAACTATATAAAATTCCTACTCTTTTTATTAATTATCTAAATTCCCCTTTTCTCAAACAGCCGGATACATCCACAATCCATAAATTTTTGGATACAAAATTTTAATATGTATCTCGACCAAATAGTTTCAGAAATGAATGCATCTCAGTAATTACAATTATGTATCTCAACTTCAAAATTATGTATTTGAATGTTAATTATGTATCCAAACAAAAGTAGAGTAATTAATTGTTACATTCTTAAGTTCAAAATTATGTGTCTCAACTTCAAAATTACATATCTATATGCTAATTATGTATCCAAAAGTTACAAAATAAAAAATTATTTGATCTAGCAAAGAGTAGGGATAGGGAGCGTAGAGGTACACTTTTTGGGGTTATGTAATTTTTACATAAATATATAACTTTACTTACAAATTATAGGACGTTTTTTTTAATTTAAACAGTTGATAGCCTAACATTTTTAAATAAAAAATAGCTAAATACATATACAACACATTTTTGACACAATTATAGTATAGTCAACACATTAACTAATTTAAATAGTATTTAAATATTTGAAATTCAGGTATAATATATTTTTAACAATATCAATAATAAGAAAAAAACAAAAATTGCAATACGTTTTGAATTTAGTATATCATATGTATTATAAACGTCGTGATGAGTATGTATAAATAAATTATTTATAATAAAAATATATTAGAAGTATTATATGCGAATTTCAAACATTTCATTACAATTTAAATTAGTTTTTTTTGTTAGAAATGTATTATATGTTATGAAATACTTAATATATATTGAATTCACTACAACTATTGTTTATCTTTAATAATGATTTAATTCAAATTTAACAAGTACAATTTATTCACCGCCACCAAAATACTCCATCTCTTCTTTAATGAATCTTCACCATATCAGCTAAACAAATCATCACTACAATAAATCCCCAACCGTCATTCTTTACCTCTTCCTTTCGCTATTTCAGCGACAAACCACACAACATCAACACTACCAGCCACCACCTATCCCTCTTCCACCAACCTCCACAAACTCACCATGTGTAACAGTAACAAATCAATAACATAATTATGTTGGAAATAGTAAAAGAAAAGAAAGTACTTGAATAGAACATATCTACAGATCAATTCTAACAAGGCATTTCAAAATCTCTTTGTGATACCTTTTGAAATCTTCTAATCTTTTTCTTTTCCATATTACTGTATTTTGTGTTAACATTCCAAACAAAGAACTACTCTCACTTAGACAATTAAACAAACACATGGTGGATATATAAGATAGAGTACAAAAAACAAAAATCAAAGATTGAAAACTAGAAAAATTGACTTAAGGGATAAGAATTGTGAATATTTGCCAAACAGTCAACAACTGATAAGTGAAGCAATGAGAGAAAGATTTGGGGGAAGGGGAGGATATGAATGAGCTGAGGTTGGGTGGGGTTTGAGATCGGAGTTGGTGAGATATAGACGGAACTCAAATATTTGTAGTAGGGACTAGAGGTGGAGAAAGGCAAAAGGAGGAGAAAAATTATTAAAGATAAAAGTAAACTATAATTCATAATAAAATAAAAATTACATTACTTAGGATAATAATGCCTTAAAAAACTTTTATTTATGTAATTATTTTGTTATATTTTTGGGGGGATGATTCAATATTATATTAGTGACGGAGTGATAGTCTAACTAGGTTAGGTGTAGAAAAATTTTCTTTTTGTGTATTCATTTAAATCTTCTAAATTAGGTAGATATTCAGTTTACACATTGGTCAATATTTTATATATGGTTAAGGTTGATCAGGTTACTTATTGTAGTTTGAGTTTCAATCATAAAAAAAGTAGCAAGTTAATTCTTCTGCATATTTTATGAGATGTTTGGATGGACTTTCTTTAAAGTGGCTTATAAGTTAAAATCTAAAAGGCAAAAGTAGGTAGCAACTAATTTTTAGCTTTTATTTTTTGGTATTTTTTAAGTCTAAAGTAAAGTATTTAAAAATACTTTTTCGCTTTGCCAAACACCTTCAAAAATAAAAAAGTACTTAAAAGTTAAAAGAATCTAAAATAAGCTAATCCAAAAGCATTTTTACTCTTTTCATTCTTTAATTTCTGCATGGTATAAGAGTAGGTTTAAAATTCCTATTCAATTTTTATATACTTTTATCATTATGTCAACATCTTCTCAAACTTCATAATTATTGACAAAAACCACCACTGTTTGTAATGCCACTGTTGTGCTGGATCTGGTATAACTAAGGTATCATATATAGGTCATCCTTACTATATTTATCCCTCAGATTATCAACTGATGAATTATAACACTACATATTTTATGTCATTTTATGTCATATTATAAGTACAATAGAGCCCATAAACTAAGTTATTTTGGCTAAGAAGCGCCACAGAGTCTAGTAGAACGAGATTTGAAATATAAGACGAGTTTTGGGGAAAAACATGCAGGGGTGAATTGAGTGGCATGGTGCACCAGTTCTAAAACTTCAGACCAACGGATTGGCCTATAAAGAGGCACAATAAGCCAGTTCTCCAACTTTAGCCAACTATATATGGCACATTGGTTGGTGCGGTACGCTAGGCCCTATCCTAAAAAGAATTGGTTTATTTTCTATTTAAGTTATAGGAGGACTACTTTTGTCTTTTATTTATCCCATAACTCCAACCCATAACTTTTGACCTCCCCTAAAGCCTACTTCTCTCAGATTTCAAAAGTTATGATACAACTCCCCTCTCTTTTTCCAACACCTCAAAAGGCAAAATTATCAATAAATTCTAGGAATTTCAAGTAAGGATTTTAAAATTCTTCTTCTCCAATGTATGTAACTACCATGAGTTGATTGAATTTTAAAATTATAGTTTCAATCAGGACTCTATTTCTCAGGTCATGATGGTACCTATTTTAATCCACCAGTAGGTAGGTCAAATAGTAGTCCAGAATGCTAGTAATGGGCTAATTGGTGAAAGGTATAAGTGTCACTTCACATTTATCAGGTATTAGTGGCACCTACTATATCCCACCAACAAGTAAACCAACCTGTAGTCCAAATTTGTTAGTATCAAACCATCAAGGAAAACGAATGAAGATAGTAGAATAAATATAATAAAAGAATAATATTTGTAAGACAATCCCAAAACTTAGTGAATTTTTACAAGACCTTGTACAATAAGAATACAAAAAGAAGTATTAAATTAATACACTGGTACAACCCATCTCTACAACATAAAGATCAGTTTAATCTATAAGAGAGACAATAGTAATATTCTAAATGTCAGGAGCTCACCCTAAATCTCCTATCCATAGCTGCTCCACACAATGCACACCATAACAATGAGAATGCATACTATCATCTACAAGCTGCAAAAGTGTCATATGAGTACCAAACACATCGTACTTTGTAGGAAACTACCGATTGAGTTTAAAAGATAATGGAAATATAGATAACATGCAAGCAGAAATGTAAACTACAATGAAATATCAGGGAAACTAATATACTAAAGCTAGTGAGGCAATACAGATAAACTATCCTATTGTAGGCATAATCAGTAACCTAAGCATTATACCGTATATCACTGGCCAATATACAAATAAAAAGTTGAAGAAGGATATATAGTAGTATACAAGTCCAAGGAGTGCATATAAGATACGAAGAAATAAGAAAAGAGATGGATATAAGGTAATATCATAGCTAAATATAGGTATATACCTATCGGTGTATACAAGACTAACTCAAAGGAGTAAGACCTAAGGTAGTTAATCTAGAATCTCAGGGCATCCCAATCAAATAAAAAACTAACTCCAGTATAATCAAGGTCCCTAATCCAAATATCTAATTATGAGATAATTATCCATAATAAATTAATCATAAGAGAATGATATCAGAATTGTACCTCGAATCTCAGTACCAGTCTAATAATTAACCAACCATGAACTAACCATAATAGCAACAATACAATAACTGAATAGACCTTACAAATAATACCTAAATTGATCCTCATAACCTAAAAGGCTCAATCAACACACAACAATCAACACTCATAACCCATACTTATGTAAACCCCATAAGGCTGATAGATATAGGAATCAAATAACATACTTGTGATAGGTAATGGACATGCAAAAATGAATAGAATATAAGCCCATAATGCCATAACCAATCTAAGATCCATAAACTAACCCAGTGTGTACACCTCCTCCATCTTGATGACTAATAAAGACAAGACCTACAGTGACCTTTCTTATCCAGAACAATGATTTATCGATGAAAAGGACCCTACGAGGTTCTGGATTACTCATATATACTGACTTGGCCCTGATCAAGAATTTTCAATCATTATCATCATTAATGTACTCCATCCAATACTGGATATATATATGTGTGTATGCATGTATGATAAATGTACAAACTTAAATCACAATTAAAAGAGTATGAGTCTATAAATCTGTAATTATTAATGTGTTGGTACAAGAGCTTAGTGTATAGTATAGTCCTGTAGATTGATGCAGAGACATTTGTAACCTATCCTTGGGAGGCTACAGGGCATTTTTACAAAATTCTATTCTTGCCTCTTTTTCATGTCCTTATATTTTTATGAGCCCTGAGTATATTCTTTGACTCTATTCTGTTATAAGTAAATGGTGCAAGGTTATCAATAGATGCAGATAAGACTTTGGCACATATTTCTAGAGCTTTATCGCAATGTCGAACTAGGGAGTCAGGGATGGATATCAAAGATCTTCAGCATTAGTTAGAGTATGTGGGGCTAGTCTAGGCTTCAGTAGAGTTTATGTCTTCTTTAGCCTTATAAGATTTAGCATTTGGGATTTTGAGCATTTTTATAGATACATCATAGCCTGAGATAAGGTCCAGTTCTATGAGCAGTTCTCAGGATAGAGTTGTATTTGTTGGTGTTCAGCATGGTTCTTTGTCAGTTTTAGAGTATAAGATTGGGTTTCTTTAGTGGGATAAGCATATTCCTATGCTATATCACTCAGGGCATGATATGATGCATGGATTTATTAGAAACATTGCCACTCTATTTAGCGTTGGAGCACTTACTAGCAGTTGGGTCTTCCTTCTCTCAGGTTGTTAATAATTTGAAGGCCACAAAGAGTGCATGTATTGAGACTTATATAGGTAGTGGTAAGAGTCCATGTCATCAATAAACTTCTATTGGTATTCTATTCAGGAGTGAGGATCCTTTTAATGGAGGTTAACTTTACTTGTAGCCTATTAGTTCTACACAGGTAGTATCTCTGACTATGGGTGTCTCTTAGATCTATAGTGGTAATCACAATGGATAGAGTTATAATCAAAATTTATAGAGTTTTTAGTATAGGTCTTTAGGTAGTGGTGACTATTCTGGATTAGTAGGGATAACAATTCAGAGTATTTTAGAAACTTATCGTAATTATGGCAAGATTGGCCATTGGTATTGAGATTTCCCCAGATGTGATTTGTTTTTTCATACTTGATATTCCTTTCTAGCCTAGAGTTCTTGAGGTAGGTTATGATTGTAGGGAGGATGGTCATTTTAGTGGGGAGTGCCCTCAGTGTTAGTTGGTCAGCTAGTTAGAGTTAATACGTGTTACTCACCAAGTTATGACCTTAAAGGTTTTCTACAACTACAGAGAGATCAGTGAATGGTCTATAGAGTGTTTCCAATATGTGATAAATAGTTATTTATCTTATTTAGATCAGTCTCATACATATGACACCTTCAAATAGAGATCGTGCACTTAGTGCCTCGTGATTTTGATGCTCTATCTGAGTTTGGATCGTTAAGATTCATACCCCCTCAGGCATGTGACATTAGATTTCACCGTGATAGGTGTGACTTTTATTTTCTTTCTTTACCTTTTCATTTGAGTGTATTAGGGTTCTCATGCCCACCAATGATTGTATGACTTAATAGGTTTATATTGATTGTTGTGCCTTGAAATAGAGTTTATGATTTTATTACGACCCCCTTTGATGATTTCTTTTATTAGTGGATCATTGTTGATATTTCTCTAGGGCTATATCATTTGGGTTTGCATCCTATATACCTTGGCATATTGGCCTTCTGCGGAACTAGTACAGTACTTATTTTTAATTTTTAATTTTGGTTCTATTTTTTTCTATATTAATATTTATATTGCTATTGTTATTATTGGCATCATCTGTTGTTGATCGATCCTTGCTTGATAGATAGCTAGACTAGCATTATCTAGTTAGAACTCACTTTCTTATGATTCTTATTTGTTGGCTTGGGTGGCTAGCTTGGTTGGATTATTTCTCTCTTGTAGCGAGGCGAGGTTGGCTGTTTTTCTCTTTTATTAGTGAGGATAGATTAGTTTTGAGTGGTCTATAAAGAAGGAGATAGGTCTACTCTTCTTAGTTCCATTATAGATCTAGAGTTAGTAATTTGGTTACATAACCCATTTTCGAGGTTGACTAGTTTGGGATCCATTGTTTTAAGTTGGCTAGTCCATTTTCCAATAGTGGTCTCGATATTAATGTTGAGAGGTCTTGGTCTTGCATTTTTAGTTTTCTTAGGTTCATCTCCTATTGATAGTTGATCTTGGTATCGGTGTGTAGTTGGATATTCCATTCTTATTGTGATGTGGTTTTTTTCTGGTAGAGTTAACAGAGGTGGAGATAGGTGGTCTTTCCTATGTTCTCTTCTTAAATTGGCAATTTAGGTATTCATTGCTAAGATTGAGTTTTGGATTGACTATTTTCTTGATAAGGTTGTATTTCTTGGTTGAGTTTTTGGTTACTACTAGTACTATTTGCACCCCTGGTAAGTTCTTTGGTATGCTTTGATGATTCAGGCCCTCCGAAAGATATAGAGTTGATTACTGTGATTTTATCTTATGGTTTATCATCTGTTGTGATTTGTTCTTCAGCTATATTTCAATTTCTGCTCTGGCATGATCCAATAAGTATATGTCTGATTTGAATAGTATTGTTGATTTGGGCATTTGGCCTTAGTTAAAACTTGTTGGCTCAGTTTGGGCCTCATAATGACGACTTGAAGGTTATGATATATTTAGAGTATGGATGCTTTCCTATTTGTAGGGTAGTTTTGTATAGTTAAGATCGAATAACTTAGCCTTGGTGTTGAGATTCAACCGGGAGTTTTAGAGATTGGGTGTAACCTTTATTGCCAGATTTGTCTCTATTGGGGTTCATTTATAGGCTGTATAAGCCTACTCTTTGCCTAATTCAGATAGATTGTGGTTGATAGGTGTTCAAATGATAGTTCGTTGGCACTCGAGGATGGTTTCTTCCGCTCTTGACCTTGTTTTTTAGTTTACATCAGAATTTTAAGATGATTTGCTCAATGAGAGTAGTGTACTCGAGTCGGTTCAACATGCCTTTATCCTCTATTGATGGGACATCCTGGATAGGATCACTTAATGATGAATGTTTGTGCTCCAGATGCCCGACTCTTGGTTTCAAGGGTTGTTTGGACCAGTTGTAGCATTGACATAGGGTTTGGTCATCTCTATTTATGTTTCCATATAGCGCCTTATGGACTTATTTGTATGCTCGCCATTGTGGATTTTGGTGGATCAACTTTAGTTCTTTATGGTTAGTGTGATGGGGTTGTACAAATAGGATTCGTGCGATTTTTTACTTGGTTTAGATTAGATAGCAGGTTTGGAAAAGTAAAAGGAGGCGTATATTGAGGTGTTAGAGATGGTTGCATGACTCATGCCTAGTATTGCCATAGTCTTGGATAATTTTTTTCTTAGTTGTATTGGTATCGGTGTGATATCAGTGTGTCGTGGTTCAAATTTGCGTGCATCAACCTTCCTCGGTTTAGTTGGAGGCCGGTTGGTTATGGTGGTTGAGATTAGGCTATTTGAGAAGTGGAGAAAAAAAGTTGGTTGAAAAAGAGATACATGTATCAAAATCCCTTGGAAGTGTTATTCTTTCTTGAAGTTTATCTAGGGAATCTTGCTTGGATCATGCAGGACTAATACTTTGTCCCTCTGTATTTTCGTGCTCTTTCTATTCGTTGACTTTTGCAGATGAAAGTTCTTTTAGTAGTGGATATTATAATGACCCTCTAGGTTATTTCCTTAATTTGTGCATATTTCTGGCATTCCAAGCCTCTCCATAGTAGCTACAGGTCATTTATGAATTGCCAAAACTGATGGTTCAATTATCAGATAGTTCATTTGGGTTGTAGACTCATTTTCCTATTTTAGAGCTTTTTCTATTAGGATTTGATCTTGAACCAAAAATCCTAGTAGGAGACCTCAAATGAGAATTCTTATAGCACCATCAGCTCCAGAAATTGATTTTAGGCTAGGGGCATCCTTGGTTCAGGTCCCGAGTCTCCAGACTCATTTTGGGCTATTAGGTGGATTTTATGAAAAGTAGAACTTGGTACGGGTGCACAAGTACAAGACCTTTCTCAAGGAGCCAAGGTTCAAGACATAATCATGAAAATGGAAATATGTGAAGGTTTTTTGAATCACTTCAAAGAATTGCACAAGTTTAAGAGAGGAGAAGAATTCTTACACTCAAAGGATGCCTTCATTAAAGGATATTTTGGTCATTGGCACAAGTTCAAAAGAGAGGAAGGAACCCTACACTCCAAGGGCGCCCCATCTTATTAAGGGAAACTTGGTCTTTTTATGTAGTAGCTATAAATAGACCTCCTTAGGCTTATTTTTCATTAGATATTGATGAATATTGAATGAAACCTTTTGAAACATCATTTTCTCTCTCTTGTGAGGTTGAAACCCAAAACTAGGGCAATTTTAGGTGTGGATTCACTTGGGTTGCAATTTGGCTTAGAAACATTGGTGCTTGGGGAAGATCGAGTCTCTTTTTGTGTCAACGTAAGAGTATGGTGTTACTATTGTGAGTCTTTAGTAGGTTTTAGTGTTTGATACACACTTTAGTTCCTAAAGCTTGTAATAGTGTATGTCTCACTATCTATCTTTACATTTTGCTCTTAGTTTGTTGTTAGTTCTTTAAATCCGATTGTGTTCTTGCTTTTTGTGTTATTGTCTCATCTTCATCTCCTTTCTTTAGGTTAATTTTTGGTTTCCTAGCTTAGTTCAATATCATTTGGTATCAAGAACCAGATTTTAGAATTGTTCTCACAACTCTAAGTTTTTAATTGTTGTTACCTCGAAGAGAATCTTCACAAAAAAAGAATCAAAGTCCAAAAATCACAAAAAAATATAGTAGTGTCACGTTTTGGTCTTATATCCAAATTTTAGATCCTAGATCTACTTAGTTTTTGTGTGTTTTGTGAGTTTCTAGTGCTAGATCCTTGTTCCCTAGCACTAAAAGAGTCTAGATCTAAGATTTGAGCTAGATCCGAGTTGTTTTGAATCTTCTACCATTGTTGAACTTGTGTTTGAAGGTTTTGGAGGGTGGATCTCGTGGTGATTATTGTGGTTGTGACATTTTGGAGCTGATTTTGTGATATTTGTGTTTCTCTTGGCACGGTGAACTTAGATCTTCATGTAAATTCAAATTTGGAGGTCATTTTCCTAGTGGTCCAACGTTGGTCAACTCTTGAATATTCTTGTTGTTCTTCCTCATCTTCATATCTTGTTGGAGAGGAATATTCAAAAAAAAGGTGTTTGATCTTGAAAAGGGAGGAAAGAGAGTGTAGTACTTGTTCAAGGAAATTTCCTAGCACCTTCCTAGTCATCCAAAAGAAAGAAAACAACAAAAAAGAAGGAATAATCAAGTACAATTGAAAGTACAGGAGGGGAGGGAACCATTTCAATTCAAATTCATTTGAAGCTTGAAAAAGGATCCAAAACCCTTGCAATTTCCCCCAAAACTGATTCTACACTCTTGAGATTGAAGTTGGCTGAAGCTTAAATTGAAGAACAAATTTTTTTTTTGCAAGTTATCGTCCAATCACAAGCTGCCACATCACCACTATTGAACATCCGAATTTTAAGCTCAAATTTAGATTTCTTAGTTTCTATTCTTGTTTCCTTAGTTGCATTTATCGATTCTATTACTAATTGGCAAACTAGTAACTATCTACTAGGTACTGAGTTAGTTTAGAGTCCTTTCTTTTGTATTTATGTTCCTTGTGTGCTTTTCTCTTTTGGTGATTCGTTGTGTTTTGTTGGTTCAATTACAAAAACAAGATTTCTTTGAGTCAATTCAAACAAAAATCTATTCTGGGCGAAAGTAGACTCATCCCTCAACATCTCATAAAGTACAAGCCGACTTTCAACATTTGTGAAGACAAGTGTGAGGTAAAATCTGAGAGTGAGAGTGTGGTGAGGCTATTGTGAACTAATTTATGTTGTGTTTTGTAGGTTTGCTTTATTTTAGGTACAATTGCAATGGAACCCAAGGCTACAACCTCTCAAACTATGGATAACAATGTTCTTGGTACTATCATGGCCGGAATTGAGGCTCTCAGCCAAAAGGTGGACAAGGTGAAAACAGATTTGTTTTCATTGAGTGAAAGGGTGGATCAAGTTGAGAGTCAAAGGAACTCTCGACCATCTACTCCTCAACACTACTATGTGTCTTCGATTGGACAAGACCAAAATACCTCTACTACCATCACACCCAATACCCTCTATTAAATGCTCTATCCACCAAGACTTCCATAAAATCACACCTAAACCCCCACTTACTCTCAAACCTGAAACCCCATAATACCTCTTGACCCTCAATTCACTCAAGTACAACAAGAAGGGCTTGGAAGCCCAATTCCCCCACCAAATCTGAACGATTCATCTCAAGCTCCACTTAACAAGATATCACATCCAAAGCCGAATGCTCCACTACAAGCTCCACTTACCCAAAGGCCTTATCCTTTACCAAATCCTCCATTACAAGCTCCACTTAACCCAAACCAAAATATCAATGTAGAGGAATATTGTAGAAGGAATGAACATGGGGTCATGGTACTTACAATAAGAGATGAGGGATAGGTATAAGCAAATAGGGTATTAAGGTAGATACCAAGGACATGAAGGTAGTCATGGTCATGGGAATCCACAAGAAAATCAAGAGATTGGCATCAATTTTATCAAGGTTGGTATTCCTACTTTTAAAGGTGAGAGTAATCCCGAAGTGTATCTTGTATGGGAGTCTTCTTATGAAAAACTCTTCCAAGCGAATGATCTTACCAAAGAAAAGAAGAGTTACTATGCTATAGCCCACTTTGAAGGTTATTCCAACACATAGTTGGACTATACTAAGAGGTTTGGGAATGTGATGATTGGTGGTCAACCTCTTCCTTGGGAAATATTGAAGAGGCTTATAAGGGAGAGATATGTACTGGAGAGATATAAACATGAGATCCTTGCCAAACTATATAACTTGAGGCAAGGAAGCAAGAGTGTCATGGCTTACTATAATGTGGTTCAACAATTGATTTTGAAGCTTGATCATCGGGGAAAACAAGTGCATCATGACATCATATGCTTCAAAGTTGGGCTGAACAAATAGATCACTTCTCATATGACCCTTCACAAGTTTGAAACTATTGATGGTATCTTCCAAGAGGATCTAGAAGTTGAGAGAGAGACCAAAGAGAAGGCTGCCTACAAATTCAAAAATCATGAATCATCCTAGGGTTGGTTTAAAAATAAGGAATTGGCTTAATCTAATACTAAACAACCCAAAAATAAGGATACACCAAATTACCCTCCAAAATATAAAGGTAATAAATCTTTTACTTCTAATTCTAAGGGTTTTCAATACTTTAAATGTCAAGGGTGGGGACACAAGGCTAGTGAGTGTCCAAACCAAAGAAATATGATGCTTAAGAAAGGGAAGTTATACTATCTTGGAGAGAAGGTGGGGTTGTAAACCAAGGGGAATGAGGCCAATCATCATGATGGAGAGCAAGTGGATGATGAGGTACAAAATAAAGAAGGTGAAGAAGATGTTTGGCTACTTGATGGTGAATGTGAAGTACCTAGTGTTGAGGAGATCCATGTTTAGTAAGGCCTTGGATGATCTAAGTCAAAGAAAGAATCTCTTTCATAACAAGTGCCTTATTAAAGGAGCTATATGCTCGATGATCGTAGATAGTGGAAGTTGTATTAACATTGCTAGTGTCACCATTGTTGACTACTTGAAACTACCCACTACCCCTCATCTGAATCCTTACAAACTTTAATGGTTGGATTCTTGTGGTGAGTTGAAGGTTAATCGACAATGTGTGATTTGGTTCAAGGTAGGGAACTATCAAGATATGGTGTTATATAATGTAATCCCTATGCAAGCATGCCACTTATTATTGGGTAGGACATGATAATTTGATAGGTCGACTAAGCATGATGGGAGGACTAATAGGTACACTCTTGAACTCAATGGCCGAAGGTTTACTCCTCATCATTTTTCACCATCTAAAGTGAATGAAATCAATCAACAAGTAAGGGAGTTGAGGGAGAAAAAAAAAAGGGAAAGAAAAGAGAAATCCAAGAGTAGAAGAGGTGAAGAAGGGGAGGAAAAAATGCAACAAAAGGGAAAGAAACACTTGATTATGGGACTTGTTACTCCCCAACCTAGATACTAGCATTTTGTCTAGTACCCACTCTTCTTATGTGCAGTTTCAAGGTCATAAACTCTCAAAAGAGGATTCAGAGAGATCTCCTCACAAGCAGTTGATTGATGATCTAATAGAACCTTTGGCCAAGAGTTAAAACCTTGGGAAAGATGATGAAGAAATGACTCCAAGGAGAAATCTTAACACATTCCCTTTTTATGAGAAACCTGAAGTCTGTCATGATGCAAAACAAGGTGAAGAACACACTTCCTATGATATACAAGGTAACAATACTATCTTCTACACTCTTAGAAACTTAAAATATTATGATATGGCTAGTAGTAGACAAATGGGTGTAGTTGCAGGTTTGCCTAGTATAGAAATGCATGAATCTTTCCTTGGTGATACTAATGGTGTGTATGATGATCAATTCACTCTTAAATGTAGTTTACTACTTGAGCATGTACGTGGTGTGCTCGAAGAGTCTCAAGTTAGTGATGGTGTCTATAGTGTTGATCATGATAAGGGGAATAATTCTTTGAACATAGTGTGTGATGAAAGCTTTGCTATTTGTTTTGTTCATATAAATCATGTGAATGGATATGTTGTGAATAATTGCATATATGTTGTTGAGGGAGGAATTATAGGCCGTAACTCCTTGTTCTTGAATATTAGTCATCTCTTAAAGACCAATGTCTTGCGTGATTGTGAGGATGACACTCTAGTGAAAGGAAAGGGTGGCCTCGACTTGTGTCCTTTGCTACTTCTACTATTTGATCCCGGTGCCACCTTGGGGTATGGAAAGAATAGTCTCGGCCTATGTTCATTATCTCTTGATGTTTGTCATGATCACTTTCTTTGTGATGTTTGTACTAAACTATTCATGATCAAAACAATGGATTCGTGGGTGTATTTCAAGTGTGAACCACCTTGGCATGATGATATTAGTTGTTTTACTAACACTAACCCTCATGCCATGAGGAATTTATGCTTGCTTTCCCTCTCTTTGGTTTTAAAAGGTGTGAATTTGAGGTCAAATTCCTTTCAAGATGGATAGGATGATACGGGTGCACAACTACAAGACCTTTTTCAAGGAGTCAAGGTTTAAGACATACTCATGAAGACAGAAGTGTGTGAAGGTCTTTTGAACCACTCCAAAGAATTGCACAAGATTAAGAGAGGAGAAGGAGTCTTATACTCCAAAGGAGCCTTCATTGAAGGACATTTTGGTCATTGGTACAAGTTCATGAGAGAGGAAAGAACCCTATACTTAAAGGGTGCCCCATCTTATTAAGGGTAACTTGGTCTTTTTGTATTAGCTATAAATAGACCTCCTTAGGCTTATTTTTCATTTGTTATTGATGAATATTGAGTGAACCCCTTTGAAACATCATTTCTTCTCTCTTGTGAGGTTGAAATCCAAAACTAGGGAAATTCTAGGGGTGGATTCACTTGGGTTGCAATTTGGCTTAGAAATGTTGGTGCTTAGGGAAGATCGAGTCCCTTTTTGTGTCAACGTAAGAGTGTGGTGTTACTATTGTGAGTCTTTAGTGGGTTTTAGTGTTTAATACACACCTTTGTTCCTAAAGCTTGTAATAGTGTATGTCCCACTATCTATCTTTACATTTTTCTCTTAGTTTGTTGTTAGCTCTTTAAATCCGATTGTGTTCTTGTTTTTTGTGTTATTGTCTCATCTTCATCTTCTTTCTTTAGGTTAATTTTCAGTTTCCTAGCTTAGTTCTATATCAAACCTATAGGTGTAGCCCCCATATTTAGTTAAAATGATCTCAGATTAAAGTTTTGATGGTTTCATTGAGTCTGGAACATTCAATTTGGTATAGTAGCATTGTTCACTTGCACGCTGGGGGTTCCGAATAAGTCCCGAGCACCCGATCGAAGTCCATTTAGACTTAGCAAAACTTGGTTCTTGGAATCAACTGGTGTGATCGCTTAAATGACCATCCCTGGTCCCTCTAGTTTCTTAAGCGAAGACCTTGTTGCTTAAGCGAAGGTTTCTTAAGTGACACTAGGCTGCTTAAGCGAAGGGCACTTATCCTCATAGATTGCTTAAGAAATATTTGGGGTACATGATCATTTAAGTCCATGCATTTATTATATATAAATCTAGTACTAGATGGAGTGGATTGATGATGATTGGAAATCTTGAATCGGGACCAGATTGGTGTATACGAGTACTCCTGAACACCCAAGTTCTCCTTCGTCCATGAGCCATCATGCCGGAGAAGAGAGGTCACGGTAGGTCCTATCTTTCATCTACTCTCTTAAAATACTGCCACTCTATCAAAATCGTAATCTATACATCTTAAGGAGTAAAACGACACACATATCACTATATTAAGGGTCGGGATGAAATTCAGGTCAAGAATGGGCCTGTGGGCCCCATAAATGGAATCCAAAATTGAGTCCGACACGAGGTCCCTCTAGGGACATGAAATGTGTGCTCAAAAGTTGAGCACAAACAAAGCAAAAATTGGGTCTGAAATCAACCCTTAAAGTTTATATATTTTAAGACCTAAATCTAAAAATTTATAAAAAAATGATGGAATTTAACGGAAAAAGTAATGGGAAATGACCAAGGAGTGTGCAACTAACTTACCTTAGCTCAATAAATAATTGCCCACACTTTCCCTTTTCTAAAGCTCTTAAAAATGGTTAAAATAGGTTAAGTAAATAAGGGAAAATTTGGGTGAAGAAGGTGATATAACACCAGCAGGATTTGTGTAAGCAACCAAAAGATTGCATATGCGATCCACGATAATAAGTGGCCCTTCGCTTAAGCAGCCCAGTGTCGCTTAAGCGACCTTCACTTAAGTGACAGGGTCTTTGCTTAAGAAATTGGGGAGATCAGGCTTGGTCCCTTAGGTGATATCACTTAAGAGACCCAAGTGTTGCATAAGTGATCGCAACAGCTGATTCCAAACACCAGATTTTGTTAAGTCCAAAAGGACCTTAATCGGGTGCTCAAAATTCATTTAGAATCCTGTATGTGCAAACGAACTATGCTATCATATCAAATACGATGTTCTGGACTCAATGAAACCATCAAAGCTTTTATCCAAGATCGTTTCAACTAAATGTGGGGCCCATACCTATTGTTTTATATTTCATAAAATCTACCCATTAGTCCAAAATAAGTTCGGAAGCCGTAGGACCTGAACCAAGGGTCCCCTTAGCCTAACAACATTTCAAAGCTAATGTCACTGTTAGAATTTTCATCCAAGGTCGTGTACTAAGAGGTTTGGTTCGATACCAAATCTTAAATAACAAAAGCTACAAAATAGGAAAATGAGTCTTAAACCCCAAAAAACTGCAAAATAACTGAACTAATAGTTTCAGCAAGTCATAATTGACCTGTAAACATTGTGGGATGCTCGAAATACTAAAAATTCATGCAGATCAACAAAATTACCTATTGGTCCATTAGAATAAAAAGTAGTAAAAATAAAGCGTACAACTGAAATAACATAGACAAATATGCGAGCAAGATACTAAATAAATGCAGAGAATGAGAAAAGTGTACAAAAGAGTATCCTACGACCCAGTATGGTCGGTGTAAGGTGCATAAATTATAAAATATAAGTACTGAATAGTGTCAATATCCATATATTCTCAAAAGTAATGACTGTCCCAAATAAATGAAGGTGTGAAGATCAACTCTGGTTCTAAAAGCTCACCCTATCTCTGAGTCCCCCAAAAAATCTGGAAGTAGAGTCAGTGATGGTGGCTGGTACTCAAATCTGCATTAGAAAAATATTCAGAAAGTGTAGTATGAGTTACTAGTACAAAAGCAAATGGTATTTTATAGGCAACATTAGTCAACTGAGCTAAATCATAATAAAAGCATGATAAAATACGAGAAAATAAACTAAGTTAGGGATAATTCTAAATCTGAAATAAATACTCCAATTCGAATAAAAGGATAAATGTGCAAGAATTAATGAATTAAGATAAATGCAATCTAACTATAACCTAATTGGATCACCATAAGCCTTGAAGGCTCAAGCAAGTGAGGAAATAACCCTTTTGGGCCCCCATAATCACGATGGATGCAAATAGGAAAAAGAATACTAATAATAATAACATAAAATAATGAACACCGGTGGAACCATATCTGGAATCTCCATCAAACCATAATGAAAGACTTGAACTTGAACTAGTAAGTAAATGTCAATTAATGAAGATGATACGCTGAACCATAATTTCCTTAGAACCCATATAATATCGACCTATCAACATCAATAAAAAGCTTACAAGGTAGCAAGGTTATCTATAAGAGTCTAATAAGTGAGCTTAAGGGATAACCATATTCTAATTCGGGTAATTCAACTAATCAAAAATCGATAGAAGGCCTAAGTCACCCTAAAGTTCAAGAATTTCCCCAAAACATCCCAAGAAGGTCTCCTAGGGGCTAACCTAAATATTTGACCCATAAGGAGGGCCAACGTAACCCACTGCTACTCTCAAAACCCACACTAAGGTACACACCTGTCGAAATATAGATTAAGGCTTACAACCTTACCCTAAGGTTCAAAATGTACCAACACTAGTCCTAACGAGGTATTATGATTATTAGAAGGGTGGCAAGGTCAAATTCTAAGGGAAAAGTCCCTAAAACGGCTAACTTTGTCCCATAAAATACTTAAATTAACATCAAGCCATAAAACCCTACCCATATCTTGCTTAATATTATACTAATTAAAGCTCAATCTAAGAGAGGAGTAAGCCTATCCCACTTGGACGCCGTTGAAAGATCGGTAAAGTGCAATAAATCATAGTTTTTTCCTTCTGAGAAGCCTCCACATGATGCCACACTATCAAAATAATGATCTACATATTGCGACAAGAATAATAATACTCATATTGCATACAAATGTTCTAGGTCCAAAATCGAGCTAAAATTCTCATATGGTGCCCGCTTGTGGAATCACTACTTTAAAACTGTCAAAACATTTTTCAAAGCTCAAGGATCATTTACTCTAAAAAATGGGTAGATTTCGAGCACCAATGAACATAAAATTGACTCATTAGGAATCTATAGATTTGGATATTAAATCAGAGAATTAACTAAGAAATTAATGGAAACTTATAGAAATATTGACGAGAAAATATAAAAAATAACATCTCCATCTCACCACCAGTACCCAACGTCCAAACTCCACTCTCCACAATCTCTCTACGATTTCTATGAACTTGGGACTTGAAAATAAATGAATGAAATCAGTTTCCACAACAATATATGCTATCAGGAGTCCCTTCATTACGAACGCGACCCTCAACCTAGCCTACTCTTTGTGAATGTGAAAATGAGCCCACGAATGCAATGACTAATAACCTTGGCCTTTGAAAATCCTGCCACGATCTCAAAATTGTCATAGGTTATTTCCTTGGCCTTCATGAACATGGACAAGGACTCACGAATGTGAAGGCCATTTTAGGCATGCACCAATAATTTTTTCCAAGTACCAAACTCGGATCAGTCATTCGAGATTCATTTGGAATCTCATGAATGCAAACGAACTATGCTACCCTATAAAATTTGACATTCTGAACTCAACGGTGACATCAAAACTTCCATATGTGGTTGTTTAATTGAAATTTGTGTCCAACACCAAAGGTCCATTTTAACTAATTTTCACCCCACAGCCTAAAATAAATCTGGAAGCCTCGGGATCCAAACCAAGAGTCCCCTTGACCTAAAAATTAATGTTCCAAATATTAAAGAACTGTCAGAATTGGTATACAATGTAATTTACCCAAGTTTTAGATAAAGAGAAGAAATCAAACTGGAGAAATAATAAATTGATGTAGATGTTTAAAACCTCCAAGTCTGAGGAAGATGAACAGCCACTAACAAATTCGTTTCATCACCAAATTTCTGGAATTTTATTTGGGGTTGTCAAAGATTGTGAGGTACTTGTTCATTGGAAGGATAATGGTTGGACCTCATTAGTCATCAATTTCGATGAGTCGGTAGTTAGAGAAAGAAATACGAGAGAAGAAAAAGGGTTTCGCCGGCTAGACTTGTGGGAGGAAGGAAAGAAAACTTTGTTGTTAGTGGAGGTGGTAACATCTTGGAGGCGCTTATCACAGCTAGAGCAAAAATTTTTCCGACACGTTGGTTGGAGGCACGATTGGTTTGTTATTCTGCTGGAGGTAGTGGAGCGATGGTGTAGCAGTCACTGATCGACTGGTAATCACATTTGGTGGTGCCATACAGGTGAAGGAGGTTTTCCAACCATGGCCGGTCTAGAGAGAGAGAAATGGAGAAGGTGTGGCTGATTCGAAGGAAATGGGGATTAAGGTTACATTTTGGTTTAAAAGGGAAGAAAAGAATGATTTGATCTCAGACACTGGATCAATTTTGATCAATGATTGAGATTAAAGTAATTTAAAAAGTGGGTCAAAAATTGAATCTTAATTTGTGATAAAAATTGATATCAATTTTGACTAAATTTGACATCAATTAAGTACAAAAAGACTAACAATTAAATATACAAGAGAAATTAAATGGAATTGGTTGCTAATTAATAATAATAATAATAATAGAAATATTATTATTATTAATAATAATAATAAAAACTAGATGCCTATAAATTACGGGTGTGAACACTAAATAATTTAATTAATAGATTATAAATATTATATTTAAATTAATAAATTATAAAAAATAATAATAAAAAGTAATAAAATAATTTGTACATTTTCAAATCATGAATGTGATACGCCAGTATCTATTCGATACCAAAATAATGCATAAAAATATTATATTTAAAATTAATAATTTTGATAAAATAACAGCCTAAGAGGAGCATTGGGAGGTCAAAATTAGGGGTCAACAACAACTATAGAAAAGCTATACATTATGAAAATAAGCATAAATATAGAAAATAACCTGGAGGGTCATTACAAATATAATGATGATAATGGAAATGAGGCTACTGAGAAGGGATTGGGAAAGATTATACATACATCTTGCATATATGCATTTATCTGTGTTTTTGAATGTAACTTTAGTTTATATGTGTCTTATACATGTCCTATTGTAGTAAGTACGGAAGACGATTTATGGATGAATGTTAGGTCCTTTTCAAGGATCGAGTGAAAGGTAAGAATCTATGGTTCCCTAAACCAATTACTGTAAAATATGGTTTGGTAGAATTTTGATTTTATGGTGGTGTGGCAAAGTGATGTACGAGATAGTGAGTACTGAGATAATTTAGGGGCGGATGTAGATTATGAATTATATATAACATAAGAATGAGTCGATATAGGAAAATGAGGTATGGGATAGAATGATTAGTCAATGACAAAGATATACAAAAATGTTAAATACCAGGTAGGCCACAAAGATGCTAAAGTAGGTGTGAGTGATTCTATAAATAGGGGTTCAGAACCAAAACTTTACTTGATGTTATGATCTCTCAGTATTTATGATTATTGTTCTTAGTTTCTAACCCTGATCGACTGATAATTCTTACTAGTACATGTGGTTGCACTGTTACTACACTTACTATACCTCCACTCGTAGGTACAGCCATGGTGCACGTTAATTAGATTTTCTATAGCAGCGATGTCGATCATTCAGCAGTAGTTTCTACTATTTCTATTCTGCATGGATATTGTGTCGTGGATGTCCCTACTCCTTATCTAGTGCACTTGTATAAATTTAGGCTAGGTTCTGGGTAGTAACTTGTAGTTATTTTTTACATGTATTTTATGTATCAGATATATTAAAACATTTATGAAAATAATGGAACAAACAATTATATTTGAGCAGTTGATTAGTTAATCATATGGCATACATAAGTTGACTAAGTGAATGTTGTAGTAACTTCCACATTTGATTGAATAGTGGGATTATTTAGGGTTCTCCGATCTAGGGTAGGTGTAGGTAATTGCCTGATATGATCCAGTGGGTTGGGTCATGACATCATCCTCGTGGGAATTCTTATATTGTTCCAAGAAAAAAGGACCATATGCACAATTTATATGATCATACACCTGCATTTGAAACACAACCATGACCTAAGCATCTAGCCATCTGACATAGATTTACAGAATATATGAATCGGACATAGATTTGGGAATAAGTCACACTTGATTTAAAATTATATGACATAAAATAAGAGCACATAATGTGAGGAGTAAGAAAAGGTCTACCCTTGTATTACGCAACACGATTGATAACCTTTATGCAAAGAAACACTTTTCAATTATGCTCCTTCTCTTGAAAACAAATCTTCACCAATTGCACCCTATAATTCTCACATGAGTATATATAACTACTAGAGTTAGTGTCTAACTCCGTGCTCTTCCCATTTTCAAGCCTAACTCAGAGGTATAAGGTGACCATGCTAGTCTAAATTATGAGATCATGCATTATGTATCTCCTTAGGAACTTGCACCCTCAAGAACACTACCTCTTTTAACCACCTTATACAAATAAATTCATGTTCTAATCAAGGATCTACTTTCTATATCATGCCATTTTCCATATGTTTATCAATACAATATTCAATGCTACCACTATAATCACTTCATGACTACTTGGCAAGTAAAATATGTAAGAATATTCCTATTTACTCCTAAAGTTAGCATCTTCAAGAACTTCCGCATGGAGTCACTCCATATATCCCTCTTCTAACTCAACTATTACACATAACAATTACTTATATCTCTCTTTCTCTACACTTATAACCTTAGGTAGAATAAGCACACATTGATATACTCTCTTATTTAAATCACTACTCAGCTACCATCGACATTACTATCAAATCATAAGAAATATCACTAATGGGCTAGAGTTTGAGACTGGGGATCAAGAAGGATATTGATAAATATTTAACTTATACTCATCACAACCCTGACGTTGCACTAGGTCCTGAAACTTAAGGTATAGAAAATACGCACATAATACATTATCTATCCGTTATTAAGAAATATTAGAAAGTCATTCAAGGCTTAGATAAAAAATAATCCGAGCTAGTAACATATTTCAGAGTATAGTTCCTTAGGACTAACCATACTGTAAGATATGAATTCATGAATCGTGAGCATTATAAAGTAGAACCTGGATCTTTAGAAGTATAGAGAAAAATTTGGATTGCTGAGAGACGTTATCACTTCCAAATCAGAGGTCAAAGCATGGACATAAATTTGCATAAATAATTGAACCTTAGACATAGTCAAGGCTTGAATGCATAGACATGGGTAGAAGTTCCTTTTAAGATAAAGTATGAGGAATACATTAGAATAAGAATGGATCGCTACGAAACGCATCATAAATATTTTATGAAAATTATTGCATCAAGAAACTTAAGACCTACTTTAATTTAACACCTTATCATCTCCCCTTTATCTCAAAGTTCATTATCTTAGGTTTTCAGACCTATTTTTAAGCAAAGGTGTAAGCACAACACTCAGATAGCTAGGTAACTATCATGCCTCGAGGATACACCCTAAATGTAATAGGAACTTGGAACTATAAGTATCCCAAGCAGACCCATGGCATAACATATCTAAGAACACTATATATGTAAACTGAAAACTAAATTGGAAGCTATGAACTGGAATCATGGACTAAATTTTGAAATCTAAAATAAGTTGTTATAGACAAATACCAAAATTTAGAAGGACTATCACATACCAAAATCACTAATGTATGTCAAGCCTGTAATACTGATGAAATAAGTTTATTGGTACAAAGCCCCAAATACCCATAAAATGAAACAAAGGTCTGAAAAAAATAATTAAACTACATCCTTGGATAAAAGAAATTCACTAACTAAAATGTAAATCTTTACTCAAATGACCTTTTCAAGAATGATGCTCAAAATCAGCTCTTTGAACTCCATGACAATTAAATCATTCTAAAAACATGTTATGAGATATGATTCAAGGGAATTTCATAAAGACATTACCAATTGTAAATACAAATACAATGTGAATTTCTAAATTCATAATTGTTTTTGCAAAAACCCATAAATAACATTAATAGGTGAAAAAGATTTCATCTTTCATGTATTAATATATTTTTTCGAGGGTAAATATCAATAAAATCCAAATTTAATAAACAACGAAAATTTTGGAAGTGAGTTTAAAAATCCTTACTTTAATCTTCAAATAAATAAGGTATGAAATTGTTCGCATAAGGATAGAAGGAATTCCTCACTGAATTCTTACGTACCTGAGAGGGATGAAAAATCTAAGAAGAAGAACATGGAATAGAGACCCATGAACTTTAATCTTGAAGAAAATCCCTTTTGTGTTCATAAAGTTTGGGAGAGAAATAATGAGAGAATGGTGAGTTTTTTCTAAGTTTTGGATGATTTTGAAGGTATAAATTGATTTTGGAGAAGTAAAATAAGGGTGAGAGGACCGAAACATCCCTAACTTTAAATAAAGAAGAGGAACCTTATGCCTGGGAGATGTCAGGTGCACCAGGCATACCAATGCATGAGAGTTCCAGCCACGTAATACCCTATCTTAGAGGCTATCCTTGGCTTCCTTCTCCATGCTCCATATCATGGGCCTAATGTTGGGATCTTAGTGCACGGTACACAACCCTATTCTACACATACCCTTACATACAAAAACTCAAACCATATGATTTCTAGATATTGTAAAGGTAAAATGTATTTATTTAATGGGTCTAAATTTATTTTAATATACTTGGATCACAAAAGACCTTTGGGGGTGTTACAATATCAATGAACACATGAATGGCTAACTCACCCTAGTAAACTATATTTGAAAGAGACTAAATTTTTATAGGACATTACTTTCAGAGATACTACTCTTGACTTTCTCTAGCCTCTATAATCATTATCCTATAACATACACTCTCATCAGTGTACATATCAACCTTATCTTACACTTAACAACATAACCTCCTTTTTTTGGTCTACTGCATCATACTTCTAATTTTGTATTTAAAACTATACTAAGAGGTTCATTCTTGTCTATCTACTTACCTAGCCTTCTTCATACAAATCAGTTCAAGAACATACTAGGAACACATAGCACTTATAAACCTAGAACCTTATGTAACAACATACTACCTTGGGTACACCCTTTTTTCTTTATACAACTTAAGGCTCTTATTTATCTAATGACCTAGCCACAAATTACTATCTCATTTCTAGTCCTCATATATATATATATATATATATATATATATATATATATATATA
The DNA here is from genome assembly GCA_030864225.1 of Capsicum baccatum var. pendulum. NCBI lineage: Eukaryota > Viridiplantae > Streptophyta > Magnoliopsida > Solanales > Solanaceae > Capsicum > Capsicum baccatum. The sequence goes on along the minus strand of CM061561.1, from coordinate 72,535,761 downwards.
TATATATATATATATATATATATATATATATATATATATATATATATATATATATATATATATATATATATATATATATATATATATAATATATATATATATATATGTATGTATGTATGTATGTATGTATTATGATTACACAATAAAACCTTCGATAAGCTGACAACTTAATCTCTCCACACACATATCCAACCTACTAAATCCATATCTTAAAACTAGTGCAACCACCCTCATACTGCCATTCATTTCATCATTGTGATCATAAAAAATTTAGCTTAGTGTCTTGTAATAGGTAAGGTTGACAATGCAACTTCACATGCTATTTTAGATTACAACTACTAGATAAAAATCAAAAAATATTGGATCTACTAATACCTAATGGTCAAAATAGTCGATCATAATCTTATAGTCCATCTAATTATAGTCCAATAAAAAAATTCTCCATTCACTCATCACAACTACCTATCCCTATATACATTTAAACTACCTTCATAGTTCCATAAGCATCAAGGAGTTTCCCTCTTCAAAATCATAAGGTAGAGCTTAAATGTATAATTTCTTAATCATTCATCTTTTTATTCAGAACCTATACATGATCTTTACTACCATAATGATGATCCATCACAAGCTCCTTCCTTAGTTTGAGTATATTTAAAATCATTTAACTAACCACTCTTTCTATACTAGTCACTATAAAATTTGCAAATCATTATTATGCCTTAGCGAACACCAAAAGGGCATACCACATCCAAAACTCACTTCGTGTGTACATGACTCAAGTAACCTTCTTCAATAAAATGTCACCCCAACTCTGGCTTTTTATTACTTCATATTTATGGATCTAGATAGTTCTTTCAATCATGGCTTATATGACCCTAAATTACACTATCCCTCGGGTGGTAAAACTATCCATATATTTAGCTATGTAGGTTTCCCCAATAAGTATGTCATTGATAATAAAGTTCTTGGAGGGGTTTGAATACACACCTTACTCTATCTCAAATGCATGATTTATTTTTTTAGGGTTATATAATTCAAATTTAAAGACTTGTACACACTTTAGTAATCTCTTACATTTATGATGACTCTATCTAATAGGAAAACATCATTAGGAATCTACTTTACCACTTCTATAATTTCAAAGATGATGTGTAGCTAGAAGAATATAAGTAGAGCATGAATTTGGATAATTTTTCTTATGGGTAGCTTTATTGAACAATATAGAGTATGAAAGAATGGGAAACATCTCTTATATTCCCTACAGACTCTTGATATAATTTTGGTGAACAATACATCCATAAGCAATATTGTACAAGACACCACTACGTAGACACTCTAGGACACTTGAAACTTCTGCTCTGATACCAAGTTATCACGATCCAAGATTAGGCCCTAGATTTAACCAACACTTGATACCATTATTTGTTCAAGAAAATTTTTGGAATAACATAAAAAGCATTCATAGAAAAAGGTGCAGAAAATATATTTAAAAATCATAAGGAAAAACTGTGAAAATGAAGTTCATAAATGCTTAATTTTAAATCATAGTAGGGAAGAAATCCAAAATGACTGAATAAAATCCAAAATATCTTAAAAGATATCAACATAGGTCTACAAAACCTCTAACTACTATAAGTCAATGAGTGTAATGGAAAAAGGCCCCGACTATACTATAAAACTTAAATAAAGTCTAACATTACAGTAAAATACACCTTTTGAAAGATAGAGGGCTTACTGATAGTTGATACATTAAGTCCTGGAGCTACATAGAATCAAAAATATATGCCTTGGAACCTAAATCATGAAATGATATAGCGCTCAAGACAATCAATACATGGATGTATTTGTATATAAAATTGGGGAGGGAAACAGAACATAATAAGTATATATAAAACTAAAATTGTTCTTAATAAGAGGACGTAAAACAATAACTTAAAAAAGAGACTAATTAACATTATTTACTTTACTTTGAAACTAGATGGTTTAACCAACATCATATTCTTAAAACACCATGGGTTATGTGGGTCTAATCAACATCCAACTGGCTGAGACTAAATTTATATTTGTCACATGGATCAGGTTATTGTTGTTTAAATTTATCATCTGAGCATGCATAAGTCCTCATAAGTTGTTTGAATTTACAAAACAACTATCCCAACATCAGCAAAATATGGTTTTAGGTAGTGAACTAATGGAAGTATGCACCCTCTCGGTCAACCATCTAATTCTTTTTATACTTATATTTTATTCAAATTTGTATCATAAATCATCTTTCAAGCAAAAGTTTATATTTTATCTCAGTAACCATCCACGTAAATGTGAAAGTGTTTATAAGGTGTTGGTATCATCATATCAAGACATACAAGTCTAACTATTCATCTTTTGAGAATCATCATGGAAATTTTTAAGAGTTTTCACGTCCCATGAATAAAGATCGTACTTTACAAAAGTTATTGAAAAACACTCAAAACTCTTATTAAAAATCTTAATAGTGAAGCAATGATAATATAATTAAATCACCAATAAAAAATAACTTCAAAGTTATCTATATCTCAAATGGATTATAGAATTTGAAGATAAAACAAAATCCATCATGAAGTATAACTTAAAATATTCATCACCTTTATCAACCCAAAATAGGAATTTAAAGAACTAATGTACCAACCCAAAACATTAATCAAAATACACGAATAAAGAGTTTCTCCTTGGAGGAAGAACATTTATAAATGTACTTTTAACCTTTTTCAAAGAACTAACTTTCAACCCTTAATCATTACTTGAAACATGAAATAGGTACAAGGAACTATAATGACCCTCTAAGTTATTTTTTTATATTCACATGCTATTTTGGTATTTAGATTCTTTACACAGCTGCCCAAGTTATTTATGAATTGATGGAGCCAACGATTTGAATAACAAGCCATTCATTTGACTTTTAGAGATAATTCTCTATTTTGAAGTTTTTGTTGTTCAGTTTAGGCATTGGGACTAAACTTGAGATAAAGAACTTGCATGTCAATTCAAATAGTTTTGTTATATTTGAAATATTGATTTTAAGCTAGGGGATTCCTTGGTTTGTTTACTAAGGCTTCCAGACTCATTTTAGGATATATGAGAGAAATTAGTTAAAATAGCCCATTATGTGTGGGACTCGCATTTCATCAAAATAACCTCAGATAAAAATTTTGATGGAATTATTGAGTGAAAAATATTGAATTTGACATGGTAGCATAGTTTTTTTGCATTCATGAGATTTCAAACAAATCCTGAGGATTCGGTCTGAGTTTTGGCACTTGGCAAAATATATTGGTGCAGCTTCAGCGGATGTAGGCCAAAAATAGCCTTTATATTTAGAAGGCCTTGCCCATATTTGTGAAGGCCAAGGAAATATCATATTGATATTGCGATACCATGTTCATATTTTTGATGGACAAGATTATTGACCATCGCATTTGCTGGCTCATCTTTAAGGTTTATGAAAGGTAGGCCAAGCTGAGGGTCTCATTTGTGATAAGGTCCCCGCGATCGCGATGAAGGGACCCCTGTCAGTATTTATTATTTTGGAACCCAATTTTTCTCATTTATTTTTAGGTCCCAAGTTCATAGAAACCCTAGAGGGATTATAAAGAGTGAAGTTTGGTTGTTAAGTGCTCGTGGCGAGTTGGAAACAGTATTTTGGTCAATTACTCATCGATATTTAAGTAAGCTTCTACTAATTTCTTAGTTAATTCTCTAATTTAAAGCCCAAATCTCTAGATTCCTTATTAGTCGATTTTGGGTTCATAGGGGCTCAAAATTTACCTATGTTTTAGGATAAATGATCCTTGAGCTTAGAGGGTTGTTTTGACAATTTCAAAGTAGTGATTTTGCAAGCGGGCTTCATATGGGAGTTTTAGCTCAATTTTGCACCTGGAGCATTTATATGTAGTATAGGTATTTTTATTATCTTATTAATATGTAGATCATTATTTTGATACCACTGCATTGCATGGAAGCTTCTCAAAAGGGAAAAGCTCCAACTTAGTACACATTACTAAACTTTCGACTGCGTCCAAGTAGGCTAGGTTGACTCCTCTCATAGATAAAGACTTATGATGGTATTAGTATAATATTATGCTAGCTATATCTAGGGTTCTTAGTATTCTAGTATTTGATGGTTATTTTACTATTTTATGGGTCTAATAGCCATTTTAGGGCCTTTTCTTTAGAATTTGACCTCTCTACCCTGTTTAATGATCATAATACCTCCTTGGGACTAGTATTGGTGCATATTAATCCTTATGGTAAGGTTGTAAGAATTAGTCTAGGCTTGGGTAGGTGTTTTCCTTAGTGCAGGTTTATAAGAGTAGTAACAGGTTTCGATGGCCCTCTTTATGGGTTAAATATTTAGGTTATCCCCTAGTAGACCTAGGGGACCTTCTTGGGATATTTTGGGGAAATTCTTTAACCTTAGGCTGACTTAGTCCATCTATCAATTTCTGGTTATTCAAATTAACTAAATTAGAAAATAGTTATTGTCAGGACCCAAACCCATGCTTGGCCATGGCGGGTATCTCAAGCCCACCATGGACTGGATACCACCCCCATTGCCTAACCTCATTAGCAAAAAGATAGTAATAATAACACTTCAGAAGCTAATTATGATAGTAATAAAAATGAATAGATAACTCTATGAAAACTAAGAGTCAAAACAAATAACCAACCAACCCACGTATGTCCACAATAGCCTCTAAAACTAGAATAACAAATAGGTCGGTACATGCCCCCGACCATGACCAAAAGAATCCAAAAGTACTAAGTTAAAACAAAAGAATATGGAAATAATAAGTCCTTCTGAAGGATAGATGTGCACCACTTCATAGTAATTCGATAGGCGCGCTAATCCACCTAATGTTGCACAGGGGTAAAAGAAGTGTCTTCGAACCCTACATTATGAAACAATGTCACATTCTAGGACGATTAGTGGGATAACCGTAGGTATGTAACTTAGGAAAAGTGATAACACAATGCCATGCCCAAAATTTGTCTACACCACAATGCACATATTCATATATACATATATAGGATACCGAGACAGGGAACAAGTTTTAAACATGAGATTTAAGATCATTGTCCTGGACTGTGTAGCTCTATAGTACTAAAGGCACCCACGAGCTATATGGGTTTAGCTCTCTGTGCTGAAAAGGTCCCAGCGCATGTTAGCTGCATGAACTAGCAAAAATCTGAGGAAGGGCCAAATCCACCGAGGCTCCAACCATCCCAAATATATATATAATGTGTGAAGTATGCATACAATCATAGTCACCCCCATGCTGGCAAATGTGGTTTTCAGTATCGCTCCCCACGAAACCTCCACCTTCCATAGCAAGCTACATAACCCCCTTTAAGCCCAGATTAAAACCATTTACACATATTTCTATCCATTTACCAAGGATTCTTTTAATTAGGCATTTACCATTGGTATCGTCATACATAAATAAAGTTAAGCTTACAAGACAATTCCATTATGCCATACAAAAACCAATTAAATAAATTGACTCCAAAGTTTCTAATTTAAAACCAATCAATGGCCACCAAGGCCTTTAAAAACCAGTTTACGTTCCATTAATTTTTTATGCAATGCAAGTTTTTAAAAGTGAATTAATTTATGTATATGTCCATCTTTCAAAATCAATTTTGCGAGATGAGTTTATGTTAAAGCCAATTCCAAACCATTAAACCATAAAATTTAGGAAAATCCATGTTTCCCATTCCAATTTCCACACTTATGTGTCTATTTAGTTCAAAATCATGAGAATAAAACATAAAAAACCAATTCAAAACTATGGGAACTTAATTCATGTAACAACCAATTCAAATCCCTCAACCCATATTCAAAACCCAATAATTAAACAACATGGACAATAATTAAACATATGATTTTATATAAAATTAATTTAGTGAAGAGATACATGCCTGAAACACATAAGAATTTGAAAGCAATTTAAAGTTTGGAGCCTGGATGATGAATGGACAGTGAAGGCCTTGAATGTTCTTAGATTTTGTGTTTGAGAATGAAATAGGAGGATTTGATCTTTGAAAACTGATAGGAATGGGATTAATTTATTTTTAAAAGTCATACAAGGGGTAAAACAATTAAAAAACCCTCATCCCAAGTGAATAAAAACAAAATTGCATAAAATTTTCACCTTGGTATGGCACATCAATATCACAGAGATTATCCTTCATGCCACACAAATATTATGGAGGGTAGCCTCTGCGACAATGATATCATGGACCCTCACTACCTCGAGGTCCCAAAATAACCCCAAACCTCTTTTGAAAATTTCAAAACTTTACTTGAACACCATTTTAATATCCCTAAACACAATTCAAGTCAAAAATTGATATTACAAACATGGAAAGGTCAAAAATAAAATGATGAAAATTTTAATGGTCTTACAGTTATCCTTTAAGCTTACTTATTAGACTCTTAGATTAAACCTTGCTACCTTGTAAGCTTTTTAGTGATGTTCACATTTTTATATTATATGAATTCTAAGGAAATTAGGGTTTCAGATTATCATCTTCATTATTTGACACTTACTTTCCAGTTCTGATTCGCGCTCTGTAATAATGATATATTATGGAATTATTATGATGGTATAATTCTTCATCTCCATTTCAAGTCCAAAATTATGGTTTAGTTGATATTTTATATATGTTTCCACCAATGTTTATTATTTTATATTATTATTATTAGTATTATTTTTTCTGTTTAAATCCACCAGGCTTATAGGGGCTAGTTAGGTTATTTCCTCACTTACTTGCACCTTCTGGGCTTATGGGTGTCCTGTTAGGTTATTGTATTAATCTTAATTTGTTCTTTCTTGAACATATCATTTTATTTCTATTGGAGTCTTATCACTAACTGAGTTTACTTTCTCGCATTTTATCATGCTTTTATGATGATTTAGCTCAGTCAGCAAATGATGCTTGATGAGTAACCATAGTGTCGGTACTCATAAAATGTGTGTACATCTTTTTTTGATTCATATCTAAGTACCATCCATCACTAGACGTTACTTCCAGCTTTTTTTAAGACTCAAAGATAGGATGAGCTTTCATAGCTGAAATTGATCTTCTCTCCTTCTTTTATCTTGGACTGTCTATAATTTTGAGACTATCTGTATATTGACACTATTTAGTACTCGTATTTTGCATATTGTGTCTCTTGTCCCAACCTTATCGGGTCATGAGGTACTCTTTCATATAATTTTCTCATTTTCTACTTTTATTTAGTATTTTGCCCATACATTTATCTATCTTATTTTAGTTATATTCTTCAGTTTTTGGTATTTCATATACCCTAAATCAATTAGCCCATTACTAGTATTCTAGGATACGCTTTAGCTTACCTATTCTTGGGTTAAAGTAGGTACCACTATAACCTAAGAAATTGGATCATTTTTGCACTCAAGATTTAGAGGCATTATTTCTATGGTGTTCATTAAATGATTTACACTAACCATCATAGTCTTTAGTATATTATGACTAAAAGGGAGCATAATTCAAGGCAACACAAGTGGATTGAGTTGCTTAAGGACTCTGATATTTCTATTCTATACCATTCAGGCAAAGCAAATGTGGTAGTGGATGCCTTGAGCTAGAAAGTGGTGAATATAGGTAGCTTAGCCTTTATTATAGTTTTGGAGCAGACATTAGTTGGGATATTAGTCCTTAGCCAACTTAATGTTTTGACTTGATATTTTTGACACCGAGAGAATTATCGTTAGTATTGAGGCTAGATATACCTTGATGGAGAAAATTTAGGATCATCAGTTCGAGGATAGTGACTTTTCGGCATACGTGAATAGGTGCTGAGAGGTAATTCTATTTGAGATACCTTGGATTCTGAGTGTATCCTGAGATTTGATGCTTGTATTTATGTTTATAGGGTTGGAGACTTGATTTAGTAGATATTATGGGAGGCTCATATCTCCAGATATTTTATTTACCTTAGGATAGCTAAGATGTATAGAGATTTGAGGTAGCATTACTGGTGGAATAGCATGACAAAGGATGGAGCAGATTTTGTAACTCGTTTCCTAAGTTGTCAATAGGTGAAGGCCAAGAACCAAAGGCATGTCCTAATTCAGAGGTTACCCATTCCTAAGTGAAAATGGGAGAGGATCACTATAGACTTTATTAGTGGGTTGCCTAATGTTTCTCTTGGTTTTGATGACATTTGAGTCGTCATAGATCAGTTTACCAAATCAACCTATTTTCTCCCTATTTAGATGTCTTTTAGTGCCTAAAGGTTTGCCCATATCTATGTTCATGAGATTGTTCGCCTGCATGGGGTACCCATATCTATTATTCAGACAGAGGCTCAGTGTTTAATTCTAGCTTCTGGAGGATTTTTCATGAAAAGTTGGCTACTCAAATTGATCTTAGCATAGCATTACACGCCTAGACCAATGGTCAGTCTGAGTAGACTGTTCAAGTTCTTAAGTATGTGCTTTTTGCGTATATTATGGACTTTAGAGATTAGAGAAATAAACACTTAGCCTTAACAGAGTTCACTTTTAATAATAGCTACCATTTGAGTATTCAGCTAGCACCATTTGAGGTATTATAAGGTAGGATTTGTTAATCTATGATAGGTTATATTGATACTTTTGAGATTAGTCTATGTGGTACCGACTTACTTCATGAGTCATTGGATAAGATCGAGTGATTTGGGAAGGATGGGTGCAGCCCAAAGTAGGCACTAGAGTTATGTTGATCCTAGACTTCAAGCCTTAAAGTTTGGAGTTGGTGATCAAATTTTTCTTCAAATATCACCCATGAAGAGCGTGATGAGGTTTGTGAAGAGGAAAATCTCAACCCTAGGTATATTGGTCCATTTGAGATACTTTATACTATTAGAGAGGTAACTTATGAGTTAGTCGTGCCCCTAGATTTTACAGTTGTTCACCAAGTTTTCCATGTCTTTATGCTATGACATTATATTTTGGATGTGTGACATATGCTTCGGTAGGACTCAGTTTAGCTACACTGGAGGTTGACGTCAAGGAGAAGCCAATTTCTTATTGACCAGGGATGTCATACAGGTCCTCTCTAGAGAGATTCCAATGGTTAAGTTTCATTTGAGATGTTTTCCAGTCCAAGATAATACTTAGGAGATCAAAAGTGAGATATTGACCTAGTAACCTCACTTATTTGAGCATTCAAGTAAATCATGACCCTTTACTTTTATGAACGAAAATCCTTTTATTAGCGGATATTGTAATGAGACTCTAGGTCATTTTCTATATTTTAGCAATATTTTGGCATTTATAGCCTTTACATAGCTTCCCCAAGTCATTTATGACTTGTTGGAGCTGACAGATCGGTTATTGGTCAGTTCATTTAATTTTTAGAGCCAATTTCCTATTTTGAAGTATTTCTTGAAGTTTTTAGAGCCAATTTGGAGGTTTAAAATTCATATCTTTTTGATTTCATATAAATTCTAATTCTAAATTAGTTGAAGAATTATAACTTGGCTTTATTATTTTCTTTCCTTATGAAGTATGTTCATGGTAAATTTTTTGTGATTTACGATAATTTGTAGTAATACTTAGTGTCATAGTTTTTACATGTGTATGTTCTTCTTTGTTGACCTTTTCCCCTTTAATATTATTAGGACCGCTTCATAGGTAACTATTTTGGAAAGCTTTGCTTGATTTTTTATGCATAATTGATTATGTATTGTATTTGTAATCTGATCTGATTTTGTTAATCGACTTATATATGGAAAACATAATTCCTTTAATTATGAGATGGTCATAATATTAGTAACTTTGTCTTCTAGTTTGCTTACCTTTTGATAAGGATCTCTACGATTTGTGGCAAAACTTTGGTACTTGCCTATTTGTGGTAATTATGACATGCTAATTGATTTTTTTCCTTCTTTTATTTAGTGGACAGCCATGATATATTATAATTTTGGTAACTTTGATCATTTTTACACCTTACTAATCGTGTCTAATAATTTGGCCAATTGGATATTATTCTCTTTCCTTTTACTATTCTTTATTGACTAGTATCTTGATACTATAAACAACCATCCTCTTCTATTTTAGAGACACCATTTATACTCCCTCTTCTCTTTAACAACTTTCAACTTCTATTCTCCTTACACAAAAGAAAGAAAACATTACTCTTCTCTTCTATTTTTGGTCTTGAGGCTTCAGTTACTACTATTACTATCATAGGTTATTGCTTTGGAAACATGACTTGCTTATATGTGTTTTATTTCTTTCGGCTTCTAATAGATTAGTTTCCTCTAATGATGCATTTATTTCTTTTTTTTAATTAATTCTATGTGAATATGAACTTGTTTTGATTTGTGTACTTTAAATGCTTTATGTTGTAAGCCTTCCACTCCTTTGTGAATTTGCGTGACTTATTGATTGTTGTATTATTTATTTTTTACATGTTCCCCCCTATTTGCAATTAAATATTTTTCTATTGGAGTGTTGTTATATGTGAATCTGAAACAATCTTTGTGCATTGCATTACACTTTTAGCATAAGACTGCTTGGGATTCCTGAGATCTTTAGGATCTCGACAGCATCAAGGGTTGATTATGTATTTCCAAAGTATGTTTTTGATGCAGAGTGTTTTTTGGTGTTTTTTATGTTCACAGGTTAAAGGCGAGTATTTATAGAAGAGAGAGTTGTCAGGGATTTGAGAGTAGTTAAGGGTTGTCCAACCTAGCCCTTTTTGTTTTCTTTTACTTTTTTATTCATTGGGTATGTAATAATTATTGTACAAACTCAAAATATATTAAATGAAATAATGGAGACTGCTTATGGGGGTGGGAAGTTTATAACATGAATATCTTATTGCGTAGATATCATGCATATAGGGTGTTTAATAAATTTCAACTTGTTAATTGAGTTATTTTGTCACTTAGGTAATATGTTAGGATTAACAAAAAAAATTTATCACCTAGAAATCATGTTTTAGTAGTAACAAATTTTTTTTATCACCTAGAAATCATGTTTTAGGAGTAAAAATCAATTTTCTACATGTTCATTAACTTTTAGTGCTTTAATTAATTGTCCACATATTTTAATCTATTTTGACGTAGTTAATATATTTTTTGCACATTTAAAGTTATTACTCTATCATTAAATATTTTTTGCACTGTTAAAATAATGTTTCTACACTATTCTAATAATTTTTCAACAATTTAAATGATTTTTTACTCCGTTAAAACAATGTTTCTGCACTGTTCTAATAATTTCTGCACAGTTAAAATAACTTTCTACATTGTCTTGTTAATTTACTACACACTTTAAATAATTATATTTAAATTTATTTTTAGCACTTTAATTCTCAACTTTAAATGAAATTTCTCACATAGTTAAACAATGTTAATTATGTATCTTCTCACTTAGAAAACATGTTCTAATTATATTATTTGTTTTATCATGTTAATCACCTAATCAATATTTAGTTTATTAATAGGCTTATTTGGGATCATTACGTGCTACTTGATCGTCTAATGTGTTTTGCTTGACTCGAACCTTGAGTATAATTAGATAACCTAGCTTTCTTTGTCTTGACCAAATCCAAATAGTAAATCCAATGCCTCTTGGACACTAAGTTTGGGACGGGTAGACATTTAGGGAACACTAGTTTTTGTCATATTTTAGAATACCTTTAGGCTTAACAACCAAACTAGGTGAGGGTGGGTAGACTTTCAGAAATAAATAGAAGTTGACCCGAGTTCGACAATGCGACATACGACATTGTCTCCCGTCGATTAGTTGGGTGCTGATTTGAATAATGAATAATAAATCCTTGTCCAACCTTTTGAATTTGTTGTCTCTTTCTTTGAATATTTTAATTATTTGGGGTAGTTTAGGTTCTCTTACTTAATAAATATTTTTGTTATATAAATTGTGTCATGTCTTTCTCCTTGCTTATCTGATTTACATCTTATTTTTTATTTATCACCTTGATAATTGATAACTAAGAATATTTAAGTTAAATGTCTTGTTTATTTATTATTGTCAATATTTAGTAATGTAACTTAATAAAATTAGTGACCTTTGTTTATCACATAGAATTCCCACGTAGTGTACAAATTCATCCTGAAACCACATTTTTGGACCTCTAAAGGTGCCTAACAGCTTCCTTTAAGGTAATTTGAATTCTTACCAGATTTTTGGTGATGTAGACTAATAAATTAGTTCATAATTAGTCTAGAATGGTGTCCTAACGCACCTTAATTCACTAGGTGGTGACTCTTCACTATTTAAATATCCTAAAAAGAGTTGTCATGTGCATGAGAAAAATAGGTTACAACAGCGAACCTAAGTTAGTTATGATTTGTTGGAACTAAAAGTTTGGTTATTGAGCAGTTCGTTTGTTTGCGAAAATTGAGATTTTTGGGCAAAACTGAACATTTTATCTCATCGATGCCACTATAGAGACATGCACACCACTATGTCAACCTTCACTATACCAGAAAAATTTTTGCTATAATGGTGGTCAAACATAGTCAACACCCGCTAGAGCAGCACGCGTCGCTATAGTGGCAAAAATTACTGATTTAATTAATATTTTTTCAAAATAATTTATTTTTCTAAACTTTGTTTTGGGTAAAGGAAAGAGTGATTTGGAAGAATTTATACCAGAAATTCTTTGTTTGGCTTTGTAAAGGTAAGGAATTCGTCTCCGTTTTGATTTTTAGCCTTAGAATTGCTAATTTACGGAGTTTGAAAGGATTTTTGGGAATATCTTAGTTGTTTTATCATGAAAGAGAGAAAATTAAGTAATAATTTAATAGGTTTTGATTATTAACAGTTAATTTACCCTTGCATTTTGCTAAGTCACTTATTTAGCCATAAAAATGGTAGTTTAAGGTGAATTACGGTAGAAAAGTCCTATAATGAAAAAGGACTGATCATGAACTTGACCTTAATGGTTGGAGTGAGTTATAATTTTTGACATGGTAGGTCATGGTATTAATTATGTATTTATATGCATGTTTTAGATCAAGAGCAAGCAAAAATTGCACAAAAAGACAAGGCTCCGGCTTAGAGGATTTGTGCAATTTTGGTTTGAGGTAATTTATGGTATTGTAGTTTAATTTTATTTTCGTTATATATTCATGTTAACTACTTTGTAGTGTGGCTGGTTAGAGCATATTGCTTGGTGTAGTCAAGGCAAAAGATTTTTCAAATTGTTGTACTATTTTGACCTATCTTCTTGCTAAATGTGGAATGTTTTGATATTAGTGATGTTATCATGGATCATTAGTGAAAAAATATTGTCATACATTTTTGTATGATATTTAGTACATGCACGGAATTTGTCCTCTGCAGGTCATGGCTAGAGGTTGGATGTCTTACCCGTAATATGTATGTCCTATGCTTGATAATTATTTACATGTTTTTACTTTGGTTTACTGAATGTGACATGGTGATATTTTGTTGACTTGTTGGTTTTAATCCTAAAATATTCATTTGTTGCTTGTTATGCTAAGTGTGTGTGGTTTGAACATGGACTAGCTTGTCATACTATAATCTGGTTATGTGTTCATATTCTCATCTTGGGTTGGCGAAATGACCCTACTAATACACTGATGTTTCTTTTGTGCAGATACCATACTTTCTCTTACTTTTGTAAGTGCAACATATAATTCAGCAGCTCCTAGGGATCTCATCTGTGATTTCAGCAGTTGACGTCCTATTTCATGGTGAGCAGCATATCTGGACTACCATGGAAACTCTCATTAGTGGCATAGTTCTTTATTTCTGGACTTATATTTTCATTTCAATTTTTGGGTTTACTTTCCCTTCTCGGCAATCTTAGATGTTTTGGTATGGACGACTTTCGGGTCCTAGGAGTGATTTGCTCAAGTACAGTATTCTACTTTTAATTTTACTTATATTTGGTTGGATTTGAATTTACGTATTGATGGATTAGCTCTTTGACTCTTCCAAGTGTTGGTTATGAGATGGTATTTTAGGAAAGATGGTTCGCTCACCGGATGAGTAGTCTGGGTGCCACTTATAATGGATTTGGGTTATGACACTTAGTGTGTTTGTTATCCTAACATGTTGAGATTTCTCCTTATGATGGCTCCAAAGCTTCCAAAATTAACACCAAGGATGCTTTCAACTTCAAGGGAGAATTTAGAATCAATAGCCTTGGAGGTAGTCGACTGCAAGTTGACCTTCTTAGAAGACATTTCAATGTTTTTAAACTTTGATGTTAGAAAAGTTGAGAGAGGTAGATATTATTCCACTGGGCATGCAAGAATTTGTTAGACGATAAATTTAGAGTTGGGATGAGAAAAATATTACAAGAATCATTTATTTATTTCAATATGTGAGTGTTACAATCTCTACGAATCCTCTGATTCGCATTTTCAAATATAAATTCAGTGTCTTTGAGTTTGGCCTTGAATTTGATGAATTTTGAACTTTATTTGAGAACTTGAAGGATTTGGTCTTGACTTGTGGATTTGATGGACTTGATCTTGACTTGTACTTGAATTCAAGGCCTTTTGAGCTTGTTCTTGAATCGTGTGATCCCTATTCTTGCATAGCGAATTTGATGAACTTGATCCCGACTTGTACTTGAATTCAAGGCCTTTTGAGCTTGATCTTGAATCTTGTGGTCTTGATCTTGAAGCTTGATTAACTTGATGCTTGAATGCTTGAAATTGTGGCTTGTAAAGAAATTTGTGGTGTTTGATCCACGAGCTCTCTCTTGCTTCTTGTTAGAATTCTTGATCCATTTTCTAAATTATGAGATTCCTATTTGTAGTTGTCGAAAGAAAGAGTCATGGTAAGTACAAACTCTTTCCGTCCAATCCGGTTGAAGTGATATGACGCCATTTAATTGGTCTAAACATGTTATTTGTACATATGGCGCATTTTTATTGGCCTCGGATTGAGTTGGGCATGCATGACATGATCCTATTGGCTCCTTCACTTGAGTTTCATGCCACGTCATTTGCCACATTGTATCCAATTGGGCCACTAAAATATGATGGAATCTTGGACTTAGTAATGTGAGATCATCATTTATAGCCCAAATTAATAGATTAGCCTAATAAAATTTAAAATTTAATTAAATTCTATATTTATTTAAATTAAATTATTAATCTAATTATATTAATCCACAATAGTTATTTGAACTAATATCTTTAAAATTTATATGCTCACAGTAATAACTCCTAAAATTTTAGAAATTTAAACTTAAATGATACTCTACTTATATAATAAAGTAAACCTACAACGTAATGGACAGGAACTTCTAGCATTTAACTTTTTTTCCTTTTAGATCTAGAAGATTACATATTGAAGCTATTAATTAAATAAGGCTATATTATATAATTTTCTTCCGTTTTCTTAATATTTAGGACAAATTTTGATTCTACTTGAAATACACTTTAAGTTTTCATACACAATTTGATTTCATTTCAAAAATATAAAGAAAGAAATTTTATAAATAGAACAATAAGTCTTTACAAATAATGTTATTGCAAGATGCTTTAATAAAGTCATGAAATACAGGTAAATTAATAGATAAAATGAATTATTAGATACTTTCTTTTTATAATTCTCAATTGAATTAATTAAATAATATATAATTTATTAGAAACGAAATATTATAATGAAAACTTATAAGAGAATTTACCGATTAGTTAAACAATTTAAAGTACAAAAACAAACTCAATAGACAAATTTAATAAAAGGAGTAGTTTATCATATTATGATATACCAAGTGCAGCACCTCAAGTAGAAAGAAAGGAAATGTGTGAAAAAAGTAATTTTATCAACTATATATCACAATTTTAGTGGGAAAAAGTAATTTATCAATATGTCACAATTTTAGAGGGGAAAATGTAATTTTATCAACAGTCAGACCTCTCTATAACATCATCTCATTATAACGGCATTTCACTATAACAGCCTTATTTTCTGTGAAATTAATTGTTCATGTTATGTTTTACTTCTTTATAAAGGTATTCTACCTATAACAACAATGACGTCGTTTATTATAGGTGTATACTCTTTGTAAAATTACCTCTCTATAACAGCATGCTCAAATATTATGTAATAATAATTTATAAGAAATATATTGTGTACAAAATAAAATATCAAAATAGTTATGGTAATCATCACTAATGTCATTAATACAATAAATTTCAAATACACATATCCAATTTAGAGAAAAAAATACATATTTAAATGGTGTAAGTAATTATGTCAAAACTCCATGTAGAAAAAACTACTAATGCTTGCTTCTTCTTTTTTATATTCATGTTCTTTCTAATATTGCGTACTTTTGTTTATAGCAACTAAATAAGATTTAAATATAAAATGACATTCTACATTTATAACAGCACTTTGTTATAGCAATCATAAAAAATTTTATCAAACGCGGTCACTAGAGAGAGGTTTGACTAAACATGTCACAATTTTAGAAGACAAAAGTAATTTACTAGCTACATGTTACAATTTTAAAGAATTTTTAAAAAATAAAATTACCATATGTCATTGTGAGGACCACCAAATTTTGATATCCTCCCTTATATACCATATCAATGGGGTAAAATCACATTCCATGCCCTTAGTCTTCTCATTCAAGATTAACAATTATAAATCATGAAATAAATATATGTAAAATAATTTGAAAAAAAAATAAAGTGAAATATCAATTATTTAATATTATACTTTGAAAGCAAAAACTATATTTTAGAGTCTTGATGATGACATTAAAATATACCTAAAGTGATACAAATTATCCTTAACTCCCATCTCTAAGAACCCAAAGGAAGAATTGAAGAAATTCGCTAACTCATGAAATCTTTAGCCCCCCCGCCCCCCTTCTGTTTTATCTTCGTAGCCAATTAATGACATGAATGGCTTCCTTCAAACTTTCTTGGGAAAATCATAATTTTCTAAAAGTGCTGAGGCTGCTAAACAGGAGACTGTCCGATAATAGAGTTAAAGCTTCTTTAATATAGAAGTTTACTTTTAACTCTTCCCAAGAAACACATCACAAATTTATCAACAACATGCATATAATTAATACAAAAAAATAAACTATGATACTAAAAGAGAATAACCTCAATATTCAATGTTTGTGTTGCTTAGGCGACAGTATGATGATTTTTTTATATAGGTAATATATATTTCAAATAATGTGGTTTTTGGAATATATTTTATAATTTCTTTCTATAAATTTTAGGATCCATACATTTGACGTATTTTCACTATAGAGGTCTTATTTTCTCTGAAATTAATTTTTTATGTTATATTTTACTTTTGTATAACAACATTCTACCTATAACAACAATGACATTATTTATTATAGTAGTGCACTCTTTGTAAAATTACCTCTTTATAACAACATACTCAAATATTATGTAAAGATATTTTGTAAGAAATATATTGTGTACAAAATAAAACACCAAAATATTTATGGTAATCGTCATTAATGTCATGAACACAATAAATTTCAAGTACAAATGTCTAATTTGAAGGAAAATTATATTTAAATGGTGTACATTTGTTATTTCATAACTTTATGAGGATAATGCTACTAATATTTGCTTTGTTTATATTTATGTTCTTTCTTATTTCGCATACTTTTTGGTCACGACTCAATTTCTAAGCCATGATGACACCTACTTTTACCCCACCAGTGGATAATCCAAATTGTAGCCCAGAACTATAAGTAATGCGCTAATTGATGAAAAATGCCATAAATATCGAAAAAGTGCAAGTAAGGAATTACAAGCTAAAAATCAAAGAATAATAATATAAAGGGAGAGAAATAAAGAGAAATAACAACATCCCACGATCTAGTAATGTCGGTACAAGAGTCTCTACTCCAAAAGAATACAAGTTCTATCAAGTCAATATACAATTGTCTTGAAAATGAAAAGACTAGCACAAACAGAAGGAGAAAAGGCCAACTTCGGCTCCACTCACCCTATCTCCAAACCCTGACCAACACAAATCTCGCTGAGAACTAGTACTCAAATCTGCACCAAAAAGGTACAAAAGTGTACTATGAGTACAAAAGCCACAAGTACTCAGTAGGCATCATCGGCTGACTGAGCTAAATTATAATATAAATATAATAATCTGCGATTTAAATAAGCTAAGTCAAGAAAAAGGGCAAACCTAGAAATAAGCTCCAAATACTGAAGTAACCAAATGTAATAATAATAATGAAAGCATAACTATATCTACATAACTGGCTTCTATAAGTTAGAAAGTGTGAATAAAGTAAATAACCCAATGCGGTCCTCCATAAGCCTAGAGAATGCAATCAAGGAGACATAATAACATGAATTATACTAATTAACCATATCTTGAAATCATAACCATGGAACCTTCCATACCGTAAACTGTCGGACTCAAATCGATCCCATAATCTTCATAAATAACCTCTCAATGCCAAACTTGAATCAGAACCAATATCATTATTTGTCGGACTTGAATTGAAACTCGTATCATGAATAGTGTCAAAATCGAACCGATCTTAAGATCATAAATCGCCAGACTCGAATCAAAACTAATATCATCTCTTAATTACCAAATAGAAATAAGCACAATTTCTCATTTTTAGTCATATGTATAGAACCAATTTTGGGATTGGGCTCACACTTATCTAAACCTCCTCGGGCTCAAGAATATAATTAAATAAAGAGCAAGGCTAATTGATCGTACGAGAAATTAATAGCAATCTTGGCCTAAGGAACCTGAGTACCCAACTCCTCTTGAAAAGCTCTCCAAAAGCTAGAAATGAACACTGAGCCCCGATCTGAAATGATAGATATAGAACTCTATGTAGGCGAACTATCTCACGAACATAGATATCGGTTAACCTCTCGAATCTGAAGGACATCTGAATGGGAATAAAATATGCTGATTTGATCAACCGATCTATAATAACTCAAATATCGTCCGAACTACGAGAGGTATGAGGCAAACCACTAACGAAATCCATGATATCCGCTCCTACTTTTACCTGAGAATGGACAATATTTGAATCAGGCCGACAGACCTCTGATACTCAACCTTCACTTCCTAACAACATAGGAAATGAGCTACAAAATTTTCCATATCTCTCTTCATGCCACTCTACTAATAGTGTTTCCTTAAATCTCTATATATCTTAGTTTTCCTAAGGTGAATAGAGTATTTGGAGCTATGTGCCTCACACAATATCGGTTGAATTAAGTCACTAACCCTTAGAACATAAATGCGACCATCAGATCTCAGAATACCCTCAGAGTTTATGGTAGCCCTCTTGGCTCACCACTTAATACCTAATCACAAATGATACAAAGCCTCATATCCTTAAACTGTCGACTCTGAATCTGCTTAAGTAAGGTTGATCTTGCCTTAACACTAGACAAAATCCTTCTAGGTTGAAAATATCAAGTCGTACTATAAAGTTGGCTAAGGACTAGATGTCCCATGCCAATGACCTCAAAGAAATTAAAATAGAAGCCAAGTAACCCATACTCACCGCCTTTCGGCTCAAGGCATTTGCTACTACGTTTGTCTTGCCTGTATGGTATAGAATAGAGAGGTCATAATCTTTAAGTAACTACATCCATCTATGTTGCCTAGAATTAACATCTCTTTGAGTCATAAGATATTGAAGACTATGATGATCGGTGTAGATCTCATAATGCACACCATATAAGTAATACCTCCAAATATTAAGCAAAAAAAATACCACTGCCAACTCTAAATCATGAATGGGGTAATTACACTCGTGGACTTTTAGCTTTCTCGATGCAAAAGCAATAACTCGACCATGTTATATCAACACATAATCCAAACCTACACCAGAAGTATCACAATATATGGTGAATCCCTCACTCTCAATACGAAGATCCAATATTAGATCTGAAGTGAGAAATCTCTTGAGTTTCTGAAAGCTTGACTCACACTCCCTGGACCACTAGAAAGGAACCTTCTTCCAGGTCAAATCTAGTCATCGGTGATGCAATAGTAGAAAATTCCTCAACAAATCGATTGTAGTATCCTACTAAATCAATGAAACTACAAATTTCAAATAGAGATATAGGCCTGGCCCAATATCGAATAGACTCAATCTTTAATAGGTCCACCATAATCCCATCCTTAGATACCACATGTCCTAGGAATGTCACCGACTCAAGCTAGATCTCTCACTTTGAGAATTTGGCAAAAAGCCTATGATCTCTCATAGCCTATAGTAAATCCTCAAATACAGCATATGTTTCTCCCTATTCTTCACCATCACCTTATTAAGCTGCATATAGTCAATACACATACACAAGGAACCATACTTCTTCTTCATGAACAAGATAGGAGCACCCCAAGGTGACACACTCGTTCTAATGAAACCCTAACCCAGAGATCCTGAATCTAAGAATTTAGTTCCATAAGCTCGATAGGATCCATACAGTAAAGTGCTATAGAAATAGGTAAGGTGCCTAGGTCAAGATCAATAATAAACTCAATATCAAGCTCAGGAGAAATACTAGGTAGATCAGTAGGAAAAATATCAGGAAAATTATGAACTATAGGAACAAAGTCAAATGAGAGACTCTCCACACAAACATAATGAATACAAACGAGATAAGACTTGCAAGCCCCTCGATATAAGACTCCTAGTCTAAACATAAGAAATAATTTTTGTTGGCTTGTGGATAATAGATCCTTGCCACACTACCAGGGATACATCGGGCTTGGCTAAGGTAACAGTAACTCCTCGAAAATGGTTCTCGAGAGGTCACACAGTGCTTAGGGTCTCAAGTGACCCCAAGCTAACCCTTCTACTGGAAAACTCATAAGCAACTGAATAAAATGTATAAATTTGTACAATATCAGTGGAAGATAACTCTTTTCTGAATCTAATCAATACAAAACTAAATTCACAGGATTATAACTCTGCTTTTACAATGAAAACTAAAATTGAATACATTAACTCTATTGGTTGTCTATGAAGCCTCTCCTAATACTGACTAAAGATAGCAAGGATGCGACCACAACTATCACTAATCAATACATAAGAATAAGAAAGTAAAGAACAATAGTGAATCTAACTGAAGTCCCCAAAATAAGAGGACTCATCATCTGCTGGCTGGAATCTGCAACTGTCTGATTTTGACTGCACATACTATAACTTATACCTACATTATGAGACAATATAGAACATAGACATATATGTGGATCAGCACTTTGAGGATGTACTGAGTATATGGGGGTGCAATGCAATAAGTAAACAATATCAACAAACTTTATAGAAAATTTTCATGCTGATATAAATGACTCGCATAGCTTGAGTAAAAGTTGAAATATGAATCTCATAAATCATGTATAATGAAGCATATAGTATAAATCTCATGAGTCATTATATTTACTTCTAAAATCGATATTCTCCATCTTATTCTCAAAACTTAAAGGCTAAAGGAACTTTAAACAACACTTTCAAACTCATACTTTTATTTCATGGATAGTAAAACTTCTTTAAACCTCAAGGACTCAGAACTTTAGGAATTTTCAACACTTGGGAACTCTAGAACTCTTTTAGACTCGAGACACTTAGAACTCGGGATTATATAACTTTGGACACTCGAGAGTTTCTTCTAATCAACATAAACCATATGAGCTACATGGAGTCCAACGTCTTGTCCTCCTAAGAAAAAAACCTCACATTGGGGAGAGGCGTTATACTCTTGCCAGGGAGTATAACCTCAACTCAATGATCACTATCTCGGCCTTGGTCCCATAAAACTCAGTCTTATGGTGGCACGTAGTTTTGGGGTATGAGACCTCGAAATCATACCCAACACAGTGCTAAATACTACACCCATACTCAGCTCAGAACTCTTAGGAAATCCACCTCAAAACAACTTAAGGGTCTATAGTGAACACCAAATTATAACTATCGTAGCTTTAATCATAAAGACTGAATAATGTGGATTCCTATCTTAACTTACGCTCAAAAGTAATCTTTCTTTAAAATCAAAGTACCTGTTGATTGAATCATACTAAACAACATACTCTTCAAGAAACATCAAAAATCATACTAGATTTAAAACTTATATGCATGCTCAAATAATCTTCGTTTCATAATAAAGCTTAAATCATGACAACAATCTTGGAAACATCAAATCGATACAAGGATGTACAACTCATGTCATAAAATAGTGAAATAATCATGCAAATCTAGACTTGAATAACTCGTAATCTTATAATCTCAAAATAAAGTAATTTGGGTATAAACCCACTTACAAATATATGAAATTCTTTAATAAAAAATAATAATTTAGGCACAAGAACGAAAAGAGTATTCTCGTTCAAACCCCACATACCTTAGATTGGTAAACTTTGATGAATAACTTGCTTGTGAGATGTTATTGGAACTCTTGAATGAGGATTCTTGGAATTCTTGCACTAAGAACTTGGAATCTTGACTTAAGTTGGAGAATTGATGGAGAAATCTTGAGTTTCTTGGAGGAGAAGTTTGATGAACTAGGGTTTTTGGTTGAGGAATTTTGAGAAGAAAATGGTATATGATGCTTGTAATGACCTTAAATCAGGTGTTTGGATGATTTAAATGGCTTGGAAAAAGTCCAAAATACCCTTTTTAACTTCTGAATGAAACTGGAAAATATAACTGGGGACGAATGGAAATCTAAGGGTCACTGCAATGCGGAGCCATCGTGTTGTCCCACTGGTTGGGACCTGAAACTTCAGCACGATGCACCACAATCGCGCTAGGCTACTGGAAACAGACAATTGGGATATTACTCCTCTCCGCGACGTGCTAAGGGTTTGAATAACGGTGTTTTATGATAGGAACTTCAATTAGCCATAACTTATTACCCGGTTATCAGATTTGGATGAATCTTATATCGTTGGAAAGATAATTCAATTTCCCATATGATAAAAAGTCAAAAATAGTAGAATTCTATATGATTTAAACATTACTCAATTTGGAAGTCATTCCTCAATCTTATATAGATAAAATTAGGCTTAAGGAAAGTTCGAGGTATTACAATATCTTCCCCTTGGGAACATTCATCCTCAAACGTGGCTAGATAGGCTAAGAATACAGAGGAAAACTAAGGGTGCACAGCTGAAATAACTTGCTATACTGATTCTACCTTATTGTAAACCTTTGAGTACTTCTGTGAGTGCACGAACTTATAATAAAATAACTATATAGTTGAATCTTTGATTATAAAGGAAGACTATTACCTTCGACTGAACTTGTCTTTACTTATCATAAGTAACTGATTCATGCTGAAAGTTTAGAACTTACTTGGTAAGCTCACGGTGCGATCATACTTATGAAACTTCAGGTAGTAAGACCAGACTAGTTCAAAAACTGGAAAACTATAGAAATTTATCTATCTGATTGTTAAACTGGACTACTGGCTATCCAAACTGAATCATACTAGATAGTCATACTCAAGTGGAGGATTTCATCAACGCCCTCGGGATTCCTAACGATATGAGGGAGCAAAGAACTTTGGGCATGATCTAAAAAAGGAAGTTGAATAAGAGATTACAATATTTCTACGACTCTATAGCTTGGAACTTAGATCTCTTTGAATCAGAGACTGGGATAGAATTTATAGCTCTTAGGCAACGCAATACCTTACTAGTAATCTTAGACATACTTCTAAAATATTCTCTCAACTATTCCTTTCCCTTAAAAACCATACTCATTGATCCATCTTCTAATTCTCACATGGCAGTTGATATTTCCATCTACTCATGTCTAAACTGAACTATATTCCCTCACCGTCTTCAAGCCTAACCCAAAATCACAGGATACGCCACATAATATTGTAATACTAGTTTGGAGCATAATTCAACACACCCTGTACTTCACAACTTCTCATATCATGCAAAATACTCACTACCACATCTAACAACCACATTTAACCTCGTACTAAACTTTTACTAACGTGCAATACATTCATCCAGATATATACAAACATGATGTTCAAGCCTACTTCTATAACCACATATGTACTTCTAAACATACTCCAATAAAACACCTTTGTCATAACCTATAAACCTCTACCGAGAACAACTTTCATGCACCACTCTTAAGAAGACATACATAACATATTCTGAACTGACCAGGTCATATACAAAAACTACACTCAATACTTCTTCAGACTCATAGAATTACATAAAGAAATCATACGACCATCTTTCCTATCATGACCCATTTACTCTCTCCTATCTACACAATTGCTTATCATCACTATTCTTGACCTAAGGAAAAGGTCACTGAAAGGTTAGAACACGAGGAACTGTAGCTTGAAGGGATACCATATGTAACTTGGGCACTTATCTGAGGTCTGAGGAATAGAGCATTTAACATCATGAACTTATCAAAGAGGTCTAACCTGAGGATATGCATGATATAAATCTGATTTTCACTGCTCATTAAAAGTATTGCTTGAGCACTTGAGCTGAATATACTATAAAGCTTGAGTACATGAGTCATGAGCTGCATGACCCAGATTTGGAGTTCATAACTTATGGAATATGATTCCAACTGCTGAAAGAACTAAAACTCCTTCTTTTGGGAACTAGGAGAGTACATAATTCTCTATCATATGCATGAACATGAATTTGGATCATAGGACTATCACATAAGGCATAAGCAGGTATTGGGACAACTAAAAATACTAAAATAAGATTGGGTCAAGCATCAATCTCTCTCACAGCTATTCTACAACTTATTGGTACAGCTAGTAGAATCTTAAAGCTTGACTTGGTCACTCATTTTATCATCTCCCCCTTAGGTTTAAGCCATCACTCTAAGTTTGTGAACCACTATATTAAGTCTAACCTAAACTGCACTCACTTTGCTGTAAAGTCTGGTACATAATCAATACACAGGAAACTAAACTTACCCTGAAGGACTATATCTTCACGTACATTACCTAAAGCTAATACTTCTTTCTAAGATTTGACTCTTAAACTTCTGTGACCCTAAAATTCATCAAATAATACTTGAACGCTTACTAACTTTGAATCTGCATGAGCATCCCCATAGTCGGAGTGCACACCATCTAATGCTTCAACTCTTATTTCTATTGGCTGAATCTTCAAAATTTCAAACATAGATTTCTAATGCTCAACATGGATACTTCAAAACCGTTAACGGACCATACTACTTCTGTCATAGCCTACTAATATCACGTCTGTAAACTTATATTTCTAAACCATGAGAATTAAAATCATTCTTAAAAAGTCTCAATATCTTTAATCATAATCATAACTCCTTAACTTAGCTATCAAGAACATCATTCATTATCTAACTAGTCTTTATCCAACTAGCATCTCCACGGTACTACAACTACACCACATGCAATGATCCTCGAAACTAATGTATCCCCATAGCACATTGGGAATACTTCTACATCATACATACAACATCAGACTCGATTACGAATCAAATATACTTAAGCTCTTGTATACACTATTCAAGCCTACTAAATTACTTCCCTATAACTAGTACCATTAACCAAGAAATCATCATATCCACCTTAATGAACACCAATCATTCAAACTTACTGTCTAGAGCTCAACATGATTTACAACCCCACCTCACACGCAATTCTCACTTAAAAACAATGAAATAAAACCTCAAGAAACACTATCCCGCTCAAACCTCATAATAATAATAATAATAATCGTTCATAATCATATGTCCTATCTTAATCACAATCCATTAACACATACTCCGTCCACACATCATTACTATATACCTATCTATATATCTAAACTTCTTTCACAGCTCTATAAGTTTCAACTAAACTCCTTTTTGCAATCACAGGGAACCCTAAATTAACAACGCTCATCCACCAAGTTCTTTCATCAATAACATATGATTTTCTAGAAAAACAAACTCCGTCAACAACTCTTTTCATACTTCAAGTAAACAATAATTCATCTCAACTAATAACTCTTTCTCTACCTTCTACTAAACTAACCTCCAAGGATATATCACTTCATTACTAACTCAATCATATGCAAAAGGATTCGGTTATACATATATTCAATAAATCGCACTTACCACCCTTCTTGCCAATACACCTCTAAACCCCCAGTTCCAACCAACACAAAAATAACAAGGTGAACAAAAAGTTTTTAGTGAATCAAAATAGGCCTCATGCAGCTTCACTAGACTTTGAATTTTAACAACACAATAATAATAAGATTACAAGAGATGGAAACTTGACACACAATATTCAATGATCTAAGAATACACATCTTACTCTGTCTTAACTGAATGGCTCATAAGAATGAGGACATAACTTTAAACTTGAGGGGCTTATAACACACTAGAAGGCCCCTCTCTAGCCACTTTATAAACAATAGTGAATCTAATTGAAGTCCCCAAAATAGGAGGACTCATCATCTACTGGCTAGAATCTGCAGCTTTTGATTTTGACTGCTCATACTGCAACTTGTACCTACATTATGAGATAATGTAGCACATAGACATATATGTGGATCGGCACTTTGAGAATGTACTGAGTATATGGGGTGCAATGCAATAAGTAAACAATATCATCAATCTTTATAGAAAATTTGTATGCTGATATAAATGACTCACATAACTTAAGTAAAAGCTGAAATCTAAATCTCATAAATAATGTATAATAAAGCATATAGTACAAATCTCGTGTGTCATTCTATTTACTTTTAAAATCAGTATTCCCCATCATATTCTCAAAAATTGAAGGCTAAAGGAAATTTAAACAATACTTTCAAACTCATACTTTTATTTCATGGAGAGTAAAACTTCTTTAAAGATCAAGGGCTCAGGACTTTTAGGAATTTTCAATACTTGGGAACTCTAGAACTCTTTTAGACTCGGGACACTTAGAACTCAGGATTATATAACTTTGGACACTCGGGAGTTTCTTCTAACCGACATAAACCATATGAGCTACATGGAGTCTAACATCTTGTCCTCCTAAGGAAAAAACCTTACGTTGGGTAGAGGTGTCATACTCTTGCCAGGGAGTATAACCTCAACTCAGTGATCACTATCTCAGCCTTGAGACCATAAATCTCAGTCCTATAGTGGCACGTAGTTCTGGGGTATGAGACGTCGAAATCATACCCAACTCAATGCTAAATACTACTCCCATACTCAGCTCAGAATTCAAAGGAAATCCACGTCAAAACAACTCAAGGGTCTATAGTGAAGAACAAATTATAATTCTCTTAGCTTTAAATCATAAAGACTGAATAATGTGGATTCCTGTCTTAACTCAGGCTCAAAAGTAATCTTTCTTTAAAATCAAAGTACTTGTTGATTGAATCATACTAAACGATATACTCTTCAAGAAACATCAAAACTTATACTGATTTAAAACTTATACTCATGCTCAAATAATCTCCATTTCATAATAAAGTTTAACTCATGACATCAATCTTGGAAACATCAAATCGATACAAGGATGTGCAACTCATAGCATAATTTCTCAACTCATGTCATAAAATAGTGAAATAATCATGCAAATCAAGACTTGAACAACTCGTAATCTCATAATCTCAAAATAAAGTAATTTGGGTATAAACCCACTTGCAAAAATATGAAATTCTTTAATAAAGATCAATAATTTGGGCACAAAAATGAAAAGAGTGTTCTCGTTCAAACCCCAAATACCTTAGATTGATAAACTTAGATGAATAACTTGAATGAGGGTTCTTGGAATTCTTGAACTAAGAACTTGGAATCTTGACTTAAGTTGGAGAATTGATGGAGAAATCTTGAGTTTCTTGGAGGAGATGTTTGATGAACTAGGGTTTTTGGTTGAGGGATTTTGAGAAGAAATTGGTATATGATGCTTTTAATGACCTTATATCAGGTGTTTGGATGATTTAAATGGCTTGGAAAAAGTCCAAAATACCCTTCTTAACTTCTGAATGAAACTGGAAAATATAACTAGGAGCCCGATTTTATGAGCCACCGCGATGCGTCACTATTGCGGTGGCTCACTGGAAATTGATGAATGGAAATCTGAGGGTCACCGCGACGTGGAGCCATCACGTTGTCCCACTGTTTGGGACCTAAAACTTTAGCATAACGCACCACAATCGCGCTAGGCTACTAAAAACTGACAATTGGGATATTACTCCTCTCTGCAATATGCTAAGGGTCTGAATGACTATCTTTTATGACAGGAACTTCAATTAGCCATAACTTCTTGCCCGGTTATTGGATTTGGGAAAATCTTATATCATTGGAAAGATAATTCAATTTTCCACATGATAAAAAGTCAAAATTAGGAGAATTCTATATGATTTAAACATTACTCACTTTGGAAGTCATTCCTCAATCTTATAAAGATGAAATTAGGCTTAAGGAAAGTTCAGGGTATTATAGTAACGGTCTTGGCAAAATAGTCCAAGACCAGTTGATATAGGGATGACTAGTCCATGCCCAGAATCACATCAAAATCCATCATATTTGGCATAATAAAATCATTCAGAGTATCAAACTCTCGAATAGTCATAACACATAATTTATAAACCTAATCCACTACTAAAGAATCATCCACAAGAGTACATACACATAGCAGCATAGATAAAGAATCCCATGATAACTCCAACCATGGGGCATAATAGGCTAATACATAAGAATAAGTGGATCTCAAATCAAATATATCAAAATCTGCCTAATGGCACATTGAAATCATACCTATAATAACAGCATCCAAAGACTCTGTGTTAGTTCTACCAGGTACGGTATACAACTGACCATTCCCGCTACCTAGATGGGCACCTAACCGATCTCTTATCTTACCTACCTGAGGTCCTTTATAAGCACCCTAGGACCACCTCAATAGCCCTGTATACCACCTCTAGCTAGAGGCAATACTTCCCTAATCGACAGAACACTCTTTGATGCTGGAACAACTTTTCCATGCCTGGGACACTCTATAGAAAAATATTAAAGGCCCCATAATCATAACACTCTCCAAGACTATACTAAACCTAGAAGATCTGGCTGTCCCAGAATAACCAACTCAGCTAGAATACGTAGAAGATAAACCTCTCATAGGTTAACCACTACTTTGGCCAAGATGATCACTGTAGCTAGATTGGCCTCCAAAAATAATCTAAAGTATTGCATGAATGGGCTTACAAGACTAACCTTAATGCTAATAAAAATGATGTAGAGGGTACCTACCCTGATAACAATCGTATTAGAACTGTGAGCCACTCTAGATCCCACTAAAACTATATTAACATTGTAGCCTCTTATCTTTGATCCTTGGGCCTCGCAGTGCATCTCTTATATAACTTGAGCATGATAAGAGATCTTTGCAGAAGACCTGCCAGCAGTAACTAAACTTTGCATAGCAATGCAGAGAGAAATTTTGAATCCCCAAACAAAACACCGAACCTTCTCATACTCGATCGATAAGATAGATGTAACAGGCCTGGACAACTCATAGAATTAGGTCTCATACTTTACAACAATCATGGATCCCTTCTCCAATCTCTAACACTGTTCGCTCAAACGATCTCTAAGACTTCAAGGCATATACTTCTCTAGGAAGACCTCAGAGAATTGAGTCCATGTCTATAGAGGAGATCCAATTGTCCAAGAATCGATACAAACTCTCCACCAATGTTGAGTTGCAAAATCTAATTGGAAAGTGGTGAAGTCCACTCCACGAGTCTCAACTAGGCCCAAATTATAGAGCCTACCCTTGCAA
The DNA here is from genome assembly GCA_030864225.1 of Capsicum baccatum var. pendulum. Lineage (NCBI taxonomy): Eukaryota > Viridiplantae > Streptophyta > Magnoliopsida > Solanales > Solanaceae > Capsicum > Capsicum baccatum. Next base: position 72,505,979 of record CM061561.1, on the reverse strand, counting down.
CTAACCAAGAAATCATAAGCATCCTCGCTTGGTGCCCCAAAAAAACTAGGTAGCGTCAATCTCAAAAATCTACTCAATATATATAGCAGGTTGGGAAACTATCGACTGAGCAACTACCAGTACTGGAGCAATCTCAACTCTAGAAGTTGTATCTACAGGTTGTGCTCCTACCTAAGTACCATTCTGGTCCACACACTAAGCACTATCATACGGTGTACCACCAAATAATCCTAAAATCTAAACCAAAATATCCTAAGTAGTGACGATAAAATAAACCTCAGTAGAGCCTGGGATGGCCCGTGTCCCACCACTGGCTGAGGTGGAGAAATCTCTGGTGCTAGAGTAGGAATAGAGTCTGGTGAAGGATCCCTATCCTGGTCTCTAGTTGGGGCTATATCTCTCCACTTTCCTTGACCTCTAGGTCATCTACGTACTCTAATTGCATCCTTAGTCACAGACTCGAGGTACTCGTCTAGTGTAACAGTAGCATACGTCCTATCCATCTACGAAAGAGTAAAACCGAATAAATCTTAGAAACCAACTCAGACTCTTAGAATGAAATGAGTGAAGGAAGTGAAAATCTCCTAAGAATGTCATATAGCCTTCCAAAGATAAGAAACAGACATTATCAGTTCAATCCGAGGGACTATACTAGACATTTTCTCTTGTACCAATAATATTGGTGAACCTACCACTCTGATACCAATTTGTCACTACCCAATTTCTGAGTCATCATGACACCTACTTTTACCCCAGCAGTATTTAAGCATAACTGTATTGCAAAACTCTAAGTAATGAACTAATTGGTGGAACATAAATACTGAAAAAGTGCAAGTAAGGTATTACAATCCACAAACCATAGGATAATAATATAATGGGAAAGAAATAAAGAGAAATAACAACATCCTATAACCTAGTAATATCGGTACAAGAGCCTCTACTACAAAATAATACAAGTACTATCAAGTCAATATATAATAGTCTCAAAAATGGAAAAACTAGCAAAAACAAAAGAAGGAGAAAAGGTAAACTTCAGCTCAGAGAGCTCACTCTGTCTCTAAACATTGACCAGTACAAATCTCGGCATCATTAGCGGAAACTAGTACTCAAATCTGTATCAAAAAGTTATTAAAGTGTAGTATGAGTATCAAAGCCACGGATACTCATTAGGTATCATCGACCGACTGAGATAAATCGTAATATTAATATAATAAAATCTCAATGTCCGACTTGAATTGGAACTCATATCATTATTTATGGGACTTGAATCAAAACTCGTATCATAAATAATGTTAAAATTGAACCGGACTTAAGATCATAAATGGCTGAACTCGAACCGAAACTAACATTATATCCCAAGTATCAATCTAGAAATAAGCACCATGTATCTAAACCTCCTTGGACTCAAGTATATAATTAAATAAAGTGCAAGGCCTATTGATCCTACGAGGAATTAATAGCAATCTTGGCCTAAGGTAGGTCGAAGGGGGCCCACTTCTTACTCCAAAATCTGTCCTAAGGGAAATTTCTATCCTAACTAAGCTAAAGTATCTAATTTCTCTACTAGTTATTAACTAAGCCATATTTTAGTCCCAAGATAGCAATTCTACCTAAACAAAGAGTAATTAAGTCAATTATGCCTAATTTTGGTTTCTTAATCGGCTAAATAATTTAGAGCATACTAAACATATATCCAAGACCTATTTTCTATCCCAAAACTAGCATAATATCACATTCATACTATAATTAAGCTCAATTGAAGAGAAAAGTAAATCTAGCCTACATGGACGTCGAAGAAAGCACAGTGAAGTCTGCTAAATCAGCGAGTTCCCTTTTTGTGAAGCTTTCACATGATGTCGCGCTATCAAAATGGTAAATCACATATCAATACAAGAACAAACATACCCATATTGCATTTTTATTATTCGGGACCAAAATCGCGTCAAAATCCATGCATGTATGGTTTTCTTGGGGAATCGTGCTTTTAAAATCGTTAAAATATCCCTCTATGCTCAAGAATCATTTACCCTCGATAATGAGTTGAAGCTCGAGTTTTTTTCTTTAATTACTTTTTCCATGCTTCTTAGTTCAGAATAATTTTTCTAAATAAATTCGTGTTTTAATTTCTATGTATTTTGAAAAGGTGGAAAAGAGAAAAAGGTTGAAGCTCAGGGAAAAAAGAGAAAAAATAGAAAGTAGAAAAATCCAAAAATGAGTTGGGTTAAAAAGGAGGTCTATCGGTGGAAAAGTTTGAAAAATAGAAAGAAAACTTGAAGAATAAAGAGGAGAGAATCAAAAAAGAAAAAGAGAGAAAAAATGAAAAAAGGGGTGAAGTTTGCCAAATTCAAGTTATTAGAATCGATTGTTTGTTTCTTCGTTATTCCTTCCAATTTCTTGGTGGAAGTTCGGATTCCCCGAGCCTGAGTTTGGTAAACCGAGAAATTCTTGACGATGGACCCTTGTTTGCTACCTAAAACAATGTAAATCATTTGACTTTTTATTTTTCCTAAAACAAGGTCTGCCTTTGGTTATTCTGTCCTAATTTTAGATCTAAAAAAATTAATCTAGTCCTATCTCTATTACGTCTTGCTTGCGCTTATGAGTGATTTCATATTTAAATAAAAAGTGATTATATTTTGATGTTTGTCTCAAAGGCCATTGGCCAATTTTACAATCGTTAATTTCTAGTTCACTGTTTGTTGAACTAACATGTATTTAGTCTACTCTTCATCCGTGATTTGCGAACTATATGCTTATGAGTCTCTTAGAATCATTTGATTTTGCATTCCTTTTAATAGACATCAATCATATAGCCTAGCTTTTAACTATTGAGATATTTATATTCTCAAAACCATGTCCAAAGTTGTGAACGGAATATTATCATCTATATCATGATATTTTAGATCCGCGTTTTCATCTGAAAAGGTTGAGAATCTATCGGACAACCTTTATTCGTGGTTCTGAGTCAAAGTTGTTTAATTAAGGTGTTGTATTTGAGGAAACATTTCTATCGAACATGGTTCATCCAACTTTGGAGTAGTCCTTACTAGAATTAGCAAACATCTTTGTCACTTTGAATTTAGAGAATGATTCTAAGGGATATTATGTTCTTGTAATTTTTGAATCCATTGTAAGGTGTTAAATTTTGTTTTTTTTGTTAATAGTTGATGCCTCTCGTTTTTTTTAAAAAAAAAAAGGTAGTTGGTAAAGGTCATAAATGTTTGTCTTAGTGTCAAGTAATGTTTCTTATTTTTTGCTCACTGTTTTAATTTTGATTTTGGGACAAAGCTCGCATGCTAACAAATAATTGAAGCTCTCGGTTTGAATATCTGAGACATGTATTTGCTAGCATAATTTTACTTATCCGCCTCCTAATATTCATCTTAATTGATTGATTAGTTATTCTAATTCATTCTTTTTTGTTTGTTTTCATGTGAAATTGGGAGTTGGAGTTTCAACTGAAACTTCATTTTGACCCAAATATCGAGTCAACTATTAAGATGATCGGTATACTAGCTCTACCTTTTGCATATCTACAGTCTATTACATGTTCTTTTTCGCTTACTACGTAGTATTCTTCTTTTCGTCTACTAAATATGTTTTTTATTGTTGGTATTTTAAATATTTTTTCTACACTTAAATCTAATTATTTTCCTTTCATTTCGTCAAATATATTATTATCAAATATTATTTTCTGATTTGTTCCTTCTTTATTTAAATATTCTTCATTTGTTATTATTTTTATATCTTCTTCAGTCATTTGATTCATCTGATTTGCTATCTATTTCATTATCTGTTTCATTTTTCGAAATTTCATATATACTATCGTCACTTTCTAATTCATAATGTATATAATCTATTTGCATAAATTCTGCATTTTCTATCTTTATTTCTAATATTTGTTTCACACCCCCCTACAACTGATATCAGAGACATGTTATTTAAAAATGAGAATATATAGAAAGAACACTAATAGGAACAACACTTTTTCTGTTGGTTTTATAATTTTATCATCTACTAAATATAATTCTATTAGTGTATCCGACCAATTAATGATCTATTTAAGCTATGTTAATTTACCCGTACTATCTGCACCCTTAGATATCTCTGGCTATTGAACAATATCTTTCGGTATAATCATATCTCTAGTAAGTATTTGTAGTTTATCATTTTATCTTATAGTAGTTGTAATTTTATAAATTTCTATATAATAACTTATTCTAATCGTGCTATATCTAATATGTGATTCTATGTTATCCGCACCCCCTACAATTGATATCAGAGCAATGTTATTTAAAAAATGTACAAGTAGATATGTGTTAATTATGAGAAATGTTAACTAATTGTTAATATTATTAATTACGTTAACTATGTTGTTATTTATTTGTTAAATATGAGAAGACCATTTAAAAATACACAGGCTTTTAAAAAAGTTAAAAGAATTCTAAATAGTAATTATTCAGAATATAAGAAACTAATAAAACAAAAGAAAACCCCACAGATTAGCTTACTTAATTACCTTAATATCTAGCAATGAGGCAAAATTAATAATTCATTTAAAATCTAGAAGAATGAGAAACATACCACCTAATTATGATAAAATCAGATTTCGGTATCCACCAAAATATTATAAATATTATACAGATGAATAACATATCAAAATCACAAAAATATAAGGAACTAAAACAAATAATATCTGAAAAACGAAGAGAATTAAAAATTAAGAAAAGAAAGACTACAATATAACATGATTGTTGGAGTATGCCAAAAATCAATAAAAGCACCAAAAGAAGAAATATCATATTTAGAATCACAAATAGATAGTCTAAAATACATATATCAACATGATCTATACACTATCAAGTAGATAAAATGAACAAAGAAAAATTTATAATAGATGAAAAAATATATGAAAATCATGAAGGATTAAAGATAAGAATAGTATTTTCTAATTTAGGAAGAAGATATAAAAAAATTGATGAACATTTATACTTTATGTTAGAAAAAGAAGAATTAAAATTAGAAGATAAATTAACAGTCATGGTAAGAATAGCAAAAGAAAACGAAGAAATAGACAGGAAAAAAAGAAATAGATAAAATAAAACAGCAGACTACAAAAGAAATACAAAAAATAGAAGAAACTAAAAATAATAGAATTGCTGAATTAGAAAAAGAACTGTAAATGCTAAAAGAGCTGTATGAAAAAAGACAGGAAGAAAAAGAAGAAAAAGATAAAGAACAAAAATTATTAATTGAGCTAAATCAATTTAAAGAAAAATTAGAAAATAAAGAATTAGAAACTACTGAAATAGAAATAAATACAGTAGATGTTGAAGAAACAAATACTTATGATTCAGAAGATAGTGAAACATATACAGAAATCTTAACAAATATAGAAAAGCTAGAAATTAATGAAAAACAAGAAATAATTAATAAATAAAACTTAGAAAATACAAACACGGTAATAAACACTCTTGATAAAAAAGATGATGAAAATATAATACCTAGTACATCAGAAATAAGAAAACCTACATATTATTATAAAGATAAATTTAAAAGATATAACCTAAGGAATGAATATAACAAATGGACACCAAAATAAATAATTAATAAAAATTATAACTTCTTAGACTTAGACTGCGTAATAGATGTAGATAAAATGATACAATTATGGATAGGATATATAAAAAAATAATTATTAGATAATGGTATAAATGCAACAGATACACCAGAATATATAGAAAGAACACTAATAGGAATAGCAAAACTATGGTTTTTAAATTTAACTGAAGATAGTAAAAAGGTATTAAGAGCTGATAAAAAATGGAAGGAACAACAGTAACTAAACTAACACCTATAGACATATTGAACAAATATGAAGTAGCTATAAGAGATGAATTTAGTAGTATGACAACAGAAGAAGAAGAATAAAACAAAGAAAAAGAAACAAATAGGAATTTAATGTAAAAACTAGCAATATGTAATATGTGCTATATAGATGAATATACATGTGCATTTAAAGAATACTACTATAAAGGAGCATACAATACCGAAGAAAGTAAAGAAGTAATAAGATTATATTTTAGTAAATTACTTGAACCATTTAGCTCAAAAATAATAAAGAGTTGGGATGAAGCAAAAATAGTAGATACCCTAGGAGCAAGAATAAAATTTCTACAACAATGGTATAGGAATATATGTGAAAAATACAGAGAGGAAATAAAAATGAAAAAAACATTAATAAGGAATTTAGCATGTTGCAAGGATAAAATAGCACCCCAATTTGGATGTGAAGAAAAATATTATAAGAAAAGAAAAAGACATAGGAAATATAAGAAGTACAGAAAGTCAAAATATAAGTATAAGAAACCAAGGAAAACATATTATGTAAAAAAATTATAAATATAAAAGACCATATAAGAGAAATAAATCTATAAAAGAATATACTTGTTAGAATTGAGGAAAACTAGGACATTTAGCTAGAGATTGTAAAATACCTAAAGACCCAAAAAAGAAATAAATATCAGAAATAAAGATAGAAAATGCAGAATATATGCAAATAGATTATATAGATTACGAATTAGAAAGTGACGACAGTATATATGAAATTTCGGAAAATGAAATAGATAGAAAATCAGATTAATCAAATGACTGAAGAAGATATAAAAAAATAACAAAGGAAGAATATTTAAATGAAGAAGAAACAGATCAGAAAATAATATTTGATAATAATATATTTGACAAGATAAAAAGAAAAGAATTAGATTTAAGTGTAGAAAAAATATTTAAAATACCAACAATAAAAAATATATTTAGTAGACGAAAAGAAGAATACTACGTAGACCACTATATACTAGATTATTCTTAAATAACATGTTCTTCCATCACTATTAGCATGGTAATCTAGATATTTTTTTTCTAAACAGCGCCTCTACTCTGGTAACTCTCCTATCACGACTTCTTTGCCTCACCGATTTCACCTTTAGGATGGCATAGTTCTTGGAAATTTTTTTCCTTTTTCACTTTGCTAATAAACTTCTTAACATGCTATTTTTCGAATAATTCTACTATAAAGTAACTACATGAGCTTATTTTATTATATCATGATTGTCAGGAATTTATGAATTTAGCTATTCATAATTGTATCTGTTCTGGTAGATTTGATAAATCCATGCTTTGCTCATCCATAGCTTTTCCTTAGAAATATATCTGTTTTTATTAAATATTCAAAAGTTTTTCTTTTTGTGGACAAGAGAGAAAGATTGCTTTCAACACATGAAAGTCTTGCCTTAACTTGGCAAATGGTTTGCCTATTTATAATCTACAAAAAATGAAAAACGCGTAAAATATTTCCTATTCCTACTTTATACGTAAACTATATACTATTCCTACTTTACAAAAAGTCTTTACACTTATCCTACTTTTTCAAAAGTAGAAAGACTAATCTTTACAAAAAAAATCGTCAAAAAACAAAACTAATTAATGGTCTTTGCCAAAAAGTCAAAAAGCTATACAAATAATTTATGTATTCAAAGTTAAAAAGCTATAAATGTCATTTTTATAGCTTTTATTATCTTGTCTCTTTGTCTTTTGTCTTTATTTCTCCATTGCTCTGTTGCTTTCTTTCTTTTTTCTATCTTTCAACTGGCGTCCTTATCTTCTTCTACTCTAGTTGAACTTCTGAAATCACATTATTTTCTCCATTGCATTTTGACCATTGGTGGTCTGGATATTTGTGTTCTATTAATTTGCAATATCTGGTTAATAACTCTTCTAAAATAAATTTTTTTTAATTGCCCTTATAGATGGTTATTTTTTGGATTGAGCAACGTCATAATCCATTGTTTAACTTCTTCCATATCTGACGGTCGTAGCTTCCTTGAATTTGAATAGATCATTAATTGGTCTCTCTAATAGTAGCTCCATATGGGATTTTCATTGAGATAATTGTTTGCTAGCTCTTGAATAATTGTAGTTATTCCTATAGTTCGCTTATTTGCATAAAAATCAGGTATCTCAACTTTAGGTATCTCTGGTTGTTGAACAATATCTTCCGGTATAATCATATCCTATTTTTACAAATTGCATAACTGGTTTAATTTCGTCATATAATATCTCTGCTGGTGCAGTATAAAACTTTATAAAAAATAGATTTCCTTTGGTTATTTTCTTATAAGTGGCGAATGTTCTATATAATTCTGGTACAACTGTTAGTTCATCTCCTTCTTGGGTATATATGGTGTTTAATAGTCTATAACTGAAACAGGTTTTAACTAAATTTGGATTAGTTTTTGGTAATGCAATTAACTTGTTGTAACCTTGTAGTTTTTGAGTTATATAGTTTGTGTTTGGTTCCTTGATATTTGTGGCTCTGGGTCTAAGGTTTAGGTGAGTCTGTATTTTGTGGATATTTTCTATGTATGCTAGAGTTACATGGTTATAGGATTTTTTATCTTGGTTTAAACTTTCTCGATATGTGGTAGTTTGTAGGGGTACGAACAAGGGGTCTTTTTGTGTTTTTGGTATAAATGGTTTTTTAAATATCTTGTTCATGTTCTGATATCTTTGTCCACTAACTCTTTTGATTGTACCTGCAGAAGTAGATTGATAAACGTTATGGGTTTTATGGAGTGTCCCAACGTCTACTTTTATCTCTGGAATTTTATTATCTTCCGATCAACATAGCTTTGCACACTGTTGAGTTATCTGAGTCATAGCTTCAGACTTCATTTTAAATTCATTAGTCTTTAGCTTTTCTATTTCATTACTCATACTGTCCACTTTCACTGAAAGTGTAGTTAAGGTTTTGAGTATCTTTTTCAAAGCATCATATTCTATTATATCAGTCTGTGTAGCTTTGTCTTGATATGTAATCTGCAATAACATTTTTGTTAGTACTGATTACTTTAATTGTAAACGTAAAATTTAATATATTCAATACTAATCTCCGGATTTCCTTCGTTGTAACTGAATTTTGTATTTTTCTTGTTAACCACCATTGTACCTGTGTATTATCTGTTCGTACAATAAACTTGTTATATACAATATATGGATCAAATGCTAATAAACATTTATATAATGAACATAATTCTTTTCTATTTATTTCCCATTTTCTTTCTGTTTCATTAAACGTTCCTGAGTTGTATCTACAACGATGTTCTAATTTTTCTTCTTCATATCTATATTTAAGTACTCCTCTATAATTATATTCACTTGCATCTGCTTCTACTATATATGTAAATTTTTTATTTTCATCTAGAAATTGTAATTTTGGTAACTCTTTACAAAGTATTTTTATTTTCTTAACTTATTTTTTATCTTGTTCGTTGTGATTATACTCTACATCCTTTTTAAATTTTTTCTATAATGGCTTTAGATTTTTTGCTAATCTTGGTATATATTCTCTTACTTGGTTTACTAATCCTAAAAATGATTGTAATTTCTTCTTTGTATCTAATTCTTCTTTTGAATTTATTATTTTTTTGTACTATATGTTGTTGCATTTTTACTCCACTTTTATCTATTTGTATTCCTAAGAATTCTATCTGATTTTTCATTACTTCTGCTTTCTTTTCACTTAGACTAATTCCTGAATTTTCTATTATACCTTCAAATTATTCTAGTAATTTTAAATGTTCCTCTTTAGTTTTTGTATATAATAGTATATCATCTATGTATACTATACAATTAGGTAGTTGTTTATAATAGTTATCCATAAAATGTTGACATCTACCTGGTGAATTTTTATATCCAAAAGGTAATACATTCCATTCGTAAAATCCTTGTGGTACTGTAAATGCAGTTAATTTTTTAGATTCTTCTTCTAGCTTTAAATGGTAAAATCCTGATTTACAATCGAACTTACTAAAATAGTTATATCCATGTATCTGTCTTATTTTTAATATCTTATTTGGTATTGGATATTTATATGTTATAGTTTTTCCATTTAGGTTTCTATAATCAATAACCATTCTACTTTTTTCTCTTTTTTGTTCACTGTGTTTATTTACTATAAATATTGGGCTATTGTGTTTACTATTACTTTTTGTATGTATTGTTCTTCTAATAATTCATCTATATGCATTTCAAATTCTTTTAAATCATCAAAGTTATATGTTAATGGATTTTGGGTTATTATACTATTTTTATCTATTAGCCCAATTCTTACAGTAGTCTTATGTTTTTCCCATCCTTTTAATGGATTTTCACTATATAGTTTTCTTAATTTTTTCTTTATTATTTCTACTTTATCTATTGAAAATATAGTTATTTCTTCTTTATTTATTGAAAATATAACTAGTTCTATTGTGTCTTCAGTATTTTTTATATTTTCTAATTTTTGTGTGATTTTTTCACTTCCTTTTATCCAATCATCTTTCTTTCTTATTTTATTAATTACTTTTTTTTCTCTTATCTTTTGTTTACATGTTGTTGTAAACCACCAGTGTGTTTTAGTTATTATATGTGGGTATAGTTTATCTAAAAATGGCATTCCTAAAAGCATATCTTTTTATGTTAGTTCATAATTATAGATCTCTTTTATTGTTAATATCTTATCACATACTTGTATTTTTATATTTCTAGCTTTATAAGTAATTAAGCTTCTTTCATTATTAAATCCTTTGACTACTATTGGTGTTTTTAGCTTATCCTATTTGTCTTCTGGTAAACAATTATATTTACATAAGTTGGCTTCTGCTCCTGTGTCTATCATAGGTGTATAATATCTATTATAATATCCTTCTACTATTATCTTCATAAGTACATATATTTTCATGTTAAAACTCTTTTTATTAATAATCTTTCCTTATTGTAGGTTATGGTTAATTGTGTATGTTCTATATTGTAAGGTTTTACTTGTTCTAACCATTTTATTCCTAATATTATGTCTGCTTTTTGCATATCTTCCTTTGTTTCAAATTCTATTTTTATTTTTCTAACTCCTATTATTATCTCCTTTTCTGCTGAATCTTTAATAGTTATTAAACTTCTTGGTAGATCTGGGCATATATTACTATTAGATTTTATTTCTTCATTTTTCACTAGGTATTTTGTTATATGATTTTCTTCTTGTCCTGTATTTAGAAGTATTAAATATTCTTTTTCATTTATTATTCCTGTTATATAATATTGAGTTAAATTAACTGTTCAAGTTATTTCATAATTTGTTCTTTTCGATGATCCTGATGATTCTGATTTTTCAAAAGCTATCCTTTTTGTTGTACTTATTCTATCATTTATTATTTCTAAATCTTCTTCTATATCCATGTCTTTGTAAATATAATCATTGTTATCAATTGTTTTTACAAATTGTTCAAAAGGACTTTTTATTTGTATTTTATTAATTTTATTTTTTCCCGTTATTTTATGTTTTGTTGTTAATAAATATAGATTTTTACATCTTGCTGTAAATATTTTACTTCCTGGGGTTAGTTCTATTCCTGATATTTTTCAATATAATACTAATGATTTATCTATGTTTTTAATTGTTATTGCTACTGAATAATTCACACTTATTATAAATTTAAATTTTTGGTATATTAAATTTCCTCTTATAGCAGTTATTATACTTTTTTCTATTGGTTTTATAATTCTATCATCTGCTAAATATAATTCTATTAGTGTATCTATTCCTTCTCTAAAATGTGCTTTTATTAATTATTCCGTTCCTCCAAGGTGTACGTATTTTATTGGGTTTTTTCTTTTTATATCATTTATTTCTTTATTAATTATTATTTTTGTTACTAGTGGTATACTAGCTCTACCTTTTGCATATCTACAGTCTATTATATGTTCTTTTTGGCTTACTATGTAGTATTCTTCTTTTCATCTACTAAATATGTTTTTTATTGTTGGTATTTTAAATATTTTTTCTACACTTAAATCTAATTCTTTTCCTTTTATCTCATCAAATATATTATTATCAAATATTATTTTCTGATTTGTTCCTTCTTCATTTAAATATTCTTACTTTGTTATTATTTTTATATCTTCTTCAATCATTTGATTCATCTGATTTACTAGCTATTTCATTATATGTTTCATTTTTTAAAATTTCATATATACTATCTTCACTTTCTAATTCGTAATCTATATAATCTATTTGCATATATTCTGCATTTTCTATCTTTATTTCTGATATTTGTTTCTTTTTTGGATCTTTAGGCATTTTACAATCTCTAGTTAAATGTCCTAGTTTTTCACAATTATAACAAGTACATTCTTTTATAGATTTCTTTTTCCTATATGGTCTTTTATATTTAATTTTTTTTACATAATATACTTTTCTTGGTTTTGTTATACTTATATTTTGACTTTCTATACTTCTTATATTTCTTATGTCTTTTTCTTTTCTTATAATATTTTTCTTTGCATCCAAATTAGGGTGCTGTTTTATCCTTGCAACATGCTAAATTTCTTATTAATGTTTCTTTCATTTTTATTTCTTCTCTGTATTTTCACATATATTCCTATACCATTATTGTAGAAATTTTATTCTTGCTCCTAGGATATCTACTATTTTTGCTTCATCCCAACTCTTTATTATTTTTGAGCTAAATGGTTCAAGTAATTTACTAAAATATAATCTTCTTACTTCTTTACTTTCTTCGGTATTGTATGCTCCTTTATAGTAGTATTCTTTAAATGCACACGTATATTCATCTACGTAGCACATATTACATATTTCTAGTTTTAACATTAAATTCCTATTTGTATCTTTTTCTTTGTTTCGTTCTTCTTCTTCTGTTGTCATACTGCTAAATTCATCTCTTATAGCTATTTCATATTTATTCAATATGTCTATAGGTGTTAGTTTAGTTACTGTTGTTTCTTCCGTTTTTTTATCAGCCATTAATACTTTTTTACTATCTTTTTGTGCTTTTATTGATTTTTAGCATACTCCAACAATCATATTATATTGCAGGCTTTCTTTTCTTATTTTTAATTCTCTTCGTCTTTCAGTTATTATTTGTTTTAGTTCTTTATATTTTTATGATTTTGTTATGTTATTCATCTGTACAATATTTATAATATTTTGGTGGATACCGGAATCTGATTTTATCATAATTAGGTGTATGTATCTCATTCTTCTAGATTTTAAATGAATTATTAATTTTGTCTCATTGCTAGATACTAAGGTAATTAAGTAAGTTAATCTGTGGAGATTTTCTTTGGTTTTATTTAGTTTCTTATATTCTGAATAATTACTATTTAGAATTCTTTTAACTTCTTTAAAAGCCTGTGTATTTTTAAATGGTCTTCTTATATTTAACAAATAAATAACAACATAATTAACGTAATTAATAATATTAACAATTAAGTTAACATTTCTCATAATTAACACATATTGTAATCTATACAATAATGGAGTCGCGTAAAATAGAAGCTCCAACTCCTTTAGGAGTCTAGTGTCTCTTTATCCCTTCTCCTTTACGTATTATTAATGTCATGTTAAGTAGTTCTTGATACTAGAATAACATTTAAGTATATATTCTTATTTTATTGAAATTGTTTAGAGTGTTATTATTTGATCATTGTGTTTACACTATTTTAACGATTGCAAATTATCCTCTAAAACAGGTTAGCATTCTCATCTTTTTGCAAATAACGCAATTAGTTAAATCATAAATAGATATTTCTACATATGGCTAGCAAACTTTGATGTTCGGCTAATTTTTCTTTTTTAAGACTAATTATTTGTCTCAACATATTTTTTTAATAATAATGGACGTTGCAACCTCAACTTTTTCTCAAAAATAAAAGGAGAGTTTCAACATTATTGTGGAATGACTACGAATAGTTAAAATTCAGATTTTAAAAGGGCCTATTCATCGATTTTGACTCATTTCAATAAATTAAATAATCTCAGTGTTTTACTTTACTTTCTATTTTCCAACACTTATTTTGAGTTTCCTCCATATTTCAAAGGGGTTTAAGACTCGCGAGGTATATATATACACCATTATATACAAGGTATATTTTTATCGCTATTATATTTATTTATTTGCTTTTAAATCATCATTATTATTTATACATTATTTTAACTATACTTATGCATATATATTTTCCTGTAATATTTATTTTATCCACTTTCAGTTGTTATAATTTTATCTAATTTCATCTATTACTTATATTTTAGATATACGTCTAATCTACCCAAGAATTAATATGCTAACGTGTTTTGACATCTTTTTTATATATGTACTTCGATGATTGCTTACAATTAAATAAACTTTCAAATTTATTCTATAATAATTGAATTTTCACGTATTTTCTAGAATCATATTTTCTTGACAAAGATTTCATTTATGTATTTAATTTTGCATATCATTAAACTTATACTCTTGTAAAATTATAGAACTTTATTTTTTTATATTACCAAAAATACTAATAATAACTTTTTTTGCGTAGTTTTCATATTTTTGAAATGTGTATGTATAATTTGTAATAAAATATGTAACATTTTTACATATCGTAAGTGTATATTTATATACCTCATATGTCTCCTTCTCTTTTAAATTTGATAATTTTTGTAGTTATCGCTATTTTTTGCAAATGAAAAAATGAAATATTTTCTCAAATATTTTTCTAGACTGAGTTAAGGACTATCTTTGAATAGGCTCTGGGGAGTGTCTAACACCTTCCCCTCGAGTAATCAAAATCCTTACTCAGAATCTCAAATGTTTTTGAAAGATCAAAACATAATTTTTACATAAAAAAATATTATGTTTCTAATTTTCCTAAAAAATTTAGGTGGCAACTTTAAAAAATGAATTTTCAAAATTGAGAGTCACAACGGTCACCATAACAGGACGTGACAATATTAATGGTGTCTTCCATGCATATTTATTCTGATTGTGTCTAATTAGAATTGACAATCATGAATTATGGATATATTAAGCTGATTTCTAGGCTTATTTACTTATATACATGTTGGATGAATTGGATATCATCATATTGAGTTGATTGTGAGCATTATATCCTCATTGTATACATATACATTCATGAGATACTAGTATCATTGAGAAACACTATTTTAAAAGAAAACAACTCACTTTTGAAAAAAATTTGATTGGGGTCATTTGCCGGCAAGGTTGGTTATGATATTTTGGAAAATCCTTGGTCTAGTTCATTTGCCAGCAAGGTTGGCTTGAGATATGATAATAGTATATAGGTTGCGAACCCCCATGGGTTCTACCTAGTAGCTACGAGCTCGTGGATGTATACGAAAATTCATGCGATGGCTTTCGTAATTTACCCCATCCACATTGCATTGCATTGTATTTACATACACAGGTTTTCTGTTTTCCTTAGTTTCCTTGACTTGTTGTCGGTTTTCGTGTATTTCTCTTTTATATTTGTGTTGTTGTTGTTTCTGTATACTTATATATTTTAGAATTGTTAGTGGAGATATAGGGAGCTATCGTTTGAGACTTTTCTGGTTGTAGGTGACGTGCTCATAGTATATTTCACTTATTTTATTTTTGTTTTGCTCAGTCGACCTATGATACCTACTGAGTACAAGTGGATTGTACTCACCCCTGTTGGATTCTTTTGGTGTATATCCTAGCACAAGTACAATTCACAGAGGTTGATTCACGTGGTGAAATTGGTGAAATTTTGAGGTACTGGGAACTCTAGGCTTATCAGAGTCGACTTCAGGCCTCTTTTATTTATGAGTCATCTTTATTCCAATTTTAGAGATAGACTATGTATTTTTAGTTTCAGATCTTGTATTAGATGCTCTTATACGGTGACACCAGATTTTGGGATTGAATTTTATGGATTTCTTTCAGGTTCCACTGTAACTATATCTCATGTTTGGTTTGACTTCATTCTAGAAGTCTCGCCTAGATGTTTATTATTGTATTTGTGTATTTCTTTATCAATTTAGGTGATTGGCTTACTTATCAAGGTTGTGCCACCATAACTTGTTTTTGCATTGTGACGACAAAAGTAATTTACTAGACACATCTCACAATTTTAAAGAATTTAAAAAAATTAAAATGATCATAATACCATTGTGAAGACTACCAAATTTTAGTATTCTCCCATATATATACATACATACATACTAGTCAAAGTATATGAGCTTTGCACGTGTGTATTACATTAATGATAAGTGCGTATAAAAAGAAAAATTATTATTATTTACATCGAATAATATACTTGATCCGCCTTGAAACTCTACCATTCTAAGGTCTCCTATTTCTCTTCATACCACCCATATCAACGCAAGTAAAATCACACTCCATGCCCCTTGTCTTCTCAAAACTAACAATTATAAATCATGAAATAAATATATATACGAAAATTTTGAAAAAAAAAATAATAAAGTGAAATATTAATTGTTTAATATTATACCTTAAAAAAAATATGTATATTAGAGTCTTGATGAAGACACTGAAATATACATTAAGCGATACAAATTATTCCTAACTCCCATCTCTAAGAATAGGGGTGTCCATGGTTTGGTTAAAAACCAAATCGAACCGCGAACCAAACCAAACCGATTAAAAAAATCAACATTTGTTTAGGTTTGGTTATTTTGTCGGTTATTTTAGTGTAAAGTCAAAACCAAACCACATAAGTTTGGTTATTTTACCAATAAAATTATATATATATATATATATTATTCTACTCTAAAATAACCGATAAAATAACTAAAGCGGACTGATAAAATTATATATATATATATATACACATATATATATATATATGTATATATGTGTATACACACACATATATATGCATATATAAATTATTTATATATTATTCATAAATAAAATATAAATATTTTATATATATAAAATTTTAATTATGAATTTAACTTTAGTCATATCACTTTTAGTCATATGTCTCCATCTAGTTGATGGTACGTTATGAAATTCTATATGATTTTCGCACTTTGAATGACAAATGATACTAATTGTGAAAATTATCTTGTTGTCTACGGGATTGTATAGGTGAGTTTTATTAGACTATAGATAATCACTAGTTTTGAATTTTCCTTTTGGTCCCTATTGAGCAAACAAATTATGTGTTAAACTTTTGGGGGTTTATCATATCATTCTCTTATATGTAGTTTATAAATACTTTCGTAGAAGCGTTCATATGGTGTTGTTCATGGTTTTGCCTAAGTATAACACTAAATTGATATCTTGGTTTCAAGGTTGAGGAATAGCACTCAGTTGACATCTCATAGGATTGCATTTTTTTAAGAAAAATTTTAATTTTTATCATTAACTAAAGTTATAAATCAAAAAACCGAACCAAACTAAACTGACAAGAACCAAACCGACGGTTATTTTTTTTGTGTTGGTTTAGTTTGGTTTTAGAAATTTAAAAACTGACTAAGTTGCTTTGGTTATGATTTTAACCAATAACCGACCCAAAGCGACTCATGAACACCCCTATCTAAGAACATGATGGAAGAATTGGAGCAATTCACTAACACATGAAATCTTTAACCCCACCCCCCCACCTTTCGATTTTGCTTTATCTTCGTAGCCAACTAATGACATGAATGGTTTCCTTCAAACTTTTTTTGGAAAATCATAATTTTCTGAAAGTGTTGAGGCAACTAAACAGGAGAGTGCCCGATAATATTGTTAAAGCTTCTTTAATATAGAAGTTCTTGTTTAACTCTCCCGTGAAAACACATCACAAATTTATCAACAACATGCATATAATTACAAAAAATAAGGACTATGACACTAAAAGAGAATAATCTCAAGATCAAGTGTGTGGGGTGTTTGTAATGTTTAGGTGAGAGTAAGATGGATCTCTTTATATAGGTAATATATATTTTAAATAACTAGTTTAGGGTATGTGTGTTACACGTAAATTTTAACTTATCATCATCAAGACATCACTCTTAATATAATGCATAGTAAAATTTTGAATTACTCTATTTAGAAATCCTAACTAATCAAACTGAAGCCAACACATAAAAGATATTCATAATATAGAACGAGATAGTATTATTATATATAAATTAGAAGTAAAATGATACTTGTGCTTCAAGGAGATATCAACGTTAGTACCCTACATTAAGAAAATATTATGAAAAGAAAATACAACAGTGAAGAAAGTACCTCATTAGTAAGAAAAACAGCGGATACCATTCAAAGAAAATAATGCACAAAAATAATGCGGTAACTGAAAAACAATATACAATAGACAGTAATAGAATTAAAAGCAAAAAAAATACTTGTATGAGGCTAGTACGAGGCTAATACTACGACATACACAATACTCCCAAACTCCCCTCAAACCTAAACCTGCCAAAAAAGTAAGTCAAAGCATAACATAAATCATAAAGAATTTAACTTTCTACCCCAATTTATGACTTCCATACCCTACTATCAAATGCACCTGTATAGAAAAGAATCACAAATTTCTGAAAATAAAAATACTGTGAACATGCAATTAGAGCTAAATTGTGCATAAAAACTACGACATTATTAAAAACATGATTTATAAATAAGAAAAAGATTTTAATCTTATACCCTAATATGTTACTTCGTACTTTCCTATCTAATGCACCTATATAAAAAATGAGAATTACAAATTTTTGAGAACAAATACAATGTGGCCAAGCAAAAATACTAGAAATAAATTGCACATAAAAGCATGATACATAAATTAAAAGGAATTTTACCTTCTATCATATTTCGCAATCTCCATACCTTTCTATCTAATGTACTTGTATAAAAAAGAAGCACATATTTATTAAAACAAATGTACCATGAGCATGCAACAACATTACAATTAAATTGCACATAAAAGTTATGATATTACAAAAAAAATTATAAAGCAAAAAAAATAATAATAACCTTACCTTCTACCCTATTTCGCAACCTCCATACTCTTATATCTAACTACTTAAGTGTATGTGTGTTGCACGTGTGCTTTATGCTAAGCCATCAATTGATATAAAATATATAAAAGAAAAATAATTTACTAAAAAATAGGAATTGACTTTAAAGACCAAAGATAGACAGCTTTGTGCATCCATGTATGCGTGAAGTATCAGTATCTTAATCTATCCTGCGACGTGAACTATCACATAACGGATATTAACAAAAATAATAGATAGTAATAGATCAAAAATTACAACAAAATAATATAACTAAACATTTACATAGAAATTTCTCAAAGTACGACTGAACGTTATAACGATATGATCAGATCTAACATTTTGTGATTATAGAAGACACCTTACAAGTTCATCGAAAAAGTAGTTATAAGAATTTAACTATCACCAACAAAAAATATGATAATCAAGGTATCATAACAATACAATTAAACCTAATTTTTACATGAGAATTTCTCAAAGTATGACCGAGCATACATCTACTACATATATTAAGCAAATAGTTTTAAACAATAGACATGCTAGTTAACTTGCTCAAATCACAAGCGAATTTATATCTTTAATCATAAATACTATCAAGATATCAATTGGTAAGAAAATTTTATACTTAAACCTGTTTTATCGCTACTTAAAGTTTTGAAAGAATAATCTAAACATAAATAAAGAGAGACAACTATCATTATATGATTAGTTAAAGGAATCCTAATTGAACATTTTTTTAGAACTACTTTACGACTTTTTTGAGTATTTTTTGGGAACTTTAGGAAATTAAATTTTTTTGCTCAAAAATTTAAAATAACGTTTTTGATTTTTGTGGAACTCTAAGAAAGTTGTGGGTCTTGTGATATTTTTCCTTCACCATATATTTAGGACTTCTTAGTTTTAAATATAATAATAGGAGAAAATAAGTGAAAAAAGAATTTTGTCTATTGCGGAAAGTTTTAATGAAGGACAAAAAGTTCAAATCATTTTTCTAAGAAAAAATAGTCTAAAATACCCCCAACCTTTACTCGAAATCTCAACTACACACTCAAATTTCACGGGGGTCCTATCATGTAACACCCCGATTCACTGAACCGGAATGCTACACGGTGCTCATGACCCCGAGGGATCACAAGCTAACCCATGACTGATATCTGTACCTGTATACTGCAAATCATGATATAATAATGCAGAATACATAGAAATGTAAGGCCATAAGGTTCAACTGAATAAAATCATGTGGGTGAAGATACCCAAAATAACTCAATCTGAAAGCTAAGTCTGAACGTAAATCTGAACATAAATCTAAAAGCCTCTAAACTATCTGAATAAGGAGTTGAAGGAACATGTCTCCAACTAACTCCATAAAACTAAACTGAAGAAATTAATAACTGTATCAAATCATATTGTCCTCAAATCAATGAGGACTTACTGTGTCTCTGCGACTAGAGTGCTACCGCTACTGCTGGGATGGAGCTCGTGTCTCAGAACCTATGGTGTAACATGAAAAGAAAGCACCATAGCGCAAATGCATCAGTACAACTGGAGTACTGAGTATACGAGGAAGGTGGGCTAAACATAAAGGGTTTCATGCATGAACAACACTGATTGACTAATATGAACGTGGGAGTGCAAACACACATATATAGAAATTGGGATCGTGAATACGTGATAGCGTGACCTATAAGCTAATACATGATTTACTGATAACTGTCATGACTGATACTGAAACTGATAACATGGACGACTTTATCTGATAGTCCTGTATATACTAAAATCTGAAGAACGCCCTGAGTTCTTTTACTGAGACTGATACTTAAACTGTGGGAGATAGTGTTTAACCAACATGCCCCATATATGCCGTTATGGATAAGATGAGGTCCAATCTCTGCCTCGACTGGAGGGGTGTCAATACCGTGCCACGGGAAAGGACAGCCTATGAGTGACCCTTATCTGGCGGGTACTCAATGAGAATGGTGGAAACCCTAAACTAACGGGTTAATCCACATCATCAACCCTAATCTGATAGGTTAAGATGTCTCAACCTACACTGGCTATGTAGTTCTGGAACACAAGGATGAATACTAAGAATCACACCCTGAACTGGCGGGTGAGTTCCCATCCTTGGGTTCACGCGGTGCTAACCTCTACTCCCATCTAGAGGGATTGGACATGAATAACTAACTGTGCATGACTTAGTCTTACTGAATTTCATTGACTGGCGGAATATTACTGATATCTGACAACTGACTAAGATCATGAGGTTTTCCTAAGTCACATGACTGACTGAAGTCTATGGAATCATAGCTTGAGTTCGGATATCGTGAAACATGACATGGATCTAGGCACACAACTATAGTTTTTGGGTACAAGTACCCCCAGGACTCGATAGAAGGAAACTGACACACATGACTGACTTAATCATAAGAGTAGAGTCCATAATTTATAATATCATAAGTAAGGATCTCATACCAAGCATGATTATCAACAATGTATTGCATGGAAAGGATTTCATATCACATGAAAGTACTTGCACAATCTTAATATCATGTTCAGTGCATAATCATATTGGCAACACATACCTATAGCATGGAAGTTCATATGGATTGCATGGTTATCATACATCTTGTTCATAAGTAGGATTTGCAAGTAAACATAGTATAATCTCATAAGAATAGTTCATGAGCATTCCAACAACATTTACAAGGCACATTATCAACATAGAAGTCATTGGAAGGTAAGGGTATATCATGAATCCTTCACTTAGGCACAATTTAGCTATATTGCATGATTTCTAGTTTCTTAAGCATTTTACCAAAAACCTTACATGCACATCTTAAGCATAGGTGAAATCATCAAATTATACATCATGAACAACCAAATTTACATGTTTCCAACTCATATGATATCATGAATTCATAAAAACATATAAAGATTCCATCTTGGGAATCACCCAATATCAACAACAAGATCATCAACACCCAACAATATAGAAATCATACTTTATAATAAAAAAGAGGGTTTTTGAGCTTTATATATGAAAGGGATCCATAAATCAACTCACGCATACCTTAGAAGGAAGATTCTTAATGATTGACGGGGGAATTTCCTTGAAATCGGATCTTCAAGCTTAGTTAAGCAACTCTAGTTGTTTTTCTCTTTTAGTGCTCTTGGATGATGAGATTTGAGATGATAATAGGGTTGTAATATGTTTAGAAGCTATATATTTCGTAGGGTTAAGTTTAGGGACGTGTAAGGAGTGTTAAAAGACTTAATTACCCTTAAAATAACTCAAAACGGAGTATTTTTGGCACCTGGAACTGACTTAGGCAGCACCCAAGTGATTGCCTAAGCTAGGTTGGGCGGCGGCTAACCAATCGCCTATGCTTGGGTTGGCCGGCTCCTAACCGATCGCCTATCCTTACTGTCTCTCACAATAATAGGCATAACTTTTTGCTCGGGTATTGGATTAAGGCGAAATTGGTATCGTTTGAAAGCTAATTTGATTCTCTACAATTTGGTGGGTCTAAATCAGCCAAAATACCACATTAACATCGATTTATACTCTTTCAAAGATAACTCTTACAAAATCGAACACTAAAACTTGATGGATTCAAAAACTCTTAGCTTGTATTATCTTAAGTGACTCATATGAACATGCTTAATGCATCATAAGCTATCTTATCACTAGGATATTCATTGTAAGTCATGTACTCAAGTATGAATCACAGGATAGGAGATTTCATACGTAGGAATACTTATTCACTTCCTAGCTTAGAAACATACAGGGTATTACAATATCTCCCCCTTGGAAATATTTTTCCTCGAATGAGAATTTACTGAGAAGAGATACAAGATAATAGAACCTAAACTGAACATAAAGAACTATAACTTGATCTCATGACTGACATGCTAAACATACTAAACTCGTGCATATCTGATGCACGGACAACTGACACATGAATGTATGACAGAGTATGAAACGGTTAATAGGTACCAAGTTTATACTAGAAACATGAGCGTGAAACTGAATAAGATTAAGGCGAACTATTACCTTGAGCTTGACCTGAATTGGTGGAGAAGAGGTGAGGATACTTGATACGCATATCTGCTTTTGCTTCCCAAGTAGATCCCTCATGAGATTGATTTTGCCAAAGAATCTTGACTAGAGGGACTTCTTTGTTCCTCAATCTATGAGTCTGATAATCTAAGATTTCAACTGGAATCTCTTCATAAGAGAGGTTGTTCTGAATGTTGATGCTCTAAATAGGGACAACAACTGTTGGTCACCTATGCACTTCTTTATCCAATAGACATGGAAGACTGGATGGACTGAGGCTAGATCTGAAGGCAACTCAAGCTCATAAGCTACCTTGCCAAAGCGACAAAGAATTCTAAAGGGACCGACATACCGAGGACTGAGTTTCCCTTTCTTGACGAACCTCTTCACTCCCTTCATGGGAGAAATCTTAAGATAGACATAGTCATTGACCTCAAACTCGAGATCCTTTCTATGAGCATCTGCATAGGACTTCTGTCGGCTCTGAGCAGCCCCGAGTCTCTATCTGATCAACTGAACTTTCTCTAAGGTGTCGAATACTAAGTCAGGACCTATGATTGAGGCCTCACTAACTTCGAATCAACTAATCGGAGATCTACATCTCCTACCATAGAGATCTTCGAATGGAGCCATTCGAATACTAGAATAATAGCTATTATTGTATGCAAACTCAATCAAAAGAAAGTGGTCATCCCAACTTCCCTTGAAATCAATTGCACACACCCTTAGCATATCTTCAAGAGTTTGAATGGTCCTCTCTGCTTGACCATCTGTCTGAGGATGAAATGCTGTGCTGAGATGGACTTGGGTACCGAGTCTCTTTTGGAATGCTTTCCAAAAGTGAGAAGTGAATTGGGTACCTCTGTCTGAGATGATAGATATTGGAACATCGTGTAACCTGACTAACTCCCTGATATAGAGTTTAGCATAATGACAGAATAAGAAGTACGAATAGAAAAGAAATGAGTTGACTTGGTCATTCTATCTATAAAGACCCAGACTGAATCATGCTGATGACGAGTTCTAGGCAAACCCATCACGAAGTCCATGTTAACTTCTTCCCACTTCAAAGTAGGAATGGTGAACTCTTGTATGGAATCACTAGGTTTCTGATGCTCTATCTTAACCTGCTGACATGTAGAGCACTTAGCCACAAACTCTGCAACATCTCTCTTCATCCCACTCCACCAATAGATCTCCCACATATCGCGGTACATCTTAGTGTCCCCTGGATGAATAGAGTATAGCACACCATGTGCTTCTGCAAGTATTCGCTACCTCAATTCATCTACACCTGGAACACATAGATGACCCTGACAACGAAGAACACCATCTCCCCCTTGGGAGAAAACCTTGACTTTCTAATTCTGAACTGACTCTTTGAGCTTGACAAGGCTAGGATCCCTGTCTTGTTTCTTTTTCACCTCGAAAACTAGAGATGACTCTGAACTACTATGAATGCATACACCACCCTCTGAAGAATCGATTAAGCGAATGCCTAGTCTGGCAAGCTGATGGATCTCCTAAGCCATCTTTTTCTTACCATCCTCAATGTGAGAAATACTACCCATGGAGAGTCGACTGAGAGCGTCGGCCACAACATTGGCCTTGCTCGGATAATAAAGAACACTTATGTCGTAATCCTTCAAGAGCTCTAACCACCTTCTTTGGCGAAGATTGAGATCTTTCTGGGAAAAGACACACTGGAGGCTTTTATGGTCTGTGAAGATATCTACATGAACTCCATATAGATAATGCCTCCAAATCTTCAAGGCAAAAACTACCGTTGCTAACTCAAGATCATGAGTAGGATAATTCTTTTCATGTGGCTTTAACTATCTGAAGGCGTAGGCTATGACCTTACCATGTTGTATGAGGACACAACCTAAACCCACTCTGGATGTATCACAATAGACTACAAAATTATCTGAACCATCTGGAATAGCTAGAACTGGAGATGAGGTGAGTCGAGTCTTCAACTCTTGAAAGCTCTTCTCGTATGAATCTGACCACTGAAACATAATTTTCTTCTGAGTCAATATGGACATGGGAGATGCAATAGAAGAAAATCCCTCGACAAATCGTCTGTAATATCTAGCCAAATCCAAGAAACTCCTAATATCTGATGGAGATACGGGTCTGGGCCAGTTTCGTACTGCCTTGATTTTTTGAGGATCTACTCTAATGCCATCACCGGAAAAAATATGTCCAAGGAATGCTACTAATCTTATCCAAAATTCGCATTTGCTGAACTTAGCGAATAACTAGTGATCCTTGAGAGTCTGAAGAACAATCCTGAGATGGTCTGCATGGTCATGCTCTGTGCGAGAATAGACCAGAATATCATCTATAAAGACTATGAAAAATATGTCCAAGTACTGCTTGAACACACGGTTCATCAAATCCATAAAGTTGTAGGGGCATTGGTAAGACCAAATGACATGACTAAAAATTCGAAGTGACCATACCGAGTACGAAAAGTTGTCTTCGAAATGTCACATTCTCTAACTCTGAGCTGATGATAGCCTGATATGAGGTCTATCTTGGAGAAGTAACTGGCACCTTGAAGTTGGTCGAATAGATCATCAATCCTGGAAAGGGGATATCTATTCTTGACCGTGACCTTATTGATTTGACGGTAATCAATACACATCCTGAGAGAACCGTCTTTCTTGTGCACAAATAACACTGGCGCACCTCATGGGGAAATACTAGGTCTGATGAATCCCTTATCTAAGAGATCCTTCAATTGATCTTTCAGTTTCTTGAGTTCTGCTGGTGCCATTCTGTATGGTGGAATAAAAATAGGTTGAGTATCCGGAAGAAGGTCTATGCCGAAGTCTATTTCCCTTTCGAGAAGAATGCCTGGAAGATCTTCGGGAAAGACATCTTAGTATTCATTAACAACAAGAAATGCTTCGAGGCTGGGAGATTCAGAACTGGAATCTTTAACATGCACGAGATGATACACACACCCCTTAGAAATTAATTTCCTTGCCCGAAGGTAGGAAATAAGTTGACCCCTGAACGCTGAAATGCTACCCTTCTACTCTAGGATGGGGTCATTCAGGAACTGAAACTGAACTATCCTGTTACTGTAGTCAACTATGGCATATCAGGTATGAAGCCAATCCATGCCGAGAATGACATCAAAATCATTCATCTCTAACTCCACTAAATCTGTTGATGTGGATTTCTGAGATATCATAATCGGGCAGTTCCTATATACCCGTCAGGCTATGATGGTTTTACCCACTGAGGTAGAGACTGAGAAGGGCTCTGCTAGGACTTCGGGACTGATTCCGAAATCGCCTGCTATGTATGGAGTAACAAAAGAAAAGGATGCACCTGTGTCTAGCAAAGCATAAACATGAACATGGAAAATCTATAACGTACCAGTAATGACATCAGGAGAATTTTCCTGATCCTGCCAAGACTGAAGAGTTTAACTTATGATTATGCTTACTAGTATGACATGAATAATGAAGAAAGGGGACTGTTCCTAAAACATCTTATAGCCTCCTACACATAAATGTGGCACGCAACACACCCATGTACAAGACTCTACTAGATGCGGCTTTCAAACTTCCTAGGACTCTGTTGAACCTTAGGCTCTGATACCAAGTTTGTAACACCCCGATTTGCTGAACCGAAATGGTACACGGTGCTTATGACCCCGAGGGACCACAAGCTAACCCATGACTGATATCTGTACCTGTATACTGTAAATCATGATATAATAATGCAGAATACATAGAACTGTAAGGCCATTAGGTTCAACTGAATAAAATTGTGTGGGTGAAAATACTCAAAACAACTCAATCTGAAAGCTAAGTCTGAATGTAAATCTGAATGTAAATCTGAAAGCCTTAAAACTATCTGAATAAGGAGTTGAAGGAACATGTCTCCAACTAAATCCATAAAACTGAACTGAAGAAATAAATAAATGTATCAAATCATATTGTCCTCGAATCAATGAGGATTCACTGTGTCTCTGCGACTGGAGTACTACCGCTACTGCTGGGCTGGACCTCGTGAAAGTCTCGAAACCTATGGTGTAACATGAAAAGAAAGTACCATAGCGCAAATGCGTCAGTACAACTGGAGTACTGAGTATACGAGGAAGGTGGGCTAAACATAAAGGGTTTCATGCATGAACAACACTGATTGACTAATATGAACGTGGGAGTGCAAACACACATATATAGAAATTGGGACCGTGAATACGTGATAGCATGACCTGTAAGCTAATACATGGTTTACTGATAACTGTCATGACTGATACTGAAACTGATAACATGGACGACTGTATCTGACAGTCCTTATATACTAAAATCTGAAGAACGCCCTGAGTTCTTTTACTGAGACTGATACTGAAACTATGGGAGGTAGTGTTTAACCGACATGCCCTATGTATGCCGTTATGGCTAAGCTGGGGTCCAATCTCTGCCCCGACTGAAGAAATATCAATACCGTGCCACAGGTAAGACAGCCTGTGAGTGACCCTTATCTGGCGGGTACTCAATGAGAATGGTGGAAACCCTAAACTAACGGGTTAATCCACCTCATCAACCCTAATCTGATAGGTTAATATGTCTCAACCTACGCTGGCTACGTAGTTCTGGAACACAAGGATGAATACTAAGAATCACACCCTGAACTGGCGGGTGAGTTCCCATCCTTGGGTTCACGCGGTGCTAACCTCTACTCCCATCTAGAGGGATTGGACATGAATAACTGACTGTGCATGACTTAATCTTACTGAATTTTGTTGACTGGTGGAATGTTACTGATATCTGACAACTATCATGAAGTTTTCCTGAGTCACATTACTGACTGAAGTCTATGGAATCATAGCTTGAGTTCGGATATCGTGAAACATGACATGGATCTAGGCACATATCTATAGTTTTCGGGTACAAGTACCCCCAGGACTCGATGAAAGGAAACAGACACACAAGACTGACTTAATCATAAGAGTAGAGTCCATAATTTATAATATCATAAGTAAGGATCTCATACTAAGTATGGTTATCAACAATGTATTGCATAGAAAGGATTTCATATTACATGGAAGTACTTGCACAATCTTAATATCATGTTCATTGCATAATCATATTGGCAACACATACCAATAGTATGGAAGTTCATGTGGATTGCATGGTTATCATACATCTTGTTCATAAGTAGGATTTACAAGTAAACATAGCATAATCTCATAAGAATAGTTCATGAGCATTCCAACAACATTTACAAGGCACATTATCAACATAGAAGTCATTGGAACGTAAGGGCATATCATGAATCCTTCACTTAGTCACAATTTAGCTATATTGCATGATTTCTAGTTTCTTAGGCATTTTATCAAACACCTTACATGCAAATCTTAAGCATAGGTGAAATCTTCAAATTATACATCATGAACAACCAAATTTACATGTTTCCAACTCATATGATATCATGAATTCATAAAAACATATAAAGATTCCATCTTGGGAATCACCCAATATCAACAACAAGATCATCAACACCCAACAATATAGAAATCATACTTTATAATAAAAAAGAGGTTTTTTGAGCTTTATGGATGAAAGGGATCCATAAATCAACTCACGCATACCTTAGAAGGAAGATTCTTGATGATTGACGGAGGAATTTCCTTGAAATCGGATCTTCAAGCTTAGTTATGCAACCCTAGTTGTTTTTCTCTTTTAGTGCTCTTAGATGATGATCTTTGAGATGATAATAGGGTTGTAATATGTTTATAAGCTATATATTTTGTAGGGTTAAGTTTAGGGACGTGTAAGGAGTGTTAAAAGACTTAATTATCCTTAAAATAACTCAAAACGGAGTATTTTTGGCACCTAAAACTGACTTAGGCGGCGCCCAAGTGATTGCCTAAGCTAGGTTGGGCAGCGCCTAACCAATCGCCTATGCTTGGTTTGGGCGGAACCTAACCAATCGCCTATGCTTGGGTTGGTCGGTGCCTAACCAATCGCCTATCCTTACTGTCTCTCACGAAAATGGGCATAACTTTTCGCTCGGGTATTGGATTCAGGCAAAATTGATATCGTTGGAAAGCTAATTCAATTCTCTAAAATTTGGTGGGTCTAAATCAGCCAAAATACCATATTAACATCGAGTTATACTCATTCAAATATGACCCTTGCAAAATCGAACACTAAAACTTAATGGATTCAAAAACTCTTAGCTTGTATTACCTTAAGTGACTCATATGAACATGCTCATAAAGTAATAAGCTATCCTATCACTAGGATATTCATTGTAAGTCATGTACTCAAGTCTGAATCATAGTATAGGAGATTTCATATGTAGGAATACTTATTCACTTCCTAGCTTAGAAACATGTGGGGTATTACATATCACCCCTCTGAATATTTTAAAAATGAAATTATTCGATGTCTAAACGCTGAGATGAAAAAGAAGGTGGAGTTCACACTCTTTGAGAGAGTAACGATCCAAAAAAATATTAAAATTTATTTTTACTATTTATTTTTGATTTTCACATACACTTATATATATATATATATATATATATATATAATATCAATTAATAATTATTAATATTTCTATTTTTTATTTTTTATTTTCTTCTCCAGCATAACTCAATCTCACCACCGCTCCTATCCCGGTGTCGTTGTTGCCACCGCCAACCACCATCTCCAGTGTAGTCAGTACCACATGTCAATTCTTCTTCACCTTCCTCCATTTTCCTCCCTATATAAATCTCTCACCCTTTTCGCTTCTCTCATTGCCTATTTCCCCCAAAATCGCCCAAATTTCAAGAATCAGGAATCAAACATAAAAATCAAGAATTTTTAAGACAACATTACATTACCCACTTCAATTAAAGTCAAAACCCACCTCTAATTCAACTACTTGGTCTCATCTGACCCACCACTATCACCACTACCCCATTAGCCTCCACCAACCCTACCTTTATTTTTTTTCTTCATCACATGTCAAACGATGCAGTACTATTTAGTTATTTGCTCGACCCACTTGATTCTACTTGATAATATAAATTTGATCTGAGAACAGAGACAAGTACTATCTGCCGATGACATGGAATACAATGTTGTCCATATAAACTTGTTGCTTCTTCAGTTCTCTCTTACCATTGGACTTGATTCAAGAATGTTGATGTTTTTGGGATAGAAGAGGAAAAATTTGATCTTTAGAAGAAAAAAATTGATTGTGGGTTTGGAGAAGTGAATATGGTTGAAGATAAAAGTAAAGAATTAATAAATAAATAAATTTCAGGTGTCAAACGCGCGTCAGTTTCACTGATCAACATGGATATAGTTATGATATTTTAAGAATGTAAAAATTTTCATTTTTAAAATGTCCAGGGGGGTGATAGGATCCCCATGAAGTTCGAGTGTGTAGTTGAAAGTTCGAGTAAAAGTTAGAGATGTTTTAGAATTTTTTCTCTTTTTCTAACGATCGTCACACTTTTAATATATTAAAAATGCACTTGTATAAAAAAGAATCACAAATTTCGTAAAATAAATAGACTATGATCATGCAACAACATTACAACTAAAATGCACATAAAAGCTATGACATTACCAAAAAAAATCATAAAGTAAAATAATAATAATAATAACCTTCTACCTTGATCTGTGACCTCCATCACATCTTTAACAAGTCATAAAATTCACATTCTTCGTAATTTGCCTATTTTTCTAACAGGAACTGGTGCTGCAATCATGTTTATTTTGGATGAATATATTCCACCAATTTAATTTTTTACATATTTCTGTGAATTTTGTGATGAAGAATTTACTATATGGTCCTTTCTATAAGCTCAAACAAAAAGAGGGAAAAAGAAAAGAATGTTAATTTAATTTAAAGTTGATTCCCGAATTCAATGTGATTTGTAAAAAAGCAAAAGGCTAAATAAAACTCAAATTTGATAAATGTTTTTGTAATGCCCCGAGAGTACACCCTGGATGCCACACGGTGCTTACAGTCCCAAAAAACCACAAACTAACCCATGAGCTGGTAACTGTTGTGAGCACTGAATAAAATAATAAAGAACGTGTGCGGAATTTAACTGAAAAATGACATAAGGTTTTAAAACATAGTTCTAATAATGTTTGTAAAACAATACTGATAATACTGATAATAATGACTGAAAAATGACTAACTGTGTACGTACTAGTCTGAAAAGCCTCTACTGATTGATTGTGGAGCTGATAGGATAAACCCCCAACTAACTCCAACTGAATAGAAAATACTAAACTGATAAGGTAAATTGAGATAAATAAACCATGTCCTCAAAGTATGAGGATCACCACTACAACAGCTGATAATCTGGTATGTCTATACGTGATCAGGGAACTGAGCGTCCGAACCTATGATATTAAACATCATAGCGAAATAAATGAGTATGCGATTAGTACTTTGAATGTATTGATATGCTAAATGAGGTTAGGCTAATATGCATGGTTTCATGTGCATGAGTAATAACTGACTGAATGAATAGCATGAAGTACTGAGTAAGAATATATGAAAATCGTAAAGACTGAGAATGCATGACCAAGTATAAAACATAATTCAGAAATAGTCTGTGAAATGAAAGTACTGAAATACTGATAACTAAATAGCTGATATTGTGTGATATGGTCAAGTAAACCTGAAATTAATTTATAGACTGAGACTGTGGGAGCTAGCTATAACCGACATGCCCTAATATACTCTCAGGGTCCCACCTGTAACCCCAGATGGAAGGGTATTAGTACTGTGCCACGGGTACCAACAATGGTTATGTGGATCACCTAATATAATGTACCGAAGGACGAGGGTGTCATTCCTAATAGGGGACCCCTCAATTCTATGGTGGCACCGTCGGTCTGGAACCTATGGACTGCTACTAAAGCCTCATGGCTACTGACGGGGCAGACAAGTGCCTCATGCCTACTGACGGGGGAGACGCCATCCTTATGCTCACTCGGTGCTAAGTTTTACTCCCAACTGAAAGACACTGATTTCTGAGCTAATGTAGGTTTGACTGCTTATAACAACTGACTGAACTGTTAGTGTTGATGGTTTATCTGAAACCATTCTGAAAG
This sequence comes from Capsicum baccatum var. pendulum, assembly GCA_030864225.1. Lineage (NCBI taxonomy): Eukaryota > Viridiplantae > Streptophyta > Magnoliopsida > Solanales > Solanaceae > Capsicum > Capsicum baccatum. The sequence goes on along the minus strand of CM061561.1, from coordinate 72,473,959 downwards.
TACTAAAAATTAGATAAACAGCTAAATTTTGGGTATTCAAACCCCCAAGACTCGATAGCAATAACAATAATATTATAGGAAAACTTTGAGGACATAACATGTAAGCACTTATTCAAAACTCATTTTGGTAGGCATTTCATCGAACACTTGCAATTCATGGCTTAAGATAAGCATGGGAATAGTTTTAAAACTTGTAGTAATTGTATGATTTCATTACTAACATCACCAATCAAAGCTTAAATCAGCAAACAACACCATTCAAACATGTGGGATTCCATAACAACAACAATTACGTTTAAAACATGGTATAATTTGACATTCATGGTTCAAATCATAATAACATTTAAAAATCATTGATTTGAATTTGAAATTGTGTTCTTCGACTCCATGGGTGGAAAGAGGCTATGGATGAACATCTAACATACCTTGAAACTTAAATCTTGAAAGAGAAAAACTTTCTTGAAAGCTTTCTTAGATTGGAACACTTGAGTTCTTAGTTTTCTTGAAGAAAGGGCTTGAATCTTGAAGAGGCTAGGGTTTTGTTTTTAGGAGAGAATGCTTTCAATTGGGGGAAATTTTGAGAATAGAATAGTAACTTATGTTTTTGGGACCCTAAATCTCGTGTTTTAGATCAGTTGGGTAAAGGGAAAGGATTAAAATGCCCCTGAAAAAACGTGACCAAAAGCTGGAAACCTCAAGAGTGAAATGGAGCATGCGTCGCATGCTCTGGAGCACCGAAATGGAGCGTGCACCGTATGCTACATCATATTCTTCCTCAGGGGTGAAATGGAGCGTACGTCGCATGCTAATCGTGTGCAGCTACTGCCTCTCTCACAAAAATGGCTATAACTTTTTACTCGAGTATCGAATTAAGGAAAAATTGGTATCGTTGGAAGGCTAACTTAATTATCTACAATTTGGTGGGTCTTGAGATGAAAATTCTACATCTATAAAAAGTTATACGCATTAAATTAGGCCCTTGTAAAATTGAATACCAAATTTTAGACGAATCAAAGGATCTTGGTTCAACTTTGTTCTAAGTGATTCTTATGAATATTTTCACCTAGAAATCACTTCACACTCTAGGATAAGTATTATGACATGTATATTCAAAAGAAATTCATGGGATTAGAGTCAACACACGTAAGAACGACGCTTCAAAGTCTAGCCCAAAAATATGGGGTGTTACATTATCTCCCCCTTGGAATCATTCATCCTCGAATCAGACTGGTTAGACTGAGAGTGCTAAGGAAACTAAGATCATATTCTAAACATGCATGACTAGGAGCGTGACTTGGAACATGACTGCATAACTGAGTTTGAGCATAATACATGAACTGAATTGATTTATTGAACACATCCAATGATGTGAGAATGGTTATAAGGCTGAGATAGAAACGAGAGAGTTAACTTATGAGTAACCATTTCCTCAATCCGGATCTGATTTCGTAAAGAAAATCTGAGAGATTTAGTATATGAAAAACTCGGGATATTAAAACATTTCCTCCCTTTGGGATAGTTCGTCCCCTGAATGATACTGACTTGGCTAAGATACTAAGGAAAGATTGAGATAATGTATGGAACACTTACGGACTGAATCATGACTGAACATCTGGAATGTGAAATTGAGGCCTGAGGAATAGAGGGTCAATGACATGAATTCATCAAAGAGGTTTGAACTGAGGACATGCATGACATCAATCTGAATTTCGCTGATCATTAAAACGGTTGTATGAGGTACTGGAACTGAACATACTGTAAAACATGAATACATGAGTCATGATCTGCATGACCTGAGTTTGGAGTTTTTAAACCCTTGGAACATGGTTCTTACTGCTAAAACTAGAACTTCCTATACTAAGGGCTGAAAGCGTACATGATTCTTTATGATGTGCATGAACATGAACTATGATCATGGAGCTACATGTAAGGCATGAGTAGATATCGTGATGAGTGAAAAACCTTGCACTAAGATAAGAATCGGTTGGGCATCATCATCTCTTATTGCTTCTCTACCCATCCTAGCATCACTACTAGGATCTGAGAGCCTGACTTGGTTACTTACTCTATCATCTCCCCCTTAGCGTAAAGCCATCATTCTAAGTTTGTGAACTACTTAATCAACAAATCTAAGATGAACTTTCACCATTTTACTCTAGAGTCTGGGGTAGAATAATGCACACAAACACTATACTTATCCCAAAATTTTATACCCAATAATGTAAGGCTCACTGCTAGTACTTACTTTTGATACATAATTCTTAGTTTTCTATAGCCTCAACAATCATCATACAACAACTTAAACACTGACTAACTTAGAAACTTATTGGGTATCACCATACCATAATTTCACACCAACTAGAGTTTCAACTCTCTTTTTTATTAGCTCGGCCTTCAAAGATTCAAGCTTAGATTCTATCACTTAACATGGATATCTCAACCTCTTAATGAACCACACTAACATCCTTTATAGCCTACTAATATCTCACCTCTATACTTACTCTTCTCCCTAGAACATAAGAATTATCATTACACCTGGACATCCAACCTCAACATGCTACAGCCCATAATTTAGCTGGTAAGAACATCAACTACTACATTACTATCCCCATTCAAACTTAGCGCTCAAGGATGCTACATAAGCACACCCATACCATAATACTTAGCTCAAATTCTTGCATACACTATTTCAAGCCTACTGATTCACCTTTCATACAACTAGCCCTATGCAAAATCTACTGAATTCAGATAATACTATCCCTCTATTTAATGACTAGTTCATCTGGAAACTGAAATCAAATGGCACTATTTCTGAAATCAGCTAAAGTGATTTTCTGGAATACTAAAATTGGGCAGTTTCTGTATACCCATCTGGCTAGGATAGATTTACCCACTAAGGTAGACACTAAGAAGGTCTCCGCTAATATTTTGGGTTTGACACCGAAGTTGACAACTATTAAGGGAGTTACAAGATAAAGTGAAGCTCGGAGGTCTAGTAAAACATATATAAGAATATGCAAGGCCTGTAACGTACCAGTAACCATATCAGGAGAACTTTCCTGATCATGTCGAGACCGAAGTGCATAAATTTTATTCTGATGTTGACCACTGGTGGCACTGGAAGTGGCGCCTTGACGAGTTGGGCGACCTGCGGATGCTTTTGAAGAGTTAGCCTGACCTTGTGGCGATCATTCCTACACTTCCATATACTTATCGGACATTCCCTCAACCTGTGGCCTGGTTTGCCACATCCAAAACACACATCGCCGCAAGACCTGCACACACCTTGATGATTCTTTCCACACTCTTGACAGAGAGGATTAGTGCGGACACTGCTTACACTGTCCTAAGACTTTGAGCCTGGTGCTCTATCTCGATTATTGTGTCTGGACTTTGGTATAGGCGCACTAGCTGGGGATGGGGTTGGAACTAAGGATTTCTATCAGAACTAGGGAGGATTTCCCCCTTCTGACTGCAGCTGAGCAAAACTAAAGCTACCTGTTCTAGCCTTCTTGTTCTCCCTCTCTCTCTTCTTAGCCTTTTCCTATTTAATCTGCTGAGCATGGACCATCAACCTAGGAAAGTCCATCTCTTTGATCAACATTGTGGTCCTACACTCCTTGACCACACTATCAGATACCCCAGACACGAATTTGCTCATCTTAGACATGTTATCAGCTACTACATGAGGAGCATACCTAGATAGTTGAGTAAACTTGAGAGAATACTTTTTCACACTCATGTTGCCCTATTTCAAATTGATAAACTCTAACACTTTAGCTTCCCTCAGCTCCAACGAAAAAAATCTATCTAAGAAGGTTGTAGCAAACTCCTCCTATTCTACAGGCCCTACATTAGCGCCTCTATACTCCTTCCACTACTTAAACCAAGTGTGAGCCACATCCTGCAACTGGTAGGCAGCTAATTTAGCACTCTCACTAGAAGTCACCCCCATAATGTCTATTACCTTCTAAACTATGTCGAGGAATTTCTGCGGATTCTCTTCAGATTTGGTTCCCAAAAACAGAGGAAGATTCATTCAAGTGAAGTCCCGAATACTAGCTGCGGCAGTATTAACCACTGGGTTGGCTGGGACTGCAGGTGGTCGAACATTCTAAGCTGCTACAGAGTGAGCTAGAGTAGTGAATGCAGCTCTGAACTATGCATGAGAAACATGCTCACTCAGGGGATCTTCCTGAACGGACAGAGGTGTTGGCTGGTTTCTATTTCTTCTTCTGTTAGTCTTTTTGGGAGGCATGTTCTGTGAACAGAAGAAAGAGTTGAATTAGAGGCAGAGAGTTTTTTACTTGAGCTTATGCGTTTTTGCACGATATTAATACTGAAAGAAGGAAAACTTTTCCTAAAACATCTTGTAGCCTCTTGTCCATAAGTGTGGCGTGCTTTACACCCATGCGCAAGACTCTACTTAACGCGGCTTTCATATTCCCTAGGACACTTTAAAACCTTAGGCTCTGATACCAAGTTTGTAACGCCCCTGGAGTATACCCTGGACGCCACACGATGCTTACAGTCCCAAAATACCACAAGCTAACACATGAGCTAGTAACTGATATGAGAACTGAATAAAATAATAAAGAAAGTGTGCGGAATTTAACTGAAAAATTCCATAAGGTTTTAAAACATAGTTCTGATAATGTCTGTAAAACAATACTGATAAAAACGACTGATAATAATGACTGAAAATTGACTAACTGTCTATACTAATCTGGAAAGCCTCTATTAATTGACTGTGGAGCTGATAGGACAAATCCCCAACTAACTCCGACTGAATAGAAAATACTAAACTGATAAGGTAAATTGAGATAAATAAACCATGTCCTCAAAGTATGAGCACTCACCACTACAACAGCTGAAAAACTGGTATGTCTATGCGCGATCAGGGAACTGAGCATCCGAACCTATGATATTAAACATCATAGTGCAAGAAAGGAGTGTACGATCAATACTTTAAATGTACTGGTATGCTAAATGAGATTAGGCTAATATATATGATTTTATATGCATGAGTAATAACTGACTGAATTAATAGCATGAAGTACTGAGTAGGAATGCATGCAAACCGTAAAGAGTGAGAATGCATGACCAAGTATAAAACATAATTCTAAAATAGTCTTTAAATTGAAAGTACTGAAATGTTGCTAACTGAATAATTGATATTGTATGATATGGTCAAGTAAACTTGAAATTGATTTCTAGACTGAGACTGTGGAAGCTAGCTATAACCGACATGCCCTAATGTACTATCAAGGTTCAACCTGTAACCCCAGTTGGAAGGGTGTTAGTACTGTGCCACGGGTACCAACAATGGTTACATCGATCAACTAATCTAATATCCCGAAAGTCGAGGGTGTCATGCCTATCTGACGGGGGACCCCTCAAATCTACGGTTGCATCGTAGGTCCGAAACCTAGGGACTGCTACTAACGTCTCATGCCTACTGACGGGGGAGACGCCATCCCTATGTTCACTCGGTGCTAAGTTTTACTCCCAACTAAAAGACACTAATTTTTGAACTAATGTAAGTTTGACTGCTTATAATAACTGACTGAACTGTTAGTGTTGATGGTTTATCTGAAACCATTCTGAAAATACTGAAAACTAGATAAATAACTAATTTTTGGGTATTCAAAGCCCTAGGACTCTATAGCAATAACAATAAGATCATAGTAAAACTTTGAGGACATGACATGTAAGCACTTATTCAAAACTCGTTCTGGTAGGCATTTCATCAAACACTTGCAATTCATGGCTTAAGATAACCATAGGAATAGTTTTAAAACTTGTAGTAATAGCATGATTTCAATACTAATATCACCAATTAAAGCTTAAATCATCGAACAACACCATTCAAATGTGTGGGATTCCATAACAACAATAATTACGTGTAAAACATGGTAAAATCAAAATTCATGGTTAAAATCATAATAACATGTAAAAATCATAGATTTGTATTTGAAATCAGGTTTTTGGACTCCATGGGTAGAAAGGGACCATGGATGAACATCTAACCTACCTCGAAACTTAAATCTTGAAAGAGAACAACTTTCTTGAAAGCTTTCTTGGATTGGAACACTTGAGTTCTTGGTTTTCTTGATGGAAGGGCTTGAATCTTGAAAAGGCTAGGGGGTTTTGTTCTTGGGAGAGAATGCTTTCAATTGGTGAAAAATTTGAGAATAGAATAGTCACTTATGCTTTTGGGACCCTAAATCCCGTGTTTTAGATCAGTTGAGTGAAGGGAAAGGACTGAAATGCCCCAGAAAAAATATGACTGAAAACTGGAAACCTCAGGGGTGAAATGGAGCGTGCGTCGCATGCTCTTGAGCGCCGAAATGGAGCGTGCATCCCATGCTACAACGCATGCTCCCTCGGGGGTGAAATAGAGCGTGTGTCGCATGCTAATCACGCGTAGCTACCTTTTCGTGTGTCTCACGAAAATGGCTATAACTTTTCGCTCAGGTATCGAATTAAGGAGAAATTGATATCGTTGAAAAACTGACTCAATTATCTATAATTTAGTGGGTCTTGAGATGCAAAATTCTATGTCTATAAAAAATTATACACGCTCAAAGTAGGCCCAAACTTTGTATGAATTAAAAGATCTTGGCTCAACTTTGTTCTAAGCGAATCTTATGAATATTTTTCACCTAGAAATCACTTCACACACTAGGATAAGGATCATGACATGTCTATTCAAAAGAAATTCATGGGATTAGAGTCAACACATATAAGAACGACGCTTCAAAGTCTAACCCAAAAATACGAGGTGTTACAGTTTTCAAATTATTCATTCCTATAGAAATATACGTTCTATTAAAAAAATTTCCTTCAAACATGATAATTTTCATAAGTAAATTACTATCCTTTTAGATGGAGTATAATTTTAATTTATAAAAATAACAACAAAGTCAAGTTGAATTCTATTTATACCAAAATAATAACAATAAAGTAACTGGCTAATCCAAACAAATTATACCTAACTGGAACCTCATAAACATGAAAGGTTCAATCATCACTTAGCAAACAACAATCATAGCTCATAGATATGCAACCCCCCCCCCCCCCCCCCATAAGGATGATAAGTATAAGCACCAAAAAATATATTGGTGATAAGCGATGCATGTGAATGAATGAATGCAAAGTAAATTTATTGTACCATAACCGATTCAAGTGTCATAACGTACTCAGTATATACACCTCCTCCAGCTCAACAACTTGCAAAGGCAGGAAATACAGTGACCTCTCTTCTACGGTACGACGGCTCACGAACGAATGAGCCCCTAAGGGATTTGAAAATATCTGTATACACTGACATGGTCCCGATCTAGAATTTCCAATAGTCATCATCATCAGTCTACTCTGTTAAGTATCAAAGATATATATAATAAATGGATGGACTCAAATTGTGGCTAAAAGAGTGTAGTCTGTAGATCCATTGTTCGAGATCAAATCCCGGACTAAATCGTCATAATAGAGTAGAATGAGTCAGAATCTTTCACAACCGAAGTAAATAGTAGTGGTGAAAGAGAGAATAAATCCTGAATCAAAATCTATCTCGGTCTAATTTTCAAAATATTTTCTTTAGCTTCAAAAGCTCATAAATCATCCATTAAGGTGGCACGATTATCTTTATAAAAGAACTCGTTTAAAAGTAAAAAGTGGGAATAAATTCTCTTTTTAGAAAATAATAGTAAAATCATGATTTAGTCGGAATCGTACCACTAAGTGAGCATGAATGTACCAAAACCTATGCATGCCATCACCAGTATCCAAACAATACAATCATAAGCGTCCAAGCCTCTATAGACTAAAGTCACGTCCCTTATAAGGATAGACTACTCACCTGGAGTTCAACTAGTATTGTAACCATGGCCTCGAGCCCAAGAATATATAACTAGTATAGCAATAATACTATAATCCAAAAAACTATGATAATCCACTAAGTCGAGTATTAAACCTTATACTAGAGGATACTTAGCATCAAATATGGTTAACACGCTTATCATCTAGTGTGATAGGTTTCTATCGCTATAACGCGCATTTCATTTTAATGGTCGGTTCACCTTTCTATCCCCAAACTCCTAAATTAGGCTAAGTCATGGTATCCTACCCATAGTCATATCCTGTTATCCTTATGCTCCTTATGTAGCATGCAATATAAACCATACATCATCTCATGAAGAAAAGTAGACTGAAGCCTACCTTGATGCCAAACTGCAAGTCTTAAGTCATCTACAAATCGCCCGTCTTCGCTTCACAATCCCAAAACGCCTCCACGTTATTAAAATAATAATCTACATATCATTAGGAGTAAAACAAGATCCATATTGTCATATAACAGGTCAGGTCTAAATTCGGATCAAGAATGAACCCGCAAACGAAATTCAAAATTGAATTTGTCATGAGATCCCTCGAAGGACAAGGAATGTATACTCAAAAGTTAAGCACAAATGATACATAAGTCAGGGCCCAAATCAGTCCTAAGGTCTAGGAATATAAGGACCTAATTTCAAATAATTTGCAATGAAATGAGATAAAAATTAACGGAAAAAGTGATGAAAAATAACTGAGGAATGTTAGGCTAACTTACCTTAAGCAGATGATTCCCCATTTTTTCCCTCTCTTCAAGCTCCCACATTGGTGTAAAATGGTGAAGAAAATGTTGAGAAAACCGGATGAAGAAAGGGATTTAACAATCCCCAAAAAATACTAAAGCGGTCATTGAGTCACTTAAGCGACTGTCGCTAAAGCGGCTCCTTAACCGCTAAAGCGATCAGGTACGGGGACGTGAGCATCTCTAAAGCGATGTCTTAGCCGCTAAAGCAATGTCCACTAAAGCGGACATTGATCGCTTAAGCGGTCCTTGACCAAATAGCCAAGGCCGCTAAAGCGACTACCCCTTAAGCAGTAAAAAGGTTGGTTAAGCTTTTGCACCAACAACCTGAGAACATTAGATTTTCAAAGTTTCAATCGGATGCTCGGGATTCATTGGAAAACCCCGTTCGTACAAACGAACTATGCCATCATACCAAATTCGACATCCCAAAATGAAACCATCAAAATTTTCATCCGAAAATGCTTTGACTAAATGTGGAGCTCACACCTAAAATTTCATTTTTTTCATATAATCTACCCAATAACTCAAAACGGGTTTGAAAGCCTTAGGACCTGAACCAAAGATCCACCTAACCTAGACTAAAATCAATGTTCCGGAGCTGATAGCTTTGTCAGAGCTTTCATCCGAGATAATCTAGGAGTTCTAATCCGAGACCAATTCTTTAACAGCAAAAGCTTCAAAATAAGGAAATGAGCATAAAACCCAAATATTGTGACCTATAGTTGTTGTGGAAAGCCTCTAAGCGCCAAAATGCACGTAAATCGAGGAAATGACATGAAGGATCATTACAAACATCGAGGTTTAACCCCAAAACATGACAAATGAAATATTTAGCCAATTTTTTAAAGTATAGGGATAAATTTAACCTCAAAGTATGATAGCGAGAATAAATTTAACCTCTAAAGTATGAGAAATGATATATTTAGCCAATTTTCCAAAATAGAGGGTTCATTTTGACCATTTTTCCTATTTTAAAAGCTAAATTAATAGAGAAAACATCGCATTTAAAAGCTATATAAATGCATACTCCAAACTGAACTTTTCTTCAATTACTTTAACCGTTCAATATTATTTCTGTTTCTGTACCATCTTTGAAGTACTTCCAACATACTTAAAATGATGGAGAATTGGCAGACACGCAAGACCAAATATCATCTCTTTTGATTCCTTAGGCCTAGCTGTTGTTCGCCTGGACTGCAGTTTAATGAACCAATGCTTTTGCATGAGAGTTTTGTCAATGAAAACATATTTAACAGCTTCAAACACAATTCAGAAAAATATATCTCTTTTGAGGAAGTGAGTCTACAGTATAGAACGAACGATACTGCACGAGAAAAAAAAAATCAAATTTAAACTCTTCACATCATAAGTTACGGAAAATGGTATACAAACAAAAGGCACAAACCAATAGAGTTGGATGTCTTTCATGCACCACACTCTTTCCGACTGACAACAGTGGTACAAAATGAGTATATATAGAACTAGATAGTTTTCTTATATACAAGGGAATACATTAGCAATCATCTTTCTTACCTTAAACAAAACGACCACGGAAACTGCTTTCTCACTAGCAGTTGATGCCACATTGACCTCTCGCAGCAGTCTTTGTAGCGTCTGATGTGAAGGGATCTATGCGCACCCAAAGTAATGAGAATATCGACGCAAGGAGAACAGCCCAGACAATGACAATGGTAGGAGTACGATTCTGACGTCCCAACAAACCTTTGAGGAAAGGGTACAAGTGGACAATGACCCAAATAGCAAAGAACAACTTCCCAAATAGAGGGCCCCATGATTGATATCCACTGTTTATGGCATATGAAACCCCTGCCACAATTCCTACCAGATTCACAATAAGAACTGTCGTTGGAGGAACAAGCAAAGACGTCCATTTGAACACATAAAGTTCTGCAAATTCTCCATCCTCATCGTTTGCCTTTGATGTGACTGTAAAATTGGTATCAATCCCAGCAAGCACTTTCAGCAGACCTTGGAAAACTGCAAACAAGTGAGCCGATGTACCACCAATGACCCAGAACTGTTCATTTCTCCACCAGTCTTCAATACTCACACCACTCCACCTAAGCTCCAATATACCAGTTGCAAAAATGGAAAGGAAGAGAAGAATGAACCACATGCCAGCATAGTTGCTTATCTGCACGTAATTCAGAATCATTCATAAATATACACTTCACAAGTACGTGAAGTACTTAGAAATGTATATACAAGGTAAGGGGATCAAGACCATAACATAACTACAGGCAAGCTAGAGAATAAATATATCTAGAGGAAACAACCATGCTGTCCAAAGTGAACACACAATTACATTAAAATCAGAAGAGCAAAATAGTTCTCAGCATTAAGACACAGAACAGAAATTTTACAGGCTAAGAGGACAATACGAGGAAGAGGAACAATTTGTATTATTTACTTTCCTTTTCCTATTTTCAACCTTTTTTTGTTCTTTACACAGATTCGCTCCCACCACACTAGGGGATCATTTGAGTGTGAGAAGTTCATATACACCCCTTCTAATTGGACAAATATCGTGCGGAAAACATTTTATTGGTATTTAATGCATCAATCAACTATTTATGATACAGGTTAAATTTAAACGACATAAAGCAATTTGAATGGAGCTTTTAACTTACCTCAGGAATGATAAATTTCCCCGTTAGAAGACAGATGGCAGGAAGTATACAGTAAGCTAGCAAAGGTATAGATGTGATAGGATACACAATGGTGTTAATATATGCTAATCTCTCCAGAAGCATCAATCTGCCACTGTAGCCATACCATATTGGGCAATGCCTACTCAACAGGATTTCAACAGAACCCAAGGCCCACCGGAGCACCTGGTTTAAACGATCGGAAAGATTGATAGGAGCAGACCCTTTAAATGCTGGTCGAGGAGGCATGCAATATATGGAATACCATCCTCGTGCATGCATCTTAAACCCAGTCAAAATATCTTCAGTGACAGATCCATAGATCCACCCAATCTGATAGGAAATGACAAAAGCTTAATAAGGAGTTTTGTGCCACAATAAGATGCACATCTAAGTCATAACAGGAAACTCAATAGTGTTGTACCTCCTTGCCCCATTCAGTCTTGTCCTCGTAGCCACAGCTAATAACATGGATTGCTTCTTTCAAAAGAGTCGCAGGATTAGTAGATGGAGGAATGCCTCCTTGTTCCATAAAGGTAGCAGCAATAAACACCGGTGATTGACCAAACCGCTTCTCCAAGCTCTTCTGCGACATAAGCAGCGACTTCTCCTCATCATATCCTGTAAATTCAAACAAAACAGTCAACAAACAACATTGTCATGAAGGTATTCATACATATAGCAGCCTCAGCTATGAGACATGTAACACAGGTTGAGAAGTTGGGAAGATTGAAAAAATTGGTTGGTCAAACAAACCCAGAATAGCAAGAGTACAATAATGACATTCCGCTAAAATGACGTTTCAAGTCATACTGCTGAATGAAGGATCATCAAGGAAATATCATAAAAAGGTCAAAAGAAGTCAAAATTATGATACTTCCAAGTATTCTTAGCTGTAATCCCTCAGAAGTAAGATGCTTTAAGTCGATATTGACTTATCTAAGTAGAATACTTAATTTTATCACAGAGGATGGACCAAGATTTTCTAAGGATATCAATTCTACAGACATACCTTCTACGACATCTTCAATGTCTTCCATATTAAAAATTGGGATGGTGGATTCTGTTCTTTTTGCAGCCCTCTTCTTATCAGTGTATTTCTTGTTTCCACTCCTTCCCTTCTTCCTTGACCCACCACAACAGCTCTTCACGATGATGTTTGGCTCCAAATCAGCCTCAGTTAAGACAGGATCATACCCGTATAGGGCCTGCCTGTTAAAACAACACCCAGTTCCCACATACATAGGACCCTGAAGACCATCCAAACCTTTCAAGTTGATCTGTGGAACATGAACATAATGAAATGAGTACTCATTCAAACCAACTTAAACATTACTCTGACATACCATGGGTAGTTGATATTACTTGATAAGCAATCTGGGGAATGTGTATGTGACACTTACATCAAAGAACACAATGTTGCGGTTAGCATATCGATCATGCAAATCAATGCCATCAAACCGTTGAGGGAACTGAACATAGCATGTCTTCTTTCCAAGAACAGGATCCATGAGGAAACACATAGCTTCTTTAAGTGCTTTGCTGTTGTTGAAGTAGTGATCACAGTCAACGTTCAAAAGATATGCTCCATTAGTAAGAACTGCAGAAACACGAATCTGCAGAAAATTGAAGGTATAGCTTTTTTTATCAGGAAAATTGAAGATATAGCCTTAAATTAAGAAACCTCACACAAGAGAATAATATCAGATGGCATAAGAAGAGCAATATGATCAGTATGTTATGAGACATTCTGCATCATCGCAGCAATGAGGTGTGCGTAAACTAGAATTATTCAATTTGATGGCATGCTCAATAAGAATGGATTTTTTTTTTAAATGGAATATCTTGTATTGTGATTGTCAGTGGCGTACCAAAGCATTCATAGCTCCAGCTTTCTTGTGGTGTTGAAAACCTGGGCGCTTCTCACGAGACACATAAACCAGACGAGGAAGTTCATTTCCATCAGTATCAAGGCCCCCGCTGTGCCCCAAGAAGACCTATCATCCAATCCGAAGTAAAAAGTTAAACACAGGACAAGGTGTACAGTGCATGAACTTTCACGTAATTAGAGACAAAGAATACCTGAATCATTCCTGGATGATCCCTAGGATTATTTCCAGGCCAGGGTGTTCCATCTTGCATTGTCCAACCCTCTTCGGGCATTTTTTGCGCTTTTGCAACAAGAGCATTGATTCGTATTTTAAATTCTTCATATTCCCTCTGCAGAGTCAAAATTGTCAGATTATGATAATCATTTGAGTGATAAAAGTTTAGAAAAAGGAATTTTGGCAGTATTATAGACATAAATCTTAGCAATGGAGAGGCGAGCTTTCCCAACTCGCAGAACTTTCAACAAACATTCAGGTTAAAGTAATCTGCACACCTACTTATCATGTATACATTAATTCGTTAAGGGATCTTAGACTTTCAGCCTTTCACAATCCTATAAAAAATAATAGAGTTGAACTACTGGAGCATTTGCTGAATTAAACTCAACTACCATCAAAATGGTTATCTCTAAGACGTGATGCCTAGTTACCTACATGCCAAGAACACCAAGTAAAATGAGATGCACAAAGTCCACATTGCTAAATTCAACACATTGAAGTTTCATTTGTACCTTCATTGCCCTGCGCTCTTTCACAAAAGAAGGCTGAACCTTGTCCTTCAAATAATCTATCTTTTGAGCAAAATAAAATTCAGGAGCTCGAGGCTCAATGTTGAATTTCTTGCAGAAGGGAACCCATTTCCTTGCAAACTCTGCGGTCTCAGAAAGGGCTTCGAACGTTAGCATTGCTGAACCATCATCTGAGACATAGCATGAGACCTTGTCCACAGGATAATCAACAGCAAGAATGGACAACACTGTGTTTGCAGTAATGAGAGGAGGTTCTTTCAAAGGATCCACTGTACTGACAAAAACATCAACAGGTGCAAGCTGCGAAGGCTCCCCTTCTCTATCATGTCTGATAAAGTGAGGAAAAGACTTTCAAGACTGTAAACTAGACCACAGGATTTGAAACATAGAATTTATCCTAAAATGAAGTGAAATTTAGGTAACCTCCACTAATCAAACAATTTCTCTAAGAGTATCATAGCAACCAACCTGAACGCCAGCCTGTCAAGATATGTCTCACGATTGATCGGTGACCATTTTGGAAACTGATCGAGAAGCCAGGACAAGGCAAACCAGACCTCACAAATAACTGACACTAGCCACAGAGGATATGCATCATTCACTGGATGAGTTAGCCGGTATTGCAAGAAAAATCCCAAGATGATCAATCGCAAAATGATTACAACCCGATATGGGGTAAGGTGGGATGAAGGGATAGGCACCACACGGCTCATAGGCTGGCGAGCATCATCAGCCCTGTCAAAGAGAAAACCAGTAAGTATAATAGTTTTGAATTATATTTTCTTGCAGCATTCAGAGATGCAGCAAAACAGTATTACAAAACCACGAAAGATTTGACTAATAAACAGAAAAACAGTTCCAGGACAATAGAAAGGAAATTCATATAACTTATCATTTCACAAACTAAGTACTACAAATTTTAGCAGTGATGGTGAGATTAACAGTTCCAGTACAATAAAAGCGAATTTTTTAAAATTTTCACTTCACAAACTAAGTATTACAAGATTTTTGCAGTGAGAGAGCTGGATATCAGTGCTGGAGTTATTAGAGAAAGGAGCGAAAGTTTATAGTTCCCTATATATTTCTCAATTATTAAATAAGCTGCTCACATTTGTAGCTCTTCTCCATTTGATCCTGTCCCTTCAATGTCTCCGCCTCTCCCGTCTGCATACCTGTTTGTTGTATGCACCATATTTTTCTCCTGTTTCAGTTTCCAACCCTCTACCCTCTCCTTCCAGTCAACACTTCCAAGCCCATACGAATTCAAGTCCTTTGACGGATCCACAATTCGTACAGGAACTGCAAAAGTATGAAATTATCAGAAGTTTTAGAGGACTAACATAGCATTTTAATACACTACTGCAGTCAACTAAATATTAATTTCAAGTAGGCTATACCGGGCTGTCTTGGATCAACATAAGACAGGGATGCATGCTTATCTCCAGGGCCTAAGGGTCCTGACATACTTCTTACGGATTGCGTATCAGTTGTTGCACTAGGAAAATCACCAGAAACCTAAGGTAGGCAGAAAAAATTTTAGAAAAAACAATGTGTCAGGGAATATGTTTAGAAGAGTTCAATACACTTGCCATAAAAATACAAAAAGCAGTATCTTTCTAATAGGGTAAGGATTTTACCAAAAAATAAAAAGTGTTTAAGTTCTATGCATCGTCAGTGCACAAAATATTCTACACTTTCAGCTAACTTGACCTGCTATTGCAGGTTGCCCAATTATTTACATAAAAATTTAAAAAGAAAAAATTAAGTAATCTGCAATAGCAAATCAAGGTAAACTTGATAGTGTAGAATATTTTGTACACTGAAGGTGCATAAAACTTAAATTCAAATAAAAATCCACCAGTTTTGTGAATAAATTATTAAATAAACATATCATACACCATTTGCTTCAAATCAGCTTTTCACTATATAAACCAGTAAAATCGCCCCGTGGACAAATTTCTTATACTGCAGCCAATCTTAATTGAAATGGGATAACTGCCATCCTTTTCAACTTTCATTCATCAGCCATAAACCCACAGCCAGATGTTCAAAAGTTTTGATTTCAAAAAGAATCAGAAAAAACAAGCAGGACAGTCAAAGTATCAAAATTGGTAGAGATTGTTGTAAAGTTTAGTGGAAGGAAAAGGAATTAAAAGATGCTTAGTTTTTGCTTCATGGGACACTCAATAAGTAAGGACCCAAGACCATGTCTGATTGGCTAAATAAGTGATTATTTTTAAGAATACATTGAAAATCAATTCATTTAAATCAACAGTTTGTTATCGGCATTCAAATCTGAGTTTTCTGCAGAAAATGCAATCAACTACACTTCACTCCCAAACAAGGGATGCAAAATGAGGACCTCCTATAGGAGGTTCCTGTACAACAGATTAATGAAACAAAAATACAGCCAAAGCAACAAAATGACAACATAGGCACATCATCACTCACTGGCTGGCCATTTGTAAGAAGAGGGATTGGTTGCTGAGATTCGTGTCTAGAGGATGAAGAGAGACCAGCATCTTCACCCTGCCATTGCTGTCTGGCCTTGCTATTTCTTTGGGCATAATTGAACTCATTGTCAATGTCATCAACATCTTCCTCGTCATCATCTCCATCCACTCTTGGACTCCCTAATACATTGACCAAGCAATCATTTAGTTTCTAAAGTTCAGTTTAGAAGTAAAAATGAAAACACAAGGAACCACAAAAGCAACAGAAAGATATTGAACTCACCCTTGTACCTCTTGTATCTGGTCTTGCATTGAGGACATGATTGATTTCCATCTTTGCGCTCATACTCATAACAAGCCCGACATACAGGAAAGGCACATTCATTACAAGCGATGAATAGATCACCATTAGCAGTCAACCCAACAGTATCACCACAAATTTGGCATATTTGACTATTGAGTGGCTTCAGGGGTTTCGGCTGCACCAAAATGTCCACTTAAATTAACAGAAATTTAGATTAACAGACCTAGTCAAGCTTCAGTCTAATTAAGTTCATGATAGTTAGAAGTAGAGCAGGTCATTTATTCATTTGGATGGAAAGCACTCGAAAATAGTAATTAGTAGATTCACCTAGAGGTGATTATCTTCTTCTTTTTTTACATTGCAAAATATCACCAACTTATATTTGTCCATATAAGTAATTCCAAAGAAAATGCATCTCGGTACATCCAAGAAGGCAGTGAATGCTCGAAATGTGAAATGTGGTGCCTTTAACCAAATATATTGATAATCTTGCCAAAAAAAACAAGGAGAATTCAAAGAAATATTCATAATCCGTACTCTTAAATTGCGGATCTAAAAAGAAGTCCAGAAATTAGACATGCCTATATTTCACCTAAAGCAGCCATCAATTAGTATTAGCAAGAGGCAAACCCACTGAGATTTGATGTACCCGAAAGGTACATTTCTGAAGAGTGAAATAAACATCAAGGTTATATATGAAAGGGTAAAAAACAACTTGATCGTCAATATTTGTAGAGAGCTCACATCTTGATACATCCATTCCAAAAATAAGATACAAATCCGTTTCAAAAGAAGTCAAATCTTGGTAATGCAACATAAAAAATAATAATAATAACACCCCAAATAAAAAGCAGCATATCAAGAAATCAAATCGAAAAACAAGATCAAGATCAACAAACTTCCAAAATCCAGTCTTAGGTTAAGAAATCTTGACTCTACTTCAACGACTAAATTACAAGTCCAAATTGATGAAAAGATGAAAACTTTAAAAGGAATCCCAACAACGGACTATGACCAGGTGAGATCTAAAACCCAACATAGAATTTAGAAGTGAAACACAAGGTGGTACAATCAAGAACTGATGCAAAGCATAAACTTGAAGAAAATGAGAGAAAAAAACACTAAATTGAGCTCCAGATTGATGAAAAGATTCAAACTTAATCTGAGTATGAGCAATGAGATCCAAACGTTTATAGATAGAAAAAGCATATATACCCCAGAATCAGAATCGTGGCGAATCCGAACCAACTCATTACGCTTGTGAGATCCAGCAATCATCCCCCCACTTGCCTCCATCTCTCTCTCTCTCTTCCTCAAGAAATTACTCAGGAGCTTGATGAACCTTGATTCACTTCTCAAGATCAAAATGGCAGTCTCTGCATTTCTCTTCCTCAACGAACAGATGGGGATACTACCTCTCTCTCTCTCTCTTTCTCTCTCTTTCTCTCTCTCTGGGTATCAGAGAAAGATCAATACAGGGGTTTATAGCAACACTGCATTTGCCTATCACTTAACTACTCTACTGACGTGGCATTATTGACATTTTTCACTTGTGGAAGAGGCTGGTTGTGAACAGGCTGTACTTTGCTGTGTTTTACCGGCTACTCCCGGTTTCTCCCCTCCGACAATCCAAATATCTGTCGGTGGACATCATTTTTCTTTCTTTTTCCTTCCATATATCTTGTCATTTTGTACTCTGTTCCATCATTTGCTCTTAAAATATAATAGAATTCACGTCATGCTTCTGTAATTACATAATGCACCCTTCCTCCTCACCGACAGCCCTTCATCATACTTTATTTTTTATTTATACTTAAAGCAATTAATTTATTTATAATTAAGCGAAAAGTGTTAAATTTATCTTTTCATTTTGAAAAATTAGCTAAATTGTTATGAGATTGATGTATATTAGTGGTAGTGAATCTCTATCAATATCTGTTAAAATCTAGTTGATATCTATTAAAATTTGATTTAGTGAGAAACTAGGAGTTTGAATCTTGTAGTCTTAAATTAAAATTGTACCAAATGTATCAAAATGTCCTCTAATCTTGTGATCCTAAATCTGTCATGTGGAAAGTTGAAATTAATGTATTGTCAAAAAAGGAAAAAATAAAAAGAAAAGTAGGTCATTCTTTTTTAAACGAAGGGAATAATAATTTTTTTGTTTGATTTGATGGTATGATAATATATCGTAATGAGTAAGTTTATTAAAATATCCCTAGTTATTATAAATTTTAAATTTCAGAAAATAAGTTTGTTGTTAAGACAATTTGATAATTGCATGTCCTATCTAAAAACAAAACCATCTCTATCTATATCATGCAAAGCATTCAGAAATGAGTAAGATGATGCAAATACTTCTATTGAAATTCACAGTATTTAGAACCTATTATCCATAGTTGAATTAATCACAATGTTTAAAGAGGGAAACAGACAGATGTAATGGGAGAATCTCAACATATAAAAAGCTTTAACTTTGGTAAACGTGGGCATCCCAGCAACAAGTAAAGGAGAAGAAGGCGGAAAAATGAAGAACCTAGAGGAGAACAACGTAGAGGAGAGATTGAGTAGAAAAACATAAAAATAAAAATATATTAGGGTCAGAAGTAATATAGGATAAAGGGTAAAATAGGATTAGATAATATTAAATAAGGGTATAATTAATAAAAAAAATAACAAAACCATGGGATACCACCAAATCGGTGGTTCTAAAAATTGAAGGATTTCATGTTTATCAAACAATGAAAACATACCATATCATACCATACCATGGGAAACCACTATCCAAACAGACACTCAAGAGAAATAAGAATTACTCTCTTCTCTCTATATTCTTCTTCTTCTTTGCTTTATATTTCATAATATGTTATCAGCATGATACTCTACCGTCTTAAATTTGAAGGCTAAGGCTAAGATTATTATTCTTCCCTTTTTATATGGCTAACAATCTTATGAAGTGTGAGTTCATTGCCCTTCTAAGTTCGGGCAAGAACTATATTTCATAGGTGTTGAATGCTGAAATTCACTTAGATACTATGGGTCTTGGAGACGCCATACAAAAAGAAAATATAGCATCTAGTCAAAATCATATGCTAAGGCTATAGTTTTTTAACATCATCATCTTGACGAAATTATGAAAATTGAATACCTTACTACTAAGGATCCACTCGTATTGTGGAATAGCTTAAAAAAAGATTTGACCACTTAAATATGGTCATCCTCCCAAAAGCACGATATGAATGGATGGATCTAAGGTTTCAAGACTATTGGTTTATTCATGAATACAATTCTGTCATGTTCAGAATTTCTTCTCAATTGAAACTATGTAGAGAAACTGTCAATAATGACGATATGATGAAAAAGACGCTCTCCACTTTTTATGCCTCAATGTGCTCTTACAGCAACAATATCGAGAGAAAGGTTTCAAGAAGTATAATGAACTGAGTTCTCATTTTTTTGTGGTTGAAAAAAATAATGATTTATTGATGAAAAATCACGAGAATCGGCCTGCTGGATCTACATCATTCCCTGAGGTGAATGGTGTGCATGCTCACCATGCTAGGTGTGGAAAAGGTTGCGCCCCTAAACATAGTCGTGGACGCGGTTGTGGTCGTCATTGTGATTTCATTTGTACTTTGGGTACACAGAATCTGTATATTATAACACCAACTTCAACTTGAGTTCAAGTATAAACAAGAACACAATGAAGTATATCAAATACCCTTAACACAAGATCAAAATAACCTTTCCAAGAGGTGTATTTTATTTTGCAGAAATTAAGATAAAACAGAAAATAGCCAAGTCATCCGAATTCATGAATTTTCCTTAAGAAAATAATCCCCCTCACTGTACCCGAGGTTGTGGAATTTTTTCTCCCAGGATAAAATGCTAATAGACAAACAGTAGCGGTACCTCAAATGGTTGGAATATCTTCGAACTAACAAAATGTTTTGAGTGATCACACAGAATATTTTTGAGACAAGAAAAGAGTTTTTAATTTGAAAATTTCATACTAAACCTGTGGAAGAAACCAGGTTTATATAGCCACAACATGCCTCTTCTGAAAAGAGGCAATGGTTCACTCCAAAGATTAAACCTTTGCTGTAAGTTCATGTCTGTTCATCAAAGATTGCATCTTTTCCTGAACAGTCATCTCATTTCATGAATCAGTGTGTCACTTCATTGAAGGATTACATCCTTCTGAAGCATCATTTCAAACCATTGCAACCTTCTGTAGCCCCAGTTCAGAACAATGTATCATTTCTGAAGCACTAGTTCGAAAACAATACATCAGTTCACTTGAAACGATGCAACTGTTACTATATGTATATATAAATGGAGGTCCGAAACTGTAGAAAATTTTTTACTGCATTTTTCCTTGACATTCTTCGGAATTCAAATAAAGTTTGTCCAAAAAGATAGATCTCATCGATCGATCATTTGCCAAATCCAAATCCAAATCCAAATCCAAAGCCGAAGCCGAGCCGAGCTAGCGACAATGACGATGGCGTGAGGCATCTATTATTTCTTGCCTCACTTTCCATATGGAGTAAGTGTTCTTGATTATAAATACTTTCAAGTTCGTTTCTTCCACCAATGTGAGAGAAAGAGTAAACTTTCTAATTTGGGAGTACACTTTCCATTTTAGTGTCTCATTCCCCTCCACCATTTTATTCTCAATTTTTTCATTCACACTTCTTTCATATACTATGAACCCAACAATCCCCCACAAAAATGGGAAATGGCTATTTTTCATAAAAATTTTACGAATAAATATATGATCATCAAGCAAAGACTGATTATATCTGGATAAGTGGGTTTCCCTTTGAACTTTCCTTAGTGAACATGCATCGGATGCACTCGGTCAATCGGTAGATTTGATATCTTTGAACCGTCGAACTTTAATGTACACCTAGACAATACATGTCACACAACCAACCTTTTAAAGTTTATGGTTCTCATGATTTTATTTTTTTCAGCCATGAACACGTCCCGGTTTCATGAGAGCTTAGAGAATAGGCCTTTACTAACATTCTCTTTGAAGCAGCTTCCACTTCACCCTCGCATAGGTGATTTCTAAACGTTCAATCCTGTAGATTAAACTATTTGGTCAAATCTACTAAATCTAGATAATCATTAAATGAATTTTCACTTTAAGTCTTATCCTAGTTTACTATACATTGTCTACATCATGAGAATGGTTCGGGTAATTGACAATGTTGAACCTGTCAGACACAACTTTGTTTGATCTTCTTGAACCTAGCTCTTTGGATCTCCAGTCTGCTAGGTAGAGTTACCACCATACTGACTCGTCCTAGGCCTTAAATCCATTTCCTTGGATGTTCTTTCCACTTCTTCTCTAGATAGGCCTTTTGTAAGTGGATCCGACACATTATCCTTTGAATTTACATAGTTAATGGTGATAATTTCACTAGAGAGAAGTTCCCTAACAGTATTATGTCTCCGTTTTATGTGACGAGATTTACCGTTGTACATCATGCTTCCTGCCCTACCTATTGTCGCTAGGCTATCACAGTGTATACATACTGGTGCCACTAGCTTGGGCCAATACAAATATATTCCAAGAAATTTCGGAGCCATTCTTCTTCTTCACCAGCTTTATCTAATGCGATAAATTCAGATTCTATTGTAGAGCGAGCGATACAAGTCTGTTTGGATGATTTTCAAGAAACTGCTCCTCCACCGATAGTAAATACATATCTACTTATGGATTTTACTTCATTCGATCTGGTGATCCAATTTGCATCACTATATCCTTCAAGTACTGCAGGATATTTATTATAATGCAAAGTATAGTTTTGGCTGTATTTACGATACCCCAAAACTCTTTTCATTGCCATCCAATGAGTTTTGTTCGGATTACTCGTGTACCGACTCAATTTACTAATTTCACATGCTATGTATGGTCATGTATAGTTCATTATATACATTAAATATCCCAATACTCTTGCGTACTCCAATTGTGAGTCACTTTCACCTTCATTCTTTCGAAGTGCAAAGTTCACATCCAATAGAGTCTTGGCAATACCAAATTCCATATCCTTGAACTTGTCAAGTACTTTTTCGATATAATGAGACTATGACAATGCTAACCCTTGTGGAGTTCGATGGATTCTTATACCTAAGATCACATCTGTAACTCCAAGATCTTTCATATCAAACTTGCTCTCGAGCATTCATTTGGTTGCATTTATGTCACAAATATCTCTGCTAATGATCAACATATCATCCTCGTATAAACAAACAACGACTTGGTGATTTGGTGTGTCTTTAATATATACACATTTATCACATTCATTTATCTTGAATCCGTTTGCAAACATGGTTTGGTCAAACTTTGCATGCCATTGCTTAAGTGCTTGTTTTAGTCCATAATGTGACTTAACAAGTTTACACACCTTATTTTCTTTTCTTGGAACCACAAAACCCTCAGGTTGTTCCATGTATATTTCTTCCTCCAAATCTCTATTTAGGAATACGGTCTTTACATTTATTTGATGGATTTGAAGATCATATACCGCCGCCAAGCCAATTAATATTCGAATCGAGGTTATCCTTGTTACTGGCGAGTATGTATCAAAGTAATCAAGGTCTTCCTTCTGTTTGAAGCCTTTTACTACAAGTCTTGCCTTGTATTTGTCAATAGTACCATCCGCCTTCATTTTCCTTTTGAAGATCCCTTTAGAACCGAATGGTTTATTTACGGGAGGAAGGTCAACCAATTCCTATGTATGGTTGCTTAAGATTGAATCTATTTCACTATTGACTACCTCTTTTCAAAAGGATGAGTCTGACGACGACATCGCTTCTTTAATGTTTGAGTCTCATTTTCTAAGAGAAATGTTACAAAATCCGATCCAAACGAAGTTGACGTTCTTTGACGTGTACTACGTCTTGGATTTTCTTCATTATGTACATTATCACTTGGTTTATCTTGAGGTCGTTTAGATCTTCCACTAGACTGTTCATGTCTAATTTTATACGGGTAAATGTTTTCAAAGAATTCAACATTGTCTGATTCAATTACCGTATTTTCATTAATATTCGGATGTTCGAATTTATGAACCAAAAATCGACATGCTTTACTACTTTTAGCATATCCTATGAACACACAGCCACCGTTTTAGGTTCTATCTTAACCCTTTTAGATATAGGAACTTGAACCTTCTCTAGACACCCCCACACTTTGAAATATTTCAAGTTGGGTTTCTTTCCTTTCCATTTTTCGTAAGGAATTGATTGTGTCTTACTATGGAGAACTCTATTGAGTATACGATTGGCCGTAAGGATAGCCTCCCCCCATAATTTTTATGGTAAACCAGAACTTATAAGTAAGGTATTCATTATTTCCTTCAAAGTTTGGTTTTTTCTTCAGCAATTCCATTAGATTGAGGTGAATATGGGGCCATAGTTTAATAGATTATTCCATTCTCTGCACATATTTGAGCAAGGGAGATTCATATTCTCCTCCCCTATCACTTCTTATCATTTTGATAGTTTTGTCTAACTGATTTTCAACTTCTATTTTATATTGCCTAAACGAATCTATTGCTTCATCCTTACTATTTATCAAGTAGACATAACAATATCTAGTGCAATCGTCAATAAAAGTTATGAAATACTTTTTCCCACCATGTGATGGTGTTGACTTCATATCACAAATGTCAGTATGTATTAAGTCTAAGGGATTGGAATTCCTTTCAATGGACTTATAAGGATGCTTTGCATACTTCGATTCCACACATGTTTAACACTTTGATTTATTGCGCTCAAAGTTTGGCAAATCTTCTAAGTTAATCAGTTTTCGTAATGTTTTGTAATTAACATGGCCTAAACGTTCATGCCATAAATCATAAGACTCAAGAAAATAAGAAGAATTCAAACTTTTATTTATTTCAACAGTCATTACATTCATCTTATAAAGGCCTTCGGTCAGATAGTCTTTTCCTACATACATTTCTCCTTTGCTAATTACAATTTTTCCAGAAACGGTTACACATTTGAATCCGTTCTTATCTAGGAGTAAAACAGAAATTAAGTTCCTACATAACTCCAGAATATTTAACACATTGTTCAGTGTCATGACCTTACCGAAAGTCATCTTTAAGCAAATTTTTCCTGTTCTCTCCACCTTAGTTATAGCGAAGTTAGCCATGTAGATCATTTCTTCTACTTGAGCCAGAGCAAATGACGAAAACAACTCCTTGTTGGCACATACATGGCGTGTGACACCAGAATCCATCCACCATTCATGAGGATTCCCCGTCAAGTTGTATTTTGAGAACATAGCACATAGATCATCGCATTCTTTGTTAGATTCAATCATATTTTCTTGATCCTTCTTCTTGCCTTTCTTTAGGGCACGACAATCTGTGGACTTATGGCTAATCTTGCCACAGTTGAAGAATTTTCCCTTGAACTTTTTCTTGGGTTGATTGCTTCCTTGTTCATCTTTCTTCTTTTTCTTGAAATTGTTTTAGTCATCTTCTACTATATGTGCTCCATTAATTGTAGAATTCCCTTTGACCTTCTTTCGGCAGCCTTATTATCCTCTTCAATATAAAGTCGGACAATAAGATCTTCAACAGTCATCTCCTTACGTTTATACTTTAAGTAGATTTTGAAGTCTTTCCAAAAAGGTGGTAGCTTCTCAACTATCGCTGTAACTTGGAAAATATCATTCACAATTAAACCTACAAAATAGTTTATGTGAGTATTAAGAATATTTTTAATTTGTTCAACTAAGGTATTTTTCAAAGATATACCTTCTGCTAGAAGATCATGTATGATGACTTACAACTCCTATACTTGAGAGACAACAGATTTGCTATCTATCATTTTGAAGTTCAGGAACCGTGCAACAAGGAATTTCTTAATTCCCATATCCTCCGTCTTATATTTTCGTTCAAGTGCCCCCCACAGTTTCTTTGATGTCTTGGTTCCATTATAAACATTATAGAGGTCGTCTTGGAAACCACTCAGAATATAATTCCTGCAAAGGAAGTCCGAATATTTCCAAGCTTCTACAATAACGAAACGGTCTTTGTTCGAGGTTTCATCGGGTACCTCAGGAGCGTCTTCGCTAGTGAACCGTTGCAGACATAAAGTGGTGAGGTAAAAGAACATCTTTTGCTACCACCGCTTGAAGTCAATACCCAAAAATTTTTCGGGCAACTCCGCCGGTGCCATTGTTGGCGGAGCATTTGTGTGACTTGATGTGGCCATATTAGTTGCCCTCGTAGACGTTGTCGCATCCATCATTTGACTTTCAGTTGCCATTTTTTTGTCACCACAAGACAAAAAATACTTAGTATTTTCAAAATACTACTTATAAAAATTAAGCAACTTTAATTTTTTTTTCCTTTTTTCCCTTTTCTAGTTAACAATAAAGTTTTCATCACTTCTAATTGTCAACCGAATGATATTTAACTTTTGAAGAAGTTTTTATGACTTCAAATCACTAGTTAAGTTCAGGCGGAGTAGAAAGTTAAAACTTTAATCTCCAAAAATAAGCAATACAAATTCTGTAATAGTAGTTATTTCCTTAAGATTGTTATTTCGTTTGTACTTCAGGTACACGAAATCTGTATATTACAACACCAACTTCAACTTGAGTTCAAGTATAAACAAGAACACAATAAAGTATATCAAATACCCTCAACACAAGATCAAAATGACCTTTTCAAGAGGTGTATTTTATTTTGTTGAAATTAAGATGAAACAGAAAATAGCCAAGTTGTCCGAATTCACAGATTTTCCTTAAGGAAATAATCCCTGTACCCGAGGTTGTTGAATTTTTCCTCCCAGAATAAAATGGTTAACAGACCAACAGTAGCGGTACCTTAAACAATTGGAATATCTTCGAACTCATAGAACATTTTGAGTTATCACACATAATATTTTTGAGACAAGAAGAGAGTTTTTAATCTGAAAATTTTGTACTAAACCTGTGGAAGAAACCAGTTTTATATAGCCACAACATTCCTTTTCTGAAAAGAGATAATGGTTCACTCCAAAGATTACACCTTTGCTGTAAGTTCATGTCTGTTCATCAAAGATTGCATCTTTTCCTGAACAGTCATCTCATTTCATGAATTAGTGTGTCACTTCATTGATGGATTACATCCTTCTGAAGCATTATTTCGAACCATTGCAACCTTCTGTAGCCTCAGTTCAGAACAATGTATCATTTCTGAAGCACTAGTTTGAAAATAATGCATCAGTTCACTTGAAACAGTGCAACTGTTACTGCATATATATAAATAGAGGTTCAAAACTACAAAAAACTTTTTACTGCATTTTTCCTTGGCATTCTTCAGAATTCAAATAAAGTTTGTCCAAAAAGATAAATCTCATCGATCGATCATTTGCCAAATCAAAATCCAAATCCGAAACCGAAGCCGAGTTGAGCGAGCGATAACGACGACGACGTAAGGCATCTATTATTTCTTACCTCACTTCGCATGTGGAGTAGGTGTTCTTGATTATAAATACTTTCAAGTTCTCTTCTTCTACTAATGTGGGAGAAAGAGTAAACTTTCTAATTTGGGAGTACACTTTCCATTTTAGTGTCTCCTTTTCCTCCACCATTTTATTCTCCATTTTTCCATTTACACTTCTTTCATATACTATGAACCCAACAATCCCCCACATGAATGGGGAATGACTATTTTTCATAAAATTTTTATGGACAAGTATGTGATCATCAAGCAAAGACTGATTACATCTGGATAAGTGGGTTTTCCTTTGAACTTTCCTTTGTGAACATGCATCGAATGCACTCGGTTAATCGGTAGATTTGATATCTTTGAACCATTGAGCTTTAATGTACACCTATACAGTACATGTCACATAACCAGCCTTTTAACGTTTATGGTTCTCATGGTTTTATTTTTTTCAGCAATGAACATGTCCCGGTTTTATGAGAACTTAAAGAATATGCCTTTACTAACATTCTCTTTGAAGCGACTTCCACTTCACCCTCGCATACGTGATTTTTAAACGTTCAATCCTATAGATTAAATAATTTGGTCAAATCTGCGAAATTTAGATTATTATTAAAAGACTTTTCGCCTTAAGTCTTATCCTAGTTTACTATACATTGTCTACATCATGAGAATGGGTTGGATAATTGACAATGTTGAACCTTTCAGACACAACTTTGTTTGATCTCCTTGAACCTAGCTCTTGGGATCTCCAGTCTACTAGGTAGAGTTACCGCCATGCTGATTCGTCCTAGGCCTTAAACCCATTCCCTTGGATGTTCTTTCCACTCCTTCTCTAGATAGGCCTTTTATAAGTGGATTTGACACATTATCCTTTGACTTTACATAGTCAATAGTGATAATTCCACTGGAGAGAAGTTCCCTAACGGTATTATGTCTCCGTTGTATGTGATGAGATTTACTGTTGTACATCATGCTCCCTGCCCTACCTATTGCCGCTTGGCTATCACAGTGTATACATACTGGTGCTACTGGCTTGGGCCAATACGGAATATCTTTCAAGAAATTTTGGAGCCATTCTGCTTCTTCATCGGTTTTATCTAATGCGATAAATTCAGATTTCATTGTAGAACGAGCGATACAAGTCTGTTTGGATAATTTCAAAGAAACTACTCCTCCATCGATAGTAAATACATATCCACTTGTGGATTTTACTTCGTTCGATCCGATGATCCAATTTGCATTACTATATCCTTCAAGTACAGCAGGATATTTATTATAATGCAAAGCATAGTTTTGACTGTATTTAAG
Source organism: Capsicum baccatum var. pendulum (assembly GCA_030864225.1). Lineage (NCBI taxonomy): Eukaryota > Viridiplantae > Streptophyta > Magnoliopsida > Solanales > Solanaceae > Capsicum > Capsicum baccatum. The sequence continues at coordinate 72,445,483 of CM061561.1, read as the reverse complement.
ATACCCCAAAACTCTTTTCATTACCATCCAATGAGTTTTGTTCGGATTACTCGTGTACCGACTCAATTTACTAATTACACATTCTATGTCTGGTCGTGTACAGTTCATTATATACATTAAACATCCCAATACTCTTGCGTACTCCAATTGTGAGTCACTTTCACCTTCATTCTTTCAAAGTGCAAAGTTCACATCCAATGGAGTCTTGGCAATACCGAATTCCATATCCTTGAACTTGTCAAGTACTTTTTCGATATAATAAGACTGTGACAATGCTAACCCTTGTGGACTTTGATGAATTCTTATACCTAAGATCACATCTGCAACTCCAAGGTCTTTCATATCAAATTTGCTCTCGAGCATTCATTTGGTTGTATTTATGTCACAAATATCTCTACGGATGATCAACATATCATCCTTATATAAACAAACAGATAGGTTAAAAGGAATGTAAGTAAAAATAAGTGGACCCATTATGTATATAACATGTAAATAAAAATTCATGAGGTATATAAAAAAAATCCTTTGATGCATATATAGAGACCATGTTATCAAATATTAAACGAAATAAATAATATATAGATAAATAACAATAAAACAACTGATCAAGTAGATTGACACATGGCACTTAAGAACTGATAACGCTCAATCTACAACTCTCTTAGGAGTGTAAAACGGTCGTTAGCAAATATAGAACCCAACCTGGGTTGGGTATCGATCCCACAGGGAATAGCTTGGCCAACAAGTAAGCAAAAATTACTAAACTTTTAGTGCAAGTCTCGTAAGAAGGGGGATTATGATGTGTAACCAAAACAATAAAGTAAAAGCTGAAAATAGCAAAGTAAAAAGAGAAAGATTGTTACGTAAGTTGTAAACAATGAGAATTGAAGCGTTGGGGTTATGTCCACCTCCTGAGTTATACGTCTCTATTGACTATGAGTATGTAGAATTCCGACATGCATGTGCTTATAGAGAATTGTATTCGATCGTAAATCCAGGCGTCTTTCGACCTATTCAAGGATTATTTCACTTTAACTCTTTCGAGCTTAAAGCGTGTCTAACGGTACAAATTCTCCAAGAGGTTAATCCAGTTACGGCACTAACTGTTTAGTAGGGAATTTAGGGTGTGACCCTACTACCTTGACATTATCTCTTTTCCAGACAAATAACCTTTCTTTCGAACAAGTTAATTGTTATACTGGCGTTATTCTATGCGTCTGCAGCCACAAGAATTTGCATTAAGATGAAGAGAATAATGATATAAGCAGCATACGTGTCACGAACTCACAAACTCACAGCAATAGATAGTATCTCATTCGGCTTCCATAACCCCAACAGAGAGGTTTAGTTACCCATGAGTGCGAGGGAAGTCACAATAAACATGATCATTGTACCCCAATAAAGATTTGCACGTTAGGTGTAAGGGTGAGGATGGCGTGAAGTCCTTTGCAAAGTAACGTCTCTCTTGTTGTGGAATTTAATAGAAGAATGGAAGAGGAATAAAAATAGAATTAATGGAAGAATTAGAATTGTTGGAATAGTAAGTGAATGAATCTCTCCACTAAGGGAGGAATGAATTCAAAATCTCTAGCAAGATAGGGTATTTATAGTACCCATATCCTATTCCTACTAAGCTAATGAAATACTTAACCAAATCCTACTAAGCTAATGAAATACTTAACCCAATTGTACTAGGTTAATGTATCATTATCCTAATCCTAATAAATTACTGCATTATTATCCTAATCCTAATAGGTTACTGCTGGTCCCCAAAGTCTTCAGAAATGCTATTTTAGCTTGGGACAGATTTTCCATGCATCACTTTTGGTCCTTTAGGCGTCCAAGCTCCCTTTCCTTCCTTCGTGAGCTTTCTTTGGCGTCAAGTTATCCACAAAATGCTGAATTCTGCATCATTTATACCTGAAACTTTGCTAATCATGTTCTTTAGCTCACTTACAGGAAAAAGGACTAAAAGTGCATGAAATATATAATTTGTTCTCAAAACTAGGCTAAAATATGGGCAAAATATATTGATATAGGCGTGTAAATTCGCCTATCATCAACACCCCACACTTAGAGCTTTGTTCGTCCTCGAACAACATATCATGTCCTTCTAAACATCAACTTAGGGTTTTTACAGCAACAACACAAAACATTCTTCAAGACAAGCACAACAATTATCAACAAAGAGTTGTTTTTCGATCATTAATAGAAACCATTTAACCTCTAGCATAGACTCGTGATGGTGGTTAACTCACATGCAAACATTAAGGTGCATAGAATCATATACAACTATCCAAAGCTCATCAACCATGTGTGTCTCACAATATAGTACCCGTAATCACTCACAAATATAACATATTTTTCAAACATGGGTATCAAAATATCCTTGCTCTCACTCTCACAAAGAATTCATATGGAGCAACTGATGACCATAGGCTTGCCCTTAGTGTAGTACTCCACTAAATGTCAGAATGTTAAGGTTAGGATCAAGTAGGTCTTTTGATGGTTGTAATGTAGGCTAAGGGACGGGTAGGACTATTTTGGCCAAGAATAGTGACTAGGTTCCTAAGCGCTTTAATACATCACTTTGTATCATTGACACTTTTTTTCTTTCAACCTTTCTTCTTTCTTTTATTCTACCACCCTTGTTCTCCTCTTTTGTTTTTCAATTTTAAGAACAACTCACTTTTCATCTTTCTTTTCCTTTTTCTTTTCACAACATACCTCTTATGATAGCACTTTCTTTTCCATAACACATTCAAGCACCATTACAATTTTAAGTATCATACTCACCCAATTTTCCTCTTATTTCGTCACATGACTTTTTCACTTTAAAGCACTTAGGAATTTGGATCAAATTACGGTCTTGAACAAAAAATGGATTAGGCTTACATATGAGGTTCGTTAAAGAAAATAGGCTAAAGGCTCAAAAGGGTTTAACTAGGATGATGTCCATGGGTAGGTAAAAAGAAGGTAAACATGTATAGGTTGCCAAAGAAATGCCTAAATCATCTCCTAAACTTACACTCCTTATTTTCGCTTTGCATACATACCAGGCAAGTTCTAGCATCAGCCACAGACATAGAATATACTATTAATCTCACACACAAAAGGCACATGGTCGACTTTATTGGAAGTAATATAGACTCTTGACCCAACAGGTGAAGGAATTGAACCACACAATATCACATAATGAGTCACAACTAGAGCCTAAAACGTCTCAATAGTCATAATTATAGCACATACTCTTGTTATAATCTCATGCTGCCTATTAGAATAATTTCATGCGAAGCTACGTTAAAAAAAACAATACTACTAAAAAAAAAACGAGAAAACTAAGCAAACCAACATGAATAAATGCAAATGCGGATAGAGAAGTATAGCATGTAAATACCATCACCCCACACTTAGACGGGACACACTGTCCTCAGTGGAAAATAAATAAGAAGAACCTGGTTAGTCGGACTCATTCTCTATGTATGGGGTCATAACCCTTGCATCGGAATCATCATCAGAGTCGTCATCCTTAGAAGTTCCTCATAAGTATCCCACTTAATTCCAAGAGTGAGTCGAGGTGTTTGCATCGAGGAGGGTTCTCCTTGCTCTTTTTGGCCTCTTTTCTTGCTTTTTTGTGAAGTGGTAGCCTTATCTTTGCCTTTTCTTTTGGTGCCATTGTACCTGAGATCTCAATAGAGTCATGTTTAGCATCATCTCAATGGATACAATCTATGAACAAGCAATAGGGGTACCACCCCACACTTAGGTTGTTGGCACAAACTAGTGAAGTGAAAGTGGTCGATTACTTAGTCTCCATCGACATACGTTTTAGGGGCTAAATTCCGACAAGAAAATCAGAGATGTATCACTTCTTGGAACCTTTGCAATACTTTTATGTTTGGTATAACAAGACTACTACATAGGGATTACATCATGGTATAGTTTCTATCAATAATCTCAACCTCCTATGTCGGTAGGCACTTATAAGTCTTATTCCGATGAACGGGATCTTCTAACATGCAAGTATTCAAGTGACAAGATTATGCAATGTTCATGACTATATCAATTTTGCAAGTAGTATAACAATGCATTAAAATCAGATTCAAGTCGGAAGTAAGTGAAGATCATCCTTACGTATTCATTCACTCACTTAGTTGTATCCCATTAATTCAAGCACATTCACATCACCAATACTTTTTCAAGATTTATCAATTCATAATAGGTGTAGTAACGTAGTACTTACAAAATATAAATGAAGAACAAAGTAGTGCTTACTTGGTTGAAGCCTTTGGAGATGGTCTTGTGAATTGGTAGAGCAAAAAAGAAAAATTTTGAGATGATTTGGGTTGATGTGCTGCGCCTTTAGGTCAGGTTTCAATGTGGTTATGTTTCAAGACTAAGTCCCCTTTATATAGGAAAAGAATGGGTCGGGTTTTGACCCATTTAAAAATGGTTTTGGAGACAAAAAGGGTCCATATGCAGCGCATAGTGCTTTGCATAAGCATGGTATATGCGGCGCATAGTGTAGTGCATTTAGGGACATATGCGGCGCATAGTGTATAGCATTTAGGGACATATGCACCGCATAGTGTATGGCATTTGAGATACTGAGACCTAATGCTATATCATAGGCGGCGCATAGTGTATAGCACACTTAAGCATGGGTGGCGCCTATGTCTTTGCACACTAGATTCCGAGACCTTAGGCTATAGTATAGGTTTTGCATTGTTCGTGGCCTAGTTTTACCTAGTCCTAGCCTTCCTCGATGCCTATTTTGGCATGAGCAATGCTCAATCCATAGCCTTATGCATCCTTATTCCTAACTTACCACCTTTACCACACAATACGTCCAAATCGTCATTTGAAACCAATCTCCTCGTTGAATACTTCTCGCACCTATATTTGCTCAAAACCAATAAAAACGATTAGTACGATGGGTTGCCTCCCATCAAGTGCCTTAGTTTTGGTCGTGGCTCGACAAAATCCTAAGAAAACAAAAACAATTAAAAACATTTAAAAACGATGGGTTGCCTCCCACCAAGCGCTTGATTTATTGTCGCGGCACGACATAGCTATCTCGATTACTTAGACTTCATCGAGATAGATGGGGCATCGTTTTCTGAATGGATTCAGACGACGTTGATACTTACTTGTAGGCATGCAATCTTCTTCGATATGACTATTGTGCATACATACCTCAGGAGGGATACCAATTATATCATCAATCTTCCTACCCATAGCTCTCTTATACCTCATCAGAGCAGAGATGAGAGCCTCCATGTGCTATTCACTTAAATCATCCGCCACACTTATCGGAAGTATACTTCCACTTTCTAAGAACACATACCTTAGATAATCGGGGAGCTCTTTCGATTCTAGCATTGGTGGCTCTTCGCTGGAAGTCTTTGCTGTTGGTGATGGTTGATTCGTAAGATCAAGGTCCAAATGTTTAGGAGTATGAGAATAGGACCTTATTCCTGTTAGAGAACCCATACGTTCTTCATAATCTTCATCATCCTCATGCTCAACATTCAGCAGTGCAGCAGACAATGGCTCAACAGTAAGATGTTTCTTTACAGATAATGCTTTCTTATCCTCATAAGCTACGGAGAACACATCCATATTGCTGGGTTGCTTCATTGCTTTGCATATATCAAAGCGGACCACTTCGTCATTCAACCAAAACAAAAGCTTATTATCCCTCATGTCAATAAGCACACTTCCAGTTGCAAGGAAAGGACGTCCCAAGATTATAGGAACTTCAGAATCCACCTCGCAATCTAGAATAACGAAGTCTGCAGAAAATATGAATGAAGAAACCTTCACCAACACATCATTGAAGATACCCACAGGTCATTTTACCGACCTATCAGCCATCACGAGCCTCATATTGGTTGGTGTCGGATCACCTAACCCCAACTTCCTGTAGACGGATAGTGGCATCAAATTGATGCTAGCACCCAGATTGCACAATGCCTTGGCAAAATTCATAGATCCAACAGTGCAAGGAATAGTGAAAGCACCGGGGTCGGCCTTTTTCTGAACTAGCGATCTTGTAGCAATTGCGCTGCAGTGATGAACATCATTTTTCAACTCATAACTTGCTGCCCGCTTCTTTGTCAAAAGATCCTTCATAAATTTCGCATACCCAGGCATTTGTTCAAGTGCCTCCACCAATGGAGCATTAATGGTCAGCTGTTTCAACATAGTCATGAATTTGCTGAACTTCGTGTCATCCGCCACCTTCTTCAATCTTTGAGGAAAAGGTGGTGGTGGGTATGGAATTGTTCTCTCCATGGCTTTCTTCTCCTCTTGCTTCCGTTTTTCAGTTTTTTCAGGTTGCAATCTGTTGGAGTCGACGTCATGGCCGTTGTGGCCTTTTTCTGTGGATGCTTCTTCTATCGCCTTATCATCAATGTCCACTACTTCGTCAACCACTTGCTTGACTTTTGCTGAAGTTTCCAGCACCTTACCACTTCGGGTAGTGATAGCCATGCATGATCCTTCGTTCTTTGGATTTGGCAGAGTGTCGCTGGGTAGTGTGCCGGCTTTTCTTTGATTAATTGCTGCTGAAAGTAACTCAATTGCTGCTCTAGTTGTCTTATTGCAATGGAATGTGAGTCAACCAACTGATTCATTGAAGACAAATCGTTCTTCACCTCATTTACGCCCATATTGGTTGCCTCCACTCCTTTCAGCAGCTTGGCCATCATATCTTCCATAGACATCTTTTCGGAATCAGACGCCTCAGCCTCATGATTTCTAGGAGGAATATACAAACCACTCCTGTCTGAATTATTCTTCCAACTACCTTGATCGCGGTCCTTGTATCCAAATTTATCATAATAGCTCCGACCTTGGTTTCCTTGGGTAATACCTCGGAAACCCTCCTGATTGTTCAAGTAGTTGGCTTCTTCTTCTGAATCAGATTCGTTTCTTCCATATGATACCACGGCCTTAACGTTTTCGGTCTTCCCTGATGATAAATGCTTTGTAAGAAGATCCATTTGTGTTTTCATGTGCGCCATGTCTTGATCACGTTCTTCTTCTCTTCTCCTTTGTTTAGCAATCATACCAATAGATAAAGTGGGGCTTGCTACCTCAGAATCCCTGGTATGCCAAGCTCTACTTTGCTTCGTCATCCGATCTAGCATATTGCTTGCCTGACCAAAGGTGAGGTCCATAAATGATCCACCTGCTGCATTATCTACCACTGGCTTAGTCACCGAATTCAAAGATCTGTATAATATATCCATCAAGTGGACATTGGTCATATGGTGATTTGGGCATCGCATAAGCTTCGTCTTGAACCTCTCCCATGTTTCGTGGAGGGCTTCAGTTGGAAGCTATCGAAAATTGGTGATCTCATCTCTCAACTGTGCTCTTTTGGATGGCGGAAAGAATCTTTCTAGGAAAGCGTCTTTCAATTGCCTCCAATTTGTAATAGAATCAGGAGTCAGCCCATTCAACCATAGAGTTGCCTCCCCAGACAGAGACAATGGAAATAAGCGTAGTCGAATTGCATTCTGTCCAACTCCAGGATTGTCGAATGACTTGCATGTAGATATAAAGTTGATCAGATGCATATTCGGATCATCGCCTGCTAGTCCACCAAATAATCCCTTGAGTTGCAAAAGCTGAATCATGGCACTAGTGATATTGAACTTTGCTCCACGTGCCAAGGGTGGCAGAATAATGGCTCCTGTGGCACCAGCTTCATCCAAATCGTCCTCCTCATCATCAAAAGGATTCTGGACAGCTCGGCAATCAGGCCTCAATCTAGCTTGACGATCTCTCCTCTGCATGGGTACCGCCATCTCAGCAGTACGCTGTGGGTTTAGTAGCTCCTCATCGCCCAGGTCCTCATCATCAGGATTTGTTGCACGGCCTGGGTTATCAATATTCTATTGATGCACTTGAGCAGTTATCCTTTCAATTTCATGTTGTGCATCCATTGATGCACTGAACCAACCTGAATAAAACAAAAACAACAACTAAAAGTAAAAGTACGAGAATCTTTGACCAAAGGGTCTAGTAATTATCACAAACTTAATTGACACTCGTATTCCCCGGCAACGGCACCAATTTTTGGTAACGCTCAATCTACAGCTCTCTTAGGAGTGTAAAGCGGTCGTTAGCAAATATAGATTCCAACCTGGGTTGGGTATCGATCCCACAGGGAATAGCTTGGCCAACAAGTAAGCAAAAATTACTAAACTTTTAGTGCAAGTCTCGTAAGAAGGGGGGATTGTGATGTGTAACCAAAACAATAAAGTAAAAGCTGAAAATAGCAAAGTAAAAAGAGAAAGATTGTTACGTAAGTTGTAAACAATGAGAATTGAAGCATTGGGGTTATGTCCACCTCCTGAGTTATACGTCTCTATTGACTATGAGTATGTAGAATTCCGACATGCATGTGCTTATAGAGAACTGTATTCGATCATAAATCCAGGCGTCTTTCGACCTATTCGAGGATTATTTCACTTTAACTCTTTCGAGCTTAAAGCGTGTCTAACGGTACGAATTCTCCAAGAGGTTAATCCAGTTACGGCACTAACTGTTTAGTAGGGAATTTAGGGTGTGACCCTACTACCTTGACATTATCTCTTTTCTAGACAAATAACCTTTCTTTCGAACAAGTTAATTGTTATACTGGCGTTATTCTATGCGTCTGCAGCCACAAGAATTTGCATTAAGATGAAGAGAATAATGATATAAGCAGCATACGTGTCACGAACTCACAAACTCACAGCAATAAATAGTATCTCATTCGGCTTCCATAACCCCAACAGAGAGGTTTAGTTACCCATGAGTGCGAGGGAAGTCACAATAAACATGATCATTGTACCCCAATAAAGATTTGCACGTTAGGTGTAAGGGTGAGGATGGCGTGAAGTCCTTTGCAAAGTAACGTCTCTCTTGTTGTGGAATTTAATAGAAGAATGGAAGAGGAATAAAAATAGAATTAATGGAAGAATTAGAATTGTTGGAATAGTAAGTGAATGAATCTCTCCACTAAGGGAGGAATGAATTCAAAATCTCTAGCAAGATAGGGTATTTATAATACCCATATCCTATTCCTACTAAGCTAATGAAATACTTAACCAAATCCTACTAAGCTAATGAAATACTTAACCCAATTGTACTAGGTTAATGTATCATTATCCTAATCCTAATAAATTACTGCATTATTATCCTAATCCTAATAGGTTACTGCTGGTCCCCAAAGTCTTCAGAAATGCTATTTTAGCTTGGGACAGATTTTCCATGCATCACTTTTGGTCCTTTAGGCGTCCAAGCTCCCTTTCCTTCCTCCGTGAGCTTTCTTTGGCGTCAAGTTATCCACAAATGCTGAATTCTGCATCATTTATACCTGAAACTTTGCTAATCATGTTCTTTAGCTCACTTACAGGAAAAAGGACTAAAAGTGCATGAAATATATAATTTGTTCTCAAAACATGGCACAAATATGGGCAAAATATATTGATATAGGCGTGTAAATTCGCCTATCATCAAGAACCTCATTTAAAAAATATGTAACAAATAATTAGGGTTCATGTAACATATAATATATTAGAAAATAGACAGGGATACAAGTAACATATAAACAAATAGCCCGAGAAATGTCTAACACGTGGGTCAATATTTTATAAAATATATAGCATGTGAATACTTTCTTTATAAAATATGTAGCATATAAACAACTAGTTTACGATAAATGTAGCATTAGAACAAATGGTCTAGAATATACATGTCACATAAATAGTGACTAAGACAGTATATAACCTATACACAATGTATCTATGATACAAATAACATATAGACAAAACAATCTTAGAGGTCACATAACTTTATAGAACATATAAACTTAGTCAAATTATGAAAACAAGTAATATGTGAACAAGCAAGTTATAATACATGTAACAAGTATAACCTTACAAGAAAGTAAGCTACAATATATATATATATGTGTGTGTGTGTGTGTGTGTGTATATATATACATACACATGTTTTCATAGTGACTTATTTTATGGGCATTTCATGCCCCTTAAACTATGGGCATCCAATAGAGTCAGCTAGTCATGGTTTAAGTGCAAGCATCTTGCTATTAGTTATGGGTTATATAAGCATTTTTGCTACCCCTATATTCGATCAAATTGGGAGGTTAAAACTATTTCTATCTACTTTGATATAAAGTATATATTGAAAACGATATCTAGTAGCTCCTATAAATCTTGATGGATAGATGAACAAATTGGGTGTCAAAGAAACTATGACGTGAGAACTTCTATATATCACATACTTATAAAGTCACCTCAGGAATTGCCCACCTATGGACTTTTTCTTAAGGTCCAATTATACTTGATAAGACTGTCATGGTCGCTTAACCAATAAGGGTAATCCAACCTTTTCCCCATCGATCAAGCTATTTGCAATCTATGCATCTTAAGATGTAGTCGTATTTGGGAGTCCTATTCTATCTGCATACTTAATCTGAGTTATTTAAATGGCACTTTATTATATCTCAAATGTAACTACTGCTCTCGTATAACTAATTAAGTAATATTAGGTCTAATACTATGGGCAAACCGATAAATTTTAACCGATGGCTAGTCCATCCATATTCTTTGAGTCTAATATTTGATGGCATACTAATTCTCTCTATCCTAACGACAAGTCACAATAGGGCATGACTCTTAAACATATATTCTTATAAAATAATTACAATACCTATTTCTGATCTTATTAATGAAAAAGGACTCATATAGGGCATTCCCGAGTTAGGGTAATCAAATACATGTGTTCTATAGCAATCAAATATATATGTTTTATAGAAATTATCCTATGCACATAATTGGGAAGATATCTGATAAATCATATAGTCATTTTCTATCGATTAGGGTTGCCTCTACTTAACAATGGAAACAATCCAAGCTACCCCTACTACTTCCACTTATAACATGTAAGTTTGAATATTTTTATTTTGACACGTACAAAACCCTAAAGGTTGTAAGCACGACATCAAAAGGGTGCTAAGGTCCTTCTTAGGACTTAATAAAATAAGTGTAATACCCCATGATTTTTCTATCCTAAACTCATCCCAAAAATAACAAGGAGTAGCTTTTAGAATGAATGATATTTATTTTATGTGAAAGTCTTTAGATTTGGACTTTCCATGGCGTAGGAAATTGAATTAGCTGTCCAATGATATAAGATTTGCCTAAATCTGATAACCGGGTAAGAAGATATGGTTATTTTAAGTTCCAGTAGTAAAAGACCATGATTTGGGTACTTAGCACATCGCGGAGAAACGTAAAATCATAATTATTAATTTCCAGTGAGATTCCGTGATTTTGGTGCATCGCGGAGAGGCACAATTTTTCGTTTGACAATTTCTAGTATCACTCCATGATACTGGCGCGTCGCGCCAGTGGTCGAAATGGCAAACTTAGGGGCTCCGCAATGGTGGCGCATCGCGGAGGGAACCCCATTCCCACTCGTCCTTTTTCTAGTAAGCCACTGCGATTATGGCCCATCGCGGTGGCCACCTAGATAAAAAAATAAATGTTTTCCAGTTTTGTTTAAAAGTTAAAGAGGGCATTTTGGTAAATTACCCAACCCCCAATCCATCCAAAAACATAAGATTACTCAAATATCAAAGCACTTTATGCCCTATTCATCATTCTCCTCAAAGCAAAACCCTAGTTCATCATACTTCCTCTCCAAGAAACTCAAAATTTCTCTATTAATTCTCCAAGATAGTCCAAATTTAAGGATTCCCAATACAAGAACACTAAGAATTCATCTCCAAAGCATCAATAGGAATTCAAGATTCAAGCCTTTCATCAAAGATCATCAATTAAGGTATGTGGGGTTTGAATAAGGATAAATCTTTCATCCTTGTGCCCAAAACTTTATTTCCATTACAAATTTATTGCAATTTATATGATTTTTCATGCATTTCAAGTTAGGGTTTATACCCATTATTATTATTTGCAAGATTATGAGATTTCTTATGATTTAGAAGTTGAATTACATGACTTTATTCATATTTCTGTGCCTTGTGTAGAAATTTCCAGATTTTAAGATGATTTATGAATGTTTACATTACCAAGTATGAATTTTGAGATATTTTAACATGAGATTGATGCTTGGGTCATTGGACCTCATTTAAAGATTGTTGTTTTAAGATTGTTTGTGCTATAAGCACCCCATGACTATATTATTTTCGGATTTTAGATAAAGAATCCACTTTATTTCAGAAGATTTGAGATTTAAAGAAAAAAGAAAAGCATAGTTGGTTTTCTGTAAACCTTTGTATAAGTTCTAAAGTGGATATTTTAAGATTTTGAGTATAAGATTGGGAGTAGTATTTAGCACCGAGATGGGTAAGTTACTATGGTTTCATACCCTAGAACTACGTGCCATCATAGGTATAGATTATCAAATTATTCATACTTCTACATGGATGACTCATATTATGATCACATAGATTAGATTATTATTCTGATGGCAAGGGTAGAATAGTCCTAACCTTACGGAGGCTAGTCATGGGACACCATGGATGCTCATATGGTGTATATGTCAGGGGCTAGTTGTGGGACACCATGGATGCTCATATGGTGTACATGTCGGTTAGAAGAACCTCCCAAAAGATGTCCCTTACTCTTAAACAGTTTGTTGATTTGAAGCCTTAAGATATAAAGAAAAAGTTTTTAGACTTCACTTAGCCTATGTGATTTGAGTAATAGAACAGAAATACAGATATTAGACTATGTGTGATAACTCACGATACTTAGATTACATACTTTGTTATTCATGATTTTATTTTCAAATTTCAGATTACTCAAGCTTACGTGAGTCATTTACATTTAGCATGCACGATTTTATAAACTGTGATGATATTGGTTACTTATTGCATACAACCCCATATACTCAGTACATCATCAATGTACTGATCCACATATATGTCTATGTGCTACATTGTCTCATACTGTAGGTAAAGGTGCTCAGTCTCAGCAGTGTGATTAGTCTTCGAGCATCTTATTTACATCCCTGCAGTTAGTGAGTCCTCATGGTTCGAGGGCTTAGTTATTCAGATTTCTAAGTTACTAGTAGATATATCTTTACTCATTTCAGATAGTTGAGTCAGCTGGGGCCTGTCCCAGTGACTCTCTAGATTCAGATAGTAGAGGCTTGTCGGACTATTAGATTCAGATTTAGACCTTTAAGTTAGTATTCAGATTTTTAGCATTTGTTTTATCAATCTTTTGAGATTTAGTATGTTTCAGATACACTTAGAAGATTCAGATATTTTTTCACTTATATTATGATTTTTCATCTATATCTTTCCTATTTTGAGATTCAGATCTAGAAAAAACAGCCAGGGTTAGCTCAGGATTTCTCATAGTTTGGAGCACCATGTGGCTTCTCGAGAACCAGATTTCAAGGTGTTACAAACTTGGTATAAGAGCCTAAGGTTTAGAGAGTCCTAAGGAGCCAGACAAGCTACGTTACATAGAGTATTGATCATCGGTATGAATCACGCCACATCTATAAGTAAGAGGTTGTGAAGCATTTTAGGAAACCGTCTCTTCTTTCATAAACAATCGTGCTTACAACTGTCTCTATCTACTATTAACTTATGCTTTTTTATGATAGATGATGATAGGCGGATTTACACGCCTATATCAATATATTTTGCCCATATTTTAGCCTAGTTTTGAGAACAAATTATATATTTCATGCACTTTTAGTCCTTTTTCCTATAAATGAGCTAACGAACATGATTAGTAAAGTTTCAGGTATAAATGATGCAAAATTCAGCATTTTATGGCTTACTTGACGCAAAAGAAAGCTCACGAACGAAGGAGAAGGAAGCTGGACGCCTAAAGGACCAAAACTGCTGCATGGAAAATCTGTCCCGGGCTGAAACATCATTTCTGAAGACTTTGGGGACTTACAGACACATAGCTGGATTTGGACAATGATACATTAACCTAGTACAATTGGGTTATGTATTTCATTATTTTATTTGGATTATGATAATGTTACCTTAACCTAGTACATTTGGGTTAAGGATTTCAGTAGTCTAGTAGGATTTGGTTATTTATTTCATTAGCATAGTAGGAGTAGGATAGGAGTATTATAAATACCCTATCATGCTAGAGATTTTTATACAAGTCCTCCCTTAGTGGAGAGACATTCCTCCCTTAGTGGAGAGAACAATCTTTCTATTCTTCACTTAATTCAACAATTAATTTTCTTCCATCCCTCTCATCTTCCACTACAAACACTTCTAATCTACTCTTCTATCCTTAAATTCCACAACAAGAGAATCGTTACCAAGCCAAGGAAACACGCCACACGCCTATCACTTGAGCTACACGCAATTAACCAATATTGTGATATAATAACAATGTCAATCGTGATCTCCTTCGCATTCATGGGTAACTAAACTTCTCTGTTGGGGTTATGGAAGCCGGATGAGTTACTATCTATTGCTGTGAGTTTGTGAGTTCGTGACACGTATATTGCTTGTATCATTATTCTCTTCATCTTAATCTACATTCTTTGCGGTTGCAAACGCAAGAATACGCCAGTCTAACATTTAACTTGTTCGAGAGAAAGGTTATTTGTCTGGAAAAGAGATAATGTCAAGGTAGTAGGACACCCTTTCCTATTAAAAAGCTAGTGCCGTAACTGGACTAACCTCTTGGAGAATTCGTACCGTTAGACACGCTTTAAGCTCGAGAGAGTTAAAGTGAAATAGTCCTTGTTTAGGTCGAGAGATGCTTGGATTTACCATCGACTACAATTCTCTATAAGCAATTGCATGTCAAAATTCTACACACTCATAGCCAATAGAGACGTATACCTCAGAAGGTGGACATAACCCCAACGCTTCAATTCTCATTGTTTACAACTCACGTAACAATCTCTCTCTTTTTACTTTATTAATTTCAGCTTTTGTTTACATTACTTGCACAACAAGAATCCCCCATTCTTACGAGACTTGCACCAAAAGTTTAGTAATTTTACTTACTTGTTGGCCAAGCTATTCCCTGTGGGATCGACACCCAACCCAGGCTGGGTTCTATATTTGCTAACGACCGCTTTACACTCACAAGAGCTGTAGATTGAGCGTTATAAAAAATTGGCTCCGTTGCCGGGGAATACGAGTGTCAATCATGTTCGTGATAATTACTAGACCCTTTGGTCAGAGATTCTCGTACTTTTACGTTTAGTTTTTGTTTTTGTTTATTTCAGGTTTTTACTTTAGTGCATGCCCCATACTAGAAGTTCTGGTCAACCGTTATTACCAATCAATCCTGAACCACAACGAATTAGAAGAATGGAAGCACAAGCTGAAATCGACAGGATGGCTGCTCAACACGAGCATGCAAGATTAGCTGCTCTTGCCGCTGCTCAAGTCCAACAACAAAACATTGATAATCCTGGGCGAGCAACAAATCCTGGCGATGAAGATTTAGGTGATGACGAGTTGATAAACCCAAGGCATGTCGCTGAAACTGCAACACCTGCCAACAGAAGAGGTCGACAAGCTCGGTATAGGTATGATCGCCAACCTTTGCAGCCAACTTTCGACGATGATGATGATGGTCTTGATGGTGCCGGAGCCACTGGAGCTATAATTCCACGACCATTAGCGCCCGAAGCCAAGTTCAACATCACTAGCACCATGATTAAGTTATTGCAACTCAAGGTATTATTTGGTGGTTTAGCAGGCGATGATCCGAATATGCATCTCATCAACTTTATTTCTACATGCAAGTCTTTTGACAATCCTGGTGTTGGTCAGAATGCTATTCGATTACGTCTATTTCCATTGTCTCTGTCTGGGGAGGCAACACTATGGTTGAATGGGCTGACTCCTGATTCAATTACAAATTGGAGACAATTGAGAGACACTTTCGTAGAAAGATTCTTTTCGCCATCAAAAAGGGCACAATTGAGAGATGAAATCAACAACTTTCGTCAGCTTCCCACTGAAGCTCTTCATGAAACATGGGAGAGGTTCAAGACAAAGCTAGCGATGTTCCCAAACCATCACATGACCAATGTTCACCTAATGGAGATCTTGTATAGAGCCTTAAATTCAATAACTAAACCAGTGGTGGATAACGCAGCTGGAGGATCTTTCATGGACCTCACCTTTGGTCAAGCAAGTAATATGCTAGATCACATGATGAAACAAAGTAGAGCTTGGCATACCAGGGATTCTGAGGTAGCAAGCCCCATTTTATCTATTGGCATGACTGCAGACCAAAGAAGAAGAGAAGAAGAACGTGATCAAGACATGGCGCACATGAAAACACAAGTGGATCTTCTGACAAAGCATTTATTATCAGGGAAGATCGAAAAAGTTAAGGCCGTGGTAGCACATGGAAGAGACGAATCCGACTCTGAAGAAGAAGCTAACTATTTGAACAATCAGGGGGGTTTCCGCGGGAATGCCCAAGGAAACCAAGGTCGGAACTATTATGATAAATCTAGAAGCAAAGACCAAGGTAGTTGGAAGAAAAACAATGAAAAGAGTGGTTTGTACGTTCCCCCTGGTAGACGTGATACCACCACATCTAATTCTGGAACTATGGAAGACATGATGACTAAGCTATTGAAAGGAGTGGAAGCAACGAGCGCGGGAGTTACGGAGGTGATTAATGATTTGTCCTCCATGAAGCAATTAGTTGATTCTCATTCCACTTCTATCAAGCAAATAGAGCAGCAATTGAGCCAACTTTCAGCAGCATTTAATCAAAGAAAGGCTGGCACCTTACCGAGCGATACTGTGCAAAACCCAAGGAATGATGGGTCATGCATGGCCATCACTAACAGAAGTGGTAAGGTGCTGGAAACTTCAGCAAAAGACACGCAAGTGGTTCACGTAGTTGCGGACAAGGATAACAACACGAAACGTGAGGAGTCCGCGGATGACGTTACTAACGTCACTCCCAACGACGTGCAAACTAAAAAAGTGGAAAAACGGAAGCAAGAGGAGAAGAAAGCCACGGAGAGAACACTTCCATACCCACCACCACCTTTTCCCCAAAGATTGAAGAAGGTGGCGGATGACACTAAGTTCAACAAATTTATGACTATGTTGAAGCAGCTGACCATTAATGTTCCACTGGTAGAGGCACTTGAACAAATGCCTGGGTATGCAAAGTTTATGAAAGATCTTTTGACAAAGAAGAGGGCAGCAAGTTATGAGCTGAAAGACGATGCGCATCATTGTAGTGCAATTGCTACCCGATCGATAGTTCAGAAGAAGGCCGACCCCGGAGCTTTCACTATTCCTTGCACCGTCGGATCTTTGAACTTTGCCAAAGCATTATGTGACTTAGGAGCCAGCATCAACTTGATGCCATTATCGATCTACAAGAAGTTGGGGTTAGGAGATCCTACACCAACCAATATGAGGCTTGTCATGGCGGATAGGTCAGTAAAATGACCTGTTGGTATTTTATGCGATGTCTTGGTAAAGGTTTCTTCATTTATCTTCCCAGCAGACTTTGTCATCTTGGATTGTGAAGCAGATTCTGAGGTTCCCATAATCTTAGGGCGCCCTTTCCTTGCTACAGGAAGTGTGCTCATTGATTTGAGAGCTAATGAGCTTTCATTCCGAATAAATGACGAAGTGGTTTGTTTTGATGTTTGCAAATCAATGAAGCAACCCAAAGATCTGAGTGTATTTTCTGTGGCTGATGTTGTCCTTGATGATGAGAAAGAACGAATTGAAGAAGAGAAAATTCTTGATGATCCTTTGGAGGTTTTGCTCGTGAAAGGAGAGATTGAGAATGCTGAAATTTCTGAAGAAGCTATTTGTGCTCTATCGGGATTAGGGACATATCGCTATACTCCCAAGAAGCTGGATCTTGATCTCAAGAATCGAACCACACCACCAACTAAGCCATCTATTGAAGAACCACCCACGTTAGAATTGAAGGAGCTGCCAAGTCATTTAAAGTATGCATTCTTAGGAAGCGCAAACACTCTTCCAGTTATAGTGGCAGCCGATTTGGGTGAGCAACAAGTTGCAGCTCTTATTGTGATCTTACGCAAGTATATTAGAGCTATTGGATGGACCATTGCGGATATTATTGGTATTCCACCTGGGATTTGCACACATAAAATTCAGCTTCAAGAAAAGTGCACACCCACCATTGAACACCAAAGGCGTTTAAACCCACCTATGCAAGAAGTGGTGAAGAAGGAGATTATTAAGTGGTTAGACGCAGGAGTTGTATATCCTATTTATGATAGTACATGGGTAAGTCCTGTACAATGTGTTCCCCAGAAAGGAGGTATGACGGTGGTCGCAAATGCAAAGAATGAACTTATTCCACTCAGGCCCGTCACTGGATGGAGAGTATGCATGGACTACTGTAAGCTGAATTCTTGGACGCTTAAAGATCACTTCCCAATGCCATTTATGGACCAAATGCTAGATCGATTAGCGGGGAAAGGATGGTTTTGCTTCTTGGATGGTTATTCAGGCTATAATCAGATTGGTATTGCACCTGAAGACCAAGAGAAGACAACGTTTACATGCCCATATGGTACGTTTGCCTTCAAACGTATGCCATTCGGGTTATGTAACGCACCAGCCACTTTTCAACGTTGTATGATATCTATTTTCTCTGATATGGTTGAAGACACTTTGGAGGTATTTATGGACGACTTTTCAGTTATTGGTGAGTCTTTTGAAGCGTGTTTGGCAAACTTGAGCATGGCATTGCAAAGATGTGTATAGTTCAACCTTGTTCTGAATTGGGAGAAGTGCCATTTCATGGTAAAAGAAGGAATCGTTCTTGGGCACAAGATCTCCGAAAGAGGAATAGAGGTTGATCGAGCAAAAATTGAGGTTATTGAGAAGCTATCGCCTCCAATTTCGGTGAAGGGAGTTCGTAGTTTTCTTGGCCATGCTGGGTTCTATCGTAGATTCATCAAAGACTTCTCCAAAATTGCTAGTCCATTGTGCAAACTATTGGAGAAAGATGCGAAGTTTGACTTCAATAACGATTGCTTGGAGGCATTCGAATGCCTTAAAGGAAAACTCATTGATGCCCCGATCATGGTAGCACCAGATTGGTCTCTCCCATTCGAAGTCATGTGTGATGCTAGTGGTGTAGCTGTTGGTGTTGTTCTTGGTCAGAGAAAAGAGAAATTATTTCATCCTATCTACTATGCGAGTAAGGTCCTGAATGAAGCCCAAAGGAACTACACTGTTACTGAACAAGAGCTCCTAGCGATTGTGTTTGCGTTTGAGAAGTTTCGTGCCTATCTATTGGGTACTAAGGTGATCGTTCATACAGACCATGCAACTCTTAGGTATCTAATGACGAAGAAGGATACAAAACCAAGGTTGATTAGATGGGTATTGCTGCTGCAAGAGTTTGATTTCAAAGTGAAAGATAGAAGAGGTTGCGAGAACCAAGTGGCTGATCACCTATCTAGACTCGAGAATGAGCATGTGGCGCAACCTGAAATTCAGATTGATGATGCATTCCCGGACGAGGAGATATTAGCGACATCAATGGAGAAATTACCATGGTATGCCGACTTTGCAAATTTCATGGTAAGTAATGGGCTACCTGCCAATTTATCTTACCATCAAAGGAGGAAGTTCATGCATGACGTTCAACACTACTATTGGGATGAACCTTATTTGTTTCAAAGATGCGCTGATGGTATCATTCGACGATGTATATCCCATGAAGAAGTGCCCACTATATTAGAAGCATGCCACACTTCGCAAGTTGGAGGACATCATGTAGGCAATCGAACGGCAAGAAAAGTTTTGCAAAGTGGTTATTATTGGCCTTCGATATTCAGAGATTCATACGACTATGTTAGAAGGTGTGACCAATGCCAATGTCAAGGTGCTATTTCAAAACACCATGAAATGCCCATGTCCAAAATTCTGGAGGTAGAACTATTTGATGTGTGGGGTATTGATTTCATGGGTCCATTCGTGAATTCGTTTGGAATGAAATACATTTTGGTTGCGGTGGATTATGTTTCGAAATGGGTTGAAGTTGTAGCATTGGCCGACAACGAAGGAAAGCGTGTTGTAGCGTTCTTAAAGAAGAATATCTTCTCTCGCTTTGGAGTACCTCGCACTATCATAAGCGATGGAGGATCTCACTTTTGCAACAAGCTATTCAAAGCTGTATTGGCCAAGTATGGTGTCAAGCAACATAAGGTAGCTACGCTTTATCATCCCCAAACTAGTGGACAAGTAGAGGTTTCCAACCGCGAGATCAAGCAAATCCTTGCAAAGACGGTTAATGCGAATAGGAAGGATTGGTCTTGAAAGCTAGATGATGCACTATGGGCGTATAGGACTGCATTCAAAACACCCATTGGTATGTCACCGTATCAGCTAGTTTATGGGAAGGCTTGTCATCTACCCATTGAGCTCGAGCACAAGGCATTGTGGGCATTGAAACAATTGAACTTGAATTGGGATGATGTGAAGAATCTGAGGTTGGAGCAGCTGAACAAACTAGATGAATTCCGTCTTCATGCTTATGAAAGATCAGATTTATACAAGGAGCGGATGAAGTATCATGATCAGCGGATTGTTCGACGAAACTTCCAAAAGGGTGATATGGTACTACTCTTTAACTCCAGATTTAAGCTCTTCCCAGGTAAGTTAAAATCGAAGTGGTCTGGTCCATTTAAAGTCATCCACGTCTACTCGTCTGGAGTAGTCGAATTGGAAGGCAATAAGGGTGTTGTCTTCAAAGTGAATGGCCAACGTGTTAAGCCTTATATCGGTCCTCTTGACTAGATGAACAACATAGCCATCACTTATCTCGACGAAGTCTAAGTACTCGAGATTATTACGTCGAGCCACGACAATAAATAAGGCGCTAGATGGGAGGCAACCCATCGTTTTATCATTTTATCATTTTATCGTTTTTCTATCGTTCTAGTACTTGTTTTGTTTTGATAAATGAGAAAATCCAAAAATAAGAGTCGTGCCATGACCAAAACTAATGCGCTTGGTGAGAGGCAACCCATCGTACTAATCATTTTCATTTGTTTTGAGCAAATATAGGTGCAAGAAGTATTCAACGAGGAGATTGATTTCAATTGAAGATTTGGACGCATTGTATGGTAAAGTTGGTAAGTTAGGAATGGTGATGCACAAGGCTATGGATTGAGCATTTCTCACGCCAAAAAAAGGCTTCGAAGAAGGCTAGGCCTTGGTAAAACTAGGCCACGAACGATGCACAACCTATCCTATAGCCTAAGGTCTCGGAATCTAGTGTGCTATACACTATGCGCCGCCTATTCCTAGGTATGCTTTTGGCTATGCGCCGCCTATGCTATGGCATTTGGTCTCAGTATCTCATATGCCATAGACTATGCGGCGCATATGTCTACAAATGCCATAGACTATGCGGCGCATATGTCCCATTATGCCATAGACAATGCGCCGCATATGTCATGACTATGCCAAGCATTATGCGCCGCATATGTAACATTTTTGTCTCCAAAACCGATTGTAAATGGGTCATAACCCGACCCATTCTCTTCCTATATAAAGGGGACTTAGTTTTACAACACAACCACACTAAAAATTGACCTAAGGGCGCCGCATATACATCCAAATCTTCTCAAAATTTTCTTCTTTTGCTCTTCCAATTCACAAAACCATCTCCACAAGCTTCAAGCAAGTAAGTACTCTCTTATTCTTCATTTATTTATTGTAAGTACTATGTTGCTATGTTGATTATGAATTGCTAAATCGTATAAGATCGTTGGTGATGTTCATGTGTTTGGATTGTTGATATAAAATCATGTGAGTGAACATGTACGTAGGAAATTCTTGACTTGTTTCCGACTTGAATATGGTTTCAATAGCATTGTTAGGATATTTGCGGAATTATTATGGCTATGAACATGACTTAAGGTTGTTGTTTGGATACTTACATGTTCGACTATCCCGGCCGCCGGGATAAGACTTATAGGGCCTACCAACTTAGGAGGTTGTGAATAACTATTCCATTTGGTAACCCCTATGTAGTAGCGTTGCTATATCTACCATGAAAGTAGTCCAATAGCTGCAAGCAAGTGATGCATTGCTGATTCTCTTGTCGGAATACAATCCTAAAACGTATGTCGACGAAATCTGAGTAAATCGACTACTTTCACCTCACTGATTTGTGTTAACAAAACTAAATGTGGGGTGGTACCCTTATTGCTTGCTTATAGATTGTATCAAGTGAGATTGTGCTGCAACTAACACTAATTCTAGTCTCAGGTACAATGGCACCTAAAGCGAGGCAAGGCAAGGAGAAGGCTACCACTTCCCAAAAGGGCAAAAAGAGAGGTCGCAAGGACCAAGGAGAATCATCCTCAGCACAACTACCCCGCAGAATGTTTGGAATAAAATGGGTTCTTGAGGAAGAAGCCAAAGCATAGTACAGCAACAACAAAGAAAGAAAATATGTGCACGTCAACTTGATCAACAAGGAGACCTTATCAAAGAAGGAGCCGCGTATGTTGGCAAAAATAATGGCTTTGAAGCTGGATTTCATCTTCCGCGACATGGGATAATGCAACCTTGATTTAACAAGAGAATTTTATGCCAACTGGTCGCCGAACACAACAGGCAATGAAGTCAAAATTCGGGGCGAAGTGTTACAGCTCACCGCGGATTGGATCAACTCTTTTCTTGGCTTACCTTCGGTTGACACAACACCATTCAAAGAGCTGTACGACAGGCCTTCTTATAGAGCAATACGACACACACTTTGTGGAAGCAGATCAATGGCAAGGTGGGGCAGACATAAAGAAACTGGCCGACACAACACCTTCCCCTATGCTCCACTGAATAGGGAAGCAAGAATCTGGATGCGCATTGTCAACTCATGCCTTATTCCTGCGACTCAATACACCAAGATATCAAGAGATAGAGTGTGTTTGGTATATGCTTTGATGACGGATGTCCCTATCAACTTTGGGGCAATAATTCGATCTACCATGAGGAAAGCCAGACTCCACAAAAGGTCCCACTTCACATTTGTAAATTTGTTGACAGCAATCTTGCGGAAGGAGGATATCGAAGAGGAACCAGCTGACCATAAACTCCCACATAACCCAAAGAAGGTTGACCTCACCAAGGTTAAAGATGCTGAAACAACTCATGGTGTCAACCTTACTACTGCGGAGAGACATGCTCGTGATGAGAGTTTCTTCCGTCATCTCTATGGCATGACACGATTCACTATGATGAGTGGTGGACGTGTTCCAACTGCTGAAGAGCTCCAACAGCTGGACCACGACTACCCAATGAACATGCATGCACGGGAGATGTGTGGAGTGGGCGTATACTTTGAGGAACCTCTAGAGGATGATGTGCCGACTGGTGACGATCGACGCTTGCCTGATTCTGACGAGGAGGAGAACTCTGACGACGACTCTTATGATGATTCAGACGAAGGGGGTATGACCCCCGACATTGAGGAAGAGTCCGACTAACCAGGTTCTTCGTATTTATTTTCCACTGAGGGCAGTGTCCCATTTAAGTGTGGGGTGGTGGTATCGCATGCTATACTTCTCTGTTTGCACCTATGTTTGTATGTTTGTTTATTTGAGTCCGTTTTTTTGTTTATTTGATTCCGTTTTTTTGTTTTTTTTCATTTGATGTTTTAAGTTTTTTTAGGAGTCAATTTTTTTTCTAGCTTCGCATGAAACTATTTTTGATAGGCAGCATGAGATTATAACAAGAGTATGTGTTACAATTGTGACTATTGAGACGTTTAGACTCTAGTTGTGACTCATTATGTGATATTGTATGGTTCAATTCCTTCACCTGTTGGGTCGAGAGTCTATATTACTTCCAATCAAGTCGACCATGTGCCTTGTGTGTGTGAGATTAATAGTATCTTCTATGTATGTGGCTGATGCTAGAACTTGCCTGGTATGTATGCAAAGCGAAAGTAAGGAGTTTAAGTTTAGGAGATGATTTAGGCATTTCTTTGGCAACCTATACATGTTTACCTTCGTTTTACCTACCCTTGGACATCATCCTAGTTAAACCCTTTTGAGCCTTTAGCCTATTTCTTTGCCAACCTTGTATGCAAGCCTAATCCATTTTCTTTCAAGACCGTAATTTGATCCAAATTCCTAAGTGCTTTAAAGTGAAAAAGTCATGTGACAACATAAGAGGAAATTGGGTGAGTATAATGCTATAAATTGTAATGGTACTTGAATGTGTTATGAAAAAGAAAGTGCTATCATAAGAGGTATGTTATGAAAAGAAAAAGGAAAAGAAAGCTGAAAAGTGAGTTATGCTTAAAATTGAAAAACAAAAGAGGAGAACAAGGGTAGTAGAATAAAAGAAAGAAGAAAGGTTGAAAGAAAAAATGTCAATGATACAGTGTGATGTATTAAAGTGCTTAGGAACTTAGTCACTATTTCTGGCCAAAATAGTCCTACCCGTCCCTTAGCCTACATTACAACCATCAAAAGACCTATTTGATCTTAATCTTAGCATTCTGACATTTAGTGGAGTATTACATTAAGGGCAAGCCTATGGTTATCAGTTGCTGCATACGAATTCTTTGTGAGAGCGAGAGCAAGGATATTTTGATACCCATGTTTGAAAAATATGCTATACTTGTGAATGACTATGGGTAATATATTGTGAGACACACATGGTTGATGAGTTTTGGATAGTTGTGTATGATTCTTTGTGGCTTGACTTTTGAATATGAGTTAACCACCATCACGAGTCTATGCTAGAGGTTAAATTGTTTCTACTTATAATCGAAAAACTACTCTTTGTTGATAATTGTTGTGCTTGTCTTGATAAATGTTTTGTGTTGTTGTTGTAAAAACCCTAAGTTGATGTTTAGAAAGACATGATATGTTGTTCGAGGACGAACAAAGCTCTAAGTGTGGGGTGTTGATGATAGGCGGATTTACACGCCTATATCAATATATTTTGCCCATATTTTAGCCTAGTTTTGAGAACAAATTATATATTTCATGCACTTTTAGTCTTTTTTCCTATAAATGAGCTAACGAACATGATTAGTAAAGTTTCAGGTATAAATGATGCAAAATTCAGCATTTTATGGCTTACTTGACGCAAAAGAAAGCTCACGAACGAAGGAGAAGGAAGCTGGATGCCTAAAGGACCAAAACTGCTGCATGGAAAATCTGTCCCGGGCTAAAACAATATTTCTGAAGACTTTGGGGACTTACAGACACATAGCTGGATTTGGACAATGATACATTAACCTAGTACAATTGGGTTACGTATTTCATTATTTTATTTGGATTACGATAATGTTACCTTAACCTAGTACATTTGGGTTAAGGATTTCAGTAGTCTAGTAGGATTTGGTTATTTATTTCATTAGCATAGTAGGAGTAGGATAGGAGTATTATAAATACCCTATCATGCTAGAGATTTTTATACAAGTCCTCCCTTAGTGGAGAGACATTCCTCCCTTAGTGGAGAGAACAATCTTTCTATTCTTCACTTAATTCAACAATTAATTTTCTTCCATCTCTCTCATCTTCCACTACAAACACTTCTAATCTACTTTTCTATCCTTAAATTCCACAACAAGAGAATCGTTACCAAGCCAAGGAAACACGCCACACGCCTATCACTTGAGCTACACGAAATTAACCAATATTGTGATATAATAACAATGTCAATCGTGATCTCCTTCGCATTCATGGGTAACTAAACTTCTCTATTGGGGTTATGGAAGCCGGATGAGTTACTATCTATTGCTGTGAGTTTGTGAGTTCGTGACACGTATATTGCTTGTATCATTATTCTCTTCATCTTAATCTACATTCTTTGCGGTTGCAAACGCAAGAATACGCCAGTCTAACATTTAACTTGTTCGAGAGAAAGGTTATTTGTCTGGAAAAGAGATAATGTCAAGGTAGTAGGACACCCTTTCCTATTAAAAAGCTAGTGCCGTAACTGGACTAACCTCTTGGAGAATTCGTACCGTTAGACACGCTTTAATCTCGAGAGAGTTAAAGTGAAATAGTCCTTGTTTAGGTCGAGAGACGCTTGGATTTACCATCGACTACAATTCTATATAAGCAATTGCATGTCAGAATTCTACACACTCATAGCCAATAGAGACGTATACCTCAGAAGGTGGACATAACCCCAACGCTTCAATTCTCATTGTTTACAACTCACGTAACAATCTCTCTCTTTTTACTTTATTAATTTCATTTTTTTTTACATTACTTGCACAACAAGAATCCCCCCTTCTTACGAGACTTGCACCAAAAGTTTAGTAATTTTACTTACTTGTTGGCCAAGCTATTCCCTGTGGGATAGACACCCAACACAGGTTGGGTTCTATATTTGCTAACGACCGCTTTACACTCACAAGAGCTGTAGATTGAGCGTTATCAATAGAATATGCCTTTTCATTGAGCTAATACCCACAGAAATGATAACCGACCACCTCAGCCCGCAAATTCTTTGAATAAGAATGTGTTCCATGCAGTGTTTCAGGATGCTTCTTAGGCACTAGCCTAAGCTATGACAACTAATATTCAGGTCAACTATCAGGCTGTAGTCCCACCTCAGCAGGATAGGGATTTAGCCACAGCCAGAATTCGAGATTTCATGAGAGTGAACTCGCCAGAATTCTTTGGGTCAAAGGCAGGTAAGGACCCACAACTTTAACTTGAAAAGGTAATGAAGATCATCCGAATTATACATATTTCTAAGGAGGAAAGTGTAGAATTGGTATCCTATAGGTTGAAGGATCTTGCTTCTGATTGGGTATTGATGTGAAAGAAGAGTAGAGGGGAGAATGCAGCTCCCATGACTTGGCAAATATTTTAGGATACATTCTTAGACAAGTTCTTCCCAGTTGAGATGAGGGAATCTAAGATAAAAGAGTTCATAAACCTGAGAAAGGGATCTATGACAGTAAAGGAGTATTGCCTCAAGTTCAACCAGTTGTCTAAGTATGCCCCTGACCAGATGGCTGAACCTAAGCCAAGTATGAGTAAATTTGTGACCGATGTGTCTAGGATGGTAGTTAAGGAGTTTAGGACTTCTATGCTTAATAGGGGCATGGATCTCCCTAGATTGATGATGCATGCTTAGCATATTGAGGCAAAAAAAATGAAGGAGAGAGAAAGAGTAAATAAGAGGGCTAGAACAGGGCAGTTTGATCATGGTCAGAATAGGTCTGGAAAAGAAAATCCTTTGCAGTTTTAGAATCATTTATCTATTCCTGCTCCTTCTTTATCCACTGCTCCAGCACCTAAAAATAGGCAAGAACACTGGGGTAAGTCTTCCATGTACAAATCTCAAATTAGTATGAGTAATAAGCCTAATCAATCCCTATGTGCTAATTATGGTAAGAATCATATAGGTAAATATTTGTGGGGTCAGAAAGGTTGTTATGGTTATGGACAGGAGGGTACCCGCATCTAGGCAGGGAAATAGAGATGTTCATCCCCAGACCCAGGCTAATAGTGCACCAACTCCTTTAGGTTGCCCAGCTCCTCCTCAGGGTGCACTAGTATAGATGGCGGTCAGTGCCAGAATCAATTTTATGCTTTGCCATCACGCCAGAAGGAAGAGGATTCACCCGATGGCATGACTGGTATGCTTCGAGTCTTTTATTTTGATATTTATGTGTTTTTAGACCCTGGGTCGAGCTCTTCTTATGTGACCCCATTAGTTGTTGTGAATTTTGAGATAAGTCCTGAAAAGATCCCTAAGCCTTTCTTGGTTTCTACTCCAGTAGGTGAGTCAGTTATTGCCAAACAGATTTATAAAAAGTATCCTATCACCGTCCTTTATAAAGTTATGTTAGTAGAAATGATAGAGTTAAACGTGGTTGATTTTGATATTATTCTGGGTGTGGATTGGCTTCATTCCTGTTATGCTTCTATAGATTACCGCACTCGAGTGGTGAAATTTTAATTTCCAGATGAATCAGTCTTTGAGTGGTCAGGTAATTAAGTGTCTCCCAAGAGCCATTTCATATCTTACCTTAAGGCTAGAAAGTTGATATCCAAAGGTTGTATTTACCATCTAGTTCGAGTTAAAGACACTAAGCCTGAGACTCTAACAATTCAGTCGGTCCAAGTGGTCAATGAGTTTCCTGATATTTTTCTAGAAGATGTCCCAAGGGTATCTCTCAATAGGAAAATAGAATTCAGTATTGACTTTCTTCCAGATACTCAGCCTATTTCTATTCCTCCTTACCATATGGCTCCCATAGAGCTTATGGAGTTGAAAGAGCAACTTAAGGATCTTTTATATAAAGGTTTCATAAAGCTTAGTATTTCTCCATGGAGAGATCCCATCATATTCGTATGAAAGAAATAAGGTTCTTTGCGAATATGCATTAACTATCATCAGCTAAATAAGGTCACATTCAAGAACAAATATCCTCTTCCTAGAATTGATAATTTATTTGACCAACTCCAAGGTGTAAGTTATTTTTCAAAGATGGACCTTAGATCCGACTATCATCAACTTAGATTAAGGAAAGGTGATATTCCAAAGATAGACTTTAGAACCCGCTATGGTCATTTTGAGTTTCTAGTCATGTCTTTCAGGCTAACTAATACCCCAACAACTTTCACAGACCTCATGAATCGAGTGTTTAAATAGTATCTAGACATGTTTGTCATAGTATTCTTAGATGACATTCTTATGTAGTCCCATAGTGAGGATGACCATGTAGATCATCTTAAAGTTCTCGAGCAAACTCTTAGAGATCATCGATTGTTTGCCAAATTTAGCAAGTGTGAATTCTGTCTAAGATCAGTAGCCTTTCTCAGTCATATTATCTCCGCAGATGGCGTTAAAGTTGATTCCCAAAAGAAAAAAGTTGTAAGGAATTGTCCTAGATCTATCTCTCCATTAGATATTAGGAGTTTCTTGGGTCTAGCTGGTTATTACCACCATTTTGTTGAAGGTTTATCATCTATTTCATCCCTTATGTCTAGATTGACCCAAAAGAAAGTTAAGTTCCTATGGTCAGATTCCTGCAAGAAGAGTTTTTAGGAGTTGAAGACTTGACTCACTTCAACCCTAGTTCTAGCATTACCTGATGGTACCGATGTCTTTGTTGTTTATTGTGATGGCTCTAGAGTTAGTTTGGGTTGTGTGTTGATACATAGAGGTAAGATCATAGACTATGCCTCTAGACAGTTGAAGCCTCATGAAAAGAATTACCCAACCCATGATCTGGAATTAGCTGCTGTGGTGTTTGTTTTAAAAATATGGAGACATTATCTGTATAGTGTGCGTGTTGATTTGTTCACGGACCATAAAATTTTGCAGTATGTGTTTACTCAGAGGGAGTTGAATCTCCATCAGAGAAGGTGGTTGGAGTTATTGAAGAATTATGATATGAGTGTATTGTATTATCTGGGAAAGGCCAATGTAGTGGCAAACACCCTTAGTAGGTTGTGTATGGGCGATGTTGCTCATGTAGAGAATGCTAAGAAAGAGTTAGCTCGAGAAGTTCATTGTTTGGCTAGATTGGGTGTTAGCCTGGTTGATTTAGCTGAGGGTAATGTTTGGGTTCAGAGTAGTTCCGAATCTTCCCTAGTTTTGAAAGTGAAGGAGAAACAAGATATGGATTCTAGTTTGGTCAAACTAAAAGAGTCAGTTAAAGGCCAAAAGGTAGAGGTTTTCTCTCAAGGGGGAGATGGTGTGTTGAGGCACCAAAGTAGATTGTGTGTGCAATATATTGATGATTTGAGGCAATGGATTATGGTAGAAGCAAATGGTGCATGGTATTCTATTCATCCAGGTGCTACTAAGATGTACCGCGACTTGTGGGAAATATATTGGTAGAGTGGTATGAAGATAGGTATAACGGAGTTTGTAGCAAAGTGTGCAACTTATCAACAGGTTAAGGTAGAACACCAAAGACCTGGTGGTACGTTATAAGAGTTTGGTATTCCTATTTGGCAGTGGGAAGAGGTGAATATGGATTTTATGACTGGCTTACCCCATTCGCATTGTCACTATGATTTGATTTGGGTTATTGTAGATAGATTGACTAAGTCAGCACATTTCTTACCAGTTCACACATCTTATACAACTGAGGATTATGCTAAGTTGTATATCTGAGAGTTAGTCAGATTGGATGAAGTCCCTTTGTCTATCATCTCAGATAGGGGTACTCAGTTTACTTCTTAGTTTTAGAGAGCTTTTCAGAAGGGTCTTGGTACCAAGTCCATCTTAGTTCAGCTTTCTACCCTCAGATGGATGGTCAGGCAGAGAGGACTATCCAAAATCTAGAAGATATATTGAGGTCTTGTGCTCTTGAGTTTAAGGGTAGTTTGGATGAGCATTTGTCGTTGATTGAGTTTGCTTATAATAACAGTTATCATATTAACATTCGAATGACTCCATTTGAGGCTCTTTATGAGAGAAGATGTAGATCACCCATAGGTTGGTTTGAAGTGGGTGAGGTCGCTTTTCTTGGGCCTGATGCATTGTATAAGTCCATGGAGAACGTTATGTTGATTAGAGAAAGATTGAAAACAGCCAGAGTCATCAGAAATCCTATGTAAATATGAGAAGAAAAGACATCGAATTTGAAGCTGGTGATTTTGTGTATTTGAATATTTCACCCATGAAAGGGGTGAAGAGATTTGGCAAGAAAGGAAAGCTTAGTTCTCGGTATATTAGCCCTTATAGAATTTTGAGTCATGTTGGGAAAGTTGCTTATGAGCTTGAGTTGCCCGCAGACTTGTCAGCCGTTCATCCTGTATTCCACGTTTCTATGCTTAAGAAGAGTATCGGTGACTCTACCATTGTAGTTCCTCTAAAAATCTCAGATATTCAGAACAACCTTTCATACGAAGAGATTCCAGTTGAGATTCTAGATCATCAGATCCGTAGACTAAGGAACAAAGAAGTTTTGTTTGTTAAAGTTCTTTGGCGAAATTAGTCGATTGAGGGTGATACTTGGGAAACTGAAGCAGACATGCGAGCTAAGTACCCTCACCTTTTTTTCACAAACTTAGATCTAGCCGAAGGTACTACTTTTCCTTAATCTAGTTCTTTTCTAATCATACATTCAACTATATAGTTGTCCTTATGTAAGTTCATGTACTCATAAAATTACTCAGAAGCTTAGAATTACTTAGATTCAGTTGCTAAGTTCATTTCAGTTGTGCATGCTATCTTATATTCTCAGATTCCTCAGAAATTTCAACTTAACTATCTACATTCGAGGATGAATGTTCTCAAGGGGGGATATTGTAATACCCTACGATTTTCATAGCCTAAACTCGTCCAATAAATAACAAGGAATAGCTTCTAGAATGAATGATATTTATTTCGTGTGAAATTCTTTAGATTTGGACTTTCCATGGGGTAGGAAATTGAATTAGCTTTCAAACGATATAAGATTCGCCTAAATACAATAACCGAGTAAGAAGTTTTAGATATTGTAAGTTCCAGTCGTAAAACACCATATTTGGGTCCTTAGCGCATCGCGAAGAAACGTAAAATCAAAATTGTCAATTTTTAGTGAGACTCCACGATTTTGGAATGTTGCGGAGAGGCCCAATTTCCCATTTGGCAATTTCTAGTGCCACTTTGCGATACTAGCGCGTCGCGTCAGTGGTTGAAATGGCGAACTTAGGGGCTCCGCGATGGTGGCGCGTCGCGGAGGGAACCCCATTCCTACTCGTCCTTTTTCTAGTAAGCCACCGCGATTGTGGCGTATCGCGGTGGCCACCCAGATCGAAAAAAATATATGCTTTCCAGTTTTGTTTAAAAGTTAAAGAGGGAATTTTGGTAAATTACCCAACCTCCAATCCATCCAAAAACATAAGATTACTCAAATATCAAAGCACTTTATGCCCTATTTATCATTCTCCTCAAAGCAAAACCCTAGTTCATCATACTTCCTTTCCAAGAAACTCAGAATTTCTCTATTAATTCTCCAAGATAGTCCAAATTTAAGGATTCCCAATACAATAACACTAAGAATTCATCTCCAAAGCATCAATAGGAATTCAAGATTCAAGACTTTCATCAAAGATCATCAATTAAGGTATGTGGGGTTTGAGCAAGGATAAATTTTTCATTCTTGTGCCCAAAACTTTATTTCCATTACAAATTTATTGCAATTTATATGATTTTTCATGTATTTCAAGTTAGGGTTTATACCCATTATTATTATTTACAAGATTATGAGATTTTCCATGATTTAGAAGTTGAATTACATGATTTTATTCATATTTCTATGCCTTTTGCAGAAATTTCCAGATTTTAAGATGATTTATGAATGTTTACATTACCAAGTATGAATTTTGAGATGTTTTAACATGAGATTGATGCTTGGGTCATTGGACCTCATTTAAAGATTTTTGTTTTAAGATTGTTTGTGCTATAAGCACCCTATGACTAGATTATTTTCACATTTTAGATAAAGAATCCACTTTATTTCAGAAGATTTGAGATTTAAAGAAAAAAGAAAAGCATAGTTGGTCTGTAAACCTTTGTATATGCTCTAAAGTGGATTTCTTAAGATTTTGAGCATGAGATTGGGAGTAGTATTTAGCACCAAGATGGGTAAGTTACTAGGGTTTCATACCCTAGAACTATGTGCCACCGTAGGTACAGATTATCAGATTATTCCCACTTCTACGTGGATGACTCAGAGTGTGATCACACTTATTAGATTGTTCTATTTCGATGGAAAGGGTAGAACAACCCTAACTTTATGGGGGCTAGTCGTGGGACACCATGGATGCTCACATGGTGTACATGTTGGTTAGAAGAACCTCCCAAAAGATGTCTCCTACTCTTAAACAGTTTATTGATTTAAAGCCTTAAGATATACAAAATAAGTTTTCAAAATTCACTTAGCCTATATGATTTGAGAAATAGAAAAGAACTACAGATTTCAGACTAAGTGTGATGACTCACGAGACTTAGATTACATGCTTTGTTATTCACGATTTTACTCTCAACTTTCAGATTACTCCATGATTTTATAAACTGTGATTATATTGGTTACTTATTGCATACACCCCCATATACTCAGTACATCATTAAAGTACTGACATACATATGTGTGTATGTGCTATATTATCTTATAATATAGGTACAGGTGCTCAGTCTCAGTAGTGTGATTGATCTTCGAGCATCTTATCTACATCCGTACAGTTGGTGAGTCCTTATAGTTCCAGGGCTTAGTTATTTAGATTTCCAAGTTACTAGTAGATATGTCTTTACTCATTTCAGATAGTTCAGTAAGCTGGGGCCTGTCCCAGTGACACTCTAGATTCAGATAGTTGACGCTTGTCGGACTATTAGATTTAGATTTAGACCTTTGAGTTAGTATTCATATTTTCAGCATTTATTTTATCAGACTTTTGAGATTTAGTATGTTTCAGATACACTTAGAAGATTCAGATAGTTTTTTTGCATATGTTATTAATTTTCATATATATCTTCCTTATTTTTAGATTCAGATCTACAAAAGGCAGCCAGGGTTAGCTTAGGACTATTTGTAGCTTGGAGCACTGTATGGCATCTCGGAACCAGATTTCGGGGTGTTACAATAAGCATGAGAGGAATTGACAAAAGAGTCTTCATACTTATAAATTGGTGGTAGTCTCCCATAAAACCATATTAACTAATGCAATTTTGCATCTATGCAAGTGAATAATCCTTAGTTGTGAGATCATTTAAGTGATTCCTCCTTAGTCCTACTTAGGCATAGCAGGGAGTAACACAAATGCAACTATAACTATAAAGAGGTACATGAATTTCTACATGTGTTTCTTTTGTAAATAATGGTATATTTGAAAGATCATACTTATCAAGCTATCTTAAGCTCATGTTTGAGTTTCTATATTATAATGCCCTGAGATCCCATCCCGAGATGTCACATGGTGCTTATGGACCCAAAGGATCACAAGCTAACCATTTTCTGATATTTGTACCTGTACACTGCATAATATCTAAAATAAATGCGGAAACTTGCCATAAGGTTCAACACATCTATACATACTCAAAACTGAAAACTGAATACTAATACATTTGTTTGAAAAACCTCTAAACTATCTGAACTGTGGAGTTGATAGGAAAGGTCCCCAACTAACCCCGTCAACTGAAAATAAACAAAATCTAAAACAATAATAGTAAACTGAGATTCGTCCTCAAAAGAAAAGGACTCACTGCTACTGCTGCTGATGGGGACTGAACTACTGAGGATAATCTGGATCCTGTGCCTCTAAACCTATGGTGTTAAATAAAACACCCTGGCACAAATGCGTCAATACAGGAATGTACCGAGTATGTAGACGAGGTAGGCTAATGCAAGGGCTCATGCATGCACAATATTTAAACTGAATAATCATGAAAGATGCCGCATGAGAACACATACATGAATGCACAGAACATGAACACAATCATCGCAACTCTAGATACTGAAACTCGCATACCACTTTACTGCAGACTGAACTCACTACTGACACTGAGATACTGAATTACTAACTTCTCTACTGTTAACTGAGGATCTGGATGTGCTTACATCAAGGACTGTACTCTGAGCTTACTTCTTTCGACTGATAGAATTAGAGATCAACCTTGCTAATATATTATTCTGGAATCAATTATCAATGATAAGAAGTATGATTATATCTAAATTTGACGACAAAAATTTTTAATAGAAATCTGATACTGTGATCAAGCTTGTCTAGTGACATATCTCTGAATATGATATCAATCAACTGTATATATAACCAAGCCTATCTGTCAGGATGGTCCATAAATCAACGAAACTATCTGAGTTTCTCATAAAGATAAATGACTGTATCTGCCAGTCCTGATTTCTGAAGATTGATTCTGAAACTGAGACTGAATCTGAAACTGAAACTATGGGAAGTAGTCACTTAACCGACATGCCCCAACCTACCACAGGTAGGGTCTAACCTCTACCCCCGGTTGGGAGGGTGCTAATACCGAGCCACGGGTAAAGATATTATCTTTATGTGCATTATCTTTATGTGACTCTCATCTTTTAGGTGCTCAAACGAGAACGGTGGAGCCCTCATTTAACAGGTCAAGCTACCTCATCTACCCTTATTTAACAGGTATGGTGTCTCTCATATACCCTCAAGTAGTAGGTATGATGTCTCAACCTACGCTGTTTACGTAGTTCTGGAGCACAAAGATTGCATCTAAGAATCAGACCCTCTACTAGTAGGTGAGTTCCCATCCTTGAGCTCACTCAGTGTAAGTTTCTTCTCCCAACTGAAAGACTCTGACTAAATTCTTAACTAAGAACAACTGAACTGAATATGATACTGATCATGTTTCTCAAAATATCTAACTGAGTTACGCTGAGATTACTTAGTTCCGTATCTGACCAAAAGACATCGAATCATAGTATCTGACTGACGATACATAGCTTGAATAAATTACTCAAATCACTTTTGAGATTAGAATGGAATCACTTGAATACTATTAGATCTGAGCTGATTACAGGACTTAGTCTAAATTACTAGTGATACAGAGACTTACAGAGATTTCTGAGATTACTCAGCTTTGTTAAGTTTCACACTTGTTTGAGGATACAGAGTTCTATAGTTCACTGAGTTTTGAGAATCATGGCTCAACTGGAATTATCAAGAAACTGACACAGGCTCTAGACAATAGCTCTATTTTTGGGTATAAATACCCCCAGGACTCGATAGCATAAAAGTAAGCATCATCATTTATTCATTATCACAAACATTCATGCATCATCACAATCATTCAAGCATCTTCACAAGTAATTCAGGAATAATGCCATATGTTCATTTCCACAGTCATTAAACATTACCACAAGAATTTAAGTATCTCAAACGTCTATTCATCATCACAGTCGCCAAGGAGTCACTTTAAGCATCTCAGAATCATAATCATATAATAACGTAGGGGAAACATGCTACTAGATTGTACTCCCTTTAACAAGGTTTTACCTCAGCTATTTCATTCCTATATCGATCTTGACATGTGTTTGGATATCCCACGGCTTGGGGAGACTTCATACTATCATGTCATAACTTACTTGCTAACCACTTGGCATCTATTAAAAGCTTAACTTATATCAAAAGCACATAATTGGGGGAATTTACAACCATCATATCTCAACTTGTTCACTAGGGTCTTTCAACAACCACTAGACATGACCGATTTTACACTTACTTGGGAATTTCATACTATCTTGGCATATTTCACTCACTAAGGAATTTTATCAAACACAAGGAATGCATGGACTAGCTCACAATTTGGGATTTCCTATTCAACATACTATAGTGGCCCTTATTCTTTACCTAAGTTCTTTATCAAACCTATGGGGAACGTTCTTCACTTATTCAACCATTTCTACACCCAAAAGTCATGAACACATCATATGGAAAACTAACTTCAAGAGGGTCTATCACAAACATCACATGAATTCCACATACTAGGGTCAAATATCATAAATTTTGTAGGCAAACATAAATCAAAACTCAACAACACATTAAACATCCATTTCAACTCATACAAATCATTAACAACTCATAAACATAAAAATCTTTTAGTTTTAAAAAAGGTTCTTGAGCTTCTTGGATGAAAGGGACCCAAGAATCAACATCTACATACCTTAACCTTTAAAATTGGATAAACTTTAGTGCTTGAAACTTTATCCACACTTGAAATAAATAAATTCTTGAAGCCCACACTATGAGTAACTTGATTCTTGAAGAAACCTTGAAGAATTTATGGATGAATTTTGGAAGATTAGGGTTCTTGAATGAAACCCTACATATTCTCTCTTTAGAGAATTGGAAGAGAAATTGAGAAATTAGGGTTTGAATGAGGGTTCTCATATTTATAGAGGCTCACAAAAGGTGGAAAATAACCAAAATACCCTTGCAAAAACATCTGTAAATTGCTGAAAAAAATGGTTGACGATATTTGTGACAGACCATCAAACCTGTGATAGGCCACCACAAAATGTCGTCACAAAAGGATGAATTTTGTGAGTTTCTACCTAAGGCTGACGACATCGTCAGAAATGTCATCAGAAATGTGATGGGCCGTCAGAAATGTCATCACATATTTCCCAGCTTGACATGCTGGAGTAAAATGGGTATAACTCTTTGCTCCGATATTGGATTTAGGCGAAATTGGTATCGTTGGAAAGCTAATTCAAAGATATTTCATTTGATTTATAGAAACCACTCAGTTTTTCATATACAACGAGTTATGGTCGATTGAAGTTGACCTAAATTTTTACGGTCACTAAAACTTGAACGATAGGAAAGCTTTCAACTCAACCATGAGTTAGAGGACCTCTATGATCTTAATCATGCTAAAATAGATTCCCACACAATTCAAAGTATTTCATACTTGGGAGATATTCTTGAAACATTTTGACTCAAATTTTTGCTTTACCAAATACAGGCTCAGACTGGAAGAGAATTTTGTGGGGCATTACATATATGGTTGGTGACTATTAACCAAAATCTCCCTTATTAGCAATACTAATATTTGACCTATTGCTTGGATTTGGGTATGTGTTAACTAAATGGAATATATATGACCATTACGGAAAGTGTGAATCAAAAGTAACTTCTTATGACTTAGCTATATTGCAAGATCTAGATCATGAAAGAAGGACATAGTTCCTAATGCCCAAGTAGATCCTTCATTATAAATGCGGTGCACAACATATTCATACATAAGGCTCTACTAGACACGACTTCGTAGACTCCTTGGGATAGCTGAACTTGGCTTTGTTACCACTTTTGTCACGCCCCTAATTCAAGATAGAGCGGATAAAATCATATAAACATGTACTATACCATTGAAATATATTATAAGAAGATGGGTAACCATTCCCAAACAATTATGAGAGCCTATTTAAATACACAATACTAGCCCGTTGAACCGAACTGATATAGACAAGTGAATTTATAACCACATAAGATAATGTACGAAGCCTCCAATAGAATATGTAGTCATACAATGGAGTACATTTGGGTTAGGGACCTAACATAGTCAAACTATAACTATAAACATGACTAAAAAGTACTATCCATCTATTAGCTCCAGATGAGAGAGAAGCTCACCGACTATTTTTCAAAACATAATTATGAGTGCCTAGCATAGAAATCTACTTATCAATATACCTGATCTTGTATTTACAGAAATGCAATGCCCCAAACAAAGGATCATCAGTATATATAAAATACGTACTATCATGTAAAGTAGACAGAATAATAAGTAACAAGTATGAATGCTCATATGGAATAGATATCAAGATAAAAAACTTATGAGCATGCGAATAACTGATATACAATATGATACGATGGCCACTACACTAGTCTAAATGGGATATCATGATTCAAATATTATGGATAAGCAATTATGGATCAATATTAACAGAAACTTTAGTATGACTTATGTAAGCAACCTTATTAGTTTATACAACTGTCCTCAAAACTATTCTTTATTATAAGACACTTAGAAATTTGCCTAGGTGATATCCCATGCCTATATCAAATACGAATGATCATAAGATAGTCTACTGAAGGCATTCTATGTCAAACATATGACAATGTTGCCCCATGTCTATGTATGCTCTTATTAGTGAATTACGATCTGTTGTAGGGTACGCCCTTCCTTAGAGGCTCACTATGAGGGTATACCCGCAGTCCATATCTGCCATATATTGGCTCGAGGTAGGGGAACTCTAGATGACATTCCATCTGACTTCAAATATAAATGATGCCACAAAGGCGAGTACGCTATAATCTTTGGGCTCACTATAGTGGTCTGGTCTTATTTCTATGCATAGAATTATGTCGGGCATATAATCCTAGCCAAACCTATGAATACCCTCCCAACTTTAAATTTTATCAAATAGTTCCTCATAGGCCTATGCAAGTATATACTACGACAAATATTGTTTAGTTTTAAAGTAGTGCTTTTCATATGCATCTGACTTCTTTGATAATATCGAACTAATAAAACGTTTGTACTTTATATCATCATATGACTATATCGTCATGTGATCTAATTTAGTGCAACTATAACATGACCATTTATTCTAATTTATAGCATATAATGATATACTAGGTGAATTCTAGGAATTTCTAATGAAGAAACAAACTCTATAAGTACTTGACTTGACAAGAGTAAAATGAATACTTAGACTCTAATAAATAGATGCAATAAGGATTCAGACAAGTAATTTAAAATGGAAAGAGAATGTAAATATTATGGCAATATTAGGCATATAGTCACGTATTAGATGTATAAAAGGTGAAATATTCATTCTATATGCGATATGTAGTTTTTATGATAAGTAGCTAAACTGCAAGGGACCAGGTCCCTAGACGTGCAAGGTACAGTACAGCTGACACGCGTCATCTGCGCAGTTTTTTCCTCTTTTGTAACAAACTTGCTGGTGGTATTTTGTACTAACTTGGACAGTTGTTCTAATGATCTTTCAGCCCTAATCATCACTTATCTATAAAGGGAAGAGACACCTCTTCATCAAATGGTTTTTGTAAATTCAAAAGAGTGAAAAGAGAGGTAACAAAACTCCATTTCAAAACTGTTTAAGTTCCCTGCTTTATGAGTGCTTAAATTGAACTTGTTCTTGACTGAGTACTGATTTGTAACCAAACTACTCTTGATTAAGAGTTGTGTTTTCTTATATTGAGAGAGCTACTTAGGTAGAGTTGACTAAGTTTGAGACTAATTAGAGTTACTCAGTGTAGAGGGTCCTTGGTAGAGTTACCAAGATGAGCTTGTCGTAGAGTTGCTATAAGCAAAAAAAGACTATAGGTAGGCTAAAATCTAGACTGTAATTAGGAGGTTGATTATAGTGGATTTCTTTGGTACTTGTGAGGGCAAGCCGTGGATTTTTACTTCCTGAGTTTTGACGTAAAAATCTTGTGTTCTTACTTTCCTGTATTTTCTTTAAGTTTTTAGCACCTCCTAGTTGCTTTACCGTTCTACCGCTTAAGACTGACTTTGAGGGACCTGTCCACCCACTTAAGGTGAAAGCCCCAAGGGTTCAACAATTGGTATCTAAGTGGGTTTACTCTAAAAGGTTTATATCTAAAGTGTTCTGGTTATCATGACGGCTATAACCAATCCAGAGGTTAAAAAAAAGAAGTAAAAAAGAAAAGATTCCTGACCTTGAAGGCTTTAGAGTTTAATCCAGGTGAAGAAGGCACTAATGTTGCACTTTTGGCATAAAAAATTATTAAATCTATAAAAATGAGTGGTTACCTTAGTAAAAAAGGTATTCAAGGTTCTACATAGATGGTTGCTCTGAAGCATTCAAGAAAAACTGCCAAATCAAAAGAATAATCAAAATCCTAAAAATTCAATGAGAAAAGCAGCAGATGAGAAGACTGGAGGTGGTTCTATGCTAGCAGTGAAAAAAGTCCAGTTGTCTATGATTCCTCGTTTGCTTTCTTGGCAAACACAGAAGATGAAAAGGAAAAAGAGGTAACACTCCTTGATATTAAGGAAAATATATACAACTATTCTGCAATGAAGATAAAGAAGCTTGCTAGTGTTTTGATAGACTCTGTGTGTGAAATAATCGCTGGAAAAAATATTCTAGAGGAGAAAGTAGAGAAACAAGATCATAAGTTGATTGCTTTAACTCTCCAAATCTCTAAAACTCAAAAGTGTACGTAAAAATAAAATTTGAAAATCAGAGTTTAATAAACAATCTGAAGAAAATAAATGATGAAGACAAAAAAGGGAAGAAAGAAGCTTAAAGGCTTCAAGTTGATCTTGATGAAAGATTGAAGGATTCCCAAACACACCTCAAATCTGCGTTTCACAATAATAAAAAGTTAGAAAGGTACCTGGTCCATCTAAGAGAAGAGCTTAACAAGTCCCTTAACTGGGCAACATCTTCATAGATTCTCTATAATCTGACTAGTCAAGGTTTTAATGTTGACGAAGAACTAGGCTATTAATAAGAATTCCAATCTGTTGAGTGGCTAGAAAAGACTGTCAATGGTTCTAGAAAGAAGGCTTTCAAATCTATAGACAATCACTGTGAAAAAAAGGGGGGCACTTTAAGGGGAACTATCAAATCTGGAAAAGTGAAGGAATGGTCAAATTTAGATATGCTTAGGAGGATAATTCATAGTCAAATGGATTCAAGTACTTGAATAATATGAAGAAGAATTCTCTACCTAGATGGTCCAAGAAGGTTTTGATCACACCATTGTCTTCTTACTGGGAACTCAAGCTCAAGTAGGTTCCAAATCAAACAAGTGATCATGGTTTTTTGTTGGAGAAAGGGGTCTGCAGTCAGGAATGTTCATTAAAAGTGAGTGTTCAAGGATTAATATTTGAAGATCCGACTATGTTCTCTCTCTCAAGTCACTCCAAGGTAGTGGTGTTGTATCTTAAAATATTTGATTTCAAGGAACCTAGTCCTTGGAAGGCTTATCTTTGATGATAGGCGAATTTACACGCCTATATCAATATATTTTGCCCATATTTTAGCCTAGTTTTGAGAACAAATTATATATTTCATGCACTTTTAGTCCTTTTTCCTATAAATGAGCTAACGAACATGATTAGTAAAGTTTCAGGTATAAATGATGCAAAATTCAGCATTTTATGGCTTACTTGACGCAAAAGAAAGATCACGAAGGAAGGAAAGGGAGTTTACACGCCTAAGGACCAAAACTGCTGCATGGAAAATCTGTCCCGGGCTAAAACAGCATTTCTGAAGACTTTGGGGACCTGGACTAAAACTGCTGCATGGAAAATCTGTCCCGGGCTAAAACAGCAATTCTGAAGACTTTGGGGATTTACAGACACAAAGCTGGATTTTGACAATGATACATTAACCTAGTACAATTGGGTTATGTATTTCATTAGTTTATTTGGATTAGGAGAATGTTACATTAACCTAGTACAAATGGGTTAAGTATTTCCTTAGTTTAGTAGGATTTGGTTATTTATTTCATTAGCATAGTAGGAGTAGGATAGGAGTATTATAAATACCCTATCATGCTAGAGATTTTAATCAAGTCCTCCCTTAGTGGAGAGGCAAGTCCTCCCTTAGTGGAGAGGCAAGTCCTCCCTTAGTGGAGAGACACATTCTACTTCTCAATTACAACTCTTCTAATCTTTCCATTAATTCTATTCTTAAATTCCACAACAAGAGAATCGTTACTTGCTAGGGAATCACCAAAACCACACGCCTATCACCTACTTCTCACGCCATCAACCATGCAAAACGTGATATCCTTCGCACTTATGGGTAACTAAACTTCTCTGTTGGGGTTATGGAAGCCGAATGAGATACTATCTATTGCTGTGAGTTTGTGAGTTCGAGACACGTATATTGCTTATATCATTATTCTCTTCATCTTAATGCAAATTCTTGTGGCTGCAGATGCATAGATTAACGCCAGTCTAACATTTAACTTGTTCGAGAGAAAGGTTATTTGTCTGGAAAAGAGATAATGTCAAGGTAGTAGGACACCCTTTCCTATTAAAAAGCTAGTGCCGTAACTGGACTAACCTCTTGGAGAATTCGTACCGTTAGACACGCTTTAAGCTCGAGAGAGTTAAAGTGAAATAGTTCTTGTTCAGGTCGAGAGACGCTTGGATTTACCACCGACTACAATTCTCTATAAGCAATTGCATGTCAAGACTCTACACACTCATAGCCGATAGAGACGTATACCTCAGAAGGTGGACATAACCCCAACGCTTCAATTCTCATTGTTTACAACTTACGTAACAATCTTTCTCTCTTTACTTTGCTATTTTAAGCTTTTACTTTATTATTTTCGTTACACATTACAATCCCCCCTTTTACGAGACTTGCACCAAAAGTTTAGTAATTTTGCTTACTTGTTGGCCAAGCTATTCCCTGTGGGATCGACACCCAACCCAGGTTGGGTTCTATATTTGCTAACGACTGCTTTACACTCCTACGAGAGCTGTAGATTGAGCGTTATCAAAAATTGGCGCCGTTGCCGGGGAATACGAGTGTCAATCTAGTTCGTGATAATTACTAGACCCTTTGGTCAAAGATTCTCGTACTTTTACTTTTAGTTGTTGTTTTTGTTTTATTTAGGTTTATTCAGTGCATCAATGGAGGCACAACGTGAAATTGAAAGGATGGCTGCTCAAGTGCATCAACAGAATATTGATAATCGTAGGCGAGCAACAAATCCTGACGATGAGGATCTGGGCGATGAAGAGCTACTAAACCCACGACATACTGCTGAGATGGCGGCACCCATGCAGAGGAGAGATCGTCAAGCGCGATTGAGGCCTGATTGCCGAGTTATGCAAATTCCTTTTGATGACGAAGAGGACGATCTAGACGGACCTGGTGCCATCGGAGCTATTATTCTTCCGCCATTAGCACCTGGAGCATAGTTCAATATCACTAGCGCCATGATTCAGCTTTTGCAACTCAAGGGATTATTTGGTGGACTAGCAGGCGATGATCCGAATATGCATCTGATCAACTTTATTTCTACATGCAAGTCATTCGACAATCCTGGCGTTGGACAGAATGTAATTCGACTACGCTTATTTCCATTGTCTCTGTCTGGGGAGGCAACTCTATGGTTGAATGGGCTGACTCCTGATTCGATTACAAATTGGAGGCAATTGAAAGACGCTTTCCTAGAAAGATTCTTTCCGCCATCCAAAAAAGCACAGTTGAGAGATGAGATCACCAATTTTCGACAGCTTCCAACTGAAGCTCTCTACGTTACATGGGAGAGGTTCAAGACGAAGCTAATGCAGTGCCCAAACCATCATATGACCAATGTCCACTTGATGGAGATATTATACAGAGCTTTGAATTCGGGGACTAAGCCAGTGGTTGATAATGCGGCTGGAGGATCATTTATGGACCTCACCTTTGTTCAGGCAAGCAATATGCTAGACCGGATGACAAAACAAAGTAGAGCTTGGCATACCAGGGATTCTGAGGTAGCAAGCCCCACTTTATCTATTGGCATGTCTGCAGACCAAAGAAGAAGAGAAGAAGAACGTGAGCAAGACATGGCGCACATGAAAATACAATTGGATCTTCTGACAAAGCACTTATTATCAGGGAAGACCGAAAAAGTGAAATCTGTAGCGCTAAAAGGAAGAGACGAATCTGATTCTGAAGAGGAGGCCAACTACTTGAACAATCAGGGGGGTTTCCGTGGGAATGCCCAAGGAAACCAAGGTCGGAACTATTATGATAAATCTGGAAGCAAAGACCAAGGTAGTTGGAAGAAAAATAATGAAAAGAGTGGTTTGTACGTTCCCCCTGGTAGACGTGATACCACCACATCTAATTCTGGGAGTATGGAAGACATGATGGCTAAGTTATTGAAAGGAGTGGAAGCAACGAGCGCAGGAGTTAAGGAGGTGATTGATGATTTGTCCTCCATGAAGAAACTAGTTGATTCTCATTCCACTTCTATCAAGCAAATAGAGCAGCAATTGAGCCAACTTTCAGCAGCATTTAATCAAAGAAAGGCTGACACTTTACCTAGCGATACTGTGCAAAACCCAAGGAATGATGGGTCATGCATGGCCATAACTACCAGAAGTGGTAAGGTGCTGGAAACTTCAGCAAAAGGCAAGCAAGTGGTTGACGAAGTGGTACGGTTTGATATATGCAAAACAATGAAGCAGCCCAGCGATATGAATGAGTCATCTATAGCTGATGTTCATTATGAGGATATGAAAGCATTATCTATAGAGAAACAACCTACTGTTGAGCCATTGTCTGCTGTGCCACTGAAAGTTGAGCATGAAGATAATGAAGGTTATGAAGAACTTATGAGTGCTCTAACAGAAATAAAGTCTTATACTCCTAAGAAACCGGATTGTGAACTCAAGAATCGACCAACAGCGAATACTCCCTTTGATGAGC
Organism: Capsicum baccatum var. pendulum; assembly: GCA_030864225.1. Taxonomy (NCBI): domain Eukaryota; kingdom Viridiplantae; phylum Streptophyta; class Magnoliopsida; order Solanales; family Solanaceae; genus Capsicum; species Capsicum baccatum. The sequence continues at coordinate 72,400,523 of CM061561.1, read as the reverse complement.
CACCAATGCTAGAATCGCAAGAGCTTCCCAATTATCTAAAGTATGTGTTCCTGGAAAGTAGAAATATACTTCCTGAGAGAGCAGATGATTTAAGTGAACAACACGTAGAATCTCTCATCTCTGCTCTGAGGAGATACAAGAGAGCTATGGGTTGGACTATTGATGATATAATTGGTGATTCTCCGGAGAAACGTATGAGCCAGCTCGAAAAAGATCGCATGACCACAGGTAAGCCTCATTGTCGTCTAAATCCTTTCAGAAAACGATCCATCACTTACCTCGATGAAGTCTGAGTACTCGAGGTAACTACGTCGAGCCACGACAATAAATAAGGCGCTAGATGGGAGGCAACCCATCGTTTTATCATTTTTTTGTTTTCTTTCATTCTAGTACTTGTTTTGTTTTATGAAAAATCCAAAAATAAGAGTCGTGCCACGACCAAAACTAAGGCGCTAGGTGGGAGTCAACCCATCGTACTAATTGTTTTTGTTTAGTTTTGAGCAAAAATAGGTGCAAGAAGTATTCAACGAGGAGATTGATTTCAATTGACGATTTGGACGTATTGTATGGTAAAGTTGGTGAGTTAGGAATGGTGATGCATAAGGTTATGGATTGAGCCTTTTCCTTGTCAAAATAGGCATCGAGAAAGGCTAGGCCTTGGTAAAACTAGGCCACGAACGATGCACAACCTATCCTATAGCCTAAGGTTTCGGAATCTAGTGTGCTATACACTATGCGCCGCCTATTCCTAAGTGTGCTTTTGACTATGCGCCGCCTATGCTATGGCATTTGGTCTCAGTATCTCATATGCCATAGACTATGCGGCGCATATGTCTACAAATGCTATAGACTATGCGGCGCATATGTCCCATTATGCCATAGACAATGCGCCGCATATGTCATTGATATGCCGAGCATTATGCGCCGCATATGTGGCATTTTTGTCTCCAAAACCGATTGTAAATGGGTCATAACCCGACCCATTCTCTTCCTATATAAAGGGGACTTAGTCTTGAAACATAACCACACTAAAAATTGACCTAAAGGCACCGCATTCCCTCTCCAAATCCTCTCAAAATTTTCTTCTTTTGCTCTTCCAATTCACAAAACCATCTCCACAAGCTTCAAGCAAGTAAGTACTCTCTTATTCTTCATTTATTTCTCATAAGTACTACACTGCTATGTCTATTATGAATTGCTAAATTGTATAAGATTGTTGGTGATGTTCATGTGTTTGGATTGTTGATACACAACCTTGTGAGTGAACATGTACGTAGGAAAATCTTGACCTGTTTCCGACTTGAAATTGGTTTTAATAGCATTGTTATACTATTTGCGGAATTACTATGGCTATGAACAGTGCTTCAGATTGTTGTTTGGATACTTACATGTTAGACTATCCCGGCCATCGGGATAAGACTTATAGTGCCTACCGACATAAGAGGTTGTGATTGTTGAAAGAATAACTATTCCATATGGTAACCCCTATGTAGTAGTGTTGCTATAGCTTTGCATGAAATTATTTTGATAGGCAGCATGAGATTATAACAAGAGTATGTATTACAATTGTGACTATTGAGACGTTTAGGCTCTAGTTGTGACTCATTATGTGATATTGTGTGATTCAATTCCTTCACTTGTTGGGTCAAGAGTCTATATTACTTCCAATCAAGTCGACCATGTGCCTTGTGTGTGTGAGATAATAGTATATTCTATGTGTGTGGCTGATGCTAGAACTTGCCTGGTATGTATGCAAAGCGAAAATAAGGAGTGTAAGTTAGGATATGATTTAGGCATTTCTTTGGCAACCTATATTTGTTTACCTTCAGTTTTACCTACCCATGGAAATCATCCTAGTTAAACCCTTTTTGAGCCTTTAGCCTATTTCTTTGACAACCTTGAATGTAAGCCTAATCCATTTTTTTCAAGACCGTAATTTGATCCAAATTCCTAAGTGCTTTAAAGTGAAAAAGTCATGTGACAACATAAGAGGAAATTGGTTGAGTATGATGCTTTAAATTGTAATGGTGCTTGAATGTGTTATGAAAAAGAAAGTGCTATCATAAGAGGTATGTTGTGAAAAGAAAAAGGAAAAGAAAGCTGAAAAGTGAGTTGTGCTTAAAATTGAAAAACAAAAGATAAGAACAAGGGTGGAAGAATAAAATAAAGAAAGGTTGAAAGAAAAAAGTGTCAATGATACAATGTGATGTATTAAAGTGCTTAGGAACTTAGTCACTATTTCTGGCCAAAATAGCTGATCCTACCCGTCCCTTAGCCTACATTACAACCATCAAAAGACCTACTTGATCCTAAGCTTAGCATTCTGACATTTAGTAGAGTACTACATTAAGGGCAAGCCTATGGTCATCAGTTGCTACATATGAATTCTTTGCGAGAGTGAGAGCAAGGATATGTTGATACCCATGTTTGAAAAATATGCTATACTTGTGAGTGATTATGGGTACTATATTGTGAGACACACATGGTTGATGAGCTTTGGATAGTTGTATATGATTCTATGTACCTTAACGTTTGCATGCGATTTGATCACCATCACTAGTCTACGCTAGAGGTTAAACTGTTTCTACTTATAATCGGAAAACTACTCTTTGTTGATAATTTTTGTGCTTGTCTTGAAGAATGTTTTGTGTTGTTGCTGTAAAAACCCTAAGTTGATGCTTAGAAGGACATGATATTTTGTTCGAGGACGAACAAAGCTGCAAGTGTGGGGTGTTGATGATAGGAGAATTTACACGCCTATATCAATATATTTTGCCCATATTTTAGCCTAGTTTTGAGAACAAATTATATATTTTATGCACGTTTAGTCCTTTTTCCTATAAATGAGCTAACGAACATGATTAGTAAAGTTTCAGGTATAAATGATGCAAAATTCAGCATTTTATGGCTTACTTGACGCAAAAGAAAGATCACGAAGGAAGGAAAGGGAGTTTACACGCCTAAGGACCAAAACTGCTGCATGGAAAATCTGTCCCGGGCTAAAACAATATTTCTGAAGACTTTGGGGACCTGGACCAAAACTGCTGCATGGAAAATCTGTCCCGGGCTAAAACAACAATTCTGAAGACTTTGGGGATTTACAGACACAAAGCTGGATTTTGACAATGATACATTAACCTAGTACAATTGGGTTATGTATTTCATTAGTTTATTTGGATTAGGAGAATGTTACATTAACCTAGTACAAATGGGTTAAGTATTTCCTTAGTTTAGTAGGATTTGGTTATTTATTTCATTAGCATAGTAGGAGTAGGATAGGAGTATTATAAATACCCTATCATGCTAGAGATTTTAATCAAGTCCTCTCTTAGTGGAGAGACAAGTCCTCCCTTAGTGGAGAGGCAAGTCCTCCCTTAGTGGAGAGACACATTCTACTTCTCAATTACAACTCTTCTAATCTTTCCATTAATTCTATTCTTAAATTCCACAACAAGAGAATCGTTACTTGCTAGGGAATCACCAAAACCACACGCCTATCACCTACTTCTCACGCCATCAACCATGCAAAACGTGATATCCTTCGCACTTATGGGTAAATAAACTTCTCTGTTGGGGTTATGGAAGCCGAATGAGATACTATCTATTGCTGTGAGTTTGTGAGTTCGAGACACGTATATTGCTTATATCATTATTCTCTTCATCTTAATGCAAATTCTTGTGGCTGCAGACGCATAGATTAACGCCAGTCTAATATTTAACTTGTTCGAGAGAAAGGTTATTTGTCTGGAAAAGAGATAATGTCAAGGTAGTAGGACACCCTTTCCTATTAAAAAGCTAGTGCCGTAACTGGACTAACCTATTGGAGAATTCGTACCGTTAGACACGCTTTAAGCTCGAGAGAGTTAAAGTGAAATAGTCCTTGTTCAGGTCGAGAGACGCTTGGATTTACCATCGACTACAATTCTCTATAAGCAATTGCATGTCAAGACTCTACACACTCATAGCCGATAGAGACGTATACCTCAGAAGGTGGACATAACCCCAACGCTTCAATTCTCATTGTTTACAACTTACGTAACAATCTTTCTCTCTTTACTTTGCTATTTTCAGCTTTTACTTTATTATTTTCGTTACACATTACAATCCCCCCTTTTACGAGACTTGCACCAAAAGTTTAGTAATTTTGCTTACTTGTTGGCCAAGCTATTCCCTGTGGGATCGACACCCAACCCAGGTTGGGTTCTATATTTTCTAACGACCGCTTTACACTCCTACGAGAGCTGTAGATTGAGCGTTATCAATCTTACAAGAGAAAGTTTTAGCAAGAGGCCATATCATGGATTGATCAAGCCAACTCGACCTGACTTATTAATAAATGTGACTATAAGAATTGGCTATCCTAAGGAGGCAGGTATCCTTGGTAGAATATGTTCCTATTAATCTAATGCAACTCCATACCTTTGTAGGTATATACTCATGAGAACAGCTTAGGAGGAGAATATTTGAATCCATTACATGTATAGAATTTAGTCAAAAAGGGAAGGGACCTGGTTCCATCGCTCAGGTTAGTACTTATATAAGAAGCTCAAAATAATCATAAAATGTTGTCTGAAAAGGTCATACATGTTTTCTCCTCTAAAAATGTCAATTTCTTTGCGAAACAAGGTGTCACACTTTTTTAGGTCTAGAGATGTCAATTCTAAAGGAAAATTTTTAATGACATTGGTCAAGTCTAAAAAATTCTAAATCAAACCTTCTTGTCTTTTGTTATTAAACTTTTCTGAATCATCTTCTCAAATCTTCAAAACCACTCTAAGACAAACTGGTCCCTTACCATCACTCTCTGTACAAAATCAAAATGGACGACATCACTACTTACTCAAACCCAGCAAAAGACCTGGAAGTAACTAAAACTCCAAAGAGTCAAACTGGAAATACTCAAGTTGAACATCACGATTCTTCTAAGATTCAAACCATGAAAAACATCAATTGAGACATTTTTCTAACTGAATCTTCCTTAGAACGTACAAAACCCACAACCGAGTCAGTCTTTATTGAAACCTCATTTACCTTGAAAGTTTATGCTTATCCAATCATGATAGATAATCCACATCAAGGGTTTGGGTCACCAATAGACAAAGAGATTTCTCAACCTAAAATTCCTTTTTCTCTAGAGAATTCAAAACTATTAAAAAATTTCCAATTTCCTAGGACATCTAAAAAAGCCAAATCCTCTAAAACACTTCAACCACTTGGATCTCCTACACCCTCAGATTTAAACCTTATATTTTTTCTGATATTTGGTGAAGAAATTTTGGTGAAAAGGGTTGATATTTCCTCAAATGAGAACTGTGTAGCTGATAATTAGCTCCTGCTTGCATATGATACCAAAGAAAGCTTAGCTGATGGAGTGGAATAGGAAATAGGTGTTAATAAAGATATAAATAAGGGAAAATACATATTGCTACCTACAAAATAGAAAAATGAGGAGGATAAGGATGAAGTGCCTCTGAGATGGACTGTGAAGAAACTAAGAAAAAGTAGAGAAAAGGAGAAAAAGATAGACTCTAAGGTGAAAGTGACTAGAACCTATTTTATAAGAGGTTCAAAAAGTAAAATGATGAAAGATGCCATGGCGGACAAGAAAGCTTTGACCATGAAAAGAAGAAGACTGAAGAAATCTTTTGTGGTAGAGGAGGATGAAAATGTAGAAGTTGTGGAGGTTGAAAAAGAGAAAGACACAGATTCAGTAGTTGCGGCAGCTACTTAAGATAGAAAATCAAAAGTTGAGGATGATGAGAGGACCAGGTCCTTTAAGCCAAAGAATAGTAGCTCTACTGGAATGAGACAGAAATATATAGTTGTCAAGAAAAGAAAAGACTCTGAGGGACCTGGTCCCAAAAAGAGAAAAACTGATGAAAAAGAAGAGCCAAGTAGTGTGCCCAACAAAAAGAAAAAGAATGAGGAAAAGAAGGACATTTACAGACAAAGAATGATTGGAAACATGGAAATGTAGAGAATTCTGTTAGGCAGAGTGTTTGATCCAAAAATTTGTGAAAAAATAGGGATAGTAGAAGTAGTAGAATATGAGAATCATCAATGCTGGTTGCATCTGCTAGAAGAACCAACTCCTATTGACTTTGAATATGAGGTGAGAGAATTCTACTATTCAATGGAATTCTCGAATGATGGGTTAAGTTTGACTGCACAAGTATAAGAAAAAGTTCTTAAGATGGGTGAAGAAACTCTTGGAAGATCCTGGATATACCTGTTGTAGGGCTAAGAAATGTAGTAAATCAATAGCCTACCACTGAATTCATGATTGAGGCATCAAAGGTATGAGGGACATCAACAATTACAATGAAAAAATTGTTTCTAAAAGTGATTATCTGCTAGCATTTGAGTTCATCAATAAGGTCTTATTGCTGAGGTTTGAAAAAAGAACAATTGCCTCCAGTGTTAACTTGCTCTTAATTGAATCCTTGAGGAAGTTTGAATCGATAAAACTTCTAGCTCCAATGATAGAGAATATGCATAAAGTGATTCATAAAAATGAAGGCAAACATGGAATTCTATACAAATATCTCTTTAACAAAGTGTTCGAACATTATGGTGTATGTGGAACTAAGGGAACACTTGGGACAACCAAGCAGATGATCAAATTGATAACTCTTGTAGAGAATGAATGCAAATAAGGAAAAGCTGTATCTGTATCTAAAGTGTCTGAGTTGCTAGCTATTTAAGAAAGGTTGGGAAAGGAAATGAAGGATTAAGGATCAAGCTGGTTGCCAAAGATGCTAAAATAGTAAACCTGAAATTGTAGAATCAGAAGTTGTCCTCTGAGGGACCAGGTGACACAAATGAACTTGCAGCTGAAAATGCAACACTGCTGGCAACTGTGGAAGAACTAACTGGTGAAGTTAAAGAATTGAATGCTGAATTAAAGGTTCTTACCAAATAGTTGTTGGATGCTCACAATGCTAAAAATATAAGAATGGAGATATTTCTTAAGTATTTTTACCAAAAAACTCCCTCTACCTAAGTCTTATTATCCCTGTTACCAACCCAACCCAATGTCAGTTTTATATTTTACTCCTGGTCTTGGTCTTAAACACAATATATTTTATGCATTATTTTAGTATGATTATACTGGTACTAATCTTTATTTTGAATATGAATGAATTTAGCTTGTGTACCTCATCTGTCTCATTATTTTAAGTTGTTCTTCATAATAGTATTGCCCTAGTAGCCATGAGTTAATTAGCCTGTACTTATTTTTACTTATGGTTTACTATTACTCTTTTTTAATAATGCCAAACGGGGGAATACTGACTTCATATGTAAGGACCCGGTGCGTGTGTGTGCTCACATGGTGCAGAAGTATGGTAGCACAGTGACTGGGAAAAGTCTGCAAATGCATATGAAGGTGCATAGTGGCAGGGAAAAGTATGCGAATGCACCAAATAAAGGTGCATAACGATAGGATGAAGTGTGTGAATACACCAAACAAAGTTGCATAATAATAGGGGGAAGTTTTTGCTACAAATGATAAGAAGGGATCTTGTCTTTGTATTGCATGATGGAGAAAGCATGATGATAGGGTGAACATTCATCTTCAGGTGGTAACCACACTGATTAAATGTGATAAATATGCACTGATGCTCAAATTGTATGGTTTGGTTTATCATCATCAAAAAGGGGGAAAATTGCTATATGTAGTTTTTATGATGAATAACTAAACTATAAGAGACCAGGTTCCTAAATGTGCAAGGTACACTACATTTGGCATGCATTATCTGCACTATTTTATCCTCTTGTATAACAAACTTCCAGGTGCTATTTGTAATGACTTGGATAGTTGGTTCAATGATCTTTCATACCTAATTATCACTCATCTATAAAAGGAAGGAGACACCTCTTCATCAAATGGTTTTTACAAATTCTAAAGAGTGAAAAGTGAGGCAACAAAACCCTATTTCAAAACTGCTCAAGTTCCCTGCTTTATGAGTGCTTAAATTAAACTTGCTCTTGGGTTAGTACTAATTTGTAACCAAACTACTCATGATTATAAGTGTAGTGTTTTCTTATATTGAGAGAACTACTTAGGTAGAGTTGCCTAATTTTGAGACAGATTAGAGTTAAACAGTGTAAAGGGTCCTTGGTAGAGTTACCAAGATGAGCTTGTAGTAGAGTTATTATAAGAGAAAGAATCTTAGAGGTAGAACGAAATCTAACTGTAATCAGGAGGTTGATTATAGTGGATTTATTTGATTTTTGTGAGGGCAATCTTTTGTTTTCCCTTCTTGGTTTTCTATGAAAAAATCTTGTGTTCTTACTTTACTGCATTGCCTTTAAATTTCTAGCACCTCCTAGTTGCTTTACTATTCTATCGCTTGAGACTAACTTTGAGGGACCTAGTCCCTCACTGTATGGTGTAACCTGCAAGGGTTCAACACTATAGTATTAAGTAGACTATACCGACTCCTCTAGGAGAAATAAATGACTATGGGTTATGCCTTAACGACGAATAAGGGTTTAGCTTTACATACTTTTAGTACTTTCCTAGCTAGCGAAAATGTTACGAGCTCCGAATAACTCAATTTATACAGATGTAATCACTGTGCGACTAACCATAAGCTTCCACCATCCAATTGGAGAGCAAACAATCAACCACCGTTAACTACATAGATAATACATATATCTCATTAATAACCTATAGGTTAACACATCAAGCTATATCAATACCCTTTACTTATGCCCGAAGTTAGTCAAGTTCCTTAACAATCATACAGAGTGAACCCCTTAATCCTCCAACTTAGGTAATTCAATACTAAATTGGTTCAATTGGTAGGAATTTTCTAAAAATCCATTTTTATTATAATTTTATCTTTTTTCCTTTTTCATGAATCCTAGTTGGAAGACCCATTTTAACTAAAGCAAAATTCCAGTCAATCATCCTAGATTACTTATCCATAATCATATTCAAGAGAGGGAATAAAGAATTTACCTCGTGAGGTTCACCTTAACTATAGTTTTGTAGTATCATTGTTTCTTACTGGTAAGCAAAAGAGAAAATTCAATTATCAATTTTTTGATACTTGTTGAAAAAGTAATGAGAGAAAAGATTATTTAGGGGCCAAGTACTACTAAAGTACATTTTTTCTTTCTTTCTGGAAGCAAAAAGGAAATGCTAGAGATTTCTAGCTTTATTCCCACTTAGTATTTTTTTAAGAAAATATAAAGTGCCCCCACCTATTTATAATATTAATAACTAAAATAAGGATACATCATGTTACTATTCTATACCAACATCAACAATTATGGTGATAAATAATTGTACATATACTATAATTTTTCTTAAAATATGCGCACCTAGAAGTCCTTATAAACTCCGTGTTATACTCATCTAGAGTATTAAACTTAGATTCAAAATTTTTTGAGGTGTTACAACTCAAAAAAAATATGGATCAACAATTTTAATTTTATATGAATTTGATCCAATAAATTTTACGTGTGTACAGATGCCCTTTACTTTAAGGCTTATCAAGCTATTTGATTTTTCAGACCTTTTATAAATGTGATTTGAAGTATTCGTGGAGTTTTTTTTTTGTGTGTGTAAATTAGTCCTTGCAAAATATTTGAATTTGACGTGCATAAAATGTAGCCAAACTCTTTAATTGTGTCTCAATTTTCCTCATTAACGTGCTTAAGCCAACCAATTAATACATATAGAAAGCTCCCTTTTTTGGGCATGACTTGAAATTTTTTTCAAAATCTGACTTCTCAAAGTTATGATAATCTGGGTAGCATAACGTGAATACCTTCATTAGGAATGCAATTTCTATTTAAAACTAAATATATCCAACCCACGTAGGATCCGAGCATTAGTCTTATATCAAATTGTAATAGGATTGAATAATGACGTTATCCCACTTCCAAAAGGATTAGAAATTTGACTTATTTTGAACACTTGGATGTCCTAGTCCTTTTTAAAGACAACTTGTTCAGCATATTCCTTTTTGAAATCAAACTAGAGCTCTTCAGAGTCTATAAAAGGACATCATAGGCTCATTAAGTCCTTGTAATTCAGCTTGAGCCACAATACAACTCATGTTCTTCTCCTTTTTTTTTTGCTCTCTTTAACAATTGAATTTTCAGGTAGCTTGGAGTGTCTGAGGAATTTTTTTTAATACATTGTGGGAGGATATAAATCATGAACTACTTGTGGTATTGGAAAGTAGACTCGTGAGGCCACGTTCTATAAAAAACCACACTCATATTCTCTCCAGATCTGCCCAGGTATCCTTCCAAAACTAGACTTTCAATTCTATTTCATCACTTTTTGTTTGTTTTGTGCAGCCTCACAAAAATTTTGATATCTTGACTTTGGAACATCGAAATCAGGAGCCATTTTTTGTGTTGGAAACTAGAATAGAGCTACATCTCAAGCGAAAATCAAAATCAGCTCACACCTAAATCTTCCCTGTTATTGCCCCATAACTGGTCTTCAAATCTTGGTTTGCCAGTTTTATTAACTTTGCGTAGCGTCACGGTAAATTTCATATCTTGACATAGGAGTATCGAAATCAGGAGTGGTTTTTGTATTGGAAATAGAGATACTTCTCACACAGGAACCACAATGAGATTGCACCTGAATTATTCCATTTATTGCTTTAAAATTGGTCTTCTAATCTTTGTTCACTAGTTTTATCAGCATTATGCAGCATCACAACAAATTTTGTATCTCAATATAGAAGTATCGAAATCAAGAGGGGTTTTGTCCATTGGAAGGTAGTCTTACAAAGATACATCTTATGTGGATTCCACCCTCAAATTGTTCTTAGATTCTCAAAGTTATTCATCTGAAACCGACTTTTAAATTCTAATTCATCAGCTTTTTTAGTTTTGCGCGGCTTCATGAAAAATCTTGTATCGTGACTTAGGAATATCAAACTAGCAAGAAATTTATGGCATTGAAAAATAGACTTTTAGAGTTACTTCATATGTAAAAATCATCATCAGAGAGCTTCTGTATTTTCTCAAGTAGTTTTCTAAAGTTTGATAAAAAACTTGTGACTGCTTCTCGGTTTTCATCTTCTACTTTAAGTTTTGGGATGCATCATTTTTGCAATATGTTTAAGGTTGTACTCGAGCAATATTCAAAGTCCTAAAAGTCTTTTTCTTATCGAGAAGACTTCAGTGCTTGGAAAAAATGAAGAATCCTTTTGCTTTCAAACGACATCTGCATAGAACTCCAAATATATATTCAAACTTCATACTTTCTTTTCTTTTACTCTTTGTTTTTTTTTTGTTCCTAACTTGCCTTGACATTTATTTTACTGTAAAGTTTTAGAGCCAAGGAGGGGAACCAATGGTCTATTAGTTGTGCTATCTAAAAGCTTTTAGTAGCTTTATGTTACTGGAATCATCTTGACCATGCCAAGCTAAAACCAATATTGACTGTCGAATAATCAAAAGTTACTTGCCTTGGCACCCTTATTTTTATCAAGACAAACTGAATCACCATGATAGAACTAACAACTTCTAACAGTTGGCACCACTATCCGTTAGTCAAGTCGAGATGTAGGCTCCAAAATTTTTCTTTTGCAAGTTTTTGAAAGAGTGTGAATTTCTTAGAAAATGTATTAGATCTCCACAATGCTTCTATGGGACCAGTCGTCTCTTTTTCGTGATATTGGTGGGAGCCTGTTTGAAGCACCCATCTTCTTGGAGATTTTGGCATAAAGGTTTATAGAGCAACTCTCTTCACAGTACTTTGAATTTATTTTGGCGTGGTGTCAACCTCTACTAGGAGCTTAGAGTAGAATTGTATTAAGAATCCTTTTTGTAGCTTGGCTGAAGGATACACAAAATATTTTTATAGAGCTTATGATGGGTAAACATTGTACTGATTAAAGCATGTTCATAGCATAGCCAAAGTCCTTCAATTTTGAAACTTTCTTTTGTTTTTTTGGTTTACGTTATTGCCTGCACTCATGATTTGTATGTTCCGTGTCATAGGAGAAGATTCTTACCACTGAACTTAAGCTCTGTATTGTTAGCACTAACCCAAAAAGCTTAGTATATTTGGTTGTGGTTTTATTTTCTTTCTATTCTTGTGTTGCAGGTTTATGAGGAAGCTCAAATTTTGCCTTATTTACTTTTTTGAGAGCCATAAATTGTTTAAAACACTTGGGTCAGGAGTAACATACAATTTATGCTTGTGCATTAAGGAGGGTTCAACTTACAGTTTTTTAGGCTCATGCATCAAGGAGTTTTTCAACTTACAATTTAGACTCGTGTATCAAAGAGCGATTTAACTTGCTATTTAGGTTCGTGTGTCGAGGAGTATTTTGACTTGCAGTTTAGGATCATGCATTGAGGAGCGATTTGACTTGTACTTTAGGCTCGAACATCGAGGATCGATTTGATGTACAGTTTAGCTTGTGCATCGAAAACCATTTTGACTTGCGATTTAGGCTCGTGCGTTAATCAGTATTCTAGAGAAGAATTCTTGTAATGTAAATTTTCTCCCAACCCTTTGTAATGAGTATTGTTTCACTTTAATTTGGTATTTATTGCCCCCATTGATTGAAGCAGATTTGCACTTAATCTTGTGTCAAGTTTTAAAAGTTGGAGTTTAGAAGTCCTTTGATATTTTTTTCCTTTGCGAGCGATCAATGTCCAAGTGTCACCCTTCTTGTTATTGGAGAAGTCATTTGACATGGACTTGTTTGTTGTTTTCTTTAGGACGGGAACCTTAATTGGATCAAAGCTTCCAAATTGTAGAATGATGATTCCTTTACCTTTTAGTGATGCCACAGAGCACATGGGTTGTAAAACTTTTGAAATTAAAACTTTTTTATGGTCCAGTTTGACACTAATATGATTTGCATTAATTATATCATGATAATCAATGATGATATTTCCCTCTCATATTAATGTCATGACCTTTTACTTTAGGATGAAGCATTCAGTGGTATGATGACTAACAATGCGATGAAATTTGCAGTACTTAGGATTGTTGACTTTGTTAGATTCTTTAGGTCGCTTTGACTTAGGGAGTTCAATGACTTCTTTATCTAGCAACTCCTTAAGAATCGCAGGAGCATCAGAGTCAAAAAAAAGATATAACTTTGCTTGTAACTCCTTCAAGGGTTGTTGATTTTTCACTTCTCGTATTTGTTGCTTTGGAGATTTTTATTTCAATTTTTATCTTGTGGAGGAATTCATAAAACTCATAGTGATTCCCTAATTTGGTCTTATGATGAGTCATTGAATCTTATGACTTTTTTTCTTAGATTAAAGACAGGTGATGCAATTCTATGACTTGCAATTCTTAGCTCAATGTCATGAGCGCATATAGCCAATTCTTCAAAAGTTCAAGGCTTAATTCCTTGGAGGATATCCACAAGGCCCCAATGCGTCCCATAAATGTAAACATTAACCGCATAAATCAGAAAGTTGATCCTTGCAATCAAAGATCAATGTTCGCCATTGATTTATGTAGTCCACTATAGGCTCATCTTTACTTTGTATTGTGTTTGTCGACTCTATCATGCCGACCGTATGACAGGTGCTATAGGAATAATTTAGGAACTAACTTTCTTATTTCTCCCAATAATTAATTGATTCAGACTCCAAGTCTGTGTACCAATCAAAGGTGTTGCCTTTTAAAGAGCAGAAAAACTGCTTGACAAAAAGATCACCATGTGTACCAGCACTGCTACAATTCTCAACAAAATAAGCGATGTGCTACCTTGGATTTCTCTTTTCATCAAATTACTGAAACTTTCGCGGTTGATATTCAATTAGCATCGGTAAGCCCTTGATTTACTTAGAATACGACTTTGAGTATCCTATGAAACTTTGCGACGGACCGCCGTATTGTGCCTTGATGGTATTTGCAATCATATCTTGCAGTTGTTGAACTGTTAGAGTGGCCACTAAAGCAGATCGATCAGCGCATTGATTGTCACTTGACTTGATGAGAGATTCACCATCAACTTTTTCTTGTGGTGTTAGGTTATAATTTGACTCTCTAGGATTATAGAAATCTAAGTTTCTCATAAGTTGGGTGATTTGAAAATCTTTCTCATCAACAGACTTCTTCAAGGCTTCTATGGTTTGCTCTATTATTTCAAACTTCTTATCCATGTCAACTGCATTAATCATGAAGGTGTTGACTTTCATTAAAGTTGGAGAATTCGTTAAGCCATTAGATTCTACCAAGTTGAAGATAGTTTCAGACAGTTTGTCTAATAACATTGATATAAAGTTTCACCTGGAGTTGTAGTTACAACTAAAATTTGAGATTTTCTCCTTTTTGTCATCTCCAAAAAGGTAAAGAATTGAGATCTATCCAAAGCACAAGCATTGAGATTGCGTCGATTGATAGAGCCAACAAAATTATTCTCAATAGATATGGCAATAGTAGACTTCTTCCACGAAACATCATTGATTTTTTTGAAATCCAATGGAGAAGTTTAATTTGTAGTTTTCCAGTTTATCGAAAAAAGAGATGAAATGCAAAACTGGTCCCACTAGGCCTGCCAAAATTTATTCACAATAAATTTTCGTAGAGCAAAAAATCAACTGCAAGGAAAGATAAAATAAACAAAATGAATAATTTTATTTAAATAAATTTTGTGAGTACAATTCTGTTGTTCTCTTGATTCTTCTCTCCTAAGCTCTTTTCGTGATTCAAGGGCCTTCCGTGGCGTGTTTCTTGAATTATTCTATCCTAACCTTTTTCATGATTTGAGGACCTTTTTTAGCATAACTCTCAAACTTTAGGATGATTTGAGCCTCCTAAAAATACGTTTGGATCTCCAATAATTGTCGTACAATACTTCATCTTATTGAGTTAATCTCCGGGTAGAACTTCGTTAGTCAATTCTTTGAAAAGTTGTGTGGTCAATCCAAAAGCTTTGTCCAATGTTTATAGAGTGACCTCAGAAAATTATGTAATCCTCCTATTTATTATTGTAGGGGTAGACAGTACAAGTGTATATAACTTCTTCTGCCTCATTCTAATTGGTCCATTCAGTTATCAAGCTTATCACAAATATTGTGTGATAAGGCTACTTGAGATTGGCCATAAATATGTTAATTGGGACATTTGGCGATGTTTCATTGGCTGTAAAATAAGAGGGACAAATTCATCCCACGAAAACCTACTCCCGTTGTCACATTTGAATTTGCCATACTTATTAAAAAATAATATTTGACATGATTATTTTACTACATTATTTTTATTAATTGATGTTTAGTATTCAGCCTTAAAAATAATTTGGATAATAAACAATTAATTTTAAAAATAAAATAAAATTATTTTTTTGATATATTAAAAATAATAAGTAAAAGTATAAATTTATTTTTTGAAATGGTAAATAACCTAAAAATAACAGAGGAAGTATAATTCTATTATTCTAATAATAAAAGAAAAGTTACTTTATCGTGTTTTTTTTTTGACAAAAAACAAATGTTATACTCCTTTCACTTTGTTGACCCCTATATAAAAATAGTTATTTTAAATTATTTAATTTATGAAATTATGAAAATTTTATTATACTTTTTTCTATAATTAATATTAAATAACAATATAAATCAATAGTTTAATCATATTTAAAGTTTGAAAATATTATTAATAAGATTAATTTAGTAAAATATATTTTTAATTAAAAATTTTTAGTGTGTCAACAAGATCATGTAAAAGATGGGAGGAAGGAGTATGTCTTAATTGATCCGAAACACTTATCGCACATTTATCGTCGCCTACAATTTCTAGTTCTCACTCCTCTATTTGTTTCCTAACAATTGGAACTGGATTTGGATTTGGAGAGCAAAAATACCCAACAAGCTTAAGTTCTTCCTCTGGTTAATAAATTAAAACAACCTCCCTACTAGAGTTACTCTTGCTTATAGAGGCATTAACCTCCCCCTTCCTTCCCTACCTGTACCCATCCTTTGGAGAACATCACTCACCATTTCTTTGAGTGTCCTAATGCTACCTCTTTTTGGGATCATCTGATCATTCTCTACAAGGGAGAGTTCTCCATCTCCCTAGACTCCTTTCATCCCACCAATTGGACCAGTACAGTCAAGCATCTTCAATACTCTAACTTTGATAGCTCCCTTCCCTGGTCCACCCTCTTTTCCTTTTGCCTTTGGACAATTTGAAAAGCCAGAAACTCAAATCTCTTCAATAACCAAGCCTTATCTCTTTTCTTTACCCCAAGCTTATGTAGAAGCTACTGAATTTTCCCACCTCACTTACCAAACCACTCTCTCTACTCGAATCCCTATTTTCCTTGATTGGAAACCTCCCCTACAAGGTATCTTTTAAGCTCAACACTGATGGATCTTGTTTGAGTAACCCTGAGAATGGACGTATCGGAGGGGTTGTTAGGAATTCTAAAGAGGATGGGTAGTGGAGTTTGTTCAACACTTTCCTTATACTACTATTAATTTGATGGATCTTTTAGCTCTGATTCAAGGGCTCAAACTTGTTCTGCAGCATCACTTACTACCATTTCATATTAATATTGACTCTCACAAAACAATTCTAGTGCTCCAGCAAGGTAATCTTGTTTATAATTTTCTTCTTCATGAATGCAGATTGCAGCTAGGAAAGTTGGGGTCTCCAATAGTCCAACACTGCTATAGGGAATAAAACTTAGTTGTTGATGCCTTATCCAAACATGTATCAAGGAAGAAAGATCTATGTAATACCCTGGCAAATTTTTCGTTGAAATTTTGTGCGTAAACGTATTGGGTTCTATCTTCTAGAATGAATTATAAATTTTTCATGTGGATTGTCTTAGATTATGACCCACCATTGCGTAGAGTATCGAATAAGATTTCCAATGATATGTGGATCATCCAAAACGGACACCCAAGCGACGAGTTATGAACATTCCGATCGAACCATGAATAGTAGTAAAAGTAAAACGTGCAGGAAAAAGTACTGAGGCTTGGCGTATTTTTTCTCTAACTTTAAATGATCATAAATCCTTATCGGAGCAAAAAGTTATGGTCAATCTACTTTAGCCTATCAAAAGAGAATTTTTGGGTCAACTTCAAATGATCATAACTTCTCGTACACAATGATCTGGGTGAGATACTATATATCAATGGAAATATATGAGTCTTATTTCTAATAAAATTGGTTTCATCAATTTGGATATCGGAGTAAAACGTTATGGTTGATCTACTTCAGACTATCAACAGTTCACCAAAGGACATATTTGAGAATTATTTGATTTTTTAGGGCGTTTTGGTCATTTTTCCTCACCCAAAATCCATCCAAACCCTATATTAAAGCCTATTAAAAGCATTATATGTTATATTTCATCAAATTCCCTCAAAAAGAAAACCCTAAGCTCCTACATCCAACTTCAAGAACCTCCAAAGTTCACCATTAATTCTGCAAATTTATTCAAGATTCCAAGTTCCTAGTTCAAGAACTCCAAGAACCATCATTCAAAGGCATGATTAACATCTCAAAAATGAGTATCGATCTAAAGTTCATCATTCAAGGTATGTGGGGGTTTTCAACAAGAACTCTCTTTCATTCTTATGCCCAAAAGTACTTTTCTTTACAAAGGCATAATTTTTATTTGATTTTTTTACGAATTTGAAGCATGAACCCATATCTTATGATGATTATGATGAAATTTTGATGTTTATGATTTTAAAAGATGAATTTACATGTGTGGAGATATAAAACATGAATCTTGAACGATATTTATCATTATTTTGATATTTGGGTCGTGAATCCCCATTGAAAATTGTGTTTTTTTAGAAAGTGTGTGTTATAAGCACGTTGATGTTGACTATTTGAGATATTTTGAATGATTTGAACTTTTGGTATTAATAAAGTTGTTTTGAACTCGAGTATGAAAGAAATCCACAACGTGGCTAATTTTGATAGATGGGAAGCATAATGGCTCCCGATGTATATTTATATATTACTGAAATTGTTTTGTTGTGGATTGTCTTTGAAATAATCTGAGCTAAGTCCGGGAGAAATCTTTAGCACCGAGTGGGAGGTATAAAGCAACCTTACTTCCCTAGAACTACATGCCCCCATAAGAGTGAGCCTGAGGCTGATTTATATAGTGATTACTAGTTTATGTGGATTTGATATCGATAGTCCTACTCTGATGGCAAGTATAGGATGGATCTACCAAACGTGAGTTGTACGTTGGACTCCATGTAGCTCACATGGTTTATGTCGGTTATAGGATCTCCCAGTATGTGTGTGTTTCCTTGTGTCTATGGTGAATGGTGAAGTGATTTGAAAGTGGAATTGTGAAAGTTATTCTTTCAAAAGATTTAATTGATATTTACATTATGAGAATTGATATTATTGATGAACTGAAAGTGATTGACAAATTATATGATGACTCACATATGTTATTGTACTTATTTCATCCTCTCATGATTCTGATGATTTTCTTCCGGCTATGTAAGTCTTTCATACATCCTGCATATTTCTTATAAATATTTATGATGATGATGTTTATACAACTGCATACACCCCTATATACTCGATCTCTTTCCATGGTGCTGACCCACATCTTCGGATGTGATCTATATTTTCTCGAAATATAGGTTTAGGTGCTCAGTTCCAGGTTCGACAGTGATTCTTCGGGCATGCCGTTCTACATCCTCTGTTGTGGTGAGTCCTCATGTTTTGAGGATGTGATGTCTGATGTTGGTTTCACAAAATTATTTACATTTGATAACTGAGTATGAGTCAGTTGGGGCATGTCTTAATGGCTCGCTGGTTTTATTGATTTTCTTAGAGGCTTGTCAGACTAGTATAGATGTTGGGAGTTGACTAATAAGTCGTATCTTATTATCTTTCTGAATTTTTTTTATTCTTGGATGATGATTACTCTATTGATATTTGAGGGTTATTTATGAAAACCCCGTTGATTTGTGTTGAACTAAATGAAAATGGATCAAAGGGTTAGCTTGGGGCTACTCGTAGCCTCGAGCACCGTGTGACGCTCCGGGACCTATTTTTTGGGGTGTTACAAACTTGGTATCAGAGCCTAAGGTTTTAAGGTGTCCTAGGGAGTCTGACAAGCCACGTTAAGTAGAGTCTTGATCATCGATGTGTAGCGCGCTACATCTAAGAGCAAGAGGCTACAAGACATTTTTAGAAAAAGTGTGATTCTTTCTTTCAGACGTTTATCATGCTTAAAGTGTCTCTCTCTACTATTGATTCGTTCTCTTATCTTTTAGAAATATGCCTCCACGTCAAGCAAGAAGAAATAATGATGGTCAAAAAACTCAACCCGCTGACCCATTCAATGAAAAAGTGTCTCATACTGAATTTTGAGAATCCTTTTAGGCGCTGGCCCAAGCTATTACTGCAAATGTTTAGGCCAACCCGGCCCCGGCTCCAGAGCAGCAGGGAGATGATTCAGCTGCTGCCAGGATTCGTGACTTCATACAGATGAATTCACCAGAATTCTATGGGTCTAAGTCTGATGAGGATCCACGGTTCTTTTTAGAGGAGGTGCGGAAGATTACTCAGGTGATGCATGTATTTGAGGAACATAGTATGGAGTTGGCTGCATATAGGTTGAAAGACCTTGCTTACGACTGAGTTGTTGCTTGGAGGAAAGGTAGAGGTGAGGAAGCTGCCCCTACAACTTGGCAAGAGTTCCAGGATGCATTCTTGGATAAGTTTTTCCCTTTGGAGATGAGGGAGGCAAAGATGGAAGAATTTATAAACCTGCGACAGGGCTCTATGACTATTAGGGAGTACTGTCTAAAGTTCAATAGTTGGCCAAGTATGCTCCTGACTTAGTAGATGATAATCGGGCTAATATGAGTAAGTTTGTGACTGGAGTGTCTAGTTATGTGGTTAAGGAGTGTAGGTCTGCTATGCTGAATAGTGAGATGAATCTTTCTAGGCTGATGACTCATGCCCAACAGATTAAGGCATACAAGATTAAGGAGAGAGATAGAATGAGAGGGAATAAGAGAGTTAGGTTCAAGCAGCATGGAGAGGGTCAAACTAGATCACAGGGAGGGAGTTTTCCTCAGTATCAAGATCATTTTTCTATGCCAGCACCGTCATTGATAACGCTCAATCTACAGCTCTCGTTTGAGTGTAAAGCGGTCGTTAGAAAATATAGAACCCAACCTGGGTTGGGTGTCGATCCCACAGGGAATAGCTTGGCCAACAAGTAAGTAAAATTACTAGACTTTTAGTGCAAGTCTCGTAAGAAGGGGGGATTGTAATATGTAACCAAAATAATAAAGTAAAAGCTGAAAATAGCAAAGTAAAAAGAGGAAGATTGTCACGTTGGTTGTAGACAATGAGAATTGAGGCGTTGGGGTTATGTCCACCTTCTGAGGTATACGTCTCTATTGGCTATGAGTGTGTAGAGTCTTGACATGCAATTGCTTATAGAGAATTGTAGTCGATGGTAAATCCAAGCGTCTCTCGACCTAAACAAGGACTATTTCACTTTAACTCTCTCGAGCTTAAAGCGTGTCTAACGGTACGAATTCTCCAAGAGGTTAGTCCAGTTACGGCACTAGCTTTTTAATAGGAAAGGGTGTCCTACTACCTTGACATTATCTCTTTTCCAGACAAATAACCTTTCTCTCAAACAAGTTAAATGTTAGACTGGCGTATTCTTGCATTTGCAACCGGAAAGAATGTAGATTAAGATGAAAAGCGTAATGATATAAGCAATATACTTGTCTTGAACTCACAAACTCATAGCTATAGATAGTAACTCATTCGGCTTCCATAACCCCAACTAAGAGGTTTAGTTACCCATGAATGCGAAGGATATCACGTTTTGCATGGTGGATGGCGTGAAAAGTAGGTGTTTAGGCGTGTGGTTTTGGTGATTCCGTAGCAAGTAACGATTCTTTTGTTGTGGAATTTAAGAATAGAAGAGTAGATTAGAAGTGTTTGTAGTGGAAGATGAGAGGGATGGAAGAAAATTAATAGTTTAAGAATTGAAGAACTAAGAATGTTAGAAGATGCATAAAAATATCTAGCATGATAGGGTATTTATAATACTCCTATCCTACTCCTACTAAGCTAATGAAATAAATAACCAAATCCTAATATACTAATGAAATCCTTGACCAAAATGTACTAGGGTAAGGTTACAATATCATAATCCAAATAGATTAGTGAAACACATAACCTAGTTATACTAGGTTAATGTATCTTTGTAAAAATCCAGCTTTGTGTCTGTAAGTCCCCAAAGTCTTCAGAATTGCTGTTTTAGCCCGGGACAGATTTTCCATGCAGCAGATTTGGTCCTTTAGGCGTCCAACTCCTTTCCATCTCGTTCGTGAGCTTTCTTTTGCGTCAAGTAAGCCATAAAATGCTGAATTTTGCATCATTTATACCTGAAACTTTACTAATCGTGTTTGTTAGCTCATTTATAGGAAAAAGGACTAAAAGTGCATGAAATAGATAATTAGTTCTCAAAACTAGGCTAAAGTATGGGCAAAATATATTGATATAGGCGCGTAAATTCGCCTATCATCAACACCCCACACTTGAAGCTTTGTTCGTCCTCGAACAAAATATCATGTCCTTCTAAACATCGACTTAAGGTTTTTACAGCAACAACACAAAACATTCTTCAAGACAGGCACAACAATTATCAACAAAGAGTAGCTTTCCGATTATAAGTAGAAACAATTTAACCTCAAGCATAGACTCGTGATGGTGATCAACTCGCATGCAAACGTTAAGGTACCTAGAATCATATACAACTATCCAAAACTCATACTCCATGTGTGTCTCACAATATAGTACCCATAATCACTCACAAATATAGCATATTTTTTCAAACATGGGTATCAAAGTATCCTTGCACTCACTCTCACAAAGAACTCATATGTAGCAACTAATGACCATAAGCTTGCCTTTAATGTAGTACTCTACTAAATGTCGGAATGTTGAGATTAGGATCAAGTAGGTCTTTAGATGGTTGTAATGTAGGCTAAGGGACGGGTAGGACTATTTTGGCCAAAAATAGTGACTAGGTTCCTAAGCACTTTAATACATCACTTTGTATCAATGACACTTTTTTCTTTCAACTTTTCTTTACTCTTTTATTCTACCACCCTTGTTCTTCTATTTTGTTTTTCAATTTTAAGCACAACTCACTTTTCAGCTTTCTTTTCCTTTTTCTTTTCACAACATACCTCTTATGATAGCACTTTCTTCCTTTTTCATAACACATTCAAGCACCATTACAATTTAAAAGCATCATACTCAACCAATTTCCTCTTATGTTGTCACATGACTTTTTCACTTTAAAGCACTTAGGAATTTGGATCAAATTACGGTCTTGAAAAAAATGGATTAGGCTTACATTCAAGATTGTCAAAGAAATAGGCTAAAGGCTCAAAAAGGGTTTAACTAGGATGATTTCCATGGGTAGGTAAAACTGAAGGTAACCAAATATAGGTTGCCAAAGAAATGCCTAAATCATATCCTAACTTACACTCCTTATTTTCACTTTGCATACATACCAGGCAAGTTCTAGCATCAGCCACACACATAGAATATACTATTATCTCACACACAAGGCACATGGTCGACTTGATTGGAAGTAATATAGACTCTTGATCCAACAAGTGAAGGAATTGAATCACACAATATCACATAATGAGTCACAACTAGAGCCTAAACGTCTCAATAGTCACAATTGTAATACATACTCTTGTTATAATCTCATGCTGCCTATCAAAATAGTTTCATGCGAAGCTAGAAAGATTTTACTCCTAAAAAAACTAAAAAAAACATCAAACGGAAAAAAAAACAAAAAAAACGAACTCAAATAAACAAAGTAAACAAACAAACATAGGTGCAAACAGAGAAGTATAGCATGCAATGCCACCCCACACTTAGACGGGACACTGTCCTCAGTGGAAAATAAATACGAGGAACCTGGTCAGTCGGACTCCTCCTCTATGTCTGGGGTCATACCCCTTGCGTTGGAATGATCATAAGAGTCGTCATCCTTAGAAGTTTCTCATACGTATCCCACTTAATTCCAAGCGTGAGTCGAGGTGTTTACATCAAGGAGGGTTCTCCTTGCTCCTTGCGGCCTCTTTTCTTGCCCTTTTGGGATGTGGTAGCCTTCTTCCTTGCCTTGTCTCTCTTTAGGTGCCATTGTACCTGAGACTTGAAATAGTGTTAATGGTAGCACAATCTCAATGGATACAATCTATACACAGACAGTAGGGGTACCACCCCATACTTAGGGTGTTGGCACCAACTAGTGAGGTGAAAGTTATCGATTACTCAGAATTCATCGACATACATTTTAGGATTGTATTCCGACAAGAAAATCAGCAATGCATTACTTAATTGCAGCCATTGGACTACTTTCATGGTAGCTATAGCAACACTACTACATAGGGGTTACCATATGGAATAGTTATTCTTTCAACAATCACAACCTCTTATGTCGGTAGGCACTATAAGTCTTATCCCGATGGCCGGGATAGTCTAACATGTAAGTATCCAAACAACAATCTGAAGCACTGTTCATAGCCATAGTAATTCCGCAAATAGTATAACAATGCTATTAAAACCAATTTCAAGTCGGAAACAAGTCAAGATTTTCCTACGTACATGTTCACTCACAAGGTTGTGTATCAACAATCCAAACACATGAACATCACCAACAATCTTATACGAATTAGCAATTCATAATAGACATAGCAATGTAGTACTTATGAGAAATAAATGAAGAATAAGAGAGTACTTACTTGCTTGAAGCTTGTGGAGATGGTTTTGTGAATTGGAAGAGCAAAAGAAGAAAATTTTGAGAGGATTTGGACAGATATGCGGCGCCTTTAGGGTTGTTTCTAATGTGGTTGTGTTATAAAACCAAGTCCCCTTTATATAGGAAGAGTATGGGTCGGGTTATGACCCATTTACATTTGGATTTGGGGACAAAATCACCACATATGCGGCGCATATCCTTCGGCATATCACTTACATATGCGGCGCATTGTCCATGGCATAATGGGACATATGCGCCGCATAGTCTATGGCATTTCTAGACATATGCGCCGCATAGTCTATGGCATTTGGTCTCAGTATCTCAAATGCCATAGCATAGGCGGCGCATAGTCAAAAGCATACCTAGGAATAGGCGGCGCATAGTGTATAGCATACTAGATTCCGAGTCCTTAGGCTATAGAATAGGTTGTGCATCATTCGTGGCCTATTTTTACCAAGGCCTAGCCTTCCTCGAAGCCTATTATGATGTGAGAAAGGCTCAATTCATAGCCTTATGCATCACCATTCCTAACTTACCGACTTTACCATACAAAGCGTCCAAATCGTCGAGTGAGATCAATCTTCTCGTCGCGTACTTCTTGCACCTATATTTGCTCAAAACACAATGAAAACGATTAGTACGATGGGTTGCCTCCCACCAAGCGCCTTAGTTTTGGTCGTGGCACGACTCTTATTTTTGTAATTTCATTTATCAAAAAGAAAACATACTAAAACGACGAAACGATAAAATGAAAAAATGACAAAACGATAAAACAATAAAACGATGGGTTGCCTCCCATCTAGCGCCTTATTTATTGTCGTGGCTCGACGTAGTAATCTCGAGTACTTAGACTTCGTCGAGATAAGTGATGGCCATGTCATTCATCGAGTCAAGAGGACCGATATATGGCTTGACACGTTGGCCATTCACTTTGAAGATAACACCCTCATTGTTTTCCAATTCGACTACTCCAGATGAGTAGACTTGAATGACTTTAAATGGACCAGACCACTTTGATTTTAACTTACCTGGGAAGAGCTTGAGTCTGGAATTAAAGAGTAGTACCATGTCACCTTTTTGGAAGTTTCGTCGAACAATCCGCTGATCATGATACTTCTTCATCCGCTCCTTGTATAAATCTGATCTTTCATATGCATGGAGACGGAATTCATCTAGTTCGTTCAGCTGCTCCAACCTCAGGTTCTTCACATCATCCCAATTCAGATTCAAGTGCTTCAATGCCTACAATGCCTTGTATTCAAGCTCGATGGGTAGATGACAAGCCTTCCCATAAACTAGCTGATAAGGTGACATGCCAATGGGTGTCTTGAATGCAGTCCTATACGCCCATAGTGCATCATCTAGCTTTCGAGACCAATCCTTCCGATTCGCATTAACCGTCTTGGCAAGGATTTGCTTGATCTCACGATTGGAAACCTCTACTTGTCCACTAGTTTGGGGATGATAAGGCGTAGCTACCTGGTGTTGCTTGACTCCATACTTGGCCAATACAGATTTGAATAGCTTGTTGCAAAAGTGAGATCCTCCATCACTTATGATAGTACGAGGTACTCCAAAGCGAGAGAAGATATTCTTCTTTAAAAACGCTACAACACGCTTTCCTTCGTTATCGGCCAATGCTACAGCTTCAACCCATTTCGACACATAATCCACAGCAACCAAGATGTACTTCATTCCAAACGAATTCACGAATGGTCCCATGAAATCAATACCCCACACATCAAAGAGTTCTACCTCCAGAATTTTGGACATGGGCATTTCATGGTGTTTTGAAATAGCACCTTGACGTTGGCATTGGTCACACCTTCTCACATAGTCGTGTGCATCTCTGAATATTGTAGGCCAATAATAACCACTTTGCAAGACTTTCCTTGCCGTTCGATTCCCTGCATGATGTCCTCCAACTTGCGAAGTGTGGCATGCTTCCAATATAGTAGGCACTTCATCATAGGATATACATCGTCGAATGATACCATCCGCGCATCTTCAAAACAAATAAGGCTCATCCCAATAATAGTGCTGAACGTCATGCATAAACTTCCTCCTCTGGTGTTAAGATAAATTGGAAGGTAACACATTACTCACCACGAAATTTGCAAAGTCGGCATACCATGGTAATTTCTCCATTGTTGTCGCTAGTATCTCCTCGTCAGGGAATGCATCATCAATCTAATTTTCTGGTTGCTCCACATACTCATTCTCAAGTCTAGATAGGTGATCAGCCACTTGGTTCTCGCAACCTCTTCTATCTTTGACTTCGAAATCAAACTCTTGCAGCAGCAATACCCATCGAATCAGCCTTGGTTTTGCATCTTTCTTTGTCATTAGATACCTAAGAGCTGCATGGTCTGTGTGAACGATCACCTTAGTACCCAATAAATAGGCACGGAACTTCTCAAACGCATACACAACCGCTAAGAGCTCTTGTTCAGTGACAGTGTAGTTCCTTTGGGCTTCATTTAAGACCTTACTCGCATAGTAGATAGGATGAAATAATTTCTCCTTTCTCTGTCCAAGAACAGCACCAACGGCTACACCACTAGCATTACACATGACTTCGAACGGGAGCGTCCAATCTGGTGCTACCATGATAGGGGCTTCAATGAGTTTTTCTTTAAGGCATTCGAATGACTTTAAGCAATCATCATTAAAGTCAAACTTCGTATCTTTCTCCAATAGTTTGCACAATGGACTAGAAATTTTGGAGAAGTCTTTGATGAATCTACGATAAAACCCAGCGTGGCCAAGAAAACTACGAACTTCCTTCACCGAAATTGGAGGTGGTAGCTTCTCTATTACCTTTATTTTGGCGCGATCAACCTCTATTCCTTTTTCGGAAATCTTGTGCCCAAGAACGATTCCTTCTTTTACCATGAAGTGGCACTTTTCCCAATTCAGCACAAGGTTGAACTCTACACATCTTTGTAATGCCATGCTCAAGTTCACTAAACATGCTTCAAAGGACTCACCAACAACTGAAAAGTCGTCCATAAATACCTCCAAAGTGTCTTCTACCATATCAGAGAAAATAGACATCATACAATGTTGAAAGGTGGCTGGTGCGTTGCACAACCCGAATGGCATGCGTTTGAAGGCAAAAGTACCATATGGGCATGTAAACGTTGTCTTCTCTTGGTCTTCGGGGGCAATACAAATCTGATTGTAACCTGAATAACCATCCAAGAAGCAAAACCATCCTTTCCCCGCTAATCGATCTAGCATTTGGTCCATAAATGGCATGGGGAAATGATCCTTGAGCGTCCAAGAATTCAGCTTGCGGTACTCCATGCATACTCTCCATCCAGTAACGGGCCTGAGTGGAATAAGCTCATTCTTTGCATTCGCAACCACCGTCATACCTCCTTTCTTGGGAACACATTGTAATGGGCTTACCCATGTACTATCAGAAATAGGATACACGACTCCTGCATCTAACCACTTGATAATCTCCTTTTTCACCACTTCTTACATTGGTGGGTTTAGACGTCTTTGATGTTCAATGGTGGGTGTGCACTTTTCTTGAAGCTGAATTTTATGTGTGCAAATCCCAGGTGGAATACCAATGATATCCGCAATGGTCCATCCAATAGCTCTAATATACTTGCGTAAGATTGCAATAAGAGTTGCAACTTGTTGCTCACCTAAATCGGCTGCCACTATGACTGGAAGAGTGTTTCCGCTTCCTAAGAATGCGTACTTCAAATGGCTTGGCAGCTCCTTCAATTCTAACGTGGGTGGTTCTTCAATAGATGGCTTAGCTGGTGGTGTGGGTCGATTCTTGAGATCAAGATCCAGCTTCTTGGGAGTATAACGATATGTTCCTAATCCCGATAGAGCACAAATATCATCTTCAGAAATTTCAGCATCATCATCCTCTTCTTTCATGAACAAAGCCTCCAAAGGATCATCAAGAATTCGCTCTTCAGCAAGTAACTCTTTCTCATCATCAAAGACTACATCAGCCACAGAAAATACACTCAGATCTTTGGGTTGCTTCATTGATTTGCAAACACCAAAGCGCACCACTTCATCATTTATACGGAATGAAAGCTCATTAGCTCTCAAATCTATGAGCACACTTCCCGTAGCAAGGAAGGGGCGTCCCAAGATTATGGGAACCTCTGAATCTGCTTCACAATCCAAGATGACAAAGTCTGCTGGAAATATGAATGAAGATACCTTTACCAAGACATCGCATAGAATACCAACCGGTCGTTTTACCGACCTATCCGCCATCACAAGCCTCATATTAGTTGGTGTAGGATCTCCTAACCCCAACTTCTTATAGATCGATAATGGCATCAAGTTGATGCTGGCTCCTAAATCACACAATGCTTTAGCAAAGTCCAAAGATCCGACGGTGCAAGGAATCGTGAAAGCTCCGGGGTCGGCCTTCTTCTGAACTATCAATCGAGTAGCAATTGCACTACAATGATGTACATCATCTTTCAGCTCATAGCTTGCAGCCCTCTTCTTAGTCAAAAGATCTTTCATAAACTTCACATACCCAGGCATTTGTTCAAGTGCCTCTACCAATGGGACGTTAATAGTCAGCTGCTTCAACATGGTCATAAATTTGCTGAACTTAGTGTCATCGGCCACCTTCTTTAGTCTTTGTGGAAAAGGTGGTGGTGGGTATGGAAGTGTTCTCTCCATTGCTTTCTTCTCCTCTTGCTTCCGTTTATTTTTTTCAGGTTGCACGTCACTAGGTGAAACGTCCTTGACGTTGGAAGTAGATGTTGCGGCTTCTTCTCTTGTAACGTCACTAGGTGTGGCGTCAATGTCTGCTGCTACGTCAACCACTTGCTTGCCTTTTTCTGAAGTTTCCAGCACCTTACCACTTCTGGTAGTGATGGCCATACATGACCCATCATTCCTTGGGTTTTGCACAGTATCGCTAGGTAAGGTGCCAGCCTTTCTTTGATTGAATGCTGCTGAAAGTTGGCTCAATTGCTGCTCTATTTGCTTGATAGAAGTGGAATGAGAATCAACTAGTTGCTTCATGGAGGCCAAATCGTCAATTACCTCCTTCACTCCTGCGCTCGTTGCTTCCACTTCTTTCAATAACTTAGCCATCATGTCTTCCATAGAATTAGATGTGGTGGTATCACGTCTACCAGGGGGAACGTACAAACCACTATTTTCATTATTTTTCTTCCAACTACCTTGGTCTTTGCTTCCAGATTTAACATAATAGTTCCGACCTTGGTTTCCTTGGGCATTCCCACGGAAACCCCCCTGATTGTTCAAGTAGTTGGCCTCCTCTTTCGAATCAGATTCGTCTCTTCCATTTGACGCAATAGCTTTCACTTTTTCAGTCTTCCCTAATAGATGCTTTGTAAGAAGATCCATTTGGGTTTTCATGTGCGCCATGTCTTGATCACGTTCTTCTTCTCTTCTTCTTTGGTCTGCAGACATGCCAATAGATAAAGTGGGGCTTTCTACCTCAGAATCCCTGGTGTGCCAAGCTCTACTTTGCTTTGTCATGCGATCTAGCATATTGCTTGCTTGACCAAAGGTGAGGTCCATAAAAGAACCTCCAGCTGCGTTGTCCACCACTGGTTTAGTTACTGAATTCAAGGCTCTATACAAGATCTCCATGAGGTGAACATTAGTCATGTGATGGTTTGGGCATCTCGTTAGCTTTGTCTTGAACCTCTCCCATGTTTCGTGAAGAGCTTCAGAGGGAAGCTGACGAAAGTTGCTGATTTCATCTCTTAATTGAGCCCTCTTGGATGGCGGAAAGAATCTTTCTAGGAAAGCGTCTCTCAATTGCCTCCAATTTGTAATAGAATCAGGAGTCAGCCCATTCAACCATAATGTTGCCTCCCCAGACAGAGACAATGGAAATAGACGTAATCGAATAGCATTCTGACCAACACCAGGATTGTCAAAAGACTTGCATGTAGAAATAAAGTTGATGAGATGCATATTCGGATCATTGCCTGCTAGTCCACCAAATAACCCCTTGAGTTGCAATAACTGAATCATGGTGCTTGTGATGTTGAACTTGGCTCCGGGCGCTAATGGTGGTGGAATTATAGCTCCAGTGGCTCCTGCACCATCAAGATCATCATCATCGTCATTGAAAGCTGGTTGCAAAGGTTGGCGATCATATCTGTACCGAGCTTGTCGACCTCTTCGATTGGCAGGTGTTGCAATTTCAGCGCCATGCCTTGGGTTTATCAACTCGTCATCTCCTAAATCTTCATCGTCAGGATTTGTTGCTCGTCCAGGATTATCAATGTTTTATTGTTGGACTTGAGCAGCGGCAAGAGCAGCTAATCTTGCTTGCTCGTGTTGAGCAGCCATCCTGTCGATTTCAGCTTGTGCTTCCATTCTTCTAATTCATTGCGGTTCAGGATTGATTGGTAATAACGGTTGACCAGAACTTCTAGTATGGGGCATGCACTAAAAGAAAAACCTGCAATAAACAAAAACAAAAACTAAACGTAAAAGTACGAGAATCTTTGACCAAAGGGTCTAGTAATTATCACGAACTTGATTGACACTCGTATTCCCCGGCAACGGCGCCAATTTTTGATAACGATCAATCTACAGCTCTCGTTTGAGTGTAAAGCGGTCGTTAGCAAATATAGAACCCAACCTGGGTTGGGTGTCGATCCCACAGGGAATAGCTTGGCCAACAAGTAAGTAAAATTACTAGACTTTTAGTGCAAGTCTCGTAAGAAGGGGGGATTGTAATATGTAACCAAAACAATAAAGTAAACGCTGAAAATAGCAAAGTAAAAAGAGGAAGATTGTCACGTTGGTTGTAGACAATGAGAATTGAGGCGTTGGGGTTATGTCCACCTTCTGAGGTATACGTCTCTATTGGCTATGAGTGTGTAGAGTCTTGACATGCAATTGCTTATAGAGAATTGTAGTCGATGGTAAATCCAAGCGTCTCTCGACCTAAACAAGGACTATTTCACTTTAACTCTCTCGAGCTTAAAGCGTGTCTAACGGTACGAATTCTCCAAGAGGTTAGTCCAGTTACGACACTAGCTTTTTAATAGGAAAGGGTGTCCTACTACCTTGACATTATCTCTTTTCCAGACAAATAACCTTTCTCTCGAACAAGTTAAATGTTAGACTGGCGTATTCTTGCGTTTGCAACCGCAAAGAATGTAGATTAAGATGAAGAGCGTAATGATATAAGCAATATACTTGTCTTGAACTCACAAACTCATAGCTATAGATAGTAACTCATTCGGCTTCCATAACCCCAACTAAGAGGTTTAGTTACCCATGAATGCGAAGGATATCACGTTTTGCATGGTGGATGGCGTGAAAAGTAGGTGTTTAGGCGTGTGGTTTTGGTGATTCCGTAGCAAGTAACGATTCTCTTGTTGTGGAATTTAAGAATAGAAGAGTAGATTAGAAGTGTTTGTAGTGGAAGATGAGAGGGATGGAAGAAAATTAATAGTTTAAGAATTGAAGAACTAAGAATGTTAGAAGATGCATAAAAATATCTAGCATGATAGGGTATTTATAATACTCCTATCCTACTCCTACTAAGCTAATGAAATAAATAACCAAATCCTAATATACTAATGAAATCCTTGACCCAAATGTACTAGGGTAAAGTTACAATATCATAATCCAAATAGATTAGTGAAACACATAACCTAATTATACTAGGTTAATGTATCTTTGTAAAAATCCAGCTTTGTGTCGTAAGTCCCCAAAGTCTTCAGAATTGCTGTTTTAGCCCGGGACAGATTTTCCATGTAGCAGATTTGGTCCTTTAGGCGTCCAGCTCCTTTCCATCTCGTTCGTGAGCTTTCTTTTGCGTCAAGTAAGCCATAAAATGCTGAATTTTGCATCATTTATACCTGAAACTTTACTAATCATGTTTGTTAGCTCATTTATAGGAAAAAGGACTAAAAGTGCATGAAATAGATAATTAGTTCTCAAAACTAGGCTAAAGTATGGGCAAAATATATTGATATAGGCGCGTAAATTCGCCTATCATCAGTCATCTACTAGTGTTCCCATGCCTAGAGGTAGGCAGAATCAAGGTAGCAGGTAATATGCATCCAGGTCCCGGTACAGTGCTGGCAGTAAGCCAAATCGTCCCCTGTGTCCTAAGTGTGGTAGGGCTCATTCGGGTGAGTGTTGGGGTGAGAAGAAGGGTTTTTTTAGGTATGGTGACATAGGTCACAGAGTTAGAGATTGTCCACAGGATGGAAAGGGCGTCGTGACTATCGCCCTCAGATCCAGACTCAGACTGTTAGTACTCTAGTTCCAGCGACTCGCCCAGCCCCAGCTCAGGGCACCTTTTCTAGCAATGCTTGCGGGCAGCACCAGAATAGATTCTATGCTTTACCGTCCCTCCAGGAATATGAGAACTCTCCCGATGTTGTTACTGGTATGCTTCGTATATTTTAGTTTGATGTGTATGCTTTGTTGGATCCTGGATCCAGTTTCTCATATGTTACACCTTTGATTGCTGTGAATTTTGAAATGAGTCCTGAGATTATTCCTGAGCCTATTCTAGTTTCTACCCCAGTGGGTGATTCAATTGTTGCCCAAAAATTATATAAAAAGTGTCTTGTTACCGCTCTTCATAGAGTCTTGTTGGCTGATCTGATTGAGTTAGACATGGTAGATTTTGATGTGATTCTAGGTATGGACTGGCTGTATTCTTCTTTTGCCTCTATTGATTGTCGGACCCGAGTGGTCAAGTTTCAGTTTTCGGGTGCATTCGTGTTTGAGTGGTCTAGGAATTCTGTGTCACCTAAGAGTCATTTTATCTCTTACCTCAAAGCTAGAAAACTTATTTCCAAGGGGTGTGTTTACCATATGGTTAGAGTCAAAGACATTCAGTCTAAGACTCCAACTCTCCAGTCTGTTAACGTCGTCAATGAGTTTTCTGATGTCTTTCCGGATGATCTCCCAGGGATACCTCCTGATAGAGAGATAGAGTTCGGGATTGATTTTCTTCCCAATACTCAGCCTATTTCTATTCCTCCTTACCGTATGGACCCTGCAGAACTTAAGGAGTTGAAAGAGAAACTCAAAGATCTACTAGATAAGGGTTTCATAAGGCCTAGTGTTTCTCCTTGGGGTGCTCCTGTGTTGTTTGTGAGAAAGAAAGATGGCTCTTTGCGTATGTGCATTAATTACCGCCAATTGAATAAAGTCACCGTAAAAAATAAGTACCCCCTTTCGAGAATAGATGATTTGTTTGACCAATTGCAAGGTGCAAGTTATTTCTCAAAGATAGGCCTTCGTTCAGGCTATCATCAACTCAAAGTTAGGGAGTGTGACATCCCAAAAACTGCTTTCCGAACTCATTATGGCCATTTTGAGTTTTTTGTTATTTCTTTCGGGTTAACTAATGCCCCAGCAGCTTTCATGGACCTCATGAATCGTGTGTTCAGACCATATCTGGATATGTTTGTCATAGTATTCATCGATGATATACTGGTGTACTCTCATAGTGAGGATGAATATTTTGATCATCTCCGAATTGTCTTACAAACCCTTAGAGATCACAAGTTATTTACCAAGTTCAGTAAGTGTGGGTTTTGGCTAAGGTCAATTGCTTTTCTGGGTTATATCATTTCTTCTGAGGGTATTAGAGTTGATCCCCAAAAGACCGAAGCTATTAGAAATTGGCCTAGACCTATTTCTCCTACTGATAGCTGAAGTTTCTTGGGTTTAGCTGGATATTACCACCATTTTGTTGAGGGTTTCTCCTCTATAGTGTCTCTTATGACTGGATTGCCCCAAAAGAAAGTGAAGTTCTTGTGGTCCGAATCTTGTGAGAAGAGTTTTCAGGAGTTGAATACTCGACTTATTTCAGCCCATGTTTTGACTTTGCCTGATGGTGTTGATGGTTTTGTAGTGTACTGTGATGCTTTGAGAGTTGGGTTGGGTTGCGTATTGATACAGAAGGGTAAGGTGATAGCTTATGCTTCTAGACAGTTGAAACCCCATGAGAAAAATTACCCCACCCATGACCTTGAGTTGGCTGCTGTTGTGTTTCCTTTGAAAATCTGGAGACACTATTTGTATGGTGTCCATGTTGATGTTTTCACTGATCATAAGAGTCTGCAGTATGTGTTTACCCAGAGAGAATTGAATCTTAGGCAGATATGATGGTTAGAATTGTTAAAGGACTATGATATGAGTGTGCTGTACTATTCGGGCAAGGCCAATGATGTGGTGGATGCCCTAAGTAGAGTGTCCATGGGTAGTGTTTCGCATGTGGTAGAAGGTAAGAAAGAGTTGGCTCATGATGTACATCGTTTGGCTAGATTGGGGGTTAGGTTGTTTAACTCTACTGAAGGTAGTATAGGGGTTCAGAGTAGTTCCGAATCCTCCTTGGTTTCGGAAGTGAAGGAAAAGGAATACTTAGATGCTAGTTTGGTCAGACTGAAGGAATCAGTCAAGGACCAAAAAGTAGAGGTTTTCTCCTAAAGAGGAGATGGTGTGTTGAGATTGCAGGGTAGATTGTGTGTCCCGAATGTTGATGATCTAAGACAGAGGATTATGGCTGAAGCGCACGGGGTGCGATATTCTACTCATCCTGGTGCTACCAAGATGTACCGAGACTTGCGGGAAATCTATTGGTGGAGTGGCATGAAGAAAGATATAGCAACATTTGTAGCTAAGTGTGCAACATGCCAACAGGTTAAGGTTGAACATCAAAGACCTAGTGGTATGATGCAAGAGTTTAGTATTCCCACCTGGAAGTGGGAAGAGATAAATATAGACTTCGTGATTGGTTTACCTCCTTCCCAACGCCATCATGATTCCATTTGGGTTGTGGTTGATAGGTTGACTAAGTGTGCTCATTTGTTGCCTATTCATACTTCATATACTGCTGAGGATTACGCTAGATTGTATATCCAAGAGCTAGTCAGACTACATGGAGTTCCCTTGTCTATCATTTCGGATAGGGGTACTTAGTTCACTTCGCAATTTTGGAAAGCTTTTCAGAAGGGTCTTGGTACCCAAGTTCTTTTGAGTTCTTCTTTTCATCCGCAGACCGATGGTCAGGCTGAGCGGACCATCCAGACCTTAGAGGATATATTGAGAGCTTGTGCACTTGACTTTAAGGGAAGTTGGGATGATCACTTACCGTTGATAGAGTTTGCTTACAATAACAGTTTCCACTCTAGTATTGGCATGGCTCTGTTTGAAGCCTTATATGGGAGGAAGTGTAGATCACCCATAGGTTGGTTCGAGGTGGGTGAAGCAGCTGTGAGTGGTCCTGATTTAGTATTTGAGGCTATGGAAAAAGTTAAGTTGATTAGGGAAAGGTTGAAAACTGCACAGAGTCGTCAGAAGTCATATGCGGATGTTAGAAGGAGAGACCTTGAGTTTGAAGTTGGTGACTAGTGTATCTGAAAATTTCACCCACGAGGGGGGTGAAGAGATTCAAAAAGAAGGGGAAGCTTAGTCCCCGTTATGTTGGTCCTTACAAAATTCTTAGCCATGTTGGTAAGGTAGCTTATGAGGTCGAGTTGACTTCCGAGTTGTCCTCTGTTCATCTGTCTCCATGCTTAGAAAGCATATTAACGATGCTGTGGTGGTGGATTCCTCTGTGAGTGCTGACATTCAAGAAAATCTTTCTTTTGATGAGATTCCTGTTGAGATTCTTGATTTCAGTGTCCAAAGACTAAGGAAAAAGAAGTTCCCTTGGTCAAGGTGTTGTGGCAAAACCAATCTGTTGAGGGTGCAACTTGGGAAGCTGAGGCGGATATGCGATCCAAGTATCTGCACCTATTTTCCGCGAACTCCGATCAAGCCGAAGGTATCGTTCTTTCCTAAATCATGCACTTTTGATAAAAGTTGCAGTAGTTCAGCTGTCATTTATTATATGCTCAGCTGTAGTTTCTTGAATTTATGCATTCTATGTTGCATTCGGAGTGAGAAACGATGTGGTGATGAGTCTAACGAATGGTTTCAGCTGTATGCTATGTTCCCTATCTAATCTCGGCATGTCTAGCGTCATTCGAGGACGAATGTTTCCAGGGGGGATGATGTAATACCCCGGGAAATTTTTCGTTGAAATTTTGTGCGTAAAAGTTTGGGTTCTATCTTCTAGAATGAATTATAAATTTTTCATGCGGAATGTCTTAGATTATTACCCACCACTGCGTAGAGTATTGAATAAGATTTCCAACGATATGTGGATCATCCAAAACGGACACCCGAGCAACGAGTTATGA
This sequence comes from Capsicum baccatum var. pendulum, assembly GCA_030864225.1. Classification (NCBI taxonomy): domain Eukaryota; kingdom Viridiplantae; phylum Streptophyta; class Magnoliopsida; order Solanales; family Solanaceae; genus Capsicum; species Capsicum baccatum. Next base: position 72,364,555 of record CM061561.1, on the reverse strand, counting down.
ACATTCCGATCGAACCGTGAATAGTAGTGAACAGTAAAAGGTGTAGGAAAAAGTACTGAGGCCTGGCGTATTTTTGCTCCAACTTTAAATGATCATAACTCCTTGTACATAATGATCTGGGTGATTTACTATATATCAACGGAAATCTCTGCGAGTCCTCTTTCCAATGAAATTGGTTTCATCCAATTTTGCTATCAGAGCAAAAAGTTATGGTCGATTTACTTTAGCCTATCAAAAGCAAATTTTTGGGTCAACTTCAAATGATCATAACTCCTTGTACACAATGATCTAGGTGAGATACTATATATCAACGGAAATATAAGAGAGTCCTCTTTCTAATGAAATTGGTTTCATTTGATTTGGATATCAGAGTAAAACGTTATAGTTGATCTACTTCAGACTATCAAAATAGTCCACCAAAAGATAGATTCGAGAATTATTTGATTTTTTAGGGGCGTTTCGGTCATTCCCCCTCACCCAAAATCCTTATAAACCCTATATTAAAGTCTATTAGAAGAATTATATATTATATTTCATCAAATTCCCTCAAAAAGAAAAGCCTAAGCTCCTACATCCAACTTCAAGAACCTCCAAAGTTCACCATTAATTCTGCAAATTTATTCAAGATTCCAAGTTCCTAGTTCAAGAACTCCAAGAACCATCATTCAAAGGCACGATTAACATCTCAAAAATGAGTATCGATCTAAAGTTCATCATTCAAGGTATGTGGGGGTTTTCAACAAGAACTCTGTTTCATTCTTGTGCCCAAAAGTACTTCTCTTTACAAAGGCATGATTTTTATTTAATTTTTTTACGAATTTGAAGCATGAACTCATATCTTATGATGATTATTATGAAATCTTGATGTTTATGATTTTAAAAGATGAATTTACATGTGTGGAGATATAAAGCATGAATCTTGAACGATATTTATCATGATTTTGAAATTTGGGTCGTGAATCCCCATTGGAAATTGTGTTTTTTTTTTAGAAAGTGTGTATTATAAGCATGTTGATGTTGAATAATTGAGATATTTTGAATGATTTAACCTTTTGGTCTTAATGGAGTTGTTTTGAACTCGAGTGTGAAAGAAATCCACAACGTGGCTGATTTTGATAGATGGGAAGCATGATGGCTTCCGATGTATATTTATATATTACTGAAATTGTTTTGTTGTGGATTGTCTTTGAAATGATCTGAGCTAAGTTTGGGAGAAATCTTTAGCACCGAGTGGGAGGTATAAAGCAACCTTACTTCCCTAGAACTACATGCCCCCATAAGAGTGAGCCTGAGGCTGATTTATATAGTGATCACTAGTTTGTGTGGATTTGATATCGATAGTCCTACTCCGATGGCAAGGATAGGACAGCTCTCCCCAACGTGGGTTGTACGTTGGACTCCATGTAGCTCACATGTTTTATGTCGGTTATAGAATCTCCCAGTGTGTGTGTGTTTCCTTGTGTCTATGGTGAATGGAGAAGTGATTTGAAAGTGGAATTGTGAAAGTTATTCTTTCAAAAGATTTAAATGATATTTACATTATGAGAATTGATATTATTGATGAATTGAAAGTGATTGACTAATTATATGATGACTCACATGTGTTATTGTACTTATTTCATCCTCTCATGATTATGATGATTTTCTTCGAACTATGTGAATCTTTCATACATCCTGCATATTTCTTATAAATATTTATGATAATGATTTTTATACAACTGCATGCACCCCCATATACTCGGTCCCTTTCCATGGTACTGACTCACATCTTCAAATGTGGGCTGGATTTTCTCAGAATGTAGGTTCAGGTGCTCAGTTCCAGGTTCGACAGTGATTCTTCGGGCACGCTGTTCTATATCCTCTGTTGTGGTGAGTCCTCATATTTTGAGGACGTGATGTCTGATGTTGGTTTCACGAAATTTCTTTTATTTGATAACTAGTATGAGTCAGTTGGGGCATGTCTCAATGGCTCGCTGTTTTTATTGATTTTCTTAGAGGCTTGTCAGACTAGTATAGATGTTGGGAGTTGACTAATAAGTTTTATTTTGTTATCTTTCTAAAATTCTTTTATTCTTGGATGATGATTACTTTGTTAATATTTGAGGGTTATTTATGGAAAAGGATTAGCTTGGGGCTACTCGTAGCCTCAAGCACCATGTGACGCTTCGGGACCCGTTTTCCAGGGGCATTACAATCTAGGTATTTGTAGTGTTTTTGTATCTCCCCCCTTCCTTTTGTAGCCCAGAATGTTTGGGCAGATGTAGTTGGAACTACACATTTGAGCAGGGTCCCATTACTTTCTCCTGGGCATAGCCCTAGATTTTTTGCTATTGAACCAGACTAGTACCTTTGTAATTATCCTCATCTTAATGCACCCCTTGTTTACAAAAAAAAATAAAAAATATTAGGTGATGTGAGAGTATATCGAGTATATTGAATTTTGAATGACATAAAGAGTAGTTAAAAAATAATAATAAAAAATATAGAAGAAAACATGTTAGGTTTTTTGTCAAATCTGCAGCCCTTGAGATTTTTTTGACTTCCATCTTTAGATTAACTAAATTAGAATTAGAAATAAGTAATAGGGCATATCATTACATTAAAAGAAAAGATATTAGTTTTTTGACCAAATTTATAAAATTACTTTTTTTCTGAGAAGCGTATTTTTTTAAAAGTGCTTTATACAAAATTACTTTTGGTGAGAAGTACTTTTAAAAAATTACTTTTGAGAAGCAATTTGTGTTTGATCAAACTTTTAAAAGTGTTTCTAAATGTATTTTTCTCAAAAGTGTTTTTTTTAAAAGTGCTTGAAAGCTATTTTTTTAGCTTATCAAAAACTATTTCTTTTACTTCGTAGAAGCACTTATTTTCTCTCAAAAACTTGATATACACCTAAATTTTTTGAAACAATCACTTTTGAGAAAAATAAAATATTTTTGAAGAAAAATGGTTATTATAATGGTTAGTTACTTTCACCGAAAAATGAAAATATCAAAAAGAAAACAACAAACAGATGTTCAGTTTTTAACAGGATCAAATAATGTCAAGGTATAAATTATGACATGTATTTGAAAGAAAAATATAAGGAGAGAGTTGAAAATGATATTGGAAGAAAGTAAATTTGCCTAGTTAAGTGAAACTGCAGAAGTGTATCTTCAATATAAATATCATGTATGCTTTAATTATTAATCACCAAATCTCAACACCCTCTTCATTATGCACTAATTATGACTATGAGTACTCAATTTAAAGAAACCAATTTATGAAGAACTTTTTGAGTAATCCTCCATCAATTGACACTTCATGACTTATTCTTTAATTGTTGGTGAAGGACAATGAGCTCCAATCATGATTTAGAAATGCAGTTTAAGAACATGGAATGTTCCTTCACTTGAAAGAAAGTAAAATGTCATTTTGTTTTCTTTTATCGTTTTTGTGTTGGCAGAGGAGAGAAAAGCTTCGGTAGACAATTATAACGATATATAAAGTCTTTGACACTTGATTAGACGGTCACAGGTTGAAGCCTTAAAAACAACCTCTACAAAAATGCAAGATACGACTACGTACAATAGACCCTTATAATCGGGTCCTTTCCCTGACCTTGCGGATAGTGAAAGCTTTAGTGCACCGGGATGCCCTTATAATATAATTCAACAATTTAACACATTTAGATTTAAAAAAATTGTGGGATTTTTTTTATTCTATGTTTGGTAGTTGGTACAATATTAATTTGGAAATTAGTAACCATGAATCGTTTATATGTCACAATTCAAAACAAAGAACCAAGATTGGAACCTAAGAGTAACTACTCCAGGTGTACACTGTAGAAAACAAGGCACAATATAGAAGAGAAAGCTCAATATTATTGATGCAAATTGTGTGTTTAAGCTACTGCATAATGCCTATGTTTTCTCTCAAAGATTACCATTTTGTCAGGCATTTTGGGACATGACATTTGTCTAATAATTCCATAGTTTTCCAAGTGTTTGATAAATTCCGATAAACTCAACTCCTCAATCACATTGAAAGATCTTAATTGGCTTTGAAAATCATTTTTCAACCAATTTCTGAAACTTAAAAAAAGTCACATAAAATTTAGACTTCTTTCTTATTGGAAACAACCAGGTATATCTATTGTTGTCATCCACAAATAGAACATAATACTTCATGCGTTAGAGATAATCAACGATGTAAAATATCAAAATGAATCTTGAGTAATGGTTCCTTTTCAATTTTATTTCTCAATACAAAAGAAAGTTTACAAATTTTTCCCAACTGGCAACTAGTATAAATAGCATGCACTTATTCCAACTCTTAAAATCTATAAGCTTATTTCTACTAAAAAATTATAAAGACTTCAAACTAGAATGACCTAATCTAGTGTACCAAATACAATCCGTCTTTCTCCAAGGGTTGTTGTCAAGGCATAGGTGTTGTTATCTTCCAGTGCATAAATTCCTTCTTTTCTAGCTCCCTTGGCCATTTGTCTCCCTGACTTTCTGTCCTTAACAACAAATCAGATTTATCAAACTTAAGAGTACAAAAATTATCTTTTGCAAGCTTGCTAATAGATAGTAGGTTCTTCTTTATCACATAATCTATTAATATTTCCCATATGTCTTATGTTTAACTGTGATCCGTTGCCAACGACAATATTATAAGTTCCATTGTAAGTTTTTAGATTAGATGGGTTACTTGTGTTGTTGGTCAGGTGACTGTTTGTTGGGTTTGAAATCGAGAGGGTGTCATGCGGAAGCTTTTAGTTTGTAAATCATAAGACGATAAAGCAAAACATAATAATAAAAGGCATATTATTGATATGATTTGGCCAAACGACCTACTTATTAAAAATAAAATTAAAAAACCTACAACCTGTTGGGAGAAATCTCCCCCTAAACAAAATTTCTTTAAAGACTATATTGTGGATGCTATTGTATTATTGTATGAGAAGGGAGGGTCTTCTATTTATAAAGTTTCAAAACCTTTTCTCTTAGAAAGAGGTCAGCCAAATATGGAAATTTTTTATATTTTTCTTTCAAGAAAAGTAAAAGTAATTATGGTTACTTTTATTTTCTTTCCAAGAAAAGGTAAAACTTAATTTTGGTAAGAAAATCAGGGCAAAAACCCTAACAAATCTCCCCTTTTTGACTTGATTTTCTACAAAATATTCTTGATCCTCATTCTTCTTGTGCATAATTTTCATTTTTCACATATTCTTCATATATCACTGCTGTTTGACATACTTTTAAAAATTGAAGCTTTTTGGGTTAAACATATATAAGCCCTTTCGGGTTAAAAATATTGAAACCTTTTATAGGTTTAAAAGTAAGCTTTCTTTTCAATTATGTAATAGCAGGATTATTGAAAAATTATTGACAATTATCTCCACATGTAGTTAGACAAAATCGTCATTATAGCCAAACTGATTAGAACTGCCTTAGACTTGTCTTCAACCTTAATTTATCAAACCACTGGATCCTTGAACCGTCGGCTCTGATACCACTTGTTGGGTTCAAAATCGAGAGGGTGTCATGCAAAAGCTTTTAGTTTGCAAATCATAAGACGATAAGTCAAATGATAAAGAAAAACATAATACTAAAAGGCATATTACTGATATGGTTTGGCCAAATGACCTACATATTAAAAATAAAATTTAAAAATCTACAACCTATTGGAAAAAATCTCCCCCTAAATAAAAATTCGTTAAAGACTACATTGTGGATGCTATTGTGTTATTGTATGAGAAAGGAGGGTCTTCTATATATAAAGTTTCAAAACCTTTCCTCTTAGAAAGAGGTTAGCCAAATATGGAAAAGTTTTATATTTTTCTTTCAAGAAAAGTAAAAGTAATTACGATTACTTTTATTTTCTTTCCAAGAAAACATAAAACTTAAATTTGGTAAGAAAATCAGTGCAAAAACCTTAACACTGCTTTCTCTAGAATCCACATACATTTTATTACCCTCAGTTCTTATGCCTTACAAGTTAACTGCAGCTAAGGCTTGTGGAAGTTCTTCTGCAGCCTGATATGAGTAGGCTTACCTATAGAAGCATTTTAGTGGAGTGTGTTATTCCTACCCCAAATTTGATAAGCACCACGAGGATAAATCTTCGTCCTTAGTTTGGTTTGAGGCCTGTATATTCTAATCATTTATATCTAGTAGGTCTAAAACCTCTTCCACTTAATTTGTAGTTGTTGTTACCTCTATTTTGAATGTAGTTGTTTCTGCTTCCGCCCCTCTATGCAGAGAAAGCCATGTTATAATTTTCACCTTCTGTCACAATTCAAAAGTTAAGGGATCATAATGACACTCATCTCGGTCCACTCTTAATAAGTAAACTAAGTTTTCAAAATACAGAAAATTCGAAAATAGTAATAAAATAGAACAAGATGTGACTTCTAGAACAAAGTCAGACCATAAATATAAACAAATGCAAAAGTCTGAACAAAATACGTAACCATTCTAAAACCTGGTATCATAGGTGCGAAGAGTGTCTAAATACAAATCTGAACATCTACATAAGTCTATCTTTGACAGTAAATAAGGACATAAGATAAAATAAGAGGAGGTCTAGAATCAACCCCAAACTATGAAGCATTCTAGTATCTCGAATGTTAAATATCACAACAAGAATCATCCATCACGGGTCACACTCGAATTGACATCTATATTGAAAATATCATGACTCGATTTCACAGGTTATGATGACAGCTATTATAACCCACTGATAGGTAAGCCAACCCCATAGTCCGAAACTACTTGTAACGAACTTCCAAGACAAATGAAGGAAGAATGGGGGAATAAATATAGTAAAGGACGAAAATACATAAAATAGTCCCAAAACCTGGTGAAATCAGTAAAGAGCTTCTAATTTAATAAGACTTACAAAATGAAATACTAAAAGAATATACTGATACAAGCCATCTTTGAATATAACATAGAGACTAGATAGTACATATGAGGGAGAATAGTAATAGTCTGAATGCCAGGAGCTCACCCTATGTCTCCGAACCATAACTGCTCCACACGATACACAAAACAACACTGAGAACCCAAACAATGATTTACAGGCTGCAGAATTATAGTATGAGTACTAAACACGTATTATTTAGTAGTCAACTTCCGACTGAGCTCCAGAGATAATGCAAATATACATAATATGAAAGCAAGAGTGTGAACTACACCCAAATATCCAGCAAACTACATAGTAATTCTAAGGAGACAATAAGGATGAACTACCCTATTCTAGCTATACTCAGGAACCTAAGCACTATGTCATATATCACTGGCCATTATACAAATGAAGAGTATAAGAAATATATATATATATATATATATACAATGACAAGGAATGGATATACAATTATGAATTAAGGGAGAGAGGGTCATACGGTAATACCATAACTACTATAGATAGATACATATATACATAAATAATGCTAGTTCGAAGGTACAACCTAAATAGTAATAGTAGAATCTTAATTCCTCCTAATGAAAGTAGGAACTAGTGCTAACATAATCAAGGTACAAAACCATAATACCTAACCATGAGATAATCATGCATACTAAAATAACCGTAAAAGAAAGGTATCAGAATCATACCTCGAATCTCAATACCATTTTAATAACCAACCTGTCACAAACTAACCATAATAACAATAACAATATAAAATAACTAGCTAGACTGAATAAACAATACTTAATCGAGCTTTCATAAACCACCGTTGTCATAGGATCGGAAGGTTCAATCAACTCATAGAAACAACAGTCAGAGCCTATACCTATGCAACCCCCATAAGGCTGATAGATACAAGCACCACATGATATACTACAAGAAACATACTGGTGATAGGCAATGTACATGCAAGAATGAATGCCAAGAAAGACCATAATACTATAATCGATCCAAGTACCATAAAGTAACCCAGTTATACACCTCCTCCAACTCGATGACTTGCAAAGGCAGGACCTATGATAATCTCTTCTCTGGAATGACAGCTCATGAACGAAGGGGTCCCTAGGGGTTTGGGAGTACTTGTACACACCGATCTGGTCCCAATCTAAGATTTTTAATAACCACCATCATCATCAATCCACTTTGTCCAATACCATATATATATATGTATGTGTGTATATATATATATATATATACATTGTAGAGGCTAGAATCGTGGCAAAAAAGTGTAAGTCCGTGAATCCATTGTCTAGGATAAACTCCGATATGAAATTATCATAAAAGTGTGGAAAGGGTTGGAATCTCTTAGGACCGAGGTAAAGAGTAGTAGGAAAACTGTGGAGCGGAATCTATCTTGGTCAAGTCTCTAAAACATCATTTTTAGTCTCAAAGGCTCATAAATTTATTCATTAATATGATACGATTCCCGTTATGAAGAAATCTATTTTAAAAGTGAAAATAAATCTCTTTTTAGGAAAAAGAGTAAATAAACCATATTTTAGTTGGAATGATACCATTTACCGTCTAAGTGATTATGAATGTACCAAATTTATACATTTCATCACCCGTATCCATATAATATGCTTATAAGCATCAATATGTCTATAAACTATGACCACTTCCCTTACAAGGATAAAACACTTTCCGATATCCAACCAATATCATAATCATGGCCTTGGGTCCAATAACGCATATTCGACATAACCATAACATCATAATCGGGGGAAAATAATCACAATCCACCTAGAATGTATTAAAATCATACTAAAGGTTCATTAATCTCAACTATACCTAAAATGCTAGCAACCTAGAGTAATAGGATTCTAGAAGCATAATAAGTATTTCACCTTACGAGTCAATTACCCTTCTAGCCCCCAAATTCATAAATTAGGCTAAGTCATGGTGTTCTATCCATAATCACATCCTAACATACCTATCTATCACGCGACATATATAAAACACCATGTCAAGAAGAAGAATAGATAGAAGCCTATCCCAATGTCGAATCATAATCCTTGAATCGTCCATGAATTTTCTATCTTCACTCCATAATCTTGAAATGTCGTCATGCCATCAAAATAGTAATTTATACATCATTATGAGTAAAATTTGGGTTGAATTTTCGGTCAAGAATGGGCCCGTAGGGCCCACAAATGAAATCCAAAATTAAACCAGTCACGAGGTCCCTCGAAGGACAAGGAATGTCTTCTCAAAAGTTGAGCATAAGGGGAGCACAAATCGAGGCTCAAATCAACCCTCAAAATTTAAGAATTTAAGACCTGATTTCTAAGAATTTTACTATGATTTAGGATGGAAATTGAAGGAAAAATTAATGGGAAATGACCAATAAGATTTAGGTTAGCTTACCTTAACTTATGTGGATGATTTCCCACTTTTTTCTGTCTTTGAGCTCTTAACTTGGTGTAAAAATGGTCGAAGAATTGATAGAAAATCAGGTGGGGAGAAGGGCATTTAAAGCTACCAGGTGTCGCTTAAGTGATCTAGCAAAGCCAATGAATATCGCTTAAGTGACTAACAGGAAACTTAAACAGACACAATCATCGCTTAAGAGACACCATGTCGCGTACGCGATGACCGCTTAAGCGGTCATATCAGTGACCTGATGTACCAGATTTTGCTAAGTCTGAAATGAACTTCGATCGGGTGCTCGAGATTCTTTCCAAACCTCGTGCGTAAAAAAAAATATGCGACCATACCAAATTCAATATTACAGAATCAATGGAACCATCAAAGCCTTTATTTAATATAGTTTTGACCAAGTGTGGGGTCGATGCCTATAGTTCTATTTTTCACATAATCCGTCTAATTGCCCAAAATGAGTCCGAAAGACTCGGGACCTGAACTAAGGGTCACCCTAGCCTAAAGACATTATTCCGGAGCTGATGGTATTGTCAAAATTCTTATTTGAGGTCATCAACTAGGAGTTTTGGTCTGATACCACATTCTAAACAACAAAAGCTCCAAAATATAAAAATGATCCTAAAATCCAAATAAACTATCCGATAATCGAACCGATAGTTCTAATAAGTCAGAAATGACCTATAGCCACTATGGGAAGGCTTAAAACAAAAAAAATGCATACAAATTAAGGAAATGACCGAGAGGGTCATTACAATATCCACTGCTAAAAGAACTTTTATCTGCGAAGTCAATACATAGAAAGATCTTGGAAGCTCTAAAGGATGAGGTACTAAGCCCGCATGCTCTAAGCATGACTCTTAAGATAACCTCCACAAAGAGACAACACTTCCAAGGGATTTTGCTACAAGTTTTCCTTTATCAACCAACTTCCTTTCTTACTTTTTCCCTTTCTCAAACGACCAAATCTCAACCTTATCACCAACTGGCCTCCTACTGAACCTAGGAAGGATGATGCACACAAATTCGAACCACGACACACTTATACCACACTGATACCAACATAATTAAATGAAAACTCATCCAAAGCAAAGGAAAACCAAGGCATGAGTCATGCAACCAACTCCAAATCCAAATATAACCTTCTTTTGTCTTTCCAAAAATGCTATCCACTCAAAACCAAGCAGAAAGTCACCTAAATCTTATTTGCGCAACTCCATCACGCTGAACTTAAAGAATGAAGCTGATACACTAAAGAATCTATGATGACAAGCATGAGAGTAAAACCATAAGACTCTACCTGGGCACATAAATAGAGAAAACCAAGGTTTGCAATCTATGTCAGTGCTATAACTGTTTCGGATGAACATCAAAATCAAAATCCAGGAGTTTGAAGCACACACTCACCATAAAATAATCCACTCCAAGGTATTCCATCTTCCACAAAATGATCCACTTTAAGGTTCCCATCAATAGAGAATGAAGCCATCTGAGTCCAACTCAAGCATACTACTCCTGTTGAGTAATAATTCAAAAATTCTAACAAAGGTTGAAAACTTCGTTCAAAGCTGAAGGAGCCAATACCGTGCAACTAGACTATCATCTAAACACCTATCAACCATAATCTATCTGAACTAAAGAATTCATAACAGGTAACCACAGAGTAGGATTAACTAGGCTGAACTGCTTGATCTCTACTGCCCATACCAGACCTAAAGATGGGTAAGTATCTACACTCTGAATCTATCATAGCCTCCATATCGCTATTCCAGGGCATCAAATTTGAAATTGAGCTAACGAGTCTGATATAAAGCCAAATACCCAATCGATCTTGGTATCTAAATCAGACATATCCTTACTAAATTATGTTGGAGCCAAAATCAAAATGTAGCTGAAGGAGAAAATTAGAACGAAGGATAAATCATCGGTCAAAAGTATCATCAATCCACTCCATATATATTCAAGGGCACAAACTACCAAAACATACTCAAGAACCCACCAAGGCTGCAACTGCACTAGTAATAGCCAAAACTCTAATAACTTAGAGAATTGCAACTTTAGTAGAAAACTAATCAATCCCATACTCCATCTAGACAATGAATACCCAATTCACCAACTTAGGAAATAGTCATAGAAAAACTCACCTATCTCCACCTCTCGAAACCCCATAGAGATAAGAACTACATTATGGCAAGAACATATTTTCCAACTCCACACCAATACCAAGAAAAACCATCACCAAGAGACAAGCCCGACAAACCTAAGGGATGAATCCAAGACTTCTTGACATTAATATTAAAACCACTACCAGGAGATGAACTTGTTAAATAGGAAGAACAGACCCCAAACTAGTCAACCTCAGAAACGGGCTACATAACCCAATCACCAACTCTAAAACCACAATAGAACCATGGAAAACTAACTTACCTTTAATACCATAATCCACTCCACAACCAATCTAGCATAGACAAAAAAAGAAAAATGACCAACCTCACCTCGCTATGGGAGAGAAATCATCCAACCAATTAGGTTGCCCAAGACAATGAATAAGAACCGCGAGAAAGGGAAATTCTAACTAGATACTGCTAGTCTAGTCGTCTACCAAGCGAGGATCGATAAACTTCAAAAAATGCTAATAATAACAACAGTAATATAAACATCAATATAAAGGATAAGTGGTATCAAAAATGAAAATTAATAGGAAATACCACTATAGGGTCATAAGAAGACCAATATGCCAAGGTAAATGGGACTCGAACCTATATGCTACACCTAAAGCGGAAAATATCAATATTGATCCACTTCATCCACTACTAAAGGAAATAGTCTATGGGAATAGTCATATAATCATGAACTCTATTTCAAGGCACATCACAATTGATATAAACCTTCCAAGGTATACAATCACCAATGGGTACGAGAAACCTAATACACACAAATAAAAAGGTAAAGGTAGAAAATAAAAAGGCATACCTATCATGTTGAAACTCAAAGTCACATGCCTGACATACCTAAGGGAGAAAAAATCTGAATGGGTTTAAACTCAGACTGAGCATCAAAATCATCAATTGAGGTGCTAAGTGCACTGCCTCTAGCTGACGGTGCTACAATACTATGAAATCAATCTGAATGAGTTGAACAACCAATAATACCATGCCAGGAACACTCTCTGGACTAGTGTTTAATCTTTCTACAGTCGTAGCAAATCCTTGAAGCCTTAACTTGGCAAGAAACGGGAGGTGACCCCAACTGGCTGACCTACTAATGACGGGGCCACTTTCTATTGAAATGATCATTCTTCCCGCAATTATAGCACAAATCAGGAACTCTAGTCTGTCGGTAACATATGCTAACTTTGTATGAACAACCACTTGCATCTAGGGAAATCTCTAGACTAATGTCCCATCTTGCCACAACCAAAATAAGCTTCTAGAATACTCAAAGATGCTGCCTTTACTAATCCAGAATAGTCACCACGGCCTAAAGGCTCATATCAAATAATCTACAAGGTTCAATGAGAAGTCTAACCACTTTGATTCTCATGATTAATATAAGATCCACCTATAGCCTGAGATGCTACCTGCATAGAACTGATAGGCTGCAAGTTAAGATGACCTCTGTTGGGAGGATTCTCACTCTCGAATAAAATACCAATAGCAGTGTACTGATGACATGACCTCTTACTGCCACCTCTATAAGTCTTAATACATGCTCTCTCTGTGGCCCTTACATAATCAACAACCCATGAGAAGCTAAACCCAACTGCTACCAAATGCCTTAATGCTAAATAGTGTGACAATGCTAATCCTTTAATAAATCCATGAACTATGTGATGATTTGAAGGATATAGCATAGGAATATGCCTAATCCACTCAAGAAACCTAATCTCATACTCTGAAATCGGCAAAGAACCCACTAAACACCAAAAAACCCAACTCTGGCCTGAGGACTGCTCAACAAACCGAATATCACCCTTGACTTTAAGGAATATACAAAAATACATAAGATTCCTAATGCTGAATCTCAAAAAGCTGAAGTGGTCGCAAACTCTACATGAGCCCAGGCCGGCTCCAAATATCTGACTGACACTAAAGATCTTTGACATCCATCCCTGACCCCCTGGTTTGATATTGCACTAAAACTTTAGAAATGCGTGCTAAAGTCCTATCAGCATCTATCGACAACCTTGGATTATCCATCTGGGACAGAATAGAGTCAAAGAATGTACTTGAGGCTCGTAGAAATATGGACACATGACAAGGAGTTAAGAACAAAATTTACTAAAAATGCCTTGTAGCCTCCTGAAGATAGGCTACAAATATTTCTGCACCAACTCAAAGGACTTTACTAGACACCAAACTTTTGTACCAGTACATAGGTAAACCTAGGGTTTGATACCAATTTGTCATGACCAAATTTCTCAAGTCATGATGACACTTACTAAGATCCACCAGTAAGTAAGCCAACCCCATAGTCTGAAACTACTAGTAACGGATTGCCAAGAAAAATAAAGAAAGAAAGCAAAATAAATATAGTAAAAATAGAATACATAAAATAGTCTCAAAATTTGCCAAAATTAGTACAAGAAATTCTCACGTAATAAGTGTTACAAAATGAAATACTAAAAGAATATACTGATACGACCCCTATTTAAAGACAACATATAGACTAGTCTAGTACATACGATAGAGAATTATAATACTCCAAAAGCTCAACCTATATCTCTGAACCATAGTTGTTTTACACGTGCACACAAAATCGATGATAACCCATATTGTGATTTGCAGGCTGCGGAGTTGTAGTATGAGTTCCAAACACATGGTATTCAGTAGGAAACTACCGACTAAAGTCCAAGATAATGCAAATATACATAACATACAAGCAAGAATGTAAACTATACCTAAATATCCAGCAAACTACATAGTAATGCTAAGGAGACAATAAAGATGAACTACCCTATTCTAGCCATACTCAGAAAACTAAGCACTATACCATATATCACTGGCCATTATACAGATGAAGAGCAGAAAATATATATATATACTGGTATACAAGGCCAAGAAAAGGATATACAATCATGAATGAAAGGGGGAAAGGGATATACGATAATACCATATCTTCTATAGATAGATACATATAAACATAAATACTGCTAGCTTGAAGGTACAACCTACAATAGTCATACTTGCATCTTAAGGCCTCCTAATCAAAGTAGGAACTAGTGCTAACATAATCAGGGTCCAAAACTATAATACCTAACCATGGGATAATCATGCATAGTAAGATAACCTTAATGTAACACCCTATAAATCCAAGCCTATATTAGAACCATGCTTCAAGTTAATGAAAAATCAAATATCATGTTTTGGTAGTTTGATAAGTGATTTAGATATATATTAAGTCCTCAAAAAACTCATAGCTTATAGATGAGTCAAAACATCCCTTAGCGATTACATTCTTGTGATGAATATAACTATAGTCAACTTCTTACGAGCATAACTTTTGGATTACTAAGAACTTTTGAGCTCCAAACCTGCTAACAAATAGATAATTGAATTAGATTTTTAATGACACTAGTTTACCTTAATCCGATATTGCAGTAAGAAAGTTATGGCCAAATTAAAGAAGCACTATCAAAGCTACCAGTGACAACAACTCTGATAATGACTCATTATCAGACCTAACGGGTAGTCAAAAAGGAGATGTTACCATGGAAGTATGGGCCGAATTTGGTTCCTTTGACCATGAATCAGGCAATGACTCATCGCCAGACATTATGAGTCATTGCCTAAGTCATCGTGACTGCTTCCAGGAGTTTTCCAGATGGTTTTAAGGGTTATTTTGTTTTTCCCACTCTATTAACCTTAAAACTACATCGTTTAAGCTATCCTAACGCTAAATATAAAGCCTAAACAACTCCTAATCCCTCATTCTCAACATAACACACGAAATAATCAAGGAAACATGTGATTTCCGCTTCTCCAAAGCAAGAAATTAGGGTTCTTCATCTCCAAGTTTAAATCCACAAAACTTTAGTTCAAGAATCAAGAGTAATCAATTATGTGGATACTCAATGAGGATATCCTTTCATCCTCATGCATAAATTATGATTTTGTTCATGAGTTTTATAATCTTCATAAACTAGGTTTTTACCCGATTATTACTCTAAGCTTAAATTCAATTCCCCGTGATATATTTGTCACTCAAAAGCATGTTTTAATAATTATTCATGGTTTCTTAGGCCCATATTATATCATTCACGCTATTCTCAAATCCATACATGATTGACATGATATTAGTTAAGATTTCAAGCATATGATCAAGCTATATAAGATGTGTCATTTTTCAAGACTATTAAGCATTATTTATCATGACTTTGTGGATTCAACCCATATGGTTGACATACCATGTTTCCCCATGAGAATTAGTATTTTCACAAACTTAGAATTTTAAACCCTCGGTATGTTGGTAAATTCATTAGTTTGGACTCGTGTTACGAAATTTCCCCTTTTCCCTTCCAAATATTAAATATTAATTATTAGTTTCATTCTTTAGAGATGGCGAGTTACGAACACCCAATGACCTAGGATATCATATATTGTCAGTCAAATACTCCATTCTTTAGTTTTCATGATTTAGAAATATTTCAGACAAAGAACTTATCTTTTAAACTCAGGACTTATGTATCGTTGAGCTATTTAGTATATCTGTTTATATTTTGTTGGGAGTATTACTTAGCATCGAGAAAATGCAGGGATAAAGGATCACCCATCAGTTAGGACTGAGACCTTTAGTAACAGTCCCTAAGTTACAGAACTATATCTCCATCGTAGGTCATAAGGGGTCACTCGACAGTGGAGGACTGGCACCCTAGTACTTCGGGACATCAATTTAGTGTGTTCATACCCTTGATAAGGTATTGAACACCCATGTAATTGGGGTTACAGGTTGTACCTTAAACAACTTATATTAGGGTATGCCAGTTAAGTTTAGCTCTCACAGTCCTCAGTTTATTTTTCAAATTTAGATTTTGCATGACCTTGTATTTAGTTATTAAGTTTTCATTCAGTATATGATTATACTTGGTCATTGCATCAGTTCATATCCCACTATTTCAGACCAAATATTCATACATGACCCTCGAATTCATTTTACTTTTTATGCTATTAATTTTTAGACTATCATTGCATATCAGAATGTATGTATTTTATATAGGGTCATTGTACTACAGTTCAGCTCCATGCATTTAGTTTGCACTCAAGTTCATCTTTTTATCTTTAGTTAGCATTCAGTATTGTTTTGCAACATATTCAATATTACTTTAAGATTAAATATAATATTTATGTTTTTATCTCTTTCCAATTTACAAAAATATTTTAGCTCATGAGTTAGAGATATCACTATACTTCACAGCTTTTACGTATAGCCATGTTTTAAATGCATATTTTAGCAAATGGTCTATGTCCTTAATTTTAAAGCATGTTTTAAGTATTTTCCCGACTAATGAATATCTCACATACTCAGTATATTTCAAAGTACTGAGAGAATACCTCTTCTACTTATATTTTTCATCTAATGTAGATTTAGGTGCTTACTACAAGATCATAACCAAGCAGATCGTAGCATTTAACCAATAGGGGATAAGTTCTTATCTTTCAAGGACTCAAGTCAGTTGTAGTTCTTGTATTTTATTTTCTTATTCATATGTATTGATTAGGGATAGTTGGGGGCATGTACTGACTACCTATAGTCAGTATTAGTAGAGGCTTTGTAGATGATCAATCAGAGTTATTGTACGTTGTTTAAGTTCCTCTCCCTTTCAGATTATGGTGTTGTAAAATTTTAACAATAGCGTATTAAAATGAGTTATCTCATGATTATGCTTTTGTTCAACTAGTTTAGCTTATATATATATGTATTAATCAGTTACTCAAGCATTATGCAGTACATAGGTCAGCTTGGGATCACTTGTGATTCTAAGCACCGTGTTACGACTAAGGGTAGTCCCGAGTCGTGACATATAAAAGAAAGAAATTAGAATCTTATGTCGAATCTCAGCACTAGTCCAATAACCAATTTATCAAGAACTAACCATAATAATAATAGTAATATAAAGTAACCAGCTAGTTTAGATAAATAATACCTAACTGGGCCTTTTAGAAACCACCGCCATAATATACTCAAAAGGTTTAATCAATACTCAGCAAACAACAGTAAGAGCCTATACTTATACAACCTCCAGAGCCTATACTTATACAACCTCCAATAAGGATAATAGATACAACCACCACATAATATACTTCAAACTCTACTTATACCTATATCTATGCAACCCATATAAGGCTGATTGATATAGGAAATACTGGTGATAGGCAATGCACATGCAAGAATGAATGGAAATCAAGTCCATAATACCATAACCAATCCAAGTACCATAAAGTAACACAGTGTATACACCTTTTCCATTAGTATAAGTTAATATTTAATAAATAATAAGTAGTGAGAATCCATTAGTATAAGTTTATTGAGTCATTGATATCCCAAAAAGATTATTAATGAGCACTTCTAGACTCTAAATACATATGTTGGGTCAATTTATAAATATACAAAAAGAAAATAACTACCGAGTTTGGAGTGTAACCATGACTAATATGGATAGCTATGACTAATGTTTCTAGCTCATCTTATTTAAACTCCACAAGACCGAATTATTAAAATAGGACCTATTATGATACTAGACTTAGGATTTATATAAAATAGAAACAACAGATAGCATAAATCTTAATGATACCATCATCTCGGTCTGTTGTCATACACTGTAAGATGTCTAAGAAATTTCATAGAATAAAAAAACACTGTTATATATATATGAAAAAAATCTCGGCCCCTCTGCTTAAAGAGGATAGACTTGCTTATACTTATAAGAACATAATACGAAAGATAGGCTATAGGAATTCCCATAATCTATGACCTATCAAAGTTGAAACATACTTTAGTATATCCGTAGAGTAGGACAACAATTATGATAACAAAAATTTTATTATGGAGAAAGAGGTTAGCATAAATCCAAAACTCCCCTAAGAGTTCTAAGCACCTCTTCAAGGAACATCAAAAAGATAGATTCTTTGTAAGTGTCTATCAATGTAAATTGTTCTGCTTGGTGGAAGGAAGGACGATTAAGTTTTTCCATATTGCTATGGTTCTTTCCACACCTAGGCGGCGTAGAATATTTTAAATGTCACTGTTGGACAATAAAATTCTCGAGATCGAAAATAAATAATCGAGACAATAAAATATTGAAACAATCAATTTATTGATTTCAATATATGAGTATTACAATCTCTATGAATCTTCTGATTTGCCTTTTCAAATATAAATTCAAGGTCTTAAAGGTTGATCTTAAATTTGAACTTGATTTGTTGATTTGAGGGACTTGATCTTGACTTGTGCTTGAATTCAAGAGCTTTTGAGCATGTTCTTGAATGTTTCGGTCTTGATCTTGAATCTTGATGACTTGATTTGAATGCTTAAACTTTGTAGAGAAATTGTGGCATTTGATCCACGAGTTTTCTCTTGCTTCTTATTAGATTTCTGGGGGTTCTTTTTCTGAATTATGAGACCCCTATTTATATATGTGGAAAAGGAAGAGCCATGATGATGATGGACTTTCTTTGACTAGTCAAATTCAGGTGATGTGGCGCCTTTTATGGGCTTTTGATTTCACTAGGTTTGCTGCATTATTTTGACATGTGGCATGGTCCTATTGGCTCCATCACTTGACTTGTCATGCCATGTCATTTGATACGTGGCACTTATTTGGGCCTCTAGAATTCGACAATGTCTTGGACTTAGCAAAGTGGGCTCATCATTTGTAGGCCAAATTAATGGACTAGTCCAATAAATATTGGACTTTATTTAAATTCATGTGTTTGAACATAAATAATTAATTCAATTATATTAATCCCCAATATTTTATTTAGGACTAATATATTTTGAATCTAACATAATCCAAATTTCGTATGGATTTAAGTTTAATAACATTTCGATGTCCATAAAATGCCCCCTACTTCAAGTCTTGTCGAGATATTTAATTTTTTCGAAGAGTAGACTTGAAGTATTAACTTGATAATTTAATTAAGATCAATATTAATTGTTAAGAAAATGCTACAAACCAACATATATTATGTGGATCGTAATTAGATTTTTTAAAATCCGTATAAAATCATGAAAAGGGAAACATAGAAGTTAGACTTTTTTCCTCTTTTGCTTTGCATGTTCCAGTACACAATTGCCTTTTTTTTGCAACTTTCTTATTTTCTTTTTGCACTCATATTAGGATTAGAAAATGGCGGCATCTTTTCTGTCCAAATTTATTTGAGCCACCTCAGTCTCCTAATTTCATTGAGCTTGTGATGTAGCCACTTCATCGCCCAATTATTTCTCATCTTTATAAGAATTGGGACACCAATTACTATTGGGTAAGGATAAATCACTCCTACGTCAATTCAAATTCTTCTAATCATCGCCTACTTCTTACCATTATAAATACCCATTTCTTTTTTGTCATGGCAAAGCATCAATTTGCAAGTTGCTCAGAAGACACCTTCGGTTTGAACTTCAAGAATCAATATTGAGGTATTTTCTCTCCCCTTTTTTTCTTGTATATTATTTTCTTCTTCATATTTTTGTAGGGTTAAAGCAAATAGTAATATGAAACCATTGATTGAAGACGGTGGACATCAACTTAAGGTGCGAGAGTTTAACTTCGCCTCCATTACCTTAAGACCAAACAATTTTTCTTAAAGACGGTGGACATCGACTTAAGGTGCGAGAGTCTAACTTCACCTCCGTCACCTTAAGACCGAATAATTTTTCTTGAAGACAGTGGATATCGGCTTAAGGTGTGAGTGTTTAACTTTGCCTCTATTATCTTAAGACCAAAATATTTTGCTTGAAGATGGTGGACACCAGCTTAACATGTGAAAGTTTAACTTTGCCTCCATCACCTTAAGACCAAAAGATTTTTATTGAAGACCGTTGACATTGGTTTAAGGCACGAGAGTTTAATTTTTCCTCTATCACCTTAAGACTAAATAATTTTGCTTGAATATGCAATGGTTTTCTTTAAGTATGGGACCTTTCACCAATGCATTTATGCGATGGTCTTCTCTAAGTATGGGCCCTTTTACTGATGCACTTATGCAATGATCTTATTTAAGTATGGGCACTTTCACCGATGAACTTATACAATAGTCTTCTTTAAGTATGGGACCTTTCATCGATGCTTTTATGCAATGGTCTTCTTTAAGTATGGTCCCTTTTCAATGATAGCTTAAGGTGAAAAGGGACATATTTTATCCACCTTAAGGAATGAAAATTTTAAGAATAAACCCATGACATGCCAGCTTAAGGTGTGAAGGGACAAATTTTGTCCACCTTAAGGCATGAAAATATTGAGATCCTAATAAGGATAAACCTGTGTGAGGCCAGCTTAAGGTGCAAAGAGACAATTTTTTTTCATCTTAAGACATGAAAATTTTGAGATCCTTTTAAGGATAAATTCGTAAGAGGCCAGCTTAAGGTGCAAAGAGATAAATTTTGAGATCCTTTTAAGGCTAAACCCATGAACGTTCAAATTTTATTATGGAGAATTTGAATGTTCTAACATGAAGACTTAAATACCTTTGGGCGTATGAAATGTAGTGAGTTCTTCATCCTTTGGTGCCATGTAGATTTGATTGTAGCTGAATGAACCATCCATGAAGAACATTGCCTCATAGCTAGTGGTGGCATCAATCATCAACTTTGGTATGGGGATTGGAAAGTCATCCTTAGGGAAGACATTATTGAGACCCCTAAAGTATACACAAACTCGAATTTGACCATTCTTCTTTCGTACTAGAACAATACTTGAAATCCACGTAGGATATTTGACTTTGCGAATAAATCTCACTTTAATCAGTTTGTTAACTTCATTTTCAATTAATGGAACCAACTATGGCCTAAAGCACCTTTGGGCTTGATTAATAGGACGAGCCCCATTTTTGATCGCCAATTGATGGACTACTGCTTTTTTTTATCTAAGCCAGGTATTTCTTTGTAACTCCAAGTGAATACATCCATATATTCTTTGAGCATTTCCATATAAGTGATTTCCTCCTCCACTTATAGAAAGGTACATAGGCAAGTTGGTCTTGGGTCTTCATCGCTTCCAAGATTAACTTTTTTCAAGGGATCTATCGTGGCCTTCACTCCTTTTTCAAGTTGTGATGGAGCATCTCCTACATCTTCTTCCTTTTAAGGGTCATCATCGTTTATGGATATATGATAACACCAAAAAGTATCTTCTATCTCTTCATCAACCTTTATTTGAGACGAGATATTTTTCTCATTTTGGGTCATAACATAATATGATGAGCCAAAACTCTTTTCATATTTCTCAAATCCCTTGGTATAAACCACAGTATGAGCCTTTGCTTTTAACACCTCATTGGATGAAACCACCAGTTCCATCTTCCGCCTCATTCTAGAAGGAATCAAACTTTGGAAATCCTTCTTGATTTTAAGTGAAAAGTGCATCACTGTGCTTTGACAACTTCTCTAATGTTTGTTGCTTTTCTTCTTATTTATAGTTCCTAACCTTTCAAACATAGAATTTCTTGCAGTTGATTCTCTAAGTCGGTCAAAGATAGAAGGCCATTTGTTAGATGAGGTAGAATCTTCTTCTACAGTGATGTAGTTACTAACTACCCTTCTTATGGAGATGCATATTGGAGGTGGCTGTTGTATCCTAGTCCTTCAGGTTCTTGCTTGGTTGCACATTTTGATGGAAATTTTCCCAACTATGATGGTTCATTAGGATTATATCCAGCCTTTACAAATAGCTTGTATGTATTTGGTTCAAATCCCTCTTTCGTATGCTTCGTAAGGAATGTCATATCTTGTGGCAAATTTTAAGCCACAGATTCTCCAAGTAATCTTGAAGATTTATTTATTGCATCAATCCTTCTAATAGGTAAAGTTATCCCCTTTAGAACATTATCTTGGGCATTAGATGGGTGAGCTTTCTCTTTTTTTATCTTTGGTACGTAGCGAAGAACAAGAGTTGTCTTTTTTTCGTAGGTGCGACACTTTCTTTATTCGAAGTGAAGAGAGTCTTCGTGGTGGCAACTTTTTTGATAGTCACTGTGACCTTCTTAGATACACGATCATCACACTTGGTCTTGGTGACATTTTTAACCCTTTTCTCATTTTGCATCTGGACGATACACACACCAACAACAATAACCCATACTATGATCTGCAAGCTGCAGAAGTGTAGTATTAGTACCAAACACATGGTACTCAGTACGCAACTGCCGTCTGAGCTCCAAAGATAATGCAGATATATATAACATATATAAATAGAAAGGAAAACTACACCCAAATGTCTAGCAACCACATAAGAAAGACAATGAGATAATAAGGATATACTATTCTATTCATGTCCAAGAAACTAACATAATAAGGCTAAGGAAGTATTAAGGAAGAATTTTCCTACTTCTACCATACTCAGGATTCTCACCATTATACGGTATATCACGGCCAGTATACTAGTAAAGAGCGAAAAAAGGATATGTTACTGTATACAAGGTCAAAAAATGAATATACAATCTGAATAAATGAAAGAAGGAGGGGATATATGATAATACATAGCTATATATAGCTAGATTCATAAATCATCATACTAGCATTTTAAGACCTCATAATTATAGCAAGAACTAGTGGTAGAATACAACTGGGTTTTTAAGCCATATGTCTAATCATGAGATGCTCATGCATAATAATATAATTGTAAGGTAGAAGATCCAGAATCATACCTCAAATCTCAATACCGAATCATTGACCAATCTATCACAAACTAGCCCTAACAATGATTATAATAATACTAATAACCATAACAATGACAACATGAGTAATTAGACAGGCCACATAAACCGTACCTATTCGAGCCTTTCACGAACCTACGTCGCCACAAGCTTAGAAGTTCAATCAATATACAACACACAATAAGCCAAACTTATCACCCATACTTATGCAACCCTCTATAAGGCTGATAGATATAGATGCATACTGGTAATACGCAATGCGCATGCAAGGATTAGTGAAACAAAATCCACAATACCATAACCGATCCAAGTATCATAATGTATATCCGAACTCGAATTGGCAAGTATAATCAATATCATAATCACCATAATCATAACCATCATCATAATAATCATCCTCCAAAATCGAATCAGGTATATAAGCATAACATTATTCCCCGACCTTGGCGGGTATATTATCATATCATTATAATCATTCTCTGACATGATCGGGTATGTAGACATATCATTATAATCATCCTCTGCTAGCCTTATTGAGTATAAAATTATATCATTATAATTATACTCCATCCTTTCTGGGTATATAATCATATCATCATAATCATCTTCCGGCCTTGATGGGTATATAAGTTGTTATAACCTGAACCAAGGCCTAGTCGTGATGGGTATATGAAGTCCTCCAAGGACTGGAGACCACCCCTATTAGCCTAGCCAACCAGATCATAATATAACTAGCAGTGGATGAATTCCAAACATATTATAAGATAGAGAAATCAATACCAAGAGGGATCAAAGAATCCACAACACAATCCATCCACACTTGGTCCACAAAAGACTCTAAAACTAAAAATCAACCAAAGTCAGAACATGCCCTCGATCATAGACAAATACTTGCCAAAATTGCCTAAGACATAAATAAAGACAAGACCATGAAATAAGGACCTTCCAGAGAATGGAAGCTCACCACTTCAAATATGACTCTCGAATAATCCAAAAATCACCTATCCCAGCGCAGGAAAATAGAAGTATCTCTGAACCTTGAATCGCGTGGATATAGAACATCTGGGTACAATTAGCGGGGAAAGAGCAAGCATGTAACTTAGGAAAGGGAAAAAAATGCCAAGTCCAAAACCACAGTAAAATCATATGCACAAAGTGTACATACATATAATATATAATGCTGGGATACGGAATAAAGTTTAACATGAAGTTTAAAACATTAGCTTGGACTGTGTAGCTTGACTATCATAAAAACATCCACGGGCTATATGGAACTAGCTCCCCTGGTAGTTGGGTCCAGCTCCCTCACTGCTGGTTGGGCCCTAATACGTGTAAGCCGCATGGACTGGAGAAATCTGAGGAGGCGCCAAAGTCACAGAGGCTCCAACAATTCCAATGTAAATGTTTAAATCACTTTTCAATGTGGTATTGTTATTTTTTTCTATATTTAAAATCTTTCCTTCTTTTTAAAGTTAAATCTTTATAAAATCATTGATTACATTCTTGTTATGTACTTAAAACTTTTTAAAATTTAATATTTCTTAAATTTTCTCATTCTAACGTTTTGAGATTTATTTCTAGATTTTCTAAATCTTCTTAAAATCAAAAATAGTTATGTAGAATTCTCAAGCTAATGAAAAAAATATTAGTTGTCATTAATTTAGATGACTTCAAATAAGGAAAAGTTTTACCACAATTATATTTAATCAATTTTTAACTATTAAATATTAGGAAAAAATAGTAAAAAGACAATTTTGTCGAAAGCAAGGACTTTTAATGAAGGACAAAAAATTCAAACAACATTTATAAGATTCTCCACACTTTTAATATATTATAGATATATAATGTGTGAACTATGCACACGAACATAAAGACCCACATGTCGACAAATGTGGTTTCCAATATTGGTTCCCCTGGGACCTCCACCTTCTAAGATGAGATACATAACCCCCATTAATCCCAAATGAAAATATTTACACATTCCCGTTCATTAAACCAAGTACCATCCAATAAGGCACATACCATTGGTATTGTCATACCATTTTTGCTTCCAAGCTAATATCATACAGTCGTTTCCACTGACCATCAACTTGGGTGAATCCACGACCCACATGGTCTAATTAAAATCAAGTCATGGCCATAAAAGCCTTTCAAAGACATTTGTACTCCATTAGCCTTTTATGCAATGCAATAGTTCAAATTTGGTTTCAATATGCATACATCTATGCTTAAAGCCAATTTTATAACGTTGGGTTGAGGTCAATATCAATTCAATTACCAAAATCCATAAAGGTGGGCGAATCAACGACCTCCTTAAGTTTATTAAATCAATTTGGGGAAATCCCCGACTCCTATTTCAATTCCTATACCCATGCACCCAACTAGTTTAAAAAGAATCAATTCAAAGAATGAATGATCAATAGAAAACATGGGAAAAGCAATTTAACCATTAACATCCAAAAGTCCTCAACCCAAATTCAAAACCAATAATTAATCACATGAATAACAAGTTTAAACACATGCTTTTGGAAAAACAAGTTTTAGGAAAGAGATACAGGACTGATATACCACGAAATTTGAAGAAGAAATCACCCTCTGAACCCTAAATAACCAATTCTTAGAAAATCCTAGGTGTTTTTCCTTAGGTATTTTGAGAGAAGAGAGAAGTGTATTTGATATATGTTGGGAAGATAATTAGACCCAAATTGTGTTTTATGGTCGTAGGTTATTATCGGGGATGAGAGGAAATGACCAAAGTACCCCCAATTAAAACACATGAAAACTGTTGCCAATCGTTAAGGGTCACGTTACGACTGGATATGAGTCATTGCCTGGACATGTAGTCGGGGCAGTGACTTAGGGTAACCTTACTATTAACCCTACAAATTGTACAATACGACTCGTAATTTGACATCGTGACTCAAAGGGTACTAGTCATACTTAGGACATAAACATTGGCCAATCCACTGGTTTGGTCACATATCCCTCCATATGACTCGGACCTCACCTTACAGCTTATAAGGTAAAGTTCATAATTAGAATAGTAACTTGTGCGCCTATATTGATCAAGCTACGATTGGTGTCCTACATCTTCTATTGAGTCTTTATGACTCGTTAGGTGAGTCGTTACCTGGGTAGTGAACACAAAAGTCAGGAAGTTTTCAAAGGCCAAAAATATGAGGTGTTACATTACCCCCCTCCCCCCACTTAGAATCATTCATCCCCAAATAATGAGTCAAGTAATCCATTAGCATGATTATAAAACCGAAATGCAACCACAATTCCATTAACAAAGTCAAAAGACAAAGAGAGTACGAAAACATATACTTAAGCATGATTATCATGTGTGGGGAACAAGAACGGATACTTGAACTTCATGTCTTCTTCAGCTTTCTAAGTAGTTTCTTCAACCTCTTGGTTCTTCCATAGAACCTTCACCAAAGCCAGATCTTTAGTCCTCAAACGACGGACTTTCTATCTAAAATATCCACCAGGACTTTCTCATAAGACAAGGATTCTGAATCACCAACACTCTTAATAGGCACTATCAAAGAAGGATCACCCACATACTTCTTCAACATCGAAACATGGAAAACCGATGAATGGAACCCAAACTCAAAGGTAATTCCAACTCGCAAGAAATATTACCCACTCACCTGAAAATCAAATATGTGCCCACATATTGGGGACTGAGTTTTCTCTTCTTACCAAACCTTATCACTCCCCTCATAGGAGACACCTTCAAGAACACCCAATAGCCAACATCAAATTCCAACTCTCTTTGCCTCACAACTATATAGGACTTTTAGAGACTTTGAGCGGTCTTAAGCCTATCTTTAATCGCCTTCACCTTCTCTATAGCCTGATGAACCAAATCAGGACCAAACATCATAGTCTCTCCAAATTAAAACCATCCAATAGGAGACCTATACCTCCTACCATTCAAAGCCTTAAATAGAGCCATCTAGATACTTGCGTGATAACTATTGTTATACGAAAATTTGATAAGACGTAAAAGATCAACCCAACTACCACCAAAATTTATCATGCAAGCCCTTAGCATATCCTTTAAAGTCTGAGTAGTCCTTTCTGTTTTTCCATCCATCTAAGAATGGAAAGTAGTGCTAAGGATTACCATAGTCCCCAAAACTCTCTGGAATGAATGCCAAAAGTGAGATGAAAATTATGTACCTCTGTTTGAAATGATGGAAATTGGAGTACCATGAAACTTGAAGATCTCCTGAATGAAAAGCTTAACATAATCCTCTCTAGAATAGGTAGTACTCATAGGCAAGAAATGAGCAGACTTAGTCATCCTATCCATGATGACCTAAATGGAATCAAACTAATTGCGAGACCACGAAGGACCTATAACGAAGTTCATGTTGATAATCTCCCATTTACTCATGGGTAACTCTTTCTTTTGAGGCATGCCAAGGGGCTTCAAGTGTTCAACCTTGACTTGATTAAAAACTATGGACTTAGCCACAAAATTGTCCATATCTCTCTTCTTGTTGTTCCACCAATAAATCTCCTTCAAATCATGATACATCATTGTCGTGCCAGGATGAACCGTATATCGCGACTTGTGAGACTCAGCCAAAATCCTTTCCCATAACCCATCAACATTACGAACATACAATCTACCTTCGTACCTCAAGATACTATCACATAAAATATAGAAAACCATCACCTTCTACGAACCTATATCATCTTTAATCTACATAAGAATGGGATCCAAAACCTACTTCTCTTTTACCTCAGCACCAAGAGATGACTTAACTACCTTTTGAACAATATTAATTAACACAACAACTACTAACTCCAAATCATGCATTAGATAATTCCATTTATGGACCTTCAACTTCCTAGAAGCATAGGCCACCATCCTACTATGCTGCATCAAAATAAAGCCTAGTCCCACACGAGACACATCAAAGTAAACTACAAAACCATCAGTACCCTTGGGCAAGGTCAAAACCAGAGCAGAAGTCAACTTATTTTTAAATTTCTCAAAACTACCCTCACAAGCTTTAGACCACAAGAACTTAACCCTCTTTTGAGTCAATGTAGTTAACAAAGCTGCGATAAAAGAAAAACTCTCCATAAATCTCCTATAATACTAAACTAAACCCAAGAAGTTTCGAATGTCAGTTGGAGTCGTGGGTCTAGGCCACTTCTTAACCACCTCAACATTCTATGGATCCACTTTTATCCCCTTACCAAAAACAACATGACCAAGAAAGGAAACAAAATTACAACAAAACTCACTCTTCAAAAACTTGGCATACAATTGTTGATCCTTAAGAGTTTGGAACACTACTCAGAGGTGATTGGCAAGATCCTCCTCGCTCTTAGAATATACCATGATATCGTTAATAAAAACAATAACAAATAAGTCCAGGAACTGCCTAAACACTCGATTTATAAGATCCATAATTTTTGTCGGAGCATTAATCAGTCCAAATAACATGACCAAAAACTCATAGTGACCGTACCGGGTACAAAAAGCATTCTTAAGGATATCCGCCTCCCTAATCTTCAACTGATGATAACCCGACCAAAGATCAATCTTAGAAAAACATCTATTACCCTGAAAATGGTTGAATAGGTCATCAATCGTAGAAAGAGGGTACTTATTCTTCACAATCACCTTATTTAACTGACAGTAGTCTATGCACATCCAAAGAGACCCATATTTCTTACGCACAAAAAGCACAGGAGCACCCCATAGAAAAATGCTATGGCGAATAAAACAGTTATTCAAAAAATACTTTAATTGATCCTTTAATTTTTTTCAACTAACCGGAGCCATCCTATAAGGAAGGATAGATATAGGACGAGTATTCGGTAGAAGATCTCTCCCAAAGTCTATTTCCCTATCAGGAGGAATACCATGAAGATCATCGAGAAACACTTTGGGAAACTTATTGACTACAGTGACGGACTGCAAAGAGGGACCCTCAAAATTAGAATCCTTAAACTGAGCTAAATGATGTACACACCCCTTGGAAATAAAATTCCAGGTTCTAAGATAAGAAATAAACCTTTCTTTAGGTACTAGGGAAATTCCCTCCCATTCTATTATCGGTTTATTAGGGAATTGGAAATTGACCTTACAGGTTTGATAATCTAGAGAAGCATAGCATGAATTGAGCTAATCCATCCCCAAGATCACATCAAAATCCACCATGTTCAACCCTATCAAATCCACCAATGTCTCCCTATAAAAATGGACACCGCACAACCCCTATAAACTTTTTTGGACACAGTAGAATCACCCACTGGGTTAAACAGAGTAGGGATTGGAAAGTCACTCAGGACTAAAACCAAAATGAACATCCACATAAGGGGTCATATAAGAAAGGGTGGACCTCGAGTCAAGCAGATAATATACATCGCGAGAGAATAGTTTTAACATACCAGTAATGACATAAGGAGATGCCTCAAATTCCTATTGGGTGACAAGAGCATAAAGACTATTATGACCAGTGACGGTACCAAAAGCGGTACCCTTTGGCACAGGAGCTGAAGAAGTAGAAATCAAAAACTTATTTGCTTAGTAGAAACAATAGTTGAAGCACAGTTCCACTGGATATGTCCAAGCTAGACATATTTGAAAAATCAATTCCTCACCTTATTGCAATAACCATGGTACAACCGACCATAAGCCTTGCAAGGATGATAGGGTGGGCTGACTGAGCTCCTTTAACTTGATATTGGGCACCTTGTTCCTTAAACCCACTGTCAGTCTAAAAGCGACGATCAACGAACTAATCTGGATATGGAGCACTAGCAGTAGAGTAAGAACTAAAATTTCTCAAAGTCCTATTCTTGCCCTACTGCCTACTATCTCTACTATTGTTCTGCTGGCTCCATCGTGCTCAAAATATCTAAACTTTTTATTCTGCCTCTCTCCAATTTTTGCTTGTTTTTTTTCATTTTCAACCTACTGCATATACACCACAAACCTAGAGATATCCATGTGATTATTCAACATTGTGGCCTTACACTCTAGTATAAAGTCACGTGACAAACCTGAAGCAAATTTTTTACATCCTAGCCTTTTTGCTAGACACCAACTCTGGAGCATAATGAGACAGCTGATGGAACTTTAAGACATATTTCACTACACTCATACTACCTTGGCTCAAGTTCACAAACTCTTTGTCCTTAGCCTCCATCAACTACTGAGGAAAGAAACAATTAAGGAAATCACCAAAAAATTCCTCTTACATAGCCTGCTCAACATCATCATCCCTCGACTGCGCCCACTCCTCATACTACTAATATTCCATATCCTACAACTGATATCCAACAAACTTTACCCCTCTACATCAGTAGCATGCATCACCCTAAAAATTTTTTCAATCTTATCAACAAAACCTTGAGGATCCTCCTAAACCCTAGATCCTATAAAAGTTGGAGAATTTAACCTCATAAACTGGACAACTCTA
Source organism: Capsicum baccatum var. pendulum (assembly GCA_030864225.1). NCBI lineage: Eukaryota > Viridiplantae > Streptophyta > Magnoliopsida > Solanales > Solanaceae > Capsicum > Capsicum baccatum. The sequence goes on along the minus strand of CM061561.1, from coordinate 72,333,894 downwards.
GTGACCTAAAAAGATGGGAAAAAAAAACCAACACGATCAAGCTGAAAAGACTAAGAAATCACTAATTGAGTCAGCAGATGAATGGATCGACGAAACTCGCAGAAATATCTCTTTGGGGTGGTGAGGCATGAGCATTATCAGCTTGAGAAGCCTAAGGAGGACTGATAGGGACCGGTGGAACTCCACAAAGAGTAGTACAGTCAGGAGTAGAGACCCTAGACTAGGTCTGAACTCCATAATAGGGCAAGTTCCATCCACATTGTCCTCAAGTGGGACAGAGGAGTTTCCATGAGCATCATATCTTCGAGGAGGCATTATCTAAAATGCAAACAAATGGAAATTAGAGGAATTTTTAAGACCTTAGACTCTATGGCCCAAAATAGATCACAAGAAAAAGGAAACATTCCTAAATGCTATGTAGCCTCTCCCATATAGGTGTGGCCCGCTACACACCCATAAAAGAAACCCTACTTGACATGACTTTTTGGATACCCAGTGATTATAAACCTAGGCTCTAATACCAAGCTTGTCACGACCCTAACCAGGGCCTAGTCATTATGGGTATCTCAAGTTAGCCAAGGACCAAAGACCACCCCCTTTATACTAGCTAACTAGAACACAATATAACTAGCAGCAGATAAATTTTGAACATATTACAAGATATAGCAATCAGTAACAAGATGAATCTAAGAATCCACAACACAAGCCACCCACACTTTATCCATAAAAGACTCTAAGAAAAAAAAACATCAACCAATGTCGGGACATACCCTGGACCATACCCAAATACCCGCCAAAATAGTATAAGACAAATAAAGACAAGACTATGAAATGAAGTCCTCCCATAGAATGGAAGCTCACCGCTTCAAAGCTGACTCTCAGATAATCAAGAAATCACCTATCACTGCACAGGAAAAATAAAAGTGTCTCTGAACCCTGTATCATATTGGGATACAACGTCTGGGATGGTAAACGGGGTGAACGCTAACATATAACTCAAGGAATGAAAAAATATTGCCAAGTCCAAAACCACAGTAAAATCACATGTACAGTGTACATATACATAATATATAATGTTGGGATAGGGACAAAAGTTTATAATGAAGTTTAAAACATTAGCCTATACTGTGTATCTTGACTGTCATAAAAGTTTTACCCTATGGGCTATATAGGTCTATCTCTCCCTGGTAGTTGGGTCCAGCTCCCTCCCTCCTGGTTGGGCCCTAGTGCATGTTAGCCGCACGAACTGGAGAAATCCAAGAAAGAGCCAAAGCTACCGAGGCTCCAACCATTCTATTATATATATATATAATGTATAAACTATGCACACATTCAATAAGACCCCTATGCCGGCAAACATAGTTTCCAGTATTGGTTCTCCTGAACCCTCCACCTTCTACGATGAGCTACACAACCTCCTTTAAGAACAAATAAAACCATTTACACATTCCCATTCATTAAACCAAGGATCGTCCATTAAGGCATATTCGATCGGTATTGTCATACCAATTTTGCTTGATAGATAATATCATAATGTCGTTTCCACTAACCTCAATTTGGGTGAATCCACGACCCCCATGGTCCAATTAAAGTCAAGTCATGGCCATAACAGCCTTTCAATGCCATTTGTACTCCATTAGCCTTTTATGCATTAGTTTATATTTAGTTTTAATATGCATACATCTATGTTTAAGAGAAGAGAAAAGTGTATTTGATGTGTAATAAGATGATAATTAGACCCTAAAGGTGTTTTATGGTTGTGGGTTATGACTGAGGATGAGAGGAAATGACCAAAGTTCCCCCAATTAAAACACATAATAAATCATCACCAGTCGTTATGGGTCACTTCATGACTCATGATGATTGGATACAAGTTGTTTCCTAGACTCGTAGTCGGGGAAATGACTTAGGGAAACCTTACTGTTTACCCTATGAGTAGGATAATATGACCCCTAATATGACATTACGACTTTTGGGGTCCTAGTCTTACTCATGATAGAATCATTAGCCAATCCATTGGTTTGGTCATGAGTCCCTCCATACAACTCGTAACCTCACCTTATGACACGTAAGGTAGATGTCATAAGAAGAAGAATAACTTGGACACCTACACTGGTCAGACTATGATTGGGGTCCTATGACTCGTAATGAGTCTTTATAACTTGTTAGTTGAGTCGTTACTTAGTCTATGATCACAAAAGTCTAGAAATTTTCGAAGGCCAAAAATTTGAGGCTTTACATTAAACCCCCTAGGATCATTCATCCTCGAATGATGATTCAAGGCATACATTAGCACGATTATAAAATAGAAATGCAACTATAATTCCATTAACAAAGTCATAAAACAAAGAGAGTAGGAGAACGCATACCTTAAGTAGGATTATCCAGTGCGGGGAACAAGAATTGATACTTGGACTTCATGTCCTCTTCTACTTCCCAAGTAGCTTCTTCAACCCTTTGGTTCTTCCATAGAACCTTCACCGAAGACACATCCCTAGTCCTTAAATAGCGGACTTGTCTATCCAAAATCTCCTCTGGGACTTCCTCATAAGACAAAGAATACAAACTACCAACACTCTTAATAGGCACATCAAATAAGGATCGCCCACGCACTACTTCAACATCAAAATATGGAAAACTGGATGAATAGAACCCAAACTCGAAGGCAATTCCAACTCACAAGCAACATTACCAACTCTCTTTAAAATCAAATATGGGCCTACATATCAGGGGCTAAGCATCCTCTTTTTCCCAAACCTTATCACTCCCTTCATAGGAGACACCTTTAAGAACACCCAATCACTAACATCAAACTCCAACTCTCTTTGCCTTACATTTGCATTAGTCTTTTTGCAACTTTAAGCTATCTTAAACCTATCTCTAATCACCTTCACCTTCTCTATAGCCTGATGAACAAAATTAGGACCAAACACCTAGCCTCTCTAACTTTGAACCATCCAATAGGAGACCTACACCTCCTACCATACAAGCCTCGAATGGAGCCATCTTGATGCTCGAGTGATAAATGTTGTTATACACAAACTTGATAAGAGGCAAATGATCAATCCAACTACCGCCAAAATCAATCACACATTCCCTTAGCATATTCTCCAAAGTCTTAATAGTCCTTTTCATTTATGGAGTAGAAAGTAGTGCTAAGGTTCACCTTAGTCCCAAAACTTCTCTGTAATGAACCCAAAAGTGAGATAAAGACTACGTAGATTTGTCCAAAATGATGGAAATTAGAGTACCGTGAAACTTAACAATCTTCTAAATGAAAATCTTAGATAATCCTCTCCACAATAGGTAGTCATCATAGGCAAGAAGTGAGTAGACTTAGTCATCCTATCCACGACAACCAAAATAGAATCAAACTGATTTGGAGACCACAGAATACCTAAAATGAAATCAATTTTGAACACCTCTCACTTCCTCATGGGCAACTCTATATCTTGAGACATGCTATCGTGCCTCAAGTGTTCAACCTTGATTTGCTGACAAACCATGCACTTAGCCATAAAATTGGTCACATCTCTTTTTATGTTGCTCTACCAATAAATTTCTTTAAATCATAATACATCTTTATCAAGCCTGAATGAACCGTATATCGCGACTCATAATCCTCAGCCAAAATCCTTTCCTGCAACCCATAAACCTCAGGAACAGATAATCTACCTTAGTACCTAAAGATACTATTACCACTAATCTAAAAAACCATCACCTTCTGCTGACCCACGCCATCTTTGATCTGTATAAGAATGGGATCTACAACTTGCTTCTTTTTTACCTCAGCACTAAAATATGACTTCACTACCCCTTGAACAATTACACCTCTATCCTCAGAGTCCAAAATACAAACTCCAAGATTAGCTAATTAGTGAATATCCTTCACAATTCCTCTCTTCTCCTTATCTATATGAGATAAGCTACCCATAGACAACCAGCTAAGAGCATCAATAACCACTAGCCTTACCTAGATAGTAGTGGAGAATCATGTAATATTTCTTGATCAACTCAAGCCATCTCCTTTTCTTGTGATTCAACTCCTTCTAGGTAAACACATACTGGAGGTTTTTATGATCTGAATAGATATAAACATGCACTTCATACAAATAATGGAGCCAAATCTTCAAAACTAACACAATAGCCACAAACTCCAAATCATGCATTGGATAATTCCTTTCATGGACCTTCAACTGCCTAGAAGCATACTTCACAATCCTACTATGCTGCATCAAAACACAGCTTAGTCCTATAGGAGACACATCACAGTAAACAGCCATACCATCAGTACCCTTAGGTAGGGTCAAAACTAGAGCAGAAGTCAACTTATACTTGAACTTCTAAAAACTACATATCTCAAGCATCAGACCACAAGAACTTATCCTTCTTCTGAGTCAAAGTAGTAAACAGAGCTGAGATAAAAGAAAAACTCTCCATAAACCTCCGATAATACCTAACTAAACTCAAGAAGCTCCGAATGTCTGTTGGATTCGTGGGCCTAGACCACTTCTTAACCACCTCAAAATTCTTCGAATCTACCTTGATTCCCTTGCCTAAAATAATATAACCAAGAAAGGTCACAACATTACACCAAAATACGCACTTTAAAAACATGGCATACAATGCTGATCCTTAAGAGTCTGTAACACTACTCGAATATGATTGGCATAATCTTTCTCACTCTTAGAATATACCAAGATATCATCAATAATCACAATAACAAGCAGGTCTAGAAACTGTCTAAATACCTGGTTCATAAGATCTATAAATATCATTGAGGCATTAGTCAATCCAAATGACATGACCAAAAATTTATAGTGATCGTACCTAGTACGGAAACCAGTCTTATGAATATTCGCCTCCCTAGTCATCAACTGATGATAACCCGACTAAAGATAAATCATAGAAAAACATATACCATCCTGAAGTTGGTCGAATAGGTCCTCAATCCTAGAAAGGGGTAATTATTTTTCATAGTTACCTTATTTAACTAACGTTAGTCTATGTACATTTGAAGAGACCCATCTTTTTTACACATAAAAAACATAGGAGCACCCCATAAAAAATTGGTAGGGCGAATAAAAACCTTATCCATATGATCCTTAAATTGATCCTGTAATTTTTTCAACTCGTTCGGAGCTATACTATAAGAAGGGATAAAGATAGGACGGGCATCCAATAGAAGATTGATCCCAAAGTCTATATCCCTATCAAGAGGAATACCAGGAAGATCGTTGGGAAACACTTCATGAAACTTATTGACTAAAGGGACAAATTGCAAAGAGGTACCCTCAGAATTAGAATCCTTAACCCAAACTAAATAATATAGATACCCCTTGGAAATCAACTTCCACGCTATAAGATAAGAAATAAACATTCTCTTAGGTACTAGGAACTTTCCTCCCATTATATTATCGGTTCATTAGGGAATTGGAAACTCGCCTTATAGGTCTGACAATCTAGAGAAGTGTAGCATGAATGAAGACAATCCATCCCCAAGATCACATCAAAATCCATTACGTCTAACTCTATCAAATCCACCAATGTTTTTTTAAGAAAGATGAACACCACACAGCCCCTATAAACTTTTCTAGCCACAATAGAATTACCCACTGGGGTAGACATAGAGAAACGATCAACAATACACTCAAGACCAAAATCAAAATGAACTGCTATATAAAGGGTCACAAAAAAGGGTAGACCCCAGGCCAAGCAGAAAACATAAATCACGAGAGAAAAGTTTCAACATAATAGTAACGACATCAGGAGATGCCTTAGATTCCTACCAGGTGGCAAGAGAATAAAGACGATTCGACTAGTACCAGTACCAAAAGTAGCACCTTTTGGTGTAGGAGATAAAAAAGTAGAAATCAAAACCTTATTATATCCAGTAGCAACATTAGCTAAAGGATAGTTCCACTGGATATGGCAAAGATGGACATATTTGAAATACTAATTCCTCTCCTCATTGCGATAACCACGATATAAAATCGGCCACAAGCTCTGCAAAAGGGATAGGAAAGGGCTGACTGAGCTCCACTAACCTAAGATTGGGCACCTTAGGCCTTAAAACCACTGTCAGTCTGAAAGAAATAATCACCAAGATAATTTGGATATGGAGCACTAGCAGTAGAGAAAGGACCAGAATTTCCCTAAGTTCTCTTCTTTCCCCACTGCCTACCATCTCTACCACTGTTCTGCTGGCCTCCACTCTGGTATAAACGTCTAAAGTTCTTATTCAATCTCTCTTCTATATCTGTTTGTTTGTATTTTTATCTTCAACCTACTGCATATACACCACATGTCTAGAGATATTCATGTTTTTATTCAATATTTCAGCCATACACTCTAGTAATAAGTTATGCGACAAACCCGAAGCAAACTTTCTCTTCCAAGCCCTCATGTTAGACACTAACTCTAGAGCATAACGAGACAATTGATGGAACTTTAAGGGATATTCCTCTATACTCATACTACCTTTCCTCAAGTTCACAAAATCTTCGATCTTAGACTCCCTCAACTCCTGAGGAAAAGAAATGATCTAGGAAGCACCGAAAAATTCCTCCCACATAGCCTACTCAGTATCATTTCCCCTCGGTTGTTCCCACTTCTCATACCACAGATATGCCACATCCATCAACTGATATATAATAAACTCTACACCTTCCAATCAGTATCATGCATTACCCTAAATATCTTTCTATCTCATCAACAAAACCTTGAGGATCCTTTTCAACCTTAGAGATTGTAAAGGTCAGAGGATTTAACCTCATAAAATGACAAACTATAGCTTCCTCTGAAACTACCCTTGCACCAAGGTCTCTTATCATTGACCCCTTAGGCCTCGAGATGCATCTCCTCCATCACCTGAGTGTGATCTGACATCTCAGCAAAATACCTACTCAGTGCAACCAAACTCTGCATGGACATACGAGGAGGAATTCTCAATTCTTGAATAAAGAAACGAACCCTCTCATACTCAGTAGTCAAAAGAAAAGTAGTATGCCTAGCCAACTCATGAAAATGAGCCTCATACTCTACAACCATTATGGATCCTTGCTCCAACTATGAGAAATGATCCCTCAAAAAGTATCTAAGGCTGCAAGGTATGTACTTCTCTAGGAAGATCTTAGAGAACTGAGGCTATGTTAAAGGAGAAGATCCAACTAGCCTAGAATCACGATGACCTCTTCATCAACGTTGATCTACCAAGTACAACTAAAAAGTAGTTTAATCCACACCTTGAGTCTTAACTAGGCCCAAATTATGGAGCCTGTCCTCACAAGCAATCAAAAACTCACATGCATCCTCACCTGGTGCACCAGAAGACCTAAGCAGTGCCAATCCCAAGAATCTAGCCAACATCTTCTGCTCCTCAATAGACATAGTAGGTTGGTCAACTACTGGCTAAGTAACTACTGGTGTAGGAGGGACCTCAACTCTTGGAGTCACAACTATAAGTTGTGCCTCTGCCTTAGTACTACTTTGATCTGTAAACTGTGCACCATCAGACGATGCATCATCAAACAACCCCAAATGATGACCAAAGTATCCCTGAGCACAAAAAAAGAAATAAATCTCGGTGAAGCCTTGGCTGGTCCTTGGCCTACGACTGGTTGGGCCAGAAGATCTTTGGCTCAAGAGTGGGGATAGGTTCTGGTGAAGGTCCCCTACCTGGACCCTAGGTGGGGACATATATGGAGGCTTTCCATAAACTATGGGTTATCCACGAATAGTGATACAATCCCTAGGCTCAATATTGATACCCTCATCTCTTAAAGTGGTAGCACATATCCTATCCATCTATAAAAGAGTGAATCCAATGGATTATTTTAGAAACAACCTCAAACTCTTAGCACGACATGAGTGAAAGAAGTGAAGAACTTCTAAAAATGTCCTATAGCTTATCAAATATAAGAAACATATGTCATTGTTCTAATCCGTAGGACTCTACTAGAAACTTGCTCTTGTACTAATAACACCGATGAAACCTAGTCTCTAATACCAATTTGTCATGACACAATTTATGAGTCGTGATGGCACCTACTCTATCCTGTTAGTAGGTAAGTTGAACCATAGCCCAAAGCTATTTGGAATGGGTTAACTTGGTGGACAATGCCCCAAAAAGGGTGAATTAGGCAATACCATTCATAAATAAGCAAGGAAATAAAAATAGTTTGAATGGTATCCATAACATAGAAAATCATCCCACGATCTGGTAGAGTCAGTAAAAGAGCTTCTACAATACACCATAAGTTCTAAAATAGTTAATATAATCCATCTCAAAATAAAAGACTAGACATAGATAAAATAGAAGAAAAAGAGGCAACTCCGACTCTAAGAGCTCACCCTATCACTGAAATATAATACAACACGATCGTTGAATCAACGACGACAACTAGTACTCAAATCTGCACCAAAATGGTACAGAAGTAAAGTATGCATACCAAAACCATGGGTAATCAGTAGGCATCATCAGCCAACCAAGCTAAATCATGATATAAATATGATAGGATGCAAGATAACATAACTAATTCAAAATAAGGGACAAACCCAAAAGTAACTCCGACTTTGCTGTACAAAGTTAAATACATAAATTGAAATAAAACATAAAGATCAAGCAATTATAACTACAAGATTCCACCCCCCCCCAATAAGCCAATAAATACATAAAAAGTAAATAACCTATTGTAGGCCTGTGATACCCCAAGTTTTCCCGTTAAATATTTTGATCCCAAATGTGTCGAGTCGTTAAAGCCTTTTTATCATTCCAAGAGTCCGTTAAGATCTCGAACAATAATCTATTAAATTTTGTTCTTTATCGTGATTAATAATTTTATGTGTGGAATTTCTGGATATGCGACCCATCATCACGTAGAGCATCGAATAAGCTTTCCAACAAAATATGGATCATACAAAACGGACACTCGAGCGATGAGTTATGATCATTTCGATCTACCCGTGAATAGTGGTGAACAGTAAATGTGCAAGAAAAAAATACTGAGGCCAGGCAAATTTTAGGGTCAACTTCAAATGATCATAAATCCTTGTACATAATGATCTGGGTGAGCTACTATATATCAACAGAAATCTCTAAGAGTCTTCTTTCTAATGAAATTCGTTTCATGCAATTTGTATATCGAAAAAAAAAGTTATAGTCGATCTACTTCAGTCTATCAAAATAGTTCACCAAAGGACAGATTTGACATTATTTAATTTTTAAGGGTATTTTGGTCATTCCCACTTCAATCCCTCCGGATAAATCATGGATTAAGTCCATTAATAACATTCAATAGCTAATTTTCCTCCAAAATTTCCTAAGGCTCAAACCCCAACCCTACTACTCCAAATTTCATCCTTCTATGTCTCTTGATTGAACCATAGAAATTTCAAATTGATTTGGGATTCGAGTTGATCATGTTAAGGGATTCGAGAAGCACCCTTTATTTTCGTGAATAAAGTTCCGGAGTCGGAAGTTCATATTCATCTTCCATTTTTAGGTATGCGGGGCTTTGAACAAGAATAATTCTTCCATTCTTGTGCTCGTATCTTTAATTTTTATTATGGATTATTATGAGTTTGGCAAATGAATTTATTTCCAAGATATCCTACCATGATATTTTGATTATGTATATATGTAAATTATTCAAGCTTGCTAATTATGATTATTTAATGGATTCATATGGTTCTGTAAGTTGAATTATATCTAAATAATTCAATTATGAACTTATAAAGATTTGACTTGTAAGTTTTGAATCACATGAGTATTTGACTATTTTCGTTCTATGAATTGAGATTTAATATTGGGATTCTTGGTGTTTCTATCAAGAATTGATATATTTTGAACATGTATCCACGTTTTAAGTTCAAGAATGAATTATTGGTATTTCCAAGTATTTTCAAGCCATGTGTCAAATTTTGAGCTTCCTTATGATGATTTAAGTTATTGGGTATATTGATATCGAAGTTGCAATGAGTCTTGGTATTTTTTGGATGGTTTTAATGAGTAAAATTGTTGAAAATATTACATATTGATTTTTCATAGCCTTGTCCAAATATCGAGTCGGTTATGGTTCAATGCATTGATACCTTGTTGATGTTGAGGAATATTAAAATGTTTTGAGCTAAAATGTGTTGAGGTAGGAATCCACAAATTGATATGATTTGATAAATGAGAAAGAGATTTGATTTGGTCTTTATGATAGACCCTTGTGATGTTGTGGTGGATTTTCTAACGCGTTCTGAGCTTGTCGGGGAGTAGTACTTAGTACCGAGATGGAAATTTAGTATTTTCCCAAACCTATGTTCCACCGTAGGGTTGTTTGATGATGATATTATTGGCCAGAGAGCCCCATTGTGATTATTGCAGTTTTAAGGTCGTACTCCCTGGCAAAGAGTATGACACTCCCGCCAATGGGGGTTTCAAATATTGGTATTCCACGTAGCTCACGTGGAGTTATCGGTTATAGAAAACTCCCGTGTCCATAAGATTAAGTTTCTTGAATTACCGAGTCACTCCGAGATTTGAGTCAAAGAGTTGAGATGTTTATGATGTTTTATGGTCATTTATGATGATTTATAATTACCTATGATGATTTTTGACGATATGATAATTTATGATGATTTATCATAATTTAAGATTTATAATAATTTACGTGGATTACGAGATTTTATCATATGAACTGTTTATTATGAAATTACGAAAAGTATGATTTGATATAACTCAAGCCAAGTGATTCATCATTGTACGTATGCATGTTTTAATGAAATTGATTATACTATTTATATTGTTGCATGCACCCCTACATACTCAGTACATTTCAAAGTACTGACCCACATATTTTCATGGGCTATATTTTTACCAAAATATAGGTACAAGCTATAGTGCACATATCATGTTCAGCTGGGTCGCAACTCTCGATCGGCAGGTGATTAGTCTTTTTGATTCAAGGACTTGAGTTGTTCAGATTTAAGGTGTATTGTATTTTCTGTATTTAGTCATATTGGTTAGGGGTAGTTGGGAGTCATGACCCGGCTATCTTTGGTCAATGCTAGTAGAGGCTTCATAGACAGTCACTAGGAGTCAGTGTATTTAGTTTCAAATTTGTATATATATGAGCAGAATTATGACCGTGTAAATTTACTTTCATGTTGGTCAGACTAAGTTATGGGTTGTTTTCGCATTATTCCTTCTATTTTAGGTATTTTATTCAGTTGTTTTAGGTTATGCCAGATGAAGGGTTAGCTTGGGGTCACTTGTGACCTTAAGCATCGTGTGACATATCGGGATTCGATTTCGGGGCGTTACAAGCTTGTTATCAGAGCACAGAGTTCAAGTGTCCTAGGGTGTCTATGAAGACGTGTCTAGTAGAGTCTTGCGGACTGGTATGGAGACGTCTGTACTTTTCTTTGAGAGGCTACAAGGCATTTAGAAAAATGTTTCCTTTCTTTCAAGTCGTATATCATGCTGTGGAAAGTTTCCTTGAGAAATTCATACGGGTTCATATCTTGCATAAATTGGTCCATTTCTCTTTGTTCTAAAATACCGGATATAGTCAAGCATAAATCCTTATAGATGGTGCTTTCTTAGATAATCTCCTCTGATGTTACGGGCTTGTAAGTGAGCTAGAAAAAAAATGATTTCATTAGTGCTCTTGAGTTCCAAAAAATTGAGGTGTCATATGTACGTTCTTGAAGGTTGTGCATTAAGCCTATGTCAGAAGTGTTTTTAGATTTCTCCCTAGAATTCATGATATGATTTCGTATTTTTCTTATCCGTGTACTAATATTGAGACAGGGTGATTAACTAGTTCCAATTTCCGCTTTTGATTATATTCCTAGGTTTACTAGCAAAAGTTCCATAGCTTTCAAGATGTACCCTCATCCCTCTTGAGTCATTCAGTTGAGGTAAAGTGAGACACATATTCTCGAATCCTTGATTATGGTGGACCAGGCTTTTATTTCTTGAAAATATTTTCTGATCATCTTTTGATGAAAACTTGAATTCTAGTGAAGCCGTGTGGGGCTTATTTCGATTCTCTAGAATAATTGTTTTGATATTTATTTCCTTTTTCAAAATACAAAACCAAAGTCTAGTGAAGCCGTATGAGGCCTGTTTTGATTCACTAACAGTTGGCTGTTTACTCTGTTATTCTTGCATTGGCTGGAATCAAGGGGTTGGAAACATGGTAGAAGGCGGTGTTAATAAATTATTATGGCATAGGCCATGGAATTGTGGATGATTATTGTCGTTATGAGGTTTTGGTGAACTAGTATGTTTGGGGTGTTTGATAGATGGAAATGGTTGTTGAGATTGTTGTTAATCATAGTCAGAGTGAGTTGTTAAGTTTGTATAGCGGATGACGAGAAAAATGAATTTAATGATTAAATTGCTACGATGTTAGTGATAGGGAGGATATTTAGTAGGTTTGAACCATATGTACGGGAGCTTAAGTCTATTTGTTTGTGATCAAGTGTGATATTTTGTGTTGAGGTAGTAGTATGCTCAAGGTGTTGTGCAGATTCTTCTTAAGTTATTAAATGTTAAGCTGTTAGCGTTATTCTTGATCGAGTAAGTATGAATGATGATATGTGGTATACGATGTAATTGTAAGTTAACTTGGGCATTAGAGGTTGACGAGGGTATTAGCTTGAGATATGATATTAGTAAAGCACGAAGAAGTTAGTATGGTTTAGCGAAGATTTGATGTATCCATGGTAAGTGCTAGAATCTAAGCTGCGGAGTGCATGAATTATTGTATGGTAACTTTTGAAGTTGTCTAAGTTGGTGGGTATTTGAGAGTTATGTTAAGATTGGGTTTTGCGCTTGCGGGTGTAGTTATGCGGGTTAAGTTATGGATCTTGTGTATGGGCATATCCAGGGACCTTGGAGTAAAGCGAATACCATGGACTAGAGTTTGTATAGTGATTCGTTAACTCAGAGTATTGGCTTAAGTCTAAGGGGGAGACAGTAAAAAAAAATTAACTAAGTTAAGATTGCGAGATTCAGGTAGGTATATCGGTGGGTTGCAAGTTAGTGGTGAGAAGGAGTGGTGTTGATCCTATTTTACCCTAGCGTTTTCAATGACTTCGATATTTTCTCATGCCTTATGTTTCATTCCCCCGATCATAATACATGTTCATGCATATTATGGGAAATCATGTATTCTCCTAACTATCAAAATATGGAGTTCCAATTTTTCTAACGGGCGAAATCAACATTCCATAAGCTATAAACTCAAAACTCAAGTTATGCGGTTCATAATGCGTGTGCTTAAGTTTTATTGTATGTTCAAGTTCAGTCCACCGGCAACACCCTTAGCGACCAATAAGATTCAATTTATGTCCTGGGTGTCCTTAATCTTTAATCTTGATTCTGGTTGAATTCATGCATTTGATGCCTTGGTTATCCGGCCTTAATAACCGCACCAAGTCATACATAATATCCCTTCATATTCTACCCTTTCATGACTTTTCATTTATCGAGGGAGTGTGGATGAACAGTGGTGACGATAGGAGAGAGTGAGCGGGTTTTTGTTGATAAAGATTGTGGCATGTTCATTTTAGCTAAGGTGCCAAGTGTGGAGTAAGCTTGAGGCTAGGATTTTTATGGATGTCATGGTTATTTGAAGCATTTCGTGTTGTGTTTGTGAAAGCGGTTGTGTGATGGTTTATCTAGGTTTGTAGGTGGGGAATTGTTGAAGTGAAGTCTTGTGCATGGCTTAGTTAATTGGGAAAGTTAGTGAATGTTTTCTTAAGAATAGTGCCCGGAAGTTGCCTTAATAAAGGATTGTAGAATTTGAAAAAGGTGTTTTATGGGTGTTGATTAGGAGTGTATACGTAATTATAAAGATAGGCTTGATTATCATGTGTGTATATATGGACAGAGATTAAAGTTTATATTATCGATAAGTTTTGGTGTCTATGTTGATTTAGAAGTCTAAGCTAAAAGCTCTTGAAAATTGATCTTGCATAGCACTCATGTATTATGAATATATCTCCTGTCTGAGGATATTAGTTGCAAGCCTTGGCCTTGCTATAAGTTGAATTGCGTATATGCCTATGAATAGTTCCCTAAGATTCAAGACTTGTTGATATGAATATGATGGTTGAAAATGGTGAGTATTAAGTGGATTAGAGTTGATTGAGTGGTAATAAGAATTATCTGTGAGATGAGGAACTGTAACAATGTGGATGTGTGTAAATTTATAATTCAGAATGGTGCTATGTTACGGTGTTAGGTGGAGGAATTGGTGACTCCAAATTAAACTTGAAAATGAAGAGAGAGAGTTTGGCTTAGTTAGATTTGAATAGCCAAGATTGCAAATGCCTTGTGAGAATTATGAATTGAATCAAGTAAGTATGGTATTTGGGGAAAATAGTATTGCGGAGAAAGGATGTGTGAAGCGTATTGATAATATTGAAAGTAAGGAGTTATACTGTGTGGGGTCTAGTACTTTTATTTTGATATAAGACTGATCGACCTACGCTCCGTACTTAAAATTGGGGTCTAGCTATAAATCCTTATTTCAATATATATATATATATATATATATATATATATTGTCCGGACCATATCCCAAACCCAATTGCTTCCTAGTAGCGTTGAAAGTTCCTTGGAAAGATTTTGAATCATGTCCTAATTGAATGAGAGCGTGTCTTGATTCGGTTCGTGTACCTAGAAATTCAACTTATTCCGAAGGATTCATATATTTCTTCCATCTTCCGATGTGGTCCAATCTCATTACTTGAAGTTTCATGAGCATAACCATGTCAAGAATGATTTATTTGCGTCGAAGCGAGTTACCAAATTCTATTTAGCCTTTGCCTTTGTTCCCGACCCAAGTATTAAGACATGGGTCAATCATAAAGTGTCCCGTGTATCAATTAGTATTATTCGGGGAGAAACGATCCCAAGAGAGAGATATTGTGATATCCCGAGTTTTCATATCCTAGATCTTTCATCTCTTTCTTTGTGAATGCAGATTTAAATCGAAGTTAATAATTTTTCCTTCATCCAACTCTTTTATTAATATACTCAACTATGTCGTTGTGATTATCATGAGCTTATGCGTCGAAAAGTACTCCAAAACATAGAAAAATATAAACTTGTTCATCAAGCTATTTTAGTTGCGTATCCTCAATTTTCCTTGTCTTCCTAACCCAATGAGCGACATTTGGGGACGAATGTTTTCAAGAGGGAGATGATGTGATACCCCAAGTTTTTCCATTAAATATTTTTCTCCCAAATGTGTCGAGTCGTTAAAGCCTTTTTATCTTTCCAAGAGTCCGTTAAGATCTCGGACGAAAATGTATTGAATTTTGTTCTTTATCATGATTAATAATTTTTCTGTGTGGAATTTCTGGATATACGACCCTTCATCGCGTAGAGCATCGAATAATCTTTCCAACGATATGTGGATTATCCAAAACGGACACTCGAGCAATGAGTTATGATCATTCCGATCTAACCGTGAATAGTGGTGAACAGTAAATGTGCAGGAAAAAAATACTGAGGCCAGGCAAATTTTAGGGTCAACTTCAAACGATCATAAATCCTTATACATAATGATCTGGGTTAGGCACTATATATCAAAGGAAATCTCTAAGAGTCCTCTTTCCGATGAAATTGGTTTCATCCAATTTGTACATCAGAGAAAAAAGTTATGGTGGATCTACTTCAGCCTATCAAAACAGTCCACCAAAGGACAGATTTGACATTATTTGATTTTTAAGGGTATTTTGGTCATTTCCACTCCAATCCATTCGGGTAAATCATGGATTTAAGTCCATTAAGAGCATTCAATAGTTCATTTTTCTCCAAAATTTCCTAAGGATCAAACCCCAACCCTACTACTCCAAATTTCATCCTTCTATGTCTCTTGATTGAACCGTAGAAATTTAAAATTGATTTGGGATTCGAGTTGATCATGTTAAGGGATTCGAGAAGCACCCTTTATTTTCGTGAATAAAGTTCCGGAGTCGGAAGTTCATATTCATATTCCATTTTTAGGTATGTGGGGCTTTGAACAAGAATAATTCTTCCATTCTTGTGCCCGTATCTTTAATTTTTACTATGGATTATTATGAGTTTGGCAAATGAATTTATTTCCAAGATATCCTACCATGAGATTTTGATTATGTATATATGTAAATTGTTCAAGCTTGCCAATTATGATTATTTAATGGATTCATATGGTTCTGAAAATTGAATTATGTCTAAATAATTCGATTATGAACTTATAAAGATTTGAATTATAAGTTTTGAATCACATGAGTATTTGACTATTTTCGTTCTATGAATTGAGATTTAATATTGGGATTCTTGGTGTTTCTATCAAGAATTGATATATTTTGAACATGTATCCACATTTTAAGTTCAAGAATGAATTATTGGTATTTTCAAGTATTTTCGAGCCATATGTCAAATTTTGAGCTTCCTTATGATGATTTGAGTTATTGGGTATATTGATATCGAAGTTGCAATGAGTCTTGGTATTTTTCAGATGGTTTTGATGAGTTAAATTGTTGAAAATATTACGTATTGAGTCTTCATATCCTTGTCAAAATATCGAGTCGGTTATGGTTCAATGCATTGATACCTTGTTGATGTTGAGGAAGATTAAAATGTTTTGAGCTAAAATGTGTTGAGTTAGGAATCCACAAATAGATATGATTTGATAAATGAGAAAGAGATTTGATTTGGTCTTTATGTTTAGAGATTTGATTTGGTCTTTATGATAAACCCTTGTGATGTTGTAGTGAATTTCCTAACGCGTTTTGAGCTTGTCGGCGAGTAGTACTTAGCACCGAGAGGGAAATTTGGTATTTTACCAAAACTATGTGCCACCGTAGGGTTGTTTGATGATGATATTATTGGCCAGAGATCCCGATTGTGATTATTGCAGTTTTGAGGTCGTACTCCCTGGCAAAGAGTATGATGCTCCCACCAACGGGGGTTTCAAACATTGGTATTCCACATATCTCACGTGGGGTTTTCGGTTATAGGAAACTCCCGTATCCATAAAATTAAGTTTCTTGAATTACCGAGTCACTTCGAGATTTGAATTAAAGAGTTGAGATGTTTATGATGTTTTATGGTCATTTATGATGATTTATAATTACCTATGATGATTTTTGATGATATGATAATTTATGATGATTTAGGATGATTTATCATAATTTAAGATTTATAATAATTAACATGGATTATGAGATTTCATCATATGAACTGTTTATTATGAAATTACGAAAAGTATGATTTGATATAACTCAAGCCAAGTGAGTCATCATTGTCCGTATGCATGTTTTTATGAAATTTCTTATACTATTTATATTGTTGCATGCACCCTCACATACTCAGTACATTTCAAAGTGCTGACCCACATATTTCTATGGGCTACATTCTTACCAAAATGTAGGTACAAGCTGTAGCGTACATATTATGTTCAGCTGGGTCGCAGCTCTCGATCGACAGGTGATTAGTTCTTTTGATTCAGGGACTTGAATTGTTCAGATTTGAGGTGTATTGTATTTTCTGTATTCAGTCGTATTGAGTAGGGGTAGTTGGGAGTCATGACCCAGCTATCTTTGGTCAATGCTAGTAGAGGCTTCATAGACAGTCACTAGTAGTCGGTGTATTCAGTTTCATATTTGTATATATATGAGCAGAATTGTGACCGTATAAATTTACTTTCATGTTGGTCAGACTAAGTTATGGGTTGTTTTCGCATTATTCCTTCTATTTTATGTATTTTATTCAGTTGCTTTGGGTTATGCCAGATGAAGGGTTAGCTTGGGGTCACTTGTGACCTTAAGCACCATGTGACATCTCGGGATCCGATTTTTGGGCGTTACAAGGCCCCCATAAGCCTAGAGGGTACAATCAAGGACAAATATAACACACATACCCGAACAACCATAATTTTCCAACCTTCATGCTATCACTGAGAACCACTTTGTATTATGTTATAATAATAACAACCCCTTACCAGACTTGATGCGGTGTTTATATCATTAATATCAAATTAATTAGTGGACTCGAATCGGTATTTACATTATTATCAGCATCATGATCAATCATCAGACTCAAATCGATACTTATATCATCAATATCATAATCTATAGCCAAACTTAAATTGGTACATATATTATCAATATAATAGTCATATCCAAACTCAAACCAGTACATATATCATCAATAACATAACTTTTGAGTCTTACCATAATAGCATTAAGTCCCAAAATTAAACCATCATGACTATTAAGTATCAAGTTTAATCAAGCCTCATATTAAGAATTCAAAATGTATAACGGGCATATAAAGGTTTGCCAAAACTAGTTCAATTCTTAGCCTAAGGTGGGCCCATTTCTAATCCCCAAAATCCGCTATAAGACAACTCTATCTGGACTAGACTAAGGTATATAAATCTAGTTTGAGATTTTAAGAAAGTGTTAATTAGCCCTATGATAGAAATTCTACTAAGGACCTAAGCAACTAAGCCAACTACGCCTATATTATGAGCTTTGAATAGCCTAAACGGTCCAACTAACCAAGTATTGTCAATGGTATCACAAATACCTAAAACCCATACCAAATACAACATAATGTCATAAGAATACTATGACATAGAACAATCTATAAAGACGGAAAACCTAGCCATATGTCAAATTTTGAGCTTCCTTATGATGATTTGAGTTATTGGGTATATTGATATCGAAGTTGCAATGAGTCTTGGTATTTTTCAGATGGTTTTGATGAGTTAAATTGTTGAAAATATTACGTATTGAGTCTTCATATCCTTGTCAAAATGTCGAGTCGGTTATGGTTCAATGCATTGATACCTTGTTGATGTTGAGGAAGATTAAAATGTTTTGAGCTAAAATGTGTTGAGTTAGGAATCCACAAATTGATATGATTTGATAAATGAGAAAGAGATTTGATTTGGTCTTTATGTTTAGAGATTTGATTTGGTCTTTATGATAGACCCTTGTGATGTTGTAGTGAATTTCCTAACGCGTTCTGAGCTTGTCGGCGAGTAGTACTTAGCATCGAGAGGGAAATTTGGTATTTTACCAAAACTATGTGCCACCGTAGGGTTGTTTGATGATGATATTATTGGCCAGAGATCCCGATTGTGATTATTGCAGTTTTGAGGTCGTACTCCCTGGCAAAGAGTATGATGCTCCCACCAACGGGGGTTTCAAACATTGGTATTCCACATATCTCACGTGGGGTTGTCGATTATAGGAAACTCCCGTATCCATAAAATTAAGTTTCTTGAATTACCGAGTCACTTCGAGATTTGAATTAAAGAGTTGAGATGTTTATGATGTTTTATGGTCATTTATGATGATTTATAATTACCTATGATGATTTTTGATGATATGATAATTTATGATGATTTAGGATGATTTATCATAATTTAAGATTTATAATAATTAACATGGATTATGAGATTTCATCATATGAACTGTTTATTATGAAATTACGAAAAGTATGATTTGATATAACTCAAGCCAAGTGAGTCATCATTGTCCGTATGCATGTTTTTATGAAATTTCTTATACTATTTATATTGTTGCATGCACCCTCACATACTCAGTACATTTCAAAGTGCTGACCCACATATTTCTATGGGCTACATTCTTACCATAATGTAGGTACAAGTTGTAGCGTACATATTATGTTCAGCTGGGTCGCAGCTCTCGATCGACAGGTGATTAGTTCTTTTGATTCAGGGACTTGAATTGTTCAGATTTGAGGTGTATTGTATTTTCTGTATTCAGTCGTATTGAGTAGGGGTAGTTGGGAGTCATGACCCAGCTATCTTTGGTCAATGCTAGTAGAGGCTTCATAGACAGTCACTAGTAGTCGGTGTATTCAGTTTCATATTTGTATATATATGAGCAGAATTGTGACCGTATAAATTTACTTTCATGTTGGTCAGACTAAGTTATGGGTTGTTTTCGCATTATTCCTTCTATTTTATGTATTTTATTCAGTTGCTTTGGGTTATGCCAGATGAAGGGTTAGCTTGGGGTCACTTGTGACCTTAAGCACCATGTGACATCTCGGGATCCGATTTTTGGGCGTTACAAGGCCCCCATAAGCCTAGAGGGTACAATCAAGGACAAATATAACACACATACCCGAACAACCATAATTTTCCAACCTTCATGCTATCACTGAGAACCACTTTGTATTATGTTATAATAATAACAACCCCTTACCAGACTTGATGCGGTGTTTATATCATTAATATCAAATTAATTAGTGGACTCGAATCGGTATTTACATTATTATCAGCATCATGATCAATCATCAGACTCAAATCGATACTTATATCATCAATATCATAATCTATAGCCAAACTTAAATTGGTACATATATTATCAATATAATAGTCATATCCAAACTCAAACCAGTACATATATCATCAATAACATAACTTTTGAGTCTTACCATAATAGCATTAAGTCCCAAAATTAAACCATCATGACTATTAAGTATCAAGTTTAATCAAGCCTCATATTAAGAATTCAAAATGTATAACGGGCATATAAAGGTTTGCCAAAACTAGTTCAATTCTTAGCCTAAGGTGGGCCCATTCCTAATCCCCAAAATCCGCTATAAGACAACTCTATCTGGACTAGACTAAGGTATATAAATCTAGTTTGAGATTTTAAGAAAGTGTTAATTAGCCCTATGATAGAAATTCTACTAAGGACCTAAGCAACTAAGCCAACTACGCCTATATTATGAGCTTTGAATAGCCTAAACGGTCCAACTAACCAAGTATTGTCAATGGTATCACAAATACCTAAAACCCATACCAAATACAACATAATGTCATAAGAATACTATGACATAGAACAATCTATAAAGACGGAAAACCTAGCCTACCTGGACGCTAAAGAAAGCTCGAAGAATTCTCTAAATCACTGATTTTCCCTTCTTAGAAGATTTCGCAAGGTGCTATGCTATCAAAATCATAATCTACTCATCAAAATGAGAAAAAATAATACCCATATTTCACTATTGTGCTTTGGGTGCAAAATTTTACAAAAATTCCATATGGGGCTTGGTCATGGAAATTGCATTTTTGAAACCAACTCAATGTCTCCATATGCTCAAGGAGTAATTAGCCTTAAAAGTAGGTGAATTTCAAGCTATATTGGTACTAAAATCAAGTCGCCAAGGTTTAGAAATTTAAATGGAGAAAAGGGAAAATCAATCATGAAAATGAAGGAATCTTAGTACAAATTAAAGGAAAATCATGTAATTAACCTTTCCAAGCTCAAGAATCGCCCAGAATAATTACTCCCAATATATCCCACTCTTTAGGGTTTAAGTCCCTTGAGAATGGATGAGAAATAGGCAAAACTTGATTGAGTGTGGCATTTATACCCTTCCTAGGTACACGAGAGTCACGTTTGTGACCTGTCTATCGTATTCGTGATACTTGGCCCAAGGGGCAGAAGTCACGTTTGTAACCTTATTATTGCGATCACGAAACATGTGTGCTACCAAGGGGAGTCACTTATGCGACTTTATATGTCACTTACGTGACACTTACTGCGTCTTCCAGATCATTTATGCGATCCTTGGCTCGCGACCACCGGTGCACTAGCACCAGCACCAGCACCAGCACCAGTAAAGCCTTGGAAATTTTCAAGTCTCTGCCAACCCATCGAGATTCATTAGGAATCCCGTATATGAAAATGGACCATCCTACCCTGTCAAATTTGATGTTTCAGACTCTATGATGGAGTCGACATTTTCATCCGAGTTCATTTTGATGAAAAGTGGATCCCACACCCAACTTAGCATTTTCTTAACTTCCGATCAATAGCTCGAAATGAGCCCGGGTGCCTCGAGAGCCGAACTAAATGTCTACCTAGCCTAAAATTGAAATAGTTAGAATTGTCATAAGAAGTCATTTCAATAAAGTTTTTGCCCGATAACCAATTTGAACTAGCAAAAATTAACAAGGAATTGGCTCTAAAAACCCAATAACTTCCCGATAACTGAACTGTCAATCTCAACAAGTTATAAATGACTTGGGGCAGCTATAGCAAACTCTAATGACATAAATAAGCGGAAATACAGAAAATGACCTGAAAGGTCATTACAGAAGTTTTGAATTTTAAAAATAAATCATTTTGGGGGGAGTTAAAAAGAGCTTTTAGCTAAATTATCCCTCATCTTTTGGAGGTTGCTTAATTTTATCCCTTAAATATAATCTTGAATCTTTAAGTATGCAAAACTAATGCACTTTTAGTCTCACTGACAGAGAAATCCACCCTCATTAAAAAATAGCAAACTCATAACATATGATCTGTACGTAATTGTGGAAGGTTAAAATTCATGCTCTTTATCCTAAATAGTCAGTTTCCCTCCTCTTTCTTAAGAACCCTTCTTTCTAAATTTATTTTTTTATCTTTGTTGCGGTCTTCTTAAAATCACTTCAAGTGTTTACTACTTTGGTCCATTTGATCAATGATTATTAGGAGCATTAATGATGGAATAAACTCTAGTTATGATGAGTATATTACAAGTCATAATTTAATTTCAAGAATTATTTGAATGATTGCTCCTATAAGTTAATGTAGTTTTTTGCATTTTCAATTGTACTTTAGCTCTTTGTTTTGCTGAACTAAAACAGCTTCTCTACCTCCCCGAGGTAGTGGTAAGGTCCACTTACACTATATCCTCCTCAGACATCACTTATGAGACTTTACTGAGTATATTTTTGTTTTGCTGAACTGATTCGTCAGCTAAAAATAATTGTTCTTATGTTCTTAAATAGATAAAATAATGGGTCTCCTTCTGTTGTCGGTAAGAAGACTAATTGAAGTCTGATATTCTAACTAAGAAAAACACATGTGAAGTTCTTATATATTTCCCCTTTAATAGTCCCCCTTTGAATATCCAATATCTTATTTTGGACTGTGAACTGTAAAAAATATAGTATAGTTCAAGGAATTTGGTTTAGAATTTTAAAATAAAATCAAATAATGATATAATTTTTGATTCATGACCCGAATCCTCTCCTTTCTTTCACCCAATTTTACCCTTAAACCAAAAGTGGAGAAAGAGGGATCATAATTGTACTACCAACTTATGATTGTTAAAATATTTATCTCAACATATTTGTTGAATAGAAGAACATTTTCTTCCTTTAGACACTTTAGATTGTTTATTCAATGGTATGGTTAAATCCCTTGTCTACAAAGTTCAATATTTTGATTGATAATGTTATATGATTATATCATGTTCTGTTCCAGATGCCTTTTCTTAAGTGACTTAAATGATAATAACAATGGAAAGATATGTAATGTTGTTTTGGTCATGTCATAAGCATTTACAAATTCATGTATGTAATTAGACAGTCCTAACTGGATTTGTGGATAGGACAAGTAGAACTAGCGCTTACCAATTTCATTTAACTATAAGAAACTAGTCACAGAAACTAATTGGTGCTTACGAGTTTCATTTAAATACCAATAAATTTTGATTTTTTTAATAATAAACTATGAAATATATCACCACAACTAACAAAATCAAATGACTACTACAAACAAAGGAGCATCTAAGAGAGTCAAATCACTTTCTAGGAATGTTACTGAATCTCCATATCTTAAATTTGCTAAAAAAATAACAATAAAACACTGCAACGATCCATCTAATTACATAGTATTTGTATCAAATAAAAAATCTCCTAGCCCTCTTTGAATCCTTCAAAAAGTCTAGTCTCTTCTCGATTTCCTTCTTAGTCTGTGGGATGGCATAATTTGAATTTACAAGTGTGTTCCTATGCAATCTCCAATTTCTGGACTGGAAAGTATAGTATGTTAAAGCCCCCATATAACAATGCTCACCTTTTTAAACTTCCTCCAGTGCCTCAACTGCATCCAATTGAAACTTGTTTTAATATAATTATTTGGCAAAGAAACTCCAACCCAATTTTCCAGTTCAGTTCTCACTTCAGTAATCCATTTACACTATGCAAACATGTGATGTTGTGTTTCTCTTTGATCTTCTGTACAAAGACAATATTTGACATTGTCAGCTGGAATGTGTAGATTCTACAACCTGTCTTTAGTTTAAAGTCTATTCTAATAAGCCAACCATGCTAGCAGTCTCTGCTCGGGTAGCATTATAAAATTCCATATGAGCTCTGCTTTATTCAACCTTGTTAAAGGTCCCAACATAGCCTGATAACTACATGACACTGAGTAGTTCCCTCTAGTTGTGAATATGTAGTTTCCATTCAGGTACCATTATGTCATCAACATCTTTATTTAATTCAGCTTCCTCCAGTACCGTCTTGAGCCTTGAGGTGGTATGTATTTGCAGATGCTACTAATGTCTTTCATATAGATTTCATTTACCCATTTTACCCAAAAACATCTTTCTTCTTAGCTAATTGCCCAAGAAATTTTCCCACTAAGGTTATATTCCATTTTCCACAACTTTAAATATTAGGACCACCATACTTCTTTGGGCCACAGACCTTCTCCCATGACACAAGATCCAACCTTCTCAACAAATCATGAGAAATAAAGATGTTATAGATTAAAGATCTCTTTTCTATAAATATGAATTGGTTCTCACTCAATAATAGTGGTAGCACCTATTTCAACCTCATCCAAATGACTTTGGAAATACACTTATAAATGAAATTATAGTAGGATATGGGTCTGAACTGGATAGCATCTTGTGGGACTGCAACCTTTGGAATCAGTGAAATTAGTGTAGAATTAAGATATTTTAGCATCTTGCCATTTCTAAAAACCTCTATCATTACTACACGTATTTCCCCTCTAATTATGCCCCAACATCCTTGAAAAGCCACTACTATAGGCTATAGCCATCTGGTCCTAGCTTTTATTCTTATCAATATTGAACATGGGATATTTAAATTTCTTAGCAGAGTCAGGTATGGAAAACTCTAACTAATTCTCTATGGTCAGGACATAACCATTTTGTAAAACAACTGAGCAAGCTGTATTTCTAGCCCTTCCCTCACCCAATAGTTGTTGATAGTAATCAACTAGGATATTAGCTATTTTCTCTTTGTCTCTTTGTTTTATACTATACTTATTCTTTAGTCGTAGTATTGCATGTTGCATTCTCTTATGTTTAATAACTGTGAAGAATTACTTACTACGATCGTCTCCTAGTCTAATCCATGTGGCTTTACGCCTTTGCTACAGAAACACTTTATCTAAGTAGGAGGATTTTCAAAACTTTATATACTTTGTTCTCTTATTTTGCTGCTGTGCTCTATCTTTAGGGTTCATATGAATGTGTTGCTGTTCTTGTCTCAAGATTACATTATCCTCATATACTTTAATCAGAATATTCCGAAAGTTCGGCTATTTAACTCCTCTTCAACAGTTTGAGAATTTTCGCAACCCTCCCCTTTCTACATACTTTAATATGATGCTGCCATCCAGTTTCCACCCCATCTTTGAAATAAGGATGTGATGACCACATATTACAGTACTTGAAATATTATCTAGCTCTTCTTACACTATTGACATGTGTTATCTTCATTGGGCAATGATCTCTTATTCCCTCTAGCAAGAAATTGGTAGGAAACTTAGGTATTTGGTCCAACCACTCAGGATTTGCAAAAAAACATTAAATATTGGAGTAAATACTACCCTATTTAGGTAGTTCTATTAGCACATAATTATCTATGTAGGTCTGAAATTCAACCACTTCATTCATACTTAGTGGATTGCCTTCAACTCTATCTTCCATTCTTAAAATAGCATTAAAGTCTCCCATTATTAGTTATGGTTGATTGATACCATTCCTGACCGACTTCATATACTTCTATAATGTTCTCATCTCATCTCTTGTATTAAATACATACACTACAATAAGCCCAAATGTCATTTATCAAATAGCAAATATAACTTCACAAGTTAGAGCGTGTGATGTACTACCGGTCTTCGTTACTTGAAAATAATTAGTCCTCCAAATTAGTAAAATTCTACCATTTGGGTGGTTCTCAAGGTTTGCCACAAAACCCCACCCATCAAAAATGTTTTTAGTCACTATATCTACCCTGTTACTCTTCATTTTATTCTCCACAAGTCCCAACAAACCAACCCCTTCCTTTTTACATAGGAGAGTCATCTCCTTTTATTTTTTAGGGGCATTCAAACCCCTAATATTCCAGCATAATATGTTATCCAAGACTAGAGTGAGGCATAGTGCTACCTCCCCGTTCCTAGGTAGGCTCCTAGGCAAATGTATTTCTGGTTCTACTCGTTGTAAAACCCTATAATAGTTTTTATGAGTGATACTATTTATTTGTTTCTTTTAATTGATTCCTTTTAGGATTTGGTGGTATTACCCAAGTCCTTATTCGACCTACACCAGTAGTATTCATAATTTTCCTTTGCTTCATGGTCCACCCTCCCTCAATAATGGTGGCCTTATATGACTTAGGATCTGTATTACCGGCTGTTGCTTTAGTGGGTCTTCTTTTCTCGATGGTCTTACACATGAAAATTACCTTAACCAGTTAAGTTTCTTCCCTTTAGCATCACCATCACCAATTTGCACCCCAATTATTTTGCAGGTTTATCATTCTTCTTCATGGTAACACCTCGTATCCTATATGTACTAATTCTACTTATATGGAACTTGGCATAGTCTTATGGTATAGATAATGGAGTTTCTTATATGATTTGTGACGGTATAATAGGTTTCAAAGAAATTATTTGTACATTTTAATGCTGCATGATCAAGTCAACATCGATGAAGGTATTTAAACTTGGGATCATAAGGTGGTATTTGATTCTAAAGCTCAAAGTGACCCAGTGTGGTAATTGATTCTAAAGCTCAAAGTGACCCACTGTATATAAGTTTTAAGTTAAAAAAATTTTGTTTAATATCTATAAAAAAAAAAAATAATAAGGTATTTTCTTGACTTAATTAAGCTAGTAGGTGAGAAACCTACTTGAGTTATATGAACCAAGATAATGAAACCAAGGATAATGGATCAAACTTAGGTCTACATTAATGGATTAATTTAATGTTGACACAAGGTAAAATAAAAGGAGAAAAGAATTGGTCGCCAAACACCCAAAATATGTTCCAAAAGCCCAATAAGTTAAAGGCCCATTTAATACATAAATAAAGCAAGTAGTTGCATCACCTACTTTGACATTTTGAGTAGCTTGAATCTTTAAGTAGGTGCATCACCTACTTGGACCAATTTTGCAACACCCCATATTTTTGCCTCTGAAAAATTTCTTGACTTTGAGCTCACTGCCCAGATTACGACTCACTACTAAAAAAAAAGGCAAAAACAGATCACAAATTGTGGTCGGAAAAACCAACCATTAGTGGTCGTATTTTAATTTTTTTAATTTTTTTTTTAAAAAGCGACCACAAGTGGTAGCTTTTTTATTTTAAAAAATTAAAATAATTATTAAAATAATTTTGGTATTAATTATTATTTATTTTGCAAATGAAAAGAATAAAAAAGCAAAAAACCCGATCACTAGTGGTCGGTTTTTTTGAATAAAAAAATTTTAAAAATATTTAAAAAATCAACCACTTGTGATCGATTTTTTGATTATTTTTTAATTATTTTTTTCAAGAAAAACGACCATTGGTGGTCAGTTTTTTGAAAAAAAAAATTAAAAAATATATAAAAAATCTACTACTTGTGGTCGGTTTTATATATATATATATATATATATATATATATATATATATATATATATATATATATATATATATATATATATATATATATATATATATATATATATATATATATATATATATATATATATATATATATAATTTTTTAAAACCGACCACTTGTGGTCGGTTTTTTTATTTTCTTATTTTTTTTAAAAAAGCGACCACAAGTGATCGCTTTTATATTTTAAAAAATTATAATAATTAATTAAATAATTTTACTATTAATTTTTTTTTTAAAAGCCACCATAAATGGTCGATCTTATATTTTAAACTAGTGAGAAGAAGCCTGTGCAAAGAACGGGCCCAACATCTATTATAAATTAATATTATAATAATAATCATATCAATTAATGTGACATTTTTTAAATTTTAAAAATTAAATAAATTTATTTTGTTAAGTAATTTTTTCATATATTCTTAAAATATATTAAATTATTAATTATTATGATTTATTATTCAAATAGATAATTTTATTTTAAAAATTTAATTCACGATCAAAATTAAACTCTACAAATGTATAAATTAATAAAGAGCTTGAAAAATCAAATTCGATGGGCCTGTAACTATTTTTCAGATAACACGGGCTCAGTATATCTTATTTTTTTATCTCAAACAATGTGATCCAAATAGAATTTAGATAATCAATCATACTTTTAATATGTTTTTAGATACTTTAAGTTGTTAACTATTGTAGTTTATAATTTTTTTTTGTTTTCAAATAATATATGTTACTCTCCTTGTCCAAACTTTTGTGGCGTTGATAGTCAATTATATTTTAAAAATAATTTAAGTTTTTAATTATTGTGATTTATTATACTATTCTTCTATTCCAATTTAAATGCCATTGATATAATTTTGAGAATCAATCAAATATTTCATATCTTTTAAAAAATTTCAAGTTGTTAATTATTGTAATTTATAATATTTTTTACGTACTTTTTGAAATATATTACACATTATTTTTACTTTTAGATATTTTAAGTTGTTAACTATTGTAATTTATAATACTTTTTATATAATTTTCAAATAATATATGTTACTCCCCTTGTCCAAAAATTTGTGGCATTGATAGTCAATTGCATATTTTAAATAATCTAAGTTTTTAATTATTGTGGTTTATAAAACTTTTCCTTATATTTCAATTTAAGTGGCACAATGCTTAGACTATAATAATAAATTAGAGATGATATAGTAAAATTACGATTGAAGAAGAGAAACACATATATGTCTTAAATTATTCACAATAACTAATAAGAAGTGATATAATAAAATTACTACAAAATGTACGTGTTATTTTTTTAAAAAAAATTGGCCTCATATAAGAAGTGAAGTTAATTTAAAACATCAAAAGTTAACTTATCATTTTATATCTATTTTATTTTATTATTAAATATATATATTTGTAATATTTAGATGACTTATAATAATTAATTAGGATGATATTTAGTAAAATTACGATTGAAACAGTTGAAGCAGACATGTCATATATGTGTGTGTATGTATAGGTATATATATATATATATATAGTATATACATATAATATAGTGAACGTATATTAATGACATAAGATAAATCCATCGATAATTCAACTGAGTATTTGTGAATTACGTTAAGTTGTATATTATTATGGGGTAGTAAAATCGGGTATGTAATGTATATAGTATGTATTTGAATGGTGATAGTCAATTGAATATATATATATATAAGTATATCTCATGTAATGATGAAATAGATATGTAATGTACTGTTATCATATATATAATTATTATTATTATTTATTATTTATAATTATTTTTGGTTTACTATTATTATAATTCCTACTATTATTTAAATAACAGCCTAAATTAAGATACTTTGCATAATTTATTCCCCTTTTAATCCAATTTATTCAATTTCTTACGATTTTAGCCCAATTGTATTTACTCTATTACAATTATAGCCTAAATCAGACTCAATCTATTTTTTATTCTCAATTCTAACCCAATTCTTAGACTTTTAAATCTCAACTGTTGATCAAAATTAATCTAATGGCTGAAATCAAAAGCCTTTCTCTTTCCTTTTAAAATAAAAATCAACCCCCAAACCCTAATCTCTTCACAACAGCCTCCACCCCCCTTCTCCCATCTCTCCTCTTTCTCTCTCTATCTTCCTCATCTCTCAAAAACCCTACGACAAAATCATCAATGTTGCCTTTCCCATCGCCGGTCATTTTTCTCCTCTGTTAGAAGCGCCGCCACTGAACCAGTCATAGCTGCTGACCTCATCTCCACTACCAGCCACTGGCGAAGGCACTCCTCTAGTCGTCATATCATCATCTCCACCATATATCGCCAACAGACAGCCCTACGCCAGTAAAACAGATCTAAAACCCCTACCGGACCAGTCCCATCGTCAACCCCTCTCCCTCTCCCTCAGGTTTTATGAGTTCAACTGAATTCGTTACTTTTTACTTATACTACATATACATATGGAAAACAAAATATGTGAAAAATATTTGTACATATAGTAAGATTTCAAGCATTTTGAATTTACTGAATAGATCCTGAATTCGAAAGAATAAAAGATAATCTGAAGGCTTACCTTTAAGTGCAGTGGTAAAAGAATAAGTAGATGGGTCAATTTCATCTGTAAAAAGGAATACAAGTTTATTATAAAATAGTAATGAAACAATGATGAGGCGGGGCAATGAGAGAAGTAGCTTTATTACCTCTTAAGTTGTACCCAGGGGAAGAAACAATACTAGAAATGAGAATATTTGATCTAAAAGATTTTGCATCTTCTCTGAAACTTCTAATATAAGAAGTTGAAAATCTTCTTGAATTTGTGTTTTCTCTGCTAATTTTAGCCTTAAGACCCATTCTCTAAGGTTAAAATCTCTATCATCTTGCTTTCTTGAATTTCCAATAGGTGATTGTGCCATGCTAGTTTCAAGTTTCATTATGGTTTTGACTTTAAAAAGTTGTTCACTTTTTTAAATAGAAGGGGAAATAAGGAGGATATATAAATTTCAAAAGAAACTGGTACATGGCATATGCACGTAAATATTAAATACATTATATGGTACAAATATTATGAGATTTAAGAAACAGGAAGACGATTAACCCTTAGAATTAGACTTGGAATTTAAAAGAATACATGAGTTTTGGCCTATAAATTGTGTTTAAGGTAGAAAGTTGATTATAGAGTTGGATTTCTTTACTTATAAATAATATACATTTGATAGATCGTGAAAATTCTAGGGCGTGGAAGAAAGGAAAGGCTTTTGCGAATTAGCTTGCTTATCTTGGATTCTTCGGTTGAGGTAGGTTATGGTTTAATTGAAAAAGTGAAGTGAGTTAGTGAGTCAAAAATATTTTAAGTGTAGTTATTTGAAAGGTGGACTTGTGTTTTGAATATAGTTAAGTGTGGTCACTTGAGAAGTGAGTTAGTGAGTCGAAAATGTGTAAGTGTAGGTACTTGAAATGTGGACTTGTGTTTTCAATATAGTTCAGTGTGGTCACTTGAGAAGTGAGTTAATGACTTCAAAATGTTTAAGTGTCGTTACTTGAAAGTTGGGCTTGTGTTTTGAATACAGTTAAGTGTGGTCACTTAAGAAATGAATTAGTGACTTAAAAATGTTTTAGTGTAGGTACTTGAAATGTGAACTTGTGTTTTGAATTTAATTAATTGTGGTCACTTGAGAAGTGCATTAGTGAGTCGAAAATGTTTAAGTGTAGTTACTTGAAAGGTGGACTTGTGTTTTGAATATGGTTAAGTGTGGTCACTTGAGAAGTGAGTTAGTGACTTAGAAATATGAATTTTTCATTTTGAATTTAGTTTAGTTTGGTAACTTGTGAAGTGACTTGATAATGTTTAGGTGTAGGTACTTGAAATGTCAACTTTTTATTTTGAATTAAGTTTAGTTTGGTAACTTGTGAAGTGAATTAGTGACTTGAAATGTTTAGGTGTAGGTACTTGAAATGTGAACTTTTGGTTTTGAATTTAGTTTAGTTTGGTAACTTGTGAAGTGACTTGAAAATGTTTAGGTGTAGGTATTTGAAATGTGAACTTTTCATTTTAAATTTAGTTTAGTTTGGTAACTTGTGAAGTGACTTGAAAATGTTTAGGTGGAGGTACTTGAAATGTGAACTTTTCATTTTTAATTTAGTTTAGTTTGGTTACTTGTGATGTGAATTAGTGACTTGAAATGTTTAGGTGTAGGTACTTGAAATGTGAACTTTTCATTTTGAATTTAGTTTGCGTTGGTAACTTGAAAATGTTTAGGTACTTGAATTATGGATTAGTGACTTTTGTTTTGAATTTAGGTACTTGAAATGTGAACTTGCCTTTTGATTTTAGTAAACTGTGGTCACTTGACAAGTGAATTAGTTACTTCAAAATGTTTAAGTGTAGGTACTTTAAACGTGAACTTTTTCTTTTGAATTTAGTTTAGTTTGATAACTTGTGAAGTGAATTAGTGACTTGAAAGGTGTAGGTATTTAAAATGTGAACGTTTATGACTTGGAACAAATTATTTGAATGTGATTGATTATGTAGATGGAATTTGATTACAACTGGATATATCAACAAGAAATATTGATAATAGAATGGTGAGGCTGAGAATGAAGATGCGGATGATGAGTTGTTGTTTTGTCTTTTGTATGTTTTATAGTTTGGATTTGTAACCTCAATAAATTTGGTAAATAATTTAATTTTTAATGTTTGTATTCTTATGGTGGTTGGTTGATTGTATATTATATGATTGGTGGGTTGTATTGTAAATAATTTGGTTTGATTTTTTAATGTTTGTAAATGATGGGTGGGCTGTATTATAAATAATTGAATTTTTAATATTTGTATTTTGAAAATTTTTAATATTTTTTTTTTATAAAATTATCAAAAAAACCGACCACATGTAGTAGGTTTTTTTGAAAATTTTTACAAAAAAACTACCACATGTGGTAGGTTTTTTTAAAATTTTTTACAAAAAACCTACCACATGTGGTCTATTTTAAATTACATTAATAAATTAATTTAATAAAAAATCGACCACTTGTGATTGTTTTTTTTTTCCCTAAAATTATTTTTTCAATTTCAGTTAAATAATAATAAATTTTAAAAATAAATATATATTTTTTAAAAAACCGACCCCATGTGGTCGGTTTTTAAAAAGCCACCACTACTTTTTCGACCACAAATTTTGGTCGGTTTTATGGTCATAAATTGGGGAAAACTGACCACTTGTGGTTGGTTTGTGTGGTCGGTGATCCTGTTATTTTTAGTAGTGACTCACCTTACGACTCATAAGGTGTCATTACAGGTCATAGGACCCTAATCATAGGGTGACCAGTGTGTTACCCAAAGTTTTTGACCTGAGTATGATTAAGATATAACAAGTCTTGGTGAGACATTACGAGTCATAATGTGGGACCATAGTCTCACCAGTGTAGTGGCCCTTTGTTTCTGTCATGACTATGACTGGACCCTACGAGTCGTATAGATGGACTATGAGTCGTAAGGTACGACTCGTAGTGTATAACTTATAGTGTCAATATTCGGGGTGCCTCGGGACACTACCCAGACTACGAGTCAGGGGACTACTCGTAGTCAGTCGTTATGAGTCGTAAGGTGACCTGTAACAACTGGGTGGTAATTTTTTAGTGTTTTTATTAAGGGCACTTTGGTCAATTTCCTCTTTTCCCACTTAGACCGCACGTCCATAAAACATCAAAAAAGGGGTTAGTTTTATCCTTTATCAAATCAAACAAGTCTAAAACACTCTCAAATTCCCCAAAGCAAGAACAAGGTAGGGTTTCTAAAGGTTGTCCATTCAAGCTTCAACTATTGATTTCTCTCCATAATTCTTGATTATCTATGGCATGTATCTCTTCCCCAAACTCTATTTTGCTAAGAAATGTGTTTACATTGTTAATTATGAGGTTTTAAATGTTAGCCTTGGAATTTGGGTTGAGGCTATTGGATAATTATTGTTTAAATGATGTTCCCATGATTTTATTTACATTGTTCATGTTTTATTGATGGTTTTGAAATTTGTTGGGTGCATGGGCATGGTGAACAAACTAGGGGGTCGTAGATTCCCCCAATTTGATGGATTTTGATAATAAAATTGTGATGATCTCAACCCAACCTCATAAAATTGGTTTTAAAACATGAGTACCTACATATTTGAACCACTCTTGGAATTATTGTTTTGCATAAAAGGCTAATCAAACACAAATGATTTTGAAAGGCCATTGCGACCATGATATGATTTTAAATTGAACCTTGGGCTCGTGGATTTACCCATATGAATAAATCATTGAACCTTTGGGGTCGTGGATTCACCCATATGAATAAATCATTGAACCTTGGGGGTCGTGGATTCCCCCGTATAGATGAGTAATTGAACTTATGGGGTCATGGATTACTGTAAGTGATATATAATTGTTATGGCATGATAATGTTAGCTTGCAAGATTAATTGGTATGATTATACCAATGGTATGTCTTAATGGATGATTATGGTTCAATCATTCAAAATATGTAAATTGTTTTAATTGAGATTAAAGGGGGTTGTGTAGCTAAGCCATGAAAGTGGAGGTCCCGAGGGACTGCTATTGGAAACCCATATTTTCCTACGTGAGGAATTGGTCTTAATAAGAGTGTGCTTGTGTCACGATTGTTACATATATTTTTCTCAGGGATAGACGAAGGGTCGTGGATTCCTCTGCCTTTCTTGACACCTCCAGTTCGTGTGGCCAACACGCACTAGGGGCCTTCTGGTGGGGGAAACCATACCATATATCTTGTGGATGCCTTATGATGGTAAAGCTACACAATATAGGTTAATGTTCTACTTTCATGCTAAACCCTGCTCCTTATCCCAACATGCTATATATATATATATGTACACTGCGTACATGTGAATTTTACTGTGGTTTTGACTTGGCATTATTTTATCCCTTTCCTGAGTTACATACTAGCTCTCTCCTTGCTAACCATCTCCAAACATTGTATCCCTACACGATGCAGGAATTGAAGACACTTTTACTTTTCCTGCAAAATGATTACATGATTTCTAAATCGATCATAAGTTGGCTTGAAAGGGTGAGCTTCAATTCTTCGGAAAACCCGCATTTCATATTTTTGTTTCATAATATCATAGACTATCTTTTGGTTTTTTTAGCTATCGTCGGGGCAATATCCCAACTTAGATTGATGCTGGTTTCCTAGAGCTTTGTGGATTACTGTGGATTGGGATGGTTGTTGAACTTCTTAGATTTCTTTTTGCATTAGTTGAGTTTCTTATTTTCTTATAGATTTGGAATTCATCCACTACTAACTTTATTGTGTTCTATTTTACTAGGAAAAAGGGTAGTCTCTGATCCTCGGTGGGCTTGAGATACCCATCATGGCTAAGCCCTAGTTTAGGTCTTGACAAATTTGTAGATGGAAATAGATCTAAAATAGGAGGTTTTAAAGAGCCTATTTAAGGGTCACTTTAACTCACTTTAACTCATAATAACTCAGCAAAATAAATTTAATCCTCTCTAAGATAATAAGCTTTATCTCTCCCTTCAAATAGTATACATAGAACTCCTTGAGGGTTCTTGATATAGTTGGCTCTTAGAAGCCAATGTAAGTAGTGATTAACTTGTGTATTTAGTTTAATTTTTCTATAAGGAGGTAATGGAAATCAAGTTTCCATATTTAAAGTGTAGAAAAACTTTCCAAGCTTGGCATCCCCACCTTTTTCTAATTTTTATAAGGTTGCTCCTCTTTTTTGGTTATAGTGAAAAGAAGTTCAAGTTCTTATAGCAGTTAAGAGTATAAGGATCTCCACTAGTAAAATGCAAGTCGATTACACATTTTATCACTCCTCCTTGTATATGAATTTGGATGAAAAATTATAGGTGTTACTAAGAACTTAAGGGACAGTGAGTGCAATATTATGTTGCTATGAAGAAGGATAAGTTGTTTTAGGGATGTCTTTATATATGTGTATTAGGGATAGTTTGGCTGATATTGGAAAAGGATGCGAGTCGTTATATTAAAATATAAGAGAGAGGTATAGAGATACGCTACCTAATTGGTTTTAGTAAGAGCCCACTGCCCACCCCCACTTGTGAACTATTTTGTACATAATATGAATTCAAGGGAGTTTCTGGGGATCACATATGAATCTGTTTGTTGTACAAATGTATTTAAAGGAGAAGGGGTTGAAAGAACACCGTTAGTTTGATGAATTAAGACCTTACTACCCGGCTATCGATTTGGTGAGGTTAAGCATTCCAAATGTGTTGATTAGCTACTAATACTATTTTTATCACGTACTTTGTTGTAGATAAGTAATCTTAAAGGAATGAGGTTAATTCCTGTTAGTAACAGAATTGTACAACAAGGTATGTAAGGCTACTCTACTCTATATTCTTTGGCATAAAATCTAACACTTGTGTTACAAAGTAAAATTCCAATATTCTTCTATAGCAAACGATACATAGTGGCAGTGTACGATCTCCAATGTAGACAACAACCTTGTTCCTACTCCTTAATGTGTTAAAATCCTTTAATACATATTTATTATCAATTTTGCATGTCTACATTCAATAGAGAACTTCATGAGTTCACCTTTTATTCAAATACGATTCATGTGTTAGTTCAGCTCCTAAGCATTCTATTTGTGTACAAACTTCAACCTACCTCATGTTACTCTATCAAGTGTTCATTTCCGTGTCTCTTACTAGTGGACTATTATCCCAAAGCTTACAAATATTATGACCACCAAAGTAATAATATTAAAGATTAAATAAACTAAGAAATACAAATTTGGTTATGTACAAATGACAACTCAGGGGAAAAGCCTATCATGGGATGATCCCGATCACTTTACACGTGGGTGGCATCTCAAGGGCGTAAGCATAGTATGGGCTGGTGCCAACTTGTGTATTTACCAATGATCAGTTTTTCATTTGTCTCTCATGGAATATAAAGATTATAAAGTAAAGAAAGGCAAAGTAAGGAACAAAATGTAATGTACACGTTTCCACAAGTATATGTAAAGGAGGTCTATTAACACTATTTATACACTTTCAATTAAGCTCTTGTGTTGTGTATAGTTACTTTCAGTCTTACATATTTAGTACATATTTTCGTACTGATGTCCTTTATGGGGGACCTCCATTTCATGTTGCAGACATAAGTGCTTTAGCTAATACACTTCCTAGTAAGAGCACAGGACATCCAACGACTATTGGTGAGCTCTAGGTTGATTTGGAGCTTTTTGAGTTCGTTATACATGTTTTGGTAATATATAGTAGTTAAGAGTAAGGCATGGGGTTCATCCTAACCTTAATTAAGTTTATGTACTCCCTTCGTCCCATTTTATACGTCATCATTTCTTCTTTGGTCCATCCTAAAAAGAATGTCATATTTTCTTATTTGGCAACTATTTAAAGACACAATTCCATTTTTACCCTTACTGACCCCACTTGATTAAATATAGTAGTAGTGTATTTTTTAATAAAGGAAAATTTGGTAAACATCATCGAGTATTTCTGTATTTCTTAAACACCATTCCCAGTAAAAGTACGCCACATAAAATGAGACAGAGGTAGTATCTTTTAGAGGCTTTATAGACCAATGTAAATTTAGGTATGGTATTGTCTTATCTTTTAGATGTTATGGTTCTAGTGGCCAAGTATTATATATGTAGTTTTGGTCTTGCCTTCATGGTTTATTTTCATTGGTGCATATTATCCATACTTGGTAGAATCTTTGATTCTTATAGTTACATACATGAGAAGTACAAGTTTATAGGTTGGTGCTCTCTGGCCATTACGACTATGGGTGTCTATCCTCCCCAATGGGTTTTGAGGCATGAAAAAAGTGATATTAGAGTCATTCATCCTAGGGAGTCTACATATCCTTGTCTATG
The DNA here is from genome assembly GCA_030864225.1 of Capsicum baccatum var. pendulum. NCBI lineage: Eukaryota > Viridiplantae > Streptophyta > Magnoliopsida > Solanales > Solanaceae > Capsicum > Capsicum baccatum. The sequence continues at coordinate 72,296,240 of CM061561.1, read as the reverse complement.
TAGAGTCTTGCTTATGGGTGTGTTGTGAACCACATCTATAAACAGGAGGCTATACGATATTTAAGAGCTGTTTCTTTTTCTTTATTCCTTAGATCATGCAATATATCCAAAGTGTAGGTGGAGTCATATTTAAACATTGAATTAATTTTTCCTCACTATAGTAAGTATATCAATTACAAGAAAGAGTACGAATATAAATAAGAAAGTAGAGGTGGTTGTTGGAGAAGGGACTAGCATGCCACCACCTAGACAATCTAATCAAAGTGAGGCTCGAGCAAAGTTTATATCACAAACTTCTTCTTTTCCTCCATCTCCAAAAGAGCTAAGAAGGAGAGAAATACCCTCAAAATCACCTATTAATGCTGCAGGGAAAGATTTAAGAAATGTGGTGGAATTATGGAATCGTATAACTGCTGCACTAGTTCAATGACAAGCTATTCCAACTATAGGTACTAATGGTGTGAATAGGGAAGCTAGTCTATAGGCACGAGATTTTCTTAAATTGGATCCTCCGACATTCATTGGGTTAGATATTAACGAAGACCCATAAGACTTTATTGATCAAATCCAAAGGGCTCTAGATATCATATATGTATATGGTAAAGGGACAATTGAGCTAGAAGCATATAGATTAAAAGAGGAGGTTATACTATGGTATGAAGACTAGAAATGTTCTAGGGGTTAAGGTGCACCTCAGCTAGTTGGGAAGAGTTCAAAGAGGTATTTTTTACCATTACCTTCCATTTAAGATCTGGGAGGCCAGTGCAGATTAGTTTTTAAATCTTTTCCTAGGAATTATGAGTGTGAGGGAGTGCATTTTTTGAATTTACTCTTTGGCAAGGTATGCTCTTAATATAATAGCTACTATGGATGAAGGAGTTCATCGATATATGGATACATTAAATCCATATTTGGTTAGAAATTATACTATTACTACTTTAAATACATACATGGATATAGCAAGGATACAAGGATCAGAGGCAAAGAAGAAGAACACAAGAATAAAAAAAGGTGGTATTCTGATGTGCTATAGAAATATAGGACTATCATCGCTTAAAATAACAAAAATATGCAATTTTCTGAGGTTATTTTGTTAGATATGATGCTTTTTGGATATGTTTTGCAGGAAATCATGCTTTGGAGGCTAAGTTTGTGAAAAGATGAAAAAAGGTATTTTGGATACTTTTTGGAGAAATTATGGATGTTCGGGACACTTTTTGGCTTGTTAATGATCGAAGCATGTTAAGGAATTAAAGAAGAGCCGAAAAGATGACTTCCATCACTTATTAAGTCAACATGTTGATAGCAAGTAGGACCTACAGACCGCAAGTAAGCAAAGCAAGTGCTAGAAGTCCAAAATCCTTAGAGCTGACCTACAGGATTTTTTCATCATGGTACCTGAGCTCACCCTGCTGAACGCAGGTACTACCTGCACCCAGGGTTAGGGAGAAAGTAGGGGCCATAAGTGGCCACTAACCCCATTTTTTCCTTTATCATTTGGGCTTTGATTTTAGGGTTTCCTCATGTACTATAAATACCCTTATGTGTTTTTTAGTAGGAACACATTTTTGATACTCATAAACATATTTTGATTCCAAGATGCAATTTTGATCTTAGGATTCTCTTGTATTGAATTTTGTTGATTAATTCAGTTACGGTTGTGGGTTTTTATACTTCTTACCATTGTGATTTCATCTATGTTTTTTATTATGAATGTTATTGATTTCTTTACAAGCATGAGCAGCTAGCGGATTGACGAAGTAGGGAAAGTGTTGTAGTTATTCTGAAGTGATATCTATGCATGTATTTCTTTATCTTCATTAAAATAGTTTTCTTAACGACTGCACACATTAGGATCCTACCTAGATTATTTCTACTTACTCCAAAAGAGGAGTAGTAACTAGAAAAAGATAAAGACAATAGTAATTTGGAGTTTAACTGTCGATCCATGCTTCTAGGTTTTATCTTAGTAAGATTATTGGGTTTCATCTAATAACTAGAGACTTAAAAGGTAATAATTTACTAGGATCAATATAAGGGTTAGTAAAGCGACATCCTGAGACTCAAAAGGTAAAGGGTGAAATCTTTCTACTTATCCAAAAGACTGTAGAAGGTACATAACTTATCGATTCTATATACAATGTATCGGGTTGGTTCAATAATACAAGATAAGCCTACTGAGTTGAGAAGCCATAGGGAACACAATCCTAGTGTTCACTTACGACTAATTACGACTGTAGCTAATATATTTACTTTCTTGAATTTACAACATAAATCCCTGTATTTACTTTTTCAATTCTACCCATTGACTACAACTGTTGAGATCCACAATTCCACGTGTTCCCTTGGGATTCGACCCCAACCTTTGTTGGGTTACTATATTTTGACAGCGACCATATCATTTTTTGAAAGGAGGTGTAGTTTGGATGCCATCAAAATTTAGCAGTGTTGTCAGGGAACACACTGTTGATTTATGAATTAAAGTTGTTGCAGTTTTTAGGTTTTTATTTTTTTTTGTTCTTAGTTGGGCATATGCCGATGCATACCTAGCACACAGAGTAGAGCAAATTCCTTACTCCCACTGATTCCAAATCCAAAGAGGATATTATAAATACCTAGTTGTAAATCAGAGCAGAAAAGAGATGATCTTCCTAAAGGGGTTCATGATGTTGTAACCCCCCTTCTCTCAAAGAGTATAATATAATATTGATTGTCAGACTAGTAGCTATTATCTTAAGCAAAGAATGAGAGGAGGGAAATATAAGAAGCTCAGCGTGTATCTTGAGAGGCAGAGCTATCTCAGCAGAGACAAGCAGCAGATCATCGAGCAGCACTCAGTGAAAACTAGAACAGAGCTAGAGGTGCCCGTGTTCAAGTAATCACAACATACAAGTATGTCCAGCCATATATAGATAATGAGAAATATTTAGAATACGTTGAGCCGGCAGAGACTAGAGCCATAGTTCCTCCTATTTTACCCCTAAGCATAACATTTGGCATTACGAGTGCAATGATCCAGCTCTTAAATCTAAAGGGTGTGTTTGCAGGTCTGCCTACAGATGATGCAAACTTGCACCTTGACAATTTCATTGGGATCTGTAGTTTGTATACAAATCTAAGGGTGAATCAGGAAGCGCTTAGACTGAGGTTGTTCCCTTTCTCACTTACAAGAGAATTATCTTTATGGTTAAAGAAACTGCCAAGTGTCTCTATCACTACATGAAATGAGTTGTGCCGACAATTTTTGAACAATTTCTTTTCTCCATCAAAGATGTTGTAGCTTAAGGACAACATTTATAATTTCAGGCAACTATAATTAGAATCTATGTATGAGGCATGATTCAGGATCAAGAAGAAGCCGAGTGTGGTTCCCGACCATCAATTGTTAGGGACAAGCTTATTAGAGATATTTTATCAAGCCTTGACCATTAGCTCCAATCTATGGTAGAAGCCACATCTAGAGAAGCTTTTATGAGACCGTTCTGAGAGGCAACTTCAAAGATGTTAGATTATACCTTACTCACTAACCGAGGGTGGCAAACTCGCAAGGCTAAGGGGGGATATAACACATATGATATTGGCCCCTTCTACGACTAGAAAGTAGCTGATGATTCAGTAGTATAAAATATTGCATTGCTAAGAACTGATCTAGGGGCATTAACAAAGCAGCTTGCAGCAGCAACTTCCAAGAAAGTGAATGCAGTAGTGGCACAGGGGTCAGCTTCCAAAGCATACGAGTCAGAACTGGAGGAGAAAGTGAATTAACTAGATCATCAGATGGTAGATTGCTGAGCTTAAGAAAAATGGAACCAAGGTCAAAACTACTATGATAGATATAGAGAATGTATCTCAGAGCGAGATAGTGACTAAAGGAAAAAGGATGACTATAGAGAGAAGGGAGATAGGTATATTCTACCTAGTAGATGAGATATAGAATCTAAAATAGAAGAGATGTTAGCTATGTTAGTGAGGGTTAATAAAATCAAGAGATCAACCTTAAGAAGATTAAGGCTTATATTTTAGGGTTGACTCAGAAGGTCGAATCATATGCCACTACTATTAGGCAGTTGGAGCACCAGTTTGGATAGATGTCAGCAACTCTAAACTAGAGGCATCCAGGTATCCTTCCGAGAAACACTATGCAAAATCCAAAAAATGATGGTCATGTACTTATTATTACCACAAGGAGTGGTATCACTACTATGGATCCCCACTACCTGCTGCAGAAGCTGTTGATGATAAGACACATATTATTAAGTCTGAAAAGGTAACAAGTGATAAAAGTTAAGCTACTAAAGACAAAGGTAAGGGTCCAGACATTGAGCCAAAAGTCAGACAAATTCTGAGACCACCCTCACCTTTTCCTTAGAGATTAAAGCAAAAGAAAGAGGAAGATAAGTTCAAGCGATTCATTGAGATGCTAAATGATTTGAGCTTTAACATACCTCCTCTTAAGGCTTTGGAGAAGATTCTTGGAAATGTCAAGTTTATGAAATAATTGGTCATAAGTAAGAAAGAAGTGGTAATTAAGGGTATTGGTGGTGTTCACCACTGTAGTGCGGTCATGACTAGGTATTTGGCGCAGAAAAATGGGTGATTTTAGAGAATTTACTATACCATGCACTATTGGGTCATCCCAATTTACTAGAGCCTTGTGTGACTTAGGAGCCATCATTAATTTGATGTCACTGGCCGTATTTAAGCAATTGAGCTTGAACCCTTCAGAACAGATGTCTATGCATGATATGGGTACAATCATGAAGATGGATGTTTTTTAGTGTGTTGAATACAACCTACGTAGTGTACGAGTTGGAGTGTGAAAAGGGCTCAAAAGTTGTCCCTCTATTGCACTCCATGGGATCCATTTTGTTTATTTAACACTAAGAGGGACTTTTGTCATTTTGCCTATTATTGTAATAAGTCTATAAATAGAATATGTTAGGGTTTATTTCATTTGGTTGCTGAATATTGATGTAAGAACACTTGAGAGAAGGCTCTCTAGGCCGAAAACTAGGCCATAGCAAGTGTGGAAACACTTTTGAATGTGTATTGCTTGGAAACGCTGGTGCTTGAGTGGTGGAATCCCTCTCGTGGCTTCGTAAGAGTGTGGTGTTATTATTGTATGTTCTAGGGGTCCTTATATGGAATATTTCTATGGGTTCTTGGATCTTATTGTAGTGTATGTCTCACTTCCTATCTTTACATTTCATGTTTTAGTTTGTGTTGTCTAGTTAACCATTTGTTCTTGTTGTTCTTGTAATCTTATAATCGTTGGTTCTTGTTATCATAGTGTTGTTTCTTCCTACCATATTGTTGATTATCTCTTATTTTTTGTGATATTTTTAGGTGTCAAATAAACCTACATATCTTGTATTCTTATTGTGTTTGTCGAATTCGAGAGAGCTCCCCATTTGGTCCGCTATTTGTTGTGATTTGTGGACTATTTTGGGGTATGATTTTGTGTTCTCTTATTTTATCCCGTATCATTTGGTATCAAATCCGAGTTTGATTTCGTTCCTACGAAGTTATTCTTGGGTTTGTTACTTAGAAAATCGAAAAAAAGCTAAAAACTAAAAAAAAATCCAGAAAAGTTGAAATTTGTCCATTTTTGTTTCTTGGCTGAAAATTGTGTTCTTGTTGTCTTGGCCGAGATTTGTTTGTTGTGTTTCTAGATCTAGTAGTGTTCTTGTTTGTTTTGTCGTTTCTAGTGTTAGTTTTCTTGTTCACTAACATTTTTGAGTCTAGATCTAAACTTGAGCTTAAACTTGTTGAAAGTTGTTGTTGTGAACATTATTATGGCCGTGTGATATTGTTATTGTTCAAGCTTGGCCGTATTTTGTATTGTGGATTTGGAGTTGCACGTTAGGTTGTTGTTGTTTGTTGTTTGAGATTTGAGGTTGAACATGTGTTGTTGATGATGGAGAACCTAACATGAACGTTAGAATTCCAAGTGTTGTGTTCTTGGTGTTCTTCACCACCTTCATAACTTGTTGAAGAAAAGGTGTTGTTTGATCTTAACACCAAGAAGAAAGAGAGTGGTATTGTTGTTAGTCTTGAAGACTTTTTTAAACCACCCTTAAGCCTTCTCCAATAATCTTCCAAGTTTTAAGGTCTTTCAAGACTTTTCCTACACAAAACAAAGACTTTACAACCACTTCCAACAACCTTCCATGATTTAAGGACCTTGTTTTGTGGGAATAGTATTAGCCAAGTCAAGACTTTTGTTTGAAAATTGAAAAGAGTTTCAAGACTTGTAGTTTCCCTCCATTAACCAAATCTCAACCATCCAAATTAAAAATTGACCAAGACAACCAATAAGTGGATGGCACGTTATTATTTACTATTCACACGACAATTTTAAGCTCAAATTTTGATCTCTTAAGTTTCAATTTGTAGTTTTCTAGTTTCGTTTGTTGATTCTAATACCAACTTACAAACTAGTGACCATTTACTAGATTGTGAGTTAGTTTTGAAAACCGTTCTTTGTGTTTACGTCCTTGTGTGTTTCTTTTCTTATTCTTTGGAGTCGTTGAAAACGTTTGGTTCACCTCTCAACACCTCACAGAGTACAAGCAAGCTTACAACACTTGTGATATTAAAGTGTGAGGAATCCGAGAGGCAAAGAAATAAAGAGAGAGTGTAAGGACCTTTCTTGTACAACTAATTTGTTTGTATTTTGTAGGTAACTTCTTAGCGACAATAAATAACAATGTTCCTAATGCTATCTTGTCCGGGAATGAAACTCAACTAATCCGAATGAGATTGAAGGCAAATCTCAAGATGGAGAGAAAGCTGAGGTTCAAAATAAAGCTGTTATGTTCTCGGTTTCTTCTTATTTTGTGGGCTATTTTGGAACCATTTTCATTTGGTTTTTGCTGTGAATTTGAGGTCAAATTCCTCTCAAGATAGAGAGGATGATACAGGTACAAAACATGAAAATGGACATTTTTTAGTGTGTTGAATGCAACCTACGGAGTGTACGAGTTGGTGTGTGAAAAGGGCTCAAAAGTCGTCTCTCTATTGCACTCCATGGGAGCCATTTTGTTCATTTAACACTAAGAGGCACTTTTGTCATTTTGCCTATTATTGTAATAAGTTTATAAATAGAACATGTTAGGGTTTATTTCATTTGGTTGCTGAATATTGATGTAAGAACACTTGAGAGAAGGATCTCTGGGCCGAAAACTAGGGCATGGCAAGTTTGGAAACACTTGTAAATGTGTATTTCTTGGAAACGTTGGTGCTTGAGCGGTGGAATCCCTCTCGTGTCTTTGTAAGAGTGTGGTGTTATTATTGTAAGTTCTATAGGTCCTTAGATGGAATATGTCTATGGGTTCTTGGATCTTATTGTAGTGTATGTCTCACTTCCTATCTTTGCATTTCAGCTTTTAGTTTGTGTTGTCTAGTTAACCATTGGTTCTTGTTGTTCTTGTAATCTTGTAATCGTTAGTTCTTTTTATCATAGTTTTGTTTCTTCCTACCATATTATTGATTAGCTCTTGTTGTTGTTGCTGTTTTTAGGTGTCAAATAAACCTATATATCTTGTATTCTTGTTGTGTTTGTCGAATCCGAGAGAGGTCCTCATTTGGTCCACGATTTGTTGTAATTTGTGGACTATTTTGGGGTGTGATTTCGTGTTCCCTTGTTTTGTCCCGTATCAATGCAGTTGTTGATGGCTGACCATACAGTGAAAAAAACTATGGAAATCTCATTTTATCTGATTGTGAGGGTGAATAACTTCATCTTTCCATCTAACTTTGTCATCCTAGACTATAAGGTTGAAACCGAGATGCCCATTATATTAGGAAGACCATTTATGGACACATGTAGAGCTATGGTTGACATAGAGAAAGGTGAGCGGAAATTTAGCGTAAATGGTGAGGAGGATATATTAAACATCCAAAAGTTAATGAAGCATCCAATCGACATGAGGATAGTGTTGGTGATTGATTGTATTGATGACCCTGAAAGATACTCCTATGGGTATCATGATGAATTTTGAGTAGTCAAGATACCTGCATCGTGCCGTGACGTTAAATCAAGCATTGTATGAGAGGCAACCTATGGACTTGTTGGTGAAGTTTGAGTAACCAACACATCCGCATCGTGCCATAACGTTATATCAAGCACTGAGTGGGAGGCAACCAACTATTTTTCGTGTTCACATTTTTGTTGTTTTTTTGTAGGTTTTTAGCTCTTGGAATTACCCAGAATATGGTAAAAGAATTGCTAAATTCATCGATTTTCAGTTTAGAGAACTGTGTGATCAACCCATCATGGTCACAAGTACCACATGGTAAGTTGAGTAATAAGTTAAAAAATTGAAATTTTGAGGATGAAAAATGGAAAGTTGTGGACTTTGGCATCTAGTTTTATTTTTAGGACCCCAAAGTTAGGTTGTGGGGCCATAAGTAGTTGGAAAATATCAAAATGCCAAGTACGAATTACTGGAAAGTGGGCTAAAATTTTTGGCCCGACACTTGTACCCTGCACCTATTGGCCACAAGTGGCACCTATGCCCCATGCCTGGTTGTAGGTGGCTGCGTAGCTAGGTCAAAAGTGGGCCCAATTTTGGGCCCACCAACACATATATTTATGACCTAAAACAGACCCTCATCTATATTTAAACAACTTTAACCTTATTCTAACTCATTCAAATCCTCAAAACTTTACTTTTCTCTTTGAATTCAAACTTTTCTCTTAAAATACAAACTAACCCACACTTAAGTAAAGGCTAAGTTGACACTTATTTGAGATACCAACTTGTCCCAACACACTAAAAACAAGTTCCAACTTTTGTTTTGCTTGACTTCTTCATTATTCACTCCTGGTTCTTCATAAAAGAGGTAACTTTCTCAGCTCCTAATGGTTATGTATTGATATATTAATTGTTTAAATAAGTTGATATATGTATTCCATTGAAAAATATATAGAATCTATCATGCTTATATCTAGGAGCCTTGAAGTAGCCTAAAATCATAATGTAAGGCCTTGTTTTGAAGTAAAATCTAAAGTTGGGCCCCAATCGAAAGTTGAACGTGAATTAATAGAGTAATACCACTAGTTGAGCATATTTTTTTATGTTTAAAGTTATGATTTATGATAGGTGTGTGAACATTAGACTTGTTGGAATTTCAAATAGGCTAAAGGGGTGTGAAAATTGAGGAAAAATTTAAACTTTTTGAATTTTGAGTTTTTCTTCAACTTTTGCTATCCCTCACTTTTGTCAGAAACTAACAACTAGTTTTTCAGGTACATATGGCGCCTAAATCTATAAATAAGAAGAAGGATGATACCTCGAGGAGACGGGAAGAGTCTTATGAGCCTAGTGGTTCAATGGAGGAGTACCCGAGGTAGCGACATAAAAACACTGCAGTTGAAGTGACACACAGAGTTACTAGAGGGCAGACGCGCCAGGCTGCTCATAAAGTTACAACTCGACCAAGGATAAAGTTAGCACAAATTTCACCCCCACACACTTCTCCACCTGATGATGATGAAGAGTAGAAAAAGACAAATTCTAAATCTACTCCACAGGTTGCTGCTCAAGACCTCTAGTCTGAGGAGGGGTCCCAGGATTCATCTGAGGAGGCAGAGCAAGAGGAGTCATCAGCGATGCCCCAGTTTGAGAAGGTTACCACTAATTATGTACAGAATTCAGAGGTAACCCATTCTGAGGAGGGTACAGAGCAGCCTTCCCACATGTATCATTACAGAAGGGGTAGGGTCCCACACCTATACATACCTCAGATACACCTCCCGAGGAGGGACATCCAAGATGATGTGTGGAAGGGATATAGGAGTTATTTGATATCAATATTTATATTTGGGAAGTAGGCAGGCCTACGAGGGTTATTTATGAGGAGCTCGATCTATCAGGGCTGAGTCGAGTACCATAGTTACGGGTGGTATTTGATTGATGTCAGTTAGAGTGGATGACTAGACCACTTGGTTCTTATAGCCCGACTATGGTACAAGAATTTTATGCATTCTACCTAGCTACAATAGTCTTCCTATGCGCAGAGCCCTATGCCTGGTGAGATTTGCGAGGCAGACACAACTTGATCATATACTGGTTAGAAGGGTCAGAGTTGATACTTTAGTAGAGACTATCTGTAGAGTAATATTCAGCCCATATTACATTAATCCTACATCTACAACTGAGTGTGACCATAGACTGAGGGTCACAAGTGATTGACATATTATGTGGGAGGCTGAGCACCGACGAGAGAGGGTTGAGATGACTAGGTGGATAGCCGATTATATTTCACCTTTGGGTGATGTGACCCTATGGATTGAGGGTGGTATGATTAAGAAGGGCCTATTAATATTTGAGGCCATGTTTTAGTGGTTGCTAATCAGATACTGACTGATACCCACTACTTTGAATAATATATTAACTTGGGAGGGAGAAGCACTGGTTGCTTGTATGATGGGCGAATATGCTATTGATTTTGATGTCATTCTCTGGTATGAGTTACATAAAAGAGCATTTGGGGAGTTAACTAATCTGTTATTCCCATAAATGATTCAAAGGCTATGTGATGAGGTTGGTGTACCTGAGATATCGAGAGTAGAGAAGAGGGTACTTATAATGACGACTGCGCAAACAAAGACTATAAAGGGTATGGCACCCCCCAGACCTTCCCAGGAGATCTATAGAGCTAGTAGCCGTACCTAGGACCCAAACTGAGGGCCTAATAATTTCCACATAGCATACTGATACACATCGAGAGGATATATGGGTGTTAGTGTTGATATGGAGATAGAGGAGCACAAAAAAGCTCTACATTTGAGTACATAGGGCGAGAGGACACCAGCCACTTCTTCTTCAGCCCCAGCTTTGACCTTAGATCCAGTTGGTGTACCTACAGAGCCTACTCGCCCATATACTATAGCTTCTGCTACAGGTATAATTACAATATCTAGAAAGTTTTGCTAGACCTTAGTGGATAGACAGAGGGCCATCGATGCTAGGTTGAGGGTTATTAAGGCCGAGATGACTATCCTCTGCTAGCAGATGAGATCATAGGTTAGGACTAGATTTGAGCAGGAAGAGGATGGATGAGAGGCTAAACAGAGAGCTGCATTGTTTGAGCTGTGTGCTAATTTCTAGACATAGATTGATGAGTTTAGGAGATAGGTTACAACCTAATTTATAGAGATAGATATGCCAAATTTAGCCCAAATGAGGTAGGAGTTTGATATATTATGAGTAGAGGTACGCTCTCTCACAGAGAGTTGTGTAGCATCCATTCTCTCAGTTATACCCCCGGTGGTCCATATATCATCTCTGCACACACCGAGATAATTTGATTTCTTTGTAGAGGATGAGGAGGAGGTCCCAATAATTGGGTCCAAGAAAGGTCACATAGACAACTTGCAGGGTACTAATATGCCATGTGACCAGGAATTAAAAAGACCAGACCTGATTTGATGGAGACTCCATTCATCGATAGAAAGAGGCATGCATCTATATCAGTGGTTGCATCCTCTAGTAGTGCACCACCACCACCACCGCCTCCGCTATCTGATATGCCCCCATTTGGGGATGCTCATGATTCAAGCGCCTAGTGCATCCTAGGTAAGTTCTCACTTCCCTCTATTTTACTTTATTTTAACGCATTGAGGATAGTGCATAATTTTTAGTTGGGGGTGGGCTTACTATGCCGCTATGGGCTTTTGTTATTGTGATTCTTTTCCTGTTGGTCGCGATATGATTGTAGAATTGGCATGTCTAGGATAATTTTGTGTCATATTGTGTTTTATTTTGTATTGTGTTTTTTTTGTGGTATTAGGGGATTTTTAAGTATTTAGGACTGTAGTCATAATTTGATTGATTTTTGATACCTCTCTAAAATTTTGTGTTTAATAATTGTATGAATGTATATATGTGTGAACACTATTGATCTTGTTATGGCATTAGGAGTAGGGACATGATAATCACTTGCTAACAATTGTATAAACTAGATAGGCAGTAGTTGGTAATATTGACTCTGTGCTATGTGTGTGTGATACTACCTAGTTCCCTTTGTGTGTTGAATTCAAAAATTTCCTGGTTAGTCTTGCCTAGGTTGAAAGATAGTCAGTTAGGACAGGATCATAAGCCTTGTTTTTTATTTTTTGTTCACTTTTAGCCTAAATAACCTTCCCATTATGAATTGTGTCCCTTGATCCCTATTTTGAGCCTCATAGCCTATTTTCTTATTTCACTTATTCACCTTCCCATTTGTGCTATAATGAACATGTTTTGGCCCTGGTCCTCCTTGGACATAGGTGCACCTCAACTCGGGTAAAATGCATAAGTTGAGAGTGACTATCATTGGGTGCATAATGTAAAGTGGATATGAAGAAGGGTAAAATAAGATGAAAACTTAGTAGGGCTGGGTGTGGCTTAAAAAGAAATGAAGAAAAAAAAATTGTGAAAAAGTAAAAAAGAAAAAATTAAAAGATCACACCCAACATGAATGTGCAATAAAGAATAAAATGGGAGAAATAAGGGTGGAATAAAAAGAATTGGCTAGTAAGTGAAACCCCAAGGTTAGTGTAGTGCCAAGGAGGCTTAGTCGCTTAATATGTACATATGTACCATGTCAGTCCCCAAGCCTACATTACAAGCTAAAAAAGTCCTATAGTGATCCTAGCTTGACTAGCTAAAAACTAAGATAAAGAAAATAAGGGCAAGCCTATGGTATTTGACATGCATTGATTAAAAATTCTCTTTTGAGTGTGAGTGTCTCTTGACTGTCCCTGAATTGACATGCATTATTTCATATGAGTGAGTGGGACATCCTTGTTGTGAGGACATTTAAGCCATATTACTAGCTATTTGATTTTTTGGGGTAGTGTAACTTGCATATATGAGTGGCTATATGTTGCTAATGTAATTTCCATATCTTGATCCCATTGTGTCACATTGTGGTGCTTCATGTTCATACACAGTTGGTTTTGAAAAATAAGATTGGATGGGGTATTGTGTTTTGAGCGTTAAGTGTTGACTGACTACCTTGAATAGCTTAGATTCTCCTAGTTAAGCATCGTTTTTATTTTTGTTATGTTTGTTGCCCGAGGACATACAAACATTCTAAGTTGAGGGTGTTGACATACTATAGAACTATAGCACCTTCGATACTTAAAATAAGGAAATATGCAAGTTTCTGAGGTTGTTTTGTTAGATATGATGCGTTTTGGGTATGTTTTGCAGGAAATCATATTTTGGATGCTAAGTCTGTGAAAAAGGTGAAAAAGATGTTTTAGGCTACTTTTTGGAGCAATATGTTTGGGATATTTTCTGGCTTGTTCGTGATTGAAGCATTTTAAGAAATTGAAGAAGAGTTGAAAAGATGACTCCCAGCACTTACAAGTCAACATGTGGACCGAAAGTAAGACCTATGAACCACTAGTAAGCAAAGAAAGTGCCAGAAGTCTAAAATTCTGAGAGCTGACCTACAGGATTTTTTGTGCCTTGTACCTGCGCTCACCCTGCTGACCGCAGGTACTACCTACGCCAAGGGTCAGGGCACAAGTAGGGGCCATAAGTGGCCACCAACCCTGTTTTCTCCTATTTCATTTGGTCTTTGGTTTTAAGATTTTTTCATGTACTATAAATACCCTTTATGTGTTTTTAGTAAGAGTTATGTACTTTTGATACTCACAAATATATTTTGATTCCAAAATTTGATTTTGATCTTGGGATTTTCTTGTATTGACTTCAGTTGATTAATTCAATTACGGTTGTGGGTTTTTATACTTCTTATCATTGTGATTTCATCTATGCTTTTGATTATGAATGTTATTGATTTCTTCAAAAGTATGAGCGGCTAAAACCCATAGCTAGGGTTGTGGAAACCCTGGGGGATTGACGAAGTAGGGGAAGTATTGTGGTTGTTCTGAATTGATACCCAAGCATGTAGTACTTTATCTTCCTTGTAATAGTTTTCTTAATGGGTGCACACATTAGGATTCCACCTAGATCATTGATACTTGCTCTAAAAGAGGAGTACTGACTAGAAAAAGATTAAGACAACAGTAATTTAGATTTTAGCTACCGATCCACGCTTCTAGATTTCATCTTAGTAAGATGGTTAGGTTTTATCAAATAACTAGAAACTCAAAAAGTAATAGTTAACCGGGATCAAGATAAGGGTTAGTAGATGACATCTTGGGACTCAAAAGGTAAAAGGTGAAATACTTCTACTTGTCCAGAAGACTGTAGAAGGTACATAATTTATTGATTCTGCATGCAAGGTATTGGATTGGTTCAACAAAGCACAATAAGCCTACTGAGTTAAGAAGCCAGGGGGAATACAATCCTATTGTTCACCAATGATTGATTATGACTGAAGTTGATATATTTACTTGCTCAAAATTACAACACAAATCCCCTCATTTACTTTTCCAGTTCTGACCATTGACTACAACTGCTAAGATCCATAATTACACATGTTCTCTTAGAATTCGACCCCAACCTTTGTTGGGTTACTATATTTTGACAGCGACTATATCATCTTCTGAGAGGAGGTATAGTTTAGACTTCATCATATTCCAAAAGAGCCAGATTCATGGAGCAGTTTATGGAATCCCAAAATAAGTTTAGGCATTTTCTAAAAAACCTAGGACATCGTCTTGTCACTCTATAGCTAGTGCTCTACCCTGGTTTCAAGGGTCCAAGGGCAAACAGTTTGGGAAACAAGTGAGAGTCAATGTTCCTAGATAGTGAGTTATTAAGAGATAGAGAGTATGAGCCGATTCATGCCTCCTCGACATCCATGTAAGTAATGTGGAAATCTTTATTTAGGTGCATGTTGGTTTGGGATAGATGTTTGTTTTTGGTGTGGTATGTCGGGGAACATGATAAGAGAGTGCTTATAAAGGGTCATGGGTGGTATGGCACGACCTATTAGATCTTTCATTTCATTATCATCATCAATTCCTTCTTTAGGTGGGGGTATACAACCTACAGGTCATGGTAAAGGTGTTAAGAAAATATCTTGTTCTAGCAAAGTTTAGAATCATAAATATTCTCTAGTGGATCGACAAAATTTGGAGGGCTCTCTTAATGTGGTTACATGTACATTATCCATATTTTCACACAATGTATATGCATTAGTTGATCCAGTCTCTGCTTTATCAAATGTCACTTCATTGATTGTTGAAAAGTTCAAAAGAATACCAAAATCACTGGTTAAGTCATTTGAAGTATCTTCGCCAGATGGTGAGTTTATTATAGCTAAGAGAGTGTCTCAAAATTGTAGAATAATTGTTTGTGGTCGTGATACAATAACTGACCTTGTTGAGCTCGAAATGACAGATTTTGATGTATAGGTATGGATTGGTTTTACTTTTGCCATGGTAGATTGTCGAACTCAGAGGGTGCATTTCTATTTTCTAAAATAGGCAGTCCTTGAATGGAAGGGTAATATTAGTGCCCCTAGAGGTCAATTTATTTGTTATCTTAAGACAAAGAAAATGATGTCCAAAGGTTACATATTCCATCTAGTGAGAGAAAAGAAATAAATGTGGAGCCATCAATTCTTCAAAATGTTCTAGTGGTAAATGAATTTTTGATGTATTTCCTGAAGATCTTTCAGGTTTTTCTGTAGAACGAGAAGTAGAGTTTGTAATTGATGTAGTTCCAGGTACTCAACCTATCTCTATTCCTCCGAATAGAATGCCTTGATAGAATTATGGGAGTTGAAAGAGCAATTAAAAGACTTGCTAGAAAAAGGATTCATAAGGCCTAGAATATCCCCTTGGGGTGCACCAGTGTTAGTTTTGCGTAAGAAAGATGGCTCATTGAGATTGTGTATTGAGTACTTATAACCGAATAAGGTGATTATTAAGAACAAATATGCCCTTTCATGAATTGATGATATATTTGATCAATTACAAGGTGCTAAGTGCTTATCAAAGGTTGACTTGAAGTCGGTTTACCATCAAGTGAGGGTTAAAGAGAAATATATACCGAAGACAACTTTTCAAACAGGTACGGTCATTACGAGTTTTTAGTTATGTCATTTGGGCTAACAAATGTACCTAACAATTTTTATGGATTTGATAAATAGAGTGTTCAAGCCATTTTCAGATGTGTTTGTGATAGTTTTTATGATGATATTCTTGTTTATTCAAGATCAAAAGAGGACATGCTAGTCACTTAATACAGGTGTTACAGATTCTTCATGATCGTAAGTTATATGCAAAGGTCTCTAAATGTGAGTTTTGGTTAAAATCTGTAGCATTCTTGGGTCTTATTGTATTTGATGAAGGGATAAGGATTGATACTCAAAATATCAAAGTCGTGAAGGACTGGGCAAGAGCTACAATGCCTATGGAGATTAGAGAATATTTTGGTTCCTCTATTTCCTTGCCATATATGTTTTCATTCGTATTTCTCTCCTATCTTTTTTTTTTTTATCTTTTTTTTTTCTTGTCTAACTCTTGTATTGGTTTCTCTAAGAATTTTTTTTAATATGAAAATAGTGAAATTTGAATAAAATGAATTAGTATTCTTATTTTAGTTTATCTTTGAAGAAAAAAGACAAATTTAGAATTAGATTTACTAATAAAAGGGCAAACAAATCAACATAATTGATACTCCATTTGTTAAATGAAGGATGAAAATTAACAGATTTAATGAATGAAAAAAGAGTCGGTTTCTGTTTCTAAAAACTCAACTGGAAGTAAAGTCAAATTCAACAGTGCAGATGTATTTTTTATTAATGAGATTAAAAGTGCACAAGTTTTGTAAACTTAAAGGACAAATAGTACCAGGTTATATTTAAAGGACAAAGTTAAGCTTGCCCCAAAATGTCAAATAATTTTGGCAAAAAACTCGAGTTAAAAAGGGTGGATTATTTTTGTATTTTATCAACATTTAAAGTTTTAAAAAATTCATTTTACACCCCCTATTTAACTTAATCATTTTGACCTTAGACAGAGAAAGGAAAGTAAGGTAATCCTATTAATCGGGTCGGTTCAAGTAAACCCGGGCTCAATTCATTATTTTTTACCGATCACGGTTAGGGTTCAACTCGATCTTGGCTCTAACTAGGTCTCAGCCCTTGTCAGGCCCAACAATAGAAAATTCCGCAATGACCCGGCCACGCCCTTTTAGCATTTTTAACCGTTCTTAATAGGCTGGTTCGAACTGACCCAACCGGTCTGATTTATTGGGACTATTTATTGGGCCTAGATTTTTTAAAAAAATTGTAATTTAGAAATTTGAAGGCTTTTTTAAATTGAAATTTTTGAAATTTACATTTTAAATAAAATTAATAGAAATTGGAATTTAGAATTTTGAAATTTTAAATTTAATTTGAAAGTTCAAAATTAAAAATTCAATTTCAATGTCAAATCCGATGTTCAATTTTTTAAGTGGATCATTAAATTTTCAACTTTAAACATGGAGCCAATTCAAGATTTTCAACTTGGAGCCAATTCAAGTTTGAAAATTTTCATATGATCCTCATTCTATCTCTAATTTTCAAGTTTCAACTTTCAACTCTCATCTTTCAAGTTTTCATGGATAATAATATTCCACTTACACCTCCACCGCCACCCCAGCAACATCACGGAAGGAGATCGATTTTGGTATAACTTCTTTTTTTATGTGATTAGATGATAAAAGTGTCCAATGTAACTTATTCAATTCTACTTTAAATTACTATGGTATGGGTGCTTTGATTTGGCATATGAGGAGCCATCATGAAGATGTAGTTCTTAGGATTACTTAGTTTGTTTTTTAAATTTCTATTTGTTTAATTTTATCAATTTAATAATCAAGTTTGTATGTTTTTAAATTTCCATTTATGTAGCGTTATGATTGTTATGATCTGTTTAAGCTTGTATGTTTTTGAATTTTCAAGTACGTAATCTTGTCAATTTATCTAAGTTCGTGTGTTATAATTAAATTTGAAATGTGAAATTTGAAGATTGAAATTGGTTTGTTAACAACTTGAAATTTGAATTTGCATATTCAACATATACTAGTTTAAAAGAATACATACATATTCATATATATTATATACATTGAACATATACTACTTGAAAGAATAAAAAATAAATATACATACAAATATACATTCAATATATACTACTTAAAGAATATACAGACATATATATATTCAATATATATTACTCAAAAGAATATATAATGTATACATACATATATACATTCAATATATACTACTTTAAAAAATATAAAAAAAATATATACATACATACACATTAAACATATACTACTTCAAAAAATATGCATACATACATACAAACATACGTACATAGATACATACAATATACACGCACACACACACATATATATTCACTATACTACTAATAAAAAAATATACATATTATAAATTCAACAACATATACTACTACATAAAAAATATATAAATGCATGTATACATTTAATATACTAGTAATTAAAAGGATATACACATTATAAATTCAACAACATATACTATTACTTAATAATATATATATATATATATATATATATATATATATATATATATATATATATATATATATAGAGAGAGAGAGAGAGAGAGAGAGAGAGAGAGAGAGAGGTAAATAAATAAAATTAAGAGAATATACTTATTATAAATTCAACAATATACACTATAAATTCAACAACATACACTACTTAATAATATATAAGTATAATGTATATCACTTAATATAAGATACATACAATATATTCAACAGCATACGCGACTAATTAAAAATATATGCATACAATACACTCAACAACATATGCTACTATTTTAAAAAATATACATACAATATATTCAATAACATATACTATCACTTAAGTCTTAAAAGAATATATTCAATATATAATATTACTACTTAAAGAGTATATAATATTATATATTAGGGTAAAGGACAGAAATGACACTTCAAATTAAACCATTTCCTTGAAAATGACATGGAATTTAAATTCCACTTTCTAGCCATTTTAATTTTTTAGACTGGTTCTATACTATTTTTACACAACTTTTATACAGGTTTTATACAAATCTTATACATAAATATTCTATATGGAAATTAAATAGTTTTGATACATAATTTACATAATAACTGTACATTTGCACTTCAAATTAAACTATTTCCTTGAAAATGGCCATGGAATTTAAATTCCACTTTCTAGCTATTTTAATTAATGACTGGTTCTATACCGTTTTTACACAACTTTTATATAGGTTTTATACAAATCTTATACATAAATATTCTATATGGAAATTATACAGTTTTGATACATAATTTATATAATAACTGTACTTTCTTTTAGACGTTTTATACAACAATTATATAATTTATATACACTTTCTATATATTGTACATATACATATTTGATAGAACTATACAATTTCTATACATATAACTTATATAGATTCATATTCTATTTAGTAATTATATCATTTTTATATAATTTAATTATTATTTCTAAACAGTAAAAAAAGCAGAATATTTGATCAATTTAAAAATTTATAGTAAAAAAAAATTGAAATATTTTTAAAAAGGCCGAATTGCCCAAGTTAAATATTGTATCAGTATTGTATATAGACTGTATCAGTATCATATATGAACGGTAAATGAACTACGTGGATCAAAATGACCCAAATTGGAAAAGATTAGGAAATGGCCATAAAATGATATTTGTTTAGCCGACTGGACATTATTTATCCAAATGCCAAACTTGGGCTATAATTAGGCTATTATATTTTAAAAAGGTCATAGAATGTCCTTTTCCCAACATATTATACAATACATATTACCTATAAGAATATACAATATATTAACAACATATGCTATTACTTAAAAAATATAAATACAATATATTCAATAACATATGCTACTATTTAAAATATATATATACAATATATTCAACAACATATGCTCTTATTTAAGTCTTAAAAGAATATATTCAGCATATAATGCTACTACTTAAAAGAGTATATATATTATATATTATACAATATATATTACTTATAAGAATAGCCGTAAAATATATTCAACAACATATACTACTACTTAATATAATACACACTGTATGTAAGGGAGGATCTTTGAATTTGGTAGTCTTCGCATTATTTTTTTTTTGTCCATTTTAATCCTAATTAGATTTTAATGACTTTGCAAGCTTTCACCCATTTTATAAATTTAAACAATTATATGAACTTATTAAATGCCATGCAAAAAATGATGAGTCATAAAATAAGTGAAAATGACACCATGAAAGATCTTTATGTAACCAATTAAAAAATAATTCAAAATTTGCGATCTTCTTTTATAATAATAATAATAATAATAATAATAATAATAATAATAATAATAATAATAATAATAATAATAATAGTAATAGTAATAGTAATAGTAATAATTTGTTTAGTCCTCACAATGAGTTTTTTGTTTATTTTATCCCTAATTGAAGTTTTAATAACTTTGTAAGATTTCACACATGGAAGGAACATCTACCAAAGTATTTTTTGAATCGGATCTTTTAATTATTTATTTAATTTAGATTCTATCTTAATTTATAATTAACTTTATTGATGGAATCATACAACAATTCGTAGGATCAAATATTTTTATATCATTTAAATATTATACTTTTTTTAAAAAATAATTAGCCAATATATGTTTAATTGAGAAAAAAATATGAAGTTAATTCAACATAAGTTAAAAAAAAAATAATTTAGATCGTTAAAGACATTAATTTAAGAACTTTCAATAAAATAAAAAGAAGAAGAATTTTAGTACATGCTTTTTCTTAGAAAATTAAAAGAACGTCTGTAATATACTTTTAAAAAAATTGTTCTTAAACTTACAAGAACTTTTACTTCCTTCCGTTTAATTTGTCTGTCTAATTTTGACTTCCGTTTAATTTGTCTGTCTAATTTTGACTTAGCACAAAAATTTAATAGACAATGAAGATTTTTGAATTTTGTGGTCTTTCACTAACAATATGTTGAAAGGATCAAATTTAGGTTATTATAAATCAAACCATAATCATTAAATCAACTGCATAATTAGATTTAGATGGTTGGTAATTAGTTATCGGATTAATAATTGGTGAAAAAATTAAAATTTACAGTTATTGACTTATCGATGCAAGCGGATTACTCAATTTTCTCATCTGACAAATCGTTAACCCATTAAGAATTGTCATATTTACATGTTTATCCCTAGATATATAAAGTATCTCTTGAACAAACTCAAAAATTAGAACCTCATTCAGTATTCTATTTACTTCTAAGATTAGGAAATAGGCAACTTTTTGTGACTTCTAACCATAAAGTGTAGTCAATTTCCCTAAAAAATTAATGAAACCTGAATTTAATTCTTAATTGAAAAGACAAATTATTCTTGACAACATGAAGGACCGCAACAAAAATGAAAAAACTCCAATATGTTCTTTACAAAGTTTAATATAAAACTGAAAAGTTTCAAACCATATCAAAGTTTTGATTTTTATAGTCGACCCAACAATTAAAAAATATTTCTTCATACATTTTAGTTTTGAAGAAAATTCTCATTTGGGTTTATGTTATAACCTATGAAAAATATTGTACGAACAAAACTCAACAAGACTAAACGATTGATAAATAGATTAGAACTATATACAAACAACTTAGTCAATTAGATAACCTCTCGATATTTTATTGTCACTTAGATTTATCCAATACACTGTCTAATAATCATCCATTCATTATTAATTAATCTAGTATTGAACGAATAGTATCTTATCAGTTGACTAGCGAATTAGTATATTTAAAAATCAATAACCAATAAGTCAAATCGATAAACAGAATTATCTGACCGATTTGCCAATAAACAATATAACCAAAACTCTTTTAATCTTATGGTGTTAAACGTGATATGTGAAAAATTGAAATTAAGGGATTCCCATGAAAGGAAAGAGACATTCTCTGAAATGAAATGAATTAGAAAATAGGACAAAAAATTTGAAATTGATATATAATTCAAAATTTTAGAAATATTTATAAATTGTTAAACGATCTTTAACTAATGCAAGACAATGCCATGTGACCAGGAGGTCATAGGTTCAAGCCTTAAAAACAGCCTCTGGCAGAAATGCAAGGCAATGTTGCTTATAATACACCTTTGTGATGGGGCCCTTCCCCCGACCCTACGTATAGTGGAAGCTTTAGTGCACCGGGCTGCTACATATATATATATATATATATATATATTTCAAAAACATATATTTCTTAAAAGGATAATACTTCAATATATTTAAGAATTGACATATACTACTTAAAAGTTAAATTTATATAGAATTTTTATATATCAATACTTATTTAATTAATATTTGGCAACATTATTTTTCAATATATTTTTTAAAGTTAATGCAAACTTTGATAATCTATAATATATTAAAAGTTTGAAGGCCCTTAGAAAAGTGATTTGAACTTTTTGGCCTTCATTAAAACACTTTACAATAGACAAGATCGTTTTTTCACTTTTTTTCTCCAATTATTATTTAATTATATATATAATTTTGAATCCTAAAATATATGGGTTAGGATTTTAAAATATGGTAAAGGATTAGGACTTTAAAATATGATAAGTTTTTTTTTTCTTAAATTAGGACTAGGTTTAATTTTCAACTTATATTCTTAATTAGGGATTTGAAATCCACTAAATTTTGAATAAAGCGAAAGTTTACTATACTTTAATAGTACCAGCACTTTAACTACATTGTTTTAAATTTACAGCAATGCACGTAGGCTTAATTTAATTATTTTTATATTATTTAAGTATTCAAGATATAAAGAAATACTATACCTATTTTAACTCAACAAGAACTCTTAATATTTTACAATTCTAAATTAATTTAAATATTACCTAATATAACTACTTTTTAATGTGTAGTAAATATAAGTCTCCAATAACTCTACTTAACTAATATTTTGTAAATAATTTGTAAGTCCGTTTATTTCTACTTCCTCCTTTCTCTTCTTATTACGTCTCTTTTCTTCTTCTTGTTTGTCTTTCTGTTTAGGTTATGTGCAAAAAAAATCAAATGTGATATATCTTCATCTCTTTTCTTCAAATTATTAACCTTCGCTTCAACAAGAATGGTTGTGATTTTATTTGTTATGTTTTCTTCAACCATTGTAATTGTCATCCGCTAGGTTAGTATGTTATTCTCTCTCTCTTTTTTTGAGTTGTTTTTCCTTTTCTATTGGTTGTCGTGGCTTATTATTTTTTCTTTAACTTGGGAGTGATTTTAAGTTTAACACGTCATGCATTATTACATCTATTTTGTTTACTAATTTTGATTTCTAGGTTTGATATTCTTGTATGTTCGAATCTAACAACGTAATTATTTTTCTCATATATATATGTTCTTATGATAAAATATCTATTTTGAACTTTTTGTACTTTATTAAAAACCATAGATAAAATCGTTTAATTTTAAATAATCAAAAGTTACACGTGTAAGGCACGTGCAGCTAAACTAGATATATATATAAATATATAAATATATATCTATAATCTATAATCTATAATCTAATCTATATCTATAATCTATAATCTATAATCTATAATATACTAAAAGTGTGAGGCCCTTAGAAAAGTGAATTGAACTTTTGCCCCTTTATTAAAACAGTTCGCTTTAGACAAAATCGTCTTTTACCCTCTTCCCTACAATTAAATTCTACACAATAAATATAATAAAATTTTCTGAACTAAAATTTTCCTAATTTTCCTTTACCCAAATTTTTCTTTGCCCGTTTTATGTATTTTAACCAAATTTAGCTTTTCTCCATAATAAAATTTCCCTAACTAAAATTTTCCTAATTTTCCTATATCCAAATTTTTCTTTACCCGATTTCTGTATTTTAACCAAATTTAGCTTTTCTCCATAATAAAATTTTCCTTTACCCAAATTTTTCTTTACCCATTTTATGTTTTTTTAATCCTATTTGATTCCTACTTGGTTTCTTTCAACCACGGCTTTTCCTATCCTTTTATATAAACGCTTGAGTTTTTTTTCATTGTTCATTATTATAAACAGCTGCGATCTTTCATTGTTTTTTGTCTCAACAAAGTTTATTGTTTTTAGTCTCAGCACAGTTTCAACAATTTCAGGTTTTTTATCGTTCTATCATCTCTCCCTTTTTACGTTGTTAATTTAAACACAATAGTACTTGCTATGCCAACTTAATTTTGCTTAGCTTAATTTAGCTTAATGTGTCCTTTTAGTTCAATATGTTTTATTTTCTACTTCTCATAACTTCTCATAGCATACCTCAACATATTCCATTCTATGTCTCACTTTAGTAGAATATATTATACTTTCTGTTGCTCATAACTAACTTCTTTATCTACCACCTACCAACAAGATCGCTCAGACAAGAATTAGTTGGATCAAAATCGAAGCTTTGTGATCACTATTATATTATTTTTTTATAGTTACAGGTCGTAGATGAATATCAGTTGGCTTTGGAGAATTTCTTGTGTAAAGGTTAGATTTAATTATATTGTTTTGATATCTTTATTATCTTATTATTGTTTTATTTTAATTTACAGATGCTAGATGAACGCGGGTCGGCTTTAAAAATTTTTTTTAGGTAAAGGTTAGGGTTAATTGTATTATCTCTATTAGTTTGTTATTTTGTGGTAGTTTATAGTTTGTAGATGAATCTTGATCGGCTTTAAGAAATTTATGTGTGTAAAATTTAAGTTTAATTGTATTATTTTGATATCACTTTTATCGTATTATTTTGTTGCAGTTTACATGTGATAGATAAATGTTGGTCAGCTTTGAAGAATTTCGGAAGACTTTGAGAAACTTTTTGTGTGTAGAGATTAAATTTAGTTGTATTATTTTGATGTTTCTATCATTGTATTATTTTGTTGCAATTTACAGATGGTAGATGAATATCGATCAACTTTTAAAAATACTTTTGGTAAATGTTAGGTTTAATAAATAAATTCTCCATCCTTACATACTCAAAAGATATTAAATTTAATTATTATATTCATCTTTATTATTTAAACAACTATCATATTTAGTGTAATTTTTGAACTCATCAAAGTGAGGTACACGCGCAAGGCGCGTACACCTAAACTTGTGATTTGAACTTTTAGAAATCACTCGCTCAAGGCGCAAGGCGCAAGGTGTGAAAACCTTTAGAAAAGTGATTTGAACTTTTTACTCTTCATTAAAAGACTCTTTTTTTAGACAAAATTATTTTTTCACTATTTTTTAAATTTATTATTTAATTATTTTTATTATATTAACTGAACTTCCTAA
The DNA here is from genome assembly GCA_030864225.1 of Capsicum baccatum var. pendulum. Taxonomy (NCBI): domain Eukaryota; kingdom Viridiplantae; phylum Streptophyta; class Magnoliopsida; order Solanales; family Solanaceae; genus Capsicum; species Capsicum baccatum. The sequence goes on along the minus strand of CM061561.1, from coordinate 72,270,945 downwards.
AATATGTGGGACTCCTAAAATATATATGGTAGGAGAATTAATTAATATTTTTTGTTCAATTAGACTTCCTAAAATATACGAGATTCCTAAAATATATGGTAGGAAAATTAATTAATATTTCCCATCCTCATTGATTGTGATTCTAATTTGTGTTTTGCGCAGAACTACTAGCAATCTACATGATACTTGTGTTTTATTTTGTACAGAGATAATAGCAATCTACGTGATATTTGTGTTCTATTTTGTGCAGAAATACGAGTAATCTATGTGGTATTTGTGTCAGCTCTGATTCTATTTTGGGGTACGAGAAAAAGATTGATGCTCATCTAACTTGATTCGATTGCATCGATGCTTGATTTTCTAATCCTCAACTTCTTCACTGTTTTTGTCATCATAATAGAATTCAACATGTATGTGTGTGTGTGTGTGTGTGTATATATATATTGTTTTGATCTTTATTTCTTATTGTTTTATTTTAATTTATAGATGCTAGATGAATGTTGGTCGGCTTTGAAATTTTTTTTATGTAAAGGTTAGGTTTAATTGTATTATCATAATATCTCTATCAGTTTGTTATTTTGTGGTAGTTTACAATTCGTAGATGAATCTCAATCGGGTTTGAGAAATTTTTGTGTGTAAAATTTAAGTTTAATTGTATTGTTTTGATATCACTTTTATCGTATTATTTTATTGCAGTTTACAGGTGATAGATAAATGTTAAATGTTAGTCGACTTTGAGGATTTTTTGTATGTAAAGGTTAGGTTTAGTTGTATTATTTTGATATCTCTATTATCATATTATTTTGTTATTGTTTACAAGTGGTAGATGAGTGTCAGACGACTTTGAAATTTTTTTTGTGTATAAAGATTAGATTTTATTTTATTATTTTGACGTCTCTATCATTGTATTATTTTGTTACAATTTACAGATGGTAGATAATTATCGATCGACTTTTAAAAATATTTTTGGTAAAGATTAGGTTTAATAAATAAATTTTCCATCTTTACATACTCAAAAATATTAAATTTAACTATTATATTCATCTTTATTATTTAAATAAATATCCTATTTAATGTAATGTTTGATCTTATTAATGTGAGGTACACGCGCAAGGCACGCACAACTAAACTAGTAATATATTAAAAGTATTTAATTCACACAAGATATTCAATTGAAATGAAAAAAAATAAGTAAAGAGTAAATGAACCTTATATTTGATTGGTTGAAAAATATTTCAAAACATAGAAGTTACAAAATTACAATTACATTTCACTAATTTCAAAAAGATAAATTGACAAGATAAAAATTCATTGGATTAATTGAAAATTCTATAAATTTTTCATCCTTTTTTAAAATTCACCTATGTTAACATTAACAAGAATTGATTGAGGATAGTCAAAATTAATGGCACCAAAACCATGCATTGGACTTGATAGTGCTGAATTCTCTCTTGAAATCATTACTTCTTCAAGGTCTTCTTTGTCTTCCGGTTCAAGAAATATTCTTTGATTTCTTGGTTCTATTGTAATCTAATTTCTAAGACAAATTAGAACATTTATGGTATTGTCTCTCAATGAGTGTCGGTTGTCTTCGATATGTTGTCATCCTTGACTAAATGCGCGCTCTGATGTAATGGTTGACATTGAAACATTTAGGATATCTATAGCTAATCTTGAAAGTACAAGATATTATCTTTCATTGTTCTTCCACTATTTTCGCGTGTCAATTCTTCCTCTAGGATCCTATGTAGGCTGTTTAAGATAATATTTAAGCTCTTTCCGTCTTACAGTTCTTTCAATGAATCTTGATATCTACCCAAACAGATAGATCAGAAACACCATAAATAGGTCTTTTAGAAGATGATGGTTCCTCATAAGAATGTGAAGCGAGAGACGGAGTAATATGTGATGGGAAAGCATTGTCAAGTAAATCAATATACTGATCGTATAATGTGTTCATCTAGCTCTTTGCGTCAGATCAAGATAGTTGTAATCAAAGAAGGTTCTTCATCAACTTTTACTTTTAAAGTAGATTAAATAAGAGAAGAAAATTCAAACATGATGTTATATTTCATACATGAATTCATTATAACTCCAACTAAGCAAATAGGGAAAAGTGAAAAAATTAAACTTTTTCAATCATTGCATCAATAGCATTTTTGTAACCTGGATTAGACTTATATTCATTAATCAATAAAGAAATATCGGCTAAATAAGATATAATATTACAAATAGTAGGATAATAAGTACCAAGATATTCAACCGTAGCTTAACAAATATTTTACAAAAAATTAACAACATCAATTTTAGCCCAGTCTAATTCTTGTAACATACTCCCAGAAAAAGCACTAGCAAATTAGTTAAAAGTCATAGTAATAAGAACTTTATAAATATTGCATGTATTTAAGAAATCATAAGTAGAATTCAATCTAACTTCTATCTTTTCTGACATTAATCTAGGTCTAAGACCATTTTGCTTACATTTTAGGTAAATTAGGTAAGTCTAACTTTTCTGTTATTTCCTTGAATAAAGTCAATTACAAGTCTAATATTTTCAATAGCTGACTCAAAAAATAAGATCATCTTTTACAATTAAATTATATATATGACAAGCATACACAATATGAAATATTTTGAATAACGTCGAGAAAGTTCTATATTTAATAAATCAATAACAATGTTGTTGTTAGATGCATTATCAAAAGATAAATACAAAACTTTACTATCAATACTATAATATCTTGCAACTTTTGTAATAGATCAAAAATAATTGCGCAGTGTGTCTGCGGTCTTCAACATATAAAAATATTAAAATATATTTCTGCATAAGATAATTACTACCCACCCAATGATAAGTAATTGTTAAATAATTATTTTTATCAACAACACCATCAAGATCAGAAGTTAGAGCAACTCTACATGGAAGTTTTTTTAATAATGCGGATAAACAGTAAATATATTGTGTATGAAGGGTAATAATATCAAACCGACAACTACTTCTATAATTATCGTCAAATATAGGATTATAAATTTTCTATTATAATGAATAAAAGATTTAGAAGAAGCAAAAGAGGAAAGTAAACAACCCACAACTATTATTTTTGTTAATTCTTCACGATCCTTCATTTTATTAAAATTCTGAACTAATTGATTTTTGGGTTCAATTTAGTTTGGGTTGGTCCCCCAACTGCCCTACCATTATTTTCCGCATCTACTTATTTTTTGAGAAGATTTTACAAATATCTCATCAGCTAACTCGTATCCCCTATATTACCCCTATCTTATGCTCATATTTTGCATAACAAGTATTGCATTCATCCTGAGTAGTTTCTTCTATTCTAGTATAAAACTTCCACACAATACTATTTTTTTTAGAAATTACAGGATGTCGAGGAGGAAGATTAATCGATTTAGATTGAACATTAACATTTTTGGATCTAGGTGTAACATTAACATCATCACCATTTTCATCCACATCAGTAGGTTTTACTTCATTTTCTTCTTTTATACCAAAAATTTCTTGGACCTTTTGATAATTCATATTGTGAGCATCCACACCTATTTCATTCTCAAAGGGTTTGTTAACTAATACTGAAGATGCGTGAATATATTGAGTATTTGAACTACCTCTATCAAAATCAATTTGTTTCTTACTACCACTACAAATTTCAGAATAAAAATTTCTAACATTTTTACCAATTTTTCATAATTTATGCATATTACAAATTAGACTAACAAATATTCATAAAATATAAAAATAATACAAATAAATATTCAACAAATAATACACTAATTAAAAATTAAAAGTAAGAGATGGAACTATAATACCAAATCGAAGTATCCAAAAGTTGATCAATTGTGTACTTTTAGAAACTTTCATTTGATATTTTTAATTGTAAAATAATATAATAGAATGAGGACTTTATGAGATAATTAGAATAATTGAGAGAGATTGACATAATGATATTGTAAGTTGTGGTAAAATAATTTTTGAAATGAACCTATTTATAGAAAAGTTTTGAAACTTTTTTTAAAAAATAAAAATTCATAAAGGTTGTTTTGGCCGTTGGGCCAATGACATTATAGTCGTTAAACTTCCAATGATCTAAAATCAACTTTGATTGGAGAGGTTATTTAAAAAAATTATCGAAGCCGAGTCAGTGCACCGATGGGCCTGATCCGATCTATCAACCGGGTTGATCTAAAGGGCTACCTACTGTGTCCATCCCAACCTCTTAAAAGCCCCCTAGCATGCTATTTTACCAATTTTGAGTCAGGTCAAGTCCTTTGTTTGGGAATGGTCTAATCGGGCTAAAAATGGGCTGTCCCGACCCATTTGACATGCTTAGAGCAAGGCCTCCATTACAAAAAAATCGTTGTCTTCCAAAAAACATGGAGTGCATAATTTTTAACAGAAAAAATTAAAATAGAAAAGTAGAGAAATTCTCAATTATTTCAAGAGAGGGTAGTGATAGTAATGACAGGCCAAAGAAGTCTGGTAATAAAAAGTCACACATAAAGGTATGCTCACAATATGTTGATTTCTGTTAATTTAGACTGGATTTCCTAATGCATTAAAAATAAATACTTTTTCTCTTTCAAAATAGTTGTTATGTTTCACTTTCGAGATTTAATTTTCAAGTCTAAATTAGATTAAATTAATTTAAAATTTTGAATTTAAAATTTAATATTGGGGGAGTTTCTTTTATCCTTATTTTTACTAGGCAAAACTGTAATACCCCAAAAATTTCTAGTTAAGCTTCTAACCATTTGTCATAGGTTTATAGATCCAAAAAGATTATTGTAAGACCCCATAAAGTCCTAGCCCCTTTCATCCCCTTATAGCTTGCCAAAAGAGGTCTCAGACTTAGAAAATTTTAGCTAAGTGTTGACACTTAGTCTTATTTTTGGCCTCGATATTTCAATAATTTTATTTTTGATATTTTCGGCCTTAGATTTCTGATTTTTAAATTGATTCATGATCAGGATTATCTATAGGTCATCTCGGGTGAGTTTTGAAATTTTTGAAAATTGTTTGAGGCACGTTTGGATGACCAAAATAGCAAGTCAACGCGAGCAGGATGCGTCGCGTTGGCTATTGCGTCATCACCATCGATATGGCGCATCGCCTGTCATGTCACTGGACACGTTTTGTGTATTAAGTTATGGGTTTATGGGGGTAATTAGGTCATTTTTCCTCACTTAATTCAGCCTTAACTAAAAATTTAGTCTCCCAAAAGGCAAATTCACTTATTATCTCACAAATTCTCTCAATAGCAAAGCCCTAGTTCATTAAGTCAAGACCAACCCATGTTAAATTGAAAAGATGAAAATTCATTGGATTAATTGAAAACTCTATAAATTCTTCATCCCTTTTTAAAATTGAACCATGTTAACATTAGCAAGAATTGATTGAAGCTAGTCAAAATTAGTGGAACCAAAGCCATGCATTGGACTTAATAGTGTTGAATTCTCTCTTAAAGTCGTTATTTCTTCAAGGTCTTCTTTGTCTTCCGGTTCCAGGAACATTCCTTGATTTCTTAGTTCTGTTGTAATTCAATATCTTAGCCAAATTATAATATTTATGGTATTGTCTCTCAATGAGTGTCGGTTGTCTTTGATATGTTGTCATCCTTGACTAAATGTGCTCTTTGATGCAACGGTTGACATTGAAACATTTAGGATATGTCTAGCTAATCTTAAAAGTACAGGATATTATCTTTCATTATTCTTTCATTATTTCCGCGTGTTGATTTTTCCTCTAGGATCCTCCGTAGGCTGTTTAAGGTAATATTTAAGCTCTTCACATCTTACGGTTCTTCCAATGAATATTGCAATCTACCCAAACAGATAGATCAGAAACACCATAAATAGGTCTTTTAGAAGATGATGGTTCCTCATAAGAATGTGAAGCGAGAGATGGAGTAATATGTGATGGGAAAACATTGTCAAGTAAATCAGTATATTGATTGAATAATGTGTTAAAGAAGGTTCTTCATCAACTTTTACTTTTAATGTAGATTAAATAAGAGAAGAAAATTCAAATACGGTATTATATGTCATACATGAATTTATTATAACACCAACTAAGTAAATAGGAAAAACTGAAAAAGAATAAAAAACTTTCAATCATTGCATCAATAGCATTTTTGTAACCTGGATTAGACATATATTCGTTAAGCAATAAAGAAATATCGGCTAAATAAGATATAATATTACAAATAGTAGGATAATAAATACCAAAATATTCAGCCATAGCTAAACAAATATTTTACAAAATTTTAACAGCATCAATTTTAGCCCAATCTAATTCTTGTAACATACTCCCAGAAAAAGCACTAGCAAATTAGTTAAAAGTCAATTTAATAGGAAGTTTATAAATATTGCAAGTATTTAAGAAATCATAAGTAGAATTCAATCTAACATCTATCTTTTCAGACATTAATCTAGGTCTAAGACCATTTTGCTTACATTTTATTTAAATTTGGTAAGTCTAACTTTTCTGTTATTTCCTTGAATAAAGTCAATTGCAAGTCTAATATTTTCAATAGCAGACTAAAAAAAAATAAGATCATCTTTTACAATTAAATTATATATATGAGAAGCACATGTAATATGAAATATTTCGAATAACGATGAGAAAGTTCTATATTAAATAAATCAATAACAATGTTGTTGTTAGATGTATTATCAAAAGATAAACACAAAACTTTACTGTCAATACCATAATATCTTGCAACTTTTGTAATAGATCAAAAATCAATTATGCAGTGTGTCTACAGTCTTTATCATATAAAAATATTAAAATATATTTCTGCATAAGATAATTACTATCCACCCAATGATAAGTAATTGTTAAATAATTATTTTATCAACAATATAATCAAGATCAGAAGTTAGAGAAACTCTACATGAAAGTTTTTTTAACAATACAGATAAACTGTAAAAATATTGTATATGAAGGGTAATAATGTCGAACCGACAACTACTTCTATAATTACCATCAAATATAGGTTTATAAATTTTTATATTATAATGAATAAAAGTTTTAGAAGAAGCAAAAGAGAAAGGTAAACAACCCACAACTATTATTTTTGTTAATTCTTCACGATCCTTCATTTTATTAAAATTCTGAACTAATCGATTTTTGGGTTCAATTTAGTTTTGGTTGGTCCCCCAACTATCCTACCATCATTTGTCGCATCTATTTCTTTTTGTGAAGATTTTATAAATATCTCATCAACTAACTCGTATCCCCTTTATTACCCCTATCTTATGCTCATATTTTGCCTAACAAGTATTGTATTCAGCCTGAGTAGTTTCTTCTATTCGAGTATAAAACTTCCACACAATACTATTTTTTTAAATATTACAGAAGGTCGAGAAGGAAGATTAATCGATTCATATTGAACATTAACATTTTTGGATCTAGGTGTAACATTAACATCATCACCATTTTCATCTACATCAATAGGTTTTACTTCATTTTCTTCTTCTATACCAAAAATTTCTTGGACCTCTAAATAATTCATATCGTGAGCACCTACACCTATTTCATTATCAAAGGATTTATTAACAAATATTGAAGACGCATGAATATATCGAGTATTTGAAGTACCTCTATCAAAATCAATTTGTTTCTTACCACCACTACAACTTTCGGAATAAAAATTTCTATCATTTTTATCAATTTTTTATAATTTATGCATATTACAAATTAGACTAACAAATATTCATAAAATATAAAAACAATACAAATAAATATTCAACAAATAATACATTAATTAAAAATTAAAAATAAGAGATGGAACTATAATACCAAATCGAAGTATCCAAAAGTTGATCAATTGAGTAATTTTAGAAACTTTCATTTGATATTTTTAGTTGTAAAATAATTTAATATAATGAGGAGTTTATGAGATAATTAGAATAATTGAGAGAGATTGACAGAATGATATTGTAAGTTGTGGAAAAATAATTTTTGAAATGATACCTATTTATAGAAAAGTTTTGAAGTTTTTTTTTTAAAAAAAAAATTCATAAAGGTTGTTTTGGCCGTTGGGCCAATGACATTATAGTTGTTAAGCTTCCAACGATCCAAAATCAACTTTGATAGAAGCCCAACAAACAACAACGGTTATTTAAAAAAATTATCGTAAATGAGTCGGTGCACCGATGGGCCTGGTCCGATCTTTCAATAGGGTTGGTCTAGCGGGCTACCTACCATGTCCAACCCAACCTCAAAAAAATCCCCTTAGCCCGCTATTTTATTGATTCTGAGTCAGGTCAGGTCCTTTTTTGGGAATGGTCTAATTGAGCTAAAAATGGGCTGTCCCAACCCATTTGACAAGCTTAGAGTAAGGCTGCCATTATAAGAAAATCGTTGTCTGCCAAAAAAACATGGTGTGCATAATTTTTAACAAAAAAAATTAAAATAGGAAACTAGAGGAATTCTCAGCTATTTCAAGAAAAGAAAAGCCGAGGGTAGTATAGTAATGACAACCCAAAGAAGTCTGGTAATAAAAAGTCATGCATAAAGGTATTCTCACAATATGTTGATTTCTGTTAATCTACACTGGATTTCCTAATGCATTAAAAATAAATACTTTTTCACTTTCAAAATAGTTGTTATGGTTCACTTTTGAGATTTGATTTTCAAGTTTAAATTAGATTAAATTAATTAAAATTTTGAATTTAAAATTTAATATTGGGGGAGCTTCTTTTATCCTTAATTTTACTAGGCAAAACTGTAATACCCCAAATAATTCTAGTTAAGCTTCTAACTATTTATCATAGGTTTATAGATCCAAAAATATTATTGTAAGACCCTGTAAAGTCCCAGCCCATTTCAACCCCATATAGCATGCCAAAAGTGGTCCTAGACTTAGAAAATTTCAGCTTAGTGTTGACACTTAGTCTTATTTTTGGCCTCAATATTTCAATGGTTTATTTTCATTTTTTTGGCCTTAGATTGCCAATTTTTAAATTGATTCATTATCAGGGTTATCTATAGATCATCTCGGGAGAGTTTTGGAATTTTTAGACATCGTTTGAGGCACATTTGGATGACCAACATAGCAAGTCAATGCGATCAGGACGCGTCGCGTTGGCTATCGCATCATCACCATCGACGCGGCACGGTGCCTGTCGCGTCACTGGTCACATTTTGTGTATTAAGTTATGAGTTTGTGGGGATAATTAGGTCATTTTTCCTCACATAATTCAGCCTTAACATGAAATTTTGCCTCCCAAAAGGCAAATTCACTTATTATCTCACAAATTCTCTCAATAGCAAAGCCCTAGTTCATCAAGTCAAGACCAACCGCCCCTCCTCCCCAAGAATTCACCAATAATTCTGACTAATTCAACAATCAAGGTATGTTTAGGTATTCATCCTTGGGTTCCTTCCACCCTTGAAGTTCAAGAATCTTTCTCTACAACTTAGATTATGATTTATTGTGTTCATGTATGTGTTGTTGTGTGGGATTTCAAGTCAAGAATATTTGAGTTTCATGTGAATTAACTGGAATGTGTGTTGATTTATGTAACATGTTAAATACTTGAATTATGGTGTTGAATGTGGTAGTTATGATAATCATATATTGCTCATTCTCATGTTCTAGAATTATGTATCCTAAGTGTTTGACAAAATGTCTATGTGAAGGAATTATGCATGATAACTTATGTGTAATGCTTTTAAGGTTGAGAAATGGTTCCATTATCTATGCAATCGAGTCTTGGGGGTATCGAATACCCAAAATTTAGCCGTTTTCTAGTTTTCTAGAGTCTACAGAATGAATTTAGTCATATCATGAGCGAGATCATTCATCCAGTTAATGTAGTCAAGTGTTAGTTTAGTCAAGCCTAGTACAGTCTAGTGATCAGTTCAGTGTCAATTCAGTTGGGAGTAGGATTCAACACTGAGAAAACCCAGGGATGGTGACATTCTTGCCAGCAGATGGTTAGACCCTAAGTAGCAGTCCCTGCATTACAGAACTACGCAACCAGCATAGAGTAAATCGTCTTCCTGCCAGACTACCGTTGACGTAATTATATACATCTCATGAGTCTTCCTACTAGATTAGGGTTGACGCAGATCATGTTAGTAACACGTGGAACGGTGCTAACACCCTTCCAACTGGGGTTACAAGTTGGACCCCAAATCAGTCCATAATCAGTGTATGCCGGTTAGATGATAACTCCCATAATTACAGTTTCAGTATTCAGTATTTAGTAATCAGTATCCAGTATTCACTATTCAGTATTCAGTACATAACTCAGTTCATTTCTATATGATCATGACTTACAATTATCAGTTATTCAGTTATCAGAAACTCAGTACTTCATCTTTAGACTAATTCAGATAGACACCATATGCTTGGTATTACATGTTTAGTACTTATAGTAGTCCCAGTATTGCATATCCTCTCATCCAGTTATTTTATGATATTTAGTTATTATTCTCATGCACATGAACCTATGCATATGAACCTAACCTCACCTAGCATACCAATACATTTAAAGTACTAACGCATACACTTCTTTGTGCTATGATGTCTCATATCATAGGTTCGGACGCTCAAAGTTTCTGACCGTACCTAGCTAGATCAGTCTATCAGCCGCAACTACAGTAGTGAGTCCTCATACATCAAGGACGTGACACTCATTTATTTATTTATTTTATTATTTACAGTATTTTAGTTTTTCAGTTACTATCAGATAGTAATTAGAGCTAGTTGGGGCCTATCCCTTCAACTTATTTTTTTCAGATGTTAGAGGCTTTCAGACACTTTCAGTTAGCAGTTACTCTACAAATGTACTCAGTATTGATTCAGTTTTATGAACCTTATGGCATTTTCAGTTTTACTTCCGCATATATTTTCATGATTATTATTCAGTGCTCACAGCAGGTACCAGTCATGGGTTAGCTTATGTTCCTTTGGGATTATAAGCATCGTATGACACTCAGGGTGTAGTCTCAGGGCGTTATAATTATTTTAATCATAGATAAGTGTCATGATCATTTCCTAGTATTTAAAGAGCTTTCTATGTGAAGAATGTTCATAGGAAACACTTGGAGAAAAGTTGAGTTGAGAAGTTTGGTTATCAATTGAGTTTTGGTATTTGATCCTACAAGGGTTAAATTTATATGTGTATAACTTCTGAAATACATTGATTTTTCGAGCTCAAGACCCACCAAATGAAAGTTAATTGATTCCACCTTCCAACGCATCTGATTTCTCCTTATTCTTATACCCAAGCAAAAATTTATGAGCATTTTGCAGGAGAACCAGTGAGGATCGACTATAAGAGTGTGGCATGCCCTGTGTGCTCCGCGATAAGAGCGTGGCATGTCCTATGTGCTCTATGATAAAGAAGTTCCACGCTCATGGTCCTAGAGATGCTAAAACTCATATTTTTTTTAATTTTCAAGGGCAAACAAGTCATTTATGTCCTAAATGATCCTATAACTAATATTAACACATTTTTCCTCATTCCATAACGCAACACACAATTCCTTTTCTTCTAAATTTCAAGAACACTAATAAGGGTTCTTCAAATTTCAAGCTTCCAAGGCTAAAATTCAAGCTCCCTTCAAAGAGAATTCATCAAGTTCAGGAATATGGGGTTTGAAAAAGGACAACTTTTTATCCTTGTGCCCAAAATTTTTTTATATGAATTTTTAAGGATTTCATGACTAGGGTTTACATCCACTATTATGCTTTTAAAATTATGATGTTTCCATGTGATTCAAGTTCTATTTCACATGATTGACAATATAAGATGAGTTTTTGGTATTTTGACATGAAAATTCTATGAGTTGGTAAATGATTTCAATTTTGATAATTATGTACTCAGTTTACAAAAAGTTCAAGCTTATTGGTTCAAGTTTTAAAGTGTTACAGCATGATTGAAGTTTTATTTTTGATCTTATAATCTTAGATAAGATATGAAATTCACAAGTTTCTTTATGAGTGTGATTTAAGCAAGTGAAACATAGTTGGTTTTCAGTTTTCTAAACTCACATACTATTTTAAGATGATTTTCATAAGTATGAGCATATGGGTATATATTTTGCGAGTAGTATTTAGCAACGAGAAGGGAATATGGGTTTAGTGCATCCTATTTCTCAGAAACTACTTGCCAGCATAGGTTTAAGGGGCCTCGCAACAAGAGGCAAAGTTTAGTGATTACTCTAAATTAAGATTCTATTTTGATGGCAAGGGTAGAACAACTCTCCTCAACGTGGATAAGACGTTTAAATCCATGCTATCTCGCATTATATATGTTGGTTATAAGAATCTATAATAATCCAGAACTACCCCCTAGTTGTCACACAGTGCTTACAGTCCCGAGGGACCACAAGCTAACCCTTGAGTTGGTACCTACTGTAAGCACTGGATAACATGATCATAAATATGGAAGAATACTGACATGCCATAAGGTCTTAATAACTGAATTTAAAACTGAAATATGAGTCTATAGAAATAACTGACTGAATCTGATAAAATAATGATAAATTGGATAACTAACTGTACTGTCTGAATATTGAATAACTGACTTTAATGTCTGAAAAGCCTCTAAAACTGACTGAATGAATATGAGTTGATGGGACAGTCCCCCAACTAACTCTGCTAACTACTAAAATAGAGATATGAAGTAAAATAATCTGTCCTCGAATGATGAGGACTCACCACTGCTAATGTACTGCTAATAGCTTGAGAAGTGAAGTCTAAGCGCGGTTTGAGAATTGAAATCAGCACCTATGATATAATACATTATAGTGCAAAAGAAAGGTATGCGATCAGTACTTTAAATGTACTAGTATGCTAATGAGGTAAGCTGATAGGCATAGTTTCATGAATAGAACTAATAATTAACTGAATATGCATGTAAAACATAGAGTACTGAATAGAGAACATAGAATCTGTAGATACTAAAAATATGAAGAATCTGTAAATACCGAGAATGCATAATAGTCTATAAATACTAAAGATACGTGAAAAATTTTAGACACTGGGGATGCATGAACAAGCATATAACATGGACTGAGTATAAATCTTTAAACTGAAATACTATAAAATACTGATATCTGTATACTTTGGTCAAGAAACTCTAAGACTGCATAACTGAATTGAGATTGTAACTGTGACTATATCTGAGACTGTGGGAGGTATCATCTAACCGACATTCCCTAATTTAAGCTAATCGGGGTCCAACCTGTAACCCCAGTTGGAAGAGTGTTAATACTATGCCACAGGTACTAACGCTGGCTATGTGGATCCACTAAACTGATATAATGTCCAAAGGACTAAGGTTGTCAAGCCTGAATTGACGTGTGACCCCTACGACATAGTCAAGCCTAATCTGACGGGTGAATTCTCATACCCTACAGTGGCAACGTAGTTCTGGAGTATAGGTACTTCTACTAATGACTCTACCTATCTGATGGGGAAGCCTCCATCCCTACACTCGCTCAGTGCTAAATCCTACTCCCAACTGAAAGACACTGAAATACTAAACTATTCTGAGTTCATTTGACTAGTCACTGACTGTTTTGATAATGCTCATAGTATGTTCTAAAGACTATTCTGTAATGTACTGATTCTAGACTAAGTAATTAACTATGGATTTCGGGTATTCAATACCCCCTAGGACTCAAAACAATAATAGGAAAATGACACTAAAGCTTGAAGGACAAAACATGAAGGCTTTTATTTAAACCAATCACTCTTGTAGGCATTTTATCAAACACTTGTAGTTCAGGGTTTAAAACAATAATACGAATGCCATGGAACTTACAAAAATAGCATGAATTCAACATAATTATACTAAATCATGGTTTAATTCAATAAATAATAATATTAACACATGGAGAATTAAATAGTAACGATAATTTCATGGTAACATGGTATAAAATCAATAGTGCATGGAGATTCATGGATGAAATCATAATTTAAAACATAATAACTTGAAAGATTATAACTTGCATATTAAAATGGGTTACTTGGGATCCATGGATGAAAGGGGTCCATGGATTAACATCTAACATGCCTTAATTGATGAATTTCCTAAAGTTCTTGGTGAGTTCTTGAGGCTTGGCCTTGAAATTAGAGTGTTAGGGTTCTTGATTTGGGAGAGAAAGCTTCTTGATTTGGGGGAAAATTATTAAAATAATAAGTTTAAAATCGTTTTTAGGGCTTAAAAGCACACTTGGGCGGATTAAAATTAAGGGAAAGAACTATTTTACCCTTGGGAGAAACTTTTAATTTTCATCATTTTTTTTCAAAATGGGCACCTAGCGCGATGCGGCACTATCGCGTCGTTTCACTGGAAACTGACAACTGGGAACTGGGCTGACGGTGCGACGCGAAGAAATTGCGATGCCCCTTTGATTCTGATTTTTCACCATTAGCATGGCGCGCCATGATCGCGCTGCCTCACTGAAATTAGACAATTTTTAACTGGGCCTTGGACTTAATGCACCACTATCGTGAAGCAACACTAAAAATTGACAATTACTATTTAAACTGACTCCGCGATGCGCTAAGGGTCAAAATGATGCTGTTTAATGGCTGAAACTTAAAATCGCCACAACTTCTTACCTGATTATCGGATTTAGGCAAATTTTATATCGTTGGAAAGCAATTGAATTTCCTACGCAGTTGGAGGCACTAAACTAAAAAATAATGAGTATTTCAAAAACTATATATATATATATATATATATATATATATATATATATGAATACTCATGTATTAGGACTTAGATTATGCTAGGGAAATATGGGGTGTTACAATATCTCCCCCTTGGGATCATTCGTCCTCGAATGAAACTAGTTAAGCTGAGGAAAACTGCTGGACTAAGATTACACACTAAACATGAATATTTGATGCATGGATTACATGACTGAACTAATTTGTAAATGCACGACTGATATGAACATGATGTGAAACTGAAACTGAGCATGATAGAGAGAAATCTTAAGAAGATTAGTACCTTATATTGAATTTAGATTCACAAAGAAAAGATAAGGGTACTTGGTCTGCATATCTTCCTCTGCTTTCCAAGTGGCTCCCTCAACGGACTGATTCCGTCAAAGAACATTGACTAGTGGAATTTCTTTGTTCCTTAGTCTACGAACTTGATAATCAAGAATTTCGACTGGAACTTCCTCAAAGGAAAGACTGTTCTAAATATCTACACTTTTTCATGGGAGAGATTTTCAAGTACACAAGATCACCGACCTCAAACTCGAGGTCCTTTCTCCTCACATCTGCATATGATTTTTGTCTGCTCTGGGTAGCCCTAAGCCTTTCTCTAATAAACTGAAACTTCTCTAACACATCAAACACTAAGTCAGGCCCTACTCCCGCGGCTTCTCTTACTTCAAACCAACCAATTGGAGATCTACATCTCCTACCATAGAAAGCCTCAAACGGAGCCATACGGATACTGGAATGGTAGTTGTTATTGTATACGAATTCAATCAAAGGAAAATAGTTATCCTAACTACCCTTGAAATCAACAATGCATGCTCTCAAAATATCTTCTAGAGTCTGAATGGTCCTTCTTCTTAGCCATTTGTTTGAGGGTGAAAAGTTATACTGAGGTGGACTTGGGTACCAAATCCCTTTTGGAATGTCTTCCAGAAGTGAGAGGTAAAATGGGTACCTGTATCAGAGATGATAGACACTAGGACTTCGTGTAACATGACAACATCTCTGATATAGAGTTTGGCATAGTCCTCAGCTGAATAAGAGGTATGGACTGGCAAAAAATGGGCTTATTTGGTCATTCTGTCTATGATGACCCAAATAGAATCATGCTGATGATGGGTATGCAGAAAACCTGTCATAAAATCTACGTTCACTTTCTCCCACTTCCAAGTTAGAATACTGAACTCCTGCACGAACCCACTAGGTTTCTGATGCTCAATCTCAACTTGCTGGCATATAGAGCACTTAGCTACAAACTCTGCAATATCTCTCTTCATCCTACTCCACCAATAGATCTCCCACAAATTACGGTACATCTTAGTGCCCCTAAATGAATAGAGTAACGCACATTATGCGATTCTACAAGAATTCATTACCTCAAATCATCTACATCAGGCACATACAATCTACCCTAACAACCCAAAACACTATTTCCCCCTTGGGAGCAAACCTCCACTTTCTGGTCTCTGGATATTTTTTTTTAACTTAACTAAACTGGGATCACTATCATGCTTTTCCTTCACCTAAAAAATTAGAGATGATTCGGTGCTACTCTTCACCCACGCACTACCCTCTGCTGAGTCGACTAAGTGGACACCTAGTCGGGCAAGCTAATGAACTTCCTAAGCTAACTTTTTCTTACCCTCTTTAACATGAGCAACACTGCCCCTAGATAATATAATAAGAGCATCAACCACTACATTGGCCTTGCCAGGATGATACAGAACACTTATGTCATAATCCTTCAATAACTCTAACCACCTTCTTTGACGCAGATTCAAATCTTTCTGAGAGAACACATATTGAAGGCTTTCTTGTTATCTGTGAACACATCTACATGCACCCCATATAAGTAATGCCTCCAAATCTTTAAGGTAAACACTACAGCTGCTAACTCAAGATCACGAGTCGGGTAATTCTTCTCATAGAGTTTAAGCTGTCTGGAGGCATAGGCTATAACCTTACCTCTCTACATGAGGATACAACCTAAACCTACCCTTGATGTATCACAGTACACAACAAAACCATCTGAACCATCTCATAGAGTCAAGACTAGGGATGAGGTAAGTCGAGTCTTCAACTCCTAAAAACTCTTCTCGCATGAATCTGACCATTGAAACTTAACTTTCTTCTGAGTCAATTTGGACATGGGGGATGAAATAGAAGAAAACCCTTCAACAAATCAACGTTAATAGCCAGCTAAACCCAAGAAACTCCTGATATTTTATAAAGAGATGAGTCTAGGCCAGTTTCTTACTGCCCCAGTCTTTTGAGGATTAACTCTGATGCCATTACTGGAAATGATATGGCCAAGGAAACCTACTGATCTTAGCCAGAATTCACACTTACTGAATTTAGCGAACAACTGATGAACTCTAAGAGTCTGAAGTACTATTCTGCGGTGGTCTGCATGTTTAGTTTCGCTACGGGAGTAAACAAGAATGTCATCAAGGAAGACTATGATGAACATGTCCAAGTAATACTTGAACACTTGCTTTATCAAGTTCATGAAGGCTACTGGGGAAGTGGTAAGACTAAAGGACATGACTAGAAATTCGAAGTGACCATACCGGGTTTGGAAAGCTATTTTTGGAATGTCATATTCCCTGACCTTGAGCTGATGATTTCCTGATTTGAGGGCTATCTTTGAAAAATAGTTGGCACCCTAAAGTTAATCTAACAAGTCATCAATTCTAGGAAATGGATATTTATTTTTGATTGTGACTTTGTTCAACTGACGGTAGTCTATGTACATTCTGAGAGAACTGTCTTTCTTACGCATGAATAGAATAGGTGCGCCCCACGGAGAGATGCTGGGTCTGATGAATCCCTTATCTAGGAGATCCTTTAATTATTTTTTTAACTCTTTGAGTTCTGATGGAGCCATTCTATATGGAGGAATAGATATGGGCTGAGTATCTGGGAGATGGTTTAGTCCAAAGTTGATTTCCCTTTCAGGAGGAACTCCGAGAAGATCTTTAGGAAATACATCTGAGAATTTATTTAATACTGGAACTGACTCAAGAGTTGGAGTTTCAGAGTTAAGAGTCATTGACCTGCACAAGATGGTAAATACAGCCCTTCGATATCATCTTTCTTTCTCTAAGGTACTAAATCAACTGACCCTTAAGTGCTGTGGTACTACCCCTCCATTCAAGGACTGGTTCATTTGGGAACTAAAAATGAACTATTATGTTTCTACAATCAACTGAGGCATAACATGAGTGGAGCCAATCTATGCTAAGAATAACGTCAAAATACATCATCTCTAACTCTACGAGATCAACTGAGGTAACTTTCTGAGATATTATGACCGAACAGTTCTTGTATACCTGTCTGGCTACAATGGAAATGCCTACTAGGGTAGGCACTGAAAAGGGCTCTGCTAGAGTTTTGGGAGTGACTCTGAATTTGATGGCTGTATATGGAGTTACAAAATAAAGAGAAGCTCTAGGGTCTAGTAAATCATAAACACGTAAGTAAAAGACCTACAACATACCAGTAACTATGTCAAGAGAATTTCCTTGATCTTAGTGGGACTGAAGAGCATATAATCTATTTGGATGCTGACTACTAGTAGCACTAGAAGCGTCACCCTACTGAGTCAAGTGACCGAATGGAACTGATGATTGATGTGACTGGCCCTGTTGGCGCACATCCCTACCTTTCTGAGCAACTACCTGACACTCCCAAATCTAATGGCCTATCTTTCCATAATTGAAGAATACATCACTACCAACTCTACACTCACCCTAATAGTGTCTGCCACATTCCTGACATAGAGGATTTGTACGAGCACTGTTAACACTGACCTGGGACTTAGAGCCTGGTGCCCTATCCCTATTGTCATTCCTGAATTTGGGAACTAGGGCACTGGATGAAGAGGGTGCTGAGGCTGTAGACCTATGATAAAATTAAGGATGGTTACCACCTTCTGACTTAGGTTGATTGAAATTAAAACTACCTGTCCTAGCTCTTTAGTTTCCTCTTTCCCTCTCCTTAATCTTTTTCTCCTTTATCTGTTGTGTATAGAACATCTGCCTAGATAAGTCCATCTCACTAATAAGCATTGCGGTCCTGCACTCCTTAACCATACTATCAGATACGCCAGACATAAACTTACTCATCTTAAACCTGTTATCAGCTACCACATGAGTAACATACCTAGCTAACTGAGTAAACCTGAGGCACTACTCCCTCATGCTCATGCTTACCTACCTCAAGTTAATGAAATCTAACACTTTGGCCTACCTCAATTCCAATAGGAAGAATCTATCTAATAAAGTTGTAGCAAACTCTTCCTACTCTACAGGCCCTGTATCAACACCCTTATCTACTTTCCACTGCTTATGAGCTACATCATGCAACTGATATGCAGCCAAATCAACACTATAAATAGATGTTACCCCTATAGCATCTATTACTTTTTGCACCATGTCTAAGAATTCCTATGGATCCTCTTCAGACTTAGATCCCGTGAAAAAAAGAGAATTCGTCTGGGTGAAATCCCAAATTCTAGTCATAGCAGTATTGGCCACTTGGTTGGCTGGAACAGTAGTTGGCCATTCATATTGTGCTGATACAGAATTGGCTAGAGTAGTAAACACAACCCTAAATTCTGCGTGAGAGACGTGCTCATCCAGAGGATCTGCCTGGACAGGCTGAGGGGCAGGCTGATTTCTTATTCTTCTTCCATTCTTCTTGGAAGACATATTCACTGTAAACGGAAGAAAGAAATGGATTATATAGGGAGTTTAAATTGAGCTCATGCTCACTCGCATGACATGAATACTGAAAGAAGGGAAACTTTTTCCTAAACACTATATAGCCTCTCATCCATAAGTGTGGTGCGCTACACAACCATGAACAAGACTCTACTTGACACAACTTTGAGACTTTCTAGGGCACTTTAAAACCTTAGGCTCTGATACCAAGTTTGTAATGACCTAGGACTACCCCCTAATCTTCACACGATGCTTATAATCCCAAGGGACCACAAGCTAACCTATGAGCTAGTATCTACTGTGAACACTATATAACATGATCGTAAATTCAAAAGAATACTGACATGCCATAAGGTCTTAATAACAAAATTTAAAATTAAAATATGAGTTTATAGAAATAATTGACTGAATGTGATAAAATAATGATAAACTTGATAACTAACTATAATGTCTAAATAATGAATAACTGACTCTAATGTCTGAAAAGTCTCTAAAACTAACTAACTGAATATGAGTTGATGGGACAGGCCCCCAACTAATTCTGCTAACTACTGAAATAGAGATATGGAGTAAAATAATCTTTTCTCAAATAATGAGGACTCACCACTGCTACTGTACTGCTCATAGCCTGAGAAGTGAAGTCTAAGTGCAATCTAGGAACTAAGAATCAACACCTATGATATAATACATTATAGTGCAAAAGAAAGGTATGCGATCAGTACTTTGAATGTACCGGTATGCTAAATGGGGTAGGCTGATAGGCATGGTTTCATGAACATAACTAATAATTAACTGAATATGCATGTAAAACATGGAGTACAAAATAGAGAACATGGAATCTGTAGATACTAAAAATATGGAGAATTTTTAAATATTGAGTATGCATGACAGTCTCTAAATACTGAAGATACGTGAATATCTATAGACACTGGAGATGTATGACCAAGCATATAACATGGTCTAAGTACAAATCTATAAACTAAAATATTGAAAAATACTGATATCTATATACTTTGTCAAGCAACTCTAAGATTGCATAACTGAACTGAGATTGTAACTGAGACTATATCTGAGACTGTGGGAGGTATCATCTAACTGACATTCCCCTATTTAAGCTAATTGGGGTCTAACCTATAAACCAGTTGAAAGGGTGTTAATACTGTTCCACGGGTACTAACGCTGGCTGTGTGGATCGACTAAACTAATATAATGTCCAAAGGACTAAGGGTCTCAAGCCTGAATTGACGACTGACCCCTGTGAGATAGGTAAGCCTAATTTGATGGGTGACTTCTCATACCCTATGTTGGCTACGCAGTTCTAGAGTATAGGGACTACTACTAACGACTCTGCCTATCTCATGGAGAAGCCGCCATCCCTACACTCGCTCGATGCTAAATCCTACTTCCAACTGAAAAACACTAAAATACTAGACTATTCCGAGTTTATCTGACTTATAACTGACTGTTATGATAATGCTCATCGTATGTTCTGAAGACTATTCGGTAATGTACTACTACTAGACTAAGTAAGCAGCTATGGATTTTGGGTATTCAATACCCCCAGGACTCAAAACAATAGTAGTAAAATGACACTAAAGCTTGAAGGACAAAATATGAAGTATTTTATTTAAATCAATCACTCTTGTAGGCATTTTATCAAACACTTGTAGTTCAGGGTTTAAAACAATCATAGGAATGCCATGGAACTTACAAAAATAGCATGAATTCAACATATTTGTACTAAATCATGGTTTAATTCAATAAATAATAATATCAACAAATGGAGAATTGCATAGTAATGATAATTTCATGGTAACATGGAATAAAATCAATAGTGCATGGAGATTCATGGATGAAATCATAATTTAAAACATAATAACTTGAAAGATTATAACTTGGTAGTTAAAATGGGTTACTTGGGCTCCATGGATGAACATCAAATATACCTTAATTGATGAATTTCATGAAGTTCTTGAGGATTGGCTTTGAAATTGGAGAGCTAGGGTTCTTGATTTGGGAGATAAAACTTCTTGATTTGAGGGAAAATATTTAAAATAATGAGTTTGAAAACATATTTAGGGCTTAAAAGCACACCTGAGCGGATTAAAATTAGGGGAAAGGACTATTTTACCCTCGGCAAAACTTTTAATTTTTATTGAATTTTTTCAAAATGGGCACTTGGTGTGACGTAGCGCTATCGCTCCGTATCACTAGAAACTAACAACTGGGAACTAGGCTAATGGCGCGATGCGAAGAAATTACAGTGCCCCTTTGATTCTGATTTTTCACCATTGGTGCGGCGTGTCATAATCGTGCTGCCTCTCTGGAAATGGACAATTATAAAATTGGCCTACGGCGTAATGCACCACTATTGTAGAGCAAAACTGGAAATTGATAATTGTTATTTACACTGACTCCGCGACGCGCTAAGGGTCAAAATGATGATGTTTAACGACCGAAACTTAAAATTGCCATAACTTCTTACCCGGTTATCGGATTTGGACAAATTTTATATCATTGGAAAGCTAATTAAATCCTACGCAATGACAGGCTCTAAACTAAAAATTAATGAGTATTTAAAAAATTATATATATATGAATACCAACATATTGGGACTTAGATTATACTAGGGAAATACGGGGTGTTACAGAATCTCCCTTAAGAAAAGTAAAGAAGATTTTAGAAACTAAGTGTAATGACTCACAAGCTTTATTATGCTGCTGCTTTATGATTTATGCTTATGTTATTTCAGCTTTCTATTTTATTTATGATCAAGGTGAATTTTCTTACACTTAGCATGCATATTTTAAAGCTTATGATATATATCAAATTTTACTTGTTGCATTCACCCCCATATACTCAGTATATTTCATAAGTACTGAACATATATATGTTTGTGTGGCTACATTATTTCATAATGTAGGTATCATTTTTAGCCTACAATATCACGATCCATCAGTTCACAGCTTATAGCCAACAAATGATGAGTTCTCTTTATTCGGGGATTCAAGTTAGTTTGTAGATTTAGTATTTTATTTTATACTGTTGTATAGATTAAGGGTAGCTGGGGGTATTGTCCTAGCTACCTATAATTAGTATTAGTAGAGACTTCATAGATAGTTAGTCAGAGTTTATGTATTCAGTTTCAGTTTTAGTTTCCTTTTGTATAATCCAGTGATGTAAATGTTTTTAAATAGTATTGTATTGAACAAGTTCACTTAATGACATTTCTCCCACTTATTATTTTAATTTTATGTATTTTATTCAGTTTCTCATAAATTATGCAGTGTCATGGGTTAGCTTGGGATTACTTATGGTTTTATGCATTGTGTGATGTCCATGAGTATTCTTGGAGCGTTACAAAATTGGTATCAAAGCATAAAGTTCAAATGTCCTAGAGAATCTGTGAAGCCGTGTCTAGTAGAGTCTTGCATAATGGTACAAAGATGTCAGTACTTTTATTTGAGAGGCTACAATGCATTTAAGGATTGTTTTACTTCTTTAATATTCTAGATCAGGCAGTAAAGTTTCCCTCTAAGAAACTGTGAGACCCCATACAAATTTCAATCATTTTATTTTCGACCCTCCCATGTGCCTAATGTGAATTTTTGACTTGAATTATAATTAGGGATGTTAAAAGGGTATTTTGGAAAAGTTTTAAAATTTTTTAAAGGGGGTCGGGGCTATTTTGGGACCCTACGTCAGTAAGCCTCCACGATAGTGGCATGCCACATCACTTAGCCACCGCGATAAGGGTGTGGCATGGAGGCTAACCTTTACGATAGCGCATAGCATTTTTCATCCAATTTTAATATTTTTTCTCTTGGGGTGAGGGAATTTTGGTCCTTATACCCCTTACAAGACTTTATAACATCAAAGTGACCCTTTTTCTTTAGTTTTAAAATATCAAACTTCATTTTTTATCTTCTTTAAATCCCAATCCAAAAAAGCTAAAGGGTTTTACAGAAACTTCATCATTTAAGCTCTAAACTATAATTTCTCTTTAATTTCTTCTATATTTCTGGCATGTTTCTCATTTATTAACTTGAATTTGACATAGTGGAATTTATTTCATCAACAATCATGTGTTTTAGTTGAAATTGGTTGAAGGATTTTGATTGTTATTACTTGAATTACTTTTTTCATATTTTAAATTGATTATTTATGCTTTAATGGATGGTTTTGGCACTGAATCGGTATGTTATGATATTGACTGGAATAGGTGACATGGGTTTCCCCAAATTAATGAAATTTTGGCTTGATAATGGTATCAACCTCAATCCACTCTATAATCTTGGTTTTAAATATGAATATTTTCATAGTTTAACTTATCCCTTGAAAACATTGCATTAAAGTATAAATGGATAATAATGGTATTGGAATGCCATTGGTGGCTATGGTTTTGGATTTTAAATAGAACTTGGGAGTCTAATGGTTATATGGACTTGTTTGGCATAATTGAATTAGCTTGCAAGCATATTGGTATGATGATACCATGTTGAAAAATGCCTTAATAAATACTCCTTGGTTAATGGTTGGATTTATGTGTAAACTATTTTAATTTGGGCTTAACAAATCACGTTTGCCGGCGTGGGGGTCTATATTACTATGTGTTTGGATACACATTATTTTTTGGATGGCTATTTCCTTGGTGTCTTTAGCCTTTCCTCAGTTCATGCAGCGAATGTGCACTAGGCCCTTCCAACAGGGAGAGCTAGACCTATATAGCCCATGGGTGCCTTTAGGATAGAGTGAGCTACACAGCTCTAGCTAATAGTTTAAACTCTCATGTTCATGACCTTTGTACCTATCCCGACATCTTATATATGTAAATATATAAATGTTGTGCATGTGTTTTTGACTATTTTTGGCAACGACATGATTTTATCCCTTTCCCTTGAGTTACATAATAGTGCTCGCTGTCTCTGGATGCTGCATTATTTCATGATGTAGGGTCTGAGGGTTTTTGTATACCCCTATGCAGTGTTAGGTGGTGTGGTATGTTTGTTGATCTGCTATGAACTGGTGACCCTCCATCTTGTGGAAGGCCCAATCATTTCATTGTTCTTTCTTATAGGATTAGTACTTTTTAGATTCTTTTTGCATAGTTGGGGGCATGTCCCAACTTAGTTTTGTATTTTTAGTTTAAAGGCTTTTATGGAAAAATATTAGATTGGTTGTTTGTTTGATTCTTAGAACTTTAATTTCGTATATCTATCCCTCTTATTATCATTTGTGGTTGTATTTCACTGTATATATTTATATATTGTTAAGGTAAGGCTAAGGGGTAGTCTCCATCCCATAGTAGGTTTGAGATTGCCCGTCATGGCTAAGCCTGGGTTTGGGTCATGACAAGCTTGGTAATAGAGCACAGTTCAGGGTCACTAGGTGCCCATAAAGGCGTGTCGAGTAGAGTCCTTTTTATGGGTGTGTATCATGCCACACTTAAAAGGGGGAGGCTACAAGGCATTTAGGAATATTACCCTTTTTATGTTCTATTTCAGGCTATAGAGTCTAGCTGCTATGAAACTCTTATAACTCCTAGCTTACTTGCTTTCAGATCATGCCTCCCTGAAGATTTGGTGGTTGTAGAAACCCTGTTGGAACCTCTGTTTCACCTAGGGAAGATGTGGAGGGAACTTACCCTATTTATGAAGTACAGACCAGGTCTAGGGTCCCTACTTCTGACATATCACTTCAACTGGGATTCCATCAATCCTTACTAGTAATCCTTGAGCTTCCCGGCTGGTGATACTTATGCTCAATTACCTCAAGGAGATATATCTATTACATTCTATCAGTCTATTCATATGTTTGGTCATTGGTGGCATTGCAGCCTCATCGAGCTAATCATGTTGGTCCTGTCGCTTGTTCGTCTGAAGTCACCAAGGTTGGCTAGTTTATGATGTTGAATCCCCAAACCTTTACAGGCTCAAAGGTTGAGGAGGATCCTTAAGGATTATTGATGAGATAAAGAAGATTTTTTAGGGTGATCACATGCTACTGATTTAAAGGGTGTGGAGTTTGTTGCCTATTAGTTAAAAGATATGGCTTACTAGTGTTATGAGGCATGAGAAGCGATAAGGGGTGATGATATTGAATCGGCAACATGAGATAAGTTTTTTTAGGTGTTTTTCTTGATCACTTCTTTCCTTAGGAGTTAAAGGAAGCTAAGACCAAAGATTCTGTAAACTTGAAGTAGGGTAAGATGAGTGTTGTAGAGTATGCACTAAAATTCCAATAGTTGTCCCGTTATGCTCAAAAATTGGTGTCTAATATGAGGTCCAAAATGAAGAAGTTTGCTTTTACTTTGTCCCATGATTTGGTGTTAGAGTGTAAGGCTGCGATGCTGAACAATGATATGGATATATCCAGGCTAGTGTTTTATATGCAGCAGGTGGAGGATGAGAAAAAAAGTTGGTATAGATGGGAAAAAAGAAAAGAAAGAAGTTTACGTATACAGAGTAGTGTGCAAATCAACATAACAGTGGGAGGGATGGTAGGTAGTGGACTAAGAAGAAGAATTGGGGAAATTATTATTCAACCGTTGTGCTCGTTATCCTAAGCCTTCACGTGATCGTAGTTTTTAGGCTAGCAGTGGTCCTAAGGCATAGGGTGCCTAGTCTCAGGACAGTGGAGCTAAGTCAACCCCATCTTATCCTCCTTGCTATTTTTGTAGACAACTTCATCGTGGGCATTATGAGCAGGGAAGGAACTTATTTTTTAATTGTGGTCATCTAGTCATTTTGCAGTTGAATTTTCCTATAGCTAAAGTTTCCACTAGAGCTAATAAGGTCCCACTCTCTATTTTTTCGTCTCCAACACCTAAGGGCACCATTCAGGCACTGATAATGGCCAGAATTTCCTCTATGCACTTGCTACTCATCAGGAATCTAAGGCATCCCCATATATTATTAGTAGTAGTTGTAGATCTTTTCCCGTTATGTTTATTATTTGCTTGATCCTCGTTCTACCCTATCTTATGTAATCCCTTATGT
Source organism: Capsicum baccatum var. pendulum (assembly GCA_030864225.1). Classification (NCBI taxonomy): domain Eukaryota; kingdom Viridiplantae; phylum Streptophyta; class Magnoliopsida; order Solanales; family Solanaceae; genus Capsicum; species Capsicum baccatum. The sequence goes on along the minus strand of CM061561.1, from coordinate 72,244,503 downwards.
GGCTATACACTTTGGTTTTAGGCCTAAAAATATTTTTGACCCTTTTTCTATTTCTACTCCAGTGGTTGATTCTATTATTGATAGCAAAATCTATAGGGGTTGTGTGGTGTCCATCTTTAATAGGGATACATTGGTGAAATGGATAAAACTTGATATGATGGATTTTTATATGATCTTGGGGATGGATTGGCTCCATTTATTTTATGCTTCTTTGGACTGTAGGACCCGAAAGGTCAATTTCTATTTTCCTAGTACACTGGTGATTGAATGGGAGGGGAGTTCCTTAGTACCCAAAGGAAGGTTTATTTCTTATCTTAGAGCTTAGAAAATGATTTCCAAAGGGTGTTTGTATCATCTAGTTTGGGTTAAAGATTCTAACTTTAAGTGTTGCAATATGTCCCCGTGGTTAATGAATTTCCAAAAGTTTTTCCCAATGTTCCTTTTGGAATTTCCCCGATAGGGAAAGACTTTAGCATTGACATTCTACCGGATACCCATCCTTGTTTCATTCCTCCTTATAGGATGGCTCTGACAGAACTAAAGGAACTAAGTAATAGGTGAAAGATCTTCTTAAGAAGGGTTTCATTCATCCTAGTGTTTCTCTATGGGGAGCTCCTGTACTTTTTATGCAGAAAAAAGATGGGTATCTTCGGATGTATATAGATTATCATCAATTTAACAAGGTTATAGTGAAAAATAAGTATCCTCTCTCTAGGATTAATGACCTTTTCGATCAGCTTCAGGGTGCTAGGTATTTCTCTAAGATTGATCTTCATTTGGGCTATCGCCAATTGAAAATTAGGGAGATTGATATTCCCAAGACTGCTTTCCAAACCTGATAAAACTATTATGAGTTTTTGGTTATGTCATTTGGGTTAACTAATGCTCCGGTTGATTTCATGCATCTTATAAATCAGGTGTTTAGGTAGTTTTGGATTTGTTTGTAATTATCTTTATCGATGACATCTTGATGTACTTCAAAAGTGAGGTGGATCATGTTAATCACCTCCGAATTGTGTTGTGGACTCATAAGGACCATAAATTGTATGCAAAATTTTCTATGTGTGAATATTGGATAAGTGTTGTGACTTTTGTTAGGCATGTTATTTCTAGTGAGGAGAACAAGGTGGATCCACAGAAAGTTGAGACAGTTAAGAAGTTGCCTAGATCCACGACTCCAACCGACATTAGGAGCTTCTTGGACTTGGTTGGGTATTATAGAAGGTTTGTGGAGAGTTTCTCATCCATTATTGCCCCGCTGACAAGGTTGACACAGAAAAAGGTTAGGTTTTTGTGGTCTGATTCTTGTGAGGGTGATTTTGAGAAGTTGAAGGATAAGTTAACTTCTACACCTGTTTTGACTCTGCTCGATGGCACTGATGGGTTTGTTGTCTATTATGATATGTCCCATGTGGGACTGGGTTATGTTTAGATGTAGCATGGTAAGATCGTAACCTATGCTTCCAGGAAGTTTAACGTTGACGAGAGGAATTACCAACTCATGATCTAGAGTTGACGACTGTGGTCTTTGCCTTGAAGATCTAGCACCATTATCTGTATGGGGTGCATGTAGATATTTATTCATACCATAAGATCTTGTAGTATGTGTCTATGCAGAAGGAATATGTAATGACCTAATTTTTGAAGAAATAAGTGAAATATTTATTTTTGTGTGATTTGACCATTATACCCCTCTCCGTGGTTGCATTATGGTATTTCTAGAGTGTGAGAATGATTGGCATAGTTCCCAATGTATTTTAGCGTTATTTATATGATATTATGATTTTTGACGGCTTTGAGAGCCTTATAGTTGAGTTTAGTTGTTATCTTTTGATCAGTGCGATGGAAAGCAAAATGAATCCTACTGGCGGATTTGGAACGTCAATTTTAGGGTGGTAACATGGTTGGTGTGGTTTTATGGCTTTTAAATTCATTTCAACCCTCAGTTTGGAAAGTTGTGATTTTAGGTTTTGGGGGTTAACTTTGTGAAATCAATGTCTTTTCAAAAATCTGATTTCTGTATTGAGTCTGTAGCATTGAATTTGATAGGGTAGCTAGTTTGTTTGCATTCGCGGAATTTTGAATGAATCCCAAGGGCCCCTCAGAGACTTAGAATACACTAAGTCCCCAAGTGGGGCACCACTCAGCTTGTGCACTGGCGATCGCGATTGAGTCTGGCAAACATATGTCGCAATCGCGATACCTTTGATAGGCCTGGTGCCATGATCGTAACACTGGTCCACGATCGTGATGCCTAGGTATATAAATACTTGATTTTTGCCATTTTCACTATTTTTGAGACTTGGAGCTTAGGGTTTCATGATTTTGAGCTATTTCTTCCACTTCTAAGCTTGGGTAAGCTTCATAACACCTTTCAATTATTTTCTTCAATATTTATCATCTAATTTTTGTTTTAAACTTGAATTAAGAATGGAATTTAGGGATTTTGGCCTGTAAGACCTAAAATTTGTAATTCTCAAATTTAAACCCCAATTTCTAACCCCTTTCACTTGGATGAGTTTATATCCTTATTATCAAATTTTCCTCAATTTCATCTTGAAAACAACTTTTATTCTTGATTTTAAAATGAATTTTGGGGATTTTACTCGAATAAAATTTAAAAATGGTTTTCCCTTGATTTGAACCTTATTTTTAACTCGTTTTCTCTTGGGTTTTCAGATGTAGACTCCTAAAAATATGGAAAACATATTTTTGAAATAAAGTTTTGATTTTTTTTTAGAAACCCATTTCGGGGGTCCCTTTGACCCCGAATTGAAAATAGGTAATATGGATAGCGTTGGATTTCTTTTGACACGTAGATTCTGTATTACCGTTTATGAGAAGTAAGGGTTTGGAATTAAAGTGTTGCAGATCATTTTTTGGCTTTCGAGGTAGGTTATGGCTTAACCTCTTTCAAACTAGGCTAGGTAGTTAATTTTTATACAAAAGCATGTTAAGGGTGTGGGAACTAATCATGGAAAATGGGTATCTTATTCTGTTATACCTATGTGGGGTCCTATATATGATGTATTTGGTAGTTTTGGGATATTATGTGCTATGTGTGACTGTGTGGGGTCCTATGTGATGTTGATAGCCTATATACATAAAAATAATCATAACTTGTTTGATAAAAAGTTGTGGTACCAATTTTGTATTGTGATGTATTTATACTCTATTCGCATATGAATCATTTTGGTTTTCATGGGTGGTTGGAAATATTGAGTGGATATTTGGCTTACTTAGTTTGTATATTGGTTGGATATGGAAATACTCATTGTGGTTGGTTGTGAGCATTACATCCTCATATCATGTATATTCATGAAACATTGGTACCACCGCAGAAATACTGGAAACACTGACTTTTTTCTAACAAAAATATGCATCTTATAATAAAACTACCTTAGGGATGTTCTCGGAAGGAGATGTGGATATCGATTGTATACGGGTTACCTAACCCCCCAGGATCCTACATTGGAAAGCTTTACCTCCATAGGTATATGCGGAGGTTTTGCGACAGTCTCGAAGGTTATGTGATGACCTCGTGCACTACATCATCATCATCATTATTCTCATCATTTTTATTGCATTTACTTTACTATGCTTGTGATGTGATTGTATTTTCTTTCTTGACTTGTTACCAATTTATTTGTTATATCTTTCTTTACTTGTACTTGATATTCTTGTATATGTTGTCCTTTTGTGCTTTGCTTGTATATGGTATAATGAATACTTGTGGTCTTTTTTGTTATTTATTGAAATATATGCAAGTACTATAGAACCGTTAGTGCAAGCAGTGTGGGCCCTTAGTTGTATTTTGTATGCTTTATTATCTACTTTGCTTATTCGGCCTATGATGCCTAACGAGTACAAGTGGACCATACTCACTCCTACTATGCCTTTTTGGTGCAAATCTTGATTTGATTATGCCTCACATTGGTTGATTAGGACGATATTTCTAGATTTATTAGGTAGTAACGGATTTCATGCATTTAGAGTCTACTACTACCACTTCTTAATAGACTATGTCTTTATTACTAGTCAGAGATAGAGTTATTCCTATGTATTGTATTTCTTGAGTTGTACTAGTAGTTCTTACACTATGGCACTAGGTTTTGGAGAGTTATGACATTATAGTTTTTGCTTCTTTCCACTTTCATTATATTGATTATGGTTTGGCTTCATTCTAGGAGCCTTGCCTTGGGTTTTAAATGTTAATTTCTCTTTTGTATTAGTTTGTGTAATGGGCTTACTAGTCAAGGTTTTCCGCAACAAGTGCCATCATAACCCTTGGATTTTTGGGTCGTGACTGAATTGAACCTCAGGCAAAGGTGGTGGCTCGAGCTACTTAAGAAATACGACATGAGTTTGTACTACCACCTAGGTAAAGCTAGTGTTGTTGCTGATGCCCTTAGTAGGTTGTCTATTAGGAGATTATCTCACGTTGAGGAGAAGAAAAGAGGTTGGTTAAGGAGATTCATGGGCTACCTAACTTAGGAGTTTTGTTTTTTAGACTCTGTGGATAGAGAAGTGATTTTTCATGAAATGGTTAAGTCATCTCTTAGTGCTGAGGTAAAGGAGAAATAGGTATTAGATCCTGTACTTATGTAAATTAAGGATGATGTAGGTCAACAAAAGATTATGGCTTTTGAGATTAGGAGAGATGGCATCTTGAGGTATCAATGAAGGTTGTGTGTCCCTGACATAGATGGGTTGCGAGAAAGAATTTTTTTGAGGCTCATGAGTCCAAATATACAGTTCATCTGGGTTCGACTAAAACGTATCATGACATGAAGAAAATCTACTGGTGGAATAATATGAAAATGTATGTGGAAAATTTTGTTGCTAAGTTTATGGTTTGTCATCAAGTCAAGGTCGAACATTTGAGGCCTAGTGGCATATCCCAAGAGATAGAATTGCCCATGTGGAAGTGGAGATAATTAATATGTATTTCATTGCGAGTCTTCCTCGGTCTCACAATTAATATGATTCTATTTGGGCCTTTGTGGGTAGCATGACTAAGTCTACTCACTTCTTACCTGTGAGGACTAACTACTCAAGAGAGAATTATAATAAGTTATTCATTCAAAAGATAGTTAAGTTGCATACTACGTCGGTGTGTATCATTTTAGATCGCTGCACGCAATTCTCTTCTCACTTTTGGCATTCATTTCAGAAAGGTTTGGTTACTCATGTGAACGTTAGCACCGATTTCCACCATCAATGGATGGACAAGCAGAGCATACTATTCAGAATTTGGAGAATATGCTAAGGGCCCATGTGATTGATTTTAAAGATAGTTGGGTCGACCATTTTCCTCTTATTGAGTTTTCTTACAATAATAGTTATCATTCTAGCATTCAAATAGCTCCTTTTAAGGCCCTTTATAGTAGAAGGTGTAGATCTCCTATTGGGTGGTTTGAGGTAGGTGAGACTAGGTTATTTAGCCCTGACTTTGTTCACCAAGCCATGAAGAAGGTAAAGGTGATTAGAGAAATACTTAATACTACTCTGAGTCACCAAAAGTCTTATACGGATGTGAGGTAGAGGGAGTTAGAGTTTAAAGTAAGTAATTAGGTGTTCTTGAAGGTTTCTCTTATAAAGGAGTCATGTGATTTGGGAAGAAGGGGAAGCTAAGTCCCTGTTACATTGGTCCATACCAGATTTTAAGGAAAACTAGGAATTTTTCTTATGAGTTAGATTTAACAGCGAATTTGGCTTTTATTCATCCTTTTTTCCATATGTCTATGTTTAAAAAGTGTGTGGGTGACGCTTCTTTGATAGTGTCGATTGAGGGTGTTGGTGTTATGGATTCATTGTCTTATGAGGAAGTCCCAGTTAATATATTGGATAGGCTGAGGTCAAAGGATGTAGCTTCAATGAAAGGTATCTAGAGAAACCAAAAGTGGAAGAAGCTACATGGGAAGCTGAGGAAGATAAAAATGTCAAATACCCGTCCTTGTTTCCAATGTCGGATGAAAGTGCTTAAGGTATGGGTTTCATTTACCTCTTGCCGTATTTTGAGTTTGTCCTTGGATTCTACTGTATTCTTGCTATTATCGTGCTAAAAAATCCCTAACTTCTCATTCAGAGATGAATGATCCAAAGGGGAGGGGTAATGTTAAACCCAATAAAAAAGTCAAATATTTTATTTCTGACCCTCCCATTTGTGTAATGTCATTTTGACTAGAATTATGATTAGGGTTGTTAAAAGGGTATTTTGGAAAAAATTTAGAATTTTCTTAAGGGGTTTGTGGCCATTTTTGGACCCCCAAGGTAGTATCCATGATAGAGGTGTGCCACGCCACTTAGCCTACACAATAAAGGCGTGGCACAAAGGTCTAACCTCTGTGATAGCAGCGTTCCATGCCGCTATGCATTTTTCATCCAGTTTTTGTTTTTTCCACTTGGGTTGAGGGTCTTTTGGTCCTTTTACCCCTTATGCGACTTTATAACATCAAAGCGGCCCTTTTTCTTTAGTTTTAAAAGATCAAATTTCATTCTTTTCTTCTTTAACTCCCAACCCAAGAAAGCTTAAGAGTTATAAAAAGAGTTCATCATTTTGAGTGTCGAAATACCAATGGATCAATTTATCAAGCTCCAAACTTCAATTTCTCTTCAATTTCTTCTATATTTCAATCATGTTTCTCATTTCTTAACTTGAATTTTACATAGTGGCATTTATTTAATCAATATTCGTGTGTTTTAATTGATAGATTGAAATTGGGAGGGGTTTTGATTGTTATTACTTGAATTGCTTTTCCCATGTTTTAAATGGATTATTCATTCTTTTATTGATGATTTTTGGGACTGAATTAGTGAGTTATGATATTTATTAAAATGGGTGACATGGGTTTCCCTAAATTTATGAAAATTTGGCTTGATAATGTTATTAACCTCAACCTACTCTAATATCTTGGTTTAAAATATTAATATTTTCATAGTTTAACTTGTCCTTTGAAAACATTACATTGCATTAAAAGATAAATGAATAACAATGGTTTTGGAATGACCTTGGTGGCCATGGTTTTGGATTTTAAATAGAACTTGGGAGTCTACTTGTTATATGGACTGATTTGGCATAATTGAATTGGCTTTCAAGTATATTGGTATGATGATACCATGTTGGAAAATGCTTTAATAAAGACTCCTTGGTTAATGGTTGGGTTTATGTGCAAATTGTTTTAATTTGGGCTTAAATGGAGTTGTGCAGCTTACCGTGAAGGTGTAGTCCCGGGGACCAAAAGTGAAAACCATATTTGCCGGCGTGGGGGTATATTTGACCATGTGTTTGTATACATATGATATTTTAGATGGCTATGTCCTTGGTGTATTTATCTTTTTCTCAGTTCGTTTGACTAACATGCACTGGTCCCTTCCAGTAGGGGAAGTTAGACCCATATATCTCGTGGGTACCTTTTGGATAGAGTGAGCTACACAGTTCAGGATAATGGTTTAAACTTTCATCTTTATGACCCTTGTCCCTATCTGAACATCCTATAAATGTAAATATTTAAATGTTGTGCATGTGGTTTTTGACTGATTATAGCAATGGCATTATTTTATCCCTTTCTCTTGAGTTACTTGCCTATGTTTGCCCCACTGGCCATTCTTGGATGCTGCATCATTTCATGATGTTGGGTCTGAGGGTTTTTTTTTACCCCTATGAAGTGTTAGGTGGTGTGGTACGTCCGTTGATCTATTATGAAGTGGTAAGCCTCCATCTTCCAGAAGGCCCAATCATTTTGTTGTTCTTTCTTATTGGTCTTAGTACTTTTTGGATTCTTTTTGACATATTCAGGGGCATGTCCCAACTTAGTTTGGTATTCTTGGTTTAGAGGATTTTGTAGACAAGTATTGGGTTGGTTGATTATTTGATTCTTAGAACTTTCATTTACTATATCTATTCCTCTTATTATCATTTATGATTGGCTTTCCCTGTCTACATTTTTGTGATCTTGAGGTAAGACTAAGGGGATTTTCTCCATGCCATGATGGGTTTGAGATTGTCTCTCACGGCCAGTACAGGGTTCGGGTCATAACAAAAACTTACATTGATTCATGTGTTAATAAAAAATTCTCCAACTATGGATCATCATCGAGATAATGTAAGTAGTAAATTCCAATTCCTCTCGATATGATGCTCTGAAATTTAACTATTACAACTTCAAAAATCTCACAAAAGGCTTTAGAGGATCCATTCAGTTTATTTTAAGTCTAATTATTCATAAGCATCCACTCGCATTCATGCAAGTCATGCATTTTAGTCAAGGTATGATATGCTCTCAGACCCATTCTCAAAATTCTATACAGATTAACTCCAACGTTATAAGTGTGATTATAAAATTATTCCATTTATAGAGTGCTTTAAAGATTGGTAGGTTTAGATATTATCATATGAATAAAGAGGTGTATAGTATATTATGTGGTCGTAAGAAAGACTAGTATGTCCATAAAAGAAGAAAATATGTGTACACTAAAGTCAGATAAAAAGCTTGGTTTAAGTTGATTATGCATTATTATGAATTTTGTGGATTAGTATTCCCTTGATTCCTATCTAGTAGTTCAAGGATGGTATAATGTAGGAGATGTGTAGTTAAAATAAAGGTAGGGATAACAATTAGTTAAAAGCATATGATGGATCTATGTATGCTATTGAGTAATAATTAAGGTGATATGTCTTTGGTTGTTAACCAAAGGGTAGTGAGTGTGGTGTAGATTTTATGGTGGAAGGTAGAAAAGGAGTTAGTGGTTAAGGTGACTTAGAATAATCTTGAAGTAGGAAAGGAGTTCTTGATGGTATTTCATTGTATTAGAAAAGTATAGGTCATTAATGAATGTATTGGGTTGGTAAGGCTTGTTAATATTGTTTTCCCTTTTGTGATTGTGAAAGAAAATTAGTTAATGCTTATGGAGCTATGAATATAGTTTAAAAATATGGATGATAAATAGTTGTGATATGAGATATGAGGGTGTGCTAATGCATTATAATAGGATAGACCAAAAGATTATGATCAATTATTTTATTATGAGGTTCTAGTGGACTAGTGTTTCTTGATGTTTTTGCCAAGCAAGAATAGTATGTGAAATTGACTTGTTAATCATATGTAGTACTAAATACTAGATTTGAACAGTGGATGATTGTCAAGTTAGAAATAATGACTGCTTAGGATAGTGATGCTAGTTATATGAAAGGTGTGTCCAAGAATGAAGTTATTAATTTTCAAATATAGTTTATCCTAGTGAGTTGAGCATTCAAGTGTAGGCCATTAGAGTAAAGAAATTATGGATTAGTCTTGAGGATATGCAATAGGCCCATAGACTTAGAATGTTGACATTGATCTAAGAGAGAGATGATAGGGTAGAGAACCAAATCAAGTTTTGTGAATTAGATTGTGATGAATGTTATTAATGGTTATGATGAGATAGTGATTCATTCTCACTCTAGTGTATTTCTTGAATTTCAGTCATGATGGCACCCTATCTATGTCATGTGTGATAGATCCATGCCCATGACCAATGTTTATACATTTCATACATATTTATTTTCATTCTCATCTCCTAGTAAAAGAATTAATAACTTTAGTCTGTGATCCTAGTCATCCCCCATGAATCTATGAATTACAAACTTATGTTAAGTAACTTATGACGTATATGAACCCATGTTTCATAGTATGATTAGTTTCCTGCACTCATAGTACACTCTTAATGATTAGAGAATTCATATTATGTCATGTAAGTCCTTAGTTCTAATCTCTTTAACGAATCCATGCCTACGATACTCTGTTCTTCAAGCCTTAATCAAATGTTAAATTTATGTATAGTATTCTTTCATGCTTTAAGTCCTCATGTTCTATCACTTCAGTGACTATTATTATGTTAAGATAGTGGTGATGAAAATGGATGAACAATGAGTTAGATGAGAGCAATTAGATGTTCTGTTTAGGAAAAATTATAGTATGTTTTCTTTATCTAAGGCTATAAGTGTAATGAAATATCAAGGTGAAACTTTGATATGTGTCATAGTTAGTTGAGAACTTTAGGTGTGTAATTTTGGATATGATTCATAAAATTGTTATTAATAAAGATATTAGAGAATATTGAAACATTCCTAGATGGGTTGGTTCCTTAAAAGTTCATATGTGGTTATAATGATAGGCTTGAATGTTATGTTGGTATACAAATGGTGAATTCATTATGAGCAAGTGAATTCAACTAGAGCATCGAGTTAGTTGTTGAATTGGTAAGTGGTATTATTCATAGGATGAGAGCTTTGAGAAGACAAAGAATATTGAATCACATAGTTTAGACTAAGTATTATGGTGCTATGTATAGTGCCCTGTGACTTCAAATTAGGTTTGAACATGGCGAGTGTATGTAGTTTATTAGGTTTGAACATGGCGAGTGTATGTAGTTTAACTCGGACTTTGGTAGGACAAGTCACCTATACGTATGTGAATATTATAAGTTGTATCAAATGTAGTATTTAAGAGGAAAAGTATAGTTGAGAAGAGTGTTTGAGAAGTTTTGTTAAGCTTGAAAGTTAACAGTTGCATCACCTAAGGCATAGAAATCATATTCTTGCTTCTCTTCTATACGTATGATTATGTCATGAATGCTTAAATTGAGATCTTAACTCTCAGCATGAATTAGTTCTTTACAGTCAATCAGGTCAGCTCATAAATTAGTTTTATGTTAAAGGTTATATCTTTTCAGCTCATCCATATCCCTCATTGCAGACATGGCGGCTAAGTACCTCTATTTTTCACTCCTAACAATGATTTAGTAGGAGTAAGATATTTCCCTCCTTGTATTGCGCTCTTCTAATTTCGTGTCTCTATTATTCCATACAATTATTGTGTATTTGTTCATATTCCATAGATATCATCTGATTTAGTACATTGTCAGAAGGTTATTCCAGTTATGAAACATGATCAACTTTAGAAATTCAATTTCATGTTAGTAACTACATTATTTCATCCCAATATCAGTTTTCATTCGAGTAAGAATGATCCAAGGAGGGAGATATTGTAATACCTCAAAATTTTCTAGCTAAACTTCTACCCGTTTGTCATAGGTTTATAAATCCAAAAATAATTAATTTAATCATAGTTAATTGTCATGATCATTTATCTAGTGTGTAGTAAAGTGCTATCGATGTGACGAATGTTTATAGGAAATACTTAAAGTTAAGAATTCTTGTTATCAATTGAGGTTTGGAATTGATATGTGAGAAATTGCTAACACATTTAAGACCTTTAACCATGAATAATTGTGAAGTCTTAAGCAAATTTTGTCATTTTTGATTTGTTTATATCTGATTTTACAGTTTAAGTTGATGGGATAGAGAACCAACAAGAATGGAAGCAAAACAGTTGAAATTTGAAGGAATCTGAAGAGAAGTGTGGCTGACGACATCTGTGATAAGTCATCAGCCCTGTGATAGGCTATGACAGTTGTCGTCAAACTTAAGCATAAGTTGAAGCCTGTGACGACATTTGGTGATATGACGTCAAAATAATGATATGTCGTCATCCTTAACCAGAGAAAAGGAGTTGAAGAGAAGTTGTGATGACATTTTGTGATAAAGCATCAGGAGCACCATCATACTTAGGCAGAACTTGGAAGATGAGATGAAGTTTTGATGACATTGGTGACAAGCCGTCAAACTCTTGATACATCGTCATTAGCATCAGACAACAGAAGCTAAAAGTGCAGAGGAGCTACCGATATCCATGATAAGCCGTTAGACTCCTGATAAGCTGTCATGGATGTCATCGTCTATTCCGAGAGAAAGCTGCAACTTTAATTTTATTTCCTTATTTAGGTTAAACTATTTAATGCTTTGTTTTAGGGTTTTCTAATTATTATTCATTCATTCATCATCATCATTATTCTAAAGAGAGTTTGATACTTTGAGTCTTGGAGAATATTTTCTGATATTTCTTTCTCTATCTTTTTGGAGTCGAACAATACAACTATTTTGGGGATTTTCCTTTGTGATCTAATCTACGATTCACTAATTATTATTTATATCTGTAAGTAATCTTCTCAATTATGAATTCAATTATGTGTTTATTTCTTTGCATCATGAGTGGGAAAGCTCCGTTAACCTGAATTATGGTATCTAGGGTTAGGTCATGATGAGGTGCTAAATACTCAAGATTCAATAGGTGTTAGGATTTCTTGATAATTCTGAAGTTTTAATTAATGTTTGTTGGTTGCAAACAGTAGACACACCTGCTTTGATTTGCTTGAGAAAGAAATCAAATATAGTAGGAAGTGAATTATCAACAGGGACCCAGAAATACTTTGTTTAATAATTAGCATTGTAACAAGGTTGGTTAACCTGGGGTAAAATCTGGACAGTGAACAGAAATTCCCTAAGTCTGAGAGGATTAGGAAATTAGACGCTTAAATAAGTCGAGAGACATTTGAGCATATCATCGATAAAGATAGTTTGCTATCCGAACCACCGTGAGAATCTTGAGTCACCTTTAGCATTTGTATTGTATCGTAAGCCCTAGTGAACATAATTCTGGTTATTTCATAAAATCTTGGTTACAAATATCGAAATTAAAGTGACAAACAATTATTTGTGAAACTTAAACCCTCATTTTAGGAAACGTTAAACTATCAGTGAATTAAATCACAAACGACTTGAGTTCACACCATAATCCTTATGAGATTTGACCCCAACTTAGTTGGATTTTATATTGACAAATATCGCTTACACTCATTCAAGAGTGTAGTTTGAGCGTTATAAAAAATGGCGCCGTTGCCGAGGAATACGGTTGTAAACTGAAATTTGTGTGCGCTAATTGACTGTTAGTTAGGTTTCCTAGATTTATGTTTATTTGTTGTTTTTGTTTATTTCAAATTCCTTATTTATAACAAAAACAAGAAGTTCCAGAGAACCATTATTACCAATTAATCCAGAACCTCGGCTGATTGGGAAAATGGCAGAACAACAAGAGGCTGACAGACTAGCAGCCTTGGCCAGGGCTCAGGTGAATGTATAGAACCAGGGTCAACAAGTTCATCACCTAAACCATGATGATGAAGACTTGGGTGATGAGGAATTAATGAATCCTCAAAAACCAAGGCGAGCTGAGCAAATTGCTGCGCCAGTACAGCAAAATTTCGATAGAAATCGTCCAGTCAGAGGAAGGTATGGTCAACAGTCCATCCATTACGAGGTTGATGACGATGAGGAAGTAATGGATGGAGCAGGTGCAACGGGTGCTATCATTCCTCCACCATTGGCACCTGGTGCAAAATTCAGCATAACAAGTACTATGATTCAACTCCTGAATCTGAAGGGGTTATTTGGAGGCTTTCCTGGTGATGATCCAAACATGCACTTGGTGAAATTTATCACCATTTGCAAATCTTTTGATAATCTGGGAGTGAGCCAGAGTGCGATCTAGTTGAGATTGTTTCCATTATCTCTGTCTGGGGAGGCAGCAATGTGGTTAAATGAGCTGGAGCCCAATTTTATAACCAACTGGAGACAATTGAAAGAGGCGTTCCTAGAATGGTTCTTTCCACCCTCCAGGAGGGTACATTTGAGGGACGAAATCAGTAACTTTAGGCAGCTCCTGAATGAAGCATTGCATGAAACGTAGGAGAGATTCAAGAAGAAGATGGCATAATATCCGAACCACAACATGACAGACTTGGGGGACTTTGTACAAAACTTTTAACTCTGTGACAAAGCCAATTGTAGATAATGTTACAGGTGGTTCGTTCATTGACCTTTCTTTTTAAGATGCTTTAGACGTGCTGAATAGAATGACCAAACAGAGTCGGGCTTGGCATAACAAGGATTTTGTGGTAGCTAGCTCGACTATTTCTGGTGGTATGATTGCAGAGCAACGCAGAAGGGATAAGGAGTGAGACCAAGACATGGCCCACTTAAAGACTCAGATGGACTTGCTGACCAAGCACTTGTTTTCAGGCAAGACAGAAAAGGTTAAGTTTGTGGAATCTCAGTGCACTATTGCTATTGATATAGATGAGGAGGCAAATTATGTTAATAATCAGGGGGGTTTCCAAGGCAATAGACAATGGAATCAAGGTTGGAATTTTTATGACAAGCCTAATTATATAGATAGGGAGCAAGGAAACTGGAGAAGCAATAATGATAGGAGTGGTTTGTATGTTCCTCCTGGAAGTCAGGATGTTGCACCAACTAGATCTAGAAAGATGTCCATGGAGGAAATGATGGAAAAATTATTGAAGGGAGTTGAGGCTACCAACTCGGGGGTAACCACTATGAAGAGTGAATTCTCTACCCTGAGTCAGTTGGTTAGTTCACACTCCACTTCTATCGAGCAGTTGGAGCAGCAGATAAGCCAACTTTCTGCAATACTGAACAAAATAAAAAGTGGTACTTTACCTAGTAATACAATCCAGAATGCTCGAAATGATGGCTCATGTATAGCAATTACCACTAGGAGTGGTAAGATCTTACTTGGCCCTTCTATGGGCAAATCTGTAGATGGTGAGGTGGTTGTTGATGAATTCAAAGAAAGCAAACCAGTGGAGTTTGAGAAGATGGATAGTTTTGTTGATGCTTCAGAAAAGGAAAAGGAGAAGGAAGAGAAAGTGGTGTTGAAATCTATCCCTAGACCACCGTCTCCCTTTTCTCAATGATTGAAGAAGAAGGCTGATGATGCCAAATTCAGCAAATTCAAGGCAATGCTCAAGTAATTAATATTAAATATGCCTCTGGTTGAAGCACTTGAGCAAATGCCAGGATATGCAAAATTAATGAAGGACCTTGTGACTGAAAAACGAGCGGTGAGCTGTGAATTAGAGGCAGATCTCCACCTTTGTAGTGCTATTTCTACAAGGACCTTAGTGCAGAAGAAACCAGACCCAGGTGCAATCACTATTCCCTGCATAATTGAGACTATGGAATTCACTAAAGCACTATGTGATCTGGGAGCAAGCGTTAATTTGATGCCACTGACTATTTATTGAAAGTTGGGTCTGGGAAATCCCACACCCACCAACATGAGACTCGTGATGGAGGATAGGTCAGAAAAATGACCTGTTGTCATTTTGTATGATGTGTTGGTGAAGGTTTCCAACTTTATATTCCCTGCAGACTTTATCATTTTGGATTGTGAGGTGGAGTTTGAGGTGCCCATAATCTTTGGTCGACCTTTCCTCACAACTGGAAGTGTGCTGATTGATTTGAGAGTGAATGAGCTCTTATTCAGGATGAATCATGAAGTGGTATGGTTTGATATGGGCAAATTAATAAATCAACATGAATAAATGAGTGTGTTCTTAGTAGTTGATGTGTATTATGAGGACGAATAGGAGGTGACCATAGTTGAGCAACTTGTTATCAAAGCTTTAGCCGCGGTCATGATGAATTATGATAGTGAAAACATTGGGGAGTATGAAGAGACCGTTTGTACCTTGACAGGCATGGGTTTAAATCCTTATGCTCCTAAAAATCTAAACGTTGACCTGGCTAATCGACCAATGCCACCAGCCAAGTCATCTATTGAGGAGCCTCTGGTGTTGGAATTGAAGAAATTGCCTAGGCACTTATGGTACGTGTTTCTAGGCAATGGGAACACACTACCTGTTATTATTGTAGCTGATTTGGGTGAACAACAGGTGAATGCACTTATTTCAGTACTTCAGAGGCACAAGTAAGCTATAGGGTGGCCCATCGCAGATATTATTGGCATTCCCCTGGGCATCTACACACATAAAATTCAGCTTGAGGAGGATTGTATACCAACCATAGAACATCAACGCCATCTTAATCCACCAATGCAAGAGGTGGTTTAGAAGGAGATTATTAAGTGGTTGGATACAAGAGTGGTTTACCCTATTTCTGACAGTAAGTAGGTGAGCCCAGTTTAATGCGTACCCAAAAAAGGGGTATGATAGTGGTTGCTAATGAAAAAATGAGTTGATTACACTTAGGCCTGTAACTGGGTTGAGAGTTTGCATGGACTACCGCAAGTTAAATTCTTGGACCCTGAAAGACCACTTTTCGATGCCCTTTATGGACCAAATGCTTGATCGATTAGCTAAAAGGGGGTGGTATTTCTTCTTGGATGGTTATTCTGGATACAACCAAATATGTATTGCTCCTAAAGATCAGGAGAAGACGACGTTCACATGCCCATGTGGCACCTTTACATTTAAAAGAATGCCATTTGAGCTATGTAATGCACCCACCACTTTTAAATGGTGTATGATGTCTGTCTTCTTTGACATGGTGGAGAACACCATAGAGGTATTCATGGATGATTTCTCTGTGGTGGGTGATTTATTTGAGATATGTTTTGCAAATCTGAATATAGCCTTGCAAAGATGTGTTGAATTTAATTTGGTGCTTAACTGGGAAAAATGCCATTTCATGGTCAAGGAGGGCAT
The DNA here is from genome assembly GCA_030864225.1 of Capsicum baccatum var. pendulum. Classification (NCBI taxonomy): domain Eukaryota; kingdom Viridiplantae; phylum Streptophyta; class Magnoliopsida; order Solanales; family Solanaceae; genus Capsicum; species Capsicum baccatum. The sequence continues at coordinate 72,228,096 of CM061561.1, read as the reverse complement.
TGTTCTCGGCCATAAAATTTCTAAAAAGGGGATAGAAGTTGATCAAGTAAATGTGGAAGTTATTAAGAAACTATCACCACTCATTTCAGCAAAAGGAGTGCGTAGTTTTCTTAGACATGCTGGCTTTTATCGAAGATTTATAAAAGACTTCTCAAAGATTGCAAATCCACTTTGCAAACTTTTGGAGAAAGAGGTGAAATTTTCTTTCGATGACAAGTTCTTGAAGGCATTTGAATTCCTTAAAAAGAAGCTGATTGAGGCCCATATTATTATTGCACCTAACTGAGCAAAACTATTTGAGATCATGTGTGATGCAAGTGGTGTTGCCCTTGGAGCTGTATTGGGGTAAAAGAGGGATAAACTTTTCATCTGATATATTAGGCCAGCAAAGCACTGAATGGAGTGCAAAGGAATTATACCATCACTGAACATGAACTTATGGTTGTAGTGTATGCTTTCGAGAAGTTTAGAGCTTATCTGCTTGGGACCCAAGTAGTGGTCCACACCGACCATGATTCCTTAAGGTATTTGATAGCTAAGAAAGATGCTAAACCAAGGCTGATTAGATAGGTATTGCTGCCGCAAGAATTTGACTTTGAGGTCAAGGATAAGAAAGGTTGTGAAAACCAGGTTGCAGATCATCTTTCTAGAATGGAAGGTGAACAAGAAAGTAGTGATGAAATGAAGATAAATGATGCATTCCTTGATGCGGAGATCCCTGCTGCCGCTATGGAAAAATTGCCTTGGTATGCAGATTATGCAAATTATATTGTAAGTGAGGTCATCCCAGAAAATCTTTCTTTCCATCAAAGGAAGAAGTTCTTACGTGATGTGACGCGTTATTTTTGAGATGAGCCATATCTTTTTCGGCGATGTGCAGACAATATTATAAGGAGATAGGTGCCAGAAGCGGATGTATTGTGCATATTGGAAGTGTGTCATGCTTCCCCAGTCGAGGTTCACCATGCAGGTGACCGAACGGTTAGGAAGGTGTTGCAGAGTGGGTATTATTGGCCAACATTATTCAAGGATGCCCACGAGTTTATGCTGAAATGTGACCAATGCCAGAGGCAGTGGTCAATCTCTAAAAGACATGAGATGCCCTTGACTAAGATGCTTGAAGTAGAATTATTTGATGTTTGGGGCATTGATTTCATGGATCCTTTTGTGAGCTCGTATGGGATAAATTATAGTTGAATACGTCTCAAAATGGGTTAAAGCTGTGGTTTTGTCTGATAATGAAGGGAAGATGATTGTTTCTTTTCTCAAGAAGAACATCTTCTGTCACTTTGGAGTACCACGTACTATCATAAGCGATGGAGGATCTCATTTTTGCAATAAAACTTTTTGAGAAGCTTTGGAAAAATATGGAGTAAAACAGTGCAAAGTGGCTACTCCATACCACCCATAAGCTAGTGGGCAAGTGGAGGTATCAAATCGTGAGATTAAAGCCATCCTAGACAAAACGGTGAATGCTAGCCAGAAAGATTGGTCTCGAAAACTCGATGATTCCTTGTGGGCATATCGAACTGCTTTCAAGACACCCATTGGCATGTCACCATTTTAGCTGGCCTATGGAAAAGCTTACCACCTACCAATAGAGCTGGAGCACAAGGCCTTATGGGCACTCAAAAGGTTGAATCTAAATTGGAAGGAAGCAGCAGAGCTGAGACTGGTGTAATTGAATGAGATGGATGAATTCCTTCTTAGGGTATGAACGAGTAAATCTGTATAAAGAAAAGATGAAAAAGTACCATGATTGGAGAATAGAGAAACGATAATTCCAAAAGGGTGACTTGGTACTTCTATTTAATTTCAGACTCAAATTGTTCCCAGGTAAGCTGAAATCTAAGTGGTCAGGCCATTTTAAAGTTAGTCAAGTCCACTCATCTAGATTAGTGGAACTCGAAAACAAAGAAGGTAGTACCTTCAAGGTAAATGGGCAACTTGTCAATCTTTAAATTGGCCCAAAAAAATCAGTGAAAAGTATCACCATTATCTGTCTTGATGAAGTCTGAAGTAATTGAGATACCTGAGTTGTGCCATGATGTTAAATTAGGCGTTGTATGAGAGGCAACCCATGACCCCCGAGATTGATCCATTCTAGGTATACTCTAACCCTTAGTTTAGTTTTGCTCATATTTTGAGTTGAGGGTGTAGGGTATTCTGTTGTTGTAATATATTTTGGGGTAACTAGAATAAATAGAAGTACAGAAAGCAATTGACATATTTTTGATTGATTTTTAAACACCTCTTCAATGTTTTGTTTGCAAAGACTGTGTGAATTACATTTACTTATGACCATTGTGAATCTTGTTGTGGCATTAGTTCTAGCTACTTAATGATCATTGCTGAACAACTGCATGAACTAGATAAGTGGTGTTCTATGATATAATTGTGTGCCATGTGTGTGTGAGCAAATACTTCATTTCCTTTGTATATTAAAGCCATAACTTGCCTGGTTAGTCTTTCCATGGTTAAAGGATAGGGGTTAGGAAAAGATCATAGGTCGTTTTGTCGATTAACCCACTTTTAGCCGAAATAGTCTTCCCTATGTGCATCATATCCCTTGATCCTTGTTTTGAGCCTAATTAGCCTATTTCTTTCTTATGACACCTTTCACCTTCTCATTTATATCAAATGAACCTGTTTTGGCCCTGGTCCTCCTTAGACACTGTGCACCTTAACCCACGCAAACAGCCTAAGTTAAGGGTGGCTATCATAGGGGTACATGGTGTAAGATGAGTATGAAGAAGGGTAGAATAAAGAAAAAATAATAAAAGTTGGGTGCTATTAAAAAAAAAAGAAGAAAGTCACCCAACTTGAATATGTGCGATCAATAGAATAGAGAATGAAAAAGAGGTTAATAAGTGAGCTCCAAGAGAGTAGTGTAGTGTCAAGGAGGCATTGTCACTCTAAATGTCCTTGAATATCATACCATCCCCAGCCTATATTATAAGCCTAAAAGAAGTCCTATACTGATCCTAGCTGGCCTATCTGAAGGTCTTGGTAATGAAAATAAGGGAAAGCCTATGGTACTTGGCGTACACTGATTGGAACTTTATTTTGAGAGTGAGAGTCTTTTGATAATCCCCACATTTACATTTTTTGTTTATCATATGCGAGGAGGGGTATTTCTTTGTTGTGAGGGCACAATGGTTTGGTTGTTAGCTACTTGCTTGTTTAGATAGTGCAGCATAGGTATTGAATGGTTGTTGTGGCTGAAATTGATGCCATCGCTTGAGTCCTTTGTGTTACATTATTGTTCTTAAATGACATACGTAGTTGGTTTTAATTGGATTGACCTTGGAGGTAGTAACTATGTTTTGAGCTTAAAAGAGAAATTTGGCTGCTGAATGTGCTATGTATTCTCTTAGTTGGGATGAGTTGCTGAGGACAAGAAATTGTTTTAAGTTGAGGGTATTGATGTGTGAGCAATTGCTAACACATTTAAAACCTTTAACCAAGAATAATTGCGAAGTCTTAAGTAACTTTTATCATTTTTGATTTGTTTATGTATGATTTTACAGTTTAAGTTGATAGGATAGAGAACAACCAAGAATGGAAGCAAAGAAGTTGAAATCTGGAGGAATCTAAAGAGAAGTGTGGATGACGACATTTGTGATAAGTCGTCAGCCCTGTGATAGGCTATCACAGTTATCGCCAGACATAAGCATGAGTTGAAGCCTGTGATCACATTTGGTGATATGATGTCAAAAGTGTGATACACCATCATGAATGTTGTCATCCTTAACCAGAGAATGGGAGTTGAAGATTAGATGTGATGACATTTTGTGATAAAGCGTCAGGATGGTGATAAGGCATCAGGAGCACCGTCAGACTTTGGTAGAACTTGGAAGATGAGATGAAGTTTTCACGACATTGGTGACAAGTCGTCCAACTCTTGATACATCGTCATCGTCATCGTCAGCCTTAGACAGCAGAAGCCAAAAGTGTAGAGGAGCTGGTGACATCCATGATAAGCCGTCAGATTCCTGATAAGCTGTCACGGATGTCGTCGTTTATTCCGAGAAAAAGCTGCAACTTTAATTTTATTTCCTTATTTAGGTTAAACTATTTAAAGATTTATTTTAGGGTTTTCTAATTATTATTCTTTCATTCATTATCATCATTATTCTAAACAGAATTCGATACTTTGAGTCTTGGAGAATATTTTCCGATATGTCTTTCTCTATCTTTTTGGATTCGAACAATACAACTATTTTGGGGATTTTCCTTTGTGATCTAATCTATGAGTCACTAATTATTATTCATCTCTGTAAGTAATCTTCTCAATTATGAATTCAATCATGTGTTTCATTCTTTGCATCATGAGTGGCTAAACTCTGTTAACCTAAATTATGGGATCTAAGGTTAGGTCATGATGAGGTGCTAAATACTCAAGATTCAATAGGTGTTAGGATTTCTTGATAATTCTGAAGTTTTAATTAACGTCTGTTGGTTGAAAATAGTAGACACACCTTCTTTGATTTGCTTGAGAAAGAAATCAAATATAGTAGGAAGTGAATTATCAACAGGGACTCAAAAATACTTCGTTTAATAATCAGCGATGTAAAAAGATTGGTTAACCTGAGGTAAATCTAGACAATGAATAGAAATTCCCTAAGTACGAGAGGATTAGGAAATTAGATGCTTAAATAGGTCGAGAGACATTTGAGCATATCATCGATAAAGATAGCTTGTTATCCTAACCACTATGAGAATCTGGAGTCACCTTTAGCATCTGTCATGTACCGTAAGCCCTAGTGAACATAATTCTGATTATTTCATAAAATCTTGGTTACAAACGTTGAAATTAAAGTGACAAACAATCATTTGTGAAACTTAAACCCCCATTTCAAGAAACGTTAAACTATCAGTGAATTAAATTGCAAACGACTTGAGTTCACACCCTATTCCTTGTGGGATTCGACCCCAACCTAGTTGGGTTTTATATTGACAACGATCGCTTACACCCATTCAAGAGTGTAGTTTGAGCGTTATCAGGAATTCGATCCTACATGGGTCAATTTTCTACATGTATAACTTCTAAAATACATTGATTTTTGGAGATCAATATCCACCAACTGAAATGTAATTGAGTCCTCTTTCCAATGTATCTGATTACTCCTAAATTCGATAATCGCAAAAAAAGTTATGAGAATTTTCACAAGCAAAATAGTGAGGGTCCGTGATAAGAGAGTGGCACACCCTGTGTGCTTCACGATAAGAGTGTGGTATGCCCCCTGTGCTCCATTATAAGGAAGATCCACACCTATGGTCCTAGAGATGCTAAAATTCACATTTTTAGAGGGCAAACAAGTCATCTATGTCCTAAATGATTATGTCCTAAATGATTCTATAACTAAATTAATGCATTTTCCCGCATCCCATAACCCAACACACTATTCCTCTTCTTCCAAATTATCAAGAACACCAAATAAGGGTTCTTCTCCAAAATTCAATCTTCCAAAGCTCAAATTCAAGCTTTCTTTAAAGAGAATTCATTAAGTTTAGGTATGTGGAGTTTGAACAAGGATAACTCTTTATCCTTGTGCCCAAAAGTTAAGCTTTTTACATGAATTTTTAAGGATTTCATGACTAGTGTTTATAACAACTATTATGCTTTTCAAATTATGATGTTTCCATATAATTTAAAGTTCATTAAGCATAAAAATTTGCATTAATTTGTGTTCTATTGCATATGATTGACTTTATGAGTTGAGTTTTTGGTATTTTGACATGAAACTTCTATGAGTTGGTAAATGATTTCAATTTTGAGAATTATGTACTCAATTTACAAGAAGTTCAAGCTTATTGGTTCAAGTTAAAAATATTATAGCATAATTGAAGTTTCTTTTTTGATTTTATGATCTCAGATAAGATATGAAATTCACAATTTTCTTTATACATATGATTTAAGAAAGAGAAGCATAGTTGGTTTTCATTTTAATAAACCCACATGCAATTTTAAGGTGAATTTCATAAGTATGAGCATACGAATATATATTTTGGGAGTAGTATTTAGCACTGATAGGATAATGTAGGATTAGTGTATCCTATTTCTTAGAAACTACGTGCCACCATAGGTTTAATGGGCCTTGCTGGAGAATGTCTCCTCACCCCAAGGGGCTAAGTTTGGTGATCACTCTCCTCACCGGGGCTAGGTTTAGTGATCACTCTAAGTTAATGTTCTATCCCAATAACAAGGGTAAACTCTCTTCAACATAGGTAAAACGTTGGACTCCATGCTATCTCATATAGTTTATGTCGGTTATAAAAATCTCTCATAAGAAAAGTAAAATATTTTTAGAAAATAAGTGTAATGACTCACAATTTTTATTCAGATATTGGTTTATAATTTATGCTTATGTTATTTCATCTCTCTATTTTATATATGATTAAGGTGAGTCTATTTACACTTACTATGATTGTTTTTAAGCTTATGATATATATAAGGTTTTACATATTGCATTCACCCTCACATACTCAGTACATTACAAAAGTACTAACCATATATACGTTTGTGAGGCTACATTATTTCATAATATAGGTATTTGTTATAGCCCACTACATCATGATCAGACAGTCCACAACTTCCAGCTGCAAGTGACGTGTTTTATTTATTCAGGGACTAAAGTCAGTTTCTACATTTAGTATTTTATTTAATTCCATTGTATTGATTAAGGGTAGTTGGTTTCATGTCCCGGTTACCTATAGTTATTATTAGTATAGGCTTCATAGACAGACAGTAAAAGTTTATGTATTTAGTTTCAATTTTGGTTTTCTTTTGTATAATCCAGTAATGTAAATATTTAAAGTAGTATTGTATTGAAAAAGTTCACTTAATGACATTTGTTTTGCTTATTATTTTTAGTTTTATGTATTCTATTCAATTGCTCATGAATTATGTTAGTATCATGGATTAGCTTAGGATCACTTATGGTTTTAAGCACTGGGTGACGTGTAGGGAATAGTATTGAGGCATTATATAAATTGAACTATTTGTTTTAACAAACCTAAAGCTTATACACTCAAATTCACCATCAAATTTTAAACATTTGAATCTTTAAATCCATAAACTGGGACAGAAGAAGTATAGAATAACAATGGCAATGCAATTTTTGGAGATCATCTTTTGTTCCCTGAATAGTTGCAAGAAATGTAGTTTTTTGCTTTATGTTAGTTTTAACACTTTGAGTATGCCATGTATTCATTGTCTCAGTGATTCATTTGAGCATAAATTGTGGTAATTTAATTAGATAAAAAATTATTATATGCAAGTGGTAATATTCGGTTAAGATGGGAGCCTTGGCATAACTGGTAAAGTTATTGCCATGTGACCTAGAGGGCATGGGTTCATGTAACACCACACATATTTGGGATAGACTTTGAAGCATCGTTCTTACGTGTATAAACTATAATCCCATGATTAACTTTTTAAATCATGTTTCTTGATGTTTATCCTAGTATGTGAAGTGCATTAAAGGTGAAAGTGTTCATAGGAATCACTGTGGAACAAAGAGCTTTTAATTCGTCCAAAGTTTGGTATTTGATCCTATAAGGGTCTACTTCAAACGTGTATAACTTGATATATACATAGAATTTTACAGCTCAATATACACCAAATTGTAGGTAATCTAATTAGCTTTCCAACAATACCAATTTTGCCTTAATCCGATAATAGAGTAAAATGGTATGGCCATGCAAAGGGTCGTGCATCGCCTGACAAATCGTAGAGAGCCACTAGAAAGGGTGTGCAATTAGGCATGCGACGCCCACTTAAGGGTTGTATGATTGGCCAAGCGACACCCACCTTGGCTTGGGTGATCTACTGCGCATCGCCTAGGTCATTGCACAGTGCCAAAAGTGCTTCGTTTTGACTTATATCAAGGGAATTAAAATCATTTCACACCCCTAAACCATGTCTAATCACTCCTAAATGTTATAAGGGATTTTTAAACACATTATTTCCATTCCCATCACCTCCAAACAATCAGTATACGACTCTAAAACCCTTTCTCTCTTCCCAAGAACAACATTCAAGTCCTTTCTTAAGAAATAAAGAATTCAAGCTTCCAAGTTCAAGAAATCCTCAAGAAACCATCTATTAGGGTATGTGGGAGTTCATCCATGGGCCCCCTTTCACCCATGGAGCCCAAGAACCTTGTTTTCAATTAAAGTATGGATTTTTCCATTATTATGAAGTTCTATATGTTCAAGATGCATTTAAATCATGTTTATCCTTAGTAATTTGACTCCATTCATGTCCTAGTATGATCCCATGAAAAGATTGGTTATCTCATGTCTCAAGTTTTGATTTTTTCGTGTTGTGTTCAATTGAATTTCATGCCATAATATCGAATAGTGAATTTAGCCATGTAATCATGTTGTTTTCACATGTTTTAAGGCATTCTCATGTTCAAGTCCATGATTCTTAAGTGTTTGATGAAATGTCTATGCTTTTTGGTCTTTGAACCATAATCACTTAGTACAGTGTTTCAAGTTTGATATCGTATTATATACTCATTCAGTGCTGGGGGGTTATGAACACCTGATACCAATGTGATTTTACATAATTATGTTTTCAAGTAACAAGTTAGTTAGAATCATGTTTTATCACCATGTTTAGATCATCATTCATAATAAACTCACCAGCATTTATTTCATGTTAAATATATTCGTTCACATGTTCATGATTTCTTCAAGGTTATGCATGTACTTTTATTTCCCGAATACCATGACCTTACCTTATCAGTTTTCAATTATCAGTGCATACACCAGTTAGTAATTTAGTGTCTTTCAGTTGAGAGTAGGATTTAGCACTAAGTGGGAAGTATGGGTTCAGCGCATCCTACTTTCCCAAAAACAATGCGCCACCGTAGATTTAGTGGACTCGCTAGACGGTGTTTCCCCTTGCCCAATATGGGCTTAGTTTAGTGATCACTTGTAATGCCCCAAAATGTAATCCCGAGATGTCACACGAGGCTCAAGACAATGAGTATCCTTAAGCTAACCCTGTTTGCATACTACTGAGCCTAAATCTTATAATAATGAAAATATAGACATAAAAGTTATGCTAGAATGCGGAAACTATTTGAAATATTTAAGAATAATCTAAACATAACATCTGAAACATCAAAACTGAATAATCTGCATCAAAACTAGTAGTCTGACAAGCCTATACTACTAATACTAGAGAGTCACTGGGACAAACCCTCAGCTAGCTTGAACTGTCTGAAAGGAAGTGCTAAATCTCATAAACTGGTAAACTACAAAATCTGAATGAATAAGTCCCCGAACCATGAGGACTCACCAACTATCGAATGTAAATAGAGATGCTCAAACTACTCACACTGCTAACACAGAGCACCTAAACCTACATTATGAGACAATGTAGCACATAGACGTATATGTGGATCAGTACTTTGAGGATGTACTGAGTATATGGGGGTGATATGCATAAGTAAAGAATCATCTCATAATCATCATTTATAAGGTAACGCATGCTAAATGTAAATGACTCACATAAGCTAAAATATCTGAAATACTGAAATATGTAGCAATAAGAAGTAAAACATACTTTATAAATCTTGTGAGCCATAACATTTAGTTTTAAAAGCTATATGAAAACTCTGTCTTTAAATCATACTGTCCAAGTGTAAAAGAGCTCACTCTAAATCTAAAATTTGAAAGCTAAAATCTGAAGCTATTTTCTTTCTGCAAAGCATATTCCGAATAAAATTGTGTGCCTTTACACTTAGTTTTATAAAAGCATTTCTTTAATTCTTTTACTTTGATTAGCAGGGAGGTTCTTTTAACCGACATAAACCATGTGAGCTAACATAGAGTCCAACATCTCATCCTCCTAGGAAGAAACCTCACATTGGGTAGAGGTGTCATACTCTTGCCAGGGAGTATAACCTGCCCATATGATCGATCACAAGCTAAATCTATCATCTATATAGAAATGAGAATAATCTGATAATCTATACCTATGCAATCTATGTAGTTTTGTGAAAGTAGCATGTGCTAAACCCACACTTTCCGCTCGATGCTAGATTCTTCCCCTTTTTATTTGCTATGCTCATTCTGTTGGAAATCCACTTTAAAACTAGCATAAGATTTTATCTAAAACCAATTATGTAATCTATTGAGTAGATTTGTAAATAAAGCTGTTCTGAGTTCTGTAATTTGTAATAATCTGAAAAGTGGATTCCATAGCTAAACTGAGGATCAAAACATCAAAGCTTTTTCTGAAAATCTATAAGAAATCTACTCAAAAGATGCTTGAAGCATCATCTTTCTTGAAATAATATTATTCAATCTAGGGGTAGTAACCCATGCATAAATCTCATTTCAAAACACTATAATAATCATGCTTGATAATGGAAACAATGATAATTCATCTCAAAATCTGTAATTTACTGCAACAGGTATGAAAATATGAAAATAGACATGGAATTCATCTTTAAAATATCTTAAAAAATCATAACTCAACAAATAGCAATAATGCGTATGAAGCCTAACTTGAAATTCATGTATAAACATTCAAAATCATATGAATTTACAATTATAACTTGGTTTTGGTCACAAGGATGGAAGAAGATCCTTGTTCACAAACCCCGCATACCTTGTTGGATGATTAGATGAAGAAACCTTGAATTTTGGATTCCTATTGAGTTCTTGATGATGGGTTCTTGATTATCTTGCCTTGTGATCCCTCAATTTTAAGCTTTCTTGGAGAATCAATGGAGGATTTTAATTTATTAGAGAAGAAGCTTTGGAGCTCTAGGGTTTTGTTTGAGAGAAAATTGATGAATAATGAGTATAATAGGTTTAGAATGAGTTTAGTCTCGTGTTTGGACGGATTGGGGGCTTGGGAATAGTCCAAAATACCCTCTTTAAACTCCTAAATGAAACTGAAAAACGTAATAGGGGTACTAATTTAATAGGCCACCGCGACGCGCCACTATCGCAGTGGCTCACTGGAATTTGATGATTGGAAACTTGGGGGTCTCCACGATACAGAGCTATTGCGTTGTCCCACTAGATTTTAACAATTAGGACCTGGAACTTCAACGTGATGCACCACCATCGTGGTGCCCTATAGGAATGCTATTTTGGCCTTTGGCGTGATGCGCCACTATAGCATTGGACCACTGAAAATTGACAAATGGGATAATGGACCTCTCCGCGATGTGCCAAAATTGTGGAGGTCCACTGGAAAATGACAATTATGAATTTAACCATCTCCGTGATGCGGTGACTGCCCAGGTGGCATACTGTCAACTTTAAAATGTCTTAACTTTTTCACCTAGTGTTAGAATTGAGCGAATTTGATATCGATGGAAAGATTATTCCACACGAAATAAATATTCTTAATTTTTGGAATCTATTCCTTAACATTCTAGGAATGAATTTAAGCTAGGAAAATTTATGGGGTATTACAATATCTCCCCCTTGGAAATATTCGTCCTCGAATATGGCTGGTTAAGGTGAAAATACTGAGTAATTTGAGGCTATAATCTATCATGCACAACTGAAATAAACTGAATGACTGGTGCTCAACATACTGAGCTACTGAAATGATCTGAAAGTGCATGAATTATTATGAAAATAGCTATATAGCTGAACCTAAGACTTAGAAATAAACTGAATGAAGGAAACTATTACCTTCTACTGAATCTGAGTTTGGGGAGAAGAGATGAGGATACTTGGTACATTTGTCTGCTTCTGCTTCCCAAGTAGCACCCTCAACGGACTAATTTTGCCATATGACTTTGACCAAGGGAACTTCGTTGTTCCTTAAGCTACGGATCTGATGATCAAGAATGGGACTTCTTCATATGAAAGGTTTTTATGAATATCTGTATTTTCTAGAGGAAGTACAATAGCTGAATCATCCATGCACTTCTTCAACAAGGACACATGGAATACTGGATGAACTGAGGATAAATCTGCAGGTAGCTCAAGCTCGTACGCCACCTTCCCAACACGACTCAAAATACAGAAGGGACCTACATAACAAGGACTAAGCTTCCCCATCTTGCCAAATCTCTTCACCCCTTTCATGGGTGAAACTTTCAAATACACAAGATCATCAACCTCAAACTCAAGATCTCTTCTTCTTACGTCTGCATAGGATTTCTGATGACTTTGGGCTGCTTTTAATCTCTCTCTAATTAACTAAACTTTCTCCATGGCTTCAAACACCCTGTCTAGCCTAATCAAAGCGGCCTCACCCATTTCGAACCAACCAACCGGCAATATACATATCCGCCCATAGAGAGCCTCAAATGGAGCCATTTGAATACTAGCATGATAACTATTCTTATAAGCAAACTCAACTAGTGGCAAATGCTCATCCCAACTACCTTTGAAATCAAGAACACAAGCTCTCAACATATCCTCTAAAGTTTGAAAGGTCCTCTCTACCTGACCATCTGTCTGCAGATAAAAAGCTGAACTAAGATGAATTTGGGTACCAAGACCCTTCTGAAAAGCTCTCCAAAACTGAGAGGTAAACTGAGTGCCCCTATCTGAGACGATGGACAAAGGAACTTCATGCAATTTAACCATCTCTCAGATATACATCTTAGCATAATCCTTGCCTATATAGGACGTATGAACTGGAAAGAAATGCGCTAACTTAGTCAATTTATCCATAATAACCAAATTGAATCATGATGACGATGCGAATAGGGTAAACCAGTCACAAAATCCATATTCACCTCTTCCCACTTCCAAGTGGGGATACCAAACTCTTGTAATGTAACACCAGGTTTTCGGTGATCTACCTTAACTTGTTTACAAGTTGTACACTTTGCCACAAACTCTGCTATATCTTTCTTCATACCACTCCACCAATAGATTTCCCGCAAGTCACAGTATATCTTTGTAGTTCTAGGATGAATAGAATAATGCACACCATGCGATTTTGCCATAATCCGCTATCTCAAATCATCAACATAAGGCACGCATAATATACTTTGGTAACTCAACACACTATCTCCCCTTTGGGAGAAAACCTCTACCTTTTGGTCTTTAACTGACCCCTTCGGTTTGACCAAACTAGGATCCTTATCTTGATTCTATTTCACTTCCAAAACTAGGGAAGATTCGGAACTACTCTGAACCCAAATATTTCCTTCAGCGGAATCAACTAATCTAACACCCAATCTGGCTAATCGATAAACTTCTTGAGCTAACTCTTTCTTATTATTCTCCACATGAGCAACACTGCCCATAGACTGTCTACTAAGGGCGTCTGCCACTACATTGGCCATGCTCGGATGATACAATATACTTATATCATAATCTTTCAACAATTCTAACCATCTTATCTGATGGAGATTCAATTCCTTATAAGTAAACACATATTGCAAACTTTTATGATCCATGAACACATCAACGTGCACCCCATAAAGATAATGTCTCCAGATTTTGAAAGCAAACACCACAGTAACTAATTCAAGATCATGGGTTGGGTAGTTGTTTTCATGAGGCTTAAGCTGTCTAGAGGCATAAGCTATGAACTTACCTCTCTGTATTAAAACCCAGCCTAAACCAACTCTGAAGGCATTATAATTCACCACAAAACCATCCGTACTATCGAGTAATGCTAGGACTGGGGCTGAAGTGAGTCGAGTCTTCAACTCCTAAAAACTTTTCTCATAGGAATCGGACCAATGAAACTTAACCTTCTTTTGGGTCAATCTAGACATAGGGGATGTAATAGACAAGAAACCCTTAACAAAACGTCTGTAATAACCAGCTAGATCTAAGAAACTTCTAATTTCTTACTGCTTCTATCTTTTAGGGATCAACTCTAATACCCTTATTGGAAATAATATGATCGAGAAAGGCTATTGATCTTAGCCTAAATTCACACATGCTGAATTTGGCGAACAACTGGTGATCTCTAAGAGTTTGCAACACAATTTTGAGATGGTCTGCATGATCATCCTCACTACGAGAGTACACACGGATATCATCTATAAAGACTATGAAACACATCTCCAGATACTGTTTGAACACTCTGTTCATCAACTCCATGAAGGATGCTGGGGCATTGGTTACTTTGAAGGACATGACTAGAAAATCAAAATAACCATAACAGGTTCTGAAGGTTGTCTTTGGAATATCACATTCCCTTACTTTAAGTTGATGATATCCGGATCTAAGGTCTATCTTTGAGAAATAACTTGCACCTTAGAGTTGATCAAATAAGTCATCAATTCTCGGGAGGGGATATTTCTTCTTGACGGTAATCTTATTTAGCTAACGATAGTCAATGAACATTTGCAAAGAACCATCTTTCTTTTGCATGAATAGGATGGGAGCACCCCATGGAGAAACACTAGGCCTTATGAAACCTTTATCTAGTAGATTTTTGAGTTTCTCTTTCAAATCTTTAATCTCTGTGGGAGCCATATGATATAAATAGATATAAATAGGCTGAGTATCGGGAAAAAGGTCAATATAGAATTCTATTTACTTATCGGGAGGTACCCTTGGCAAATCTTAGGGAAAGACATCAGGAAACTCATTAACTACACTGACTAACTGAATAGTTGGAGTCTCAAACTTAGTGTCCTTAACTCAAACGAGATGATAGATACATCCTTTGGAAATCAACTTTCTGGTTTTAAGATAGGATATAAAATGGCTTTTAGGAGACACTGAATTACCTAACCACTCAAAGACTGGCTCATTGAGAAACTAAAATTTCTCCATAGGGGTGTGATAATCTATTGATGCATAACAGGAATAAAGCCAATCCATACCAATAATTAGGTCAAAATCAACCATATCTAACTCTATTAGGTTTGCTAACATGACTTTATGAAGGACAGTGACAGGACACTTTTTACAGATTTATTTAGCTACAGTTGACTCACCTATTGGAGTAGAAACCAAGAAAGACTCAGGGATCTTTTCAAAACTTATCTTAAAATTTACAGCAACTAATGGGGTCACACAAGAAAATCTTGACCCAGGGTCTAACAACACCTAAACATCAAGATGAAGGACACAAAGCTTACTCGTAACAATATTTGGTGAATCTTTCTGCTCCTGGCGGAATGGTAAAGCATAGAATCAATTCTAGCACTGATCGCTACCGGTACTAGATGATGCACCCTGAGGAGGAGCTAGGCGACCTAAAGGAGCTGGTGCACTAGTAGCCTAAGTCTGGGGATGGTCATCTCTGTTTCCTTTCTTAGAATGAGGACAATATCTAATGTTGTGACTCAACTTACCACATCCAAAACAACTTTTATGACCAGACAAATACTCACCAAGATGATTCTTAACACACTTACTACATTTAGGATAATTGGGCCTACCACCCACACTACTCTGGGATTTGGACATAGAAGACTTACCCCACTACTTTTGTCTACCTCTGGGAGTGGGAGAACTAGCTAAAGATGGTGCTGGCATGGATGAACGATTCTGAAACTATGAAAAATTTCCTCTTCCAGACCTATTCTAACCATAATCAAACTGCCCTGTTCTATCCTTCTTATTTTCCCTCCCACTTCTCTTCAACTTCTCTACCTTAATCTGCTGCTCATGGATCATTAATCTAGAAAGATCCATGTCTCCAATAAGCATGGCAGTCCTACACTCTTTGACCACTAATCTAGATACTCCAGTTACAAACTTACCCATGCTTGATATAGGGTCAACCATCTGATCAGGGGCATACTTAGACAACTGGCTGAACTTGAGGCAATAATTCTTCACTGACATTGAGCCCTGCCTCAGGTTCATGAATTCTTCTATCTTAGCTTCCCTTATCTCATATGGAAATAACTTATCTAGAAATACATCCTGAAATATCTGCCAAGTCATGGGAGCTACATTCCCCCCTCTACTCTTCTCCCACATCACTACCCAGTCATATGCAACATCGTTCAGCCTATAGGATACCAATTCTACACTCTTCTCTTCAGAAACATGCATAAGCCAGGTGATCTTCTCCACATCATCAAGATACAATTGTGGTTCCTCACCTGCCTTCAACCCAAAAAACTCTGCCAGGTTCATTCTCATAAAATCCTAAATTTTGGCTATGGCTAAGTTCCCATCTTGCTGAGGTGGGACTGCAGCCTGACGGTTTCCCTAAATATTAGCTGTCACAGGTTGGGCTAATGCTTGAAAAAAAAGCCCAAAACTCTACAGGTGACACATTCACATTTAATGAATCAGCGGGCTGAGGTGGCTGGTTATTGTTTTTGTAGGCATTAGCTCGACGAAGAGGCATTTTCAACTATCAGGTGAAAGCACGAGTTAAAATCAAATAGAAATACTATAAGCACGATAGATCATGAAAGAAAGAGATGATTTCCAAAGAACGTTCCATAGCCTCTTGATCAAACATATGGCACGCTTTACAGCAATGACCAAAACTCTACGTAACACGGCTTGTCTGACTCCCTAGGACTCTTATAAACCTTAGGCTTTGATACCAAGTTTGTAACACCCTAAAATCTGATCCCAAGACATCACACAGGGCTCAATACTATGATTAGCCTTAAGATAACCCTATTTGCATACTACTGATCCTAAATCTTATAATAATGGAAATATAGACATTAAAGTCATGCTAGAATACGGAAACTATTTGTAATATCTGAGAATAATCCGAACATAACATTTGAAACATCAAAACTAAATAATCTGCATTAAAACTAGTAGTCTGACAAGCCTTTACTACTAATACTAGAGAGTCATTAGGACAAACCCTCAGCTAATTCAAACTACCAGAAAGGAAATGCTAAATCTCATAAACTGATAAACTGTAAAATCTAAATGAATAAGTCCCTAAACTATGAGGACTCACAAACTTTTAAATGTAGATAGAGATGCTTGAACTACTCACGCTGCTAACACTGAGCACCTGAACCTACATTATGAGACAATGTAGCACATAGACGTATATGTGGATCAGTACTTTGAGGATGTACTAAGTATATGGGGGTGATATGTATAAGTAAAATATCATCTCATAATCATCATTTAATAATGCATGCTAAATGTAAATGACTCACATAAGCTAAAATATCTAAAATATCTGAAATACTGAAATATGTAGCAATAAGAAGCAAAACATACTTTATAAATCTTGTAAGCCATAACATTTAGTTCTAAAAGCTGTACTAAAACTCTATCTTTAAATTATACTGTCCAAGTGTAAAAGAGCTCACTCTAAATCTAAAATCTAAATCTATTATCTTTCTGCAAAACATATTCTGAATAAAACTGTGAGCCTTTACACTTAGTTTTCTAAAAGTATTTCTTTCATTCTTTTACTTTGATTAGCAGGGAGGTTCTCTTAATCGACATAAACCGTGTGAGATAACATGGAGTCCAACGTCTTGTCCTTCTAAGGAAGAAACCTCACATTGGGAAGAGGTGTCATACTCTTACTAGGGAGTATAACCTACCTATGTGATTGATCACAAGCTAAATCTATTATCTATATAGAAATGATAATAATCTGATAATATATACCTACGTTGGCTACGTAGTTCTGTGGAAGTAGGATGCGCTAAACCCACACTTTCTCTCGGTTCTAAATACTACTCTCTTTTTATTTGCTATGCTCATTCTGTTGGAAATCTACTTTAAAAATAGCATAAGGGTTTATCTAAAACTAATTATGAAATCAGCTGAGTAAATTTGTAAATAAAGATATTTTGAGTTCTATAATTTGTAATAATCTGTACAGTGGATTCCATAGCTAAACAAAGGATCAGAACATTAAAGCTTCTTCTAAAAATCTGTAAGAGATCTGCTCAGTAGATTCTTGAAGCATCATCTTTCTTGAAATAATATTATTCAATCTTGGGGCAGTAACCCATGCATAAATCTTATGTCAAAACATCATAATAATCATGCTTGATAATGGAAACAATGATAATTCATCTAAAAATCTGTAATTTACTGCAATAGGCATGAAAATATGAAAATAGACATGCAATTCATCTTCAAAATATCTTAAAAACTCATAAGTTTGCAAATAGCAATAATGGGCATGAACCCTAACTTGGAATTCATGTATAAACATTCAAAATCAGATGAATTTGTAATTAAAACTTGGTTTTGGGGACAAGGATGGAAGAAGATCCTTGTTCATAAACCCTGCATACCTTGTTGGATGATTAGATGAAGAAACCTTGAATTTTGGATTCCTATTGAGTTCTTGATGATGGGTTCTTGATTATCTTGCCTTGGGATCTCTCAGTTTTAAGCTTTCTTAGAGAATCAATGGAGGATTTTAATTTCTTAGAGAAGAAGCTTTGGATTTTAATCAATCAGGACCAGCTTCTGAGTGAGCATTCATTGAAAAAATAGCATTCTTCAACTCCTCCAGAGTAGGTATTGCCTGCAGGTGCTCATTCTGTTTAACTGAAATCAATCTGGGAATATTGACTAGCATTTCTTCCTAGACATATTCAGCTTTTCTAGTAAATATGCCTTGGAAATGCTTACATGCAGCATCAGCAATAGCAATATCCCCTTGAATCCATCCCCCTTCCTCATTCTTAATTTTGTGTATAAACATTTTCCGTTTTTTCCCTGATAAGAGCATAAAACTAACTATTGTTTGCATCTCAATATTTGAACTAGTGCAATTGGGATTTCTACCTCAAGATGGCATTCTCAACCTTGAGGTGTCTGATGTACTCAGCCTGCAGTCTATGGAACTCTTGTCTATGCCCATCTTAGTTATGTAAGATCAACTTCTCCTCGGCTTCCTTGACCTTTTATTCATAAATCTTCACATTAGCATAGATTTCACCAAATTCTGCTTTAGACCAATGACTAAGAGGTGAAGTTAATCTCTTCAACTTCTATTAAAATCTCCACATAGATGTACCTGTACTAGGCTTCTGCCAACATCTCTCCACTGTATTGACAAAGGTGGGATTATCCACCGAACAATCCAAAACTTTGAAGTATTTAATGTGAGATTCCACACCATCTTGTAACTTAATAAGTAAAAGGAAATGATCTGAGCCTACAGAAGATAGTTAAGTAATGGTGGACAAAGGCATCTTCTCCAACCATGTATCATCTACCATTGATCTATCCAATTTTTTCCAAATCCTGAACTGGATTTCTCTAAGGTCAGACCATGTGAATTTGGGACCATGAAAGCCAAGGTCAGTTAATCCACAAACTTTAATTACCCCTAGAAATTCAAAGATTTTACTTATATAATAAGGAAGACCACCCATTTTTTCATCAGCTTCTGTAATGACATTGAAGTCACCAATAGTACACCAAGGTAAAAAAGTTGCAAACAGTTACACCAATTTATTCCACAAGGGTCTTCTCAATGTATCTCTTTATTTGGCATAGACCATGGTCATGAGATATGTTTGGACTAAAGAACTATGAGAAATTAAACAAGTGATCTGTTGATCATCAGTAGTAATGATGTCATAAGAAATATCTATATTCCAAAATACCCAGATTTTTCCATTGGAATTACTGAGAGCATACTCTATCTTAATTTTTCTTTTAGCTTCTTCAAGATGTGTATTATTAGAGAAAGGTTCCACAATTGCTATCAAAGACAATTGATAAATGTTGATGAGTTATTGAAGTCTCTCCAAGACACCTTGGGTAAAGATACCCCTTGCATTCCAAATAAGGTGTCAAATTATTTAGCAGTTTTATGAATATGAGACCTGGTAAAAGGCATCTTGGTATGTCCAGTCATCCTAGACATAGCATGTTTTATCCCCTTCTTAGCTTTGAGTAAAGATCCCCTGGGAGAAAGCCCCTGCTGGCTAGCAAGTTGAGTCACCTTCATATCATAATTTTCTTGATCCCCTGGATTAAAAACATTATTTAAGTTATCATCGGCATTCCTTATATGATCCATCTTTCTATCAACCACTTCACCCTCAGAATGAATTACTCTGTACTCATCCCCTATTTCCTGTGAGGAGTCATGAAAGATGTCCCTGGCTAGATTTGCACTATGTTGATCCTTATTTTTAGAGGTAAGCACCTGGTCAAGAATCCTTTTCTCTTAAGGACCATTTTCCTTGTTAGAAAAGATATCTTGGACCATTTTTATAACCATCACCCCCTACTATATATCCATATCAAGAATTTCTACATCAGTTGAACAGTTCAGTTATTTCTCTTGATTAGTAAGAATTGGCAAATTCTTGTTACACTCCTCAGTACTCTCTGTGGTATCAGATTTATTAGGCTGTGATACAACTTGGATAACCTCTTTAGTACTAACTGGACAGTTGTGCTCAGTTTCATCTTGATCATGTTGAAGAGCATTAAAAGCATTGGATGTAGACAGAGCAGTATTATCTATTTGAACCCCTATATACTTATTTGGAGACCTGGGCTTGAATATCATTCTTTGGTTATCCCTACTCCTTTTTTTTTGGTTTCGCCACTCATTGATAGGTGTCTTTCCTCTATCTTCAATTTTCTAATGCATTTTATCAGGTGACTTCTGCCCCTTTTGACTTGGTTGAGGAACTTCATCTTGATTAATTCCCCCTGAGGAACCTCATTGGGAACAAATTTCTGTCTAGCAGCCTCATCTCTTCTTTTGATAACATAGGATCTTCCAGCATGCCCTTAATGTTTGCAATAAGAACAATACTCAGGAACATCTTCATACATAATGGATTGCCATCTACCTTCTCCATGTTCATCAACATCATATCCCAACCAAATATGTTGGGGTCTTGCCTTGGTAAGGTCAATCTGCAACTTGACCTTAACCATACTACCTCTGGTTTTCTTGTAAGTTTCCAGATCAATAAACAACACCTTGCCAATAGGGGATAATAGGGGTGTCACTATCTCCAAACAATAATAATACCAAGGGAGTTCAGGCAGGCTAACCCATACAGAGACCAAAGGGGTTTCTTCTTCAGGGTTAAAGATGGGGGTCCACAATTGAATTCTTATCAATTGACCTTAGATGTACATCTTTCCTTCTGACCAGACTATTTAATGATCATATTCATTATCCAGGTCAATTTAAAGATACCTAGAATTAAAATGAGTAATTTTGACGTTTCCTTTTAATTATGTTTGCAAAGTA
This sequence comes from Capsicum baccatum var. pendulum, assembly GCA_030864225.1. Classification (NCBI taxonomy): domain Eukaryota; kingdom Viridiplantae; phylum Streptophyta; class Magnoliopsida; order Solanales; family Solanaceae; genus Capsicum; species Capsicum baccatum. Next base: position 72,206,993 of record CM061561.1, on the reverse strand, counting down.
AACTACCACCTAATCACCTCTATTTTGGGCATGCTATTTTCAAATTTCCCAATTAGTGTAAACCTGTATCTCTGTGCTAATTTGATTTTGTAATCCTCATATCTAAATACAACAGCTGGCAGACATTGCTTGGTTATTATTCTTAGGGATTCAATTTGAATACGTTCAGCTTTTATAGCATCTTGAGCTCTGAATTTCATAGATAGGGAGTGTGTGACCCTAGGAATAAGAGGATTATGTCCATGACTTAGTTTGGTCCAAACAACAGTATTACCTGGGGCTCCTACCGGTAAAGGAACTCTAGGATCCACATCAGAGTCCTTTTTGAGAGATACAAGGGAATTCACCATAGTAATTTTCTAACTAGATGATTACGAAGCAGGAACAGGAAGCTTACCTCTATCCTTAGACATTGGAAAAGTCAGAATGAATTGTGTTTGAATTGAGATCAAATTCACCTTCTCAACTGACACTAACTCTGATTGAATAAGTTCTGTATTGGATATTGAAGAAAATTGAATTAGCTTCTGCGTCAACTCCCCAATCTTGCCATGATTTTTTGATAGATCTTGATTGATGATCGCCTGAGACCATCGAGATTGTTCTTCTGAAATTCGAGATAAGTAACCATCCGACTGGTTTACATGGTGAAAGAGGTGTGGTACATTTGTGAGTGGTGTTTTCTGTGGAATCTGGGTGCAGGTATGCCGGTCTTGTGTGGCCTTGTCCCAATGGTCGGAGAAGCTTCGATGGTGGTTGAGAGGCCATAGTAAAAGCTGGAAATGGCGGGAAGTACCTAGCTGTAACTGTCAAAAGAGAGAATTTTTCTACTTTATTTGTGATATCTCCCTACCTCACTTTGATCATTAAGATTGTGTTCTTGAGATTTTGGATTTTTATTCAATTGAAGACTTCAAATTTTCTTCCTCTTATTCTTGTGCAATTAATTACATATGTTATTTATTGATTATCAGGATTGTTACATCACCATAAGCGGTTAATTTCCCTGACTAGGGTTGTGAAAACCCTAGTGTATTATGTAAAGGAAGTGGGAGATTTATCTATTTGATTATGACTGCATGTATCTTAAGCTTTTTCTTATTTATTGACCTCAGAGATACTGTAGAAGCTTGAGGATTGCTTGTATTCAAAAACGTCCACACAAGGTAGTTTGAGATTAGGAAAAAGATATTAAGACAATAATTTAAGATTCACATCCATTCTATAATTCCTCTATCTTATCTAATCAACTTGAGACTTAAAAGGTGAAAGTTGAACTTAAGTCATAGGCAAAGGAAAATAAGGTGACACTCTAAGACTCACAAGGTAAAGGGTGAGATTTATCAGGACGTTCACAAGACAGTTGATAATAAATAGCTTGTTGACTTTACATGTAGAGCAGTAGAATAGGTGAGTTGAACACGAGAAGTTTATGAAGTTGAAAAGTCAGGGGGAACACAGTCTTAATGTTCGTCTTCTGTTGTTTATAGACTCAACCATTCAAGTTCGGTTACTACTTACTGTTTATTTCAAAATACCCTATTTACTTTTCTGTATTGCTCGTGAATTTTGTCAAGTTAAGAGACTGTTCAACGTTTTTCCCGCGGGTTCGACCCCAACCTGATTTCGGTTACTATATTTGACATCGACAGTAGCATACTTTTTTGGAGGTTAGTTTTTGGGCGACATCAGTTGGTTGTGTGAATTGTGTTGTCTAGGTGTACATTAAAGCTCGACAGTTCAAAGATATCACATCTATTGATTGATCGAGTACATCTGATGCAAGTTCACTAAGAAAATTTCAAAGGAAAACCTACTTTTCCAGATGCAACTAGTCTTTTCTTGTAAATCACACACTTGTCTCTAATTTCTTATAAAATAGTCATTCTCCATTTTTGTGGGGGATTGTTAGATTTTTAAGATATGTGAGTATAAAATAAATAAGTATTTTTTCAAAAAGACACCAAGAGAAAGCATGCAACTTGAATAGGCACCTTTTCAGTTTGGATGGTTATGAACTTTCCAATAGGTTGTGACTTTTCCAAAGAGTTGCACCTTTTTTCAAAGAGTTACACCTTTATGAAGGGGTGCACCTTTCTTAATCATTACTTTTCTTAATGAAAAAATACCTTGATGACTATAAATACCTAAATTTTTCCTCAGGTATACACATGAAATCTTTAAAAAAAAAAACTCCTCTTTCTTGCAAAGAAAAAACTCTAGTGTGATTTGATACCGTTGAGTGCGTTCGTAGTTCGACAGAATTTATGGTATCGCTACTCAGTTGAAATGATTAATTATATCCTGGGAGGATATATTTCATAACATCAGGTACTTAAAGGAAATAATTTCCTTAAGAACACATCATGAATTCGGTGGACTTGAATCTTCTAATCTTTATCTTTTTCTAAACATTTGGTTTTGCTTTGCTCCAGAAAATAGTTTGAACTTCATTATGTTGATGTTCATAGGTTGGGTTGGACTTATTATTGAAATTCAAAGTTGTGATACGGAGTTATAACTTCATTTGATTGTTCATATGTTAGTTTGAACATGTGTTTGAAGTTCTTGTTGCAAAACACAGATTTTACTAAACCTGAAAAACAACAATAGCCTCTTGTAGAAATGCATGGTAAGGCTGAGTACAATAAACCCTAGTGATTCCGCCCTTCTCCGAACCCATGTATAGTGGGAGTGTACCGGGATACCCTTTTGGTAATATGTCATCAGAAAATACAAAGCGCAAAGTTTTTTGCTTTCTGTTAGTTTTGCATGATAACATTTTGAGTACTTTTTGTAGTCACTGAATCTGTCAAGATGTTCGTAGAATCCAAGATTATTTACCAAATCATTTTACAAAGGATTGTCTGACATGGACGAATATCTTATGTCCTTATAACATATGTCTTTAACAAATGTGTTCATTAATCAAATTGAATATGTTGTCTTGATCCTTTGCTTTTCACACCTCAGAGACATCAACTCCTTTTGATTTTTTGAATGTCTCACAGATCTTGGTAATGGCATGGACACTCAAGATACATCACCCTCTATCGTCTTTTTTGACAACAGGAATTCATATTTAATGTTGAAGAATTAAGTGTTTCTCAAGTTTGTGGAAGTTAATAGCAACAAGGGGGTTATTTGGTTTGCGTACTATCTGTTCAACAATAATATGTGCATGAAATATTAAAGGTTGAATTGTTTTGTGTGAATAATAATGTGTATATCATTATCCAAAGATTAAGATTACCAAGCCAAGAATTAGCTTACTCTTTTTATTACTAATAACATATTCCTTTTATGTTGTTTAAAATAATGAATAAATTGTTCATATACGTTATGTAGGTTTTAGTTATTCAGGGTTTTATAACAGAAGCCAAATGTGATATTAGTAATGCGGAATTTTATATACGAAACCATGGAATGTAGTATATTAACTATGTATTGCTTAACTATGATTTTTTCCTCATACAACAAATTAGGCGTGCCCCAAGTGTGTGTTGTAGGTGGGTTCTCTTATTGTTCCAGTTTATACTAAAAGTATAGAATAGTTCTATTGTGATTATTTTTTGTTCATTTGGCAATATATTTCATATCTATTTGATTGGTTATTAGAGCCATTTTATTGCTTTTGTGTAGCAGATTGACTAATTTGACCTTAAAAGAGATAGATACCTTGTTTGCATTTAGTTACGTATTGTTTTTGTAAAAATTCTAAAACCAGTTGTTCTGCTAGAATGAGCAGAATAGAGTTGATGGTATGGAGGATCTATATCAAAGAAATGATGTAGCTATTGTCTCTGTCTTTTTGTTGTTTAGGTTTCCTCTTCATAATATTGTTCTGCAGAATGTTTTCCACTTTTGTCTTCTTGCTCTTTCTTGGAAGAACAAAAAATTACACTTGGACTTAGTTTTCACCTCCTATTTATGTTTTGCTCGCATGGATCACATCGCTTCTTGACAGATCATAAAATTACATTGTCACAGGTATTCAGATATTTTATCTTGTTGTTGTAAACCTAGTTATTGTTTATGTTAGAGGAATATGCATAAAAGTCTATTTTTCATATTGATTACATATTTCTATCATATGTTTGCTCAGAAACTATGGTGGACTCCCAAGCTGCTTATCAATAAGCACAATATGAGAACTTTCTGAGTGTCTTGATCAAATTAACCCTCAAGAAGATTCTGGCATACTAATTGCAGTTGATTAATGTTAATGACGTAAGTGTATTTCACTTTATGCTTAAAATAATAGATTACACCAACAATATATACACAAAGCTAGACACAAAAGGTCAAGAGCAGATCCCTGAGATCATGCCTTCTACCTACAATAATTGACTATGTATCTGACACACAATCTGAAAATAGATATACTCTTTTACTATCTCTTGACATTTATATACTATCTGACAATATCTTGACACTCCCCCCTCAAGCTGTAGCATATATGTCATACACTCCAAGCTTGCCTCAACTGTATTCAATTTGAGCTCTTTTGAGAGACTTAATAAGAATATTTGTCAATTGATCATTTGAACCGATGAAGCTGATGGCAATGCATCCAAACTCAATCTTCTACCTAATAAAATGACAATCCACCTCTATATGTTTTGTTCTTTCCTAGAAAAGTGGAGTTGAGGCAATATATAGGGCAGCCTAATTGTCACATATAATCTTCATTTGATTGAATTCAATACATATTAACTCTTGTAGAAGTTGTTTCAGCCAAATAAGCTCGCATGTAGCAAGGGCCATAGCTCGATATTCAGTTTATGCACTAAATCTCGCAACAATATCTTCCTTCTTACTTTTTTGAGAAATTAAATTGCCTTCAATCATGATGCAATACCTAGAAGTGGAGTGTCTCTCAGACAGAGAACCTGCCCAATCCGCATCATATCTAACAATGTTTGTGTGACCTTTGTCTTCATATAACAATCCTTGGCCTGTAGCTTTTATGATGTACCTGAGGATGCGACTTAATGCGTCCCAATGACCCTTACATAGATCTTGAAGAAACTTACTAACCATGCTTACTACAAATGAAATATTCGAGCATGTAATAGTGAGATAATTGAATTTACCGACCAATCTTCTCTATCTACCAGGATCTTTCAATGGCTTACCCTATCCAGGGACGAATATCATGTTTGGATCCATAGGAGTGTCAATTGATTTACAATTTAACATGCACGTCTCTTATAATATGTCCAAAGCATATTTTCTTTGTGCGAGAACAATACTTGTCTTGGATTGTGCTACCTCAATTCCCAAAAAATACTTTACCCCAAATCTTTGGTTTGAAATTGACTGAACAAATGTTTCTTTATCTAAGATATTCCTTCTGGATCATTTCCAGTTATGACAATGTCGTCAACATAAACAACCAGAAAAATATTCTTTCGGGATCATTATGTCAATAGAAAACACAGTGATTTACTTTACTTTGAGACATCCCAAACTATTGGACAACATAATAAATCTACCAAACCATGCTCTAGGGGATTTATTGAGGCCATATAGAGAGCGTTTGAGACGGAAAACTAAGTTTGACTCCCTCTAAGAAACAAATCCATAAGGTTACTCCATATAAACTTCCACAACAAGTTCGCCATGCAAAAAGACATTCTTAGTGTCTAGTTGATGAAGCGGTCAATGATGCATTGCGGCCAAGGATATAAGCAGTCGGACAGGATTTCCCCATTGGTAAATGGACCAATTCCCAAGTGTTATTGGTCTGTAAAGCATTCATTTCTTCAATCATAGCATCTCTCCACCCTGGATGTTCCAATGCATCGCTAACAGTCCTTAGTCTAGGTACATTAGATAGAGAAGACACAAAGGTATAATATAATAGGGAAAACTGATGATAACTTAAGCAGTCATAACTCTCTGGTTGTTGATTTCGAGTACTGTGTATACCTTTGCATATGGCAATTGGTGGGGTCACTACATCTGATGAAGGCATGACTGGAATAGGTGATGAAGAAGCATGAGATGAGTCATCAGGAGTTATCGGTGTATCTATATTAGGAGTAGTATTATCATTATGATTATTAAGAGGACAAGCACGTCAGGTGTATACTTGAAGAGGAGGGGAGCGGTTTGAGGGTTGTGTGGAAGATTGATTTATTGTAGAGAAAGTATAGGTACTGGCAAAATTTGAGGAATTAAACTTCTACTTGTAGTGCTTGGTGTAAAATTGGGAGATGTTTCAAAAAATATCACATTTGCACTGATAAAATATTTATTCAGTTTTGGATTATAGCATTTGTAACCTCTTTGATGACGAGAGTATCCTAAAAAGAAACATTTAATTGATTTTGGTTGGAGTTTGTCATTTCTAGTACTTTGATCATGGACAAAACAAGTACATCCAAACACTATCAAAGGTAGATGATAAGGATTTTGACTAGGAAAGAGAATTGAGTAAGGACTTTGTTGTTGCAACACAATGGAGGGCATTTTATTGATCAAATAACAAGCAATGAGAACAACATTCCCCCCAAAACAAAGAGAAATGTGATGGTGTATCAGTAAAGTTCGAGCAGTCTTGATGAGATGCCTATTTTTATGTTCGACGACTCCAATTTGTGGAGGAGTATATGCACAAGAAGTCTGATGAGTGATTCTCTTAAACGACATAAAACTAGCAAAGAAGGTCAAATTGATCTGTTAAGGTTTCTATCTATCCCAAATAACTCGACATATCTTGATTATTCTACTGAAGTTGGACTAAGTCTGAGAAAACCTTGTATATGCATTGTATGTCATTTGTATACAAAGTCTTAGGTTTAGTCCAAACTTTATAGCAAGTTTTACAAGATTGAAATAGACTAAGTAATTTAGGATCCAAAGAGTTCCATAAGAGATTGCATAATTGAGCATCAATTCGAGTTCACTTAGTCCGTTCACTAGCAACAATATCACTAGTATTTTTAACTAAATAATCCTTATATCCTTGTCCCATAAACCACGTCTCTACAGATGAAGACCATGGTGTGTAATTATTACTACCTTCTAATTTCATGGTAGTAATAATAAGAGAACTTGAAATAAAGGAAAACATCGATTTGACATCACTTGAAGATTCAATTTTCTCTGAGACATTAGTTACTAGAGATTCACCTTTCTCTGCCATTATGGCTTCGACAGCTAAATAAAATATCGGGAAAAAAGGTTGGTTAAAAGAACTAGAAGTAGAGGAAAAAAAAGATCAAAGCTCCTCTTGATTACTGCAAATCTGGTAGAAACTATTTCAGATCTGTATTGAACAAGAACATCACAAGAGAAAAGAAAAAGCAACTGATGAAGATGACTGCTTTCGCCGGAAAGCTTTTCTGGTTGCTGAAAATTATAGGAGTGATGAGTAAGACTATAATAAATGATTGACCCTCACCAACTCAAAATGAAAGTTTGAGATGGACGGAGAAAAAAACTACCAGAAGTGGCTGCTATTAAAGGAAGATGTCGGAATAGTTACCGAAAAATCTATCTGAATAGTCATCGAAAAAGGCAACTTAAATCTCTACGAGAATAGCAGAGGCTCTGATACCATGTTAATGATGTAAGTGTATTTTACTTCATGCTTAACATGATAGATTACACCAACAATATATACACAAATCTAGACAAAAAAATGTCAAGAGCAGATCCCTGAGATCATGCCTTCTACCTACAATAATTGACAATGTATCTGACACACAATCTGAAAATAGATATACTCTTTGGCTATATCTTGACATTTATATACTATCTGCCAATATATTGACAATTAAGACCACCAAAAAAGTTCAATCATTTTACTTGTAGGTCTCTTATTGATTTTGGCTGGGATGGGAAAAGAAGGGATGTCTGTGAGTGTCACGTTGTGCTTACTTTACTTGCTATTTATTCATCTTAAATTTCTGGTGTTTGAACTACAAATTCATCGGTATTTTTTATTTGTATTTTACTTGTTATGTTTTTTACTTTTTTATTTTTTATTCTTTTATATAATGTTAACTTGAGATGAATTTAAATGGAGATAAATGGCCAGTGAGGATTTGTATAGGCAATCTTAGCTTGTTTGGAATTAAAGTGCTGTTATCTACAAATGGCGTTTGAAAATTTGATACCACTTACAACATCTATTTGCAGGTAAATGTATGGGGTTCTCCAGATCTTTATCTATTGGTTGATGCAATGAAATCACTCATCTCGAATGGTGCGATGGGCAGTATATGTAGTGTTCTCCGTAATGGATCAAAAGAAGTTGCTAGTGCTTCTTCAAGGATATTTGATCGTATTTTTTCTTCCATTAATGATCAAGTTGTCAAAATATCAGTTGTTCTCATGCCACCACGTTGCTTGAATGTGTGTGGCTCAATGAAGGATGGATCCTCCGAGCCAAATACTCTACTAGTTAGTGGTAGTCATTTAGAAGAAGACCAAGCACAATGGATGAATCTCATAGCTGAAATTTCACTAAATCCTGGTGAGCTTTCAGTGGTTTATATTTGTGAGTTGCCGGAGATCAAAGGGAAGTTTCATCGAGATAAGGCTGTTGCTCTCGGGGTGGAACCTGGACCAAAATACTATCAATTGCAAAGTGGGAATTCAGTGGAGTCAGGTCACCAAAACATCACAGTGAGTGAGAAGGATTCGTTTCAAAGTTCATTGTGGACTTTATATCCTCTCTCATTAAGTTCTCGATGCTTTGCTTGCATTGTTTCGCTGTGCAGGTTCACCCTTGTGATGTTATGGAGCCTTCTGTTCCTGGTCCTATTGTGCTCCTTGTTGACTGTCCAACACTATCGCATCTAGAAGAGTTGTTATCTTTGCAATCTCTTACTCCATGTTACTCTCGAATACATCAGAACAACCTGTTGAAATGCCCAAAAACATAAATTGTCTGATACACCTTGGCCCTGCAGCAATAACAAATACAACTGTGTATGAGCAGTGTGTGACCAAATTTGGTGAAGCCCCGCACATAATGGCACGACATAAGCCATAATTACCTTATAATGTTCCCTTCTTATCAACTGCATATCTAGCATTCTCCTCTAATTTTTGTTCCTGTTTATATAGTTATGCCGTTTATTGTTCTTGTGGGATGTCTGCAGGAAGAATATTGAGATTCCAATTCTGCAATCCAGTTCAAGAATTGCTGCAACACTTAACTACTTGTGTCCTCAATAACTTTCCTGCTCCTGGTTTTTGCTCTCTTCAGCAATTGAAGAGCTTACCATCTGTCTCAAAGATCCCTAGGGAGAGATACATTTTTACTAAAATTCTTTTTTGAATAGTGTTCCCGTTATTCATTGTCCCACAAGAAAGGGAAAAGGAGGTTAAAAGAAATTTGGCTAAACCGAGCGGGGATTTGGAGGTAGAAAAGCATACATCTAGAAACAAGACCTCCTATAAGCAATTATGAAAGTTGTCACGCGACAATAGTAACGCTTTTATGTATAACTTTCTACCGAGGCTTCTCAAAATGATCCAAGAAAATAACAAAATTTATCGATCTTCTTCATTCATTCATTTTGCTATGGTTCCCTTGCTCCTTTACTCCAAAGAAGTTTCAACATCATAGTTCTTGCCAAAGCCAGGTTCTGACTTGCCTTGCTTTGCTATCAGGTTCCTGCAAAACGCTCATATGACATCACACTTTCGTACAGCCTGAATTCCTACAAAGGACGATGAGTTGCTGCAGACATAGAGGAACAGGGTCTTTTTATTTCACAAACGGGAGATAAACTAATACAAGAAGATACGGAAGACAAATCTGATGAAACTATTTTGCCAGAAGGCATCACTGTGCATTTACTTACCATAAGCACCATTCACCAATATACTGTAGGAATTGAAGTTATATTTAGACAGGTGTGTGAATTTCCCTTCAGCTTTATTTCTCTTTCAAATAAAAGATGTGAAGTTCTGCTGAGGTAAAAGTTGCCGAAGAAACATAGTACACAGGAAAATGGCAAAATGAAAAAGGCCGAGGTAGTTTTTTCTCCTAATTTCATTAATGCAGGTATTCAATGTTGCCTTTCCTGAGATCTTTCTCATTTTGTTTGGGAAATTATCCTATTTTCTTAAATATGCTATTTGGGTCCCAATTGAAGTGCAATCAAGCAAAAACGATAATCTCTTGTTTTTTCCTTGTTCCTTCCCTAGATAGCTTCATAGTGTCAAATTTGTGTTGAATGTCTGTCAATGTTCAGAGTCTTGCCATTAAATAGAAAGTATTCAAAGATTACATCCCCAAATCTGTTTTTTCTATTCCTAAAGATCAGTTATTCTATTCCTTTGAATCTGCTATTATATCCCTTATAATCTGTTATTCTATCGCTTTAATTACTATATCAGATCTCTATAATTACAAATATACTACAATATATAATTACATTAATATACACAATATTCACTATTAATTCATGATCTTTGAGTTGTCTATCATGCTAACATCCCCCTCAAATTGATGTTGGTGGATCAAGAAGCATTAATTTGCCTACTAGAAACTGAAGACGTTGTCGTGGCATGGATTTTGTAAACACATCAGTTATTTGAAAATCACTGGTCATGTGTGGAAGTAAGAGTGTACAGACCAAACCGTCAAGTCAAACCGAATCGACGAACTAAACCAAAATGAGAAAAAAAACGACTTATGATTTGGTTTGATTGGTTTGGCGTTAGAACAAAAAAACGACCATTCTTGGTTTGGTTTGATGTTGACCAAAAAAAAGTCAAACCGAACCCGAATCAAACCGACAATATATATATATATATATATATATACACACGTGTCTCGCACGTGTAATGTTTGATTATTTAAAATTAGACAATTTTATCTATTGCGAAAGCTTATATAGATATTTATATATAACTTTATTATAAAAAGTTAAATAGTAATATACTCAAATAGAGTAGATTATAAATTTTTTCAAAGATATCTAATTATAATAACATTGCTTGCTTACAAATCTTATGCCAAAAAAAGACTAAAATTGAACACAACAGTAAAATTAAAACTTTATCAATTACATGCACAAAAGATGATAAAAGAAATATTCCTAGAGAAAAAAAATATAATATTGTCGAAGGTAAAAATAATTGAGAGAATAATACCTTACAAATTTGTGATGAAGAATGTTGAATAACGTCCTTTTATATATAAGCGTTCGGATCCTCCTCCTTACATAAATATCAGTCGAATTTTCGTGTTCATATCTCAAATTTATATAGTCAGATTTTTTAAGTAGATATTTGAATTATATTTAGTCGAATTCCTACATCTATATTTGTATGTTGCAGCATATCATCAAATCCTTAAATTTAGATTATGAAGATCAAATATCCACATGTGGTTACAAGCAACCAATACATTCACATATAAACTAAAACCAACTCAATCAAACTCAACCTTCGATAGAGGAAGGTACTATGCATAATGTGATATTGGTGAAAATGACTATACTACAAATAATTTTTTTGCTTCGGTTTTGTTTTGTTCTTTGAAATTTCATAGCCACCTTTTTTATGTTATTCTCATAAATTAGTATTACGATTTTCTTTAACATAAATAACAATTAATATGTCTCACTTACAAATAATATGGATTTCTATAGTGGTTGAATTATACATAAAAGTTACGATATTACAAAAAACATGACTCATAAATAAAAAAGAATTTAACCTCCTATCCTAATTTATGACCCTGATATGTTTTTTTTTAAAGAAAAATGGGATTGGAGCCCCTTTTTATGTCACGATTGCACAAAGAAAGTAAAAGAAAAAAGAGCAATAAACCTTTGATTTTTGGCAACTTCATTCGACGGTAACATACTTGTCCAATTTTCGATCAGAAACTTTCAACTAAAAGAGAAACACAAGAAATTATCAAAAGAGAGAATCAATGTCAATTGTTGATTATTATTATTCTTCATATATAATCTTTAAAGGTATGGTTTAAAAGAAATAAATAAAGGCAAAAGGAATGATGATAATGATAGTAAGAAAATACGTGAATCAAAACTAAAATAAAAAAACAAAAGTACAATATAAGAATTTGGTTTGTATAAATTTTGATCCAAAATATTACTTAAATAGAATTATAAAGAATATTTTTTATATAAGGCAAAATTCTATTTTTAAAAGTACTAAATATTACCTAGATTAAATAATCAAAATCAACAAATATATGTTATTAAATACTAAAACTCATGCATAGGAACAATAAATTAAATTTATTCTATTTATCAAGTTTTCCTTTTATAAATCATATAATTAAATATAAATTTTTCCGCCTCCATTTTTTAAGTGCACAACGATTTCTTTCTTTTTTAACTTTGACTTGTCCTACAATTTTATTCATAATATTCTACTTATTCTTCCTTATAATTTTAAATTATGAAGTACTAGAAGTTTTTAGCTTATCAGGATTCTTTCTATATATTTTAGGAGTTATTAAATCCTTTTCATATATTTTAGGAGTCTTTAATCTAATTAAATAATAAATTGAGGAAAAGAGTAAAAAGACATTTTTATCTATTGCAGAGGCTTCTAATGAAGGGCAAAAAGTTCAAATGTCATTTTTAAGGCCCTTCCCACTTTTAATATAGTATAGATATAATATTCAAACTTTTTTATACATAAAATATTAACTATAATCTACTTTTTAAATACTTTTTCAACTAGTTTTAGTAATTTTCAATAATTCGAAAGTAGATGTAGATATATATTTAGATTTGGACCTTTAAGTTGTAATATTTGTCGATTAATTGCTAATTAAATGATCCAAAACCTAATATAAACTTAAAACCTAAACTTTTCACTCTTCATCTCACTTTTTAGTTTCAAGAGAGTTTTTCGCTCCTCATTTTTTCATAATTATGGTTTTTCATTAGCACACGAGTGAAAACATATTTGATCTAATCACAATATAATTGTAAAAATTAAATACTATTTAAAAAAATAAAAAAATTTGAAAAAATAAAAAATCCAAAAAAACCGACTAAACCCTAAATCGAAAAAACCAATTTTATGTTGGTTTGATTTGATTTATAGTTTTAATAAACCGGCATGATTGGTTTGGTTTTTTTTAATAAAAACCGAATCAACCCAACCTATGTACACCCCTATGTGGAAGAGTAATAAGTCATTTATCTACAGCTTTTCGTATATAATGACAGTCTACTTCGATATGTTTGGTCCTCTCATGATAAACAGGATTAGTAGCAATCTGAATAGCACTTGTATTATCGACATGAAGAGGAGTCGGAGTAGATTGAGGAAAAGCAATCTCAGCAAGTAATCCATGAAGACATACAACCTCGGAGCAAGCAGTAGACATAGATCGATATTCAACCTCTGTTGAAGATTTTGAGACATGATCTTGTTTCTTAATCTTCCAAGATATCAAGGAATCTCCAAGAAACATGCACCAACCAGTAACTGAACAACGAGTATTGGGACATCTCGCCCAGTCAGAATCACTAAAAGAATTAAGACGAATAAGAGAACCACTAGGAAAGAACAATCCATGATTAGATATTCCTAGGAGATATCAAATGATGAGACGCACAACCACCAAATGGAGATAATGAAGACCTTGCATAAATTGACTAACTTGTTGAACTGCAAAAGAGATGCCAGGCCGAGTAATAGTAAGGTAATTTAAGCTCCTAACTAATTGTCAAAACACAGTTGGATCAGGAAAAAGATTGTCTTCCTCATGATGGCACTTTACATTCAATTCTAATGGAGTATCTACGGAGGAGAAATCTTGATTACCAGCCAAAGATCAGATCCTGAGCATATTTCTATTGGTTTAGAAACACGCCTAAAGAATCCCTATGAACTTCCAATCTCTAGAAGTATGTAAGAATACCAAGATCTTTCATATGAAAAGAATCCTTAAGCTGCTGTTACAAGCTAGTGATTAGTGAAGAATCAACACCAGTAATAATAATGTCACCTATATATACCAAAAGAAAAATACAACTTGTAGATGTTTTTCGAAGAAACAAAAATGAGTCATATTTGCTCTGCTCAAAAGAGAATTGTAGCAAAGTAGACCAAAATTTGTCAAACTAGGCTCTGGAGGCTTGTTTTAATCCATATAAAGACCTCTTCAACTTACATACACCTGATGCAGACGATGAGAACAAACATGGTAGAGGTTTCATATAAATATCCTCTTTGAGACCACCATGAAAAAAAGCATTTTTGACATCCATTTGATGAAGAGTTCAATTTTGTGAAGCAACAATGGCAATAATAGTTCGTAAAGTAGTCAATTTTACTACCGGTGCAAAAGTCTCCTAATAGTTCACACCATACTCTTGTCGGTTACCAAGAACAACCAACCGAGCTTTGTACCGATCAAGAGTTCCATCAGAATAAAGTTTAATTAAATAAACCCATTTACATCCAATTGGATGCACATTTGAAGGACATGAAACAATATCACATGTGTCATTTTCTTTAAGAGCCAAAAGTTCTTCCTCCATTGCTTTCTACCAACATTCATGCTTGGAAGCTTATGAGTAACAACTTGGAACAAAAATGGTGCATAAAGTAGATGAAAAGTCATACCAACTAAGAGTATGAGATACTCTGGTAGATCGTCGAGTGGGCTCAAAAGGAGCAGGCCTTGAAGAATTCTCAAACTCTAGTTGTGGTGCAATTTCAGGTGGTGGATTAATATCGAGAGGGGGTAAAGTAGGCCGTCAATGTTCATACAAAAATTCAGGTTTGAACCTCTTAGAATAAGAAGACAAATCATCAAAAGTAGGAAGAAGAAGAAATAGGAGATGACTCAACATGAGTAGGAAAGAAATATTGATTCTCAAAGAAAACATTTCTAGAAACATGAAATTTATTTCTTAAAACATAGATCATAACAGAAAAAACCTTTCTGTGAACATGGATCAATATCAAGAGGGGGTACAGTAGGCCACCGATGTTCATACACAAATTCAGGTTTGAACCTCTTAGAATAAGAAGGCAAATCATCAAAAGTAGGAAGGAGAAGAAATAAGAGATAACTCAACATGAGTAGGAAAAAAATACTGATTCTCAAAGAAAACATTTCTAGAAACATGAAATTTATATCTTAGAACATGGATCATAATAGAAAAAAACTTTCTGTGAAGTACTATAACCCATAAAAATATATTTAGTAGTCTGAACAGAAAGTTTATTGCCTAGAGAAGGAGGAAGATGCACAAAACAACTACAACCAAATATATGAAAATTATCATAGCTTAGATTTTTGTGATAAAGATGAAAATATGGAGATTCAAGATTTAACACTTTAGATGGTAGTCTATTAATTAAGTAAACAACAGTAGATAAAGCTTCCACCCAATACTTAGATGGAACAGAGGACTCAATCAATAAAGTACAAGTGACATCTAAAAGATGACGATTTTTACATTCAGCAACCCCACTTTATTGTGGTGTATATGGACAAGAGCATTGTGAGACAATTTCTTTTTCAAGTAAAAAAATTTTGAATTCATAAGACATATATTCTCCACCAGAATCAAATCTTAATAATTTGATGCAAGTAGAAAATTGAGTCTCAATAGAGGCAAAAAATGTCTTGAATATGAAAATACCTCAAATTTGGAACAAAGAAAATATACCCACGTAAATCGACTATAATCATCCATAAATGTCACAAAGTACATGAAATGAGCATGAGAAATAATTGGTGAAATATCCCAAACATCATTATGAGTGACATCAAAACACTTTGTAGCATGACTACCAAAATTAGAAAAAAAAAAAGTATTTTACTTTTGCATAATTTACAAGTAGAATAATCAAAGAAAGCAGTGGAAAATTAATTTTTATTCCCCAATAAACCCAAATTTGATTAATGAGACAACACAATAGAATTTGGACGTACTAAGCTCTTATGTCATACCTCAATCTTACTAGGTGTAGAAGTACAAGCAAATGATAGAACACAAGGAGTGAAAAAGTGTATAGAAAACAGTCATCCAACTTTAGCCCCCTCGCAATTATTGTCCCCGACATTTGATCCTGCACAAGATAACAATTATGAGAAAAATTCACATCACAATTATTATCTACCAATTTTCCAACTGAAATAAGTCTAGTGTAAAGCTTTGATGACACAAAAATATTGTTAAAAGTTTTAGTTATATCCCCAACCTTGGTAATGGATAAATTACTACCATTTGCAATTTGAATTTGTGATAGACCATGATATTTACGAACATTTTTTAGCATACTAGCTGAGTTGGTCATATGATTGGATGTGCCAGAATCAACAAGCCAAAATTAGATGCAAGATCATTATCTTGTAGCCTCAAAGCTAAAAAGCCTGACATGATCATTTGTCTTACCATTTTAGGAGTAAGAACTTGTCCTGAAGATGAGTTCTCAATAGTGAAACTATTTATCCCAGCTTGAAAAGCATTGACCTTAGGTTTTGAAGGCGTGTGGAACACTCTTTGACAATGTGTCCTTGTTTGCAATAATTACAAAACTTTTGACCACAATTGCAACTGTAGCATTGAGTCTGAGTCACATCCATACCCTTTCCTTTACCTTGGGCAGCAAATGTAACAACAACATCATTAACTTGCTTGAAATCATTTTATGTGACAAAATGCTACTCTTCACAGAGTAATTCCCTAAAATAAACATCCAAGGAGGGAGAATAATTTTTTCCAGTGAAGCAAACATTGAAGGATTCAAATTGATGCGAAGCCATGTTCTTGAATAGCTATAAAAATTAGAAACACTATGACTAAAAAAATAGAATGACCAAGATCAAAAGTCCAAGATGTTGACAAACCATCAACACAACCAAAATATTTAAAAAAAATTGAAATGAACCAAAATGGACTCTATGAAACTAGATAGCCAAGAGAAGGCTCTGATACCATGTCAAATTTGTGTTGAATGTCTCTCAATGTTGAGAGTTGTTGACGCCTGATTTTCGCCCTCCACAACTAAGTTTAGTCCCAATTTTCTTCAATTTTTAAATAAAATTATAATATTTATTTTATTCAAATAAAAAGCTTTTCAAAGTATTTATCTGAGTAATTTTGCCATTTTAAGTAGCCATTATATATCATCGTATTTAATTATATGAAATTATATAATTTTATTACTTAGATATCTATTTTACGGAATATTGAATTTTAATGAAAGCTTAGTTTGAAAATTAATTCAAATGGGTAAAACCTTGATTTAAATATGATCTGTTCTCAAAAATATTTTATTTGGAGAAATATTTATTTGATTTTATCTAATCAAAAAGCCCGGTATTAAAGAAAGTATTAATTCGTATCGAACTTCAATTTAAGTTAGTCAATCTATTAGATTTGGCCATAATTGAAATCAAATTGGCCATAATTACAATGCAATCCGCCAATTGATTTTCAATTTGGTTAAAATTAAATAAATATGGCTAAATTTTAAATTCCAATTGGGGTTATATTTTAAATAACCCCAAAATATCAAAAAATGACCTAAATCTACCCAACCTTATCCCTTTTCCATTTTTGAATTTCAAGTTTGTACTAGATTGTACAATTCCACATCACCATTATCCTCTTTTCCATTTGAATTTCAAAACTTGTACTAGAATGTACAATTTCACCTCAACCTTGTTCTTTTTTTATTTTTTGAAATTCAAATTTTGAATTTGAAATTTGTACTAGATTGTACAATTTTCTTTCAATCTTGTCCTTTTTTCATTTTTGAAATTCAAAATTTGTACTAGATTGTACAATTTCATTTCAACCTTATTTTTTTTTCATTTTTGAAATTCAAATTTTGAATTTTAAATTTATACTAGATTGTACAATTCCACCTCACATTATCCTCCAATAAACCTTTCATTAATTTTTAATTCCCAAAACACCCCTAAATTCTTTCTCCCACATTGGTAGATGAAAAAAATTGAATCATCATCCTTTCCTATAAATACTACCATTATTTTTGGTAGAAAGACCAAGTCTAAAAGTCTCAAAGAGTGGAAAAAACTTTTGAGCAAATATTTTAAAAAAAAAATTCTTTAGTAAAAATTTTCAATCGGTAGTTTAATTGAGGTTCTCGAAAGATTGCTTACCAAAGGTGATCAAGACTCCAAAGAAAGCTTAAAGTCCCCTTTAGCTGCCCCAAAAAGGATAAACACACCTTTCCCTTTTAGTTTTGTTATTGTTTTCTTCTTCATCTCCTTCTTCATAGTTCGTAGTTGTAATTTTATTCGCTAGGATTGTTTGTTGTAGACGGCCTTGAAGGCCATAGGATGTTGTGGTATCAATATTATGATTATTTTCATATTCGTGGTATAAAAATAGTATAAAAATGAGCTAGCAATAGTTGAACGTGTTTCTTTGGCTTTATTTTTTGATTATTATGGATAAAGTTTCGATCTTTGCTTAAAAAATGTACTCATGCCTTGTTTACATCCATTATTGGCAGATATATTTGTTTTTAGCATGTAAAGTTGTTTCCTTTATGTTGTAAAGAATAGTTAATACTTATTGTTTCACCTTTTTGACTTTATTCTTTGATTATTATGAATAAATTTTCAATCTTTGCTTAAAAGACGTACTTATACTTTGTTTAAATTCATTGTTGGCGGATATATTTATTTTTAGCATGTAAAGTTGTTTTCTTTATGTCAAAAAGAATAGTTACTATTATTTGTTTTTCCTTAATAAAGTAGTAATTATTTAAGTCAAGAACTTTTCATTTGCTTGCTAATTATTTTAATGAATTTCAAAATCCCCATATGAGAGATGAAGTGCTAGCTTTATTTTCCATCCAAAATATTTATTACTCTTTTTTTTCGCATGTTATTTTGTCAAAATGATGAGAAAGTTCGAATTTTTGTGGCTAAATAGAATTATTTAGATATTTTCAAGTCATGCATAGTATGATTATTGAATGATATTTCACTTTTAGAGATGCTAAACTTTTATTCTAATTTTCTTACTCCCTTTGGATTGTTATATATGCTCTTTGTGTGTGTAAAGACTCAATTCGTGTCTCTCTTTGATTCATAATATCAAAAGAGAATCAATGATGTATTAGAAAGATAAATCATAGGTCGTTACATTTTTCCCTAAAGTTGGCCATAATTTGGACATATGGATCATCGTTAATGTCGCCTTAGTTGGAGTTTAAGGATTCCCTTTCTGAAAAGTAGCCTCCATCTTCTTCTTTGTTATATGGGTTAATTTCCTTTTTGTTAGATAATTTGATTTGTTTTGATATCGCAGTTTACTATTTCTTTATGCTTGAGAATGCTATATTTTCATTTCATCATTCATCTATTAAGTGCAAAATTTTCGAACAAGTATTAATTCCCGTATCTTTTTCCTTGCATCAATCTGCTTTGGAGTTCAAATGGACTCCTTTCCCCCTTGCACGTCGTAATGGGACAATGAGGCCGCCTCTTCAAAGATTAAGTTCAAAAGTCAATTATATGGCATGCAGGTGCAAAAAGATAGACGAAGAAGAAAAGAGGATCAAAATCCATTGATGAGGTCGCTAAGAGACTTGAAAAGTCTCTATTTTTATTGTTGTCTTATTTTTATTTATTCATTCATTTGGGGCCTCGAAGCTAAAGTTGTAATCTAATACAGGTGAAGTGGATTTTGGGCCCCCAAAGGTCCAAAAAAAAGTTTAGAACAGGTTATGGGCCAAAAGCCCAAATGGTTAGATTAAGACAGGTTATAGGCCAAAAACTCAAGTATATGAATTAGGACAGGTGAAGATGTGCCAAAAGCCCAAATTAGGTTAGGAAAAGGTTTGTGGATTTGGCCTCAATGACCAAAGTCTTTTAGTCTCCCTTTCCCCTTTATATGCTAATTATTTTTAGTTTTCTTAAACTTAGTTAAAATTCCAGTTAAGTCATCAAAACTTATTTTTGCACAAATTTTGAAAACAAAATTTTGCCTTAATCGATTTCTTTTCAAAAATCAACTTTCTCTTTTAAATTTAGTCAAAAGTTGTTTTCAACTAGTCCGGATAACCACAAGTTAGCAGATAATCTTGGTGGCTTAACAACCTTTCAAGGGTTTTAATAGGAACACTTACTCGGAATTTCTAAACTTAAAAAAATAAGTTGTTTTGAATCTTTTTAAAGTAATATTTTTAGTTTTTCTTGATATTTTCTCAAAAATCAAGTGGCGACTCTATAATTAATGAAATTATTTCAAAATTTTCTTTAAAGTTTTGAAATGATTGAAATAATCGAAACCAAATGTTTTCCAACCCTTTGGATCAAAAAGGGATAAAACAAAAGTCTTGTCATTAAATAGAAAGTATTCAAAGATTACATCCCCCAAATCTGCCTTTCCTATTCCTAAAGATCAGCGATTTCTATCTCTTTGAATCTGCTATTGTATTCCTTAAAATATGTTATTCTATATCTTTAATTATTATATCATATCTCTATAATTACAAATATACTACAATATATAATTACATTAATATGTACAATGTTTACTATTAATTCACAATCTTTGAGTTGTCCATCATGCTAACACATAAGTTTGGTTTTGTATAACTAATTTCTCTGGATCAAGAGAACTATACTTTCTGTTTCTGTTTTTGTATTTCCCCTGTCAAAGAAAGAGAGTGTCAAACTCTTAGCTTTTACTTTCTATATTTCTTTCCAATGCTAGGATTTTTCTATGAACAATTGGTGTTGTTATTCATTAAAGACCATCCATAATATATCAAAGGCTTGGCAAAAATGCTAATCACGCAAAAGGTAACTACCGTTCTTACCTTTTCTCTAATATGCACGAGATTACTTACAAGAGATCAAAATTCAACAATGTTGCATTTATTCATCCACTTTGGTAAACATGCTTTCTTGAGATATTTGATGGGAAGCATGCATAAAATCAAAATAACTTAAGAATTTGCTCTGATACGAAACATCAACAGAAAAAAGTATCCTGATTTCAAAAAAAAAAACATCATCCTCCACAATGGACATAATCCTTTATCTTTTGGATAAGGACGAGGCATAATAATACTAACTAATTTATTAAGATGAATTTACTATGCAAACTCGCCACATCACATCATGAATTTATTATGCAAAAGATGAGTTGATGTTATCATGTCTGGTGGCGGTAATAGTCTCTGTTAATTTGGCAACTCTACAATAATAATCAGATACATCTAATCACAATTCTATTTCTTAGATAACTAAGGACCTAGTTTTCTCACTATTGCTTGCATAAATCCTGTAGAGCTTATACAGTAATTAATAAAGTTGTTAATGTAGTTGTGTGGCGGTGGCCCCTCCTAATACCATTTTATATCACATTAGATGGAAACTTGGTACATGTACAGGACACTTCCAAACGCGCATATGCTTATTTCTTTAATTTCACATTAATCTTAACCTTATACTACGGCAAAATAAGATCAAACATATCCCTCTACTTTCTAATTCTTAAGCTCTGGCTGATTACCTGAACCCAAAACAGAATCTTCAACACAATTACAATTTCTTTCCACCAGAACTAAAGCACTTATCATAGTATTTAATTGTAGTTTTTTTTAGACGAGTGTCCATCTAAAATAGCCTCTCTACCTCCCGCGGTAGGGCAAGGTCTGTTTACGTACTTTTTATCCTCCCCAGACCCACTTGTGGGATTACACTGAGTATGTTAGTGCTGTTGTTGTAGAACTTAAGCATTTAACAGCTGAGCGAGAAGTACACTCATACGCCAATAAGTAGATTATTTTGCACCTGAACTAGGATAATCGTGGCAAAGTTCAACCTAGTCAACAATTTTCCAAAGGAAACGTATGGTCAATAAATGAATCAATATCAATCAAATAAGCCTCAATCCAATATCAATAAATCTTTCTCTCGTCTATTTGATTCCAATTAGAACGGGTAATTTCCTGAATCAGCATACAGGCATGAAACATGTAGAGAAGGAGATATGAATTAGAACTTACCCTTTAGTGACAGCGAGGGTTTCAACGAGCCACTGCATCAGTTGTTAAAGAGATTATATCGGATCAGATTGGATTGGATTTGTTAACAACAACAAATAATCTAAACCGTGTCAATTGATATATCTCTAGGAAACAAATTTGGATTATATTATTTCCCAAAATGTTTCGATGAGATAAGAGAGAGAAGAGGCCCAAATCCGGTGAATTAGGAGTAACACGCTTAATTCTTGCCATATAGAGAAAGTCAGTTTGTGGTCTGCAAAATGATCCCTATATTTCAACTTCATGTTTCAACAACCTTATGATGTTAGGCGTATTTACACGCCTAAAGCGCCTTAATGTACCCATATTTTAGCTAAGTTTTTGAGGACAAAATATATAATTCATGCACTTTTAGTCCTTTTTCCTGTAAGTGAGCTAACCAACGTGATTAGCAAGTTTTCAGGTATAAATGATGAAGATTTCAGCATTTTATGGATAACTTGACGCCAAAGGAAGTTTCACTAAAGAAGGAGAGCAGCGTTTGGACGCCTATGGACTGAAAGTGATGCATGGAAAACTTATCCCGGGCAAAAATAGCATTTCCAAAGACTTGGGGACCAGCAGTAACTTAGTAGGACTAGGAAAAGAATTCAGTAACCTAGTAGGATTAGGATAAGTATGCATTAGCTTAGTAGGAATAGGATATGGGTGTTATAAAAACCCTATTTTGCTAAACTTTTTCAGCATTCATTCTCTTCTTATTCCCCCTTCTATTCCTTCCCATTCTAATAAATTCTTATTCACTCATTAATTAATTCAAGTTTTTTTCATTCAACATTTGATCCTAATTCACGTTACACTTTCTGACAGAGAAAGCACGACCCTTGTGACCAACGTGAGATCATGATGATGTTTATTGTGATCTCCGTTGCAATCATGAGTAGCTAAACTTCTCTGTTAGGGTTATGGAAGCCTTATGAGATACTATCTATTGCTATGAGATTGTGAATTCTTGACACGTATGCTGCTTATATCATTACTCTCTTCATCTTAATTTAAATTCTTGTGGTTGCAAACATATAGAATACGCCAGTAGAGCATTACCTTGTTCGAAAGAAATGTTACATGTCTGGAAAAGAGATAATGTCAAGATAATAGGGCACCAACCCCTGTTAAAAAGTTAGTGTCGTAACTGGATTAACCTCTTGGAGAATTTGTACCATTAGATACGCTTTAAGCTCGAAAGAGTTAAAGTGAAATAGTCCTTGATGGTCGAAAGATGCCTAGATTTACCATAGAATACGATTCTCTATAAGCGCATGCATGTCTGAATTCTGCATAACTCATAGTCAATAGATACGTATAACTCATAAGGTGGACATAACCCTAACTCTCAATTCTCATTGATCAAAACCAACCAAGCAATCGGTTTTACTCTTCTATTTTCCGTTCTTACGTTACTATTTTAATACTCTTAAATTCATGCTACAATCCCCCTTTTTACGAAACTTTCACCAAAAGTCTAATAATCATTGCTTACTTAGTGATCAAGTATTCCCTGTGGGATTCCACACCCAACTCAGTTGGGTTCTATATTTGACAACGACCGCTTACACTCTTACGAGAGTTGTAGTTTAAGCATTATCAAATTTTGGCGCCGTTGCCGGGGAATACGGTTGTCTACTAAGTTTGTGATAATTACTAGACCCTTTGGTCAAAGATTCTCGTACTTTACTTTTAGTTGTTTTTTTTTTGTTTTCTGTAGGTTTTGTTCAGTGCATGCCCAATACTCGAAGTTTTGGTCAACCATTATTACCCATAAACCTTGAACCACAACGTATTGGCAGGATGGAGGTGCAACGTGATATTTTGAGAAGGGTTGCTCAAGAGGAGCAGGCTAGATTAGCTGCGTTGGCCGCTGCTCAAGTGCATCAACAAAATATCGATAACCCTGGGCGAGCAGCAGATCCTGATGATGAGGACTTGGGTGATGATGAGTTACTAAACCCGAGGCGTGATGCTGAAGTTGTGACACCGGCAAACAGAAGAGATCGTCAAGCAAGATTCCGGCCTGAATGCCGAGCCGTGCAAATACCGTTTGATGATGATGATGATGATCTTGATGGAGCTGGTGCCACAGGAGTTATTATTCCTCCGCCATTGGCACCTGGAGCCAAGTTCAATATCACTATCACCATGATTCATCTTTTGCAACTCACGGGATTATTTGGTGGACTAGCAGGCGATGCTTCGAATATGCATCTGATCAACTTTATCTCTACATGCAAGTCATTCGACAATCCAGGCATTGGACTGAATGCTATTCGACTGCGTTTATTTCCATTGTCTCTATCTGGGGAGGCAACTCTGTGGTTGAACGGGCTGACTCCTGATTCTATTACAAATTGGAGGCAATTGAAAGACGCTTTCCTAGAAAGATTCTTTTCGCCATCCAAGAAAGCACAGTTGAGAGATGAGATCAGAAATTTTAGATAGCTTCCAATTGAAGCTCTCCACGAAACATGGGAGAGGTTCAAGAAGAAGCTTATGCGGTGGCCAAATCATCATATGACCAATGTCTACTTGATGGAGATATTATACAGAGCTTTGAATTTGGTAACTAAGCCAGTGGTTGATAATGCTGCAGGTGGGTCATTCATGGACCTTACTTTTAATGAAGCAAGTGGTATGCTAGACCGTATGACAAAGCAGAGTAGAGCTTGGCATACCAGGGATTCGGAGGTAGCAAGCTCTACTATATCTATTGGCATGACTGCAGAACAGAGGCGAAGAGAAGAGGAGCGCGACCAGGATATGGCTCACATAAAAACACAGATGGATCTTCTTACAAAGCATCTATTATCAGGGAAGACCAAAAAAGTCAAAACGGTTGCGTCAAAAGGAAGAGACGAATCCGATTCTGAGAAAGAAGCCAACTACTTGAACAATTAGGGGGGTTTCCGAGGCAATGCCCAAGGAAACCAAGGTCAGAACTATTATGATAATTCTGGAAACAAGGACCGTGATCAAGGTAGTTGGAAGAACAAGACTGACAGGAGTGGCGTGTATATTCCTCCTGGAAGATGTGACGCCACTGCATCTGGTTTCGAAAATATGTCCATGGAAGATATGATGGCTAAGCTGTTGAAAGGAGTAGAGGCAACCAGCACGGGAGTAACAGAGGTAATCAATGATTTGTCCTCAATGAAGCAATTAGTTGACTCGCATTCCACTTCAATAAAACAGCTAGAGCAACAATTGAGTCAATTATCTACAGCATTCAACCAAAGAAAGGCTGGAACGCTACCCAGCAACACAGTGCAAAACCCAAGGAACGATGGAACATGCATGGCCATTACTACCAGGAGTGGTAAGGTGCTGGAAACTTCATCCGAAGGCACACAAGTGATCAATGCAGAACCTGAAGGCGCCGATGAAGCTACAGAGGACGTTGGTGACGTCACCCCGCCATGTCCATAACCCGAAAAGATCGCCAATCCAAAGCAAGAGGAAAAGAAAGTCGTGGAGAAAACTATTCCCCTTCCATCACCACCTTTTCCTCAAATACTAAAGAAGAGAGCTGATGATACCAAGTTCAATAAATTCATGTCAATGTTAAACCAGCTGACCATTAATGATCCATTGGTAGAGGCGCTAGAACAGATGCCTGGCTATGCAAAATTTATGAAGGATCTTCTGACAAAGAAGCGGGCAGCAAGCTATGAGCCGGCAAATGATATTCATCATTGCAGTGCAATTGCCACAAGGTCCTTAGTACAGAAGAAGGCATACCCTGGTGCTTTCACTATTCCTTGCATGGTTGGATCTATGAATTTTGCTAAGGCATTGTGCGATTTGGGAGCAAGCATCAATTTGATGCCACTATCCGTCTACAGAAAGTTAGGGTTGGGCGACCCTACACCAACCAATATGCGGCTTATGATGGTAGATAGGTCGATAAAATGACCTGTTGGTATCTTAAATGATGTGTTGGTGAAGGTTTCCACCTTCATCTTTCCTGCAGACTTTGTTATTTTGGATTGCGAGGTGGATTCTGAAGTTCCCATAATCTTAGGACGCTCTTTCCTCGCAACTGAAAGTGTGCTTATTGATATGAGAGCTAATGAGCTTTTATTTCGGTTGAATGACGAAGTGGTCTGTTTTGATGTATGCAAAGCAATGAAGCAGTCCAGCGATATAAATGTGTTCTCTGTAGATGATGCTTGTTATGAGGATGAGAAAAACTTATTTGTAGAGAAGCAGCCTATTGATGAGCCATTGTCTGTTGTGCTGCTGAATGTTGAGCATGAGGACGATGAAGATTATAAAGAAACTATGTGTGCTCTAACAGAAATAGGGTCCTATTCTCATACTCCTAAACAGCCGAACCTTGATCTTAAGAATCAACCGTCACCAACAGCGAAGACTTCCATTGAAGAGCCACCAGTGCTAGAATCGAAAGAGCTCCCCAATTATCTAAGGCATGCGTTCTTGGGAAGTGGCAATACACTTCCTGTGAGTGTGGCGGATGATTTAAGTGAACAGCACGTAGAGGCTCTCATCTCTGCTCCAAAGAGGTATAAGAGAGCCATGGGTTGGACTATTGATGATATAATTGGTATCCCTCCTTGAATATGTATGTACAAGAGTCATATCAACAAAGATTGCATGCCTACAAGTAAGCATCAGAGTCGTCTGAATCCATTCAGAAAATGATGCACCATCTATCTCGATGAAGTCTAAGTAATCGAGATAGCTATTTTGTGCAAGCGCTTGATGGGAGGCAACCCATCGTTTTTAATCATTTTTGTTGTTTTTGAGTAAATGTAGGTGCAAGAGGTGTAAAGGAGGGGATTGGTTTCAAATTTTGATTTGGAAGTATTGCATGTCGAAGGTGGTAAGTTAGGAATGAAGAAGCAAAAGGCTATGGGTTAGGCATTGCCTATGAAAATATAGGCAAAGAACAAGGCAAGGCCTATGTAAATCTAGGCCACGAACAAGGCAAGACCTATGCTATGGCATAATCTCTCGGATTCTAGAGTTCCATAGCATAGGCGCCGCCTATGCTCAACAATGCCATAGCATAGGCGCCGCCTATGCAAAAGCCTTCTGCTCAACTAGGCAAAGCATTAGGCATGGCCTATGCTATGGCCTTCTGCTCAACTAGGCAAAGCTAAAGGCGCCGCCTATGCCATTGCCTTTGCTCTCTGAATCTACAATGCCATAGCATAGGCGCCGCCTTTGCCTCCCAAAACTCTCAAAACTTTTATTTTTGCTCTTTTAACTTTGCAAGAACATCTTCCGAGTCCATCAACCAAGTAAGTACTTCTTTGCTCTTCTTTTATATTACGTAAGTATTACAATACTACGCCTATAAGAAGTTGTTAAATCGTGAAGTAGTGTTGGTGATTTGAATGTGGTTGATACAACTAAGTGAGTGAAAGAATATGTATGGATGCTCTTGACTTGTTTCCAACTTGTATTTGATTTTGATACACTGTCATACTTTTGCGAAATCGACATGGTCAAGATAATTGCATAATCTTGTAACTCGAAAGCTTACATGTTGAAATGACTTGTTCATTGAGATGAAAATCATGGGTGATTACAAACATGCGATGTTATTTCTATGCCATAAATTAATACGATATCTATGTAGTAAAAGATGCATTAGTCCAAACACGAAAGCATTGTCAAGATTGCATAACATTAAGAAGACATGAAAGTATGACTGTGCTGAACATATTGTTGGAACATATCACCTAAATGTATGTCGATGAAGTCTGAGTAATCGACATCATTCACTTAATTAGTTTGTGTCAACAAATTAAGTGTGGGGTGGTGCCACTATTGTCTGTTTGTCGATTGAATCTTCCGAGATGAAGCTAACATGACTTTATTGAGATCTCAGGTAGAATGGCACAAAAAGGACGACAAGGAAAAGAAAAAGTGCCCACCACACAGAAAGGTAAGAAAAGAGGAAGAAAAGAGCAAGCTGAATCCTCCGTGCTGCAAATACCTCGACGCACTCTTGGAATCAAGTGGGGTACTTATGAGGAACTTCTGAGGATGACGACTCTGATGATGATTCCAACGCAGGGGGTATGACCCCAGACATAGAGGAGGAGTCCGACTAACTAGGTTCTTCTTATTTATTTTCCACTGAGGGCAGTGTGTCCCGTCTAAGTATGGGGTGCTGGTATTTGTATGCTGTACTTCTTTATCTGTATTTGCTTATTTATGTGTGTTTTTCTTATTTATGTTTATATGTTTATTTGTTTTATTTGTTTAGTAGTCAAATTTTTTTATTTTGTTGTGTTAAAAACTTTGCATAAAATTGTTCTGATGGGCAGCATGGTATTGTGACAAGAGTCTGTGATAAAATCATTACTATTGAGACGTTTAGGCTCTAAATATGACTCATTGTGTGATAATTGTGTGGTTCAATTCCTTCATCTGTTGGGTCAAAAGTCTATACTACTCCCAATAAAGTCGACCATGTGTCTTGTGTGTGTGAGATAATAGTATATTCTGTGTTTGTGGCTGATGCTAGAACTTGCCTGGTGTGTGTGTAAAGCGAAATAAACAGTGTGGGTTTAGGAGATGATTTAGGCATTTCTTTGGCAACCTATGTTTGTTTACCTTCGTTTTACCTACCCATGGACATTATCCTAGTTAACCCCCTTTGAGCCTTTAAGCCATGTTCTTTGACAGCCTCATATGTAAGCCTAATCCATTTTTTTTCAAGACCATAATTTGATCCAAATTCCTAAGTGCTTTAAATTGTAAAGTCATGTGACGAAATAAGAGAAAATTGGGTGAGAGTGATGCCTTAGAGTGTATTGGTACTTGAAATTGTTATGAAAAGAGTGGCTATCATAGAGGTGTGTTATAAAAAAAGAGAAGAGAGAAAAATGAAAAGAAAAATAAAAAGTTAATTCTGTTCAAAATTGAATAACAAAATATGTGAAAAGGGGTGGTAGATGAAAGAAAGGTAGAAAGGTTGTTTTAAAGAGAGTGTTAATAGCATAATGTGATGTATCAAAGCGCTTAGGAACATAGTCACTATTTCTGGCCAAAATAGTCCTACCTGTCCCTTAGCCTACATTACAATCTGTAAAAGACCTATTTGATCCTAAGCTTAGCATTCTGATATTTAGTGGAGCATTACACTAAGGGCAAGCCTATGGTCATTAGTTGCAACATATGAATTCTTTGTGAGAGTGAGAGCAAGGAAAATATGGTACCCATGTTTCGAAAAATGCAAAATTTGTGAGTGATTATGGGTAAAGATCTTATGTGAGACACACATGGTTGATGAGTTTTGGGTAGTTGTGTATGATTCTTTGTGCCTTAACTTTTGGATACGAATTAACCATCATCACGAGTCTATGTTAGAGTTTGAATTGTTTCTAGTAGTGGTTAGAAAACTACTCTTTGTTAATAATTGTCGTGCCTGTCTTGATGAATATTTTGTGTTGTTACTGTGAAACCCTAAGTAGATGTTTATATGGACATGATATTTTGTTCGAGGAAGAACAAAGCTTTAAGTGTGGGGTGTTAATGTTAGGCGTATTTACACGCCTAAAGCGCCTTAATGTACCCATATTTTAGCTAAGTTTTGAGGACAAAATATATAATTCATGCACTTTTAGTCCTTTTTCCTGTAAGTGAGCTAACCAACGTGATTAGCAAGTTTTCAGGTATAAATGATGAAGATTTCAGCATTTTATGGATAACTTGACGCCAAAGGAAGCTTCACAAAAGAAGGAGAGCAGCGTTTGGACGCCTATGGACTGAAAGTGGTGCATGGAAAACTTGTTCCGGGCAAAAACAGCATTTCCAAAGACTTGGGGACCAGCAGTAACTTAGTAGGATTAAGGAAAGAATTCAGTAACCTAGTAGGATTAGGATAAGTATGCAGTAGCTTAGTAGGAATAGGATATGGGTGTTATAAAAACCCTATTTTGCTAAACTTTTTCAGCATTCATTCTCTTCTTATTCCCCCTTCTATTCCTTCCCATTCTAATAAATTCTTATTCACTCATTAATTAATTCAAGTCTTTTTCATTCAACGTTTGATCCTAATTCACGTTACACTTTCTGACAGAGAAAGCACGGCCCTTGTGACCAACGTGAGATCATGATGATGTTTATTGTGATCTCCGTTGCAATCATGAGTAGCTAAACTTCTCTGTTAGGGTTATGGAAGCCTTATGAGATACTATCTATTGCTATGAGATTGTGAATTCTTGACACGTATGCTGCTTATATCATTACT
The DNA here is from genome assembly GCA_030864225.1 of Capsicum baccatum var. pendulum. Taxonomy (NCBI): domain Eukaryota; kingdom Viridiplantae; phylum Streptophyta; class Magnoliopsida; order Solanales; family Solanaceae; genus Capsicum; species Capsicum baccatum. Next base: position 72,176,749 of record CM061561.1, on the reverse strand, counting down.
CTCTTCATCTTAATTTAAATTCTTGTGGTTGCAAACATATAGAATACGCCAGTAGAGCATTAACTTGTTCAAAAGAAAAGTTACATGTCTGGAAAAGAGATAATGTCAAGATAATAGGGCACCAAACCCTATTAAAAAGTTAGTGCCGTAACTAGATTAACCTCTTGGAGAATTTGTACCATTAGATACGCTTTAAGCTCGAAAGAGTTAAAGTGAAATAGTCCTTGATGGTCGAAAGACGCCTGGATTTACCATAGAATACGATTCTCTATAAGCGCATGCATGTCTGAATTCCGCATAACTCATAGTCAATAGATACGTATAACTCATAAGGTGGACATAACTCTAACTCTCAATTCTTATTGATCAAAACCAACCAAGCAATCCGTTTTACTCTTCTATTTTCCGTTCTTACGTTACTATTTTAATACTCTTAAATTCACGCTACAATCCCCCCTTTTTATGAAACTTTCACCAAAAGTCTAATAATCGTTGCTTACTTAGTGACCAAGTATTTCCTGTGGGATTCGACACCCAACCCAGTTGGGTTCTATATTTGACAACGACCGCTTAAACTCTTATGAGAGCTATAGTTTGAGCATTATCACCTTATAAATGTATTTGCCTCTTTTGCATAATCTAACACATCCTTGTTAACACCAATGTTTTGAAAAGTGAGAGACGAAAAAAAGCGATGAGGGCTCGCTTCACATAAGCGAGAAGCGTGAAGCGAAGCGCGCACTTTTTTCCATTAAAGCGTTATTAATTCAAAAATATTAAACATGCATAAATAAATAACGAAAAGCTCAATAAATAACATAATCATTCAATACTCAGATTAAAAAGAGAATAGATAGACATAACAAGCATTCAAGCAAACTACTAAAATACTAAAAATCTATATTGCGTCTTAATCAACCAACACAAATAGAGAAGAATAAAAAAAATAAAGAAAAAAATAAAGTTGAAAGTCAGATTACATACAGCAAAAAAAAACTAAAATAGAACTGAAAAATAGAGAAGAAGAAGATGAAAAAGAGTAATAAAGGAGAAGAAAAAAAAACTAGAAAACCCTGATAGGAAGAGGAGGAGGAGGAGGACAAGGAGAAGAAGAAGAAAAAAAAATTGAAGACCCTAATAGAAGTAGAAGGAGGAGGAGGAGAAGGAGAAGAAGAAGAAGAAGAAAAAGAATGAGAAGAGGAAGAAGAGAAAAAGAAGAAGAAGAAGAAGAAGAAAAAAGGAGGGGGGGAGGAGAAGAAGAACAAGAAGAAGAAGAACAAGAAGAAGAAGGAGAAGAAGAAGAAGGAGAAGGAGAAGGAGAAGAAGAAGAAGGAGAAGGAGAAGAAGAAGAAGGAGAAGGAGGAGGAGAAGAAGGAGAAGAAGGAGAAGGAGGACAAGTAGAAGAAGAAGAAGAAGGAGAAGAAGAATAAGGAGAAGAAGAAGGAGAAGGAAGAGAAAGAGAAGAAGGAGGAGAAGGAGAATAAAGAGAAGAAGCAGAAGAAGAAGAAGGGGAAGGAAGAGAAGAAGCAGAAGGAGAAGGAGAAGAAGAAGAACAAGGATAAGAAGAAGGAGAAGAAGAACAAGGAGAAGAAGAAGAAGAAGAAGAAGAAGAAGGAGAAAGAGAAGAAGGATAATAAGTAGAAGGAGAAGGAGAAAAGAATAAGAAGGAGAAGAAGAAGAAGAAGAAGAAGAAGATGAAGAAGAAAGAGAAGAAGAAGGAAAACAAGAAGATGAAAAAGATTAATAGAGGAGAAGAAAGAAAAACTAGAAAACCCAGATAGGAGGAGGAGGAGGAGGAAGAGGAGAAGGAGAAGGAGAAGAAGAAGAAGAAGAAGAAGAAGAAGAAGAAGAAAAAGAAAAAAACTAGAAAACCCTAATAGGAGGAGAAGGAGGGAAAAAAAGAAGGATGAGAAGAAGAAGGAGAAGGAGAAAAGAATAAGAAGGAGAAGAAGAAGAAGAAGAGGAAGAAGAAGAAGAAGAAGAAGAAGAAGAAGAAGAAAAAGAAAGAGAAGAAGAAAGATAAGAAGAAGGAAAAGAAGAAGATGAAAAGGATTAATAGAGAAGAAGAAAGAAAAACTAGAAAACCCTGATAGGAGAAGGAGGAGGAGGAGGAAGAGAAGGAGAAGAAGAAGAAGAAGAAGAAGAAGAAAAAAAAAAGAAAAACTAGAAAACCCTAATATAATGAGGGGGAGGAAAAAAAGAAGGGGGAGGAGGAGAAGGAGAAGAAGAAGAAGAAGAAGAAGAAGAACAAGAACAAGAACAAGAATAAGAACAAGAAGAAGAAAAATAAAGAGGAGGAGGAGGAGGAGAAGAAGAAGAAGAAGAAGAAGAAGAAGAAGAAGAAGAAGGAGGAGAAGAAAAAGGAGAAGGAGAAGAAGAAGAAGAAGAAGAAGAAGAAGGAAAAGAAGAAGGAGAAGGAGGAGAAGGAGGAGAAGGAGGAGAAGGAGAAGAAAGAGAATAAGAAGAAGAAGGAGAAGGATGAGAAGAAGCAGAAGGAAAAGGAGAAGAAGAAGAAGAAGAAGAAGGAGGAGAAGAAGGAAAAGAAGAATAAGGAGAATAAGAAGAAGAAGAAGAAGAAGAAGAACGAGGAGGAGAAGAAGAATAAGGAGGAGGAGAAGAAGGAGAAGGAGGAGAAGGAGAAGAAGCAGAAGAAGAAGAAGAAAAAGAAAAAGAAGGAGAATAAGCAGAAGGAGAAGGAGAAAAGAATAAGAAGGAGAAGAAGGAGAAGAAGAAGAAGAAGAAGAAGAAGAAGAAGAAGAAGAAGAATGAGAAGGAGAAGAAGAAGGCGAAGAAGAAGAAGAAGAAGAAGAAGAAGGAGAAGAAGGAGAAAAAGAAGAAGAAGAAGAAGAAGAAGAAGAAGAAAAAGAAGAAAAATGAGAAGAAGAAGGAGAAGAATAAGAAGGAGAAGGAGAAGAAGAAGAAGGAGAAGAAAAATAAAACCCTAATAAGTGGAGGAGGAGGAGGAGGAATAGAGAAAAAAAAGTTGTATACCTTCAACAGTTGTTCCAAAAAAGTCACGGCAACAACAATGCAGTCGTATACTCACTTAAGGGTTTTAACTAAAATAAATTAAATAATGTAATAAAACCCTAAAAAAAAACTTAAATATCCACTTAAGCGAGCTTTTCTGCATTTTTTTTGCTTCAGCACTTCTTGCTTCTGGACATATGCTTTTTTCTCGCCTCAACTCTTCAAGTGTAAAAAGCGACCCACTGTCGCTTTGCTTTGCTTCACTCTTTAAGAGAGCGCTTCAGCGTTTTTCACAACACTGGTTAACACATAAGGTTACATTGTCAGAAGAATGGTACCTTGTAGGGAAGATAACCTATTTTCTTCAAGACATTAACTGGTAAAGTATCTAAAAGTTGTGGGTACACGACCATCAGAATACCTGCATGTGGTGGATTTACTTTAGTTCTTACTCCCATCAATCAACTTCTCTTCTACTATTGGTTAATAATTTTAATATTTCTTGCTTAAATTTGAAATGTGGACTAAAGAAAACCCTAATTTCTGGCATTTCTTCTCTACTCTTTCTGGTGTGAAATATAAATTTTTATTTTTATTGTAGTTTTTATTGTCGAACTGTTGATTTGATTTGTTGGTGTTTATGTAGTTTTTTGAAGTTTAATTTTTGTTGTTTGTGTTTGTACAAACGCAAAACAACAATGTTGGTGATTTTTGGTCACCGTTGATATTCTTAGTGTGTGTGTTGTGTTGGTGTTGTTGGGTTGATTTTTTATTTTTCTTGGTAAATGATCTTTTATTGAACAAAATTCTGGTACTTTTTTACGCAACAGATGAATTATCTGATGCAACAGATAAACCATCTGATTCAACAAATGAACCATCTGATACAATAGATGAAAATCTGATGGAAAAGATGAA